>BRKX01000004.1:2829166-5640833 GCA_026008535.1 Perilla frutescens
AAAAAGTTAAGCGGTTAGTTTTTTTTATTTTCAAAACTTAATAAGAGTATATTCGTACGTAATACGTTACTGTGAAAAAATAATGAGACTATATAATTGGGATACCGAAAAATAGGAGCATGGACTATGTGATTAGAATGAGGAGAGTAAAAAATCAGAATCTCTAGTCCGAAGTATATGTTCCAACACTAAGAATTACATAATATTAATAATGTTTATGATAAAAATAAATTTATTATATTATAACAAATTATAATTAATAGTAATTGCTAAGAATTGATTTTTTTTTAAATTATATACCCTAATTTTGAAATAATCAATTATATTAATTAAAAATGGAAATTAAATATTAAAAAGTATTATAAACTCTAATTGAATAGAATAAATCATAAATAATAATATAAATTTAAACTAAACCTAAAGAAATTGAAATTAAAGAAAATTTAATAATTTTAATGTTGGGACGCGATTGACAAACATATATAGTTTATAATCATTTTTAGTATTTAATTTTCATTTTTTAGTTAATATAATTGATTATTCCAAAATTATGGTATATAATTTTTAAAAATTTCAATTCTTAGCAATTAATATTAATTAGAATTTATTATAATATAATAAATTTATTTTTATCACAAGCATCATTAATATTATGTAATTCTTAGTGTTGGAACTTCTCCCAATAAAAAAAAAAGGAATGAATAAAAGAAAGAAAAAAAGTCAGGTTACATTATCTAATTGTAGGGTCGTAGTTATGGTTGAATTATTAAATGTTTCAAATAAATTGTCGTATCAAATGTGTAATAATATACTATATTTTAATGTGCCTTGACTCGAAAATTGTTAGCTTTTCGGTTATTTTTCTAAAAAAAGAATTAACTAATATTTTTTTTCTAATGTAGTTAGGATTTGGAATGGAATGACCAAATCCGTACGTTTATTTGAGCAAAATAACTAAATAAGAATATAACTACTCTATTTATTTGCAGTTTAACGTTGTATTCAAGTTTTTGACCGCTAATTTTGATTGTAATTAAATTTAATAGATTGTGAAATTCAAGTTGCATTAATAATTCAAAGCTTTTATTATGTGAAATTGTAACGATGTTATAGAGTAAAATTAGTCAAAGAATATTAAATATATATATATATACATATATTGATGCAAGTAAAATCGTCATAAAAATATTCGATAAAATCTTGATTAAAAATCGAATTTCCAATTGCCAACTATTTTATAATTTGTTCATAAGATCAAATCCATTTGCCAACTTGTTTTAAAATTTATTTTGAGTTTTTTATTTAATGTTGCTGCCCACAACCGGCCACATGATTCAATTTTAATTAGTCTATTCATTTAAAGATTTAAAATTTTTTATTTATCAATTTTTTTGTCATTTAATGGTGCTGCCCACACGAGTCAATTTTAATTATTTTAGTTATTTAATGGCTTTTAATTATTGTGTGCATTTAATGATTTGATTTTTATTGTTGTGATATTTTGATTTCATGTTGTTGTCCACACGATTCAATTTTAATTAATTATTCTATTATTTTATTTATTTAATGATATAATGATATCTTTTATCGATGAAATCAGCTACTGACTTTAGGTGTTGATTTGAAAAAAAAATCTCCTTTTGTTTGTGTGTATTGGAAATAGTGCGAAGGAATAATGCTTGATTTTTTTTTTTCTATGGTTTTTTCTTTTAAAAAATGAACACTAGGTATGGAAGTTTAGGTTGTGACATTTTTTTGCATTTTTATATATTTGTTTCATTATTTTTATACTTTAGTTTCACATATTTATATACGTGCATTGTTGATATATATAACTAATGATACGATCTCGTGACAAACCATGATATATTATATGTTCCCATTATAACTTTTGTTAGTTTTTTCTCCATTTTTTATTTGGATTCAATTTCTTGTGAATTGGTATTTAATTTACACTTATTAATTAATTAGAGTTTATTTTATCAAATTACGATTCATTATAAATTTTTAGTTTTTAATTTGAAATTGAAACCGAAGAAGAAAATGGAGAAAACCCTAAAAAACTTGATAGTGGAGCAATAATGTAACAAGGTTTGTCATAAAGCATCTCATCTGATCTAACTACGGTTGAATTTTGCTTTATGTATTAATTATTAAAAAATAAAATAGTATTGAACATTGCACGGTTATTTAATACACGTACTTATATATTATCCTAATTCCTTCTTTTTAAACTCCCATTTCAATTTGACCTTTCTCTTATGTTGACTTCGTAGTTATACTTTGTTGAACTAAATGTTTAGATTTTTAAAAAAAAAAAAAAAACAGTTAGTAGGTATGAGTGTTACATTTTCTACTGGGCAATTAATTTTTTTTTAGTTTTTTTATTGTTTTTTCAAAAAAAAAATTGAGTTTTAGTTTAAATATAATATAATATTTCCTATTGCAGCCAAAATCGTCATTCGCATTGTATGTCTTAATCGATAAAGAATGAGATTACCCTCGACATCAAAAAAAAAAAAAGAATAAAGAATGAGATTAAATTATAATAATAAATTACATTAAATTTTAAATATATTTAAATATCTATATACAATATCTAGAATTATTTAATTATGTTACATTAAACTTAAGATGATATGAAATATTTATCTAAAATTGCAGCTGATACATGCATTTTTTTTAATACTTCATAGATACATAGTACATGAATGAATCTTCTAAATCTAACATTTATATAAAATGTACATGAATGTTGTACATACATTTGATTTTTTAAAATTCACGACTCTTTTTTAATTTTTAGGGAAAGAAATTCATGAATCTTATTTATCTTTTAAATTCACGTGTTTTAGAATATGAAGGGACACATTTTCAAGAGGTGTATAATGCATATTAGTTTTTTTAAAATATATATATATATATATATATAATTTTATATGTAAACTTTTGTTTAAGAACAATATCTGCTTTGGCAAGTCTATCATCTAGTAATTATGCTTTTAGTTATTATGCTGGTATTTTGGCGGATGTAGTTTGGAATATGGTTCCGAGCGTCGGACGAGACTCTTAACTTTTATAAAATCCTTCTTTCCTCAAATAAAAAATAATTTCTCTATAATAATATTTTTCTTTAATTCCGATGATATTATTATATACAATTTTTACCGTACTAGTAAATTGTATAGACAAATATTATGCAATAAGATCAACATATATAGGAATTTTAACTTGAAACCTCGACTTCGAATTCGACCTCCATCAACACTGCTCCGTGAATCAAAATCAAATAGTGATTTATAGTTTGGTCTTATTGAAATTAATTATACAATAAATTTATGTCTGTGGTCAACATTTTTTTGACATGAGTTAATTAATATTAAATGTACCTTGGATAATTGGATTACCTCATAGAAATATTGACCACCACCTATAATAATCTTCAGCTACCCTCTTTATTAGCTAATAAATATGACCCATCTCCTTCACAAATTTTAATTTTAATGTCTTTCTCCATAACTAGCACTGAAAATGAGTCAAGTTACTCTTTAAATTTTTATAGAGTTTTATTATCCTAAAACATATTGATCTCATTTAGAAAAACTTGTTAATGTAAATAATTATCGAGCTTGAACTTGATATTATTCACGATTGCTCATTAATATAATTGTGAGACAATTTGAATATGTGAGCGATTATTTGCACTACTTACTTTACTCTTTGCACCATAAAAGAAAATAAGAAAAAATAAAATAACTTTGAAATTACATAAATGTCATTTACTTAAAAAGAAAATAGTTAAGAGTGATTCAAAAATAAAATTTCGAACTCACCGTGTCTATTCGAAATTCAATTTTCGAACATGCATGATTTTTAAAATATAGTTCGTTTGAATAGATTTTCAAAAAAACAAGGTGTGCTCGAAAAATTCATTTCTCAACAAACATGTTGTGTTCGAAAATCTATTTTCGAACAGACTCCATGAATTTTTGTTTAAGTACAATTCGAAAACAGGATTTCCAAAATATACTGACCGTTCGAACACGCGACTTCGAACGAAATGTGATTTTTTATTTTTTTTTATTAGTAAATCTGTAACTAGTACAAGAAAATGAAAAATAATTTATGGTGCAAAGATAAAAAATAGTGGTGCATTTAGCAACTCCATTTGAATATACAAAATTATTTTTCTAAAATATCCTTATGTAATGAGAAATAATTTTTTTTAAAATATAAACAGTTATACCGTTGAGATTTAAAAAACTATAACGAAGTATACTTGTAAAGGGTTAATTACGATTAAATACATAAACTTTAACACAATTTACAATTTATACATAATTTTTGAAATGTTACGGTTAAAATACATTTTTACAATTTTTTACAAAATTAACACCCTAAAATTTCCAACGAACAAGAGATGGATATATAACATGAAATATTGCAAAATTGTATAGCTATTTAGCATAATCATAATTTGATTTTTATTGATAAAGTAAAGATCGGTATGAAATATTGGATTTGATTTTCATATTGTTGCAAATTGTGTCTATTTTTCAAAAAATAATAATAATAATGCATATTCATATTTTAATTACAACACGTCGAAGTTCCTGTCTAAATTACAAATTATATCAAAATTTATGTATTTATTCTTAATTAACCCATTTGTAAATTATTACCAAAAACCTATATAAGAAGCCCGGCCCACATTAAAGCCCAGCATTACCATTCCACCCGGCCCGCTAACCGCCACCTATATATTTCTCTATTTTCAGTAATTTAAAGAAGCAGATTTTGCAGCAACAGCAAGCAGAGAAGATTGAGAAGTGTGCTAGAAATTTCCCAGTTTGTAAGTCTGCTGATTCGTTTTCTTTTCGGAGGAGATTTGATGAGCTATGATGCAGTTTTTTTGCTTTAGTCTGTACTGAATTTAGTATTTGGATGGTTTCGATTTTAAATTTTTTGTTACGCATTATCTGGGATTAAAATTAGCCAATCGGTTGAGAAATATTGCATTTTTTAAAAAATATTGCTAGTTTTTAAGTTGAATTCCAGCTTGATCTTCAGTTGGAATTTAATTTTAGCGTTATTTTTCCCTTTTATTTTTCAGTGCATAATTTCTTCTGTTTCTAGCTTTTGGTGAATGCCCTTGTTTTGAAATGTTGTTTTGGAGTTTTGTGAATAATGTAATTCACTTCCCCATTTGATTTCATGTGTAACCTGTTCTTTGTGCTTGTGCAAGAAAGCTTTTTTTTTTTTTTTGAACTTATTGTAAATTTATATATGCAATATGTTGTCTTATAGTTATAGGGTTCTGGGATCTGTTTGATTGAAACTTTTTTGTCATGAAAGACACTGAATTTCCGAAAATAATTCTTTTGGCATGAATAATTTGACATGGTTTTCATTGATCATTTGTAGCAAAGTAGTGATAGTGAAAGAGTAATGTCTGTCGTATTTAACTGTTTTCACTAATATATATTCCAGGAAGATGCAAGTGCAGTGTAGTAAAACACCTAATACAAAAATGAATTGGGCTAGTAGTGGTATGAGTCTATGACCACGTCATGGGACACTGTGGACTATTATTCTTAGGGCTCGTTTACTTCAAGGATTTACTATTGGGTGGATAGATAGTTTAGAAGATGAGGGGATAGATAGTTTAGAAGATGAGGGGATAAATAATATCACACCTCTTTAGGTGGGATACATATCCTACAAATAGGCACTCAAAACTCATTTTATCACGGACCTTGGGTTATCCACTATTTTAATATCATGCAAAGTAAACATATGATAACTTATTAATCCACCCTTATCCATCAAAGTAAACAAGGCCTTAGGGTGTAGACTCGATGAGGAATTGAGGATAAAATTGAGCCATTTGAAGCATCTTCTACCTCTACATAATTTCTTGTTAAGTTCAATTCCTTTATGATCTTTGTAGTTTGTGCGAAAATGAAAAGATGCCATCTACTTTATATATAGTAGGGAGTCATGATGCTAAGTAAATGCCTTGTTGTTACAGAGGGAATGGTGAGGGATGACATTGCTGAAGAGATATGTGTTGAGACTGTTCATATCATTGAAGTACATCACAGCAAATGTGGTGGACAGGAACAACGGGCGAATCGTTGCAACGGCTTCAACAGTTGAGCATTCTATCAAAGGCTCACTTGAATGTGGGCGTTCTTGTAATGCAAAGGCTGCAGCAGTTGTTGGAGAAGTATTGGCAATGAGACTTAGAGTAGAGGGTCTTGAACATGGCCAAGGCAGAGGCATCCATATTAATGTGAACAAAGAAATCGAGAAGAAAGGGTTCAAGAATCGCACCAAGATTTGGGCGATTGTAAATGCCATCAACAGCAATGGAGTTAAACTGATTCTTGAGGATCAGGACAATGTTAATACTCCCGGCTCCGGCTCCGTCTCCAGCTACAGAGGCCGGCAAAGAGACGAGTTTACAAATCCGACTCCCGACTCCGACTCCGACTCCAGCTACAGAGGCCAGCAAAGAGACGAATTTACAAATCCCAGGGATTGACCAGTTACCTCATTTTTTTTTACCATACATGGCTAATAAATTCCAATTTTTACTCTTAGGTTTAGATTTAAAACTAGGGCTAATTAGTTTAACTTTAAATAGCACAAACTATACACGAAGTTTGGTTTACAACACGAACTGTAAAACGTTATCCCTACAACACAAACGACCTCTCACGTCTTCGAATGGAATGTGCTTTTTTTTTTTTTTAATTAGTAAGGGTTTTTAGGTAAATTTATAACTAGTAAAAGAAAGTGAAAAATAATTTACGGTGCAAAGAGCAAAAATAGTGGTGCATTTAGCAACTCCCTTTGAATATACAAAGTTATTTTTTCTAAAACAATTTTTAAATATAAAACCGTTGAGATTTAAAAAACTATAATGAAGCATATTTGTAAAGGGTTAATTACGATTAAATACATAAACTTTAACACAATTTGCAATTCAGACATAAATTTTGAAACGTTGCAATTAAAACACAATCTTGCAATTTTTGCAAAATTAACACCTTCTAAATTTCCACCGAACGAGAAACGGATTTATAACATGAAATATTGCAAAATTGTATAGTTATTAAGCATAATCATAATTTGAATTTCAATGATAAAATAAAGATCAATATGGAATATTGCCTTTCGATTTTCATATTACTGCAAATTGTGTTTATTTTTCAAAACAAAAAATAATAATGCAAATTTGTGTTTTAATTGCAACACATCAAAGTTCCTATCTAAATTACAGATTATCATATCAAAATTTATGTATTTATTCGTAATTAAGCCATTTGTAAATTACTACCAAAAACCTATATGAGAAGCCCGGCCCACATTAAAGCCCAGCACCACCATTCCACCCGGCCCGCTAACCGCCAACCTATATATTTCTCTATTTTCAGTAATTTAAAGAAGCAGATTTTGCAGCCACAGCAAGCAGAGAAGATTGAGAAGTGTGCTAGAAATTTCCCAGTTTGTAAGTCTGCTGATTCGTTTTCTTTTCGGAGGAGATTTGATGAGTTGTGATGCAGTTTTGTTGCTTTAGTCTGTACTGAATTTAGTGTTTGGATGGTTTCGAGTTTTTGAAATTTTTTGTTACGCATTATCTGGGATTAAAATTAGCCAATCGGTTGAGAAATATTGCATTTTTTAAAAACATATTGTTAGTTTTTAAGTTGAATTCCAGCTTAATCTCCAGTTGGAATTTAATTTTAGCGTCATTTTTCCCTTTTATTTTTCAGTGCATAATTTCTTCTGTTTCGAGCTTGTGCCTCTGGTATTTTGGTGAATGCCCTTGTTTTGAAATGTTGCTTTCGTGTTTTGTGAATAATGTAATTCACTTCCCCATTTGATTTCATGTGCAACCTGTTCTTTGTGCTTGTGCAAGAAAGCTTTTTTTTTTTTTTTTTGAACTTAGTAAATTTATATATGCAATATGTTGTCTTATAGATATAGGGTTCTGGGCTCTGTTTGATTGAAAATTTTTTGTGATGAAAGACACGGAATTTCCGAAAATAATCGCCACTAATGGAATATATATGTATGGACCAAGAAATTTAGAATGATCATGACTGATTCATCATTAGATTTATATTTAAGTTTGAGGTATCTATAGATTTGAATGTAAAATGGAAATGCATCTCTTCTTTTGGCCCATTGCCAGTATGAGCTTTGACTCGAATATAGCAATAATCGAGTCAAAGCTCATATTGGCAATAATCTATATGGTTAAAGCGTACACCACTTTATGTACACGAATACCTCTTTAAGCATGTGCTAAACAATGTATGTAAATGTCTTTAATTTTTGAATATTAATTGGATCTGTGTTCTCTCCTAGTTAGTGTCAGACAGAGAAATAGAAGAGAATAAAATATAAAAAGAGAAGATGAAGGATAGGGAGGCTTTGCTACCTTCAGCAATTAAAAATAAAGAGAAGAGGTCGGCAGTTCATGCAAAGTTGAAGCAGCAGAAGAAAGTAGAGAAGAAGAAGAAAGCCAAGGCTCGTGAAGCTGCTGAGCAGAGAGCCCTGGAGCTGGGAGAGGAGCCCCCTTCAAGGCCAACCCCTCGCACCATTGAGAACACCCGTGAAGTTGATGAAACTGTTTGTAAGCCGGATGACGAGGAGCTATTTGCTGGGAATGATGCTGATGAATTCAGTTGCATCTTGAAAGAAGAACGCACTCCTAAGGTCTTGATCACGACTTCCCGCTTTCACTCCTCGGTATGTTTTGTGCAACAGCCTAAGCTGAACTATCAGATTTTTCATACATAATGTTGTTGCCTTATGTGTTTTCCTTGTTGATAAACTGCAGAGAGGACCTGCTTTTATTCGGGATATTCTCGCTGTCATTCCTAATGCTCATTACCATAAGAGAGGAACCTATGACCTGAAAAAGGTATTAGAGTGGCCTTCCATTTTTCTCATGTTCTACCTAGTTAAATGAGATTTTAGGTTTGTAGATACTTTTCATACTTGAGAAAATATTTGACTTTTTTTTACTATGATTATTCTATCAGATTGTTGAATACGCTAATAACAAAGACTTCACATCAATCATAGTTGTCCATACCAACCGTCGGGAACCAGGTCAATATCTACACCGATCTTTACTCTCAAAACTAATACTTACTAAAAATGTAAAACATTAAGGTGTTGGGAGATCTGATACAATTAAGATAGGAACATCTCTATGCTTACCTGGATGTGCAAAAGTTTCATTAATACTTATCTTTTGAATTGTTAAACTTTGTATCTTTATTAAAAATTTCAATCAAATCTATGAACTTTAAGGTTAAATTCAATTTGACAGTACAGCTTTATAAAATCAAAGAGAGTTGTGTTTCTCCCTCCCTCTTCCTGGTGGGGGTGGGGGTGGGGAGAGCATAACATGTTAGGAACAATTAAGCTGAATTTTTTTGTATGGTGCATTTTGGAAAGGCGACTTTGTTTACCTCTTACAAGTCACTGCAGATGCTTTGTTAATTATTGGATTACCAAGTGGCCCTACTGCTCACTTCAAACTTTCGAAGCTTGTTGTGCGGAAGGACATTAAGGTAGGATGACTATTTCCTATTGTTCTCGTTTAGAATACATTTTTAGAATGATCTGTATGATTTTTTATTGACTACTTGGTAGTCTTAATACTCCAGTATTAATGTTTTCGTAGTCATTCAACTCGGTCTTTCTCATCACAACTGCTGTGATGAATCATGTGTTATCATAATTTTGACCAGTGTTTTGTTTCTTGTTATTTTTACAGAATCATGGAAATCCAACTAGTCACCAGCCTGAGTTGGTTTTTAATAACTTCACGACGCGCTTGGGACATCGTATAGGCAGGTAATTTTATTTTAAATTAAGTAAGATATAAAAAAGAAATGCCTGTTGATAAAACGTTTAAATGGCTCTGATTCGAAGCTTCAAATCTAGTATGAATTTTTAGATTAATTTAAAAGTGATGCCCAACATACATGCTATCAACCTGGGAGACTATCAATACAGTATTTGTTGTTACTCTGATCCGTGATTGTGCTATCTGATTCAGGTTATTTCAGTCCCTATTCCCACAAGACCCTAATTTTCGTGGTCGGAGAGTTGTTACATTTCACAATCAACGTGATTTTATATTCTTCCGCCATCACCGGTATGTACTCTTGTATGTATATACTGATTTGTTCTACTGTATGATGACCTAAATATCTTATTTTTGTCCTTAACGTTGCATGTGAAAGTTACATTTTTGAAGAAAAAGAAAGCAAAGAGCCCGAATCAAAAGGTAAAGGGAAAAAGGTGAAGGAGGCTAAACCTCAGGAGAAAGTTATTGCCAGGCTTCAGGTTTGTCATTCTGATACTTCAGCTCTACCTTCCAAACACTCAACGTAGAATCTATTCGTGTTTTCTGTCCACATTAACCATGAGTAGTGCTCCTAGTAAATTGTTATCGTTACTCAACTATCGATAGCAATATGTTCAACTCCATGTTGGTAGCCTAATATTGTTGTTATGCTCATCTTTGCTCGAGAATATTAGCCCTTAATCGTGCTTTTCTTTTATTGATTGTTTTTTATTTTTTACCCGTTCCTGCTTTTGGACAATCTGGTCATAGAAACTGAGTACTCCCCCAATATGTTGTGTTCCTCTGTCTCAAAATTGCAGGAATGTGGTCCTCGCTTCACACTGAAGCTAATCAGTCTTCAGCATGGAACATTCGATACAAAAGGAGGTGAATATGAATGGACACACAAGGTAAACTTCCAATTTATTTGCTGTTTCTGCAGCTCTTGCTCGTTTCTTTTTCGTATTTCCCGAAAAAAAAGAGTGCTTGCATAATATATCCCATCTTTCCAATGGCAGCCTGAAATGGACACCAGCCGCAGGAGGTTTTTCTTGTGATGATTTCTGGTATGCAATTTTTGTAGCAAACTAAATTTTAGATGTGACTTTCTTCTGAAATTTGTTTTTCCTTCTTTCTTAGTCTATTTTTTAATTATTTTTTACTCCAAACTGTTCTTGAAGTATGTGACTTAATTCCCTACTTATGGCTTTTGATGAAAGTGTACAAGAATTAGTGATTAATTGCACAATATATACAAGGAAATACTGGTTTTATTTAGTGGTGTGTACCTTTGCAGTTGAAAAAAATTATTAATCATTTATTATTATTGTTCAATAGTTTCATTATAATTATGGTAAGAGGCTTTTGAGTGAAATTTTTTTAGTGAATTTACATCCTTGATTATCGAATGAAATCATTTGCTACACCTTATGCAACACTCCATGTTACATAATTAGATTTATTAGTTTTTCTTCCATTTTTTATTTGATTTTAATTTATTGTGCTTTAGTTTAGCTTTACACTTGTGAATTATGGTTAATTCTATTCAATTAGGGCATGTAATTATTTTTCTACGAAATAGTCAATTATTAATTAAAGAATGAAATTAAATATTGAAAAATAACTATATACTCTAATGGGATAGAATGAACACTAATTAACAAGTGTGGAATTAAACCGAATCACAACAAATTAAAATCTAACAAAAAATAGAAGAAAAACTAATAAATTTAATTATGTAGCATGAAATGCTGCACAAAGTACAACAGATGATTTCATCCAGTTAAAATAATGCAAGAAAAATGACTACTTCAAAAGATACCATGCATTATATCATTCAATTATTTATAATCATAGTGTCATACAAGTGTTTGATGAAAAATCTATTGTTGACCAACAATATCATATTATAATTAGAACATAAAAAAAAAGTCAATGAAAGTAACATTTTATGCAAACATAGAAAGTTCTATTCCCTTGTCTCAAATTATATATTTTCAATAATCACTTTGATTTATATTAAAATCAAATAAGTCTTCCATTTCAAGCTAAAAATAGGTAGCTCAACATATTTAACTATAACTACAGCCATACTTCTTGAAGTAAATAATCATTTCCACCACCATTTCCCTGTTTGATTACCAAACCCCACCTATCAATTCTACCACCAAATAACACTATATATACTCATACACTAATCAAATATATTCACCAATTTTTTTTCACATCATACAATCAAGAAAAAAAAAAACATATATGGAACATCAAATTAGAGGCATGCAACATGGAATCACCATCATGGCAATCATCTTCTCTCTCTTCACCTCCCCAAATCTTGCACAAGTGCAACAACAACAGTGCATGAACGAGCTTCAACCGTGCATGAATTATCTTACCGGCAAAAACCGTCCACCGGATAGTTGTTGCCAGCCTCTCGATTATGTTATCAAGTCAATGCCCGAGTGCTTGTGCGCTCTGATGAGTATTCAGGGCGCCAATCAAGCCGAGCAAGCGGGCATTAATGTCACCGAGGCACAGTCACTGCCCGGTAGATGTGGCCAACATATTAACCCGTTAGGGTGCGTGACGGGCACACCCGACAGAAGGAATTCGGTTCAAAATTCGAGCGGCCGGTTGAATTTAGGGTTTTCGAGTTTTAGTATAGTTGTTGGTGCAATATTTGTGATTTTGCAGGCCTTGTAGTATATTATTGGGTGATTGTGGTTATTGATTGCTTTTATGTGCGTAAAGATTGAAGTTTTTCGTTTTTCTTCTTATTGAGGAAATATGTATATGCATATCTCGTATCACGCTTGAATTCATTCTTTCAATAATAGTTTTAGCAAATATTGTTGGTTAATTGGTATCCTAAATATATTTACAAGTTACAACTCTCTCATGAGTTGATTCTGTTAACAATTTACATATATATTCATATAAGTATTAACAACGAGATCTCAAAAATTATGAATTTTGATTTTTTTTACATTAATTTTCAATGAAAATTCATTTATTAATTATCTATTAAATATAGTAAAGAAATTATTAAAAAATGTAAATATATTATTTTTGAGGTTCTTTATTGATATTTACCATTTTTCAGGTTTTAAATTGATAATTTTCATCTTTCGGAAACTGAATTTATAGTTTTCATTTTTAGGTCCTGGATTGACAAGTTACTCGTCTTTCAGGTATCAAATTGACAATTATATATACATATTCAACCTAGATCGCCAATGCCCATCGTGTCCATCACTAATTTTTTTTTTTAATCTTAAAACAGTTTCATCACTAAAATTCTTTATCTCAAACTTCGCCACAATTTGCAATTTAGACATGAACCTTAAAATGTTGTAATTAAAATACAAACTTGCAATTTTTTGCAAAGCCGCCACAATTTGCAATAATATGAAAATCAAACACTATATTTCATATTAATCTTTATCGTATTAATAAAATTAAAATTAAGATTAAGATTATGCGATATGTCTATACAATTTTGTAATATTTCATATTATACATCCATTTTTTGTTCATTGGAAAATTTAGGGTGTCTATTTTACAAAAAAATACAAGATCGTGTTTTAATTGCAACATTTCAAAGTTCGTGTCTAAATTGCAAATTATGTCAAAGTTAAATATTTTATCGTAATTAACCCTTGTTGCTAAATATATGATCAAGAAACGTGTGTAAAACAAATTTAAAACATACAACACAAGTAGTTAGAGGGAATTCATAACTGTAGTTCGGGAAATGGGAGTATCCTATAGTTATAGTAAATTAATACACGATCTATATAAGAGACAGTTGCTTCTTAATCGTAAAATACTGGCCCAAATAGCTATATCAAATAGGAATTGTCTTTATATGATTTCCAACGAAATCACAGAAAAAGTAGATCGGAAAGAATGCACTGAAAAATTTTGAAAGGGGTTCCCCGGAGAATGAACTCCGGGAGGGTGGAGTTGCAATCAAAATTACTACGAGAAATGCGCTAAAGTAGTCAAAATAAATGAACACGTTGAATCAAAAAATCTTTTTTTAAGCCCATGAATAAGAAACAATTCAAACAAGGCCTCAAATGATGAGGCAAATGTCTATAACTCAAGGATAGCATCTCTTCTGTGATTTCACATTTGAAGTTTATGTATTTTATCGTAATTAACCATCGTTACAAAATATCAAAGTTGAAGCAGAAACTCAAGGATAGTATAAGATTTTGATCATATTGCTATATTTATAATTTTATATTGCTCATTAGCTTGGATCTCCCCATGTATGAATATATATAATCACAATGTTAGTAGAAAACAATGAAGACAAAATGTAAATCCACACATACATTCAAAACACAATATATATATATGTATATATGTATATATGTATACACACACACATATATAACACTCAGATGAATGAGAAGCCTGAACAAATAGAAGTTTATCAACCATTCTTAGCTTGCTTAAATAAACATCACCAACCAGTTAATGCCCTTTCAAAACTCTGCATGAGAAAAAGAGAAACAAAAGATGGGAGTCAGAGCAACAAAACCGACATGCTACCAGCTGAGAAATGTTCAAAAGAGAGGATCAGATGAAGATGCTTATCTATCTGCAGTGTGTATGCATTTTAATTAATTCATAAACCTTTTTTATCATGCATACTAAATCCCAAAATGATGATTTTTTTTCATGGGTACTCATCTTATTTCTATAAAGCACGTACGTTTTCTGAAAAAGAACCCCCAAATGATTCAACTTCTATTAATTTCTAACCTCATGCGACGCACACTGTCCCGAGTTTGAAAGAGCGTATCAAAACTGCTTCAGACGGACTTCAAGGCCATAATTTCCATGGTACCTTTGTTGAAACTCTTGTATCTCTCTTGCTGAGCTAAAAAGAGATTTGTTAAGATCATCAACTTCAATCAATTTAAGTGTTCGAATGTATCGAATATCTCTTGGAATCTCAGATAGATATGGACAACGATGAAGCATTAGGCACTTGAGACTAGGGAAGGGGCTACTTTCAGTTGTCCATTGCTGCAGGTTTGACTCATCAATAAGTAGAAGTCGCAGACTAGAAAATTCCACATCAGTGGTTTCCCATAGTTCCCCATCGAAAGCATACTTTCTTAGTCTCAAAACTTGAAGATTAGGCAACGAACCAATAATTGTCATCTCTCTCCAAGGAAGCCGGCAACCACTCAAGGTTAACTTCTTCAGCGACACAGGAAAAGCAGGCCGATTTAGACTTGGCCAAAATGAACCACTACGCATCTCCAATTTCAATTTCTCAAGTCCAAGAAAATGTGCAAGATTGTCGAGATGATAGTCCTCATCAAAATTCTCCCCGGAATAACATACTCCCAACTTCTTAACGTTTGGAATCATTTCCACCATTCTTCCACTACACACGAAGCCGGTTGCAAGTGTAAGTGTCTGCAAGTTTTCTATAGGAAGAGCTGCAGCTTCTGGATGGGGTAAAGGATCAAATGAGAAGGCCATAAGATGTCTTAATTGCCGCATCCTCCAAATCTCCACCGGCAGACGAACTTCAGATCTATAAATAATCAGAGTATGAAGATTCTGAAGCTTTGATATGACTGGAGGAACAATACTGCTAGGAATGTTGGAAGCAAGGTACGTTAGATGAATCAGATCAAACACTTGAACTGGCTCCCAACTCCAGTAATCGTTTCTACTCAAAACATGAAGGATCCTAAGCGAACTAAAGTTCTCAACAGAGGCTTTAGGCTTATACCCTTTCCGCGGGATGCATATAATAGAATGGGTGCGGGAGCTATGCGTAGAGTCCTTGAGATCAAGATCATACCAAGTAGCACTTACGCGTCGATGGTTCTTGAGGAGTCGAGGAAGATAATGCTTTCTGAGGATAGAACTGGGTAAGTATTCCACAACAGGAAGAAGTAACCTCTCTCTCTGCCCCTGCCTTATGCAAAAATCCCGCACCAGATCATGGAGGCTGCAACTTCTTGTTTTGTTATCAAACTTTCTGCTATTCACAAAAACTAGACTTCTCTGGACCAGATCCTCCAAACACTCTTGTGCCACCTCTTCCAAGCTTTCAGATCGATCATATGGACATTTTATAAAGCCTTCAGCTATCCACAGTTTGATGAGTTCTGATACACGGATCTCGTAATCTTCTGGGAAGCCTCCCATGTATAAGAAACACGCCTTCAAATGATGAGGCAAGTAGGTGTAACTCAAAGACATTATTGTTTCCAGCTCCCCATCACTTGCTGCAATTCGCTCCCAAGCCTCTCGACTTTTATCAATCTTGGATAGAAGCCCTCCGATCACGATAAGTGAAAGAGGCAGTCCTTGACAGTTCTGTGAAATTAGTCTTCCAATATGTACCAGTTCGGGAGGACAAGCTTCATCTCCGAATACCTTTAGCTGAAGCAAATGCCAACTACTAACTACATCCAAAAACCCCATTTCAAAGGAGCCAGAAGGGTCAGCATATGCAGCCACATCCAGTAGCCTCGTGGTTAATATGATCCGACTTCCATTATCGTTGTCAGGAAAAAGCTTCTTCATATCATCCCAAGCTTTCTTACTCCACATGTCGTCCATTACAATGAGATACCTCCTAAAGTACAAGTATCTGTAGATTTCATCCTCCTCCCTCCTTACATCACTCTCTGATTGGATTCCTTGCAGCGAATCTCTTCCGGTTCGATCCACCTGTCCTTTCATCGAAGCTAGCAGATTTAAAAGAATGCTTTCTACACTGTAATCTTGTGATACTGTCACCCATCCGCGAACATCAAAATGCTCCATAGTCAGCGGATGATTATAAGCCATTTTAGCAAGTGTGGTTTTACCAATGCCTCCCATTCCGACAATTGGGAGGACTTGTAGCTTGGATGAAAATCCAGTAAGCCGATCCAGAATCTGCAGCCGATCATCATCAAGACCGACCACAGCATCTTTGCTTGATGATGGCAAACCACTCCGTCGCCTTGCGTCGTTGAAGTAAGCTGTCACAACATGAGCAGTTGACTTAATTTTCTCCACTTCTTCCCTTAAGCGCTCGAACTCGGCTTTTGACACCCTAACATTCGATTCACAATCTGATGGATAATTTTCAGACAGAAGATTGTCAAAAGCATCTTCTGCTGTATCAGCTGCCTTCCTGATTCGGACTTCTAAACTGTTTGCGGTTTCTGGAAAATCTTCAAGAAACGATTGCAAGAAAACGGCGTGGTCGCGGATGGATATAATTTCTTGATCTACAGGAAGAGGAGTAATAATGGTATTATGATCATGATTTAGGATTTGGTTTATGGTTTGTGCAAGCGAAACAAGAGCAGCATAAGCCATCTCAGGTGTGCACAAACGAGTAAGCCAGAATACCCAAGAAAGAGAAAGTATGAGAGAGAGAGATGCGAGTGCAGCCTTTGATTAGTTGACTACGAGTGCTACACTTGAGGTGCAAACTGTGTACCAACCTCATAATTATTATCTTTTCTTCCTTTCTTTTTTTCAATTTTAATTTCTTTATATTTAGTATAATTTACGATTTTACTTAGCATGTATTCCATCCAATTAGAATTATAATTATTTTTTAATTAATATAATTGATTTTTGGAATTGATTATTTCAAACTTAAGGTATATAATATTTTAAAATTTTAATTTTTAGCAATAAATATTAATTATGATTAGTTATAATATAATAAATTTTATTTTTATAAAAAACATTATTAATAATATATAATTTTAATATTGGCACACGGTTGGTACATAAAATTGGGACTAGAGAATCTCTCTAGTCATGAGTGCTAGGCCTAGGATGCCTCATTTTATTTCTAACTTTTATTTTCGGTTTTGAATTAATTACTTTTTTTTAAATGTAATAATTTTATTATAATAAATAGTTCAATGTTTAGAGTTATTAATTTAAAAAATGAAAATATATTTATTTATTTTTTTATCAATTTGAATTTGAATTTGGAATGAAAAGATAAAAATATTTAGAAAAAATATAATGATTTTGTTATGATAAATGTTTTCTTATTTAGAGATTGATTTGAAAAATGAAAATATGTTTCTTTAATTATTTTTAAATTTTGAATTTGTACTTCGAAAGAAAAGATAAAATATTTATGTGGTTGAGATAAATTGATAAATATTTAAGTGATAATTGAAAAATGAAAAATAAATAAAACAAATGTGTTTTTATGTTTCTAATTGGTAAAAGGCTGAAATTTTTAATTTAAAAACAACAAACAAACAACCGCTTAATTGTTCTCATCTTTAATTTAAATCTGATAAAGTGATAATTAACAATACCATCCTACTCCCACAAAAAACTTAAGTGAAAATTTAAATTCAAACTTATATTTAGTGTTTGACAGGTGTCACACAAAATTCTCCCTAAATAAAATAAAATAAAATAAAATGAATTGTTAAATTATTTACTACAATAATTGAGGAATCTGTTCAGAGTTCACATGGATGCCGACATATTCATTTAAATATAAACAAGTGGGAGAATATACGTCATTGCTTCCGTAGGTAAAAAAAAATATTTAGAAAAAAATATCAAACAGAAATCACATATATTAATTTATTTAAATTTATTTTTAAATGACAAAATTATCCAACACGAAATACTATTATATTTTAAAAATATATTATTAAATATCATGTGACTTTTCCTTGTTAATGTTTGTAAAAAATAGAGTATTCTTATACAAAGTATTTTATCAATGATTAATGGATTTGTATATTTTATGTAAAAAAATTCTATATTATCAGTAGTAGTTTTTAAACTATTGTAGAATTTTATGAATCATGAATAAATTATCAATGAGCTTTTAAAAACAATTATAAGTTTTTCAAATTCAAATATTTTATATTAAGGTTTGATCCTCAACTCTTTTTTTTTGAATTTTTTTTAAATCATATTAATTTTTTACAAATGATTGATGAATTTTAAGTTTTTCTATAATTTTATATAGTTTTTTATGATTTATTTTGTTTATGCTTTCTAGAAAAAAATATTAAATTTATTATAAATTTATTTTTTATCAATTATTTTATAAGGATATGAGATTTCATTTATTAAAATAAAAAATAAACATGCACAATTTTAAAAATAAATAAATAAATTTTATTTTTTTTATTATTGAGAGAAATGAATGACTAATTTCATATTTATTGGAACGAGAATTCCTGATAATAAAAACACATCAGTCAAGTGACAATTAACAATGTAGGTGGGATTATTGATTTCATTCATACTCAATATCTACATATCAACCATACATTAAGGTCTTGTTTATTTTGATGGATAATGATGGATTAATAAGTTATCCTATGTTTACTTTGCATGATATTAAAATGGTGGATAACCCAAGACCCTTGATAAATGAAGTTTGTGTGCCTATTTGTGGGATATGTATCCCACCTAAAGAGATAGGATATGATTTATCCATTCCCTCATCCTCTAATCTATCTATCTACTAAATAGTAAATTCTTAAAGTAAACAAGCCCCAAAAGTAAATACGATTAAACATCCCATACTATTGCCAAAATTATGATGATCTCTCATGCTATTTTCCAAATGATATTTTAACATTCAAATTATTGAAAAAAACATTTTAATATATGAACTATGGAAAAACTATATTTTACCGGCACCTAAAAAATGTCGTAACAAATTATCCTAATTATCCATGTCACAAAAGAATTTGCCACGTGAGTGATTTTTCAGTTCGGTTTTGACAAATCGGTTTGGTTCGAACCGAATGCATAGCCCTATGCATATCGAAGAATAGCTCCGTGATAATTATGGATAATTTTTCAATAGTTCGAGTATTAAAATATAATTTCAAATGATATAAAATTATAATTTCGTCAATAATATAAGATATTAAGATCTCTTTACCCAATACAACAACAACAATGCAAACTCATTAATTGGAAGCATAACGACTGAAAAAAATGAAAATATAACCAGGAGCCTTTACAAAAAAGGCAGACAGTACTTCAAACCCAACTAGCAAAATTACATGAGAAATTAAACTACTGACAAAAAAGTTTGAATTTAGGATTGAAATTGTTCAGTTTCCATAAAATTTACTAGAATCAAAAGCAGAGCACCAATTCATATATAGCACATGATGACTACTAACCTGATGATCAGTCAAAAGAGAATATATATCAATAACGAACTTGAATGCTGTAATTTTCATAGTTCATCTGTTGATCATTTTGTATGCTTTTGGCCGATTCCACAAGAGATTGGTTCCGACCATCCACCTCAATCAGTTCAAGTGTCGGAATATTTCCAATATCATCTGGAATTTCTCTAAGAGAAGAACAACGATGAAGCATTAGGCACTTGAGCTTTGGAAAGTGGCTACTGTCTGTCAACCATTCCCGAAGATTTGATTCATCAATCAGAAGACATTCCAGCTCTTCAAATTCTCTCCAAGTTGTTTCCCAGCATTCTCCATCACAAGCATAGTTTTTCAGTTTAAGCACTTGAAGATTAGGCAACGAACCTGCAATGCTCAAATCTTTCCAAGGAAGCCGCCAACCGCTCAAGGTTAACTTTCTCAGTGACTCGGGAAAAACAGGATTTAGACTAGGCCCAAGTGGAAAATCACCACGAATATCCAATTTCAATTTCACTAGTTCATGCAGGCGTTCAAGATTGTGGAGATGATAGTCCTGATCAAGCTCATCTTCCGAGTAACAAATTCCCAATTTCTTAACTTTTGGAATCATTTTCACCATCCTTTCACTGCATACAAAGTTCATTGCAAGTGAAAGTGTTTGCAGGTTTTTTAAAGGAGCAGCTGCACCATCTGGATGGGGTAAGGTAAGAAATGAGGAGGATATGAGATGTCTTAACCGCGACATCTTCCATATTTCAACCGGCAAAGTAACCATATGTTGCTGTTGTGGGTAAATAATTAAGGTTTCAAGATTATGAAGGTTTAATATCGATGCAGGAATCTCAGTAGGGAAGCTGAAGGCAAGGTGTCTCAAATCATGCAGCTCAAACACATGAACTGGGAGATCAGCTTTTACCATATCCAATATGCTGAGCAAACTAAATTTTTCCAAAGAGCCTATTTTACTTCTTTGGTAGCATATAATAGTATGAATGGTTGAGCCATCTATCTCTAAAAGATTATCAGAATAAGATATGCTAATGCGGAGTTGATCTTCAAAAATCTCAGGAAGAACATACTTACCCATAAAATACAGAAGAAAGTTCTCTTCCAAGGATTTTATCAGGCACAAATCACGCAACAGATCATGAAGGCCACAACTCTTGATTCTGCCATTAGACTTCCTCTTGGTGACCAAAACAAGATTTCTCTTGACGAGATCCTCCAAACACTTCTCTGCTGCTTCTTCAATGGTTTTGTTCAAACTCGAGTATTCAACAAAGCCCTCAGCAATCCATAGTTTGATAAGTTTTGAGACACGGATCTCATAATCTTCGGGAAAGGCTCCCATGTACAAGAAACAGTGCCTCAAATGATGAGGCAAATGAGTATAACTCAAAGATAATATTGCAGCATACTTCTCCTCTTCTGCAGCGATGGCTAAATTAATGTTTCTGGCAATCTCCTCCCAGTCAGCTTCAGTTCGACTGACTTCGGAGAGTAGCCCAGCAATCACCACAATTGCTAGGGGCAGCCCTCCACAACTCTTCGCAATCTTCCTTCCTACCTTTTCCAATCCATCAACACAACACTTTCCTTTAAACACTTCTTTCCGAAGTAGACTCCAGCTTTGATCATCATCCATGAACTGCATCTCATGGAACTGCTCCGAGGAATCGACATAAGCAGCCACATCGGCCAGCCTTGTCGTCAACATGATCCGACTTCTGTTATCATCATCCGGAAGGAACAATCTTACTTCATCCCAAGTCTTGGTGCTCCACATATCATCTATTACGATCAAATACCTCCTGCCCTTCAAAGTCTTGTACAATTTTTCAGACATTAATTCATTGCTCAATCCGGATACCTCTTCTGTGAGGAAGTCTTTCATGAAAACGAGCAGGCTTGAAAGAATGTCGCCAAGGCTGTAATTTTGAGATATTGTGACCCAAGCACGAACAACAAAGCTCTCTCTGACTAATGGATCGTGATAAACTTTTCGAGCAAGGGTAGTTTTACCGATTCCTCCGGTGCCAACTATGGGAACGATTTGGAGTTCGCCGGCATCTCCACAGAGCCGATCCATTATTGCATCAACATCACTATCAAGACCCGTCGGCGCAACATCGTTGCTTGTGGGTGCAGATCGTGGAGAATCATTCAGTCGTTGTACTTTGTTGACTGAGTCGTCGTTACTCCTCGAGTAGTCCGCCAAGTCACTAGGACTCGACAAAAATTTCTCTGCTAATCTCTCCAACCGGTGTGAAAGACTGCTAAGAGCAGGATAACCACTCTGTTGTCGTACGGCGTTGACCCTAATAATTGAGTCAAGCTCCTCTGCTAATTCCCTCAACTGGTTTGAAACTCTTACACTCGGCTCTATCGATCCACAATCTGATAGGTTTTCTGGAGAAAAAAGATATTCAATAATCTCAAGTGTTGTACTTGCTACCTTCTTGATTGTTTCTTTTTCTGGAAAAGCTTTGAGATTAAATTGCAAGACCACAGCTTTATCGTGGATGGATATAATATCTTCTTTTACACGATGAGTGGTGAGATCATCGTCGCGTTTTAGGATTTGGGTTAAGGTTTGTTGCAGAGAATCGAGAGCTTCATAAGCCATAGCAGGTTTGCGCAAACAATTTGTTTTGTGATTTGTTAGCTTCGATATTTCGAGTTCGAGCTTGATTCAATAACAAACTCGACAAATTCGACTCGAATCAAGACAATATGTATAAATATTAAATAAAAAAATTATATTTATTTAATTTGAAATAAAAATAATTTAGCTATCAATAATATTTATGTAATTAATTAAATATCTTTTAAGCTTGATAAGGCTCACAGCCTGTCGAGCTCTCTATTATGGAGCTCGAATTAGAGATTGGTAGCTACTCGAACTCAACTTGACAAACTTCGAGTCGATTCTGAGTGACTTACGAGTTGACTCGATTCACTTACAGTCCTAGAGGCTGGCATTTATACTCTTTAAACAAGTTGTAGAAGGAAGATGTCATTGCTTGCTTACCCTAAAAAATATTGTTGTAAAATTTCATTTTATCCAAAAGCTAATACTAAATAGAATTTAAAATTTTGCCCATCTAAAATTATACTATATTCGTTTCTGAATAAGTGTTATTCTAAATAAACGCACATATATTAATAAAATAATCAAATTACCTTATACACTCTAACGTGAATACATTAAATAAATCAAATAGAAATGTTTGAATCGATTAAATAAAGGCAAATGTTAGAAAAATGTGAAATTTTCATTTCAATTGTGTGGAATAATACTTTTTGTGAAATAAAAGTAAAGTGCCAAAATAAAACTTATTAAGAAACGGAAGTAATATTTTATACAATATCCATGTATATTTATATGCAAAATAAAATAGTCTCAAGAATTACAAAGATATCATTTTCCCGTTAAAATGTTTATAATTTTTTATTATATTATTAAATCATGTTAACTAGTTATTATTTTGTTATTATATTGTTTATATATTATTAAATGTTATCAACTAATTATTACTTACTAATAATTATAGCCCCACTAACTAATACTACCTCTGTTTCATAATGTTTGTTGTTTAAGGTTTTTTTTTTTAGTTTCAAAATGTTTGTTGTTTTATATAATTTGACATCCTCTCTCCCAATTTTAACCCTCTCAAATCCTACAAGATTTTTTTATTCTAACTTACCTATAATATATGAAGAGAGAAAAATATGTGGAGAGAGAAAATATTGTTATTTTTTAGGAAAATATAGATGAATTGGATTTTATGGCATATATAAGGGATGGGTATATTTGTCCACGAAATTAATTCTTAATTCCAGATAAAAAAAACAAAACAACAAACATTATGAAACGGAGGTAGTAATATATTATCATATTATATTATATTATATTATATTATATTATATTAAGTATCCGCATATTATATTATATCTAAAATATATTAATTATATAGTCTTATGTACTTACAATTTAATTACAATAAGACTTTGATGCATAAATTATATACATATATATATATGTATGTATATTCTTTTTCTGAAAATTGAAAATAAAAATAAAAAATACAACCACCTCACAGCTAGCAGAATTACATATTTACATGAGAAAATCACACAACATAATTAAATGAACCTAAATCATCAACATTTAGGAAGTCAAGAGTGATCACTATGGAAACAAGAGCAGCATGAGCCATCTTTGTGAGTCAACCATTCTTGCATAAATAACCATCACCAACCAATTAATGCCCCTTCAACTTTTTGTATCAGTCCAATATCTGATCAGATAGCTAATCAAAACTCTGCATCAGAAAATGAAAAACAAAAGATGGGAGTCAGAGCAACAAAACCGACATGCTACCAGCTGAGAAATGTTCAAAAGAGAGGATCAGATGAAGATGCTTATCTATCTGCAGTGTGTATGCATTTTAATTCATAAACCTTTTTATCATGTATACTAGATCCCAAAATGATGATTTCATAGGTACTCATCTTATTTCTATAAAGCACGTTTTCTGCAAAAGAACCCCCAAATGATTCAACTTCTATGAATTTCTAACCTCATACGACGCACACTGTCCCGAGTTTGAAAGAGCATATCAAAAACGCTTCACACGGACTTCAGGGAACCACTGTTCCTCTTGTATCTTTTTTGCTGAGCTAAAAAGAGATTGGTTACGATCATCGACTTCAATCAGTTCAAGTGTTGGAATATCTCCAATATCACTTGGAATCTCAGATAGATATGGACAACGATGAAGCATTAGGCACTTGAGCCTAGGGAAGGGGCTACTGAACCTTTCAATTGTCCATTGCTGCAGATTTGACTCATCAATAAGTAGAAGTCGCAGACTAGAAAATTCCCCATCAGTGGTTTCCCATTGTTCCCCATCGAAAGCATGGTTTCTTAGTCTCAAAACTTCAAGATTAGGAAACAAACCAATAATTGTCATATCTCTCCAAGGAAGCCGGCAACCACTCAAGGTTAACTTCTTCAGCGACATAGGAAAAACAGGCCGATTTAGATGACTTGGCCAAAATGAACCACTATGCATCTCCAATTGCAATTTCTCAAGTCCAATAAAATGTGCAAGATTGTCGAGATGATAGTCCTCATCAAACTTCTCTCCGGAGAAACATATTCCCAACTTTTGAATGTTTGGAATCATTTCCACCATTCTTCCACTGCATACCAAGTTGGTTGCAAGTGAAAGTGTTTGCAAGCTTTCTAGAGGAAGAGCTGCAGCTTCTGGATGGGGTAAAGGATCAAATGAGAAGGCGATAAGATGTCTTAATTGCCACATCCTCCAAATCTCCACCGGCAGACGAACTTCAGATCTATAAATAATCAGAGTCTGAAGATTCTGAAGCTTTGATATGACTGGAGGAACAATAATGCTAGGAATGTTGGAAGCAAGGTAAGTTAGATGAATCAGATCAAACACGTGGCCTAGCTCCCAATACGAGTGGTCGTCTCTTCGTAAAACATGAAGGACCCTAAGCGAGCTAAAATTCCGAACAGAGCCTTTGGGCCTGTACCCTTTCTGCGGGATGCATATAATGGAATGTGTGCATGAGCTATGCATAGAGTCCTTGAGATCTAGATCATACCAACTAGCACTAATGCGTCGATGATTTTTGAGGAGTTGTGGAAGAAAATGCCTTCTCAGGATAGGAGTGGGTAAGTGGTCCATAACAGGAAGAAGGAACTTCTTTTGCCCGGCCTGCTTTACGCAAAAGTCCCGCACATTGTTATGCAGTCTGCAAGTTTTGATTTTGCCATCAATCTTCCTGCTGCTGGTGACCAAAACTAGGCTTTTCTCGACGAGTTCCTTCAAATACTCTTCGGCCGTTTCTTCCAACCTCTTAGATTCATATGGACCTTCTAGAAAGCCTTCAGCTATCCAAAGTTTGATGAGTTCTGAGACACGGATCTCGTAATCTTCAGGGAAGCCTGCCATATATAAGAAACAGGCCTTCAAATGATGAGGCAAGTGGTTGTAACTCGAAGATAATATTGATTCCAACAGCCCATCCCCATCAGTTGCCACAATTTGCTCCCAAAACTTTGGAGTCGTACCAATCCTTGATAAATGTTCTGCCACAGTAACAATTGAAAGGGGCAGTCCTCCACAACTTCTTACAATCTTTTTTGCAACACTTTGTAGCTCAAGAGGACAAGTTTGATCTGCAAAAACCTTCCGCTGGAACAAATGCCAACTTTGTTGCTCATCCAAGAAGCGCATCATATGAATGTCGCTAAAAGAGTCAACAATAGAAGCAGCCACATCCTGTAGCCTTGTGGTTAATATGACCCGGCTTCCATTATCATTGTTAGGAAATAGAAACCGTACACCATCCCAACCCGTCGTACTCCAAACGTTGTCCATTACTATGAGATACCTCCTACCCTCTAAGTGTTTGCGGATTTCTCGGGAATTATTTGCATCCTTGTTGCGTATTTCCCTAGAGCGTTTGCTTAATTCTTCGGCATTATATAGAACCTTTTTTTCGGCATCATATTGATAACTCTCTACCTGGATTTCTTTTCCTTTTCCTTTTATTGAAGCTAGCAGACTTAACCGAGTAAATCCTCCTCTAAAATAACTTAAATCTTGTGCTGACAAGTCCGACATTGTGATCCAAGCGCGAATATTAAAATGACTACTAATCAATGGATGATCATAAACAATTTTAGCAAGTGTGGTCTTACCAATACCTCCCATTCCCACAATTGGGAGGACTTGTAGCTTGCACAGACCACTAATAAGCCGATCCATTATCTGCATCAGATCCTCGTCAAAACCAACCACCACGCCATCTTTGCTTGTGGGCGCAGGCCTTGATGATGAACTTACAGTGCCAGCTGCAGAGTAACTCAGATCTTCATCAATACCAACAGCAACATCATTGCTTGTGGGTGCAGATCGTCGAGAATCATTCAGTCGTCGTACTTTGCTGACTGAGTCGTCATTACTCCTGGAGTAGTCTCTACGTCTCCACAAAATTTTCTCTGCTAATCTCTCCAACCGGTGTGAAAGACTGCTACGTACAGGATAATTACTCTGTTGTCGTACGGCGTTGACCCTGCAGTAGTCCACCACATCTCCAACAATTAAGTCAAGCTCCTCTGCTAATTCCGTCAACTGGATTGAAACTACTCTTACACTCGGCTCTATCCATCCACGATCTGATAGGTTTTCAGGAGAAAAAAGACATTCAATAATCTCAAGTGCTGTACTTGCGACCTTCCTGATTGTTCCTTTTTCTGGAAAAGCTTTGAGATTAAATTGCAAGACAACAGCTTTGTCGCGGATGGATATAATATCTTGCTTTACACGATGAGTGGTGAGATCATCACAGCGTTTTAGGATTTGGGTTAAGGTTTGTTGCAGCGAATCTAGAGCTTCATAAGCCATTTTGTGCAAACAATCTATCAAACTTAATGTTCATCAGCTGTAGTGAACTCTGCAACTTTCTTATATATTCTGTAATGGACCTTTGATAATTTTGTGATTTAATTTTGCTGTAAGCAAAGGGGGAAGAATTATAGAAGAAAAGGGGAGGATTGTAGGAGAAGGAGAAGAAGGAAAGAAATTGAGATGATAATTTTTCATATATTACTGCCGCAACGAGTGTTGTTGGAAAAAATAGTAATATTCGCAGAAAGGAACTCTCATTTCATTAATCTGGAAAAATCAGTTTACAGCAAGTGAAATCATTTTATTTATACACACAGCATTGCTTGCTTTCTAAGCTAACTGAATCTACGGCTATACTACATGATCCTTGTGCTATCTAATCCAACGGTCAGCAGCTAATGTGTTGTGGTCCATGAAGGATTGCATGCAGCTTATGCCACGTGGAAATTCCCTTACTAATAATTAATTTTCAACGAAAATTCATTTATTAATTATCTATTGAATCTATTAAAGAAATTATTAAAAAATAAAATAAATTAAAATATATTTTTTTAGGTCCTATACTAATAATTATCATTTTTCAGATCCTGAATTGATAATTTTCATCTTTCGGGAACTGAATTTATAGTTTTCATCTTTTAGGTCCTAGACAGACAAATTACTCATCTTTCAGGTTCCAAATTGACAATTATATATATATATAGATGGGATCATGTGAGAACCACATCCCCCTGTGAGAACCGAGAACCAATCTCAGCCACAGATTGCTCTGATTTGGACAGCCAAGATCTATCTCAATATTGAAAAAACACGGTGGCATATTTGTAATATTAGCGACTTTTTAATGAAGCAAGGGTACTTTTGTAATTTAGAAAATCTGTTATATTTGGAATGAATCTCCTTCCATCTGTAATTCGTCTTCTTCCTCAACTCTCCCCATTTTTCTTCCTCGCAATAGAGGACATTAAGCAAAGATTTTTCTGCATTTTTGCATCTCGGTTCTCTGTTCATTATATAAGAAAAGAAGTTGCAGGAAGTACAACATACATATACCCCATTGTTTTCTTCTTTTATTTTCTCTCTCTCTCTCTCTCTCTAAAAGCTTAATTTGCTGGTGGGTGGTTGTTTCTCTCTCTGAATCTGAATGGGTACTGTGGGAGGGAGTCAGTTCTCAAAAATAGAGTGCATGGGCTAATGATCTTTTGTGAGAAAATTAAATTTGTTTGGGATTAAAGAATCGTAAGTATTGTAATAGAAGGGCAAACAAAAGCTTTCAATGAAGACTCTTAGTAGAGGTGAGTATGAAGTTTGGGTGGTCTTTTTGTATATTATTTGGCGGTTTTTTAGCAAATGATGGGCTAAAATGGAATTGAAGTTGGGGTGGAGGCACCAACCATGGCACTAGGTGTAGTAGAGATTGGATAGCGCGAAAGGAAGGGTGTTTTTGACTAGACGTGGACGCAACGGTTAATGATCGAGGAGGAAAACTTGTTTGGTGTAGGGTGTACTTTAGCACTACTATGATCTATTTTAGCACTGTTGTAAGCTATTTTAGCACTACTGTGAACTGTTTTAGCACTGCCATGTACTTTAGCACTGATGTGATCTATTTTAGCATTGTTGTAACCTATTTTAGCACTACTGTGAACTATTTTAGCACTTAGGTTGACGAAGCTAATTAAGATGTTATTTTAAATTTTTCACTATCAGTACTTTAGCACTAATGGCAGCGGCTCATTTATTCTTAAATCATTTATATATTATCGTATTTGCTTTGCTTATTTGACTCTGGGATATGGGAGATTACGATATGAATATTGTGTGTGTTTGTTGCTATGAGAAATAGAATGCCAACAAATTTAGTTTATGTGGTCGATGAATGCAGCATTTGCAATAACAAATGAGGATTATAAAAAATATTTTGTTAACATGTACTTTAGCACTCGTATGATCTATTTTAGCACTGTTGTAACCTATTTTAGCACTATTGTGAACTGTTTTAGCACTGTCATGTACTTTAGCACTACTATGATCTATTTTAGCACTGTTGTAACCTATTTTAGCACTACTGTGAACTATTTTAGCACTTAGGTTATTATTTTGAATTTTTCAAAATAGATTTTTGGAAATGATATCTAATGTTATTTAATTTGATTTGTATGTTTTCTCCTTTTTAACGTAGTTATCATCCAAAAAATGAAGGTATTTTATCCTCTTTCGGTTATTAATTTTTCTGTATTTGTGTTGGGAATTTGATACCAGCTAGTATGTTGTTCTATTCAGGCTTCTGATTTCTCCCGCCATTTCTCATTATTTCAATTGCATTACAAGGCGTTTTGTGTGGAGTGAGCCATGCGATTTAGTTATAATACGCATGAGAAATGAAAAAATTGCAGCACCTCTGAGTTTTGAAGTTTTGATTAATATATTCTCCGTTGATTCATTTCATAGTAGTAGAGATTTAGCACGCTGTTTAATTGACTTAGTGTATGAAGCACTGCTTAATTTTTGTGTTGTGATATGAAATAAAAGGGAGAAACTTTTATCTATGATTTTAAGTAAACCGATCAAATCCTGGAAGGCATCCCTCATTTTAGCTGATGAGTTCTGGTACTTCTGTTGAAGGTTAAATTGACCAATTTATGTTTTTTTTCCTTGTTCATATTCTATTCATCATGCATTGCATGGGTATGTTCATTTAATGATAGCTCTTAGGTATACTCCAGTTTTAGCAAATGATGGGCTAAAATGGAATTGAAGTTGGGGTGGAGGCACCAACCATGGCACTAGGTGTAGTGGAGATTGGATAGCGCGAGATGAAGGGTGTTTTTGACTAGACGTGGACGCAACGGTTAATGATCGAGGAGGAAAACTTGTTTGGTGTAGGGTGTACTTTAGCACTACTATGATCTATTTTAGCACTGTTGTAAGCTATTTTAGCACTACTGTGAACTGTTTTAGCACTGCCATGTACTTTAGCACTGATGTGATCTATTTTAGCATTGTTGTAACCTATTTTAGCACTACTGTGAACTATTTTAGCACTTAGGTTGACGAAGCTAATTAATATGTTATTTTAAATTTTTCACTATCAGTACTTTAGCACTAATGGCAGCGGCTCATTTATTCTTAAATCATTTATATATTATCGTATTTGCTTTGCTTATTTGACTCTGGGATATGGGAGATTACGATATGAATATTGTGTGTGTTTGTTGCTATGAGAAATAGAATGTTAACAAATTTAGTTTATATGGTCGATGAATGCAGCATTTGCAATAACAAATGAGGATTATAAAAAATATTTTGTTAACATGTACTTTAGCACTCGTATGATCTATTTTAGCACTGTTGTAACCTATTTTAGCACTATTGTGAACTGTTTTAGCACTGTCATGTACTTTAGCACTACTGTGATCTATTTTAGCACTGTTGTAACCTATTTTAGCACTACTGTGAACTATTTTAGCACTTAGGTTATTATTTTGAATTTTTCAAAATAGATTTTTGGAAATGATATCTAATGTTATTTAATTTGATTTGTACGTTTTCTCCTTTTTAACATAGTTTGTTAGTTCTTAGATGTGTAATCTGTATAAAATTAGCTTGAAACTTTCTCTCAACTAAAGACGAAAGTCGATACTTGTTTTGAAGATAATGTATAAGCTGCATCAAGAATCTGAAAAGTTTGCACGAATTGCCTCATGCATCAAGACGTCAAATTTATTTGATGCCATCGAGATTTTTGCCTTTTTGTATAGCAATGGTAGTATAAGATTTCTGTAATCATCATTGAGAAATGAATACCCAATTGCTTGATTAGTAACATATATACATATTTTGGTTTGGATCATTTCTCAAGGAACAATATTCATCTCCAACCAAGTCATGAGTTATGCCTTCACTTATCCCCGCAGATTAGTCGAGAAATGGTAATGCAACACAGTACAAAATCTGATGAGAGCCCAAAAACACGGAATTGCAGTAAACAAGTCTATTTGGGTAAGAACACGAAACTATTTTTTTGATTAGGTGTAGAATTTTAATTTAAATTGTGGAATCTGAACTTGTTCTTCGCAAAAAGAAACTGGTTTGAGAGTTTCTTGTCATGCTAAACAATGGTCATGTTAGTGCTAAAATAAGTCATGACAGTGCTAAAATAAGTCATGACAGTGCTAAAATAGGAAATGACAATGCTAAAACCCTAAATTGAAAAATATACGCGTGAATCACATATACATTGAAATTTTCGATTTTACCCTCGCCGAGTTTCAGGAGCAGCGAAGTTCGGAGTTATTACAATTATGCCACCGCGTTTTTTTAATTTTTGAATAGATCTTGGCCGTCCAAATATGCGAGATCTACGGTTGAGATTGGTTCTCGGTTCTCACATGGGGTATGATTCCTTCTGGAACCCAACCCTATATATATATATATATATATATATATATATATATATATATATATATATATATAACATTTTCATTATTAAGGTTAATTATGATTAAATACATAAACTTTGCCACAATTTGCAATTTAGACATGAACTTTAAAATGTTGTAATTAAAACACAAACTTGCAATTTTTTGCAAAACAATCACAATTTTGCAATAATATGAAAATCAAACACTATATTTCATACCGATCTTTATTGTATTAATAAAATGTAAATTATGATTATGCTATAAATCCATACAATTTTGCAATATTTCATGTTATGCATCCCTTTTTTATTTGTCGGAAAATTTGGGGTGTCTATTTTGCAAAACAAAATGCAAGATTGTGTTTTAATTGCAACATTTCATATTTTCGAGTCTAAATTGCAAATTATGTCTTTACCGGAATTAGCCCTTGTTACTAAATATATGAGCAAGAACACGTGTATAAAACAAATTTAAAACATACAACACAAGTAGTTATAGAGGGCAGTCATAACTGTAACTCCTCAGCTTTGTGATCAACAATCTTGAGCTCATGTATAAGAAACAAGGCCTCAAATGATGAGGCAAATGTCTATAACTCAAGGATATATAGTATTGCAAGAGATGATTTCACATTTGAAGTTTATGTATTTTATCGTAATTAACCCTAGTCGCTAAATATCAAAGTTGAAGCACAAACTATTATGATGTAGATGCAGGTAATGACATATCTGATGTGTATCACTGTTTATCAGCCTCATATTAATCAGATTGGCTTCATATTGATTTTTATATATGTCAACTCTATGTTGGGTTGTTTTTGTTTTGAAATTCTGATTACTAAACATGAAATATATACTAGTAGTATTCTTCAAGCAAATATTATACACACAAATGAGAGAGCACACCTTTTTTAACACTCTTCTGCAAGAATCACAACCTTGTACAGGTAAGGAATAACATCACTATTTATATAACATTCATTTTCAGATCACATTTACATCCTATATATATAAACCTTTTTATCATGCATACTAAATCCCAAAATGATGATTTCATGGGTACTCATCTTATTTCTATAAAGCACGTTTTCTGAAAAAGAACCCCCAGATGATTCAACTTCTATAAATTTCTAACCTCATACGACGCACACTGTCCAGAGTTTGAAAGAGCATATCAAAAACGCTTCAGATGGACTTCAAGGTCATCATTTCCAAGGTACTGTTCTTGTATCTTTTTTGCTGATCTAAAAACAGATTGGTTACGATCATCGACTTCAATCAGTTCAAGTGTCGGAATCTCTCCAATATCTCTTGGAATCTTATATAGATGTGGACAACGATGAAGCATTAGGCACTTGAGCCTAGGGAAGGGGCTACTTTCAGTTTTCCAATACTTCAGATTTGATTCATCAATTAGCAGAAGCATCAGACTAAGAAATTCTCCATCAGTGGTTTTCCATTGCTCCCCATCGAAAGCATACTTTCTTAGTTTCAAAACTTGAAGATTAGGCAACGAACCAATTATTGTCATATCTCTCCAAGGAAACCAGCAACCACTCAAGGTTAACTTCTTCAGCGACATAGGAAAAACAGGACTTAAACTTGGCCAAAATGAACCACTATGCATCTCCAGTTTCAATTTCTCAAGTTGAAACAGATGTGAGTTTGAAAGAGCATAAAAACGCTTAAGACGAACTTCAAGGCATTGATCAATTCCATAATATTCCTCTTGTTGCTCTTGTATCCTTTTTGCCGAGTACAAAAGAGATTGGTTACGATCATCGACTTCAATCAGTTCAATTGTTGAAATATCTGCAATAACAATTGGAATCTCAGAAAGATATGGACAACGATGAAGCTTTAGGCACTCGAGCCTTAGGAAGTGGCTTCTTTCACTTTGCCAGTGCTGGACATTTGATTCATCAATTAGCAGAACTGTCAGACTAAGAAATGTTCTGAATGAATTAGAATTAGATAAATGATCAATTATATAAGTCTACTACTAATAGAATCAAATGCAGAGCAATATTTTTTATTTTTAATTAGATGGCCGTTACAAGAGTGCGTACTAGTTCATGCAATCAACTTGATTCATTTCCATATCATTAGAATTCATTTAAGGTGGGAAAGACAAACATAATCAGTTAATCACTAACCTGTTGATCAATTGAACTTGAAAGAGCATTTGAGTAACGAACTTGAATACTGTAATTTTCCTCCATTTCTTGATCCTTCTGTATCTTTTTGGCCGAGTCCACGAGAGACTGGTTACAACCTTTGACCTCAATCAATTCAAGTGTTGGAATATATCCAATATCGTCTGGAATCTCACCTAGACACGGACAGTGATGAAGCACTAGCCACTTCAGCTTTGGAAAGTGGCTGCTTTCTGTCCACCATTCTTGGAGATTTGATTCATAAATCAGAAGAAATTCCAGATGTTCAAATGTTTCTTCAGTTGTTTCCCAATTGTTGCCATCACAAGCGTAGTTTCTCAGTTTAAGCACTTGAAGATTAGGCAAAGAACCAATAATGCTCAAGTCTTTCCAAGGACGCCGCCAACCACTCAACGCTAACTTTCTCAGAGACTTTGGAAAAACAGGATTCAGACTTGGCCCAAATGGAAAATCACTACGCATCTCCAATTTCAATTTCTCAAGGTGATCAAAACGTTCAAGATTTTCTAGATGATAGTCCTTATCAAACTCCTCTCCGGAGTAACATATTCCCAACTTCTTAACGTTTGGAATCATTTCCACCATCCTTTCACTGCATACGAAGTTGGTTGCCATGGAGAGTGTTTGTAAGTTTTCTAAAGGGAGAGCTGCAGCTTCTGGATGGGATAAAGGATGAAATGATGAGGAGACGAGATGCCTTAACCGTGACATCTTCCATATTTCAACCGGCAAATGGACCATATATGAGTTATTTGGATAAATAATTAGCGTTTGGAGATTCTGAAGGTTTGATATGGATGTAGGAATACTCAAAGTGGAGGAGCTGAAAGCAAGGAGTACTATATCGCGCAGGTCAAATACGTGAGCTGGGACATTAGTGTTTAACATATCCAATATCCTGAGCAAACTAAATTTTTCAAAAGAGTTTACTGAACTATGGCCATAGCATATAATAGTACGGATGGTTGAGCCATCGATATGTGCAAGGATATTGGAATGAGAAATACTAATACGGAGCTGAGTGTCAAAGATTTCAGGAAGAAATAACGAACCCATAAAACACAGAAGAAAGTTCTCTTCCAGGGATTTTATTTGGCACAAATCGCGCAACAGATCATGAAGACCACAACTCTTGATTCTGCCATTAGACTTCCTCTTGGTAACCAAAACAAGATTTCTCTTGACAAGATCCTCCAAAAACTCCTCTGCTGCCTCTTCTAGTGTTTTGGAGGCTGTCCATTCAACAAAGCCCTCAGCTACCCATAATTTGATCAGTTTTGAGACACGAATCTCATAATCTTCCGGAAACGCTCCCATGTATAAGAAACACCGTCTCAATTGATGAGACAAATGATCATAACTCAAAGATAATATTGCAGAATATTCCTCCATATCTGCAGTGATGGCTAAATTTATGTTGTTGGCGATTTGTTTCCAATCCTCTTCTGTCTGACTCACTTCAGAAAGAAGCCCTGCAATCACCACAACTGCAAGGGGCAATCCTCCACAGCTTTCCGCAATCTTCCTTCCTATGTTTTCCAATGTAGGAGGAGATTCTCCTTTAAACACTTGCTTCTGAAGTAGATTCCAACTTTGATCCGCATCCAAAAATTTCATCTCATGGGAACACTTCAAATAATCTGCATAAGCAGCCACATCCTCTAGCCTCGTTGTCAACATGATCCGACTTCCTCTAGAGTCGTCGGGAAAATAAATTCTTACTTCATCCCAACTCTTCGTACTCCACATATCATCTACTACAATCAAATACCTCCTACCTATTAAGGTTTGGCGCACTTTCTCAGCCTTTTCTTGATTGTTCAATCCAGATATCTCACCTTTAACAAAGTCTTTCATGGAAACAAGTAGGCTTGAAAAAATGTCACCAAAACTATAATCTTGAGATACTGTTACCCAAGCACGAATATCAAACCTCCCTATGATTAATGAATCATGATAAACATTTCGAGCCAGAGTAGTTTTACCGATTCCACCGGTGCCCACTATGGGAAGGATTTGGAGCTCGTTTGCATCTCTGCAGAGCCGCTCCTTTATTGCTTCAACGTCACGATCAAGACCAACGGCGTCAATTTTCCCCGTCGGCGCAAGCCTTGATGTTGAACTTGCAGCTGGAGAATTACTGGATCGCATCATCACTTTCTCACAGTTGACTTGATCGGACCCAAATTTTCAAAGTCTTTTAACAGTTGACTTGATCGATCTCCAAAATGTGAAGAAGATTTTTCCGAATCAGCAATTTCTGATCGATCGTCGTTCAAACTGTTGGCATTTTCTGGAAAATCTTCGAGCAGTGATTGAGAGAAAATAGCGCCGGATCGAAACAATGTCTCAAGTCAAAGGAAGGGGAATGGGATATTGATCGTGATTTCAGGGTTTGGTCTGAGATTTGTGCAAGGGCAACAAGAGGTCAACAGCTGCATAAGCCATCATTCATGTATCGAAGGAAGATGCTGTGTGTGTGTGTGTGTGTGAGAGAGAGAGAGAGAGAGAGAGAGAGAGAGAGAGGAATAGGTGAGGGTGAGGAGAGAGAGGAATAAGTGACACTGTGACTGGTCTCTGGCAATTGATTTAATTATTTGATTTAAATAAAATCGTCTACAAAACTGAAAATTACATTTGATACCAAAATTTTGATATTTTTTTAAAATAATTACGTTTTTTTAAATTAATATCCACTATTTCAAAAAATTTACAAATATAACAATTAACCAATTTTTTCAGCTCAAAATCATTTGTAGTTGATTGTATTTTAATATATTTATTTCATCAGCTGCGTAAAGATATTCTTCAATCAAAAAATTTTAAAATATAATTAATTAGATACAATTTTTCGAGTGTAAAATTGATCAAATGTTAAATTTGTATAAAAATTTAAAAATTAAATAATGTTTTATTACTTTTTTAAAAATTAGATATTTTGTTAAAAAAAAAGTCAATATAAATATTAAAGTGTAATTTTATCCTCCATTCTCAATCACCACCAACACTCACCATCCCTCATGCACGTATCTTCCCCACCCTACTCTTTCCTCTCCGCTTTTTAGTCGAGAGAGATTCAAAAATTACAGTTCAAACATCATGAGGTGTTTAAAAATTCATTTCCGAAATTATAGAAATGGTTCGAAAAGTAAATTTTCGAAGGTAGTTTAATACGATTTTGGTGTCACGTCATGCATGCTTAACAATCTATCAATCCATTACCTTTCTTTCATGAGAAGATACCTAATTAATATAAAGATTTATGTCTGGATGTACTATAAGATTAATTTGAAGCCTGAATAAACAGGAGTCATGAACCATCTATTTATACATATATTAAAATAAAATTACAGGGGTAAAATCGTAATAAAAAAAATATCCGTTTAAAATCTATTTAACTAAATTGTTTGTTCCAAAATTGCAAGTGCATGTCCTTTAGTTTAGTGGTATGCGCAGCATGCATGAGATCCTATTTAGCTCGCTTGTGTTCGAGTCATGGTCACCCCATTTTTTAGGTTTTTATTCATTTTATTTTTATCCCCTTATATTCTTTTTTTTTTCTTTACTTTTGTTTAATATTTTCCTTCCATTCATTTTTTTTTCTTTTATTTCATTTAACTCTTTTGTTCTTTATTTTTTTTATTTTAAGTCAAATTTTCTTTTATTTCAGTTTAACATTTAGGTTATCAATTTTTATTTAAACTTAGCTTTGCCTATTGCTCTTTTGTTTTGTTTTTTCCATTTTGTTTTTTTTCTTTTATTCAATTTTTTCTTTTACTTCATTTTAACCTTTTTATTCCTTTTTTTTGCCGTCTGTTCTCTTTGTTTCCACTTTTTGTTCATTTTTTTTAATTTTATTTTAACGTTTAAGTTATTACTTTTTATTTAAGAAATAATCATTGTATTTAATTTTTGTACTATATTTATTTCATATTTTTTCCACATTTTCCCTCATCTATTGTATTCAAATGTCTATTTCTGATTTATTTAATGTATTAATATAAGCGTATATTAATTAATTTGATTACTTTATTAATACGTGTGCATTTATACACAATAACACTGATGAAGTTTTTAAGGTCCGGCAAAAACTTATTCTTAAATAAATAAATCAACGCTTTGCAACAACTTAAATATGAAAATATTTACTTTCACTTTTCAACTACAAATATTAAAGTTATCATTAGACTGAATTTTATTATTATTATTATTATTATTATTATTATTATTATTATTATTATTTCTTTAAGTAAATTTGTTTGCCTGTGTGCTTCATTTTAACAATCATTAGAACAAGACTCCAATTTTCTAAAAGGTTGAACAAATTCAACATTGAAACTCTATTTAGTTTTTGCTTGCATTTCAAGAACGGGAGAATAACATGGACGACATATTACCGTTTCAATAGTCTGGTTGGATTTTGTTCGCTAACAAATTCAACTGGGTTGTATAGTTTAATACCAATTTTTTTCATTTCGTATGAGCCGTGTTTTTAATATTTAATGTTGGCCAATAATTTTTATATTGATATTTTTTTAACTTAATTTATATGTTAGACATTGTCCTACAACTAAATAAGATTATTTTAGATCATTGATATTTCAAGATGATAGTTTTTATTTAAATATAATTTTAATGTATCTTATTCAACATATTATAGTGATAAGTCTTTGCTCATAATAATTACAATAGTGATGTTGGAGTTTGAATTTATTATTTTCGTAACAAAATTATATCAAATAATTTTGAATTCAAAAGTTATAAAATTTATAAGTACCATAAAATAAAATTCAGTTATTCATAGATGAAATATGAGTTTGCAAAACTTTCAAATTTTATACAGATAATATAATAAGAACACAATGAAAATAGATAAGATAAAGTGTTTATTCCATACATAACCACAATATATATTTAAAATCTCTAAAAATGTTACAATATAAAATATTGTATATAAAGAAAGTATAACAAATTTGTAATGAAATTTCACGATTTGTTGTGTGTGTTTTGTAATTTACTTTAATTTAATATATAATTTGACAATTATTATATGATATATACTCATTAAATTTTAAATTATGGTTCTTTAATTGTATATTATCTATATATATCTATACATATACTACCTCCGTTTCATAATGTTTGTTGTTTAAGGTTTTTTTTTTAGTTTCAAAATGTTTGTTGTTTTATATAATTTGACATCCTCTCTCCCAATTTTAACCCTCTCAAATCCTACAAGATTTTTTGATTCTAACTTACCTATAATATATGAACAGAGAAAAATATATGGAGAGAGAAAATATTGTTATTTTTTAGGAAAATATAGATGAATTAGATTTTATGGCATATATAAGGGATGAGTATATTTGTCCACAAAATTAATTCTTAATTCCAGATAAAAAAAACAAAACAACAAACATTATGAAACGGAGGTAGTATATAGATAGATAGATAATAAAGTGTGCCCGTACATCGCAGAGAGATATACTAGTTCTTGTTTAAATAAACACTTACCAATGCTCCTTCAACTTTCTGCCTTTTTTGTGACTCATTATGAGTAGAATATCTGATCAGATAGCTCTAATCAAAACTCTGCATTCAGAAAAAGAAAAACAAAAGATGGGAATCAGACCAACAAAACCAACATGCTACCAACTGACAAATATTCAAAAGAGAGAATCAAATGATGCTTAGCAAGTCATCTGCCAAGTGTATGCATTTTAATTCATAACCTTTTTTATCATTTATATACTAAATCCAAAATGATGATTTCATGGGTACTTATCTTATTTAATGAAGCACGTTTTCTGAAAAAGAGCCATCAAATGATTCGACTTGTATAAATTTCTAACCTGATACGAAGCACACTGTCCAGAGTTTGAAAGAGCATCAAAAGCGCTTCAGACGAACTTGAAGGGATCGAATTCCATAATATTCCTTCTGTTTCTCTTGTATCATTTTTGCTGAGTGCAAAAGAGATTGGTTAAGACTATCGACCTCAATCAGTTCAAGTGTTGAAATCTGTGCAATATCACTTGGAATCTCAGATAGATATGGACAACGATGAAGCATTAGGCACTTGAGCAAGGGGAAGTGGAAACTATAAGTTGTCCAATGCTGCAGATTTGATTCATCAATTAGCAGAAGCCTCAGTGCATCAAATTCCCCCTCAGTAGTTTCCCAGTGTTCCCCACTGCAAGCATGATTCCTTAGTTTCAGCACTTCAAGATTAGGCAACGGACCAACAACCGCTGCCATATCTCTCCAAGGAAGCCGGCAACCACTCAAGGTTAATTTCTTCAGCGACACGGGAAAAACAGGCCGATTTAGACTTGGCCAAAATGCACCACTACGCATCTCCAATTTCAATTTCTCAAGTTGAAGCAGATGTGTAAGATTGTCGAGATGGTAGCCCTCATCAAACTTCTCCCCAGAGTAACATATTCCAAACTTTTCAATGTTTGGAATCATTTCCACCATTTCATCCCTGCATATGAAGTCGGTGGCAAGTGAAAGTGTTTGCAAGTTCTCTAGAGGAAGAGTTGCAGCTTCTGGATGGGGCAAAGGATCAAAAGAGAAGGCGATAAGATGTCTTAATTGCCGCATCCTCCAAATCTCTACCGGCAGACGAACTTCATATCTATAAATAATCAGAGTCTGAAGATTCTGAAGCTTTGATATGGCGGGAGGAACAATACTGCTAGGAATGTTGGAAGCAAGGTAAGTTAGATGAATCAGATCAAACACTTGGCCTAGCTCCCAATACGAGTGGTCATCTCTTCGTAAAACATGAAGGACCCTAAGCGAGCTAAAATTCTGTACAGAGCCTTTGGGCCTATACCCTTTCTGCGGGATGCATATGATGGAGTGTGTGTAGGAGCAATGCTTAGAGTCCTTGAGATCAAGATCATACCAACTAGCACTAATGCGGTGATGATTTTTTAGGAGTTGTGGAAGAAATTGCCTTCTCAGGATAGGACTAGGTAAGCAGTCCTTGACAGGAAGAAGTAACTTCTTTTGCCCGGCCTGCCTTACGCAAATGTCCCGTACCAAATTATGGAGTCTGCAACTTTTGATTTTGCCATCAATCTTCCTGCTGGTGACCAAAACTAGGCTTCTCTTGACGAGATCCTCCAAAGAAGCTTCCGCCTCTTCTTCCAAGCTGTTAGATTCATATGGGTGTTCTTCTAGAAAGCCTTCAACTACCCATAGTTTGATGAGTTCTGAGACACGGATCTCGTAATCTTCAGGGAACCCTGCCATATATAAGAAACAATCCTTCAAATGATGAGGCAAGTGGTTGCAACTCACAGATAATATTGATTCCAACTGCCCATCCCCATCAGTTGCCACAATTTGCTCCCAAAACTTTGGAGTTGTACCAATCCCGGATAAAAGTTCTGCCACCGTAACAATTGAAAGGGGCAGTCCTCCACAACTTCTTACAATCTTTTTTCCAACACTTTGTATCTCAAGAGGACAAGTTTGATCCGCAAAAAGCTTCCGCTGGAACAACTGCCAACTTTGTCGATCATCCAAGAAGCGCACCTCATGAATGTGGCTAAAATAGGCAGTATATGAAGCCACATCCCATAGCCTTGTGGTTAATATGATCCGGCTTCCACAGTCGTTGTTGGGAAATAGCATCCTCATGTCATCCCAAACCTTCCTACTCCAAATGTCGTCCAGTACTATGAGATACCTCCTGCCCCATAAGTGTTTGTAGATTTCTTCGTCCTGATAAGAATCACTCTGTGTTTTGATTCCTTTTCCTTTCATCGAAGCTAGCAGATTGAAACAAGTAATTTCTACACTATAATCTTGTGATATTGTGATCCAAGCGCGAATATCAAAATGATGCATAGTCAATGTATGCTCATAAACAATTTTAGCCAGTGTAGTCTTACCAATGCCCCCCATACCCACAATTGGGAGGACTTCTAGTTTGGGTGAATCACTAATAAGCCGGTCCATTATTTGTGTCAGATCTTCCTCAAAACCAACCACGCCATATTTGCTTGATGATGAACTTACAGCGTCAGGAGCATAATAACTCAGATCTTCATCAATACCAACAACATCCTTGCTTGTGGGTGCAGTACTATTGGAGTAGTCTGCTAAGTCTCTAGGACTCGACAAAATTTTCTCTGCAAATCTCCCCAACCGGTGTGAAAGTGTAATGGCTGCAGGATAAATTATAGAAGTACTAAGAGAAGGATAATCACTCAGTTGTCGTACATCGTTGATCTTGCAGTAGTCCACCACATCTCCAACAACTGAGTCAAGCTCCTCTGCTAATTCCCTCAACTGGTTTGAAACTCTTACACTCGGCTCTATCGATCCACAATCTGATAGGTTTTCGGGAGAAAAAAGATATTCAATAATCACATGTGTTGTACTTGCTACCTTCCTGATTGTTTCTTTTTCTGGAAAAGCTTTGAGATTCAATTGCAAGACAACAACTTTGTCGTGGATGGATATAATATCACGTTTTACACGACGAGTGGTGAGATCATCATCGCATTTCAGGATCTGGGTTAAGGTATGTAGCAGCGAATCGAGAGCTTCATAAACCATAGCAGGTGTGCACTAGAATCAAAAGCAGAGCAACATTTTTTCAATTAGATGGCCGCTAGAAGAGTGCCTACTAGTTCATGCAATTAACTTGATTCATTTTCATATAATTAGAATTGATTTAAGGTGGGAAAGACTAACACAATCACTAACCTGATGACCAGTTGAACTTGAAAGAGCATTTGAGTAACGAATTTGAATACTGTAATTTTCCTCCATTTGTTGATCCGTCTGTATCTTTTTGGCTGAGTCCACCAGAGATTGGTAACAGCCTTTGACCTCAATCAATTCAAGTGTCGGAATATATCCAATATCATCTGGAATCTCACTCAGACACAGACAACGATGAAGCATTAGGCACTTCAGCTTTGGAAAGTGGCTGCTTTCTATCTCCCATTGCTCGAGATTTGATTCATCAATCAGAAGAAATTCCAGATTTTCAAATGTTTCTTCAATTGTTTCCCAATTGCTGCCAACACAAGCATAGCTTCTCAATTTAAGAACTTGAAGATTAGGCAAAGAACCAATAATGCTCAGGTCTTCCCAAGGACGCCGCCAACCACTCAAGGTTAACTTTCTCAGCGACTTCGGAAAAACAGGATTCAAATTTGGCCCAAATGGAAAATCACTACGCATCTCCAATTTCAATTTCTCAAGGTGATCCAAATGTTCAAGGTTTTCTAGATGATAGTCCTCTTCAAACTCCTCTCCGGAGTAACATATTCCCAACTTCTTAACGTTTGGAATCATTTCCACCATCCTTTCACTGCATACGAAGTTGGTTGGCATGGAGAGTGTTTGTAAGTTTTCTAAAGGGAGAGCTGCAGCTTCTGGATGGGGTAAAGCATGAAATGATGAGGAGATGAGATGTCTTAACTGAGACATCTTCCATATTTCAACCGGCAAATTGATTGTATATAGGTCGTTTGGATAAATAATTAGCGTTTGGAGATTCTGAAGGCTTGATATGGATGCAGGAATATTCATAATAGTGGAATAGCTGAAAGCAAGGAATCTTATATCGCGCACCTCAAATACGTGAGCCGGGACATATGTGTTTAACATATCCAATACTCTGAGCAAGCTAAATTTTTCAAAAGAGTCTAGTGAAAAATCGTCATAGCATATAATAGTACGGATGGTTGAGCCATCGATATGTGCAAGGATATTGGAATGAGAAATACTAATACGGAGCTGAGTTTCAAAGATTTCAGGAAGAAATAATGAATCCATAAAACACATAAGAAAGTTCTCTTCAAGGGATTTTATGTGGCACAAATCACGCAACAGAGCATGAAGGCCACAACTCTTGATTCTGCCATTAGACTTCCTCTTGGTAACTAAAACAAGATTTCTCATGACAAGATCCTCCAAAAGCCCCTCTGCTGCCTCTTCGGGTGTTTTAGAGGTTGTCCATTCGACAAAGCCCTCAGCTATCCATAATTTGATCAGTTTTGAGACACGAATCTCATAATCTTCAGGAAAGGCTCCCATGTATAAGAAACACTGCCTCAATTGATGAGGCAAATGATCATAACTCAAAGATAATATTGCAGAATATTCCTCCACATCTGCAGTGATGGCTAAATTTATGTTGTTTGCGATTTGCTTCCAATCCTCTTCAGTCTGACCGACTTCAGAGAGAAGTCCTGCAATCACAACAATTGCAAGGGGCAATCCTCTACAACTTTCTGCAATCTTCCTGCCAATCTTTTTCAATGTAGGAGGAGATTCTCCTTTAAACACTTGCTTCTGAAGTATATCCCAACTTTGATCCACATTCAAGAATTGCATCTCATGGAAACGCTTCAAAGAATCAGCATAAGCAGCCACATCCTCGAGCCTCGTTGTCAATATGATCCGACTTCCATTAGAGTTGTCGGGAAAATAAATTATTACTTCATCCCAACTCTTCGTACTCCACATATCATCTATTACAATCAAATACCTCCTACCTCTTAAGGTTTGGTACATTTTTTCAGCCATTTTTTGATTGTTCAATCCAGATATGTCATCTTTGACAAAGTCCTTCATGGAAACAAGTAGGCTTGAAAAAATGTCGCCAAAACTATAATCTTGAGATACTATTACCCAAGCACGAATCTCAAAATTCCCTATGATTAATGGATCATGATAAACATTTCGAGCCAGAGTAGTTTTACCGATTCCTCCGGTGCCGACTATCGGAAGGATTCGGAGTTCATTAGCTTCTTCACAGAGCCGCTCCGTTATTGCCGCAACATCACGATCAAGACCAACCGCATGAAGTCTACCCGTTGGCGCAAGTCTTGACGTTGAACTTGCAGCTGGAGAATTACTAGATCGCCTCATCACTTTCTCACAGTTGACTTGATCGATCTCCACAAATGTGAAGAAGATTTTTCAGAATCAGCATTTACGATCGTCTTTCAAACTGTTGGCCTTTGCAGGAAAATCTTCGAGCAGTGATTGATCGAAACAATGTCTCAAGTCAAAGGAAGGGGAATGAGATATTGATCATGATTTCAGGGTTTGGTCTAAAATTGTGCAAGCGCAACAAGAGCTGCATAAGCCATCACTCATGTACACAAAAAATCAAACTTTTTCTTGGAATCAAATGGATCGAAGGAAGATGCCTGTGTGTGTGTGAGAGAGAGAGAGAGAGCAAGCAGAGAGAGAGGGGGATAGGTGAGGGTGAGGACTGTAAAAGAAATGGACTTCAAATCAAGAAAACTCAAGATACAATTAACTACATGTGATTTCTCAAATGTCAAATTGATCAAATGTTAAATTTTATAAAAAATAAAAAATTAAATAATGTTTCATTACTTTTTAAAAAATTAGGTATTTTTGTAAAAAAAAAATCAATGTAAATATTAAAGTATAATTTTATCCTCGATAAAATACTGTCCTTCAAGTTCAACTACGTACCTTGTTTACTTCAACAGTCAAATATTTGATCAGCTTGCTTGTCAATCACCAACTTTGTTTCAAAGAAATTCTTATCGAAAAACCACATTCAAATTTGTGAAAACTTATGGAAACTATAGAAGTGGTTCGAAAATTAAATTTACGAACCAAGTTTAATACGATTTTGGTGTCGTTCGAAAACCATATATATACACACACTTGTTATACATGCGAAGTCTATGATCAAGAAAACGTGTACAAAACAAATTTAAAACATATAACACAACTAGCTAGAGGGCAGTCATAACTGTAACTCCTCAGCTTTGTAATCAACAATCTTGAGCTCAGCTGCTTCTTCATCTAATGCTTCATACTGAAAATGATGCTCAGAGTATGGAATATACCCCCACGCGATTTTTTTCAGTTTTCTGAGGCTTATGTCCTTTCGTCGTATTACCTTCTTCCCCTTTCTCACACTACAAAAAAAATAAAAATAATAATAATAATTATGTCAGCAAATGAAAATGACTTAGAATTTATGGATTGAAAACTGAGCTAATCAACTCATGTGGTGGCCTATAAATCTCAAACCTGTCTGAAAGCTGGGTGAACTCGAGCTCTTTAAGCCCATGGATGTCGTCACAATCAATGCAACGAACTTGAAATGCATCACCTCCACAACTTTGTTGCTCCTCTTGTATCCGTTGAGCAGAGTCCGCTAGAGATTTCATACAGAGCTTGAGCTCAATCAACTCGAGTGTTGGAATTTCTCCGATATCAGTTGGGATTTGATACATACGGGGACAGGAACGAATCAGTAGGGCCGTGAGCCTCGGGAAGTGACTGCTCTCAATGTTCCAAACCACAAGATTTGATCCATCAAGGAGCAGAAATTTCAACTAAGGAAAGTCCCCATCAGTTGTAGTCCATTCCCGTTTCAAGAAATTGAACTTGATCAATTTGAGCACTTCAAGATTAGGCAAGGGACCAACAATGCTGATGTAAGGCTTATAACAACCCCAACCGATCAGGGTCAACTTTTTCAGTGAGCTTGGAACAACAAGATTAGAGTCACCGGGATCAGGCCAGTGGGTTTCAAGTTCTAGCTGCAACTTTTCCAGTTGACGGAGATGTACAAGATTATGGAAGAGCAGGTCTCCGGATCTCCGAAAATAAGTGATGCAGAGTTTTTTAAGGTTTGGAACCATGCTTAGGACACTCATTGAACAAGTGAGGTTTTTCAATTTCCTAAGTGTTTGCAGATTTTCTAGAGCCAAAGTTGAACCATTAGGAATGACTAACCAACAACCAGAAATTATAAGATGCCTTAGCTGTGGCATATTCCAAATTTCACATGGTAAAGGACGATACAAAGATGTCTTAACAACTAAGGTTTGAAGATTTTGAAGATTGGATATTGCTCTAGGGATGTGTTCATCATAGCAGAAAGCAAGGTACCTCAAATGAAAGAGCTCGAAGAATTGATCAGGGACCAAACGGGACTTAAATCGAACCCTCAGCACATCGAGTACCCTGAGCAATCTGAAACTCCCGAAAGAGCCAAGCGTGTCCTGAAAATACATCACAGTTCGAATGGTTGAGCTAAAAATGTTGTCCAAACACTTGATATCAGAATGATAAATACTTATCCGTCTCTGACCTTCCATGCCTTTCAAAAGCCTTAGCGCTTGCCTACCCCTACCCATAGTAATGTGCACGAGGAACCTCTCTTGATGAGATAGCTTTATGCACAATTCTCGTACCGTGTCATGAAGACTGCAATATTTGATTGTTCCATTAGACTTCCTCTTGGTGACCACAATGAGACTTCTGTTGACGAGATCCTCCAAATACTCTTCTGCTCTGTCTTCGTGGCTTTTAGATCCAGTTGATTCCACAAACCCTTCGGCTATCCATAGCCTGACCAAGTCCGTGACATTGATCTCGTGGTTCTCTGGGAATCCTCCCATGTATAAGAAACACGGCCTCAAATGATGAGGCAAATGGCTATAACTCAAGGATAGTATCTTCTCTATCTGCCCATCTGTTGTGGCAAGAGATGATTTTACATTTCTCAAAATTTCCTCCCATGAAGTTACATCCTTACTCAGCTTGTATATGAGTCCAGCAACCACCACTATTGCAAGGGGCAGTCCTCCGCAGCTTCTCACAATCTCCCTTCCCGAGCTCTCCCATTCACGAGGGATATGATCTTGGTGTGCGGATATTTTCTGCTGAAGTAGATTCCAGCTTTGATCCGCATCCATCAAACGCATCTCATGAAAAGGGGTACAAGAGTCCGCATAAGCAGCAACATCTGTTAGCCTAGTGGTTAACATGATTCGACTTCCATTGTTGTTATCGGGAAATAAGTTCTTCACATCATCCAACACCTCTGTGCTCCAAATATCATCCATCACAATGAGAAACCTCCTGCCCACTAGGGTTTTGTACACTTTTTCAACCATTTCAACATCGCTCAGTTCAGGGATTTCTGCTAGATCCGCCATGGATTCATTCCTCTGTTCAGGATCGAATTCTTTCATGCAATCTAGGAGGCCTGAAAGAGTTTTTCTCTCGTTGTAATCTTGTGATATTGTAACCCAAGCACGAATATGAAAATGCTCCATGATCAACAGATCATCATAAGCATTTCTAGCAAGAGTAGTCTTTCCAATACCTCCCATACCCAATATTGGGAGGAATCGTAGTTGTGGCGAATCTTCACAAAGCCTAGACTTTATTTCTATCAAATCTCCATTCAATCCAACCACATCGACTTTCCCAGTATCTGCAACAACTTGTGATGATGATGATGATGATGATGATGAATCAGCTCCAAGAGAATCAATGAGCTGTGCCTCTTTGACTATGAAGCTATTTTTCATCTCCACCATCTCTGCCGCGATTGAATCCATTTCATATATTACTTTCTGCAGCTGGTAAATGAACTTGATTCTTCTTAGTTCTGCAATCCACTTTGTATATCTAAAATTGTACCAGATTTGTTCTATCATAAACCAATCGATGATATCTTCTGCCTCCATTGCTACATCCCTAATTCTTGCTTCCAAATTCTTGGCTTTCTGCGGAAAATCCTCAAGAAAAGCTTGGAATGAAATAGCATATTTATCAACAGATAAGATCTGCTTTTTTTCGTAAGCAGAAATGGAATATATGCCATGATCGAGGATCTGAACTATTGTTTTTTCAAGCGAGACAAGAATCGAGTAAGCCATGCTCACACACACTCCCAACTACAGGATTGTACTAATCAAAAGAAAAAATAGCAACAATACACAGAGAAGAAAACACCAGATAAATTAAGAAACTATGGTGTTATCTTACTGAGAGATTTTGCAGATCAAATGAACAACTAGGGATCAAAAGGAAGAATAGCAACAATACAAAGAAAAAAACCCAGATGAATTAAGAAACTATGGTGTCATCTTACTGAGAGATTTTGCAGATCAAATGAACAACTAGGGATCAAAAGGAAATAGCAACAATACAAAGAAAAAAACCAGATGAATTAAGAAACTATGGTGTTATCTTACTGAGAGATTTTGCAGATCAAATGAACAACTAGGGAGATTGCTTCACACCTTCAGCTGCGGGATCAAGGCATGGGGTAGTGGATTAGTAATTAGGGTTGAATTGGGGGTAATTATTTTATAGAGACAAAATCTGTTTTACCCCTAAGAAATGCATTACAAAATCTATTTCTCGGTACCCTGCGTGATTTTGACCACTTTTCAACATTTTCAGATATGTATCGAAATTTTTTCAGAGTGTGTTACGGTCGGGATTCATGATTTAAATTCTCGATCATGATTGTGATACGATCAAAATTTTGTTTGGGATACAATTTTCAGCATGATGAAGTTGTGACACGTATATTTGGTTGGTTTCGAGTATAAAAATTTAAATATACATTTTGTAGTGTTTAAAATTCAAAAATTGAATATACTTTTGTTTGAAATTAGGCGAACTAAGTACAGCATATGCAAGAAAATCTATCAATTCACCTATCAAGTCACTTTCAAACGGAAAATTTGACATTTTTTTTATTTTTTTGGTAAAACATGTTTTTGTTTTAGAAGAATAGGTATTTTATACATTAAGTCTAATTATAGTTTATATTTTACACTCCAAAATGTTAAGTTTGTGATAAAAAAAATCATGAACCATGGCTAATTATATTAAATATTAAAAATGACTTGGAAAATAAAATATGACATGAAATCAAACATGTTTTTTTACCATATAATAATTTTTTTAAATCAGAAATTGCAAACCTAAATCATTTAGAATATAAGGTGTAACTACCCTTTAATTTAGCTATCAATTGGGACTGGAAATATGGAAAATTCATGTATTTCAGGGGTTTTTTTTTTAAATAATATTTTCAAAAATGTACATGGTTCGAAAATAATATATGATATATTTACACATAATCATGTCTTATAATATTATTATATCATATTTAAAAAAAATTGAGAATCGTTTAAATAATTTATTATTATTATTATTATAAAAAATAAAATATATATATATACATACTATTTTTTATATTTATTAAAATTGTATTGAAGAAAAATGAGAGTGGTACCAAAATAAATATAACATATAAATATATTCTAATAAAAAAAATTATTATGTATTTGATATAATTTATTATATTCAGATGAAAAATTGAAATTATAAACTATTTTTCAATAAAGTCAAAATATTTTTATTGAGGCATACAAATTATTATATATGTATTAATTAAATACATTAGAATGTTTTTCATAAAATTAACAAATTAAAATTTGCTAAAAATATTTGAAAAAAATTACATACCAAAAGAGAAAAATGCAATTTAGAAATATAATAAAAAAAATACGGCAAGTGTTGATAATATTAGCTACTACACTTTATTCAATTATAAAATAATTTGAACGTAAAAAAATATTCATTTATAAAATAAAAAATAAAATAATATTTTATTCCGTTCTTCATTTCGCATACATGTCATTCATAAGAATTGTCATTTCATTCTTAAGACTACTCTCATTGGTGACATCCTGTAGGTTGTCACCGGGAAAAAGACAAAATTTTGGAAAAAAAAAAGAGAAAGTCACCAAAATATTGGTGGCTTTGGGTCGGCTGGCCACCTCAAAGGTATGACCCAATTACTGCACACGTGGCATCCTCTGATTGGGTGCCACATAATTATATATATGTATATATTAATTTAAAATATAAATATTTTATATAATTATTTAATTTTTTTTAAAAATACACCAAAATTCATAATTTTTTTATGTAGAGCCTAATATTAATATGTTTTTATAAATTGGGCACTAGTTAAATATGTAATTTAAAATTTTACGTGTTTTCATTGTTATCTATTTATTTTATTTTGTTTTAACTCTTATAATTTTTATTTTGTTGTCAAGTAAATTATGAATTTATAATTGTATAAGTTTTTTTTTTGTAATGATGAATTCCAAAAATATATCTAATAAGTTAATTAAGATTTTTTATAATTATGAATTAAAAAAATTCTAATAAATTAATTAATATTTTTTTATATGTAAGAGAAAATTATTATTTTAATAACATGTTCTTATTAAAAACATAAAATGATAAATATTCAAGGCAAGAGGCAAAGCATTTCCACGCGGCACCCTTTCATTGGGTGCCGCTTTATTTTATTTAGATAAATTTATAATATTAATATTTTATATAATTATCAAAAATTAAAAAATAAAATTATATCAAAATTCATAAAAAAAATTATCTATAAATAGAGCTTAATATTGATACTTTTTTACACACAACTTAAAACTATCTTTAACTCACACATTTTCTTTATACAAATTCTTAATCTCATATTTCTTCTTCATTTTAATGTAATTGTAATTGTGAGATGTGTGTGTTCGTAAAGACTCGATTTATGGACTAAAGACTCGAATTTATGGACTAAAGACTCGATTTATGGACTAAAGACTTGAATTAATTAAGATTTTTTTAAATGTAAGAGAAAACTATTATTTTAATAATATGTTCTTATTAAAAAAATAAAATGATAAATATTTTATGTAGGTTGAAAAAAAAAAAGAGAAATTAATATTTTATTTGAAGTTTGGGTTGAATGAAGGTCATTGATGTGGATAGTCTAAATTATTCCATTCAGATCTAATTTCATTCTTTCATATCAATCACCTCATTAGGAGAATAAAAACTGTGATTTAATCTCTCAAAAGAAAAAAACTGTGATTTAAAATACAATCAAATTAATATAAAAAAAAAATCAAACAAAAAAAAAAATCAGAAAAGGAAATTTGTGGCCCGGGCTCAGCTTAAATTTAACATTTTAAATAAAATCAGCCCAAACGCTGAGCCTGTTAAATTTCCACTCAAACCTACGAGCCCATTAAAAAAAATGAATTAATTTTACTAAAATTATATTCTTTATTTTGTCCAAAAAACCCAGTTGCAAATTCATCATAATTTTTGAATATTTTTCAACTCCATATATTCAACTTGGGGAATGTTCGTTGATCCATTTTTTATGCGGTATTAACTTCTGAACATAAGCAAACTTTCGTATGTAAATTATATTATATTATATTAATTTAATGTAGGATAATATTTAGATAAAATTGATGGCAATTAATTACCACCTAACGTTTAGAACTACCATTCTTATAAAAAAAATGTCGCTTTGATAGAGACTTGCATTACATTCAAAACAATAATTTTAGGTGTGCCATTTTTATAACCATAATAATATATGATTTTCACTAAAATTTGTTTCACGTGATACTTGTTGCACATCTAATTAATTTGGAAATCATTAAATTGAAGTGACACTACGTTTAAATGCAATTATTTTTGGTTTAATGGAAGTAAGTGTAACTCAAAATAATAAGGGACTTATTTATTTATTTATTTTTGTATTTCTTAATGTGCATTGCCAAGTAGTACGTTTGACTTCTAATACAAGATAACGGAAAATCTCAAAAGACCGTAAAAAAGGTACAACACGAGAAGCGCGTATGCTACCGGTTGTACATTTGATCTGCCGCAGCTGATAACTCCACACCCGCAGTCATGCTCCCAACACAATCGAGCTTCTGTCGCGCTCGAAATCTCTGACCAAAATTCTGATTGAAAAAGATTAAAAAGGAGAGAGAATCAGAGAGAAGTAGCGATTCCGTTTTGGATTTCTTCGCTCTTTCTAGGTCGATTGTCTCGTGCATTGCGAGGTTGGAATTCGTCGTTGATTTCTCTTCTCGAAATTCATCCGGTTTTATTTTTTTATATTTTCTACGGTTTATTTTGTCGTCATTTTATGAGTTTATGTGGATTGTTTGCGTATTGATGCTCGTATAAATGTTTTGATTTTGTGTATGTGTTTTATGTGATTGGAGGGCTATCGCTGCTTGCGTTTTGAATTTTACGAGGCATTTTTGTTTGATTGATTGCTGTTAATCTGTTTTATGATCGGTGTGGATAAGTTCTGATGATAATATGGAAAATTGAATGGCCACAAGCTAGCTTGTTAAGTATTGTATGGTTGCGTGGACTTGTGTTGATGAGAATGTAGAACGAAAATTGTGCTATTTTTGCGAGTCTTTTTCCAATTGTGAACTAGTTTTTCTTTCTTGCTGAGCTAGTAAAGGAAGAAAGTATCTCTTGAACTGGAAAATTAGAAGTAGGTATTTAGCTCGATATTCAATTGGTATGGATTCGAATGAGAATGATTGAGAATTTTGAGATTTATACTATCATCTTACAGCTTGTTCTTGGTTATGTATTTCCTGTTTGACATTTTGGGTTTTGGCATTTAAGTTTATGTTTGAGATTAGAATTTTTAATGAGTAGCTAAAAAAGTAGCTCTGAGTGAAGCAATCAGGTGATTGTATGCTAATTTATTGCAAATGTAAATGCATGAACTGGAAAAGGATTTGTAGACAAATGTAAAATTGTAGAATTTGGACAGTTCGCAATTGACATTTTACTCATTATGAAGGGGCACATATATATGTATATTCGTTGCGCTGACAAATGACAATGACTCGGTACACATCTTCCCCATCACATGTTGAATTGTCATAAAAAGTCTGAATAAACTTGTGCATAGATAATAGGCAAGGTGTGACTCCTGCCCGGGAGGCTTGCTTATAACTTTAATTTGCTATTTTTACTGATTTTGGCCCTATCTTGCAGTTTGAACTTCATAATCCTGAAACAACTAGTTTTCAGATTTATTTGGATGTGCTGGGATATGCTGTCTTAGTTATATTCACACTCCTTCACGATGGCTTCAAGAGCAATATTGCAGAAGAAAAGGTGTGGTTGATTCCGTCAAGCAACCACATTACTTAGTTACAAGGTTCTTATGTTCTGAGCATGGAAAAAGATTGGATATACCTGATTTGCAGCTTGGGAGCTGCCCTGTGATTCTTTCGCATTCAGATAGTAGCGAGAAAGAAGATTCTCTTTCTCTAACCAAACAAATGGTGCAGCTGCAGCATATGACAAAAAATTATGCTGACCATAATTTTTTTAGAGTTCCAAGTTTGCACGGTGAGTTTAGAGTACCTGGGGAAGTTAACCCTTTGGGATTTAGGTGGGCAACAGAGCATGTACGTTATCTTTCAACTGCTCCAGCTGGTAAGCCTGAATTAGAAAGCGGTGATAATAAAAAAGAAGAACCGGTTAAACAGAAAAAAGAAGCTTCACCAGAAGACTGTGACGAGGCAGTTGAAGATTTGAGCTCTGTGAAAGCGAAAGCTAAAGCCAAGAAGCTGCAAGATTCTCCGAAGGGTGTGAACTTTATACTTAAGAAGGTGTGGGCTATTCTTTTAGGAATTGGTCCAGCTCTAAGAGCTGTTGCTTCTATGAGCCGGTAATTTGGGATTTATAATTTCTATTGATCCAGTAAATTTATTGTGATTGTCTCTTACACCTTCTCTTAATATAGGGAAGATTGGGCAAACAAATTGCGGCATTTTAAGGACGAGTTTAAATCTACATTGCAGCACTACTGGCTGGGTACAAAGCTATTATGGGTTGATGTTAGGATAAGCGTAAGGCTATTATTAAAACTTGCTAGTGGGAAGACTTTGTCCAGGAGGGAGAGGCAACAGCTCACACGAACAACAGCAGATATTTTCAGGCTAGTTCCTTTTGCCGTCTTCATTATAGTTCCATTCATGGAGTTCTTGCTGCCTGTGTTCCTGAAACTGTTTCCGAACATGCTACCATCAACCTTCCAGGACAAGATGAAAGAACAGGTACAGCTGTACTGATCTTAGTAGAATAGCTGTTGATTTTTTGTCATTCCCTTTTGTGTTTGAAATTATTTAACTTGATCCTTTTGTTCTTTATCCCATAACTTTTTTGGTGAGTTGAGTATCTTTTGATTGGTTTGAGATAATGTTTGTCAGCCTGTCACTGGCTGATGTTAAATTGGGAAAACATATGTGTTATTAGTGAATCTTCAAGATTCATGTAGCCATGATTTTTTCTTATTGCATCAGAAAGTGGCCAGGTGAAATCAAGTTCAACGTAAGGTTGGGTCGATAACTACTTGATTTGTCAGTTCCAATGGTAGTAATGTTATGATGGTGACCATATCACGGAAGGACTGTCCTTAGTTTGAATTGCAGCATACAACTTGCTTGCATGAGCCAGAATTAGGTTGTAATGTTATGATGGTGAGCATATCGCGGAAGGACTGTCCTTAGTTTGAATTGCAGCATACAACTTGCTTGCATGGAGCCAGAATTAGCTTTCCATGAACTCAAACTGTCTTGACATGCCTATAATGGAAAATGGAGTTCATAGGCAGTTATGTGCTGGCTTCATACATGTGTAGGCGAACAAATGTCTTCTTTTGGCTATAATTAAAATTAAAAATCACCTTCAGATATTAAGTCACAGTGGGTCAACTCATAGAAAACATCTTGAATATGCTGTGGAGAAATGTTTTTGCGAGATGCATGATCACCTGTCATCTGTATCTGATTTCAATTGAAAATTTATAGACTGATGATCTCAACCAGCCTATGCAACTTTCCAGAAGTTCTTGTTATCTTTCTGAGTTAGTTACTTAAAACCATCTGCTTGATTGGCCAGATAGTAGAATCAATAACTTTAAACTCAAGGCTATTTGAATATATTGACTGGTGGTTCTTATCGCTGTTCTTGGAGATTAATCTTTTCCCCCTCCTTTTGTGACAGGATAATCCAGTTATATATAGTTTATAAAACTTCAGGTCTAAGCATGTGTGGATTTATTATGGCTCCTGACTAAACCTCTCGTCTTTATTTTCTAAATTAAAAGTGTATACTAATGAAATGTTAACATTACAGGAGGCCTTGAAAAAGAGGCTTAATGCAAGGATAGAATATGCCAAGTTTCTTCAAGAGACTGTAAAAGAAATGGCAAAGGAAGTTCAGAGCTCGAGAAGTGGAGAAATAAAGAAAACGGCTGAGGATCTTGATACATTTATGAACAATGTAAGAAGCCAACGGGCAATAAAGTTTTAAATTGGAATGTTATCTGTTCTTCCCCAAACAAGAAAAGCATTAATTGTTTAGGGTAGCTTTCTTTTTTGGCTTGTTTTATTTAGTTTGCATTCTCCTGTATATATTGTATATATTATCCAGGTCAGGACAGGAACTCCTGTTACTAATGAAGAAATCTTGGGCTTCGCCAAGTTGTTTAATGATGAGCTTACTCTGGATAACATTAGCAGGTAATTCCTGATTTACTCACATGAGTTTGGTTGCTTTCATCTTCTTTACTATGTGGGTCATATTCGGTGCTGAGAATGCTTTGATGGGAAAGATTCTTTATATCTGATGCAGACCACGGTTATTGACTATGTGCAAATATATGGGAATTAGCACTTACGGTACAGTCGGTACTGATGCATATCTACGGTATATGCTCCGAAAGAGGCTTCAGAAGTAAGTTATTTTATTTTGACTTCTATTTTTAGATTAGACGTTAGTGTGTTTTATGAGATAATAATATATAGCTTGTTCTGCTTGATGCAATTGCTACTTTCACATTATTAGCATATTAGATAAAGTATTCTATGACATCAGCAGATTGTTTGTCTTAACATCTTTTGTTGTCTTTGTTAAAATTTTTATGAACTTCCATCAATTTTATATTCTAAACGTATAGCTTTTAATGATCCAATTGCAAATCTGGATTTCAAAGGATTTTCTTGTAATAGAAGAAGAGACTGTGGGAGATTTTGTTACCAAGGAACTTCCTCCCTGATAGTCGCTATTATGGACCTTAAGTCTTATTGGGAGAATAATACTTGAACTGAATTGTTAGCTGCTAAGACTAAGAGTTGTTTTCTCCAGAAGGAAATGAATTGGCTGCTTCTTATTCATATTTAGATAAAACACGATGATGAATGTGTTAAGGAAAAGAGGGATCAAGGTGAACAGGAAAGTAGTAGGAAGCATGGCCATGAGAAAAATGCCGGAAATTCTGGCTAACTGTAATCTTGTAGGAAGTGAGTGGTTAGTCCATTAAGAAAGGCCTCTTTCAGAGTAATGACATTTTAATCAATGTTGGCTTAATCAGTGAAGTTGGCTATGAATATGATCTGTCTTTAGTCATATGGATATCCTCTTCCTTTTATTTACTTGTCAAAAAATTTAGTGTTTAAAGAACGAGTTTAGGTCAGTGCCTCTATTTCTTATTGATTATTATGCATGATATATATGTATATACACCTTGCAAAGACAAATTTATTGTGTATTGCCCGTTTCATTCCTGGTGAATTTCAATTGATTTCATTGTTTCAATTGATTTCATTGTTTCTTCTGGTTGTCTATTTTATAAATCATGTTTCTAAGTATCAGCCGAACTCGACGTCCAGTTTAGGCACGTCCCAAGACTTGATCGTATGGAAATTTCTTCGGCATTTGTTATAAGCAGCTTATGTGTAGCTGGTGGAATTACATGATAATGACATAACAATTACAAAGTATGAAAAGAATATACAGATTCTTAATTTATTCACTTTTATGCATTCTGGTTTTCTTGTGGCAGGATAAAGAATGATGATAAGATGATCCAAGCAGAGGGCCTAGAAACCCTTTCAGAGGAGGAACTCCGCCAAGCGTGCCGAGAACGTGGATTGCTTGGACTTCTCTCTGCTGAAGAAATGAGAAAACAGGTTTCTTATGGTTTTTTAAATTCTTTTGCATGCTACAAGAATCTGTACTATGGTAAAAGGACATCTTGATCTGTCTGAACATGTAATATTAAATTTGAATGTACTGAATCACGCGGTGTCCATGACTCTCTGTGCCATCGTGTATTTTGTGAGAGTGATCTGGAATTGTACTGATTTCACAAGTTGTCAAAATTTGAGTTAGACCGCGAGCAATGAACTTAGAGCTAAACTTGTCGAAATATTTGTCCTGGTTTTGTTCTCACCTAAGTATCACATGGACCGGGGAAACTAGATCACTGTTTGTTTATTATTTGTGTTTTATACAATAACTCTCCATGTTTGACCAACTTCATATGACTCACTAATTACTGCAAGAACATGGAAAAGTTTCGGCTCTCTGAAAATTCAAGTCCTATAGAACTATCTATTGTTTCTTCCAAACAAGCACATAATTAATGATGGTCTATCTTTTTTATTTGGAATCTAACTTTATTTTCAACTATGTGGATTTTTTCTTTTATCTCTGAAGTCAATCCTTAGTAGATTGCTTTAAATTGCTAGCACAAATTCTTTAGCTCTCCTCTTTTATTCCACTTAATCACGATAGGAACGCAAATCAATACACTCCCTCTCTGCCCATAGTTGAGTTCGTATGAAGCAATCTTGTGGCATTCTGAACCTACATAATGGAACTTTCTACTTATAAATTTTGTTATGCATTTCACTGCAGCTTGAAGATTGGCTGGATTTATCCCTCAACCATTCAGTACCATCTTCTTTACTAATTTTGTCTAGGTAACCTAAATTTCTACTACCTATATGGCCCTGGAATTTCAGAATTGGTATAATTTTTTTTTACACTTCTGCACAGAGCATTTAGTGTCTCAGGTAAAGTGAGACCAGAAGAAGCTGTTCAAGCCACACTCTCATCTCTACCTGATGAGGTGGTCGACACTGTCGGTGTAACAGCTTTGCCATCTGAAGACTCTGTCTCAGAAAGGAGGAGGAAGTTAGAGTTCCTGGAAATGCAAGAGGAATTAATCAAGGTCTGGTTTAAGTTATTGTTTTGCAGCTCTCATTTGCATGGAAAGAAGAATAATGTGCGATGCTATCAATGTCTGGTTTGCAAAGTTGGCATGTAACTGATTGCCACTCCTGATCCACCTTTTGATCGTATGAATGATGATTAGTCTATCCCTGAAATTCCGTTCACTGTGATAATATTAAATCCAATGTTCAAATCATGACAAAGCTATGAAAATGTTTTTCATATCAAGTGATATGTTATGTGGTAGATTTAGATCTACTATATTAAATATTGATTTCACTTATGCACTTAACTTCCTTGGAACTTCCCTACAGTAGCCATTCAGCTGCAAAAAATAGCAAACATATATTGGTTGTTCGTCTGTTATTAAGTTGCCCCGCTTCTGTTCCCCGTGTTTGGTTAATTGGTTGTAAATTCTAAGATTTCTTATACTCCCCATGTTTTAGCTCACCCATACAGACTATTTGACAAGATTAAGAATTTTAATTTCAAGGAGCGTGCTTTATTGCTTCTCGGTTACTAATGTGATGTGCTTTATCACAGGAGGAGGAAGAGAAAGAGGAGGAGGAACAGGCTAGGTTGAAAGAATCTGTCAAAGAGCAGAAGGATGTGGCCTTGGAAGAGATGGTAGAGGCAACTACTAAAGAAGCAGAAGAACGTGAGAAGGCAAAAACTTTAGATAAGGAAGAACAACTTTGTGAGCTCAGTCGTGCATTGGCTGTATTAGCATCAGCATCGGTATGAATCATTTTTTCCCCCATGATGTTATAATTGTTGCTTATAGCAGATGCCATAATAAATGACTGGTTTTGCTATTTTCAGTCTGTGAGCAGGGAGCGTGAAGAGTTCTTAAGCCTTGTCAAGAAAGAGGTAACTATAGATATTTGCCATTAATTTGTTGAAACAGCTAACTTGTTACGAGTACTTGAAGCTGTGTAGAACGCTGAATATAACGCTGAATATAGTTATTCACTTTATATATAAAATGCTCTATACTGCATATTCTTCAATCCTATCTGTTTCTTCTTTACTGTTTTAATCTTCATCTTCAATATCTCCATTTCCTGATCTTCGTTTTTTTTTTGTTGATGTCAATTTAAACCCATATCTAAGTTTTAATTCTCAAAACTTTCAATTAATCGCTCATTGACGTGTGATCTGCAGATAGATCTTTACAACCACATGGTGGAAAAAGAGGCTACTGATGGAGAAGAAGCAGCTAAAAAGGCATATCAAGCAGCTAGAGAGGAAAGTGATCACGCTGCTGAGGAGGCTGCTGGAAATAAAGTATCTTCAGCACTCATAAACAGGGTAAGGATAATTTCCCTGGATTTTGGTGTTTTACTTTGTGACTACCTCCTTTTCTATAGTTATTTGACCTCTGAGTTGGGGATTACTATGAGGGTATCTCACATATTTGTTGGTTCCTCTGCTTTGAAGGTTGATGCTATGCTCCAAAAGCTTGAAAAGGAGATTGATGATGTAGATGCCAAAATTGGTGATCGGTGGCGGTTGCTTGATAGGTATTACCAGAATGCTATAAATGAAATTGTATAAGTTTCTTTTGAAAGCTCTATGTTTGATCCTTCTTCGTGTTGTGTCTTCCAGATCTTCCCATCTCTATCTTTTCTTCATACACATTAATAAAAAAAAGTAGCTTCAGTTTTGCTCATTCACCTTTCTCCAAGGCATAGCATTAATATTTTTTGGCTTTATTTATGTGCCTTGCTTCCTCCTTAGATCATTGATTGGGTTATGTTCTTGTTACCCTTATTTCTAGACCTGTTATGCATCAAAGACAAAATGCGCCGCAGAGGATCAATATAACTGTATAGGAACATTTTCCTTATTATTTATTCTGTCATAAATGGCTATTTGAAACGCTAAGATGGTAACTGTGATGAGCACAAAATCTCTTCTAAAATATGTTGCTTTATGAGATGTATTGTCTTCAAATGGATCTAACATGAAAGATCAAACTGTGGATGGGTGTTACCGGTGAAGCTAATAATTTTGCTTCTTTTTGTTATTTTATTGAATAATTTTGTAAATAATTTCACTGCCATTTATTGCTAGGGATTATGATGGAAAAGTGACTCCAGAGGAGGTTGCATCTGCTGCTACATACCTGAAAGATACTTTAGATAAGGAGGGAATTCAAGAACTTATTGGCAAATTGTCCAAGGATAAAGGTCAGTTGTGCAACTTATTTTCTCCAATATAGCCTCAGCTTACTCCCTTTGACAAGAACGTTTGAACTTTGCTCACACAAGCTTAACTCTTTTGTTGAGATGTGAAGCTTTAAGTTAATTTCAAGCAATTTACTATTCTAGTATTGAATGCCCATATGAATTGAGGTAATATTATTAAGAAAGTAATCAGCATATTGCTTCTGTTTCTGTTGAACATGAAATTATTGTCTTTGAATGGCAAGAAATGCCCTATTTGATTTAGTACTGAGTGCCCATAACTGCTGTCAAAACTATTATCTATTGGAGAAAAGAAAGTAAAGAGTGGAGGCAATATTATTTTGAGGCAATAATCTACATCCTGCTTCTTTGTTGGGTATGGTGGCACGCCCACATGGATTTTTTTTTTAGGTGTTGATACATCTGAACTTTAATCCTTCCAGTATCGTTTCTGCCCTCACTTTTTATTTGTTATCACAGGGTTCAATTCTTGGCTATCTTTTCCCGTTCAATGTGATGATTCTGCTCCTGTTTTTTGTGCAGATGGAAAAATTCTTGTTGAAGATATTGTCAAGTTAGCCAATCAATCAGAGGATGCTGAAAATGCTGAAGATGGAAAAGCATAACCAGAATTTTCTGGTCATCAGCAAATAATGTGGTTCTGTTGGCTTTAATGAACTGTTACGGCATCTCTGAAGAGCGACAGAAGGTTAAAGTTGAAACTTCCAAGGCGGGTTTTTATATCTTCTCCGCCTATATAGAGGAAAACTGTCACCCACAAAATTTCCAGATAAACATTATAGATTTCACGGTTTTAGAATATATCTACATAGGTAACACACAGTCGAAGCATGACTCTATTCATCCGTCGATCCATTTTGTAGTTCTTTGTATATGATGTGGTATGGTATGGTTCTGAGAAGAACTATCAGTTAATAAATAGAGTGATATGTATCATCCGGGATTTATGATAATCGCGACTGTTGCCTTTCTCCTGTGAACTTTTTCTCTTCCGTTCCTTCTGTATATCAATGTCCTAATTCTTTGTGTGTCTTGTAGTTGTGGAAAGATTGAGACATTTCTAACTCTGGTGATGCTTCATTATGATGCTATATTTTCCCATGCACAGTTAAAGACCAGACGAACAACGTGCCTCGTATATGTTATGGTGATAAATCAGCTTCGATTCACATTCAAACAGGTACGAACGTTTAACTCTGCATATTACTATACCCAGAACTGCTCAGATATGCTCATTTGGAAGGTCTTCAGAGAGAGAGAGAGAGAGAGAGAGAGAGAGAGAGAGAGAGAGAGAGTTTTATTGATCAGAAAAAGGATTACAGATTTTCCTGGACAATGAAGCAGGTTGCCCACAGTATTTCAACAGGTAATAAAGCCCAGAAGGTAAGAATACAATTTATACAGCTCGATTTCTATCTTAGGTTCCTTTTAAGTAGATAAAAATTAAATAATAATAAAAAAAGAGATAACTTTGGTTCTGCTTTTGCTGCAAGTCCATACCTATAACTACATTCAATAGCTTCACTTGAGAGAAGAGTCTTCGTAAGGATGACGTGGTGCGTCGTCGCCATGTCCGAATTCTGTGGCCGACGACGACGCAGAGGTGGTCGCAGATGTCGAGCTCGTATTTATGCCTTCATTCTTTAATACAGCTTCAAGGGTCTTCACAATCTCACTCATTGATGGACGGTCTGAAGCAGCTTCTTCCACACATTTCATAGCCAACTCAAGAAAAGTGGGGAATCCAATCAGATCTGTGGCGTTTCTTATTACAGGATCAATTTTTTCGGTTAGTCCGTAGTGGGTTTCATCGTTCTTGTCCATGGCTATTCTCACTTCTCGCACGATGTACTTCCCCTTCTCGATCGGCTGTCGGCCGGTTATGAGCTCGAGCATCACCACGCCAAAGCTGTACACGTCGCTCTTCTCCGTTAACTGCTGCGTCATGTAGTATTCTGGATCCAAGTATCCCTGCAGGTATTCGTATACAAGAAATATGCAGATTAAGCAACGACGGACGGAGAATATATGTCGATTTTTCCGACACTTATTTTGTACTCACCAGAGTGCCTTTGACTTGAGTAGAAACATGCCCTTTTGAGACGTCGGAAACCAGTTTAGACAAGCCGAAATCGGCAACCTTCGCAATCAGATTCTCGTCTAACAAGATGTTGGTCGACTTCACGTCGCGATGAATTATGGGAGGATGAGCAAGTTCATGTAGGTAAGCTAGTCCTCTAGCTGAACCTATTGCAATCCTTATTCTCCTCTTCCAGTCTAGTTGGAACCCACTTTTTCCTGTGCACAACAAGTTACGAGATTTTCCGTTACATTTTCGTGTTATATCTCATGTCTCGTTGTCATTAATGAACACCACGTGTTAGTAAAAATGAGATGTAATGCAATGCCATTTGCTACCTGATAAACTTTCTCGCAGTGTTCCATTAGCCATGAACTCATAAACCAGCATCTGCTCTCCTTGTTCGAAGCAAAATCCGACAAGGCCAACGAGGTTCTTGTGATGAACTCGTGAAAGCAACTCGATTTCTGTCTTGAATTCGTTCCCACCTTGCATCGATCCTCGTTCAGATCTCTTTACTGCAACTACTAGTCCATCAGTCATGACTCCTTTGTATACCTGCAAAGAAGATTAAAACAAGTGATCAAACATGCAAATCAAGAATTTTTTCAATGTGACAGTGTTATTGTATATTTGTTGTTTATGAATATTTGTTACTCAACAAGTTCATGATTTCACTGTTCTATTTTTTTGCTCCTTTTTATGCCTTACCTTGCCATAGCCTCCAGAGCCAATCTGATTGTTCTCTGAGAAGTTGTTGGTGCATTTCTTGAGCTCGTCGTAGGAGAACCACCGTGCTCCTTTCAGCTGCGGTGCCCCTCCCGACTCTCTTCCACTCAATGTCCAAGTGGCTGTGTGAGAAATCAAGAAAATGAGTTGAGAATTGAAGCATATAATGTATGTATCTAGACATAAAACAGTGGAAAATTACCAAATGGATTGGTTAAAGATATGGCCTGTTCAGCTCGCCTTTTCTGGCGAACTGCATACGTGGCCAATGCAGCTAGCATCAGGATTAGAACAACGGACCCTATCACTATTCCAGCAATGGCACCTGCGCTAAGAGCTCGTCCATGCCCGTCTGAAATATTACCACAACCTCTGTAACTTAAGAAGCACTGATTTTTGGACTCAAAAAGTTGTGTGAAAAATGATCATGTTTACCTCCAAAGTTGTATTCGGCTGGTCTGAAATAGTAGAGTCCCAACTCAGATGGTGCCTTGTAAGTTCTTCTGCTTAGTGCAAATCCAATGCTCTGAACTTCTGGTCTGCTGAAGAACTTTGCATTCGAAGGGAATAGTTCGATCTGCATTTGAAGATACTTTTCTTCGTTTATGGAGAGATTCTGCAGAGAAACTGATCCGGGAGCAAGGCTCAGGCTCGCTGTGAGGCTCGTTTCTAAGGAATGGAACAACGTGGCATTGGATAAGTCCCCTGAATGGGGTGCTACGAAGTAGAGGATTCCTGCATATGGATAAGCACATTCACAACTTTGAGGGCTGAGTTTGAGATCCGAGGCACATGTTTTCGTCCCACAGAGTGTGAGGCTAGTAGAATATGGCTTCCCCTCTTGCTGAATCTGACAGTATATCTGGTTCGGATTGCTGGAGCATACGGGATTTCCATACAGCCTGTTGTGCAAGAGAAATTGTTGTAGGAGTCTAAATAGTTTCAGATCAGGTGAAAACATGGATCATGAGGTGTTCTTACATTAGCATGCCGTTGAATTCAGACCCAAGATCTAAGTTTACTATGCCGTTGTTTTGCAGATCAATGAGCTGAAGCTGGTTGCCTATGTTGGCGCTCAGGTTTAAAGATGTGAATGCATTGTTCCTCAAGCTCCTGTCGATGGAATTTATAGGAGGAAATTAGTTTAGGAGCAATGTGTTTCATTTCGTGCTGATGTTTCGGACTTACACTTGCTGAAGCTGAGGTAAGCCGAAAACTGCTAATGGCACTGCTCCATTTAAGGATCCTTGTTCAATCACCCTGTGAATTAGACCAATTTTAGTGCATGAGATTTCATTTCTTGATCTTGATTTTAAGACAAAGATGTGACTAATAGTTTTGTCTGTTAAGTTTTTGTATTTTGTAAGGAATGTTTACAAAGTACTCACAAAGTAGTTAGTGACAGTAGAGTGGAGAACCATGCTGGAGCTGGAGATGGATTGAAAGTGTTGTTGCTCAAGTCCCTGGGAAACACAGACATCGTGAGAATTTCTTCGAAAAAATCACAGAATTTTGAGGACTACAAGATACAACGTGAAACTGGTTTGTTCTTACAGGTAAGTGAGGGAGTTCAATCCAGTTAGATTTGGTAATGCACCAGACAACATATTATTTGCCAAATGCCTGCACATTTTGTTGGTGAATTATTCATGATCAATGTTAGAAAATGATGTGCTTTGCAGGAAAAAAAATTGCTCACAAGTTAAGGATGCTTGTAAGGTTGTTGAGGTTTGGGACAGTTCCACTCAGTCTATTGCGATCTAGTCGGCTGAACAAGTTCAAGAAACATCACAGTAATATTAGTGATTATTGCAAAAAATCTGAAACTGATGCAAGAACTGAGGAGAATAGACGACGTTTCTACTCACAGAACCTCAAGTGTCTGAACACTTCCTATTGAAGGTGGGATTTCTCCTGTCAATTGATTCCCATCAAGGAGTCTGCAAGAGTTTAACCAGAAAAGAAATTAACAATCAGAAGGAATGATCTATATCTGGGAGATTAGTTTAGTTGTTTCATGACTTACACGTGGATCAAAGACATGTCTGAATCAAAAAGCTGGCTGGGGATAGAACCTGAGAGCAGGTTGTTGCTGAAATGGCTGCAGAGTTGTAATAACATCACCAGACTTGAAAAAAAAAAAGCATGAAAGAGTTGAACACTTGAGGGAGAGGTTCAAAACTCACAAGTGCTTCGCGTTTTTAAGCTGGTTGAGTCCTGTTCCTGGGCTTACATTCGATGAATATGGGATTTCTCCTGTCAAACGGTTGTCTGATAGATCGAGCCAAGATAGGTTGGAGAGTCGGCCCAGAGAAGGCGGTATTTCACCGTTCAAGTTGTTGAAATTCAGTGCACTGCCAAGGTTTAAGCCATTAATGGAGAGAGATTATGAGACATTGCTTGAAAACAAGTCATTGTAAAATATTGCAGAAAACCTTAATTTCTTACAGAAAATCTAGTTCTGGAAGATTTCCTAGTTCACTTGGTATGCTGCCTGTAAAGCTACATCCAGCAAGAATCCTGAAGCAATATGCATATGTTTGAACTGATCATATGAAGAAGAAGAATCAAGAATGTGAGTTACTACTGTGTTTTTGAGTTGTTAAATCTTACAAAATCACCAACTTCTGCAGATCTCCTAGCCGTGGAGAGATGTTGCCCGTTAGGCCAGGGTTGTTCGACAGATCTCTGCAATGAGCAGCTCCGAATATTTAGGACAAGTTCAAAACACTTTACCAGACAAATGTAAGATGCAAGAAAAATAACTCAACTCACATGGAAACCAGTTCACTTAGCTGTGCAATGTCACCAGTCATTTTTCCTGTTAGTCCCATTGATGATAATTCTCTGCATTGTTGATGTATCCGTTTATGAGACACACGAAGATTTGCCCGTAAATCTGAAGATAGTGTAGCAAATGTACTCACAGTGAAGTGACCCTCGTGTTGTTGCAGACAACGCCATCCCAGGATGTGCAAGGATCGCCTGAATTATCCCAACTTGGCGGAGTGTTTGCCCACTCGTCTTTCAGTGATCTCAGTGCAGCAGCTGCATCGCATTTTTTTTTGGATCGAGCAACACATTTTACATACACATCAATGGTGGTATAGAGCTAGTTATGATCCTATGCTTGAACATGAAAACTAGTACTATACACTTGTAAAAATTAAAATCTACTTGTATTAATCAGATTTTCATGCATTAGTCCAGAATCAACACTGCTATAATCCAAGTTTTTCTTCATAAAAAATTGATATCATACTGAAATAAACTTGTTATGACAGGAAAAGTAGTTTCATCAACTTTTTCAAAGCTTCTCTGTCTGAATTAGGCCACACACACACACACACACACAAAATCTTGATGTTGTTTTGGAAGGAGAAAGTTTATAAGTTTTTTCATTAAAATTTGAAATCATCAGATACTGAAATAAACTTGTAATGACAGGAAAAGTAGTTAATTTCATCAACTTTTTCAAAGCTTCACTGTCTGAATTAGGCCAAACACACACACACACACACACACAAAATCTTGATGTTGTTTTGGAAGGAGAAAGTTTATACCATCTTGTGCATCAGTCACCGCGTAGATAACTTGAATCCATACGGAGATGATCAGCAGATAACAGAAGAGCAGCCGCGTTGTGGCTGCCATGGCTGCTGAGCTCTCTTCTTAAAAGCAGTAAACAGACACACAACTTCAACCTTAATCAATCAGAACAAACACACTGTCCCATAATTCTCCATCAAAAAACACATGAACACTAGATCCCAGATGCAGAATTTCGTCTTCAAGAAAACAGAAACACAACAAAGGCAAGAAGAAGCAAATCTTGAAACGATGCAAACTGCAGAAGATCAAACTTGTCTTAGGCCACCATGATCAAACTGTTCTAGCAAACTTGTACAATGACAGCATGAACCCCATCCAAGAAACTAAAATGTTTGGACATGAAACTTTTTAATAAGTCGATGTTTTTGCTCGTTTGATCCGCCTGCCTGCCTTGCTTTGTAAACAAGAACTACAGCAAATGAGAGATTATGGCATGCACAGCCAGTTATTTTTTAGCAATGAAATTAGTTTATTCGACTACACAAACTGCATAGTGTTTGGATTTTTCTGCAAGTGTAGCATCTTTTAGGCAGGGGCCTACATTTTTTTTTTTTTTCATGTTGCTCTTGTTCTTACATCATAGTTACTAAGTATTGTTTTCACCTCTTTCCCTGCATTTTTTTTTTGAGTATATATTATATTCCATCTAGTTTATACATGTCAAGTCAAATTCGAGTGCAAAAATATATAGGGGAAAATGCTTAATTGATTGTTTTTTTTTTTGAGCTATGAAATTTTGTTTTTTATGTAGCTAGGGAAATAGATATATTAAAATACAACAAATTACATAAATGTTAGATTTGCAATTTTTTTAAAAAGTGGGTACTAATTTGTTAATTTTGAAAAAGTGGGTTATTTTTTAAAATAATTAAGCTCAAAATGTAGGTATCAAAGTGTAATTTATTGTTATTATTTTTTAGTATTTGATTTTTAGTTATTAATTAATTATTTGAAAAATTATATGCTAAAAAATCCTAATAAATCCTAATGGGGAGGATGAACCCTAAATAATAAATGTAAAATTAAACTAAAGCACAATAATTAAATTGAAATCAAAGAAAAAAGGAAAAAAAAAAACTAAGACAATTAAATGTGCAATTGGGAATGCAATACAAAAAAAAATGCAATATATGATTTTGTGTGCCAATTAAGTCCCCTATCCCATTGAATAAGATAATATCATGTTTGTTTTCAACAATGTTTGAAAATTGTATTTTTGGTTCAAATTAATAAAAATTTTGAAAGAGAAAAAAAAAGAACGCAAAAATTATTAAGTAATAAAAAAAAAGTAAAACACAAAAAAAGGTAGACTTTAAATCCAAAAGTTGACAAAAAAATAAATAAATAAAAAATTGTGCTTTTATAATAATGACTAAAATGATATTATTGCATGGCTCGAAAAGTCTATATATCCACATAAATATATAATGGAATAAATAATTTAATGAACTAAAATATAAATATTGAGTTTATCACTAGAACCAAGATAATGAGGAGAAAAAAAGAAAAAGAAAAAGCAATTTGATTATATCATACTGCCCTATCCAATAAACTAGAACCTCCAATCATTTGAATTGATCAAACTACAGCTACATTTGTTCAAAATATTTGATGTTTCAACTCTCAAAACAACAATTTTTCGACATTTGTACCAAATTTTAGTTTATTTTCTTGGCCTGCAAAGTCATGCACGATAAGACAAGAACATGGGAATGGCCTGCACAATCTCTCTCTCTCTCTCTCTCTCTCTCTCTCTCGATTCTTTGTCACTTCTTTTTGTTCTATATGTATTATGATTGGAAATTGTTGTCATACAAAAATGATAACGAGATCTATATATGTTTTGCATTAATGGAGAATAATGAATAGTGTTATCAGTATTCAACAGTTTTACATGAAGTGGCGTAATGGTAAAGTGTTTGGAATATCAACGAAAGATCATACATCACTGTGTTTAATACTGTTATATGTTTTGCATTCATGGAGATTAATGAATAGTGTCATCACTTATCAGTATCAAGCAATTTTACATGAAGTGACGTAATGATAAAAAGTGTTTAGAATATCAACGAAAGATAATACATCATTGTGTTAAATATTGTTATATATTTTGCATTCATGGAGATTAATGAATAGTGTTATCACTTATCAATATCAAACAGTTTTATATGAAGTGGCGCAACGATAAAGTGTTTGAAGTATCAACGAAAGATCATAGATCACTGTGTTTAACATTGTTATATGTTTTGCATTCATGGATATTAATGAATAGTGTTATCACTTATCAGTATCAAACAGTTTTACATGAAGTGGCGTAATGATAAAGTGTTTAAAGTGCATTTATGTATAATGGTTGATAAAATTTTCTAAAATTATTAGATTATATTTAGATCCAGCTACAGAATAAAAGTCCATGTGGATTGTAATTTAGTTGGGCTTAGACTATATAATTCATTTATTTTACTCGAATATTTTATTTTATTCGTACTTGATCCTAAATTAACAAAAATAACATCCAATTGGTGGAGTATATCGGGTCCGTGACTTACCGCTCTGCTTTTCCTAATTCAAAATAAATAAATAAATAATCATGTCACTCTCTAGTTTGGATATTTAGTTGGATCTATATCCAAAATTTCCACTTGAATCCATAAAATGTTTATTGGGCTAAGTTTAATTGGGCCTATTTAGCCCAACTTTTGGCCCAAACAATTTTAATTATATTTTCTTTTTGTTTAATTATGAAATATATAAAAATAATAATAAATTTTAAGAAAACGTTAATACATAAAAATCACGCATAACTACCATTTCGCGTATGATTGGTTTCTGCTGCTCACGCACTCTCTCTCTCTCTCTCTCTCTCTCTCTCTACAGTGGCGGACTTTCTCTCTCTAGATTCCGATCCGTTTCAGGCAAATTCCGAAAATGCCAGCGGAACAAGGGGAGCTATCCTCCAACGAGGTATGCCGCCGCCTATACATACACTTCGCATGTATGCATGTGCTCAATTTAATCTCTCAAGGGCTCCGAATTGGCTGGTTAATTATTATTTCTGAAATGTTGGCCTTTGCGACTGAAAAATGGTGGCGAATTTCGTTTCCGATCGTTTTTAGGCTGTGTTGCTAAGTCTAATTGTCAGAAGTTATGGACTCGGTGTTATTGAGGGTTTGGTTTTGTTGTGTTGCTGATATTATTGATGTTGCGTGAAGGTTTTGAGGAGGGACATTCCATGGGAGACTTATATGACGACTAAGCTGATTACGGGAACCGGGCTTCAGCTGCTGCGGCGGTACGATAAGAAGCCGGAGGCTTACAAGGCTCAACTGCTGGATGATGTAATTTTTCTTGCTCTTGATGTGTGTATTTTATGAATTTTGATGGTGGTTAATTCGTGAGATATGAATTGTGCAAGTTGTTTTATGATTTGTTTGTTGGTTAGCTTGCATTTGGAATGAATTGTTTGTTTGTTTGTAAGTTGTCCGTTGAGGACTTGAAAGAGTGTGGAAGTGAGATGAATTTGATGTGGAGAATTTTAATTGGAGTTGAAGCATAAAAATGTGGTCATTGACCTTCCCTGTTGTTACTATGGATTGTGATGACTGATGAACTATGATACAGTTGGAGTTTCATTTCATGGCTGCACATTTAGTTTCCATGATTCCATATTAGCTCTTGTAATTATGCTTATGACTTATTGAAGGTTCAAATGGACATCAGAGTGACATAAAATGAGTGAAGAATATTTATAAATCTCTTTAAACACAATTATTAGTGTACAGTACTTTGAAAGTTGGAGAAAATGGTTTCAGGATGGTCCGTCTTATGTTCGTGTCTTTGTGAGCATTTTGCGTGACATATTCAAGGAAGAAACTGTGGAATATGTTTTGGCTCTTATTGATGAAATGCTTTCAGGTGAGGAACAAAATGTAAGTGATCTTCAATTGAATTTTGCAATATCAATTGGCTAAGTGTTTTTTTTTTCTTATCCATGGCAGCAAGCCCCAAAAGAGCTAGACTATTTCACGATAAGTCTCTCTCCGATGAGGATATTTATGAGCCTTTCCTGAGGCAAGGATTCTGCACTTTCTATTTTTGCATCTTATAGGTTATATATGTATCAGTTATGCAAGTATCCACTAAAATTAAATTTATTTTTGTTGATTTAAGAGCTATTATATCTCCTTTTTCTTTTACCTTTGGTCTAGAGAAGATCTAGATTCCCCAAAACAGAGAAAATGAAAATTAGGTTAGATAAATGTTGCACTTGTTGGAAATAAGTGGATTAAACTTTGAAGTAATTTGGGCAGAGTAACGGGTAGGATAATTAAAGTCGAGTCAAGAGTTATACTCTTTCTCCGCAAGACGAAATTGCACCGTATATTAAATGCAAACAGACTATAGCAATCGTCTCCAAGATAAAACGACTTTCAACAAAGTTTTGTTGCACTTTTACAAAACTATGTTACAACGAACAAAACAATAATCGAGATTCTCAATCGATTACTAGGGTAGAAGAGAAGATTTCGGATTGTGAATTAGTTAATGAAAATGAAGGACTTGTGGTCTTATTTATAGTAGGTGAAGAGTTGTGGTGAAGTGGTGCACCAATTCGCTCCAAACAGTGCAACGGTTCGCTTCCAAGGCTGAATGGTTGTGTCGATTCGAGCCAAGAGTTGCAACTGGTGAATCATTGCGTCCGATTGGCCTAGAGCTTTCGCACCAATTCGATTCGAGCGGTTACGTCCGAACGGTTGCAACCACTCGCCCAATCCTCACTCACCCTTTCACTCTTCCATTTAATTAACTAATATAATTAATATCTCTTTTAATTAGATATTTAATTAATTAATTAATTAACTATACTAACAGCACTGTTGGCAATAGCTGGTGGCATGTATTATACAAGGCATGTTATTTTTAATTCATATGCCAAGTGTTTTTCTTGCATGTAACTGAGCAGGATTGTTGACACCTCATATTGAATGAAACAGCACTGTCGTGTGTGAATATGTTCTTTATATCCTTGTAATGGTCCTTGTAATGGATAACAGGCACTCATTTCTTTTGCAGATTGCTCTGGAAAGGCAACTGGTTTATACAAGAGAAGAGCTGTAAGATACTTTCTGTGATAGTAAGGTGAAAACCGATGAACATAACCAATTTGCATGCAAACTATATTGGTCATCTCTCTGCTTAACTTACCTTATTTTATTAATTCAAGTGGAAGGCCAAAAGCTCATGAAACTGCCATTGCTAATGGGGCTTCACATTCAAAGAAGGAAATTACTACTACAGATGAAGTTTTTAAGGGGCTGGTTGAGTGGCTATCGACTCAGGTATGTGATGTGTCGAGCCTTCAATTTATTAGTTTTGTTATGCTTGTGACAGAGGTTCTTTATGTACTGCTGTATTTTCTTATGAATATTTTGAATGATGAACCTAAAAAAAGTTTAATATTATCAGGTAGACCTACTTCAACTCAAAGTTTCATGTAGTATAAGCATTTAGAAGTCATAGTATTAACCTTGGTGTGAGAAATGAGACCATTGCTTATATTATTATACTTTATTGCTTAATTGCAAATAAGCAATGAATTTTTAGCAATTAAGCAGTAAATTACATTATTACAATAAGATAAGCAACATGCACATCTCACACCAATAAATAAATTGGGTATGGTAAATAAATTGGTAAGTATAACAGTGAGATATTTCACCAGATATAATTTGTTTTAATCAGCAATCCTTGTCTGTCTGCTTTTACAGTTGAAGAAGCCATCCCACCCTAGCCGTAGCATTCCGACAGCTATTAATTCACTTGCAACTCTACTGAGAGAATCTACTGTACGATCTTTATTTGTTCAAGAAGATGGAGTAAAGTTGCTCATTCCTCTGATTTGTCCAGCTTCCAACCAGCAATCCATCCAGGTAAAGTTGATTCAGCGACTACTTTGTAGATTCTTATTTATTCTTCTGCTCCAAACTTTGCCCTTTTAGAATCTGTTAAGTTGGTTGATTGAGCCTTGAATTTTATCCTCCATAAGAAGAGTTGGAAATTTTATTGATGCACGATTTCTTATAATTGTATTTGAAACAGCTTCTCTATGAAACATGCCTTTGTGTCTGGCTCCTGTCTTACTATGAACCTGCAATTGAGTACCTGGCTACTTCTAGGTCCTTGCCACGGTTGATTGAAGTTGTCAAGGGATCCACAAAAGAAAAGGTGAATTCAGGTTTTTTGTTTTTTTTTCAAAACAATTTGAGACAAACATATATACTTTTTATGTCCCTTATGTGTCATTACATAAACAATTGGCCTCCACATCGACAGTTGATTTGAATATTTTGTATCTCACTTACAGCTTCTCTCTTTCCCTATGGGAATAACTCTATCAACTTATGGTAGGTTGTCAGGGTAGTTGTCTTGACTCTCAGAAATTTGTTGAACAAAGGGACTTTTGGTGCTCACATGGTAGACCTTGGATTACCACTGGTTGTTCAGAATTTGAAAGCTCAGGCATGGAGTGATGAGGTGAGAAATCAATTACTTCTCTAGAAACCACAAAGAATTGTAATGTTCCATTGCTGTTTCTGTATCAAAATATATTAATAAATTTTGTCAATCAATGCCATCAAGTCATGCTATCACCATTTTCGCATGAAAATAACTCGAGCAATTATGTTAGGGATTGCTATCAAAGTGTTTTGCATTTACTGATAAAAAGCATACATTGATTTTTCTTTGTCATATAGCAAAGTAAGATTTGTTTACTGAGCATTTATTTTTATACGGCTATGCTACTCTTACGGAGTTAATAGCCTGTGGATCTGCCTTTATCATGGTTTCATCAAGACTACCCTGCCCAGATACTATTTTTGAGTGGACACAATAATTTTTTTTCCTTTTGTTTTTTCTTCTTAATGAACCTTTTCCCTCTTTCCGCATACTTTTGTTGCTGTCTTGGTATTTCTTTATGATATCAGGTTTGGAGGTCAGGAGTAGGGTTGGGTAGATTCTAAGTGAATAAAAAAAATGTCCACCAACATGCAATGGCTAGGTTGCAAATTTAAAAAATTGTTGCTGTATTGAGCATATTTGGTTGATTGCAATGTCTTGCTTTGTGCTGAGAAGAGTGGGTTCCACTCAGGTCTCAGCACTAGAAGTCTAATTCTCTCTCGTTCTAGGACGGTCTTCCTAATCTCTTTCTGGTCCTTGATATGTTCCCATGAAACTTTTTCTTTAGGATCTTATGGAAGCTCTGAACCAACTGGAACAAGGATTGAAAGATAATATCAAGAAGCTAAGTTCTTTCGAGAAGTATAAGCAGGAAGTCCTCCTTGGACATCTCGACTGGTCTCCCATGCATAAAGATCCTATTTTCTGGAGGGAGAACATTACTAGTTTCGAAGAACATGATTTTCAGGTTGGACTCTATGTCGGCAAACACTTTCTGGAGTGACCTCTACTCAAACCTAATTGCATCATTATTTCCAGATTCTTGTCATTCATTCTTCACCTTCAGTAACAACACACGTTCAGTGATGAATTGATTTGATCATACTGTTCAATACTTATTTAATTGATACCTCCGCATACTGCCACAGGTTCTAAGGGTCCTGATAACAATTCTGGACACATCCTCTGACCCTAGGACTCTTGCTGTCGCTTGCTATGATCTCTCACAGTTTGTTCAGAACCATCCAGCCGGGAGAATCATTGTGAATGACCTCAAGGCAAAGGAGCGCGTGATGAAACTGATGGACCACGAAAATGGAGAAGTTACTAAATATGCCTTGCTCTGCATCCAAAGGCTATTCCTTGGTGCTAAATACGCAAGCTTCTTGCAGGCTTAAATCATTGTCCATATAAGTAATCGATTTTCTTCTATTTTCATCCGTTGCTCACAGACATAAATGTGTCTAGAGTTACTATTTATTTTTTTCTCATTCAAGATCCAATAAAATGAGGAAGTTTGTATTCCCACGCTTCACAATTGTACTTCTTTAAAAATGTATCAATAATAAGCTTCCTGTGTTTTGATCTGTGTATGCTGCCATTTGAGTCCTTAATTTTGGATGATCTGTGCAGGTTAATGTGTGAGCAGAAGATGAAACACGGTTTGTAATATTTGATTTCATGTGGTGTTGCAGGAATTGAATGTTTAAATTTTAACTTAGGATCATCAATTGTATTGTGTTTGGAATGGTTTTGGTTTTTAGTTAAACAGGCATAAAAATGTACCCCACTGACCTTATCTATGTATCATTTTCTTCTTTTGAGGAAGATATCCAATATTTTTTTTGTTAAAATGACATGAAGTTCAACACAAATACTCCTTCCGTGTCATTTTATTTGTTGTTTTAACTTTTTTGTTTTGTTTCAAAATATTTGTCATTTTATATATTTTCACACACTTTTTCCCTAATTCAACCCTATCACAAATTATATTTTAGGAAAATATAATTGAATAAGATTTTATGGCATATGTGAGGGATGGATATATTTGTCCTCAAAATTAATTGTTAATTTTAGATAAAAAAAAATCTAAAACAATAAATAAAACGAAACAGAGAGAGTGTATATTATTTGAAGCTAAAAGAGTAACAACGTGGTGCCATCATTTATAGACAGGACATGTGATTAGCTTTCGAATAATTTGATACTTCTGAGTTAAAAGTGATTAGTTTGCTAATTATAATCGATCCCATAATATTGATGATCTTGCTTACATGGAGTGTGAGAATTTACGTCAAAAATAGTACCACCCGTAAAAAGAGACAATTCAACTATGAGTCTAGATCCAATGGACTCCCTCTCTCAAAATAAATAAATTATTATTATTATTAATTAATTGCCGATTAATCTAAATGATGTAATGTTATAAATTAAATGAATAAAATATGTTGCCACTAAATAATTGTTCACTTTACATAATATAAGTCGATAATTATTACATAATTGTAAAATTTGTTTAATATCAATTTATATTATGTAAAATTAACAATTATTTAGTGGCAACATATTTAATCTATTTAGTTTATATCATTACATCATTTAGATTAATCGAAAATTAATTAGTAACACTGTTTCATTTAATTTGGGAGGGTGTCCATTGTGTGTAGAACCCATAATGCAATCTCCCGGTAAAATGGACTGATTAGGCTATGTAAATAACACGTGAGATCTTCTAGTTTCAAGTTGCGTGTGTCAACCGTGTACTAACATTATAATATTACTCGTTCTTCTTCTTTTCTTCAATTTTGATTTCTTTTGGTTTAGTATAATTTTACATTATTATTTAAGGTTTATTCTATCAAATTATGATTTATAATTATTCTTTAGTATTTAGTTTTCATTCTTTAGTTAATATAATTGATTTTTGGGGTTGATTATTCCAAACTTAAGGTATATGATTTTTTGAAATTTGATTTTTATGAATAGATATTAATTAGGATTAATTATAATATAATAAATTTTATTTTTATGAAAAACATTATCAACAGTACTATACAATTTTTATGCTGGCACACACAATTTAAGATTAGATGATCTCATCCATGTAAATAAGGCCTGAAAAAAAAAAACTTGTCCCATTTAATTTGCACAACTTAAGCATCAGATTCATCATTTATGTAACATTTAATTTGAAATCAAATGCTTTCTAAAAAAATAAATTGAAATCAAATGTTAGTTATTATTTTCCCAAATATTACACCTTGAAAAGTTGCACAATTAAGCATTAGATTTTTCATTCAAAGCATTAAATTTTAGACATATATCTTCAATTTGAGTCACAATATTTCAATTTCCTCCAAAGAAAAAAAAAAAGAAAATTAAAGAAAAAGAAGTCATTACAGTTCAAGAGATGTTGAATTAAGTAAACTGTAAAAAGAAATTATTAGATTCTTGTAATAAATCACCTGCAGCCGTCGTTTATCCAAATACAGTAACCAAATCCACACCGTTGAATTTTCAGCTCGGCTTCGTCAAAAGATCTGGGCCGTCGATCTGCACTACTCTGTAGGCTCTCCCCCCTTTCGAACAGCTCGAATTAATTTTCGGGGTCCAAAAAAGCGCTTTGCTTTTGTTTTTGAACTCTCGAAAATAATTTCGTGATCAGGAAAGCAGGAAAAATTCACCCAGATTACACAAAATCCGAGATTCCTTCTCTCTCTAATTACTTCCTCTCTCTACCCGTGCATTCAGATCATTTGTATGCATGCGTCTCTGCACGAGCAGCTGTCTTCGTGTGCTCTGTTGCCCGCTTCGATCTTAGCTGGAAGTGAAGCCTCTGAGGTTAATTGAGTTTGTTGAGCTGATGATTTTGGTGGGTTTTCGAGAAAGTCTTGATCTTTGGAGTTATTATTAGGGGTTTGTGGTGTTAAGTGTCGATGCGGAATCTAGGGTTTGGTTGTTCGCAGATTTATTTGGGAATAGGAATTGAATGTGGGTTGTGTTTGATTTTGCATGGGAGTCCTGACTGAAGGGGAAAGCTCGGTGCTTTAATTTTGTTTCTGAATAAAGTTGCGTTTTTTTTCCATTTTTTTGGGTGCGGTGTAATTTTAGGGCTCTGAATATTGTGTATGTATATAGATTGAAAATTTAGAAGAGCAATAACTGGTGTAGTTGTATTTCTGTTGTTTGTAAGAGAAGAATAATTATTGACTGGGATTGAAAGAGGTAGGAAAGAAAAATGTTTTATTCACAGTTCATATTAGCGAAAAAGGGTCCGTTGGGAACCATTTGGATCGCGGCACACTTGGAGCGTAAGCTTCGAAAGAATCAGGTTGCTGATACTGATATTGGAGTTTCTGTAGGTGAGTTATAATTTATTAGCATTGATTTTACTTCTTTTTATTTGTGTTACTTATACATGTTAGTTCTTTTGCTTGTAAGTGGATGGAATATTATGGTGTTGGCTACAAGTTGTATCCAATGTGATTAAATTAGGATAGGCAACATGATCTAGTTGTCTAATCCTACCTAGGGATGCTGTGTCAGGTGTAGGTTAATTTGTTAAGAGGAGTGTTTGAGATCAAATGTGATTTGGAATTTTGTTGTTTAGGCACCAATTGAGGAAGCAATAGAAAATCAGTGTTGCGCTGTTTTGTGAAACTATTTGTTACTTTTGATAGCATTTTGTGTATAAGGTCCATAGACTGGATATCAACTCAGGCCGTACATTACAACTTTTTTATTGTCTAAGTTTCCTTTTTTTATTATTAAATTTGATCAGTGACATGAATGTGCATTCAGTTCATTGGGATTCTTGATTTTGTCTCCCTTGGCATCTTTTTTATGTTAGGAAAAAGAAAAACGTATTATCTGTCTTAGTTCACCAGAAGCCACAGAAATGTCTCACCAATTCACTTCATTTGCAAATTTTATACAGTTTTATGTCTTGCGCGTGGATATAGCAGTAAATTTGGACTCCACTATTGAACTTTGATGAAAGAGTTGACTTCTGTCACTGTGGACTTCTTTTTGTCAACAAAACAATGCGTAGTTGGAATACTCCCAATTATAATCTGAACTAATAAGAACTAAAGTCAAATTTCAACAGAATGTAATAAGTATGGGATCAAATTTACCTTTTAGTGTGCAATACCTAGAGTACTTATTAATAAGCAATTCAGCATCTGGGTGCCCATGTCATATTCCATAGACCTTCCGCCAAATCTACCTGGGCATGGAGTGGGGATACCGCCTTCTGCTTGAATTTCCTTTTAGGAATTAGGCATATAAACAATTTATAGAAAAACTGATGAAGAGGTATTTTTTTTTTCTTTTTACCTCGGTTAACATACGACTAGATAGTTAAAAGAAGTAATAATATGATTTGTCAATGATCTGAAACTGAAAAGGTGAGAACCAACTTGAATCGAATTCTAATCTTCATCTTCTTAAAGGTGTGGAAAAATGCTAAATCACAGTTATATATATTTCTTCCCCAATGCTTGCATGGAGACCCTATTTTTTTAGTTTGGTAAAATCACTTACAAGTCTTCACAATATCGTAAAACCGACTTCTGATTCACATGCAGAAATAATCTTGTCAGTTTATTTCAAAACTCATCTTCAATTAATTCACCTACCTTTTTGCATTTATTTGAGTGCTAGTGTACAAATGGAAATTCATGGATCCACATAATCCTTACCACTTAAAGAGTTTTCACAATATCTTAAAACCAACTTGCGATTCATATGCTGAAATAATCTTATTAGTTTATTTCCAATCTTCATTCTTCAATTAATTCACTTACCTTTCTGCATTTATTCGAGTGCTTGTTTACGATGGAAATTCATGGATCCACATAATCCTTACCACATAGGATTCTTTACAATATCCTAAAACCGACTGGTGTTTCATATGCTGAAATAATCTAGTTAGTCTATTTCCTAACTCATCAACTAATTCACTTACCTTCCTGCATTTACTGAAGTACTAGTTTATAAATGGAAATTCATGGACCCACAGAATCCTTATTTTTGGCCTTTAAGAAGGCATAGAATACCAACTTGGCAACTTCTAATTGGCATGTAGACATAAACTTGTTGGAATACTCCCACGCTCAATTTCAACTATTCAGTAACCTTCTTGCCTTGGTTCTGGTTGCTAGTTTCACAAATTGAAACTTTTGCTTTTAGCACCATACGTATTAATGTCTATTAATTTTTTCTCATGATACCTATCAAATTCTCCTTATATAATGCACATTGCTTATACTTTACACTTTACAGATTCAATTCTTTTCCCCGATGTGCCAATTGCACTTCGTTTGTCCAGCCATCTCCTGCTTGGCGTGGTGAGAATTTACAATAGAAAGGTGAACTACCTCTTTGATGATTGCAGTGAGGCTTTGCTCAAAGTTAAGCAAGCTTTTCGCTCTACTGCTGTCGATCTACCTCCAGAAGAATCAAAAGCACCATATCACTCCATAACCTTGCCCGAAAAGTTTGATCTTGATGACTTTGAGCTGCCAGATAGCGACATTTTCCAAGGGTTTGTTCAAAGCTTAGTTTCTTAGCTTGCAAGTTATTTTATCTTTACAAATGCTTTTGATGATTTCTTTAAAAGTTGCTCTGGCAAATGATTTAGAGATTTTCCAGCAAATTAGTATTGGGATCTACTAGTTCTAAACATCTAAATTGTCAGCAACACAGCATAATATTGGGGTTAAATGGATAAATTGACCTGTCAATATTAAAAAGAGTTTGGCCTATCCTAGAAACATTGTAATTGATAAGATCCTTGAAGATAACAGAATCAATTGGCTGATATCTCTTGCAGCTTTGCCAAAATATTTGACTAAATTGTGTTATTACATTTTCTTAATTCTTTCTGACATGCCAACTGCAACATTTTCAGTAACTATGTAGATCATCACATTAGTTCGAGGGATCAAATCACTCTTCAAGATACAATGGAGGGTGTCAGTTACTCAACATCAAAGTTCGGGCTGGATGGTTAGTAATAAGATGATTGACGGAATCTTGTAGTAGCATTTCATGTAATAATGTCTCTATGTATTTCCCTTTTTAATGTTTTTCGTGCTCTTTTCTCAGAGAGATTTGGTGATGGTGATATGTCTGGATTGGACCTTGAAGAGGTGCATTATTGATGCTGTTTTACCTTTTATGTTACATTCTTATTCATTTTGTCCTGTAGGTTATTGATAAATCTTAAAAGTATTCCCAAGTATCAAACACTCGGATATGGGGTAGTTTTTTTATTGATCATAATTGACAATGTTCGTTAGAGAAACACATCTAAGATGGTTTGGACATGTCACATGTGCATACGAGACCTGTACATGCTCCATTTTGGCCCGTAGAAAGTAGTTTTATTAACCCAGATTAAATAGGGAAGGTGAAGACTCATAAACACTAGCAAACAAACTTTATAAAAGGATTTTTTCTTGAATATAAATGACAGATGTTTCAATGAAAAACAATGGCGAGATATGATCCATATAGCTGACCCGGCATAGTGGGATAAAGGCTCAGTTTTTGTTCAAATATTGCTGAATATCAAGATATTAGCGTTTTTGTTGTTGTTTCTCATTGAAAATTGCATACAGGAACTGCTTTTGGGGAAAATTGATACTGCAGAACATGCTGATGAGAGGTTAGCTTCAGTTCAATCTTTTTCTGGATGTAGTTAATTAGTTCCTTATTTTTCCCAATTTAATTTTTAATTTTTGCTTTCTTTGAAATATAATGTTACATGGGTTATATACTTATATTTCATTGGGATTAATTTTACTGCATTTATTTGGTTCCTAAAAATAGTGTATTTGCCATTTGTTGGATTACTGGATATCACTGTTAAATCTTCACAAGGCCTGAAGTTAGAGAGAATAGGAGTGAGAAGATAGCTGCATTTTTGGCAGTATTCTATAGTTGCATTGGGCTGTAGAAGTCTTACACGATATACAAGATATCTGGTAGGGGTGACAATGGGTTGAGCTTTCTTTTGCAGATCATTGACTGATTGACATCCTCCAGATATATCCAGTTGGGATCCGGTTCTGTTAAATAAATCCAAAGTGAAAGGATTCCTGAATCTGAAAAAACTTAGACATCAATTTGAATTTTTAGAATCATCTAGCTAAAGTTACTTGATACAGTTAATATGCACGCGCGCACGTACACACACACACACATGCATGCATGCACAGATATGTTCTGTTCTGAAAAAGCAAATCCATGCCTTTCCTCACTGCTGGATAATCCTTATTGCGTTCTTGTTTGCTGTCCAGCCAAACCCTCAACTGGTGTCTTATCTCTGCCACCGTCTCTTGCTCTGCCATCCTCTGCATATTTATGCTTGTTGTATCACACAACCGTAAAAAGGAACATAAAGGGTTGACAAAAGACCCCATATTTATCAGATCCATCCTTTTCAAGGTGTAATTAATGTTTGGTTCTCATTGGATCCAATCCAAGTTTTTTCCCCCTCAATATATGTGGGTTGCTGACCAACTATCTTCTTGACCTCTCATGACCCTTGCTTCTATTAGCATCAAAGAAGATTAATATAACATCCAGTCATGGAAATTATCTTTTTTTACTCTAATACAAATACCTGGTTTTAAGCAAGGAAATTTGTGTGCTGCATATCAAAGTATGCACAATGAGAAAGTGGTTTTATGCTTGCTTGTTTCTTTGGTAAAGTTAGGTTGCATGCTTTGCTATGTGACCCCCCCCCCCCATACTGCATTATTCAAACTGTGTTTGGAGTATTTATGTTGCCATGTGCTATTTATCATTTTTATGTCCCATTGAAGTATTTTGTTTCATAACATTAGCTGGAATCATCAGGAGTTATTCCTTGCCAATCGGTCAATTCTTCGTAATATCTGAAAAATACAAATTTCTCTAAGTCATACTCTTTCTGATTTCAGGGCGGATCCCCAGACATCTTTTGGGTCAACATCGACTCTCAAGCAAGATCAACATCCTGAAGATGGGGCTGCTAATCCAGAAGCCATGGTAGGTGCTTGGAGCTCTAAAAACTTCTGATGGATAGTTGTGGGAGCAATTCCCTCATTTCCCTATTTTTAAATCAATTCTCAAACTTCATCCCTTTGCATTCCTTTTTTCCTTCTCTTTAATAATAATATGTTTCTTAAAAAAAAACTAAAATCAATTCTCAAAGAAATTACCGTTGCTTTTCAGTTGGATTAGACTTTAGATGACACGACCATGAAAGGGAATTTTAGCCTGTGGTATGCCAAGAATTTACTTGGTGAACTTGTTCTCCTTACTTGCAGGTTGATGGTGGTGATGAATGCGATGATTTTATGGACTATGCACAGGCTCCTCGTACTCCTGGACTGGTGGACGAGCCAAATTTTTCTAAAGTACAAGAAGCTTCTGCATGTGATGATCATCTTGAATCGGAATATCATTTAACAGGGTCCATTGTGAGGGAGAGCATGGATAAAGCTCCTTATGAGGATAAACAAGAGGCTGATGGGTTTTCTCAGAATGATACAATTTCTGATGAAGTACCTAAGGGGACACCTGTGGAGAATGGTTTTTTGTCAGGTGGGCTGGAAGTCAAGGAATCAGAGCCACTAGGTGAATTTCCTATTGAAGTTGAAACCATAAAACCAACTTCAGAATGCACTAATGAAATCATCAAAGAATCTGATGTTCCAGTTCGAACTGAAGCTGTCAACAACAAAGATATGAATGATTTGGTCTCAGTTGATGAAGCCCACGGCAATGACCAAGGTCCCAATGAGGTTGGCTTGGAAGTTTCTAAAGGTGCAACAGCAGAAAATGCACCACCTCTTGATGTTGAAGTTTCTTCTGGTATACTAGACACTAGTAATCAGCAAAAATCATGTCATGGTGTACCAGAATTAGCTTCAGAAGACCAAGATGGACATATTTTAGGGGATCCTGAGACTCAAGCTTGTCAGGGCATTATCTATTCCAGTGGATTAAACCTTGATGCTCATGAGGAAGAAACAGCCACTGAAACTATTGTTCTTAGGCCATGCAATTCTGTCCAGGAACACACTGATTTGGCAAAACCTGCATTTAGCCCGTCAAATGATGATGATGTCAAAGCAACTGATGGAGCAGAAGAGACAGCAAAGCCAGGTTTGTCTACTGACAATACATTCAAAATTATAGCAAGGAAGTCTCATAATATAGCATGTGTGCATATCTACATCAAAGACATTGCATAATATGTCAAAGCTAACCTCTTAGATATTTATTTAGTCTAATTATTTTTTAGTGAGTCTACTATCTTATGATGCTTTTTAGCTGCTATTTGCATGTGACATGATTTATTAGTTTTTTTTTCCTAGGCAACATTCGTGCATTTCTTTCCTAATTTTCTGTCTTAATTATGCATACTTAATTGCGAGAACCCTCGGGACCTTGGTAAATTACTAATGACCAATATTAAGCATGGGATAAATAAGTTGAATTGATGTCCAGTTCATGTGGAGAAAAATGTAACTAGGAACCAATAAAATTTGGGATAAAACTTGCTTTTATAGAAATTTAGGGCTTCTTATGCTTTCCTGGCCTTAGTTGTGATAATTGATAATTTGATGCCGTAGGCCTTCATTTCATGGGTGCATCTAATTTATCAGGTCAAGTGCACTGTGTAAATGATAATTCAGAACCAAATGTGAAGGAAAATCAAGTAGAACATCGTGCATCAGGCGAAGATATTCTGGTGGCTGCTGGTGAAGCTGACGATCTGTCACATGCTATGGCTGAGCTGCATGCTCCTGAAAAATTGCTTTCAGTACCAGAAGGTCATATGGATTTACATAGTGGCATGATGGAAGTTAGCCCTGGGGACTTTGATGGCCTTGATGAAGGTGACTCTGGGAGCAAAACTGCTGCAGGCAGAAAGCGTACTTTTACTGAAAGTACACTAACAGAACAAAGTCTGAATTCAGTTGAATCTTCAAGACAAGTCCGCAATAAACGAACAACAGGATCAGTACCGGATGATGATGATTTGCTGTCTTCCATTTTAGGTATATCGAACATCCTATTTTGTATTTTGCGAAATTGCTTTAATGAGGCAGAGTTAATATATTCTTTAGTTACTTTTCCTTAAATAGTTTGTGATTTATGAGAAATATTATCTCAGTTGGAAGAAGATCATCAATTTTGAAAGTAAAGCCAACACCTCCTCCTTATGAGGTGACATCTATGAAGCGCTCTCGTGCTGCTCCTCGGTCTGGTGCTCCGAAAAGAAAAGTTCTTATGGATGATACAATGGTTTTGCATGGCGAGTATGTTCTTCCTTTTACCATTGATAGCTTAAAATCTCTTGATTCAGAATATTTTTGTTTCAACATTTTGCAAGCTGGAGAAAAGGTCATGCCACCAATTGAGATAAAATGATTTCTTTTATATCATAAAAATAATCATTTGACTGATTGTATCTCTCTGCATTAGTTGCTTTTGCAGCTTGGTTAATGATAACTTGCTTGTCCAGCTATATGTTTATGTAAAAACTTATATTATCTCTATCTTGGTAGTGCAATACGGCAACAGCTGACTATCACAGAAGATATACGCCGTGTTAGAAAGAAAGCTCCATGCACACTCTTTGAAATTTCAATGATTCGGAAACAGCACATGGACGATGAAACTTTTCTTGAGCCTGTATTCACTGGTGAGTTTGTAATGCGGCTAATGTTGCCATTTTACCAAGTGATCTTTGATTAATTATATCACTTTGTAGATCATGATGTTCAGTTCTTCAGTTACTAATGCTGCTACCTGGTATACGCTGGAATCTATCAGCTGAAAATCTGTACATAAGCGCATGTTGTGGTCATTTGAATTATCAAATTTTAAGGCCTCTGAAGGAATCTGTACCAGTTTTTTGACCTGATAGACAGTTGGAATTATACAGATGACTGCAGTTAGGCTTGCTGCTTGGCATCTATTTAAATGCAACATCATTGGTATATAGTCTGCCTTAATTTCAATGAATTATTTTGCTTATTTGTTCCCTAACCTTCTACATATTTCATCTGGTTATTTGCTGTTTATTGATGATATTGTTGAAATGAAGGATGTACCAATTTTCAGGTTGGATTGTTATCAATATTGGAGCAAGCACCATGTGAGGTGATTACTTATTTGTTTTTTTTTTTTTTGGTTTTGTAGGCATGTCAATTGAATTGACTTCTTTGCACGGTCAAGTGTATGATTTGGGCCGAATCAATGTCTGCCAAAATGAAGTACACGATGCCTCTCTTGAAATTGTGAGTGAACAGGGGCTGCCTTCCCAAAACAATGAAAATGGTAATTTCCCTGAAACTATGGTTGAGCCAAACATGGGTTACAGGAGTGGAAATTTTGAGACTGTGGAAGAATTTCATTCAACCTCTCCAAATAATAGGAGTCATGATATGAAAGACGATGAGGGAACTGGTAAAACCAATGCAATAGAAGTAACTGGGCAGGTTTTAAATGACGAGTTTTTGACCGTAAGAGATAATGAGACAGCTGAGCCACATCTTCCGAGTGAAAATAAGATAGAGGAAGTTGATTACACGAGTATAGCAGTCAATGAAGAGTGGACCAAGCCTTCAACTGATGTGGGTACTGATGATTCACATAAGGAGCATGTGCTGAATACCGCTGTAATAAATTCTGATGCTACTAGTGATATGGTTCATGCTTCAGACGGTATCATTCAGACAACTTCTGCAAATGATTCTGAAGGGACAAATGCATATGTGAACATGGATGCAGCTGTTCTTGATCAGACGAAAGCTATGCCCTCAGTTGAATTGGACTTTGCAGATGTTGATCATGAACAAGAAATTAGGAATGAAGGGAAAGATAAGGATGACAATGGGGGCGAGAATGAAACTGAATTTGGAGCAAAGGATTATGTTCTGCCAGATATGATCCAAGATGCTGCTGCTGAATTGATACCTGATGCTGACCACGGAGGGTTGGACTACTGTGTTCAGAGTGACATTTATAACACTGCATCTAAAGAACAGCTAGAAATGGAATTTCCATGCACAGGACTAGAAAGCATGCTGCAAGGTGGCTCCATGAATACATGTGAAGATCCCGACCATCCTGAAGCTTATCAACTTCATATGATGGATGGAGAAATTTCTGGTTTTGACCTGCACGATCGAGATGTAAGTTCTGTTCTTGTACAGCTTTTGAATATTTTTCTTATCCACAGTCCTGCGACTTGGGCCAAGACAAACATGCATAGGGAAGGAAGCTTGCAATGCTGTTATTCGTTCTAGAATGGTTTAAAATGATTCATATTGATGGATTATTTTGAGCTTCAAAATTCGAACCTATTCTAGTTGTGGTTTTTGGGGCTGCTACATGTCTAACCCCTGTCTTTATGTGGATCTGAGATCTTATTTTTTTATTTTAAACTAGATCTTTTCTTTTTAGTTTCTGAACTTTGATGAGATTTCTGATGATCTGGTCTCTGTGATGCAGGAACTAAGTTATTTGGATGCAGGAAATGATACAGGTTTGCTCTAACTTCTTAACCAGCCCCTCTCTTCCCTATATATATGTGTGTGTGCACGTATTTATGGATGTATGTACATACATTTAAAGAAAATTGCTACAACTATTCAAGGAGTCATTTTAGCTAGGACCTGTAGCATAAATTTTAAATTTGTCTTTCATTTGAGTGAATCGAGGCTAAATACTTTCATAAAGGCGTATATAGCTTCTATTGTGGTTAAACATGGTGTTTTTCTTGTTGTGACGATCTTCTCTCTCTCTCTTTGCGCTGTAAAATAAAAGAACACTCGAGGTGCAAAATTACCGTCTTTTTGTTAATTTTTTTGATTGATGTCATCAATCCACATAAATCCTCAACAAAAAATCATTTATAAATATCTATTCCCATTTTGGTTTGGTCTACGCAGTGAAGTCTACACACAACATTGGACTTAAGCTTGCATTCTATAGTTACTATTTGATTTTAACCGAGCACAAACTTAATTGAGACCTGAGTTTACTGATTCTTTTCAGTTGCTTTAGTGTCTCAATCCACAATGTTTGCACTGCTTCTCTCTTTAATTAGTCTTTTGGAAGTACACTTCGACTCATTTCATATTTTATGGAGTGCATTGCTGGTTCTTTGTTTACATAGAGGGTTGCCTTATATCATCTTCTTGTGCTGCTTTCAGAGTTTCTGAATGTTGATGATGATGAGCTGGCTGAAATGGCCGATGATGACTACATGCCTGATGCTGCAGACACTCAATATAATGAGAACACCGGGTGGTCTTCACGTACAAGGTAATGTTCTGCAACCAAGATATGTTTTTTCGTGTTGCATTAGTTTCTAAGTATCTATAACCCGCACAAAGATTAATGTCTGATTACGTTTGAACGTATAGAGCTGTTTCAAAGTATCTACAAACTGCATTCGTTAAAGAGGAGGAATGTGGAAGGAATTCTCTTTCCTTGGACAAGCTCTTGATTGGCAAAACACGCAAGGAAGCATCGAGGATGTTTTTCGAAACACTGGTTAGCTCCTTACTTTTCGGATTAATCTATTCCGAACTTTGTTTACTTGAAACCTTCATGTTGTTTTTTCTCTACAAAAATTGTTGCAGGTGCTTAAAACAAGAGACTACATCCACGTGGAACAGCGGAATCCCTGTGGCGATATTACTCTGAGACCTCGAACGAGGCTGATGAAATCCGACTTCTAAACCTTCTGTGCAGGGAAGTTATCAGAAACATATTCAAGAAAAGCATATGGGAACTCTGGAATTTAGGATCACAGGCTTATTCTGCTCTCTCTCTCTCTCTCTCTCTCTCTCTCTCTCTCTCTCTCTCTCTCATTTATTTGTGGGACTAGCTTCATTCTTTTCAAGTGATGCTTTCAAAGATGGTAGCTGGGCTAATTAGGTTGTCTTTACATGTAACTGTTCAACTCAGTAGATTGTTTCACACAATCGTACAATCTCTTGTATCATACACATCTTATTTATATGTATATATATAATCTATATATATATCCTGTAATATCAATTTTTTTTGCGGCAATTATGAGTTTCCCGATTCTTGTAAAGTTGAATGGAAAACGGAAAAAAAAGAAAAACTCTTCACGACTCAGTTTTCTGTACCTTACTTTGGTCGGCAAATTTCCTAGAATTTTGTCAAATACAGATATATTACTATAAATTTATCACTTAAAATTATTTGACTAGCAAAAATGAAATTTCTGTTTGATATGTATTGTAAATATTTCTTTTACGTACGCAAGCGATGACGTATTCTTCCACTTGTTTAAATTTAAATGAATGATTGTCTGCTTCCATGTGAACACTTAATAGACTCCTCAATTATGGTAAATTCCAATGTAAAATCAACACGTTTCTTTATTTTTATTTTGTTTTTAAAATTTCTATTTGCACAATTAATTTTATTTTTTGTACACAAAAGAAAAAAAATAAAATAATTTTTAAATTACTTAAATACCCTTTAATAAAATATTAAGTTTGAACACACCAGCGGTGTTCGAATGTCGATGTTCGAACACAATAAAGATGTTCGAACTTCAATTTTTGAATCAACTCCGTATTTTTCGAGGTATAGAAGTCATTCGAATTAATATTGTCGAACAAGTTGAACATGTTTGAAATTATTTTTCCGAATAAGTTTTTTTAGACTGAAGGGCATTAATATAAAGATGTGTGGTGTAAAGAGTAAAATTAGAAGCGCATTGAGCAAGTGAAGTGCAGAGAGTAAATTTAGTAGTGTAAATAAAAATTCATTTTGTTTTTGGGAGTTTCTGTTTGCACCACAGAATTTACTCTTTGCACCACTAAAATAAAAAAGCAAAAATAAAATAATTACGAATTGACTGAAATACCCTTTAATTACTTTCTTGTACCACTTTTTTTACTCAATGCACCACAAAATAAAATTAAAAAAAATTAAAATAAAACAATAGACAATATATTATTAAACATATTAAAATCGAAAATAACCAAGATTCAAACAAAAAAAAAAGTTAGCATTATTGAACACAATTTGAACTCAAAAGCCTAGTTTGTAGTTGTGCAATTGTGGTGGCAATAATGAAAAGAGATACAACGCATGATGAAAATGAAGAACATAGCAATGTAAGTCATTTTGAGTAGGTTGTATCGATTGAATTTCGAGTTTTTGGAGATTTTTTAGACCTGTTTTCGCATTTTGTTTGGTAATTACAGTTTGAACATGCTTAATGCATTCGAACAACGAAGATCGAACGAACAAGTGTTGTTCGAACAAACAAGTTATGTTCGAACTCGTTAGTTTGAACAATATGAACATGTTCGAAGTTTATAATTCGAACCAACCTTAACCATTTTTCAATGCAGTTTCTGTTCGAATTGAATTAACCGAACATAGTGAATTAGTTCGAAATTTAGAGTTCGAACGTAATCAATTTGCTCGAATTATGATGTTCGAACGGTGTTCTGCTGCAGTAACTAATGTTTTATTTTGGAATAGGATTGAACTGAGAGCAGTGTTATTTGCCCAATCAATACAGAGTTGGTTCCTGATTTTACGAACATATTCCATACTATGGAATTATTTGATTCTCGTGAGAGTTTGATCAGTTGGGTTCGTGAGAGAGCTATTCCAGTTGGTATTATCGTTATTGTGCAACACTCAGAAGGTGGGAGTGATACTAGGATTCCTCGGTTAGTGTTGGCATGTGAACGAGGTGGGCATCCTCGTGTGATTAAGAAGAAGCATCCAACAAAACGTGATTACATAAAATAAAGTTTGGAGGAGGATGAAGTTTTGGAAGAAGGTAAAGAGGAAAAAGAGAGCAAGAATTCGAAAACGAGCTCTAGGGAGACTAGATCGAAGAGAATTGGATGTCCATTTTGTTTGAAGGGACATTATCTCCCAGAGTTTAATCAATGGATGTTAGAAGTTGCTTGTGGTGTTCACAATTACCCACAAGCACAATATTTAGAAGGATATGTATACGCCGGTCGCCTGACATCGGATGAGGAGAAGTTGGTGGCTAGTTTGTGGAGTTCACATACACGGCCGAAGCAAATATTGGCTGCAATTCAGAGAAGCTTTCCTAATAACAAGTCCATGATAAAGACAATTTATAATGTGCGAAGTAGGAATAAATATGTGGAGTATGCTGGTCGATCCCAAATGCAGTATCGGTTGGGTAAACTGGAGGAACATGGTTATTATCAATATACGAGGCGGTGTCCACAGACTGACACCGTCAAGGATATGTTCTACGCGCACCCAACAAGCGTGAATCTACTTAGAGCTTTTCCTGAAGTGTTGTTGATGGACTGTACGTACAAGACGAACAGGTACAGATTACCTTTGATTGAAATAGTCGGTGTTACCTCAACAAGCATGACGTTCTCTGTTGCATGCGCCTATCTGGAGGCTGAGAAGAAGGATAACTATATTTGGACGCTCACTGTTCTTAAAGGGCTGATGGACCAGAGCACATTACCTAGTGTAATTGTGACGGATCGGGAACGAGCATTGATGAATGCCATAGAGGTGATGTTTCCCACCACCCGTCATTTTTTATGTTGGTGGCATATAAATAAGAACATCACTGTCAATTGCAAGAAGAAGTTTCGTACTAAAGATCAATGGGAATCCTTTTTGAGTGCATGGAATCTGGTAGTGCTTGCTGAGACTGAAGCACGCTATGGGAAAATGCTTCGGAGGTTTCAAGAAGACTATGCCACCAATCTCACTGTTGTGAATTATGTTATCAACAATTGAATTGTGCCTTACAAAGAAAAATTTGTAAGCTGTTGGACAAATCGAGTGATGCACTTTGACAATACCACAACTTGCAGGTATATTTCTATTTCAAAACTTTTGAATGTGGCACCACCAAGTATATATTAATTCGAACGACTACTACTGTATATTTAACAATTTTTTACTATATTGATTTTGCAGAGCCGAAGGTACCCATGCGAAATTGAAAAGGTTTCTTGGGACAAGTACAGACAATCTTGAAGGATGTTGGGAGAAGATATATGATCTGCTGGAGACTTCTTTCAATGCAATAAAGACATAATTTGAAAAGAGTATTAATGTGGTTCAACATCGCTACAAGTCTCTGATATTTCAATTTCTTCGAGGTACAATTTCTATTGCTGCATTAGATAAAATTTATGATGAAATGAAGAGTATTGGAAAAGATGGAGTGGACCCATTACTATGTGGTTGTGTGATGAGAACAAAGTACGATCTTTCTTGTGCAAATGAGACCAATCAACATGTTCGGTTATCCATGTCTTTCTCTTTAGATTCTGTGGATAAGTTATGGAGAAAACTGGATATGGAACCTACAGGAGCAAACATTGTGGTGGTTACTGATGTTGATAATCATTGGTTTGAAACTTGGAATTGTGTAAACAACATGTTTGCACAAGCAGATGAGTCTGAGAGATTGCTCATGTTGAAGAGATTTAGGGAAATTGTTACCCCTTCTACCACATCCATGGTTGAACCAGACGTGCAAACTAAGACTCGTGATAGACCGAAAGTCACAAAGACCAAAGCTGATACATCCACGAAGCGTGAGAAGAGTGCTTTTGAGTACACTGACTCGTTCAATGACAGTTGTTCGCAAGTCCCGGACTCATTTGAGTATGGTGCATCGCTTTCACAAGCGACGTTCACCACAAGGCTACAGAAACAAAAGGCAATTCGTCCTAAAACATTATATCATTTGGGGATTGGCTACATTGATCAGATACAAACATCATTTAGAAGCTATGTGGTGAGGACTCAGGATGTGAATGCTGATGGTCATTGCGGATTTCATGCAATTGCTGGCTTGGTGCTTGGCGATCAAGAGTCTTGGTCACGTGTCCGGTCTGAAATTTTCTACGAGATCAACAGTAATCCAGAGATGTGGGACAAGTGTTTCCTAGAGCGTGGACGGAGGGAGAAGATGTTGAAAATACTTAATTTCCATGAATTGACAGCTCCCACGAGACACTGATTTGTTTTGCCTGATTTGGGTCATGTAGTGGCAACAGTGTACAAGGTTGCCCTAGTGACGTTAGGTGGTCACTATCCCACTACATTCCTGCCTTTATCATCGTCGGTTCCAGCTGAACAGAAGTGTATTTGCATGGCCCATGTCAAGATTGGGGAAGGATACCGCGCCAATCACTTCATTCAGGTCTGTGTTTTAATTAGTTGATTGTTAAATTTCTAAGTATATATATTATTATTCCCATCATAATTGTACTGCAACATTTTATTATAGGTTTTCATGAATCTGAATCATCCTTTTCCCCCCCATCTCTGCTCAGTGGAAGGACTTCCGCATGGATTGCACAGTTGAATGGGAAGATTTTGTAACTCGTTCTTGATTTATTTGTTTGAGAGACTTTGTAATAATATTATATAGATTTGAAGATTTCTATGCGTTTCATTGATTTGGGGATTTATATTATTTAGTTGATTTGTGTATTTGTATATGAATGGGTCATTAGGTTTGGTTTAAAAAACAAGGCAAAAAATTAACATGTTCGAAAAATGAAATTCGAACAAGTATATAATGTTCGAACTTTCAAGTTCAAACATGTCTGTAAATGTTCGAACTTGGAAGTTCGAACAAGTGTACACCATTCGAACTTGGGAGTTCGAAGAAGTGTTCAATGTTCGAACTTAAAAGTTTGAACTTTTAAGTTCAAACAGTGTATTGACTTGGTGCAAATTGTGAGGGACTTCATTTGCTATGACATTTTAATTGTGTGTGTATCACTTGATAGAAGAATATATATTCATACTTATAGTGAAGATTTTTGGGCTACAAGCATTGATGATTATTGGATTTTTTATGCGAATTTTAGTAAAAAGATATTATATGACTTTATTGCATTTTCCTAGAAAATATATGGGATTTTCTTGCTTGATTTTTATTTGACAAAACTGCATATTTCCATTAGGGAAACTGGATTTAGTTTGTGAATATTAGAGATTATTTAGTTTAAGAATGCATGTAATATTAATAATATTGGCTTGTGTTATTAATGTGGTAATTAAAAAGCTATCTAGTGTGATAGTTAATAGTTGTTTGACACCATATTGTTGATCTAACATGATTAATTTAAAAGTTCGAACAAGTGTATAATGTTCGAACTTTCAATACCCTGTACGAATACAACATAAATAAATATAAACCTCCAATACTAATACATAAATAAACATGCACTTTCAATACTAATACTAATGAAGACAAGTATCCAATACATAACAAATAAATATAAAGGTAAACACTACTTTCATCTACGTCTTCATCTCGAAGAAGACTCGTCCTGCTCCTGTTCCCTATGAGAGTGTGTCTCGCCCTGCTCATACCCTGTACGAAAATGCAACGCCTCGAAAGCTTCTTTAACTTGAGACATCACATATGGCAATGATAGGTCCTGGTCATGAGCTCTCCACCGAGTTAGCACTGGCTCAAGATATCCAATAGCTGAATGAATCCCGTCCTAAGGCGAAACATTCATCGGTGGGTCTACAATGGGAGCTACGGCCTCAGGCTGGACTCGAGGATGAAATATAGACTCATACCACTGCTAGTAATTGGGGGAGCACGCCCAAGCTGGATGGGCAACTCTTTCTCGGCGTTCTCGAGCCAACTTATGACTCTCCTAATGCTCATAAAAGGAATCAAGCATGCCCCATATGACACGATACTATCCAGGCTTCTTGCCCCGTCTAAAGACAACATGGTCCAATGAGGGATGTGGGATGGTCTGCACCCGTCCAAACTGCCTCAACACCCGATTTGGGAGATATGGCTCTACAATATCACATGCTGTGATACAACCTTCATAGAAGGTCATCTCGGGTTGCTCACTGCAATCTCGCAGCCTCACATACGGGTCCCAGACAACCTAATATTCAAAAGGCACGATTCAACTTAGTACATATATTTAAGTAAAGCTATATCATATACAAATAGAAGAAACTCACATCCTCTGCTCTCAATGTATCCAGCTGCAACCTATAAGCTGTCACTGCATCCTCAGACACTGCACCATGCGCATGTTGCGCCCATCTCATTGCAAAAGGCTATCTAGGTCGATAATCGGTATTTTATTGTGGTCAACCAAGTGTAGTGAAATGCTCGTAAATTCATGCCTATATGAATTGACAACACATTAAGAAAACAACACATTTAGTGAATAAAAAATGATAAAAAAATAGACATTTTTCATTTACCTCCAGCAGTGTCAAGAAACCAGCCATCTGTCTACACCCAACCCGACTGCCCACTCCCAACTGTCTGTATAGAAAAGCTAATGCAGCTACCCCATGCATAACCCTCAAACTCCTCGGGGTCCTTGAACAATCGGAGATAATTGCATGTGATCCGATCGTCCTTCTTATCCGTGAACAGTGTACAACCTAGAATGTACACCAAGAACGCCCTCGCGGCGTACACTGCCTCAAAATCGTCTTCACTGGATGCCAACTCACTGAACCTACTGTGCAGCCACTTTAATTTGATGCAGTTGCCCCGGTCACTCACTTTCGCATTAGTTTCTTCAGCCGACACTCCCAGCAAACGACGTACCATGTGTTGCCCACCAGCAATATCCTCCCCTGCAAACTCAACTGGTCGACCCTCAATGCTAAGACCAGTCAAACAATATACGTCCTCCAATATAATACTCATCTCACCAAATAGTAGGTGAAATGAGTTTGTCTCAGGATGCCACCGCTCCGCAAAGGCCGATACTAGATTCCTATTCGGGGCTCTGTATGTTAATTTCCTCAGCCGCAACAAACCAGACTTCTTCACTAAAGTCTTCCATGTGACGGAAGAATCCCCAGCGGGCTGCCACCTCAATAGTTTAGCAGTTAGGCAATGACACTTCAAAACTTCTCTTTCTTCGCCCCTCCATATCGCCGCTGCAACGTGTGCCTTGAAGCTCCGCAGCACAGACGTATCTGTAGGCCCTCCAGGGAATGACACTCTCAATATCTCGTCATCATCATCCTCATTGTTTGCATCATCCTCCTCATTTGGCATGTCACCACCCTCATTACCCGCCGCCTCTTCGTAACGCATTTGATTCATCATCTCTTCTTTGGCTTGTTCATTCCTCATCTTTTCTTTGACTTGTTGATTCATCATCTCTTCTTTGGCTTGTTCATAGGCTTGTGCTTGATACCATTCCTGTGCCGATTGTCACCTCGTAGATTCGGTTGGTCTCCTCCTATATATTGCAGCTGCACAAAGAACAAAGTAATGTTGAATGATGACTATATTTAATTTATTTGTAGATGAATATATACTACATGTTGAATGATAGTATGTGTATCAAATGATATGATGGAACTAAAACTATACTGAGCAAAACAAAATAAGAGATCAAAACATAATAATCAAATTAAAAGTAAATCGTAATCTAAACAAATTCAACCATTGACGTCATTTGACATATAATTAAGGACAACAATAAACAAACTAAGCATTAATTTTCACTAATTTCTTTCGAGCACTATAGTTTTTCCAACTTAATTGATTTTTCACAAAAAGCAAGCGCCATATTATTATATTATTCTCCATTCTACTCCACAAAACAAAATTAAATCTAATCCATTTTCTAAAAAAATTAAAAATATAATACATAAATACATTAATTAAATCAAGTTCCGATGATGAAAGTTAGAATACTAATTATAATTTAAGCTGTATATATCAAACTATGTCATTTAAAATATATTATTTGCTTTATCATAAAGTTGCTGCCAGCCTATATATACTATACAAACACACACACAATTAATATAGATTTATCGCTAATAATTTTTTGAGCCACTGAACTAGGAGGTGTACAAACTAAAAAGAGAGTTCTGATGCGTTGTGTTCGAACTACTAAGCAAGTTCAAAGTTTGGTTCAGAATTTGTAGTTCGAATATTTCACAAATGTTCGGCTTCTAAATGCCGAACAAAACAAAGTTCGTTCTGATGCGTTGTGTTCGAACTACATCATTGTGTTCGAACTCTTCGAACTAAGTTCAAGTTCTTAAGTTTGGTTCGGAACTTGTAGTTCGAATATTTCACAAATGTTCGGCTTCTAAACGCCGAACAAAACAAAGTTGAAATTTTGCACGACAGGTTCGGATTGTTCAGTTCGAACATGTTCACAAAATTCGAACACTCCAATTCGAACAAAACGCGAACCAGGAGCAAACTCAAAGTAACAACTCAACACAAACCTCAATTTTTTTACCAGATTCAACTCAAACTAGCATCTAATTATTCTAATAACCTATCCTAGCATTTTAAACTATTGGAAAACTCAATTTAAACAATGACCCAACAATTTTTAATGTTATGGAATAAAATGTATAAAAAAACAAAAATGGAACATGAACTCACCAAATCGATCCATGAATATAGTTTGAACTTGTCGGGCTTCGAACAAATCGCCGTGCAATGTCGAACAATTGGATTCGGCTCGATTTCAAACTCTCCTCGGTGAAAATGGTGGCACGGTTACTTCAACAATTTTTACAGTTTTCCCCTTTTTTTATCTCTCTTTATGTTTTTTTTAAATGATTTTAGGTTTGATTTTAAGTTTTTTTTTAAGTAAAAATCATTTTTTATATGGAAAGGATATTATTGTCAATATTAGTGGTGTAAAGAATAAAAAAAGTGGTACATAAAGAAGCTGTGGTACAAAGAGTAAAAACTGTGGTGCAAATAGAAACTCTTTTTTTTTTTTTTTTCCCAATAACTATTTGTGATGCAGTTAATCATGATTAACTTTTGTAGTTTCCGATATAAAAGTTGGGTAAAATTATAATTTTTGATATACACATAATTATATTAGCAAAATAATTTATTAATATATTTTCCTACAAATATGAATGGAAAAAGACAACAGTAACAGTCAACGCATCTCCTTCTCATCTACTACATTACTGCCTTTGCTTTCAGCGTTCTTTGCTGCATTTTCATATCTGCAATTTGAAGAAATTAATAATTCAAGCTAGAAATCATGGCGGCCTATGGAGCTCTGGCTTCTCTTATGCATACCCTACACCAGATCGAGCATCATCCTCTCCCTCCTATTTATCTCGACAAGGAACAGCTTGAATCTCTCACTAAAAACATTACCTTCTTGCAAGAATTCCTCGAAACTTACCCCCTCACCGCCAACAGTGAAGAACGATATCGCTTCGAGAGTCGAATTGCTGGTGCAGCTTATATGGCGGAAGATGTAGTCGAATCACATGTAGTGGATCAAATTCAAGATGGAAATTATGGCGAAAATATCATTTCTGTTGAATTCTATCGAGGCCTCCAAAGAGCGATTGAGGATCTGGATTTGATCAAGAAAGAGGCGATGGAGATGAAAGTGAAGATGGGAGTCCGACCTCAGCTGCAGAGAAACTCATCAATGGCGGCTGCAGCTTCTTCGACTGTGAAGAACACTGGCATGGTGGGATTTGACGATGTCTTGCTCGAAATCCTGGATAAGCTTACTGGAGGAAAACCGGAGTGCCAAATCATCTCCATTGTTGGAATGGGCGGAATAGGTAAGACCACTCTGGCTAGAAATACTTATATGCACCCATATATTAAGGAGCATTTTGATATTTGTGCTTGGGTTACGATTTCTCAAGAGTTTGATGCTCAACGAATTCTTAAAGAAGTTCTCGGTGGAGCAAAACTAGATATTGCAGATTCAAGTGAAAAGAATGAAAATGAAATAGGGGGTGATGTTTCACACAAACACTTATTTGGTCGAAGGTATTTGATTATAATGGATGATATGTGGAGTATTGAGGCGTGGAATAAGATCAAATTCTTCTTTCCCGATTGTAACAATGGGAGCCGAATAATCGTAACAACTAGACTATCACACTTGGCGCGTCAGTTGCCCAACTCTTGTGGAATAGATATGAAGTTTTTAGATGAGGATAAAAGTTGGGATTTGTTTTCCGAAATTGTGTTTGAAGAAGAAGGATGCCCTCGTGAACTAGAGGAAATTGGAAAAAACATTGTAAGGAGTTGTGGGGGACTTCCTTTATCAATTGTTGTGATTGGTGGAATTTTGGCAAGCTCTGGTTTTGAAAGAGAATACTGGGAGCATATAGAGGAGAACTAAAATTCAATTTTGATGAATTCCGAGAACAATGAGCAATGCTCAAAAATATTAGAGATGAGCTATAATCAGCTGCCTGTTCATTTGAAACCATGTTTTCTTCATCTCATTGTTTATAGCAGTTCTCAGATTTCTGTGCCCGAGCTTGTGAGGCTGTGGACTGCAGAAGGATTTATAAAGGCAGTAAGTGAGAAAACGTTGGAAGAGGTTGGCCAAGAGTACGTGAAGGATCTTGTGGATAGAAATCTCATTTTGGTTGATAAGTTAAGATATTCGAGGAAAGCGATAAAATTTGTCAAAATTCATGATCTGTTGAGGGACTTTTGCTTGAGACAAGGTGAAAAAGAAAGGTTTTGCAATGTGGTAAGACGACACAGTGTTGGCATTCCACAAGACACACACTCCCAACGATGTCTGTATATTTCTGAGGCCATATTAGAGGATAATGTCCAATATGCCTTGCTATCAATGCCACTTGCCCGCTCTTTGATATGCGAATTTGGTCATGGACTTTTGCCATCACCCCATCATAGATTGCTGAGGATATTTGATGCCTCTAATGCAGAACTAGCCTTTTATGACTGTCGTTATCTCAAAAACCAGCTAGTTAATTTGCGCTACGTTTTAGTCGGAAACATTCCTCGGGATCCCATATCTGCTTCTCCATTGCACCTCTTTTGGAATCTACAGACACTAATTATTACGGATAAAGTTGACAAAGAAGTTTTTATCACACCGGTTGAATTTTGGAACATGGCTCATCTTAGGCATGTCATTGTCAAGCCCTATCTATATCTCTCAGATCCTCCCACCCGCAACTTTAACAGGGAAGATGAATTTGGCTTGGCGAATCTGCAGACACTCACGAATGTAAGATATTTCAAATGTGTCCAAGAGGTGGTCAAGAGAATCCCCAATGTTAAGAAATTGACGGTAAATATAATAGAACTTGATGTTGGTTGTTCTGATTTTGATCCTAGCAATCTTGACCAGCTACATAAACTTGAATCCTTTGTCTGTCAATGTGATTTTCCGGTAAACATCATTTTTCCACACTCCCTCAAGAAGTTGAGTCTTGATATAGCCTATTACCTTAATTGGGAAGACATGCTGGAGAAGATAGGATCATTACCCCTTCTTCAGAAATTCATATTTAGGAATGGCTGTTTTAGAACGCAGACGTGGGAAACAGTTGAAGGTCAATTCCCCAACCTGAAAGTATTGAAACTTCGCCGGTGTGGTAATTTGTCATGCTGGACGTCGGAAAGCTCACACTTTCCACGGCTGGAGTGTCTTGTTCTTGATCAGTTGGATTTGTTAAATGAGATCCCATCAGGTATTGGAGAGATACAAACGCTACAATCAATTGTGCTCAAATTTTGTAGCCAATCTCTCGTGGTTTCTGCCAAAAGAATGCAAGAGGAACGAGAGGAATTATATGGGGATGAAGTAGCTCTTCGAGTTCGAGTTAAGCTCTCACCCCAGGCATACGAGGCAATGCGGGACCTGGCAGCACCTAACTTTGAACTACATACCTAATTAAGGAGTAGATTGTGGAAGCAATTCTCTTTCGTTGGACAAGCTCTTGATTGTGAAATGGCCGATGATGACTACATGCCTGATGCTGCAGACACTCAATATAATGAGAACACCGGGTGGTCTTCCCGTACAAGGTAATGTTCTGCAACCAAGATATGTTTTTTCATGTTGCATTAGTTCCTAAGTATCTATAAACCACACAAAGATTAATTTCTGATAATGTTTGAACGTATAGAGCCGTTTCCAAGTATCTACAAACTGCATTCGTTAAAGAAGCAGATTGCAGAAGGAATTCTCTTTCCTAGGACAAGCTCTTGATTGGCAAAACACGCAAGGAAGCATCGAGTATGTTTTTCAAAACACTGGTATGCTCCCTACTTTTCAGATTAATCTATTGCGAACTTCTTTTACTCGAAACCTTCATGTTGTTTTTTCTCTGCAAAAATTGTTGCAGGTCCTTAAAACAAGAGACTACATCCACATGGAACAGCGGAATCCCTGTGGCGATATTACCATGAGACCTCGAATGAGGCTGATGAAATCCGACTTCTAAACCTTCTGTGCAGGGAAGTTTCAGAAACATATTCAAGAAATGCATATGGGAACTCTGGAATGCAGGATCACAGGCTTATTCTGCTCTCTCTCTCTCTCTCATTTATTTGTGGGACTAGCTTCATTCTTTTCAAGTGATGCTTTCAAAGATGGTAGCTGGCTAATTAGGTTGTCTTTACATGTAACTGTTCAACTCAGTAGATTGTGTCACACAATCATACAATCTCTTGTATCATACACATCTTATTTATATGTATATATATAATATATATATATATCCTGTAATATCAATTTTTTTGCGGCAATTATGAGTTTCCTGATTCTTGTAAAGTTGAATGGGAAACGGAATGAAGGAAAAACTCTTCACGAATCAGTTTTCTGTACCTTACTTCCGTCGAAAATTTCCTAGGATTTTCTCAACTGTTGTCTGGCGCAGCCTTTGCTCAAGCAGAAAACTTTGTTTGAAACAAAGTAGGTGATTGACGAGCAAGCTGATAGAATCCTTAACTGTTCAAATAAACAAGGCACATAGTTAAACTTGAAGGAGTGTATTTTATGGGGGATAAAGTGCTAATTAAGGTTTTAACATAAGTCAATGTTACATAATTATAATTTAATTACCAAAGTTTGTAGGTTTTAATAAAAATAACCCGTTAGTAAATCATTAGAATTTAATTCTCGACGTTTGAGAATGGCTCAGTAATCCTTCTTTCCCCGCATCCCTGAGAAAGTTAACCTTGAGTGGCCTGATACTCACATGGGAGCGTATGATAATCATTGGTTTGTTGCCTAATCTTCAAGTGCTTAAGCTAAGAGATTCTGCCTGCAAAGGTAGGATATGGGAAACAGACGAGGGGGAGTTTCTTGAGCTGATATTTCTGCTTATGGACACATTAGATCTCCGGGAATGGATAACTGAAAGTAGCCATTTCCCAAAACTGAAGTCACTACTGCTTCACCATTGCATGGATTCAATGAGATTCCAGATGGTATTGGAGAAATTCGGACACTTGAGCTGATTGAGGTTAGTAACAGGAATAAATCTCTTGTGGAGTCTGTCAAAAGGATACAGGAGGAACAACAAAGCATGTATGGGGATGATGCTCCTCTTCAAGTTCGTTTGGCGCGTTAATGATCATATGCACAATTCTTCTCAGGTTAGAGATTCATATTTCATGTTGGACCTAAAACTTGAATTCTTTTGAGTATGGTTTTTTGACAGTCTGTATATATGATTCAATGTTGAAGTTGTGAAAGTTGGAAGCAGGTAAAATTTTGTTTTCTTGCCAAAAAAAAGTTGTAATTGTTACAAAATTTAAGATACCTGTAAGCCTGATTGTTATAACTCTGTTTCCATAAGCTTTCACAATTTTGAATGTGTGTTTTTCTGTAAGAATTTGAATGAGTTGCTTTCATTTGACCTCATTTTGTTACCGATATTGTTATATATTTTGATGATGATATATATTCTCAACCTTTTAACTTGAAATAAAATCAATCACCTTCTAAGTCGAACCCGTTGCAAAAGACTTGCCTAGTCCCTAGTGCACTTTGTTTCATTGTTCGGTTTGCAAGTTATTGCATAAGAATGAAACTTACCTAGTCTGCACCCACGAGTAGCTGCTGTAGTCACTTCTCATAAAAAATAAAAGATGTTGCTGACCTACATCAAAAATGTTTTCTTGTGTGATTTTGGCTTTGGGCTTCCACTGAGATAAAGTAGAAAATTTCAATAATTGATCATCAAACAGCCCTGTATTTAGACAATATCCATTGTCCTGTTATTCTTCCTTCATTTGTGTTTGGAAAAGAAAAATTGAAGTTTTGCCGGTGATCAGTTTATGAGAAATGGCTTATGCTTCTCTCATTTCACTTGGACAAACTATAGATCAAATCCTCAATCATAGCCAATATTCCATTTGTGTTCATGAAAATCAAGAAATTGTGGCAATCCATGAGTATGCTACTTTCCTTCAAGCCTTTCTTGAATATTTCCCAGAGAAAGCCGGCAATTTGGAAGGGAGATTGAGGGAACTAACAAATGAAGCCGAAGATGTTGTGGAAAATATAATGTCAGAACAAATTCGTTCGAGTTATGATGTTGAGTGTGAATACTATCCAAGTGACAAGTAAGAACACTAGCTGAAAAGAGTAGCAGAGGAAATTGATTCAATAGCTGGTGAAGTGATGGGAATCAAGAATAGCTTCAGAGTAGAAGATGTGCAATTTGGTGTTGATTCCTCTGCTTCTATCTAGTTCATCATCAAGATTTGCACCCACCAGCAAAGATGTCATGGTTGGTTTTGATGGAGATTTGTTGGAAATAAAGACTCGGCTTTGTGGGGAAACCTCGAAACTGCAAGTCCTCCCGATTGTTGGAATGGGAGGTATTGGTAAGACCACACTTGCCAGAAATGCTTTTGATGATCCACTGTTATGGAGTATTTTGATATTCGTGCTTGGATCACAATTTCACAAGATTATAGTGCAGAAGAAATTCTTTCAGGCCTCTAGGCTTTGATCAAAGTCGATGAAAGTTTTGGGAACTGCAGCGATGAAGAAAAAGTGTACAAAAGCCTTAAAGGTAGGAGGTATCTCATTATATTGGATGATATATGGGATGTAGAGGCTTGGGATATTGTAAGGAACATATTTCCCGATGACAATAATGGAAGTCGAATCATGTTAACCACGAGACTCATACGCTGCTGCTTATCCGGGGGCTCTTCTATCTATTCTCACGAAATGCTTTTCATGGATTTCAATCAAAGCTGGAACCTGCTTCGAAAAAGGGTGTTCGTAGACCAAGATTGCCCTCGAGAATTAGAAGACATTGGAAAGATGATTGCAAAGAAATCCCTCTTTCGAGCATTGAGGGCTCATCTATCCACACCATTTTTATGAACTTGCGGAGTTCTCATGTAAAACTGAACTTTCTTACGAGTGCTAGATTGCTCACGGTTGTTTGTTCGTTGCCAAATCTTCAAGTGCTTAATACTAAGTGATGAACGATTGAATGACAAGGGCACAAAGACATGGAAGACAAATGAGGGGGAGTTTAAACAGCTCGAGTTTCTGAGAATTTGCAGCCATAATCTTAAGGAATGGATAACTGAAAGCAGCCACTTCCCAAGGCTTAGGTCCCTGCAACTTCACCATTATCATTCTCTGTCTCACATTCCAGATGGTTTAGGAGAAATTCCGACACTTGAACTGATTGAGATCACCAAAGTTTGTTGTGAAGATCTTGTAAGGTCAGCCAAATGCATACAAGAAGATTTGGGAAATTATACACTACAGGTTCGTTGCACACTTGCACTCCTCGTTGATTATGCTCTTTCCAACCTATGGGAGCACGAGCACGGGCACCAAAAATCTGCTTTCAATCAGGTACTTACCTGCATTTCCCTTTGCACAAAAAATCTTTAGTTGCATAGATGGTTTAGTTATATAAAAAACTAGTATTTCTCTCATTTTAGTTTTATGAATTGTTTAAATAGATATATACATATATGAATTCATATGACACTAATCAACTTTTGGTGGCCTTTTTAATTACAATCTTACCCCGTAATTTTGACTTAATATATGTATAGAGGTGAAATCAATCTATCGAATGAGGTAGTTGATTCACAGTCAAAGAGAAAGTGGAAAGTAACTTGGGACTTGTTCGGAGAGAATTTCGTCTTTTTTTTTTTGCAATGTAATTTGGAACTTGTTGTGAACTCTTGCTTACTTTCACAGGTTTTGATATTCTATTTTCTTATTTTAACTCACACATCCGATCTGGTGGTATTGAGATGGTTCGAACTCGTTTGGTCTCTAAGTGACCTCACTCGTCCAATAGGCCATCCTACCGGGACTTTTGAATGCTAGTTTAATGTGTTGAAATAGTGTCTTAAATATGTTACTGTACATGTTATAACTTGATTTTTCTAAAGTTATTTAACTTTTATTTTATCATTAGCATTTTTAAAATTGAGATGAATCATTAATGTAGGAATTTCACTGAAAATTAATATAAAAGTGGTTAAAAATGAATAATAATAATAATAATAATAATAATAATAATAATGAAAAATCAAGAACGTGAACAAATGTGGTATAAGTTTAAAACACTATTCATCTAATCATTTTATTAACGCTTTAACAAAATATTAAACCATGCATATTATTTAATAGAGAAAATGAAATGAAAATCATGACAATCAAATATTTAAATAATATATAATTAAAATAACTTTTCCCCCCTTCTTCTATCTAATATAAAGAATATAATTTAGCGAGAAAATTATTCCAATTGAGATGAGTAGCTTTTGCACGATCAACATTTTCTCCATTGAATAAACACTCAACATATATTTGATATTGTTTGAAAGTTTTGAAAATATAGTTTTCTGGAATTTCTATTTGCACTATTGATTTTATTCTTTACACTTTAATTATTCAATACATTACAGATTTTACTCTTTGCACCACAAACATTTACACTAATACCCCTCACTCCAAAAATATTTGTTTTACTTGAAAAAAAAAACAAAAAAATATGTTCGGAAATAAAATTTCGAACACGTTCGTCTTCTTCGAGAATATTAATTCGAACGACTCTAATACTTGAAAAAAAAGTTGGTTCGAAAACTAAAGTTTGAACAACTCCCATTTATTCGGAAACTAAAGTTCGAACAACTTTCATTTGTTCAGAAACTAAAGTTTGAACGACACTTAGAAAATTTCAGGATACAAAAGTGTTAGAAAATATTTTCCGAACAAACTGTGTTCGAAAATTAAAGTTCGAACCACTCCAATATGTTCGAAAAATTAAATTCGAACGCCTTGAGCTCGGTTTTTTCTCCAAGTGTTGTTCGAAAAATGGAATTCGAACCACTCCAAAATGTTCAAAATTTTCAGTTCGAACGTATTGCGACCTGAACAAAAAAAAAACATCCACAACACGTTCTAAACTCGATTATTTTCGATCAATATGCCCTTGCTTCTAATAAACTATTAGAAGTTTATGAATACTTCGATTAATTTGTTTTTTTTTTTTTTTTTAATTTTGAATTTGTGGTGCATTGAGTAATTTTAGTAGTATGAACAAGTAATAAAGGGTATTGGAGTAACTTAACAATTATTTTATTTTTTCTTTATTTCTTTTATGGTGCAAAGAGTAAAATTAGTAGTGTAAATAGACACTCCCTGTAGTTTAATGTGAAATTAATTTTATTTAAAAAATCAGATTATTGGAAGAGTCAGCACTCCACTGACTTATGGTATGACTCACATTATTTAATGGTAGAAAAATAAATTCAATTCATTCTTTCCTAATTAAGCACAATATATTCCCCCGTAAATTTTCGTAGAAATATAGAGATTCTCGTATTTTCGTTGAATTTTAGTAATGGAGTTAAGCACGTTGAATTGTAATCTTTTTCTTATTTTTATTTTGGCTAAATTGCACTTTGATACCTATATTTTAAAATTTAATATTTGACCTATTTTCCAACTCGAAAATCATAGGTGATTTATGCGGTTATGAAAATAGAAATCTTAAAATACAATTAATTATGTGGGATTTGGGGTCGGAAAATTTATCAAATGTTAGATTTTGCAATTTTTTTGAAAAAGTAAATATTGTTGTAAACTAGAGAGAGACCAGAGAGAATATCAATTGTATGTGTATTTAATATGAGGACCAAATGCCTCTATTTATAATAGTACAAGGGATAGAGTTTTAGAGTTAATAACTTGGCCATCACTCATATCATATATATCTATTAGATATATTTACAACACTCCCCCTTGAGTGACCAATCTCTAAAACAAATGTTGCCTCATTAAAACCTTGCTAGAAAAACCCAGTGGGAAAAAATCTAGTCGAAGGAAAAAGAGTACAACTGCTCCCCCTGATCTTGAGATCACTGTAGATCTTTGAGTCGGCGCATGCCAATCTTGTGTACCAACTTTCTGAATGTTGATGTTGGTAATGCCTTTGTGAATAAGTCCGCCAAATTGTCACTTGAGCGAATTTGTTGAACGTTGATATCGCCACTCTTTTGGAGATCGTGTGTGTAGAATAACTTGGGAGAAATGTGCTTCGTCTTATCACCTTTAATGTATCCTTCCTTGAGTTGCGCGATGCAGGCAGCATTGTCTTCATACAAAACAGTTGGATTGATCTTTGATGAAGCTAATCCGCACGACTCTTGGATGTGACTTGTCATATTTCTCAACCATACACACTCTCGACTTGTTTCATGGATTGCAATGATTTCAGAATGATTTGAGGATGTTGCAGTCAAGGTTTGCTTCACAGACTTCCATGATATAGCAGTTCCACCACATGTGAAAACATAGCCAGTTTGTGACTTGGCTTGATGTGGATCGGATAAAAATCCTGCATCCGAATACCCTACCAGAGAAGAATCGGAATTTTCCGAATAATATAATCCAAGGTCTATGGTACCCTTCAGATAACGTAGAATGTGCTTAACACCATTCCAATGTCTCAAAGTGGGTGCAGCGCTATATCTTGCGAGAAGATTTACAGAAAAAGCGATATCTGGTCTAGTATAATTAGCCAGATAAGTTAATGCTCCAATTGCACTTAGATATGGTACTTCAGGACCAAGTATCGTTTCACCATCTTTAATAGGTCGGAATGGATCTTTCTCCTTATCAAGAGATCTAACGACCATTGGTGATGTTAATGGATGGGCATTATCCATGTAAAAACGTTTTAACACTTTTCCTGTATATGTGGATTGGTGAATAAACGTTCCTCCTCGGACACGTTCAATTTGCAAACCAAGACAAAATTTTGTCTTTCCCAAATCTTTCATCTCAAATTCTTTCTTCAAATATTCAGCAGTTTTATTGAGCTCTTCAGGAGTCCCAATTAAATTCAAATCATCGACATAAACTGCTATAATTGCAAATCCACTTTTGGTTTTCTTTATGAAAACACAAGGGCATATATCATCATTCTTGTATCCTTCTTTTAACAGATACTCGCTCAATCTATTATACCACATACGTCCAGACTGTTTCAGCCCGTACAACGATTTTTGCAGTTTAATCGAAAACATGCTTTTGGGTTTTGACTTTAATGCTTCAGGCATTTTAAATCCTTCAGGGATTTTCATATATATGTCATTATCTAATGACCCATATAGATAGGCAGTTACTACATCCATAAGGCGCATAGCAAGCCTTTGTGACACAGCCAGACTAATCAGAAATCTGAAAGTAATTGTATCCATTACTGGAGAGTATGTTTCCTCATAATCAATTCCTGGTCTTTAAGAGAAACCTTGCGCTACGAGTCTTGCTCTATATCTCGTAACTTCATTTTTTTCGTTTCTCTTTCTAACAAATATCCATCTGTATCCAATAGGGATTTCAGATTCCGGACTTAGAACTATAGATCCAAATACTTTATGGTTATCACAGAAATTTAATTCCCTTTCCATAGCTCTTTTCCACATTGGCCAATCATTTCTCTGTTTACATTCTGTAACAGATTTTGGTTCAGGATCCTCATTTAAAATTTGATGAGCTATATGAAAGGCGAATATATCATCTACAATGATATGTTCTCTCTCCAGTATCTGATTGGAAGATAAATAATTTATTAAGATCTCATGATTTTCAAATACTTGTAATTCTTCAGGAATTACATCACTTTCATTTGATTGATTAATCATTTTCGTCATTGTTTGGTTTCCATCTTGCCCCTTTCTTTTTCTAGGCACAGAATCTTTGGAACCAACCGGTCGACCACGTTTTTGACGAATTTTAGACTCATTTGCTGCCAAAGCTATTTGTCCTTCAGGGACATCAATTTTGGCTGGAGTATTTGCAGCATGTATGTGAGATTGTGTCACTTTTCTTGTATCTACAAAAGCATCAGGAAGTTGGTTTGCAATCTTTTGCAAATGAATAATCTTTTCAACTTCTTGTTCACATTGATTAGTTTGAGAATCAAAATGCGACAAGCTTTTCTCATTCCAAGATATTTCCTTGTGCTTTTCTGGATGTAGATTCGTTCTACCTAATGTTGGAAATGTCATTTCATCAAAATGACAATGTGCAAAACATGCAGTAAATAAATCACCCGTTAAAGGTTCAATATACCTTATAATCGAAGGTGAATCAAATCTAACATATATCCCAAGCCTTCATTGGGGACCCATTTTTGTTCGTTGTGGGGGTGCAATTTGGACTTGAACCACACAACCAAAAGTTCGTAAGTGAGAAACATCTGGTTCTCGACCAAAAATATTTTGCATTGGGGAGTATTCATGGTTGGCTGATGGTCTAATACGAACTAATGTTGTCGTATGTAATATGGCATGACCCCAAGTAGTAGTTGGGAGTTTTGACTTCATAAGTAACGGTCTAGCAATAAGTTGAAGACGTTTAATAAACTATTATGCTAAACCATTTTGAGTATGGACATGAGTGAATGAATATTCAATCTCAATTCCAATAGCCACACAATAGTTTTCAAATGCTTGAGACGTAAACTCACTAGCATTATCAATATGAATTCTTTTAATTGAATTGTCTGGGATTTGAGCTCGTAATTTTATAATTTAAGCAAGTAGTCTAGCAAATGATGCATATTCTAGTAGAAAGCAAGCATACATGTGACCATCTAGAAGAAGCATCAATCAATACCATAAAGTATCGAAAAAGGGCCACATGGTGGATGTATAGGTCCAAAAATATCTCCTTGAATTCTTTCTAAGAAAGATGGAGATTCAATATTAACCTTCGTATATGAAGGTCTAATGACTAACTTGCCTTGCGCACAAGCATCACATGAGAATTCATTTGTCATAAGAATCTTTTGATTCTTCATGTTGTGCCCATATGAGTTATTGATTATTCGGCGCATCATAGTTGCTCCAGGATGTCCAAGCCTATCATGCCAAAGCATAAAGCTTTTTGTGTCATTGAACTTCAGGTTCATGACATGATTTGTCTCAATTGCCTTTATGAATGTGTAATACATCTCAGAAGGTAGTGTTAATAATTTTTCTTTTGTTCGCTTATGGCCGGATACAAAAGAATTTATGCAGAGATATTCTCCACATGTTTAATTTATTTGCTCTTTAGAGCATGTAATATTCTTCAGGAATATTACTTGTGCTACTTTAATAGCATCAATTTATGATCTTGAATGTAATATTCTTCATGAATATTACTTGTGCTACTCGAATAACATCAATATTTAATTTTTCAAGATTAAATCGGAAAAGACCGATTATTATAACAATAAAAAAGCAGACATAATATATTAAAGCCAATAAACATGATGTAAAAAAAAATGTACCTTCTAGGATTGATGGACTTCTAGAATTGAAGGAGCGTAGAACAGTCGTGCTGATAACGTGTTGTAAACTAGAGAGAGACCAGAGAGAATATCAATTGTATGTGTATTTAATATGAGGACCAAATGCCTCTATTTATAATAGTACAAGGGATAGAGTTTTAGAGTTAATAACTTGGCCATCACTCATATCATATATATCTATTAGATATATTTACAACAAATATTGTTTTATTAATTTTAAAAAAGTAAACGAGAAGCCGCTCTTTGCGGAAACTATCTTTACCAAAAGGCACTAAGCTACACCATTGTATATATATAGGGCATTATAAGCATTGGAATCTGATCTGAGTTTTAGTGTATATTACACTAAACGACGGTGTGTCAGCCAGCCCTTCGTACTATGAATCCTATCGAGCATCTTGTTTGGACTAGACTATCTAAACTCGTTAAATGGTGGACATATAAAATAGCAACTCTACTCACACATTTTTGGTTGGGGGAGTTGGTGTGATGGGAACAACGCCTCTTCCATACGGACAAATATTTTTAAATTAATATTAATTGTCCTTTTCGGCTTGGGAAAGTTGGTGTGATCAACGGCGGATCTACGCTGGGGCTATGGGGCAGCTTCCCCCTCCCAACATTTTTTTTGCTTTTATATAGGGTTATAATTTATAAATATTTCACATTAGTTAAATTAGTATATTTACTAGTTAATTTTAAAATCTAGGTTATTTTTTAATATAGATTATATATTTATTATATTGATTTCAAATTTAGATTAATAGTGAATTATAGTTGAATTTCTTATTTATTTATATATTTTTATTTGAAATTATTAATTTATGTTATTCACATAATTTGTTTTATATATTATATAGTGTGAAGTTATCCCTTTTATAATTTTGTCACTCTTAAAAATCTAAAATTATACTTTTACATCAAATGATTTGTACAAATTTATTCTTTTGAATTACTATTGCTATGCATAACCAATTTAATTTAGATTAATAAATAAGTTTAGAAAATATCATTTCAAAATTATTTTACTCTAGCTATTATTTTTAATTATTTATTTTAATAAACAACAATCTTTCCTATTTTATCTGGGGTGGAAGAAAGTCGAATATAAAGACATTGTTTCATTAAAGAAAATAAGAGAAATTGGATATCCGTTTTTTCACGAACACAATTAGAAAAAAATTAAATGCATAAATATTAGAAATCATTCCGGATCCTTCACTGCTTTTTCTAAGCCGTACAAGGAAAACGGAAGCGCAAAGACTCGCCGCTCCGCCCCCAAGAAAAATTCTAGATCCACCATTGGGTGTGATGGGACCAACCCATTTTGACATTTATGATACTAGCAAATATTTTTAAATTAATATTAGTTGTCATTCACTTTCCAGTTAAGATTGATATAAATATTATCATGTAAATGGGCTCTGGTGTATTATGCACTGAACAACCATGCATTAACTAGCCCCCGTACTCTAAATCCCATCAAGCCTCGTGCTTGGGCTAGACTATTTAAGCTTGTTAAATGGTGAGCCTATAGAATAGCAACCTTACTCACATTTTTTGGTTGGGGAAGTTGGTGTTTTAATATTTTCATTTCTTCAACTGCATAAGAAAAAAATTCCAATTAAGAAATCTAAAAATAAATTCAATTACGTATGATCTTATGGTCGTAAATTGATTAATTGTTAGATTTGTAAATATTTTTAAAAAATTAATATTATTTCATTAATATTAAAAATTAAGTTATTTTTAATTTTTTTTTTCAAAATATAAGTATTAACGTGTAATTTGTCCTTTCAATTAAATCAAATATAAAATTTATTCACCAGAGACCAGAGTCACAGTGGGCCATTTCTTTACAGTCATCAATCCTCAGTCATCACCGTCACCTACCTCTCTTTCTGCTTCACTGCTCTCTCTCTCTCTCTCTCTCTCTCTCTCTCATACACACACACGCATTTTCCTTCGATCCATTTGATTCCAAGATAAAATCTTCCAAGAAAAAGTTTGGTTTTTTGTGTACATGAGTGATGGCTTATGCAGCTCTTGTTGAGCTTGCACAAATCTTAGCCCAAACCTGAAATCATGATAAACATCCCATTCTCCTTCCTTTGACTTGAGACATTGTTTCGATCAATCACTGCTCGAAGATTTTTCCAGCAAATGCCAACAGTTTGAAAGACGATCGAGCAGAAAATTTTGATTCCGAAAAATCTTCGTCACGTTTTGGAGATCGATCAAGTCAACTGTTAAAAGACTTTGAAAACTTGGGTCCGATCAAGTCAACTGTGAGAAAGTGATCATGCGATCCAGTAATTCTCAGCCCGCAAGTTCAACATCAAGACTTGCGCCGACGGGCAAAATTGACGCCGTTGGTCTTGATCGTGATGTTGGAGAAATAAAGGAGCGGCTCTGCGCAGATGCAAATGAACTCCAAATCCTTCCGATAGTCGGCACCGGAGGAATAGGTAAAACTACTCTGGCTCGAAATGTTTATCATGATTCATTAATCACAGGGAGTTTTGATATTCGTGCTTGGGTAACAGTATCTCAAGATTATAGTTTTGGTGACATTTTCTCAAGCCTACTTGTTTCCATGAAAGACTTCGTGAGGGGTGACATAACTGGATTGAACAATCAAGAAATGGCTGAAAAAGTATACAAAACCTTAAAAGGTAGGAGGTATTTGATTGTAGTAGATGATATGTGGAGCACGAAGAGTTGGGATGAAGTAAGAAATTATTTTCCCGACGACTCTAGAGGAAGTCGGATCATGTTGACAACGAGGCTAGAGGATGTGGCTGCTTATGCTGATTATTTGAAGCGTTTCCATAAGATGCAATTCTTGGATGCGGATCAAAGTTGGGATCTACTTCAAAAACAAGTGTTTAAAGGCGAATCTCCTCCTACATTGGAAAACATAGGAAGGAAGATTGCAGAAAGTTGTAGAGGATTGCCCCTTGCAGTTGTGGTGATTGCAGGGCTTCTCTCTGAAGTCAGTCAGACTGAAGAGGATTGGAAACAAATCGCCAACAACATAAATTTAGCCATCACTGCAGATATGGAGGAATATTCTGCAATATTATCTTTGAGTTATGATCATTTGCCTCCTCAATTGAGACATTGTTTCTTATACATGGGAGCCTTTCCAGAAGATTATGAGATTCGTGTCTCAAAACTGATCAAATTATGGATAGCTGAGGAATTTGTTGAAGGGACAGCCTCCAAAACACCTGAAGAAGCAGCAGAGGAGTTTTTGGAGGATCTTGTCAAGAGAAATCTTGTTTTGGTTACCAAGAGGAAGTCTAATGGCAGAATCAAGAGTTGTGGCCTTCATGATCTGTTGCGCGATTTGTGCCTTATAAAATCCCTGGAAGAGAACTTTCTTCTGTGTTTTATGGGTTCGTTATTTCTTTCTGAAATCTTTGAAACTCAGTTCCGCATTAGTATTTCTCATTCCAATATCCTTGCACATATCGATGGCTCGGCCATCCGTACTATTATATGCTATGGCCATAGTTCATTAGACTCTTTTGAAAAATTTAGCTTGCTCAGGATATTGGATATGTTAAACACAAATGTCCCAGCTCACGTGTTTGAGCTGCGCGATATGAGACTCCTTGCTTTCAGCTCCTCCTCTTTGAGTATCCCGGCATCCATATCAAACCTTCAGAATCTCCAAACGTTAATTATTTATCCAAACAACTCATATACGGTCCATTTGCCGGTTGAAATATGGAAGATGCCTTGGTTAAGGCATCTCGTCTCATCATCATTTCATCCATTACCCCATCCAGAAGCTGCTCTTCCTTTAGAAAACTTGCAAACACTCTCCATGGCAACCAACTTCGTATGCAGTGAAAGGATGGTGGAAATGATTCCAAATGTTAAGAAATTGGGAATATGTTACTCCAGAGAGAAGTTTGATGAGGACTATCATCTAGAAAATCTTGAACGTTTGGATCGCCTTGAGAAATTGAAATTGGAGGTGCATAGCGATTTTCCATTTATGCCAAGTCTGAATCCTGTTTTCCCTAAGTTGCTGAGAAAGCTAACCTTAAGTGGTTGGCGGTGTCCTTGGGAAGACCTGTGGAATGTTGGTTCGTTACCTTATCTTCAAGTGCTTAAATTACGAAACCATGCTTGTGATGGCAGCATTTGGGAAACAACTGAAGGAACATTTGAACAGCTGGAATTTCTTCTGATTGATGAATCAAATCTCCAGCAATGGTGGACAGAAAGCAGCCACTTTCCAAAGCTGAAGTGGCTAGTGCTTCATCGTTGTCTGAGTCTGAGTGAGATTCCAGACGATATTGGATATATTCCGACACTTGAATTGATTGAGGTCAAAGGTTGTAACCAATCTCTCGTGGACTCAGCCAAAAAGATACAGAAGGATCAAGAAATGGAGGAAAATTACAGTATTCACGTTCACTACTCAAATGCTCTTTCAAGTTCAACTCATCATCAGGTTAGTGATTGTGTTTGTCTTTCCCACCTTAAATAAATTCTCTTCATATGGAAATGAATCAAGTTGATTGGTTAGTGATTGTGTTTATTATATTTGACTGCATGTATGGATTTATGGCTCAGAGTTATAACCAATCTCTCATGGACTCAGCCAAAAAGATACAAAAGGATCAACAAATGGATGAAAATTACAGTATTCAAGTTCGTTATTCAAATGCTCTTTCAAGTGATCATCAGGTTAGTGATTGTGTTTGTCTTTCCCACCTTAACAAACCTGCTACGGCTTATGAAGCTCTCGATTTGCTGCAACAAACCTTAACCCAAATCCTAAAACACGATGATGATCTCACCACTCGTCATGCAAAACGAGGAATTATATCAATCCACGACAAAGTTGTTGTCTTACAACTGAATCTCAAAGGTTTTCCAGAAAAAGAAACAATCAGGGAGGTAGCGTGTACAGCACATGAGATTATTGAATATCTTTTCTCTCCCGAAAACCTTTCAGATTGTGGATCGATCGTGCCAAGTGTAAGAGTTTCAAACCAGTTGAGGGAATTAGCGGAGAAGCTTGACTCAGTTGTTGGAGATGTGGTGGACTACTGCAAGATCAATGGCGTACGACAACTTAGTGATTATCCTCCTGTTAGTTCATCTTCAAGCTCTGCACTCGCGAGCAGAGATGCCATGGTTGGTATTGATGAAGATCCAACAGTTCCATCGGAGCCGATTGTCAGACTTTTAAACCGGTTGGGGAGATTAGCAGAGAAAATATTGTCGACTCTTAGAGAGTTAGCAGACTACTCCAGGAGTAACAACGACTCAGACATCAACGTACGACGACTGAATGATTCTCCGAGATCTGTACCCACAAGCAATGATGTTGTTGTTGGTATTGATGAAGATCTGATAGTTTCAATGGAGCCGACTGTCAGACTTACATACGATATGGAGATGTTAGCCAAGCAACTTTTGTCGAGTCCTAGAGACTTAGCATACTACTTCAGGAGTAACGACGACTCAGTCATCAGCGTACGACGACTGAATGATTCTTCAAGATCTGCACCCATAATCGAGCGTTATTTTGTTTTCATTGATGAACTAGAAGAGCCGACAGTTTCACACCGGCTGGGGAGATTAGCAGAGAAAATTTTGCCAAATCCTAGAGACTTAGCATACTACTTTAGGAGTATCGACGACTTAGTCAGCAACTTACGACGACTGAATGATTCTCCTAGATCTGCACCCACAAGCAACAATGTTATTATTGATAGTGATGAAGATCTTAGTTACTATCCCACAAGCGAAGATGGCCTGGTTGGTTTTGAGGAATATATGATAGAGATAATGGAACGGCTTACTAGTAGTTCATCCAAACCAGAAGTCCTCCCAATTGTGGGAATGGGAGGCATTGGTAAGACGGCACTTGCTCAAACATCCACAAGCAACGATGTTATTGTTGGTAGTGATGAAGATCTGAGTTATTCTTCCACAAGCAAAGATGGCGTGGTTGGTTTTGAGGAAGATATGATACAGATAATGGACCGGCTTACTAGTGGTTCACCCAAACTAGAAGTCCTCCCAATTGTGGGAATGGGAGGCATTGGAAAGAGCACACTTGCTAAAATTGTTTGTGATACTGCATTGATTAGGAGTCATTTTGATATTTGTGTTTGGATCACAGTGTCAATACAAGATTTTAGAGGAAGAGACACTCTGTTAAATCTGCTATATCAAAAGTTGCTAGCTTCGATAAAGGGAAAAGGAAAAGAAATCCCAGCAGAGAGTTACCTCAAAGAAACATACAAACAATTAAGGGATCGATATAATGCCAAAGAAATATTCGAAACATACAAACACTTAAGGGATCTATATAATGCCAAAGAAATATTCGAAACATACAAACACTTAAGGGATCTATATAATGCTGAGGAAATCCGCAAACACTTAAGGGGTAGGAGGTATCTCATAGTAATGGACAACATTTGGAGTATAAAGGTTTGGGATGGTGTAGGGTTTCTATTTCCTGACAACGATAATGGAAGCCGGGTCATATTAACCACAAGGCTACGGGATGTGGCTGCTTCTATTGCTGGCTCTTCTAGTGACATTCATATGATGCGCTTCTTGGATGAACAACAAAGTTGGCATTTGTTCCAGTGGAAGGTTTTCACAGACCAAACTTGTCCTCTTGAGCTACAAAGTGTTGCAAAAAAATTTTTAAGAAGTTGTGGAGGACTGCCCCTTTCAATTGTTAAGGTGGCAGAACTTTTATCCAGAAATAATAGAACTCCAAAGTTTTGGGAGCAAATTGTGGCAACTAATTGGGATGGGGAGTTGGAATCAATATTATCTTTCAGTTACAACCACTTGCCTAAACATTTGAAGGCGAGTTTCGTATATATGGCAGGCTTCCCAGAAGATTACGAGATCCATGTCTCAGAACTCATCAAACTTTGGGTAGCTGAAGGCTTTCTTGAAGGTCCATATAAATCTAAGAGCTTGGAAGAAACGGCCGAAGAGTATTTGAAGGAACTCGTTGGGAATAGCCTAGTTTTGGTCATCAGCAGGAAGATTGATGGCAAAATCAAAAGTTGCAGACTCCATAATATGGTGAGGGACTTCTGCGTAAGGCAGGCCGGGCAAAAGAAGTTACTTCTTCCTGTTAAGGACTACTTACCTAGTCCTATCCTGAGGAAGCATTTTCTTCCACAAGTCCTAAAAAATCATCGACGCATCAGTGTTAGTTGGTATGATCTTGATCTCAAGGACTCTATGTATAGCTCATACCCACATGCCATTATATGCATCCCACATAAAGGGTATAGGCCCAAAGGCTCTGTACGAAATTTTAGGTCGCTTAAGGTCCTTCATGTTTTGCGAAGAAACGATCACTCGTATTGGGAGCTAGGCCAAGTTTTTGATCTGATTCATCTAAGATACCATGCTTCCAACATTCCTTGCAGTATTGTTCCTCCAGCCATATCAAAGCTTCAGAATCTTCAGACTTGATTATTTATAGATCTCAAGTTAATTTGCCGATGGAGATTTGGAGGTTGCAGCAACTAAGGCATCTTATGGCCTTCTCATTTCATCCTTTACCCCAGCCAGAAGCTGCAGCTCTTCCTCTAGAAAACTTGCAGACACTTTCACTTGCAACCAACTTGGCATGCAGTAGAAGAATGGTGAAAATGATTCCAAACGTTAAGAAGTTGGGATTATGTTACTCCGGAGAGAAGTTTGATGAGGACTATCATCTCGACAATCTTACACATCTGCTTCGACTTGAGAAATTGAAATTGGAGATGCGTAGTGGTTCATTTTGGCCAAGTCTAAATCGGCCTGTTTTTCCTGTGTCGCTGAAGAAATTAACCTTGAGTGGTTGCCGGATTCCTTGGAGAGATATGAGGATTGTTGGTTGGTTGACTAATCTTCAAGTATTGAAACTAAGAAACTATGCTTGCGATGGGGAGTACTGGAAAACTAATGCGGGAGAATTTGATGCGCTGAGAGTTTTGCTTATTGATGAATCAAATATGCAGCAATGGTTAATTGAAAGTAGCTCCTTCCCGAGGCTCGAGTGTCTAATGCTTCATCGTTGTCCATGTCTATCTGAGATTCCAGTTGATATGGGAAAGATTCCAACTCTTAGACTGATTGAGGTCGATGATCTCAACCAATCTGTTTTGTACTCAGCAAAAATGATAGAGAGGGAACGACAAGAACATGGACATGAAATATTTCAAGTTTGTCTGAAGCGTTTTTGATATGCTGTTTCAAACTCTGGACACTGTGCGTCGTATCAGGTCAGAAATTTATAGAAGTTGTTAGAAATAAATAAGCAACCATGAAATCATCATTTTGGATTTAGTATATGATAAAAAGGTTATGAATAATGCATACACTTTGCAGATAGCTAAGCATCTTCATCTGATCCTCTTTTGAACATTTGCCAGTTGGTAGCATGTCGGTTTTGTTGGTCGAACTCCTATGATCTTTTGTTTTTATTTTTTCTGATGCAGAGTTCTGGTGAGCTAGCTAGCTGATCAAAAATTTGACTGATAAAAATGGCAGAGAGTTGAAGGAGCATTGGTTGGTGATGTTTATTTAAGCAAGCTAGAATGGTTGATAAACTCCTATTTGTTCAGTCTTCAAATTAATCTCAGCGTTATATATATTGTGTTTTGATACTTAGTCATCTATTTCTGACGGTTGAATGTGTGTGTGGATTTACATTATTGTCTTCATTGTTTTCTATAAACATTGTGATTATATATTCACACGGGGAAATCCAAGCTAATGAGCAATATAAATATATCAACATAAAAATCTTATATTACATCGAAACATTAAACTTTATATTAATTAGGTATCTTCTCATGAGTCATGACAGAAAAGCCATGGATTGATGGATTGTTAAGCATGCATGTTGTGCCACTTGATCAATTGTAGCAGCTTTGACACTCTAGCACTTGATTTATTTATTTATTTATTTTTTTTCCTAACAAGTTAAAAAACATGAACAAATCGGGCATAAGTTTTAAAATAGCTTATGTCAGGTTTTTGGCCAACTCTGTGTGCTTTCAGCTTCAAGACTATAATGATGTACATGTACCTTTCTCATGATTCAAATTCAAGGAGGTGATAATTGGATGTAAATGTGTTCTGAAAATGAATGTTAATACAGTGAATTTTTTCCTTATCTGTACAAGGTTGTGATTCTTGCAGAAGAGTGTTAAAAAAGGTGCGCTTTCTCATTTGTGTATAATATTTGCATGAAAAATACTACTAGTATTTCGTCTGGCCTTGTATCACTGTTTTTGTTGTTGTGACAATTCTCTCTCTATCTCTTTGCGCAATAAAATAATTACAGTCTTTCTGTTAATTTTTTTGATTGAAGTCATCCATCCACATAAGTTCTCAACAAAAAATCATTGATAAATATTTATTCCCAGTTTAGTTTGGTCTATGCAGTGAAGTCTATACATAACCTTGGACTTGAGCTTGCATTCTATTGTTACTATTTGATTTTAACCCAGCACAAACTTAATTGAGCCTGGGCCTCTGCGTTTACTGATTCTTTTCAGTTGCTTTCGTGTTTCAATCCATGATGTTTGCACTGCATCTCTCTTTAGTCTTTTGGAAGTATGCTTCATCTCATTTCATATTTTATGGAGTGCATTGCTGGTTATTTGCCTTATATCTTCTTGTGCTGATTTCAGAGTTTCTGAATGTTGATGATGATGGGCTGGCTGAAATGTCCGATGTTGACTATATGCCTGATGCTGCAGGCATTCAATATAATGAGAGCACGCAAGGAAGCATCGAGGATGTTTTTTGAAACACTGGTATGCTCCTACTTTTAAGATTAATCTATTATGAACTTCGTTTACTTGAATGTTGTTTTTTCTCTCCAATTTTAACCTAAAAACTGTTCCAGGTGCTTAAAACAAGACTATATAAACCATTATTTTGGGATATGACTACTGGGGCCTCCAAGATCTTGTGCTTCTGCATCAACTTGAGACATTGAAAATCACCATACATTCTAGTTTTCGTCTCCAGGAAAGGCTCAATAAACCTGCTTTCCCCGCGCCCCTGAGGAAGTTAACCTTGAGTGACCGGATACTCACATGGGAGCGTATGGCTATCATTGGTTCGTTGCCTAATCTTCAAGTGCTTAAGCTAGGAGATTCCGCGGGCAAAGGTAGGATATGGGAAACAGATGAGGGGGAGTTTCTTGAGCTGAGATTTCTGCTTATGGGCACATTAGACCTTCGGGAATGGATAACTGAAAGTAGCCATTTCCCAAAACCGGTGTCACTACTGCTTCACCATTGCATGGATCTCAGTGAGATTCTGGATGGTATTGGAGAAGTTCCGACACTTGAGCTGATTGAGGTTAGTAACGGGAATAAATCTCCCGTGGAGTCGGTGAAAAGGATACAGGAGGAACAACAAAGCATGTATGGAAATGATGCTCCTCTTCAAGTTCGTTTGGCGAGTTTATGATCATACACTTCTGCTCAGGTTAGAGAATATTCACATTTCATGTTGGACATCAAACTTGAATGCTTTTGAGTAAGATTATTTTGACAGTCTGTATATATGATTCAATGTTGAAGTTGTGAAAGTTGGAAGAAAGTAAAATTTTGTTTTCTTGCCAAAAAAGTTGTGGTGGTTACAAAATTATAAGCTCTGTTTGAATGAGTGTTTTTCTATAAGAATTTTAATGAGCTGCTTTTATTTTACCTTATTATGTTACCGATATTGTTATATATTTTTGATGATGATATCGTATAGTTTTTGTATAACAATATCAGTGATATATCAGGAGATAAAATAAAATATTGCCGCATACATAATTAATATTGTCACGTACATTACATATAAAATATGACTTGAAAAATATTGGTAGGCTTAACATAGTGGGGCTACCACACTTTAGAAAGTTATTCGAAAATCAATCACTTTATTCTTGGTTTCTTTTGAAATATCTTGTATTACAAGGTTCTTTGTTTTGATTTAAAAATTTGGAACAAATGGAAACGAATATATTGTTGAAAATATACTTTCTTGAGTGGGCAAATTTTCTTGACACTATAGTCTATATATATGTATGTGTTCTCAATCTTTTTTTTTTTTTTTGGATGAATATATTCTCAACTTTTTAACTTGAAGTAAAATCAATCACCTTCTAAGTCGAACCTGTTGCGAAAGAATTGCTTAGTCGTGTAGCCATTACTTCTGATGATCTCCCCCGCCTTTCCATCCACACCATTTTTATGAACTTGCAGAGTTCTCTTGTAAACAAGTTGTGAGCTTATGATCGAGAGGGATGTCTAAAACTTGTAGTTCTCGTTTTCTTGATCAATAATAATCAGCCGTCGACCCTCCGTGGATGTAGGTGATTCTCACCGAACCACGTAAATCTCTTCGCATTGTGTTGCCGTTTTTCTTTCTTGTTCTTCTTGGATAATTCTAGGGTTCTTCAACCTTGCTGTTATCTTACTCCATTGAAGTCTGATTTATTGTTAATCCTAACACAACCTATGGGAGCACGAGCACGAGCACGGGTACCAAAGATCTGCTTTCAATCAGGTACTTACCTGTATTTCCCTTTGCACCAAAAATCTTTAGTTGCATACTTGCATAGATGGTTTATTTATATAAGAAACTAGTATTTCTTTCATTTTAGTTTTATGAATTGTTTAAATAGATATATACATATATGAATTCATATGATACTGAAGTTAAAGAGTGTAATAATTTGCTTTCTGTGATCAAATTTTGGTGGCTTTTTTAATTACATTAATCTTACCCTCACAATTTTGACTTAATTTATGTATAGAGGTGAAATCAATCTATCGAAGGAGGTAGTTGATTCACAGTCAAAGAGAGAAAGCGGAAGTAACTCGGAACTTGTTCAGAGAGAATTTAGTCTATTTAGTTTTGTTTTTTTTTTTTTTTTGTGCAATGTAATTTGGAACTTGTTCTGAACTCTTGCTTACTTTCACAGGTTTTGACATACTAGTTTTTAATGTGTTGAAATAGTGTCTTAAATATGTTACTGTACATGTTATAACTTGATTTTTCTAAAGTTATTTAGCTTTTATTTTTTCATTAGCATTTTTAAAATCGAGATGAATCATTAATGTAGGAATTTCACTGAAAACTAATATAAAAGTAGTAAACAACAACAACAACAATAATAATAATAATAATAATAATAATAATGAAATATCAAGAACGTGAACAAATGAGGTATAAGTTTAAAACACCATTCATCTTATTAACGCTTTAGAAAAATATTAAACTATGTATATTATTTAATAGAGAAAATGAAATGAAACATTAGTCATGACAATCAATTATTTAAATATATATAATTAAAATAACTTTTTGTTTCCCACCTTTCTATGTAAATATAAAAATATAATTTAGCGAGAAAACTACTCCAATTGAGATGTGTAGCTTTTGCATGATCAATATTTTCTCCATTGAATAAACACATCAAATATTCATATGTCCCTTTTCAAACTCGTGTTTTTGAAAAGTCTGGATATGTTCGAAATCATGTTTTCGAACGTTACTTAAATAAAAATTCATGAAGTCCGTTCGAAAATGAATTTTCGAACACACCATGTTTATTCGAAAGTCCATTTTCGAACTTGATTATATTTTAAAAATATTGCCTGTTCCAAAATTGAATTTTGAACAAATATGGTGAGTTCGAAAATTTCATTTCGAACCACTGACTTTTTTTTTCTTTTTAAATAAAGAGTATTTAAATAAGTTCAATTTTTTAATTTGTGGTGCTAAGAGTAAAAAATGATAGTGCAAATAGTAACTCATGTATTCATATTGTTAGAAAATTTTCAAAATATAGTTTAATGTGAAATTAATTTTATTTAAAAAATCAGACTATTGGAAGAGTCAGCACTCCACTAACTTATGGTATGATTCACATTATTTAATGGTAGAAAAATAAATTCAATTCATTCTTTCCTAATTAAGCACAATATATTCCCTCGTAAATGCAAGTTTATTAGGCCGGGATGAAATTCCTGTTGAAGGTGAGTTGTATTGACGGCGGCTTGTTGATGAAGCATCACCCAAAAACAGTTAACAGCGAATGAGTGCGGCGCTGCCGATAATGTGTTCGACGATATGTCTCACCGAAATCTTTTCGCCATTCTCTATGAAGATGAAATTCTGGAAATTGCAGCTGAGCTGATGAGGGACGCCACAGGTAACTGTTTTGTATACGAGAAATAAAAAAATGTATTTATAAAAGTTTGCTCGAAAATTTTATCATTTTATTCCAAATTTTGATTATTAGCTGCACATATCACGATGAAATTTTATACTACTAGGGTTGTGGAATCTTTGCATTGGAGAACAAAAAAGAAAAGAAAAGTAGCTCTTTTATATATATATATATATATATATATATATATATATATATATATATTTTGGACTGAAAGTAGCACTTGGATTAATTAATATTAGGTAGTAATAATTAGCAATAAAATCTGGGCACATGTTATATATTTAATGAAATATTTTTCTCCTTTTTGACTCAGCTTCCACACCAGAAATCACATTTTTTCTTTTATGCGAAATTATGCTCAAACTTGTTTAATATGTTCAAAATTATGATCGAACATAAAATTTATCAAACACAAAATTATGTTCAAACTTGTTTAATACATATGCTTATCGAATTGAGCTCAAACGAGCTTTATGCAACTATTATTTGAAAGGGAGCAAACAATTCCAACACTCTTGCCTTCAAACAAAAACCTTGAAATTTGTGTATCAAGATTCATGCCTGTGGCTGTTAACTCCCATCTTCCAACGATATTAGATGAGAATACCATTTGCCGCCAGTGGAGGGCTTGGCCACCTGCATCTACTCTCGACCTCATCATCATTAAGGTATCAATCAATAATAATAAAGGAATCTGAGATATTTGAAAATAAAATAATTAGTTTGTTTGGAAAAAATCTTGTGCAGTGTAGCTAAACTTTTTGGTGGTAGCATGATTTGAGTTGGTAACTTTTATTAGGGATCGACATCACCCTTTTTCTGTTGTGCCTCCCACTTCACATAAAGTAGAGCAATTTCACATAAAGAAATATTTAAATTTCTTGGCTTCTGGACACTGTCTTTTTCTTTCCCTTTTTTATATGAAAACGAAGTCGGATAAGCCATGAAAATGCCTTGTATTCCTTATTCTTTTTAGCTTTCAACACAAAGTACATATTCTATCTCTCTTGAGGAAAAACAACAGATTATTATGATGTGAAGTATTGTTAATTATGATGCCTATCATAATGAGCATGTAGGACAAACTACCACATTGAATTATTGGACCAAAAACAGAGAAGTGTCACTCACTATGAGGTGAAGTATGTAACGGTCAAATAATTCATCAGTAGACATGAAGTGAACCAAAAGACAGAGAATTGAAGCATTACTACATATAAGTGAAATATCACTTACTGAGGAATGTCAACTGACAAGTTCATGTTCTTTGAGAGATACAGTTTCTTCATGTCCATCTCATTTGTACCCAAATTTTTCACCTATACTGGATACTCCCATCCATGAAACACAATTATTATGTTTGTCGGTACCTCTCAATTTTAATTGCTACATCACCATTAATCACTTCTCTTTTTTCTTTGTTGCAAACCATTCTTCAACGTACAGACTATTTTTCTCTCTCTAATGTACTAGATTTTTATTGGGCATAAAAAACATATTCTCTCTCTGTTAGCCCTGCTCTCATTCTTCAACGCTTGGTAAAGATCTTGTGGTAGTAACTTCTTAATTGTGATTAACAGATATGGCTTATGCTGCTCTTCTTTTCCTTGCCCAGACCGCTGGAAAAATCATCCTGGATCAAGATAATTACCCCATTTCTCATAATAAAAAACAACAAATTAGATCTATCTGTGCACCGTTTATTTTCTTTCAAGAGTTTCTTGAAGATTTTCCGGTGAAAGCCAACAATTTGGATGGGCGAATCTGAGATGTGGCATATGAAGCAGAAGATGTTATTAAGTCTCTCATGTTGGATTATGCTCCATCCCATTGGTGGGAAGTTTTAGCAGCCAAGTTCAAGTTTAAGCGCCAAATGAGAAAGCTAAGAGAAGAGACAGATTCGATCACCAGAGAGGTGAATGTCATGAAGAATAAAAGCGCAAAAGATGCTGTGCAATTACTTTGTGATTCTTCTGCAGCAGGTTCATCATCATCCAGACCTGCACCCACCATCAAGATTGAATATGTGGTTGGCTTACATGGAGATTTGGTAGCAATGAAATCTTGACTCTGTGGAGGATCACCCAATTTGGAAGTTATCTCAATTGTTGGAATGGGAGGCATAGGTAAAACTACTCTAGCTAAGTATGCTTATGATGACCCACTAACAGTGGAGCAATTCGATATTCGTGCTTGGGTCACAGTATCACAGGATTATAGCGCAGATGCAATTCTTGCATGCCTCCTTGCTTCCATGGAAGAATTTATTAACAAAGAAAGATCTGAGCAGAGCAGTGAATTAGTGAGCGAACGAGTGTTCAAAATCTTGAAAGGTAGGAGGTATCTCATTGTAATGGATGATATTTGGAGTACAGAGGCTTGGGACGAAGTAAAAAGTATACTTCCCGATGATGGTAATGGAAGCCGAGTCATGTTAACGACTAGACTAATTGATGTGGCTGCTTATGCTGATCGTTTGAGCCCTCTTCACGAAATGCGTTTGATGGATGAGGGTCAAAGTTGGAATCTGCTTCGACAGAAGGTGTTTGCACATCAAGATTGTCCTCTGGTATTGGAGAAGATTGGGAAGGAGATTGCAAGAAGCTGCAAAGGGCTTCCCCTTGCAATCGTGGTGGTTGCAGGGCTCCTTTCCACGGTCGAGAAGAATCCAACTTCATGGAGGGAAATTGAAGAAAATGTAAATTCAGTTGCTACAGAAGAGCAATTTGAAAAGATACTTTCTCTGAGTTACACTCACCTACCTCATTATCTGAGGCCGTGTTTCTTGTACATGGGAATCTTTCCCGAAGATTATGAGGTCCGTGTCTCAAAACTCGTCAAATTATGGGCAGCTGAACGCTTTTTAATAAGACTTTCAAGAGGCTCTAAAAGTTTAGAAGAACTGGCAGAAGAGTGCTTGGAGGATCTCGTGAAGAGAAGTCTTGTTTTGGTTACAAAGAGGAAGTCCGATGGCAGAATCAAAAGTTGCAGCCTCCATGATCTGATGCGGGACTTGTGCATAAGAAAAGCTCATGAGGAGAAGTTTCTTGTAAATTTCAGTAGTGAGTATGCCTCAGAGTTTCTTTCAATGAAAGGGTGGAAAAATCAGCGTCGTGTAAGTGTTACTCCTTCGAGTTCACAATACCTTTCAAAAGTTAATTGCTTAACAATCCATTCAATTCTGCGCTTCCACTACATGTCAGTAAGATACTCGTTACAAAGTTTTAGACTGCTCAGGGTATTGGATACAGGAGATGCTATTGCAACATCTCTGCCAGATGAACTATTTGACCTATTTCCTTTTAGTATACCTTGCTATCTACCATCTTGGAAGGATTGCTGCAGCCATATCAAAGCTTCAAAATCTTCAAACTTTACTTCTTTGCCCAAGGAAAGGTTGGAGGAGTTTTGCAAATTATTCTGTCTATTTGCCACAGGAAATTTGGAACATGCCAAAATTAAGGCATCTTGTCTACTTTGGCTGGTTACCTGATCCAGAAGGAAGAACAACCTCTGCTCTAGAAAATCTCCAAACACTTTGCATAGTGTTGAATGTTATGTGTTCTGAAAGGGTTTTGAGAATGATCCCAAACCTAAGAAAATTAGAGATCGATTGCTCTTTTTGTGGTCCGGGTGAAATTAGCCTGAACAGTTTGGCACATTTGCATCAACTTCAAGATCTGAAGATACGTTCATCTTTTTTTAATGCATTCTGGCCGGAGGATAGCTTCACATTTCCTCGGATGCTGAATAAGTTGACCTTAAGTCGTATGTCTCTTAGTTGGGATGAGATGACAGTTTTTGGTTCATTGCCAAATCTCCGAGTGCTTAAACTAACTCATCGGGCTTGCACAGGCAGCACATGGGAAACACTGGAATTTTTGTTGATCGAGAATTCAGGCCTCGAGCATTGGATAACTGAAAGTAGCCACTTCCCAAGACTCAGGTGTCTAGTGCTCGCTGAATGTTGGCAGCTAAATGAAATACCAGAGGATATCGGAGAAATTCCAACGCTCGAACTGATTGAAGTGAAGGGCCAAGCAAAAAAGTCACTCGTGGAGTCTGCAAAGAAGATACTAGAGGAACAACGAGGGTGTGGAAATGATGATCTTCAAGTTCGTTACATGACTCATCCATGATATATAATATCAGGTACTTGCATAACATATCCCTTGGATCTAAAAATTTCTATATTTTCAGTTGTTTGTTAAAATGTTTGCATTGTAGAGATTCTCAAAATGATAGTTTTGGCTTCTAGTTGATTTGATGGGAGTAGAACTGCACAAAGACTTATGATAGGTGCTATGATTCTTTGTCTTGTATTAATTAAAACTATGATCTTTTCACTCATAGTTTTCTTGAAGGATTCCTTTTCAAAAAGTTGTATGAGAGTCGAGTCGAAATCTTGTCCATTTGCTTTAGCTTTTGGTTGTTTAATGTAGAGAGAAGGGCAACATTGTTTCTCTAAGACAGAACAGGTATGGAAAGAGGATTATCTGTTGTGAATTCTACTTAGATATTGTGTGTATCAAGAGTAGAATTTGAGACCAACAAAACAGAGTCTTCAGTTCTAATTTCTAAATTCTAATGATGATGTGAGAACAATGAAAAGGTGTAGAAATTAAGATGAAGAAATCTAAAGTGTGTTTCTTGTGATGAATATATTTATAGTGCTCTTAACAGTAATGATATTTTTCTCATCGTCATTAATATGGACTTTCTTCTAGAAGATAATAGATCAAATTAAAATCAGTTTAAATGTAACCATTAGCATGTAGCATGTTTCTCCCCTGCAAACACCATAGACCTGATCCTGAACAATAACCAATACTGCATATCTCTTGAAAGAAAACCAATCATACAATCTCTTGTATCATACACATCTTATTTATATGTATACATATATAATATATCCTGTAATATCAGTTTTTTGCGGCAGTTAAGTATGAGTTCTTGATTCTTGTAAAGTTGAATGGAAAATGGAATAAAAGAAAAACTCTTCACGAGTCAGTTTTCTGTACCTTACTTTCGTCAGCAAATTTTCTAGGATTTTGTCAAATACAGATATACTACTCTAAATTTATTACTTAAAATTATTTGACTAGCAAAAATGAAATTTCTGTTTGATAGATGCCGTAAATAATTCTTTTAGTATGAAAGCGATGACATATTAATTCTTCCACTTGCTTAAATTTAAATGTAAAATTAACAATTATTTAGTGATAATATATTTAATTCGTTTAGTTTATAACATTGCATGATTTAGGGTCCCTAAAAAAATATTATTTCATGTGATTTGAAGGGGGTGTCCATTGGGTCTTTAACCATAGTGGAATTACGCTGAATCATGTCTGCCTCCATGTGAACACAGTATAGATTCCTTAATTATGGTAAATTCCAATATAAATTCGACACGTGTCCTTTATTTTTAATTTTTCTTCTTTAACTATTAATCATGATTAACTTTTGTAGTGTCCAATAAAGAGTTGGGTTAGATTATAATTTTTTATATACACATAATTTATAATTATATTGGGAAAACAACTTATTCATATATTTTCTTACAAATATGAATGAAAAAGACAACAATCACAGTCACAGTGCATGCATTTCAAGAATGCCTCACATGCGTTGATGATTACACACATATATATATATATATATATGTTATTTTATTTCATTTTTTATATTGATAGTTGCCTAGGTCTAGCCCATTAAAAGTAAATTAATTAACTTGGAAAGAGCACTCCACTATAGCTGCATGCCCATCTCATTCTCATCTACTACATTACTGCCTTTGTTTTCTGTATTCTTTGCTGCATTTTCATATCTCCAATTTCAAGAAATTAATAATTCAAGCTAGAAATCATGGCGGCCTATGGAGCTCTGGCTTCTCTTATGCATACCCTACACCAGATCGAGCATCACCCTCTCCCTCCTATTTATCTCGACGAGGAACAGCTTGAATCTCTCACTAAAAACATTACCTTCTTGCAAGAATTCCTCGAAACTTACCCCCTCACCGGAAACAGTGAAGAACGATATCGCTTCGAGAGTCGAATCGCTGGTGCAGCTTATATGGCGGAAGATATAGTCGAATCACACATAGTGGATCGAATTCAAGATGGAAATTATGGCGAAAATATCATTTCTGTTGAATTCTATCGAGGCCTCCAAAGAGCGATTGAGGATCTGGATTTGATCAAGAAAGAGGCGCTGGAGATGAAAGCGAAGATGGGAGTCCGATGTCAGCTGCAGAGGAACTCATCAATGGCGGCTGCAGCTGGTTCCTCAGCATCTTCTTCGACTGTGAAGAACACTAGCATGGTGGGATTTGACGATGTCTTGCTCGAAATCCTTGATAAGCTTACCCAAGGAAAACCGGAGCGCCAAATCATCCCCATTGTTGGAATGGGCGGAATAGGTAAGACCACTCTTGCTAGAAATACTTATATGCACCCACTTATTAAGGAGCATTTTGATATTTGTGCTTGGGTTACGATTTCTCAAGAGTTTGATGCTCAACAAATTCTTAAAGAAGTTCTCCATGGAACAAAATTAGATAGTGCAGATTCAAGTGAAAAGAATGAAAATGAAATAGGGGGTGATGTTTCACACAAATACTTATTTGGTCGAAGGTATTTGATTATAATGGATGATATGTGGAGTATTGAGGCGTGGGATAAGATCAAATTCTTCTTTCCCGATTGTAACAATTGGAGCAGAATAATTGTAACAACTAGACTTTCAGACTTGGCGCGTCAGTTGCCCAACTCTTGTGGAATAGATATGAAGTTTTTAGATGAGGATAAAAGTTGGGATTTGTTTTCCAAAATTGTGTTTGAAGAAGAAGGATGCCCTCCAGAACTACAGGGCATTGGAAAAAAGATTGTGAGGAGTTGTGGGGGACTTCCTTTATCAATTGTTGTGATTGGGGGAATTTTGGCAAGCTCTGGTTTTGAAAGAGAATACTGGGAGCATATAGAGGAGAACTTAAATTCGATTTTGATGAATTCCAAGAATAATGAGCAATGCTCGAAAATATTAGAGATGAGCTATAATCACTTGCCGGTTCATTTGAAACCATGTTTTCTTTATGTCGGATTTAATCCTGAAGACCAATTGATTTCTGTGTCCGAGCTTGTGAGGCTATGGACTGCAGAAGGATTTATAAAGACAATTAGTGAGAAAAAGTTGGAAGAGGTTGGTGAAGAGTACGTGAAGGATCTTGTGGATAGAAATCTCATTTTTGTTCATAAGTTGAGATATACGAGGAAAAGGATAAAATTTGTCAAAATTCATGATCTGTTGAGGGACTTTTGCTTGAGACAAGGTGAAAAAGAAAGGTTTTGCAATGTGGTAAGTCGACACAATGTTGGCATTCCACAAGACACACACTCTCAACGCTGTCTGTTTATTCATGAGGCCATATTAGATGATAATGTCCTACATACCTTGCTATCAATGCCACTTACCCGATCTTTGATATGCGATTTTGGTCATGAACTTTTGCCATCACCCCACCATAGATTGCTGCGGATATTTGATTCCTCTAATGCAGAACTAGTCTTTTATGACTGCCGTTATCTAGAAAATCAGCTAGTTAATTTGCGCTATGCTTTAGTTGGAAACATTCCTCGGGATCCCATATCTGCTTCTCCATTGCACCTCCTTTGGAATCTACAGACATTAATTGTTAAGGGTGAATTCAACAAAGGAGGTTTTACCGCACCAGTTGAATTTTGGAACATGCCTCATCTTAGGCATGTCATTGTCAAGCCCTATCTATATCTCTCAGATCCTCCCAGCCGCAACCTTAACAGGGAAGATGAAATTTTCTTGGCAAATCTACAGACACTCACGAATGTAAGAAACTTCAAATGTGGCCAAGAGGTGGTCAAGAGAATCCCCAATGTTAAGAAATTGATGGTCAATGTAATAGAACTTGATGATGATGATGGTTCTGATTTTGATCTTAGCAATCTTGACCAGCTACATAAACTCGAAACCTTTGTATGTAAATCTCTTGTTCTGGTAAACCTCACTTTTCCACACTCCCTCAAGAAGTTGAGTCTGGATATGGTCTATTACCTTCAATGGGAAGACATGATGGAGAAGATAGGATCATTACCCCTTCTTCAGAAACTCGTACTTAGGTATGGCTTGTTTAGAACAGGGACATGGGAAACAGTTGAAGGTCAATTCCCCAACCTTAAAGTATTGAAACTTCGCGAGTGTCGTAATTTGTCATGCTGGACGTCGGAATGCTCACACTTTCCACGGCTGGAGCGTCTTGTTCTTGATCAGTTGCATTGGTTGGATGAGATCCCATCAAGTATTGGAGAGATACAAACGCTACAATCAATTGTGCTCAAATTTTGTAGCCAATCTCTCGTGGTTTCTGCCAAAAGAATGCAAGAGGAACAAGAGGAATTATATGGGGAAGAAGTAGCTCTTCGAGTTCGAGTTAAGCTCAACCCCAAGGCATACGAGGAAATGCGGGGCTTGGAAGCACCTAACTTCGAACTACGTGCCTAATTAAGGAGCAGATTGTGGAAGGAATTCTCTTTCCTTCGACAAGCTCTTGATTGGCAAATCACGCAAGGAAGCATCGAGGATGTTTTTTGAAACACTGGTTTGCTCCTCACTTTTCGGATTAGTCTATTAGGAACTTCGTTTACTCGAAACCTTTATGTTGTTTTTTCTCTGCAAAAATTGTTCCAGGTGCTTTAAACAAGAGACTGCATCCATGTGGAACAGCGGAATTCCTGTGGCAATATTACTATGAGACCTCAAACGAGGCTGATGAAATCCGACTTCTAAGCCTTCTGTGCAGGGAAGTTTCAGAAACATATTCAAGAAAAGCATATGGGAACTCTGGAATGCAGGATCACAGGCTCATTCTGCTCTCTCTCTCTCTCTCTCTCTCTCTCTCTCTCTCATTTATTTGTGGGACTAGCTTCATTCTTTCCAAGTAATGCTTTCAAAGATGGTAGCTGGCTAATTAGGTGGTTGTTACAACTTACATGTAACTGTTCACAGTAGATTGTTTCAAACAATCATACAATATCTTGTATCACACATCTTATTTATATGTATATATATAATATATATCCTGTAATATCAATTTTTTGCGGCAATTAAGTATGAGTTCCTGATTCTTGTCAAGTTGAATGGGAAACAGAGTAAAAGAGAAACACTTCACGACTGAATTTTCTGGACCTTACTTTTGTCGACAAATTTCCAAGGATTTTCTCAACTGTTGTCCTGCGCAACCGTTGTTCAAACAGAAAACTGGATGAAAACTTCTTGGAGCAATCTCGATTGAGATAATCTTTTAATTTTAAGGAGGATAATTATATAGTTCTTCATTCCAATGACATACTAAATTACCTATTATAGAAAATGTCAATTTCTTCATTCCACGAGGCTTGATTTTCTTTGTTAACAAGACGTGTAAGTAATTACTAGAGTTGATTATTCAACGAATAATTGATTAAATTGACTCATATATATATCAGCATCATTTGGCTGTTCAGTCAATCTCACAATTGCCTTGTTACTTCTCTATCTCTCTCTCCAATTTGTTTCTGCTCTATGTAGCTGTTGTATTCTCTTTCATTTTGATTATCCAAAACTCAGGCAAGAAATTCATATGGCTTATGCTGCTCTCGCTTCGCTTGCCAATACAACAGATCATGTCTTGAATCATGATCAATACTCCATTTCTGCTGACCTGGAACCACGACTTAGATCCATCCATGAACACGCCCTTCATTGCCAAGCATTTCTTGAAGATTTTCCACAGAGAGCCAACAATTTGGAAGGACGAATCAGGGACGTAGCATATGAAGCAGAAGACAAGATCGAAAATCTCTGGGAACAAATTTTGTACCGTACAAAATATATTCATGACTTAGAAAAAGTAGCAGAGAAAGTTGAGTCAATGGCAGAAGAAGTCATGAACATCAACAACAGCTTCAAGCAGCTCGGTGATCATCATTTTCCTGCGATAACTTCATCATCGTTGTCAAGAATCACATCCACCAACAAAGACGTGATGGTCGGTTTCGATGAGGATTTGATGGTGATAAAGGCTCGGCTTTGTGGAGAATCATCCCAGCTCCAAGTCATATCAATCCATGGAATGAGGGGCATTGGTAAGACGACTCTTGCTAGAAATGCTTACCATGATCCACTTGTTACCGAGTATTTTATTGTTCGTGCTTGGGTCACTGTATCACAAGAGTATAGTGTGAACGAAGTTGTTTCAAACCTCCTTATTTCCATGAAAATGTTTGACAGTGATAGTTACGGAGATGGAAATGAAGAGAGAGTGTACAAAAGCTTGAAGGGGAGAAGATACCTCATTGTAATGGATGATATGTGGAGTAAGGAGGCATGGGATGATGTGAGAAATATATTTCCTGATGATAATAATGGAAGTCGAATCATTTTAACCACAAGGCTAACAGAAGTGGCTGCTTATCCAAGCTCTTATAGCCCTCATGAGATGTGTTTGTTGGATGATAATCAGAGTTGGAGACTACTTCAACAGAAAGTGTTCGAGGGTGAGACGAATTCTCCTCCCGAATTGCAAGAAATCGGAAAGAAAATTGCCAAGAGCTGTGGAGGATTGCCACTTGCAATTGTGGTGGTTGCAGGGCTTCTCCTATCCACGGCCAGCAAAACTCAAACTTCATGGAGAGAATTTGCAGAAAATGTGAGTTCGATTGTTTCCACGAAAGATGAACACTTTGAAGAGATACTATCTTTGAGTTACACATACTTGCCTCACCATTTGAGGCCTTGTTTCTTGTACATGGGGGGATTTCCCGAAGATTATGAGATCCGTGTTTCGGAGCTCAGGAGGCTATGGGTGGCTGAGGGATTCTTGAAACATAAAAATGGCTGTGAAAGCTTGGAAGAGGAGGCAGAGATGTATGTGGAAGATCTTGTGATGAGAAGCCTTGTTTTTGTTACGAAGAGGAAATCAAGTGGGAAAATCAAGAGTTGCAGCGTGCATGATCTGGTACGAGACTTGATCATCAGAAAAGCAGAAGAGGAGAAGTTTCTTCTGTATGCTGATCAGAAAACTCTCCCAAAAAGCATACAAAACCAACGTCGACTAAGCCTTGCTCGAGTTCGTGGAGACTACCTTGCAAGAAACTACGACTCAACAATCCGTAGCATGAGATGCTTCGAGTGCCATGGAATTGGAGCAAGATCTTTAGGGAATCACAAGCTGCTGCGAGTTTTGGTTGCTGCACATACTACATTTGGAAATCCTACCTCGTTTTCTTTCGAGGTATCTCAGCTCTCTCACTTGAAACACCTGGATTTGCACCATACACATCATCTTACTGAATCCATATCTAAGCTTCAGAATCTTGAAACCCTTATCGTTCGTGCATGGAAGATAGATAGAGAGTATCCCTTATTCGTAACACGTTTGCCATCTGGGATTTGGAAAATGCCACAGTTAAGGCATCTCGTTTCCCCTTTTTTTGGTCCCCTTCCCCTTCCCAAGAATGATACATTTTCCCTTGAAAATCTACAGACATTTTCTGTAGCAACTAATTTTCCATGCAGCCAAAGATTATTACAAAGGATTCCAAACCTTAAAAAATTGGGAATCTTCTATTACTTAGGCAATATGAACTATTATTTTGGATATGACTACTGGGACCTCCAAGATCTTGTGCTTCTGCATCAACTTGAGACATTGAAAATCACCATACATTCTAGTTTTCGTCTCCGGGAAAGGCTCAGTAGTCCTGCTTTCCCTACGTCCCTGAAGAAGTTAACCTTGAGTGGCCGGATACTCACCTGGGAGCGTATGACAATCATTGGTTCATTGCCTAATCTTCAAGTGCTTAAGCTAAGAGATTCCGCGTGCAAAGGTAGGATATGGGAAACAGATGAGGGGGAGTTTCTTGAGCTGAGATTTCTGCTTATGGACACATTAGACCTCCGGGAATGGATAACTGAAAGTAGCCATTTCCCAAAACTGAAGTCACTACTGCTTCACCATTGCATGGATCTCAGTGAGATTCCGGATGGTATTGGAGAAGTTCCGACACTTGAGCTGATTGAGGTTAGTAACGGGAATAAATCTCTCTTGGAGTCGGCCAAGAGGATACAGGAGGAACAACAAAGCATGTATGGGGATGATGCTCCTCTTCAAGTTTGTTTGGCGCGTTAATGTCTCACGTTAGAGATTCATATTTCATCTTGGACCTAAACTTGAATGCTTTTGAATATGATTTTTTTGACAGTGTATATATATGATTCAATGTTGAAGTTGTGAGAGTTGGAAGAAAGTAAATTTTTTTGCTTTTCTTGCCAAAACAGTTGTGATTGTTACAAAATTATAAGACACCTGCAAATGAGTCAATTTAATACGAGCCTGTAAGCCTGCAGCCTGCTTGTCATAACTCTTTCCATTAGCTTTCACAATTTTTTGATTGTGTGTTTTTTCTTTAAGAATCTGAATGAGCTGTTGATGATAAAATGCTAATGCCAAAGTGTAGGTAGACAACGGAACAAGTTTTGTATTCGCCAATTATTTTGAAATATGAACACTACTAGTACTCACAGATATGATTGCCATCAAATGTTCTGAAACTAAGAAACTAATGAAATCATCATTTTGGATTTAGCATGATGAAAAGGTTATGAAAATGCAGACATTTCGCCAATAGCTAAGCATATCTCCCTCTCTTTCAAACATTTGTTTTCCTTCTTCTGATGCAGAGTTTTTATGAGACAGCGGATCAGACGTTCGTTCGACTGTGTAAATGATAATTCAGAACCAAATGTGAAGGGAAATCAAGTAGAACATCATGCATCAGCTGAAGATATTCTTCAGCAATAGGCAGAACAAAGACTCGGTACCTGAAGATCAAGAAGCAAATCTTGGATGCCATCATAAGCGGACTTGAAGGCCATCATTTCCCCACTCTTGTTGCTCCTCTCGTATCCTTTTGGCCGAATCCACAAGTGACTCGTTTCCGTACCCCTTAACCTCAATTAGTTCCAGTGTTGGAATTTCTCCGATGCCATTAGGTATTTGAGTGAGTTCACTACATTCGTGGAGCAATAGACACTTGAGTCTTGGGAAATGGCTACTTTCAGCTACCCAATGCTCGAGATGTGTTTTTTCAATCAGCAGAAACTCAAGCTGTGTGAGCTCTCCTTCAGTTGTTTCCCACGTGCTGCCTTCGCAAGCATGATCCGTTAGTTTGAGCACTTGAAGATTTGGCAACGAACCAACAGCCGTCACCTCGTCCCAAGGAAGCTTCAAATAACTCAAGGTCAACCTTTTTAGTGTCCTAGGGAGCATGAAGATATTCTTTGGGCAAACTGCATTTCTATAAATATCTGAACGCAATTTCAAACTCTCAAGTTGATGCAGATACACCAAATTGTTCAGGAAAGGCTCTTCTTCTTCTCGATAATCAGAACAATCGATTTCTAATGCCTTTAGGTTTGGGATCATTCTCAAAATCTTTTCAGTACACATAACATGTGACACTGTGGAAAGTGTTTGGAGATTTTCAAGACCAGAACTACAAGTTCTTGTTCTTCCTGGATCAGGTAAACTTGCCAAAGTAGGCAAGATGTCTTAATTGTGGCAGGCTCCAAATTTCTTGCAGCAAACAGACCGATTGCACTCTGATATCCCTCCAATCATTACTTGCACGAACTCTAAGAGTTTGAAGATTTTGAAGCTTTGATATGGCAGCAGGAATCCTTCCATGACACCTGATAACAAGGTATACCAAATGAAATAGCTCAAACAATTCAATAGGTAGTGACCGGACATAACCCTCTTCTGCATCCAAAATTCTGAGCAATCTAAAACTTCCTAACAACTTCATCAATACCGAAATTCTGTGGAAGCACAGAATGGTACGGGTGGTTCGACCATCAACTTTTGAAAGGTATTGTAGACCATGACCAGTAACACTTAGACGAGGCTGGTTTTTTCTGATCCCCATAGGGAGGAACTTCCTCCCCTCCCAACTCCTAAAGTTTAAAAGAAACTTCTCGTCATGTGCTCTTCTTATGCACAAGTCCCGCATCAGATCATGCAGACTGCAACTTTTGATTCTGCCATCAAACCTCCTCTTGGTAACCAAAACAAGATTTCGTTTGACAAGATCCTCCAAACTCTCTTCCGCCTCTTCTTCAGGGCTTTTAGGTCCATCCGGAGTTCTGAAAAAGCCCTCAGCAACCCATAGTTTTATGAGTTTTGAAACACGGACCTCATGATCTTCTGGAAACATTCCCATGTACAAGAAACAAGGCCTCAAATAGTAAGGCAAGTGGGTGTAACTCAAAGACAGTATGTTTTGAAATTCCCCTTTTGAAGTAACAGATGAATTTACATTTTCTGCAATATCCTTCCATGAAGTTGGATCCATGCCGACTGCGGATAGGAGTCCTGCAACCACCACAATTGCGAGGGGAAGTCCTCCACAGTTCCTTGCAATCTCCTGTCCAATTCTCTTCAATTCCGAAGGGCAATCTTTGTCAGCAAACACCCTCTGTCGAAGCAAATCCCAACTTTGTTTCTCATCCCTTAAATGCATCTGGTGAAGAGGGCTCAGATGATCAGCATAAGAAGCCACATCAACTTCTCTCGTCGTTAGCAAGATTCGACTTCCATTCTCATCATCGGGAAATATATTCCTCATCTCATCCCAAGCATCTATGCTCCAAATATCATCCATTACAATGAGGTACCTCCTACCTTTCAAGATTTTGAACACTTTTTCCCCCACTAATTCACTGCTCCGCTCTGATCCTTCTTTATCAAAGTTTTTCATGGAAGCTAGGAGGCTTGAAAGAATCACATCTGCATTATAATCCTGCGATAATGTGACCCAAGCACGAATATCGAACTGCTGCACTGTTAGTGGATCATCATAAACAATTTTTGCAAGAGTGGTTTTACCTATACCGCCCATTCCAACAATCGGAATAACTCGCAAATTTCGCGATTCTTCACAAAGTCGAGACTTTATTGCTACCAAATCATCGTGTAAACCAACTGCATAGTCAATCTTGCCGAGTCGCACCGGATCTTTGATCGCCGCTCTATTGTGCTGCTGCATTTTTCTCGCCTCCATGGTGATTGAATCAGTTTCTCGTATTATCTTCTCATTTGGCGTTTGAACTTGGACTTCTCTGTTAAAACTGACCACCAGTGTGATGGAGTTTCCTGCGATATGAAAGATATGATAATATCTTCTGCTTCACTCGCAGCATCTCTGATTCGCCCATCCAAATTGTTGGTTGGCTCTGGAAAATCTTCAAGAAACTCTTTCAAGAAAATAAATGGTTCGTAGATGGATCTAATTTGTTGTTTTTTCTTCTGGGAAATGGGATGTAGAAACATGATTTCTGCGGTAGTTTGGGCAAGGGAAAGAACAGCGGCGTAAGCCATCGTTGGTAATCACGATTGAGAACTTTCTGTAGAAGATTAAACTGAGGTGGAAGAAGTAGAACAAGACCGGGGCAGGTGCAGAAATAAGAGAGAGAGAGAGAGAGAGAGAGAGAGAAATGATTGATGTTTTACTTTTTTGGAGAAAGCATTGATGATTAATTTATATCAGATGGGGCCATAAATAATTATCCTGTGTTGTCACATTTAGTATTTCATGACAGTTTTTTTTTTTTTTTTTTTTTTCTGATAGTAAAAATTTGATCAATTGTTACATTTGTAAATATTTTGAAAAAAAGGGTATTGTTTCGTTAATACTGAAAAAAAAGAACTATTTTTCAGAAACAAAAAATTCCAAAATATTAGTATCAACGGTGTAATTTGTCCTTTTAATTAAATCAAATATAGCTACTAATGAAGTTAAAATTAATTTGACAGAGACCAGTCACAGTGGGCCATTTCTTTTGCAGTCATCAGAGCACCTCCAACAACGGGAGGTTTTTCTTAGCCAGAAGATGACATGGAATAAGGTGGAATGGTTGTGGATTTAAGATAGATGAAGAGAGAGAAAACTGAGATAGATAGAAGAAGACCCCGGTAGAAAGAAGAAATGGAGGAGTGAAGTGGCCCCACTTTGCAGACAAGCTGTTGAACCAGCCGTTCTTTTTTACTTTCTTGATTTTTTTTTTATTTTTGTCTCAAATATCCAACATGCTTATATGTATAAATATGTATATATATGCCTTGTTTTTTTTTTCTCCAACGCTTAATGTTGATGGAAATATAATTAATTTCGACATATATGTACAATAAAATATGAACATATGCAACCAAATATATATGAGAGAAGATAAACAATAACATTTTTTGTTAATTTAAATTTTATGTATTTTTAATTATGTTGGTTTGAGTTGTATTTTTTTTTTAATAATTTTTAAGGATTATTTTTAAAAATTAATTAATTAAGTTTTTAATATTATTGCTCAATTGTTTGAGGATGATTTTTAAAATTAATTTATTAATTAAATATATATTTAAATTTAAATATGAAGTAAAATAATAATCTATATAGAGAATAAAGAAATTAATAAAATATAATAAAAGATAAATTAGTGGATATGATAGCGGGACCCATTAATAATTACTTTTGAGGTAGAATGATTGGAGATAAATATAGGGATAAGGTGCAAAAAGACACCTGAAGTATACCCGGTTTCCGAGTTAAGCCCCTCTGAGTCAACTCGGACGATTTTCACCCCTAAAGTATATAAACTTTTGCAAAAAAACACCTCGGTTAGAAAAAAAATGAACGGCGTTTGCTGAGTTCACTCAGCACTCAAATTAAAAGAGTAAAGTAGAGTTTTAGTATGTTATTACAATATATTACGGACACTTAGCAGATTTTCACCCTTTATCTCCCAATTCCCAAATCACAGAAGAACCCTAGAAAATCGTCAAGAAGAAATCAGACCAACTCACACAAAATTGAACCAAAAAAGCAACACATTTCTAACTCCAGTTACGAAATTGAAGTCTCTAGTGTTAGGTTGTAGTTCGTTTGGGCTGGAATGTCAAGGAAAGACTTCTAGTAGTCATTCTCATGTGGTCCCGAATCAAGACAAGAAAATATGCAGAAACTCGACAAAGGTAAGAGATTCTTGCTTCAATTTATGCAAGTCTAATGTATTAAATTCAAACAAGTGAAAAAAGTTGAAAGCCCCAATTTATTTGTTTATTCATGTCGCTTGTCGCTGTCGGGGACCAAAATTTTAATTTTCTGTGAATTATATTTTTTTTTTTGTAGATATGGAACATATCGCATCACTTGTCTACCACTATGGTGGAAGTTGGGCCAAAGACCGAAAATTGAAGTATATTGGGGGAAAGCAGGTACGTGAAGATGGGGATATTGACTTTTTATCATTCATGCATATGTGCAAAAAATATAGGGAATAATTTCTGGTTGAAAATGTGATGAAATTGTAATATCTAGTCCCTGGAGAAACCCCAGATAATGGTCTTAAGTGCATGGAAAATGACTTTGGACTAACTCAAATGGTGGGTGTTATCAAAGACTTAACTGCTGGGAGTTTAATTCACATATTTCCAGATGGTGTAGATGGTGAAAATGGGCTTGTAGATGGTGTAGATGGTGAAAAGGGGCCTGTAGATGCCATGCATGCAGAGGGTATAGATGTTCAAGGATTTGAGTGTGTAATGCATAATGACATGCATGCAGAGGGTGTAAATTTATCAAGATTAATCCTGATAAATGAAGAGGGTTCTGATTATGTAGAATCTGAAGAGGGTAAGTTAGAAGATGAAGAAGGTTCTGACTCTGATTTAGAAGGTGATGAGGGTTCTGACTCTGAGTTAGAAGATGATACGGTTGACATGGATTTAATAAGACAGAGTCAGAGGAATGACTTCTTATTAGGAATGACTTATGCAAATGCTGTGGAAGCTAGGCTTGCTATTGCTAGATATAGCATAGAAAAGTCTAGACCTCTGAAGTTTTGATCATCCTCAGACACCAAGTAACACCAAGCTACAGAAACTTAACAACAAACTATAGGAAGAAAAGAAAAGAAATAACAAAACCAACAACTTCAATCCATCAACTTCAATCCAACAACTTCAATCCATTCATCTTCAACTCATCATTTTCTTTGGACAAGAAAAATACCATTTCATGTGCTTCTGCCTCTCTTCCGCTTTCCGCTGCAATGGCATCGACCATAGTTTTAAGTTATGTCTGATCACTTACACCAATATTCACCAAACTGTAAACTTCATTCCAAAAAGAAATTCAATTAACCAAAATTATAAAAGAAAAGGAAAGAAAGAACACAACCATCAACTTCAATCCATATATCAACCACAACTGTCATAAAACTACATTCATGAAACCCCCAAATACCAATTGTCGATGCAGTCGGAAAAAAACACACAATTCATAATGCTCCAACCGCTTAGGCATTTCGTCGAACACCTTCAGGTCAAGGATGCATTGTCTCTACAAGCTGGGATTTTGTAGATGCTATAGACAGTGTGTACATCAATTTTCACATCACCGGAAAAACTTGATTCCGGCAAGGACATCATGAATTTTGATCGAGCAATTTCACCACATATAAAAAAAATTTCGGCGAAAATACTACCTGGTATCAGATATTTTATTAAAAAACTAAAACAAAGGGATGCGATAGAAGCTGGAGAAGGGTTGACGGCGTTGGACGAAGCGGCGCCGCGGAAGGCGCGGTTCAGGCGCCGCGGAAGGTGCGATTCAGGCGATAGAAGCTGCTTGATTTCTTTTTAACGATTTTCTAGTGTTCTTGTGTGATTTGGCAATTGGGAGATGAAGGGTGAAAATCTGCTGTGTGTTGTAATATATTGTAATAACATTTTAAAACTCTATTTACCCTTTTAATTTTACTTAAAAAGACTATTCTACCCCTTCTTAGTCGGTATTTATGAGTGCTAAGCAAACTCAGCAAACGCCATTCATTTTTTTTCCAACGGAGGTGTTTTTTTGCAAAGATTTATATACTTTAGGGGTGAAAATTGTCTGAGTTGACTCAGAGGGGCTTAACTCGGAAACTGGGCATACTTTAGGTGTCTTTTTGCACCTTATCCCATAAATATATTAGGTAGATAGTCGATAGATATTTTATGATGTGGCAATGATATGACAATGATAGCACCTGAAATTGGGTAGAACGACTGGAGATGCCCTCACAGGGCACCTGCACCTTCACCGTCACAGACATGGTAGATGGCTAATTAATGCTTTCAGAGATGGTAGCTGGCTAATTTCACACATTGAGAATTGCCTAAGTTTTAGCCCATCTCATTCTCATCTACTACATTAATTACTGCCTTTGTTTTCATATCTGCAATTTGAAGAAATTAATAATTCAAGCTAGAAATCATGGCGGCCTATGGAGTTCTGGCTTCTCTTATGCATACCCTACACCAGATCGAGCGTCACCCTCTCCCTCCTATTTATCTCGACGAGGAACAGCTTGAATCTCTCACTAAAAACATTACCTTCTTGCAAGAATTCCTCGAAACTTACCCCCTCACGTGCAACAGTGAAGAACGATATCGCTTCGAGAGTCAAATCGCTGGTGCAACTTATATGGCGGAAAATATAGTTGAATCACATGTAGTGGATCAAATTCAAGATGGAAATTATGGCGAAAATATAATTTCTGTTGAATTCTATCGAGGCCTCCAAAGAGCGATTGAGGATCTGGATTTGATCAAGAAAGAGGCGCTGGAGATGAAAGCGAAGATGGGAGTCCGATGTCAGCTGCAGAGGAACTCATCAATGGCGGCTGCAGCTGGTTCCTCAGCATCTTCTTCGATTGTGAAGAACACTAGCATGGTGGGATTTGACGATGTCTTGCTCGAAGTCCTTGATAAGCTTACTGGAGGAAAACCGGAGCGCCAAATCATCCCCATTGTTGGAATGGGCGGAATAGGTAAGACCACTCTTGCTAGAAATACTTATATGCACCCACTTATCAAGCATCATTTTGATATCTGTGCTTGGGTTACGATTTCTCAAGAGTATGATGCTCAAAAAATTCTTAAAGAAGTTATCCGTGGAGCAAAACTAGATATTGCAGATTCAAGTGAAAATAATGAAAATGAAATAGGGGTGATGTTTCACACAAACACTTATTTGGTCGAAGGTATTTGATTATAATGGATGATATGTGGAGTATTGAGGCGTGGGATAAGATCAAATTCTTCTTTCCCGATTGTAACAATGGGAGCCGAATAATCGTAACAACTAGACTATCACACTTGGCGCGTCAGTTGCCCAACTCTTGTGGAATAGATATGAATTTTTTAGACAAGGATAAGAGTTGGGATTTGTTTTCCAAAATTGTGTTTGAAGAAGAAGAATGCTCTCCAGAACTAGAGGGAATTGGAAAAAAGATTGTATGGAGTTGTGGGGGACTTCCTTTATCAATTGTTGTGATTGGTGGAATTTTGGCAAGCTCTGGTTTTGAAAGAGAATACTGGGAGCATATAGAGGAGAACTTAAATTCAATTTTGATGAATTCTGAGAATAATGAGCAATGCTCGAAAATATTAGAGATGAGCTATAATCAGTTGCCTGTTCATTTGAAACCATGTTTTCTTTATCTCAGTGTTTATAGTGAAGATTCTCTGATTCGCGTGTCCGAGCTTGTGAGGCTATGGACTGCAGAAGGATTTATAAAGACAGTTAGTGAGAAAAAGTTGGAAGAGGTTGGTGAAGAGTACGTGAAGGATCTCGTGGATAGAAATCTCATTTTCATTCATAAGTTAAGATATACGAGGAAAAGGATAGAATTTGTCAAAATTCATGATCTGTTGAGGGACTTTTGCTTGAGACAAGATGAAAAAGAAAGGTTTTGCAATGTGGTAAGTGGACACGGTATTGGCATTCCACAAGACACACACTCCTAACGCTGTATGTTTATTCGTGAGGCCATATTAGAGGGTAATGTCCAACATACCTTGCTATCAATGCCACTTACCCGATCTTTGATATGCGATTTTGGTCATGAACTTTTGCCATCACCCCATCATAGATTGCTGAGGATATTTGATTCCTCTAATGCAGAACTACTCTTTTTTGAATGCCATTATCTAGAAAATCAGCTAGTTAATTTGCGCTACGTTTTAGTCGGAAACATTCCTCGGAATCCCATATCTGCTTCTCCATTGCACCTCATTTGGAATCTACAGACATTAATTATTAAGGGTAAATTTGACGAAGAAGGTTTTACTGCACCAGTTGAATTTTGGAACATGCCTCATCTTAGGCATGTCATTGTTAAGCCCTATCTGTATCTCTCAGATCCTCCCAGCCGCAACCTTAACATGGAAGACGAAATTGTCTTGGCGAATCTACAGACACTCATGAATGTAAGAAACTTCAAATGTGGCAAGAGGTGGTCAAGAGAATCCCCAATGTTAAGAAATTGATGGTAAATGTAATAGAACTTGATGATGATTGTTCTGATCTTAGCAATCTTGAACAGCTACATAAACTCGAATCCTTTGTCTATGACTGTATTGTTCCGGTAAACCTCACTTTTCCACACTCCCTCAAGAAGTTGAGCCTTGATATAGCCTTTAGCCATCATTGGGAAGACATGCTGGAGAAGATAGGATCATTACCCCTTCTTCAGAAACTCATACTTAGGCATGGCTGTTTTAGAACGCATACGTGGGAAACAGTTGAAGGTCAATTCCCCAGCCTAGAAGTATTGAAATTTCGCTCTTGTTGGAATCTGTTCTACTTGATGTCGGAAAGCTCACACTTTCCACGGTTGGAGCGTCTTGTTCTTGATAACTTGTTTGATTTGAAAGAGATCCCATCAGGTATTGGAGAAATACAAACGCTACAATCAATCGTGCTCAAATTTTGTAGCCAATCTCTTGTGATTTCTGCTAAAAGAATGCAAGAGGAACAAGAGGAATTATATGGTGAAGAAGTAGCTCTTCGAGTTCGAGTTAAGCTCTACCCCGAGGCATACGAGGCAATGCGGGGCTTGGCAGCACCCAACTTTGAACTACGTACCCAATAAGGTATAAAACATATTATTCTTCTATACTATATCAATACTTTCATTTGTTTTTATTCATCCGAACGATTTCCAACCTTTTTTTTCAAAAAAGAAGAATATTTCAGGAGTCCTTTCGGTGAGAGCTAGCAATCAATCTACGTGCTAAAGCACATGCTGCATTATTAACACTCCTACTATACATATGAGGAAAATCGCAAACAAAGCATAAACTCAAAATCTCTATCACTTCACGAATCTCATCATCAAGAATCCCTTCTGGGCCATCAACCCTCTGCAAAGCTTGGTACGTTACTTGCTTTTGTAAAAGAAAAAAAAATGAAAAAGATGTTGTTATGATGTTACACTCCACTGGAATTGGATTACAACTGAAGTACAAGAATGTAGAAGAGTAGAATAGAACAATTACAATATTCAACTGAATTTAACAAAGTAAGAAGAAAGGAACCGATGTGCAGATTCAAGCCGAGTCGAGGGGACCTCTCTCCGCAAGACAAATACGCCCCGGCTAGTGCTCACGGTTTGGCGGTTGTCTTTCAAAGATGAAACGGCTTCGTCCTTCCGGCAGTAGCACCACAAATCCGGCAAGGTTCCGGCGAACTAGACAATGTCGAGAACTGGGAACTTTGACTCGAAATGATTCGTATGCAGCAATATGATGTGTGATCGTTTATGCAGAATGTGGCATTTGGACCATGCAGGATGTCCTATTTATAGGCACATCTCCACTGCAGGGGACAGCTAGGGTTTGAGGGCATTCAAACCAGGTGTTGTAACCCTCCTGGAGTTATAGCTCTGCCATTAAGCCCTCCAGGAGTTACCTTCTGCAAATCCCGACAGGTGTCCCTTGTCGGCTCGGATCCCAACACGTGTCCAGGGCAGCTGCAGACTTTGACTCCCGACAGGAGTTACTTTCGGTTACTGTCCAGCCCACTAACTTCACCAGCTCCAGATGGCAGTTACCTGAAGGCTCCACCAGCTCCAGTGGCAGTTACTCACTTGAAGGCTCTTAACTCATGGGAGTTACACCCTTCAAGTTGGACATGCACCATGTGCACCCATGACCCGGATAGTCGATCCGCCGACCCGCTCCACGACCCGACTGTTTCTGTACCGTAAAACTGATACGGCTAAGCCCCGGAAGCCCACGTATGTCCAAAGTCCAATTGCCAAGATCCAAGTCCGAGGACGAGGACGAGGACGAGGACGAGGACGAGACGAGATGAGCAGGGCAAGGGCACGGGCACCGGGCACCGGGCACGGGCTCGGGCACGGGCACGGACAAGGGCGGGCGCGCGCGTGTGGGCTCATGGCCCACATCCTTGTGCACTTGATTACTCCACTTAAGTGTTAATACACTTAAATACACTTCTTAATTTGATTAAGAAATCAATGTGGGATTATTTAATGTGTCTTAAACACATTATCCCACACACCATAAATGCCCAATCGTGTGACCAACTTTAACCATTTATTTCTCACTCACCGAAAATCGGATTTGAGCAAATAAAAATACTACGATTATCTACTCACGACATAGAGCAATCGTACGGTATTTAATTCCTCCAAAATTAAATATCCCGATCACGAAAAATCAGATAAAATGAGTCACACTCATTTTATTAAATCCTATTTTCCAACAATCCCCCACATGAGTGGAAATAGTGCATGCATGTATGCAGACAAGCAGCCCAGTTCTCTTAGAAACACAACTGCACCAGGATAGGTAGCTTGTGACTTTGAACCTTCCATCTTCCAACACTATCGAGTATACCGGCTGTTTAGTGGACATGATGCCTTGAACTATACATCCTTAGTGTATACCGAGACAATAGTATTGAAAACAGCTGTATATCAAACATTATCTGTTCTCACGTTTGTGTCCTTTTCAGGCCATGGACAACCTCTTTGAGTTCATAAGTATCTCTTTAGAAGCGGCCCCACTTCTCACTTATATAGGTGATCTCCTCTTCCGAGTATCCTGCCATACTCAACCTCATTAGGTTTAGGAATCATTAAAAGTCATAGGACTTATCCTCACCACATTGACAGGTGTGCACTTGGTTTGCTCACAGAGAAATGTACACTTTCCAAGTGCTGCCAAACCGAATGTTTGTAGCTTAGTTTTCCCATTGAACCAAGTTCTTGGGATCTCTAGTCATCATGGTTGGGTTACCACTACAAGCACTCTTTAGAGTGTGGATTTCAAACCCATTCCCTCTAGCAACTTAGCCATTTGATCTCGGTTTAACCCTTTGGTTAGCGGATCCGCTAGATTATCTATTGACTTCACATAGTCAACTGAGATAATCCCACTTGAGATCATATGCCTCACAGTATTATGCCTCCGACGTATGTGTCGAGACTTACCATTGTACATAGCATTGTGTGCCCTTCTGATAGCCGCTTGACTATCACAGTGAATCATCACTGACGACACTGGTTTTTTCCAGCATGGAATGTCTTCTAGAAAGTTGCGAAGCCATTCTGCTTCTTCACACGCTTTATCCAAAGCGATAAACTCAGATTCCATGGTAGAACGGGCTATACAAGTCTGTTTCGTGGATTTCCACGACACTGCTCCACCTCCGATGGTGAAAACAAATCCACTAGTCGAAAATGAGTCTTTTGTGTCTGATATCCAATTCGCATCACTGTACCCTTCAAGTACAGGAGGAAACCTTGTATACTGCAGCCCGAAGTTCAAAGTATACTTCAAGTATCTTAGAACTCGTACTAGAGCTTTCCAATGTTCTTTGCTTGGATTGCTCGTGTACCGACTCAACTTGTTTACAGAACATGCAAGATCAGGTCTAGTGCAGTTAGTGATGTACATCAAACTCCCAATGACCCTTGCATACTCTTCTTGAGCTACCAGTTCTCCTCGGTTTTTGCTCAAGTGTACATTGAGTTCCAACGGGGTCTTAGCCGGCGGATTATCAAAAGCGTTAAATTTCTTAAGCACTTTCTCTATGTAATGAGATTGTGTTAAGACAATTCCACTACTTGTCCGTACTATCTTGATCCCTAGAATCACATCGGCTAAGCCCATATCTTTCATGTCGAAATTTCGTTTCAACATTTGTTTCGTTTCAACAATCACTTGGTGTCAACTGCCTATGATTAACATGTCGTCTACATAAAGACAGACTATGACATAGCCATTAGAACTGTTCTTTATATACACACATTTATCACACTCATTGATTTTGAAACCATTTGATAACATCACGTTATCAAACTTCAGGTGCCACTGAATAGGTTCTTGTTTCAGACCGTACAACGATCTAACAAGTTTACACACCTTTCGTTCTTGCCCTGGTGCAACAAACCCTTCAGGTTGTTCCATGTATATTTCATCCTCCAACTCACCATTCAGAAACGCAGTCTTTACATCCATCTGATGAATTTCAAGATTGTGCAAAGCAGCAATCGCTAAAAGCACCCGAATAGATGTAATCCTTGTTACTGGTGAGTAGGTATCGAAGAAATCATACCCCTTTTTTTGTTTAAAGCCTTTGGCAACCAAACGAGCTTTATACTTGTCAACAGAACCATCTGCCTTATATTTCCGTTTTAGGATCCATTTGCATCCTAACGGCTTACACCCACTTGGGAGATCTGTCAACTCCCAAGTGTGATTATGCATGATGGAATCGATTTCACTGTTGATAGCTTCTTTCCAGAACGCAGCATCTGGACTAGATAGAGCTTCTTTCAAAGACTTTGGCTCATCATCTAGCATATAGGTGATGAAATCCGGACCAAACGTCTTAGCCGTCCTAGTTCGCTTGCTACGTCTCGGTTCTTCATCCCCAGGATCAGAACTAGTAGCAGCTTCAGAAGTTCGTTTCTCAGAACTACCTTCTGTCCTATCCTTATTCTTACAAGGATAGACATTCTCGAAGAATATAGCATTCCTCGATTCCATCATCGTTCTTTCAATCAACTCGGGAATCTCCGATTTATGAATAAGAAAACGATATGTACTACTGTTAAGTGCATACCCAACAAAGATACAATCAACCGTTTTAGGGCCGATTCTAACTTGTTTAGGAAGTGGCACTTCAACCTTAGCCAAACACCCCCACACTTTGAGGTATTTATAAGACGGCGTACGTCCTTTCCACAACTCGTAAGGCGTCACATCCTTACCCTTAAGTGAAATTTTGTTCAGGATATAGTTAGCTGTCAACACAGCTTCCCCCCACAAGTTTTGTGGTAATCCCGAACTTATCAACAAAGCATTCATCATCTCCTTAAGAGTTCGGTTTTTGCGTTCAGCAACACCATTAGACTGTGGTGAATACGGTGCCGTAGTTTGATGAATTATACCCACCTCTGCGCATAACTCTTCAAACGGGGCAACATACTCTCCACCTCTATCACTTCGAATTGCTTTAATTCGACTACTTAGTTGATTTTCGGCTTCATTTTTGAAGTTCTTAAAAGCTTCAATCGCCTCATCTTTACTTCTTAAAAGATAAAGATAACAATATTTTGTGCAATCGTCAATAAAAGTAATAAAGTACTTTTTACCGCCTCTAGTTTGCACAAACTTTAAATCACACACGTCTGTGTGAATTAACTCTAGAGGTTTAGTGCTCCGTTCAACCGATTGAAATGGTAACTTAGCCAATTTAGCTTCAACACAAACTTCACATTTGTTTTGTGTATTAAATTGGTTCACTTTTAGCAAATCTAAATTTACTAAACGTTTTATAGCATTTAGATTAACGTGTCCTAATCTACAATGTCATAAATCCGAGCACTCAACAAGCAAGTAAACAGAAGAAGCAATTTTATTAGCATTTTCTTTTGCCACATGGCGCATCGCCATTACATTCATCTTGAAAAGTCCATTGGCGAGATAGCCCCGACCAAGGAACCTTCCGTACTTGCTTAAAATAAACTTTTCAGACTCAAACACTAGTCTAAAACCATGATTGACTAACAGCGAGCCTGAAACCAGATTCTTGCGGATGTCCGGAACATGCAGCACATCCTTCAAAGTCAGCTCTTGGCCTGAAGTCAGCTTCAAAACCACGTTGCCCACACCAACCACTTCAGACGAGGCTTGGTTCCCCATGTGCAACTTTCTACCTTCAACAGCTTTGTAGGTAGCAAACGAGCTCTTGTCCGAGCAAACGTGACAAGTAGCCCCGGTGTCGACGAACCACTCTCTCGGGTTGTCCACGTGATTGGCCTCGAACACAACGGCAGCCAAATCATCGTCATCCCAATCATCTTGACGGGCCTTGCCCTTGCCTTTATTGTTATGTTCAGCCAAGTGCGCACCATAGTTGGTACGTTTCTTCTTTGGAGCCGTGCAATGTTTGGACATGTGCCCCGGCTTGTCACAATTGAAGCAATTGCCGTTGAACTTTGTCATTGGCTTCTTCCCTTTGTCAACTTGACCCGGACGCTTCCTTTTGTTGCTATTTGATGGTCCACCACGTTCCATCAAATTAGCCTTGGCCTCGATCGGGACTCGTGGTCTCGGATCCGCCTTTCGGTTATCGGCTTCAATTCGAAGCTTAACCACAAGATCTTCAAGAGTCATCTCCTTTCATTTGTGTTTGAGATAGCTCTTGAAATCCTTCCAACACGGTGGCAACTTCTCAATCACCGCAGCAACGGTGAAAGAGTCGGGAAGGACCATCCCTTCAGCATGAACGTCGTGCACAATGAGCTGAAGCTCTTGCACTTGATCCATTACTGACCAGGAGTCCACAATTTTATAATCGAGGAACTTTGCCACCACGAACTTCTTAGTTCCGGCATCCTCAGTTTTGTACTTCTTTTCTAGAGCTTCCCACAGTTCCTTAGCACTAGTTACATTTCCGTATATAGAATATAAACTATCTACTAAGCCATTAAGAACATAATTTTTACAAAGAAAATCGCCATTGATCCATTGATCGTACGCCGTTCGTTTGTTGACGTCCGGCTCATTTTCTTCGACCATAGGAGCCTCCTCCTTGAGGTATCCAGCAACTCCGAGCGTGGTTAGGTAGAAGAGCATCTTCTGCTGCCACCTCTTGAAGTCCAACCCGGAGAACTTTTCAGGCTTCTCGGCTTGGCCATGGGGAATGGTCCTTGGAGCAACGGTGTTGGATGAAGACGCCATTCCAGCAACAACAAAATAATAAATTTAAATTGATTTAAATTTAAAACTATATATACATTGGTCAAGCATAGATTCTCATATATAATGATAATCAAACTTTTTATTACGATTAACATCCCTTTGAATTTTTTCTTGAAATAATATATTTTTATATTAAAATAGAAAACATCTTGTCAATGCTTTTTTACTAATAATTTTTGGGCGAACCTATTATAATAAAAAAAATCATGCATTATATTAGGTATAAAAAATAATTCATTATGGTTTCAAAAAGGGACATCTCTTTTGTGGTTATGTTGGTTTTAATTTCTAGAACAATATCCTAGTAAAAATTGAAGAAAATATATTACAATTATAATATTTATACTTTATAGTTAGGTGTGTTTCTAAATACTCCACATATTTTTCATACAAGGCACTGCTCGAAAATTCATTTTCAAAAATATATAGCATGTTTGAAAATATATTTTTGAACACGCATGATCAATAGCTTAGGAAAAAATTAGTTGAACGTATTTTTGAACCTAGTGATCCTATTTGTAATTCAGTAGTTTACAGATCCAAAATTGAGTGACAAAACATCAATATTAATTCATAATTTATATCTTATTGATTTATAAAGATATTAATGAATTGCCTATCATTTAATTAAAAAATAATATATTAGTGAAAATTAGAAACTTATACACATACGCACATATCAAATTGATGCACCAATCGAAATTATATATATAATATTGTGGAAGTCAATAATAATATTTATTAATTGTTACCATATATATACATATCAATTATCAAATGAATGATCATTTGCATAAAAATCACGCTAGAAATTTATATCCATACTACTATATGATAATAAAAAATTCATGTTGTAGATTTATTATATTACCCTAGTGTGCTTAATTTAAATATATTATAGGGATATATTAGTTAAATTCAATTTTGTAAAATAAAGATCTTTTTATATATAGTAGTAGATTCATATGGAAACTAATATATTATATTAGATTTTACATTATAAATACATATTATATATTATAGTATACAATTACCCTTAAATTAAAGTTGTAGTAGGAATATAATAGGTAAATCAAAATTTGTAAAACATCACACTTTTATAATAGTAGTAGATTAAAGAGCATGTGAATATATCAAAGAAGTTAAATACTAAAAAAATTAATAATAATTGGGTAGAATGAATATTAATTCCAAACGAAAAGTCTTAATTAAACCACGCAAAAAATTAATACTTCCTCCGTCGCGATTATATAGTGCATTTTTTCTTTGCACGTAAATTAAAAATATTTATGAAAATAAGATATTAAAATTTATGACTTTAAAAAATTTCAATGATTGATTTTTAATTTTCAAGATCTAACATGGGTGTATTTGTACATTATTATGAAAATTAATACTATTTAAGTTATGAAACTAAATAATTGGACATCTCAAAATAGAAACATGGTCTATAAAAATATAATTAGGACGCAGTGAGTACTAAAAAATATTTATAAATTCTAACGGGATAAAATAATATTAATTACAAGTATAAAAATAAGGAAAAAGGTCCATATAGGAACTAAACTATTTTGTCATGTTCAAATAAATCCTTAAACTATTGTTCGGTCCAACTAGACCCTCGAACTCTTAAAATGGGCTCAACTAGACCTTTGAACTCTAAAAAAAAAGCTCAATTGAACTCTTCTATTATATCCCTAACACTAACAAAATTAACCGGGATAAGACCTCTCTGTAAGATTCGTACTTGACTCTATGAATCTTTATATATATATAAGACCGGTGACGTTCTAGTTTGTTTGTTTTTTTATTTAAATTTACAATTTAGAAGACAATGGTTTGGAACTAATTTAATCATGATTATTTAACTTTTTTTTTTCTAACAGAAGCTAACACAATAACATAAGGGTTTAATTGAGTTCATTTTAAGAGTTCAAGAGTTCAGTTGGACCAGATAATAATTTAAGGGTCTATTTAAGCTTGACAAAATAGTTTAGGGTCCTATTGGACTTTTTTTCCAAAAAATAATCAAATTAAAGCAAGCAAAAAATTAAATATTAAAAAATAATTATAAATTTTAATTATAAGTAAAAAATCAAACTAGAGGACGAGCCATTGAAATTGAATTAAAAAAAATGAAATAAAAATTAGAATTAAAATAAATAAAAGAAAAATTAATAAATTTGATCCACCGCTCCTTAGACTATCCACATGAGTGACATTCATCCGACTCAACTTTCAAATAAAATATTAATTTCTCTCTCCTCCATATCTACAACCCCCAATATTTTAAAATTTACACTCTATCAGTGATATTCATCCAACCTGACATTCAATTAAAATATCAATTTCTCTTTCTTCCAATCTACATAAAATATTTATCATTTTATTTTTTTAAATAACATATTATTAATTATAATTTTTACTATATTTAAAAAATCACAATTAATTTATTAGATATATTTTTAAATTCATAATTAAAAAAATACTCATACAATTATAAATTCATAATTTACTTGACAAAAAAAAATGAAAATTACAAGAATTAAAACAAAATAAAACATAATTAAATTTTGTATGGGCAGATATCAATTTTGTATCGGCAAATATTCAAAATTTTAATGAAAAAATATACTATTTTTTCATTTTCTAATGTTATTCCAACTTTTGTTAGTTTTAAAAAATTAAAATAATTATGAAATGTAATTAAAAATATTCCAATATTAGGCTCTACCTATAAAGAAAAAAAAAATATGAATGCTGATATATTTTTTATTTTTAATAATTATATTAATTATTTAAATTTTAAATTGTGCCACGTGTGTGTATGAATGGAGGGCGACCCTAAGATTGGATGGCCGCCCCAAGTCTTCACCATATAATTCTCTCTCCCTCTCTGCGACACCCCCGCCCCGCCCCGCCCCCGCCCCCGCCCCACACACTTTCCCTTTATAAAAAAAAAAAAAAAAAAAAAGCTAGCCTGCAAGTTGCAACCGTTCTTCCTCCATCTGATTGTTCGTGTTTGCCTGAGAATTGAGATGGCTTATGCCGCTCTTGTTTCACTGGCACAGACCTCAAACCAAATCCTAAATCATGATCATCATCATCCTCTTACTCTTCCTGAAAATCAAGAAATTATATCCATCCGCAACCACGCTGTCGTCCTGCAATCGTTTCTCGACGATATTCCAGAGAAAGCCAGCAGCTTGAAAGAGCGAATCAGGGAGGTAGCAAATGAAGCGGAAGATGTTATTGAATATCTTTTGTGGGGGAACGATCCATCAGAAGTGGAGTTCAAACGCCAGTTGAGGAACGCAGAAGAGAAGATTACCTCGATAGGTGGAGAAGTGATGGACTACCTCAAGAGAAACGGCTTTGTCAACAACTTGGGACGGCGGGGGGATTATCGGCATGCTGCTAGTTCATCACAAGGCAGAGATGTCGTGGTTGGTTTTGCTGGGGAGCTGCTGGAGATAAAGTCTCAGCTTTGTGGGGAATCATCAAAACTACTAGTTATCCCAATCGTGGGAATCGGAGGTATTGGGAAAACTACTCTTGCTAGAAGTGTTTATGATGATGAAAAAGTTATAAGTCATTTTGATATTCGTTCTTGGGTCACAATATCACAAGATTATAGTGTAGGAAGTATTCTTTTGAATCTGCTAGCTTCGATGAAAGGAAAAGAAATCGAACCGGAGAGAGATTTACCAGATCAGGTGATTCCTCAGGGGGAAGAAATTGGCAGATACATCTGGAATAGGAGTTATCTCATTGTAATCGACGGCATGCGGAGTAAGAAAGATTGGGATGAAATAAAGATGCTATTTCCCGATAACCGTAGAGGAAGTCGGATCGTGTTAACCACGAGGCTACTGGATGTAGCTACATATCCTGACCCTTGTAGCCCAGTTCATATGATGCATTTGTTAAGTGACGATCAGAGTTGGCATTTGCTAAAGGAGAAGGTGTTCGCAGATGAAGATTGTCCCCTTGAACTGGAAGAAAGTGGAAAGAAAATTGTAAAAAGTTGTGGAGGACTTCCCCTCTCTATTGTGGTGATGGCAGGACTTCTATCGAATATTGATAAAACCCTGGCCTTTTGGGAACAAATTGCAGAAAATGATGGGGAGCTGGAAAAAATAATATCCTTGAGTTACACCCACTTGCCTCATCATTTGAGAGCATGCCTCTTATACATGGGAGGATTCCCTGAAGATTATGAGATCCGTGTCTCAGAATTCATCAAACTTTGGCTAGCTGAAGGCTTTTTGAGATATCCAAACAACGGGTGTAAAAGCTTGGAAGATGTGGCGGAAGAGTGTGTGGATAATCTGGTTAATAGAAGTCTAGTTCTGGCGAGTAGCAGAAAGTTTGATGGCAAAATCAAAAGTTGCAGCCTCCATGATATGGTGCGGGACTTCTGCATAAGGCAGGTCGAGCAGGAGAAGTTACTTCATCCTGTTACAGACTACTTACCAAGTCCTATACTGAGAAAGCATTTTCTTCCACGAGTCTTGGAAAATCATTGCCGCATAAGTGCCACTTCCTATGATCTAGATCTCAAGGACTCTATGCATGGCTCACGCATCCGTACCATTATATGTAACCCGAAAAAGGGGTATAGGTCTTCAGGCTCTGTTCAGAATTTTAGTTTGCTTAGGGTCCTTCATGTTCTGCGTAGTAACGATGATACCCGGGAATGGGAACCAGGCCAAGTTTTTGATCTGATTTATCTAACTTACCTTTCTTCCAACATTCCCACTAGTATTGTTCCTCCAGCCATATCAAAGCTTCATAGTCTTCACACTTTAATTATTTACAGATATGAGGTTCATTTGCCTGTGGAGATTTGGAGGATGCGGCCATTAAAACATCTTATTGCCTTCTCATTTCATCATTTACCCCACCCGGAGGAAGAAGCAGCTTTTCCTCTAGAAAACTTGCAAACACTTTGTCTGGTGAAGAACCTGGTATGTAGTGAAAGGATCATGGAGATGATTCCAAATGTTGAAAAGTTGGGAATATGTTGCTCTGAAAAGAAGTTTGGTGAGGGTTATCATCTAGAAAACCTTAAACATCTGCAGCAGCTTGAGAAATTGAAGTTGAAATTGGAAACATGTGGATGTTTGTCACTTAGGCCAAGTGCTAAACCTGTTTATCCTCTGTCGCTGAAAAAGTTAACCTTGAGTGGTTGGCGGTTTCCTTGGAGGGACATGCGGATTGTTGGTTCATTGCCTAATATTCAAGTGCTTAAACTAAGAAACCATGCTTTCGATGGCAATTGTTGGGAAACTACTGATGTAGTTTTTCCTCGACTGAGAGTTCTGCTAATTGATGAATCAAATCTACGAATTTGGAAAAGTAAAAGAAGACAATTCCCGGTGCTCGAGGGCCTAATGCTCTATCGTTGTCCATATCTATTTGAGATTCCAAGTGATATTGGACACATTGCAACCCTTAAACTGATTGAGGTTGATCATCAAAACACATTTCTTTTCTACTCGGCAAAAAGGATAGAAAGGGACCGAAAATCTGGAAAACATAGCCTTAAAGTTCGTCTGAAGCGTTTCTGATATGACACACTCTGCTGCTTATTTTCAGGTTTGAGATTTCTAAGACTTGAATTATTTGGCATCTTTAGTTCGATTAAAAAGTTATGAAAATGCATCGCACTTCGCCTTAGCATCTTCCTCTTGTTTGAGCATTTGGTAGTCAGTTTTGTTGGTCGACTCCATTTTTCTTTTCATTTTTTTCAGCTGCAGAGTTTTGAGGCCATGCAATTCTGTCCAGGACCACACTGATGTGGCAAAACCTGCATTTAGCCTGTCAAATGAAGGTGATGTCAAATCTGACATCTATGTCAAAGCAACCAATGGAGCAGAAGAGACACCAAAGCTAGGTTTGTATACTGAGCATACATGCAAAACTATAGCAAGGAAATCTCATAATATAGCATGCATGCATATCTATAGCAAGGAATACCAAGTAGAACATTGTGCATCAGGTGAAATTGCATTAATGAGGCATAGAGTTAATATATTCTTTAGTTACTGTTCCTTGGATAGTTTGTGATATATGAGAAATTTTATCTCAGTTGGAAGAAGATCATCAATTTTGAAAGTAAAGCCAACACCACCTCCTTATGAGGTGACATCTATGAAGCACACTCGTGCTGCCCCTCGGTCTGGTGCTCTGAAAAGAAAAGTTTTTATGGATGATACAATGGTTTTGCATGGCGAGTATGTTCTTCCTTTTTCCATTGATAGCTTTAAAATCTCTTGATTCAGAATATTTTTGTTCGAACATTTTGCAAACTGGAGAAAAGGTCATACCTTAACCAATTGAGATAAAATAATTTCTGTTATATCATAAAAATAATTATTTGACTGATTTGATCTCTCAGTCTCTGCATTAGTTGCTTTTGCAGCTTGGTTAATGATAACGAGCTCTTTTGCCCACTCTTTTTTGGCTTGATGTTGCCTACTTGTTTGTCCAGCTATTTGTTTATGTAAAAACTTATATTATCTCTATCTTGGTAGTGCAATACGGCAACAGCTGACTATCACAGAAGATATACGCCATGTTAGAAAGAAAGCTCCACGCACACTCTTTGAAATTTCAATGATCCAGAAACAGCACATGGACGATGAAACTTTTATTGAGACTGTATTCACTGGTGAGTTTGTAATTCGGCTAATGTTGACATTTTACCTTGTGATCTTTAATTAATTATATCACTTATTAGATGCATGATGTTCAGTTCTTCAGTCACTAATGCTACTACCTGGTATATGTTGGAATCTATCAGAGCATGTTCCATGAAGTCTGGATATGAAGTGGGATCTGAGGTTTGGGAAGCTATAATGTTTTCAAAATTTGTGTCCCTCACCCCTTGATAGCTATCCAGAACTGCTTGTATCTGAAGTTGGGTGACATTGCTGATAGCTTGGCACTCTTCTGGATTTTCTTATACCCGTGACAGGGCATCAACAGCCCTGTTTTCATATCCTTTTCTGAACCGGCTCTTAGAATCCAGGCCCAACAATTTTGTAACCCATTTATGTAATAATGGGTTCATAACCTTCTGATCCACCAAATATTTGAGACCTACTGATCAGTTCTAATAATAAATTTGTTACCAAAAAAATAATACTTTCATCTTTGAATTACTCATGAAGGCAATGGGCTTACTTTGTTGCATCAAAACTGCCCCGCACCAACTTCACTAGCATCTGTCTCCAAGTGATAGGCAGTGTAAAATTTGGGTGAGCCAATATTGTTGCTTGAGTCATGGCTGCCTTTAGTGTGTCAAAACCCACTGCAGTTTCTGGAGTCCAATTAAAACCGTTCTTCCTTCATAGATTAGTGAGACGCTTGCTGATTAGGCCATAATCCTAGATGAATATGCATTCCTCGATTGCTTCACATTCTTATGTACATGCCAGCTAACCATACTTTCAATTTTTTGTGGATCAGTAGAAGCCCCATCTTGGGAAATGACAGGCCCCAAGTATTCTATACTAGTCTGCTCAAAATGGCATTTAGATCTCTTAGCAAACAAAGAATGTTTTCTCATTAAGGTTAAGGCCTCTCTAAGATGAGATGATTGAGCCTCCCAAATAGGACTGTATATTAGTATATCATCAAAGAAAACCGAGGTATGCTTCCTCAAACAATCCTTGAATACCTGGTTCATAAAAATAGCTGGCAAAGTCCAAAGGAGCAAACTCCAAAGGGCATGACTAGGAACACATAATGGCCATCATGAGTTCTAAAGGCTGTCAAGTGCCCATGCTCGGGCTGCATTAAGATCTGAAAATACCCATATCTGAGATCTATTTTGGAAAAGAATTTCAAAATTAAATTTTGTTATTAGTATGTGATTATGAATACTCAATAAAATGATATTTATCAAATGAGGAACAATACATAGCTAGGAACATGCCTGCCTTGTGGCTGTAATCATTCAATTTTGGCATTCAAACGCTTAGCGAAATTTTCAAATATAATTCAAGTGTAACATTGTTTTTTCTATATCTAGGTGAAAACATAATTACAAATGCCTACTTTGCAACAAAGATCATCGTTGAGGATAGTATTGAAGTATTGAAGAAATGAATGAATTCAAGCTCATGTATAATTTGTTTTTAAATTTTCAATTTTATAAGATGAGATGTACTCTTTTTTTTTCTTTTTTTTTCATATGTTCAAAATTCCACGGTTTTTAGTATTTTACTCTTGTTTGTTATATTGTTGTTGTTGGACTGTATCTTCAAAGTTAATTTAATTTTGAGTTCTTCTTTGCTTGATAATTTAGCGAGAGCCACTGTCCGATTAGGTTCCAATACGCTCTTCATTTACATGTTATCCAACTTGATATATTATTTCCAAATTCTCGATAACATGAAAATATTGTTTCATATGGCCAAGTTATGGTGTGACAAGTGCAGAAATTTTAATTGTTTGAATAGCCAATGTTATTTGAATTTTCATATGACCAACTGATGCTTAGGTAATGGCATGGTTATTGGTCCTACAAGATGCAAATCATGGACCTGTGAATAGCGAATAAGGGAGGCTGTTAATATTGTGAAGCGAAGTACTGATTCTGATCATCAGCTAAGCTGTAATTGTAGGTAAGCTTCTCTCCTGCTGGAATGAAAGAGGCTTGGCAATATGTATATATATACTACATAGCTCTCTTTATCTGATTGATGATTATCAAAGCTCAAATTGCAGTCATGTTAAGGAAATGTAATATGTGATACAATCGACATGGGTGGCATAATGAGGGTTCTTATATAAACATGTTAATGTATTAAACAGATGAATGCAGTCAAGTACAACTTTAATAAATTTAGTGATTTTTATGTTTTAATATGCAGTACTAAATGGGGGATTTGAAGTGTTTCTTGCAAAAAATATTTTTGCGTTGCACTAAGGAAGAAGGGTATGCTTTGCTATATTATATATATGCCATCCGGGCATCTTTTTTCTTTAGGAGGAGAGAGATGGGTTCTTGGAGAATATAATTCTTAAATACATGAAATATCTTAAACACTGATGGGAATATGTGCTGGAACAGAACAAGTCAATCTTCCAACTCTTGAATATATGTCTGAAGGCATTGAATGACTGATTCAGAGAACCTTATAGTACTCATTTTCTTTATGTTCCAACTGTATTTATTTTAAGTTGAGGAGGATTCTCTCTTTCATACTAAAGTTGATTTGGGATTTGCTCTCCGCAGCTTCTGAACTAAGTTTACGAAAATCTTGATGGATTTTTCTGGATGGCTAGTGAATTGATCTTTTCTGGTAGACATATCTTAATGCCTGCTGTAGGTATTCTGACTAAGGAAAACAATGTTTTGATGCGACTTCCTAATCCTTCTAAAGAGGCAGGCCGTAGTTTAGATGGAATTGAAGCCCTTCAGAAATTGAGATGCCTTCTTTTTTTTCGTTTTTATAACATTATTACCTTCCTTAATTGTAATGCAGTTATGTATTTGTTATGCCGTTTTATAGAGGAGAAAAAACTATGCTCTGCACTGAGAGAGCCCATTTCTGTTACAGATACAAACAAGGTTAATCAACTCTCATATGTGTGTAGATTGATTCATTACCTTTGTTCCTGCAGTTAATGATTTTGGAAGTTTTTCTTTACACCTGTACTTGTTTTGTTACCAATTATCCATTTAGCATCACATCAAATCATATAAATTTGTGATGCTATTACTTTATTATAGAGAACCTATATTAAAATGTTAGTTTTACATAGGGCTGTAAACGAACTAAATTGAGCTGAACACTCAAATGCTCGAGCTTGGCTCGTTAAGGAATATTCAAGCTCGAGCCGATTCGAGCTTTTTTTTCCTTGTTTAAGCTTGGCTCGATAAATATTTATTATGTTCGAATTCGGGTCGAGTTCGACTCGTGAAATGCTTTAAAATTTACTAAACGAGCATGATCTCGAATGCTCGAAAAAAAGTTCGTTTAATTTACATATTTCTAGTTCGAACTGGAAAAAAAATAGCTTATTCAATTTACCAATTTGAAATATTTATAATATTCATGAATATATTCGATTAAGCCCGAGTTCGAATATGTTCGCGAGCTGGTCGAGTCGAATGCCGTTTTGTTCGAGCCTGACTCGATAATTTTATCAGCTCGATTCGAGATTCAGACTCGGTTCGTTTAGAAAATGAACAAATTTTGAACGAGTTTTTTCGAATCGAATTTTGAATAATTCGCAAGCAGTTCTGTTCATTTACAGTCCTATTTTTACGTAATGATTAACAAACATTTATGGCTCTTGTTTCTTAATAAAATTTAGTATATGAATGCTCCTAATAAATGTTGTAAAACCGGGCACTATATATTAACATTATTTATATTTAAATTATAATATTTATGCATAATGTTTACAAATGATATTTAATTGTATGCACTAGTGTTAAGATAAAAGCCCAACAGATAGCCCAGGCCCAGGAACATATTTAAAATAAAATCCCACTGATTTAATTTAGGGATAAGGGCTAAATAGGCCACTAACTAATTTGGGGCTCAATTGAGTCACTGTAACTTTTTTTAGCTCAATTGATCACATTTTTAAAATCGTGTCAATTGAGTCATTCTACAACTCCCGGCGACGTTGAATTTGACGGGGGAGAACATCTTTGATTTTTCCTCTCACGATTTGAGGTGAGCTCGCGGAGCTATTTGGGCATGGTGGGCTTGTTGCTGGGGTTGAGAGTCGATGACGGCGTTCCAAAAATGAGGCCAACCACCGCATCGAAGGTCGAGATCTCAAAGTCGGCAGAGGGCTCACTCTTTCGTGTCACATCTGGGAATTTTTGAGCCAGGGAGATGGTCTCCCTCCGATCCCTCATCAAAAGACGACGATCCTGTAGAGATCAAATCTGCCGGAGCTATGTCAGGTAAGCAGTCCTTGTCTGAATCCTCGTAACTTGACTCCTCTTCACTTGAGTCTTCTTCCCCTTCCCTTGAATCTTCTTCCTCATCTTCAGAGGAAGAAAAACCTTTTTTCTCTGTAATATCTGGTACTTTGATGTTGGTGGATTTATGAGTAAGGGGCTGTTGTGTTGTTTTGTGATTTCTGGTTTTTGTCTGAATGTGGGTGGAGATGGAGATGTGTGAGGGGATTTGTGTTGTGATTTTGATTGGAGCTGGAACGCGTAAGCGTGCCAGTAGGCTAGACGATTCTTTCTGCTGGGATCTGGGGGTTGGATGGGTGAGCAAAGGTCTGTTGTTATGAAGTTTGGAGGGGTCATTTTCTGGTATAGAAGAACTGGAAAAAGGGGCTGTATTGTTTGATTTTTTGTTATTTTTGATTGAAGATCTGGGATGAGAAACTGAATTATTTGGTTGGTGATTTTTTTGCAGATTGCTTGGCTGATTGGAAGGCTATTTTAGCCAGCTTTTTTTGCAATTTTTTGGAATAGGCAGAAGACGATGAGGCCAGATATTCGGCAGATTTTCCGGCAGCTGACGGTTTTCACCCCATAACGCCGAATTTATGATTTTTTGAACCAAAATATGACCGGAATCAGATTTTGGGATGATGAATGAAAATTTGGAAAAAAAAAGAAAAAAAGAAAAAAAAAACTGGAAAAAACAGAAAATTAAAGAAAAAGGATGACTAAAGAAGATCTAAGGGGGGAAAACACATGAACAAAGATGAACTCCACGGGGGTGTGTGTAAAAAATGTGAGATAGTGTGTGTGAGAGACGAGTGGGGGGTTAGGGGGGTCAGGTTATGGGTTAGGGTAAAAACTTAAAGAAAATGACGTCGTTTTGAAATGAGTTAACATCCTCCGTTAAGACTCAACTGTAGAATGACTTAATTGATACGATTTTAAAAATACTGTGATCCAATTAAGCAAAAAAAAAATAAAATTGAGCCCCAAATTAATTAGTTTGACCCTTATCCCTTTAATTTAAAAATATCCGAAGACCCATCTCTTGCCTACCCGCGTTTGACCCGGATCCTTCAAATTGGGGAATTCCCCTTCTTGCCCTAAAGATCCAAGCTTTAACTTCCCCGTTCTTCTCGAATTCCTTCAATCATAGACCAAATCTTGAATCACGGACAATATCCCATTCATCTTCCATTGATTTAAGAAACTGCATCACGTTTCCGCACTATTTTCTTCCAATCACTGTGAGAAAGTCATGCGATCCAGTGATTCTCTAGCTGCTAGTTCATCATCCCGACTTCTGCCCACGGGAAAAATTGATGCGGTTGGGATTGAACGTGATGTTCTAGAAATAAAGGAGCGGCTCTGTGAACAAGCAACGGAACTCAAAATCCTTCCGATTGTCGGCACCGGAGGAATTGGTAAAACTACTCTGGCTCGAAATGTTTATCACGATCCACTAATCATAGAGAATTTCGATATTTGTTCCTGGGTGACGGTGTCTCAGGATTATAGTTTCGGCGACATTTTTAGGAAGTTGCTTGTTTCGATGAAAGACTTTCTCAGGGAAGAAATATCTGGATTAAGCAATCAAGAAATGGCTGAAAAAGTGTACCGAACTTTAATTGGCAGGAGGTATTTGATCGTAATAGATGATATGTGGAGTACGAAGAGTTGGGATGAAATACGAATTTATTTTCCTGATAACTCTCGAGGAAGTCGGATTATATTGACAACAAGGTTAGAGGATGTGGCTGCTTATGCTGATTCTTCAAAAAATTTCCATGAAATGCAATTCATGGATGCTGATCAAAGTTGGAATCTGCTTCGGAGAGTGGTGTTTAAACAAGAATATTATCTTGAACAAGAATATTATCTTGATACATTGGAAAAGATAGGAAGGAAGATTGCGGAAAGCTGTGGAGGGCTGCCCCTTGCAATTGTGGTGATTGCAGGACTTCTCTCCGAAGGCAGCCAGACTTTAGCTGACTGGGAGCAAATAGCCGACAACATAAATTTAGCCATTAATGCAGATGAAGAGTGTGCTGCAATATTATCTTTGAGTTATACCCATTTGCCTCATCATTTGAGGCACTGTTTCTTATACATGGGAGCCTTTCCAGAAGATTATGAGATTCGTGTCTCAAAATTAGTCAAATTATGGATTGCTGAAGGCTTTGTTCGATCGACTGCAACCAAAACTCCTGAAGAGGTAGCAGAGGAGTATTTGGAGGATCTTGTTAAGAGAAATCTTGTTTTGGTCACCAAGAGGAAGTCTAATGGCAGAATCAAGAGCTGTGGCCTTCATGATCTGCTGCGCGATTTGTGCCTCATAAAATCACTAGAAGAGAACTTTCTTCTGTATTTTATGGGTAAGTTTGTTCTTCCAATGATATTTAAAGACCAACGCCGCATTAGTATATCTTATTCTGATAATCTAGTAGATATTGATGGCTCAACCATCCAAACTCTTATATGCTACCAAAGATGTAAAGTAGGCTCTTTGGTAAAATTTAGTTTGCTCAGCATATTGGACATGGTAAAAGCTGATCTCCCCGCTCATGTTTTTAAGCTGCTCCATTTAAGACACCTTGCTTTCAGCTACCCCATTTTGATTCCTGCATCGATATCCAACCTTAAGAATCTCGAAACCTTAATTATTTATCCTGCAGAGCCATGTGTGGTTACGTTGCCTGTTAAAATATGGAAGATGCCACGGTTAAGACATCTCATCTCCTCCTCATTTCATCCCTTACCCCATCTAGATGGAGCAACCCTTCCTTTAGAAAACTTGCAAACACTCTCATTAACTACAGACTTCGTATGTAGTGAAAGGATGGTGGAAATGATTCCAAATCTTAAAAAGTTGGGAATATATTATTCTGAAGTGAGGTTTGATGAGGATTATCATCTAGAAAATCTTGCACGATTGGATCACCTTGAGAAACTGAAATTGGAGTTAGGTGGTGGTGTGAGTGTCCCTTTCAGATCAAGTCTGAATCCTGTTTGTCCCGAGTCGCTGAAAAAGTTAACGCTGAGTGGTTGGCGGTGTCCTTGGGAAGACATGAGCATTGTTGGTTCATTGCCTAATCTTCAAGTGCTTAAATTACGAAACTATGCTTGTGATGGCAGCATTTGGGAAACGATGGAAGGAAAATTTGAACAGCTGGAATTTCTTCTGATTGACGAATCAAATATCCAAGAATGGCGGACAGAGAGCAGCCACTTTCTAAAGCTCAAGTCCATAGTGCTTCATCGTTGTCCATATCTGAGTGAGATTCCAGAAGATATTGGATATATTCCGACACTTGAACTGATTGAAGTCGATGGTTGGAACCAATCTCTCGTGGACTCCATCAAAAGGATACAGAAAGATCAAATAGACTATGGAAATTGCAGCATTCAAGTTCGATATTCAAATGCTCTTTCATCTCGCCAGGTTAGTGATTGTGTGTGTTAATCTTTCCAACCAGAAATCGATTATTATGATATGCTCTAATGCGTCAAATTAATAATTTTTGTCATCTAACGCTGTGGAAATGAATTTAGTTGATTGCATGAGCTTGTGCACTCATAAAGTTGTTGGAACCATAGTTTTTATCCCTAGGGGAGTAGATGGTGGTGATGTAGCGCAGCTGAGTTCATTTACCCTTTTTTTAAATGTCTATTAGTGAAATGACATCAAATTTTCATTTATATAATCAGGTATGAAAATGTTTGCATAGACATGGAATAACTCCAATATGTTCATGTAAAGATAGTCTTCATTTTTTTAATCTTCACTCAAAAACTCCTTCCGTTGAAATAACCGTGAGTAAAATTTTAGTTAAGTCTTATTTAAACAGTAAATAAATTGTATCTTCGCGCAATATACACTTTTAAATAAACTAGTACAAATATTTATGAGAAAACATTCTTATAATAAAGAAAAGGAAAATGAACTCTTGGGTCTTGAGTCGAGGTGTGATTCAAAAAAACTTTGGGAATTAATTTGCAATTAGTAAAACTTTTTTTCTATTTAACTCTTTTCCCTTCTCTCTCTTCAGACTCGCGCAGCCTCCTCTCCCCCCTTCTCTCACTCCAGTCGACGAGCACCCAGTGGGCAGCAGCGCCGCAACTCTCTCTTCTCCTCCTCCCGGTGGCCGTTGCGGAACGGCCAGCCACCCCTTACCAGTTTCCGGTAATTTTCCGGTTGAATCCGCCACTTCCCCAGATAGTGGCTGTGGTAATTCAAATAAAAAGGTAAAAAAGTTTTACCGTAACTTAATTCAGTACATTCACGTATGATTTTTGTAATTCTAATTCGTTGACATTTATTTTCTTTTATTGGTGTTTCAAATAACCTTACAAATTTTTGTTATCTTTAGGTATTCCTTCTTCGCGCGGTTTTGGTTGACAGAGTGATTAGTGCTGTGCGATTGGTGAAAGTGGGCGAATCAAGTAGCGCTAAATTTGATGCTAAACTGTTCTTACTTTGGAATTGTAAACATGTCATTTTCATTTTAAAAATTAATATAATACATTAAATTTCAATTAATCTATAACCGATAAAGTTTGGGAAATTTACACGCTTTGATGCCTTCATTTTGGACAGTTTCTCGAAAATGACCCACTTTATTAGTATTAGCAAAACAGTACCCATATTTTAATTTTTTTTACAAATCTGACCTCGATCAAATTTTCAGCCTAAAATATCTACGTGGCATGCCTGAATTCTTGCGTGGTTTTTTTGCTCCAATAAAAAATATTACCTGGATATTCCATATCAATTATGAACTAAAAATAAAATAAAATTGTTGGGCATGCCACGTAGATATTTTAGGCTGAAAATTTGATTGAGGTCAGATTTGCAATATATTTGAAAATGTGGGTATTGTTTTGTTAATAGTAATAAAGTGGGTCATTTTTGGAAAAGTGTCAAAATGTAGGTATCAAAGTGTAAATTTCTCATAAAGTTTTGTTGTATAATTTGTTTTTTAATAAATTTTAATTGAAAAAATATTAAAATAATTATTTTGTTATTCTTCGTTTATTTGATATTTCGTTCGGTTCTTCATTCCAATGACGTGCACTAATAGAAAATGTCAATTTAGAAAATGTCAATTTCTTCATTCCACGAGGCTTGATTTTCTTTGTTAACAAGACGTGTAAGTAATTACTAGAGTTGATTATTCAGCGAATAATTAATTAAATTGACTCATATATCGGCATCATTTGGCTGCTCAGTCAATCTCACAATTGCCTTGTTACTTCTTAATTTCTCTCTCTCTCTCTCTCTCTCTCTCTCTTCTCTCTCTCTCTCAATTTGTTTCTGCTCTATCTAGCTGTTGTATTCTCTTTCATTTTGATTATCCAAAACCAAGGCAAGAAATTCACATGGCTTATGCTGCTCTTGTTTCGCTTGCCAATACAACAGATCATGTCTTGAATCATGATCAATACTCCATTTCAGCTGATGTGAAACCACTCATTAGATCCATCCATGATCGAAAACATATCGAGATCCCGATCAGGAACATATTGGGATTTCAATCGGGAACACACCAGGATTCCATCATGAATATTGTAGGGATTTAGAAAACTATATTGGCGAAAAAAATAAAAATATGCTAGTAAATCAAGCAAAACAAATAGAATTTGATTGGGAAGCTATTGAAAATCTCGATAGGAAACTACGACTTCCAATCGAGATTATATCGTGAAATCGATCGGGATGTAGATACTTAGGGATATATATCCTACGTAAATTAAAAAAAAAGGCCCCATACTTCTTAAAAATCAAGCAATTTCTTAAAAAATTGGGGGCTAACTTCTTCGTTGTGTTGTTGCTGACTTGTTGACGCCATACTTCACGCCTTCATTGCCAAGCATTTCTTGAAGATTTTCCACAGAGAGCAAACAATTTGGAAGGACGAATCAGGGACGTATCATATGAAGCAGAAGACAGGATCGAAAATCTCCGGGAACAAATTTTATACCGTACAAAATATATTCATGACTTAGAAAAAGCAGCAGAGAAAGTTGAGTCAATGGCAGAAGAAGTCATGAACATCAACAACAGCTTCAAGCAGCTCGGTGATCGTCATTTTCCTGCGATAACTTCATCGTTGTCAAGACTCACATCCACCAACAAAGACGTGATGATTGATTTTGATGAGGATTTGATGGCTATGAAGGCTCGGCTTTGTGGAGAATCATCCCAGCTCCAAGTCATATCAATCCATGGAATGGGCGGCATTGGTAAGACGACTCTTGCTAGAAGTGCTTACCATGATCCACTTGTTACCGAGTATTTTCTTGTTCGTGCCTGGGTCACTGTATCACAAGATTATAGTGTGAACGAAGTTGTTTCAAACCTCCTTGTTTCCATGAAAATGTTTGACAGAGAAAGTTACGGAGATGGAAATGAAGAGAGAGTGTACAAAAGCTTGAAGGGGAGAAGATACCTCATTGTAATGGATGATATGTGGAGTAAGGAGGCGTGGGATGATGTGAGAAATATATTTCCCGATGATAATAATGGAAGTCGAATCATTTTAACCACAAGGCTATCGGAAGTGGCTGCTTATCCAAGCTCTTACAGCCCTCATGAGATGTGTTTGTTGGATGATAATCAGAGTTGGAGACTACTTCAACAGAAAGTGTTCGAGGGTGAGACGAATTCTCCTCCCGAATTGCAAGAAATCGGAAAGAAAATTGCCAAGAGCTGTGGAGGATTGCCACTTGCAATTGTGGTGGTTGCAGGGCTTCTCCTATCCACGGCCAGCAAAACTCAAACTTCATGGAGAGAATTTGCAGAAAATGTGAGTTCGATTGTTGCCACGAAAGATGAACACTTTGAAGAGATACTATCTTTGAGTTACACACAGTTGCCTCATCATTTGAGGCCTTGTTTCTTGTACATGGGGGGCTTTCCCGAAGATTATGAGATCCGTGTTTCGGAGCTCAGCAGGCTATGGGTGGCTGAGGGATTCTTGAAACATAAAAATGGCTGTGAAAGCTTGGAAGAGGAGGCAGAGATGTATGTGGAAGATCTTGTGATGAGAAGCCTTGTTTTCGTTACGAAGAGGAAATCAAGTGGGAAAATCAAGAGTTGCAGCGTGCATGATCTGGTACGAGACTTGATCATCAGAAAAGCAGAAGAGGAGAAGTTTCTTCTGTTTGCTGATCAGAAAACTCTCCCAAAAAGCATACAAAACCAACGTCGACTAAGCCTTGCTCGAGTTCGTGGAGACTACCTTGCAAGAAACTATGACTCAACAATCCGTAGCATGAGATGCTTCGAGTGCCATGGAATTGGAGCAAGATCTTTAGGGAATCACAAGCTGCTGCGAATTTTGGTTGCTGCACATACTACATTTGGAAATCCTACCTTGTTTTCTATCGAGGTATCTCAGCTCTCTCACTTGAAACACCTAGATTTGCACCATACAAATCATCTTACTGAATCCATATCTAAGCTTCAGAATCTTGAAACCCTTATCGTTCGTGCATGGAAGATAGATAGAGGCTATCCCTTATTCGTAACACGTTTGCCATCTGGGATTTGGAAAATGCCACAGTTAAGGCATCTCGTTTCCCCTTTTTTTGGTCCCCTTCCCCTTCCCAAGAATGAAACATTTTCCCTTGAAAGTCTGCGGACATTTTCTGTAGCAACTAATTTTCCATGCAGCCAAAGATTATTACAAAGGATTCCAAACCTTCAAAAATTGGGATTGATAATGAGAGATTTAGTGGAATGAGAAGTTACTATTTTCGAGATGAAAGGTGACAACAATGTTGTCATTATTTAATTATTGTTTAAAAAAATTACAAATTTCACATGACTTTAACATTCTAGACTTCAGTATGCCTTGTCATTTATCCGGCGCCGGATTTACAAATAAAAAAATTGAAAAAATCATGACATTTTTAGAGAAAATGTCAAAGTTCTGGACATATTTTTGGTATTATATGAAGTTCATGATATTTTTAGAAAAAAAAAATTTAGAAAAAATGGTATATATTTGGCCTAAAACAGATGATATATATTCCCTTCAGAGTGTTTCTAAATGCCCCACTAAACTTTCTTTACACATCACAAAAAAAATGTAAAAATAATTAATTTTGAGATTACTACAATACCTTTTTTTTTTTTTTTAACTTCAATACATTACAATTTTTACTTTACACACCATAAAAATTAAATGATATATTAAATTAAAAAAATACAAAAACAAAAAGGGTTTGTTTTCATTTGACCATTGAAGCTAACCTAGACAGAAATTGTAAGGGTTTCACAAAATGGAGGGTGAAAATGACGAAAAAACAAGTAATGTAAGTAATTTCCTACTGTTTACACGATTTTTTTTGTTATTTCGTGAGTTCCATCATTTTTTGATATTGAATCTAACCATTGCTCTTTTGAAACTGCAAAGAAATTCTAGATGTTCTGCTTCAGGTTAGAGATTTATCAATTCTTGAATCTAGAGCTTGAGTAATGCCATGTCTTTAATTGTGTAGTGGCTTCATCTATTAAAAATTACACAAAAAAAAGCATTGCGCCGCATCTCTCAAATTAGGTGCAAATGCAGTATATTGACAAGTTGAAACTAGTGTGTGTTCGAACTGTTGCAGTTGTGCTGTTGAGTTGAAAGCCTATGGTTCTGCTGTTGCAGATAAGGTGCTCGACGATTTGTGTCACAGAAATCCTTTACCAGGTAACTGTTTCGGTATCAAAACTGAGAAATTCAAAATTAAATATTTCTAAAGTTGTGGAGTTGTTGAATTATTGGCAGCATCTTTTTTATATTGGTAGGGTGTGTTATTGTCAATATGTGATCACACTCTTGCTACTATATTATGCAAATCGAATGAAGGAAAAAATAACAGCAGTAGAGAGACAAAAATAAGAGAAATTATCTATCAGTGGGTTCCTTAGCTTTGAAATCCATTCATATACTTTTCTGAGATATATGTTTTATCTTAAACAAGCTGTCGGCTTGTTGGAGAGACGGCCATTGTCGCTGGTTCCTTTGGAAAATAATTTTACCATTTAGTTGTACCTACTCCTATGAATTTTATACTGTTCAAGAAACAAGTTGAAACTGGAAAATATTATATCAATAATAATCCAATAAAGAACTATGCTATCTTTTGAAAATATAAATATGAACTAGTAAGAATTCTGACCACGAGACTAAAAACTACTCAAATAATCTTAAATAAGACCACATAAATGCCTAAAGATGCATTTCTTTAGATGATGTTTGAACCATTAAATGATGAGAATATTTATAGTGAATGACGAGATCATTCCCACTCTGATTATTTGCCTTGTTTTATTGTTCTTCTGAATATAGCACGTTATGATTATTTGTATAATCAATATATAATGCGATCATGTATGCATACAAAATTTATTCAGTGTCATTGAATTTTTTGAAGGCCTAGAAAAACTTGACTATCTAATATAATCAGCTGTTACAAATTCATTTGTGTAGATTATACATACCGCGTCTGATGCACATGTTTCTTACTAGTCTTATCAAAAGTCAAACACGATGGCTAGCTTTCTAACAACTTTATGATGTTATTCATAGTATAGATTATATGTATCTAATTAACTAATTAGTTTCTAGAATATGTACTTATCAAGAGTCTTTGAATGACATAATTAATTCTTAATGGTAGGTACAATAATCATAAAATAGTCTGGTAGTTGAGATGTTACCATGCCACTTTTTTTCATACCAAATACATAAGCAGTCAGCAATTTTTTTGTAACAACTTTGCAAGTTTTTTTAAGATTATATATTTACTCCGAGGAATACAAGAAAGCATCAAGGATCACAGATTGTCATTTGTCTCTATATATTTTCATTCACAGTTTCTCTCTTTTTACAGTTGTCATTGTTCCTTCATTCGATCTGCAAAATATCCTAGCAAGAGCATAGTTTCTTTCTTCTTTTCACTCTATCTATCATTATTATAGTTTCTTCATTTGATCTGCAAAAGTTTGTGCAAAGAGCTTAGTTTGTTTGTCTTCTTTTTCTCTCACTACTGTTGTTATTGTTCCTTCATTTTATCTGCAAAATCTTGTAGTGAGAGCTTAGTTTCTTTCTCCTCTTTTTGTCTATCTAATTTTTTGTTATTCTTCCTTTGATTATCACCATCCTGTAGTGAGGAGTGTGTGTGAGGATATATGGCTTATTCTGCTCTTTTGTCACTTGAAAAAACCATAGATCAACTCCTCAAGCATGATCGATATTATTCCATTTCTCCTCATGAAAAACAGCATATTATATCACTAGATAAATATGTGGTTTCATTCCAAGCATTTCTTGAAGATTTTCCGGAGAAAGCCAATAATTTGGAAGCAAGGATCAGGGATGTTGCAATGGGGGCCGAAGATATTATTGAATGGTTCATGATGGAACAGACCCGGTACTACATTTATAGATATACCAAGTGGGTTGCAGAACTAAGAAGAATCAAGTTTAAATACCAGCTGCACAAAGTAAGAGATGAAATGGATTCAATTGCTGAAGAGGTGGTGGAGATAAAAAATAGTATCAAAATCAAAGATGTACAACTTGGTGATTCTCATGGGGATAGGTCATCATCACAAGTGGCAGATTCTGGAAAAATCAATATGGTTGGCTTGAACAAAGATTTGATAAGAATAAAGGCTCAGCTTTGTGGACAGGCACCACAACTCCAATACCTCCCAATAATTGGTATGGGAGGTATTGGCAAGACGACTCTTGCCAGAGAAGCTTACGATGATCAATTAATCATCGAGCATTTTCAGATTCGTGTTTGGCTGACAATATCACAAGATTATATCAAACGAAGAATTCTTTTGGACCTCATAGATTCCATGAAAGAATTCGATCCAAGAAGGTCACAGAGGAATGGATCTATAGCTGCAGAAATCTATGAAGAGAGCAATAGTAAAATGGAAGAGATAGTGTACAAAATCTTGTATGGAAGGAGGTATCTCATCGTGATGGATGATATGTGGAACACAAAGGTATTGGATGATGTGATGAATCTATTTCCTAATGCCAATAATGGGAGTCGAATCATGTTAACCACGAGGCTGGCAAATGTTGCTACTTATGCTAACTCCTCTATCCCTTTTCATGAGATGCGGTTGTTGGATGTGGATCAAAGCTGGAACCTACTTCAACAGAAAATATCCGCACACAATGATCGTATTCCTCGTGAATGGGAGAGCTCCGGAAGGGAGATTGCGAGAAGCTGTGGAGGACTGCCCCTTGCAATAGCGGTTGTGGCTGGACTCATATCCACGCTGAGTAAGAAACTAACTTCATGGGAGGAAATTTCCAAAAATGTGAAATCATCTCTTGCCACAACAGATGGGAAGATTGAAAAGATACTATCCTCGAGTTACAACCATTTGCCTCATCATTTGAGGCCTTGTTTCTTATACATGGGAGGATTTCCAGAAGATCACGAGATCAGAGTCACGGACCTGATCAGGTTATGGATAGCTGAAGGCTTTGTGAAACCATTTGTTGTATCTAAAACCTTTGAAGACAAAGCGGAAGAGTATTTGGAGGATCTTGTCAACAGAAGCCTGATTGTTGTCACCAAGAGAAGCTCTAACGGAAAAATCAAATGTTGCGGCCTTCATGATATGGTACGAGAATTGTGCATAAAGCTATCCGAGGAAGAGAGGTTTCTTGTGCATGTTAGAGGTGGGAAAGCGCAAAAGCTACTGAAAAGCATGACAGATCAGCGCAGGATAAGTATTTCTCATTCTGATCTCGATTCTTTTTCCAACATTTTTAGCTCAACCATCCGTACTATAATGTACTTTGAGTATAAACTTGGCTCTTTCGGGAGTTTTAGATTGCTCAGGGTCCTGGATGTGCTACGAGTTCCATTTAAGTCCCGTTTGATCCCCGATCAATTTTTCGAGCTATTTCATTTGAGGTACCTTGCTTTCTACTACAATAATTGCCAGATTCCTAGAGCCATATCAAACCTTCAAAGTCTTCAAACCTTAATCATTAAGGGACCTTATATGACTTCAAGTTTGCCTAGTGAAATTTGGAATATGCCGCAACTAAGGCATCTAATCTTTACTCGTAGTTATTTACATCTTCCCATTAATGGTGCCACTTCTGCTCTAGAAAATCTGCAAACACTTGGGAAAGTGGAAGATCTCTTGTGCTCAATAAGTATCCTCAACATGATTCCAAACCTCAAAGAACTGTCGCTCACTTATACATCTGGAGCCCAAGACTTGTTCCATAATCTTGTACATCTCCATCGGCTTGAAAAGTTGAAGTTAGAACTATGGAGCGGCTGGTCTAATTCTGGTAGTGTCTATAACCTTGTTGGCCCTAGCTCGCTGAGAAAGCTAACCTTGATCGGTTGGGATCACCATGGGCCTCACCTCAACATCGTTGGTCCATTGCCTAATCTTGAAGTGCTTAAACTGAGAAGATTTGAATTCATGCAACAAGAATGGATTATTACTGATGGAGACTTCCCTCAGCTGAGGTTTCTGCTCATTGATGATTCAAATCTCAAGCAATGGGAAACTGAAAGAAGCCTCATGAGACTGAAGGTCCTATTGATTCATTCTTGCCGGAGTCTGATTGAAATTCCAGATGGCATTGGAGAAATTCCAACACTTGAGTTAATTGAGATCAAGAACTGCAAGAAATCTCTGATGGACTCTGCAAAACTAATACAAGAAGATCAACAAAGTTACGGAAATGATGACTTAGAAGTTCGTTGCATTGATTCTCAGCCTGAGCCACCCATCATCGTGCCGGAGTTCTCAGTCAGGTTAGAGATTTAATTTATTGGATGCTCCATGTTACATCTGATGTTTGATACCACTATATTGGATGCAGCATCATAAATGTTAATATAGTCTGTATTGTTGCAGTAAAATATATGAGATATAACGTAAAAATGTTAACAAAAAAAGTCAGCTGTAAATTCTCAGGATAAATATTATCAAGTGCATGCATTAATGATGGCGTTTTCTTGTTTCGTACAGTGAGATTAAGGATTTTCTGGTAAAAACGACGGAGTTGACAAAACCACGAGCACGGAGGCGCCGTAGGGCATCGGGAATGCATCCACTGTCTTATATGCTGAGACATGGCCTAAGACCTGACCAACTATAATTTCAATTTTCTGGATCGAAAGTATCTGAAGGTAAGTATTAATATCATGCTAGCAAAGAGATAAAATATGACTTTAGAAGAAAATAAATATGCTTTTATTGATCGTTACATTTATATTTTGATTTCATGTTAACATTTATAATGTTACAGAAATGCACATACTCTTGTAAATAGGGATTAACTAAAGACTGGCCGGCTAGTTAAAGTGGTGAATTATCTCAAGAGATCAAGAGAACTTAACTGATCAATCTTACTCGTTCAATGATTTACAGAAAATTAATTGACAGCTTTTCAGAGTTTCTATCAATGCGTGTCTGATGATGATTTAGACACTTGTAAGGGATCCTTCACTGATAGTAATAATATTGCATAATATTTTATTGAGCCATTGAACACAATGACCAACTGTGTAACTCTACTAAGTTTGAAAAGTTATGACCAATCTAATTAATATGTACAAGGGATTTGCAAGTTACCTCAACAGATTCAAATCTTTAGTGTCCCACGTCTTAGCATTAATGCAGAGAATTTGAAGGGCGTTGTTTCCCAATTCTTCCTGTTCCTTTTGTATGTCTTCAGCCAACTCCACTAGAGACTTCCTCACACCGCCCTTAACCTCAATCAGTTCGAATGTCGGAATTTCTCCAATATCGTTTGGAATCCCCTCAAGATTCCAGCAATAATGAAGCAACAGGCGTTTGAGGCTGGGGAAATGGCTACTTTCTGTTATCCAATTCTCCAACCTCAAATCTTTCATTACAAGAACTTCCAACCGTAATACTCCTTCCATTGTTTCCCATGTGCCGCTAAGGCAAGCATAATTTTTCAGTTTAAGAACTTGAAGATTTGGTAGCGAACCAACAATGGCCAAGTCATTCCAAGGAAGTTCCAAATTCCTCAAACTCAACCTTCTCAGCATCCTAGGAAAAGTGAACCCAAGGACCAGCATTTACATCCAAGCTTTCGAGTCGATGCAGATGTACTAGATCGTTCAGACAAGCTGCATCTCCACCAGAGCAATCGATCTTTAACTTTTTTAGGTTTGGGGTCATTTTTAGGATCCTTTCTGTACAACTTGTATGTTCTACATGGGAAAGTTTTTGAAGGCTTTCTAGAGAACAATCTGTCTCTTTGGGATCGTCGAAATAAATTGTACCATAAAAGTACACGTCTTAATTGTGGCATGAACCACTCTAACCCGAGATTACAAGCCTACTTCAACACCCAACTTGGATCGCTTTTCTTGATGAATGATTAATGTCTGCAGATTTTGAATGTTCAACAAGGCTCTAGAAACACCATGACAATATCTAATGGAAAGCTATCTTAAATGAAACAACTTGTGCAGTCGAGCCATTGATGGAGAATACTCCACATCTGCAGGTTCTGCATCCAACACCTTCAGCAATTTAACACTCTCAAGGAAGTCAAGCTTTACCAAATGATACCGCGAGCATTTGATGGAATGTATGGTTGAGCCATTTAAGTTTGAAAGGTGCATTAGATTGGAAGAATCAACACTCACACGACGCTGATTTTGCATGCTTTCTGTAAAACTCTTCTTCTCAATTTGCTTCTCCATTAGATTCAGAAACAACTTAGATTCATGAGCTTTTCTTATGCACAAGTCCCTCATTAGATCATGGAGGCCGCAGCTCTTGATTCTTCTACCATCACATTTCCTCTTTTTGACCAAAACAAGATTTCTCTTGATGAGTTCTTCGAGACACTCTTCTCCCACCTTTTCAAAGCTCTCTGAGTCGATTGGAGGTTTCATGAAGCCCTCTGCTATCCATAATCTGATGAGTTTCACAACACGGGTCTCTTCATCTTCGGGAAAGGAACCCATGTACAAGAAACATGGCCTAAGATATTGAGGTAAGTGCGTGTAACTCAAAGAGAGTATCTCCTCAATCTGCTCTTGCTCTACAGTTTCCGCGGACTTCACATTTTCTGCTATCTCCTGCTATGAAGCTTGATTCTTACTGACTGTGGATAGAAGCCCTGCAATCACCACAATTGCAAGGGGCAATCCTTTGCAGCTTCTTGCAATCTCCTTTCCAATATTTTCCAATTCATAAGGGCAATGTTCATCTTTAAACACCTTCTTCTTGAGCAAACTCCAACTCCGATCCTCATCCATCAAGCTCATTGTACAGAGCCTGCTCGAAGGATCTGGATAAGAAGCCACGTCAGACAACCTCGTGGTTAGCAAGATTCGACTTCCATTACCGTCATCGGGAAATACCATCCTCACAACATCCCATGCCTCACTTGTCCAAATATCATCCATTACGACTAAAAATCTCCCGCCCATTAACATTTTGTGCACTTTTTCTTCATCAGTTTGTCCCAATGTACCTGTGTTGAATTCTTTCAATGACTCCATGAGGCTTGAAAGAGTTCACCGTGCACTGTAATCTTGCGATATTGTAAGCCAAACACGAATATCAAACTTTTCGGCAATTAATGGATCATCTGTAACATGTTTTGCAAGAGTAGTCTTGCCTATGCCACCCATACCACATATTGGGATGACTTGGAGTCTGGATGGTTCTTCGCAGAGTCGGTCCTTCAACTCCATCATATAACCTTCAAAATTAACCATGGCATCGTCTTTTCGGATGGCTGTCGATTATTCCATCATATTAAAAGGTTACCCGATCACATTATAGGATCATTCCAATGGTTTAGCTGGAGTGAAAAGAAAATGAATATTTGTGGAACACGATGGACACTATTTACACTATCAACTTTTTTCCTTTTCCTTTTTTGTTATATGAATTAATCCCTTTGTTTCGTTGAGAGGGGAGAATCAAATAAAAAAAACACTACTCATTATCCATACAAATATAAATTATTGTATATCACACGATTTAACAATTAAATTTTAGATAAGAGTTTTTATATAATAGACAAGGATTTCCCGAAGGGCATGAGGTCCGTGTCTCAAGACTGGTTAAATTATGGGTGGCTGAGGGGTTTTTGAGACACGAAAACAGATCAAAATTCTTGGAAGAGAAGTCTTGTTGGCGGGAAAATCAAGAGTTGTAGCCTCCACGACCTAGTGAGGGACTTGTGCATCAGAAAAGCTCGTGAAGAGAAGTTTCTTGTAAATTTTGGAGGAATGTATGTTGAAGAGAAGTTCTGGTGTAATATCAAGCTGAATTTTCTATCTCTAGATATGTTGATAAGGATGAGGAAACTTCATGCGTGGGAAGATTAGGAGAAAAGAGGAACGGTTTTGGTGGAATTTGTATGGATTTAAGACTTCCTTCTAACATTTCTACCACCTTAGAGATCGATGGCCTACTCAACGGAACGGTCTGAATGCACCAAAATCCTACCAGAATCATTTTCGTTGCTGTTTCTTCCTCCTCTGCAATCATCAAATCATCTAATTTCTTACTGACATCGATGATTACCTGCTCGTAGATTTTATCTGGGAAGTAATTTTCACTGGATCCGATCACCTCAGCCTCAGTAAGCTTTCTTGCTCCGGCCATTTCAAGAAGCATCATTCCATAGCTATAGACATCAGATTTATGCGAAACTCCTCCAAAATTTCGTGAGAATACTTCTGGTGCAATGTATCCAATGGTGCCTCTTGTCCCAGGCACCGATAATATACTCTTCTGCATCTTGCAGAGTTTAGCAAGCCCAAAATCCGATATTTTTGGACAGAAATCACCATCTAAAAGGATGTTTTGAGGCTTGATGTCGAAATGGACAATCCTAGTGGTGCAGCCTTTGTGCAGATATTCTAGACCTTTGGCGATTCCAACCGCAATCCTGTAAAGTTCCTCCAAGTTTAGGCAACAATCTGTCACGTTGTTGCGGAGAAACTTGTCTAATGATTTGTTGGGCATAAATTCATAAACAAGAGCTCTCCTGTTTCCCTCGTAGCAAAACCCCAAGAGTGTGACAATATTGACATGGGAGGTTCTACTGATGGAAGAAACTTCATTGATGAATTCTTCTCCACCGCTATCCGTCTCGATCAAAACCTTGACAGCAACAGGGCAGCCATCTGGTAGCATGCCCTTGTACACACTACCATATCCTCCTTGACCGAGCTTCTCACTGAAGGATTTGGTCATTTTCTTGATTTCAGAATATTTGTATCTCTTTGGAGTTAGTGATCCATGTTGGAGTAGAAGTTTCTTCACATCTTGTTTGCATTTTGGATTGATGCCATTCACTAAACCTCTCATTTTGAGGAAGCAACTTATGACAATGCATAATATGATCATACCAACTACACTAAGTGCCACCCCTGCTTATAAGAAGTATGATTTGGGAGATGGAAAACTACATCACATGATCCCACACAAGAAAAAGTTGTAAAGCATATATTGAGATAATTAAAAGGATTTACCTAAAAGAATCACCTTATGAATCTTCTTTGCACTTGATCCTGGAAGAAATTATAGAAAAATAAAAAGATTTGCTTGGTTGCTCAACTTCCAAGACATACAAAACCGGATTGAAAACAAGATGACCATTTAAACCAAAAATTGGAACGTGGACTTTGAGTAGGAGGCATCCCTGGTCAAAAGAAAAACTCTAGTCTAATGAAGAACAAAAACATTGAACTCATTGATACCTACCCACATGACTAACAGTTCAAGCTAATCAACGAAATCAATATCATTTTAAAACATAATAACAGTGTATGTGAGCTAACATTCAATATTGTGGATCACAATGAGTTCAAAGTTCAAACTATTAAGACTGTAAACGGTAAACACACCCTGATATTCGAGCTCGGCTCAAGCTTGATTCAAGTATTTTTTTTCTTGTTCGAGATCGACTTGATAATTATTTGTAATGCTCGAATTCGACTCAAACTCAGATTATGAAATGCTAAAAAATTTACCGATTGAGCCTAAGCTCGAATCTAAAAGAAAAGTTCGTTTAATTTACATGCTCAAACTCGAGTTCGTAAAAACAACTTATTTAATTTACCTGTTAGAAATATTTATAATATTCACGAACATGTTCCATTAAACCCGAACTTGAACATGATACAATGACATATTTATAATTTTGTTAATATTTAATTGTATCAGTCGTTGTTATTGTATTTTTATTGATAAATTGTAATAAATTGATTATGTATAATGAAAAATGCAAAATAAAATTGCAAGTATGCCTTGTGCTGGAGTATCAATGGGTAATTTTTTTTCTATGCAAGATTTTTCTTAATATTTTTAGGTCAAATTTCATATTATTCTCCTGTATTTTTTCGAAAAATAAAAAAACCTCATATATTTAATAAATAGTCTAAAACCCATCTCTATAATGCATAATCCATCAAAAAAACCCTGCTTTTGAAGAAAGGGAATTACACTTTCTAAGAAAGATAGTATAATTTATTTTTTTTTCCAATTTTTATTATAGATAAATATATTTTATATCATTTGAAAATTATAGTATTTTGTTATACTTTTTAGCTAATTTGATAATTTCCTAAGTTTCGTACTTTTTGCATATAAATATATTTTATATTATTTAAAAATGATAGTATTTGGTCAAACTACTATTATAAAAAAATGATTATATTAAAAAAAATAATACAAAAATTGTAAAAATAAGAATCATACACTCTTTTAGCAAATGTAATTCACTTTCTCCAAAAGGAGATTTTTTTATGAATTTTACATAACAGAGGAGGATTTTGGACTATTTATTTAACATAGGGGATTTTTTAATTTTTTAGAAAAACACAGGGAAGTAATATGATATTTGCCCACATTTTTAATATGTTTTTGTCAAATAAAATAAATGTGGACCTAGTTTAAATCGGCATATTTTGGTGATAGTCTTCACAAATCTATGACCATATTTTATAGTAGAATATGCTAACAATTACATGATAAATTAGATACATAATATCATCTTTGAGTCTTTCTCAAGGGTTGAAATTTAGGTTTTACATATATTTATTGGACCAAATGTTGAGCTATAAAATATTGCATTAAATATATTTATGGTCTCTGCAATATATTAATTATTTTTTAATTTAATTGGCTAAAAGTTCACTTTTTTAAAACTAAAATACATTAATAAGACTATTACTACTACAAAAATACAAAATGGTGCCCTACCTGCGCCGCGCACAGGTAGCCAACGGCCGCCACTTTTCGCGTGCTAGCCGAGTCGAATACTACTCTATTCGAGCTCGTTTTGATAATTTTATTGAGCCGATTCGAAGCTAGAGCTCAGCTTATTTAGAAAATGAATGAGTTTTTTTTCTAATCGAGTTTCGAATAGTTCGTGAGCTGCTCTGTTCATTTATAACTCTACAAACTATGATGAAAAGTAATCAACTTAATTAAAAAAAAAAAAACTCCATGAAACTGAAAATTAATTAACAATTAATTAAAATAAGAAAGGAAGAGAGAAAGTAAAGCATCATAACCAACCTTTCCGGCAGCCAACACCGTCCATGAAACCATCGCCAACGAACCCGTCCAAGCACTGACACCGATACGCCAGCGGCCTCCCCTCCAGCGGCGTCGAAACACGAGTGCAGATTGCATTCTCAGAGCAGCTACAGTACTCTCCCAGAATCCACCACCCTAATCTCACAATTTGAAGATCTAACGAAACCGACGGACTCACCTCAGAAGATTCAATCGAAATCGCCGAATACAGCGTCTGGCAGCCGCTCCACCGTAGCTTCTCGTAATCAATAAAGGATGATCTGTGATCCGTCTCCGAGTAGCAGCTGGTGTTATAGTTTTTCGTGCCGCAATCTAACTGCAATTCCGCCGTCAAGCTCGACGTCGCGATCTTGCACTCGGTGGAGCCGCCGCTGCAGTTCTGCAGGAGCACGGCGTTGAGGGAATTCGGAGCGTAGTTTTGGGTGAAGAGGCGGCCCAGAGTTTCCACGGGGCGGCTGCAGGCGACCGGAAGGTTTACTAAGATGGTGTCGTTGGTGATGGATATGACCCGGAAGTCGGCGGCGAGGACGGTGTTGGAGCTGCAGTTAAGCTGGATCTGACAGCCAGGGGAGAAGCCGAAGGGGAAAGGGAGCGTCCACGAGCCGCATGTTTGGTGGCACGCGGCGGCGGCGCCTGCTTCTGTTGATGCGCATAGAAGAAGAAATGTAGCTGGAAATAGGATCGAAGATGTTGAGGATTTTAGTTTCATTTTAGTTGTAAAGAAAATATATAGAAAAAATTTGTATAAATACGAACGCAAATCACTGATTACAAAACGATTTGCATTAATTTGCAAAAGTAATTATATTATATATTTTTTGTCAACATCATTCGAAGACAACATGTTACCCATCTTGAATTTTGTTGTCGATTCTAAAGTCGTGTTGTTCCTTGTTTTGATTGTCAGTCTTACCACCAATTGCTCAAAAGATGGCTATAATGATCAAATTTTAATTTTTTTTTTAATATATCATTTTACTTTCTTGAAGGTTGGAACTTTCTAATTGAAAAAACTAATAATAATCCATAAAAAAAATCAAGATAAAAAACCTATAAAAAATATTTTGAATTTTTTTTTGAAAAATTATGAATCCAAAAATTTAATAATAATTCATAAAAATAAAAGATAATAGATGAATAAATCATGTAATTGAAATGATCTAACACAGAATACCATAATAATTGTATAAGTTTGTTTTGAGGAATCCGCTTAATTTCCACACTTTTTAAAAATTTAACCAAACAGCGAAATTTAAAAATAAGGTATTAGATTATTTTCCCGGGTAAGATTCATTTCCAACCAAACAAGTTTGTATTTGTTTATAATAGTTATATATTAAACAAAAACTGATATATTATTATAATAATATTACATTAAAACATAATAATGGATGGTTATCCTTAATAAGAAAAAAATAACAACGGTTAAATCGACATTTTTTTTGTTATCAAATATAGAAGTACGAAATGGATTTTAGGTTTATTTTATAATTAAGGATAATCCTAAAATACAACCCTTTTTAAAAAAAATGAAATTATAAACTAACGTGCACAATCCTCGAATTTATTCTTTACGTACGACACTTTAATTACTTTTGAAATTTCATGTTGCATTTTTTCGTGTTTCACTTTATGTTTTACTATCTAATTATGATTTTAATAATATTTATTATAAAATAAAAATTAATTATAATATAGATAGTCATAGTCAATATTTATCAATGAAAAAATGAATTAAAAATTATAAATTATAATTTTAAAAAAATCAAAAAATTAAATATTAAAAAAAATTACAAATCTTAAGTGAGTGAGGTAAATCTATGAAATAATCTGAAATAAATCAAATCACAGAAAAATAAAATTCAAAAATAAAAAATATATAAAAAAAACTCGTAATTTAAAAGTAATAAGAGTGTAATAGATAGATGAAGTAATTTTGGTTGGTTGGGTCAACTCCAAATCTATATGGATTTATTTATTTGAATTAAATATGAGGGTACTAACGAAAAAAATTGGGGACTATTTATATATTAGTCATCATCATTGTGCACATCTTTCAACTGAATTAGGGGACCGCTATCTCATAGTCAACCCAAGTGGGCCTTCCAATGTGACCTATTGATTTCCAAGATTTGCAAGTCTGATTTATTTATTTATTATTATTATTTTACTCACATACTCGACCTATGATATTGAACAAATTTAAATACGTGACTTTTGATCCCCAAACAATCTCACTTTATTACTGGATCATCCTCACCGGAACTTCTTTTGTTGTAGTAAAGTCTCATTCATTTATTTTAACCAAGAGTAAATAGGTTGGGGTAAGAATGAGTCTCTTTTCTTAAACAAAATGGAGATTGAAATATAAAAAAAAATAAAGAATAATAAATTAAGATACTCATGATATTGTCATGACAACCCAAAACTATATCACAGATATACAAGCACTTTATTGCAGAATGTGTGCTCTTAATTGTCCAATAATTTGCAGAAAATTACTTGACAGCTATTATTGTAAGTTACTAATCCAGTTTTCCATTTTGAAGAGACGGCCATTGTCGTTGATTCATTAGGATTAATGCCGAGAACTTGAAGGGTGTTGTTTCCCAATTCTTCCTGTTCCCTTTGTATCTCTTCAGCCGACTCCACCAGAGACTTCCTCACATTGCCCTTAACCTCAACCAATTCGAGCGTCAAAATTTCTCCAGGCGTTTGAGGCAGGGGAAATGGCTACTTTCTGTTATCCATTGCTTCAACCTCAAACCTTCCATTACAAGAACTTCCAACCGTAGAAATACTCCGTCCATTGTTTCCCACATGCTGCCAACACAAGCATCATCTTTTAGTTTAAGTACTTGAAGATTTGGCAGCGAGCCAACAATGGCCAAGTCGTTCCAAGCAAGTTCCAAACCCACAAACTCAACTTTTTCAACATCCTAGGAAAAATGAACATGTACGAATTTGGTCGAGATTCAACCCAACAACCAGCGTATACTTCCAAAGTTTCGAGTTGATGCAGATGCACTAGATCGTTCAGGCAAGCTGCATCTCCGTGATGAACACCACCAGAGCAATCGATCTTTAACTTTTTCAGATTTGGGATCTTTTTCAGGATCCTTTCGGTACAACTCTTATGTTCTACATAGGAAAGTGTTTGAAGGCTCTCTAGAGAACAATAAATGGTACCATAAAAGTACACGTCTTAATTGTGGCATTAACCACTGTAACCGAAATCTACCTCCAACGAATCATTTTGCGTCATGAATGATTAAGGTCTGCAGATTTTGAAGGTTTAATAAGGATCCAGACATACCTTGACAATATCCAATGTTGAGGTATCGTAAATGAAATAACTCGTAGAGTCGAGCCATTGATGGAGAGTCCACATTTGAACGTTGTGCATCCAACACCCTCAGTAATTTCACACTCACAAGTAATCCCAGCTCTACTAAATGACGCCGCGAGCATTTGATGGAATGTATGGTTGATCCATTTAAGTTTGAAAGGTGCCTTAGATTGGAAGAATCAACACTCACACGACGCTGATTTTGCATGCTTTTTGTAAAACTCTTCTTTCTCAATTTGCTTCTCCATCAGATTCAGAAACAACTTAGATTCATGAGCTTTTCTCATGCACAAGTCCCTCATCAGATCATGGAGGCTGCAGCTCTTGATTCTTCTATCATCAAATGTCCTCCTTCTGACCAAAACAAGATTTCTCTTGATGAGTTCCTCCAAACACTCTTCTCCCACCTTTTCAAAGCATTTTGAGTCAATTGGAGGTTTCATGAAGCCCTCCGCTATCCATAATCTGATGAGTCTTGTAACACGGATCTCTTCATCTTCGGGAAAGGAACTCATGTACAAGAAACATGGCCTAAGATATTGAGGTAAGTGTGTGTAACTCAAAGATAGTATCTCCTCAATCTGCTCTTGCTCTGCAGTTTCTGCGGACTTAACATTTTCTGCTATCTCCTGCCATGAAGATGGATTCTTGTTGACTGTGGATAGAATCCCTGCAATCACCACAATTGCTAGGGGCAATCCTTTGCAGCTTCTTGCAATCTCCTTTCCAATGCTTTCTAATTCAGAAGGGCAATCTTCATCTTTGAACACCTTCTTCTTCAGCAAACTCCAATCTGATCCTCATCCATCAAGCTCATTGTACAGAGCCTGCTCGAAGGGTCGGGATAAGAAGCCACATCAGACAACCTCGTAGTTAGCATGATTCGACTTCCATTACCGTTGTCAGGAAATACCATCCTCACAACATCCCATGCCTCACTTGTCCAAATATCATCCATTACGACTAAATATCTCCTACCCGTTAAAATTTTGTGCACTTTTTCTTCATCAATTTCTTCCAATCTACCTGTGTCGAATTCTTACAATGACTTCACGAGGTTTGAAAGAATTCTCTCTTCACTATAATGTTGCGATACTGTAACCAAAACACAAATATCAAACTTCTCGACAATTAATGGATCATCATAAACATGTTTAACAAGAGTAGTCTTGCCTATGCCACCCATCCCACATATTGGATGAATTGGAATTTGGATGATACTCCACATAGTCGTTCCTTCAGCTCTTTGACATAACCTTCAAATCCAACCATGGCTTCTTTGTGGATTGCTGGAGCATTTGATGATGATGAACTGAAAGCAGAGGAATCAGCACCATGTTGTTGAACGTGTTTGCTACTTGAGCTATCCTCGATTTTCTTGACTTCACCAGCGATTAAATTAACCTCCTCGATCACTTTTTCCAGCTGGAGTTCATGTTTTCCACTAGTATGGCATCCAGACTCTGTTGAATATAGGAAGCTCTCAAATATAATAAAGAAGAATTTATTATTGCAAAGTATCACACTCAATTTACAACACTCACTAGCAACTCTCGACTATCTCTCTAGAGTAGCTAATATATTGCTTTTCTTACACTCAATTGTAGCTCACTTTGCTTGCTACAAAATGGCTAGTATCTTGGCCTATTTATAGTAGTGAATGGCGGTGGATTTAAGAGCTTTCAAGCTAGCTCTAGAATCCTTTACTACCTACTAGCAATATTTTATTCTATAGACTAAGTCTCCTAGGTTCTAGATACTCTAGCTAGTGCTTGTAGCTTCTCCATGTTTCTAGAGGGGTCGGTGGAGACATCTCAATACTCCCTCTCGACACCGACTACTTCATGCTCCACGCTTTCCTTCCAAACCAATCTGAGTTGTGCTCGAAATTCTTCAAACTTGGAAACGTCGAGCCCTTTGGTGAACACGTCAGCTATTTGTCTTTCTGTGTTCACATGCTCCATCTTGATTTCTTCTTTGAGCACCTTTTCCCTTAGAAAATGGTAGTGCACCTCCACATGCTTCGTTCTTGCGTGATAGATTGGGTTCTCTACTATGCGGATAGCTGACTGATTGTCGCAATACAACTTGACCGCATAGTTAGTTGGTTGGCGTAGATCCTTCATTAATTGTACCAACCACACACTCTCTTGAGCTGCCATCGCTGCTGCTCGGTACTCGGCTTCTGCTGTGGACAGTGATACCGTTGGTTGTCTCTTGCTGCACCAAGAAACTGCCCCTGATCCAAAGTTGAAGACATAGCCAGTAGTGGACCTTCTCGTGTCTCGGCATCCGGCGTAGTCCGCGTCACAGTATCCAATAATCTGGAAGTCTTTATTTTTCTTGTAAAATAATCCATAGTCAATAGTACCTTTTACGTACCTGAGTATACGTCGGACTAGCTCGAGATGTGGCTTCTTCGGTTTCTCCATAAACCGACTCGCGATCCCTACTGCGTATGTGATGTCTGGCCTCGTCAGAGTTAGGTAGATTAAGCTCCCGACCAACTGCCTGTACATAGTGGCATTCTCCAAGTCTTTGCCTTCATTGCCGCACAACTTGATGTTTGCTTCGATCGGTGTTGATGACGGCTTGCAATCCAGCATCTCGAATTTCCTCAGTAGGTCACCAGCATACTTCAGCTGGTACAGGAACAACCCTTTATCTGTCTTCTTTAATTCGAGCCCCAAGAAATGCTTGAGCTCTCCGAGTTCCTTCATTTGAAACCTCACAGATAGGTTTCTCCTGCTTTGCTGAATCTCTTCTTCGTCATCTCCGGTGATAATAATATCGTCCACATACACTAGCACTATTGCTAGTTTTCCTCCACGTTCCTTGACGAAGAGACTTGAATCTGCTGGTGTAACTGAATAACCACACTGAGTTAGAAATTCAGCAATCTTACCGTACCATGCTCGGGGTGCCTGCTTCAACCCGTATAAGGCCTTCTTCAGCTTGCACACGTGGCCTGGATTTTTCTCATCTTCGAATCCCATGGGCTGCACCATGTATATCTCTTTGTCGAGCTCTCCGTGTAGGAACACATTTTTGATATCCATTTGCCACAGCTTACATCCCTTGCTAGCGGCTAATGCAATTAGCACTCGTATTGTGGTGATCTTCACAACTGGGCTGAAGGTCTCTTCGTAGTCCAACCCATATTGCTGTGAGAATCCTCTGGCCACAAGTCGAGCCTTGTACCTCTCTATCGATCCATCAGGCCGCTTCTTGATCTTGTATACCCATTTGCACGAGATGGGTCTAACTCCGGCTGGTTTGGGCACCAAATCCCACGTCTCATTCTTCCTTAGAGCCATGATCTCTTCCCCCATCGCTTGTCTCCACTCACTGCGTTGGGCTGCTTCTTCAAATGTCTCTGGCTCTTTCATATTTGCGTCCTCCTCGACAGCTACATTGACGTACCTGGGATTGGGCTTCCTCTGTCTCGTAGTCCTCCTTAGTTGTGGTGGACTTGGAGATTCTTCATCTTCTTCTTGCGGTACCTGGATCTCTTCAATTTGGCTTGACCTTCTTATTTCTGGAGAGTCTCTTCCGACATTCGGCTCTTCAGCGCCTCCGGTCTCTTTGTCACCTTCTTGAGCTTCTGGAAGCTTCACCAACTCTTCTTCGAGCTTGTCTTTAATCTCCTTTGATCCTTGAAACTCCAACTCTTGTTGTGTGTTCCAGGAGGATGCTTCGTCGAAGACCACATGGCGTGACGTGTAGCATTTGTTCATAGTTGGATCGCAACATCTCCATCCTTTCCTCTGGTTGTCATATCCCATGAAGATACACCTGATCGCCTTCTTATCGAACTTGCTTCGAAGGTGGCTCGGCACGAACATGTAGCACACACATCCAAACACTCTGAAGTGGCTGACTACCGGTTTGGTGTTCCATAACTTCTCGAATGGTGACACAAAGCCCAACTTTGCTTGTGGTAGCCTATTTATCACATGTGCTGCTGTGTTCATGCACTCCGCCCAAAATCTTGCTGGTACATTCTTAGCATGTATCATGCTTCGACATGTTTCAGCAAGGTGCCGATTCTTCCTTTCAACTACATCATTTTGTTGTGGTGTATTTGGGCACGTCAACTGGTGGTGTATCTTTTGCTCCCTGAGATACTTGGAGAATATTTTTGATGTGTATTCTCCCCCGTTATCAGTGCGAAGACACTGGATCTTATCTCCGATTTCTCTCTCCACATTTTCTTTGAAATCTTTAAATATTTCAAAGACTTCTGATTTTTCTTTCATAAAGAAAACCCACACATACCTTGAGAAATCGTCGATGAACGTCAGCATATAGCGCATCCCTCTAATTGATGGTTGATTGACCGGTCCGAACACATCGGAGTGAACCATCTCCAGCGGCTTCTTTGCTCTGTAGTTTGATTCTTCAAACGGTAGTTGATGCGCTTTACCGTATTGACAACCAGCACACACCGTGTCTTCTCAAACTTCCAGAATAGGGAGTCCCTTGAGCATCGACTTCTTCATCATCACTTTGAGCTTATGGTAGCTCATGTGTCCTAGCCTCTCGTGCCACAAGTCTGCAGTCTCGTTCTTTCGAGTCTTATCTACATATGCCGACTCAGCCGACATAACATAGATAGACTCTAGCTTTTGACCCTCCATGATAGGTGTACCTATAACTTTAAGATTTTGATACACCTTAACATCCTTAGGTCCGAAAAGTACGTATTTACCTGTATCTGTCATTTGCGCCACAGACAGGAGATTCTTCTTCATTCCCGGAACATGATAGACGTCCTGCAGCTGCACTTGACTAGGACTGAACCGTGGTGTGATGAGTGTCTTGCCGATGTGTGCTATCGGCAATCTTGAGTTGTCGACGGTCACCACTATTTGGCCTCCTCAATACTCCTTTGTGTCTTGGAGCTTCTCCTTGTCTCCCGTCATATGATTGGAGCAGCCTGAATCGACTATCCAATCTTTCTCGTAGTTTATCTTCTCAACGAGGACGACTGCTAGCGCCAATTCTTCTATTGGCCTCGGCTCAGCTTTCTCAACTATCGCAGTGGATGCCTTAACGACCCACTCTTCTTCACTGCTACAATTTTCTTTCTTGTTGGATGTGGCTATATTCCCTTCGGTAGCATTCATCGTATGCCAACAATCTCGGGCATAGTGATTTGGTTTGCCACATACGTAGCAATTCCCCTTCTTGTTGCCCTTGGACGGTGGACCCTTCTTTTGACGATTCGATTGGATTCCTCTAGCCTTAGAACTATTTTCTTCTTTTCCTTTATATTCATTTTTAAGATGCGAGAATCCTTTCTTTTTATTATGGCTAAATAAGGTTTCATTATCTCTTTTAAATGAAACCTCCTCCATTTGTCCGGTCAGAGCTTCTTGGTCAGCCAAAAGATTTTCAAGATTGACCAAAGAAGGTTGCTCTGACCATCCTTGTATGGAGGTCATTATTGCCCTAAATTCGGGTTTTAGCCCATGTATAATTATTCTACGCATCTTAGCTTCTGATATTTTACTAGAGGAGTCCAATTTCGAAATTTCACGGCAAAGAGTGCGTACCTTGTTAAAATAGTCGTGAACTGGCATATCTCCTTGCCTGAGTGATAGGAGCTCATTCTCCAAGAGTTGCAGCTTGAACTCATTCTTCTTGCTGAACAGTGTCGCCAAATTGTCCCACGCCTCCTTTGGGGTGGTAGCTGCCCGAATATGCTCCAACAAATTTTCGCTTATTGTAGACTTGAGCGCGTACATTGCTTTCCCCGCCTTGATCTTCCATTTTCTCAAGGCTTCGGCTTCCTCCGGCGGTGTCGTCTCTTTTCCACCAACTACCTCCCACAGATCTTGCCCTTGGAGATAGGACTCCATGCAAGTCTCCCAAGTGGTGTAGTTATGATTATTGAGTTGCTTCATTCCGCCTACCACGTGTAGTTCGGCCATTGTGACTTTGATTACCTCCGATTAACAAAGTAAGTCTCCTCGCTTCACAATCTGAGATTGTGCACGACCTCAATAATCTCCTCTTATGTTGATGACGAACCCACGACCTTGCTTAACCACGCTATCGATTAATGTGGCTCTGATACCACGTTGTTGAATATAGGAAGCTCTCAAATATAATAAAGAAGAATTTATTATTGCAAAGTATCACACTCAATTTACAACTCTCACTAGCAACTCTCGACTATTTCTCTAGAGTAGCTAATATATTGTTTTTCTTACACTCAATTGTAGCTCACTTGCTTGCTACAAAATGACTAGTATCTAGGCCTATTTATAGTAGTGAATGGCGGTGGATTTAAGAGCTTTCAAGCTAGCTCTAGAATCCTTTACTACCTACTAGCAATATTTTAATCTATAGACTAAGTCTCCTAGGCTCTAGATACTCTAGCTAGTGCTTGTAGCTTCTCCATGTTTCTAGAGGGGTCGGTGGATACATCTCAATAGACTCATCTTCCGAAATCAAGAAAACCTTTTCCAACATAAGATATTCTATGATATCTTCTGCATCATTTGCCACTTCCCTCATTCTCCCTTCTAAACTGGTGAATTTGTCCGGAAATTTTTCAAGAAAGGCTTGAAAGGGAGTAACATACTCACTGAGAGATATAATTCTCTGTTTTTCTTCAAAAGGGATGGAAAACAGATTATTCAGGTTCCGGTCGATGGTGTTTGCAAGAGAGACAAGAGCAGCATAAGCCATATCTGATTATGCACAAACTATTTTTTTTCTTTTTTTGGGGAAAATCAAATGAAGCAAGAACAACAGGATTATGAAGAAGAGAATGTAGATGATCAAAATCAATGCACATTCTAGATCATTTTAGAATATGCTAAAGATGAATTTTCTAGAATATTATAGAATATGCTAAACTATTCTTATGCATAGATGATGTATCTAGAATATTCCATGTATAGAATATTCTAGAATATATTAGATAAAGAATCTATAGAGAAATCTAGAGATTTCTCAAATATTATTATATAAGCATAATATAGAGAATTCTAGAGAATTCTCTAACATTCTCTTTGTAGTATAAATATAACATTGTATCATTTGTAAAGTAGTGAAGAGTAATAACAAGCCATAAACATTCCATTATAATTGTACTCTCTCTCCATCCCTTTGCTAAACTAGCCATACATATATCAAGTTATCTAACCCTTCGTACCTTACCACAACCTCCACCAAATCTCTACCAAATACCTTGCTCCCCTTTGCTCTAATATCATCAGTAAAAAATGTGAGAAACAAAGATAAGAAGAGAAGAAGCAAGAAAAGCGGTGCAATCGAATAAAGCTTTGTGTTGTCTCTATATCTGAATCGTTCTTTATATTTATATTTGAAGACATTATTGTAGTGAAGCAAATGTCACATGCCACTCACATTATATTATTATTGAGTAAATGTCAGCAACTATATTATATTGCGGAAGATATAGAATTGCCAACAGTAGGCGCAACTACTCTGTAAAATAATTTAATTTAATTTGCTATTGAACTAACCATCATAATGCCAATCTCTCTAATTATTTAGATCCCGACATGGAGGTTAGTTGGTGTTTATGTTTATATTATCACAATATTTATGTATTTCATTATTTTTATAATTTTCTTATTATCCTATGAGTCTGAAATAATTAATATGAGTTCTAGTTCATATTTATATTTAGTAAATAGTAACTTGATAAATTTCATATGATTAATAAGACCATACATAAATATTAGCTCGATTGAGTGTCTGATGATGTACTGCTAATTTATTATATATGCTTCAGTCACAACATTTGATATTTAGTATTATACTTTGTTGGCTAACATTTTTTTTCTTTTTTTTTTTCCCCTTTTCACTATAGTTTAAATTATACTGTATAATCAATCGATGACAAGCCAGCTTGCTTATTGCTCAAAAGTCGGGGAAAACATTCAAAGCCTCAATTGGTGATTGTTTATTTAAGCAAAATGATTCAATTCAAACTATTTTATTTTACGTGATCAAGTCTTCTTTGGGTGGCTTCCTATGCAAGAAAACAAAATATGGGATTCAATTATAGAATGTCATCATAAATTCATATATATTGAAATTTTAATTTTAAAAATAATGAATTTTCAAAATAGTAATTGGGTTTTCTAAAATATTAACGGCTTCGGGCCTTGCTAAAAATTATAAATAAATGGGGCCAAAATGAATAAATAAATAACTTTACTTATGCTAATAATTTGCATAACTTGTAATAAATTTATGATGCACATCTTTCACATAAAACATTAATATTAGCTTTAGGTTCAACTTATATTACTGAATAATTTAAATAACTTGATTGAATCAAAATTCTTAATAAAGTTATCAACCAGTTTAAAATGATTTAGATGGTTACATAAATTCTCCACCTAACCATTTATTTTACTTTAAAACCATTATCTATTGTATTCAAAACAATTCTGATTAATTAAGATTGAATTATATTTTATATTCAATGCCAATACAATTTTGTTTGTTCGTTAACTTGGATGTAATAATTCGATGAGATTCTACATATTTTCATTTTACATTTTTTTTATAAAGATGATGGTAAACGAACAGAGCTGCTCGCGAACTAATCATAACGCGGTTCAGAAAAAATTCATTCTAAACTTGTTTATTTTCTAAACGAGTCGAGTTCAAACCTCAAATTAAGCTCGATAATTTTTCGAACAAAGTAAAATTCGGCTCACCCAACTATTATACTGAATACATAAGAAAATCGAATGGTTTACAGACTCAAAAAAGAACATATATACATGAATGGTTCACACCCATAAAGTCTTCAAAGCTGTTTATTTTATTCCTTTTATTTTAATCATAGCTGCGAAAAAAAAATTATATATTTTTTGTATCATTTGGGAAGATTGGGCCATTTCTTGTCCAATTTTATTATAGTGAAACAATGACATATCCTCTTCGCATTATTGTAGTCTGAAAAAAGTCTCCGCCAATATATTAATATTAAATAATTTATGAGAATAATAAATTAAAGTCTGTGTTGGATTGCTGATCTAAAGCATTATATGTATATTGCTGATCTACTTCATTTGTCTTATTTTTCTGCCAAAACCTGCTCTCTCTCTCTCTCTCTCCTCCACCCTTCTAAGATTTGCAACATCTTGCAACACAGAGTTGTTAATTTTAATCAGAAAAGATGGCTTATAATGAAGTTACATCCCTCAGAGAAACTATAGAAAAGATCATCTTGAATCAAGATCAGTATTCCATTTCTCCTCATCATCAACAACAAATCACGTCTATCTATAAACAAGCCATTTACTTGCAGAAAAATTTCAGTCTTCTAGAGGCGGCCCCCAGTTTGAAAAATCAAATCAGGAAAGTAGTGAGAGAAGCAGAAGAAGTTATTGAGAATTTCATTGCGGGGTGTAAAGGGTTCCCAGACAAGTCTGCTGGTAAGTACAACACTAATTTCAACCAGCAGCTGGAAATAATAAGAGAAAATATTTATTCAACCACGATGGATGTGAGAAGGCAGGTGATGACAATGGAGAAGAGGTATGCCGGCAACACAACCGAAGACGAAGAGGACTGGAAACTCAGTGATTCTTCTTCAATATTAAGCCTTTCTCTTGCAGAAAGTTCATCGATATCGTCTATACTTGCACTCGCCAGCAAGATTAAGGATATGGATAGTTTGGATGATGATTCGGTGGCAATAAAGTCTCGGCTTTGTGAAGGATCGTCCCAACTGCAAATCATCCCAATCGTTGGAATGGGAGGTATTGGCAAAACTACTCTGGCTATGAATGTTTATAATGATCCATTAACAATGCAGTATTTTGATGTTCGTGTTTGGGTCACTATGTCACAAGATTACAGCAAACATAAAATTGTTTCTAGCATCATGCATTCCATGAAAGAATTCATTACAAATAGATCGAGGCAGGGCGATGAGATAACAATCTTCCAAAATTTAAAATTTAGAAGATATCTTATTGTCATGGATGATATGTGGAGTAAACGTGTTTGGAAAGATGTAAGACACTTATTTCCTGAAGACAATAATGGAAGTCGAATCATATTAACCACGAGGTTGTCTTACGTGGCTGCTTATCCCGACTCCCATAGCCCTCTTCATCAGATGCGGTTCTTGAGTATTGATCAAAGTTGGGATTTGCTTAGGCAGAAGGTGTTTGTAGATGAAGATTGTCCTCCCATATTGGAGAACACCGGAAAGAGGATTGCAGGAAGCTCTCGAGGACTGCCCCTTGCAATTGTGGTGATTGCAGGACTTCTGTCAGGGGTCGAAAAGAATTTATCTTCATGGGAGGATATTGCAAGGAATGTAAGTTTAAGTGTTGGAATGGAATGTAAGTTTGATGAGATACTATCTTTGAGTTATACCCACTTACCTGATCATCTGAGGCATTGTTTCTTATACATGGGAGGTTTTCCAGAAGATCACAAGATTCATATCTCGAAACTAGTCAAACTGTGGGTAGCTGATGAATCTTGGATACAATCAAAAGGAAAAGGATCATCCAAAAGCTTGGAAGAGGAGGCAGAAGAGTGTTTGGAGGAACTCGTCAAAAGAAATCTTGTTCTGGTCACTGAGAGAAAGTTTGATGGCAAAATCAAAAGTTGCAGCCTCCATGATTTAATCCGCGACATGTGCATAAGAAAAGGTCAAGAAAACAAGTTTTTTCTAAATCTTGTTGATACATATGTTGGAAAGGAGAAGCGTTTTATTAAAGTCATAAAAGATCACCCTCGCATCAGTGTCAAATCTTCGAGTCTGAAGTTCCTCTCAAGCCCCTATTGCTCAACCATCCATACGGTTATGTGCTTCCGAAACATCATCATGAAACTGGACTTCTTGAAGAGTGTTAGATTACTTAGAGTGTTGGATGTTGAAAATCTTTGTGTCGACTCACTGCCTGATGAACTATTTGATCTATTTCAGTTAAGGTATCTTGCTATCGATATCATATATGATTACAGGATTCCTGCAGCAATATCAAAGCTTCAGAATCTTCAGACCTTAATCATTGATGCAAGAAATATGTGGAAGCTCTATGGGAGAGATTTTTACCACCGTTTGCCGCAGGAAATTTGGATGATGCAAAAGTTAAGACATCTCATCTGTTACAGTAGGTTGCCTGATCCAGCAGAAGCAACTTCTACTTTGGAAAACCTGCAAACACTTTCCTTAGTGTCTCTTGATATGTGTAGTGAAGGGATCTTGGAGAAGATTCCAAACATTAAAAAACTAGGAATTGATTGTTCTCATTATGAGTATGATACTCACCTCAGAAATCTGGCGCACCTGCATCAACTTGAAAGTTTGAAATTACGAAATGCAGATTGGCGAAAAGAGAGCATTTCTTTTCCTAGGATGCTGAGAAATCTGACCTTGTGTAACATGTCGCTTCCGTGGAGTGAGATGAGCATTGTTGGTTCGCTGCCAAATCTTCAAGTACTTAAACTGAGAGACTTGGCTTGCATTGGCAGCACGTGGGAAACGTCTGAAGGAGAATTTCCTGAGCTACAATTTCTGCTCATTGAAACTTCAATGCTTCAGCATTGGATTACTGAGAGTGACCACTTCCCAAGACTGAAATTTCTGTTTCTTCATGATTGTTGGAATCTAAATGAGATTCCAGAAGGTATTGGAGAAATCACAACGCTTGAACTGATTAATGTTAAGGGCTTCAGCATCCCTGTGCCCAAGTCTCTTGCAGAGTCGGCCAAAAGGATAATAGAGGAACAAGAGAGTTTGGGGAATGATGCCCTCCAAGTTCACTACCATAGCCCAAATCCCAAATTTAGGTGGGATTATTGAATTAGTGTTTGTTTTCTCATGCATGTAATTCTGGAATCTGTATGAAGAATGTTTTCTTGACTTCACAAATATTTATATATGTTGTGTTGTTTCTTTGCTTGCAAATCTGAAAACTAAATGTGAAATATCAGATATATTAACACTCTTCTGCATGTAGAAGGGTGTATTATGTCACTTACCTTTTATTGGTGAAGCTTTAGCAAAGCAACACAAGTTTCAAACTACATTGCTTAAGAAAACCTCTTCATTAAAAAAATTTGCAGAGAACTTGAAGGGTGCTGTTTCCCAAATCTTCTTGCTCCTTCTGTATCTCTTCAGCCGACTCCACTAGAGACATCTTCGCGTCACCCTTAACCTTAATCAGTTCGAGTGTCAGAATTTCTCCAATATCGTTTGGAATCCCCTTGAGATTCCAACAAGAATGAAGCAGCAGGCGTTTGAGGCAGGGGAAATGGCTACTTTCTGCTATCCATTCCTCCAACCTCAAAGCTTCCATTACAAGAACTTCCAACCGTAGAAATACTCCTTCCATTGTTTCCCACGTGCTGCCAATGCAAGCATCATCTTTTAGTTTAAGCACTTGAAGATTCGGCAGTGAACCAACAATGGCCAAGTCGTTCCAAGCAAGATTCAAAGTCCTCAAACTCAACCTTTTCAGCATCCTAGGAAAAGTGAACATGTACGACTTGGGCCGAGATTCAACCCAACAACCAGCATATACTTCCAAAGTTTCGAGTCGATGCAGGTGCACTAGATCGTTCAGGCATGCTGCATCTCCGTGACGAACACCACCAGAGCAATCGATCTTTAACTTTTTCAGATTTGGGATCTTTTTCAGGATCCTTTCGGTACAACTCTTATGTTCTACATAGGAAAGTGTTTGAAGGCTCTCTAGAGAACAATATGTTTCTTTGGGATTGCTAAAATAAATGGTACCATAAAAGTACACATGTCTTAATTGTGGCATGAACCACTGTAACCGAAATCTACCTCCAACGAATCGTTTTGCGTCATGAATGATTAAGGTCTGCAGATTTTGAAGGTTTAATAAGGATCCAGACATACCTTGACAATATCCAATGTTGAGGTATCGTAAATGAAATAACTCGTACAGTCGAGCCATTGATGGAGAGTACTCCACATTTGCAGGTTCTGCATCCAACAGCCTCAGCAATTTCACACACTCAAGAAAGTCGAGCTTTACTAAATGACTCTGCGAGCATTTGACGGAATGTATGGTTGATCCATTTAAGCTTGAAAGGTGCATTAGATTGGAAGAATCAACATTCACACGACGCTGATTTTGCATGCTTTCTACAAAACTCTCCTTTTCCACATGCTTCTCCATCAGATTCAGAAACAACTTAGATTCATGAGCTTTTCTTATGCACAAGTCCCTCATCAGATCATGGAGGTTGCAGCTCTTGATACTTCTACCATCACATTTCCTCTCTTTGACCAAAACAAGATTTCTCTTGACGAGTTCCTCCAAACACTCTTCTCCAACCTTTTCAAAGCTATCTGAGTCGATTGGAGGCTTTACAAAGCCCTCTGCTATCCATAACCTGATGAGTCTCGTCACTCGGATCTTTTCATCTTCGGTAAAGGAACCCATGTACAAGAAACATGGCCTCAGATATTGAGGTAAGTGTGTGTAACTCAAAGATAGTATCTTCTCAATCTCCTCTTTCTCTGCAGTTTCCGCGGACTTCACATTTTCTGCTATCTCCTGCCATGAAGATAGATTCTTGCTCAGTGTGGATAGAAGCCCTGCAGTCACCACAATTGCAAGGGGCAATCCTTTGCAGCTTCTTGCAATCTCCTTTCCGATTTTTTCAAATTCAAAAGGACACTCTTCATCTTTAAACACCTTCTTCTTGAGCAAACTCCAACTTTGATCCTCATCCATCAAGCTCATTGTACAGAGCCTGCTCGAAGGGTCTGGATAGGAAGCTACGTCAGACAACCTCGTAGTTATCATGATTCGACTTCCATTACCGTTGTCAGGAAATACCATCCTCACAACATCCCATGCCTCACTTGTCCAAATATCATCAATTACGACTAAATATCTCCTACCCATTAAAATTTTGTGCACTTTTTCTTCATTGGTTTGTCCTAATCTACCTATGTTGAATTCTTTCAATGACTCTAGAAGGCTTGAAAGAATTCTCTCTGCACTATAATCTTGCAATATTGTAACCCAAACACGAATATCAAACTTCTCGACAATTAATGGATCATCATGAACATTTTTGGCAAGAGTAGTCTTACCTATGCCACCCATACCACATATTGGGATAACTTGGAGTCTGGATGGTTCTCCGCAGAGTCGGTCCTTTAACTCCATCACATAACCTTCAAAATTAACCATGGCATCGTCTTTGCGGATGGGTGGAGCATCTGATGATGATGAACTAAGAGGAGAGGAATCAACACCACATTGTTGAACGCCTTTGCTGCTTGAGCTATCCTCGATTTCTTCCTTCACTTCTCCGGCGATCAAAACAATCTCATCGATTACTTTTTCCAGTCGGAGTTCATGTTTTCCACTTGGATTGTGCGATGAAACTTGCTCCAACATATAATACTCTATTATATCTTCTGCTTCATACACCAGTTCCCTCATTCGCCCTTCCAAACTGTTGAACTTGTCGGGAAATTTTTCAAGAAAGGTTTGAAAGGGAGTAACATACTCAGATAGAGATATGATTTGTTGTTTTGCTTTAAGAGGGATGGAAAAATATTGATTATGATTCTTGATCATGTCTATGGTGTTTGCAAGGGAGATAAGAGCAGCATAAGCCATCTCTGACTGATATATTCACACAGAAACTATTGCAAATAAAACTTTTGTTATTCATCCATAGATCTCTTGCAAATATCTATTGTAGTTATGGCATCAATATTCAACAGTGAAACATCCAATCCAACTCAACAAAAGTAAAAGCAGGTTGTCTTCTAGCATTCGAATGGACCCATTAATCTCGAGTGGGATTTAAAGATCACATGTGAAGGGCCATCTGCAAGAAATGGGGCAGAGTTTACCAATTTTTCTTTGGAAAATGTTAAGGCTATAGAATTTGTGGATGATATTGAGTGTACAAAAGTTTAAAGGGTGGAAGATATCTAATAATAATGGATGATATGTGGAGTACAAATGCTTTGCTTGGGATGATGTAACAAGTTTATTTCGTGATGATGATGATAATGGAAGTCGAATCATGTTAACAACGAGGCTATCCGACGTGGCTGCTTATCCCGATTCCTCCATCCCTCCTTATGAGATGAGACAGAGTTGGAATCTGTTTGGAATTATTCTTATGCAATTTTGGAAATGTCATGCATTTTACACATTGTAACTGCTGGGGCTCAACTTGTTGGGACATGGCAAAATTCATGATCATAATTAACATGTATTTTGATCAACTACACTATGCAACCGCATCAACAAAGATAAATGGATCTCATGAAATTTTAAATACTTTAATTTGAAAACTAAAATCAATATCAAGAAGCATTTTATTAATCCAAACTCATTAGATGACGCTCTGAATTCCAGAATTCAAAAAGGAAATCTAACTTGTGTCTTCCTTTCAGCATTTACTATGCTCCTATTATATCTACTCGATTCAGCAGACAACAGCTCGCTCACTCACTCGTCCAAAATAGCTCGAGAAATCAATCTATCACATACAAAATTCTCTCTCTGATGAACCTGAGACATTGTTTAACCTTTCACTGATCACCCCCGCCAAAACAGAGAAGCTAAGGGGTAAAAAAAATCAAAAGCATACCTATCATAGCAAATATGATTCAACCACAGTTCGGCCAAACTTTTCTTAAACGTCTTTGGCAGTTTCAGTCTGTGAGCAACACACACACACACACACACACACACACACACACACACACACACAGAGTGAAACAATGGTTAAATATAGAAGATATAAAGTAGATACTGTAAAGTGTATAATTCCTTTCAATTACCGCGTTTAGAGCCTTCAAGACAGCCTTCACAGTGTTGTGGGGATTCCTTGAACCGACAACCTATAAATGTATTTTTTCGGTGAGGACAAAGCAGAAAATGATGAGCATATTCATCTACTCAGTTTCATAACTTTGATTTCACATTCTTGAAACCAGCTAGATTAAGAATCAACTCCATAGTTCTTCCAGCCTTCATCCCTGATTGGGTAGGAGCTGGCCAAAGATACACCTGCAAGTGCTTAAAGATTTCAGGCTAAAATCTGAGAAGAAGAATATCGAGAAGAGATTTCTTTACAGTTTCAACCTTCGACAAACATATACAGCTAGAAATTTGTAGAAACCTTAGTCTTTTTATACAATGTCCGAACTGCATGTGCAATTGTATGCTCCTCATGCCGCTCTACATAGTGTAGATTCTAAAAGCACTTCTCATATGCCTGTGGCAAAAGAAGAGTTACTTACTAACATAATAAGTAACAGATCCCAGGATGAATGTCTGAAAAATAAAAACGAAATTTCTTATTTGACCAGACAATCTGGTAGCATAAAACAACAGTATAGATTTGCTTGTATGTGGAGTTCTAAAGCAAAATGTTTACATACATGTTTAGCACAAAGAAGCACAAGGATATATATAGATTTGAATGTATGTCTAGTTCTGAGACCTTTTGAAGAGCAATTGGAACTGCAGGAGCCTTTGCTTTAGCAAAACCAATAACACCGTTGTAGTTCCCCCAAGCTAACATTGCAGTGTATTTCACAACTTGTCCACCCTGTCTCATTTGTCAGTCATAGTTGTGGAATTTTTTTTTACTGAATTGTAAATGAGGAGTCTATATTACCTTTGTAACTTTACATGTCCTATTCACATCTACCAGCCTAACATCAAAAACCTGCACATATCGGAGACAAACCCAAGTTTAACTTATTGATCTGAAGGGAAATAAATGACTACCAGAAACTATAATTCCCATGATACAAGAAATGGAAAAGAAAATGGTAAGAATTACATCAGACATGAAGAAAATCATCATATGATTCCAGTGGAAGTTATAAGTAGCCAATGTGTTTACTAAGTCAGCAATTTTAATAATTTATAATAGGCACATTAATAAGGGTCCTAATAGGTAATAAAGCTCCATTCTTGACACTCAGTAGATAATAACAGAGACCCCAATTACATGACCATACAATAGGTACTTAAATTCGGCATTAAAAAAGCAAATGGCTAAGTAGAACAGCTTTAAATTGCAGTATCCTTTGACAGGTGGAATGAAATCAATACATCTGGAATCACAAGACAAAGAGGAAAGATGAGGAAGCAGATTGAAAGATGCATGTACTTACTTTCCTATAAAGATGCATTGGATTACAGGCAGTGACCACTTCCCTAGACTGAAATATATTCCTGTTTCTTCACGATTGTTGGAATCTAAATGAGATTCCAGAAGTCTAATCTTGCAAAGAATGCTTGTGATGCTCGATTGATCCAAGAGCAGTTCCAGATTCATGTTTGGGTCACGGTATCACAAGATTATAGTGCTCAAAAAATTATTTCATCCCTCCTAGATTCGATGAAAGAATTTGACCAAGATTAAGAGCATTGGAGAAATGGCTGATGCAGTGCACAAAATTTTAATAGGCAGGAGGTACCTCGTTGTAATGGATGATATGTGGAGTACGAAGGTGTTGGATGATGTAAGGAAGCTATTTCCCGAATCATGCTAACCACGAGGCTATCTGACATTGCTGCTTATGAGATGCATTTGATGGATGAGGATCAAAGTTGGTATCTGTTTCAGCGAAAGGTGTTTGCACACCAAGATATAGCTCCTCCGGAATTGGAGATCATCGGAAAGGAGATTGCAAGGAGTTGCAGAGGGCTACCGCTTGCTGTTGTGGTGATTGCCAGAGTCCTTTCCACTACTAGTCTACTAGTAAGACTCCAACTTCGTGGGAGAAAGTTGCCAAGAACATAAACTCAGCAGCTTCGTGGAAAAGATATTATCATTGAGTTACAATCACTAGCCTCATCGTTTGAGGCCGTGTCTCTTATACATGGGACTTTTTTTAGAAGACTACAGAATCCGCGTCTCAGAACTGATCAATTTATGGATAGCCGAAGGCTTTCTGAAACATCCTAATGGATCATCTAAGAGCTTGGAAGAAGGTGCAGAACAATATTTCTCTATGCATATATAAGGCTTACAAAAATACAATATTTTCTAGTGAAAAATAGTTGAATATATCATACCCATGACCATGCTTCAAAAAGAAACTTAAATCCTTAAAAAAATCTTGACACAACTCGAAATAACAAGTCTATGCAGTCAGAGATACATGAGAAAGCGCACTTATGACCATCATCTATATGGTCTTCATCATCGTCAACATGTAGCTGCCAGTCATGGTCGATGTCATCATCATCGCTGTCATCGTCGAAAATCTGAAACCACAGAGTCAGCCAACAGAACAAACACATGATACTTGTGCAACAATAACTTAAGAAAATGATAATTAAGGTACATATATGTAGATCCCTAAACTATCAAAATGAAAGAACAAAAAATAGCTTAAATTAATGTTATATTCAACCACATGAAATAGTTTAAGTTCCCTTAAAAGACAATGCTCCCATGAAACTAAGTTTGAAAAGTCATGACCAATCTAACTAATATAATGTATAGGCAGGAACAACGGATCTGCTATTAGCCTAGTACTTACCACATCAATCGTCTTAGCATTAATGCAGAGAACTTGAAGGGTGCTGTTTCCCAATTCTTCCTGTTCCTTTTGTATCTCTTCAGCCGACTCCACTAGAGACTTTCTCACATTCCCCTCAACTTCAATCAGCTCGAGTGTCGGAATTTCTCCAATATCGTTTGGAATCCCCTTGAGATAGCTACAATAATGAAGCAGCAGGCGTTTGAGGCAGGGGAAATGGCTACTTTCTCATATCCAGTTCTCTAAATCCAAATATTCCATTAGAAGAACTTCCAACACAGGAAATGCTCCTTCCATTGTTTCCCATGTGCTTCCATAGCAAGCAAAATCTTTTAGTTTAAGCACTTGAAGATTTGGCAGCGAACCAACAATGGCCAAGTCATTCCAAGGAAGTTCCAAATCCCTCAAACTCAACCTTTTCAGCATCCTAGGAAAAGTGAACATGTATGACTTTGGCCGAGATTCAACCCAACAACCAGCATATACTTCCAAAGTTTCGAGTTGATGCAGATGCACTAGATCATTCAGGCAAGCTGCATCTCCACAACGAACACCACTAGAGCAATCAATCTTTAACTTTTTCAAATTTGGGATCTTTTTCAGGATCCTTTCGGTACAACTCTTATGTTCTACATAGGAAAGTGTATGAAGGCTCTCTAGAGAACAATCTGTTGCTTTGGGATCGCATAAATAAATTGTACCATAAAAGTACACATGTCTTAATTGTGGCATGAACCACTGTAACCGTAGTCTACCTCCAATGAATCGCTTTTCGTCATGAATGATTAAAGTCTGCAGATTTTGAAGGTTCAATAAGGATCCAGACATACCATGACAATATCTAATATTGAGGTATCGTAAATGAAATAACTCGTACAGTTGAGCCATTGATGGAGAGTCCTTCACATTTGCAGGTTCTGCATCCAACACCCTCAACAATTTCACACTCTCAAGAAAGTCCAGCTTTACCCAATCATACCGTGAACATTTGATGGAATGTATGGTTGATACATTTAAGCTTGAAAGGTGTGTTAGATTGGAAGAATCAACATTCACACGACGCTGATTTTGCATGCTTTCTACAAAAATCTCCTTTTCAATATGCTTGTCCATCAGATTTACAAACAATTTAGTTTCATGAGCTTTTCTTATGCACAAGTCCCTCATCAGATCATGGAGGCCGCAGCTCTTGATTCTTCTACCATCAAATTTCCTCTTTTTGACCAAAACAAGATTTCTCTTGACGAGTTTCTCCAAACACTCTTCTCCCACCTTTTCAAAGCTATCTGAGTCAATTGGAGGCTTTACAAAGCCCTCTGCTATCCATAATCTGATGAGTTTCACGACACTGATCTCTTCATCTTCGGGAAAGGAACCCATGTACAAGAAATATGGCCTCAGATATTGTGGTAAATGTGTGTAACTCAAAGATAGTATCTCCTCAATATGCTCTTTCTCAGCAGTTTCCGCAGACTTCACATTTTCTGCTATCTCCTGCCATGAAGCTCGATTCTTGCTTACTGTAGATAGAAGCCCGGCAATCACCACAATTGCAAGGGGCAATCCTTTGCAGCTTCTTGCAATCTCCTTCCCGATGTTTTCTAATTCAGAAGGGCAATCTTCATCTGGAAACAGCTTCTGCTTGAGCAAATCCCAACTCCGATCTGCATCCATCAAGTGCATCTCATGAAGCTTGCTCGAAGAGTCTGGATAAGAAGCCACATCAGACAATCTTGTAGTTAGCAAGATTCGACTTCCATTACTACCGTCAGGAAACACCTTCCTTACAACATCCCATGCATCACTACTCCACATATCATCCATTACAACTAGATACTTTCTGCCCATTAAGATTTTGTACAGCTTTTCTTGGTCTTTTAGGTTTTCCAGCTCATTTTTCCTGAATTCTTTCAAGAATTCTTTCAAGGAGTCCAGGAGGCTTGAAAGAATCCTCTGTGCACTATAATCCTGTGATATTGTAACCCAAACACGAATCACAAAATTCTCCATAATTAATGGATCATTATAAACATTTTTGGCAAGAGTAGTCTTGCCTATGCCACCCATACCACAGATTGGGATGACTTCAAGTTTGGATGATTCTCCACAGAGCCGGTCCTTGACGTCAATCACATGATCTTCAATACCAACGATGGCATCATCTTTGCAGATGGTTGGAGCACCTGATGACGATGAACTTAGAAAAGAGGAATCAGCACCATGTTGTTGAACGTCTTCGCTGCTTGAGCTATTCTCGATTTTTTTCACTTCTCCAGCGATCAAATCAATATTCTCCATCACTTTTTCCAGCTGGAGTTCATGTTTTCCACTAGTATGGCATCCGGACTTATCATCAGAACTCGAAAAAACCATTTCCAACACAATATACTCTATGAGATCTTCTGCTTCGTGTGCCACTTCCCTCATTCGCTCTTCTAAACTGGTGAATTTGTCCGGAAATTTTTCAAGAAAGGCTTGAAAGGGATTAACATACTCATAGATAGAGATGATTATCTGTCTTTGTTCAAGAGGGATGGAAAACAGATTATGATTCAGGTTCAAGTCGATGGTGTTTGCAAGGGAGACAAGAGCAGCATAAGCCATCTCTGATTAAGCACACAAACTGTTTTTCTATCGTTTTTCTCTTGTAGGGGGGAAATCAAATGAAGGAAGAACAACAGGATTACAAAGAAAATGTGGACAATATGAGAAACAATTAAAGATAAGAAAAGAGGAATCAAGAAAAGCAGTTCAATCCAATAAAGCTTTGTGAAAATGGTCTACTTTTGCATCAAAAGCATGAGGAATATACATATCGTTTTCGTGGGACACCTGCTTTTGTTTTCACGTAAAAAGGAAAAGTAAATAAAATAAAAAATTGATCGGCTATAGTGTCCAAAAAAGTTGCTTTCTTTGATTTTTTTTTTCCATTTTTTTAACAAAATTCAGATAAAAATAAAAATAAAAAAGTTGATTAGTGTATACAATATTTCAAATGAAAACAGAAAAAATCAAGCATAGTGTTAAATCCATTACAATGCTGTTAAAGTAAGTGAAAGTTGGTCTAGTTTATATGAAGTCATCTCAATCATTGGAATGGAAGGTATTGCCAAAACTGCTCTGGCTAATGATGTTTATTACGATTCATTAACAATACAGCATTTTGATGTTCGTGTTTGGGTCACGGTGTCACAAGATCATAGCAAACATAAAATTGTTTTAAGCATCCTGAATTCCATGAAAGAATTCATTGTACCTAGATATTCAAGAGAGGGCGATGAGATAACAATCTTCCAAAATTTAAAATATAGAAGATATCTTATTGTGATGGATGATATGTTGAGTCAAAGTGTTTGGGATGATGTAAGAGAATTATTTCCTGAAGACCATAATGGAAGTCGAATCATATTAACCACGAGGTTGTTTTACGTGGCTGCTTATCCCAACTCCTGTAGCTTTCTTCGTCAAATGCACTTCTTGAGTGTTAATCAAAGTTGGGATTTGCTTAGGCAGAAGGTGTTTGTAGATGAAGATTGTCCTCCCATATTGGAGAACACCGGAAAGAGCATTGCAGAAAGTTGTAGAGGATTGCCCCATGCAATTATGGTGATTGCAGGACTCCTATCCAAGGTCGAAAAGAATTTAGATTCATGGGGGCAAATTGCAAGGAATGTATGTTTAAGTGTTGGAACGGGTCTTGGGTTATCCATCATTTTAATATGTAAACATAGGATAATTTATTAGCCCACACTTATCAATCAAAGTAAACAAGACCTTAGTGTTGTAAATATTCTTCTTCAATAGAATAGCTACATCTGCCGTAACAACAATGAATCAAATTCAACAATTCATTTGAATGTAGTGTTCGAATATTAAGGAATTGGCTACGAATGGGATCTGATGTGTTACAGAAATGCGCATAATCTTGTAAATAGGGATTAACTAAAGAGTGGCTAGTTAAAGAGGTGAATCATCTCAAGCTAGAGATCATGAACTTAACTTGTCTGTCTTAGTTTTTATTGCAGCATTATATTTGTGTTCTTATTTGTCCAATGATCTGCAGAATTATTTATTGACAGCTATTGTAAAGCTACTAATCCAGTTTTCCATTTTCAACTCCTTAATGTAGTATCAGTAGGATCAAAATTGCTAGGATTTCTCGGTTTCGATTGCAGTTCTTCACTTCAATTTCAGATTTGAATTGTTACAGAATGATATCTCAAATACAAAACACATATGGAGAGAACTTAACTAAATAGTTCAATACTAACTGCATAGTTAAACTACACTTCTCAAGAAATCAAAATTGTCCTAGCTCAATCAACTCTAGCCAGGCAACTCTTCAATTTAAAGTAAAATACAATTAAGCATATAAATTATAATAGCAGTTAACATTAACAACAATTAAGCCTTCAAAAACCACAAAAAAAAACAAAAAGCAGAAGATTAGAGATGTCAGGTCATACCATATTTTGCAGTAAACTTCATGTATAGATTAGATGACAGTCAAAGTTGCCCAGCTACAGCCGTGCAAAGTAGCATCAAACATCTGATTTTTTCCTCCTCTACATCAAATAGGCACAAATTTTGATATTGATTGAAGATTTATGAAATCAACATGCAAACAATGAAATGTAATTGCTTAATGAACTGCAGCAAGATAGCCTTCTCGAATGAAGAAAGGGGAATTCTGTAAACCAAAGCTGAGCTGAGGGACGCCATGAGGTAACAAACTGCATTGAACTCATAAAACGAGTAATCTTACATCTGCATTAACTTGAAGCAGAATTTCTTGAGAATTGAAAATCAAATCTTCAGCATTGGATGATTAAACAATGTAGTCACTTTCCAACTCTCTTGTGGTAATTCTCAACTATCTTTCAAATATCATCTGTTTTAAACGCAGCTGGAATCCATAACTAAATATGAAATATGAGAGATACATGAGAAAGCACCTTCTGCAGAAGGGTGTATTATATTATATTATGACCATTATGACCATCACCTTATTGCCTCCTTGAATTTGAATCATGGCAAGGTACGACACCATCATCTATATGGCATTCATTGTCGTCGAGATATAGCTGTCATTTCTTCTTTGTCGTAGTAGTAGTCACTGTCCTTGTCGTCGGAAATCTGAAACCTCAGGGTCGGCCAACAGAACAAACACATGAAACTAAGTTTGTAAAGTCATGACCAATCTAACTAACTAATACAATGTGTAGGTAGGAACAAAGGATTTGCTACTAGCCTACTATTTACCTCATCAGAATCAGAATCAGAATCAAATCTTTCGTGAGTCGTAGCATTAATGCAGATAACTTGAAGGGTGTTGTTTCCCAATTCTTCCTGTTCCTTTTGTATCTCTTCAGCCGACTTCACTAGAGACTTTCTCACACTCCCCTTAACCTCAATCAGTTCTAGCGTCGGAATTTCTCCAATATCTTTTGGAATCCGCTTGAGATCCCAACAAGAATGAAGCAGCAGACGTTTGAGGCAGGGGAAATGGCTACTTTCTGTTATCCATTTCTCCGGCCACAGAACTTCCATTAGAAGAACTTCCAACACAGGAAATGCTCCTTCCATTGTTTCCCACGTGCTGCCAACACAAGCGTTACCTTTTAGTTTAAGCACTTGAAGATTTGGCAGCGAACCAACAATGGCCAAGTCGTTCCAAGCAAGTCCCAAATTCCTCAAACTCAACCTTCTCAGCATCCTAGGAAAAGTGAACTTGTACGAGTTTGGCGGAGAGTCAACCCAACGACCAGCATTTACTTCCAACTTTTCGAGTCTATGCAGATGTACTAGATCATTCAGAGAAGCTGCATCTGCACCAGAGCAATCAATCTTTAACTTTTTCAGGTTTGGGATCTTTTTCAGGATCCTTTCGGTACAACTCTTACTTTCTAAATGACAAAGTGTTTGAAGGCTTTCTAGAGAACAATTTGTTTCTTCAGGGGGATCGTAGAAATAAATTGTACCATAAAAGTACACGTCTTAATTGTGGCATGAACCACTGTAACCCAAGATTAGAACTTACTACAACGTTGTTCGCGTGTCGTCTTTCTTTATCAATGATTAAGGTCTGCAGATTTTGAAGCTTCAATAATGAGGATCTAGAAATATCATGATAATCTCTAATGGAGATGGCGAGGTATCGTAGATGAAATAACTCATATAGTTGAGCCATTGATCTTGAGTCCTCCAAAACGGTGGCGGGTTCTGCTGCATCCAACACCCTCAGCAATCTCACACTCTCAAGAAAGTCCAGCTTTACTAAACGACTCCACCCCCCCGAGCATTTGATGGATTGTATGGTTGATCCATTTAACCTTGAAAATCGCCTTAGATTGGAGGAATCAACATTCACCCGACGCTGATTTTGCATGCTTTCTCTAAAGCTCTTCTTCTCAATATGCTTCTCCATCAGATTCAGAAACAACTTGGATTCATGAGCTTTTCTTATGCACAAGTCCCTCATCAGATCATGGAGGCTGCAGCTCTTGATTCTTCTACCATCACATTTCCTCTTTTTGACCAAAACAAGATTTCTCTTGACGAGTTCCTCCAAACACTCTTCTCCCACCTTTTCAAAGCTATCTGAGTCGATTGGAGGTTTCATGAAGCCCTCTGCTATCCATAATCTGATGAGTCTCGTCACACGGATCTCTTCATCTTCGGGAAAGGAGCCCATGTACAAGAAACATGGCCTCAGATATTGAGGTAAGTGTGTGTAACTCAAAGATAGTATCTCCTCAATTTGTTCTTGCTCTGCAGTTTCAGCGGACATCACATTTTCTGCTATCTCCTGCCATGAAGCTGGATTCTTGCTGACTGAGGATAGAAGCCCTGCAATCACCACAATTGCAAGGGGCAATCCTTTGCAGCTTCTTGCAATCTCCTTCCCGATTTTTTCTAATTCGAAAGGACACTCTTCATCGTTAAACACTTTCTTCTTGAGCAAATTCCAACTCTGATCCTCATCCATCAAGCTCATTGTACAGAGCCTGCTCGAAGGGTCTGGATAAGAAGCCACATCAGACAACCTCGTGGTTAGCAAGATTCGACTTCCATTACCGCCATCAGGAAATGCCATCCTCACAACATCCCATGCCCCACTTGTCCAAATATCATCCATTACGACTAAATATCTCCTGCCCATCAAAATTTTGTGCACTTTTTCTTCATCGGTTTGTCCCAATCTACCTGTGTTGAATTCTTTCAACGACTCCAGGAGGCTTGAAAGAATTCTCTGTGCATTATAATCTTGCGATATTGTAACCCAAACACGAATATCAAACTTCTCGACAATTAATGAATCATCATAAACATTTTTGGCAAGTGTAGTCTTGCCTATGCCGCCCATACCACATATTGGGATGACTTGGAGTCTGGATGGTTCCCCGCAAAGTCGGTCCTTTAACTCCATCACATAACCTTCAAAATTAACCATGGCATCGTCTTTGCTGATGTTAAAGAAACTGATGGATTGAGCTCGAAGAAGATAGATACAAACACCAAGAACAACGCAAGAATTTGTGGTGTATGATAGAACAAGAAAAGCAATAGAAATGACACAATCGATATACGTGGTTCGGCAAGAATTGCCTACATCCACGGAGGGTTAACTGCTCTATTATTATTGATCAAGAATGTAGATTACAAGAGTAGAACAGCCTCAATCACAGCTTACAACTCTGAACAGATTGTAGCTCTCAAACTATCAAGATCTCTATCTCTATCTACTTCTCTCGGCTTTACAAGGGTTATGAAATATGGAATGAATGAATTGTTTCATCCGACTCTAACTGCTTCAATTAATAGCTATGCAACAGCAAATCTTCACCACTCAAATTAGGAAGTAACTGAATAGAACAACGGCTCCCATGCAATAACAAATAACCGCTACAAACTTCCACCAACAGCTTTCCCTTAACTGGTTTTGCCAACAGCCTTCATTGAGCAGATTTGAAGTCACCCTTCATTCAACAATCTCCACCTTGACTAAGCAATCTTCAATGAACATTCAAGAACCAGCTTCCCCTCAAAACTGCCCCATTACAGGGCTTTCACACTCTCTTAATGAGAGACAAGACTTACCAAATCCAAGCAATACCTGAATTTTGGAGCAGGTAAAGCTTTGGTAAGCATGTCGGCTGCATTGTCTTCTGTGGACACTTTCACCATCCTTACAACACCATCGTTCACTAAATCTCTGACAAAATGATGTCTAACATCAATATGCTTTGACCTTTCATGAAACACTTGATGCTTTGCTAGATGAAGTGCACTCTGACTGTCACACTTGATCTCAACAGACTTTTGATCAATCCCAAAATCTCCAATCATACCCTTCAGCCATATTCCTTCCTTTACAGCTTCTGTAACGGCCATATATTCAGCCTCTGTTGTAGACAAAGCAACCACCGACTGAAGAAATGATCTCCAGCTGACTGCAGAGCCATACAGATTGAAAATGTATCCAGATTGAGACCTTCTGTTATCAATGTTTGCAGCATAGTCTGAGTCAACAAAACCTATCAAAGGATCCTCCTTCTCCAGTCTTGTTTTTCTGAATAATATTCCAAAATTAGATGTTCCCTTCATATACCTCAGAATCCACTTCAATGCCTTCCAGTGTGCCTTCCCAGGATCTGCCATGTATCTGCTAACAAGACTTACAGCGTGAGAAATGTCAGGCCTTGAACAAACCATTGTATACATTATGCTCCCAACAATGTTTGCATAGGGTATAGCATTCATTTCCTGCCTTTCTTCAGCTGTCTTAGGACTTTGATCAGCAGACAATTTGATTTGTTGAGCTATGGGAACAGATACTTGCTTGCATTCATGCATACCAAACTTCTTCAACACTCTTTTAATATAATCATGCTGAACGAGCCAAAGCTCTCCCCTTTCTCTGTTTCTCTTTATATCCATGCCCAAAATCCTCTTGGCATTTCCCAGATCTTTCATCTCAAACCTTGACTGGAGATCATGCTTCAAAATTTCAATTTCAGATGCTCTATGGCTTGCTATAAGCATGTCATCTACATATAACAGTAGATAAGCCACAGCAATCTGATCTTTCCTCTTAATGTATACACAGCTATCATATTTTGATCTCTGGAAACCAATCTTCAACATGTAATCATCAAATTTCTTGTACCACTGTCTAGAGCTTTGTTTCAAACCATATAGGGATTTTTTCAGCAAACATACCTTTCCCTCATCTCCTGGTTTAACAAAACCTTCAGGTTGTATCATGTAAATTGTCTCCTCAAGGTCACCATGTAGAAAAGCTGTTGTAACATCAAGCTGCTGCAGCTCCAGATCAAATTGAGCCACAATGGCAAGTAAGATTCTGATGGAAGAATGCTTTACAACAGGTGAAAATACTTCATTGAAGTCTATCCCTTCTCTCTGTGTAAAGCCCCTTGCCACTAACCTTGCTTTGAATCTGATTTTATTATGGTCTGACACCTCAATCTTTTTCTTATAAATCCACTTGCAACTTATAGCCTTTTGATGTTTAGGCTTATCAACCAGCAACCAGGTTTTGTTCTTCTGCAGAGAACTGATCTCTTTCTCCATGGCCTTGATCCACTCCTTGCTTTCTTTTCCTGTTGAGGCTTCTGAGTATGTTGCAGGCTCAGAAAACTCAACTTCCTCAGCAACATTTAAGGCATAGAATATCATATCTGCCTGACCAAATCTGGATGGTGGTCTAATAGCCCTTCTGGTCCTATCTCTCGCAAGCTGGTAATCTTTCAAGTCATCATCATCATTGGTTTGCTGTCCTTCTTCATCTGAGTTATGCTCCCCATCAGATTCATGTCCTTCATTGGTATTCTGATTTTCAGTTGGAAGCTCCACCTCAACTCCTGTGATGTTATCTTTAGAGTTTTGTCCCTCCTTCTGATTTCCAATATCTGTAACAGATAGAAATGGCATTTCATTTTCATTGAATACCACATCCCTACTTATGATGATCTTCTTTACCCCTTGTTCATAGCACCACAGCCTGTATCCCTTGGTCCCCTTTTGGTATCCCAGCATAACACACTTCAAGGCCCTTGGTTCAAGCTTATCTTTCTTTATATGTGCATAAGCTTTACAACCAAAAATTCTCAAGTGATTGTAGCTGCCCACATTGCCATACCACATCTCATCTGGGGTTTTAAAATCAATGGCAGATGATGGGCATTTGTTGATCAGATATGCTGCTGTAGTTGCTGCCTCTCCCCAGAACCTTTTGGGCAACCCTGACCCAAATAGCATGCACCTGACCCTTTCAAGTATAGTCCGGTTCATTCTTTCAGCTGTACCATTCTGCTGAGGGTTACCTGGTACAGTCCTGTGCCTTTTGATGCCCTTTTCTTTACAGAAATTCTGGAATTCCTCTGACAGAAACTCCAGTCCATTGTCAGTCCTTAAGCATTTCAGACTGGTATCCTTCTCAAGCTCCACCTCTTTGCACCACTCTCTGAACTTATCAAAAGCTTCTGCCTTGCTTTTCAGGATAAAGATCCACAGCTTCTTTGAATAGTCATCAATAATGGATATAAAGAATCTGCCTCCACCCAGAGTCTTGCTCTTTGAAGGCCCCCACAAATCAGAATGAGCATAGCAAAGGGGGGCTTGAGATTTTCTGGTTGATTCTTGAAATGGTGCCTTCTTGTTCTTTGCCAAGATACACTGCTCGCATGTTTCAAGATCTGATCCTTCAACATCTTTGATTATCTCCTTCTTTACCAGCTGATTCAATCCTTTTTGACCAACATGACCCATCCTTCTGTGCCAGAGGTTAATATCAGATTTATGTGATAAATCTAAAGTGCCAGCAACAGTTTCAGCCACCAAATGATACAGGTTGTGTCTTCGTATTGCCTTCATTACAATCTCAGACTTCCTCATCACGTGCAGACATCCTTCTCTGGATGCATAGCTGAATCCTTTTGATTCCAATAAACCAAGAGAAACCAGGTTCCTTTTCAACTGAGGAATATACCTCACTTCAGATAGAATCTTGATGCTGTCATCATGCATCTTTAACTTGATTCTACCAATGCCTTTCACTTTGCAAACTTGGTTGTTTCCCAGTAAAACTGACCCAAGATCTTGATATTCCAGATCCAAGAACCACCCCTCACGATGACACATATGGAAGCTGCAACCAGAATCCATGATCCATGCATCTTCCATGCGCTTCTGCATCACATTAAGGACCTCAGCTCCCTCACACTCTTCAGTGCAATCTGCAGAGCTCTGTGCTTGATTCTTTTGAGCCTGCTTGTTCTTCCAAGAGTAGCAGTCCCTTTTGAGGTGTCCCTTCTTCTTGCAATGGTGGCATTTTCTGGTTTCCTTTTCTGTGGATTCCTCTTCTTTGTTGGATCCCTGCTTCTTTTCACTTGGATTTGGCTTCTGTTTCTTTCCCTTTCCTTTGAACTTCTTGACATTCAAACCTTCTCCAGATGGTAGTTTCTTTTCATCATTGAGTCTCTGCAATTCTTTTGCTTTCAAGGCTGATTCTACTTCATCTAGAGAAATAGAATTCTCTCTGCCAAATAGCATGGCATCCTTTAGATGTTCAAAGGATCTTGGTAAAGCATTCAAGAGAATGATCGCTTTGTCTTCATCTTCCAAACTCACATCGATATTTTCAAGATCATCGAGTAGCTTGTTGAATTCATCAAGCTGCTCTATGACACTTCTCTCTTCCACAATCTTGTATGAATACAATCTCTGCTTCATATATAACCGATTTGCGAGAGACTTTGTCATGTAGAGCTGCTCCAGACGAGTCCATACCCCAGCTGCCGAAGTTTCTTTCGAAACCTCCCTCAAAACCTTGTCTGTCAAACACAAGACAATGGCACTGTGTGCCTTCTCCATCAATTCTGCTTTCTGCGCTGGTGTAGCAGCATCGGGAAAACCTCTCTCTCCTTTCAAGGCGTCCGCGAGCCCTTGTTGAACCAGCAACGCTTTCATCTTGATTCTCCACAGGCCAAAGTCATTCTTGCCGGAGAACTTCTCCGCATCGAACTTCATCGAGGTCATCGTGAGATCTTGATTTCCCACAGACGGCGCCACTTGTTAAAGAAACTGATGGATTGAGCTCGAAGAAGATAGATACAAACACCAAGAACAACGCAAGAATTTGTGGTGTATGATAGAACAAGAAAAGCAATAGAAATGACACAATCGATATACGTGGTTCGGCAAGAATTGCCTACATCCACGGAGGGTTAACTGCTCTATTATTATTGATCAAGAATGTAGATTACAAGAGTAGAACAGCCTCAATCACAGCTTACAACTCTGAACAGATTGTAGCTCTCAAACTATCAAGATCTCTATCTCTATCTACTTCTCTCGGCTTTACAAGGGTTATGAAATATGGAATGAATGAATTGTTTCATCCGACTCTAACTGCTTCAATTAATAGCTATGCAACAGCAAATCTTCACCACTCAAATTAGGAAGTAACTGAATAGAACAACGGCTCCCATGCAATAACAAATAACCGCTACAAACTTCCACCAACAGCTTTCCCTTAACTGGTTTTGCCAACAGCCTTCATTGAGCAGATTTGAAGTCACCCTTCATTCAACAGCTGATGGGTGGAGCATCTGATGAACTAAGAGCAGATGAATCAGCACCACGTTGTTGAACGTCTTTGCTGCTTGAGCTATGCTCGATTTCCTTCACTTCTCCAGTGATCAAAACAATCTCATCGATTACTTTTTGCAGATGGAGTTCATGTTTTCCACTGCATTTATATATACATTTTATTAGAGACTTAACTTTAGAGCGCGATGAAACTTGCTCCAACATATAATACTCTATTATATCTTCTGCTTCATATGCCAGTTCCCTCATTCGCCCTTCCAAACTGTTGAATTTGTCGGGAATTTTTTCAAGAAAGGCTTGAAAGGGAGTAACATACTCTGATAGAGATATGATTTGCTGTTTTTCTTCAAGAGGAATGGAAAATTGATTATGATTCTTGATCATGTCTATGGTGTTTGCAAGGGAGATAAGAGCAGCATAAGCCATCTCTGACTCTGATATATGCACAGCTTTTTTTTTTCTTTATTTGAGGATTTGATTATCTATGGAGAAGGGGTTAATAGTTGCTCAATTATGAATAGAATCAAGAAATTAAAACTTTTGTTATCCATCCATAGATGTATTGCAAATAGCTATCATAGTTATGAAAGTCCAAATGGACCCATTAATGTCCAGTGGGAATTAAAGATCACATGGATGAAGGACCATCTGCAAGAAATGGGCCAGAGTTTACCAATTTTTCTTTGGAAAATGTTTTAAGGCTATAGAATACGTGGATGATATGGAGTGTACAAAAGTTTAAAGGGTAGAAGATATCTAATAGTAATGAATGATATGTGGAGTACAAATGCTTTGCTTGGGATGATGTAACAAGTTTATTTCGTGATGATAATATTGGAAGTCGAATCATGTTAACAACGAGGCTATCCGACGTGGCTGCTTATCCCGATTCCTCCATCCCTCCTTATGAGATGAGACTCAGAGTTGGAATCTGTTTGGAATTATTCTTATGCAATTCTAAAACAACGGTATAGATTTCAATGTGTGTGGAGTTCTAAAGCAAAATGTGTACATACATGTTCACAAAAAGAAGCACAACCATATATATAGATATGAACGTATGTCTAGTTCTGACTTCTGATACCTTTTGAAGAGAAATTGGAACTGCAGGAGCCTTTGCTTTAGCAAAACCAATAATACCATTGTAGTTCCCACAAGCTAACATTGTAGTGTATTTTACAACTCCCCTATCACCCGATACTCTGGCCTCAACCGAAAATGCTTCTCCTCATATTCATCGATTCTTTTCATCCATTTGAATGCATCATCGAATCTCTCTGCTAACTCTAAAGTCAGGCAGAAGTCTAAATGCAAATCGAAAAATTTAAAAACATATGTTGCCATGATTGCCGTAGCCATATCAAAGCTTCAAAATCTTCAAACCTTAATCATATTCTTGGACGCGATAAATTGAGGCACTCGGACTACTTATGAACTGTTTACCTCAGGAAAGTTGGAGGAAGCCTCTACTAAGACATCTTTCCTTTTGTGGTGGGTTACCTGATCCGAAAGGGAAGACTTTCGCTCTAGAAAACCTGTAAACACTTTCACTAGTGTCCCACTATATTTGTGCTGAAGGGATACTGAAAATGACTCCTAACCTGAAGAAATTAGAGATTTATTGTTCTGATTATCATTTATCAAGATGGTACTTATCTCAACAATTTGGTATATCTGCATCAACTTGAGTGGTTTGGGACTTCCTTGGAATGAGATGACTGTTGTTGGTTCATTGCCGAATCTTGAAGTGCTTAAACTAAGGGATCACACTTGTCATGGCGACAGATGGGAAACAACTGAAGAAGACTTTCCTCAGCTGAAATTTTTGTCAGTCGAGAACTCAATTCTTCAGCATTGGATTACTGAAAGTAGGTATTTCCCAAGCCTCAATTGCCTAGCAATTCATTATTGTTGGAGAATTTCCATTGCTTGAATTGATTGAGGTTGATAAGTGGAACAAGAATCTTGTGAAGTCGGCTAAAATGATATGAGAGGAGCAACAAAGCTTCGGAAATGATTCCCTTCAAGTTCTCATTGGCCTTTGAATTAACCATTGCTCTTCCATGCTACACTTAGTGTAGTACACACTCACCACCACCACATGACATGTGTCCAATGTTACATTATTTTAATCCATGTCTCATATTATTTGAATTCATTATTTTATTCTTTGAAAAAGCTGAAAAGAGGCATTGACTTTGGACACGTTTGACGAGAAAATCTACTTGTTGGGCTCGAGAAAAATTTTACTTCTTCATTCAGCTCCTATCACCACCAATTCTCAAGCTTTTCTGCACTAGAATTTGAAAATCGTCCATGGTTTCTCCAAACTCCAACAAAGCATATCTTTCTTCTTCATTTTACATGCTCACCACCAGCTCCCCATATTCTCGAAGATGAGCAACAAATCTAAGGAAGTTCCTCGTAGAGGTAAATTTTTTAATATGTATAATGTGATTTATTTCACAAAAGAACATATTATTTTCTTAGGCATTGTTCTTCTTTATTCTTTCTTTTATACACTAATATTTGACTTTAGTGGTAGTTGATGATAAAGGTGGATTCTTTTTATATAACAAGTTAAGGTGAGTAAATTATACAAAACTATAATAATATTAATAATACAACAATATTGAAGTTGACTTTGGTGTTAATTGGAAACATTTATCTATACCTATATAAAAAGTGTGAATGTTTCTTACAAAATATGTTTTGCCTATTATGTCCATGATCTACACTTAATTTAAGGGTAAAAAAGTAATATAATATATCTAACTATTTATAAATAATTATTTGTAAATATAATATATTATATTTACTTCAATAGCTTTTGGTATAATTGAACTCTATTATATAAAATTATCCCAAAATAATAACAAAAATATTTCTTTAGTATATTATATTTATTTCAATAGTTTTGTTATAATTGAACTCTATTATATAAAATTATCCCACAATAATAACAAACTTATTTCTTTAATAAGGTATATAGATATAAGATTATATTAGTTTTTCCAATACAACATCATATTAGTCTGGCAAATTAACCACAAGGACAACGAAGATTATTTCTATCCAAGAGGAAGAAAAAATTAGATCCATCCACGAGTGTGTTATTTTCTTGCTATCGTTTCTTGAAGATTTTCCAGAGAAAGCCAATCGTTGGGAGAGCAAGATCAGGGATGTAGTGATGAAGAGATGAATCCATCAAGCATGAAAGTAGAATACCAGCTGAAAAATATAATGGAGCAATTAAATTGGTTTAATCGCTGGAGAAGTCATGGATGAGCGACCCGCTGCTATGTTATCATCATCATCAAGACTCGCACATACAGCCAATGATGCACGAGTGATCGGTTTAGACGACGATGTGATGGTAATAAAGGATCGGCTTTGTGGGTTGTCATCCAATCTTCAAGTCATCCCCATAGTTAATATGGGCTTGCTAGAACTCTTTATGACGAGCCATTAATCATTGAGCGATTTGAAATCCGTGCTTGAGTTTCGGTATCACAAGATTCTTTAAGGACATGCACATTCAATGAATTTGTTACAAAAGTACGGAAATGAGATTGATGCATGTGAAATTGCATTAAATTGTTTTAAAAACTTGAAATGGTTGATGTTTGGGGCACAAAGGTTTGGGATGATGTGAGAAATGTATTCCCTGATGATAATAATGTATTCCCTGATGAATATGTATAAGATTATATTAGTCTGGCAACTAGGACAACAACGAGGGGTAGTCCTGCACAACTTCTTGCAATCTCTTTCCCGACATCTTCTAAGTCAGGTGGGCAATTGCAGTTTGTGAATACCTTTTCCTTAAGAAGATCCCAACATTGAGAGTCATCCATGAACTTCATTTCATGAAGAGGACTATTGGGTTCAGGATGAGCAGCCACATCTAACAGCCTTGTGGTTAAAAGAGAAAAGAATATATTTCTTGTTGTCTTAAAAATATGCTATAATATATGTCAGTATTTTAAAATTAAAGATTAAGAAATTAAAATTCATTTTCTATAAATGTAGGTACATCATACAAATTGTGAACATTAAACAAAGAACAACGATTAACCAATTAATATCAAGATCAAGTCAATACAACCAAAATTAAATATCAAATTAATATTACTGATTCCCATTAAATAAAAAAATATTTAAAATTTTAATTAAAAATAGATTTAATTAAATATTTTAAAACCACTGTAATTTTAAATTTTTCTTTAATATTTTTTGAAAAAAATTGAACAATAGTTTTTAAAAAATAATTATTATTTAATTGAATGTTTTGATTTTATTTACCTATATATTGTTTGAATTTTTTTAATTTATCTAAATGAAAAGAAGAATTATGTTAACAGAGTGAATTAATTAACTAATTAATTTGTGTCTTATTAATCATTTAATTAAATTATATCGCGAAGATTTGATTTATTGTGGGTCCAATATTACTTTTGTATTAGATAACATTAATTATTCTTGTTATTTTTATTGAGTATCCTCTTATATGAGTGACGGTTGCTATATATAAGATCATATTATTATTATTATTATTATTATTATTATTATTATTATTATTATTATTATTATTATTATTATTATTATTCAAGCCACTCTTGTTTTATTACAGCTTTAATTATATAAGTGAATTATTTGCTAATGGTATCATAATAATTATATTATGTTAATATAATTTTTCTCCTAATTATAATAGGACGTACTCTAAAATTATCTATATAAATCATTGGATTTCAACTTGCTAATTGTTATGAACAATAGTTCAGAAATCCATTTTCACTTTACAAATTTCATTGCCAATTGTTTCAAAAATTCAATCACTTCAACATAACACATTCATTATTTTGATATTTTCACAATTATGAATATTCATAATGAATCGTCCACATCAAGTTCATCTTCAGGTAAAATTTAAATTTATTAAAATCTTATTTTGATGTAATTGAACTCTATTTTTCCGAGATAATTATTTATTATTTAAATAAATTTAGTTGCTTTTTAGGGAAGATAAGCTTAATTTATTATTCAATAGATGTTTATTTTATATGATGTCGACGGGGTTAGAATTTTAATATTTTAGTCTGATAGTGAAGTCATCAACTAATTACCTACGTAATTAAGCTGATATGTAATTTATTAAATTGAATATTTTCTTGTAAGTATAAGAAGCTGGAAAACTTGTGCTCTGTTATTGATGAAAAATGAAATCTTGCTGTTGTAACTGAGTTTACTTTTTTCAGTTTGTTGTAAGATATTGTTTCTTGAAAGTACATGATTCTGTTATATATGTCCGAGACTCTCTCAGTTTAAAAATTATGGAAAATATGTGTAATCTAATCTAGGGGCAGGATAGTTAATGATCTTGATATTCTCGCGTAAGAATTCAATGTTGTGAAAATAAAAATAGCAGATTTGAGTCATATTGTTTGTGGAATTAATTTCTTGTTATTCAAGCATATAGTTTCCTTATTCTATTTGGTGAGGTGTTATAAATTGGAGCATGTGGATTAGTCATTCTCATATGCAAGTACATATTAGTTAGATAAATAAAAATTTTGAGGTGATCTTCTAGATTGCTCTAATAGTGATTAGGCGGGCACTCTTTTTCACCATTTTTAAATTAGATACCACATTTAAATTTAATCAATTACAACATTATATTTTAACTTAAATGTGATTAAACATTTTTTTCCTTGTACAACTGCTTATGTCTATAGACAAAGAAGAAATCTACCAATGAAAAGAAAATATTCTAATTTAAATATGATACAAAGGCAAGAAAAGATAGATCAAGCTAAGAAAAATCGAAAACATAGAAATGCTACATTTATTTTAACAGATGACGTCGCTTCACATAAATCAAATGGTAAGTAATTTCTTAATTTGAAATATTATATATATATATATATATGATGAACAAATTTTGATTAAGCATGTCTATTTTTTCTTATTTTAGGTTCATCACTTTCTGGATTTTTAACTTTAGAACTACATGAATTAAAAAAAGTGTTCGATTGCAGTCATTGTAGTGCTGTAAGATTTGAGTATGAACCTCCTACTTTATGTTGTGATAGTGAAAAAATTCAACTTGCATCTTCTGAAGTTCCTGATGAATTGTACAAATTGTTTACTTCTGAATCACAATAGGCTATAGATTTTCGAAGAAATATTCGCTCATACAACTGTATATTTTCATTTACTTCATTCGGTGTAACATTGGATAAAGAATTGACATCTGCAAAATGAGAAGTGTATTCTTTTCGAGCACAAGGAATGGTTTATCATGGTCTTCCAAGATTGATTTCTAATAATACAAGTCTAGGTTTTTTTCAATTATACTTTTTTGAGACGGGAACTGAGGTTGAGAATATAGTGAATAAATTGAAAAATTCAAATATATCAGAAGCAGTTGTAAAGAAACTGATAAAAATTATGGAGGGTCAATCCATATGCAAGATTTTTTCGAAGTTAAAGGAATATCCTTCAATGGATAATGTTCAACTTCATATCTCAAAAGATGTGAACTTAGATTAACGAGTATACGATTCTCCAAATGCATATCAAGTTGCAGCTGTATGGGTTGAAAAAAATAATGATAACATTCCATTGGAGCGAGATATTGCAGTTCATGCTTATTCCGGCGAGAGACACATAATAAAACATTATTATGGATATTATGACCCACTGCAATATCCACTTCTTTTTCCAAGAGGCGAAACAGGTTGGCATCGAAATATTAAAAAGATTACTTCCACAAAGTCTATCACCGATAATGGTATGTCCTATATTTATTACATTGTAATAATAAGATTATTTATTTTTAATATAATCACATTTATAAATTTAATTTATTTGTTTATTTTTATACTTAAAATGTGTTTCAGTTCCCAACATGGATCTTGATAATGTTTTCCCCCTATCAAGAATTAGTAGTGCAGATGATGTTATATCTAGAGAACAAGGTATGTATATTAATTTTTTTAATCATGGAGTGAAGGTGCATCATTCATTATTTTTTTATTAAAAAAACTTTTAATAAATTACTAATAATGAGCATAAACTAACTTAGAAAATAAAAGGGCAAAATGAAAAAAAAAAATTAACAATAGGTTGCAATTGTTTAGTTACCCCAAGTCCGAAACCTTAATTGTGTGCATACTTAAGTGATTTAAAATTATTTTGTGGAATGATCTCTTCAATTTTTTAATTTTATTATATTTTATATAATTTACAGTTTTGAGGAAGCAAAGTGATAAAAATATCTCATATAGAGAATATGCATGCTACAAGCTACAAATAAGAAATCCTAGGCAATCTATACTTTTATTAGCAGGGAAACTATTACAACACTTCATAGTTGATATGTATATAAAATTGGAGATGATAAGACTAGATTTTTTCCGTCAAAATCAATCAAATATGAGAGCTAAATTGTATAAGGAATTGTGGATAGTGTCTTCAAAGAAGAATTGAAAGGAAAAGAAGTTGGTAAAAGAATTATTCTTCCTGCAATATTTATTGGTGGTCCAAGAGATATGAGACATAGATATCTTGATGCATTGGCATTAGTACAAAAATTTGGTAAACCAGATTTATTTATTAGAATGACTTGCAATCCAGAGTGGAAGGAAATACAAGAAAAATTACATGTCGGACAAACAACTCAAGATCGTCTGGATTTAACATCAAGAGTATTTCGAGCAAACTTATAGGACTTGAAAGATCAATTATTTAAGAAAGAGATATTTGGAAATGTAGTTGCACATATTCATGTAATTGAATTAAAAAAAATGGGGTTTGCCACATGTTGATAATTTTCAAGTCAGAGCAAAATGAAACACTAAAACAACGATGGTATACACAAATATGGATTAGAAAAAGAAATGATCGTGATTGTATGAGAGGATCTAAAATAAAAGGCACAATTCCAGACGAGTTTCAATCACCTGCATTTTTCCTATTTTTTAGATCTGCATCGTCGCTACACTATTAGCATTGAATAACTGTAATAAGTGAATATAATATATAATAGATTTCTAACGTAATTCAAACAATATGTGAACAAATAAAATATTCTTTCAAATATTCAAAAGTTTAATTATCTAGATATATGCTTTAAAAAGAAAATTTACAAAAAAAAGCTCCAAGAATGCATTGATATAACAAGCAACTACGATACATTGGACAAATTTATAAACCAAAAAGAAGAAAAACAAACTTCTCCACTCATCAAAATCAAACAAGAAAAAAAATAATGTCAATATAGACGCTCGTTTAAGATCATTCGGACATATTAACACTGTGATATTTTTTTCTTCAAATTTTACTCTTTTCATCAATAATATTTATTTATGAATTATTATAAGTTGTAGTTGTTATCTCTATAACATCACTTATCTCTTTTCTATGTTATATTTACTACTTTCATTCTTCGTCAATTAATCTTACTATGATTAGAACTATATAAAATATTTAACATTAAAATATTATAAAACTTATATTAATATATCTAAACAAAAAAGAGGACAAACCACGTGCAACGCATGTATCCTCTGCTAGTTATAACAAATTTGTAAATAATAAATAGCATACACAGTTTTTTTTTAACAGAATAGATACATACTGGTTGTATTCTACTTTTATTGCAATAAATGAGGCAAATTTATACTTTAGTATTTGAATGTCTTTATTTTCGAAATTTTTAATTCAAAATTAATATATTGGATTTATTTGTTTTATTCTATGATGCATGTTTATATTTTCTAATCAAAATCTGTTGTTGATAAAACAGGGAGTTTTATATCCACTAGTGGCCAAATGCGATGGTTGGGATATATAAAACAGTGTCTTGGCACGGACAATATGAACCATATGAAGCAATCGTGTTTTGGCATTCTCTTCGACATTCCAGACCTATTGTTTCAGGGACATTTGTATCAAATTCTTCTAACAAAACTTGAGAAGAGTTCTCATGGGAAGCATCGACTGTCATTTCGAATCAATGACAGTGTAATTGATTTTGGGCCTTCAGATTTTGCGCTCATGACCGGCTTAAAGTTTGACGGGTTGGTACAAACACCCGAAACTTCAAACTTCCATCAAGAAGTTTTCCACGGTCATTCCGAGATGTGGTTTAGTGATATCGAAACGGCTTTCTTAAAGGAGTGTGGAAATTGTGGCGGAATATCAACACTATCACTGCAATTGGCATTTCTTTACATTGTATATGGACTCTTGTTAATACATGACTGTACTTCACAAAAGATAGACGTGCAGTACATTCATTTGATTGATGATATGGTTAAGTTCAACAATTATCCATGGGGGCGTGTTGTGTATGAGTTCCTGGTAGAAGGTACTCACATGGCGAGCGATAGGCTCGATAGTCTGATTGAGCAAGGTGAAATAATAAGATTAGATGCTCAAGGATTCATATATGCACTTCAGACATGGGCATACGAGGTCATTCCTGATTTCGGTGCTCGCTGTGCTACCAGACTTGTAGAGATGGAACATCGATTCCCTAGAATGCTTCGCTGGAAGGCAATTGAATACTTCAAGTACGATGAAATGATCATTTATTTTCTTCCATCTCCGGAGTTAACAGTGGTAACATTCTAACTCATGAAAAATTAATATCTTATATGTTGTGATTCTATTGTATGTTCCAAAAAATTAACCAAAAAAAAATTATGGATAGGTACCTATCAAATGGACAGACATTGAAAGTGAACGTCTCATGCTCCTCGGTTTGCCTGAATACGATCATGATTTCCTGTGCGCACCAATACTATCCACATCAAAGCTAAAAAGATCCAAATTAGATTTGGACGTATCTTCTTGTAAAAAGAAAGTGACAATTCATCCAGTAATGAAGATGAAAAGATGCAAGTTGAATTTTGACGAACATGAAGCCATGTCTTCCGGTAAAAAGAAACGATCAGTTGGCTTGGTGAAAGCAGTGGGGTTGATTGACGAAGAATCCATTCACAATTCACGTAGTTCACATGGTGTCCCGACTCGTAATATAATCTTACAGTCTCACTCTCCTGAGTATCGACGTGAACCTTTGTCGGCTATTTCAAAGACACAGTCATGTGAACCTCACATCTCTATTGCTGAAGAATGGCCTGATAGTGAGGTGTGTATCTTTATGAATTTTCCCGCAAATAAGAATTGATAGATCTATTTCTCATTTTTTTTATGAATATTAGTGTGTGAATGTTTGATTATTTTATTTGATATTATAAAATAAGTGTCTCATGTCAAAAATATATTTTCGACAGAATCTTTTGCTCATTATGAATGAGATGATGGATAAGATTTCCAATGTCGAGGTGAAGATAAGTATGATACATAATTTGTTGATGAGAGGCAATATGAAAAATAATATTGTCAAAAGATTGGATGGGGATATGGAGCAGAGAGGTGCTGAATTTCCTGCCCGTATTGATCGGGCTGAAGTTGTATCTCCTTATGGTGGTGTAGAAATACCTAACAAGAGGGATGAAGGATTTACACCAAAATTGACCCCTCCAGCCCATGTCAGATGTGCTTCGAAATCACAGCAATGGGCACACATAGCACCCAAATTCTTAAAACCTGGTTTCCAACTCACTAGTAATCACTCTAAGAAAAATGAACCTTCTCTAAAGGTCCGAGCTGTATCGCCAGCCATTACACCCAAATCCATTACAGGCACCAATTATAAGCCATATGATCCTCATGATGCTGATTACAAGAATAATGATGTCCAACTTTTTGAAGAGTGGTATATTGAAGCAAGGGCCGTTACACCGTAAACATCATTATATATTACTATTCTCTTTAATAATAGATCTTTATCCATATATTATGAATATATATATATGGATAAAGTATTGGTTTAATGTTGTAATTGAATCATTATCAATTTATTGTGATTGTTGCAGGCCCTATAAGATTCTACTACCCACATTAATAATTGGTGAAGCAAACGGGTTATGGTTCGACAAAATATGGGATCGCGAAGGTTGGCTTAGAGATGATGTAAGTATACATTTTTAATTACTTTAGTTTTTAGTACCTTCAACAAGAGTTAGAAGGTAATAATAAATCTAGGATAGATCAGAAACAAAACAGAGAAGGGACATGGCATTTTTATATGTATGGTGTTATTTTTTTAATAATTGTTTATGATATGCAGCACATTGATGCACTGATCAACTTACTCATTCTGAATTATAAAAAAAATCCTTCTCAGTTTTTGGATGGGTGGACTTGTATGGAACAAATCTGTTGGGTATGATTTCTGACTTTTTATATATGTTTTTGAGCTTAGATAATTATCAAATTTTATTAAACATTTATCAATCTCTGCTCCTCCGCAGGGAACCCTCACACAAACAAACTTCGAGGTAGCAGAAGATCGAATTATGCCTTACGTGATGGGGCGTTATCCGATAATAGGAGGAAAAGCATGGACTCAGGTCTCCAATGTGTACGGAATTGGCCATGTTCTGAAAAATCATTGGGTGTGTTATGAGATATCAATTGAAGAGCAAAAAATCACTGTTTATGATTCTATGCACCATTCCAATGATTGGATAAAAGTTGCAGAACCTTTTCACAAAGTTGCCAGAACCATTCCTTGGCTATGTCAGAAAGCAGGCATTTGGACACACAACAAATTCACTACACCCTTAAAGCCAAAATGGGATGTAGTATCATGCACTGAAACACGAGAACAATCGAATAGCTCAGATTGTGGGATACTGGCCATGAAGTATTTGGAGTGCAAGGTATCGGGCCATTCGATTTCGTCAATTGACCCAGATAGATGTGGAATTTTCCGCATGAGCTATTGTGCGCAGCTGTACTGTGTTGGGGTTGATGAGCATAAGAAAAATAAGCTCACTAAAAGCATGGATTAAAAAAGGTGACGTTGGCTATGTTTGTTTTGTGTGTTTCTGATATCTTGGATTGAAGACGCGGTAGATGTGTTTTTTCTTTTGAAATTTCATGAACAATTCGTGAAATGATTCAGTCCTCGATCTATATGGTCGAATATCTTTTGTATATGGGCGGCGGAGTCCGAACCCTTTTTGCATGTAAATTCAATCGAAGATGTCTGGTGTGGTATCATATCTTTTGTGTATGTGGTCGTCAATGGCCAAACCTAATGGCATATAATCTTCGATGTCAGCTGAACAACAAAAGGAGTAGAGCAATTTTTAAAATGGTATCAAACAAACACTTGGAGTGCAAGCTTCATTTAGTAATTTCATCGAACAGTTGGTGTGTTATGAATTAATACAAAACGAATTTGCGTAGGAAGGTAGGTTGCAATGTATTGGCACCATTTCTTTTATTCTTTTTATTTATATTTTCTAACTTGCTTGAATGAGGAATATTAATTTGTCAATATTAGTTTTGATTTTATTATTTCTTTTTTTTTCATTATTATTTAAGATATAGTTTGAAATCTAGTTAAGATGGATTATATACATAATGTTAGTGTTAATATTATCTCGAATATAGGATAGAATAATACTACTATGCTAAATTGCTAATTACTAATTAGTAATTACTATGTATATATGATATAGGATGTAGGATATATTCAATAATTTTGACTTTTGTTTATAAAAATGTTATTATTACTCCTTAATTTGAAAATATTAATTGAGAGATGACAATTATTGATTTTAATTAATATTTCAGGTAAAATATATTTTTTATTAGTATTAGTCATTATTTTTAATATTAGATAAAATTATCATTTTGATTTATTTTATTTTTATTACTTAATTGATTGAGGAATATTATTTTGTCAATATTAGTCTTGATTTTTTTTAGAGTATATATTATCTCGATTCTCGGATATATAAAATAGAGTAATATAAATATATAAATTACTATTTACAATGTATATATGATATATTACTATTGATTTCGATAGTATTGTTAGTTGTTACTAACTTATATTGACTTTGATCAACTAATTGATTTTGTTAATATCAATTAAAAATTATTAATTTCAATTAATATTTCATGTAAAGTATTATTTTTCATAATATTTGGTTAATATTAATATTTATTTTGATAATATAGTATTAAATAAAACTATTATTTTATTTTATATTTATTATTTAATCCACCTTGATCGATGCACACATATCATATTGTCAATGAATTGAAATATTATTTCATTTCATAGCTTTTATTTAATTAATTGAGAAGTTTTAAATCTAATACCAGTAATGTATATTACCATTAATTCCATTTTATTATTAATTGGAATTTTTAACAAAAATAAATTTTATTTTAAAAACATTAGAGTTAATAAAAATATATATATTTCGAGTTTCAAATCGAATATAGTTCGAAAGTTGTATCATGAACTAACTCATCTAACTACTCGTGAGAACTACTCACGAGACTGCTCGATTAACTACTCGCGAGCTTCACGAGCCGAGTAAGCTCGCGAGCTTCTTAAGCCAAGCACCCCCGAGCTCGAGCTCGCTTAGCGAGCTCGAGCTCGACTCGTTTATGAACCGAGTCACATTCGAGCGAGTTTTTTTCGAGTCGATCTTCGAGTATCTCACGAGTAGCTTGGCTCATTTACAACCCTATTTGTAATAAAAGGCCCAAATGATGGGCTTTCTAGCCCAATTACGATTTTAATTATTCACGTCCCAATTATGATCCGATCAAGATGAATCTATAGAAACATATGTTAGAACATTAATATGTTACTAAGACAAATGATTTATGCTTATGTTGCTAAATATTCCATTCTGAAAATCCAAGTTAAAGCAAGTAACAATTGGACTTAGAAGATGATAATTTCTTAACTGTTGCTTAATGTGGATTAGTACGACTCATATGAGGGTTTCGAACTACAATAGTAAACAACTGATGGAAAAATCAGTCGAAGCCATATCAATATTCCATTCTGAAAATCCAAGTTAAAGTAAGTAACAATTGGACTTAGAAAATGATAATTTCTTAACTGTTGCTTAATGTGGATTAGTACGACTCATATGAGGGTTTCGAACTACAATAGTAAACAACTGATGGAAAAATCAGTTGAAACCATATCAATATTCCATTCTGAAAATCCAAGTTAAAGTAAGTAACAATTGGACTTAGAAGATGATAATTTCTTAACTGTTGCTTAATGTGGATTAGTACGACTCATATGAGGATTTCGAACTACAATAGTAAACAACTGATGGAAAAATCAGTCGAAACCATATCAATATTCCATTCTGAAAATCCAAGTTAAAGTAAGTAACAACTGGACTTAGAAGATGATAATTTCTTAATTGTTGCTCGTAACTATTGGAGATGAAGGGTTTAGGGTTTAGGGTTTAAGGGTTTAGGGTTTAGAGTTTCAGTTTTAGGGTTTAGGGTTTGAGTGACACATAGAATTTGATAATTTGATTAATGTTTTAATTTTTCTCTTCAAAAGAACAAAATATATATGTTTCTTCAGCTAAATATTTCTTATCCTTTAAACTAAAGAAATAATTTTATTTATTTTTGGGATAATTTAATACAATAGAGTTCAATTATTCCAACACTATTAAAATAAATATAATATAATATAATATATCTACAAATAATTATTTATCAATAATTTTATATAATTCCCAAAAACTCAATATTATGTACTATAAAATATAAATTGTAAAATGATTAGAATACAAATCATAACAAAAATATAATTTTCAAAAATATATTTTCTGTAATTTAGCATATCCAGAACGAGAAGATCCACTTAATTTAAAAATTAAATACAAAAACGACCAAATAAATGTTTAACTTCATTTTGGCGCAATTGTTGAATTTTTTGCCGCCTCTTTTCTTTTGGTTTCCCTCTCTGTTTCCCAATTCTTGCAAATACAGAAGTGCTTGCCGCCCAGTTTCAAAAAATTTTAAATGTGTAAGATTATGGGTTTATTTATTGAACCAATAAATACTAGCTACTACCAAACTCCTCATTCAGGTAAGCGTAAGTTTGTTGGATAAATTATATTCTCTGATTGATTCTTATTTCATTTTTTATTTCTTTATAATCGATTCAAGAACTATTACAGAAATCAAAGTTCTTATTTCTCATTGTTGTTTCTTATTTTGTAATTATACAGGTCAGTCGCAAATTCATTCTACTCAAGTATTACGATGCCGTAAAGGCCAGGAAGTTACAGCTTCAATTTTGCATTACAAGTATTTGTTTGTTTGTTTGTTACGATGTCGTAAAGGCCAGGAGGTTACAACTTCAATTCTGCATTCCAAGTGTTTGTTTCTTTGTTTGTTTGTTATGATGTCGTAAAGGCCAGGAAGTTACAGCTTCAATTAACAATGTTTTTGCTGAAGTTTTTTGTAGCAGGTATTTCCTGCAGTATTTATGGTTTATATGCGACAATTGTTACAAAGAAATCATAAATGAGGGTGCTTGGTTATATTTAAAGAGGTCTGTTCTTTTTCCCTTTTTATAATCGTTTTTTTTTTCGTATTTTCTAATCATACTTAGTTTCGAACTTATCTCATTAAGTTCTTTTTTTTCATTTTTCAGAATTGTTTAAAGAACTTGCAGAAAAAATTCATCAAGTTCTTTTTCCCATTTGTATAGTTTCGAACTTATCTCATTACATTTTTCTTATCATACTTAGTTTCGAACTTATCTCATTAAGTTCTTTTTTTTTCATTTATGAATTCAGCTTATAGAATTGTTTAGCCACTTTGAATTCATAAATCAAGGAGGCGCACATATATATCATAATAATATCAGCAAACGTAACCACAATGACAATAATTCACCAATTCAAATATACAAATACTGATGATACAACTTCTTGATGATCAAATCAAAAGTTCTCCTCCTCCTCCTTCGTCTTCTTCTTCTTCTTCTTCTTCTTCTTCTTCTTCTTCTTCTTCTTCTTCCAACATATACGACTCAACTTTCAACTCAATCTGCACCAGTATCACAACTAGTCAGAGACTCAAAGCATAAATAATTTTGGGGGCTTAAAGAAACAAACAAAAAATAATATAAGAATTTATTTGCAAGTCATTCATGTGAACCTAAACCACAATTGATCTGTCTTCGATGCCAACTTGCATCATTGAATGGATTGGTGCATAGCTCCAGTGGAGGAATTTTGTGTGCCTATCACCTACAAATTTAAATACAGAAATTAAGTGATTGAACTTATAAAAATATTGTATGCTAAAACTTTTTGAAATGGACTGAAGAAAATTTTATGTCTCCCCACATGAGTATCATGGTTCCAGCCAAAAACATAGTCATTTGAAATATCAGGATAACATCTTCTCAAATCTGAAGTAGTTGGCGCATCGGTTGGATCATTTTGTATGGGGTCTAAGCGAGATGATTCCAATTCGACACCATATCTTTGTTCTTGCCCTACAAAATAAAATATGTTAATAATTCTTTCATTAAGAGAATCTGTCAAAAGTTTAATATGAATTACCATTCAATCTGGTTCCGCATGTACGTGAAACACCACCTCTTGCCTTTTTGCAACCTCTGCCACGTTTTTTAACCCAATGGTTCGGCTGTTTGATATTATTCATACCACGAGTCTTCACATTAGGAGGATTTCGAAATCGGGCTTCAGGGATTTTCTCTTTAGTATTGGAACATGTGTTTTTTGGTGGCGTAACTCCCTTTAGAGCACATAGCTCGTCACAAAGCGCTGAAATGTGCTTCTTAATGATGAATTTGGCTTGTGGGTCATCTTTTGAGTCTTGTGCAAAGTCATATGTCAGCCTCATAATGTAATTCACAAAAGCCATACCAGACTCTGCTTCACGACCATTGGATTGTGTCTCGCGTGGTGTGAGATAAAAATTTCTCAATTTTGCATCTTTCATCCACCTTTTGAGTATGCACTGATGTGGTAATCTATGAACATTCATCGACATAAGGACCTGGAATATGTGAGAGCATAGAACACCCTGAGATTCCCACAAATGACACGTGCAAGATGTATTGTGCGTTTTTTGGTTGAATAACACAGATCGTGTGCGTGATGAACCCCAATTTGCGGCCACTTGAAATTCGAGATCATCCACAGAGTAATCAACTGGTTTCTGGATGATGTCAATATTGATAGCATGCGCAACTTCAGATTCAAATTTTTTATATACATTGCGTGTGAATACTTTGGCCGCATGCATCAACAAAGGGTTGTTCTCAACATACTGGCCAGGAACATTAATACAAAGGGCGTCCTCCGTACTCTCCCTTGTGCGCCAATCATTTTGAACTTGTTCATATTGAAGAACAAACTCATAAAGAGACCCACTTGCTGAGCACAAGTCCTTCAAAATCTTATTCGTAACCTCACTCCTTGAGGTAGCATGCAATCCAGCAGAAAAACGGCTATTAGTAAACACAGAGGACCATCTTCTCCTAAGGTTATACATACTGTTGAACCATCTATTCTCACAAAGATCATAAGTATCTATAAGATTTTGCCATGATTGCTCAAACTCATCTTCATTTTCACACCCGTTCATGCAGTGATGCCACAACTTCTTGAACTCATTATTACCATTCAAAGATCCAAAATGAGAAGGGGCATTCTGATTGATATGCCATTGACATAAATGATGACTTGAAGTACGAAAAGTGTAGTCAATTCCATTCATCAAAGCCTGGCATTGATCAGAGAAAATAACTCCGGGCTCCTTGCCAGACATAGATTCGAGGAAAGTACCAAATAACCATTCAAATGATTTTGTAGTCTCATCGGATAAAAACGCCAAACCAAACATGACATTATTACAATGGTGGTTGATCCCGACAAATGGAACACAAACCAGATTGTACTTGTTGGTTCGATAGGTGGTGTCTACAGATAACACATCCCCGAAGTAATCATAGTCGACAGCACATCGGGAATCACGAAAAAAGAAATTCATTAGACGACCTTCGTCATCTAACTGTACATTCCAAAAGAATAATGGCTCGCTATTAGATTTATTGAGGAAAAATTGTAGTAGCTCGTTGGCATCGCCATTCTCAACCTTAGTCTTCTTCTTAATCCGATCCATATGTGCATACGCATCCTTACTGGTAAATCCAACATTCATGATACCACCAGATTCCTTCTCCATATATCGAAAAGCTCGACTCACTCAAATTCCTGCTGAATTCAATGCTTCCAAAATGGATTTTTTAGCATGTGACATATTACGAGCTGAACGTAATAAATAGCTTTGATCTGGTGACAATAATTCATGATTGTGCTCTTTATAGAATCGACATATTGTCCAAGGACCATCTCTCTCACGTGAGACACGAAGCATAGCTTTACAATCTGTCCTTGTCACCATCTTCTTATAGTCAGCCAACTTTCCAACAGATCGTTTGTTATCCGGTTTCCCTTCACAAGAGCATTGATAGACTTTCATCCGTATCTCATTAGTTTTATTGAAATAATTTTGAGTACCTTTCTTTACACTAAATCCCATTAGTCGAGCATATTCACAATACAGTACATAAACTTGATCAAGGCTCTCCACAACTGAACCCTCTTCTAATTTTTTTTCAATTTCAATTTCAACATCATCTGTAATAGATTTTTCAAGGTGACTCTGATCGTGGTATGGAGAATCACATTCTTCATTTCCCAAAGAATGATTTAAGTCAAAATCCATCAAGTCAATACCTAATATCAATGGCAAATGCACCAAAAATAAAGAAACAATAAAGCAACAGTTCAATGAAGGTTGATTTAAAATAATTCCTTTTACTATATAGAAAAGTAAGACTAAATCACTTTCTAACTTGCCCCTTTCAAACATTGTTCCCTTTTCAATTATTTCTGTAATCAATATGAGCAGCTACATAGTGGATTAAAAGTTTCAATTGCACCCAAACACCAAACATGCATCTAAAATTGTTAAATTTTTGGTTAATTTTTTTCTTGATTATTTGTTCAAAATTAGACGAACCAATTATATTTTTGCATAATTTTTTGTGCTTTAAGGAAAAAAGTGAGCAAACTTACTATGTGGATAGAAATTTGGAGTGAGTCAAAAAATGAATCTTCAAAGTGATTCTTGCTTCATCTACGATTAGATCATGTCATTCTTCCTAATGCTCCAAAACCTGGGTAAAAGCACAAACTTAGAGAAATTGATCCATAATATTATTCCATGAGATACGGTTACTAGACAACATTGTAATTAAAATGGTACAACAACCGAATACATATTGAAGCTGTAAACAAGGCATGAGAGCATAAGAGTAGTAGATAACAGCCTGACACCAAAAAGTGAGAATGGGATATACACGAATAGTCATCACCACCATCCTCCATAGCAGTATTGGAACATTATGAATTTATGATTTCACAGTTAACTATAGATGCAAATTCAAACATTACAAGCCGACCCAGAAAGTGATAGAACTCAAATATTTACGATATGCCTACCTACCACCATTGAGGTAACAATCCACAAATGATAATTGGATCGCCACAACTTCCCCAGCACCTATCCTTTAATTTTTGGGCAGGAATAAGAAATAAATCGTGGCAGCTCTCTGCTAACTTGTTGCAGTTTGGAGAAATTATGAAGGAGTTTAAGAAAATGGGGAGCTGGTGGTGAGCATGTAAAATGAAGAAGAAAGATATGCTTTGTTGGAGTTTGGAGAAACCATGGAGGATTTTCAAATTCTAGTGCAGAAAAGCTTGAGAATTGGTGGTGATAGGAGCTGAATGAAGAAGTAAAATTTTTCTCGAGCCCAACAAGTAGATTTTCTCGTCAAACGTGTCCAAAGTCAATGCCCCTTTTCAGCTTTTTCAAAGAATAAAATAATGAATTCAAATAATATGAGACATGGATTAAAATAATGTAACATTGGACACATGTCATGTGGTGGTGGTGAGTGTGTACTACACTAAGTGTAGCATGGAAGAAACCTGCTCTTTTGAAACTGCAAAGAAATTTTAGATTTTCTGCTTCACATTAGAGATTTATCAATTCTTGTCATATGTATCGGGAAGCAAACCTCATCTTCCTCGGACGCAACCTCATCTTCCTCGTCATCATCCTCATATTCTGCCAACAGAACAAACACATGATACTGGTCGTGCAACAATAACATGAAGAAAAGGATATATAATTAAGGTACATATAAGTAGATCCCTAAACTATCAAAAAGATGGAACAAAAAATCGCTTAAATTAATGTCATATTCAACCACATGAATGAGTATAGGGTCCTGCATGTATGTTATTCCATTAATGACCTATATAACTAATATAATGTATAGGCATGAACAAAGGATCTGCTACTAGCCTACTACTTACCTCCTTATCATGATAATAATCAATGTAGAGAATTTGAAGGGTGTAGTTTCCCAATTCTTCCTGTTCCTTTCGTATCTCTTCAGCCGACTTCACTAGAGACTTCCTCACATCACCCTTAACCTCAATCAGTTCGAGCGTCGGAATTTCTCCAATATCATTTGGAATCCCTTTGAGATTATCACAAGAATCAAGCAGCAGGCGTTTGAGGCAGGGGAAATGGCTACTTTCTGATATCCAGTTCTCTAAATCCAAACATTCCATTAGAAGAACTTCCAACCGTAGAAATACACCTTCCATTGTTTCCCATGTGTTGCCAACGTAAGCAGAATTTTTCAATTTAAGAACTTGAAGATTTGGCAGCGAACCAACAATGGCCAAGTCGTTCCAAGGAAGTCTCAAATCCCTCAAACTCAACCTTTTCAGCATCCTAGGAAAAGTGAACTTGTACGACTTTGGCCGAGATTCAGCCAAATGACCAGCATATACTTCCAAGCTTTCGAGTCGATGCAGATGTATTAGATCGTTCAGACAAGCTGCATCTCCGCGATGAACACCATCAGAGCAATCGATCTTTAACTTTTTCAGGTTTGGGATCTTTTTCAAGATCCTTTCAGTACAACACCTATGTTCAACATAGGAAAGTGTTTGAAGGCTTTCTAGAGAACGAGCTGTTTCTTTGGGATCGTAGAAATAAATTGTACCATAAAAGTACACATGTCTTAATTGTGGCATGAACCACTCTAACACAAGATTCCAAGTTATTTCATCATCCAACTTGTGTCTCTTTTCTTGATGAATGATTAAGGTCTGCAGATTTTGAAGGTTCAGTAAGGCTCTCGAAACACCATGATCATATCTAATGTGGAGGTATCTTAAATGAAACAACTCATACAGTCGAGCCATTGATGGAGAGTACTCCACATCTGCACGTTCTGCATCCAACACCCTCAGCAATTTCACACTCACAAGAAAATTCAGCTTTACTAAATGACCCCACGAGCATTTGATGGAATGTATGGTTGATCCATTTAAGCTTGAAAGGTGCGTTAGATTGGAAGAACCAACATTCACACGACGCTGATTTTTCATGCTTTCTGCAAAACTCTCCACAATATGCTTCTCCTCCATCAGATTCAGAAAGAACTTAGATTCATGAGCTTTTCTTATGCACAAGTCCCTCATCAGATCATGGAGGCCACAGTTCTTGATTCTTCTACCATCACATTTCCTCTTTTTGACCAAAACAAGATTTCTCTTGACGAGTTCCTCCAAACACTCTTCTCCCACCTTTTCAAAGCTATATGAGTCGATTGGAGGCTTTACAAAGCCCTCTGCTATCCATAATCTGATGAGTTTCACGACACTGATCTCTTCATCTTCCGGAAAGGAACCCATGTACAAGAAACATGGCCTAAGATATTGAGGTAAGTGTGTGTAACTCAAAGATAGTATCTCCTCAATCTGCTCTTGCTCTGCAGTTTCCGCGGACTTCACATTTTCTGCTATCTCCTGCCATGAAGCTGGATTCTTGCTGGCTGTGGATAGAAGCCCTGCAATCACCACAATTGCAAGGGGCAATCCTTTGCAGCCTCTTGCAATCTCCTTTCCAATGCTTTCTAATTCATAAGGGCAATGTTCATCTTTAAACACCTTCTTCTTGAGCAAATCCCAACTCTGATCCTCATTCATCAACTGTATCTCATAAAGCTTGCACCAAGGGTCTGGATAAGAAGCCACATCAGACAACCTCGTAGTCAGCAAGATTCGACTTCCATTACCATCGTCAGGAAACACCTTCCTTACAACATCCCATGCATCACTACTCCACATATCATCCATTACAACTAGATACTTTCTGCCCATTAAGATTTTGTACACTTTTTCTTTGTCTGTTAGTTTCTCAAGCTCATCTTCCTTGAATTCTTTCAAGAATTTTTTCAACGACTCCACGAGGCTTGAAAGAATCCTCAGTTCACTATAATCCTGTGATATCGTAACCCAAACATGAATCACAAAATTCTCCATGATTAATGGATCATTATAAACATTGTTAGCAAGAGTAGTTTTGCCAATGCCACCCATACCACAGATTGGGATGACTTCGAGTTTGGATGATATTCCACAGAGCCGGTCCTTGATGTCAATCACATGATCTTCAAAACCAACGATCGCATCATCTTTGCGGATGGCTGGAGCAGTTGATGATGAACTAAGAGCAGAAGAATCAGCACCACGTTGATCATCGCCTTTGCTTTTCAAGCTATCCTTGATTTTCTTAACCTCTCCAGCCATTGTATCAATCTCCTTGATTATTTTTTCCAGCTGGAGTTCATGTTTTCCACTTGAATGGTTTTCAGAAACTTGCTCCAGCATAAAATATTCGATTACATCCTCTGCTTCACACACCAGTTCCCTCATTCGCCCTTCCAAACTGTTGAATTTGTCGGGAAATTTTTCAAGAAAGGCTTGAAAGGGAGTAACATACTCAGATAGAGATATGATTTGTTGTTTTGCTTCGAGAGGGATGGAAAATTGATTATGATTTTGGATCATGTATATGGTGTTTGCAAGGGAGATAAGAGCAGCATAAGCCATCTCTGACTCTGATGTATTCACATAAACTATTTTTTTTCTTTTTCTTTATTTGAGGAAATTCAAAGAAAGTAAGAATCACAACAGGATTGGATTATCTATGGAGAAGGGGTTGATAGTTGATCAATTATGAAGAAGAGAAGAGAATCAAAAAAATAAAAGCTATTGTAGTTATGGCAAAAACATTCAACAGTGAAACATCAAAATCCAGCTCAGCAAAAGTAAAAGTAGGTTGTTTTCTAGCATTCGAGTGGACCCATTAATGTCAAGTGGGATTTAAAGATCACGTGGATGGTGACCGAGGGTCACCATCTTAAGTGTCACAATAGATCTATTGTGACACTTATAAGTGTCACAATAGATTTATTGTAACACTACATAACACCTATTGTGACATTTCGGGTAATGCCCGGGGTAGCATAAAATTTCCATCAGGGCGGTAAATTCTGCTGTGGAATGCTAGACGTGTTCGGGATCCACCAATATTTAGTTATTTGCAGTTTTTTTTGTCCAAAAAAAAAAATTTCGATCAAAAATTGACCGGGCAAAAAAAAAATATATTGTGACATTTCAACTAACATATCGTAACACTTCGACTACTTATTGTGAAATTTAATTACCTATTGTAACAATCCGAAATTGAAATTATTTTATCGATTGGCGATAAAAATTGAAAATAGAAAAAGTTAATTACAAATACACTCCGATAGAATTTACGGATGAAGGGACATCTGCAAGAAATGGGGCAGAGTTTACCAACTTTTCTTTAGAAAATGTTAAGGCTATGAAGGCTATGGAATTTGTGGATAATATGGAGTTTTAAAGTGCAATTTTGTCTCTCTTTTTTTTTTTTGTTAAAACAGTTTTTTGATCTTGCTTTTGACTGCAAATATCCATTGGTATTTTTTAATTTATAAGATAGACAAAAGTGAACTATATAATGATAATAATAATAATAATAATAATAATAATAATAATAATAATAATAATAATAATAGAGTATTTTCAAATTTATTATATAAAAAATAAGAATATATTTATCATCTATCTAAAGTAGATTGTTTAATTGCACTTACTTGAACCATCAATTTCGTCTGATCATATTTCCAATCTGCCAAAATTGAGCCTTTAGGATTAGATATCACATCGGTGGGGGCCATCTCTTAGAAATATAGTCATGTAGAAATTATGAGAAACAAAGATAAGAAAAGAGGAATCAAGAAAAGCAGTCCAATCCAATAAAGCTTTGTCAAAAAAAAAAAAAAAAGTTGAATAGTGTATATACTATTTCCAATGAAACTAGAAAAAATCAAGGATAGTGTTAAATCCATTACAATGCCATTAAAATAAGTGAAATTAAAGTTAATCTAGTTTATGTGAAGTGGGAGAATAAAAAAAAAGGAGGTTTGACAGAGTTCAACTGGAGAAGTAATTATCATATTATAAAAAAAAAAATCAAATTTCAAATTAAATATATCATTTTTCAAGTATACTTTACAAATGTTCCGGTGGGGATGGCCTAGTGGTGGAGTGAGATTGCTTGGAAACCAAAGATCACGGATTCGAATCTCTTTAATACCACAGTTGGGTGTGTGAGTAAAAAAAAAATGTACACTTTACAAATGTAGGTAAATATAATTAACTTTGTCTTGATCAGTCAAACCAGTGTACAAATTTATGGTTCTTTATTGTGTATTGTTGCTTCAAACCAAACTTTTGTCTTGGGAAGTGAGTCCACAGGTGGGAAAGAGATACATCATTTGCAATAAAAAAAAGGTATGAACATGACTCATGAGTTGTGACTATACTGCCTAATAATTTAATTTTGGGACTTGGTTCAATTTGATCCTACAATTATACGCGAAATTTCAGTTTGATCTCGAAATAAAATTTTGGACCAAATCGATCCCTCAACTTTTTAAAAAGAATCATATTAATTCATCTGTTAGTTTCTAAACTAATTTCCGTTAACGTTCGTCATTGACGATGTTAATTTAAGAGAAAGGTCCAAGTTGGTCCTACAAGTATATTTGAAATCTCAGTTTGATCCCGAAAAAAAAAAAAAAATTGACCCAAATTTTAATTGTTAAATGTGGGATATTTTAGTCTCATTTTCACTTTATTAATAATTTTATTATCTGACTATTTTTTTTCATTTTTATTAATTAATAAAGTATATGGTTAATTTGAAGAACGTCTCAAAATATTCAAATGATTGTAAATGATATAATTAGAAAATGTATGTGTTTCTCTCCAATGTCAATATAATTAATGATATTATAATGAATATAATATTTATTAATAAACTTATCTAGAATTGATATATGATCGAAGCGATATAAACTGAATAGTTTTCTTCTTGTAATAATCATGAAATAATAATATTGATTTTTTTGCCTTGGCACATAATTATATATCATCCGAAATCCATTATGTAGATCAGATAGTTCCACAACTTAGTATTGATTTCTAAAAATATTAAATTCTGACTGAGACTATTGAAAAAGACGCCAAAATTCGAATCCATAAATTGTACATGTGGCTTGGTTTTGGCATTGAATTAATATAATTAGGGTTTAATTAAAAAAAAATGGTCCAATTTCATCCGAAATTTTATTTCAGGACTAAATTGAGATTTCTGGTATAGTTGTAGGACTAACTTTGACTTTTTTCCTTAAATTAATGTCATTAGTGACGGATGTTAATGTGAATTAGTTTAAGGACTAATAGAAGAATTAATGTGATACCTATTAAAAAGTTGAAGGATCGATTTGGCCAATATTTTATTTCGGAATCAGACTGAGAAATCGAGTATAGTTGCAGGACCAAATTGGACCTTATCCCTTTAATTTTATTTAACCCTAATCATAAGGGTTGTTACTTGTTAGAAGGGTTGTTACTTGTTAGTATAGCAGTCAAACCAGTCAGCCCGGCCCCGCCCCGCCCGAGCCCACGGGCCAAAACAAATATTCGGGCTGGGCCGGCCCGACCCAAAATATTTTCGGGCCTAAAAATTATAGGCCCAGCCCTGCCTAAAATTCGGACCTGGTCAGGCCACCTGCGGGCCTAAGGCTAAATTTCAATTTTTTCTCTGGGCCGGCCCAGCACACTTGGGCAAAAAAAAATTCCGGGCGGGCCCGGCCCGAAATCAAATCGGGCCTATAAAATTACCGCCCAACCCAGCCTAAAATCGGGCCGGGTCAGGCCGGGCTAGTTTTAACAGCTCTACTTATTAGAAATGCATTGTAATTTTTCTATAGAAAATAATTACTGTATGCTGCTTAATTATTCCATATATAGTTTCACTCTGAACCAGCAGGTTTAAACTTTAAGGCATTTCATGCGAGTAGGAATGCACATGGATATAAATATCCCTACAAATTTTCCAGTTCTCAAAATTGCATGATCAAGTATTTGGTTAAGAACAACTACTTTCTTTTTCAAATAAAAAATACAATTGAATTAAGAGAATTTCGGTTTACACTGCTAAAATTACTCTTTCCATTTCGATACTCAATGCACCATTGATTTTACTCTTTGTACCACACATATTAATTTACATTAATGCCCTTTTAACTAAGAATATTTATTTTAGTAAAAAAAAAAATGGGGTTGCTAAATGCACTATCATTTTTACTCTTTGCACCATAAATTATTATTTTATTTTTTTTATTAGTTATAAATTTACCTAAAAACCCTTACTAATAAAAAAAATCATATTCCGTTCAAAGTCGTGTGTTCGAACGTTTTGAATATATTCGAAGTCTTGTGTTCGAACATGATGGATACGTTCAAAGTTGTGTGTTCAAATGCTACTTAACCAAAAATTCTTAGAGTCTGTTAGAAAATCCATTTTCGAACAAAACTTATTTTAAAAACCATGCTTGTTCGAAAATGGAATTTTGAACAAACATTGTGAGTTTGAAATTTCAGTTTCGAACCACTCTTGATTTTTTCTTTTTAAGTAAAGAGTATTTAAGTAACTTCAAAATTATTTTATTTTTTCATTTTTTCTTTTGTGATGAAAAGAGTAAAATTAGTGGTGCAAATAGTCGCTCTCAAAAAACATTTTAACCTAAGGCTATCTGTAAGAAATGGGGCAGAGTTTACCATTTTTTTCTTTGGAAAATTTTAAGGCTATAAAATTCGTGGATGATATAGAGTTTTAAAGTGCAATTTTGCTTAATTTTTGTTGTTAAAAAAGTGTTTTGCACTCTCTTTTTAACTATAAATATCCATTGATTTTTTTAATTTACTAACTTAGGAAACGTGCGTTGCACGTGTTGTCAATATTTGTTTGTATATTGTGAACTTCTAACATATCTATGGTGGATATATATATTTGAAATTATATAAAAAATTATATATTTAAATCATTAATTCACAATTTGGTATTAGATTATTTCATTTAAAAAAATATTAAAATTTATTAATTTTATATTGTTAATGATTAATGATCTAACAAATCACTTAACAATCAATATCTATAAATGTGATATAAACTACATAGATGTTCATAGTACTTTAAAACCATTCAAATAAATGTATATGAATACCAATATAATAAGAGGCATATAAGTATGTAATGTATATGAATTCCATAATGTGTTTTATGTAATTCTTATAATATAGTAAATGACTATCTGACAATATAATTCCCTAAAGTGTCAATCAAAGACCTTAAGAAATTAATTCTAATAAGTCTAGGGAATTTTTTTATTATCGTATAAATTAAGGAAACAATTATATTTGTAATATAATATATTAGATTACATTAGTGCCAAAAAATTTCAATAACAATTATCTCTTTTATAATATAAATCAAAGTCTCAATCAATGACCTTAAGGAATTCTAATAAGTTTGGGAAATTTATTATTATTATTATTATTATTATTATTATTAAGGAAATAATTTTATTAGTAATATAATATATTAGATTACATTAGTGCCCTTAAATAAACAAGTATAATAGGGTTATAATAGGCATATCAAATTTTATAAAACAAGGCCCTTTTTATATAGTATAGTAGATGTAATATGATAATATATTAGTAGTAAGTAGTAATTAGTAAATAGATGATAAGATTTAATAATAAATAAATAATTTGATAACAACATAATAATTAGTTAATATGATTTAATAATATAATAAAAATTAAATATTTTAATAGGAAAAGGATATTTTTGTAATTCTTGAGACTATTTTATTTTACATATAAATATACATAGATACTGTGTAAAATATTGCATTCGTTTCTGAATAAGTGTCATTTTGATACATTAATTTTATTTTACAGTGTCATTCCACACAATCTAAAAGATAAATTCACATTTTTCTTAAATTTATCTTCATTTAATTGATTTAAAAGTCACTGTTTAACTCATTTAATGTACTCACATATTTTATTATTTTATTAATATGTGTGCGTTTATTTAGAATGATACTTATTTAAAAATGTAAAAAGTATAATTTTGATGTTTCTAAATACACCACTAAATTTTGATTATACATCACTATTAAATTTCATTAAAAAATGAATAATTACTTAAATATCATTTTAATTAAAAATTAATTAAAAATACTCAAGGAAAGAAAAAAGAAACTGCCATCAGCCACCCCACTTCCATTTTCTTCCTCACCCCATTTTCTCTCTCCCTACCTTCCTAGTCCCTCCATTTATGCAAAAATAAAAAAGGCTTGGTTCATGTACCGATTTTCAAAAATAAAATTCGAAAGCAAACCAAATTCAAAAATAAAATTTCGAATTTTTTTTTGGGGAGGGCCGGAATGTAATTTTAGCACAAAATGTTTTTTAGGGTACGCAAGCAATGACGTCTTACTTGTCCCACTTGTTTAAAAGAACATGTAAATTCTACTGTAAGGGGGATGCAATGCATCTCCTTACTATTTGCAGCTAATTTTTTCCATTTCCAATCTTTATCGGTCGGCCGATAAAATAATTTTAGTTTCGAACTGTCACAATAAGTAATTAAGTGTCATAATAGATAATCGAAGTATCACAATATGTTTGTTAAAGTGTCACAATATATTTTTTCAGCCGCCGAAATTTTCATTTCTAGCAAAAAAAAAAAAAGGGCTGCAAATAGCCCAAAAATAATGAACCCGGAATACTTGTCACCTGCTGAAGTGGTGCATGCTCTACATGCACCTTACAATAGAATTTACCGAACATGTAAATTCTATTGTAAGGGGGATGCAATGCATCTCCTTACTATTTACAGCTAATTTTTTCCATTTTCAATCTTTATCGGTCGACCGATAAAATAATTTTAGTTTCGAACTGTCACAATAGGTAATTAAGTGTCATAATAGGCAATCGAAGTGTTACAATATGCGTTTCTAGCAACAAAAAAAAAAAGACTGCAAATAGCCGAAAAATAATGAACCCGGAATACTTGTCAGCTGCTGAAGCCGTGCATGCACTACATGCACCTTACAATAGAATTTACCGAAAGAGCATAATTGCTGGCCCCCCTTTGAAAAGTTGTCTAATTATTATAGTACCTAAATCACGAGGATTATTTCATCGCTCCTCTTGTAGAACTAGATAAAGAAACAAGGGTTAAGGGCCAATTTGGCCCCTGAACTATATTGGGGGGGCCAATTGGGCCCTTAAACTATTTTGGGTCTCAATTGGGCCCCTGAATCGTGATTTAAGGCTCAATCAAGCCCCTGCGTCAATCCTCACTTAACGCCCGTTAAGTGATAGCCAAAACGACGTCGTTTTGGCCAAAACGACGTCGTTTTGGCTCTGATCCAAAAAAAAAAAAAAAATTTAAATGAATGAAAATCCGAACCCGCCCACCCATGGAGAATCCGACCCGATCCCTTCTAATTTGGGGATCGATTTCATATACTCCCCCAAAACCAAATTCATTTCAAGAACCCTAAAACCCCAAAATTCTCTTGAAGCTCCCCAACTCACCTCCAATCTCTGAAATCCGACCCGGAATAATTCCCAACCCACATACCCGACCCGGATCAGCCCAAACCCGGGAACCCATCTTCCCCGCCCGTTCCCTCTCTCACCTCGCAAACCCAACTGCCGGGATCTCCCCCATCTCCGTTTGTGGTGCCGGAACTGGCCTCTCCCTTTGCCACAGACCTCCGGCGACTGTCGCGACGCCTTCTCCGGCCAACTCCGCACCAGAAATCGGCCATGACATCCCCCCCTTATCCCTTCCGCCACCTGCAATCACCTCACCCAGCCGGTCGTCCCCCCGCCTTTCTCAGGCCACCCACAACACCCCGAGTGGGTCGCCGACCATTTCCCCCCTCCCCTCATCAATTCCCGACCAGCCCATCATCGTCCCGTCCCCTGCCTCAAATCTCTCTGCTCCAAAAGCTTCTCAGCCCGTTAATGGCGGTCCTTCGCCCCTCCAGCCCCATCCCCAACCCCCTTTGCTTCAACCTCCCTCATCTCACTCAATTTCTCTCTCGCCGCCTCCTCTACCCACGTCGCCCTCATCGTCGATCATCTTTGGGGCCGGATTTCCTCCCGACAAACTCCCTCCCCCAATTTCTTCGATATCCGCCCCTAATTCCCCTATTTCATCTAATTTACAGCAAATTCGTGGATGCCCTAAACCTCCTAAACCCTAATTTTTTTGGTTGAATCTCTCAATACTTACAAGAAATCTGCAAATTTTTTTGGTGTGTTCGGTTGAATCGCTTGAAGGTTGAAGAACCCTAATTTTTGCAAAGTGTCGATTAATTTGGTTTTGGGGGAGTATATGAAATCGATCCCCAAATTAGAAGGGATCGGGTCGGATTCTCCATGGGTGGGCGGGGCGGGTTCGGATTTTCATTCATTTAAATTTTTTTTTTTTTTGGATCAGAGCCAAAACGACGTCGTTTTGGCCAAAACGACGTCGTTTTGGCTATCACTTAACGGGCGTTAAGTGAGGATTGACGGAGGGGCTTGATTGAGCCTTAAATCACGATTCAGGGGCCCAATTGAGACCCAAAATAGTTTAAGGGCCCAATTGGCCCCCCCAATATAGTTCAGAGGCCAAATTGGCCCTTAACCCAAGAAACAATCATGGAGGTAGCAATTACAACACACGAGATAATTGAATATCTCAACGGCGTACAAAACATCTAAAGAAAATGGGGAGAGTTGCAGTGTTATCGTCCTGTGTTGTGGGAATGGCAGGAATGAATCCAACTCCCATTTCAAGATGGGATCTAACTCCATGGGATTTACAGTTACTCCTACTCGGTCCTATTCAAAAAGGGATTCTACTCCACACCCCTCAAATTCAATCCCTAATCCTAATCGACCGCCTCAAAAACTCTCTTTCCCGCGCCTTGGACCTGTTTCCTCCGCTCGCCGGCCGCCTCTCCACCACCACCAACCACGACGGCACCGAGGCTTTCTTCGTGGACTGCAACAACGCCGGAGTTGAGTTCACTCAGTAGGTCACCAGCATACTTCAGCTGGTACAGGAACAACCCTTTATCTGTCTTCTTTAATTCGAGCCCCAAGAAATGCTTGAGCTCTCCGAGTTCCTTCATTTGAAACCTCACAGATAGGTTTCTCCTGCTTTGCTGAATCTCTTCTTCGTCATCTCCGGTGATAATAATATCGTCCACATACACTAGCACTATTGCTAGTTTTCCTCCACGTTCCTTGACGAAGAGACTTGAATCTGCTGGTGTAACTGAATAACCACACTGAGTTAGAAATTCAGCAATCTTACCGTACCATGCTCGGGGTGCCTGCTTCAACCCGTATAAGGCCTTCTTCAGCTTGCACACGTGGCCTGGATTTTTCTCATCTTCGAATCCCATGGGCTGCACCATGTATATCTCTTTGTCGAGCTCTCCGTGTAGGAACACATTCTTGATATCCATTTGCCACAGCTTACATCCCTTGCTAGCGGCTAATGCAATTAGCACTCGTATTGTGGTGATCTTCACAACTGGGCTGAAGGTCTCTTCGTAGTCCAACCCATATTGCTGTGAGAATCCTCTGGCCACAAGTCGAGCCTTGTACCTCTCTATCGATCCATCAGGCCGCTTCTTGATCTTGTATACCCATTTGCACGAGATGGGTCTAACTCCGGCTGGTTTGGGCACCAAATCCCACGTCTCATTCTTCCTTAGAGCCATGATCTCTTCCCCCATCGCTTGTCTCCACTCACTGCGTTGGGCTGCTTCTTCAAATGTCTCTGGCTCTTTCATATTTGCGTCCTCCTCGACAGCTACATTGACGTACCTGGGATTGGGCTTCCTCTGTCTCGTAGTCCTCCTTAGTTGTGGTGGACTTGGAGATTCTTCATCTTCTTCTTGCGGTACCTGGATCTCTTCAATTTGGCTTGACCTTCTTATTTCTGGAGAGTCTCTTCCGACATTCGGCTCTTCAGCGCCTCCGGTCTCTTTGTCACCTTCTTGAGCTTCTGGAAGCTTCACCAACTCTTCTTCGAGCTTGTCTTTAATCTCCTTTGATCCTTGAAACTCCAACTCTTGTTGTGTGTTCCAGGAGGATGCTTCGTCGAAGACCACATGGCGTGACGTGTAGCATTTGTTCATAGTTGGATCGCAACATCTCCATCCTTTCCTCTGGTTGTCATATCCCATGAAGATACACCTGATCGCCTTCTTATCGAACTTGCTTCGAAGGTGGCTCGGCACGAACATGTAGCACACACATCCAAACACTCTGAAGTGGCTGACTACCGGTTTGGTGTTCCATAACTTCTCGAATGGTGACACAAAGCCCAACTTTGCTTGTGGTAGCCTATTTATCACATGTGCTGCTGTGTTCATGCACTCCGCCCAAAATCTTGCTGGTACATTCTTAGCATGTATCATGCTTCGACATGTTTCAGCAAGGTGCCGATTCTTCCTTTCAACTACATCATTTTGTTGTGGTGTATTTGGGCACGTCAACTGGTGGTGTATCTTTTGCTCCCTGAGATACTTGGAGAATATTTTTGATGTGTATTCTCCCCCGTTATCAGTGCGAAGACACTGGATCTTATCTCCGATTTCTCTCTCCACATTTTCTTTGAAATCTTTAAATATTTCAAAGACTTCTGATTTTTCTTTCATAAAGAAAACCCACACATACCTTGAGAAATCGTCGATGAACGTCAGCATATAGCGCATCCCTCTAATTGATGGTTGATTGACCGGTCCGAACACATCGGAGTGAACCATCTCCAGCGGCTTCTTTGCTCTGTAGTTTGATTCTTCAAACGGTAGTTGATGCGCTTTACCGTATTGACAACCAGCACACACCGTGTCTTCTCAAACTTCCAGAATAGGGAGTCCCTTGAGCATCGACTTCTTCATCATCACTTTGAGCTTATGGTAGCTCATGTGTCCTAGCCTCTCGTGCCACAAGTCTGCAGTCTCGTTCTTTCGAGTCTTATCTACATATGCCGACTCAGCCGACATAACATAGATAGACTCTAGCTTTTGACCCTCCATGATAGGTGTACCTATAACTTTAAGATTTTGATACACCTTAACATCCTTAGGTCCGAAAAGTACGTATTTACCTGTATCTGTCATTTGCGCCACAGACAGGAGATTCTTCTTCATTCCCGGAACATAATAGACGTCCTGCAGCTGCACTTGACTAGGACTGAACCGTGGTGTGATGAGTGTCTTGCCGATGTGTGCTATCGGCAATCTTGAGTTGTCGACGGTCACCACTATTTGGCCTCCTCAATACTCCTTTGTGTCTTGGAGCTTCTCCTTGTCTCCCGTCATATGATTGGAGCAGCCTGAATCGACTATCCAATCTTTCTCGTAGTTTATCTTCTCAACGAGGACGACTGCTAGCGCCAATTCTTCTATTGGCCTCGGCTCAGCTTTCTCAACTATCGCAGTGGATGCCTTAACGACCCACTCTTCTTCACTGCTACAATTTTCTTTCTTGTTGGATGTGGCTATATTCCCTTCGGTAGCATTCATCGTATGCCAACAATCTCGGGCATAGTGATTTGGTTTGCCACATACGTAGCAATTCCCCTTCTTGTTGCCCTTGGACGGTGGACCCTTCTTTTGACGATTCGATTGGATTCCTCTAGCCTTAGAACTATTTTCTTCTTTTCCTTTATATTCATTTTTAAGATGCGAGAATCCTTTCTTTTTATTATGGCTAAATAAGGTTTCATTATCTCTTTTAAATGAAACCTCCTCCATTTGTCCGGTCAGAGCTTCTTGGTCAGCCAAAAGATTTTCAAGATTGACCAAAGAAGGTTGCTCTGACCATCCTTGTATGGAGGTCATTATTGCCCTAAATTCGGGTTTTAGCCCATGTATAATTATTCTACGCATCTTAGCTTCTGATATTTTACTAGAGGAGTCCAATTTCGAAATTTCACGGCAAAGAGTGCGTACCTTGTTAAAATAGTCGTGAACTGGCATATCTCCTTGCCTGAGTGATAGGAGCTCATTCTCCAAGAGTTGCAGCTTGAACTCATTCTTCTTGCTGAACAGTGTCGCCAAATTGTCCCACGCCTCCTTTGGGGTGGTAGCTGCCCGAATATGCTCCAACAAATTTTCGCTTATTGTAGACTTGAGCGCGTACATTGCTTTCCCCGCCTTGATCTTCCATTTTCTCAAGGCTTCGGCTTCCTCCGGCGGTGTCGTCTCTTTTCCACCAACTACCTCCCACAGATCTTGCCCTTGGAGATAGGACTCCATGCAAGTCTCCCAAGTGGTGTAGTTATGATTATTGAGTTGCTTCATTCCGCCTACCACGTGTAGTTCGGCCATTGTGACTTTGATTACCTCCGATTAACAAAGTAAGTCTCCTCGCTTCACAATCTGAGATTGTGCACGACCTCAATAATCTCCTCTTATGTTGATGACGAACCCACGACCTTGCTTAACCACGCTATCGATTAATGTGGCTCTGATACCACGTTGTTGAATATAGGAAGCTCTCAAATATAATAAAGAAGAATTTATTATTGCAAAGTATCACACTCAATTTACAACTCTCACTAGCAACTCTCGACTATTTCTCTAGAGTAGCTAATATATTGTTTTTCTTACACTCAATTGTAGCTCACTTGCTTGCTACAAAATGACTAGTATCTAGGCCTATTTATAGTAGTGAATGGCGGTGGATTTAAGAGCTTTCAAGCTAGCTCTAGAATCCTTTACTACCTACTAGCAATATTTTAATCTATAGACTAAGTCTCCTAGGCTCTAGATACTCTAGCTAGTGCTTGTAGCTTCTCCATGTTTCTAGAGGGGTCGGTGGAGACATCTCAATAGACTCATCTTCCGAAATCAAGAAAACCTTTTCCAACATAAGATATTCTATGATATCTTCTGCATCATTTGCCACTTCCCTCATTCTCCCTTCTAAACTGGTGAATTTGTCCGGAAATTTTTCAAGAAAGGCTTGAAAGGGAGTAACATACTCACTGAGAGATATAATTCTCTGTTTTTCTTCAAAAGGGATGGAAAACAGATTATTCAGGTTCCGGTCGATGGTGTTTGCAAGAGAGACAAGAGCAGCATAAGCCATATCTGATTATGCACAAACTATTTTTTTTCTTTTTTTGGGGAAAATCAAATGAAGCAAGAACAACAGGATTATGAAGAAGAGAATGTAGATGATCAAAATCAATGCACATTCTAGATCATTTTAGAATATGCTAAAGATGAATTTTCTAGAATATTATAGAATATGCTAAACTATTCTTATGCATAGATGATGTATCTAGAATATTCCATGTATAGAATATTCTAGAATATATTAGATAAAGAATCTATAGAGAAATCTAGAGATTTCTCAAATATTATTATATAAGCATAATATAGAGAATTCTAGAGAATTCTCTAACATTCTCTTTGTAGTATAAATATAACATTGTATCATTTGTAAAGTAGTGAAGAGTAATAACAAGCCATAAACATTCCATTATAATTGTACTCTCTCTCCATCCCTTTGCTAAACTAGCCATACATATATCAAGTTATCTAACCCTTCGTACCTTACCACAACCTCCACCAAATCTCTACCAAATACCTTGCTCCCCTTTGCTCTAATATCATCAGTAAAAAATGTGAGAAACAAAGATAAGAAGAGAAGAAGCAAGAAAAGCGGTGCAATCGAATAAAGCTTTGTGTTGTCTCTATATCTGAATCGTTCTTTATATTTATATTTGAAGACATTATTGTAGTGAAGCAAATGTCACATGCCACTCACATTATATTATTATTGAGTAAATGTCAGCAACTATATTATATTGCGGAAGATATAGAATTGCCAACAGTAGGCGCAACTACTCTGTAAAATAATTTAATTTAATTTGCTATTGAACTAACCATCATAATGCCAATCTCTCTAATTATTTAGATCCCGACATGGAGGTTAGTTGGTGTTTATGTTTATATTATCACAATATTTATGTATTTCATTATTTTTATAATTTTCTTATTATCCTATGAGTCTGAAATAATTAATATGAGTTCTAGTTCATATTTATATTTAGTAAATAGTAACTTGATAAATTTCATATGATTAATAAGACCATACATAAATATTAGCTCGATTGAGTGTCTGATGATGTACTGCTAATTTATTATATATGCTTCAGTCACAACATTTGATATTTAGTATTATACTTTGTTGGCTAACATTTTTTTTCTTTTTTTTTTTCCCCTTTTCACTATAGTTTAAATTATACTGTATAATCAATCGATGACAAGCCAGCTTGCTTATTGCTCAAAAGTCGGGGAAAACATTCAAAGCCTCAATTGGTGATTGTTTATTTAAGCAAAATGATTCAATTCAAACTATTTTATTTTACGTGATCAAGTCTTCTTTGGGTGGCTTCCTATGCAAGAAAACAAAATATGGGATTCAATTATAGAATGTCATCATAAATTCATATATATTGAAATTTTAATTTTAAAAATAATGAATTTTCAAAATAGTAATTGGGTTTTCTAAAATATTAACGGCTTCGGGCCTTGCTAAAAATTATAAATAAATGGGGCCAAAATGAATAAATAAATAACTTTACTTATGCTAATAATTTGCATAACTTGTAATAAATTTATGATGCACATCTTTCACATAAAACATTAATATTAGCTTTAGGTTCAACTTATATTACTGAATAATTTAAATAACTTGATTGAATCAAAATTCTTAATAAAGTTATCAACCAGTTTAAAATGATTTAGATGGTTACATAAATTCTCCACCTAACCATTTATTTTACTTTAAAACCATTATCTATTGTATTCAAAACAATTCTGATTAATTAAGATTGAATTATATTTTATATTCAATGCCAATACAATTTTGTTTGTTCGTTAACTTGGATGTAATAATTCGATGAGATTCTACATATTTTCATTTTACATTTTTTTTATAAAGATGATGGTAAACGAACAGAGCTGCTCGCGAACTAATCATAACGCGGTTCAGAAAAAATTCATTCTAAACTTGTTTATTTTCTAAACGAGTCGAGTTCAAACCTCAAATTAAGCTCGATAATTTTTCGAACAAAGTAAAATTCGGCTCACCCAACTATTATACTGAATACATAAGAAAATCGAATGGTTTACAGACTCAAAAAAGAACATATATACATGAATGGTTCACACCCATAAAGTCTTCAAAGCTGTTTATTTTATTCCTTTTATTTTAATCATAGCTGCGAAAAAAAAATTATATATTTTTTGTATCATTTGGGAAGATTGGGCCATTTCTTGTCCAATTTTATTATAGTGAAACAATGACATATCCTCTTCGCATTATTGTAGTCTGAAAAAAGTCTCCGCCAATATATTAATATTAAATAATTTATGAGAATAATAAATTAAAGTCTGTGTTGGATTGCTGATCTAAAGCATTATATGTATATTGCTGATCTACTTCATTTGTCTTATTTTTCTGCCAAAACCTGCTCTCTCTCTCTCTCTCTCCTCCACCCTTCTAAGATTTGCAACATCTTGCAACACAGAGTTGTTAATTTTAATCAGAAAAGATGGCTTATAATGAAGTTACATCCCTCAGAGAAACTATAGAAAAGATCATCTTGAATCAAGATCAGTATTCCATTTCTCCTCATCATCAACAACAAATCACGTCTATCTATAAACAAGCCATTTACTTGCAGAAAAATTTCAGTCTTCTAGAGGCGGCCCCCAGTTTGAAAAATCAAATCAGGAAAGTAGTGAGAGAAGCAGAAGAAGTTATTGAGAATTTCATTGCGGGGTGTAAAGGGTTCCCAGACAAGTCTGCTGGTAAGTACAACACTAATTTCAACCAGCAGCTGGAAATAATAAGAGAAAATATTTATTCAACCACGATGGATGTGAGAAGGCAGGTGATGACAATGGAGAAGAGGTATGCCGGCAACACAACCGAAGACGAAGAGGACTGGAAACTCAGTGATTCTTCTTCAATATTAAGCCTTTCTCTTGCAGAAAGTTCATCGATATCGTCTATACTTGCACTCGCCAGCAAGATTAAGGATATGGATAGTTTGGATGATGATTCGGTGGCAATAAAGTCTCGGCTTTGTGAAGGATCGTCCCAACTGCAAATCATCCCAATCGTTGGAATGGGAGGTATTGGCAAAACTACTCTGGCTATGAATGTTTATAATGATCCATTAACAATGCAGTATTTTGATGTTCGTGTTTGGGTCACTATGTCACAAGATTACAGCAAACATAAAATTGTTTCTAGCATCATGCATTCCATGAAAGAATTCATTACAAATAGATCGAGGCAGGGCGATGAGATAACAATCTTCCAAAATTTAAAATTTAGAAGATATCTTATTGTCATGGATGATATGTGGAGTAAACGTGTTTGGAAAGATGTAAGACACTTATTTCCTGAAGACAATAATGGAAGTCGAATCATATTAACCACGAGGTTGTCTTACGTGGCTGCTTATCCCGACTCCCATAGCCCTCTTCATCAGATGCGGTTCTTGAGTATTGATCAAAGTTGGGATTTGCTTAGGCAGAAGGTGTTTGTAGATGAAGATTGTCCTCCCATATTGGAGAACACCGGAAAGAGGATTGCAGGAAGCTCTCGAGGACTGCCCCTTGCAATTGTGGTGATTGCAGGACTTCTGTCAGGGGTCGAAAAGAATTTATCTTCATGGGAGGATATTGCAAGGAATGTAAGTTTAAGTGTTGGAATGGAATGTAAGTTTGATGAGATACTATCTTTGAGTTATACCCACTTACCTGATCATCTGAGGCATTGTTTCTTATACATGGGAGGTTTTCCAGAAGATCACAAGATTCATATCTCGAAACTAGTCAAACTGTGGGTAGCTGATGAATCTTGGATACAATCAAAAGGAAAAGGATCATCCAAAAGCTTGGAAGAGGAGGCAGAAGAGTGTTTGGAGGAACTCGTCAAAAGAAATCTTGTTCTGGTCACTGAGAGAAAGTTTGATGGCAAAATCAAAAGTTGCAGCCTCCATGATTTAATCCGCGACATGTGCATAAGAAAAGGTCAAGAAAACAAGTTTTTTCTAAATCTTGTTGATACATATGTTGGAAAGGAGAAGCGTTTTATTAAAGTCATAAAAGATCACCCTCGCATCAGTGTCAAATCTTCGAGTCTGAAGTTCCTCTCAAGCCCCTATTGCTCAACCATCCATACGGTTATGTGCTTCCGAAACATCATCATGAAACTGGACTTCTTGAAGAGTGTTAGATTACTTAGAGTGTTGGATGTTGAAAATCTTTGTGTCGACTCACTGCCTGATGAACTATTTGATCTATTTCAGTTAAGGTATCTTGCTATCGATATCATATATGATTACAGGATTCCTGCAGCAATATCAAAGCTTCAGAATCTTCAGACCTTAATCATTGATGCAAGAAATATGTGGAAGCTCTATGGGAGAGATTTTTACCACCGTTTGCCGCAGGAAATTTGGATGATGCAAAAGTTAAGACATCTCATCTGTTACAGTAGGTTGCCTGATCCAGCAGAAGCAACTTCTACTTTGGAAAACCTGCAAACACTTTCCTTAGTGTCTCTTGATATGTGTAGTGAAGGGATCTTGGAGAAGATTCCAAACATTAAAAAACTAGGAATTGATTGTTCTCATTATGAGTATGATACTCACCTCAGAAATCTGGCGCACCTGCATCAACTTGAAAGTTTGAAATTACGAAATGCAGATTGGCGAAAAGAGAGCATTTCTTTTCCTAGGATGCTGAGAAATCTGACCTTGTGTAACATGTCGCTTCCGTGGAGTGAGATGAGCATTGTTGGTTCGCTGCCAAATCTTCAAGTACTTAAACTGAGAGACTTGGCTTGCATTGGCAGCACGTGGGAAACGTCTGAAGGAGAATTTCCTGAGCTACAATTTCTGCTCATTGAAACTTCAATGCTTCAGCATTGGATTACTGAGAGTGACCACTTCCCAAGACTGAAATTTCTGTTTCTTCATGATTGTTGGAATCTAAATGAGATTCCAGAAGGTATTGGAGAAATCACAACGCTTGAACTGATTAATGTTAAGGGCTTCAGCATCCCTGTGCCCAAGTCTCTTGCAGAGTCGGCCAAAAGGATAATAGAGGAACAAGAGAGTTTGGGGAATGATGCCCTCCAAGTTCACTACCATAGCCCAAATCCCAAATTTAGGTGGGATTATTGAATTAGTGTTTGTTTTCTCATGCATGTAATTCTGGAATCTGTATGAAGAATGTTTTCTTGACTTCACAAATATTTATATATGTTGTGTTGTTTCTTTGCTTGCAAATCTGAAAACTAAATGTGAAATATCAGATATATTAACACTCTTCTGCATGTAGAAGGGTGTATTATGTCACTTACCTTTTATTGGTGAAGCTTTAGCAAAGCAACACAAGTTTCAAACTACATTGCTTAAGAAAACCTCTTCATTAAAAAAATTTGCAGAGAACTTGAAGGGTGCTGTTTCCCAAATCTTCTTGCTCCTTCTGTATCTCTTCAGCCGACTCCACTAGAGACATCTTCGCGTCACCCTTAACCTTAATCAGTTCGAGTGTCAGAATTTCTCCAATATCGTTTGGAATCCCCTTGAGATTCCAACAAGAATGAAGCAGCAGGCGTTTGAGGCAGGGGAAATGGCTACTTTCTGCTATCCATTCCTCCAACCTCAAAGCTTCCATTACAAGAACTTCCAACCGTAGAAATACTCCTTCCATTGTTTCCCACGTGCTGCCAATGCAAGCATCATCTTTTAGTTTAAGCACTTGAAGATTCGGCAGTGAACCAACAATGGCCAAGTCGTTCCAAGCAAGATTCAAAGTCCTCAAACTCAACCTTTTCAGCATCCTAGGAAAAGTGAACATGTACGACTTGGGCCGAGATTCAACCCAACAACCAGCATATACTTCCAAAGTTTCGAGTCGATGCAGGTGCACTAGATCGTTCAGGCATGCTGCATCTCCGTGACGAACACCACCAGAGCAATCGATCTTTAACTTTTTCAGATTTGGGATCTTTTTCAGGATCCTTTCGGTACAACTCTTATGTTCTACATAGGAAAGTGTTTGAAGGCTCTCTAGAGAACAATATGTTTCTTTGGGATTGCTAAAATAAATGGTACCATAAAAGTACACATGTCTTAATTGTGGCATGAACCACTGTAACCGAAATCTACCTCCAACGAATCGTTTTGCGTCATGAATGATTAAGGTCTGCAGATTTTGAAGGTTTAATAAGGATCCAGACATACCTTGACAATATCCAATGTTGAGGTATCGTAAATGAAATAACTCGTACAGTCGAGCCATTGATGGAGAGTACTCCACATTTGCAGGTTCTGCATCCAACAGCCTCAGCAATTTCACACACTCAAGAAAGTCGAGCTTTACTAAATGACTCTGCGAGCATTTGACGGAATGTATGGTTGATCCATTTAAGCTTGAAAGGTGCATTAGATTGGAAGAATCAACATTCACACGACGCTGATTTTGCATGCTTTCTACAAAACTCTCCTTTTCCACATGCTTCTCCATCAGATTCAGAAACAACTTAGATTCATGAGCTTTTCTTATGCACAAGTCCCTCATCAGATCATGGAGGTTGCAGCTCTTGATACTTCTACCATCACATTTCCTCTCTTTGACCAAAACAAGATTTCTCTTGACGAGTTCCTCCAAACACTCTTCTCCAACCTTTTCAAAGCTATCTGAGTCGATTGGAGGCTTTACAAAGCCCTCTGCTATCCATAACCTGATGAGTCTCGTCACTCGGATCTTTTCATCTTCGGTAAAGGAACCCATGTACAAGAAACATGGCCTCAGATATTGAGGTAAGTGTGTGTAACTCAAAGATAGTATCTTCTCAATCTCCTCTTTCTCTGCAGTTTCCGCGGACTTCACATTTTCTGCTATCTCCTGCCATGAAGATAGATTCTTGCTCAGTGTGGATAGAAGCCCTGCAGTCACCACAATTGCAAGGGGCAATCCTTTGCAGCTTCTTGCAATCTCCTTTCCGATTTTTTCAAATTCAAAAGGACACTCTTCATCTTTAAACACCTTCTTCTTGAGCAAACTCCAACTTTGATCCTCATCCATCAAGCTCATTGTACAGAGCCTGCTCGAAGGGTCTGGATAGGAAGCTACGTCAGACAACCTCGTAGTTATCATGATTCGACTTCCATTACCGTTGTCAGGAAATACCATCCTCACAACATCCCATGCCTCACTTGTCCAAATATCATCAATTACGACTAAATATCTCCTACCCATTAAAATTTTGTGCACTTTTTCTTCATTGGTTTGTCCTAATCTACCTATGTTGAATTCTTTCAATGACTCTAGAAGGCTTGAAAGAATTCTCTCTGCACTATAATCTTGCAATATTGTAACCCAAACACGAATATCAAACTTCTCGACAATTAATGGATCATCATGAACATTTTTGGCAAGAGTAGTCTTACCTATGCCACCCATACCACATATTGGGATAACTTGGAGTCTGGATGGTTCTCCGCAGAGTCGGTCCTTTAACTCCATCACATAACCTTCAAAATTAACCATGGCATCGTCTTTGCGGATGGGTGGAGCATCTGATGATGATGAACTAAGAGGAGAGGAATCAACACCACATTGTTGAACGCCTTTGCTGCTTGAGCTATCCTCGATTTCTTCCTTCACTTCTCCGGCGATCAAAACAATCTCATCGATTACTTTTTCCAGTCGGAGTTCATGTTTTCCACTTGGATTGTGCGATGAAACTTGCTCCAACATATAATACTCTATTATATCTTCTGCTTCATACACCAGTTCCCTCATTCGCCCTTCCAAACTGTTGAACTTGTCGGGAAATTTTTCAAGAAAGGTTTGAAAGGGAGTAACATACTCAGATAGAGATATGATTTGTTGTTTTGCTTTAAGAGGGATGGAAAAATATTGATTATGATTCTTGATCATGTCTATGGTGTTTGCAAGGGAGATAAGAGCAGCATAAGCCATCTCTGACTGATATATTCACACAGAAACTATTGCAAATAAAACTTTTGTTATTCATCCATAGATCTCTTGCAAATATCTATTGTAGTTATGGCATCAATATTCAACAGTGAAACATCCAATCCAACTCAACAAAAGTAAAAGCAGGTTGTCTTCTAGCATTCGAATGGACCCATTAATCTCGAGTGGGATTTAAAGATCACATGTGAAGGGCCATCTGCAAGAAATGGGGCAGAGTTTACCAATTTTTCTTTGGAAAATGTTAAGGCTATAGAATTTGTGGATGATATTGAGTGTACAAAAGTTTAAAGGGTGGAAGATATCTAATAATAATGGATGATATGTGGAGTACAAATGCTTTGCTTGGGATGATGTAACAAGTTTATTTCGTGATGATGATGATAATGGAAGTCGAATCATGTTAACAACGAGGCTATCCGACGTGGCTGCTTATCCCGATTCCTCCATCCCTCCTTATGAGATGAGACAGAGTTGGAATCTGTTTGGAATTATTCTTATGCAATTTTGGAAATGTCATGCATTTTACACATTGTAACTGCTGGGGCTCAACTTGTTGGGACATGGCAAAATTCATGATCATAATTAACATGTATTTTGATCAACTACACTATGCAACCGCATCAACAAAGATAAATGGATCTCATGAAATTTTAAATACTTTAATTTGAAAACTAAAATCAATATCAAGAAGCATTTTATTAATCCAAACGATGACGCTCTGAATTCCAGAATTCAAAAAGGAAATCTAACTTGTGTCTTCCTTTCAGCATTTACTATGCTCCTATTATATCTACTCGATTCAGCAGACAACAGCTCGCTCACTCACTCGTCCAAAATAGCTCGAGAAATCAATCTATCACATACAAAATTCTCTCTCTGATGAACCTGAGACATTGTTTAACCTTTCACTGATCACCCCCGCCAAAACAGAGAAGCTAAGGGGTAAAAAAAATCAAAAGCATACCTATCATAGCAAATATGATTCAACCACAGTTCGGCCAAACTTTTCTTAAACGTCTTTGGCAGTTTCAGTCTGTGAGCAACACACACACACACACACACACACACACACACACACACACACAGAGTGAAACAATGGTTAAATATAGAAGATATAAAGTAGATACTGTAAAGTGTATAATTCCTTTCAATTACCGCGTTTAGAGCCTTCAAGACAGCCTTCACAGTGTTGTGGGGATTCCTTGAACCGACAACCTATAAATGTATTTTTTCGGTGAGGACAAAGCAGAAAATGATGAGCATATTCATCTACTCAGTTTCATAACTTTGATTTCACATTCTTGAAACCAGCTAGATTAAGAATCAACTCCATAGTTCTTCCAGCCTTCATCCCTGATTGGGTAGGAGCTGGCCAAAGATACACCTGCAAGTGCTTAAAGATTTCAGGCTAAAATCTGAGAAGAAGAATATCGAGAAGAGATTTCTTTACAGTTTCAACCTTCGACAAACATATACAGCTAGAAATTTGTAGAAACCTTAGTCTTTTTATACAATGTCCGAACTGCATGTGCAATTGTATGCTCCTCATGCCGCTCTACATAGTGTAGATTCTAAAAGCACTTCTCATATGCCTGTGGCAAAAGAAGAGTTACTTACTAACATAATAAGTAACAGATCCCAGGATGAATGTCTGAAAAATAAAAACGAAATTTCTTATTTGACCAGACAATCTGGTAGCATAAAACAACAGTATAGATTTGCTTGTATGTGGAGTTCTAAAGCAAAATGTTTACATACATGTTTAGCACAAAGAAGCACAAGGATATATATAGATTTGAATGTATGTCTAGTTCTGAGACCTTTTGAAGAGCAATTGGAACTGCAGGAGCCTTTGCTTTAGCAAAACCAATAACACCGTTGTAGTTCCCCCAAGCTAACATTGCAGTGTATTTCACAACTTGTCCACCCTGTCTCATTTGTCAGTCATAGTTGTGGAATTTTTTTTTACTGAATTGTAAATGAGGAGTCTATATTACCTTTGTAACTTTACATGTCCTATTCACATCTACCAGCCTAACATCAAAAACCTGCACATATCGGAGACAAACCCAAGTTTAACTTATTGATCTGAAGGGAAATAAATGACTACCAGAAACTATAATTCCCATGATACAAGAAATGGAAAAGAAAATGGTAAGAATTACATCAGACATGAAGAAAATCATCATATGATTCCAGTGGAAGTTATAAGTAGCCAATGTGTTTACTAAGTCAGCAATTTTAATAATTTATAATAGGCACATTAATAAGGGTCCTAATAGGTAATAAAGCTCCATTCTTGACACTCAGTAGATAATAACAGAGACCCCAATTACATGACCATACAATAGGTACTTAAATTCGGCATTAAAAAAGCAAATGGCTAAGTAGAACAGCTTTAAATTGCAGTATCCTTTGACAGGTGGAATGAAATCAATACATCTGGAATCACAAGACAAAGAGGAAAGATGAGGAAGCAGATTGAAAGATGCATGTACTTACTTTCCTATAAAGATGCATTGGATTACAGGCAGTGACCACTTCCCTAGACTGAAATATATTCCTGTTTCTTCACGATTGTTGGAATCTAAATGAGATTCCAGAAGTCTAATCTTGCAAAGAATGCTTGTGATGCTCGATTGATCCAAGAGCAGTTCCAGATTCATGTTTGGGTCACGGTATCACAAGATTATAGTGCTCAAAAAATTATTTCATCCCTCCTAGATTCGATGAAAGAATTTGACCAAGATTAAGAGCATTGGAGAAATGGCTGATGCAGTGCACAAAATTTTAATAGGCAGGAGGTACCTCGTTGTAATGGATGATATGTGGAGTACGAAGGTGTTGGATGATGTAAGGAAGCTATTTCCCGAATCATGCTAACCACGAGGCTATCTGACATTGCTGCTTATGAGATGCATTTGATGGATGAGGATCAAAGTTGGTATCTGTTTCAGCGAAAGGTGTTTGCACACCAAGATATAGCTCCTCCGGAATTGGAGATCATCGGAAAGGAGATTGCAAGGAGTTGCAGAGGGCTACCGCTTGCTGTTGTGGTGATTGCCAGAGTCCTTTCCACTACTAGTCTACTAGTAAGACTCCAACTTCGTGGGAGAAAGTTGCCAAGAACATAAACTCAGCAGCTTCGTGGAAAAGATATTATCATTGAGTTACAATCACTAGCCTCATCGTTTGAGGCCGTGTCTCTTATACATGGGACTTTTTTTAGAAGACTACAGAATCCGCGTCTCAGAACTGATCAATTTATGGATAGCCGAAGGCTTTCTGAAACATCCTAATGGATCATCTAAGAGCTTGGAAGAAGGTGCAGAACAATATTTCTCTATGCATATATAAGGCTTACAAAAATACAATATTTTCTAGTGAAAAATAGTTGAATATATCATACCCATGACCATGCTTCAAAAAGAAACTTAAATCCTTAAAAAAATCTTGACACAACTCGAAATAACAAGTCTATGCAGTCAGAGATACATGAGAAAGCGCACTTATGACCATCATCTATATGGTCTTCATCATCGTCAACATGTAGCTGCCAGTCATGGTCGATGTCATCATCATCGCTGTCATCGTCGAAAATCTGAAACCACAGAGTCAGCCAACAGAACAAACACATGATACTTGTGCAACAATAACTTAAGAAAATGATAATTAAGGTACATATATGTAGATCCCTAAACTATCAAAATGAAAGAACAAAAAATAGCTTAAATTAATGTTATATTCAACCACATGAAATAGTTTAAGTTCCCTTAAAAGACAATGCTCCCATGAAACTAAGTTTGAAAAGTCATGACCAATCTAACTAATATAATGTATAGGCAGGAACAACGGATCTGCTATTAGCCTAGTACTTACCACATCAATCGTCTTAGCATTAATGCAGAGAACTTGAAGGGTGCTGTTTCCCAATTCTTCCTGTTCCTTTTGTATCTCTTCAGCCGACTCCACTAGAGACTTTCTCACATTCCCCTCAACTTCAATCAGCTCGAGTGTCGGAATTTCTCCAATATCGTTTGGAATCCCCTTGAGATAGCTACAATAATGAAGCAGCAGGCGTTTGAGGCAGGGGAAATGGCTACTTTCTCATATCCAGTTCTCTAAATCCAAATATTCCATTAGAAGAACTTCCAACACAGGAAATGCTCCTTCCATTGTTTCCCATGTGCTTCCATAGCAAGCAAAATCTTTTAGTTTAAGCACTTGAAGATTTGGCAGCGAACCAACAATGGCCAAGTCATTCCAAGGAAGTTCCAAATCCCTCAAACTCAACCTTTTCAGCATCCTAGGAAAAGTGAACATGTATGACTTTGGCCGAGATTCAACCCAACAACCAGCATATACTTCCAAAGTTTCGAGTTGATGCAGATGCACTAGATCATTCAGGCAAGCTGCATCTCCACAACGAACACCACTAGAGCAATCAATCTTTAACTTTTTCAAATTTGGGATCTTTTTCAGGATCCTTTCGGTACAACTCTTATGTTCTACATAGGAAAGTGTATGAAGGCTCTCTAGAGAACAATCTGTTGCTTTGGGATCGCATAAATAAATTGTACCATAAAAGTACACATGTCTTAATTGTGGCATGAACCACTGTAACCGTAGTCTACCTCCAATGAATCGCTTTTCGTCATGAATGATTAAAGTCTGCAGATTTTGAAGGTTCAATAAGGATCCAGACATACCATGACAATATCTAATATTGAGGTATCGTAAATGAAATAACTCGTACAGTTGAGCCATTGATGGAGAGTCCTTCACATTTGCAGGTTCTGCATCCAACACCCTCAACAATTTCACACTCTCAAGAAAGTCCAGCTTTACCCAATCATACCGTGAACATTTGATGGAATGTATGGTTGATACATTTAAGCTTGAAAGGTGTGTTAGATTGGAAGAATCAACATTCACACGACGCTGATTTTGCATGCTTTCTACAAAAATCTCCTTTTCAATATGCTTGTCCATCAGATTTACAAACAATTTAGTTTCATGAGCTTTTCTTATGCACAAGTCCCTCATCAGATCATGGAGGCCGCAGCTCTTGATTCTTCTACCATCAAATTTCCTCTTTTTGACCAAAACAAGATTTCTCTTGACGAGTTTCTCCAAACACTCTTCTCCCACCTTTTCAAAGCTATCTGAGTCAATTGGAGGCTTTACAAAGCCCTCTGCTATCCATAATCTGATGAGTTTCACGACACTGATCTCTTCATCTTCGGGAAAGGAACCCATGTACAAGAAATATGGCCTCAGATATTGTGGTAAATGTGTGTAACTCAAAGATAGTATCTCCTCAATATGCTCTTTCTCAGCAGTTTCCGCAGACTTCACATTTTCTGCTATCTCCTGCCATGAAGCTCGATTCTTGCTTACTGTAGATAGAAGCCCGGCAATCACCACAATTGCAAGGGGCAATCCTTTGCAGCTTCTTGCAATCTCCTTCCCGATGTTTTCTAATTCAGAAGGGCAATCTTCATCTGGAAACAGCTTCTGCTTGAGCAAATCCCAACTCCGATCTGCATCCATCAAGTGCATCTCATGAAGCTTGCTCGAAGAGTCTGGATAAGAAGCCACATCAGACAATCTTGTAGTTAGCAAGATTCGACTTCCATTACTACCGTCAGGAAACACCTTCCTTACAACATCCCATGCATCACTACTCCACATATCATCCATTACAACTAGATACTTTCTGCCCATTAAGATTTTGTACAGCTTTTCTTGGTCTTTTAGGTTTTCCAGCTCATTTTTCCTGAATTCTTTCAAGAATTCTTTCAAGGAGTCCAGGAGGCTTGAAAGAATCCTCTGTGCACTATAATCCTGTGATATTGTAACCCAAACACGAATCACAAAATTCTCCATAATTAATGGATCATTATAAACATTTTTGGCAAGAGTAGTCTTGCCTATGCCACCCATACCACAGATTGGGATGACTTCAAGTTTGGATGATTCTCCACAGAGCCGGTCCTTGACGTCAATCACATGATCTTCAATACCAACGATGGCATCATCTTTGCAGATGGTTGGAGCACCTGATGACGATGAACTTAGAAAAGAGGAATCAGCACCATGTTGTTGAACGTCTTCGCTGCTTGAGCTATTCTCGATTTTTTTCACTTCTCCAGCGATCAAATCAATATTCTCCATCACTTTTTCCAGCTGGAGTTCATGTTTTCCACTAGTATGGCATCCGGACTTATCATCAGAACTCGAAAAAACCATTTCCAACACAATATACTCTATGAGATCTTCTGCTTCGTGTGCCACTTCCCTCATTCGCTCTTCTAAACTGGTGAATTTGTCCGGAAATTTTTCAAGAAAGGCTTGAAAGGGATTAACATACTCATAGATAGAGATGATTATCTGTCTTTGTTCAAGAGGGATGGAAAACAGATTATGATTCAGGTTCAAGTCGATGGTGTTTGCAAGGGAGACAAGAGCAGCATAAGCCATCTCTGATTAAGCACACAAACTGTTTTTCTATCGTTTTTCTCTTGTAGGGGGGAAATCAAATGAAGGAAGAACAACAGGATTACAAAGAAAATGTGGACAATATGAGAAACAATTAAAGATAAGAAAAGAGGAATCAAGAAAAGCAGTTCAATCCAATAAAGCTTTGTGAAAATGGTCTACTTTTGCATCAAAAGCATGAGGAATATACATATCGTTTTCGTGGGACACCTGCTTTTGTTTTCACGTAAAAAGGAAAAGTAAATAAAATAAAAAATTGATCGGCTATAGTGTCCAAAAAAGTTGCTTTCTTTGATTTTTTTTTTCCATTTTTTTAACAAAATTCAGATAAAAATAAAAATAAAAAAGTTGATTAGTGTATACAATATTTCAAATGAAAACAGAAAAAATCAAGCATAGTGTTAAATCCATTACAATGCTGTTAAAGTAAGTGAAAGTTGGTCTAGTTTATATGAAGTCATCTCAATCATTGGAATGGAAGGTATTGCCAAAACTGCTCTGGCTAATGATGTTTATTACGATTCATTAACAATACAGCATTTTGATGTTCGTGTTTGGGTCACGGTGTCACAAGATCATAGCAAACATAAAATTGTTTTAAGCATCCTGAATTCCATGAAAGAATTCATTGTACCTAGATATTCAAGAGAGGGCGATGAGATAACAATCTTCCAAAATTTAAAATATAGAAGATATCTTATTGTGATGGATGATATGTTGAGTCAAAGTGTTTGGGATGATGTAAGAGAATTATTTCCTGAAGACCATAATGGAAGTCGAATCATATTAACCACGAGGTTGTTTTACGTGGCTGCTTATCCCAACTCCTGTAGCTTTCTTCGTCAAATGCACTTCTTGAGTGTTAATCAAAGTTGGGATTTGCTTAGGCAGAAGGTGTTTGTAGATGAAGATTGTCCTCCCATATTGGAGAACACCGGAAAGAGCATTGCAGAAAGTTGTAGAGGATTGCCCCATGCAATTATGGTGATTGCAGGACTCCTATCCAAGGTCGAAAAGAATTTAGATTCATGGGGGCAAATTGCAAGGAATGTATGTTTAAGTGTTGGAACGGGTCTTGGGTTATCCATCATTTTAATATGTAAACATAGGATAATTTATTAGCCCACACTTATCAATCAAAGTAAACAAGACCTTAGTGTTGTAAATATTCTTCTTCAATAGAATAGCTACATCTGCCGTAACAACAATGAATCAAATTCAACAATTCATTTGAATGTAGTGTTCGAATATTAAGGAATTGGCTACGAATGGGATCTGATGTGTTACAGAAATGCGCATAATCTTGTAAATAGGGATTAACTAAAGAGTGGCTAGTTAAAGAGGTGAATCATCTCAAGCTAGAGATCATGAACTTAACTTGTCTGTCTTAGTTTTTATTGCAGCATTATATTTGTGTTCTTATTTGTCCAATGATCTGCAGAATTATTTATTGACAGCTATTGTAAAGCTACTAATCCAGTTTTCCATTTTCAACTCCTTAATGTAGTATCAGTAGGATCAAAATTGCTAGGATTTCTCGGTTTCGATTGCAGTTCTTCACTTCAATTTCAGATTTGAATTGTTACAGAATGATATCTCAAATACAAAACACATATGGAGAGAACTTAACTAAATAGTTCAATACTAACTGCATAGTTAAACTACACTTCTCAAGAAATCAAAATTGTCCTAGCTCAATCAACTCTAGCCAGGCAACTCTTCAATTTAAAGTAAAATACAATTAAGCATATAAATTATAATAGCAGTTAACATTAACAACAATTAAGCCTTCAAAAACCACAAAAAAAAACAAAAAGCAGAAGATTAGAGATGTCAGGTCATACCATATTTTGCAGTAAACTTCATGTATAGATTAGATGACAGTCAAAGTTGCCCAGCTACAGCCGTGCAAAGTAGCATCAAACATCTGATTTTTTCCTCCTCTACATCAAATAGGCACAAATTTTGATATTGATTGAAGATTTATGAAATCAACATGCAAACAATGAAATGTAATTGCTTAATGAACTGCAGCAAGATAGCCTTCTCGAATGAAGGACGCCATGAGGTAACAAACTGCATTGAACTCATAAAACGAGTAATCTTACATCTGCATTAACTTGAAGCAGAATTTCTTGAGAATTGAAAATCAAATCTTCAGCATTGGATGATTAAACAATGTAGTCACTTTCCAACTCTCTTGTGGTAATTCTCAACTATCTTTCAAATATCATCTGTTTTAAACGCAGCTGGAATCCATAACTAAATATGAAATATGAGAGATACATGAGAAAGCACCTTCTGCAGAAGGGTGTATTATATTATATTATGACCATTATGACCATCACCTTATTGCCTCCTTGAATTTGAATCATGGCAAGGTACGACACCATCATCTATATGGCATTCATTGTCGTCGAGATATAGCTGTCATTTCTTCTTTGTCGTAGTAGTAGTCACTGTCCTTGTCGTCGGAAATCTGAAACCTCAGGGTCGGCCAACAGAACAAACACATGAAACTAAGTTTGTAAAGTCATGACCAATCTAACTAACTAATACAATGTGTAGGTAGGAACAAAGGATTTGCTACTAGCCTACTATTTACCTCATCAGAATCAGAATCAGAATCAAATCTTTCGTGAGTCGTAGCATTAATGCAGATAACTTGAAGGGTGTTGTTTCCCAATTCTTCCTGTTCCTTTTGTATCTCTTCAGCCGACTTCACTAGAGACTTTCTCACACTCCCCTTAACCTCAATCAGTTCTAGCGTCGGAATTTCTCCAATATCTTTTGGAATCCGCTTGAGATCCCAACAAGAATGAAGCAGCAGACGTTTGAGGCAGGGGAAATGGCTACTTTCTGTTATCCATTTCTCCGGCCACAGAACTTCCATTAGAAGAACTTCCAACACAGGAAATGCTCCTTCCATTGTTTCCCACGTGCTGCCAACACAAGCGTTACCTTTTAGTTTAAGCACTTGAAGATTTGGCAGCGAACCAACAATGGCCAAGTCGTTCCAAGCAAGTCCCAAATTCCTCAAACTCAACCTTCTCAGCATCCTAGGAAAAGTGAACTTGTACGAGTTTGGCGGAGAGTCAACCCAACGACCAGCATTTACTTCCAACTTTTCGAGTCTATGCAGATGTACTAGATCATTCAGAGAAGCTGCATCTGCACCAGAGCAATCAATCTTTAACTTTTTCAGGTTTGGGATCTTTTTCAGGATCCTTTCGGTACAACTCTTACTTTCTAAATGACAAAGTGTTTGAAGGCTTTCTAGAGAACAATTTGTTTCTTCAGGGGGATCGTAGAAATAAATTGTACCATAAAAGTACACGTCTTAATTGTGGCATGAACCACTGTAACCCAAGATTAGAACTTACTACAACGTTGTTCGCGTGTCGTCTTTCTTTATCAATGATTAAGGTCTGCAGATTTTGAAGCTTCAATAATGAGGATCTAGAAATATCATGATAATCTCTAATGGAGATGGCGAGGTATCGTAGATGAAATAACTCATATAGTTGAGCCATTGATCTTGAGTCCTCCAAAACGGTGGCGGGTTCTGCTGCATCCAACACCCTCAGCAATCTCACACTCTCAAGAAAGTCCAGCTTTACTAAACGACTCCACCCCCCCGAGCATTTGATGGATTGTATGGTTGATCCATTTAACCTTGAAAATCGCCTTAGATTGGAGGAATCAACATTCACCCGACGCTGATTTTGCATGCTTTCTCTAAAGCTCTTCTTCTCAATATGCTTCTCCATCAGATTCAGAAACAACTTGGATTCATGAGCTTTTCTTATGCACAAGTCCCTCATCAGATCATGGAGGCTGCAGCTCTTGATTCTTCTACCATCACATTTCCTCTTTTTGACCAAAACAAGATTTCTCTTGACGAGTTCCTCCAAACACTCTTCTCCCACCTTTTCAAAGCTATCTGAGTCGATTGGAGGTTTCATGAAGCCCTCTGCTATCCATAATCTGATGAGTCTCGTCACACGGATCTCTTCATCTTCGGGAAAGGAGCCCATGTACAAGAAACATGGCCTCAGATATTGAGGTAAGTGTGTGTAACTCAAAGATAGTATCTCCTCAATTTGTTCTTGCTCTGCAGTTTCAGCGGACATCACATTTTCTGCTATCTCCTGCCATGAAGCTGGATTCTTGCTGACTGAGGATAGAAGCCCTGCAATCACCACAATTGCAAGGGGCAATCCTTTGCAGCTTCTTGCAATCTCCTTCCCGATTTTTTCTAATTCGAAAGGACACTCTTCATCGTTAAACACTTTCTTCTTGAGCAAATTCCAACTCTGATCCTCATCCATCAAGCTCATTGTACAGAGCCTGCTCGAAGGGTCTGGATAAGAAGCCACATCAGACAACCTCGTGGTTAGCAAGATTCGACTTCCATTACCGCCATCAGGAAATGCCATCCTCACAACATCCCATGCCCCACTTGTCCAAATATCATCCATTACGACTAAATATCTCCTGCCCATCAAAATTTTGTGCACTTTTTCTTCATCGGTTTGTCCCAATCTACCTGTGTTGAATTCTTTCAACGACTCCAGGAGGCTTGAAAGAATTCTCTGTGCATTATAATCTTGCGATATTGTAACCCAAACACGAATATCAAACTTCTCGACAATTAATGAATCATCATAAACATTTTTGGCAAGTGTAGTCTTGCCTATGCCGCCCATACCACATATTGGGATGACTTGGAGTCTGGATGGTTCCCCGCAAAGTCGGTCCTTTAACTCCATCACATAACCTTCAAAATTAACCATGGCATCGTCTTTGCTGATGGGTGGAGCATCTGATGAACTAAGAGCAGATGAATCAGCACCACGTTGTTGAACGTCTTTGCTGCTTGAGCTATGCTCGATTTCCTTCACTTCTCCAGTGATCAAAACAATCTCATCGATTACTTTTTGCAGATGGAGTTCATGTTTTCCACTGCATTTATATATACATTTTATTAGAGACTTAACTTTAGAGCGCGATGAAACTTGCTCCAACATATAATACTCTATTATATCTTCTGCTTCATATGCCAGTTCCCTCATTCGCCCTTCCAAACTGTTGAATTTGTCGGGAATTTTTTCAAGAAAGGCTTGAAAGGGAGTAACATACTCTGATAGAGATATGATTTGCTGTTTTTCTTCAAGAGGAATGGAAAATTGATTATGATTCTTGATCATGTCTATGGTGTTTGCAAGGGAGATAAGAGCAGCATAAGCCATCTCTGACTCTGATATATGCACAGCTTTTTTTTTTCTTTATTTGAGGATTTGATTATCTATGGAGAAGGGGTTAATAGTTGCTCAATTATGAATAGAATCAAGAAATTAAAACTTTTGTTATCCATCCATAGATGTATTGCAAATAGCTATCATAGTTATGAAAGTCCAAATGGACCCATTAATGTCCAGTGGGAATTAAAGATCACATGGATGAAGGACCATCTGCAAGAAATGGGCCAGAGTTTACCAATTTTTCTTTGGAAAATGTTTTAAGGCTATAGAATACGTGGATGATATGGAGTGTACAAAAGTTTAAAGGGTAGAAGATATCTAATAGTAATGAATGATATGTGGAGTACAAATGCTTTGCTTGGGATGATGTAACAAGTTTATTTCGTGATGATAATATTGGAAGTCGAATCATGTTAACAACGAGGCTATCCGACGTGGCTGCTTATCCCGATTCCTCCATCCCTCCTTATGAGATGAGACTCAGAGTTGGAATCTGTTTGGAATTATTCTTATGCAATTCTAAAACAACGGTATAGATTTCAATGTGTGTGGAGTTCTAAAGCAAAATGTGTACATACATGTTCACAAAAAGAAGCACAACCATATATATAGATATGAACGTATGTCTAGTTCTGACTTCTGATACCTTTTGAAGAGAAATTGGAACTGCAGGAGCCTTTGCTTTAGCAAAACCAATAATACCATTGTAGTTCCCACAAGCTAACATTGTAGTGTATTTTACAACTCCCCTATCACCCGATACTCTGGCCTCAACCGAAAATGCTTCTCCTCATATTCATCGATTCTTTTCATCCATTTGAATGCATCATCGAATCTCTCTGCTAACTCTAAAGTCAGGCAGAAGTCTAAATGCAAATCGAAAAATTTAAAAACATATGTTGCCATGATTGCCGTAGCCATATCAAAGCTTCAAAATCTTCAAACCTTAATCATATTCTTGGACGCGATAAATTGAGGCACTCGGACTACTTATGAACTGTTTACCTCAGGAAAGTTGGAGGAAGCCTCTACTAAGACATCTTTCCTTTTGTGGTGGGTTACCTGATCCGAAAGGGAAGACTTTCGCTCTAGAAAACCTGTAAACACTTTCACTAGTGTCCCACTATATTTGTGCTGAAGGGATACTGAAAATGACTCCTAACCTGAAGAAATTAGAGATTTATTGTTCTGATTATCATTTATCAAGATGGTACTTATCTCAACAATTTGGTATATCTGCATCAACTTGAGTGGTTTGGGACTTCCTTGGAATGAGATGACTGTTGTTGGTTCATTGCCGAATCTTGAAGTGCTTAAACTAAGGGATCACACTTGTCATGGCGACAGATGGGAAACAACTGAAGAAGACTTTCCTCAGCTGAAATTTTTGTCAGTCGAGAACTCAATTCTTCAGCATTGGATTACTGAAAGTAGGTATTTCCCAAGCCTCAATTGCCTAGCAATTCATTATTGTTGGAGAATTTCCATTGCTTGAATTGATTGAGGTTGATAAGTGGAACAAGAATCTTGTGAAGTCGGCTAAAATGATATGAGAGGAGCAACAAAGCTTCGGAAATGATTCCCTTCAAGTTCTCATTGGCCTTTGAATTAACCATTGCTCTTCCATGCTACACTTAGTGTAGTACACACTCACCACCACCACATGACATGTGTCCAATGTTACATTATTTTAATCCATGTCTCATATTATTTGAATTCATTATTTTATTCTTTGAAAAAGCTGAAAAGAGGCATTGACTTTGGACACGTTTGACGAGAAAATCTACTTGTTGGGCTCGAGAAAAATTTTACTTCTTCATTCAGCTCCTATCACCACCAATTCTCAAGCTTTTCTGCACTAGAATTTGAAAATCGTCCATGGTTTCTCCAAACTCCAACAAAGCATATCTTTCTTCTTCATTTTACATGCTCACCACCAGCTCCCCATATTCTCGAAGATGAGCAACAAATCTAAGGAAGTTCCTCGTAGAGGTAAATTTTTTAATATGTATAATGTGATTTATTTCACAAAAGAACATATTATTTTCTTAGGCATTGTTCTTCTTTATTCTTTCTTTTATACACTAATATTTGACTTTAGTGGTAGTTGATGATAAAGGTGGATTCTTTTTATATAACAAGTTAAGGTGAGTAAATTATACAAAACTATAATAATATTAATAATACAACAATATTGAAGTTGACTTTGGTGTTAATTGGAAACATTTATCTATACCTATATAAAAAGTGTGAATGTTTCTTACAAAATATGTTTTGCCTATTATGTCCATGATCTACACTTAATTTAAGGGTAAAAAAGTAATATAATATATCTAACTATTTATAAATAATTATTTGTAAATATAATATATTATATTTACTTCAATAGCTTTTGGTATAATTGAACTCTATTATATAAAATTATCCCAAAATAATAACAAAAATATTTCTTTAGTATATTATATTTATTTCAATAGTTTTGTTATAATTGAACTCTATTATATAAAATTATCCCACAATAATAACAAACTTATTTCTTTAATAAGGTATATAGATATAAGATTATATTAGTTTTTCCAATACAACATCATATTAGTCTGGCAAATTAACCACAAGGACAACGAAGATTATTTCTATCCAAGAGGAAGAAAAAATTAGATCCATCCACGAGTGTGTTATTTTCTTGCTATCGTTTCTTGAAGATTTTCCAGAGAAAGCCAATCGTTGGGAGAGCAAGATCAGGGATGTAGTGATGAAGAGATGAATCCATCAAGCATGAAAGTAGAATACCAGCTGAAAAATATAATGGAGCAATTAAATTGGTTTAATCGCTGGAGAAGTCATGGATGAGCGACCCGCTGCTATGTTATCATCATCATCAAGACTCGCACATACAGCCAATGATGCACGAGTGATCGGTTTAGACGACGATGTGATGGTAATAAAGGATCGGCTTTGTGGGTTGTCATCCAATCTTCAAGTCATCCCCATAGTTAATATGGGCTTGCTAGAACTCTTTATGACGAGCCATTAATCATTGAGCGATTTGAAATCCGTGCTTGAGTTTCGGTATCACAAGATTCTTTAAGGACATGCACATTCAATGAATTTGTTACAAAAGTACGGAAATGAGATTGATGCATGTGAAATTGCATTAAATTGTTTTAAAAACTTGAAGGGTAGGAGGTATCTTGTTATAATGGTTGATGTTTGGGGCACAAAGGTTTGGGATGATGTGAGAAATGTATTCCCTGATGATAATAATGTATTCCCTGATGAATATGTATAAGATTATATTAGTCTGGCAACTAGGACAACAACGAGGGGTAGTCCTGCACAACTTCTTGCAATCTCTTTCCCGACATCTTCTAAGTCAGGTGGGCAATTGCAGTTTGTGAATACCTTTTCCTTAAGAAGATCCCAACATTGAGAGTCATCCATGAACTTCATTTCATGAAGAGGACTATTGGGTTCAGGATGAGCAGCCACATCTAACAGCCTTGTGGTTAAAAGAGAAAAGAATATATTTCTTGTTGTCTTAAAAATATGCTATAATATATGTCAGTATTTTAAAATTAAAGATTAAGAAATTAAAATTCATTTTCTATAAATGTAGGTACATCATACAAATTGTGAACATTAAACAAAGAACAACGATTAACCAATTAATATCAAGATCAAGTCAATACAACCAAAATTAAATATCAAATTAATATTACTGATTCCCATTAAATAAAAAAATATTTAAAATTTTAATTAAAAATAGATTTAATTAAATATTTTAAAACCACTGTAATTTTAAATTTTTCTTTAATATTTTTTGAAAAAAATTGAACAATAGTTTTTAAAAAATAATTATTATTTAATTGAATGTTTTGATTTTATTTACCTATATATTGTTTGAATTTTTTTAATTTATCTAAATGAAAAGAAGAATTATGTTAACAGAGTGAATTAATTAACTAATTAATTTGTGTCTTATTAATCATTTAATTAAATTATATCGCGAAGATTTGATTTATTGTGGGTCCAATATTACTTTTGTATTAGATAACATTAATTATTCTTGTTATTTTTATTGAGTATCCTCTTATATGAGTGACGGTTGCTATATATAAGATCATATTATTATTATTATTATTATTATTATTATTATTATTATTATTATTATTATTATTATTATTATTCAAGCCACTCTTGTTTTATTACAGCTTTAATTATATAAGTGAATTATTTGCTAATGGTATCATAATAATTATATTATGTTAATATAATTTTTCTCCTAATTATAATAGGACGTACTCTAAAATTATCTATATAAATCATTGGATTTCAACTTGCTAATTGTTATGAACAATAGTTCAGAAATCCATTTTCACTTTACAAATTTCATTGCCAATTGTTTCAAAAATTCAATCACTTCAACATAACACATTCATTATTTTGATATTTTCACAATTATGAATATTCATAATGAATCGTCCACATCAAGTTCATCTTCAGGTAAAATTTAAATTTATTAAAATCTTATTTTGATGTAATTGAACTCTATTTTTCCGAGATAATTATTTATTATTTAAATAAATTTAGTTGCTTTTTAGGGAAGATAAGCTTAATTTATTATTCAATAGATGTTTATTTTATATGATGTCGACGGGGTTAGAATTTTAATATTTTAGTCTGATAGTGAAGTCATCAACTAATTACCTACGTAATTAAGCTGATATGTAATTTATTAAATTGAATATTTTCTTGTAAGTATAAGAAGCTGGAAAACTTGTGCTCTGTTATTGATGAAAAATGAAATCTTGCTGTTGTAACTGAGTTTACTTTTTCTCAGTTTGTTGTAAGATATTGTTTCTTGAAAGTACATGATTCTGTTATATATGTCCGAGACTCTCTCAGTTTAAAAATTATGGAAAATATGTGTAATCTAATCTAGGGGCAGGATAGTTAATGATCTTGATATTCTCGCGTAAGAATTCAATGTTGTGAAAATAAAAATAGCAGATTTGAGTCATATTGTTTGTGGAATTAATTTCTTGTTATTCAAGCATATAGTTTCCTTATTCTATTTGGTGAGGTGTTATAAATTGGAGCATGTGGATTAGTCATTCTCATATGCAAGTACATATTAGTTAGATAAATAAAAATTTTGAGGTGATCTTCTAGATTGCTCTAATAGTGATTAGGCGGGCACTCTTTTTCACCATTTTTAAATTAGATACCACATTTAAATTTAATCAATTACAACATTATATTTTAACTTAAATGTGATTAAACATTTTTTTCCTTGTACAACTGCTTATGTCTATAGACAAAGAAGAAATCTACCAATGAAAAGAAAATATTCTAATTTAAATATGATACAAAGGCAAGAAAAGATAGATCAAGCTAAGAAAAATCGAAAACATAGAAATGCTACATTTATTTTAACAGATGACGTCGCTTCACATAAATCAAATGGTAAGTAATTTCTTAATTTGAAATATTATATATATATATATATATGATGAACAAATTTTGATTAAGCATGTCTATTTTTTCTTATTTTAGGTTCATCACTTTCTGGATTTTTAACTTTAGAACTACATGAATTAAAAAAAGTGTTCGATTGCAGTCATTGTAGTGCTGTAAGATTTGAGTATGAACCTCCTACTTTATGTTGTGATAGTGAAAAAATTCAACTTGCATCTTCTGAAGTTCCTGATGAATTGTACAAATTGTTTACTTCTGAATCACAATAGGCTATAGATTTTCGAAGAAATATTCGCTCATACAACTGTATATTTTCATTTACTTCATTCGGTGTAACATTGGATAAAGAATTGACATCTGCAAAATGAGAAGTGTATTCTTTTCGAGCACAAGGAATGGTTTATCATGGTCTTCCAAGATTGATTTCTAATAATACAAGTCTAGGTTTTTTTCAATTATACTTTTTTGAGACGGGAACTGAGGTTGAGAATATAGTGAATAAATTGAAAAATTCAAATATATCAGAAGCAGTTGTAAAGAAACTGATAAAAATTATGGAGGGTCAATCCATATGCAAGATTTTTTCGAAGTTAAAGGAATATCCTTCAATGGATAATGTTCAACTTCATATCTCAAAAGATGTGAACTTAGATTAACGAGTATACGATTCTCCAAATGCATATCAAGTTGCAGCTGTATGGGTTGAAAAAAATAATGATAACATTCCATTGGAGCGAGATATTGCAGTTCATGCTTATTCCGGCGAGAGACACATAATAAAACATTATTATGGATATTATGACCCACTGCAATATCCACTTCTTTTTCCAAGAGGCGAAACAGGTTGGCATCGAAATATTAAAAAGATTACTTCCACAAAGTCTATCACCGATAATGGTATGTCCTATATTTATTACATTGTAATAATAAGATTATTTATTTTTAATATAATCACATTTATAAATTTAATTTATTTGTTTATTTTTATACTTAAAATGTGTTTCAGTTCCCAACATGGATCTTGATAATGTTTTCCCCCTATCAAGAATTAGTAGTGCAGATGATGTTATATCTAGAGAACAAGGTATGTATATTAATTTTTTTAATCATGGAGTGAAGGTGCATCATTCATTATTTTTTTATTAAAAAAACTTTTAATAAATTACTAATAATGAGCATAAACTAACTTAGAAAATAAAAGGGCAAAATGAAAAAAAAAAAATTAACAATAGGTTGCAATTGTTTAGTTACCCCAAGTCCGAAACCTTAATTGTGTGCATACTTAAGTGATTTAAAATTATTTTGTGGAATGATCTCTTCAATTTTTTAATTTTATTATATTTTATATAATTTACAGTTTTGAGGAAGCAAAGTGATAAAAATATCTCATATAGAGAATATGCATGCTACAAGCTACAAATAAGAAATCCTAGGCAATCTATACTTTTATTAGCAGGGAAACTATTACAACACTTCATAGTTGATATGTATATAAAATTGGAGATGATAAGACTAGATTTTTTCCGTCAAAATCAATCAAATATGAGAGCTAAATTGTATAAGGAATTGTGGATAGTGTCTTCAAAGAAGAATTGAAAGGAAAAGAAGTTGGTAAAAGAATTATTCTTCCTGCAATATTTATTGGTGGTCCAAGAGATATGAGACATAGATATCTTGATGCATTGGCATTAGTACAAAAATTTGGTAAACCAGATTTATTTATTAGAATGACTTGCAATCCAGAGTGGAAGGAAATACAAGAAAAATTACATGTCGGACAAACAACTCAAGATCGTCTGGATTTAACATCAAGAGTATTTCGAGCAAACTTATAGGACTTGAAAGATCAATTATTTAAGAAAGAGATATTTGGAAATGTAGTTGCACATATTCATGTAATTGAATTAAAAAAAATGGGGTTTGCCACATGTTGATAATTTTCAAGTCAGAGCAAAATGAAACACTAAAACAACGATGGTATACACAAATATGGATTAGAAAAAGAAATGATCGTGATTGTATGAGAGGATCTAAAATAAAAGGCACAATTCCAGACGAGTTTCAATCACCTGCATTTTTCCTATTTTTTAGATCTGCATCGTCGCTACACTATTAGCATTGAATAACTGTAATAAGTGAATATAATATATAATAGATTTCTAACGTAATTCAAACAATATGTGAACAAATAAAATATTCTTTCAAATATTCAAAAGTTTAATTATCTAGATATATGCTTTAAAAAGAAAATTTACAAAAAAAAGCTCCAAGAATGCATTGATATAACAAGCAACTACGATACATTGGACAAATTTATAAACCAAAAAGAAGAAAAACAAACTTCTCCACTCATCAAAATCAAACAAGAAAAAAAATAATGTCAATATAGACGCTCGTTTAAGATCATTCGGACATATTAACACTGTGATATTTTTTTCTTCAAATTTTACTCTTTTCATCAATAATATTTATTTATGAATTATTATAAGTTGTAGTTGTTATCTCTATAACATCACTTATCTCTTTTCTATGTTATATTTACTACTTTCATTCTTCGTCAATTAATCTTACTATGATTAGAACTATATAAAATATTTAACATTAAAATATTATAAAACTTATATTAATATATCTAAACAAAAAAGAGGACAAACCACGTGCAACGCATGTATCCTCTGCTAGTTATAACAAATTTGTAAATAATAAATAGCATACACAGTTTTTTTTTAACAGAATAGATACATACTGGTTGTATTCTACTTTTATTGCAATAAATGAGGCAAATTTATACTTTAGTATTTGAATGTCTTTATTTTCGAAATTTTTAATTCAAAATTAATATATTGGATTTATTTGTTTTATTCTATGATGCATGTTTATATTTTCTAATCAAAATCTGTTGTTGATAAAACAGGGAGTTTTATATCCACTAGTGGCCAAATGCGATGGTTGGGATATATAAAACAGTGTCTTGGCACGGACAATATGAACCATATGAAGCAATCGTGTTTTGGCATTCTCTTCGACATTCCAGACCTATTGTTTCAGGGACATTTGTATCAAATTCTTCTAACAAAACTTGAGAAGAGTTCTCATGGGAAGCATCGACTGTCATTTCGAATCAATGACAGTGTAATTGATTTTGGGCCTTCAGATTTTGCGCTCATGACCGGCTTAAAGTTTGACGGGTTGGTACAAACACCCGAAACTTCAAACTTCCATCAAGAAGTTTTCCACGGTCATTCCGAGATGTGGTTTAGTGATATCGAAACGGCTTTCTTAAAGGAGTGTGGAAATTGTGGCGGAATATCAACACTATCACTGCAATTGGCATTTCTTTACATTGTATATGGACTCTTGTTAATACATGACTGTACTTCACAAAAGATAGACGTGCAGTACATTCATTTGATTGATGATATGGTTAAGTTCAACAATTATCCATGGGGGCGTGTTGTGTATGAGTTCCTGGTAGAAGGTACTCACATGGCGAGCGATAGGCTCGATAGTCTGATTGAGCAAGGTGAAATAATAAGATTAGATGCTCAAGGATTCATATATGCACTTCAGACATGGGCATACGAGGTCATTCCTGATTTCGGTGCTCGCTGTGCTACCAGACTTGTAGAGATGGAACATCGATTCCCTAGAATGCTTCGCTGGAAGGCAATTGAATACTTCAAGTACGATGAAATGATCATTTATTTTCTTCCATCTCCGGAGTTAACAGTGGTAACATTCTAACTCATGAAAAATTAATATCTTATATGTTGTGATTCTATTGTATGTTCCAAAAAATTAACCAAAAAAAAATTATGGATAGGTACCTATCAAATGGACAGACATTGAAAGTGAACGTCTCATGCTCCTCGGTTTGCCTGAATACGATCATGATTTCCTGTGCGCACCAATACTATCCACATCAAAGCTAAAAAGATCCAAATTAGATTTGGACGTATCTTCTTGTAAAAAGAAAGTGACAATTCATCCAGTAATGAAGATGAAAAGATGCAAGTTGAATTTTGACGAACATGAAGCCATGTCTTCCGGTAAAAAGAAACGATCAGTTGGCTTGGTGAAAGCAGTGGGGTTGATTGACGAAGAATCCATTCACAATTCACGTAGTTCACATGGTGTCCCGACTCGTAATATAATCTTACAGTCTCACTCTCCTGAGTATCGACGTGAACCTTTGTCGGCTATTTCAAAGACACAGTCATGTGAACCTCACATCTCTATTGCTGAAGAATGGCCTGATAGTGAGGTGTGTATCTTTATGAATTTTCCCGCAAATAAGAATTGATAGATCTATTTCTCATTTTTTTTATGAATATTAGTGTGTGAATGTTTGATTATTTTATTTGATATTATAAAATAAGTGTCTCATGTCAAAAATATATTTTCGACAGAATCTTTTGCTCATTATGAATGAGATGATGGATAAGATTTCCAATGTCGAGGTGAAGATAAGTATGATACATAATTTGTTGATGAGAGGCAATATGAAAAATAATATTGTCAAAAGATTGGATGGGGATATGGAGCAGAGAGGTGCTGAATTTCCTGCCCGTATTGATCGGGCTGAAGTTGTATCTCCTTATGGTGGTGTAGAAATACCTAACAAGAGGGATGAAGGATTTACACCAAAATTGACCCCTCCAGCCCATGTCAGATGTGCTTCGAAATCACAGCAATGGGCACACATAGCACCCAAATTCTTAAAACCTGGTTTCCAACTCACTAGTAATCACTCTAAGAAAAATGAACCTTCTCTAAAGGTCCGAGCTGTATCGCCAGCCATTACACCCAAATCCATTACAGGCACCAATTATAAGCCATATGATCCTCATGATGCTGATTACAAGAATAATGATGTCCAACTTTTTGAAGAGTGGTATATTGAAGCAAGGGCCGTTACACCGTAAACATCATTATATATTACTATTCTCTTTAATAATAGATCTTTATCCATATATTATGAATATATATATATGGATAAAGTATTGGTTTAATGTTGTAATTGAATCATTATCAATTTATTGTGATTGTTGCAGGCCCTATAAGATTCTACTACCCACATTAATAATTGGTGAAGCAAACGGGTTATGGTTCGACAAAATATGGGATCGCGAAGGTTGGCTTAGAGATGATGTAAGTATACATTTTTAATTACTTTAGTTTTTAGTACCTTCAACAAGAGTTAGAAGGTAATAATAAATCTAGGATAGATCAGAAACAAAACAGAGAAGGGACATGGCATTTTTATATGTATGGTGTTATTTTTTTAATAATTGTTTATGACATGCAGCACATTGATGCACTGATCAACTTACTCATTCTGAATTATAAAAAAAATCCTTCTCAGTTTTTGGATGGGTGGACTTGTATGGAACAAATCTGTTGGGTATGATTTCTGACTTTTTATATATGTTTTTGAGCTTAGATAATTATCAAATTTTATTAAACATTTATCAATCTCTGCTCCTCCGCAGGGAACCCTCACACAAACAAACTTCGAGGTAGCAGAAGATCGAATTATGCCTTACGTGATGGGGCGTTATCCGATAATAGGAGGAAAAGCATGGACTCAGGTCTCCAATGTGTACGGAATTGGCCATGTTCTGAAAAATCATTGGGTGTGTTATGAGATATCAATTGAAGAGCAAAAAATCACTGTTTATGATTCTATGCACCATTCCAATGATTGGATAAAAGTTGCAGAACCTTTTCACAAAGTTGCCAGAACCATTCCTTGGCTATGTCAGAAAGCAGGCATTTGGACACACAACAAATTCACTACACCCTTAAAGCCAAAATGGGATGTAGTATCATGCACTGAAACACGAGAACAATCGAATAGCTCAGATTGTGGGATACTGGCCATGAAGTATTTGGAGTGCAAGGTATCGGGCCATTCGATTTCGTCAATTGACCCAGATAGATGTGGAATTTTCCGCATGAGCTATTGTGCGCAGCTGTACTGTGTTGGGGTTGATGAGCATAAGAAAAATAAGCTCACTAAAAGCATGGATTAAAAAAGGTGACGTTGGCTATGTTTGTTTTGTGTGTTTCTGATATCTTGGATTGAAGACGCGGTAGATGTGTTTTTTCTTTTGAAATTTCATGAACAATTCGTGAAATGATTCAGTCCTCGATCTATATGGTCGAATATCTTTTGTATATGGGCGGCGGAGTCCGAACCCTTTTTGCATGTAAATTCAATCGAAGATGTCTGGTGTGGTATCATATCTTTTGTGTATGTGGTCGTCAATGGCCAAACCTAATGGCATATAATCTTCGATGTCAGCTGAACAACAAAAGGAGTAGAGCAATTTTTAAAATGGTATCAAACAAACACTTGGAGTGCAAGCTTCATTTAGTAATTTCATCGAACAGTTGGTGTGTTATGAATTAATACAAAACGAATTTGCGTAGGAAGGTAGGTTGCAATGTATTGGCACCATTTCTTTTATTCTTTTTATTTATATTTTCTAACTTGCTTGAATGAGGAATATTAATTTGTCAATATTAGTTTTGATTTTATTATTTCTTTTTTTTTCATTATTATTTAAGATATAGTTTGAAATCTAGTTAAGATGGATTATATACATAATGTTAGTGTTAATATTATCTCGAATATAGGATAGAATAATACTACTATGCTAAATTGCTAATTACTAATTAGTAATTACTATGTATATATGATATAGGATGTAGGATATATTCAATAATTTTGACTTTTGTTTATAAAAATGTTATTATTACTCCTTAATTTGAAAATATTAATTGAGAGATGACAATTATTGATTTTAATTAATATTTCAGGTAAAATATATTTTTTATTAGTATTAGTCATTATTTTTAATATTAGATAAAATTATCATTTTGATTTATTTTATTTTTATTACTTAATTGATTGAGGAATATTATTTTGTCAATATTAGTCTTGATTTTTTTTAGAGTATATATTATCTCGATTCTCGGATATATAAAATAGAGTAATATAAATATATAAATTACTATTTACAATGTATATATGATATATTACTATTGATTTCGATAGTATTGTTAGTTGTTACTAACTTATATTGACTTTGATCAACTAATTGATTTTGTTAATATCAATTAAAAATTATTAATTTCAATTAATATTTCATGTAAAGTATTATTTTTCATAATATTTGGTTAATATTAATATTTATTTTGATAATATAGTATTAAATAAAACTATTATTTTATTTTATATTTATTATTTAATCCACCTTGATCGATGCACACATATCATATTGTCAATGAATTGAAATATTATTTCATTTCATAGCTTTTATTTAATTAATTGAGAAGTTTTAAATCTAATACCAGTAATGTATATTACCATTAATTCCATTTTATTATTAATTGGAATTTTTAACAAAAATAAATTTTATTTTAAAAACATTAGAGTTAATAAAAATATATATATTTCGAGTTTCAAATCGAATATAGTTCGAAAGTTGTATCATGAACTAACTCATCTAACTACTCGTGAGAACTACTCACGAGACTGCTCGATTAACTACTCGCGAGCTTCACGAGCCGAGTAAGCTCGCGAGCTTCTTAAGCCAAGCACCCCCGAGCTCGAGCTCGCTTAGCGAGCTCGAGCTCGACTCGTTTATGAACCGAGTCACATTCGAGCGAGTTTTTTTCGAGTCGATCTTCGAGTATCTCACGAGTAGCTTGGCTCATTTACAACCCTATTTGTAATAAAAGGCCCAAATGATGGGCTTTCTAGCCCAATTACGATTTTAATTATTCACGTCCCAATTATGATCCGATCAAGATGAATCTATAGAAACATATGTTAGAACATTAATATGTTACTAAGACAAATGATTTATGCTTATGTTGCTAAATATTCCATTCTGAAAATCCAAGTTAAAGCAAGTAACAATTGGACTTAGAAGATGATAATTTCTTAACTGTTGCTTAATGTGGATTAGTACGACTCATATGAGGGTTTCGAACTACAATAGTAAACAACTGATGGAAAAATCAGTCGAAGCCATATCAATATTCCATTCTGAAAATCCAAGTTAAAGTAAGTAACAATTGGACTTAGAAAATGATAATTTCTTAACTGTTGCTTAATGTGGATTAGTACGACTCATATGAGGGTTTCGAACTACAATAGTAAACAACTGATGGAAAAATCAGTTGAAACCATATCAATATTCCATTCTGAAAATCCAAGTTAAAGTAAGTAACAATTGGACTTAGAAGATGATAATTTCTTAACTGTTGCTTAATGTGGATTAGTACGACTCATATGAGGATTTCGAACTACAATAGTAAACAACTGATGGAAAAATCAGTCGAAACCATATCAATATTCCATTCTGAAAATCCAAGTTAAAGTAAGTAACAACTGGACTTAGAAGATGATAATTTCTTAATTGTTGCTCGTAACTATTGGAGATGAAGGGTTTAGGGTTTAGGGTTTAAGGGTTTAGGGTTTAGAGTTTCAGTTTTAGGGTTTAGGGTTTGAGTGACACATAGAATTTGATAATTTGATTAATGTTTTAATTTTTCTCTTCAAAAGAACAAAATATATATGTTTCTTCAGCTAAATATTTCTTATCCTTTAAACTAAAGAAATAATTTTATTTATTTTTGGGATAATTTAATACAATAGAGTTCAATTATTCCAACACTATTAAAATAAATATAATATAATATAATATATCTACAAATAATTATTTATCAATAATTTTATATAATTCCCAAAAACTCAATATTATGTACTATAAAATATAAATTGTAAAATGATTAGAATACAAATCATAACAAAAATATAATTTTCAAAAATATATTTTCTGTAATTTAGCATATCCAGAACGAGAAGATCCACTTAATTTAAAAATTAAATACAAAAACGACCAAATAAATGTTTAACTTCATTTTGGCGCAATTGTTGAATTTTTTGCCGCCTCTTTTCTTTTGGTTTCCCTCTCTGTTTCCCAATTCTTGCAAATACAGAAGTGCTTGCCGCCCAGTTTCAAAAAATTTTAAATGTGTAAGATTATGGGTTTATTTATTGAACCAATAAATACTAGCTACTACCAAACTCCTCATTCAGGTAAGCGTAAGTTTGTTGGATAAATTATATTCTCTGATTGATTCTTATTTCATTTTTTATTTCTTTATAATCGATTCAAGAACTATTACAGAAATCAAAGTTCTTATTTCTCATTGTTGTTTCTTATTTTGTAATTATACAGGTCAGTCGCAAATTCATTCTACTCAAGTATTACGATGCCGTAAAGGCCAGGAAGTTACAGCTTCAATTTTGCATTACAAGTATTTGTTTGTTTGTTTGTTACGATGTCGTAAAGGCCAGGAGGTTACAACTTCAATTCTGCATTCCAAGTGTTTGTTTCTTTGTTTGTTTGTTATGATGTCGTAAAGGCCAGGAAGTTACAGCTTCAATTAACAATGTTTTTGCTGAAGTTTTTTGTAGCAGGTATTTCCTGCAGTATTTATGGTTTATATGCGACAATTGTTACAAAGAAATCATAAATGAGGGTGCTTGGTTATATTTAAAGAGGTCTGTTCTTTTTCCCTTTTTATAATCGTTTTTTTTTTCGTATTTTCTAATCATACTTAGTTTCGAACTTATCTCATTAAGTTCTTTTTTTTCATTTTTCAGAATTGTTTAAAGAACTTGCAGAAAAAATTCATCAAGTTCTTTTTCCCATTTGTATAGTTTCGAACTTATCTCATTACATTTTTCTTATCATACTTAGTTTCGAACTTATCTCATTAAGTTCTTTTTTTTTCATTTATGAATTCAGCTTATAGAATTGTTTAGCCACTTTGAATTCATAAATCAAGGAGGCGCACATATATATCATAATAATATCAGCAAACGTAACCACAATGACAATAATTCACCAATTCAAATATACAAATACTGATGATACAACTTCTTGATGATCAAATCAAAAGTTCTCCTCCTCCTCCTTCGTCTTCTTCTTCTTCTTCTTCTTCTTCTTCTTCTTCTTCTTCTTCTTCCAACATATACGACTCAACTTTCAACTCAATCTGCACCAGTATCACAACTAGTCAGAGACTCAAAGCATAAATAATTTTGGGGGCTTAAAGAAACAAACAAAAAATAATATAAGAATTTATTTGCAAGTCATTCATGTGAACCTAAACCACAATTGATCTGTCTTCGATGCCAACTTGCATCATTGAATGGATTGGTGCATAGCTCCAGTGGAGGAATTTTGTGTGCCTATCACCTACAAATTTAAATACAGAAATTAAGTGATTGAACTTATAAAAATATTGTATGCTAAAACTTTTTGAAATGGACTGAAGAAAATTTTATGTCTCCCCACATGAGTATCATGGTTCCAGCCAAAAACATAGTCATTTGAAATATCAGGATAACATCTTCTCAAATCTGAAGTAGTTGGCGCATCGGTTGGATCATTTTGTATGGGGTCTAAGCGAGATGATTCCAATTCGACACCATATCTTTGTTCTTGCCCTACAAAATAAAATATGTTAATAATTCTTTCATTAAGAGAATCTGTCAAAAGTTTAATATGAATTACCATTCAATCTGGTTCCGCATGTACGTGAAACACCACCTCTTGCCTTTTTGCAACCTCTGCCACGTTTTTTAACCCAATGGTTCGGCTGTTTGATATTATTCATACCACGAGTCTTCACATTAGGAGGATTTCGAAATCGGGCTTCAGGGATTTTCTCTTTAGTATTGGAACATGTGTTTTTTGGTGGCGTAACTCCCTTTAGAGCACATAGCTCGTCACAAAGCGCTGAAATGTGCTTCTTAATGATGAATTTGGCTTGTGGGTCATCTTTTGAGTCTTGTGCAAAGTCATATGTCAGCCTCATAATGTAATTCACAAAAGCCATACCAGACTCTGCTTCACGACCATTGGATTGTGTCTCGCGTGGTGTGAGATAAAAATTTCTCAATTTTGCATCTTTCATCCACCTTTTGAGTATGCACTGATGTGGTAATCTATGAACATTCATCGACATAAGGACCTGGAATATGTGAGAGCATAGAACACCCTGAGATTCCCACAAATGACACGTGCAAGATGTATTGTGCGTTTTTTGGTTGAATAACACAGATCGTGTGCGTGATGAACCCCAATTTGCGGCCACTTGAAATTCGAGATCATCCACAGAGTAATCAACTGGTTTCTGGATGATGTCAATATTGATAGCATGCGCAACTTCAGATTCAAATTTTTTATATACATTGCGTGTGAATACTTTGGCCGCATGCATCAACAAAGGGTTGTTCTCAACATACTGGCCAGGAACATTAATACAAAGGGCGTCCTCCGTACTCTCCCTTGTGCGCCAATCATTTTGAACTTGTTCATATTGAAGAACAAACTCATAAAGAGACCCACTTGCTGAGCACAAGTCCTTCAAAATCTTATTCGTAACCTCACTCCTTGAGGTAGCATGCAATCCAGCAGAAAAACGGCTATTAGTAAACACAGAGGACCATCTTCTCCTAAGGTTATACATACTGTTGAACCATCTATTCTCACAAAGATCATAAGTATCTATAAGATTTTGCCATGATTGCTCAAACTCATCTTCATTTTCACACCCGTTCATGCAGTGATGCCACAACTTCTTGAACTCATTATTACCATTCAAAGATCCAAAATGAGAAGGGGCATTCTGATTGATATGCCATTGACATAAATGATGACTTGAAGTACGAAAAGTGTAGTCAATTCCATTCATCAAAGCCTGGCATTGATCAGAGAAAATAACTCCGGGCTCCTTGCCAGACATAGATTCGAGGAAAGTACCAAATAACCATTCAAATGATTTTGTAGTCTCATCGGATAAAAACGCCAAACCAAACATGACATTATTACAATGGTGGTTGATCCCGACAAATGGAACACAAACCAGATTGTACTTGTTGGTTCGATAGGTGGTGTCTACAGATAACACATCCCCGAAGTAATCATAGTCGACAGCACATCGGGAATCACGAAAAAAGAAATTCATTAGACGACCTTCGTCATCTAACTGTACATTCCAAAAGAATAATGGCTCGCTATTAGATTTATTGAGGAAAAATTGTAGTAGCTCGTTGGCATCGCCATTCTCAACCTTAGTCTTCTTCTTAATCCGATCCATATGTGCATACGCATCCTTACTGGTAAATCCAACATTCATGATACCACCAGATTCCTTCTCCATATATCGAAAAGCTCGACTCACTCAAATTCCTGCTGAATTCAATGCTTCCAAAATGGATTTTTTAGCATGTGACATATTACGAGCTGAACGTAATAAATAGCTTTGATCTGGTGACAATAATTCATGATTGTGCTCTTTATAGAATCGACATATTGTCCAAGGACCATCTCTCTCACGTGAGACACGAAGCATAGCTTTACAATCTGTCCTTGTCACCATCTTCTTATAGTCAGCCAACTTTCCAACAGATCGTTTGTTATCCGGTTTCCCTTCACAAGAGCATTGATAGACTTTCATCCGTATCTCATTAGTTTTATTGAAATAATTTTGAGTACCTTTCTTTACACTAAATCCCATTAGTCGAGCATATTCACAATACAGTACATAAACTTGATCAAGGCTCTCCACAACTGAACCCTCTTCTAATTTTTTTTCAATTTCAATTTCAACATCATCTGTAATAGATTTTTCAAGGTGACTCTGATCGTGGTATGGAGAATCACATTCTTCATTTCCCAAAGAATGATTTAAGTCAAAATCCATCAAGTCAATACCTAATATCAATGGCAAATGCACCAAAAATAAAGAAACAATAAAGCAACAGTTCAATGAAGGTTGATTTAAAATAATTCCTTTTACTATATAGAAAAGTAAGACTAAATCACTTTCTAACTTGCCCCTTTCAAACATTGTTCCCTTTTCAATTATTTCTGTAATCAATATGAGCAGCTACATAGTGGATTAAAAGTTTCAATTGCACCCAAACACCAAACATGCATCTAAAATTGTTAAATTTTTGGTTAATTTTTTTCTTGATTATTTGTTCAAAATTAGACGAACCAATTATATTTTTGCATAATTTTTTGTGCTTTAAGGAAAAAAGTGAGCAAACTTACTATGTGGATAGAAATTTGGAGTGAGTCAAAAAATGAATCTTCAAAGTGATTCTTGCTTCATCTACGATTAGATCATGTCATTCTTCCTAATGCTCCAAAACCTGGGTAAAAGCACAAACTTAGAGAAATTGATCCATAATATTATTCCATGAGATACGGTTACTAGACAACATTGTAATTAAAATGGTACAACAACCGAATACATATTGAAGCTGTAAACAAGGCATGAGAGCATAAGAGTAGTAGATAACAGCCTGACACCAAAAAGTGAGAATGGGATATACACGAATAGTCATCACCACCATCCTCCATAGCAGTATTGGAACATTATGAATTTATGATTTCACAGTTAACTATAGATGCAAATTCAAACATTACAAGCCGACCCAGAAAGTGATAGAACTCAAATATTTACGATATGCCTACCTACCACCATTGAGGTAACAATCCACAAATGATAATTGGATCGCCACAACTTCCCCAGCACCTATCCTTTAATTTTTGGGCAGGAATAAGAAATAAATCGTGGCAGCTCTCTGCTAACTTGTTGCAGTTTGGAGAAACTATGAAGGAGTTTAAGAAAATGGGGAGCTGGTGGTGAGCATGTAAAATGAAGAAGAAAGATATGCTTTGTTGGAGTTTGGAGAAACCATGGAGGATTTTCAAATTCTAGTGCAGAAAAGCTTGAGAATTGGTGGTGATAGGAGCTGAATGAAGAAGTAAAATTTTTCTCGAGCCCAACAAGTAGATTTTCTCGTCAAACGTGTCCAAAGTCAATGCCCCTTTTCAGCTTTTTCAAAGAATAAAATAATGAATTCAAATAATATGAGACATGGATTAAAATAATGTAACATTGGACACATGTCATGTGGTGGTGGTGAGTGTGTACTACACTAAGTGTAGCATGGAAGAAACCTGCTCTTTTGAAACTGCAAAGAAATTTTAGATTTTCTGCTTCACATTAGAGATTTATCAATTCTTGTCATATGTATCGGGAAGCAAACCTCATCTTCCTCGGACGCAACCTCATCTTCCTCGTCATCATCCTCATATTCTGCCAACAGAACAAACACATGATACTGGTCGTGCAACAATAACATGAAGAAAAGGATATATAATTAAGGTACATATAAGTAGATCCCTAAACTATCAAAAAGATGGAACAAAAAATCGCTTAAATTAATGTCATATTCAACCACATGAATGAGTATAGGGTCCTGCATGTATGTTATTCCATTAATGACCTATATAACTAATATAATGTATAGGCATGAACAAAGGATCTGCTACTAGCCTACTACTTACCTCCTTATCATGATAATAATCAATGTAGAGAATTTGAAGGGTGTAGTTTCCCAATTCTTCCTGTTCCTTTCGTATCTCTTCAGCCGACTTCACTAGAGACTTCCTCACATCACCCTTAACCTCAATCAGTTCGAGCGTCGGAATTTCTCCAATATCATTTGGAATCCCTTTGAGATTATCACAAGAATCAAGCAGCAGGCGTTTGAGGCAGGGGAAATGGCTACTTTCTGATATCCAGTTCTCTAAATCCAAACATTCCATTAGAAGAACTTCCAACCGTAGAAATACACCTTCCATTGTTTCCCATGTGTTGCCAACGTAAGCAGAATTTTTCAATTTAAGAACTTGAAGATTTGGCAGCGAACCAACAATGGCCAAGTCGTTCCAAGGAAGTCTCAAATCCCTCAAACTCAACCTTTTCAGCATCCTAGGAAAAGTGAACTTGTACGACTTTGGCCGAGATTCAGCCAAATGACCAGCATATACTTCCAAGCTTTCGAGTCGATGCAGATGTATTAGATCGTTCAGACAAGCTGCATCTCCGCGATGAACACCATCAGAGCAATCGATCTTTAACTTTTTCAGGTTTGGGATCTTTTTCAAGATCCTTTCAGTACAACACCTATGTTCAACATAGGAAAGTGTTTGAAGGCTTTCTAGAGAACGAGCTGTTTCTTTGGGATCGTAGAAATAAATTGTACCATAAAAGTACACATGTCTTAATTGTGGCATGAACCACTCTAACACAAGATTCCAAGTTATTTCATCATCCAACTTGTGTCTCTTTTCTTGATGAATGATTAAGGTCTGCAGATTTTGAAGGTTCAGTAAGGCTCTCGAAACACCATGATCATATCTAATGTGGAGGTATCTTAAATGAAACAACTCATACAGTCGAGCCATTGATGGAGAGTACTCCACATCTGCACGTTCTGCATCCAACACCCTCAGCAATTTCACACTCACAAGAAAATTCAGCTTTACTAAATGACCCCACGAGCATTTGATGGAATGTATGGTTGATCCATTTAAGCTTGAAAGGTGCGTTAGATTGGAAGAACCAACATTCACACGACGCTGATTTTTCATGCTTTCTGCAAAACTCTCCACAATATGCTTCTCCTCCATCAGATTCAGAAAGAACTTAGATTCATGAGCTTTTCTTATGCACAAGTCCCTCATCAGATCATGGAGGCCACAGTTCTTGATTCTTCTACCATCACATTTCCTCTTTTTGACCAAAACAAGATTTCTCTTGACGAGTTCCTCCAAACACTCTTCTCCCACCTTTTCAAAGCTATATGAGTCGATTGGAGGCTTTACAAAGCCCTCTGCTATCCATAATCTGATGAGTTTCACGACACTGATCTCTTCATCTTCCGGAAAGGAACCCATGTACAAGAAACATGGCCTAAGATATTGAGGTAAGTGTGTGTAACTCAAAGATAGTATCTCCTCAATCTGCTCTTGCTCTGCAGTTTCCGCGGACTTCACATTTTCTGCTATCTCCTGCCATGAAGCTGGATTCTTGCTGGCTGTGGATAGAAGCCCTGCAATCACCACAATTGCAAGGGGCAATCCTTTGCAGCCTCTTGCAATCTCCTTTCCAATGCTTTCTAATTCATAAGGGCAATGTTCATCTTTAAACACCTTCTTCTTGAGCAAATCCCAACTCTGATCCTCATTCATCAACTGTATCTCATAAAGCTTGCACCAAGGGTCTGGATAAGAAGCCACATCAGACAACCTCGTAGTCAGCAAGATTCGACTTCCATTACCATCGTCAGGAAACACCTTCCTTACAACATCCCATGCATCACTACTCCACATATCATCCATTACAACTAGATACTTTCTGCCCATTAAGATTTTGTACACTTTTTCTTTGTCTGTTAGTTTCTCAAGCTCATCTTCCTTGAATTCTTTCAAGAATTTTTTCAACGACTCCACGAGGCTTGAAAGAATCCTCAGTTCACTATAATCCTGTGATATCGTAACCCAAACATGAATCACAAAATTCTCCATGATTAATGGATCATTATAAACATTGTTAGCAAGAGTAGTTTTGCCAATGCCACCCATACCACAGATTGGGATGACTTCGAGTTTGGATGATATTCCACAGAGCCGGTCCTTGATGTCAATCACATGATCTTCAAAACCAACGATCGCATCATCTTTGCGGATGGCTGGAGCAGTTGATGATGAACTAAGAGCAGAAGAATCAGCACCACGTTGATCATCGCCTTTGCTTTTCAAGCTATCCTTGATTTTCTTAACCTCTCCAGCCATTGTATCAATCTCCTTGATTATTTTTTCCAGCTGGAGTTCATGTTTTCCACTTGAATGGTTTTCAGAAACTTGCTCCAGCATAAAATATTCGATTACATCCTCTGCTTCACACACCAGTTCCCTCATTCGCCCTTCCAAACTGTTGAATTTGTCGGGAAATTTTTCAAGAAAGGCTTGAAAGGGAGTAACATACTCAGATAGAGATATGATTTGTTGTTTTGCTTCGAGAGGGATGGAAAATTGATTATGATTTTGGATCATGTATATGGTGTTTGCAAGGGAGATAAGAGCAGCATAAGCCATCTCTGACTCTGATGTATTCACATAAACTATTTTTTTTCTTTTTCTTTATTTGAGGAAATTCAAAGAAAGTAAGAATCACAACAGGATTGGATTATCTATGGAGAAGGGGTTGATAGTTGATCAATTATGAAGAAGAGAAGAGAATCAAAAAAATAAAAGCTATTGTAGTTATGGCAAAAACATTCAACAGTGAAACATCAAAATCCAGCTCAGCAAAAGTAAAAGTAGGTTGTTTTCTAGCATTCGAGTGGACCCATTAATGTCAAGTGGGATTTAAAGATCACGTGGATGGTGACCGAGGGTCACCATCTTAAGTGTCACAATAGATCTATTGTGACACTTATAAGTGTCACAATAGATTTATTGTAACACTACATAACACCTATTGTGACATTTCGGGTAATGCCCGGGGTAGCATAAAATTTCCATCAGGGCGGTAAATTCTGCTGTGGAATGCTAGACGTGTTCGGGATCCACCAATATTTAGTTATTTGCAGTTTTTTTTGTCCAAAAAAAAAAATTTCGATCAAAAATTGACCGGGCAAAAAAAAAATATATTGTGACATTTCAACTAACATATCGTAACACTTCGACTACTTATTGTGAAATTTAATTACCTATTGTAACAATCCGAAATTGAAATTATTTTATCGATTGGCGATAAAAATTGAAAATAGAAAAAGTTAATTACAAATACACTCCGATAGAATTTACGGATGAAGGGACATCTGCAAGAAATGGGGCAGAGTTTACCAACTTTTCTTTAGAAAATGTTAAGGCTATGAAGGCTATGGAATTTGTGGATAATATGGAGTTTTAAAGTGCAATTTTGTCTCTCTTTTTTTTTTTTGTTAAAACAGTTTTTTGATCTTGCTTTTGACTGCAAATATCCATTGGTATTTTTTAATTTATAAGATAGACAAAAGTGAACTATATAATGATAATAATAATAATAATAATAATAATAATAATAATAATAATAATAATAATAATAATAATAATAGAGTATTTTCAAATTTATTATATAAAAAATAAGAATATATTTATCATCTATCTAAAGTAGATTGTTTAATTGCACTTACTTGAACCATCAATTTCGTCTGATCATATTTCCAATCTGCCAAAATTGAGCCTTTAGGATTAGATATCACATCGGTGGGGGCCATCTCTTAGAAATATAGTCATGTAGAAATTATGAGAAACAAAGATAAGAAAAGAGGAATCAAGAAAAGCAGTCCAATCCAATAAAGCTTTGTCAAAAAAAAAAAAAAAAGTTGAATAGTGTATATACTATTTCCAATGAAACTAGAAAAAATCAAGGATAGTGTTAAATCCATTACAATGCCATTAAAATAAGTGAAATTAAAGTTAATCTAGTTTATGTGAAGTGGGAGAATAAAAAAAAAGGAGGTTTGACAGAGTTCAACTGGAGAAGTAATTATCATATTATAAAAAAAAAAATCAAATTTCAAATTAAATATATCATTTTTCAAGTATACTTTACAAATGTTCCGGTGGGGATGGCCTAGTGGTGGAGTGAGATTGCTTGGAAACCAAAGATCACGGATTCGAATCTCTTTAATACCACAGTTGGGTGTGTGAGTAAAAAAAAAATGTACACTTTACAAATGTAGGTAAATATAATTAACTTTGTCTTGATCAGTCAAACCAGTGTACAAATTTATGGTTCTTTATTGTGTATTGTTGCTTCAAACCAAACTTTTGTCTTGGGAAGTGAGTCCACAGGTGGGAAAGAGATACATCATTTGCAATAAAAAAAAGGTATGAACATGACTCATGAGTTGTGACTATACTGCCTAATAATTTAATTTTGGGACTTGGTTCAATTTGATCCTACAATTATACGCGAAATTTCAGTTTGATCTCGAAATAAAATTTTGGACCAAATCGATCCCTCAACTTTTTAAAAAGAATCATATTAATTCATCTGTTAGTTTCTAAACTAATTTCCGTTAACGTTCGTCATTGACGATGTTAATTTAAGAGAAAGGTCCAAGTTGGTCCTACAAGTATATTTGAAATCTCAGTTTGATCCCGAAAAAAAAAAAAAAATTGACCCAAATTTTAATTGTTAAATGTGGGATATTTTAGTCTCATTTTCACTTTATTAATAATTTTATTATCTGACTATTTTTTTTCATTTTTATTAATTAATAAAGTATATGGTTAATTTGAAGAACGTCTCAAAATATTCAAATGATTGTAAATGATATAATTAGAAAATGTATGTGTTTCTCTCCAATGTCAATATAATTAATGATATTATAATGAATATAATATTTATTAATAAACTTATCTAGAATTGATATATGATCGAAGCGATATAAACTGAATAGTTTTCTTCTTGTAATAATCATGAAATAATAATATTGATTTTTTTGCCTTGGCACATAATTATATATCATCCGAAATCCATTATGTAGATCAGATAGTTCCACAACTTAGTATTGATTTCTAAAAATATTAAATTCTGACTGAGACTATTGAAAAAGACGCCAAAATTCGAATCCATAAATTGTACATGTGGCTTGGTTTTGGCATTGAACTAATATAATTAGGGTTTAATTAAAAAAAAATGGTCCAATTTCATCCGAAATTTTATTTCAGGACTAAATTGAGATTTCTGGTATAGTTGTAGGACTAACTTTGACTTTTTTCCTTAAATTAATGTCATTAGTGACGGATGTTAATGTGAATTAGTTTAAGGACTAATAGAAGAATTAATGTGATACCTATTAAAAAGTTGAAGGATCGATTTGGCCAATATTTTATTTCGGAATCAGACTGAGAAATCGAGTATAGTTGCAGGACCAAATTGGACCTTATCCCTTTAATTTTATTTAACCCTAATCATAAGGGTTGTTACTTGTTAGAAGGGTTGTTACTTGTTAGTATAGCAGTCAAACCAGTCAGCCCGGCCCCGCCCCGCCCGAGCCCACGGGCCAAAACAAATATTCGGGCTGGGCCGGCCCGACCCAAAATATTTTCGGGCCTAAAAATTATAGGCCCAGCCCTGCCTAAAATTCGGACCTGGTCAGGCCACCTGCGGGCCTAAGGCTAAATTTCAATTTTTTCTCTGGGCCGGCCCAGCACACTTGGGCAAAAAAAAATTCCGGGCGGGCCCGGCCCGAAATCAAATCGGGCCTATAAAATTACCGCCCAACCCAGCCTAAAATCGGGCCGGGTCAGGCCGGGCTAGTTTTAACAGCTCTACTTATTAGAAATGCATTGTAATTTTTCTATAGAAAATAATTACTGTATGCTGCTTAATTATTCCATATATAGTTTCACTCTGAACCAGCAGGTTTAAACTTTAAGGCATTTCATGCGAGTAGGAATGCACATGGATATAAATATCCCTACAAATTTTCCAGTTCTCAAAATTGCATGATCAAGTATTTGGTTAAGAACAACTACTTTCTTTTTCAAATAAAAAATACAATTGAATTAAGAGAATTTCGGTTTACACTGCTAAAATTACTCTTTCCATTTCGATACTCAATGCACCATTGATTTTACTCTTTGTACCACACATATTAATTTACATTAATGCCCTTTTAACTAAGAATATTTATTTTAGTAAAAAAAAAAATGGGGTTGCTAAATGCACTATCATTTTTACTCTTTGCACCATAAATTATTATTTTATTTTTTTTATTAGTTATAAATTTACCTAAAAACCCTTACTAATAAAAAAAATCATATTCCGTTCAAAGTCGTGTGTTCGAACGTTTTGAATATATTCGAAGTCTTGTGTTCGAACATGATGGATACGTTCAAAGTTGTGTGTTCAAATGCTACTTAACCAAAAATTCTTAGAGTCTGTTAGAAAATCCATTTTCGAACAAAACTTATTTTAAAAACCATGCTTGTTCGAAAATGGAATTTTGAACAAACATTGTGAGTTTGAAATTTCAGTTTCGAACCACTCTTGATTTTTTCTTTTTAAGTAAAGAGTATTTAAGTAACTTCAAAATTATTTTATTTTTTCATTTTTTCTTTTGTGATGAAAAGAGTAAAATTAGTGGTGCAAATAGTCGCTCTCAAAAAACATTTTAACCTAAGGCTATCTGTAAGAAATGGGGCAGAGTTTACCATTTTTTTCTTTGGAAAATTTTAAGGCTATAAAATTCGTGGATGATATAGAGTTTTAAAGTGCAATTTTGCTTAATTTTTGTTGTTAAAAAAGTGTTTTGCACTCTCTTTTTAACTATAAATATCCATTGATTTTTTTAATTTACTAACTTAGGAAACGTGCGTTGCACGTGTTGTCAATATTTGTTTGTATATTGTGAACTTCTAACATATCTATGGTGGATATATATATTTGAAATTATATAAAAAATTATATATTTAAATCATTAATTCACAATTTGGTATTAGATTATTTCATTTAAAAAAATATTAAAATTTATTAATTTTATATTGTTAATGATTAATGATCTAACAAATCACTTAACAATCAATATCTATAAATGTGATATAAACTACATAGATGTTCATAGTACTTTAAAACCATTCAAATAAATGTATATGAATACCAATATAATAAGAGGCATATAAGTATGTAATGTATATGAATTCCATAATGTGTTTTATGTAATTCTTATAATATAGTAAATGACTATCTGACAATATAATTCCCTAAAGTGTCAATCAAAGACCTTAAGAAATTAATTCTAATAAGTCTAGGGAATTTTTTTATTATCGTATAAATTAAGGAAACAATTATATTTGTAATATAATATATTAGATTACATTAGTGCCAAAAAATTTCAATAACAATTATCTCTTTTATAATATAAATCAAAGTCTCAATCAATGACCTTAAGGAATTCTAATAAGTTTGGGAAATTTATTATTATTATTATTATTATTATTATTATTATTATTATTAAGGAAATAATTTTATTAGTAATATAATATATTAGATTACATTAGTGCCCTTAAATAAACAAGTATAATAGGGTTATAATAGGCATATCAAATTTTATAAAACAAGGCCCTTTTTATATAGTATAGTAGATGTAATATGATAATATATTAGTAGTAAGTAGTAATTAGTAAATAGATGATAAGATTTAATAATAAATAAATAATTTGATAACAACATAATAATTAGTTAATATGATTTAATAATATAATAAAAATTAAATATTTTAATAGGAAAAGGATATTTTTGTAATTCTTGAGACTATTTTATTTTACATATAAATATACATAGATACTGTGTAAAATATTGCATTCGTTTCTGAATAAGTGTCATTTTGATACATTAATTTTATTTTACAGTGTCATTCCACACAATCTAAAAGATAAATTCACATTTTTCTTAAATTTATCTTCATTTAATTGATTTAAAAGTCACTGTTTAACTCATTTAATGTACTCACATATTTTATTATTTTATTAATATGTGTGCGTTTATTTAGAATGATACTTATTTAAAAATGTAAAAAGTATAATTTTGATGTTTCTAAATACACCACTAAATTTTGATTATACATCACTATTAAATTTCATTAAAAAATGAATAATTACTTAAATATCATTTTAATTAAAAATTAATTAAAAATACTCAAGGAAAGAAAAAAGAAACTGCCATCAGCCACCCCACTTCCATTTTCTTCCTCACCCCATTTTCTCTCTCCCTACCTTCCTAGTCCCTCCATTTATGCAAAAATAAAAAAGGCTTGGTTCATGTACCGATTTTCAAAAATAAAATTCGAAAGCAAACCAAATTCAAAAATAAAATTTCGAATTTTTTTTTGGGGAGGGCCGGAATGTAATTTTAGCACAAAATGTTTTTTAGGGTACGCAAGCAATGACGTCTTACTTGTCCCACTTGTTTAAAAGAACATGTAAATTCTACTGTAAGGGGGATGCAATGCATCTCCTTACTATTTGCAGCTAATTTTTTCCATTTCCAATCTTTATCGGTCGGCCGATAAAATAATTTTAGTTTCGAACTGTCACAATAAGTAATTAAGTGTCATAATAGATAATCGAAGTATCACAATATGTTTGTTAAAGTGTCACAATATATTTTTTCAGCCGCCGAAATTTTCATTTCTAGCAAAAAAAAAAAAAGGGCTGCAAATAGCCCAAAAATAATGAACCCGGAATACTTGTCACCTGCTGAAGTGGTGCATGCTCTACATGCACCTTACAATAGAATTTACCGAACATGTAAATTCTATTGTAAGGGGGATGCAATGCATCTCCTTACTATTTACAGCTAATTTTTTCCATTTTCAATCTTTATCGGTCGACCGATAAAATAATTTTAGTTTCGAACTGTCACAATAGGTAATTAAGTGTCATAATAGGCAATCGAAGTGTTACAATATGCGTTTCTAGCAACAAAAAAAAAAAGACTGCAAATAGCCGAAAAATAATGAACCCGGAATACTTGTCAGCTGCTGAAGCCGTGCATGCACTACATGCACCTTACAATAGAATTTACCGAAAGAGCATAATTGCTGGCCCCCCTTTGAAAAGTTGTCTAATTATTATAGTACCTAAATCACGAGGATTATTTCATCGCTCCTCTTGTAGAACTAGATAAAGAAACAAGGGTTAAGGGCCAATTTGGCCCCTGAACTATATTGGGGGGGCCAATTGGGCCCTTAAACTATTTTGGGTCTCAATTGGGCCCCTGAATCGTGATTTAAGGCTCAATCAAGCCCCTCCGTCAATCCTCACTTAACGCCCGTTAAGTGATAGCCAAAACGACGTCGTTTTGGCCAAAACGACGTCGTTTTGGCTCTGATCCAAAAAAAAAAAAAAATTTAAATGAATGAAAATCCGAACCCGCCCACCCATGGAGAATCCGACCCGATCCCTTCTAATTTGGGGATCGATTTCATATACTCCCCCAAAACCAAATTCATTTCAAGAACCCTAAAACCCCAAAATTCTCTTGAAGCTCCCCAACTCACCTCCAATCTCTGAAATCCGACCCGGAATAATTCCCAACCCACATACCCGACCCGGATCAGCCCAAACCCGGGAACCCATCTTCCCCGCCCGTTCCCTCTCTCACCTCGCAAACCCAACTGCCGGGATCTCCCCCATCTCCGTTTGTGGTGCCGGAACTGGCCTCTCCCTTTGCCACAGACCTCCGGCGACTGTCGCGACGCCTTCTCCGGCCAACTCCGCACCAGAAATCGGCCATGACATCCCCCCCCTTATCCCTTCCGCCACCTGCAATCACCTCACCCAGCCGGTCGTCCCCCCGCCTTTCTCAGGCCACCCACAACACCCCGAGTGGGTCGCCGACCATTTCCCCCCTCCCCTCATCAATTCCCGACCAGCCCATCATCGTCCCGTCCCCTGCCTCAAATCTCTCTGCTCCAAAAGCTTCTCAGCCCGTTAATGGCGGTCCTTCGCCCCTCCAGCCCCATCCCCAACCCCCTTTGCTTCAACCTCCCTCATCTCACTCAATTTCTCTCTCGCCGCCTCCTCTACCCACGTCGCCCTCATCGTCGATCATCTTTGGGGCCGGATTTCCTCCCGACAAACTCCCTCCCCCAATTTCTTCGATATCCGCCCCTAATTCCCCTATTTCATCTAATTTACAGCAAATTCGTGGATGCCCTAAACCTCCTAAACCCTAATTTTTTTGGTTGAATCTCTCAATACTTACAAGAAATCTGCAAATTTTTTTGGTGTGTTCGGTTGAATCGCTTGAAGGTTGAAGAACCCTAATTTTTGCAAAGTGTCGATTAATTTGGTTTTGGGGGAGTATATGAAATCGATCCCCAAATTAGAAGGGATCGGGTCGGATTCTCCATGGGTGGGCGGGGCGGGTTCGGATTTTCATTCATTTAAATTTTTTTTTTTTTTGGATCAGAGCCAAAACGACGTCGTTTTGGCCAAAACGACGTCGTTTTGGCTATCACTTAACGGGCGTTAAGTGAGGATTGACGGAGGGGCTTGATTGAGCCTTAAATCACGATTCAGGGGCCCAATTGAGACCCAAAATAGTTTAAGGGCCCAATTGGCCCCCCCAATATAGTTCAGAGGCCAAATTGGCCCTTAACCCAAGAAACAATCATGGAGGTAGCAATTACAACACACGAGATAATTGAATATCTCAACGGCGTACAAAACATCTAAAGAAAATGGGGAGAGTTGCAGTGTTATCGTCCTGTGTTGTGGGAATGGCAGGAATGAATCCAACTCCCATTTCAAGATGGGATCTAACTCCATGGGATTTACAGTTACTCCTACTCGGTCCTATTCAAAAAGGGATTCTACTCCACACCCCTCAAATTCAATCCCTAATCCTAATCGACCGCCTCAAAAACTCTCTTTCCCGCGCCTTGGACCTGTTTCCTCCGCTCGCCGGCCGCCTCTCCACCACCACCAACCACGACGGCACCGAGGCTTTCTTCGTGGACTGCAACAACGCCGGAGTTGAGTTCACTCATGCAGTCGCCGCAGCTGTCTCCATCTCCGACATCTTGGAGCCAAAATACACACCCGAGGTAGTCTACTCCTTTTTCCCACTGAATGATATGTCAAACTTGGAAGGAGTTTCCAAGCCATTGTGGGGTGTTCAGGTCACCGAGCTCGCCGACGGCGTCTTTATAGGCTGCGCCGCCAATCACGCCGTCATAGACGGCACTTCTTTCTGGCATTTCTTCAACTCTTGGTCCGAGATTTCCCGCGGTTTGGATACGGTATCAAAGCCCCCTATATTCCAACAATGGTTTCCTACCAGTTTGGGAGTTGGAAATCTCCCCATTCATCTTCCTCCATTGGAGAAAAATCTGTGCCGCAGCAGTGATCAATCTCCATTTCTGGAGAGGGTTCTGCACTTCAGCAAGGAGTCTTTAGCTGAGCTCAAAGCCAGGGCTAATTCGGAAGCCGGCACCAACAAAATCACAACTCTACAAGCGCTCTCGGCTCTTCTGTGGCGAAGCTTCATACGCTGCCATTGCGAAGATGATGAACCTCGATTCGTAATTGCAGTTGGAGCACGAGCAAGAATCCCTTTGCCAGAGGGGTACTTTGGGAATGCGGTTTATGTGGTTGGTACTGCGACGAGTAAGCATGAGGTCATGAAGGAAGGATTAGGCTATGCAGCGCTGAAGATCAACGACTTGGTTGCTCAGCAAAGTAGAGAGGCATCGATCAAGTTCTTGGAAGATTGGGCCAAGAATCCCACGTTGTATCGATCAGGGAATTACTGTTTTTCTGTGACGAGTTCACCTCGGCATAATGTGTATGGCAATGATTTCGGATGGGGGAAGCCGATTGCTGTGAGAAGTGGAAATTCGCAGAAATTTGATGGAAAGATGACCCTTTTTCCGGCGCCGGAAGCCGGCGGCATTGATGTAGAAGTTTGCTTGGCGCCTGAGATATGGGAAAAAATGGGGGATGGGGCCGACTTTTTAGAAATTATTAATTAATGCTCATAAATTTTGTTTTACCACTAGGAAATTTATGTTCATATGTTCTATCTAATAAATGCATGTGTTGGTTGTTGGTGTTGACGACTGAATCCCTCCAGTTTCTTTAGTTTCTTGACCATCCTCCATGTCAGGATCCTCTACACGATCAATAGATGTCTAAATGCAAATCGAAAAACTAGAACACATATGTTGGCATGATTCCCGTAGCCATATCAAAGCTTCAAAATCTTCAAACCTTAATCATTCTTGGATGCGATAAATTGAGGCTCCTCGGACTACTTACGAACTGTTTGCCTCAGGAAAGTTGGAGGAAGCCTCTATTAAGACATCCTTCCTTTAGTGGTAGGTTATCTGATCCGAAAGGAAAGACTTTCGCTCTAGAAAACCAGTAAACACTTTCACTAGTGTCCCACTATATGTGTGCTGAAGGGATACTGAAAATGACTCCTAACCTAAAGAAATTAGAGATTGATTGTTCTGATTGTCAAGATTGTATTTATCTCAACAATTTGGTATATCTGCATCAACTTGAGTGGTTTGGGACTTCCTTGGAATGAGATGACTGCTGTTGGTTCATTGCCGAATCTTGAAGTGCTTAAACTAAGGGATCACGCTTGCCATGGCGACAGATGGAAAACAACTGAAGGAGAATTTCCTCAGCTGAATTTTTTGTTAGTCGAGAACTCAAATCTTCTCCATTAGATTACTGAAAGAATATTGCAGGAGGCTAAGTGAGATTCCTGATGTTGAATCCACAGGTTGAGTAATGCCATGTCTTTAGTTGTGTAGTGGCTTAATCTATTAAAAACAAGACTGCATGCATTGTGCATCTCACAAATTAGGTACAAACAAAGTAGATTGACTAGTTGAAACGAGTAATCTTACATCTGCATGAACTTGAATTTTTTTATACATTTACATGTCTTTTCTCATTTTTGATGCTCAAAATGAGTGAATAGCAGGTTCTTTCCATAACCTGCAAGTCATTCAGCTTTTCGATGGTCAGAAATGGGTGAAGATTGAAGCAGAATTTCTTGAGAATTGAGAATATATCAAATGTTCAGCATTGGATGATTAAACAATGTAGACACTTTCCAACTATCTTTCATATATCAGCAGATTCAGCACGGCGTCGTTTTGCAGCTGCGCAGTCTTCCTTTCTTACTAGTAAAAATATAGCACATAGATCTTTATATTGGCAATGTGATTAACTCTGTGTTGATTAGTGAATTTTATATTATATTAATTTGATTTATTTATCTACTAGCTGTTCTTGATATTTTTAATTGTGTTTTTTATTTGAAAAAGAAAGTAGCACTCTGCACTTATATGATTATATGAGAGATTCATGAGACAGCACACTCTGCAGATGGGTGTATTATATTATATTATGGCAGTTCCACTTGAGTAATCACAATCTTATGATTATCATCGTCATCAATCGTAGTCGTTGTCGTCATCATCATCTATGGTACCGGGGCCGTCGAGGTGAAGGCCGGAATCGAAACCTCAGATTCTGCCAACAGAACAAACACATGAAACTGGTCATGCAACAATAACTTGAAGAAAAGGATATTTAAGGTACATATATGTAGATCCCTAAACTATCAAAAAGGTGGAACAACAAATAGCTTAAATTAATGTCATATTTAATCACATGAAATAGTTTAGGGTCCTTTAAAAGTCAGTGCTCCCATGAAACTAAGTTATAATGTATAGGCAGGAAAAAAGGATCTGCTACTAGCCTACTACTTACCTCATCAGAATAATCAATGCAGAGAACTTGAAGGGTGTTGTTTCCCGATTCTTCTTGTTCCTTTCGTATCTCTTTAGCCGAATCCACTAGAGACTTCTTCACTTCACCCTTAACCTCAATCAGTTCCAGCGTCCGAATTTCTCCAATATCGTTTGGAATCCCCTTGAGAGTCCAACAAGAATGAAGCAGCAGACGTTTGAGGCAGAGGAAATGGCTACTTTCTGTTATCCAGTTCTTCAACCTCAAATCTTCCATTAGAAGAACTTCCAACACAGGAAATGTGTACTTTTATGGTATCCATAAATTAAGACAGTGGCATGAAGCCCTCTGCTATCCATAATCTGATGAGTTTCCCGACACTGATGTCTGCATCTTCGGGAAAGGAACCCATGTACAAGAAACATGGCCTCAGATATTGAGGTAAGTGTGTGTAACTCAAAGATAGTATCTCCTCAATCTGCTCTTTCTCTGCAGTTTCCGCAGACTTCACATTTTCTGCTATCTCCTGCCATGAAGCTCGATTCTTGCTGACTGTGGATAGAAGCCCTGCAATCACCACAATTGCAAGCGGCAATCCTTTGCAGCTTCTTGCAATCTTCTTCCCGATTTTTTCTAATTCAGAAGGGCAATCTTCATCACCCTCAAACACCTTCTTGAGCAAATCCCAACTCCGATCCTCATCCAACAGGTGCATCTCATGAAGCTTGCTCCAAGGGTCTGGATAAGAAGCCACATCAGACAACCTCGTAGTGAGCATGATTCGACTTCCATTGCCGTTGTCAGGAAATACCATCCTCACAACATCCCATGCCTCACTATTCCAAATATCATCCATCACAACTAAATACCTCCTGCCCATTAAAATTTTGTGCACTTTTTCTTCATCGGTTTGTCCTAATGTACCTGTATTGAATTCTTTCATGGACTCCACAAGGCTTGAAAGAACTCTCTGCGCACTATAATCTTGCGATATTGTAACCCAAACACGAATATCAAAATACTCGACCATTAATGGATCATCATAAACACTTTTGGCAAGAGTAGTCTTTCCGATGCCACCCATCCCACAGATTGGGATGACTTGGAGTCTGGATGGTTCTCCACACAGTCTTTCCTTCAGCTCTATCACATAATCTTCAAAACCAACCATGGCTTCTTTGCGGATGGCTGGAGAACTTGATGATGATGAACTGAGAAAAGAGGAATCAGCACCATGTTATTGAACGTCTTTGTTGCTTGTGCTATCCTCGATTTTCTTCACTTCTCCAGCGATCAGATCAATATCCTCGATCACTTTTTCCAGCTGGAGTTCATGTTTTCCACTAGTATGGCATCCAGACTCATCATCAGAACTCGGAAAAACCTTTTCCAACACAAGATATTCTATGATATCTTCTGCATCATTTACCACTTCGCTCATTCTCCCTTCTAAACTGGTGAATTTTTGTCCAGAAATTTTTCAAGAAAGGCTTGAAAGGGAGTAACATACTCACGGAGAGATATAATTCTGTGTTTTTCTTCAAGAGGGATGGAAAACAGATACTGTAGTTTAAACTACTTTATAATGATATTGGTGATAGGTAGAAGTTGGTGAATTAAAGCCTTTACTTTTCCCAGATACTGTAGTTTAAACTTCTAAAATTGTTATATTATTAATTTTATTTTTTACCAGTATCTCATATTTTCAAATCCAAACCCCACCCACAAGCAACACATGTTATAATTGTAAACACATGTCTTTTCCTAATTTTCTTTCTTTTTAATATCAAATTTTAATTTGACATGAAAACTTTTTTTTTTTTTTTTTACAGTAACATCTCTTTTATAGATATATATACCCTTTCGACAACTTGTTTTTATTTTATTTTTAATTTTAAATATTGTCCAACGGAACTTACATTGGAATATGTTTTTTTTTTTTTTTTATTTCAAGTAGTCCAAACGGGCACCTGTTGGAATTCTTTACTTTTTCATGATGTTGGTCTGACAAGTGTTCTCTGGACTTTAAAATTTGTCCTACGAATTTTGGTTGGACAGTTTCCATTGGAATTTGACAATTTTTTCATCAATGTAGGTAATATGAGTGATGCCCTTGAATCTTTTGGAGTGGCATGCTCGAAATCCGATGATGAAGGGAGTAAAGTGGAAAATGCAACATTACTAGCTCAGCAAGAAGTTAGTAATGGCAATTACTTGCATTCTCCTACAACTTTGGGTGATATAAACAATGATTTAAAATATTTCCAATGGCATTTACGAAAAGAGGAGATTATAATTGTCCATGATTTGCATATATGTCGTTCTAATCCACTCGATATAATAATGATAACATCAAAAATATTATGGGTAAATTACAATAAATGTCTCAAAAAAATGGAATCTATAGTTACATATTATTCATCCAATATTATACCATTTATTACTTTCCAAAATGTCAAAAACTAATACTTTTTGTCATTAAAATGTTGATTTACACCTCATGGGGTTTTGCAATTTCAACCCTTTGAAATATTTAATCGTTGACATTTGTAATTAGTTGAATATTTTATGAATTTCAAAATTTTATTTTATGATTCAAATTTATTTTAACAACACTATAACAATTTTAAAAATATTTAATATCGTTATTTGAAGTATGTTGAGACATATTTTTGTTGATTGTTAAATAGAGATGTTTGAATGCATTAAATGAGGGCAAATGTGAGGAAAAATGTGAATTTCTACTTCGATCATGTAGAATGGTACTTTGTGAAACAAAATTAAATCGATGAAATATTGACACTTATTCAAAACTGGATGGAGTATATATTTGCATTTACGTTCATTCTGATTTACTCGATATAATTATAACAACCATATAAGTATTATGGGTAAATAACAATAATAAATGCCTAAAAAATGAAGTATGTGGTTGACGTATTGTTCAACCAATTTTATACCATTTATCACTTTCCAAATTGTCAAACGCAAATTACTCCGACCTTCATTAAAATGTAAATTAACACCTTGATGGCTTTTGCTATATAAACCTTTTGAAATATTTAACCATCGGTTTGTAATCAGTTGAATATTTTATGAATTTCAAACTTTTATTTTATGCTTCAAATTTAATTTAACAATAATATAACAATTTTAAAAATATTTATTATTGTTATTTGAAGTATGTTGAGACTAATTTTTGTTGATTGTTAAATAGGATGTTTGAATGCATTAAATGACGACAAATGTGAGAAAAAATGTGAATTTGTACCTCGATTGTAAAGAAATGATACTATTTGTGAAACAAAATCAAAGCAATAAAATGACACTTATTCAAAATGGATGGAGTATATATTTACATTTTTGTCGTTCTAATCCACCCGATATAATAATGACAACATCATAAGTATTATGGGTAAATAACAATAAATGCCTCAAAAAAATGGAATCTATAGTTGACATATTATGCACCCAATATTATACCATTTATTACTTTCCAAAATGTCAAAAACTAATAATTTTTGTCTGCATTAAAATGCTGATTTTCACCTTAATGGGTTTTGCAATTTAAACCATTTGAAATATTTATGCGTTGACTTTTAATTTGTAATTAGTTGAATATTTTATGAATTACAAAATTTTATTTTATGCTTCAAATTTATTTTAACAACACTAGTTATATTATGCAATTTTAAAATATTTAATATCATTATTTGATTTATGTTGAGACTTATTTTTGTTGATTGTTAAATAGAGATGTTTGAATGCATTAAATGAGGGCAAATGCGAGGAAAAATATGAATTTCAACTTCGATTGTGTAGAATGATACTCTTTGTGAAACAAAATTAAAGCGATGAAATGGCACTTATTCAAAACTGGATGAAGTATATATATGCATTTATGTTCGTTCTAATCTAGCTACTCGATAATATTAATTCTCATTTACTTTCCAGCTAAGATTGATATAATTGCCCGCATGTATAATGAGCTGTAAGGTTCATCGAATGAAGCCACAATTTGATAGTGTTAGGTGCATTGAATACTAGCACAATCCCCTATATAAACAGAGCTCTCCATTCATAAAATATCACAATCACTCACAAAACCCCTATTCATTTTCCAAGTGTTCTAAAAAACCCTACCTAGACACAAGGTTCTCAACAATGCAAGTGATTTCATAGATTCAGCCAAACATAACGTTGTCGAGATTTCACCCAAATGGTATTCCCTATTCTACCACCTTTCGTTATCTTTTAGAAATTTATTTTCAGAGCAATAATTATTGATTTAGATGATAACTTTTTTTTAATTATTTTGTATGCACATAATCATCTCTACTTTGGGTTTTTTTTTTTTACTATCTTCTTATATTTATATATTTAGTAAAGCTATGTTTTTAATTTGTTTGGATTAGAGTTGTCAATTAGGCTGGACTGACCCACCCCGAAAGTGTTCGAGTCCTGTCCAAATTTCAAGTCAGGCCGAGCCGAGGCTTATCATTTATTTTTTACTAGATGGCCCGGCCCATTTGGGCCAATACCTTTTTTTAGTAGGACCGGGTCGACCCAAACTTATTTTGAGCGTGTAAATCGTGGCCAAGTCGTGCTGAAAATTGGGTTGGGCCGGGTCATTTTTGCCACCTCTAATTACGTTATATCATCACCTCGGCAAAAAATATTGTCTTCTACAAGTAGTTTTATATTTTTTTACCATCACAAAAATACAAATATCTTATATGCTATGCTATCATTGAGTGACAAATATCTTATATGCTATGCTATCATTGATTGACAAATATCTAATATCACAGTTCTTTGTATTTGATTTTTGTTTGCAATGGCTATGTATAAATTAATACATTTATTTTCCTGTAAAAATGTTTATATTGTATGAAATTTCTAGATTAAAATACTTTATGATATTGGTGATAGGTAGAATGTAAAGCCTATACTTTTCCTAGATACTAAAGTTTAAACTTTCTAAAATTGTTATGTTTTTTTTTTTAAATTACCGATATCTCATATTTTCAAATCAAACCTCACCCACAATGAACACATGTTATAACGTCTAATTTTAATTTGATATTAATTAAAACTTTTAACAGTAACATCTTTTATATGGACATACCCTTTCAACAACTTGTTTTATTTTATTTTAAATTTTAAATGTTGTCCAATGGAACTTACATTGGAATGTTGATTTTTTTTTATATTTTATTTTCAATAGTCCAACGAACACCTGTTGGAATGTTCGATTTTTTTCATGATGTTGGTCCCACGGGTGTACTGTTCTCTCTGTTAGACTTTAAAATTTGTCCAACGGATTTTGTACTTGTCGGACAGTTTCCATTGGAATTTGACAATTTTTTCATCAATGTTCATGCCAATGTAGGTGGCAAGATGACTGTTTCCCTCGAAACTTTTGGAGTGGCATGCTCTAGATCCGACGATCAAGGGAGTACAGTGGAAAGTGCAAAATTTCTAGCTCACGAAAAAGATAGTAATGGAACTTTGGGTGTTATGAAGAATGATTTGAAATATTTCCAATGGCATTTACGAAAAGAGGAGCTTATATATAATTGTCGATGATGTGGTAAGTCGAGGATTGATTTCAAGGTGATTTAAGCTTAATTACCTGTTTTTACTAATTATTGGGTTGGATATTAGTGCTCAAATGTATTTTTGGTGCCCACCTATTATCTGGCTTAAGCATTGAATCTGATTTAGTAAGACATTACAGCTATCTTTTTGGCTAATATTTATGCCAATATTCTTATTGATTTGATTGTTCAGGAAACGTTACAGGTATATATTTATGCCAATATTCTTGAATTAACATGTAATTAATTGTTGCAGTTTTGACCTTTTTTCAATATGAATTGATGGTCTGTCCATAAGTAAAATGAACTTTCACCCTCAAAACCAAAGAGATAGATTAAAAAGGAACTACCAAGTGCTAAACCAACACAAGACCTACAAGACAATCCATTATAGATAAAGAGAAGAAGAAGAAGAAAGCCCATGTGTTCCTCCAAAGCAAACATACAACTAAAAAGGAGAAAGCTAGGGACGTTAACTAGAAATTACAAGAATACCCTAAACCGACATACATTTTCAGTTGGGGGTTTTAGTTTTTAGAACCGGAAAACAGACATACATTTTCTATGTTGAAAAGTATTTGCATAACAGGAACTATATATTCAACCTTTTTTTTTTTTCAGTTTTGGATCTTTCTTTCAAAAACTAAAAAAACGGAATTTATGAACTTATATCTGTGAATCATGTTCTATTAGCTTTCTGCAGTCTACTATATATTTTGTTCTGAAACAAGCCATTCATTTACCTGAATCGTGAGATTAGTACGCTTCCAGAGTTTTGAACATTTCCCACTGTTTTGATAATGTACATAAATTTCTATTACGGAAAAGGGTTCTCGTAATGGTGGGTTTGGTATCATGTACTTCTAGAAATATACTTGGAATGATATATGTTAAAATAGGCATATTCTACTAACTTTATTAGCACTTCTATCACTTTATATTTGGAGTTCTCATCAATTTTTAAAATGGTTTTCTCTGTTAATGTGTTGCTTTTGGTTATGACAGAGAAAAAGAAGTGAAAAAAATTGTCATCAGTGCCACAAAAATGATAAAGAAACAGTTGTTGGATGCACCAAATGCAAGAAGAAGTATTGTAACCCCTGCATCACTAGATGGTGAGAATTTTTCTTGCAATAGACATTCTATATTCTGTAATTCAATCATGACATTCACTCTATGAGATTCCCTGACTTGAATCAATCTTGGGCATAAGTAATCCCTCACCATCAACTGCTACTCACCGGTGACCGGATTTGAGTAGAGCAATTATGAGATATGCTATTCTTAGCTCTTAACTTTGGAGTTATCCGGGCTTCCTACCCTGATAACATAACAAGTTTCATATGCATTCCAGGGTTCTGTATCGTTGTTAGACTAATAATATAAGTGTAAAAAGTTGTGCATATAAAGTTTGTTGTTGAGATTATTCTCTTGATTTTACCACAAGTACTACGTGTTCTCTGATCAGCGTTTTTTGGTTTGTATTGCAGAAATTACCAATCCCAGACTTAAAGCTTGGCACGGCAGAGAAAATCAAACACTCTCACGATATTGTAAGAGTATTGCTCCCTTCTCTAAAGAAATTTGTTGCTGAAGAGAACATGGAAAGAGAACACGAGGCTAGATTTCAAGGTGACTAATACGAATATAAGAATTTTTGAACATTATGCTGTTTATAATTTTTTCTTTTCACTAGATTTTTATCACCCCTATGTGAAACTTACTAATTAAGATATGCCATTCGATGCCTTAGCATGTGATAAAATTACATTACTTGGTCGGATGTTTCATATTTCCTTCATTCAATATTGCTAATTTTTGCAATAGAGAAGGGCTGATCAATCAATAGATCGGTATGTAACTTGTTTCCTGAACAGGCTTAGTTGTGCCTTGGTGTCTATCTTCATGACTTTGGAAATATCAAGACATTCTGAACTTCTAATTTCTGAAAATACTATATATACTATATTTTAATGTGTGTAAGTTCTGTTGGCATAAAAAAGATTTTTAGTCTTTTTCCTTTGACATATCTCTGTTACTTCTGGGAATGAAATGGTAACCAAAAGACGATTTTGTAAATTATAGCACTAAAACATTCTGATGAATATGGATTCTAATTTGACCTTTATATGAAAAGCATAATCATGCACATCACTAATATAAGAATGTCTGAATAATCTAGTGATTATCTGAAATGAAAAATTAGTTAGTTTTCTCTTTTCGTCCCTATTTCTTTTACTACATAAATATGCTGCGTTTTGTTTATATCCTAGAAATAAATCATCTAGCTGGGCATGTTGGCATGTTTGAGATTGAGTTCGGTTTAAGTTTTGTGCCAATATTTTTGACATGCCAATGAGTTAATTTATGTTTAATATGCCAAAGATCAACAATATGATGTGTTATAAATACGAAAATGTTTATTTTTTGAAATGGTGTGTTCTTATAAAGTATGTTGTTGGAATTTGGAAGGGAGGAACATGCATGTTGATAAGATTATGAGGCCATTCTTATCTCTTTTTTCAAATTTTTATCTTATTTTATAGGAATGATGCGACAAGCAATCATACCTTTACACGATCTCATATTCATGAAGCAAGACATGGAGACGAAGATATCCACATTGCAGAAAAAAGGCCATCTGGTTCAACCTCATATGAGGGCCTATATGGAAAAAAGCATTAAAAATTTTCTTGTTAGAATTAACAAGGAAATGCAGAAAAACTTTGTGGGGACTTCTTCTTCATGACTGGTGATAAAGTTGAATTTGCTTTTTTGTTTCAATGAAATATAACTCGTTGAATTTCAGTAATGGAGCACGTTCAATTATCATCTTTTTCTTTTCTCAAAAAAAAAAATATCATCTTTTTCTTATTTTTATTTTGGCTAAATTGCACTTTGATACCTATATTTTAAAATTTAATATTCAATCAATTAAATTTTCCAGCTTGGAAATTATAGGTGATTTATGCGATTGTGAAAATAGAAATCTTAAAATACAATTAATTATGTGGGATTCGGGGTCAGAAAATTTATCAAATGTTAGATTTTGCAATTTTTTTGAAAAAGTGTGTATTGTTTTATTAATTTTAATTTAAAAAAGTAAACGAGAAGCTGCTCTTTGTGGGAACTATCTTTACCAAAAGGCACTAAGCTACACCATTGTATATATATAGGGCATTATAAGCATTGGAATCTGATCTGAGTTTTAGTGTATATTGCACTAAACGACGGTGTGTCAGCTAGCCCTTCGTACTATGAATCCTATCGAGCCTCCTAAACTCGTTAAATGGTGGACATATAAAATAGTAACCCTACTCACACATTTTTGGTTGGGGGGAGTTGATATGATGGGAACAGCCTCTTGCCATACGGGCAAATATTTTTAAATTAATATTAATTGTCCTTTTGGCTTGGGGAAGTTGGTGTGATCAACAACAGATCTACGCTGGGGCTACGGGTTAGGGGTGGGTCGGGTTATGGGTTAGGATAAAAACTTAAAGAAAACGACATCGTTTCGAGCCGAGTTAATGTCCTCCGTTAGGGCTCCATCATACAATGACTCAATTGACACGATTTTAAAAACGCGGTGGCCCAATTGAATCAAAAAAAGTTCTAGTGGGTCAATTGAGCCCCCAAATTAGTTTAGTGTCCTATTTGGCCCTTATCCCTTTATAAATATTGCACATTAGTTAAATTAGTATCTTTACTAGTTAATTTTAAAACCTAGGTTATTTTTTTAATACAGATTATATATTTATTATATTAATTTCAAATTTAAATTAATAGTGAATTGTGGTTGAATTTTTCATATTTGTTTATATATTTTTATTTGAAATTATTAATCTATGTTATTCACATAATTTATTTTATAAATTATATATTGTGAAGTTATCCCTTTTATTATTTTGTCACTCTTAAAAACCTAAAATTATACTTATTTACATCAAATAATTTGTACGAATTTATTCTTTTGAATTATCATTGCTATGCATAACCAATTTAATTTAGATTAATAAATAATTATAGAAAACATCATTTCAAAATTATTTATTCTAGCTATTATTTTTAATTATTTATTTTAGTAAACAACAATCTTTCTATTTTATTTGGGGTGGAAGAAAGTCGAATATAAAGACATTGTTTCACTAAAGAAAGTAAGAAAAATTCGATATCCGTTGTTTCAAGAACACAATTATAAAAAAAATTAAATGCATAAATACTAGCAGTCATTCCTTTCTCAGCCGCACAAGCAAAAGGAAAGCACAAAGACTCGCTGCTCCGCCCCCAAGAAAAAATTCTGGATCCGCCATTTTGACAGTTATGATACTAGCAAAATTTTTTAAATTAATATTAGTCGTCATTCACTTTCCAGCTAAGATTGATATAAATGTTATCATGTTAAATGAGCTTTGGTGTATTATGCACTGAACCACGGTGCGTTAACTAGCCCCCCAGTACTGTGAATCCCATCGGGCCTCGTGCTTTGGCTAGACTATTTAAGCTTGTTAAATGGTGGGCCTATAAAATAGCAACTCACATTTTTGATTGGGGATGTTGGTGTAATGGGACCTACTCATTTTGACAGCTCTACTATACTAACAAATATTTTTAAATTAATATTAATTGTCATTTAATTTCCAGCTAAGAAGGATATAATTGCCGGCATGTGAAATGAATTGTAATGTTCATCGAATAAAGCCGCAATTTGATAGTATTAGGTGCATTGAATACCGACACAATCCCCTATATACACAGAGTTCTCCATTCAGAAATATCACAACCACTCAAAAACCTCATATTCATTTTCCCAGTATTCTGAAAAACCTACCTAGGCCACAACTGCATGTTCTTGACAATGAAGGTGATTTCATAAATTCAGTCAAACATTACGTTGTCGAGATTTCACCCAAATGGTATTCCCGATTCAACCACCTTTGGTTATCTTTTAGAAATTTATTTTCAGAAAAGTATTTATTGATTTAGGCAACTTTATTTTATTATTTTGTATAATGCACACAATTATCTCTATTTTGGGTTTTTTTTTAACTATATTTATTGATTTAGGTAACTTTTTGTTTTTATTATTTTGTATAGTGCACACAATCATCTCTATTTTGGGTTTTTTTTTTTTTTTAACTAACTCCTTATATTTATATCTTTCGTTTTGAAATTATGTTTTCAATTTTTTTAGGATTAGATTTGTTAATTAGGATGGGCTGACCTGACCCGAAGGTGTTCGGGTCAATAAAATTGTGGCTCACACCTGCCCAAATTTCAGGTTGGACTGTGCCAAAGGCTTATTATGCACTTTTTACCTAGCCCATTTGGGTCAATACCTTTTTTTTATAAGATCGGGTCGATCCAAACTTATTTTGAGCATGTAAATCGTGGCCTAGTCCAGCCTAAAATTGGGTTGGGCTGGGTCACTTTTGCCAGCTTTAATCACAATATATCACCTCCGCAAAAAAATATTGTCTTCTACAAGTGGTTTTATATTTTTTTTTACCATCACAAAAAATAACAATATCTTATATGCTATGCTATCATAGTTCTTTGTATTTGATTTTTGTTTGCAATGGCTATGTATAAATTAATACAATTATTTTTCCTAAAAAAATATTTATTGTATAAAATATCTAGATTAAAATAGTTTATAATGATATTGGTGATAGGTAGAATTTGGTAAAGCTTTTACTTTTCCCAGATACTGTACTTTAAACTTTCTAAAATTGTTATATTATTATTATTATTATTATTATTATTATTATTATTATTATTATTATTATTTTTTACCAATATCTCATATTTTCAAATCCAAACCCCACCCACAAAAAACACATGTTATAATTGTAAACATCTAATTTTAATTTGACATGAAAACTTTTTTTATAGTAACATCTCTTTTATAGAAATATATATCCTTTCGACAACTTGTTTTTATTTTATTTTTAATTTTAAATATTGTCCGAGGGAACATACATTGGAATATGGTTTTTTTTTTCAAGTAGTCCAACGGACACCTATTGGAATTATGTACTTTTTCATGATGTTGGTCCCACGAGTGTTCTCTAGACTTTAAAATTTGTACAACGAATTTTCTATTTGTTGGACAATTTCCATTGGAATTTGACAATTTTTCATCAATGTTCATGCCAATGTAGGTAATATGAGTGATGCCCTTGAATCTTTTGGAGTGGCATGCTCGAGATCCGATGATGAAGTGAGTAAAGTGGAAAATGCAACATTACTAGCTCAGCAAGAAGTTAGTAATGGCAATTGCGTGCATTCTCTTACAACTTTGGGTGTTATAAAACAATGATTTGAAATATTTCCAATGGCATTTATGAAAAGAGGAGCTTATGATTGTCCATGATTTGCATATATGTCGTTCTAATCTACTCGATATAATAATGACAGCATCATAAGTATTATAGGTAAATTACAATAAATGTCTCAAAAAAATGGAATCTATAGTTGACATATTATTCACCCAATATTATACAATTTATTACTTTCCAAAATGTCAAAAACTAATACTTTTTGTTTGCATTAAAATGTTGATTTACACCTCAATCGGTTTTGCAATTTAAACCCTTTGTAATATTTAATCGTTGACATTTGTAATCAGTTGAATATTTTATGAATATCAAATTTTATTTTATGCTTCAAATTTATTTTAACAACACTATAACAATTTTAAAAATATTTAATATCGTTATTTGAAGTATGTTGAGATATATTTTGGTTGATTGTTAAATAGAGATGTTGGAATGCGTTAAATGAGGGCAAATGTGAGGATAAATGTGAATTTCTACTTCGATTGTGTAGAATGGTACTTTGTGAAATAAAATTAAAGCGATGAAATGACACTTATTCAAAACTATTTTACTCGATATAATAATAACAACATTTATGTTTGTTTTAATTTACTCGATATAATAATAACAACATTATAAGTATTATGGGTAAATAACAATAAATACCTACAAAACGAAGTGTGTGGTTGACGTATTGTTCAACCAATTTTATACCATTTATCACTTTCCAAATTGTCAAACGCAAATTACTCTGGCCTTCATTAAAATGCTGAATAACACCTTGATGGCTTTTGCTATATAAAATTTTTGAAATATTTAACCATTGGTTTGTAATCAGTTGAATATTTTATGAATTTCAAGATTTTATTCTATGCTTCAAATTTATTCTAACAATAGTATAACAATTTAAAAAATATTTATTATCGTTATTTGAAGTATGTTGAGACTTATTTTTGTTGATTGTTAAATAGGATCTTTGAATGCATTAAATGACGACAAATGTGAGAAAAAATGTAACACCCTAATTTTTATAAACCTAGAATGCTATTTATTTTATAAAAACCTAATATGTAAAATAACGCATGAAAGAGAATTTAAAATATTTTCTCAAAAAGGTAATAAAACTAATACTAGAAAAACATAAAAATGCACAAATAAACTTCTATTTAGGAAAATACCATAATATCTTAATAATTCAAATAACATAGAGCGGAAGCGATTTTAAATAATTCAAACTCCTAAATATTTTAAAGTTAGAAATCCACAATCCAACAAAACATATCATCAACTAAAAGTTTAGAAATTAAACAAGTCTAAAAACTTAAATATTTAATTAGAAACTTAGTTCACATCCATCTCCACATCACCATCACCGAACTCCTTAACCTGAAATGTTATAATGATGGGATGAGTATAACGAATACACTCAGTGGAGAATACGCATTATCCAAAACATATTAAACGAGTAACTCATATTCAGACATTCATGCCATGTCACATAATAATAATTGTTTGAACAGTGGGGAGTCAGCCCAAAGGCAACTTATCACGGCCTCAGACCTATTAACGGTCTCTGAACAAGTATATGCATATACACATGCACGGTGGGCGACCCAAGGACAACTTTTACGGTCCCGGACCTATGAACGGTCCCTGGCATACTTTAACTTTAACTTTCACATAAACATTCAGTCAAACAATAAATCACAAGATCAATATATAATGGATAATAAATAACCACGTGCGTATAAAATTCCCCACCTTTATTTTGAAGACCTCTGACTCGACTTTTCAGTGTAAAATGTTAAGATCTTGCAGGAAGTAATGCGCCTTTGCCTAACAGAGAATTCAATTTAATTAAATTAAATAATTATATTTCTTAAGTTATTTTAATGTTTAACTTTATTACAAGATTAAAGTTTTAAAATCTGAAACTTCGATTATCTATAGATAAGTTATGAAAATATGATAGGTAGAATTGGATATACATTTTCTAATAATATTCGTGCTTTGAAATAATTAATGTAGTATAATAGTTTTGTTATTTAAATGTTGATTAAAGATTTTTGGAGGCAGATTATTAATAACATAGAAATGGGTGAGGTTCTCGGATTAAATCAAGTATTATTACCCATTAAACTCAAACTAATTTATTAACCTTTCTGAATTTCCAAAGATTACTAATTAATTCTCATGTTTAATTGACTCATTCAAGCACACCCAAAAAAAATAAATAAAAGTGATAAATAACATAGAATTATAAAGAATAGAAATTCAATGGAAATAAATGATCTTTCAAATAGATCGAAGACTAAAAGAAAGAAAATGAGAATAACAAATATGGAACCAAATGAATTACTTCAATTCATATTTTTCGGCAAAAATATTTTAAAGAAAGAAAAAAAATACAATTAGTTGTTCAATTCAATTGAAATGAGATTCGGCAGAAATATAATACATTTACAATTCCATATTTTATTATATTCATATATTTATTTACTTTTGAATTGAGATGCATACAACAACTATCTATGTTCTCATAATTCTTTTTCCAATTTATTTTTATTATAAATCAGGATAATTCGATTAAATGCTATTATAAATTAAGCTTTTTGAGAGGAGTGAGATTACCTGGATTCGAATTCCGATTTAAAGTTATAAATTTTGTATCCACCGATTTATTGTCGTTTTAAACTATACAACACAAGAGATGATTATTAATATGAGTTTAGTACAAGTCATGATGAAATTTAGGATTTAAATGGTTTACCTTATGGGAATTGTGACCGAATCTCCTTGTTGCTTCAGAAGAGAAATCATAGATTTGAATTTGGCATGTTTGTGATGGAAGAATTTTTTTAATGTTTAAAAGATGGTGGTTTCTTGATAATGATTATGAAGAAGGAAAATTACACGTTCCGCAGTTGAATTGAGATCATGGAAAATAACTGATCTCGAGATATATTATTATTATTATTATTATTATTATTATTATTATTATTATTATTATCCATTTAGATTTGTTTTTAGACTAATTATTGTATTATAATTTATTTAATTTCATAAGGATTTGTGGATTTACATATCTTATTCAATAATCAATATCTTATTCCATTATTATTAATTCGATTTTAAATTTTAAATTTCTCTGTTGGCGGCGCACTTTAAAAATAAAATATTTAATTTAAAGTAACGACGAGGTTAAAATATTTAAAAAAATAATTAGAGATTTTTAAGAACGGGTCGTTACAAAACTCCCGCACTTAAATAAATTTCATCCTCGAAATTAACTTACTTGACTAGAAAAGTCGGGGTATTTTGCAAGTACTTCTTCCTCTCTTTCCCATGTTGCTTCATCTTTTCCATGTCTACTCCATTGAACTTTGATGAGAGGAATCATTCGATTTCTTAAAGTATGGACCTTTCTTTCAAGCACAACTACAGGAACTTCCTCGTACGAGAGATTTTGGTTAACATCCATGGTCTTATAGTTTACTACATGACTTGGATCGTGCATATACTTCCTCATCATAGAAACATGGAATACATTGTGCACGTCTGCTAATTCTGGTGGCAAGGCTAATCTATAGGCTGCATTACCAATCTTCTCAAGTATTTCAAATGGTCCAATAAATCTTGGCCTCAACTTTCCTCTTTTTCCAAATCTAACTACACCTTTCATAGGTGAAATTTTCAAGAAAACTTTGTCACCAATTTCAAAATGCAGATCTTTCCTTTTTTTGTCAGCATAAGACTTTTGACGGTCTTGTGCTATCTTCATTCTTTCTCTGATATTCTCTATGACTCCAACAGTTTGCTCAACAAGTTCCGGTCCCAATATTTTTCTTTCACCAACTTCATCCCAATGCACAGGGGACCTACACTTGCGTCCATAAAGAGCTTCATATGGCGCCATACCAATGGTAGAGTGGAAACTGTTATTATAAGCGAACTCAACCAAAGGTAGGTATCTTTCCCAATTTCCTTCAAAATCCAAAACATAAGATCTCAACATGTCTTCTAGTGTTTGGATCGTTCTCTCTGACTGACCATCAGACTGAGGATGATAAGCAGTGCTGAAGTTTAATCTTATACCCATAGCTGATTGTAAGCTCCTCCAAAAGTTCGATGTGAACTTAGAATCTCTATCAGATACAATTGACACAGGAACTCCATGCAACCGTACTATCTCATTGATATAAAGTTGTGCGTGTTGCTCCAGTGTAGTAGTTCTCTTAACAAGTAAGAAATGAGCACTTTTTGTCAAACGATCAACTATAACCCAGATTCCATCATTTCCTCTACGTGATCTTGGAAGTCCATATACAAAATCCATTGTTATCTTTTCCCACTTCCATTCCGGTATTTCCAATGGGTTAAGTAATCCAGATGGGCGTCGGTGTTCCGCCTTAATTTGTTGACAAGTTATACACCTTTCCACGAAACTTATAACAGATCCTTTCATATTTCTCCACCAATATATTTTTCGCAAATCTTGGTACATCTTTGTACTTCCCGGATGTACCGTGTAAGGTGTACAATGAGCTTCATCAAGAATTTCTCATTTCAAATTTTCATCTTTTGGCACACATAATCTTCCTTCAAACACTAAGGTACCATCATTAGTTAAAGCAAACCCTTTGATATCTCCAGCAAGAACTCTAATCCTCATCTTTTCCAAGAACTTATCACTCATTTGAGTTTGTTTTATCCTTTCTCTCAAAGTAGGTTTAACCACTAATGTTGCCAACACTGATGTTGTGCTACTTGGTGGAACCACTATTTCAATCCTTAGTTTAGCCAAATCTTTAATTAATTGCTCTTGACTTGTGGGTAAGGCTGCTAACTGACCATTATTCTTCCGACTCAAAGGAAGACCGGCAAGGAATGCCAATTAAAGTTAATCCGGAAGCTACAGTTGATGATAGTATAAGTTGGAATGTGTCAACTAACGACAATGACGAACATAATACCACTGCAAATGCGACTCCAGAACAATATTCCGAGGCTCTCAAAACTAGTATTTACTCAGGTGAAACACTTAGATTTGATCGTGTGACTAAGAATGTAAAACTTGGACATTAGTGGAAAGAACATAGATGTTGATTTGTATCCCATAGAGATGGAAGACTTTGATGTAATTCTAGGAATGGACCGGCTTATTAAGAATTATGCTACGATTAAGTGTCGAGAAAGAGAAGTGATCTTCTAGAGACCTGGAGAGAGACCATTTTCATTTTACGGAGCAAGGATAAGATCAATGCCTCGAGTTGTATCTGCTATGAAGGTGTTGAGAATGTTCGAGAAAGGAAATTGCCAAGGATAATTGGTTAGCTTGATGAGTACTTCACCAGCTGAGTCAAAAATTGATGATGTGCCAATTGTTCGAGAGTTCCTTGATGTATTTCCAGATGATTTACCTGGGATTGCACCAGATCGACAAGTGGAATTCACGATAGATTTGTTACCTGGATCAGCTCCGATATCAAAGGCACCATATAGAATGGCACCGAAAGAACTTCAAGAATTGAAGGTGCAATTGCAAGAGCTTTTGGATAAATGTTTCATTCAACCAAGTGTCTCACCTTGGGGAGCACCGGTTCTTTTTGTGAAAAAGAAAGATGGGACCATGAGAATGTGCATAGATTATCGAGAATTGAACTGATTGACGATCAAGAATAAGTATCCACTTCCAAGAATAGAAGACTTGTTTGATCAATTGAAAGGCTCAAGTGTGTTCTCGAAGATCGATTTAAGGTTGGACTATCATCAATTGAAGGTTAAGAAAGATGATAGATCAAAAACTGCATTCAGAACCCGTTATGGACATTATGAGTTTATAGTGATGCCTTTTGGGTTATCAAATGCGCCAGCAGTTTTCATGGATTTGATGAATCGCGTGTTTCATCCATACTTAGATCAATTTGTTATTGTCTTCATTGATGATATTTTGATCTATTCAAAAGACAAGAAGCAACACGAAGAACATTTGAGAATTGTCTTGGAAACACTTAGAAAAGAGAAACTCTATGCAAAGTTCAAGAAATGTGAGTTTTGGATGAATCGAGTTGTCTTCTTGGGACACGTAGTTACTGCACAAGGGATAGAAGTGGATCCTGCTAAAGTTGAAGCAGTAACAAACTGGAGTAGACCGGTGAATGTGAGTGAAGTAAGAAGCTTTTTGGGATTAGCGGGTTATTATCGAAGGTTTATTGAAGGATTCTCAAAGATTTCTGGACCAATGACACAATTGACTAGAAAAGGAGTGAAGTTTGAATGGTCTGATAAGTGTGAAAACAGCTTTCAAGAATTGAAGCATCGATTAATTTCAGCACCAGTTCTAGTTGTTCCTGATGGTTCAGAAGATTTTGTTGTCTACAGTGATGCATCGAAACTTGGACTTAGTTGCGTTTTGATGCAACATGGTAAGGTGATTGCCTATGCCTCTCAGCAATTGAAGATACATGAGCTGAACTACCCTACACATGATTTGGAGTTAGCTGCTGTAGTTCATGCTTTGAAGATATGGAGACATTACCTTTACAGGGGTAAGTGTGATATATATACCGACCATAAGAGCTTAAAGTACTTCTTCACCCAGAAGGAGTTGAATATGAGGCAAAGAAGATGGTTAGAATTGGTAAAAGACTATGATTGTACCATTCATTACCATCCGGGAAAGGCAAATCTTGTTGCAGACGCTTTGAGTCGGAAGAATAATGGTCAGTTAGCAGCCTTACCCACAAGTCAAGAGCAATTAATTGAAGATTTGGCTAAACTAAGGATTGAAATAGTGGTTCCACCAAGTAGCACAACATCAGTGTTGGCAACATTAGTGGTTAAACCTACTTTGAGAGAAAGGATAAAATAAACTCAAATGAGTGATAAGTTCTTGGAAAAGATGAGGATTAGAGTTCTTGCTGGAGATATCAAAGGGTTTGCTTTAACTAATGATGGTACCTTAGTGTTTGAAGGAAGATTATGTGTGCCAAAAGATGAAAATTTGAAATGAGAAATTCTTGATAAAGCTCATTGTACACCTTACACGGTACATCCGGGAAGTACAAAGATGTACCAAGATTTGTGAAAAATATATTGGTGGAGAAATATGAAAGGATCTGTTATAAGTTTCGTGGAAAGGTGTATAACTTGTCAACAAATTAAGGCGGAACACCGACGCCCATCTGGATTACTTAACCCATTGGAAATACCAGAATGGAAGTGGGAAAAGATAACAATGGATTTTGTATATGGACTTCCAAGATCACGTAGAGGAAATGATGGAATCTGGGTTATAGTTGATCGTTTGACAAAAAGTGCTCATTTCTTACCTGTTAAGAGAACTACTACACTGGAGCAACACACACAACTTTATATCAATGAGATAGTACGGTTGCATGGAGTTCCTGTGTCAATTGTATCTGACAGAGATTCTAAGTTCACATCGAACTTTTGGAGGAGCTTACAATCAGCTATGGGTATAAGATTAAACTTCAGCACTGCTTATCATCCTCAGTCTGATGGTCAGTCAGAGAGAACGATCCAAACACTAGAAGACATGTTGAGATCTTGTGTTTTGGATTTTGAAGGAAATTGGGAAAGATACCTACCTTTGGTTGAGTTCGCTTATAATAACAGTTTCCACTCTACCATTGGTATGGCGCCATATGAAGCTCTTTATGGACGCAAGTGTAGGTCCCCTGTGCATTGGGATGAAGTTGGTGAAAGAAAAATATTGGGACCGGAACTTGTTGAGCAAACTGTTGGAGTCATAGAGAATATCAGAGAAAGAATGAAGATAGCACAAGACCGTCAAAAGTCTTATGCTGACAAAAAAAGGAAAGATCTGCATTTTGAAATTGGTGACAAAGTTTTCTTGAAAATTTCACCTATGAAAGGTGTAGTTAGATTTGGAAAGAGAGGAAAGTTGAGGCCAAGATTTATTGGACCATTTGAAATACTTGAGAAGATTGGTAATGCAGCCTATAGATTAGCCTTGCCACCAGAATTAGCAGACGTGCACAATGTATTCCATGTTTCTATGATGAGGAAGTATATGCACGATCCAAGTCATGTAGTAAACTATAAGACCATGGATGTTAACCAAAATCTCTCGTACGAGGAAGTTCTTGTAGTTGTGCTTGAAAGAAAGGTCCATACTTTAAGAAATCGAATGATTCCTCTCATCAAAGTTCAATGGAGTAGACATGGAAAAGACGAAGCAACATGGGAAAGAGAGGAAGATGTACTTGCAAAATACCCCGACTTTTCTAGTCAAGTAAGTTAATTTCGAGGATGAAATTTATTTAAGTGCGTGAGTTTTGTAACGACCCGTTCTTAAAAATCTCTAATTATTTTTTTAAATATTTTAACCTCGTCGTTACTTTAAATTAAATATTTTATTTTTAAAGTGCGTCGCCAACAGAGAAATTTAAAATTTAAAATCGAATTAAGAATAATGGAATAAGATATTGATTATTGAATAAGATATGTAAATCCACAAATCCTTATGAAATTAAATAAATTATAATACAATAATTAGTCTAAAAACAAATCTAAATGGATAATAATAATAATAATAATAATAATAATAATAATAATAATAATAATAATAATAATAATAATAATAATAATAATAATATATCTCGAGATCAGTTATTTTCCATGATCTCAATTCAATTGCGGAACGTGCAATTTTCCTTCTTCATAATCATTATCAAGAAACCACCATCTTTTAAACATTAAAAAAATTCTTCCATCACAAACATGCCAAATTCAAATCTATGATTTCTCTTCTGAAGCAACAAGGAGATTCGGTCACAATTCCCATAAGGTAAACCATTTAAATCCTAAATTTCATCATGAGTTGTACTAAACTCATATTAATAATCATCTCTTGTGTTGTATAGTTTAAAACGACAATAAATCGGTGGATACAAAATTTATAACTTTAAATCGGAATTCGAATCCAGGTAATCTCACTCCTCTCAAAAAGCTTAATTTATAATAGCATTTAATCGAATTATCCTGATTTATAATAAAAATAAATTGGAAAAAGAATTATGAGAACATAGATAGTTGTTGTATGCATCTCAATTCAAAAGTAAATAAATATATGAATATAATAAAATATGGAATTGTAAATGTATTATATTTCTGCCGAATCTCATTTCAATTGAATTGAACAACTAATTGTATTTTTTTTCTTTCTTTAAAATATTTTTGCCGAAAAATATGAATTGAAGTAATTCATTTGGTTCCATATTTGTTATTCTCATTTTCTTTCTTTTAGTCTTCGATCTATTTGAAAGATCATTTATTTCCATTGAATTTCTATTCTTTATAATTCTATGTTATTTATCACTTTTATTTATTTTTTTTGGGTGTGCTTGAATGAGTCAATTAAACATGAGAATTAATTAGTAATCTTTGGAAATTCAGAAAGGTTAATAAATTAGTTTGAGTTTAATGGGTAATAATACTTGATTTAATCCGAGAACCTCACCCATTTCTATGTTATTAATAATCTGCCTCCAAAAATCTTTAATCAACATTTAAATAACAAAACTATTATACTACATTAATTATTTCAAAGCACGAATATTATTAGAAAATGTATATCCAATTCTACCTATCATATTTTCATAACTTATCTATAGATAATCGAAGTTTCAGATTTTAAAACTTTAATCTTGTAATAAAGTTAAACATTAAAATAACTTAAGAAATATAATTATTTAATTTAATTAAATTGAATTCTCTGTTAGGCAAAGGCGCATTACTTCCTGCAAGATCTTAACATTTTACACTGAAAAGTCGAGTCAGAGGTCTTCAAAATAAAGGTGGGGAATTTTATACGCACGTGGTTATTTATTATCCATTATATATTGATCTTGTGATTTATTGTTTGACTGAATGTTTATGTGAAAGTTAAAGTTAAAGTATGCCAGGGACCGTTCATAGGTCCGGGACCGTAAAAGTTGTCCTTGGGTCGCCCACCGTGCATGTGTATATGCATATACTTGTTCAGAGACCGTTAATAGGTCTGAGGCCGTGATAAGTTGCCTTTGGGCTGACTCCCCACTGTTCAAACAATTATTATTATGTGACATGGCATGAATGTCTGAATATGAGTTACTCGTTTAATATGTTTTGGATAATGCGTATTCTCCACTGAGTGTATTCGTTATACTCATCCCATCATTATAACATTTCAGGTTAAGGAGTTCGGTGATGGTGATGTGGAGATGGATGTGAACTAAGTTTCTAATTAAATATTTAAGTTTTTAGACTTGTTTAATTTCTAAACTTTTAGTTGATGATATGTTTTGTTGGATTGTGGATTTCTAACTTTAAAATATTTAGGAGTTTGAATTATTTAAAATCGCTTCCGCTCTATGTTATTTGAATTATTAAGATATTATTGTATTTTCCTAAATAGAAGTTTATTTGTGCATTTTTATGTTTTTCTAGTATTAGTTTTATTACCTTTTTGAGAAAATATTTTAAATTCTCTTTCATGCGTTATTTTACATATTAGGTTTTTATAAAATAAATAGCATTCTAGGTTTATAAAAATTAGGGTGTTACATTTTTTCTCACATTTGTCGTCATTTAATGCATTCAAAGATCCTATTTAACAATCAACAAAAATAAGTCTCAACATACTTCAAATAACGATAATAAATATTTTTTAAATTGTTATACTATTGTTAGAATAAATTTGAAGCATAGAATAAAATCTTGAAATTCATAAAATATTCAACTGATTACAAACCAATGGTTAAATATTTCAAAAATTTTATATAGCAAAAGCCATCAAGGTGTTATTCAGCATTTTAATGAAGGCCAGAGTAATTTGCGTTTGACAATTTGGAAAGTGATAAATGGTATAAAATTGGTTGAACAATACGTCAACCACACACTTCGTTTTGTAGGTATTTATTGTTATTTACCCATAATACTTATAATGTTGTTATTATTATATCGAGTAAATTAAAACAAACATAAATGTTGTTATTATTATATCGAGTAAAATAGTTTTGAATAAGTGTCATTTCATCGCTTTAATTTTATTTCACAAAGTACCATTCTACACAATCGAAGTAGAAATTCACATTTATCCTCACATTTGCCCTCATTTAACGCATTCCAACATCTCTATTTAACAATCAACCAAAATATATCTCAACATACTTCAAATAACGATATTAAATATTTTTAAAATTGTTATAGTGTTGTTAAAATAAATTTGAAGCATAAAATAAAATTTGATATTCATAAAATATTCAACTGATTACAAATGTCAGCGATTAAATATTACAAAGGGTTTAAATTGCAAAACCGATTGAGGTGTAAATCAACATTTTAATGCAAACAAAAAGTATTAGTTTTTGACATTTTGGAAAGTAATAAATTGTATAATATTGGGTGAATAATATGTCAACTATAGATTCCATTTTTTTGAGACATTTATTGTAATTTACCTATAATACTTATGATGCTGTCATTATTATATCGAGTAGATTAGAACGACATATATGCAAATCATGGACAATCATAAGCTCCTCTTTTCATAAATGCCATTGGAAATATTTCAAATCATTGTTTTATAACACCCAAAGTTGTAAGAGAATGCACGCAATTGCCATTACTAACTTCTTGCTGAGCTAGTAATGTTGCATTTTCCACTTTACTCACTTCATCATCGGATCTCGAGCATGCCACTCCAAAAGATTCAAGGGCATCACTCATATTACCTACATTGGCATGAACATTGATGAAAAATTGTCAAATTCCAATGGAAATTGTCCAACAAATAGAAAATTCGTTGTACAAATTTTAAAGTCTAGAGAACACTCGTGGGACCAACATCATGAAAAAGTACATAATTCCAATAGGTGTCCGTTGGACTACTTGAAAAAAAAAACCATATTCCAATGTATGTTCCCTCGGACAATATTTAAAATTAAAAATAAAATAAAAACAAGTTGTCGAAAGGATATATATTTCTATAAAAGAGATGTTACTATAAAAAAAGTTTTCATGTCAAATTAAAATTAGATGTTTACAATTATAACATGTGTTTTTTGTGGGTGGGGTTTGGATTTGAAAATATGAGATATTGGTAAAAAATAATAATAATAATAATAATAATAATAATAATAATAATAATAATATAACAATTTTAGAAAGTTTAAAGTACAGTATCTGGGAAAAGTAAAGGCTTTACCAAATTCTACCTATCACCAATATCATTATAAACTATTTTAATCTAGATATTTTATACAATAAATATTTTTTTAGGAAAAATAATTGTATTAATTTATACATAGCCATTGCAAACAAAAATCAAATACAAAGAACTATGATAGCATAGCATATAAGATATTGTTATTTTTTGTGATGGTAAAAAAAAATATAAAACCACTTGTAGAAGACAATATTTTTTTGCGGAGGTGATATATTGTGATTAAAGCTGGCAAAAGTGACCCAGCCCAACCCAATTTTAGGCTGGACTAGGCCACGATTTACATGCTCAAAATAAGTTTGGATCGACCCGATCTTATAAAAAAAAGGTATTGACCCAAATGGGCTAGGTAAAAAGTGCATAATAAGCCTTTGGCACAGTCCAACCTGAAATTTGGGCAGGTGTGAGCCACAATTTTATTGACCCGAACACCTTCGGGTCAGGTCAGCCCATCCTAATTAACAAATCTAATCCTAAAAAAATTGAAAACATAATTTCAAAACGAAAGATATAAATATAAGGAGTTAGTTAAAAAAAAAAAAAACCCAAAATAGAGATGATTGTGTGCACTATACAAAATAATAAAAACAAAAAGTTACCTAAATCAATAAATATAGTTAAAAAAAAACCCAAAATAGAGATAATTGTGTGCATTATACAAAATAATAAAATAAAGTTGCCTAAATCAATAAATACTTTTCTGAAAATAAATTTCTAAAAGATAACCAAAGGTGGTTGAATCGGGAATACCATTTGGGTGAAATCTCGACAACGTAATGTTTGACTGAATTTATGAAATCACCTTCATTGTCAAGAACATGCAGTTGTGGCCTAGGTAGGTTTTTCAGAATACTGGGAAAATGAATATGAGGTTTTTGAGTGGTTGTGATATTTCTGAATGGAGAACTCTGTGTATATAGGGGATTGTGTCGGTATTCAATGCACCTAATACTATCAAATTGCGGCTTTATTCGATGAACATTACAATTCATTTCACATGCCGGCAATTATATCCTTCTTAGCTGGAAATTAAATGACAATTAATATTAATTTAAAAATATTTGTTAGTATAGTAGAGCTGTCAAAATGAGTAGGTCCCATTACACCAACATCCCCAATCAAAAATGTGAGTTGCTATTTTATAGGCCCACCATTTAACAAGCTTAAATAGTCTAGCCAAAGCACGAGGCCCGATGGGATTCACAGTACTGGGGGGCTAGTTAACGCACCGTGGTTCAGTGCATAATACACCAAAGCTCATTTAACATGATAACATTTATATCAATCTTAGCTGGAAAGTGAATGACGACTAATATTAATTTAAAAAATTTTGCTAGTATCATAACTGTCAAAATGGCGGATCCAGAATTTTTTCTTGGGGGCGGAGCAGCGAGTCTTTGTGCTTTCCTTTTGCTTGTGCGGCTGAGAAAGGAATGACTGCTAGTATTTATGCATTTAATTTTTTTTATAATTGTGTTCTTGAAACAACGGATATCGAATTTTTCTTACTTTCTTTAGTGAAACAATGTCTTTATATTCGACTTTCTTCCACCCCAAATAAAATAGAAAGATTGTTGTTTACTAAAATAAATAATTAAAAATAATAGCTAGAATAAATAATTTTGAAATGATGTTTTCTATAATTATTTATTAATCTAAATTAAATTGGTTATGCATAGCAATGATAATTCAAAAGAATAAATTCGTACAAATTATTTGATGTAAATAAGTATAATTTTAGGTTTTTAAGAGTGACAAAATAATAAAAGGGATAACTTCACAATATATAATTTATAAAATAAATTATGTGAATAACATAGATTAATAATTTCAAATAAAAATATATAAACAAATATGAAAAATTCAACCACAATTCACTATTAATTTAAATTTGAAATTAATATAATAAATATATAATCTGTATTAAAAAAATAACCTAGATTTTAAAATTAACTAGTAAAGATACTAATTTAACTAATGTGCAATATTTATAAAGGGATAAGGGCCAAATAGGACACTAAACTAATTTGGGGGCTCAATTGACCCACTAGAACTTTTTTTGATTCAATTGGGCCACCGCGTTTTTAAAATCGTGTCAATTGAGTCATTGTATGATGGAGCCCTAACGGAGGACATTAACTCGGCTCGAAACGATGTCGTTTTCTTTAAGTTTTTATCCTAACCCATAACCCGACCCACCCCTAACCCGTAGCCCCAGCGTAGATCTGTTGTTGATCACACCAACTTCCCCAAGCCAAAAGGACAATTAATATTAATTTAAAAATATTTGCCCGTATGGCAAGAGGCTGTTCCCATCATATCAACTCCCCCCAACCAAAAATGTGTGAGTAGGGTTACTATTTTATATGTCCACCATTTAACGAGTTTAGGAGGCTCGATAGGATTCATAGTACGAAGGGCTAGCTGACACACCGTCGTTTAGTGCAATATACACTAAAACTCAGATCAGATTCCAATGCTTATAATGCCCTATATATATACAATGGTGTAGCTTAGTGCCTTTTGGTAAAGATAGTTCCCACAAAGAGCAGCTTCTCGTTTACTTTTTTAAATTAAAATTAATAAAACAATACACACTTTTTCAAAAAAATTGCAAAATCTAACATTTGATAAATTTTCTGACCCCGAATCCCACATAATTAATTGTATTTTAAGATTTCTATTTTCACAATCGCATAAATCACCTATAATTTCCAAGCTGGAAAATTTAATTGATCGAATATTAAATTTTAAAATATAGGTATCAAAGTGCAATTTAGCCAAAATAAAAATAAGAAAAAGATGATATTTTTTTTTTGAGAAAAGAAAAAGATGATAATTGAACGTGCTCCATTACTGAAATTCAACGAGTTACATTTCATTGAAACAAAAAAGCAAATTCAACTTTATCACTAGTCATGAAGAAGAAGTCCCCACAAAGTTTTTCTACATTTCCTTGTTAATTCTAACAAGAAAATTTTTAATGCTTTTTTCCATATAGGCCCTCATATGAGGTTGAACCAGATGGCCTTTTTTCTGCAATGTGGATATCTTCGTCTCCATGTCTTGCTTCATGAATATGAGATCGTGTAAAGGTATGATTGCTTGTCGCATCATTCCTATAAAATAAGATAAAAATTTGAAAAAAGAGATAAGAATGGCCTCATAATCTTATCAACATGCATGTTCCTCCCTTCCAAATTCCAACAACATACTTTATAAGAACACACCATTTCAAAAAATAAACATTTTCGTATTTATAACACATCATATTGTTGATCTTTGGCATATTAAACATAAATTAACTCATTGGCATGTCAAAAATATTGGCACAAAACTTAAACCGAACTCAACCCCAAACATGCCAACATGCCCAGCTAGATGATTTATTTCTAGGATATAAACAAAACGCAGCATATTTATGTAGTAAAAGAAATAGGGACGAAAAGAGAAAACTAACTAATTTTTCATTTCAGATAATCACTAGATTATTCAGACATTCTTATATTAGTGATGTGCATGATTATGCTTTTCATATAAAGGTCAAATTAGAATCCATATTCATCAGAATGTTTTAGTGCTATAATTTACAAAATCGTCTTTTGGTTACCATTTCATTCCCAGAAGTAACAGAGATATGTCAAAGGAAAAAGACTAAAAATCTTTTTTATGCCAACAGAACTTACACACATTAAAATATAGTATATATAGTATTTTCAGAAATTAGAAGTTCAGAATGTCTTGATATTTCCAAAGTCATGAAGATAGACACCAAGGCACAACTAAGCCTGTTCAGGAAACAAGTTACATACCGATCTATTGATTGATCAGCCCTTCTCTATTGCAAAAATTAGCAATATTGAATGAAGGAAATATGAAACATCCGACCAAGTAATGTAATTTTATCACATGCTAAGGCATCGAATGGCATATCTTAATTAGTAAGTTTCACATAGGGGTGATAAAAATCTAGTGAAAAGAAAAAATTATAAACAGCATAATGTTCAAAAATTCTTATATTCGTATTAGTCACCTTGAAATCTAGCCTCGTGTTCTCTTTCCATGTTCTCTTCAGCAACAAATTTCTTTAGAGAAGGGAGCAATACTCTTACAATATCGTGAGAGTGTTTGATTTTCTCTGCCGTGCCAAGCTTTAAGTCTGGGATTGGCAATTTCTGCAATACAAACCAAAAAACGCTGATCAGAGAACACGTAGTACTTGTGGTAAAATCAAGAGAATAATTTCAACAACAAACTTTATATGCACAACTTTTTACACTTATATTATTAGTCTAACAACGATACAGAACCCTGGAATGCATATGAAACTTGTTATGTTATCAGGGTAGGAAGCCCGGATAACTCCAAAGTTAAGAGCTAAGAATAGCATATCTCATAATTGCTCTACTCAAATCCGGTCACCGGTGAGTAGCAGTTGATGGTGAGGGATTACTTATGCCCAAGATTGATTCAAGTCAGGGAATCTCATAGAGTGAATGTCATGATTGAATTACAGAATATAGAATGTCTATTGCAAGAAAAATTCTCACCATCTAGTGATGCAGGGGTTACAATACTTCTTCTTGCATTTGGTGCATCCAACAACTGTTTCTTTATCATTTTTGTGGCACTGATGACAATTTTTTTCACTTCTTTTTCTCTGTCATAACCAAAAGCAACACATTAACAGAGAAAACCATTTTAAAAATTGATGAGAACTCCAAATATAAAGTGATAGAAGTGCTAATAAAGTTAGTAGAATATGCCTATTTTAACATATATCATTCCAAGTATATTTCTAGAAGTACATGATACCAAACCCACCATTATGAGAACCCTTTTCCGTAATAGAAATTTATGTACATTATCAAAACAGTGGGAAATGTTCAAAACTCTGGAAGCGTACTAATCTCACGATTCAGGTAAATGAATGGCTTGTTTCAGAACAAAATATAAAGTAGACTGCAGAAAGCTAATAGAACATGATTCACAGATATAAGTTCATAAATTCCATTTTTTTAGTTTTTGAAAGAAAGATCCAAAACTGAAAAAAAAAAGGTTGAATATATAGTTCCTGTTATGCAAATACTTTTCAACATAGAAAATGTATGTCTGTTTTCCGGTTCTAAAAACTAAAACCCCCAACTGAAAATGTATGTCGGTTTAGGGTATTCTTGTAATTTCTAGTTAACGTCCCTAGCTTTCTCCTTTTTAGTTGTATGTTTGCTTTGGAGGAACACATGGGCTTTCTTCTTCTTCTTCTCTTTATCTATAATGGATTGTCTTGTAGGTCTTGTGTTGGTTTAGCACTTGGTAGTTCCTTTTTAATCTATCTCTTTGGTTTTGAGGGTGAAAGTTCATTTTACTTATGGACAGACCATCAATTCATATTGAAAAAAGGTCAAAACTGCAACAATTAATTACATGTTAATTCAAGAATATTGGCATAAATATATACCTGTAACGTTTCCTGAACAATCAAATCAATAAGAATATTGGCATAAATATTAGCCAAAAAGATAGCTGTAATGTCTTACTAAATCAGATTCAATGCTTAAGCCAGATAATAGGTGGGCACCAAAAATACATTTGAGCACTAATATCCAACCCAATAATTAGTAAAAACAGGTAATTAAGCTTAAATCACCTTGAAATCAATCCTCGACTTACCACATCATCGACAATTATATATAAGCTCCTCTTTTCGTAAATGCCATTGGAAATATTTCAAATCATTCTTCATAACACCCAAAGTTCCATTACTATCTTTTTCGTGAGCTAGAAATTTTGCATTTTCCACTGTACTCCCTTGATCGTCGGATCTAGAGCATGCCACTCCAAAAGTTTCGAGGGAAACAGTCATCTTGCCGCCTACATTGGCATGAACATTGATGAAAAAATTGTCAAATTCCAATGGAAACTGTCCGACAAGTACAAAATCCGTTGGACAAATTTTAAAGTCTAACAGAGAGAACAGTACACCCGTAGGACCAACATCATGAAAAAAATCGAACATTCCAACAGGTGCTCGTTGGACTATTGAAACTAAAATATAAAAAAAATCAACATTCCAATGTAAATTCCATTGGACAACATTTAAAATTTAAAATAAAATAAAAACAAGTTGTTGAAAGGGTATGTCCATATAAAAGATGTTACTGTTAAAAGTTTTAATTAATATCAAATTAAAATTAGACGTTATAACATGTGTTCATTGTGGGTGAGGTTTGATTTGAAAATATGAGATATCGGTAATTTAAAAAAAAATATAACAATTTTAGAAAGTTTAAACTTTAGTATCTAGGAAAAGTATAGGCTTTACATTCTACCTATCACCAATATCATAAAGTATTTTAATCTAGAAATTTCATACAATATAAACATTTTTACAGGAAAATAAATGTATTAATTTATACATAGCCATTGCAAACAAAAATCAAATACAAAGAACTGTGATATTATATATTTGTCAATCAATGATAGCATAGCATATAAGATATTTGTCACTCAATGATAGCATAGCATATAAGATATTTGTATTTTTGTGATGGTAAAAAAATATAAAACTACTTGTAGAAGACAATATTTTTTGCCGAGGTGATGATATAACGTAATTAGAGGTGGCAAAAATGACCCGGCCCAACCCAATTTTCGGCACGTCTTGGCCACGATTTACACGCTCAAAATAAGTTTGGGTCGACCCGGTCCTACTAAAAAAGGTATTGGCCCAAATGGGCCGGGCCATCTAGTAAAAAATAAATGATAAGCCTCAGCTCAGCCCGACCTGAAATTTGGACAGGACTCGAACGCTCTCAGGGCAGCTCAGTCCAGCCTAATTGACAACTCTAATCCAAACAAATTAAAAACATAGCTTTACTAAATATATAAATATAAGAAGATAGTAAAAAAAAAAAAAACCCCAAAGTAGAGATGATTATGTGCATACAAAATAATTAAAAAAAAGTTATCATCTAAATCAATAATTATTGCTCTGAAAATAAATTTCTAAAAGATAACGAAAGGTGGTAGAATAGCGAATACCATTTGAGTGAAATCTCGACAACGTTATGTTTGGCTGAATCTATGAAATCACTTGCATTGTTGAGAACCTGTAGTTGTGTCTAGGTAGGGTTTTTTAGAACACTTGGAAAATGAATAGGGGTATTGTGAGTGATTGTGATATTTTATGAATGTAGAGCTCTGTTTATATAGGGGATTGTGCTAGTATTCAATGCACCTAACACTATCAAATTGTGGCTTCATTCGATAAACCTTACAGCTCATTATACATGCGGGCAATTATACCAATCTTAGCTGGAAAGTAAATGACAATTAATATTATCGAGTAGCTAGATTAGAACGAACATAAATGCATATATATACTTCATCCAGTTTTAAATAAGTGCCATTTCATCACTTTAATTTTGTTTCACAAAGAGTATCATTCTACACAATCGAAGTTGAAATTCATATTTTTCCTCACATTTGCCCTCATTTAATGCATTCAAACATCTCTATTTAACAATCAACAAAAATAAGTCTCAACATAAATCAAATAATGATATTAAATATTTTAAAATTGCATATTATAACTAGTGTTGTTAAAATAAATTTGAAGCATAAAATAAAATTTTGTAATTCATAAAATATTCAACTGATTACAAATTAAAAGTCAACGCATAAATATTTCAAATGGTTTAAATTGCAAAACCCATTAAGGTGAAAATCAGCATTTTAATGCAGACAAAAATTATTAGTTTTTGACATTTTGGAAAGTAATAAATGGTATAATATTGGGTGCATAATATGTCAACTATAGATTCCATTTTTTTGAGGCATTTATTGTTATTTACCCATAATACTTATGATGTTGTCATTATTATATCGGGTGGATTAGAACGACAAAAATGCAAATATATACTCCATCCATTTTGAATAAGTGTCATTTTATCGCTTTGATTTTGTTTCACAAATAGTATCATTTCTTTACAATCGAGGTACAAATTCACATTTTTTCTCACATTTGTCGTCATTTAATGCATTCAAACATCCTATTTAACAATCAACAAAAATTAGTCTCAACATACTTCAAATAACGATAATAAATATTTTTAAAATTGTTACATTATTGTTAAAATAAATTTGAAGCATAAAATAAAAGTTTGAAATTCATAAAATATTCAACTGATTACAAACCGATGGTTAAATATTTCAAAAGGTTTATATAGCAAAAGCCATCAAGGTGTTAATTTACATTTTAATGAAGGTCGGAGTAATTTGCGTTTGACAATTTGGAAAGTGATAAATGGTATAAAATTGGTTGAACAATACGTCAACCACATACTTCATTTTTTAGGCATTTATTATTGTTATTTACCCATAATACTTATATGGTTGTTATAATTATATCGAGTAAATCAGAATGAACGTAAATGCAAATATATACTCCATCCAGTTTTGAATAAGTGTCAATATTTCATCGATTTAATTTTGTTTCACAAAGTACCATTCTACATGATCGAAGTAGAAATTCACATTTTTCCTCACATTTGCCCTCATTTAATGCATTCAAACATCTCTATTTAACAATCAACAAAAATATGTCTCAACATACTTCAAATAACGATATTAAATATTTTTAAAATTGTTATAGTGTTGTTAAAATAAATTTGAATCATAAAATAAAATTTTGAAATTCATAAAATATTCAACTAATTACAAATGTCAACGATTAAATATTTCAAAGGGTTGAAATTGCAAAACCCCATGAGGTGTAAATCAACATTTTAATGACAAAAAGTATTAGTTTTTGACATTTTGGAAAGTAATAAATGGTATAATATTGGATGAATAATATGTAACTATAGATTCCATTTTTTTGAGACATTTATTGTAATTTACCCATAATATTTTTGATGTTATCATTATTATATCGAGTGGATTAGAACGACATATATGCAAATCATGGACAATTATAATCTCCTCTTTTCGTAAATGCCATTGGAAATATTTTAAATCATTGTTTATATCACCCAAAGTTGTAGGAGAATGCAAGTAATTGCCATTACTAACTTCTTGCTGAGCTAGTAATGTTGCATTTTCCACTTTACTCCCTTCATCATCGGATTTCGAGCATGCCACTCCAAAAGATTCAAGGGCATCACTCATATTACCTACATTGATGAAAAAATTGTCAAATTCCAATGGAAACTGTCCAACCAAAATTCGTAGGACAAATTTTAAAGTCCAGAGAACACTTGTCAGACCAACATCATGAAAAAGTAAAGAATTCCAACAGGTGCCCGTTTGGACTACTTGAAATAAAAAAAAAAAAAAAACATATTCCAATGTAAGTTCCGTTGGACAATATTTAAAATTAAAAATAAAATAAAAACAAGTTGTCGAAAGGGTATATATATCTATAAAAGAGATGTTACTGTAAAAAAAAAAAAAAAAAGTTTTCATGTCAAATTAAAATTTGATATTAAAAAGAAAGAAAATTAGGAAAAGACATGTGTCGCTTGTGGGTGGGGTTTGGATTTGAAAATATGAGATACTGGTAAAAAATAAAATTAATAATATAACAATTTTAGAAGTTTAAACTACAGTATCTGGGAAAAGTAAAGGCTTTAATTCACCAACTTCTACCTATCACCAATATCATTATAAAGTATTTTAATCTAGATATTTTATAAAATAAATATTCTTTTTAGGAAAAATAAATGTATTAATTTATACATAGTCATTGCAAACAAAAATCAAATACAAAGAAGGACTATGATAGCATAGCATATAAGATATTGTTATTTTTGGTGATGGTAAAAAAAATATAAAACCTCTTGTAGAAGACAATATTTTTTTGCAGAGGTGATACATTGTAATTAAAGCTAGCAAAAGTGACCCAATTTTAGGCTGGATTAGGCCACGATTTACATGCTCAAAATAAGTTTGGATCGACCCAATCTTACAAAAAAAAAAGGTATTAACCCAAATGGGCTAGGTAAAAAGTGCATATTAAGCCTTGGCACAGTCCAACCTGAAATTTGGGCAGGTGTGAGCCGCAATTTTATTGACCCGAACACCTTCGGGTCGAGTCAGCCCATCCTAATTAACAAATCTAATCCTAACAAATTAAAAACATAATTTCAAAACTAAAGATATAAATATAGGAGTTAGTTAAAAAAAAATCCAAAATAGAGATAATTGTGTGCACTATACAAAATAATAATAAAAAAAGTTACGTAAATAAATAAATATATATATAGTAAAAAAAACCCAAAATAGAGATGATTGTGTGCATTATACAAAATAATAAAAAAAATTACCTAAATCAATTAATACTTTTCTGAAAATAAATTTTTAAAAGATAACGAAAGGTGGTAGGATATGGAATACCATTTGGGTGAAATCTCGACAACGTTATGTTTTGACAGAATTTATGAAATCACTTGCATTGTCAAGAACCCGCAGTTGTGGTCTAGGTAGGTTTTTCAGAATACTAGGAAAATGAATATGGGTTTTTTAGTGATTGTGATATTTTCTGAGTGGAGAACTCTGTTTATATAGGGGAGTGTATCAGTATTCATTGCACCTAATACTATCAAATTGCGGCTTTATTCGATGAACATTACAACTCATTTCACATGCTGGCAATTATATCATTCTTAGCTCGAAAGTAAATGATGATTAATATTAATTTAAAAATATTTTCCAGTATAGTAGAGGTGTCAAAATGAGTAGGTCCCATTACACCAATTTCCCCAACCAAAAAATGTGAGTAGGGTTGCTATTTTATAGGCCCACCATTTAACAAGCTTAAATAGTCTAGCCCAAGCACGAGGCTCGATGGGATTCACAGTACAGGGGGCTAGGTAATGCACGGTTGTTCATTGCATAATACACCAAAGCTCATTTTACATGATAACATTTATATCAATCTTAGATGGAAAGTGAATGACGACTAATATTAATTTAAAAATATTTGATAGTATCATAACTGTCAAAATGAGTTGGTCCCATCACACCCAATAGTGCATCCATAATTTTTCTTGGGGCGGAGCGGCGAGTCTTTGCGCTTCCGTTTTGCTTGTACGGCTTAGTAAAAGCAGTGAAGGATCCAGAATGATTGCTAATATTTATGCATTTATTTTTTTTATAATTGTGTTCCTGAAAAAACAAATATCCAATTTCTCTTATTTTCTTTAATGAAACAATGTCTTTATATTCGACTTTCTTCCACCTCAAATAAAATAGAAAAGATTGTTGTTTATTAAAACAAATAATTAAAAATAATAGCTAGAATAAAATAATTTTGAAATGATGCTTTCTAAACTTATTTATTAATCTAAATTAAATTGGTTATGCATAGCAATGGTAATTCAAAAGAATAAATTTGTACAAATCATTCGATGTAAGAAGTATAATTTTAGGTTTTTAAGAGTGACAAAATTATAAAAGGGATAACTTCACAATATATAATTTATAAAATAATAAATAACATAGATTAATAATTTCAAATAAAAATATATAAACAAAAAAGAAATTCAACCACAATTCTCTATTAATCTAAATTTGAAATCAATATAATAAATATATAATCTACATTAAAAAATAACCTAGATTTTAAAATTAACTAGTAAAGATACTAATTTAACTAATGTGCAATATTTATAAATTATAACCCTATATATATAACATATATAACCTTATATAAAAATAAAAAAATCTTGGGGCCCCGTAGCCCTGGCGCAGATCCGCCGATGATCACACCAACTCCCCCAACCAAAAATGTGTGAGTAGGGTTGCTATTTTATATGTCCACCCTTTTATGAGTTTAGATAGTCTAGTCCAAACAAGAGGCTCGATGGGATTCATAGTACAGAGGGCTAGCTTACGCACCGTCGTTTAGTGCAATATACACAAAAGCTCAGATCATATTCCAATGCTTATAATGCCCTACATATACAATAGTGTAGCTTAGTGCCTTTTGGTAAAGATCGTTCCACAAGGAGCCGCATAAACCTTCATCATTCGTTTACTTTTTTAAAATTAATAAAACAATACTCACCTTTTCAAAACAATTGCAAAATCTAACATTTGATAAATTTTCCGACCGAAATCCTACATAATTAATTGTATTTTAAGATTTCTATTTTCACAACCACCTAAATCACCTATGATTTCCGAGCTGGAAAATTGATCGAATATTAAATTTTAAAATATAGGTATCAAAGTCCAATTTAGCCAAAATAAAAATAAGAAAAAGATGATAATTCAACGTGCTTAACTTCATTGCTGGAATTCATCGAGTTACATTTCATTGAAACAAAAAAGCAATTCAATTTTATCACTAGTCATGAAGAAGAAGAAGTCCCCACAAAGTTTTTCTGCATTTCCTTGTCAATTCTAACAAGAAAATTTTGAATGCTTTTTTCCATATAGGCCCTTATATGAGGTTGAACCAGATGGCCTTGTTTCTGCAATGTGGATATCTTCATCTCCATCTCTTGCTTCATGAACATGAGATCGCGTAAAGGTATGCACGTCTCCTGGACATCTGAATCCACGCGAGGCGCTTTCACGTGATTTCTTGAAGCATCATTCCTACAAAATAAGAAAAAAAAAATTGAAAAAAAGAGATAAGAATGGCGTTATAATGTTATCAACATGCATGTTCCTCCCTTCCGAATTCCAACAACATACTTTATAAGAACACACCATTTCAAAAAATAAACATTTTAGTATTTAACTCAGCATACTGTTGATCTTTGGCATATAAAACATAAATTAAATTATTGGCATGCTGTCAAAAATATTGGCACAAAACTTAAACCAAACTCAACCTCAAACATGCCAACATGCCCGGCTAGATGATTTATTTCTAGGATATAAACGATAATGTCGTATGTATATGACTCACGTAGTAAATGTCTCTAAGAACTCCACAGCTTGGCTCACTGCATGAAGAGTCATTTACTTCACCTGTATTATCAAAAATCAGTTATGCAATTATAAACAGTATCTGATAGTACTTGGTAATTTCTTTTTAATCTATCTTTTGGTTTTGATGGTGAAAGTTCATTTTACTTAAGGACAAGCCATCATAATCAAAAAAGGTCAAAATAGTAACAATTGATTGCAAATAAGTGGAGCAGTAGGTAGCTTTACCATGTTAATTCAAGAGTATAAGAAAAATTGGTATAAATACCTGTAACTTGTCTTCCTTATATCTATGATTTTGAGGAAGACGTCGATATTCAGCTGAAAGACGTATGCACTCACCAACGCTTTCAGGTGCAACGAAGTTGAAAGCAACACTCGTGCATGACTGCAAAAGGAAACATAAGAAAATTGATTCCATGTTTAACATTATCATTTTCATCAATGTTCACAGTTAGGTGCAAATGACATATCCAACTCAAAACTGTAAAAGCTACCTAGATTCGAGTACTCCTGCATTAATCACACTAACCAAAATACAAAGAAAAAATCACACTAACCATATTCTTCTTTCAGATTTCTTTTATCTGCCAGAGTTAAGTAAAATGCTCTCTCATGAACAGGATGAGCCAACTGTGCACAAGGACAGAGTAAGGTAAATTTAAAAATATTTAACAATTCATCAAAATTGAGAAAGAACTGCCAGACTTGAAAGAATACAAAATATATGCACATTTACTTGATGCAGATGGGAGATATCCTTCAATTCCCCAGCGTGCTTCCTAAGATATTCTTCCAGCTTAGGAACGTCTTGTCTCTTAAAAATGTCCCAGAGTGCACCACACATTCTGGCTCTTTAAGCTCTGCAGCCTTGCTCGTTGAGGTTGAAGGGACAAGAGAAATTGCAGCAGTATGCATCAAGATATCGACCTGAAAATAGAAGTATTAACCAAAAAGATAGCTGTAATATCTTTCAAGAAGAAGTTGTGTGCTTCTCCTGAACACTCAAATCAATTAAGACAGATATAAATAGTAAAATGTACCCTATCTGAGAGAGCACAACGAATCATGGTTAGGGAACTGGATCCCAGCTCCTGACCAACTCCATAGGTGATGGACATCTTCGGTCCCATGTCTAGTTTTCGAGATACTATGGGTATTCTTGTAGACATGTTGAGATGCCCAGCACGAGGATGCGTGTAAAGCATGAAAGGCAAGCACCTTACAAACTCCAAATAATGGCGTGGCAACTGTTCGTGCAAAGATTCACCTGGAGGCCAGTCCTCCAATTTTAAAATTTTACGTCGACCTTCACCGTCATAAAGGCCCTTGACGTATCCATTGCAAAATTGGTGAATGCTAATGGTTTCCTGCAGGTAACAAACCCAAGATCAACCTTCATACAGATACCCCATATAAAATTTGACTATAAAATGAGCTCTAAAGCAAAGAACAAAACTAACAACAAGAGTCAAAATGATGTTTGCAAAAATCATTAAAAATGTAATTGATCTATATCAGTCCCATTTACCTAAACCATGCTTAACAAAATGGAGCCAGGTGCATTTTTTTAACATCCTCCCCATATGTTTTCTTTTCCTATCCGCATGCTAACCATGCTAAGCAAAAGCACTTGATGCTACCTATATCCAAGATCTTAAAAAAAACACACACACACAGAGTTTCTAAATATTTATCCTTCACCATTTAATCTGTAGTGCTACATTCGTAAGAAATAAGACCATAATTGAAGCAACAAGCTATACAAATAACAACTTCATTTTATTAGAAACTTGATCAGCAAATCACCCAGAAAAAACAAGATAAAGAGTGTAAATATAGGGAGAGGACTCTTCCAATCACATAGTCAGATATCACATTTAAACTTTTTACTTTTTGTAGCATTTATGAAGTTTCATACTTATAGTAGAGTTGTCTTACCTTGCTCAAACTGGAGCAATTCAATACTCTAAAATCTTTGATTAGGTGATCTGGATTCCTAGGTTTGCGGCAAGCACGCCACATGACCATTGGTTCCCAACTAAATCCAGTCGCCCCGCTTACCACATCAGGGACAACTACTGGCTCACCTCTGTGTAGATGCCACTGAAAATGTTTCAGATCATCTTTCACAACAACCAATGATGTTGGACAATGACAATGCAAGTAATTGCCATTACTATCTTCGTGGTGAGCTAGTAATGTAGCATTTTCCACTTCACTCCCCTGACTTGATCCCGGACATGCCGTTCCAACAGCTTCAGGGGAATCAGTCACCTTGCCTGCATTGGCCACTGCTTCAGCTCTGATTAACAGCTCTGAGACCCAGTTATTAGAATATCTGGACATCAATTCCAGATTTTGACGACCACAGCCTCCAAGACTTTCAGGTGAGCAAACTATGGTCCCATCATTATGCTGCCTAATCTCTAGGCAGCATGTTACACAGAGCTTGAACAAACAATTGAGACAGCTTCTGTGAACATCTAATACAGAACTTTTGCATCTGTCACTGCAGAAGACAAGTTCCAAATATCAACATTTCACATTAAAAGAAAGTAAAATCAGGAACAAACAAAGGGTGTATAGTAACTACCACAATATGCAATCATTGTTATTGAGGTTTGATTTCACAAGGTGAAGTCCTGTGATTGGTAAACCTGTCCAAAACAAAGGAGATTATAATTATGAAAAGTGCAATCTGTTGTAGCTAAGGAATGAGGCTTTCATCAACTTCTGCATATATTAAATTTGATAATTCAAACTTTTTTTATGTCTCACTAAGCCCTTGGAAATAAAAGTTGCATATAAAGTACTCTAGTAACATATATTCATCACTCATCAACAGCATAACATGGCTTTTTTCTATTCTGCTCTCTCATTTGTTGGTTATAAAAAGAAAATACATATCCTCAGGAGGTGATGATCGTAACAAATGCAGGATCATCAGAATATACATGAGAATTCTAGTCATGTACTGCAACAATGACATGGATCGTGTTGGGGGCAAACCATTTTCCTTGAGTTGGTCTAAAGTGCTTTAACACAAGAATTGTTACTTCACATAAACATCCAAAATGCAGCATATTTATGTAGTAAAAGAAATAGGGAGAAAAAGAGAAAACTAACTAATTTTTCATTTCAGATAATCACTAGATTATTCAGACATTCATATATTAGTGATGTGCATGATTATGCTTTTCATATAAAGGTCAAATCAGAATCCATATTCATCAGAATGTTTTAGTGCTATAAGTCACAAAATCTTCTTGGTTACCATTTCATTCCCAGAAGTAACAGAGATACGTCAAAGGAAAAGGACAAAAAACTTTTTTATGCCAACAGAACTTACACATTAAAATATAGTATATATAGTATTTTCAGAAATTAGAAGTTCAGAATGTCTTGATATTTCCAAAGTCATGAAGATAGACACCAAGGCACAACTAAACCTGTTCAGGAAACAAGTTACATACCGATCTATTGATTGATCAGCCCTTCTCTATTGCAAAAATTAGCAATATTGAATGAAGGAAATATGAAACATCCGACCAAGTAATGTAATTTTATCACATGCTAAGGCATCGAATGGCATATCTTAATTAGTAAGTTTCACATAGGGGTGATAAAAATCTAGTGAAAAGAAAAAATTATAAACAGCATAATGTTAAAAAATTCTTATATTCGTATTAGTCACCTTGAAATCTAGCCTCGTGTTCTCTTTCCATGTTCTCTTCAGCAACAAATTTCTTTAGAGAAGGGAGCAATACTCTTACAATATCGTGAGAGTGTTTGATTTTCTCTGCCGTGCCAAGCTTTAAGTCTGGGATTGGCAATTTCTGCAATACAAACCAAAAAACGCTGATCAGAGAACACGTAGTACTTGTGGTAAAATCAAGAGAATAATCTCAACAACAAACTTTATATGCACAACTTTTTACACTTATATTATTAGTCTAACAACGATACAGAACCCTGGAATGCATATGAAACTTGTCATGTTATCAGGGTAGGAAGCCCGGATAACTCCAAAGTTAAGAGCTAAGAATAGCATATCTCATAATTGCTCTACTCAAATCCGGTCACTGGTGAGTAACAATTGATGATGAGTTGATTAATTATGCCCAAGATTGATTCAAGCCAAGGAATCTCATAGAGTGAATGTCATGATTGAGATACAGAATATAGAATGTCTATTGCAAGAAAAATTATCACCATCTAGTGATGCAGGGGTGACAATACTTCTTCTTGCATTTGGTGCATCCAACAACTGTTTCTTTATCATTTTTGTGGCACTGATGACAATTTTTTTCACTTCTTTTGCTCTGTCATAACCAAAACCAACACATTAACAGAGAAAACCATTTTAAAAATTAATGAAAACTCCAAATATATAGTGATAGAAGTGCTAATAAAGTTAGTAGAATATGCCTATTTTAACATATATCATTCCAAGTATATTTCTAGAAGTACATGATACCAAATCCACCATTATGAGAACCCTATTCCGTAATAGAGATTTATGTACATTATCAAAACAGTGGGAAATGTTCAAAACTCTGGAAGCTTACTAATCTCACCATTCAGATAATTGAGTGGCTTGTTTCAGAACAAAATATATAGTAGACTGCAGAAAGCTAATAGAACATGATTCACAGATATGAAGTCACACATTCCGTTTTTTTTAGTTTGAGAAACAAAGATCCAAAACTGAAAAAAAAGTTGAACATATAGTTCCAGTTATGCAAGTACTTTTCCAACATAGAAAATGCATGTCTGTTTTCCGGTTCTAAAAACTAAAATCCTCAACTGAAAAAGAGTTGAACACATAGTTCCCTTTGTGAAACTACTTGTCCAATGTACAAAATACCTGAAGTTTACAGATATTTTGAAAAAAGAATAAGATGTCAACTAAGCAAAAAAAAAAGATGAATTTATCTTGGAAACAGACATAAATAAATTTACCTTCACACCAGGTCCATGTGTCTGCATGTTTTCAGCAGAAGAAGTTCCTTCATTTGAAAGGCTTCTCAGTGATGACATTGCAACTCGTCAAGAGAATCTTGGTTTTCTATCGATGTCTTTCAATCAGAGCAACCACCTGATTGCTCTTCACTACAATGGAAAACAACAATGAGTGTATTATATATGCATGCCAAAAAGAAACGAATGAGGAGATCTTGCCTGCAAAGAAGGAACTTTATGCTGATTATTGCAAACTTTCATATTAATGCAATTTTATGCTGATTTAGGGCAATTTTGTCAGAAAGAAGAAAAAACACAGATAAGGTTGTCTTACTAGAAAAGAATAACTAGCTTCTACTAATCAATAGCATTTTTGCAAGGAAAAAGGCAACAAAGTAAAATTTTCACTAATTTTTGCAGGTTTATTCTGATTAATGTAGCTTTTTTCTTATTTTAAAACATTCTTGCAAGGAAAACAACATAATAACCAATAACCTGTACTTGTAACCTCTGCAATTAAATACAACTTTTCTCTTCAATAAAATCTACACCAAAAAAGTGGAAAAGAAAGAAGTAACAATTTTCTGACATAAAAGAGTAACCTGAAGACTAGCAAGGAATAATAACTGTATTGAACAGACAAATTATATATTTTGGTGAAATAAAAGGGTTACTGAAGCAACAAGTTCCAAATTAGAACTTAAACAATGGCTCATATTCAGATAGACACAATATTAAAACACCATTGTAGTTGGTTTTGAAAAACAGAATGATCGAACATGGTAGAGATTTACGTGCAACCTTTTTTTCAATTTCCTTTGAAGAGTAGGTGGTTGAATCACCTTATCAAAACACAAATGTTTTTTAAATAAAAGGTATTAGTATAGAAGCATAAACCCTCTAATAGATGAGAGTAAATTCAATGGAATTAGGTACAGAAAAAAGAAATCAGTCCTAAAAAATAGTCTAAAATGAAAACTGAATCTTCAAAATCAAGATGGTAAAAAGAAATGTCATTTTCAGTCCAATTACAATCTGAAATATACAAGAAGAAAGGAATTTAAATTTGACTGTGAAAAAAAGAGACTCAAGGAGTACATAAACTTAATTAGAAAAAAATTGAAAAACAATAAGAAGTTAGAAAAAAAAAAAATCCTGCATAGTTCAATCAAGTGAATTACCTATATCAAATCGCGAAGCTCTTGATTATCAAATGAAAAACAGAACAGATGCTTTCGATCCAGAAAAAGATTATCAAATGAAAAATAGAACAGAGGCTTTCAAAGATTATCAAATGAAAAACAGAACAGAAGCTTTCGATCCAGAAAAGAAGAAATTTGTGCTTGAGAATAGAACTGATATGGCCAGTTATAAATACACCAACCCCTGATCAATTGTAAATTATCCAGGTAAGAAACCACCGAGTATCACACATTAGCATTTAAGCAATCTCACCTGGCAGCAAAACTATGGGCTGGAACGGTTAGTAGATTTGGAAGGGTTAGTAAATGCCTTGCTGTAGTTTGTTAGTTTCTCTTAAACTACTTACAGGATTTACCAAGGGTAGAATAGAAATCAATGTTTCAAAAAGTGCTAATTATCCGCTGCTATATCTTCTTTCCATTGAGCTCACTGTACACTGGCTAATCAAGATATAATGAGCATCTAAACTAATTACACACAAAACTGCCCTTGATAAATTGTAAACTAATTACCTGGCTACCGCTAATAAATTGTAAACTATCCAGGAAAGACACCAGCTAGTATCACACATTAGCATTTAAGCAATCTCACCTGGCAGCAAAACTATGGGCCGGAACGGTTTGTAGATTTGGAAGGGGTAGTAAATGCCTTTCTGTAGTTTGTTAGTTTCTCTTTAACTGCTTACGGTATTTACCAAGGCGAGAATAGAGTGCGCTCGATGGAAAAATGATATAGCAGGGGATAATTAGCACTTTTTGAAACATTTGTTCCTATTCTCGCCTTGGTAAATACCGTAAGCAGTTAAAGAGAAACTAACAAACTATAGCAAGGCATCTACTAACCCTTCCAAATCTACAAACCGTTCCGGCCCATAGTTTTGCTGCCAGGTGAGATTGGTTAAATGCAAATGTTTGATACTAGCTGGGGTCTTTCCTGGCTAATTTACAATTTATTGGGGTTTCCGGGTAAGTACCAGCACAATCAAGGCCAGTTTTGTGTGTATAATAGTTTAGGTTCTCTTATACACACAAAACTGCCCTTGATTCTGCTGGTACTTACCCGGAAACCCCTAACCCCTAATAAATTGTAAATTAGCCAGGAAAGACCCCAGCTAGTATCAAACATTGGCATTTAACCAACCTCACCTGGCAGCAAAACTATGGGCCAGAACGGTTTGTAGATTTGGAAGGGTTAGTAGATGCCTTGCTGTAGTTTGTTAGTTTCTCTTGAACTACTTACAGGATTTACCAAGGGTAGAATAGGAACCAATGTTTCAAAAAGTGCTAATTATCCGCTGATATATCTTTTTTCCATTGAGCTCACTGTACACTGGCTAATCAAGATATAATGAGCATCTAAACTAATAACACACACAAAACTGCCCATGATTCTGCTGGTTCCTACCTGGATACCCCTAATAAATTGTAAATTATCCAAATAAGACACCAGCTAGTATCACACATTAGCATTTAACCAATCTCACCTGGCAGCAAAACTATGGGCTGGAACGGTTTGTAGATTTGGAAGGGTTAGTAGATGCCTTGCTATAGTTTGTTAGTTTCTCTTTAACTGCTTATGGTATTTACCAAGGCGAGAATAGGAACAAATGTTTCAAAAAGTGCTAATTATCCCCTGCTATATCATTTTTCCATCGAGCGCACTCTATTCTCGCCTTGGTAAATACCGTAAGCAGTTAAAGAGAAACTAACAAACTATAGCAAGGCATCTACTAACCCTTCCAAATCTACAAACCGTTCCAGCCCATAGTTTTGCTGCTAGGTGAGATTGGTTAAATGCTAATGTGTGATACTAGCTGGTGTCTTTCCTGGATAATTTACAATTTATTAGGGGTAGCCAGGTAGGAACCAGCATAATCAAGGGCAGTTTTGTGTGTGTAATTAGTTTAGATGCTCATTATATCTTGATTAGCCAGTGTACAGTGAGCTCAATGGAAAAAAGATATAGCAGCGGATAATTAGCACTTTTTGAAACATTGGTTCCTATTCTACCCTTGGTAAATCCTGTAAGTAGTTCAAGAGAAACTAACAAACTACAGCAAGGCATCTACTAACCCTTCCAAATATACAAACCGTTCTGGCCCATAGTTTTGCTGCCAGGTGAGGTTGGTTAAATGCAAATGTTTGATACTAGCTGGGGTCTTTCCTGGCTAATTTACAATTTATTAGGGGTTTCCGGGTAAGTACCAGCAGAATCAAGGGCAGTTTTGTGTGTATAAGAGAACCTAAACTATTATACACACAAAACTGCCCTTGATTGTGCTGGTACTTACCCGGAAACCCCAATAAATTGTAAATTAGCCAGGAAAGACCCCAGCTAGTATCAAACATTTGCATTTAACCAATCTCACCTGGCAGCAAAACTATGGGCCGGAACGGTTTGTAGTTTTGGAAGGGTTAGTAGATGCCTTGCTGTAGTTTGTTAGTTTCTCTTGAACTACTTACAGGATTTACCAAGGGTAGAATAGGAACAAATGTTTCAAAAAGTGCTAATTATCCACTGCTACATCTTTTCTCAATCGAGCTCACTCTACACCGGCTAATCAAGATATAAGGAGAACCTAAACAATTATACACACAAAACTGCCCTTGATTCTGCTGGTAGACTACTACCCTTTAAGAGCCAAACAAAAATTCTACCTTGTCATAATAGATCAGCTACTCCATAGGCATCACCCATACACCGACACTCTTTTTCACCAAGACCAATTTTTCATGACCAAATTCCAAAAGATTATAAGATTTAATCAAGCAGACAAGTACAAACTTATTAGCATAAAGGAAAGACCGCCAGAAAATTAGGTAGAATTCTATGCGTCCTGACAATCCTTTCAAATCAGAGAAGTAAATTACTGAACATAAAATCCCCAGCCGTACTTCTTTAAAATTCAAGCACTCTAGTTAAAGATAGCTGGGTTCATTTACTTAGCAGTATAAGCAAATTAATGTAAATTGCTGAAAAAAACAAATAAAAAACACTATATACTTACTGCACTAGGTATTTCACACAAAAATAAAAAAAATAGTCCCCCACATTATACAGTTGCAATGCTATCACAGCAATAGTATTAACTTGTGTAACAAAAGTTGAGCAAGAACAAAGAAGCATGTTAGTTAGCCACACACAAGTAGCACGCATACTTATCAATAGAGATGTATTTTCAGTAAGAACAAGGAACTGAACAAACAGTACAAGCCATGCATATGATATTTGCGCTGCTATCTAAGTTGAAGCAGTTTTGATAAGCTTTGAAATATTTTCTTTCAATTGTTTGAACCCCATTTGAGTTCATGCAAAAAAAAAAAACGACAATATGAAGAGAAACCACGCTTACTTTTAAGGAAACAACCATGGAAAGACTGTGATTCGCCTTGACGAAGCAGATGCCGACTCCAATATCTCAGCTGCAACTAGGATAAAGATAACACTTTGAGAGACCATTCATAAAGTTAAACAAAAATGCTAAAATTGATGAAGCTTGTGAGTGCTGATGCAAAACCTAATGTGAAAGATTGAGTTAAACAACAACATTGTCAGGCATTTGCTGAGACTAGCAGTAAACTCCATCTACACAAATGCCAGCATGAAGAATGCCCAATTGATTGGATCAATGGCATAATTTCATGATAGAATTAATAAACGCAGCTTGTCAATTTCACAAACACATTGGCATCATACGACATGCACACAGTAATTGAATTACATTTCCAACAAAAATTTCACCTTGATTGTAGGTTGCATGGCTCATCCACATCATTCGATAGAAAATGTCAGCTTTTTCCCCAACTCTACACCACCGCCGGCACAGTTTCCTCCGCCGTCACAGCAGCGATAGTGGACATGGGAGTTGGATTTCCGAATTCATTCTGCTCGGATCAAACTCAAAAGCTTTTCGTTTCTTCGCAGGGAGCATAATGAAGCTTATTCATTTATGGCTTACAAATTAAACCCCCACCAAATGGTTTAAGGGAAAAAAGAAATAGAAAACGAAACAAGAAAAGATGAGCCACTTCACTCCGTTCTAAGCTTCGTACAACAAATTGTTTTAGTTACAATTTAGTTGATAATTTACTCGTCTCTTCAACTCCCTTCACTATCAATTTTAAAAAATGAATGTCAATTTGCATCAAGAGGAAAAAATGAGAATTATTAAATTCAACCGGATTGAATATTTTTTTTCTGAAATTAATGATTGGATCATGACGGGTTTAAGGGAACTAGCAAGTTAATGTTCGAAAGAAAGGTTAATTTATTTTATAAAAATTTGGAAATAATGAATAATACTCAGGGTAAATGTTGGTGTTTTAATTAATTATGAGGCTATTATTATTATTATTATTATTATTATTATTATTATTATTATTATTATCTGATAAGAGAGTAATGACAATTATTTGCATTATCCTTTTTTATGTTCAAAAAAATACTTTAATAATTTCTAATGGGTTTTACAAAAAATGAGCTTGTTGTGTTTCCCATTGTATTCATGATCAACTATAAATAGATGCCACTTAAAATATTTGATGTAATATTATTCAACATCTGAAAATGTAGGAATTATTATTATTATTATTATTATTATTATTATTATTATTATTATCATCATCATCATCTAAGAAGAGAGTAATGCCAACTATTTGCATTATCCTACAATTTTTTATGTTGAGGAAAATGATTTAATCATTTCCAATGGCATTTACAAAAAGATGAGCTTATAATGTTTCCCAATGTCTTCGTGCTCAACTTTACATAGATGCCACTAAAAATGTTTGATGCAAACACCTAAAAATGTAGACCAATATAACTATTTATTATTGTTGTTGTTATTGTTTGAGAAGAAAGTAACTCTAATTATTTGTATTGACCTATTTTTTGTGCTGATGGAATTACTTTAATAATTTCCAATGGCATTTACGAAAAGATGAGCTCGTTGTTGTTCTCATTGTGTTCGCCTATATATAGATGCCACTAAAAATGTTTGATGTAATATTATTCAACACCTAAGAATGTTGGCAATATTAGTATTCATTATTATTATCATCATCGATCTAAGAAAAGAGTAATGACAACTATTTGGATTGTCTTGCAATTTTATATGTTGAGGAAAATGCTTTAATCATTTTCAGTGGCATTTACGAAAAGATAGCTTATAATGTTTCTTAATGTGTTCACGTTCAACTTTACATAGATGCCACTAAAAATGTTTAATGCAATATTCTTCGACGCCTAAAAAAGTAGGCTGATAGGATTATTTATTGTTGTTCTAATGGTAATTATTTTCAGTCTTTTTTTTATATTGCGGAAAATACTCCATTCATTTCCAATGACATTTACGAAATGATGAGCTTGTTGTGTTTCCCATTGTGTTCACGATAAACTTTACATAGATGTCATTAAAAATATTTGATGAAATATTTTTCAACATCGAAAAATGTTGGCAATATTATTATTATTATTATTATTATTATTATTATTATTATTATTATTATTATTATTAGAAGAAGAGAGTAATGACAACTGTTTGCATTGTCCTACAATTTTTATGTTGAGAAAAATACATTAATCATTTCCAGTGGCATTTACGAAAGGATGAGCTTATAATGTTTTCCAATGTGTTTGCGCTCAACCTTACATAAATGCCACTAAAAATGTTTGATATAATATTCTTCAACACCTAAAAGTGTAGGTCGAAATTATTATTATTATTATTATTATTATTATTATTATTATTATTATTATTATTATTATTCAAAAGTTAGTCAAATGTCAATTTGATTCTTTTTTTTAGCCAGCAAAAAAATATTATTTAGGTGAGACGAGACAATTAAGTTTAAGTGCACATTTGTACCTTAATAATAATAATAATTTCTAACATAAATAAAATGGGTAATCTCAATATAGATATAACTCTCAAAATGTATATAAGAATTTTATAATTTTTTGTACATCATATATAGGTATTACCCTATTATATAGATAAAACAATAAAAGATTCAATCTTCAAGAATAGGTTCTGAAAAAAAAAAACAATAGAAAAATATCTCTAAAAAACACAAAAAGAAATTAAATGCACTTTTAAATATATACTCCTTGTACGTCGTATTATGATATTGTTACTAAAAATGCCTAAGAGTGTCGCTTAGTTTAAATTCAGAAATGACAATCACAGTAGATATCATTGAAGAGTCAATAACAATGGACATGATGATTGAATTGTTGTCGTTTGGTTTGAATTATGAAGTGAATTTTATTGTGATAGATAAGGCTTGTTACGTTTCAATTTCATCAATGGTAATTAATTATTATTGTTGTTGTTGTAAATAATAATAATAATAATAATAATAATAATAATAATAATAATAATAATAATAACGACAACAACAACAACAACAACAAAGATAATAATAATATTTGCAATAATAATAAAAATAATAAATAGTATAATAATAATATTTACAAGAATAATAAATAAATAAATAAATAATAATAATAATAATAAATAGAAACAACAACAACAACAACAACAACAACAACAACAACAACAACAACAACAATAATAATAAATAAGAAAAAAGAATTAATAATGATGATGATTGAGGAGTGTGGTTATGATTGATGAGAATGATTGAATCAATCTCTAAGGAATGATTAGCTTATTTTGATTCTTATTATTTTTGTATCAAGCATTAAGAATGGGAATGGATCTTTCAAAGCTGATAAGATAAAAAAAAAATGGTCTATTTTCAATCCAGAATAAGAAATAAATATAAATCTATGAAGAGACATAAATATTGAAGACTAATTAAAGCTTCAACTTTTATAAAAAGTAAAAAAACTTAAAAGACAAACCTAAAATAGAAAAAATTGTGCATGATACAAAATTAAATCATATAAAGTATACCTAAATTAAAAAGCAATTCCAAGAGGAAGATGGAGAATTGATGGAATAATTCAAAAAAAAAAAACAAAGTAGATTACAAGAGAATTATTTTTTTTAAAATGCACAAAAAGGGATTAGATCGGGGCATACCTTGTAGGTAGAGTTGCGACAAACTTAGGTGATGTTGAATTTGAAAGAAAAAAAAATCTGAATTGTCGAGAGATTTCTAGGGCTAAGGTAGGGTTTTTTTCTCCTAAACATCGCAATATGAAAGGCGGCTTTGGGATTGATTGTGATATTTCTCAATGGAAAACTCCATTTATATAGCCGTTGTAGCTAGCATTCAATGCACCTACCACTGGCAAATTGTGGTTCTATTCGATGAATGTTCCAACTCATTTTACATGCTAGAAATTAAATCTTTCATAGCTGGAAACAAATCGACATTTATCATATTTTGAAAAGGTATGCAAGTATGGCACTATCCGTAACACGTCATTTCACAAGCAGTCATTTTATATATGCTAGTATTTAAGAATAATTGGATCTTTAGATTTTTTTTTTCTAGGTTTCAAAATCATGAATAATGCCGAATGAATTATTAGGTATTTAGTTTTAAGTAAAGGTGTCAAAATCGGCCTGGCCGACTGGCCACGAATTTATAAGCTCAAAATAGTTTCGGGCCGGGCCGGAAAACATCGACCTGAACAGGGCAGGGGGTGAAAAATGAAAAATTAGACTTCGCCCCAGGGGCGGCCCAACCCAGGCCGAATTTCGTGTTTGGCTGGGCCGTGAAATTTTAGACCTAAAACATTTCGGGTCGGGCCGGGTTGGACCGTCGTCTCATTAAATTTAGCTCATGGGCTCGGGCGGATTTGGCCTGACCTGTACCCGTTTGTCAGCTCTAGTTTTAAGAGTTTTTTTAATTGCCCAAAGTTTATTTTTCAAGAATCAAAATAATTGTTTAACAACCCATTTTATGTTTAATTAAACACCTAGAATTCCACCTAAGCCTGAAAGGAAAATCTAACCCAATCTAGTTGAGCCCAAAAAGAAGTTTGTAGTGTTTTCTCTTCTAAGGTATTAACACAAGAACTCATCTTTTTATCAAACTCCAAGAATTTAAGTTCAATTGCGTTTCTAAACAACGTCAAGTTTTATAAATTATAACCCTATATATATAACATATATAACCTTATATAAAAATAAAAAAATCTTGGGGCCCCGTAGCCCTGGCGCAGATCCGCCGATGATCACACCAACTCCCCCAACCAAAAATGTGTGAGTAGGGTTGCTATTTTATATGTCCACCCTTTTATGAGTTTAGATAGTCTAGTCCAAACAAGAGGCTCGATGGGATTCATAGTACAGAGGGCTAGCTTACGCACCGTCGTTTAGTGCAATATACACAAAAGCTCAGATCATATTCCAATGCTTATAATGCCCTACATATACAATAGTGTAGCTTAGTGCCTTTTGGTAAAGATCGTTCCACAAGGAGCCGCATAAACCTTCATCATTCGTTTACTTTTTTAAAATTAATAAAACAATACTCACCTTTTCAAAACAATTGCAAAATCTAACATTTGATAAATTTTCCGACCGAAATCCTACATAATTAATTGTATTTTAAGATTTCTATTTTCACAACCACCTAAATCACCTATGATTTCCGAGCTGGAAAATTGATCGAATATTAAATTTTAAAATATAGGTATCAAAGTCCAATTTAGCCAAAATAAAAATAAGAAAAAGATGATAATTCAACGTGCTTAACTTCATTGCTGGAATTCATCGAGTTACATTTCATTGAAACAAAAAAGCAATTCAATTTTATCACTAGTCATGAAGAAGAAGAAGTCCCCACAAAGTTTTTCTGCATTTCCTTGTCAATTCTAACAAGAAAATTTTGAATGCTTTTTTCCATATAGGCCCTTATATGAGGTTGAACCAGATGGCCTTGTTTCTGCAATGTGGATATCTTCATCTCCATCTCTTGCTTCATGAACATGAGATCGCGTAAAGGTATGCACGTCTCCTGGACATCTGAATCCACGCGAGGCGCTTTCACGTGATTTCTTGAAGCATCATTCCTACAAAATAAGAAAAAAAAAATTGAAAAAAAGAGATAAGAATGGCGTTATAATGTTATCAACATGCATGTTCCTCCCTTCCGAATTCCAACAACATACTTTATAAGAACACACCATTTCAAAAAATAAACATTTTAGTATTTAACTCAGCATACTGTTGATCTTTGGCATATAAAACATAAATTAAATTATTGGCATGCTGTCAAAAATATTGGCACAAAACTTAAACCAAACTCAACCTCAAACATGCCAACATGCCCGGCTAGATGATTTATTTCTAGGATATAAACGATAATGTCGTATGTATATGACTCACGTAGTAAATGTCTCTAAGAACTCCACAGCTTGGCTCACTGCATGAAGAGTCATTTACTTCACCTGTATTATCAAAAATCAGTTATGCAATTATAAACAGTATCTGATAGTACTTGGTAATTTCTTTTTAATCTATCTTTTGGTTTTGATGGTGAAAGTTCATTTTACTTAAGGACAAGCCATCATAATCAAAAAAGGTCAAAATAGTAACAATTGATTGCAAATAAGTGGAGCAGTAGGTAGCTTTACCATGTTAATTCAAGAGTATAAGAAAAATTGGTATAAATACCTGTAACTTGTCTTCCTTATATCTATGATTTTGAGGAAGACGTCGATATTCAGCTGAAAGACGTATGCACTCACCAACGCTTTCAGGTGCAACGAAGTTGAAAGCAACACTCGTGCATGACTGCAAAAGGAAACATAAGAAAATTGATTCCATGTTTAACATTATCATTTTCATCAATGTTCACAGTTAGGTGCAAATGACATATCCAACTCAAAACTGTAAAAGCTACCTAGATTCGAGTACTCCTGCATTAATCACACTAACCAAAATACAAAGAAAAAATCACACTAACCATATTCTTCTTTCAGATTTCTTTTATCTGCCAGAGTTAAGTAAAATGCTCTCTCATGAACAGGATGAGCCAACTGTGCACAAGGACAGAGTAAGGTAAATTTAAAAATATTTAACAATTCATCAAAATTGAGAAAGAACTGCCAGACTTGAAAGAATACAAAATATATGCACATTTACTTGATGAAGATGGGAGATATCCTTCAATTCCCCAGCGTGCTTCCTAAGATATTCTTCCAGCTTAGGAACGTCTTGTCTCTTAAAAATGTCCCAGAGTGCACCACACATTCTGGCTCTTTAAGCTCTGCAGCCTTGCTCGTTGAGGTTGAAGGGACAAGAGAAATTGCAGCAGTATGCATCAAGATATCGACCTGAAAATAGAAGTATTAACCAAAAAGATAGCTGTAATATCTTTCAAGAAGAAGTTGTGTGCTTCTCCTGAACACTCAAATCAATTAAGACAGATATAAATAGTAAAATGTACCCTATCTGAGAGAGCACAACGAATCATGGTTAGGGAACTGGATCCCAGCTCCTGACCAACTCCATAGGTGATGGACATCTTCGGTCCCATGTCTAGTTTTCGAGATACTATGGGTATTCTTGTAGACATGTTGAGATGCCCAGCACGAGGATGCGTGTAAAGCATGAAAGGCAAGCACCTTACAAACTCCAAATAATGGCGTGGCAACTGTTCGTGCAAAGATTCACCTGGAGGCCAGTCCTCCAATTTTAAAATTTTACGTCGACCTTCACCGTCATAAAGGCCCTTGACGTATCCATTGCAAAATTGGTGAATGCTAATGGTTTCCTGCAGGTAACAAACCCAAGATCAACCTTCATACAGATACCCCATATAAAATTTGACTATAAAATGAGCTCTAAAGCAAAGAACAAAACTAACAACAAGAGTCAAAATGATGTTTGCAAAAATCATTAAAAATGTAATTGATCTATATCAGTCCCATTTACCTAAACCATGCTTAACAAAATGGAGCCAGGTGCATTTTTTTAACATCCTCCCCATATGTTTTCTTTTCCTATCCGCATGCTAACCATGCTAAGCAAAAGCACTTGATGCTACCTATATCCAAGATCTTAAAAAAAACACACACACACAGAGTTTCTAAATATTTATCCTTCACCATTTAATCTGTAGTGCTACATTCGTAAGAAATAAGACCATAATTGAAGCAACAAGCTATACAAATAACAACTTCATTTTATTAGAAACTTGATCAGCAAATCACCCAGAAAAAACAAGATAAAGAGTGTAAATATAGGGAGAGGACTCTTCCAATCACATAGTCAGATATCACATTTAAACTTTTTACTTTTTGTAGCATTTATGAAGTTTCATACTTATAGTAGAGTTGTCTTACCTTGCTCAAACTGGAGCAATTCAATACTCTAAAATCTTTGATTAGGTGATCTGGATTCCTAGGTTTGCGGCAAGCACGCCACATGACCATTGGTTCCCAACTAAATCCAGTCGCCCCGCTTACCACATCAGGGACAACTACTGGCTCACCTCTGTGTAGATGCCACTGAAAATGTTTCAGATCATCTTTCACAACAACCAATGATGTTGGACAATGACAATGCAAGTAATTGCCATTACTATCTTCGTGGTGAGCTAGTAATGTAGCATTTTCCACTTCACTCCCCTGACTTGATCCCGGACATGCCGTTCCAACAGCTTCAGGGGAATCAGTCACCTTGCCTGCATTGGCCACTGCTTCAGCTCTGATTAACAGCTCTGAGACCCAGTTATTAGAATATCTGGACATCAATTCCAGATTTTGACGACCACAGCCTCCAAGACTTTCAGGTGAGCAAACTATGGTCCCATCATTATGCTGCCTAATCTCTAGGCAGCATGTTACACAGAGCTTGAACAAACAATTGAGACAGCTTCTGTGAACATCTAATACAGAACTTTTGCATCTGTCACTGCAGAAGACAAGTTCCAAATATCAACATTTCACATTAAAAGAAAGTAAAATCAGGAACAAACAAAGGGTGTATAGTAACTACCACAATATGCAATCATTGTTATTGAGGTTTGATTTCACAAGGTGAAGTCCTGTGATTGGTAAACCTGTCCAAAACAAAGGAGATTATAATTATGAAAAGTGCAATCTGTTGTAGCTAAGGAATGAGGCTTTCATCAACTTCTGCATATATTAAATTTGATAATTCAAACTTTTTTTATGTCTCACTAAGCCCTTGGAAATAAAAGTTGCATATAAAGTACTCTAGTAACATATATTCATCACTCATCAACAGCATAACATGGCTTTTTTCTATTCTGCTCTCTCATTTGTTGGTTATAAAAAGAAAATACATATCCTCAGGAGGTGATGATCGTAACAAATGCAGGATCATCAGAATATACATGAGAATTCTAGTCATGTACTGCAACAATGACATGGATCGTGTTGGGGGCAAACCATTTTCCTTGAGTTGGTCTAAAGTGCTTTAACACAAGAATTGTTACTTCACATAAACATCCAAAATGCAGCATATTTATGTAGTAAAAGAAATAGGGAGAAAAAGAGAAAACTAACTAATTTTTCATTTCAGATAATCACTAGATTATTCAGACATTCATATATTAGTGATGTGCATGATTATGCTTTTCATATAAAGGTCAAATCAGAATCCATATTCATCAGAATGTTTTAGTGCTATAAGTCACAAAATCTTCTTGGTTACCATTTCATTCCCAGAAGTAACAGAGATACGTCAAAGGAAAAGGACAAAAAACTTTTTTATGCCAACAGAACTTACACATTAAAATATAGTATATATAGTATTTTCAGAAATTAGAAGTTCAGAATGTCTTGATATTTCCAAAGTCATGAAGATAGACACCAAGGCACAACTAAACCTGTTCAGGAAACAAGTTACATACCGATCTATTGATTGATCAGCCCTTCTCTATTGCAAAAATTAGCAATATTGAATGAAGGAAATATGAAACATCCGACCAAGTAATGTAATTTTATCACATGCTAAGGCATCGAATGGCATATCTTAATTAGTAAGTTTCACATAGGGGTGATAAAAATCTAGTGAAAAGAAAAAATTATAAACAGCATAATGTTAAAAAATTCTTATATTCGTATTAGTCACCTTGAAATCTAGCCTCGTGTTCTCTTTCCATGTTCTCTTCAGCAACAAATTTCTTTAGAGAAGGGAGCAATACTCTTACAATATCGTGAGAGTGTTTGATTTTCTCTGCCGTGCCAAGCTTTAAGTCTGGGATTGGCAATTTCTGCAATACAAACCAAAAAACGCTGATCAGAGAACACGTAGTACTTGTGGTAAAATCAAGAGAATAATCTCAACAACAAACTTTATATGCACAACTTTTTACACTTATATTATTAGTCTAACAACGATACAGAACCCTGGAATGCATATGAAACTTGTCATGTTATCAGGGTAGGAAGCCCGGATAACTCCAAAGTTAAGAGCTAAGAATAGCATATCTCATAATTGCTCTACTCAAATCCGGTCACTGGTGAGTAACAATTGATGATGAGTTGATTAATTATGCCCAAGATTGATTCAAGCCAAGGAATCTCATAGAGTGAATGTCATGATTGAGATACAGAATATAGAATGTCTATTGCAAGAAAAATTATCACCATCTAGTGATGCAGGGGTGACAATACTTCTTCTTGCATTTGGTGCATCCAACAACTGTTTCTTTATCATTTTTGTGGCACTGATGACAATTTTTTTCACTTCTTTTGCTCTGTCATAACCAAAACCAACACATTAACAGAGAAAACCATTTTAAAAATTAATGAAAACTCCAAATATATAGTGATAGAAGTGCTAATAAAGTTAGTAGAATATGCCTATTTTAACATATATCATTCCAAGTATATTTCTAGAAGTACATGATACCAAATCCACCATTATGAGAACCCTATTCCGTAATAGAGATTTATGTACATTATCAAAACAGTGGGAAATGTTCAAAACTCTGGAAGCTTACTAATCTCACCATTCAGATAATTGAGTGGCTTGTTTCAGAACAAAATATATAGTAGACTGCAGAAAGCTAATAGAACATGATTCACAGATATGAAGTCACACATTCCGTTTTTTTTAGTTTGAGAAACAAAGATCCAAAACTGAAAAAAAAGTTGAACATATAGTTCCAGTTATGCAAGTACTTTTCCAACATAGAAAATGCATGTCTGTTTTCCGGTTCTAAAAACTAAAATCCTCAACTGAAAAAGAGTTGAACACATAGTTCCCTTTGTGAAACTACTTGTCCAATGTACAAAATACCTGAAGTTTACAGATATTTTGAAAAAAGAATAAGATGTCAACTAAGCAAAAAAAAAAGATGAATTTATCTTGGAAACAGACATAAATAAATTTACCTTCACACCAGGTCCATGTGTCTGCATGTTTTCAGCAGAAGAAGTTCCTTCATTTGAAAGGCTTCTCAGTGATGACATTGCAACTCGTCAAGAGAATCTTGGTTTTCTATCGATGTCTTTCAATCAGAGCAACCACCTGATTGCTCTTCACTACAATGGAAAACAACAATGAGTGTATTATATATGCATGCCAAAAAGAAACGAATGAGGAGATCTTGCCTGCAAAGAAGGAACTTTATGCTGATTATTGCAAACTTTCATATTAATGCAATTTTATGCTGATTTAGGGCAATTTTGTCAGAAAGAAGAAAAAACACAGATAAGGTTGTCTTACTAGAAAAGAATAACTAGCTTCTACTAATCAATAGCATTTTTGCAAGGAAAAAGGCAACAAAGTAAAATTTTCACTAATTTTTGCAGGTTTATTCTGATTAATGTAGCTTTTTTCTTATTTTAAAACATTCTTGCAAGGAAAACAACATAATAACCAATAACCTGTACTTGTAACCTCTGCAATTAAATACAACTTTTCTCTTCAATAAAATCTACACCAAAAAAGTGGAAAAGAAAGAAGTAACAATTTTCTGACATAAAAGAGTAACCTGAAGACTAGCAAGGAATAATAACTGTATTGAACAGACAAATTATATATTTTGGTGAAATAAAAGGGTTACTGAAGCAACAAGTTCCAAATTAGAACTTAAACAATGGCTCATATTCAGATAGACACAATATTAAAACACCATTGTAGTTGGTTTTGAAAAACAGAATGATCGAACATGGTAGAGATTTACGTGCAACCTTTTTTTCAATTTCCTTTGAAGAGTAGGTGGTTGAATCACCTTATCAAAACACAAATGTTTTTTAAATAAAAGGTATTAGTATAGAAGCATAAACCCTCTAATAGATGAGAGTAAATTCAATGGAATTAGGTACAGAAAAAAGAAATCAGTCCTAAAAAATAGTCTAAAATGAAAACTGAATCTTCAAAATCAAGATGGTAAAAAGAAATGTCATTTTCAGTCCAATTACAATCTGAAATATACAAGAAGAAAGGAATTTAAATTTGACTGTGAAAAAAAGAGACTCAAGGAGTACATAAACTTAATTAGAAAAAAATTGAAAAACAATAAGAAGTTAGAAAAAAAAAAAATCCTGCATAGTTCAATCAAGTGAATTACCTATATCAAATCGCGAAGCTCTTGATTATCAAATGAAAAACAGAACAGATGCTTTCGATCCAGAAAAAGATTATCAAATGAAAAATAGAACAGAGGCTTTCAAAGATTATCAAATGAAAAACAGAACAGAAGCTTTCGATCCAGAAAAGAAGAAATTTGTGCTTGAGAATAGAACTGATATGGCCAGTTATAAATACACCAACCCCTGATCAATTGTAAATTATCCAGGTAAGAAACCACCGAGTATCACACATTAGCATTTAAGCAATCTCACCTGGCAGCAAAACTATGGGCTGGAACGGTTAGTAGATTTGGAAGGGTTAGTAAATGCCTTGCTGTAGTTTGTTAGTTTCTCTTAAACTACTTACAGGATTTACCAAGGGTAGAATAGAAATCAATGTTTCAAAAAGTGCTAATTATCCGCTGCTATATCTTCTTTCCATTGAGCTCACTGTACACTGGCTAATCAAGATATAATGAGCATCTAAACTAATTACACACAAAACTGCCCTTGATAAATTGTAAACTAATTACCTGGCTACCGCTAATAAATTGTAAACTATCCAGGAAAGACACCAGCTAGTATCACACATTAGCATTTAAGCAATCTCACCTGGCAGCAAAACTATGGGCCGGAACGGTTTGTAGATTTGGAAGGGGTAGTAAATGCCTTTCTGTAGTTTGTTAGTTTCTCTTTAACTGCTTACGGTATTTACCAAGGCGAGAATAGAGTGCGCTCGATGGAAAAATGATATAGCAGGGGATAATTAGCACTTTTTGAAACATTTGTTCCTATTCTCGCCTTGGTAAATACCGTAAGCAGTTAAAGAGAAACTAACAAACTATAGCAAGGCATCTACTAACCCTTCCAAATCTACAAACCGTTCCGGCCCATAGTTTTGCTGCCAGGTGAGATTGGTTAAATGCAAATGTTTGATACTAGCTGGGGTCTTTCCTGGCTAATTTACAATTTATTGGGGTTTCCGGGTAAGTACCAGCACAATCAAGGCCAGTTTTGTGTGTATAATAGTTTAGGTTCTCTTATACACACAAAACTGCCCTTGATTCTGCTGGTACTTACCCGGAAACCCCTAACCCCTAATAAATTGTAAATTAGCCAGGAAAGACCCCAGCTAGTATCAAACATTGGCATTTAACCAACCTCACCTGGCAGCAAAACTATGGGCCAGAACGGTTTGTAGATTTGGAAGGGTTAGTAGATGCCTTGCTGTAGTTTGTTAGTTTCTCTTGAACTACTTACAGGATTTACCAAGGGTAGAATAGGAACCAATGTTTCAAAAAGTGCTAATTATCCGCTGATATATCTTTTTTCCATTGAGCTCACTGTACACTGGCTAATCAAGATATAATGAGCATCTAAACTAATAACACACACAAAACTGCCCATGATTCTGCTGGTTCCTACCTGGATACCCCTAATAAATTGTAAATTATCCAAATAAGACACCAGCTAGTATCACACATTAGCATTTAACCAATCTCACCTGGCAGCAAAACTATGGGCTGGAACGGTTTGTAGATTTGGAAGGGTTAGTAGATGCCTTGCTATAGTTTGTTAGTTTCTCTTTAACTGCTTATGGTATTTACCAAGGCGAGAATAGGAACAAATGTTTCAAAAAGTGCTAATTATCCCCTGCTATATCATTTTTCCATCGAGCGCACTCTATTCTCGCCTTGGTAAATACCGTAAGCAGTTAAAGAGAAACTAACAAACTATAGCAAGGCATCTACTAACCCTTCCAAATCTACAAACCGTTCCAGCCCATAGTTTTGCTGCTAGGTGAGATTGGTTAAATGCTAATGTGTGATACTAGCTGGTGTCTTTCCTGGATAATTTACAATTTATTAGGGGTAGCCAGGTAGGAACCAGCATAATCAAGGGCAGTTTTGTGTGTGTAATTAGTTTAGATGCTCATTATATCTTGATTAGCCAGTGTACAGTGAGCTCAATGGAAAAAAGATATAGCAGCGGATAATTAGCACTTTTTGAAACATTGGTTCCTATTCTACCCTTGGTAAATCCTGTAAGTAGTTCAAGAGAAACTAACAAACTACAGCAAGGCATCTACTAACCCTTCCAAATATACAAACCGTTCTGGCCCATAGTTTTGCTGCCAGGTGAGGTTGGTTAAATGCAAATGTTTGATACTAGCTGGGGTCTTTCCTGGCTAATTTACAATTTATTAGGGGTTTCCGGGTAAGTACCAGCAGAATCAAGGGCAGTTTTGTGTGTATAAGAGAACCTAAACTATTATACACACAAAACTGCCCTTGATTGTGCTGGTACTTACCCGGAAACCCCAATAAATTGTAAATTAGCCAGGAAAGACCCCAGCTAGTATCAAACATTTGCATTTAACCAATCTCACCTGGCAGCAAAACTATGGGCCGGAACGGTTTGTAGTTTTGGAAGGGTTAGTAGATGCCTTGCTGTAGTTTGTTAGTTTCTCTTGAACTACTTACAGGATTTACCAAGGGTAGAATAGGAACAAATGTTTCAAAAAGTGCTAATTATCCACTGCTACATCTTTTCTCAATCGAGCTCACTCTACACCGGCTAATCAAGATATAAGGAGAACCTAAACAATTATACACACAAAACTGCCCTTGATTCTGCTGGTAGACTACTACCCTTTAAGAGCCAAACAAAAATTCTACCTTGTCATAATAGATCAGCTACTCCATAGGCATCACCCATACACCGACACTCTTTTTCACCAAGACCAATTTTTCATGACCAAATTCCAAAAGATTATAAGATTTAATCAAGCAGACAAGTACAAACTTATTAGCATAAAGGAAAGACCGCCAGAAAATTAGGTAGAATTCTATGCGTCCTGACAATCCTTTCAAATCAGAGAAGTAAATTACTGAACATAAAATCCCCAGCCGTACTTCTTTAAAATTCAAGCACTCTAGTTAAAGATAGCTGGGTTCATTTACTTAGCAGTATAAGCAAATTAATGTAAATTGCTGAAAAAAACAAATAAAAAACACTATATACTTACTGCACTAGGTATTTCACACAAAAATAAAAAAAATAGTCCCCCACATTATACAGTTGCAATGCTATCACAGCAATAGTATTAACTTGTGTAACAAAAGTTGAGCAAGAACAAAGAAGCATGTTAGTTAGCCACACACAAGTAGCACGCATACTTATCAATAGAGATGTATTTTCAGTAAGAACAAGGAACTGAACAAACAGTACAAGCCATGCATATGATATTTGCGCTGCTATCTAAGTTGAAGCAGTTTTGATAAGCTTTGAAATATTTTCTTTCAATTGTTTGAACCCCATTTGAGTTCATGCAAAAAAAAAAAACGACAATATGAAGAGAAACCACGCTTACTTTTAAGGAAACAACCATGGAAAGACTGTGATTCGCCTTGACGAAGCAGATGCCGACTCCAATATCTCAGCTGCAACTAGGATAAAGATAACACTTTGAGAGACCATTCATAAAGTTAAACAAAAATGCTAAAATTGATGAAGCTTGTGAGTGCTGATGCAAAACCTAATGTGAAAGATTGAGTTAAACAACAACATTGTCAGGCATTTGCTGAGACTAGCAGTAAACTCCATCTACACAAATGCCAGCATGAAGAATGCCCAATTGATTGGATCAATGGCATAATTTCATGATAGAATTAATAAACGCAGCTTGTCAATTTCACAAACACATTGGCATCATACGACATGCACACAGTAATTGAATTACATTTCCAACAAAAATTTCACCTTGATTGTAGGTTGCATGGCTCATCCACATCATTCGATAGAAAATGTCAGCTTTTTCCCCAACTCTACACCACCGCCGGCACAGTTTCCTCCGCCGTCACAGCAGCGATAGTGGACATGGGAGTTGGATTTCCGAATTCATTCTGCTCGGATCAAACTCAAAAGCTTTTCGTTTCTTCGCAGGGAGCATAATGAAGCTTATTCATTTATGGCTTACAAATTAAACCCCCACCAAATGGTTTAAGGGAAAAAAGAAATAGAAAACGAAACAAGAAAAGATGAGCCACTTCACTCCGTTCTAAGCTTCGTACAACAAATTGTTTTAGTTACAATTTAGTTGATAATTTACTCGTCTCTTCAACTCCCTTCACTATCAATTTTAAAAAATGAATGTCAATTTGCATCAAGAGGAAAAAATGAGAATTATTAAATTCAACCGGATTGAATATTTTTTTTCTGAAATTGATGATTGGATCATGACGGGTTTAAGGGAACTAGCAAGTTAATGTTCGAAAGAAAGGTTAATTTATTTTATAAAAATTTGGAAATAATGAATAATACTCAGGGTAAATGTTGGTGTTTTAATTAATTATGAGGCTATTATTATTATTATTATTATTATTATTATTATTATTATTATTATTATTATCTGATAAGAGAGTAATGACAATTATTTGCATTATCCTTTTTTATGTTCAAAAAAATACTTTAATAATTTCTAATGGGTTTTACAAAAAATGAGCTTGTTGTGTTTCCCATTGTATTCATGATCAACTATAAATAGATGCCACTTAAAATATTTGATGTAATATTATTCAACATCTGAAAATGTAGGAATTATTATTATTATTATTATTATTATTATTATTATTATTATCATCATCATCATCTAAGAAGAGAGTAATGCCAACTATTTGCATTATCCTACAATTTTTTATGTTGAGGAAAATGATTTAATCATTTCCAATGGCATTTACAAAAAGATGAGCTTATAATGTTTCCCAATGTCTTCGTGCTCAACTTTACATAGATGCCACTAAAAATGTTTGATGCAAACACCTAAAAATGTAGACCAATATAACTATTTATTATTGTTGTTGTTATTGTTTGAGAAGAAAGTAACTCTAATTATTTGTATTGACCTATTTTTTGTGCTGATGGAATTACTTTAATAATTTCCAATGGCATTTACGAAAAGATGAGCTCGTTGTTGTTCTCATTGTGTTCGCCTATATATAGATGCCACTAAAAATGTTTGATGTAATATTATTCAACACCTAAGAATGTTGGCAATATTAGTATTCATTATTATTATCATCATCGATCTAAGAAAAGAGTAATGACAACTATTTGGATTGTCTTGCAATTTTATATGTTGAGGAAAATGCTTTAATCATTTTCAGTGGCATTTACGAAAAGATAGCTTATAATGTTTCTTAATGTGTTCACGTTCAACTTTACATAGATGCCACTAAAAATGTTTAATGCAATATTCTTCGACGCCTAAAAAAGTAGGCTGATAGGATTATTTATTGTTGTTCTAATGGTAATTATTTTCAGTCTTTTTTTTATATTGCGGAAAATACTCCATTCATTTCCAATGACATTTACGAAATGATGAGCTTGTTGTGTTTCCCATTGTGTTCACGATAAACTTTACATAGATGTCATTAAAAATATTTGATGAAATATTTTTCAACATCGAAAAATGTTGGCAATATTATTATTATTATTATTATTATTATTATTATTATTATTATTATTATTATTATTATTAGAAGAAGAGAGTAATGACAACTGTTTGCATTGTCCTACAATTTTTATGTTGAGAAAAATACATTAATCATTTCCAGTGGCATTTACGAAAGGATGAGCTTATAATGTTTTCCAATGTGTTTGCGCTCAACCTTACATAAATGCCACTAAAAATGTTTGATATAATATTCTTCAACACCTAAAAGTGTAGGTCGAAATTATTATTATTATTATTATTATTATTATTATTATTATTATTATTATTATTCAAAAGTTAGTCAAATGTCAATTTGATTCTTTTTTTTAGCCAGCAAAAAAATATTATTTAGGTGAGACGAGACAATTAAGTTTAAGTGCACATTTGTACCTTAATAATAATAATAATTTCTAACATAAATAAAATGGGTAATCTCAATATAGATATAACTCTCAAAATGTATATAAGAATTTTATAATTTTTTGTACATCATATATAGGTATTACCCTATTATATAGATAAAACAATAAAAGATTCAATCTTCAAGAATAGGTTCTGAAAAAAAAAAACAATAGAAAAATATCTCTAAAAAACACAAAAAGAAATTAAATGCACTTTTAAATATATACTCCTTGTACGTCGTATTATGATATTGTTACTAAAAATGCCTAAGAGTGTCGCTTAGTTTAAATTCAGAAATGACAATCACAGTAGATATCATTGAAGAGTCAATAACAATGGACATGATGATTGAATTGTTGTCGTTTGGTTTGAATTATGAAGTGAATTTTATTGTGATAGATAAGGCTTGTTACGTTTCAATTTCATCAATGGTAATTAATTATTATTGTTGTTGTTGTAAATAATAATAATAATAATAATAATAATAATAATAATAATAATAATAATAATAATAATAACGACAACAACAACAACAACAACAAAGATAATAATAATATTTGCAATAATAATAAAAATAATAAATAGTATAATAATAATATTTACAAGAATAATAAATAAATAAATAAATAATAATAATAATAATAAATAGAAACAACAACAACAACAACAACAACAACAACAACAACAACAACAACAATAATAATAAATAAGAAAAAAGAATTAATAATGATGATGATTGAGGAGTGTGGTTATGATTGATGAGAATGATTGAATCAATCTCTAAGGAATGATTAGCTTATTTTGATTCTTATTATTTTTGTATCAAGCATTAAGAATGGGAATGGATCTTTCAAAGCTGATAAGATAAAAAAAAAATGGTCTATTTTCAATCCAGAATAAGAAATAAATATAAATCTATGAAGAGACATAAATATTGAAGACTAATTAAAGCTTCAACTTTTATAAAAAGTAAAAAAACTTAAAAGACAAACCTAAAATAGAAAAAATTGTGCATGATACAAAATTAAATCATATAAAGTATACCTAAATTAAAAAGCAATTCCAAGAGGAAGATGGAGAATTGATGGAATAATTCAAAAAAAAAAAACAAAGTAGATTACAAGAGAATTATTTTTTTTAAAATGCACAAAAAGGGATTAGATCGGGGCATACCTTGTAGGTAGAGTTGCGACAAACTTAGGTGATGTTGAATTTGAAAGAAAAAAAAATCTGAATTGTCGAGAGATTTCTAGGGCTAAGGTAGGGTTTTTTTCTCCTAAACATCGCAATATGAAAGGCGGCTTTGGGATTGATTGTGATATTTCTCAATGGAAAACTCCATTTATATAGCCGTTGTAGCTAGCATTCAATGCACCTACCACTGGCAAATTGTGGTTCTATTCGATGAATGTTCCAACTCATTTTACATGCTAGAAATTAAATCTTTCATAGCTGGAAACAAATCGACATTTATCATATTTTGAAAAGGTATGCAAGTATGGCACTATCCGTAACACGTCATTTCACAAGCAGTCATTTTATATATGCTAGTATTTAAGAATAATTGGATCTTTAGATTTTTTTTTTCTAGGTTTCAAAATCATGAATAATGCCGAATGAATTATTAGGTATTTAGTTTTAAGTAAAGGTGTCAAAATCGGCCTGGCCGACTGGCCACGAATTTATAAGCTCAAAATAGTTTCGGGCCGGGCCGGAAAACATCGACCTGAACAGGGCAGGGGGTGAAAAATGAAAAATTAGACTTCGCCCCAGGGGCGGCCCAACCCAGGCCGAATTTCGTGTTTGGCTGGGCCGTGAAATTTTAGACCTAAAACATTTCGGGTCGGGCCGGGTTGGACCGTCGTCTCATTAAATTTAGCTCATGGGCTCGGGCGGATTTGGCCTGACCTGTACCCGTTTGTCAGCTCTAGTTTTAAGAGTTTTTTTAATTGCCCAAAGTTTATTTTTCAAGAATCAAAATAATTGTTTAACAACCCATTTTATGTTTAATTAAACACCTAGAATTCCACCTAAGCCTGAAAGGAAAATCTAACCCAATCTAGTTGAGCCCAAAAAGAAGTTTGTAGTGTTTTCTCTTCTAAGGTATTAACACAAGAACTCATCTTTTTATCAAACTCCAAGAATTTAAGTTCAATTGCGTTTCTAAACAACGTCAAGTTTTAGTATAAATAGGGTAACTTTTACCCCAATATTCAACACACATAGATCACAACTATCAAAACAATAGCGTTTCAAGAAAATTAAGTTTGAAAAATCATATTGTTAATTGATTTTAAGGTGATACACAAATTATATAAAGTCAATAATTTATAAATCAATATTACGGTGGGGTTTAACACCACAATACAGATTATTGTATAGTTTAATTGAATTATGTGATTTGAGCATGTTTGAATATACATTATGTAAACTTTGAACACGTACATATAATTTCATGTTAAGCACATATGCATGGTTTTACGTATTATTAAGCATGTAAAAAAATTCTACCAGAAACTTGCATTTCTTTACGATTTCAAGTTTGTTCTCTCTATTATAATTGATTAATCAGTGAATTGATAGATCAAATTGGAGTAAAAAAAATTAAAAATCTATCACTTGATTGTGAAAAGTTTTGGAAGGAATGGATCAGAGCAGGAGGGTGGTAGAGTCGTATTGGAGATCGAGAATGGTGGACGGCGCCAATTAGGATGAGGATAAGGTGACTCCAGTTTACAAATTAGAAGAAATTTGTGATTTGCTGAGGTCATCGCACCGCTCCATCGTAAATTGGAAGAAATTTGCGATTTGTTGAGGTCATCGCACCCCTCCATCGTCAAGGAAGTTTTTGAACTTATTCTCAAGCGCCTTAGAACGACATAAATGTAAATATATACTCCATCCAGTTTTGAATAAATGTCATTTTGTTAGTGTCATTTTATAGTACTAAGTTTGTTTTGGCGATTTATGTTCGACGAAGTGTTCAAGGAGATGTGCTAGAAGTAATGTGATGATTTTGATGTGTAAGTTAATGAACAGTTGGTGAACTATTCTCTCTAATGTTCCAGAATATAGATATTTATGGCAGTTTTCATGTTAATAAGTTGATCTTGTACGGACGAGTTTGGGAAGCCAAGATCTGATCATTTGACTGCCTTTAATTTTTGTAGTAGATGGCGTGCTGATTTAGACCCTCAATATCATGGAAGGCATCTGCACCAATATTGAAAGAATCACAAACCCTAAATCACTTACCTTGTTGATGAAGATTGAAGATCAAGTCAACAAATGAAACGTGAAGTATAAGATGACCGATTCATTCAACAATCGGTGGTTCGCCCCCAACAATATTTGATTCTCTGAGTTTATTATTTGAAAGTCATTATTTTGTGATTCATTGTAATAGCTAGAAGTTGTTCCCTAAAGTGTTCAACGTGATAGTCTAGCATTGAGTATGTTTTAGCGAAACACGTGAGGGGTTTTGTTAATTCTTTTTGTACGCAATCTTGAAAGAGATAGTAAGTTGTAGTCATGAGTAGCTAAAGGGAGTCTAGTGTCATGGTCGTGAGGGGATCTCATAGCTTTCATTCAACGAAAGAGTTCTTGAAAAAGAACGGACGGCATAAGGAGGGAGTCCTGTATGTGTAAGTTCCTCAATACACTTCATGAAGGAGTAGTGGATGAATCTTCAAGTTTGGGCGAAGTCCCCCAGAGTAGGCTGATTAACCGAACTGGTGATGAGTGGTGTTTTTGCACAATATTTTGTGGTTGAAACGAAGTGATAGAAGAGTATTAATTGCATATGCTTTAACACAATTTGCATTTTTAACCTCCTGCTTTGGATGTTTTGTTTGTTGTTTGAGTTTCACAAAAAATGGAGCGTGAACCAATGCATTTTTGAGTGATCCAATGCCATGAAAAGATAGATAATTAAATGAGGAACGCACTGCAAGTTGAATCGCCTCAATCGGACAAGAAACGAGGGAGAACGGAGCAAAATCGTGAAAGGTGCCAGTGCAGAAACGTTGGCGCGACCGGCAGCGCCATCGGCGCACTCTAGTCTCCAGGTGTGAGTAGCAGCGCGACGCGGTCTGCTCGAAGCGGAGACATGTCTCTCTTTGTTCCGGGCGCGACACGGGCTCCAGCCTAGATTTTCAGACAATATTGCGCGTCTTCTTCTTCTTATTCTCTATTTTCTCTCCATTTTTCATACACAACACACAACACATTTCCTCCACAACCCAAATAACCTCTCAACACCAAAACCCCTTTCTCTTCTCTCACCCTTCAAACCTCATCCATCAACCCACACCCTAGCTAGGATTTCCACCTAGCTAGGGTGAATAAGGAGTTATGGGTTGAAGACGAAGCAAAGAGGAGATGAGCGGGAGCAAAAGATGGATTTGATCCCCAATTTCCGGGTTGTATCAAGTTTTTATTCTTGTTTTTATCTTTGATTTTCTTTGAGATAATTTAATTCTTACATTTGTATTGATGTTAGGTTAGATTATCTTGTATTTTTGGATTGAGAAATATTTGGATATTTATGTATTGATTTTTCTATGGATTGTTTATAGCTCTATTTCATTTTCTTGTGCTTATTTTATGTATTTGTGTTGATTAATTGATCACTAATTTACACAATTTTATTTATTGATTCGAAAATTGAGAGATGAGTCTCAATAGACGAAACCTAGGCACGAGACATCTACGTCGATAAATTCGAGAGAATTGAGGCTAGTGTGAGGGCTAGAATCTTTGGAGCTTTTGGTAAGTACATGTGTAGGATTCGATCGGAGATGATGAACCTAGCGTGTACCCTACAACTTAAGTATCTCAAGAGAGCTTAGGATGCATTAGAAATTTGCCCTAGTGAAATTTGACACCATAAATAGACATTTAATAGGATCAATAGTGCTAAGTACCTGAATAAATCAATCCCAAAAATACTTCTACCTTCTTGTTCCCTTCTCCATTTATTTTTCCCGTTTATTTATTGCTTTCTTTAGTTTAGATTAGTTAATTATCTTTCTTTCCTTTTTTTCTTATCGTCTAGATAATGATTGAGGTTCGATGTTGTAATACACACGATTAGGTCTAATTAGTCTCCGTCGATACGATACTCTTGCTTACCATATTTACTACAATTTCATCATACACTTGCGGTATAGTTTTAGTCGAATAAAAAAGTTGACCAAGTTTTTGGCGCCGTTGCCCGGGACTAAATGATTTAATTGTGTTATTATGATAAGGATTGCATTGTTAATCAAGATATTGTGTTTTTGTTTTTCATTTCTGTAGCGACCCAGTTTTCTAATTATATTTAAATTGCTACATTTTTTTTCTAAAAATATTTTATTCATTTTTTTTATGTGTGATATTAAATGATTAAGTCTAATAAGTCGCGCCTAAATAAGTTTAATAAATATGTTAGCATGGATTTATTTTAGTATATGATTATTTCATGTCATGAGCATGCATGTAGAATTTTTAATTTGAGAGTTAATAGAGTTGCATTATTTTGAAGCCAAAGTTTTTTTTTAGCCCAATTGAAATAATATTTTGTTTTATAAGCCCAAGTCTCTAAAGCCCAATTAAGCTCAAATTCAAGAACCTCTTTTCTCTTTCTTCTTCTTCTTCACGAAATGGATTGGCATGAGTTTGATATCTCCAAGATTTATCAAATTCTTTACCCTAACAAGTTGATCTACTGATAACTATGAAACCTATCCCTAACCCTAACCCTACTGGTATAAATAGGGAGTTCTACCTCCCTGTTTCCTCACACCAAACAAACGAGAACTAAGAGCCTTATAAGTTTCTGTAGAAGTTTTCGAGAGGTAGGTTTCTTTTTAGTTTGTTCCTCATATTTTCTTTCTCATTTGCATTGCATTGCATAGCTCTTGGGAAGGGTGGGATGGTTTTGAGATGAGGGAGATGACGGTGGCCATGGTAGTACCAGAAACTAAGGGTGGAGTGGAAGTTGGAGAGGTGCAGCAGCGTTGCCGTAGTTCGATGCGACCAAGCTCAACGTTGACACGTTTTGATGTGGTGTTGCATGCTGATGGTATAGACGACAAGGTGGCATCGTCATGTTAGTCTGATCTGGGACGGAAGACGAAATGGAGGAAAAAGGCAGAATTGGTGAAGTGTGAAGGTGCTGTGTGCGTGAAGAAAAGGGGGAGGAGAGAGAAACTATTGTTTTTTTTTTTCTAACCTTTTATTTTGCAGATGGGCTAGTTATTGATGGACGTGTATTTTTTTTTTTAATTGAAGAGTTTTGGGCCAAGTTGTGGGCTTGGATCTTATTTATGGCATGCATTATTTTTTTTAACTCTTTAGGCAATGTTTGGTAGCCTGGATAAAGGCTTATTAGTATAGGTATTCAGCAAGAACCATGTGTTCGGTAGCCATTATTCGTTCACGCGAGGCCCGGTCCTAACGCGAGGCCCGGGGTGTAATTTACTGATTCGACTGGATAATGTATCTGACGCCCCCCTCGGATACAGTTTCTGGCATAGCAATCTTAGTATATATGCCTTTATCTAGGCTACCAAATATTGCCTAAACTAATTTACTCATTTCAGAACTTAGTCTACCAAATAAAACAATGTACCAAACAGATGTGTGAAACAATCTTAGTATATTTATCTTAATAACCAAAGACACAATTAAAATAGCTAATACGTAATTATCTTTCAAAGCAATCAAACTTTTATTAATGTGGGTATATCCGTACCAGTATACCAAACATTGCCTTAAATGATTATATAATAAGTGCATGCACATAGTTCACGTATAGTATGAGTATATAATTAATCTTGCATAATTAAAGTTGATTAATTAATATTATGGAATAGTTCACGAAAATTAATTATAATCAGTCATGCATTGATTTTTTTTTCTCATGCATTAGTAATTGGCATGCTTTTAGATATATATATATATATATATATATATATTCACGTATAGGTATTAAAATGAATTAAATATGCATCAATTTATAGTTAAACACGAATATCATGTATTATCATATTTCATCATGGTGATCTCAATTTATTAATTCAAGTCATGTATTATTTTTTTTTCATTGTAGGCATGCATCATATGATAATAATATTTTAAGCTCATGCATAGTTTTATTACATCATGTTTTACATTGTATTAATTCAAGATAATTAATTATAGGGCACGCAGGATTTAATCGGTTAATATCAAAGTCAAGGTCAAGGTGGGGGTTTATGTTGATTTTGTCCGTGTTATCCTTTTTATATGTTTTACCGAATATATGTGATGTCACAACATAACAAGAGCCTACGGGTTATCACGCAGAGCCTTCGGGCTATACATGCAGAGCCTACGGGCTATCACGCAGAGCTTTCGAGCTATCACGCAGAGCCTCCGGGCTACATGGTTTGGTCTACGGACTGAACACAAGTTTATGATTTGCATATTATTCTGTTTGATATATAGCTTGGATAATTGGACACTCCCCACTGAGTCAGTAGTACTCACCCCAAAATCTACTTATCTTTTCAGGTGTTGTCTCGAGTGATGCGTAGCGGACAAGATGTGATGATGGTGGTCAAGTGATCAAGCATGATTAAAGATTTAATTTATTTTTTTACTTTATTTTATGTAATAAATGTCGAGTTATGCTTTGAAACTTCCGCTGTATTTCAAGAAAAGTATTTTATTAATGAAAAACATGGATAATGTGTCTTTTTCTATTAAAAGTGAAATTGGGGCGTTACACTTTTGCTATATAAACCTTTTGAAATATTTAACCATTGGTTTGTAATCCGTTCAATATTTTATGAATTTTAAAATTTTATTTTATGCTTCAAATTTATTTTAACAACACTTTAACAATTTTTGACTATATTTATTATCATTATTTGAAGTCTGTTGATACTTATTTTTGTTGATTGTTATATATGATATTTGAATGCATTAAATGAGGGAAAATGTGAGAAAAAAATGTGAATTTGTACCTCGATTGTAAAGTTTGTTGATTGTTATATATGATATTTGAATGCATTAAATGAGGGAAAATGTGAGAAAAAAATGTGAATTTGTACCTCGATTGTAAAGAAATTATATTCTTTGTGAAACAAAATTAAAGCGATAAAATGACACTTATTTAAAATGGATGGAGAATGTATTTTCATTTATGTCGTTCTAATCCACTCCATATAATAATGACAACATCATTAGTATTATGGGTAAATAACAATAAATGCCTCAAAAAATGGAATCTATAGTTGACATATTATTCAACCAAAATTATACCATTTATTACTTTCCAAAATGTCAAAAACTAATACCTTTTGTCTGCATTAAAATGCCGATTTACACCCCAATGACTTTTGCAATTTTAACCATTTGAAATATTTAAGCGTTGACTTTTGTAATGAGTTGAATATTTTTTGAATTTCAAAATTTTATTGTATGCCTCAAATTTATTTTAACAACACTGTAACAATTTTAAAAATATTTAATATCGTTATTTGAAGTATGTTGAGATTTATTTTTGTTAATTGTAAAATAGAGATGTTTGAATGTATTAAATGGGGGAAAATGTGAATTTCTATTTAGATTATGTAGAATGATACTCTTTGTGAAACAAAATTAAATCGATGAAATGACACTTATTTAAAACGGGATGGAGTACATATTTGCATTTATGTTCGTTCTAATTCACTCGATATAATAAGGACAACATTATAAGTATTATGGGTAAATAACAATAAATGCCTAAAAAACAAAGTATGTAGTTGACCTATTGTTCAACCAATTTTATACCATTTATCACTTTCCAAATTGTCAAACACAAATTGCTCCGGCCTTCATTAAAATGTTGATTAACACCTTGATGACTTTTTTTTTTTTGTTACATAAACCTTTTGAAATATTTAACTATTGGACGTTTCTAATCAGTTGAATATTTTATAAATTTTAAAATTTTATTTTATGCTTCAAATTTATTTTAACCACACTATAAAAATTTTAAAAAGATTTATTATCGTTATTTGAAGTATATACTTTTGTTGATTTGTTAAATTGGGATGTTTGAATGTATTAAATGAGGGCAAATGTGAGGAAAAATATGAATTTCTACCTCGATTGTGTAGAATGACACTCTTTGTGAAACAAAATTAAAGCGATGAACTGACACTTATTCAAAAATGGATGGAGTATATATTTACATTTATGTCATTCTAAGGCGTTTGAGAATAAACTCAGAGACTTCCTTGATGATGGAAGGGTGTGATGACCTCAACAAATCGCAAATTTCTTCCAATTTATGATGGAGGGGTGCAATGACCTAAGCAAATCGCAAATTTCTTCCAATTTGTAAACCGGAGTCACCTCATCCTCATCCCACGTGGTGTCGTCCACCATTCTCGATCTCGAATACGACTCTACATGATCAAGCGTTAGATTTTCAATTTTTTTTGCTCCAATTTGATCAATCAATTCAGTGATTAATCAATTCGAATCGAGAGAAACAAACTAGAAATCGTAAAGAAATGCAAGTTTCTAGTGGAATTTCTTTACATGCTTAGTAATACGTAAACCATGCATACGTGCTTAACATGAAATTATATGTACGTGTTCCATGTTTACATAGTGTATATTCAAACATGCTCAAATCACATAATTTAATTAAACTATGCAATAATATGTATTGTGGTGTTAAACCCCACCGTAATATTGATTTATAAATTATTGACTTGATATAATTTGTGTATCACCTTAAAACCAATTAACAAAATGATTTTTCAAACTTAATTTTGATGAAACTCTATTGTTTGATAGTTGTGATCTATGTGTGTTGAATATTGGGGTAAAAGTTACTCTATTTATACTAAAACTTGATGTTGTTTAGAAATGCGATTGAGCTTAAATTCTTGGAGTTTGATGAAAAGATGAGTTCTTGTGTTAAAACCTTAGAAAGAGAAAGGACTACAAAGTTCGTTTTGGGCTCAACTAAATTAGGTTAGATTTTGCTTTCAAGCTTAGGTGGAATTCTAGGTGTTTAATTAAACATAAAATGGGTTGTTAAACAATTATTTGGATTCTTGAAAAATAAAACTTTGGGCCATTAAAAAAACTCTTAAAACTAGAGCTGACAAACAGGTACGGGTCCGGCGAGGTCGACCCGAGCCCATGGGCTAAATTTAATGAGACGATGGTCCAGCTCGGCCCAACCTGAAATGTCTTAGGTCTAAAAATTCACGGCCCAACCCAACTAGAAATTCAGCCTGGTCGGGCCGCCCCTGGGGCGAAGTCTAATTTTTCATTTTTTCACCCCCCGGCCCTGTTCGGGTCGATGTTTTTCGGCCCGGCCCAAAAATATTTTGAGCCTATTAATTCGTGGCCTGTCGGCCAGGCCGATTTTGATTTTGACACCTCCACTTAAAACTAAAAATCTAATAATTCATTTGGCATTATTCATGATTTTGAAACCTAAAAAAAAAAAATCTAAAGATCCAATTATTCTTAAGTACTAGCGTATATAAAATGACTGCTTGTGAAACGACGTGTTACAGATAGTGTCATACTTGCATACCTTTTCAAAATATGATAAATGTCGATTTGTTTCCAGCTATGAAAGATTTAATTTCTAGCATGTAAAATGAGTTGGAACATTCATCGAATAGAACCACAATTTGCCAGTGGTAGGTGCATTGAATGCTAGCTACAACGACTATATAAATGGAGTTTCCAGTGAGAAATATCACAATCACTCCCAAAGCCGCATTTCATATTGCGATGTTTAGGAGAAAAAAACCCTGCCTTAGCCCTAGAAATCTCTCGAGAATCCAGATTTTTTCTTTCTTTACAAATTCAACATCGCCTAAGTTTGTCGCAACTCTACCTGCACGGTATGCCCCGATCTAATCCTTTTCTGTGCATTTTAAAAAATTAATTCTTTTGTAATCTACTCTGATTTTTTTTAATTATTCCATGAATTCTCCATCTTCCTCTTAGAATTGCCTTTTAATTTAGGTATACTTTATATGATTTAATTTTGTATCATGCACAATTTTTTCTATTTTAGGTTTGTCTTTTAATTTTTTATTTTTTATAAGAGTTAAAGCTTTAATTAGTCTTCAATATTTATGTCTCTTCATAGATTTATATTTATTACTTATTTTGGGTTGAAAATGGGACCATTTTTTTTATCTCATCGGCTTTGAAAGGATCATTCCTTAGAATGATAATCAAAATAAGTTAATCATTCCTTAGATTGATTAACTACTCCACCCACTCCTTCAATCATTCTCATCAATCACTACCACACTCCTCAATCATCATCATCATTATTAATTCTTTTTTGTTATTTATTATTATTGTTATTATTATTATTATTAATATTATTATTATTATTATTATTATTATTCTTATTTTTGTTGTTGTTGTTGTTGTTGTTTTTGTTGTTGTTGTTTCTATTATTATTATTGTAATTATTATTATTCTTATTATTATTATTATTTATTGTTATTATTATAATTATTGTAAATATTATTATTATTATTATTTATAATTATTATTATATTTATTTATTATTCTTGTAAATATTATTATTATTATTTACAACAACAATAATAATAATTAATTACCATTGATGAAATTGAAACGTAACAAACTTTATCTATCACAATAACATTCATTTCATAATTTAAACCAAACGACAACAATTCAATGATCATTTCCATTGTTATTGACTATTCAATGATATCTATTGTGATTGTCATTTCTGAATTTAAATCAAGCGGCACTCTTAGGCATTTTTAGAAACAATATCATAATACTATGTACAAGTAGTATATATTTAAAAGCGCATTTTATTTTCTTTTTTTTTTGTTTTTTAGAGATATTTTTCTATCATGTTTTTCTGAACCTATTCTTGAAGATTGAATCTTTTATTGTTTTATCTATATAATAGGCTAATACCTATATATGATGTACAAAAAATTATAAAATTCATATATATATTTTGAGAGTTATATCTATATTGAGATTAACCATTTTATTTATTTTGGAAATTATTATTATTATTAAGGTATAAATGTGCGCTTAAACATAATTGTCTCGTCTCACCTAAATAATATTTTTTTGCTGGTTAAAAAAAAAAGAATCAAATTGACATTTGACTTACTTTTGAATAATAATATAATAATAATAATAGTAATAATAATAATAATAATAATAATAATAATAATAATAATAATAATAATAATAATTTCGACCTACACTTTTAGGTGTTGAAGAATATTATATCAAACATTTTTAGTGGCATTTATGTAAGGTTGAGCGCAAACACATTGGAAAACATTATATGCTCATCCTTTCGTAAATGCCACTGGAAATGATTAATGTATTTTTCTCAACATAAAAATTGTAGGACAATGCAAACAGTTGTCATTACTCTCTTCTAGCTTAGATGGATAATAATAATAATAATAATAATAATAATAATAATAATAATAATAATAATAATAATAATAATAATAATATTGCCAACATTTTTAGATGTTGAAAAATATTTTGTCAAACATTTTTAATGACATCTATGTAAAGTTTATTGTGAACACAATGGGAAACACAACAAGCTCATCATTTCGTAAATGTCATTGGAAATGAATAGAGCATTTTCCACAACATAAAAAAAAGACTGAAAATAATTACCATTACGACAACAATAAATAATCATATCAACATACTTTTTTAGGCGTCGAAGAATATTGCATTAAACATTTTTAGTGGCATCTCTGTAAAGTTGAATGCGAACATATTAAGAAACATTATAAGCTCATATTTTCGTAAATGCCACTGGAAATTATTAAATCATTTTCCTCAACATATAAAATTGCAGGACAATGCAAATAGTTGTCATTACTCTTTTCTTAGATCAATGATGATAATAATAATAATGAATACTAATATTGCCAACATTTTTAGGTGTTGAATAATATTACATCAAACATTTTTAATGACATCTATATATAGTTGATTGCGAATACAATGAGAACCACAACGAGCTCATCTTTTTGTAAATGCCATTGGAAATTATTAAAGTAATTCCATCAGCACAAAAAATAGGTCAATACAAATAATTACAATTACTTTCTTCTCAAATAATAACAACAACAATAATAAATAGTTATATTGGTCTACATTTTTAGGTGTTGAAGAATATTGCATCAAACATTTTTAGTGGCATCTATGTAAAGTTGAGCACGAAGACATTGGGAAATATTATAAGCTCATCTTTTCGTAAATGCCACTGGAAATGATTAAAGCATTTTCCTCAACATAAAAAATTGTAGGACAATTAATGCAAATAGTTGATGATGATGATAATAATAATAATAATAATAATAATAATAATAATAATAATAATAATAATAATAATAATAATAATACACATATTGCCTACATTTTTAGATGCTGAATAATATTATTACATCAAATATTTTAAGTGGCGTCTATTTATAGTTGATCGTGAATACAATGGGAAACACAACAAGCTCATTTTTTCTAAAAGCCATTGGAAATTATTAAAGTATTTTTCTGAGCTTATAAAAAAGGACAATGCAAATATTTTTTCTGAAGAGATGAGCAAATTATCAACCGAATTGTAACTAAAACAATTTGTTGTACGAAGCTTAGAACGGAGTGAAGTGGCTATCTTTTCTTGTTTCGTTTTCTATTTCTTTTTTTCCTTAAACCATTCGGTGGGGGTTTAATTTGTAAGCCATAAACGATTAAAATAAGCTTCATTATGCTCCCTGCAAAGAAACGAAAAGCTTTTGAGTTTGATCCAAGCAGAATGAATTCCGAAATCCAACGCCCATGTCCACTATCGCTGCTGTCACGGCGGAGGAAACTGCGCCGGCGGTGGTGTAGAGTTGGGGAAAAGGCTGACATTTTCGATCGGATGATGTGGATGAGCCATGCAACCTACAATCAAGGTGAAATTTTTGTTGGAAATGTAATTCAATTACTGTGTGCATGTCGAATGATTCCAATGTGTTTGTGAAATTGACAGAAGCTGTGTTTTATTAATTGCCATTGATCCAATCAATCGTGTAGATGGAGTTTACTGCTAGTCTCAGCAAATGCCTGACAATGTTGTTGTTTAACTCAATCTTTCACATTAGGTTTTGCATCAGCACTCACAAGCTTCATCAATTTTAGCATTTTTGTTTAACTTTATGAATGGTCTCTCAAAGTGTTATCTTTATTCTAGTTGCAGCTGAGATATTGGAGTCGGCATCTGCTTTGTTTGTAAAGGTGAATCACAGTCTTTCCATGGTTGTTTCCTTAAAAGTAAGCGTGGTTTCTCTTCTCATTGTCCCTTTTTTTTGAATGAACTCAAATGGGGTTCGAACAATTGAAAGAAAATGTTTGTTCAGTTCCTCATTCTTACTGAAAATACATCTCTATTGATAAGTATGCGTGCTACTTGTGTGTGGCTAATTAACACACTTCTTTGTTCTTGCTCAACTTTTGTTACACAAGTTATTACTATTGCTGTGAATGTGATAGCATTGCAATTGTATAATGTGGGGGACTATTTTTTTATTTTTGTGTGACATACCTACTCCAGTATGTATATATATAGTGTTTTTTATTTGTTCTTTAGTAGCAAGTTACATTGATTTTCATATACTGCTAAGTAAATGAACCCAGCTATCTTTAACTAGAGTGCTTGAATTTTAAAGAAGTAAGGCTGGGGATTTTAGGATTTTATGTTCAGTAGATTTACTTCCCTGATTTGAAAGGATTGTCAGGACGCATAGAATTCTACCTAATTTTCTGGCGGTCTTTCCTTTATGCTAATAAGTTTGTACTTGTCTACTTGATTAAATCTTATAATCTTTTGGAATTTGGTCATGAAAAATTGGTCTTGGTGAAATAGAGTGTTCGGTGTATGGGTGATGCCTATGGAGTAGCTGATCTATTATGACAAGGTAGAATTTTGGTTTGGCTGTTAAAGGGTAGTAGTCTACCGCAGAATCAAGGGCAGTTTGTGTGTATAATTGTTTAGGTGCTCCTTATATCTTTATTAGCCGGTGTAGAGTGAGCTCGATGGAAAAAAGATGTAGCAGCGGATAATTAGCACTTTTTGAAACATTGGTTCCTATTCTACCCTTGGTAAATCCTGTAAGTAGTTCAAGAGAAACTAACAAACTGCAGCAAGGCATCTACTAATCCTTCCAAATCTACAAACCATTCCAGCCCGTAGTTTTGCTGCCAGGTGAGATTGGTTAAATGCAAATGTTTGATACTAGCTGGGGTCTTTCCTGGCTAATTTACAATTTATTAGGGGTATCCGGGTAATTACCAGCAGAATCAAGGGCAGTTTTGTGTGTATAATAGTTTAGGTGCCCTTATATCTTGATTAGCCAGTATAGAGTGAGCTCGATGGAAAAAACATATAGCAGCGGATAATTAGCACTTTTTGAAACATTGGTTCCTATTCTCGCCTTGGTAAATGCTGTAAGCAGTTAAAGAGAAACTAACAAACTACAGCAAGGCATTTACTAACCCTTCCAAATCTACAAACCATTCCAGCCCATAGTTTTTCTGACAGGTGAGATTGGTTAAATGCTAATGTGTGATACTAGCTGGTGTCTTTCCTGAATAATTTACAATTTATTAGGGTTAGCCAGGTAGGAACCAGCAGAATCAAGGGAAGTTTTGTGTGTGTAATTAGTTTTGATGCTCCTTATATTGATTAGCCGGTGTAGAGTGAGCTCAATGGAAAAAAGATATAGCAGCGGATAATTTGCACTTTTCGAAACATTGGTTCCTATTCTACCCTTGGTAAATGCTGTAAGTAGTTCAAGAGAAACTAACAAAATACAGCAAGGCATTTACAAACCCTTCCAAATCCACAAACCTTTCCAGCCCATAGTTTTGTTGCCAGGTGAAATTGGTTAAATGCTAATGTCTGATACTAGCCGGTGTCTTTCCTGGATAGTTTACAATTTATAGGGGTAGCCAGGTAGGAACCAGCAGAATCAAGGGCAGTTTTGTGTGTGTCATTAGTTTAGATGCTCATTATATCTTGATTAGCCAGTGAACAGTGAGCTCAATGGAAAAAAGATATAGCAGCGGATAATTAGCACTTTTTGAAACATTAATTCCTATTCTACCCTTGGTAATTAAATCCTGTAAGTAGTTCAAGAGAAACTAACAAACTACAGCAAGACATCCACTAAGCCTTCCAAATCTACAAACCGCTCCAGCCCATAGTTTTGCTGCCAGGTGAGATTGGTTAAATGCTATGTGTGACACTAGGTGGTTTCTTACCTGGATAATTTACAATTGATTAGGGGTTGGTGCATTTATAACTGGCCATATCAGTTCTATTCTCAAGCACAAACTTCTTCTTTTCTGGATCAAAAGCTTTAGTTCTGTTTTTCATTTGATAATCTTCGAAAGCCTCTGTTCTATTTTTCATTTGATAATCTTTTTTCTGGATCGAAAGCTTCTGTTCTGTTTTTCATTTGATAATCAAGAGCTTCACGATTTCATACAGGTAATTCACTTGATTGAACCATGCAGGATTTTTTTTTCCCTAACTTCTTATTGTGTTTCAAATTTTTTCTAATTAAGTTTATGTACTCATTGAGTCTTTTTTTCACAGTCAAATTTAAATTCATTTCTTCTTGTATATTTCAGAATGTAATTGGCCTGAAAATGACATTTATTTTTACCATCTTGATTTTGAAGTTTCGGTTTTCATTTTGGACTCTTTTTTAGGACTGATTTCTTTTTTCTTTTCCTAATTTCATTGAATTTACTTTCATCTATTTGAGGGTTTATGCTTCTATATTAATACCATTTATTTAAAAAACATTTGTGTTTTAATGAGGTGATTCAATCACCTACTCTTCAAAGGAAATTGAAAAAAAGGTTGCATGTAAATCTCTATCGTGTTCGATCATTCTGTTTTTCAAAACCAACTACAATGGTGTTTTAATATTGTGTCTATCTGATTATGAGCCATTGTTTAAGTTCTTATTTTGAACTTGTTGCTTCAGTAACCCTTTTATTTCACTATAATCCTTTTTACCACATCCAAAATGTATAATTTGTCTGTTCTATACAGTTATTATTCCTTGCTAGTATTCAGGTTACTCTTTTATGTCAGAAAATTGTTATTCCACCGTTGTAACCTGATACTTCTGGGAGGATCGCATCATTTTCCACTTTTTTGGTGTAGATTTTATTTAAGAGAAAAGTGGTATTTAATTGCAGAGGTTACAAGTACAGGTTATTGGTTATTATGTCTTTTTCCTTGCAAGAATGTTTCAAAATAAGAAAAAAGCTACATTAATCAGAATAAACCTGCAAAAATTAGTGAAAATTTTACTTTGTTGCCTTTTTCCTTCCAAAAGTGCTATTGATTAGTAGAAGCTAGTTATTCTTTTCTGGTAAGACAACCTTATCTGTGGTTTTTTTTTTTTCTTTCTAACAAAGTTGCCCTAAATCAGCATAAGATTGCATTAATATGAAAGTTTGCAATAATCAGCAAAAAGTTCCTTCTTTGTAGGCAAGATCTCCTCATTTGTTTCTTTTTGGCATGCATATATAATACACTCATTGTTGTTTTCTATTGTAGTGAAGAGCAATCAAGTGGTTGCTCTGATTGAAAGACATCGATAGAAAACCAAGATTCTCTTGAAGAGTTGCAATGTCATCACTGAGAAGCCTTTCAAATGAAGGAACTTCTTCTGCTGAAAACATGCAGACACATGGACCTGGTGTGAAGGTAAATTTATTTATGCCTGTTTCCATGATCTTTTTTTTTTTTGCTTAGTTGACATCTTATTCTTTTTAAAAATAACTGTAAACTTCAGGTATTTTGTATATTGGACAAGTACTTTCACAAAGGGAACTATGTGTTCAACTCTTTTTCAATTGGGGATTTTAGTTTTTAGAACCGGAAAACAGACATGCATGCATTTTCTATGTTGGAAATGTACTTGCATAACAGGAACTATATGTTCAACTTTTTTTTCAGTTTTGGATCTTTGTTTCTCAAACTAAAAAAACAGAATTTATGAACTTATATCTGTGAACCATGTTCTATTAGCTTTCTGCAGTCTACTATATATTTTGTTCTGAAACAAGCCATTCAATTACCTGAATCGTGAGATTAGTGCGCTTCCAGAGTTTTGAACATTTCCCACTATTTTGATAATGTACATAAATCTCTATTACGGAATAGGGTTCTCGTAATGGTGGGTTTGGTATCATGTACTTCTAGAAATATACTTGGAATGATATATGTTAAAATAGGCATATTATACTAACTTTATTCGCACTTCTATCACTATATATTTGGAGTTCTCATCAATTTTTAAAATGGTTTACTCTGTTAATGTGCTGGTTTTGGTTATGACAGAGAAAAAGAAGTGAAAATAATTGTCACCAGTGCCACAAAAATGATAAAGAAACAGTTTTTGGATGCACCAAATGCAAGAAGAAGTATTGTGACCCCTGCATCACTAGATGGTGAGAATTTTTCTTTCAATAGATCATGACATTCACTCTTTGAGATTCCTTGACTTGAATCAATCTTGGTGATAATCTCGTATTTTGCATGTGTTTTGAGGTTCATTTGAGTGGTATTTGATGGGCATTGCATGCAAGAAGTGATAAGTTTTGCATTGTTTTCTATGTTTTGTGCATTGTCATGTGTTTGTTCGTTGTGATTTTGCATTGTTTTCTATGTTTTGTGCATTGTCATGTGTTTGTTCGTTGTGAATGAATTTAATGCCATTTCTTTTGTTAATTTTAAGTGAGCTTGGGAAGACCCTATGTTTTGTGCATTGTCATGTATTATTTAGATTTAATTTCTTGTGTTAATTTAGACAATTTTATTTTCTGTTATATTATTCCTTATCTCTCTTTTTAATTTTTGTAGGTTATGCATGAGCACGAGATCTAAAGGGGAACCTTTAGAACTTTTTGATCCTGAGATTGAAGCTACTGCTCGACACAACAACGCAAGAAGAAGAAGAAGAGAGATGGCCGCAAACGAGCAACAAGCTCCTAACCTTAACTATATCAATCAGAGGGGTGGCTATGAAAATAATAATTACCAAGGGAAAAATCAATTCTACCAAGGTAATCGGTCCAACTTGTCGTACGGGAACCCCAATAACGCACTGCAACCCGCTCCTGGTTTCTCATTAACAAATGAAATGATCAATGAGGAGAAGAAGCCGAAGATAGACGGCTTGTTGATGGCATTCGTGGGAAAGACTGATAAACTCATGGGGGAGTCACAAGCTAGAGTTGGGGAAAATCAAATTTACCAAGGTAATCGGTCCAACTTATCATACGGGGACCCCAATAACGCACTGCAGCCCCCTCCTGGTTTCTCAGTAACAAATGAAATGATCAATGAGGAGAAGAAACCGAAGATGGACGACTTGTTGATGGCGTTCACGGGAAAGACTGAAAAATTCACGGGGGAGTCACAAGCTAGAGTTGGGGGAAATCAATTCTTCCAAGGTAATTGGTCCAACTTGTCGTACGGGAACCCCAATAATGCACTGCAGCCCCCTCCTGGTTTCTCAGTAACAAATGAAATGATCAATGAGGAGAAGAAGCCGAAAATGGACGACTTGTTGATGGCATTCATGGGAAAGACTGATAAATTCATGAGGGAGTCACAAGCTAGAGTTGAGAAGTTGGAGAATGCGGTTGGAGCTATGGGTGTGCAAATGAAGATGTTCGAGAAGCAGTTGGGACAACTGGCTACAATTGTAGGAAACCAGCACCAATCGGGACAATTTCCTAGCAACACCAAAGTGAACCCCAAAGAGCAGTTGTAGTGCCTCGTAAATTTTAAAGCATTTTACTAGTTTTAACTGATTCTTAAATATTATATTATCGAATCTTATAAGTCGTGCTAAATAATTGAAGTTATATTTTATGCATATTTTATTTTGGGCCAATGTCATAATAATTATTTTATTTTTTTTAAGCTCGGTTTGTAAGTCTTTTAGTTGAGCCCATTACACCATAAACCCTAAACCTAATTTCCATATGCAAGTAAAACAAGTTTTGGAAAGAAATCAATTGAAAATTCAAACCTTTCATGATTAAACTTCAATTTCTAGTATAAATAGAGGTGCTACTACACCTTATTCCTTACACCAAACATTCTAAGTTCCTCTTAAAAACATTTTCGAGTCTCTCTTCTCATCTGGGTTCGTTGAGGTAGTTCTTTTCCAACCTTTTTGTTTTGAATTTACGAGCTTCATATAGAATCATGAAAGTTCTTCTTTTCCCTTCTCTGTTCGGGGTCTTTGATTTCAATAGCAAAATAATGATTCTGTTTTGTGAAGAATATTGGTACAAATAATATTTTTATTTATTTTATTGCTACGTTTTCAGTCAGTAGAAATTTTAAAAATGGGCCCTAGCAATTTAAAGTGGTGATAGGTTTCCTTTTTAAAAAAAAATGAATTGGACTAATTAATTTTTGTCTTCATTTGATGATTTATGTATCCTTCCAAGAATCATCCCACATTCACACGCTTATATATACTAGTGTAGATTACGTGCGTTGCACGTGTATCCTATTATTTAATACTCTCAAATATTTTAAGTTGTAATACTATTAAATATATAATGTAGACATATAATAAGTCAAAATTAATGCAATAAAATCAAGTAAAAAAATTGACTTAGAATATTGAAGAAGAAGAAAATTATTATGAAGAAATTTGCATAATTTATCTCATGAATGTACGAAAATTTGAAATAGTTGTATTGGTGGAGGATATCTAAATTCTTTTAAATATTAATCTATATTAAGACAAAATTTTCTCTTGTTTGATCTTGATGGTGGGCAAACTGTTCTGCTTTTGCTTTCAGATATAAATTTGGCTAATGGTTGATCAGCATCAATTGTAATTTCAATATATATATTCTTCAAATTTCTTTCTTGTGATTCATTTGCTTTTCTTTCCTTGCACTTTAGACTTTAGTAGAGTGTTGCTCTATAACAATTTTTTTTTTCTTTTCTCCCATTTTAGTTCACTCAGGCTTTCGAACTGAATCTTCCATTTGTTCCTCTTGATTTGACTTTGACTCTTTAATTAAACATTGAGTTGGGTCATGGGTTGTGTCCTTTGAATTGCATTTGCTTTAAAATTCAGATTTCCTAAATATTGCTTTCTTGATTGTAATCATAAATTAAGCGCATTTCAGTTGCAACTTGCAAACTAAGACCCTTATAATATGTAAAATAATTTTCTCACAAAGAAAATTATTTTAATTAATTTGTTAGAATAGAAAAATATTAAAATCAAAATTTAATGTAGAAATAATTATATTGTATCATAAGCTACCTTTTGGATTGATGAAATATACTCATCTACTGTTGCCTCATCGAAAATTGTAATTCATGCATTGCAATCTCATTTTATAACATTTATTGTTATTTTATATTTGTAAATGCATAAAAAATAGTTAGTGTGTGTGTCTATACACACACACACACACACACAGAGTAAAACCTCTTTAAATTAATAATCTTGGGACCATGAAATTTTATTAATTTAGAGATATATTAATGTATCGATAAATTAATATTTTATTAATTAAAAGAGAGACTTTTTAAATTCAACAAATTTAGTACTTATGTAATGAAAATAAATGAATTCATATATGTTTCAATGATTCAAAGTTTAGAGAAAAGTGTTGCTGATATTGTTAAAGATCCTACTAATGATGAAGCCGAAGATGATTCAATACCGTTGGAACCAGTCACGAGAAAGGAGGCTTGAGCTCGACAACAACTCTTCACAATTTTTTGTTGCAGCTACAGAACTCGACACCGGAACTCTTGGCTGCAATTAAAAAAGTTAGGAATGAAATCCAATCTAAGAAAAAATAAGTAACAATAGATTCATATTTTAGCAAATTACCATAATATTTATAATTATAATATTTATGAATTATTAATTTAGAGTTTTAATGGGACCTATAAAGGGATTTTCCAAAAAATTATTATCTTATTATCTTATCAAATTTGATGATTTTTTACAAAGGTCCACATCGGGACTGGAGATTTTATTATTTTAGAGAGTTTATTAATTTATAGAGGTTTTACTCTGTGTGTGTGTGTGTGTGTAATTTTATTCTTGCAATCTCCTTGTATAACATTTATTGTTATTCTATATCTGTAATTGCATAAAATAATAATTAGTGTGTGTGTGTATATATATATATTCCTCATTGCACTTTTTGCATATTGTGATTATATTTCAGCACACTTAGGACATGAATTGTTGCATTTTTTGCATAAATCATACCATATTGATGATTTGCTTTCAACCTTATCAATAATTCCAGTAAAAAAATTGGAATGATCCTGAAATATGAAAAAGAAAACAATATTAAACATGGACTGACAATAAATTAACTTACATAAGATAAAAATAACTTCAGACATCTAGTACAATATTGGAAACATTCTTCATTACACCAAAAAACGCATGTTATCTTTTAGTTCATCGATATGTGTTTTTGGAATAAAGTCGGCTATCAAAACTATAGTTTCAATAAACTATAAATATTATATGTACATATATATATATATACACACTTATTTAACATATTTTGAAAAACATAATGCAGCATTATGTATACTAATATTAATTTTGAAATTTTTAAATAGCCAAATTCCACACTAAAAAAAAAGGAAAAAATTAGAGAGAGAGAGAGAGTACCTTTGATAGTATATGCCGATCTTTAAAATATTCCAGAGTCACTTCTTTTGTACATTTCATCCTTTGGATCATTATAAACTTATCAATTTTTAATATATCATTAGTACCACTTAAATTGCATGTCAATCCAATCTCTTGATTTGTTAGGTTATTTGCAATATGGATCGTAGGTGTAAATTACCTAACATTATCGAGTATAATTTCCTAATATTATCGAGTGTAAATTACATTATCGAGTGTAAATTACATGTAACACAAAATTTTATATTTAATTTAATAAAACACAAAACTGTGTACAAATAAAATAATTTTCGGATCAAAATATATTTATACGGATTCAATCTCTATTTTTCTGTGATTCTTTTCTTTAAAATTTGATAATTCAAACGGTCTTTGAAATCTTCAGAGTAGTTTTCCTCTTTAATCTTCTTGGACTTATTATTTGAACTTTGATAACATTAATTAGGGGATGATGACCTTGATTCCTAATGAATGTAATTTGAGGTGTTGGAACTTTGTAATGCCGTCTAGAGGGTTGAGTACCTTGATTCTGGATCGGATGCTAGATTTGAGATGACTTCGACAAAGAACGGCTTATATCTCGCTGGAACACCTTGAATGTTGGAGAGAACTTTATAGAGAATTTTTCTCCAACTGCTCGAGCTTTTCAATTATGACTTATGATGTGTTTTTCAACTGATATGGATACACAATTTATAGTTTAGAGAGACAGAATATGAGAGATTTAGGTCTAACATGGTGTGATCTCATTCACTCGTAAATATTGATATATATTTCTTCAAAGATATTTATCCATTGCAAAAAAAATTGATATTTGTCATATAATAATATCTTTATTATTTAAATATTTTATCTAATCTTGAATTTCATATAATTCCAAAACTAAATAAATATATAAAAATTAATAAAAATATTATATATAATATTTAAATTTCCTCATCTACAGTATATAAATTTGAATTATTATGAATGGGTAAAAATTAACCAACTATCTTATTTGTAATTAAGACGGCTTATAATTTGGCTCCACACTCGTATTCAATAGCGCATTTATAATTTTGTCGATGTTTTATTGTGTTTGGATTCATATCTTGGTCTTTCTTATAAATTTTGACCCGTAAAACAGTCTCACACATGACTCCTTTGGATATCGTACATTACATATTTAAATTAAGTATAACAGAGATTAATAGACAAAACTAATTCACATACACACACACAGACACATATATATTGTTTAATTAGTTGTTCGATGAGTGAGACTGGTCATCAAAAACTATTATTATTATTATTATTATTATTATTATTATTATTATTATTATTATTATTATTATTATTATGTGTTAAATATGATTTAAGTAACGATATAGCGCCTCTAATTACCACATGTCATCTCTAAAAATATTTTTCTGACGACATTGCCATCACTTAAAAATATTTTTTGTGACAACATAATGTCGTCGCAAATATAGCATCCCTAATAGTTCGTCCCAAAATAAGTTAAAAACTATTTTAAGCGACAATAATATCGTCACAAAAAATATCATTAGAAATGACATATGACATTTAGAGACGACATGTCGCTACTTGTCTATATATTTTTACTGCAGTAAGAAGCTTAAATGGGGCCCTTCCTATAAGAGTTGAACTTTTCTGAACTGGAGATGTCCAGGTTTGATCCTTCTTGAAGCTGACAGGTTGGTAGGGTTTATAATTGGCCTTGAATTTCTTGGACATAGCTTCTAGATTGATAATTTGTTGTTGCCCCAATTCTATAGCATGGTTGAGTGTGTTAGGCTTGAACATTTGAATTAATGACTGAATTTTCTCTCCTAAGCCACTGACAAAACTTGCTATAAAATACTCCTCAGTGAATTGCCCTTTGTTTGATAACAGCATACATGCCTTTAGTTCCTCAAATCTTTCCACATATTCAGTATAAGACCCGGTATGCTTAAGCTTATTGAATTCTGTAATAATTTTAGCATCTCTGATTTCCTCAAATCTGGCTTAGACCACCTCTAAAAATTGTTCCCAAGATATATCAGAATTTGTGAGGGGTAAATTCTGATACCATTGAGCAGCTCTCCCTTCAAAGTGCATAGTAGCCAGGATGACCTTTTTGTCATCTAGAACATTAGGCATCATTCTAAAATAGCTTTGGCATTTTAGAATCCAGACCCTTGTAATACCCCAAAAATTCTATAATATAAATTTAATTAGAAATATAAATCTTATAGTTAGAATAAGTAGTATAGTTTATATATATATATATATATTTTTTTTAATCCAACATCTCATAGTGGGCCTTAGAAAAATCTAATTAATTAAGCCCTATACTAGTATTGGAGACCTTGATTTTAGCCCAACCTTATCTAAAGCCCATCCTAGCCCACTATCAATAAATATATAACTATGTTAAATAAATGAATAATTCATTTCCCTCATTTCAGATTTAATGTTAGCTTTTCAGTTCTCCCTTCTCTCCTCTTTCTGCATTCTCCAGCAAGGTGGCCAGAGGCAGAGCGCCACTGAGCGCTGCCGCCGCCAACTTCTGGCCAAAATATTTAAAAATTTCAGATTTTGTTCTTCTCTTCGTTTCTTGTTCGACAGCACCATTTTGGTATGGAAATGAAGGTCATAATAGCCGCAAAAAGCTATCTTGAGCCATCTCCGGTGACATTTTTCCGGTGGCCGGATCCGACATGCGATATCACCATTCTTTTAACCTTTTCTTCATCTACCTTCTCTTGTAATTTATTTTATGATTTATGGGGGGTCTACTAGTCCAAGTTTGAGCTTGAACTAGAATTATTTCTCAAGTCTCCATCGTTACTTGATTTTGGTGTTTGTCGAGGATTTTACTTTTGAGAAACGGTTTCTATACACGTTTAAGTGTGTAAGAGTTTTTGCATGTATTGACAAATGAGGAAAGAAAATTGTAAAAACCATGCATGTGTGTGCAGGGGTCATCATCCTTGGCAAGGATGAAATGAAATGCTGTATATTCAAGTCTTCTTGATCTATGCACGCATGTGTGTTTCTGGGTGGAATGGAGAGGAAAAAGTGATGCATTTAATGTGTGTGTAGATAAAGAAGGAGGAGGAGGGTTCTTTAAATTAAATAAATGTGTACAGAAGAGAGAGAAGAGATAATTGATTTTGTGATGGGTTTGTTTTGATGTATGCATGTGAAGAGAGAGAAACATTTGTTTAAAATTTTGTTTTGCTCTTTTGTGAATTCAACCGAAAAAGAGAAAGAGAAAGAAAGATTGATGTTAGATTAAAATATATATATATATATATATATATATATATATATATATATGCATATATATGAATTAAATGGATGCTAGCTAGCTAAAAGCAACATAGTAGAGTAGTAGGCTTTGGATTGAATTGGAGAGAATTGTATGTCTACTTCCAAGATATTTTGTGTATTTAAATAATTTGGTTGAAAATGGTGCAGAGACATTATGAGAGAGTTTCCACTGCGCGACGAAGCTGCTCGTTGCGGATTCAGAGATTACTTGGCACTCCCTCTTTTTGATTTACCTCATAATCAATGCTATGGTGTGCTCGAGCTCTTATCTCATAATTCTGCAATGGATGTGATATTCTCCGAATTGGATAAAGGACTAAAGGTTAAGTTGATCTACAATAATATCAAACATAATAATGCATATCTTAAGTTTCTCATTGCTTATTAAACATATATATTACAAGTCGTCTTTCATTTCTTACCATGCTTGTTTCAATTCAAGGTGACTAATTTCAATTCAATAACTTACACATAGAGACTTAACACACACTGCAAAAGCTTAGCTTCCATGTATTTCAATTTCTTAATATATATTCCACAGAATTCGCTCTTATAATCGATCTCACATATCATTACATACAGATGGCAGAGCTGAGGTCCACTCACGTCAACTTCATTCCTATTTACTCCTACAGAATGGTAAACGTATCACTTGATTATTGTTTATATTAATATTGATAGATGATGTTTCTTTGACATTGATATTGTTTCTTGAATTTTTCCCTTATTAATTATGTATGTCTATCACAGCCTGACAAATATAAGAAGCCACCTGCAGAGAGTGAAATCAGAGAGATTCTTGAAGTGGCTATTAAGCAAGTCCCCCGACTATCTTTGGCACAAGTTTGGGTCCCTTGCAAGGAATGTGCTAACATGAGCATTAACTTATGCTGCATGGATAGAGCATCTTTCATAAATCATCAGAATAAGATGATAAATATTTGCACCTTGAGTGATTACCATATGCTCTCCTATCTTCAAGCTTGTGAGTTCCATAAACTTCAAATAGATCTTAACTGTTTACATCCGAATTTATGTGATCTTACCATATCAAAGAATCCCTTGGCACACTATGCTGCGAGGGCTAGACTGTCCCATTGTTTTACAATCTGTCTGCGGAGTGTGAGCAAAAACAACGATCTCTATGTCATCCAGTTTTTTCTTCAACTCAAATGTAGAGAGGATGCATGTGGTGATTCGTCTCTGCATTTGCTCTTAAGAATAATTGAGATGAAACTCAGAACCTTTATTTTTTTATCAAGAGAACAACTTCCGGAGGAATTACTAGCTCAATCAAGGCAGCCTAATGCAATTGAATGGGAAATTGTTGATCAATTAAATGTCATGAACTCTTTCAAGAAAAAAAATTCGGAGTTGAACTTCACAGCATACTTGGAGACAGGTGACTCATGTTGCCTAAGACCCTCCTCAAGAGTTAGTAGTAAAGGATGGGTTTTTTGCGGGCCAGCTGGAGAAAAATTAGTTGAAAATGATGTTAAAAGTAACTCATTACTTATATCCATATCGATCAAGGAGAAGATAGAAGATTTTATGAAGAAAATATCAGTCAAATATCGGATACCCTCTTCTTGGATGATACAATTTTGGGTGCCCAAAATGGGGGAGGATAGGTGTTATCTAGAAACTTCTGATCAACATTATGCTGTTGGTTGTCTTGCAAAAGGTTTAGCTTCATTTAGGAAGGAATGCATCAAACATCGCTATTTTGTGGATGAAAAAACCAAAGAAGAGGAACTCGGACCCCCTGGACGTGTCTTTAGAAATGGGCATCCTGAAATCACCCCAGACCTCTTCCTCTACTCCACTAAAGAATTTTTGATGAGAAATTATGCGGTCCATTGTGGTCTTCAAGGATATTTTACTTTTTCTGTGTTGGAAGAACACCAACAAAAATGTGTTGGTGTGTTGGAGTTCGTGGGATTTAATTATTCCGAGTTTCAAAAAATTGGTAAAGCATTGAAGGTACTCTCTTTCTCTCTTCTCATTTCTGACATATGTTTACTTTATAATTTATTGATTCAATGTGAAAACAATGTTCAATTCCCCGCAGGCAGCAAAATTGCATACGGTTCATGACAACTTCCGCCCAAAATTCATAGATAAACAGAAACCTGCCCATGTAAATCTCTACTTATTCTTTTAGTTTTTTCAGTCACAAAAAATTATTACTGAAGCAGCTACACAACTCTTTCTTGTTTGTGCTGTTGTGGAACTTCCCCCCATAATCTTAGGGTTGTATTTCTATCAGAAACATTCTTATAGTTGGACCTGCTAACTAGCTTGCAAATCTACTTCTGACAAAATATGTTCACTTTTGACCTGATCATCAATTGCAGGAAGGAAGCATTGGGTGAAGTCAGAGATGCATTTGATCTGATAAAAAAGATACCCCATCTTCATACGGCAAAGGTTTGGGTCCCTTGTGATAGATGTGCTAGTGTCAATGGTTACTCCAAGTGGATGGAACTAGTATTGACTACTCAGTATATACAGAAATATATCCCTACAAATGAGGTTCACTTGATTCATGTGGAACCCAAAAAGGGGATTATTGGCATGGTACTGGAATCTGAGAGTAAATCATGCTTTTGCCAAAATTTAAGTGAACTTAGCATAGTTGATGACCCCTAGCACACTATCAAAGGAGAGAGAGTAGACGTTTGCTTTGCAATTTGTTTGCAAAGTTCACATACTGGGGACCTCCTTTATATTCTAGAGTTCTTTCTCAACCAAAGTCTCGACTATCTTCAGTCCTTTTTTAGCTTTCTACTGCCAATAATGAAGCATCAACTTTTAAGCTTTAAGATGGCGTTTGGGAAACAATTAGGAGAGGAATTTGTGGTCGAAGTCATCAAATTTTCTGAAGCAAACCAACTTAATCCCTCTGAATCAGACTTGCCAGACATGTTTCCAATTAAATTTAAAAGTGTACAGTTCGGCCAAAAGGAACATCCATTTACCACTGAACAACAGGAGCAGTCAGTTCCTTACGCCACAGAAACAGAACAATGTAATCTTAATGCTTCCAATTTGACGACAACAAAGAGAGGAAAAAGGAAAACTGGTCTCCATCTTAGCCTTGATGATCTCAAGCCACATTTTGGGAAAAAGCTCAATGATGTTGCAGAAGAGCTTGGTGGTGAGTCTATACAATTTCTAACGACTATTGTTCCACTTTTCTAGAAACTAAATATCTATATCTATACCTGTATAAAAAGTGTGGATGTTTCTTACAAAATATGATTTGCCTATTATGTCCACAATTTGCACTTAATTTAAGGGTAAAAAAGTAATATAATATATTATAATTTTTTTGTAAATATAATATATAATATTTATTTCAATAGTTTTGTTATAATTGAACTCTACTATATAAAATTATCAATAATATAAAATATTAAAAATAATTAGTTGTAAATATAATATATTATATTTATTTAATTTCTTACAAAATATGATTTGTCTATTATATCCATAATATGCACTCAATTTACGGGTAAAATAGTAATATACTATAATATATAATTAATTATTCAATATAATATATTATATTTATTTCAATAGTATATTGTACTCTTTCAATTCTTTATATATCCACATCATATTAATTTTCCACCAATTATTTCTCTATCATATCAACCACAACAAACAAGAAAGAAAATAAAAAGTATAATCCCACAACAATATAATATATTAGATAATTAATTCAATAGAATTGTAGTATTATAATTTTTTCATTCACACACATAATTAATTCTCCATCAATTACATCGTCTACATAAATTACATCCGAATGAAGAGATTGAAAAATAAAAGTTTGAATTTATAGAAAGATTATAAACTAAGTCGATAATACTTGAGAAGTTATCTATCAAAAATCAAGAATTTCTTTTCCATCAATTATTCTATATTTAATTATTCACCTGTAGTATATTATATTTATTTCAATAGTATTGTACTATTACAATTCTTCATCCACATCAATTAATTGCCCACCAATTATTTCTGCATCATATTAGTCATATCAAACAAGAAAAAAAAAACATAATATATATATAATTAATTCTCCACATATAATATATTATATTTTATAATTTAAATATTATTTCAATAGAATTGTACTATTGTATAGTTTATACATATTACATCCCAATGAAAATATTGAAAAATAAAAACATAAATTTATGGAAAGATTATAAACTAACCTCATTAATCTTAAGAAGTTATCAGTCAATATTCAAGAATTACATCTTCATCAATCATTAATGTGGGGAAAAAAGATAAGAGGATCAATTAGAATGACATTCAATCAGTGATTTGATTCATTTAATATAAACTATTTAAATAGTTTTTAATAGAAAACATGTAATTTTAGATATTGCAACTATAGTGTGTGTGTGTATGTTCTGAATCAAGTTATATGGTATGAAAGAAAATTGAAAAAAAAAAAGTTCCATAATATATACAACCAAAATGCTAAATTTTAATTTATTCCTTGAAATTTATGTGTTAACTCTCATTCATATGATTAAAAGTAGTTTCAATTAAATTTATTGAAACTAAATTTCAACTTCTTTATTTATTGTCGGTCTCGGATAATGTTGATTGCACTAACAAGACATGTAGATGATATATGTTGAACTATTAGAAAATATATCTATAAATGTGAAGAACAACTAAAAAAAGTCAATGATGAAGATAAATATAAGAATTGATTAATGTAGAAAAATTTGGGATCTCTATTTTGAAAGTTGCTAGACAAAGTTTTAAAAATATGGTTAATTGTAAAAAAAATCACCAACTTTAAACGAATTTAAAATTTATACATTGCTTTTAAAATATTACAATAATAAATGATTGATTGGAATTTATTTAAATGTTGGTTCAAATGTTATGTTTTTCTAGCTTATTAATTTATATTTGAGAAATTTAGAATATTGGTTGGTTTGATAATTATATATAATATATTTTATATTAGATTATTCAATTAATTAAGAATAGTTAATTAAATATTTGGGGAGGAATGAATATTGCACAATTTTTTGGAATATGGATTATGTTGACTACCCATAATCATGTGTCCAATTACTGATAAAAGTGTCGAAATAGAAGAATTGAATATTTTCTACTTAGATTAAACTACTAATTATTCAACATAAATTCCCAAACTATTTAGCTAAACATAATATAGAACAATAATATAATACGTAGTTATATGTACAAGTGGTATACATTATGATTTTTTTATAGAATGCTATATATTATGTGTTGTGATTGAATGAGATGATTAAACTCCTCGGTTGGAAGGAATGATATATATTGTACTACTAATTAAATTAGTTAGTCATTGAGTCAACAATTACAACTGTCAATCAAATTATATTTTTCTTAAAAAAAATTGTAAACAATATATAACATTTTGAAAAATATATTGAACATGAAACCTTGAACACAATATATCACAAAAAACTATTAACCAAACTTTTATCATTTCTTTATCATTGAGCAACACATGTTGCTATAAAAAAGTTTTTCATACATACATACATACATATATATATATATATATCTTTAAACACATGATATTTATACATTCAAAATCATTTTAATTGAGTTAAGTTATTTTTAGTTTTATTTGTTCAATGTAGTCATTTATATTTCAATAAAAAATATAGTATTAAATGTATGTTTGGATAAAATACACACAAAAAGTTAATATTTTGCGACATGTGTAATAATTAAAATAGTTCAATTGATTCAGTGTATCGTGATATCATACGTAAATTAATTGATAACATAGAGGGGTTAAAAATATAATTTACTTTTGAGGTAAACTATATTAATTGATGTGCGATAAGGTGTTTTATCATTATAGTAAAAAATCATATAATTAATAGTATTTTGAACTCATTAACTGTTTAAATTATTTTAGTAAGTTTAATTAACTTTATACTGAAGCTTTCTGAAATGGATGATGCAAGATTTTGTGAATTTATATTAATTAAAAATTTGTATTTTTATTAGACAGTATTTTCAAAATAAAAATTGTTGAATAGAAGATGTGAATTATATTAATATATATATACGTCAACAATCAAAGGTTGAGAATTGTTGCAAAAAAAGGATGTTGAAAAAGGATACATGCATCCCTCTCTCCCTATGTGTGTGTGTATTAAAACAATAAAAATATAAATAAATTAAAAGACTATAAATACCAAGTTCATGTTAGAATAGTTACAATTTAATTATACTTTATGTCTCTTATGTTTATATCATTTTTCTGTTTATTGATTAATTTAGAATTTTTAGATATGATTATATTTATAAAATGATATACATATATATATATATATAGTGAAATGTATTTTTTTAATTGACTACTCAAATTTAGTACAGTAAAATTATTCAAACTTTAATAATTAATTTAAGCAAATTAGTTGAATTGCGTGCAATGCACGCATTCTCTGCTAGTTTATCTAAAAGTTTGAATTTTTATTTTTAATTTTGTCCGCAGTTGGAAGATCGACAATAAAGCGTGTATGTAGAGAGGATGGCATCTTTAGATGGCCGGGTAACGCTAAGCAGGCAAGGAATCCATCCGTCTTTGAAAGAGAGAATGCTAAGGATCCTCAAAAAGATACATATGCGCACCATACCAACATGGAAAACACTCGACATCAAAGATTGAATTCACAGGATAAATCTAAAGATAAAAATGACTATTCCCCCACAAAACTTCATTTGTTCAATAGAGATGAATATGGTGATGATGATGAGGATACAGTGCAAATTATTGATGACAATGTTGCATCACTGGTATTTGATTATTATTTTGATCATCTTTCAAACATTGAGAAATTTTCTTATTTCAAAATTGAATGCTTTTGGAATGCTTGTTAATTTGTATTGTAGGGAAAGGATGTTGCGTTGACAACGGGTTCTACAAATGCCCCGTTACCTGGACCATTAAAAATGTTACGTAGTTATGCTGAGCATGATCTGAATGATGGAAAAGGCATATTGATTGCTTTGGACGATGTCGTTTTTGGCAATAAATGTAAAATTTATATTCACCCCGAAGACATCATCCCTTTTTGTGACTTGGAGCCAATATCAGGAAATTGTATAGTTGTACATATGGTAAGTAATCCCTCACTACTATTATGTCAAATTGAATTTGACACGCTTTTACACGCTTTTGTTTGTAAGCACTTATACAAAAAAAATACAGCAGGAAAACACCATCAAAAGATTTCAGTTCATGAATCCATTTGCCATATCGTATGTTCCAAATAGTCAACCATTTACACATGCATACGAGTTAGCAAATCATTTAATTGCTACATCGCCTAACCAACTAGTGTTAGTACCATGCAATATAGGGTAAGTTAGTAGTTGTAGTTCTATTATCAATTAATTACTTGTACATTTCAAGAGTGTGTGCTAAGTTTATGTCTATACGTTTTAGTGAACATTGGATTCTTACCATCATTGAACCTTACAAGGAGGTTGTCTCTTTGTTGGACCCGCTCAATCATTGCATTTGTGACAAGTGGGAGCATGTAGTGAACATGTAAGTGTTTAATCTTTTCATTTAAACTATTAATTTTAGAATGGTAAACTACTATATTAATCCTAAACAATTATAATTTGCAGAGCAATGAGCATATCCAATACAAACTTGAAAAAAGATATAATAGAACGACCAACTTGGAAAATTATAAAGGTATTTATTCTTGTTGTTAGCTAGTGTTTACTTGTGTTTCATCAACTAACAATTATCATTTTGACATATGTTCCTTGTCAACCCGACCTCAAGCAATGTGGATTTTACGTGATGCGTTATATGAAAGAAATCGTTCAAGGTCTTAATACAATCGACTCCAATTCTCTAAGTTCACTGGTAAAAAGTTACTATATATTTATTTATCTTCTTATTATGAACTGATATATGATTTTGTAATTAAATTAGGTTTTACTAATAGATTCCATATGATTGTTTGTTTATAGTTTGTAAAAGAAGAGTATTCTCAAACTGATATAAATGAAGTTTGTATAGAGTGGGCATATTGAGTGCAAGAGCATGCATAAGATCCAATGAACAAGGTATATTGCGTTTCTCTTTGTTTTTGTCATTGTTTGCTTAGTTTCTTTATAAGTTCATCGTGCCACATTTTTTGTCCACCTTTTTACGCTTTCCAGTTCTTTTTCCACTCAAACCCCTCCACTTTTTCCCCATCTGTGAAGTGAAAAAAGAAATTTGAAACATAATTTCAATTTTCTAGTAACCATGCTAATATTATATATATGTACACACATATTGTGAAGAATAAACTTTATTGGTAAAATGTAGAAAAATTACGTGTGTGTGCAGGGCCAACTTTGTCATTTTGGGGGTTCATGACGAAACGAAAAATAGGGACTTTAAATTATTTTTTCACTATCATTATAAAATTTCTTCTATTATTGTCTGCATAATCACTAGTTTTGAAAAAATATAATCAACAACTACAAATATACAATATATATATATATATATATATCGAATAATTATCAAAATAATTTATTTCAAAATGGGCAGTGATAATTTATCCGAGGTTTACAAAGAATCCGAGTTTACTAATTTTCCCGAATGATATTTTTAACATTGTAGAAATTTTTTCTGACTGTAATTTTGTAGGCGTAAATATATCAATCAAAATTAAACAAATTATTCAATATAAAAAAAATTTATGATCGAACAAGTACATATGTGATAAACACAATATAAATTTTAAATTAATGTTTTACAATTAGAACCATCAATGCACGTAATACTTTTTGTAAAGATGTAATTATATTATTGTACATGTGCATATATATATATATATATATAGAAAAAAGTTGGGGGCCCATAGATATTACCCATGTTTGGCACCCATTAGGTCGCCTTGTATGTGTGCTAGTAATATTATATTCACAATTAAAAAAAAAAATGTCACATAAGCAATGAAATCGACAAGATGAAAAAGATCAAAACAAAGCACAAATCTAATCCAAGCCTGTAAAAGTTCTATATATATTTGAATTCCAAAACTCGCAGATCTTAATAGGTAGATAGTATGTGCTCCCATTTTTAAAATGAAATTGATGACTGAACTGCATATTATTTTAGAAGTTCTATATGTATATTATTTGGCTCGTCTCCATTTATTTACTGAACTGCATTTATCAAGTAATTACAGACTTACAATCAGAGATCGAATATACTGAAATTATTTTTTATTGAAAAAAGAAATCATTTTTTTGTGGTTATATGAATATCCTAGATTGAAAGTGCAAGTGATGAGGGGCATTAAACAGATAAAAATTCCAGCCCAGTAATGATCTTGTTAGTTTATGCGCCATCTTGTTGCAGGGATGGGATCTTGTTAGTTTATGGGCCAGTATTTTAATTTAATTAAAATACACATTCAAAAAATATTTTCAATTTTTTTTGGGAATATATATCTGCCCATATTAAGGGGATGTTAATTATATTGGTTCTGAATTTATTTTAAAAATGTCCTATTATATTAGTGAAATTCGTTTTTTTTAAGACAAACTTTTCATGGAATATATTGGATGGCCCATTTTGTCCAAGTGTGAGTTTGGGCTTTATGTATAAGCCTATCTTTCAAAGACCACACGAGAAAAGCTAAAGGGAAATTCTAAACACAGCCCCCGTTAATTTATAAAATATAAAAATAAATTTGATAAGTCATTTTTACCCCTTAGCCCCCATAAATTTAAAATCCTAACATAGCCCCCTACACTATAGCCCCCATCCATTTTCATATAACTAAAATGCAAATAATAAAATCAAAGCCCCTTCCACCATTATTTTATAACTAATAAATTTAGAGAAAAAAAAAGAAAAAAGACGAGAGAACAAAAAGAGAGTACTGAAACATCAAATCAAAAATGGAGAAATAAATATTGCAATGGACGTTCAGTATATGTCTTTCCCTCAGTGAATTGCAATGGCATTATTACCAAAATTCACTACTTGAGCACAAGCATATCTGTTCTCATGGTACCACTGCTGCACACTATCCCTAATCTTCTGCAGCAGTCCAGCCTCAAATTTCGCTAAATCGATCTCTTCTTATCCTATTGTGGAACTACTACTTTCTTCTTCATTTCTCTTCCTAGCTTCTTCCAATTTGTAGCAGCAATTCATCCATGTGCAGATCACTACTATTATATTCATGAGCTTCTCATATCATATCATATCAGATATATTTTGTGATGACGATGATATATATCTATATGTTGAGGATCTATATATGTTATAAAATATGGAGATCGAGCATCTACATATATATATATATATATATATATATATATGCATGTAAATTATGAAAACATGTACTAATAAAGAATATACATATAAATGTCTAACTTATTATTTCAAATATATAGCAACAACAGGCTTTATGTAGCAACAGATGCAATTCAAGATCCACACAACTAGCTGGCTAGCTAGGGTATAAAATATAAATCAAGTCCAAGTTTTAATCATGAAACATACATTTCAAGGATTATAATAAAGGTCATGATGCTCTTCTTCGAGGTAAGATGATGATCATTAATGCCATCATCTACCTTGGAGAAGCTAGCAACTTTATCGAAGAAGCTTCCGAAAATCATGCTAGCACTGCACGAATAGTCATGGCTCTGGGTAAGAGATGATGAGTAGCCAGGGGAGTTGAGGTAGTCATCCACTCACCTTTTCATGGTCCCTCAACATTTGAAGGATCTCCCTTAGCATAGAAGCGGGCAACAAACACGGTCGAGATTTTTCAATTTTCCTCCTATAATCCTTAATTTTTCGTGTATATCAAGCTAAAGCTCCCACCAAATATATATATATATATATATATATGTTCTTGTGCATCTTAATTTGTGCAGGGACACATATAAAGAAGCATGTAATTAATTAATAGAATTATTACTCCCTCTTGAAGAGAAAAAAAATAAAAATACACAAAATATATTTCACTTAAAAATATAAAAGACAAAAAAAACTACAAGATTTTGGTGACACTGTCATTTGTGGTGTTCAACCTGGTGCACCTCTCGTACAACTTAGGGTCGGCTCATGCTTATGACATGATATATATCCGTACAAGTCACATATGGAAGCGAAAAAATAAAGACATAATTATAGAATTGCAACATACTTAGATTAAAAGTAAGATATAGCAACTAGCAAAATCCAAGTGAGTTTCTGTCTGAATCCAACAAGCCAACACCCAAAGTTCTTATAGACATTTTGACGAATACGTGGTATCCATAGTTTGAGATTGTTGCACTAGACCTGTATAGTTTAATAAAAAAACCATTAGTAATTAGATCTTGTAAGATTAAAAGAAATCAGTCTTGCTTATAATCATTTTAGACGTAAAATCATTTCGCACATATAGTTTGACAACTTAAGTATACTGGAAATTGATCAGCATGAAACATGAAATTTACATTATCGAACTCTCATAATGAAAATTAATTAAGCTAGAAAAAAAACTAATATAATTGATTTACCTAAAAATTGATAAAAATCAACTAATTGATGGACAAGTGCAGTGCTAGCTTTAAAATTCAAGGGTACTACCAATTTCAACACAGCATCAGTTTCTTAAAATATGAAATTTACCTCCTTAAGAGAGACAAAGAAATCAGTATGAACTAATCACTCACTCTAACTCTTCACAATTTGTTTAAAAAAAAAAGAATGTATATATACATATTATAGAACATCTAGCTTGATAATTTCCCCACTTCCAAAATTTGACTCAGTTTGAATGAGTACACTGAAATCTCTCATGCGATCTAAATATGGAGTATCCCACCCTGCTGCACATTTAAGTCGAGATACTTTCCAGTTTGGCACAATTGGAGGTATTGGTGCAGTATGATCCAATGAAACCTATCATAATTGAAAAAAACACATAATTAAAAAAGTATAACATAAATACTAGAAAATATGTCAAACTAGTGTTGTAATAAATACCTGTACAAAATGATTATTATTTACAAATCCAATGACGATCACCTTATGTTGCGATTTCAATGGTGGGCTAGATCTTAGAGGGAGGTACGTAAGACACTGTTGTTTAGAGATATGAACCAACACTACATTATATCTTGAGGCAATTAAATGACCCATGTCTGGCAGAGTCATCCAATTTTTATACGGGGCATGAACTATATAACACGATAAAGCGTCTAACAGAGTTACAAATTCTGCTGATCCATAAAAGTCAACATAATAAGGTCGATGATTGCACAATTCTTCAACAAGATCTTCTCTGACCCTCAACCAATAATCTTCCCCAAAACCAAGCAAACCAGCAATTGCACGAAAACCACAATGTCCATCTGCTTTAACATCAAGTATATTAAGGACATATGGTTTTATATACAAGGGAAAAGAATCCAAAAACTCCATTGTGTGATTACGTCTTCTTAAAGGAATTTTATCTTGTCTTTTAATCTTCTTTGAATTCTTCCAAGCTTCTGTTTCACCAATTTCAAAGAATGAAGGATCACGACGGGTTGAATGAATTTCCTTCAAAGAACGACGTCCTTTCGTTTTGGACTTCTCCAATGGAGGTATAAGAAACGTAGTTGCTGGATTAGCTAATTCTCTTAGTTTTCTTTTCAACGCTACCTTTTCAGCTTGATCAGAAGTATTGAAGCGTGACTGTATTGTGTTTATCTCATCATCAATAGTCACCACACATGGATCACAACTAAGTTGCACCTTTTCAAAGTTTAACTTCAACCAATGAGGATGAATAGTTGAAAGAGAAATGGGACGAAAATCTCTTAAAAACTCAGCAATTTCGTGCGCACAAGGCAGCCCATGTGTCCTTCGAATGACACACCCACATAATCTAGTGTCAATTCCAACATCATTTGCCCTCTTTGACTCAATGAGAATCATGTTTAGGTGCCTTTCTCGACACTAATCCGCACAACTCTCTAAATAATGTCGGTCCAAAACTATGCTCAACTACATTCAAACTTTGCTCAAATGAAGCTTTAATTTGAATGTGTTGCAACTCAATTAGAGAATTAATTGTTTTCCAAGAACTATCAAAATCTCCTTGAGATGAACCAAGCCATCTCTTCAACTTTGCATGTGCACTCTTAGCTCTACAAAAAAAAAGATAATATAATCAAACAAAATATTTTGTCAAATCTATTAAAATCATAATCAAATTAAATTAAATACAATACCTATTGGTAGTCATATTTCCAAAATGCATTATTTTGTCTGTCCAAGCTGACACAAATCTTTCTTTATATGGTGTTAGCCAAATATCTCTGATATACTTCAAAACTTTAGGGTAACTCACATAATCATTGCTAATGGAACTCAAATTTCGAGCATAATCATCCTCATTTGAAGAAAACATAAGGACACTCCAAGCAGACATGAAAGCATCAAATTTTTCTTTGCGTTCAAACAATTTTTTCGAATTCGCAAGCACATTTTTTGATATATGGAATCTGCATAGAAGATTTGTTGTATCGGGGAAAACTCTTTTAATCGAATTCATCAATGCCAAATCTCTGTCAGTTACAATCACCTTTGGTAATATATTTGATATCATCAAACTCTTTAGCATCTCCATTGCCCACTTGTAATTTTCTTCACGTTCAGCCTCCATGTAGATAAATGTTACAGAAAAAGTGAAATCTGTACATGTTACCCCCACGATTTCTAGCAATGGGAGGCCATATCGATTGGTTTTGTAGGTTCAATCCATAATCAACACAGATGGAAATGAATGCAAAATATCTATAGATAAAGGATGCGCCCAGAACAAATCTTTGATGCAATTCATCAAATTATCACTCCTATGCCATTCCACATATTTACACTCATTCAACCTTTTCATGAGTTGTTGAATTTGTGATCTACCAGCTTTTTCTACAATTCGATGTTTCTGACGAACATTGTATATTGTCTTAATTGTAGTTGCATTCCTGTTATTCTTTTCTTTAATGGACATGAGTATATTTCTTGGTTTGATCAAATTCTTTGTCATGTCAAATAGCAAAGTCTCTTCTTCTTGATTTAATCTTCCAAGAAATGAGTGTCCCTCAAACTGATCAATAGGCTGATGATTATGAGATCCACACACAACTTTGATACGCCATTCGTCATCATTTTCCAGTTTCACACCTTGCAACATAAATGGACAACCAATTTTTTTTTGTCCCCGTCCTAGTACGAGATATTTCCTCCACTTTATCAATGTTCTTAGGAAGTCTATAAGTTCCACCACGCTCACAACCAAGTCGCAATCTAGCTTTTCTTCCACCATTTTGAGGTTGAAAAGATATGATTATAACGATATAACCTAAATTTTTCCCAATCTGTCCTGCCCATGCTACTAAATCCTCTTTACTCTTAAAAATCTACAATATACGTTAATGAATTATATGATATCAACACTTATAAATACGATCACTACAATTTAAGTAAATTTTTAACTTACAGTGTTAGTACAAAATGCATCATGGGAATCCAATAAATTTGTCTGAGGGTCGATATTCATAACCTGTCACAGTCGATAGTAGCGGAATTAGTAAAATAATGGAATTAATGCTAATTTAATTGATTAAAATCACAGTACAAGAAGATCTATTGAAGCCTTGAACAATCATAAATCAGGCAAATCATTGAACTAAATACCAGAATGAAGAAATAAGAATTATTTCATCTAAAGAAACCACTAAAATAATATATTACAACAAAGCCTATAAACCACTAAAAGTTGCTGATTTTCGAGACTCTCATCATACTCTAATATGCAATTCGAATAGAAAATATGCTCAATGAAACACGCATTAATTTTAGCATAAACATCCAGAATCAAACGCTCACATTAACACATATCGAAAGCCTAGAAAGTAGAGAAACAAGTCATAACTATAGGAAAGAAACAGGTCATAACTATATACATCAAAAGTAAAATTCAATATCCAATTATATATAATTTTACTAACACCAAAAATAATTATTGAAAATTCCTCATTATAAATGATGTTGATATATTTTTATGGGCACACGCAATTAAATTATAAGCATATCATAAAAAATTATTTGATGACGACGGTATAATTCCCATCATCAAATTCTAAACAATTGTTGTTTAATGTATGTCAAGAACAGTTTTTGGAACTTCTATTAGCATTAATGCTCCTCTTTTTTTAACTTATAGATAAAGAACCAATTTAATGAAGATTTATAGCATCATTCCAGTCAATACAATATTGCCACACCCATTTTTAATTCAAGAACTACAAAGATAACTACAGTTCATAAATTCAATATGATTTCAAACAAAAACAAAAACTTACCATGGTAAATAATTCATGTGATGGAGAAGAACACGGGTAAAATTATTATTGCAGAAGAAGGATTGTGTCTAGTTTCTCTCGATCTCTCTTTTTGTTTTATCGTCTTATTGTTACAGATGAATGATTATATATATGATTTTCTTAGTTATATGAAAAGTAATGGGGGCTATAGTGTAGGGGGCTACGTTAGAGTTTTAAATTTATGGGGGCTAAGGGGTAAAAATGACTTATCAAATTTATTTTTATATTTTATAAATTAGTGGGGGCTGTGAAGAGTAAAACGGGGGCTGTGTTTAGAATTTCCCAAAGCTAAATTGAGAAATGAGAAGTCATTTTCAAAATGTATTAGTTGATCGTATGAAATTATCAGATACATTTTATACTTTTTTTTTGTAATATGATCAAATTTATTAATTTATTTTATTTTGTTCTACAATTTTAATTTCTTGCACTTAAGCTTTAATTTACAGTTGTTAATTAGAGTTTTATTCTATTCAATTAGGATACATAATCATTTTTTCGGAAATTATCAATTATTAACTAAAAATTAAACACTAAAAATAATTATGTACCCTAATGAATAATTATATATTCGTAAATTCATCCTAACCACACCAATATTTATCTTTTCATCTCAACCACAAATACAAATTGAAAAAACAGTCAAATAAACATATTTTAATTTTTCAAATCTATAATTTTAAACATTAAATCATTCATACATTAAAATGAAAATACTGAAAACTGAAAAAGTATAAGATGAGAGTGTACATAATGAAAGAGATTGTTAATTATGATAATGAATTTTTGTAACTAAAGTAGATAGCAAAATGTTTTTTAATAAAAAAATAAAATCATACTTTTTCAATCACATGAAGATCATGGATACAAAATGCAGCTGAAAAAAAATATTTTGTTATCTATTTTTGGGGGAGTGCAATATTTTCCAATTGTTAATTTGTTATGATAAAAAGAGGTTAGATTCAGGGGTGTGAATGGGAAATGTCCTAGTTTTTGATGAAAATATAAAAGTAATTAAATAGGAAATATGTTCTAACTTTCCAAAGAGAGAATAATATCCAAAGTGGAATGGGTGGTGGAGGTTTCTTGATAATAAGTTGCAGGAAAAAGTGTAAGATGAGGAGCTAATTTGTAATTGTTAATTATGATAATGGATTTTTGTAACTAAAAGTAGATAGCAAAATGTTTTTTAATAAAAAAATAAAATCATACTTTTTCAATCACATGAAGATCTTGGATACAAAATGCAGCTGAGAAAAAAATATTTTGTTATCTATTTTTGGGGGAGTGCAATATTTTCCAATTGTTAATTTGTTATGATAAAATGAGGTTAGATTCAGGGGTGTGAATGGGAAATGTCCCAGTTTTTGATGAAAATATAAAAGTAATTAAATAGGAAATATGTTCGAACTTCCCAAAGGGAGAGAATAATATCCAAAGTGGAGTGGGTGGTGGAGGTTTCTTGATAATAAGTTGCAGGAAATCAATATTCGATTGATTGGTCTGAGGTTATCGACGGATCCTTTTTCAAACCTGCTCCCATTTTGAATCAAGAGATAGATAAATAGACACATGAATGGTTACTCCCATTGACTGTCGTACAAGAAAATAAATAAAAATGGTGAAAGCTGCAATTGGGAGAGCAGTAGATTAGTGATTATTCTTGTTTCAATTTGATGCATTATATCTGTTTGGAAACAAATTAAGTTAAATGCGTGTTTAGCTAGCAGGATCTATATATTTCAATCAGCATATCTGGAAAGCGATCAGCGGTGATGGATGAGGATTACGAGGAAGGTGTGTTGTCAATCCTAAGAGGAAGAGAGGGATGGAATGAGCAGTATTCTTCAATTTCTGAATTCAAACACCATTTGAACCAAGCTTCTCCTCTGGCAGAAGATAAATTACCAGAAGGGGGATGGGTATTGAGAAACGAGTATGATTCAAATAACACAAAAATCATAACTCTGCTCAAATACATCGCATCATCATGGCATGTGTACCATTGCCTGGTACAATTTTGGGGAGTAGACAAAGTGGAGGGGGAGAGGCGGCATCATTACCTCTCTACCTCAAATCAGCCATTTTATGGCAAACTCAGTAAGGGGGTTAGTTGGTACAGGAAGCTATGTATGGGTCGTGAGTATGCAGAACAAGAAGCAGAGCACCTTGGAGGGGTAGGACGGGCCTACCGAAACAAGCATCCTGAATCCACACCTGATTTGAGGCTCTACTCTATTAATGAGTTTCCACTGCGCGATGAAGCTGCTCGTTGCGGATTCAGACATTACTTGGCACTCCCTCTTTTTGATTTACATCAAAATCAATGCTATGGTGTGCTCGAGCTCTTATCTCATGATTCTGCAATGGATGAGATATTCTGCGTATTGGATCGAGGACTAAAGGTTAAGTTGATCTACTATAAATAATATCAAACATAATGCATATCTTAAGTTTCTCATTGCTTATTAAACATATATATTACAAGTCGTCTTTCATTTCTTACCATACTTGTTTCAATTCGAGGTGACTATTTTCAATTCAATAACTTACACACAGAGACTTAACACACACTGCAAAAGCTTAGCTTCCATGTATTTCAATTTCTCAATATATATTCCACGGAATCCGCTCTTCTAATCGATCTCACATATCATTTCATATAGATGGCACAGTTGAGGTCCGCTCACGTCGACTTCATTCCTATTGACCCCCCCTACAGAACGGTAAACGTATCACTTGATTATTGTTTATATTAATATTGATAAATGATGTTTCTTTGACATTGACATTGTTTCTTGAATTTTTCCCTTATTAATTATATATGTCTTATCACAGCCTGACAAATATAAGAAGCCACCTGCAGAGAGTGAAATCAGAGAGATCCTTGAAGTGGCTATTAAGGTAGTCCCCCGACTGTCTTTGGCACAAGTTTTGGTCCCTTGCAAGCAGTGTGCTAACATGAGCACTAACTTTTTCTGCATGGAGAGAAAATCTTTCATAGATGATCAGAATAAGATGATAAATATTTGCACCGATACTGATGATCATATATTCGACTATCTTCAAGCTAGTGAGTTCCATAATCTTCAAATAGATCTTAACTGCTTACACCTGAATTTATGTGATCTTACCATATCAAAGAATCCCTTGGCACACTATGCCGTGAAGGCTAGTCTGTCCCATTGTTTTACAATCTTTCTGCAGAGTGTGACCAATAGCAGCGATCTCTATGTCATCCAGTTTTTTCTTCAACCCAATTGTAGAGAGGATGCTTGTGGTGATTCATCTCTGCATTTGCTCTTAAGAATAATCGAGATGAAACTCAGAAGCTTTATTTTTGTATCGAGAGAAAAACTTCCGGAGGAATTACTAGTTAAATCAAGGCAGCCTAATGCAATTGAATGGGAATTTGTTGATCAATTAAATGTCATGAACTCTTTCAAGGAAAAAATTTCAGAGTCGAACTTCACAGCATACTTGGAGACGGGTGACTCATGCTGCCTAAGACCCTCCTCCGGAGTTAGTGGTAAAGGACGATGGGTTTTTTGCGGGCCAACCGAAGAAAAATTGGTTGAAAATGATGTTAAAAGTAACTCATTACTCTTACCCATATCGATGAAGGAGAAGATAGAAGATTTTATGAAGAAAATAGTAGTTAAAATTTGGAGAGACTATTGGATAGTACAGTTTTGGGTGCCTAAAATGGCGGAGGATAGGTGTTATCTAGAAACTTCAGATCAACCTTATGCTGTTGGTTGTCTTGCGAAAGGTTTAGCTTCATTTAGGAAGGAATGCATCAAACATCACTATTTTGTGGATGAAGAAACCAAAGAAGAGGAACTTGGACCCCCTGGACGTGTCTTTAGAAATGGGCATCCTGAAATCACCCCAGACCTCTTCCTCTACTCCTCTAAAGAATTTTCGATGAGAAATTACGCAGTGCATTGTGGTCTTCAAGGATATTGTGCTTTTCCGGTGTTTGAAAAACTCAAATCCAAGTGTGTTGGTGTGTTGGAGTTCGTAGGATTAACCTATTATTCTGAGCTTGAAGACATTGGAAGAGCATTGAAGGTAGGCTCTCTTTCTTTCTTCTCAATTCCCACATCTGTTTGCTTTATAATTTATTAATTCCATGTGAAAACAATGTTCAATTCCTTGTAGGAAGCAAAATTGCATTCGATACATAGCAACTTCCAACCAAATTTCTTGGCTGAACAGAAACCTGCCAATGTAAATCTCTACCTATCCTCTTTGAGTTTATTTAGTCACAAAATGTAATTATAGAAGCAGCTCCAACTCTTTCTTATTTGAGTTCTTGTGGAACATGTTCCGCCAAGAGCTTAGAGTTGTATTTTCATTAGCAACATTCTTATAGCTAACCAGCTAACTAGCTTGTAAAGATCTACTTCTGACAAGATATGTTCACTTTTGACCAGATCATTAATTGCAGGAAGGAAGCATTGGGTGAAGTCAGAGATGCATTTGATCTAATAAAAAAGATTCCCCATCTTCAAATGGCAAAGGTTTGGGTCCCTTATGATAGATGTGCTAGTGTCAATGGTTACTCCAAGTGCATGGAACTAGCATTGACTACTGAGGATATATTGGAATATATGCCTACAGATGAGGTTCACTGGACTCATGTGCAACCCAAAAAGGGGATTATTGGCATGGTACTCGAATCTGAAAGTAAATCATGCTTTTGCCAAAATTTAAGTGAATTTAGCATAGTTGATCAACCCGTAGCACACTTTCAAAGGAGAGAAAGGGTAGATGTATGCTTTGCAATTTGTTTGCAAAGTTCACATACTGCGGACCTCCTTTATGTTCTAGAGTTCTTTCTCAACCCAAGTCCACAGTATCTTCAGTCCGTTTTTAGCTTTCTACTGCCAATAATGAAACATAAACTTAAAAGCTTTAAGATGGCATCAGGGAAACAACTAGGAGAGGAATTTATAGTCGAAGTCATCAAATTTTCTGAAGCAAACCAACTTACTTCCACTGAATTAGACCTTCCAGACGTGTTTCCAATTAAATTTAAAAGTGTACAGTACGGCCAAAAGAAGCATTCATATACTGAAGAACAGCAGGAGTCCACAGAAATAGAACAGTGTAATGCTAATGCTTCCAATTTGAAGAGAATGGAGAGAGGAAAAGGGAAAATCGGTCTCCATCTTAGCCTTGAGGTTCTCAAGCCATATTTTGGGATGAATCTCGAAGATGTTGCACAAAAGCTTGGCGGTGAGTCTAAACATTTCCGAACAATTATTGTTCCACTTTTCAAGAAACTAAATTTCTCTATAAGTAAAGAATATGAATTTATCTTCTTGTTGCAGTTTCTAGATCAACATTGAAGCGTAAGCGTAAAGAATATGGCATCGATAGATGGCCGAATAACAAAAATCAGGCAATGAATCCATCCCTCTTTCTAAGAGAGAATGCTCGGGATCCTCATCAGGAGGATACCTCTGTCCACCAAAATGTGCTACATATGAACTTGCAAAGCACTGGACATCAAAGATTGAATTCGCAGGATAAATCTAAAGATAAAAATGACAATTCCCCCACGAAGGTTAATTTGTTCAAAAGAGGTGAATACGATGATGCTGCTGCCGCTGATGATGATGATGACATAGTGCAAATTATTGATGACAAAAATGCATTACAGGTATTTGATTATCATTCAAGCACAAAGAAATTTTCTTATTTCAAATGTGAATACTTTTGGAATGCATGTTAATTTGTATTGCAGGTAAAGGATGTTACATTGACAACGGGTTCTACAAATGTCTCATTACCAGGACCATTAAAAATCTTGCGTAGTTATGCCAAGCATGAACTGAATGATGGAAGAAGCATATTGATTGTGTTGGACAACGATGTTTTTGGCAATGAATGTAAAATTTATGTTCATTGCGAGGACATCATCCCTTTTTGTGACTTGGAGCCAATGTCAGGAAATTGTATAGTTGTATACATATGGTAAGCAATCCCTCACTATAACTATTATGTCAAATTGAATTTGACACGCTTTTACTACACTTGCGTTGTTTTGTTGGAAGGCACCTATACAACAAAATAAAGCAGGAGAACACCATGAGAAGATTTGAGTTCGTGAATCCATTTGACATATCGTATGTCCCAAATAGTAAACCACTTAGACGTGCATATGCGTTAGCAGATAGGTTAATTGCTACATCCCCGGATCAATTAGTGTTAGTACCATGCAATATAGGGTGAGTTAGTAATTGTAGTTCTATTATCAATTAATTAACTATATTTGAAGACTGTGTGCTAAGTTTGTGTCTATATGTTTTAGTGAACATTGGATTCTTACGGTCATTGAACCTTACAAGGAGGTTGTCTCTTTGTTGGACCCGCTTAATCATTGCATATGTGACAAGTGGGAGCATGCTGTGAACATGTAAGTTTTTAATCTTTTCATTGAAACTATTAATTTTAAAATGGTTAACTAATTATATTAATCCTAAACAGTTATAATTTGCAGAGCAATGAGCACGTTCAATGCAAACTTGGAAAAAAGCATAATAGAACGACCAACTTGGAAAATTATAAAGGTATTTATTCTTGTTGTTAACTAGTGTTTACTTGTACTTCAGCAACTAACAATTATTGTTTTGACATAGGTTCCTCGTCAACCTGACCTCAAGCAATGTGGATATTATGTGATGCGTTATATGAAAGAAATTGTTTGTGGTCTCAATACAATCGACTCCAGTGGTCTAAGTTCACTGGTAAAAAGTTACAATATAAATATTTATTTATCTATTCTTCTTATTATGAATAGATATATGATTTTGTTATTAAATTAGTTGTTAGCTTGTTACTAATATGTTTCATATGATTGTCTGTTATAGTTTGAAAATGAGGAGTATTCTCTAACAAATATTAATAAAGTTCGCATTGAGTGGGCACTTTGCGTGATACAAGGGCAAGCATAAGATCAATCAACAAGGTATATTGCGTTCTCTTTCTTTTGGTCATTGTTTACTTAGTTTCACTGTAAGTTCTTTGTGCCACGCCAACATGAGGTTCATATAATTGCTTTGCAAAAAAAAAAAAAAAAAAAATAATAATAATAATAATAAATAAATTCGCAAAAAATAAAAATGGTGTGTCATGAAATAATTTCGGCCCGGCCTGAAATTGAGGGTGACCTGATTAATGCTTCGAGAAAGTTTCATTTTTGATCTCGTAAAAAAATATGGTCCAAATATTTTTTATCCCGACCTTAATACTTTGTGTCTCAATTTTTTTTTAACAAAAAATTGTATCCCAATTCTTAGAAAAATAATATTTTTAGTGTCAATATTAATCGTCCAATTACGTCCAGGGTTGTAAATGAACCGAATTGAGCCGAATACTATGATATTTAAGAAATATTTGAGCTCGAGCTTGGCTCGGGCTTTTCTTTCTATCGTTTGAGCTCAATTCAACAAACATTTATCATTCTCAAATTTGACTGAAATTTGGCCGGTGAAATGCTCGAAAATTTACTAATTGAGTATGAGCTCGAATGAAAAAAAGAAGCTCGTTTAATTTACATATTCGAGCTAGCTCGAAAAAAAAAACTTGTTTAATTTACCCATTCAAAATATTTATAATATTCATGAACATGTTCATGAAAAGGTTTGATTAAACTCAAGCTCGAACATGTTCGAGAGTTGGGCAAACTGAATATTATTACGAGATCGAGTTCAATTTAAGGCTCGAGCTCGGCTCATTAACAAAATGAACAAGCCGAGCTACGAATATCTCATGAGCTACGAACAACCCTCGTTATGTTGGATAGTATTAATGAGACTGAAAAATAATGTTTCTTCTAAAAATCTATACCTATATAAAAAGTGTGGATGTTTCTTACAAAATATGATTTGCCTATTATGTCCACAATTTGCACTTAATTTAAGCGTAAAAACGTAATATAATATATTACAATTTTTTTTTAAACATAATATATTATATTTATTTCAAGTGTTTTGTTATAATTGAGCTCTACTACATAAAATTATCCCTAATATAAAATATTATAAATAATTATTTGTAAATATAATATATTATATTTCTTTAATTTCTTACAAAATATGATTTTCCTATTATATCCATAATATGCACTTAATTTAAAGGTAAAAAATAGTAATATACTATGTTATATAATTAATTCTTCACACATAATTTATTATATTTATTTTAATAGTATTGTACTATTCCAACTTTTCATCCACATCATATTAATTTTACAACAATTATTTCTCTATCATATCTACCGTAGCAAATAAGAAAAAAATTAAAAAATATAATCCCGCCACGATATAATATAGTATATAATTAATTCAGCACATATAATATATTATATTTAATTTGATAATTTAAATATTAATTTAATAGAATTGTATTATTATAATTTTTCATTCATCCACATGAATTAATTCTCCACCAATCTAGTCTATATAAATTACGTTCGAATGAAGAGATTGAAAAATAAATGCTTGAATTTATAGAAATATTATAAACTAACCGGATGATACTTAAGAAGTTCTCTATAAAAAATCAAGAATTTATTCTCCATCAATCATCATATAATTAATCATTATCACGTGTAATATATTATATCTATTTCAATAGTATTGTACGATTATAATTCTTCATTCACATCAATTAATTCTCCACCAATTATTTCTTCATCATATCAACCATAGCAAACTAGAAAAAACTATATTAATCCTACAGTAATATAATATATTATATAATTAATTCTCCACGTATAATATATTATATGTTATAATTTAAGTATGATTTTAATAGAATTGTACTATTACATAGTTTATATAGATTATGTTGGAAAAACAATCGATCAAATGCTTTGAAGAAATGTCAAATAACTTAAAATAATCAGTCGTGACAAACTCGACTAAACGAATACACAATTATCACAGAGATGAGTTTATAATCAATAAAGATGTCACGTCATCAGTTGTCTATAGCAAAACTGATCTATACAAAGATAGAGAAGACGTAGAAGTTTTTGCTTTGTTCTAAATCATGTTATATGGTATATGAAAGAAAATTGAAAAAAAATGGTTCCATAATATATACAACCAAAATGCTAAGTTTTAATTTATTAAGTGAAATTGATGTGTTCACTCTCATTCATATGATTAAGACTAGTTCCAATTAAATTTATTGAAACTAAATTTCAACTTCTTTATTTATGGTTGGGCTCGGATAATGTTGACTGCACCAAGAAGACATGTCAGATAATATATGTTGAACTATTAGAATATATATCTATTAAAGTGAATGAAAAACACATAAAAAAAGTTCATGATGAAGATAAATATAAGAATTGATTAATGTAGAAAATTTTGGGGGCGCTATTTTGAAAGTTGCTAGACAAAGTTTTAAAAATATGGTTAATTATAAAACAAATCACCAACTTTATACGAATTTATAATTTATACATGACTTTTAAAACATTACAATAATAATAAATTTTAAATTTTGGTTCAAATGTTACCTTTTTCTAACTTATTAATTTATAATTTGAGAAATTTAGAATATAATATTGGTTGGTTTTATAATTATATATAAAATATTTTATATTAGATTATTCAGTTAATTAAGAATAGTTATTTAAATTCCGCGGGGATGAATATTGCACAATTTTTTAGAATATGGATTATGTTGACTACCTATAATCATATGATTGAGAATAAACAAACATAGTCCAATTACTTATAAAAGAGTTGAAATAGAAGAATCAAATATTTTCCCCTTAGATTGAACTACAAATTATTTAAAATAATTTTCAAACTATTTAGCTAAACATAATACATATAGAACAATAATATAATTCATAGTTATATGTAGAAGTGTTGTACATTGTGATTTTTTTATAGAATGATAAATATATATTAGGTGTTTTGGTTGAATGAGAATAATTAAATTCCTCGGGTGGAAGGAATTTATATTGCACATATTTTAGAATATAGATTTCTACCAAAATGGTGATTACCAATTTTAAAACATATCAATCATAAGAATGGGAATGAACATTCTCTGTTAGTTGAGGAAATAATTGAATTGAGAAATTGAATAGTTTTTCCTTAGATTTGTACTACTAATTAAATTAGTTAATCATTGAATCAAGAATTACAACTGAAAATCAAATTATATTTTTCATAAAAAAATTGTAAACAATGTATAACATTTTAAAAATATATCGAAAATGAAACTTTGAACGCATTTTACCACAACAAACTATTAACCAAATTTTGACCATTTTTTATTAATTAATTTTATGAATAAAATAACTTGTGTGCTAAAAAAATAAAAAATAAAATAAAAAGTGAGAGTAGAGATCCGCTAGTTTCAATTTGTGTGTGCCAACATTAAATTTGTATATTGTTAATGATGTTTTTTGTAAAAATAAAATTTAGTATATTATAACTAATCATAATTAATATTTATGGCTATAAAAATTGAAATTTTAAAAAATTATATACATTAAGTTTAGAATTTTAGCATTTCTGTATCATATGAGCAACACATGTTGCTATAATAATGAAGGTTTTTTTTTAAATCTTTAAACACGTGATATTTATACATTCCACACCATTTTAATTTAGTTAAGTTATTTTTAGTTTTATTTGTTCAATATAGTCATTTATATTACAATAAAAATATAATATTAAATGTATGTTCGGATAAAATATACACAAAAAATAGTTAATATTTTGTAACATGTCTAATAATTAAAATAGTTCAATCAATTCAGTGTATCGTGATATACGTAAATTAATTGATAACATAAAGTAGTTAAAAATATAATTTACTTATGAGATAAACTATGTTAATTGATGTACGATAAGGTGTTTTGTCATGATAGTAAAAAAATCATATAATTAATACTATTTTGAACTCATTAACTTTTTAGTAAGTTTACTTAACTTTATACTGATTTTTTCTGAAATGGATGATGCAAGATTTTGTGAATTTATATTAATTAAAAAATTTTATTTTTATTAGACGGTTAAGTCAACATAAAAATTGTTGAATGGAAGATTTGAATTGTGCTAATACATATATACGTCAACACTCTAAGAAGGTTTAGAATTTTTGTAAAAAAAAGAATCTTGAGAAAGGATACATCTCTCTCTCTCATCTTACTCCATTTTACTGTTTAATTGCTATTATTTTATTGCTTAAAATACTTTGTCATGTAACTGATATAATTTCATTGCATAAGTGGTACAAAGTAATTATGCAACAAAACATTAACAATTATATAATAAATTCATATAGAAGATATATAACCAACAAAAACATTAAGTATTAAATTTATATACATTAATAAACAATGAGCAAATTAATTAAATCAACATGTCGCCTTCTTTCACGATTTCATCAACTCTCACGGCCGTCCATTAATTAATTAATTTTTTTTATGATCGTCCATTATTTAGTAATTTTTTAAATACAAATATTATAAACATGATTGAGTTTCTCAAACACCTCTAACCGTTTTTAATCTTTGGGGAATCTAAGATATAACGTATCCATATTTTATGTAGCTAATAATTTCTTTCCATAATGATTTCATAGTATTTTTATATAACACACCTCTATGAATTAATCTACATTCATCACGCCTAATTGCACATAATTAAATACCAACAATTGATCAAGAAAAATAAATGGATCAGATTTATTCTCATTTCTCACATGAGGATTCTTTCTCACAAAAACCTAACCCTATGTATATATATATATATATATATATTAAAATGAAAAAATTATAAGCAAATTAAAAGACTATAAAGTCTGAGTTTGTGTTTGAATAGTTACAATTTAATTATATTTTATGTTTATATTTTTCTTCTTATTATTGATTAATCTAGAATTTTTCAATACTATTAAATTTATAAATTGATATATATATATATATAAATATATAATGAAATATATTTCTTAAATTGACCGCTCAAATATAGTATAGTAAAATTATGCAAATTTCAATAATTAATTTAAGTAAATTAGTTGAATTGCGTGCGATGCACGCTTTTTCTGCTAGTTGAGATAAAAAAGTCGAAAAGTAAATATTGGGACAAACAATAAATTTAGTTAACTTACAAAAATACTTACAACTATTAAAGTGAACCATATTTTAGAGTTAATAAATTTCAAAATCAGGAGTCATAACGACTGAATGAAAGTTTGCCGGAATTGATACTATGTGCATTCTCTATGATATTATTTGTTTCTCCTTCATGTTGGTTAAATCAACGTTCCACCAAAATCCAATCATGGTTTGAGGGATAAAAATATGCTTGTTTGATTGTTTTTTAGTGGAAAACCAAATAATACGAGATTGGAAAAAAGTGTATTAGAAGATCAAAACGAGTAAAACAACCGTGTTTTAATTAGCTTTTTATATATAGTAATTTTTTTATTTTTTTTTTAGTAAAAACTTAAAACAAGTGGGATGAAAATGAAAACAAAACATGCACTTATATTTCGTGTAAAAGCAAAAAAATAACAAGAATATTACACGTAATAATGCACCATTACTTATCGAAACTCGAAATTGAAATGCAGGGAAAAGAAAGCAACTTGGAGAAAAGAGAACCCTAAAAATGCCACGCTGAATAAAGCGAACAAAGCTTGACCTCCATGCCTCTTCTTCCGGCATTCCTGTTCAACTTCCTCATGACTCATACCCTTCTTCTTCAACTGGAAGAAAATATTATATTAATTTTATTTTTATATTGAAATAAATTATATTCATTCAGCGTAGTTATTTGGTTCACTTATTCATCAGTATAAAATGTAAACTGCAAAAACAATAAATAGTTGAGATGACAATTAGAGAGAGAAAGAGTGGAATAATGGAAAGAGAAAATGGAAACAGAGTGAGAAACATTTAACCAATATCAATGAACAAATTGCATCATATTGCGTGTTGAATCCGTATGTGGGAAAGATGAGTGTTAGGAATTCAATCACAGATGGTTTCCAGAGGAAATCCACACTGCTCTAAATTTCCCACAAAGTTTGACGATGAAAAGGTTTGAAATTGGGAACCAGGTGGGATTCGTCCAGATAACTCATTATTGGATAAATTCAAGAATGAGAGGAAGTTGAGATTTGCCAGATTTTTTGGGATCTCCCCTGGTAGCTGGTTTAAGGAAAGATCCAGTGATCCAAGCTCTTTCAACATCCCAATTATGTTGGGAATTTTTCCTGTGAAAGCGTTGTGGGATTGGTTGAGAAGGTAGAGTGAACTCAGATCACTAACTGTTTGTGTTATTTCCCCACTGAATTCATTGCATGAGAAATCAACCATGGTAAGATTATTAGGTCGTCCCAAGTCATTTATTTTGGTCGATTAGCCCTCCGACTCTCTGAAAACCTAGTTCAACAAGAGTTGTGTCATAGAAGTTGATTTAAATTTTTATCAAGTCTTAGTAAATTGTGTTTGTTCAACTTCTCGGCTCGTATCAACATCTTAATTAATTGGATCTAAATTTTGAGAGCAGGTCTCTCATACACAGGATGTATATAGGTCTGGGCCAATCAGACTAACCCCAGATCCATTAAGAATGGAAAAAAAGGGTCATAAAAATGTCTGCGTGTGGAGTATACGAGCTAGGGGGTCTGTTCATAGAGTAAATCGACATCTATAGCTTCGGAGTACTGGTACTGTTAGTAGTGGTGACGGACCAATCCGCCATCACCATTGAAGCTAAGATTAAAAACATTTTTTATTAAGTCAAAATGACAATTTAAAAATTTACCTCTTAAATTTAATAAAAACAAGTATGTAACATAATAAAATTAAATCTTATAATCTTATATCTATCATATACAAGCGTAGTTAAATCTTACATAATCTGGTGTGCGTCGTAACTTTCATTTCAATGCTCCTATACCATTTGTCCATACAAACTTAAACAGTAGTTTCTTTCACAAATTGACTCAACAATCCAACTAGTTACGCCCCTAACTTCTAATGATCATATTCTATAGCTAGCCTGCGTCCAAAATTAAGTGATTGCTATTATTTAACTGTTCTTTCAAACATTTCAATCGAGAGATCGTCACACACACACACACACACATATATATATATTATATTTCTTATGCGCCTGATCTACCAAGTCATATGATAGTATATTGTTTTGCCCACCTTCCATCCCCCAACAGCTTTAATTTGAAGAAGTAAATGCTTTAAAAATCTATTATTAATTGATTTTAACTTCTCAATTGTCAACTAATATAATTAGCTACAGATGATCTCACCTATCCAAATCTCAGATGTATGTTTCGCTGAATTTTTCAGCACATCAATCTATCAGGGTGTAGTGGTTATAAAATAAACCATGTAGTGGGTATAAAATAATCCAGTTAAAAAATGATTATTTCATTTTCAGGTATAAGTAATTAATTGTACTATTCATGATTTTCAGTGCACAATAATAAATTTATAGGTAAATTACATTTTAATACTTACATTTTGAACTCATTTTCAAATATACTCAACTTTTTTAAATTAACAAAACAATAACCACTTTTTCAAATTTTTGCGACTCTAACATTTGGTAAATTTTACGGCCCAAAAATCGTTCATACTTGATTGTATTTTAAGATTTATTGTTCAGAGGATTTGTATTTACGTGGTTGGTGAAGTAGAAATATTAAAAGTCAATCAATTACATTGGATTTGTGGCCTGAAAAATTAATTAAATGTTAGATTTGCAAAAATTTTGAAAAAGTAGGTACAACTTTGTTAATTTTGAAAAAGTAGACTATTTTTGAAAAAGAGCTCAAAAATATAGGTATCAAAGTGTAATTTATACCAAATTTAGGGGCAAACATGTCTTTCAACACAAAAAAGGGTTGGACTAGAAGTGATTTTTTCCGAAACATAACAAATCTAAAATTTTCAACTTTCTATTAACTACTCCCTCAGTTTCAGAAAGATTGAGGTCGTTTTATGTTTTAATTCAAAAAATTAAATTGTTAAGCGTAGTCTATGAGCTTATGCGTTAGCGTCAAGCATGTACACTGTGTGAAAAGGATTCACTAATTATATTTAATGATTTATATTTATTTTGAAAAAAAATAATTAAGTGGCCGAAGCACAAGCTCTCGCAAACTGAAGGTGATTTAATTTTAGGGTTAAATAATTTTAGGGCAAATGTTCGTTTTGATCCTATAACTATTTGTGTAGGAGCGCTTTGATCCCTATTTATATTTTTGGTTCAAAATGATCCTATAACTATTTTAAAGGTTTAATTTGGTCCCTATTTTGATCCTCCAACTATTTTAACGCACACTTTTCTCACTTTGAATCCCATCGAGCCTCGTGCTTGGGCTAGACTATTTAAGCTTGTTCAATGGTGGGCCTATAAAATAGCAACCCTACTCACATTTTTTGGTTGGGGAAATTGGTGTAATGGGACCTACTCATTTTGACACCTCTACTATACTGACAAATATTTTTTAAATTAATATTAATCATCATTTACTTTCCAGCTAAGAATGATATAATTGCCAGCATGTGAAATGAGTTGTAATGTTCATCGAATAAAGCCGCAATTTGATAGTATTAGGTGCAATGAATACTGATACACTCCCCTATATAAACAGAGTTCTCCACTCAGAAAATATCACAATCACTAAAAAATCCCTATTCATTTTCCCAATATTCTGAAAAACCTACCTAGGTCACAACTGCGGGTTCTTGACAATGCAAGTGATTTCATAAATTTTGTTAAAACATAACGTTGTCGAGATTTCACCCAAATGGTATTCCCTATCTTACCACCTTTCGTTATCTTTTAGAAATTTATTTTCAGAAAAGTATTAATTGATATAGGTAATGTTTTTTATTATTTTGTATAATGCACACAATCATCTCTATTTTGGGGTTTTTTTTACTATATATATTTATTTATTTAGGTAACTTTTTTTATTATTATTTTGTATAGTGCACACAATCATCTCTATTTTGGGTTTTTTTTTTAACTAACTCCTTATATTTATATCTTTAGTTTTGAAATTATGTTTTTAATTTGTTAGGATTAGATTTGTTAATTAGGATGGGCTGACCCCACCCGAAGGTGTTCGGGTCAATAAAATTGCGGCTCACATCTGCCCAAATTTCAGGTTGGACTGTGCCAAAGGCTTAATATGCACTTTTTACCTAGCCCATTTGGGTCAATACCTTTTTTTTTTTGTAAGATTGGGTCAATCCAAACTTATTTTGAGCGTGTAAATCGTGGCCTAATCCAGCCTAAAATTGGGTCACTTTTGCCAGCTTTAATTACAATGTATCACCTCCCCAAAAAAAATATTGTCTTCTACAAGTGGTTTTATATTTTTTTACCATCACAAAAAATAACAATATCTTATATGCTATGCTATCATAGTCGTTCTTTGTATTTGATTTTTGTTTGCAATGACTATGTATAAATTAATATATTTATTTTTCCTAAAAAGAATATTTATTGTATAAAATATCTAGATTAAAATACTTTATAATGATATTGGTGATAGGTAGAAGTTGGTGAATTAAAGCCTTTACTTTTCCCAGATACTGTAGTTTAAACTTTCTAAAATTGTTATATTATTATTTTTATTTTTTACGAGTATCTCATATTTTCAAATCCAAACCCCACCCACAAGCAACACATGTTATAATTGTAAACACATGTATTTTCCTAATTTTCTTTCTTTTTAATATCTAATTTTAATTTGACATGAAAACTTTTTTTTTTACAGTAACATCTCTTTTATAGATATATATACCCTTCCGACAACTTGTTTTTATTTTATTTTTAATTTAAAATGTTGTCCAATGGAACTTACATTGGAATATGTTTTTTTTTTTTATTTCAAGTAGTCCAAATGGGCACCTGTTGGCTGGAATTCGAATTTTGGTTGGACAGTTTCCATTGGAATTTGACAATTTTTTCATCAATGCAGGTAATATGAGTGATGCCCTTGAATCTTTTGGAGTGGCATGCTCAAAATCCGATGATGAAGGGAGTAAAGTGGAAAATGCAACATTACTAGCTCAGCAAGAAGTTAGTAATGGCAATTACTTGCATTCTCCTACAACTTTGGGTGATATAAACAATGATTTAAAATATTTCCAATGGCATTTACGAAAAGAGGAGATCATAATTGTCCATGATTTATATATATGTCGTTCTAATCCACTCGATATAATAATGACAACATCAAAAGTATTATGGGTAAATTACAATAAATGTCTCAAAAAAATGGAATCTATAGTTGATATATTATTCATCCAATATTATACCATTTATTACTTTCCAAAATGTCAAAAACTAATACTTTTTGTTTGCATTAAAATGATGATTTACACCTCACATGGGGTTTTGCAATTTCAACCCTTTGAAATATTTAATCGTTGACATTTGTAATTAGTTGAATATTTTATGAATTTTTAAATTTTATTTTATGCTTCAAATTTATTTTAACAACACTATAACAATTTTAAAAATATTTAATATTGTTATTTGAAGTATGTTGAGAAATATTTTTGTTGATTGTTAAATAGAGGTATTTGAATGCATTAAATGAGAGCAAATGTGAGGAAAAATGTGAATTTCTACTTCGATTGTGTAGAATGGTACTTTGTGAAACAAAATTAAATCGATGAAATATTGACACTTATTCAAAACTGGATGGAGTATATATTTGCATCTACGTTCATTCTGATTTACTCGATATAATTATAACAACAATGTAAGTATTATGGGTAAATAACAATAAATGCCTAAAAAACGAAGTATGTGGTTCACGTATTGTTCAACCAATTTTATACCATTTATCACTTTCCAAATTATCAAACGCAAATTACTCCGGCCTTCATTAAAATGCAGATTAACACCTTGATGGCTTTTGCTATATAAACCATTTGAAATATTTAACCATTGGTTTGTAATCAGTTGAATATTTTATGAATTTCAAACTTTTATTTTATGCTTCAAATTTATTTTAACAATAATATAACAATTTTAAAAATATTTATTATCGTTATTTGAAGTATGTTGAGACTAATTTTTGTTTATTGTTAAATAGGATGTTTGAATGCATTAAATGACGACAAATGTGAGAAAAAATGTGAATTTGTACCTGGATTGTAAAGAAATGATACTATTTGTGAAACAAAATCAAAGCGATAAAATGACACTTATTCAAAATGGATGGAGTATATATTTGCATTTTTGTCGTTCTAATCCACTCGATATAATAATGACAACATCATAAGTATTATGGGTAAATAACAATAAATGCCTCAAAAAAATGGAATCTATAGTTGACATATTATGCACCCAATATTATACCATTTATTACTTTCCAAATTGTCAAAAACTAATAATTTTTGCCTGCATTAAAATGCTGATTTTCACCTTAATGGGTTTTGCAATTTAAACCATTTGAAATATTTATGCGTTGACTTTTAATTTGTAATCAGTTGAATATTTTATGAATTACAAAATTTTATTTTATGCTTCAAATTTATTTTAACAACACTAGCTATAACAATTTTAAAATATTTAATATCATTATTTGATTTATGTTGAGACTTATTTTTGTTGATTGTTAAATAGAGATGTTTGAATGCATTAAATGAGGGCAAATGTGAGGAAAAATATGAATTTCAACTTCGATTGTGTAGAATGATACTCTTTGTGAAACAAAATTAAAGCAATGAAATGACACTTATTCAAAACTGGATGAAGTATATATTTGCATTTATGTTCGTTCTAATCTAGCTACTCGATAATATTAATTGTCATTTACTTTCCAGCTAAGATTGATATAATTTCCCGCATGTATAATGAGCTGTAAGGTTCATTGAATGAAGCCACAATTTGATAGTGTTAGGTGCATTGAATACTAGCACAATCCCCTATATAAACAGAGCTCTCCATTCATAAAATATCACAATCACTCACAAAACCCCTATTCATTTTCCCAGTGTTCTAAAAAACCCTAGCTACCTAGACACAATTACATGTTCTCGACAATGCAAGTGATTTCATAGATTCAACCAAACATAACGTTGTCGAGATTTCACCCATATGGTATTCCCTCTTCTACCACCTTTCGTTATCTTTTAGAAATTTATTTTCAGAGTAATATTTATTGATTTAGATGATAACTTTTTTTTTTAATTATTTTGTATGCACATAATCATCTCTACTTTGGTTTTTTTTTTTTTTACTATCTCCTTATATTTATATCTTTAGTAAAGCTATGTTTTTAATTTGTTTGGATTGGAGCTGTCAATTAGGCTGGATTGACCCATCCCGAAAGTGTTTGATTCCATAAAACCGTAGCCCAGTCCTGTCCAAATTTCAGGTCGGGCCAAGTTGAGGCTTATCATTTATTTTTTACTAGATGGCCCAACCCATTTGGGCCAATACCTTTTTTTAGTAGGACCGGGTCGACCCAAACTTATTTTGAGCGTGTAAATCGTGGCCAAGTCGTTCCGAAAATTGGGTTGGGCCAGGTCATTTTTGCCACCTCTAATTACGTTATATCATCACCTCGGCAAAAAATATTGTCTTCTACAAGTAGTTTTATATTTTTTTACCATCACAAAAATACAAATATCTTATATGCTATGCTATCATTGAGTGACAAATATCATATATGCTATGCTATCATTGATTGACAAATATCTAATATCATAGTTCTTTGTATTTGATTTTTGATTGCAATGGCTATGTATAAATTAATACATTTATTTTCCTATAAAAATGTTTATATTGTATGAAATTTCTAGATTAAAATACTTTATGATATTGGTGATAGGTAGAATGTAAAGCCTATACTTTTCCTAGATACTATAGTTTAAACTTTCTAACATTGTTATGTTTTTTTTTTTTTTTTAAATTACCAATATCTCATATTTTCAAATCAAACCTCACCCACAATGAACACATGTTATAACATCTAATTTTAATTTGATATTAATTAAAACTTTTAACAGTAACATCTGTTATACGGATATACCCTTTCAACAACTTGTTTTTATTTTATTTTAAATTTTAAATGTTGTCCAATGGAACTTACATTGGAATGTTGATTTTTTTTATATTTTATTTTCAATAGTCCAACGAGCACCTGTTGGAATGTTCGATTTTTTTCATGATGTTGGTCCCACGGGTGTACTGTTCTCTCTGTTAGACTTTAAAATTTGTCCAACGGATTTTGTACTTGTCGGATAGTTTCCATTGGAATTTGACAATTTTTTCATCAATGTTCATGCCAATGTAGGCGGCAAGATGACTGTTTCCCTTGAAACTTTTGGAGTGACATGCTCTAGATCCGACGATCAAGGGAGTACAGTGGAAAGTGCAAAATTTCTAGCTCACCGAAAAGATAGTAATGGAACTTTGGGTGTTATGAAGAATGATTTGAAATATTTCCAATGGCATTTACGAAAAGAGGAGCTTATATATAACTGTCGATGATGTGGTAAGTTGAGGATTGATTTCAAGGTGATTTAAGCTTAATTACCTGTTTTTAGTTTTTACTAATTATTGGGTTGGATATTAGTGCTCAAATGTATTTTTGGTGCCCACCTATTATCTGGCTTAAGCATTGAATCTGATTTAGTAAGACATTACAGCTATCTTTTTGGCTAATATTTATGCCAATATTCTTATTGATTTGATTGTTCAGGAAACGTTACAGGTATATATTTATGCCAATATTCTTGAATTAACATGTAATTAATTGTTGCAGTTTTGACCTTTTTTCAATATGAACTTTCACCCTCAAAACCAAGTGCTAAACCAACACAAGACCTACAAGACAATCCATTATAGATAAAGAGAAGAAGAAGAAGAAAGCCCATGTGTTCCTCCAAAGCAAACATACAACTAAAAAGGAGAAAGCTAGGGACGTTAACTAGAAATGACAAGAATACCCTAAACAGACATACATTTTCAGTTGGAGATTTTAGTTTTTAGAACCGGAAAACAGACATACATTTTCTATGTTGGAAAAGTACTTGCATAATAGGAACTATATATTCAACCTTTTTTTTTTCAGTTTTGGATCTTTGTTTCTCAAACTAAAAAAAAAACAGAATTTATGAACTTAATTATATCTGTGAATCATGTTCTATTAGCTTTCTGCAGTCTACTATATATTTTGTTCTGAAAAGAGCCATTCAATTACCTGAATCATGAGATTAATACGCTTTCAGAGTTTTGAACATTTCCCACTGTTTTGATAATGTACGTAAATCTCTATTACGGAAAAGGGTTCTCGTAATGGTGGATTTGGTAACATGTACTTCTAGAAATATACTTGGAATGATATATGTTAAAATAGGCATATTCTACTAACTTTATTAGCACTTCTATCACTTTATATTTGGAGTTCTCATCAATTTTTAAAATGGTTTTCTCTGTTAATGTGTTGGTTTTGGTTACGACAGAGAAAAAGAAGTGAAAAAAATTGTCATCATTGCCACAAAAATGATAAAGAAACAGTTGTTGGATGCATCACTAGATGGTGAGAATTTTTCTTGCAATAGGCATTCTATATTCTGTAATTCAATCATGACATTCACTCTATGAGATTCCCTGACTTGAATCAATCTTGGGCATAAGTAATCCACTCACCATCAACTGCTACTCACCAGTGACCGGATTTGAGTAAAGCAATTATGAGATATGCTATTCTTAGCTCTTAACTTTGGAGTTATCCGGGCTTCCTACCCTGATAACTGGACAAGTTTCATATGCATTCCAGGGTTCTGTATCGTGGTTAGACTAATAATATAAGTGTAAAAAGTTTTGCATATAAAGTTTGTTGTTGAGATTATTCTCTTGATTTTACTACGAGTACTACGTGTTCTCTGATCAGCATTTTTTGGTTCTTGTATTGCAGAACTTGCCAATCCCAGACTTAAAGCTTGGCACGGCAGAGAAAATCAAACACTCTCACGATATTGTAAGAGTATTGCTCCCTTCTCTAAAGAAATTTGTTGCTGAAGAGAACATGGAAAGAGAACACGAGGCTAGATTTCAAGGTGACTAATACTAATATAAGAATTTTTGAACATTCTGCTGTTTATATTTTTCTCTTTTCACTAGATTTTTATCACCCTTGTGTGAAACTTACTAATTAAGATATGCCATTTGATGCCTTAGCATGTGATAAAATTACGTTACTTGGTCGGATGTTTCATATTTCCTTCATTCAATATTGCTAATTTTTGCAATAGAGAAGGGCTGATCAATCAATAGTTCGGTATGTAACTTGTTTAATTTCCTGAAGAGGTTTAGTTGTGCCTTGGTGTCTATCTTCATGACTTTGGAAATATCAAGACATTCTGAACTTCTAATTTCTGAAAATACTATATATACTATTTTTTAATGTGTGTAAGTTCTGTTGGCATAAAAAAGATTTTAGTCTTTTTCCTTTGACGTATCTTTATTACTTCTTGGAATGAAATGGTAACCAAGAAGATTTTGTGACTTATAGCACTAAAACATTCTGATGAATATGGATTATGATTTGACCTTTATATGAAAAGCATAATCATGCACATCACTAATATAAGAATGTCTGAATAATCTAGTGATTATCTGAAATGAAAAATTAGTTAGTTTTCTCTTTTTGTCCCTATTTCTTTTACTACATAAATATGCTGCGTTTCGTTTATATCCTAGAAATAAATCATCTAGCTGGGCATGTTGGCATGTTTGAGGTTGAGTTCGGTTTAAGTTTTGTGCCAATATTTTTGACATGCCAATGAGGTAATTTATGTTTAATATGACAAAGATCAACAGTATGTTGTGTTAAATACTAAAATGTTTATTTTTTGAAATGGTGTGTTCTTATAAAGTATGTTGTTGGAATTTGGAAGGGAGGAACATGCATGTTGATAAGATTATGAGGCCATTCTTATCTCTTTTTTCAAATTTTTATCTTATTTTATAGGAATGATGCGACAAGCAATCACATGAAAGCGCCTCACGTGGATTCAGATGTCCAAGAGACGCGCATACCTTTACACGATCTCATATTCATGAAGCAAGACATGGAGACGAAGATATCCACATCGCAGAAACAAGGCCATCTGGTTCAACCTCATATGAGGGCCTATATGGAAAAAAGCATTAAAAATTTTCTTGTTAGAATTAACAAGGAAATGCAGAAAAAACTTTGTGGGGACTTCTTCTTCATGACTAGTGATAAAGTTGAATTTGCTTTTTTGTTTCAATGAAATGTAACTCGTTGAATTTCAGTAATGGAGTTAAGCACGTTCAATTATCATCTTTTTCTTTTCTCAAAAAAAAAAATACCATCTTTTTCTTATTTTTATTTTGGCTAAATTGCACTTTGATACCTATATTTTAAAATTTAATATTCGATCAATTTAATTTTCCAGCTTGGAAATCATAGGTGATTTATGCGATTGTGAAAATAGAAATCTTAAAATACAATTAATTATGTGGGATTCGGGGTCGGAAAATTTATCAAATGTTAGATTTTGCAATTTTTTTTGAAAAAGTGTGTATTGTTTTATTAATTTTAATTTAAAAAAGTAAACGAGAAGCTGCTCTTTGTGGGAACTATCTTTACCAAAAGGCACTAAGCTACACCATTGTATATATATAGGGCATTATAAGCATTGGAATCTGATCTGAGTTTTAGTATATATTGCACTAAACGACGGTGTGTCAGCTAGCCCTTCGTACTATGAATCCTATCGAGCCTCCTAAACTCGTTAAATGGTGGACATATAAAATAGCAACCATACTCACACATTTTTGATTGGGGGAGTTGATGTGATGCGAACAGCCTCTGCCATACGGGCAAATATTTTTAAATTAATATTAATTGTCCTTTTGGCTTGGGGAAGTTGGTGTGATCAACAGCGGATCTATGCTGGGGCTACGGGTTAGGGGTGGGTCGGGTTATGGGTTAGGGTAAAAATTTAAAGAAAACGACATCGTTTCGAGCCGAGTTAATATCCTCCGTTAGGGCTCCATCATACAATGACTCAATTGACACGATTTTAAAAACACAGTAGCCCAATTGAACCAAAAAAAGTTCTAGTGGGTCAATTGAGCCCCCAGATTAGTTTAGTGGCCTATTTGGCCCTTATCCCTTTATAAATATTGCACATTAGTTAAATTACTATCTTTACTAGTTAATTTTAAAATCTAGGTTATTTTTTAATATAGATTATATATTTATTATATTAATTTCAAATTTAAATTAATAGTGAATTGTGGTTGAATTTTTCTTATTTATTTATATATTTTTATTTGAAATTATTAATCTATGTTATTCACATAATTTATTTTATAAATTATATATTGTGAAGTTATCCCTTTTATTATTTTGTCACTCTTGAAAACCTAAAATTATACTTATTTACATCAAATGATTTGTACGAATTCATTCTTTTGAATTATCATTGCTATACATAACCAATTTAATTTAGATTAATAAATAATTATAGAAAACATCATTTCAAAATTATTTTATTCTAGCTATTATTTTTAATTATTTATTTTAGTAAACAACAATCTTTCTATTTTATTTGGGCTGGAAGAAAGTTGAATATAAAGACATTGTTTCACTAAAGAAAGTAAGAAAAATTGGATATCCGTTGTTTCAGAAAAATTGGATATCCGTTGTTTCACGAACACAATTATAAAAAAAATTAAATGCATAAATATTAGCAGTCATTCCTTTCTCAGCCGCACAAGCAAAAGGAAAGCGCAAAGACTCGCTGCTCCGCCCCCAAGAAAAAATTCTGGATCCGCCATTTTGACGGTTATGATACTAGCAAATATTTTTAAATTAATATTAGTCGTCATTCACTTTCCAGCTAAGATTGATATAAATGTTATCATGTTAAATGAGCTTTGGTGTATTATGCACTGAACCATGGTGCGTTAACTAGCCCCCCATACTGTGAATCCCATCGAGCCTCGTGCTTTGGCTAGACTATTTAAGCTTGTTAAATGGTGGGCCTATAAAATAGCAACTCACATTTTTTGATTGGGGAAGTTGGTGTAATGGGACCTACTCATTTTGACAGCTCTACTATACTAAGAAATATTTTTAAATTAATATTAATTGTCATTTAATTTCCAGATAAGAAGGATATAATTGCCAGCATGTGAAATGAATTGTAATGTTCATCGAATAAAGCCGCAATTTGATAGTATTAGGTGCATTGAATACCGACACAATCCCCTATATACACAGAGTTCTCCATTCAGAAATATCACAATCACTCAAAAACCTCCTATTCATTTTCCGAGAAAATCTACCTAGGCCACAACTGCATGTTCTTGACAATGCAAGTGATTTCATAAATTCAGTCAAACATTACGTTGTCGAGATTTCACCCAAATGGTATTCCCAATTCAACCACCTTTGGTTATCTTTTAGAAATTTATTTTCAGAAAAGTATTTATTGATTTAGGCAACTTTATTTTATTATTTTGTATAATGCACACAATCATCTCTATTTTGGGTTTTTTTTAACTATATTTATTGATTTAGGTAACTTTTGTTTTTATTATTTTGTATAGTGCACACAATCATCTCTATTTTGGGTTATTTTAACTACACAATCATCTCTATTTTGGGTTTTTTTTAACTAACTCCTTATATTTATATCTTTCGTTTTGAAATTATGTTTTTAATTTTTTTAGGATTAGATTTGTTAATTAGGATGGGCTGACCTGACCCGAAGGTGTTCGGGTCAATAAAATTGTGGCTCACACCTGCCCAAATTTCAGGTTGGACTGTGCCAAAGGCTTATTATGCACTTTTTACCTAGCCTATTTGGGCCAATACCTTTTTTTTATAAGATCGGGTCGATCCAAACTTATTTTGAGCGTGTAAATCGTGGCCTAGTCCAGCCTAAAATTGGGTTGGGCTGGGTCACTTTTGCCAGCTTTAATCAGAATATATCACCTCCTCAAAAAAATATTGTCTTCTACAAGTGGTTTTATATTTTTTTTTACCATCACAAAAAATAACAATATCTTTTATGCTATGCTATCATAGTTCTTTGTAGGGATAAGGGTCACGCAGATCCTGTACTTTTTGGCAGGGACCTCCTAGGCCCCTGTACTTTTTTTTGGCTCAATTGGGCCCTTAAACTTTTTTTTTCGGCTCTATTAGGCCCCTCCGTCAAGCCCCCTCCTGACGGGGCCGTTAACTCTAGATAAAACGACGTCGTTTCATCAATTTTCCAAATAAAAAAAGGGATAAGCATCACGCAGGCCCTGAACTTTTTTTTTTTAGCTCAATTGAGCCCCTCCGTCAAGTTCGTATTAAAATGACGTCGTTTTATGTGTTATTCAAATAAAAAAAATTCTAAATTCAATTTCAAAATTAACCCACCCCAATTTTAACATCTCCCGACCCGATACTAATTAAACCCACCCCATTTAGATTAAGATATTTTTACTTGGAATTTCTATTTCTAAAATCAAGAAACGGAACGACAATCTCAGATCAAAAACCCAACCTGCGTGGAAAGAAAAGCAGACCACCAATCCAAGATACACGGAATACAGAGCATACTGCAACAAATATAAGTCGTCAGATCTGATCAACGCACCATAAATCATACAACAATTGAAGAAAATAGAAAACCTTGGAAACTTCATGCATCATCTTGTGCAAATCCATTTGGTTCTTGCCGAAGAGGGAAATCGATTTTTAAATTAAATTTAGAATTTTTTATTCGAATAACACATAAAACAACATCGTTTTAATATGAACTAACGGCCCTGTGAAGAGGGGGTTGACTGAGGGGCCCAATAGACCCAAAAAAAAAGTTCAGGGGCTCAATTGAGCTAAAAAAAAAAAGTTCAGAGGCCTACGTGACCCTTATCCCCTTATTTGGAAAATTGATGAAACGACGTCGTTTTATCTAGAGTTAACGGCCCGTCAAGATGGGTCTGACGGAAGGGCCTAATAGAGCCGCAAAAAAAAAGTTTAAGGGCTCAATTGAGCCAAAAAAAAGTACAGGGGCCTAGGAGGTCCCCGCCAAAAAGTACAGGGGCCAGCGTGACCCTTTTCCCTTCTGTGTATTTGATTTTTGTTTGCAATGGCTATGTATAAATTAATACAATTATTTTTCCTAAAAAAATATTTATTGTATAAAATATCTAGATTAAAATAGTTTATAATGATATTGGTGATAGGTAGAAGTTGGTAAAGCCTTTACTTTTCCCAGATACTGTAGTTTAAACTTTCTAAAATTGTTATATTATTTAATTTTTTTTTTACCAATATCTCCTATTTTCAAATCCAAACCCCACCCACAAAAAACACATGTTATAATTGTAAACATCTAATTTTAATTTGACATGAAATTTTTTTTTACAGTAACATCTCTTTTATAGATATATATACCCTTTCGACAACTTGTTTTTATTTTATTTTTAATTTTAAATATTGTCCGACGGAACATACATTGGAATATGGTTTTTTTTTCAAGTAGTCCAACGGGCACCTGTTTCAATTATGTACTTTTTCATGATGTTGGTCCCACGAGTGTTCTCTAGACTTTAAAATTTGTCCAACGAATTTACTATTTGTTGGACATTTTCCATTGGAATTTGACAATTTTTCATCAATGTTCATGCCAATGTAGGTAATATGAGTGATGCCCTTGAATCTTTTGGAGTGGCATGCTCGAGATCCGATAATGAAGTGAGTAAAGTGGAAAATGTAACATTACTAGCTCAGCAAGAAGTTAGTAATGGCAATTACTTGCATTCTCTTTCAACTTTGGGTGTTATATACAATGATTTAAAATATTTCCAATGACATTTACGAAAAGAGGAGCATATAATTGTCCATGATTTGCGTATATGTCGTTCTAATCCACTCGATATAATAATGGCAGCATCATAAGTATTATAGGTAAATTACAATAAATGTCTCAAAAAAATGGAATCTATAGTTGACATATTATTCACCCAATATTACACAATTTATTACTTTCCAAAATGTCAAAAACTAATACCTTTTGTTTGCATTAAAATGTTGATTTACACCTCAATGGGTTTTGCAATTTAAACCCTTTGTAATATTTAATCGTTGACATTTGTAATCAGTTGAATATTTTATGAATATCAAAATTTTATTTTATGCTTCAAATTTATTTTAATAACACTATAAAAATTTTAAAAATATTTAATATCGTTATTTGAAGTATGTTGAGATATATTTTGGTTGATTGTTAAATAGAGATGTTGGAATGCATTAAATGAGGGCAAATGTGAGGATAAATGTGAATTTCTACTTCGATTGTGTAGAATGGTACTTTGTGAAACAAAATTAAAGCGATAAATGACACTTATTCAAAACTAATCTACTTCGATTATGTTCGTTTTAATTTACTCGATATAATAATAACAACATTATAAGTATTATGGGTAAATAACAATAAATACCTACAAAACGAAGTATGTCGTTGATGTATTGTTCAACCAATTTTATACCATTTATCACTTTCCAAATTGTCAAACGCAAATTACTCCGGCCTTCATTAAAATGCTGAATAACACCTTGATGGCTTTTGCTATATAAACTTTTTGAAATATTTAACCATTGGTTTGTCATCAGTTGAATATTTTATAAATTTCAAGATTTTATTCTATGCTTCAAATTTATTCTAACAATAGTATAACAATTTAAAAATACATATATTATTGTTATTTGAAGTATGTTGAGACTTATTTTTGTTGATTGTTAAATAGGATCTTTGAATGCATTAAATGACGACAAATGTGAGAAAAAATGTGAATTTATACCTCGAATGTAAAGAAATGATACTATCTGTGAAACAAAATTAAAGCGCGACAAAATGACACTTATTCAAAATGGATGGAGTATATATTTGCATTTTTGTCATTCTAATCCACTCGATATAATAATGACAGCATCATTTGTATTATGGGTAAATAATAATAAATGCCTCAAAAAATGGAATCTATAGTTAACATATTATTCACCCAATATTATACCATTTTATTACTTTCCAAAATGTCAAAAACTAATACTTTTTGTCTACATTAATATGCTGATGTACACCTCAATTGGTTTTGCAATTTAAACCATTTGAAATATTTAAACATTGACTTTTGTAATCAATTGAATATTTTATGAATTTCAAAATTTTATTTTATGCTTCAAATTTATTTTAACAACACTATAATAATTTTAAAAATATTTAATATTGTTATTTGAAGTATGTTGAGATATATTTTGGTTGATTGTTAAATAGAGATGTTTGAATGCATTAAATGAGGGCAAATGTGAGGAAAAATGTGAATTTCTACTTCGATTGTGTAGAATGGTACTTTGTGAAATAAAATTAAAGCGATGAAATGACACTTATTCAAAACTAGTTTACTCCATATAATAATAACATTTATATTCGTTCTAATTTACTCGATATAATAATGACAACATTATAAGTATTATGGGTAAATAACAATAAATGCCTAAAAACGAAGTATGTGGTTGGCGTATTGTTCAACCATTTTTATACCATTTATCACTTTCCAAATCGTCAAACGCAAATTACTCCGACCTTTATTAAAATATGCTGACTAACACCTTGATAGCTTTTGCTATATAAACCTTTTGAAATATTTAACCATTGGTTTGTAATCGGTTCAATATTTTATGAATTTCAAAATTTTATTTTATGCTTCAAATTTATTTTAACAACACTATAACAATTTTGACAATATTTATTATCATTATTTGAAATATGTTGAGACTTATTTTTGTTGATTGTTCTATAGGATGTTTCAATGCATTAAATTAGAGCAAATGTGAGAAAAGAAATGTGAATTTATACCTCGATTGTAAAGAAATGATTATACTCTTTGTGAAACAAAATTAAAGTGATAAAATGACACTTATTCAAAATGGATAGAGTACATGTTTGGATTTATGTCATTCTAATCCACTCCATATAATAATTACAACATCATTAGTATTATGGGTAAATAACAATAAATGCCTCAAAAAATGGAATCTATAGTTGGCATATTAATCACCCAATATTATACCATTTATTACTTTCCAAATTGTCAAAACCTAATTCGTTTTCTTAACATTAAAATGCCGATTTACACCTCAATGGCTTTTGCAATTTTAACCATTTTAAATATTTAAGCGTTGACTTTTCTAATCAGTTGAATATTTTTTGAATTTCAAAATTTTATTGTATGCCTCAAATTTAATTTAACAACACTATAACAATTTTAAAAATGTTTAATATCGTTATTTGAAGTATGTTGAGACTTATTTTTGTTAATTATAAAATTGAGATGTTTGAATGCATTAAATGAGGGCAAATGTGAGAAAAATTGTGAATTTCTACTTCGATTGTGTAGAATTATACTATTTGTGAAACAAAATTAAAGCGATGAAATGGTACTTATTCAAAACTGAATGAAGTATATATTTGCATTTATGTTCGTTCTAATGTACTCGATATAATAATGACAACATTATAATTATTATGAGTAAATAACAATAAATGCCTAAAAAACGAAGTATGTGATTGATGTATTATTCAACTAATTTTATACCATTTATCACTCTCCAAATTGTCAAAAGCAAATTACTCTGACCTTAATTAAAATGCTGATTAACACCTTGATGGCTTTTGCTTTATAAACCTTTTGAAATATTTAACCATTAGTTTGTAATCAATTGAATATTTTATGAATTTCAAAAATTTTATTTTATGCTTCAAATTTATTTTAACCACACTATAAAAAATTTAAAAAGATTTATTATCGCTATTTGAAGTATGTTGAGATTTATTTTTGTTGATTGTTAAATAGAGATGTTTGAATGTATTAAATAAGGGCAAATGTGAGGAAAAATGTAAATTTCTACCTCGATTGTGTATAATGATACTTTTTGTGAAACAAAATTAAAGTGATGGAATGACACTTATTCAAAACTGGATGTAGTATATATTTTCATTTATGTTCATTCAAATTTACTTGATATAATAATGACAACATTATAAGTATTATGGGTAAATAACAATAAATGCCTAAAAACGAAGTATGTGGTTGGCGTATTGTTCAACCAATTTTATACTATTTATCACTTTCTAAATTGTCAAACACAAATTACTCTGACCTTCCTTGAAATGCCAATTAACACCTTGATGGCTTTTGCTATATAAACCTTTTGAAATATTTAACCATTGGTTTGTAATCTGCTCAATATTTTATGAATTTTAAAATTTTATTTTATGCTTCAAATTTATTTTAACAACAATATAACAATTTTTGACTATATTTATTATCGTTATTCGAAGTCTGTTGATACTTATTTTTGTTGATTGTTCTATATATATGATATTTGAATGCATTAAATGAAGGCAAATGTGAGAAAAAAATGTGAATTTGTACATCGATTGTAAAGAAATGATATTCTTTGTGAAACAAAATTAAATCGATAAAATGAACCTTATTTAAAATGGATGGAGAACATATTTGCATTTATGTCGTTCTAATCCACTCCATATAATAATGACAACATCATTAGTATTATGGGTAAATAACAATAAATGCCTCAAAAAATGGAATCTATACTTGACATATTATTCAACCAATATTATACCATTTATTACTTTCCAAAATGTCAAAAACTAATACTTTTTGTCTGCATTAAAATGCCGATTTACACCTTAATGACTTTTGCAATTTTAACCATTTGAAATATTTAAGCGTTGACTTTTGTAATGAGTTGAATATTTTTTGAATTTCAAAATTTTATTGTATGGCTCAAATTTATTATAGCAACACTGTAACAATTTTAAAAATATTTAATATCGTTATTTGAAGTATGTTGAGACTTATTTTTGTTAATTCTAAAATAGAGATGTTTGAATGTATTAAATGAGGGAAAATGTGAATTTCTATTTCGATTGTGTAGAATGATACTCTTTGTGAAACAAAATTAAATCGATGAAATGACACTTATTTAAAACGGGATGGAGTATATATTTGCATTTATGTTCTTTTTAATTCACTCGATATAATAATGACAACATTATAAGTATTATGGGTAAATAACAATAAATGCCTAAAAAACAAAGTATGTAGTTGACCTATTGTTCAACCAATTTTATACCATTTATCACTTTCCAAATTGTCTCACACAAATTACTCCGGCCTTCATTAAAATGTTGATTAACACCTTGATGGCTTTTTTTTGTTACATAAACCTTTTGAAATATTTAACTATTGGACGTTTCTAATCAGTTGAATATTTTATAAATTTTAAAATTTTATTTTATGCTTCAAATTTATTTTAACCACACTATAACAATTTTAAAAAAGATTTATTATCATTATTTGAAGCATGTTGAGACTTATTTTTGTTGATTTGTTAAATAGGGATATTTGAATTAATGTATTAAATGAGGGCAAATGTGAGGAAAAATATGAATTTCTACCTCGATTGTGTAGAATGACACTCTTTGTGAAATAAAATTAAAGCGATGAACTGACACTTATTCAAAAATGGATGGAGTATATATTTACATTTATGTCATTCTAAGGCGTTTGAGAATAAACTCAGAGACTTCCTTGATGATGGAAGGGTGTGATGACCTCAACAAATCGCAAATTTCTTCCAATTTATGATGGAGGGGTGCAATGACCTAAGCAAATCGCAAATTTCTTCCAATTTGTAAACCGGAGTCACCTCATCCTCATCCCACATGGTGTCGTCCACCATTCTCGATCTCGAATACGACTCTACACGATCAAGCGATAGATTTTCAATTTTTTTTACTCCAATTTGATCAATCAATTCAATGATTAATCAATTCAAATCGAGAGAACAAACTAGAAATCGTAAAGAAATGCAAGTTTCTGGTGGAATTTCTTTACATGCTTAGTAATACATAAACCATGCATACGTGCTTAACATGAAATTATATGTACGTGTTCCATGTTTACATAGTGTATATTCAAACATGCTCAAATCACATAATTCAATTAAACTATGCAATAATCTGTATTGTGGTGTTAAACCCCACCGTAATATTGATTTATAAATTATTGACTTGATATAATTTGTGTATCACCTTAAAACCAATTAACAAAATGATTTTTCAAACTTAATTTTGATGAAACTCTATTGTTTTGATAGTTGTGATCTATGTGTGTTGAATATTGGGGTAAAAGTTACTCTATTTATACTAAAACTTGATGTTGTTTAGAAATGCGATTGAGCTTAAATTCTTGGAGTTTGATGAAAAGATGAGTTCTTGTGTTAAAACCTTAGAAAGAGAAAATACTACAAAGTTCGTTTTGGGCTCAACTAAATTAGGTTAGATTTTGCTTTCAAGCTTAGGTGGAATTCTAGGCGTTTAATTAAAAATAAAATGGGTTGTTAAACAATTATTTGGATTCTTGAAAAATAAACTTTGGGCAATTAAAAAAACTCTTAAAACTAGAGCTGACAAACAAGTACGGGTCCGGCGAGGTCGACCCGAGCCCATGGGCTAAATTTAATGAGACGATGGTCCAGCTCGGCCCAACCTGAAATGTCTTAGGTCTAAAAATTCACGGCCCAACCCAACCCGAAATTCAGCCTGGGTCGGGCCGCCCCTGGGGCGAAGTCTAATTTTTCATTTTTTCACCCCCCGGCCCTGTTCGGGTCGATGTTTTTCAGCCCGGCCCAAAAATATTTCGAGCCTATAAATTCGTGGCCTGTCGGCTAGGCCGATTTTGATTTTGACACCTCCACTTAAAACTAAAAATCTAATAATTCATTTGGCATTATTCATGATTTTGAAACCTAAAAAAAAATCTAAAGATCCAATTATTCTTAACTACTAGCGTATATAAAATGACTGCTTGTGAAACGACGTGTTACAGATAGTGTCATACTTGCATACCTTTTCAAAATATGATAAATGTCGATTTGTTTCCAGCTATGAAAGATTTAATTTCTAGCATGTAAAATGAGTTGGAACATTCATCGAATAGAACCACAATTTGCCAGTGGTAGGTGCATTGAATGCTAGCTACAACGGCTACATAAATGGAGTTTCCAGTGAGAAATATCACAATCACTCCCAAAGCCGCCTTTCATATTGCGATGTTTAGGAGAAAAAAACCCAGCCTTAGCCCTAGAAATCTCTCGACAATCCAGATTTTTTCTTTCTTTCAAATTCAGCATCACCTAAGTTTGTCGCAACTCTACCTGCACGGTATGCCCCGATCTAATCCTTTTCTGTGCATTTTAAAAAATTAATTCTTTTGTAATCTACTCTGATTTTTTTTTTAATTATTCCATGAATTCTCCATCTTCCTCTTAGAATTGCCTTTTAATTTAGGTATACTTTATATGATTTAATTTTGTATCATGCACAATTTTTTCTATTTTAGGTTTGTCTTTTAATTTTTTATTTTTTATAAGAGTTGAAGCTTTAATTAGTCTTCAATATTTATGTCTCTTCATAGATTTATATTTATTACTTATTTTGGGTTGAAAATGGGACCATTTTTTTATCTCATCGGCTTTGAAAGGATCATTCCTTAGAATGATAATCAAAATAAGTTAATCATTCCTTAGATTGATTAACTACCCCACCCACTCCTTCAATCATTCTCATAAATCACTACCACACTCCTCAATCATCATCATCATTATTAATTCTTTTTTGTTATTTATTATTATTGTTATTATTATTATTATTATTATTATTATTCTTATTTTTGTTGTTGTTGTTGTTGTTTTTGTTGTTGTTGTTTCTATTATTATTATTGTAATTATTATGATTATTATTATTATTATTATTATTATTATTATTATTATTATTATTATTATTATTTATTGTTATTATTATAATTATTGTAAATATTATTATTATTATTTATAATTATTATTATATTTATTTATTATTCTTGTAAATATTATTATTATTATTTACAACAACAATAATAATAATTAATTACCATTGATGAAATTGAAACGTAACAAACTTTATCTATCACAATAACATTCATTTCATAATTTAAACCAAACGACAACAATTCAATGATCATTTCCATTGTTATTGACTATTCAATGATATCTATTGTGATTGTCATTTCTGAATTTAAATCAAGCGGCACTCTTAGGCATTTTTAGAAACAATATCATAATACTATGTACAAGTAGTATATATTTAAAAGCGCATTTTATTTTCTTTTTTTGTTTTTTAGAGATATTTTTCTATCATGTTTTTCTGAACCTATTCTTGAAGATTGAATCTTTTATTGTTTTATCTATATAATAGGCTAATACCTATATATGATGTACAAAAAATTATAAAATTCATATATATATTTTGAGAGTTATATCTATATTGAGATTAACCATTTTATTTATTTTGGAAATTATTATTATTATTAAGGTATAAATGTGCGCTTAAACATAATTGTCTCGTCTCACCTAAATAATATTTTTTTGCGGGTTAAAAAAAAAGAATCAAATTGACATTTGACTAACTTTTGAATAATAATAATATAATAATAATAATAGTAATAATAATAATAATAATAATAATAATAATAATAATAATTTCGACCTACACTTTTAGGTGTTGAAGAATATTATATCAAACATTTTTAGTGGCATTTATGTAAGGTTGAGCGCAAACACATTGGGAAACATTATATGCTCATCCTTTCATAAATGCCACTGGAAATGATTAATGTATTTTTCTCAACATAAAAATTGTAGGACAATGCAAACAGTTGTCATTACTCTCTTCTAGCTTAGATGGATAATAATAATAATAATAATAATAATAATAATAATATTGCCAACATTTTTAGATGTTGAAAAATATTTTGTCAAACATTTTTAATGACATCTATGTAAAGTTTATTGTGAACACAATGGGAAACACAACAAGCTCATCATTTCGTAAATGTCATTGGAAATGAATAGAGCATTTTCCACAACATAAAAAAAAGACTGAAAATAATTACCATTACGACAACAATAAATAATCATATCAACATACTTTTTTAGGCGTCGAAGAATATTGCATTAAACATTTTTAGTGGCATCTCTGTAAAGTTGAATGCGAACATATTAAGAAACATTATAAGCTCATATTTTCGTAAATGCCACTGGAAATTATTAAATCATTTTCCTCAACATATAAAATTGCAGGACAATGCAAATAGTTGTCATTACTCTTTTCTTAGATCAATGATGATAATAATAATAATGAATACTAATATTGCCAACATTTTTAGGTGTTGAATAATATTACATCAAACATTTTTAATGGCATCTATATATAGTTGATTGTGAATACAATGAGAACCACAACGAGCTCATCTTTTTGTAAATGCCATTGGAAATTATTAAAGTAATTCCATCAGCACAAAAAATAGGTCAATACAAATAATTACAATTACTTTCTTCTCAAATAATAACAACAACAATAATAAATAGTTATATTGGTCTACATTTTTAGGTGTTGAAGAATATTGCATCAAACATTTTTAGTGGCATCTATGTAAAGTTGAGCACGAAGACATTGGGAAATATTATAAGCTCATCTTTTCGTAAATGCCACTGGAAATGATTAAAGCATTTTCCTCAACATAAAAAATTGTAGGACAATTAATGCAAATAGTTGATGATGATGATAATAATAATAATAATAATAATAATAATAATAATAATAATAATAATAATAATAATAATAATAATACACATATTGCCTACATTTTTAGATGCTGAATAATATTATTACATCAAATATTTTAAGTGGCGTCTATTTATAGTTGATCGTGAATACAATGGGAAACACAACAAGCTCATTTTTTCTAAAAGCCATTGGAAATTATTAAAGTATTTTTCTGAACATAAAAAAGGACAATGCAAATATTTTTCATTACTCTCTTCTCAGATAATAATAATAATAATAATAATAATAATAATAATAATAATAATAATAATAATAATAATAATAATAATAATAATAATAGTAGTAGTAGTAGTAGTAGCAGCCTCAAAATTAATTAAAACACCAACATTTACCCTGAGTGTTAACTATTCATTATCTCCAAATTTTTATAAAATAAATTAACTCTCTCTTTCGGCCCTAGCTAGTTCCCCCAAACCCGTCATGATCCAATCATCAATTTCGGAAAAAAAATATATTCAATCCGGCTGAATTTAATAATTCTCATTTTTCCCTCTTGATGCAAATTGAGATTCTTTCTTAAAAATTTATAGTCGAGACACAAGGGAGGTGAAGAGATGAGCAAATTATCAACCGAATTGTAACTAAAACAATTTGTTGTACGAAGCTTAGAACGGAGTGAAGTGGCTATCTTTTCTTGTTTCGTTTTCTATTTCTTTTTTTCCTTAAACCATTCGGTGGGGGTTTAATTTGTAAGCCATAAACGATTAAAATAAGCTTCATTATGCTCCCTGCAAAGAAACGAAAAGCTTTTGAGTTTGATCCGAGCAGAATGAATTCCGAAATCCAACGCCCATGTCCACTATCGCTGCTGTCACGGCGGAGGAAACTGCGCCGGCGGTGGTGTAGAGTTGGGGAAAAGGCTGATATTTTCGATCGGATGATGTGGATGAGCCATGCAACCTACAATCAAGGTGAAATTTTTGTTGGAAATGTAATTCAATTACTGTGTGCATGTCGTATGATTCCAATGTGTTTGTGAAATTGACAGAAGCTGTGTTTTATTAATTCTATCATGATATTATGCCATTGATCCAATCAATCGTGTAGATGGAGTTTACTGCTAGTCTCAGCAAATGCCTGACAATGTTGTTGTTTAACTCAATCTTTCACATTAGGTTTTGCATCAGCACTCACAAGCTTCATCAATTTTAGCATTTTTGTTTAACTTTATGAATGGTCTCTCAAAGTGTTATCTTTATTCTAGTTGCAGCTGAGATATTGGAGTCGGCATCTGCTTTGTTTGTAAAGGCGAATCACAGTCTTTCCATGGTTGTTTCCTTAAAAGTAAGCGTGGTTTCTCTTCTCATTGTCCCTTTTTTTTGAATGAACTCAAATGGGGTTCGAACAATTGAAAGAAAATGTTTGTTCAGTTCCTCGTTCTTACTGAAAATACATCTCTATTGATAAGTATGCGTGCTACTTGTGTGTGGCTAATTAACACACTTCTTTGTTCTTGCTCAACTTTTGTTACACAAGTTATTACTATTGCTGTGAATGTGATAGCATTGCAATTGTATAATGTGGGGGACTATTTTTTTATTTTTGTGTGACATACCTACTCCAGTATGTATATATATAGTGTTTTTTATTTGTTCTTTAGTAGCAAGTTACATTGATTTTCATATACTGCTAAGTAAATGACACTACAAAAACAACTATCGAATACATCGATATATAAGGGCACCTAAACTATTATACACACAAAACTGCCCTTGATTCTGCTGGTAATTACCCGGATACCCCTAATAAATTGTACATTAGCCAGGAAAGACCCCAGCTAGTATCAAACATTTGCATTTAACCAATCTCACCTGGCAGCAAAACTACGGGCTGGAATGGTTTGTAGATTTGGAAGGGTTAGTAGATGCCTTGCTGCAGTTTGTTAGTTTCTCTTGAACTACTTACAGGATTTACCAAGGGTAGAATAGGAACCAATGTTTCAAAAAGTGCTAATTATCCGCTGCTACATCTTTTTTCCATCGAGCTCACTCTACACCGGCTAATAAAGATATAAGGAGCACCTAAACAATTATACACACAAACTGCCCTTGATTCTGCGGTAGACTACTACCCTTTAACAGCCAAACCAAAATTCTACCTTGTCATAATAGATCAGCTACTCCATAGGCATCACCCATACACCGAACACTCTATTTCACCAAGACCAATTTTTCATGACCAAATTCCAAAAGATTATAAGATTTAATCAAGTAGACAAGTACAAACTTATTAGCATAAAGGAAAGACCGCCAGAAAATTAGGTAGAATTCTATGCGTCCTGACAATCCTTTCAAATCAGGGAAGTAAATCTACTGAACATAAAATCCTAAAATCCCCAGCCTTACTTCTTTAAAATTCAAGCACTCTAGTTAAAGATAGCCGTCTTACTCCTTTCCAAATTCCAACAACATACTTTATGAGAACACACCATTTCAAAAATAAACATTTTAGTATTTCACTGACTCAATCAACTCAGCAAACTGTTGATAATTGGCATATAAAACGATAATGTCGTATGTATATGACTCACGTAGTAACCTTGCATTAATCACAATTCCATGACATGAGAGGCAAATCAAATTAATTCTAGAGAATAAATTCTCCATAATCTAGAAAGAAAATGATTCGACTACATGCAACTTTAAACATTGGTAATTTGTCTAATCAACCTGCAAATATTTAATTTGATGAGGGCATCCGGCTGGGACAACAACTGCAATTCCAAATTTCTGAATGATTGTCCACAGTTCGACACCTACAAAGCAAAAATGTAAGATCATACCACAAGAATTTGATGCATATGCCAAAATACAAGGAAAAAAATCACACTAACCATATTCTTCTTTCAGCTTTCTTCTATCCGCAAATGCTCTCTCATGAACTGAAGAGAGATATGCTTCAATTCCCCAGCGTGCTTCCTAAGATATTCTTCAACATCTTGTTTCTTAAAAATATCCCAGATTGCACCACATTCTGGCTCTTTCTTCGACGTTGATGGGTGAGACAAATTGCAGCCGTGTGCATCAAGATATCAACCTGAAAATAGAAGTATTAACCAAAAAGGAATGTTAATTTGCACTTTCTTGAATATCTCCAGGAATCGAATGAACTGTGCATCAACTTTCTATTTCGGGATATGCTGCTGGAACGGGATAGTCACTGTGGGAAGCACTGTAGGACCCGTCTGAGGACTCTTGATGGCGGAATTCGGATTTTCAGAAGACGTCTTGGGAGGAACAACTGCAGCGGCTATGAGTGGAGTGGGCACGTTAGTGTGCAGATGAATTGCACTGCTCTTTGGGGTTCACTGTGTTGTTGCTAGGAAATTGTCCTGATTGGTGCTGGTTTCCTACAACTGTAGCCAGCTGTCCCAACTGCTGCTCGAACATCTTCATTTTCACACCCATAGCTCCAACCGCATTCTCCAACTTCTCAACTCTAGCTTGTGACTCCCCCATGAATTTATCAGTCTTTCCCATGAACGCCATCAACAAGTAGTCCATCTTCGGCTTCTACTCCTCATTGATCATTTCATTTGTTACTGAGAAACCAGGAGGGGGCTGCAGTGCATTATTGGGGTTCCCGTACGACAAGTTGGACCGATTACCTTGGTAGAATTGATTTCCCCCTACTCTAGCTTGTGACTCCCCCATGAATTTATCAGTCTTTCCCATGAATGCCATCAACAAGTCGTCCATCTTCAGGTTCTGCATATCACATATAATTTTAATCTTGACATTGTATATATTAAATTTGATAATTCAAACTTTTTTGATGTCTCTCTAAGCCCTTGGAAACAAAAGTTGTACATATAAAGTACTCTAATAACATATATTCATCATCACTCATCAACAACATAAATAGCCTTTTGTTTTCCATTCTGCTCTCTCATTTGTTAGTTATAGAACCAAAATTCATATTTTGAACGAACAAATATGATAACTTGACATCTTTGTAGTCTTAATTGGGAAGATAACATGTGCTTTATATAGGATGTGAATTACCTTCTAACTTCTATGTTTAAAGGTTTTATGCATGTGATAACTTCACATCTTTAGTGTCTCAATTGGGAAATCTTAATTGGATAAGAGTAATTGGCCTTTACCATTCATGTATACTATATAACTAAGAGCAGTTATATATATATTTCTATAGTAAATGAGTAAATACTACAAAAAGTTCTCAATAACAATAATGTGAATTCAAATTGAATGTAAAATGATACTTAGACAAAAACATATTACTTATTTTCCCAAATCATTTATGCAAAATAATAGATGGGCACTAAAAAAGTTTGGCACTAATATCAATTCCACGAATTAGTAAAAACAGGTAATTAAGCTTAAATCACCTTGTAATTCAGTCCTTGACTGAGCATCATGGACAATTATAAGCTCCTCTTTTCGTAAATGCCATTGGAAGTATTTCAAATCATTGTTTATAACACCCAAAGTTGTAGGAGAATGCAAATAATTGCCATTACTATCTTCTTGGTGAGCTAGTAATGTTGCATTTTCCACTTTATACCCTTGATCATCCGATCTCGCGCATGCCACTCCAAAAGCTTCAAGGACATCAGTCATGATCATGCCTACATTGGCATGAGCATTGATGAAAAAATTGTCTCATATCAAATAAAAATTAGACGTTAAAAATAAAACAAAAACAAGTTGTTGAAAGGGATGTTAATGTAAAAAAAAAGTTTTCATATCAAATTAAAATTAGACTTTAAAAAAGAAAGAAAATTAGGAAAAGACATATGTGTACAATATAATATGTGTTCATTGTGGGTGAGGATTGATTTGAAATATGAGATATTGGTATTTTTTTTTTAAATAATATAACAATTTTAGAAAGTTAAACTATAGTATCTAGGAAAAGTAAAGGCTTTACCATCTTCTAGCTATCACCAATAAAATAAATCTAGATATTTTATACAATAAAAAGTTTTTTAAGACAAATAAATGTATTAATTTATACATAGCCATTGTAAACAAAAATCAAATACAAAGAACTATGTTATAAAATATTTGACGCTAAGTAATAGGAAATCATATAAAATATTTGTATTTTTAGTGATGGTAAAAAAATATAAAACTACTTGTAGAAGACAATATATATATATATATATATATATATATTTATGGAGGTGATATATCGTAATTAGAGGAGGCAAAAGTATTTTAATCTAGCTATCACCAATATCATAAAGTATTTTAATCTAGATATTTTATACAATAAAAAGTTTTTTAGGAGAAATAAATGTATTAATTTATACATAGCCATTGCAAACAAAAATCAAATACAAAGAACTATGTTATAAAATATTTGTCGCTCAGTAATAGCAAATCATATAAGATATTTGTATTTTTTGTGAAGGTAAAAAAATATAAAACTACTTGTAGAAGACAATATTTTATTATGGAGGTGATATATCATAATTAGAGGTGGGAAAAGTGACCAGCCCTACCCAACTTTAGGTTGAGCTGGGCCACCATTTACGCGTTCAAAATAAGTTTGGGTTGACCCGATCTTACAAAAAAAAGGTATTGACCCAAATGGGACATGTAAAAAGTGCATAATAGGCCTTTGGCTAGGCCCGACTTGAAATTTGGACTGGACTAAGCCGGGATTTTATTGACCTGAATACCTTCGGGTCAGGTCAGCCTATCCTAATTGACAACTCTAAGCTTAACAAATTAAAAGCATAACTTTCAAAACTAAAGATAAAAATATAAGGAGTTAGTTAAAAAACCCAAAACATAGATGATTGTTTGCATTATACAAAATAATAATAATAAAAAGTTACCTAAATCAATAAATACTTTTCTGAAAATAAATTTCTAAAAGATAATGAAAAGTGGTAGAATAGGGAATACCATTTGGGTGAAATGTCAACAACGTTATGTTTTGACTGAATTTACGAAACGACTTGCATTGTCAAGAACCCGCAGTTGTGGTCTAGGTAGGTTTTGTAGAACAATGGGAAAATGAGTAGGGTTTTTTTGAGTGATTGTGATATTTTTTGAATGGAGAACTTTGTTTATGTAGGGGATTGTGCCAGTATTCAATGCACCTATTACAATCAAATTGTGGCTTCATTCGATGAACGTTACAACTCATTTCACGGGCTGGCAATCATATCAATCTTTGCTGTAAAGTAAATGAAGATTAGTATTAATTTAAAATTTTTGTCTGTATATCAGAGTTGTCAAAATGGGTAGGTCCCATCACACCAACTCTCCCAACCAAAAAATGTGTGAGTAGGGTTACTATTTTATAGGCCTCCATTTACCGAGCTTAGATAGTCTAGCCCAAACAAGAGGCTCGATGGGATTCACCGTACGGAGGGCTAGCTAACGCACCGCTGTTCAGGACATAATACACCAAAGCTCATTTTACATGCTAACATCTATATCAATCTTAATTAGCTGGACAGTGAATGGCGACTAATATTAATTTAAAAATGTTTGCCAGTATCAGACCTGTCAAAATAGGTTGGTCCCATAACACTAACTTCCCCATCCCAAAAATGACAATTAATATTAATTTAAAAATGTTTGCCAGTATGGCAGAGGCTGTTCTCATCTCACCAACTCCGCGTAGGGTTGCTATTTTATATGTCCACCATTTTGATGGGATTCACAGTACTGAGGGCTAGCTGATGCACCACATTTAGTGCAAAATACACCGAAGCTCATTTTACATGCTAATATTTATATCCCACTAATATAAATTTAAAATGTTCGACAATATATTGCAGAACTGTTAAAATGGGTTGGTCCCATTATAAAAACTCCCCCAACCAATATAGGTGCAAACATTTATAAAAATAAAAAAGAGTAAATTGTACTTTGATATTTTTGTTTGGGGTTTTTTAAAAAAAAAATTCACCTTTTCAAAATCATTAAAACAGTACTCACTTTTAAAAAAAAAGGGCAAAATCTGACATTTGATAAATTTTCCGACCCCAAATCCTACATAATTGATTGTATTTTAAGCTTTCTATTTCCACAACTGCGTAAATTATCTATGATTTTCGTTCTGGAAAATCGATCGAATATTAAATTTTAAAATGTAGGTATCAAAGTGCAATTTAGCTAAAATAAAAATAAGAAAAAGATGATAATTCAACGTGCTTAACTCCATTATTGAAATTCAACGAGTTACATTTCATTGAAACAAAAATAGAATTCAATTTTATCACTAGTCATGAAGAAGAAGAACAAGAAGAAGCCCCCACAAAGTTTTTTTGCATTTCCTTGTCAATTCTAACAAGAGATTTTTGAATGCTTTTTTCCATATAATTTAGTTTATGACTTCACGTCATTAGAGACTTCGGTTTAATGTTCACTGTACATCTGAATCCATGCGAGGCACTTTCATGTGATTTCTAATCCGATGAGGGCATCCAGCAGGGACAAAAACTGCATCTCCTAATTTCTGAACGATTGTCCATGGTTCGACACCTACAAAGCAAAAGTGTAAGATCATATTGCAAGAATTTGATGCATATGTCAAAATACAAAGAAAAAATCATACTAACCATATTCTTCTTTGAAGTTTCTTTTATGTGGCAGAGTTAAGTAAAATGCTCTCTCATGAACAGGATGAACCAACTGTGCACAAGGACAAAGTAAAGAAAATTTAAAAATAATTAATAATTCATCAAAAGTGAGAAAGAACTGCAGGACTTGAAAGAATACAAAATATATGCACATTTACTTGATGCAGAAGGGAGATATGCTTCAATTCCCCAGCGTGCTTCCTAAGATATTCTTCCAGCTTAGGAACATCTCGTCTCTTAAAAATATCGGAGATTGCACCACATTCTGGCTCTTTAAACTCAGCAACCTAGCTCGTTGCATCAAGATATCAACCTGAAAATAGAAATATTAACCAAATAGCAAGAAGAAATTGTGTGCTTCTCGTGAACAGTCAGATCAATTAAGACAGATATAAATAGTAAAATGTACCCTATCTGAGAGAGCATAATGAATCATGGTTAGGGAACTGGATTGCAGCTCCTGGCCAACTCCATAGCTGATGGACATCTTTCGGTCCCATGTCTAGTTTTCGTGATATTACGGGTATTCTTGTAGACATGTTGAGATGACCAACATGAGGATATGTCAAAGAGGCCTTGACATATCCATTACAAAACTGGTGAAGGCTGGAGATCAACCTTCACACAGATACGAATAGAGTTAAGGATTTAATGAAAGAATTAAACGATATATTATATTGAAATTGAAAAGAGACAGAAAACAATAATCAGGATTTGTCCTGCTCAACCCCAATCAAACGTCAGAGACCTTTACATTCTCAATTGGGAAATATTAAATGAGGAAATGCTACAAAAAGTTCTCAATAACAATAATGTGAATTCAAACTCATTAATGTAAAATGATACTTGGACAAAAACACACAATGCAGTACTTATTTTCCTAAATCAGATTCTAAAATGCTTATGCAAAATAATATATGAGCACCAAAATACCATTTGAGCGCACTAATATCCAACCCAAGAAATAGTAAGAACATGTAATTAAGCTTAAATCACCTTGAAATCAAGTCCACGACTTACCACATCATCGACAGTTATAAGCTTCTCTTTTCGTAAACGCCATTGGAAATATTTCAAATCTTTGTTCATAACACCCGAAGTTGTAGGAAAATGCAAGTAATTTCCATTACTATCTTGATGAGCTAGCAAATTTGCATTTTCTTCTTTACTCCCTTGATCATCGGATCTCAAGCATGCCACACCAAAAGCTTCAAGGGTATCAGTCATCTTGCCTACATTAGCATGAATATTGATGAAAAAATTGTCAAATTCCAATGGAAACTGTCCAACAAGTACAAAATAAATCCGTTGGACAAATTTTAAAGTCCAACAGAGAACAGTACACCCGTGGAACAAACATCACGAAAAAAGGTATTGACCAAAATGGGCCAGGTAAAATGTGCATAACAAAACCTTTGGCTCAGTCCGACCTGAAATTTCGATTGGACTGAGCCGAGATTTTATTGACGGAACACCTTGGGGTCGCGTTAGCCCATCCTAATTGACAACTCTAATCCTAACAAATTAAAAACATAAATTTCAAAAATAAAGATATAAATATAAGGAGTTAGTTAAAAAAAAACCCCAAATAGAGATGATTTTGTGTATTATACAAAATAATAATAAATAAAAAGTTATCTAAATCAAGAAATTAATACTTTTCTGAAAATAATTTTCTCAAAGATAACGAAAGATGGTAGAATTGGGAATACCATTTGGGTGAAATCTCGACAACATAATGTTTGACTGAATTTATTAAATCACTTGCATTGTCAAGAACTTGCAATTGTGGCCTAGGTGGGTTTTTTAGAATATTGGGAAAATGAATAGCGGTTTTTTGAGTGATTGTGATATTTTCTTAATGGAGAACTCTGTTTATATAGCGGATTGTGCCGGTATTCAGTATTCAGTGCACCTAATACTATTAAATTATGGCTTCATTTGATGAACGTTACAACTCATTTTACATGTTGGCAATTATATCATTCTTAGCTGGAAAGTAAATGACAAATAATATTAATTTAAAAGTATTTGCCAGTATAGCAGAAATGCCAAAATGGGTAGGTCCCATCGCACCAACTCCTCAACGAAAAAAAAGTGTGAATAAGGTTGCTATTTTATAGGCCCATCATTTAATGAGCTTAGATAGTCCATCCCAAGAAAGAGGCTCGATGGGATTCATAGTACGAGGGTTAGATAATGCACCATCATTCAGTGTATAATACACCAAAGCTCATTTTACATGCTAACATTTATATCAATCGTAGCTGGAAAGTGAATGACCGACTAATATTAATTTAAAAATATTTGCCATTATTAGAGCTGTCAAAATGGGTTGGTCCCATCACACCAACTCCCCCAACCCAAAAATGACAATGAATATTAATTGAAAAATATTTACCAATATGGCAAAGGCTGTTCCCATCACATTAACTCCCTCAACAAAAAATGTGTGAGTAGGATTGCTATTTTATATGTCCACCGTTTAACGAGCTTAGATAGTCTAACCCAAACAAGAGGTTCGATGGGATTCACAGAACGATCGCGTTTAGTGCAAAAGACACCAAAGCTCATTTTACATGCTAACATTTATATCAATCTTACATGGAAGTGTTTGCCAATATACTGTAGAACTGTCAAAATAGGTTGGTCCCATCACACCAACTCCCCCAACCAAAAAAGGATATTTAATATTAATTTAAAAATGTTTGTGAGTATGGCAGAGGTTCTTCCCATCACCCCAACTCCCTAAACCAAAAAATGTGTGTAGGTTGCTATTTTATAGGCCCGCCATTTAACGAGCTTAGATAGTCTAGCCCCAAACAAGAGGCTCAATGGGATTCATGGTACGGAGGGGTAGCTGATGCACCGTCGTTTAATGCAATATTCACTAAAGCTCAGATTGCATTCAAGTGCTTATAATGCCCTATACAATGGTGTAGCTCAGTGCCTTTTGGTAAATATCTTTCCCACAAGGAGCGGCTTAACCTTCTTCCTTCGTTCACTTTTTCAAAATTAATAGAACAATACTCACTTTTTCAAAAAAATTTGCAAAATCTAACATTTTATAAATTTTCGATCCCAAATCCTACATAATTGATTGTATTTTAAGATTTCTATTTCCACAACCGCGTAAATTATCTTTGTTTTCCGAGCTAGAAAATTGCTCGAATATTCAATTTTAAAGGGCTAATTGCCTTAAAATGCACAAACGTAACTTTGGGGTGTTTTTGGGTTTTCACACGTTTTAAAAAACGTAGTTGTAATAACATGAAGTTAGCCCTTATTTAGTTTTTCACATGATTTTCAAATTCCGACAAGTTAAATCTGACATGGCAGCTGGTGACTGCCACATCCAAAGTTTGTGTATTTTAAGGGAATTTGGTATCCATGTAGATGTATATGTGGCATCTCCAGCTACCACGTCATCGGAATTCAAAAATCATGTGAAAAACCAAACAAGGGCTAAGTTCATGTTATTAAAACTACATTTTTTAGAACGTGTGAAAAACCAAAAACGCCCCAAAGTTTATGTATTTTAAGGCAATTTACCCAATTTTAAAATATAGGTATCAAAGTGCAATTTACCCAAAATAAAATTAAGAAAAAGACGATAATTCAGCGTGCTTAACTCCATTACTGAAATTCAACGAGTTACATTTCATTGAAACAAAAAAAGCAATTAAATTTTAAGAAGAAGAAGTTCCCACAAAGTTTTTCTGCATTTCCTTGTCAATTCTAATAAGAAAATTTTAAATGTTTTCTCCATATAGGCCCTCAAATGAGGTTGAACCAGATGGCCGTGTTTCTGCAATGTGGATATCTTCGTCTCCATGTCTTGCTTCATGAATACGATATCGCGTAAAGGTATGCACATCTCCTCTACATCTGAATCCACATGAGGCGCTTTCACATGATTTCTTGTCCCATCATTCCTATAAAATAAGAAACAAAATTGAAAAAAGAGATAAGATTGGCCTCAAAATCGTATACTAGCATATATCAACATGCATGTTACCCCCTTCCAAATTCCAACAACATACTTTATGAGAACACACCATTTCAAAAGATAAACATTTTAGTATTTCACTGACTCAATTAACTCAGCAAACTGTTGATAACTCGCATATAAAACATAAATTAAATCATTGGCAAGTTGTCAAAAAAATATTGGCACGAAACTTAAACCAAACTCAACCTCAAATATGCCAACATGCCCAGCCAGATGATTTATTTCTAGGATATAAACGATAATGTCGTATGTATATGACTCACGTAGCTAGTAACCTTGCATTAATCACAATTCCATGACATGAGAGGGAAATTAAATTCAAATTTTATTTCGAAGAATTTAATTCTAGAGAATAAATTCTCCATAATCTAGAAAGAAAATGATTCGACTACAGGCAACTTTAAATATTCGTAATTTGTCTAATCAACCTGCAAATATTTAATTTGATGAGGGCATCCGGCAGGGACAAATTCCAAATTTCTGAACGATTGTCCACGGTTCGACACCTACAAAACAAAAATGTAAGATCATACCACAAGAATTTGATGCATATGCCAAAATACAAGGAAAAAAATCACACTAACCATATTCTTCTTTCAGCTTTCTTCTATCTGCAAATGCTCTCTCATGAACAGAAGGGAGATATGCTTCAATTCCTCAGCGTGCTTCCTAAGATATTCTTCAACATAATTGTTTCTTAAAAATATCCCAGATTGCACCACATTCTGGATCTTTCATCGACGTTTATGGGTGAGACAAATTGCAGCCGTGTGCATCAAGATATCAACCTGAAAATAGAAGTATTAACCAAAAAGATAGTTGTAATGTCTTTCAAGAAGAAATTGTGTGCTTCTCCTGAACAGTCAAATCAATTAAGACAGATATAAATAGTAAAATGTACCCTATCTGAGAGAGAATAATGAATCAAGGTTAGGGAACTGGATCCCAGCTAGCTCCTGACCAACTCCATAGGTGACGGACATCTTCGGTCCCATGTCTAGTTTTCGAGATATTATGGTTGTTCTTGTAGACATGTTTAGATACCCAGCACGAGGATGCGTGTAAAGCATGAAAGGCAAGAACCTTACAAACTCCAAATAATGGCGTGGCAACTGTTCGTGCAAAGATTCACCTGGAGGCCAGTTCTCCAATTTTAAAATTTTACGCCGACCTTCACTGTCATAAAGGCCCTTGACGTATCCATTGCAAAACTGGTGAATGCTAATGGTTTCCTGCAGGTAACAAACCCAAGATCAACCTTCATATAGACACCCCATATAAAAGTTGACTATAGAATGAGCTCTAAAGCAAAGAACAGAACTAACAACAAGAGTCAAAATGATGTTTGCAAAAATCTTTAAAAATGTAATTGATCTATATCAGTCCCATTTACCTAAACCATGCTTAACAAAATGGAGCTAGGTGCATTTATTTAGCATCCTCCCCTCATGTTTTCTTTTCGTATCTGCATGCTAACCATACTAAGCAAAAGCACTTGATGCTACCTATGTTCAAAGCTTTTATGCGTGATAACTTCACATCTTTACAGTATCAATTGGGAAATCTTAATTGGATAAGAGTAATTGCCCTTTACCATGTATAATATAACTAAGGGCAGTTTAAAGAATGGTGTGTGTGTGTGTGTGTTTGTGTGTATTTATAGTAAATGAGGAAATGATACAAAAAGTTTTCAATAACAATAATGTGAATTCAAACTGATTAATATAAAATGATACTTTGACAAAAACACAATACTTATTTTCCCAAATCATATTCTAAAATGTTTATGTAAAATAGATGGCACCAAAAAAAGATTTGAGAACTAATATCAATCCCAAGAATTAGTAAAAACATGTAATTAAGCTTAAATCACCTTGAAATTTTCAGTCCCCGACTTAACACATCATGCATGGACAATTATAAGCTCACCTTTTCGTAAATGCCATTGGAAATATTTCAAATCATTGTTCATAACACCCAAAGTTGTAGGAAAATGCAAGTAATTTCCATTACTATCTTTTTGATGAGCTAGCAATTTTGCATTTTCTACTTTACTTCCTTTATCATCGGATCTTGAGCATGCCACTCCAAAAGCTTCAAGGGCATCGGTCATCTTGCCTACATTGGCATGAACATTGATGAAAAAATTGTAAAATTCCAATGGAATCTGTCCAACAAGTACAAAATCCGTTGGACAAATTTAAAGTTCAACGGAGAACACCCATGGACCAACATCATGAAAAAAATACAACATTCCAACAGGTGCCCGTTGGACTACTTGAAATAAAATATAAAACAAAAAAAGATTCACATTCCAATGTAACCTCCATTGGACAACATTTAAAATTAAAAATAAAATAAAAACAAGTTGTCGAAAGGGTATATATCCGTAAAAGAGATGTTTACTGTAAAAAAAAGTTTTCATATCAAATTAAAATTAGACGTTAAAAAGAATGAAATTAGGAAAAGATGTATATATGTGTACAATTATAACATGTGTTCATTGTGGGTGAGGTTTGATTTGAAAATATGAGATAGTGGTAAAATTATTTTAAAATAATATAGCAATTTTAGAAAGTTTAAACTATATTATCTAGGAAAAGTAAAGGCTTTACCAACTTACCTATCACCAATATCGTAAAGTATTTTAATTTAGATATTTTATACAATAAATATATTTTAAGAAAAATAAATGTATTAATTTAGACATAGCCATTGCAAACAAAAATTAAATACAAAGAACTATGATATAAATTATTTGTGTCACTCAAGATAGCATAGCATATAAGATATTTGTATTTTTTGTGATGGTAAAAAAATATAAAACTACTTGTAGAAGACAATATGTTTTTGCAGAGGTGATATATCGTAATTAGAGGTGGCAAAAGTGATCCAACCCAAACCAATTTTAGGTCGGGCTGGGCCACAATTTACATGCTCAAAATAAGTTTGGATCAACTCGATCTTACAAAACAAAAGGTAAGGACCCAAACAGGCCAGGTAAAAAGTGAATAATAAGCCATAGACTCGGCTGACCTGAAATTTGGAGCGGATTGAGCAGCGATTTTATTGACCTGAATACCTTCGGGTCGGTTCTGCCCATCCCAATTGACAACTCTAATCCTAACAAATTAAAAACATAACTTTCAAAACTAAAGATATACATATAAGGAGTTAGTTAAAAAAACCTAAAACAGAGATGATTGTGTGCATTATACAAAACAATAAAAAAAAAAAGTTACCTAAATCAACATATACTTTTCTGAAAATAAATTTCTAAAAGATAACGAAAGTGGTAGAATATATAAGGAATACCATTTGGGTGAAATCTCAACAACGTTATGTTTTGACTGAATTTATGAAATCACTTGCATTGTCAAGAACCTGCAGTTGTGGCGTAGGTAGGTTTTTTAGAACACTGGGAAAATGAATAAGGGTTTTTTGAGTGATTATGATATTTTATGAATGGAGAACTCTTTTTATAGCGGATTGCGACAGTATTCAATGCACCTAATTCTATCAAATTGCAGCTTCATTCGATGAACCTTACAACTCATTTCACATGCAGGCAGTTATGTCGTCATTCTTAGCTGTAAAGTAAATTGCAATTATGTCATCATTCTTAGCTGTAAAGTAAATGACAATTAATATTAATTTAAAAATTTTTGCCATATAGGAGCTATCAAAATGGGTAGGTCCCATCACACCAACTCCCTCAACCAAAAAATGTGTGAGTAGGGTTGATATTTTTTAGGCCCACCATTTAACGTGCTTAGATAGTCTAGCCCAAATAAGAGACTCGATGGGATTCATAGTACGGAGGGCTAGCTAATGGATAATAAACAAAAGCTTATAATTTTACATGCTAACTTTATATCAATCTTACCTGAAAAGTGAATGATGACTAATATTAATTTAAAAATGTTTGCAAGTATCAGACCTGTCAAAATGGGTTGGTCATATAAGACCAACTTTCCCAGCCCAAAAATGACAATTAATATTAATTTAAAAATGTTGGCGAGCATGGCAGAGGCTGTTCCCATCTCATTAACTCCCCCAACCAAAAATGTGTGAGTAGGGTTGCTATTTTACATGTCCACCATTTAATGAGCTGATAGTCTAGCCCAAACAAGAGGTTTGATGGGATTCACAATATGGAGGGCTAGCTGATGCACCACATTTAGTGCACAATACACCAAATCTCATTTGACATGCTAACATTTATACCAATCTTAGTTGGAAAATGAATGATGACTAATATATATTTAAAAGTGTTTTGCCGATATACTAGAGAACTGTCAAAATGGGTTGGTCCCACCATACCAACTTTCCCATCCAACAAATGACAACTAATATTAATTTAAAAATGTTTGTCAGTATGGCAAGGGTTGTTCTCATCATACCAACTCCCCTAACAAAAAAAAAAGTTTTAATAGGGTTGCTATTTTATAGGCCCACCATTTAACGAGCATAGATAGTCTAGCCCAAACAAGAGGTTCGATGGGATTCATAATACGGAGGGCTAGCTAATGCACGCACCATCGTTTAGTGCAATATACACTAAAGCTCAGATTGGCTCAAGTGCTTATACTGCCCTATACAATGGTGTAGCTAAGAGTCTTTTGGTAAAGATCGGCTTAACCTTCTTCCTTTGTTTTGTGCTTGATATGTGATATTACATTATCCTTCTTTAGAGATACGACATTCTCATCGCACACCTAAATAATACCTCCTCTAATACCATTTAAAATGCCCAGGGCCCACGAGAATGTTATAGTTAATTATTGAAATTTCTTTGATATGTAAATGTTCATTCACTACATAGTCATCAAATTTAAGTATCTATTAAGTGACTTGTGTCACTTTAACTAAGTATTTGTGAGGATATGTTGTCGGTATACATATTCGTAAGAACAGTTAACATATATAGGTGTAAATATATATAAAAATAAAAAAGAGTAAATTGCACTTTGATATTTTTGTTTGGGATTTTTTCAATTCACATTTTCAAAATTAATAAAATAGTACTCACTTTTTCAAAAAATTGCAAAATCTAACATTTGATAAATTTTCCGACCGCAAATCCTACATAATTAATTGTATTTTAAGCAAGGTTGCAGAAGGCGCTAGGCGCTAGTCGGGCTGTCGAGAGTGGCCTAGGCGGATTCTAGGCATTTTATTTTATTTTATTATTTTATATATATCTTAATAAATATAAAAACTTTCATGTATAAATTCATAAATCTTAACATTGCAATTAATATCAATTAAAGTTTAAATCATCCAAAATTCAAATAAAACAAACATTGAAAGTTCAAATTATTCAAAGTTCATGACAAAATAATATTCAAAGTTAAAAAATAATTAAGAAATTTATAAAATAATAAAATAATATTAATATATTAAAAAATAATTAGGAAATAGGAACCCACTTGATGATTAATATATTAAAACATATTTTTTTTTAAAAAAATGAAATTCGGCCGCCTAGACGGAACTCTGCCGCGTAATCGCCTAATAATTCCGCCTAGGCGGCGCCTCCGCATAAGCGAGGGTCGAATATTTTGTTTTCGCCTCGGGTGGGTACTGTGGAGTGCCTAGCCGCCTAGGCCGAATTTTGCAACAATGATTTTAAGATTTCTATATCCACAACCGCGTAAATTATCTTTGATTTCCGAACTAGAAAATTGATCAAATATTAAATTTTAAAATATAGATATCAAAGTGCAATTTAGCCAAAATAAAATTAAGAAAAAGATGATGATTCAACGTGCTTAACTCCATTACTGAAATTCAACGAGTTACATATATTTCATTGAAACAAACAAACAATTCAATTTATAACTAGTCATGAAGAAGAAGAAGAAGAAGAAGAAGAAGTAGTCCCCACAAAGTTTTTCAGCATTTCCTTGTCAATTCTAACAAGAAAATTTTGAATGTTTTTCTTCATATAGGCCCTCATATGAGGTTGAACCAGGCCTTGTTTTTGCAATGTGGACATCTTCATCTCCATGTCTTTCTTCATGAATACGAGATCGCGTAAAGGTATACACGTCTCCTGTACATATGAATCCACGTGAGATACTTTCACGTGATTTCTTGTTGCATCATTTCTATGAAATAAGAAAGAAAAAGAAAAAAGAGATAAGAATGGCCTCATAATCTTATACTAGCATATATCAACATGCGTGTTACTCACTTGAAGTAGTAGCAATAGGTAACACCAACGCCAAGGTAACACTCTCTCAATAGAAGCAGTAGCAATAGGTAACACCAACGCCAACTCGATCATATGATAAACCAATGGAAAAACTAAACTCTTACCAGATTTAACCATTTCTTGAGCAAGACTTCCTAAGTTGGCAATTGTAGAAAATTGAGGGTCACACCTAACATTAACAATGAAATTGCTAAGTTGCTGTGGAAGAAATAAACAATCGACTGTTGAGAAGTCCTCATGATAATGACGAGCAAGACACATGAGTTGATCAATATTGAATCGCGAAAAAGAATATCTCGGATCAAGACATGCGATGCAACGAATCAATTCAGTATCAGCTTCTGGAAACCGATTATTTATCTCTTGGATAATCAAATCAACAACCTGACATTGAAAGAAGAATATAATTAACAACAATTATAAATTTCCAACAAATAAAATAAACATAATTTATTTAGAAATAATACCTGATAAAAAATATGCACACGATAATAATGTAAATTAGTGAAGGCCTCTCTTTCATTCCTTTTATAACCACGCCGTGAAATATTGGCATCCATATCAATAGGATCAATGTCATTCAATTCACAAAATCTATCCACTTCTTCTAAAATTATTTTCCATCCATCTTCTCTGAAGGTTTGTAATTGACATTTCACGGTGGCAATTAATGACATGGCTTGAATAATATTTTGCTCCCTTTGTTGTAAGGCAAGAGACAACTCGTGTGTGATTCCTAATAAATACTTCATCAAGTGTAGTACAAAAACAAACTCATAGCTAGCCATTTTATCAATCAAACCCCTTGCAGTACTTCTAGCTTCAGATAAAGTAGCATCATCACGTACATTTCGCAATACTTGTTCAATCGAAGGCCACAAAGAGCATAGACGAACCAATGTAAGGTAATGCGAACCCCAACGAGTATCTCCAGGCCTTTTCAAAGTGGATTCCTGATTTTTGCCACTTCCACTAACTCTTTCCCCAGCATTGAGTTCATTAATTATTCTTTCATGATCCAACATCCTGAGTTGATCTCTTCTTTTACACGATGCTCCAGTCATATTCACTATCATGGATACATAAGAGAAAAAATCTTGAACCATATCATTTCCTTTAGCAACAACAACAATAAGTAACTGGAGTTGGTGAGCAAAACAATGAACATACATTGCAAATGGATTTTCTTCCAAGATTAGGGATTGCAAGCCATTGAACTCACCTCGCATATTTGAAGCCCCATCATATCCTTGACCTCTCAATTTGGACAATGATAAACCATGTGGTGCGAACAAAGCATCAATAGCATCTTTCAAAGAATGTGAATTAGTGTCTTTCACATGCACGATAGCAAGAAAACGCTCAACCACACAACCTTTTTGGTTCACATATCTCAAAACAACTCCCATTTGCTCTTTCACTGAAACATCCCGTGTTTCATCAATCAAAAGAGTAAAAAACTTGTCTCCAATATCATTGATTATAGCAAGTGTAATTTCTGAAGCACAAGCATGTGTTAGTTGCTTTTGAATTGAAGGTGCAAGCATTTGATTATTTCCAGGAGCATTTAGACCCATAACTTTAGAAACATCAGGACACCTCTGACAATACCAATGAACCATTTCAAGAAAATTGCCCTTATTTAAAGAACTAATTGACTCATCATGTCCACGGAAAGCCATTCCTTGTTGCAATAGAAAACGAGCTACATCCAACACTGCTGTTAAACGAGTACCATATGCAATATCCATCTCACGTATATTTGCTCGAAACATATTTGCAACACTATGTCTTTGATCTTGAAAAGACTCAAACTCAATTCTAGCATAGTTGTGACAACTATTTGGGGCCCCAACATGAGATTCACACTTTTCTGTTATCCTTTTCCAATTATTGAATCCAATTTTTGTAAAAGTTTCCAGTCCATATCGGCCCCCTTTGTATGATTCTTTGAAAAGATAACACCAAAAATAAAATACCGCATCTTTTGATATGCTATACTCCATCCATGTGAACTTTGTATACCATTCATCTCCAAAACATCTGTTATATTTACCGCATTTAGTTTTCGGATACTTATGACCGACTGGTTGGCAAGGACCCCTAGTCAAATACTCCCTCCGTACTTGATCTCGAATAGAAACATCAAATTTCTCAATTGGTTTTCTCAACCCCAGATCACTAACAATATCAATAGGATTTAGTTATATTTGTACCCGAGGACGTTTTTCCACCGACCCATTAGCACTAGGTCTAGGTACATGAGAAGCCGATGAGGAAGCACCCCCATTAGCTTTTGAAAAAAATCTCTCCATATTCTATTTCTACAGTAAAAAAACACAAAATAAATTGATAAAATTATCATAATTCATAACAATCATCTTCAATTATTCAATAAACATTTCTGTAATTATTCATCCTTTTTTCATTGTCCATTGATAAATTAATAGCCTAAAGGCCCAAAACAATAATACAATAAAATTATACAAATATATAGAAACCTAGTGCTGACCGACGGCGACGACCGGAGAAGAGGAAGACTGCTGCGGACTGCGGTGCTGTCTGCTGGTGCGAGAAGTGGAAGAGTTGCTGCCAATTTCGCCCCTTTCCCATTTTTTGAGTTAATTTTGTTTAGCTAATAAGTAATAATTAAATGTCAATTGTGTGTTGAATATTATTTGGGTATGGAAAATTGGAGGCCCATGTTTTCAAAAGCCCACTAAAGTTTAAATACTTTATATTCAAGTTTCAAGGCCCACTAATAAAAAACCAAAAATTTGGAGGGGGGGCAGTTTATCCTAAAAAAAATTAACAATACATACTATGATACTAAAAAAAAATGTTGGGGGGGGGGGGGGGGGCAGCTGCCCCCCTAGCCCTGGCGTACATCCGCCACTGCTCACTTCCAAATTACAACAACATACTTTATGAGAACACACCATTTCAAAAAATAAACATTTTAGTATTTCACAAACCCAATTTACTCAGCAAATTGTTCATAACAATTGGGGAGAGTGATTATTTGGTTTGTTGAGTTTGAATTTTATTTTTTTAGTCACTTAGCCAAAATTTTATGTCCTAACCTAAAGCCTACATTACAATCGTTGAAAAGTCCTTTATGGTATTCACTTTGAACACACGTTTTTGCAATGGAGATAGTAGATTATGTGCAAGCTTATGATAGGTGTCATTCAAATTCTTGACGTTCGATGATTGTGTAAACACGTCCTATTTGCATTTGAGTGCGAGAGTTATACACGCACCAGGTGAGGTTCAATGTTTTAAGGCATGCTTGTTGGATTTGTCATGATATATTGTCATATGATTTGATTACTTACCTATGGTATTTTTGATATCTCAAATTCTTTGAAGCATTACATTTAATACAAATTGTTTAGTGGTTGTTGATTTGGTTCTACGTTCCTGTTTTTGCTCTTGTTTTCTTTATCTATTGTTTGGGGACAAACAATGTTTTAAGTTTGGGGGAGTTAAAAACTTGTTCGGTAAACTTGTTTAACCTAAAATTGTACAGTGAGATCTATAGTGTAGCGATGAACAAGGTCGTATCCTCAAGATTTAATAATTAATCTACTAGTTATCTAATTTATCCTTTTACAGTTATCTAGATGACCTAAAATGATTGGGATATTTAATTATCTAAGTAAAATAATAAATGCTACCACATAAATAAACACAGATGAAGTAAACAATGAAGAAGAGACGTATTCTAGGATTGATTAATCTTCAACTAATCTATTCATTTAATCCTTTCATTCTTATGCCTATGTTGGGACTCAAATTATGCTAGAGCGATCACTAATGTATCCTAGATCTCCTCTCAAAGTGCCCATATTGTAGATTACAAATTAAATAATAATACGTCAATTAATTATCTAACATGCAACTCCAAATGGCTCCCAGGGTCTAGTGCTCTCTAAAATAACCGCAACTCTCTCGAGTGAAATTGATTAACCAGTTACTTATTCCAAATCACGTGTTAAAACTCTTCTCTCGATTTATGAATTAACACATCAAATGTACTATTTAGTAATCTGATAAATAATATAGAGAAATACGAGAATAAGTAAAACATAACCAAGTCATAGGCATAAAAACTCAACAGATTAAATGAACTTCATAGTCAAATCATAATCAACCCTAAAATACTAGGGTTTTAACTATCCATAACAAAATAAATATCTAAAACAGTCCACAAAGAAAATATTGAAATTCTAAGAACAAAGTAAATAAAACTCGGAGATTCTATTATGGCTTTAATCTTGAACACCATTGGATTCTTTGGTCTTGTTCTTCGCGTTCTCTTTCCTTTGTTGTATTTCTCTAGTGGCAACTTTAGGGTATATATGGTCTATTGTGTCTAATATTTGTGTACAATAACCCTTAAATACCTAGTGGGGAAAAGCCCAAAACCAACACAAAATCGGACCGGCCCAAACGACCCGTGACCTCGCCCGTGACTTAGTCACTCGTGGCTTGGGTCGCGGGTCCACATATATCCAACATAGCACATTATCCACGGTTGATCTCATTACCCGTGACCGAGGTCGTGAGTTTTCTTAACTCGACCCCCTCCTCTGTCGCTAATGAGTAGTAGCCGGCCCTTGTCGAATCGCGACTACACCCGCGACTATGCTCTCGGTCTGGGCTCGCGGGTCCTTTTATGCGATGTTTCCGTCAACTCGATTTCTTCAACACACGACCTTGGAACATGATCAACTATTTCTTGACCAAAATACAACAAATCTCGGGACAAAAACCTGTAAAATCTAATAAACGTACCAAACTCCAAGAACGAATGAAATCCATGTAAACTGGGATAAAAACACGAGTAAACCAATATAAAATATATAATTAAGTAGCACTAAAATTAGTGTAAAATCCCAGTTTATCAACTCTCCCAAACTTAAGAATTTGTTTGTCCCAAACAAAGAACAAAAACCAAACATAGAATTCAAAAGTTACATAACTCCACAATCTACAATCTAGCATCTACAACCTTGCAAATCTAATTGGGAAATGACAAGAACAAGCACAACACTGAAATCATGAACACATGCAGTAGATTTCAATGAGCAAAAATCACGCCAATAATCCTCACCAGTGTGTTTCACTCAAACACTCAAAGTGTGATAAAATAACAGGTGAGCACTCATCGAATCGTTGAACCATATACTTGATCTACCATAAGCTTGCATACAATCTCAACTCTCCGCTGACAAATAATGTGCTCAAAATTAAGATAAAATAGGACTTTATTAAGGTTGTAATGTAAGCTCAGGTTAGGAGCATTTGGCTAAAATGACTCCATAATTGTAAAACAATCCACCACTTTTGCTTTCTATTCCCAACTACTTTTCAAATCATGTACAAGTTGGAATTTTTCCAACTTTCTCCTACACAACCTTAAGCCATCCATTCAAAACATTAGACTCTTCGAGTCTTCATGGTATTTTCTCACTCATAGACCTTTGGTCTCTTTTCTTTTTCCATTTTCATTGGCACCTTTCACATTTTTCCTTCTGTGCTTTTTTCATATTTTTCCTTCTTTTCAACACTCACATAACACTCTCTTTTAGGCACCAACAAAAACCACAAATTTATCTCCATATATTGTTTTCAAATTTCTATATCCCAACTCCAAAATTCTCTATCCTTCCTCATATTTCTCCATAAGAATCAACCAATTAATCCCAAATAGGCTTTCAAAGAAAAGATATTTAGGGGCAAGAGGGCAAATAAATGAATCAAATGAACTTAGGACAGTGTATGGGATAAATGGCTAAAGAAAAGATGGCCTATTATCATCTCTTACTTTCAAGCACAAACACTCAACCTCAAGCAAGATGACATGCAAGTTCTAGAGAAACAAGTGTATAGACAACCAACACACAAAAAATTAAGACACTAGTCTTATAGATTCAAAATCTCACAGCTCACATTGGCCAAAATAAAGCTCGAAAATCTCCAAAACACATGCTCATTCAATTCATGCTATATATGCTCGAATCATTCCCAATCAAATAATCTCAATTATGAATACTAAACCATAAACCATAAAGTATGTATCATCTAAGCCCAAGTAGAATCCAAGATCAAAATTCAAAATTTTTCACTTTCCGGAAAAATGAAAACGAAACTAAACAAGTAGAGCAGGTATAACAAAATAAAGATCTAGACACTACAGGCTTACATCCCCCAAACTTATTCAAATGCACAAGATGGAATAAGTTTGTAAAAATGCATAAAGATGTAATCGACCACTCACAGAAATCAAGTGGATATCTGTTCGGGTCAATCCTCTTCCCCAAACCTGTCGAGAGACAAGTTGACTGATTTGATATCCCCATATTACAGCATCCAAGTGAAAAAGAAGTGAAGAACTATAATAAGAAAATCTAAACAAAATAAAATGAAATAAGTAAAAACATATTGGGTTGTCTCCCAACAAGTGCTACATTTAACGTCGACAGCCAGACAAATTTGGAACTTAAGTTCCCAAAAGCGGAGGAATTGGTATCCCATGTTCTCTTTCTAGATTTTCCATCTTCATGCCTCTACCAGATTCTTGAGTGTTGATGATGTTACACTCTATCGCGGCCTTGTGCTACTTTACATCAAACAAGAACCGGATTTGTTCATCTTCAAATCGGAGAGTGAAAATCCCCGTGTCTAGATCGATGTTGGCCCGTCCGGTGTGCAAAAATGGGCGTCCCAAAATGAGAGGGTACCATAAACAAGGTTGGTGATGAGGGGTTTGAAGGCGGAATGGCAACTGAGATTGTGAAGGATGAGCAATTGGGTGAAAAATCGTGTCTTGATTTGGGGAAGAATGAGGTGGATTCAGATCTTGTTAGGGGAGACACGGGTTCGGATCCAGAGCAGGCTGTTGGAGTTTAGTACCTTTGGGCTAGAGTTTTATTTTAATTTCAATCAAAGGCCCATGTGTTTAGGCCTAAATATTTTATATTTTGTCAATCTATGGTTTGGTTGTTAGGGTTTTCATCCATGTGTCCCCTAACTATATATTAGCCATTTATGAAATGAAATGATAAGCTAGAAATTACTCAGATCTGCCTCTCTCTTATATTCTTCTATTTTTCCCCCATTTCTACCAACTCCAAACAGTAAGAAAGATTACATTTTTAATATTCTAGCTTACAAGATTAACAAGGAAAATCCCAAAAAATAAGTGATACAACTTATTTCTTAACATTTGGTATCTCAGAGCCTCGATCTGGCGATGGCAGATGGTACTCGACTGCGTGAGCTGCAAGAACATCAAAAACAGTTAGATCAAGTGTTAAAGGCAGAAGCTTTAAAAAGGGAAGCTGCTGAAGTAAAGTTACAGGAACATATCTCTAAGGCAAATGAAGAAATGAAAGGTTTCATGAATGGAGTGAATGGCAAGTTTGATCATCTTGCCAACACTCTAGGCTCCATACAACTGCAGCTATCCAACATGGATAAGGGAGAGAGTATGGCTACGGGAAGTTCTATTCTTGGCAGTCCAAAGTCAGCAAGCCAAAGTGAAAATAGCCAGCCCCTACCTCAGCAAGTTATTCCCAGCAGAGAGGTGGCTGAAACAGCACGTAAACCATTATTCCCACGTCTCCCTAAGCTTGATTTTCCAAGATTTAATGGAGATCACCCTAGGGTGTAGCGCCCCGATCCCAAAGGACCGTGGAAATGGACGCCACGGGGGTTGGAATTAAGAAGCCGGAAAGAAAGGGGTAACTTTAACAGAAAATTCAGAAACCAAACATGTATTATAATTATAAAATCCTAGTTTAACGATAATACGAAGATCAGTGTTATAGAATAATTTAACAACAATAACAACGAAAGTGCGGAAGCAAGACTTTGAACAAAATAGAAGTCAACGGGAAAAACACATAATTAACAAAAGCCCATTCCTTAGCATCGTCACTTCCACGCGCCAGTCTACTGACCTGAAAATATTTTGAAAGATTTGGGCTGAGTACTAATGCACTCAGTGGGCAAGTTTTCACAATGAATTTTATGTAATTCGTTTTCTAAAAGTGATATATCTGTATTTATGCATGTAGTGAAGCTTAGGAGGTTTATAGAATATAAAGTAACCTAAGTTCACCAAAATATTTTATCATGAAGCACTAAGTGTATAACCAATCACTGCTCGCAACCTCTACTACATCATCAACGCGTAAGTCTTAAGAGCATCACCAATGAGTATAACCGTTCATTTTAGTCTTCACGACAAGGAATAGGGCATGACAAATAAAGCATGCGTACTGTAGCTACTCACATTGACATTGACACAGCACTAGTATATGAGACTCCGACAACATACAGTAGCACGTAAATATTTTTAACACAGATAATCACATATGCAATTTAAACAGAGCAGAGCTTAATAACTCGAAATATAAAGTTTAAAAAGATATAATAGCCCACCTAGTTAGCTAATAATAGCTGGAGCTTTTACGATTCTTTTAAGAGTCCCCTAAGTCCGATGTTCCGGATTTTGTCCTACACATAAAGACTAAGACTTAGAAGCGTATCAAGTCAAATCCTAAATCATGAGCTAACTAGTTAAAATTCTAAAGTACAAGGTTTTATGCCCATGGATTTAGTTGATGAAATTGATGATATAGGAATTTAAGAAATCATAGAATAATCTAAAGTTATAATGTAATTACATAATAAAATTTCGAATTTTAAAATATATATATATATATATATAAAAATAAATAAATTAAAGATGATAAATAAAAATGAAGTTAAGGAGATTTGAACCCTTAACCTCTAATGGGTTAACATAAGCCTTAACAACTTAGGCTAAAGACTAATTTGAAAAATTAATGCAGATTAATTATTAATTAAGACAAATCATTTAATGTAGAAAATGTAGAGATAAAGGATGTAAAAATGAGAGCAAGAGGAATTGAACCTAAGACCTAAGATTATTTAAAGTATATATTAACCACTTGACTAAACACCCTTTTTGAAAATAATCCAGTTTTAGTATTAATTAAATTAAACTGCAGAATATTTTAAAGTTAACCGAAAAGAAAAGAAATAAAAATATAAGGAAAAGAACTAACACATACATACGCACACTCTTCTCATTTTGATTACAACATTTTCTTGTTTACAACATTTTCTTGTTTATAAATCTGTGTGTATACATACACAAATAAATTCACACTATAGTAAAAACAAACTCATTTAAATGATTCACTTTATTCTTCCCCATTTTTCGATCACTGCATAAACTTACACCCTCTTTAATTTGTCCTATTTTTCCATAAAAAGAACCTTCCAACTTATTTCTCTCTCATAATGTCTCTGCACCACTTTCAACCAAATTATTTAAATACACAAAATATCTTGGAAGTAGACATACAATTCTCTCCAATTCAATCCAAAGCCTACTACTCTACTATGTTGCTTTTAGCTAGCTAGCATCCATTTAATTCATATATATGCATATATATATATATATATTTTAATCTAACATCAATTTTTCTTTCTCTTTCTCTTTTTCGGTTGAATTCACAAAAGAGCAAAACAAAATTTTAAACAAATGTTTCTCTCTCTTCACATGCATACATCAAAACAAACCCATCACAAAATCAATTATCTCTTCTCTCTCTTATGTACACATTTATTTAATTTAAAGAACCCTCCTCCTCCTTCTTTATCTACACATACATTAAATGCATCACTTTTTCCTCTCCATTCCACCCAGAAACACGCATGCGTGCATAGATCAAGAAGACTTGAATATACAACATTTCATTTCATCCTTGCCAAGGATGATGACCCCTGCACACACATGCATGGTTTTTACAATTTTCTTTCCTCATTTTTCAATACATGCAAAAACTCTTACACACTTAAACGTGTATAGAAACCGTTTCTCAAAAGTAAAATCCTCGACAAACACCAAAATCAAGTAATGATGGAGACTTGAGAAATAATTCTAGTTCAAGCTCAAACTTGGACTAGTAGACCCCCCCCCCATAAATCATAAAATAAATTACAGGAGAAGGTAGATGAAGAAAAGGTTAAAAGAATGGTGATATCGCATGTCGGATCCGGCCACCGGAAAAATGTCACCGGAGATGTCTCAAGATAGCTTTTTGCAGCTATTATGACCTTCATTTCCATACCAAAATGGTGCTGTCGAACAAGAAACGAAGAGAAGAACAAAATCTGAAATTTTTAAATATTTTGGCCAGAAGTTGGCGGCGGCGGACGGTGGTCCGGTGGCGGCGCTCAGTGGCGCTCCGCCTCTGGCCACCTTGCCGGAAAATGCAGAAAGAGGAGAGAAGGGAGAACTGAAAAGCTAACCTTAAATCTGAAATGAGGGAAATGAATTATTCATTTATTTAACATAGTTATATATTTATTGATAGTGGGCTAGGATGGGCTTTAGATAAGGTTGGGCTAAAATCAAGGTCTCCAATACTAGTATAGGGCTTAATTAATTAGATTTTTCTAAGGCCCACTATGAGATGTTGGATTAAAAATATATATATATATATATAAACTATACTACTTATTCTAACTATAAGATTTATATTTCTAATTAAATTTATATTATAGAATTTTTGGGGTATTACAAGGGTCTGGATTCTAAAATGCCAAAGCTATTTTAGAATGATGCCTAATGTTCTAGATGACAAAAAGGTCATCCTGGCTACTATGCACTTTGAAGGGAGAGCTGCTCAATGGTATCAGAATTTACCCCTCACAAATTCTGATATATCTTGGGAACAATTTTTAGAGGTGGTCTCAGCCAGATTTGAGGAAATCAAAGATGCTAAAATTATTGCAGAATTCAATAAGCTTAAGCATACCGGGTCTTATACTGAATATGTGGAAAGATTTGAGGAACTAAAGGCATGTATGCTGTTATCAAACAAAGGGCAATTCACTGAGGAGTATTTTATAGCAAGTTTTGTCAGTGGCTTAGGAGAGAAAATCCAGTCATTAATTCAAAAGTTCAAGCCTAACACACTCAACCATGCTATAGAATTGGGGCAACAACAAATTATCAATCTAGAAGCTATGTCCAAGAAATTCAAGGCCAATTATAAACCCTACCAACCTGTCAGCTTCAAGAAGGATCAAACCTGGACATCTCCAGTTCAGAAAAGTTCAACTCTTATAGGAAGGGCCCCATTTAAGCTTCTTACTGCAGTAGAAATGACATCAAGAAGGGAGAAGGGCTTGTGTTATAACTATGATGAATTTTTCACACCTGGACACAAATGTAAAAATAAAATTTCTTACATGATACTAAGTGATGAAGATGATGCAATATGTACACAAGAAAATGCTAGTGAGGAGGTAATAGCACCCATACCCGAGGCTCTTGTTAATATAGATGAGGTGCAGTTGGCATTGAATCTGATTTCAGGTGAAGGAGGTACAACTACAATGAGGGTGTTTGGCAATGTAGGGGACCAGAATTGTACATACTCTTAGATTCTGGGAGCACTCTCAGTTTTATGAGAGAATCCACTGCAGAATCTTTGGGCTGCAAGTTGGAACCAACCAAGCCTATCATGGTGAGGGTGGCTAATGGTAACCGAATGGTGAGTTGCACGAGGGTTAAGAGGTTTCAATGGAATTTACAAGACATTCAGTTCACCTATTCCCCAAGGACTCTAGCCACTGAGGGTTGTGATCTGATTTTGGGGGGTGATTGGCTAAAAACGTGCACCCCCATAGAGTTGGATTATGATAAGATGACCTTTACTATAACTTGGCTGGGCAAGAGAATTCGAGTTCAGGCTTTGACTACAGCAGGGGATTGTCAATTAATTTCTGGACACACCCTGCATCAGATGATCCACTCCAGTCCTCCTCTAGTTCAGGAGTTATACTGGATAAGTATGAAGAAGGATGCCTATCCTGAGAGTAATCAACAACTGAAAGGCCTACTAGATGAGTTTCAGGATGTGTTTGAAGAACTTAAAGGGTTGCCACCTAGCAGAGACATTGAACATCAAATAATCCTTAAGCCTGGGAGCTCTCCAAAACATCAATATCCTTACAGGGTGTCCCATGATCATAAAGATGAAATAGAGAAGATTGTTCAGGATTTATTGGTCAATGGCATCATACAGAACAACAAAAGCCCCTTTGCTTCTCCTGTTTTGCTAGTCAAGAAAAAGGATAGCACATGGAGAATGTGTGTAGATTATAGGTACTTGAATGGGTTAACCATCAAACACGAGCGATGAGTTATTGGATGAGTTACATGGATCTAAGTATTTTTCTAAGATTGATCTTAGGACTGGATATTTCCAAATCCTTATAAAGCCAGAGCACAGGTACCTCACATCTTTTAGCACACATAATGGACAATACCAATTCCTAGTCATGCCTTTTAGGCTATGTAACGCACCAGCCACATTTCAGTCCCTAATGAATCAAATTTTCAGACTTCAATTGAGGAAGTCTGTGTTAGTTTTCTTTGATGATATACTAGTGTACAGTGCTTCTTGGAAGGATCATTTGAGGCACTTAAGGGAAGTTTTAACTACTCTCAGACATCACCAACTATATGCCAAGCAGAGTAAATGTCATTTTGGCCAAGAGGAAATTGAGTACCTGGGGCATATAATTTCCCAGGAAGGTGTAGCTACAGATCCAGCTAAGGTAGCTAGTATGACTAGCTGGCCTATTCCAACTAACATCAAGCAGTTAAGGGGATTCCTAGGACTTACTGGGTATTATAGGAAGTTTGTCAAGGGTTATGGGCTACTCAGCAAGCCACTCACCTCATTATTGAAGAAGGGAGCATTCAAATGGAATGAAGAGGCCACAAAAGCTTTTGAGCTGCTAAAAGGAGCTATGACTACCGCTCCAGTATTGGCCCTACTATATTTCACTCTTCCTTTTATTTTGGAAACAGATGCAAGTGGACATGGTGTTGGGGCTGTTCTTATGCAGAGGCAGAGACCAATTTCATACATGAGCAGAACACTAAGCATCAAGAACCAATCTCTATCAGTCTATGAGAGGGAATTCCTAGCAGTACTGATGGCCATACAGAAGTGGAGGCATTACTTGCAAGGCCACAAATTCATTATCCGAACTGATCAACAGGCCCTGAAACATTTGCTAGATCAAAAAAATCATGACTCCAATGCAGCAGAAATGGATTACCAAACTGCTGGGTTTAAACAATGAGATAGAGTACAAGAAAAGAATTGAGAATAAGGCAGCTGATGCCTTATCCAGAAGGCATTCTGATAGGGATGCTTCCTACTCAATCACCACAGTTATTCCCATCTGGGTGCAACAGATTGCAGATAGCTATGAAGCTGATTCACAGTTCACCACTATTAAGAAATCAAAGCTACTGGATGCCACTACCTATCCTGATTATGAAATGATGGGGAACTTATTGAGATATAGAGGCAGAATTGCAGTGGGAAGTGGATCTGACATAAAGAAGATTTTACTACAAGAGATACACGACTCTCCTTATGGAGGTCATTCAGGCATCTATGGTACTTACACGAGACTCAAGTGACTTTTTTATTGGCCTAAGATGAAGGAAGATGTAGTAGAGTGGGTTACCAACTGCACTACCTGCAGCATCAGTAAATCACAAGGGGGGGCCTACCCAGGGCTTCTGCAGCCCCTTCCAGTCCCTAGCCAAGCTTGGACCCACATTTCTATGGATTTCATTGAAGGTTTACCAACATCTTTTAAGAAAAATGTGATTTTGGTGGTGATAGATAGATTCACCAAGTATGGGCATTTCATACCCCTGTCTCACCCATACACTGCTCAATCTGTGGCTAAGGTGTTTCTAGACATGATTTACAGGCTCCATGGGCAACCACTAAGTGTGGTTACGGACAGAGACAAGATTTTTACAAGTGGGTTCTGGAAGGAATTATTCAAGTTAATGGGTGCTAGCCTAGACATAAGCTCGGCCTATCACCCTCAATCTGATGGACAGACTGAACGGCTAAACTAATGTCTAGAAACTTATCTCAGGTGTATGATGCATCAGAAACCCAAGCAGTGGGCAAGGTGGCTGCCCCTTGCTGAGTACTGGTGCAACACTAACCATCACACCAGCTTAAAAACTACACCTTTTCAGGCTTTATATGGATTTCCCCCACCAAAACATTCTCTACACAACTATTTTCCCTCCCTGAATACCGAGGCTCGAGATTTACTAGCAGAAAGACAACAATTTCTTTCAGAGTTAAAAGCTAACCTATATGCAGCTCAGAATAGGATGAAGGTCTATACAGACCTCAAACGAGTGGAGAGGGAATTTGAGGTTGGTGACTACGTATTCCTAAAGCTACAGTCGTTCCGACAGAGCTCTGTAGCTCTTCGTAAAATGATGAATCACAGCTAAGTATTACGGGCCATACAAAATTAGTGAGAGGGTGGGAAAGGTGGCTTACCACCTAGAGTTACCTGCAGGAGCAAAAATCCATCCCGTCTTCCACGTCTCTTTATTGAAAAATGTGTTAGGCCGGAGCATTGTACCTGCTGATACTCTCCCAGAGCACGATAAAGATGGAGTCTTTGCGATCTTTCCCAGCTCTAACTTGGCAGAAGGGGTTACTCGGCATGGCAGTACTGAATCGACTCAAGATCTGGTCTTTGGGGAGAGTTTTGGAAATGAGTTGATTTTCTGGGAAGATGAGAAATTTTTGGATCGGGCTTTTCAAAAGATTAATCCTTGTGGGAAAGGATCTTCAGAGGGGCGGCGTATTGTCATGAACAAGATTGGTGATGAGGGGTTTGAAGGCGGAATGGCAACTGAGATTGTGAAGGATGAGCAATTGGGTGAAAAATCGTGTCTTGATTTGGGGAAGAATGAGGTGGATTCAGATCTTGTTAGGAGAGAGGGTGACACGGGTTCGGATCCAGAGTAGGCTGTTGGAGTTTAGTACCTTTGGGCTAGAGATTTATTTTAATTTCAATCAAAGGCCCATGTCTTTAGGCCCAAATATTTTATATTTTGTCAATCTATGGTTTGGTTGTTAGGGTTTTCATCCATGTGTCCCCTAACTATATATTAGCCGTTTATGAAATGAAATGATAAGCTAGAAATTACTCAGATCTGCCTCTCCCTTATATTCTTCTATGTTTCCCCCATTTCTACCAACTCTAAACAGTAAGAAAGATTACATTTTTAATATTCCAGCTTACAAGATTAACAAGGAAAAACCCAAAAAATAAGTTATACAACTTATTTCTTAACAGAGGGACGCTTTTATCTTCCTCCATATTCAGCACAAGGAAATCCACCGGGAATATAAAATCCTTCACCTTCACAAGCACATCCTCCAAGATCTCCCAGGATACACCACAGAGCGGTTGGCCATCCATAAACACATAGTTGTGGGCTTGAGTTGCCCAGTGTTCAGCTTCTTGAACAATGAAAGCGACATCAAATTGATACTCGCCCTCAGATTACATAGTGCTCGACCACCTAACTTGTCTCCAATGGTGATGGGGAGTGTGAAACTTCCCGAATCCTTCATCTTGGCTAGAAGCTTCCTTTGGATGATGGAGCTGTTTTCAGGGATGTGCAGTGTCTCAAATTCCTTGATCTTCTTCTTTTTGGACACAGCTTCCTTGAGGAACTTTGCATACTTCAGCATGTGTTGTAGTGCCTCCACCAAAGGAATGTTAATTTGCACTTTCTTGAATATCTCCAGGAATCGAGAGAACTGTGCATCAACTTTCTATTTTGGGATATGCTGCGGGAACAGGATAGTCATTGTGGGAAGCACTGTAGGACCCGTCTGAGGACTCTTGATGGTGAAATTCAGATTTTTAGAAGTCATCTTGGGAGGAACAAATGCAGCGGCTACGAGTGGCATGGGCACGTCAGTGTGCAGATGAATTGCACTGCATTGCTGTAACGCCATAATTTTACTTTTAATAGAAAAAGGGCACGTTACTCGTGCTTTTCATAAATAAAACTATTTACTTTAAATACAACAAAAGTTTCATACCATAAATTAACATTTATTACATAAATAACGTCAAAAATAAAAAATTTATTTAATCATGCTTGACTATTTGACCACCACCATCACATCTTGTCCGTTCACACACCGCCCGAGCTCTTGCCTGAAAGTAAATAAAAGATTTGGGGTGAGTTCCTTTAAACTTAATGGGATTGACCGTTATCCAAACTATAAGTTTAATAGAGAAGTATGTGAAAATATTTAATTCATGTAATTTGTACTTTTGCATCAACCCTTAGGTTCGGTACTTTATAGTCTAAAAGACTCCGTACTTTATAGTCCATAAGACTCTGTACTTTATAGTCTAGAAGACTCTGTATTGAAATTTCACATAACTTGTACAGATATATAGATGAGATAACAATAAACATTTCAACATATAATCCCCACCTTGACCTTGTCTTGAATAAATAATTAATTATGTCCCGGCACGCCTTGCCTAAGAATGCGATTATCTTAATTAATATAAAATTCTAAAATAATCCAATGCCTTAACATAACATAATTCAAATAATATTGATAAATAAATAAATTAAATATATATATATATATATCCATATGATTGTGCTTGAATGTGCTAACAAATAGCTATATGTAATATATATATATATATATATAAGCGTGTGAATGTGGGATGATTCTTGGAAACATACATAAATCATCAAATGAAGACAAAAATTAATTAGTCCAATTCATTTTTTTTTAAAAAGGAAACTTATCACCACTTTAAATTGCTAGGGCCCATTTTTAAAATTTCTACTGACTGAAAACGTAGCAAGAAAATAAATAAAAATATTATTTGTACCAATATTCTTCACAAAACAGAATCATTATTTTGCTATTGAAATCAGAGACCCCGAACAAAGAAGGGAAAAGAAGAACTTTCATGATTCTATATTTCAAAACAAAAAGGTTGGAAAAGAACTACCTCAACGAACCCAGATGAGAAGAGAGACTCGAAAATGTTTTTAAGAGGAACTTAGAATGTTTGGTGTAAGGAATAAGGTGTAGTAGCACCTCTATTTATACTAGAAATTGAAGTTTAATCATGAAAGGTTTGAATTTTCAATTGATTTCTTTCCAAAACTTGTTTTACTTGCATATGGAAATTAGGTTTAGGGTTTATGGTGTAATGGGCTCAACTAAAAGACTTACAAACCGGGCTTAAAAAAAATAAAATAATTATTATGACATTGGCCCAAAATAAAATATGCATAAAATATAACTTAAATTATTTAGCACGACTTATAAGATTCGATAATATAATATTTAAGAATCAGTTAAAACTAGTAAAATGCTTTAAAATTTACGAGGCACTACAACTGCTCTTTGGGGTTCACTGTGGTGTTGCTAGGAAATTGTCCCGATTGGTGCTGGTTTCCTACAATTGTAGCCAGTTGTCCCAACTGCTTCTCGAACATCTTCATTTGCACACCCATAGCTCCAACCGCATTCTCCAACTTCTCAACTCTAGCTTGTGACTCCCTCATGAATTTATCAGTCTTTCCCATGAATGCCATCAACAAGTCGTCCATTTTCAGCTTCTTCTCCTCATTGATCATTTCATTTATTACTGAGAAACCAGGAGGGGGCTGCAGTGTATTATTGGGGTTCCCGTACGACAAGTTGGACCGATTACCTTGGAAGAATTGATTTCCCCCAACTCTAGCTTGTGACTCCCCCATGAATTTTTCAGTCTTTCCCGTGAACGCCATCAACAAGTCGTCCATCTTCGGTTTCTTCTCCTCATTGATCATTTCATTTGTTACTGAGAAACCAGGAGGGGGCTGCAGTGCGTTATTGGGGTTCCCGTATGATAAGTTGGACCGATTACCTTGGTAAAATTGATTTTCCCCAACTCTAGCTTGTGACTCCCCCATGAGTTTATCAGTCTTTCCCACGAATGCCATCAACAAGCCGTCTATCTTCGGCTTCTTCTCCTCATTGATCATTTCATTTGTTAATGAGAAACCAGGAGGGGGCTGCAGTGCGTTATTGGGGTTCCCGTACGACAAGTTGGACCGATTACCTTGGTAGAATTGATTTTTCCCTCGGTAATTATTATTTTCATAGCCACCCCTCTGATTGATATAGTTGAGGTTAGGAGCTTGTTGCTCGTTTGCGGCCATCTCTCTTCTTCTTCTTCTTGCGTTGTTGTGTCGAGCAGTACCTTCAATATCAGGATCAAAAAGTTCTAAAGGTTCCCCTTTAGATCTCGTGCTCATGCATAACCTACAAAAATTAAAAAGAGAGATAAGGAATAATATAACAGAAAATAAAATTGTCTAAATTAACACAAGAAATTAAATCTAAATAATACATGACAATGCACAAAACATAGGGTCTTCCCAAGCTCACTTAAAATTAACAAAAGAAATGGCATTAAATCCCTTCACAACGAACAAACACATGACAATGCACAAAACATAGAAAACAATGCAAAATCACAACGAACAAACACATGACAATGCACAAAACATAGAAAACAATGCAAAACTTATCACTTCTTGCATGCAATGCCCATCAAATACCACTCAAATGAACCTCAAAACACATGCAAAATACGAGATTATCACCAAGATTGATTCAAGTCAAGGAATCTCAAAGAGTGAATGTCATGATCTATTGAAAGAAAAATTCTCACCATCTAGTGATGCAGGGGTCACAATACTTCTTCTTGCATTTGGTGCATCCAACAACTGTTTCTTTATCATTTTTGTGGCACTGGTGACAATTATTTTCACTTCTTTTTCTCTGTCATAACCAAAACCAGCACATTAACAGAGTAAACCATTTTAAAAATTGATGAGAACTCCAAATATATAGTGATAGAAGTGCGAATAAAGTTAGTATAATATGCCTATTTTAACATATATCATTCCAAGTATATTTCTAGAAGTACATGATACCAAACCCACCATTACGAGAACCCTATTCCGTAATAGAGATTTATGTACATTATCAAAATAGTGGGAAATGTTCAAAACTCTGGAAGCGCACTAATCTCAAGATTCAGGTAATTGAATGGCTTGTTTCAGAACAAAATATATAGTAGACTGCAGAAAGCTAATAGAACATGGTTCACAGATATAAGTTCATAAATTCTGTTTTTTTAGTTTGAGAAACAAAGATCCAAAACTGAAAAAAAAGTTGAACATATAGTTCCTGTTATGCAAGTACATTTCCAACATAGAAAATGCATGCATGTCTGTTTTCCGGTTCTAAAAACTAAAATCCCCAATTGAAAAAGAGTTGAACACATAGTTCCCTTTGTGAAAGTACTTGTCCAATGTACAAAATACCTGAAGTTTACAGTTATTTTTAAAAAGAATAAGATGTCAACTAAGCAAAAAAAAAAGATCATGGAAACAGGCATAAATAAATTTACCTTCACACCAGGTCCATGTGTCTGCATGTTTTCAGCAGAAGAAGTTCCTTCATTTGAAAGGCTTCTCAGTGATGACATTGCAACTCTTCAAGAGAATCTTGGTTTTCTATCGATGTCTTTCAATCAGAGCAACCACTTGATTGCTCTTCACTACAATGGAAAACAACAATGAGTGTATTATATATGCATGCCAAAAAGAAACAAATGAGGAGATCTTGCCTACAAAGAAGGAACTTTTTGCTGATTATTGCAAACTTTCATATTAATGCAATCTTATGCTGATTTAGGGCAACTTTGTTAGAAAGAAAAAAAAAAACCACAGATAAGGTTGTCTTACCAGAAAAGAATAACTAGCTTCTACTAATCAATAGCACTTTTGGAAGGAAAAAGGCAACAAAGTAAAATTTTCACTAATTTTTGCAGGTTTATTCTGATTAATGTAGCTTTTTTCTTATTTTGAAACATTCTTGCAAGGAAAAAGACATAATAACCAATAACCTGTACTTGTAACCTCTGCAATTAAATACCACTTTTCTCTTAAATAAAATCTACACCAAAAAAGTGGAAAATGATGCGATCCTCCCAGAAGTATCAGGTTACAACGGTGGAATAACAATTTTCTGACATAAAAGAGTAACCTGAAGACTAGCAAGGAATAATAACTGTATAGAACAGACAAATTATACATTTTGGATGTGGTAAAAAGGATTATAGTGAAATAAAAGGGTTACTGAAGCAACAAGTTCAAAATAAGAACTTAAACAATGGCTCATAATCAGATAGACACAATATTAAAACACCATTGTAGTTGGTTTTGAAAAACAGAATGATCGAACACGATAGAGATTTACATGCAACCTTTTTTTCAATTTCCTTTGAAGAGTAGGTGATTGAATCACCTCATTAAAACACAAATGTTTTTTAAATAAATGGTATTAATATAGAAGCATAAACCCTCAAATAGATGAAAGTAAATTCAATGAAATTAGGAAAAGAAAAAAGAAATCAGTCCTAAAAAAGAGTCCAAAATGAAAACCAAAACTTCAAAATCATGATGGTAAAAATAAATGTCATTTTCAGGCCAATTACATTCTGAAATATACAAGAAGAAAGGAATTTAAATTTGACTGTGAAAAAAAGACTCAATGAGTACATAAACTTAATTAGAAAAAATTTGAAACACAATAAGAAGTTAGGGAAAAAAAAATCCTGCATGGTTCAATCAAGTGAATTACCTGTATGAAATCGTGAAGCTCTTGATTATCAAATGAAAAACAGAACAGAAGCTTTCGATCCAGAAAAAAGATTATCAAATGAAAAATAGAACAGAGGCTTTCGAAGATTATCAAATGAAAAACAGAACTAAAGCTTTTGATCCAGAAAAGAAGAAGTTTGTGCTTGATAATAGAACTGATATGGCCAGTTATAAATGCACCAACCCCTAATCAATTGTAAATTATCCAGGTAAGAAACCACCTAGTGTCACACATAGCATTTAACCAATCTCACCTGGCAGCAAAACTATGGTCTGGAGCGGTTTGTAGATTTGGAAGGCTTAGTGGATGTCTTGCTGTAGTTTGTTAGTTTCTCTTGAACTACTTACAGGATTTAATTACCAAGGGTAGAATAGGAATTAATGTTTCAAAAAGTGCTAATTATCCGCTGCTATATCTTTTTTCCATTGAGCTCACTGTTCACTGGCTAATCAAGATATAATGAGCATCTAAACTAATGACACACACAAAACTGCCCTTGATTGTGCTGGTTCCTACCTGGCTACCCCTAATAAATTGTAAACTATCCAGGAAAGACACCGGCTAGTATCAGACATTAGCATTTAACCAATTTCACCTGGCAACAAAACTATGGGCTGGAAAGGTTTGTGGATTTGGAAGGGTTTGTAACTGCCTTGCTGTATTTTGTTAGTTTCTCTTGAACTACTTACAGCATTTACCAAGGGTAGAATAGGAACTAATGTTTCAAAAAGTGCAAATTATCCGCTGCTATATCTTTTTTCCATTGAGCTCACTCTACATCGGCTAATCAATATAAGGAGTATCAAAACTAATTACACACACAAAACTTCCCTTGATTCTGCTGGTTCCTACCTGGCTAACCCTAATAAATTGTAAATTATTCAGGAAAGACACCAGCTAGTATCACACATTAGCATTTAACCAATCTCACCTGTCAGAAAAACTATGGGCTGGAATGGTTTGTAGATTTGGAAGGGTTAGTAAATGCCTTGCTGTAGTTTGTTAGTTTCTTTTGAACTGCTTACAGGATTTACCAAGGCGAGAATAGGAACCAATGTTTCAAAAAGTGCTAATTATCCGCTGCTATATCTTTTTTCCATCGAGCTCACTCGATACTGGCATGTTGATATATGCTAGTATACGATTTTGAGGCCAATCTTATCTCTTTTTTCAATTTTTTTTTCTTACTTTATAGGAATGATGGGACAAGAAATCATGTGAAAGCGCCTTACGTGGATTCAGATGTACAGGAGATGTGCATGCCTTTATGCGATATCGTATTCATGAAGCAAGACATGGAGATGAAGATATCCACATTGCAGAAACACAGCCATCTGGTTCAACCTCATTTGAGGGCCTATATGGAGAAAACATGTAAAATTTAATTTCTTGTTAGAATTGACCAGGAAATGCAGAAAATCTTTGTGGGGACTTCTTCTTCTTAAAATTTAATTGCTTTTTTTGTTTCACTGAAATGTAACTCGTTGAATTTCAGTAATGGAGCTAAGCACGTTGAATTATCGTCTTTTTCTTAATTTTATTTTGGCTAAATTGCACTTTGATACCTATATTTTAAAATTGGGTAAATTGCCTTAAAATACATAAACTTTGGGGCGTTTTTGGTTTTTCACACGTTTTAAAAATGTAATTTTAATAACATGAACTTAGTCCTTGTTTGGTTTTTTCACATGATTTTTTAATTCCGACCAATTGAATCTGACGTGGTAGCCGGAGATGCCACATGTACATCTACGTGAATACCAAATTGCCTTAAAATACACAAACTTTGGACGTGACAGTCACCGGCTGCCACGTCAGATTTAACTTGCCGGAATTAAAAAATCATGTGAAAATGGGAACCCTACTCACATGTACATCAAACCTCGTGTTTGGGCTAGACTATCTAAGCTCGTTAAATGGTGGACATATAAAATAGAAACCCTACTCACACATTTTATGTTGGAGGAATTGGTGTAATGGGAACAGCCTCTCCCTCGTAAATATTTTTCAATTAATATTAATTGTCATTAATTTTTGGGTTAGGGGAGTTGGTGTGATGGGCCAACCCATTTTGACAGCTCTGATACTAGCAAATATTTTTAAATTAATATTAGTTTGTCATTCACTTTCCAGCTACGATTTATATAAATGTTAGCATGTAAAATGAGCTTTGGTGTATTATGCAGTGAACAACGGTGCATTACCTAACCCCCCGTACTATGAATCCCATCGAGCCTCTTTCTTGGGCTGGACTATCTAAGCTCGTTAAATGGTGGGCCTATATAAAATAGCAACCCTACTCACACATGTTGTGGTTGGGGAGTTGGTGCGATGGGACCTACCTATTTTGACATTTCTGCTATACTGGCAAATACTTTTAAATTAAAATTATTCGTCATTTACTTTCCAGCTAAGAATGATATAATTGCCGGCATGAGTTGTAACGTTCATCCAATGAAGCCACAATTTAATAGTATTAGGTGCACTGAATACTGAATACCGGCACAATCCCCTATATAAACAGAGTTGTCCATTAAGAAAATATCACAACCACTCAAAAAAACCCTATTCATTTTCCTAATATTCTAAAAAACCCACCTAGGCCACAACTGCATGTTCTTGACAATGCAAGTGATTTAATAAATTCAATTAAACATTATCTTGTTGAGATTTCACCCAAATGGTATTCCCTATTCTACCACCTTTTGTTATCTTTGAAAATTTTATTTTCAGAAAAGTATTAATTTCTTGATTTGGATAACTTTTAATTTATTATTATTTAGTATAATACACACAATCATCTCTATTTTGCGCTTTTTTTAACTAACTCCTTATATTTATATCTTTATTTTTGAAAGTTATGTTTTAATTTGTTATTAGGATTAGAGTTGTCAATTAGGATGGGCTGACGCGACCCGAATGTGTTCCGTCAATAAAATCTCGGCTTAATTAGTCCGATCGAAATTTTAGGTTGGACTGAGCCAAAGGCTTTGTTATGCACATTTTACCTCCCATTTTGGTCTATACCTTTTTTCGTGATGTTGGTTCCACGGGTGTTCTGTTCTTTGTTGGACTTTAAAATTTGTCCAACGGATTAATTTTGTACTTGTTGGACAGTTTCCATTGGAATTTGACAATTTTTTCATCAATGTTCATGCTAATGTAGGCAAGATGATTGATACCCTTGAAGCTTTTGGAGTGGCATGCTCGAGATCCGATGATCAAGGGAGTAAAGAAGAAAATGCAAAATTGCTAGCTCATCAAGATAGTAATGGAAATTACTTGCATTTTCCTACAACTTAGGTGTTATGAACAATGATTTGAAATATTTCCAATGGCATTTACGAAAAGAGAAGCTTATAATTGTCGATGATGTGGTAAGTCGTGGACTTGATTTCAAGGTGATTTAAGCTTAATTACATGTTCTTACTATTTCTTGGGTTGGATATTAGTGCGCTCAAATGGTATTTTGGTGCTCATATATTATTTTGCATAAGCATTTTAGAATCTGATTTAGGAAAATAAGTACTGCATTGTGTGTTTTTGTCCAAGTATCATTTTACATTAATGAGTTTGAATTCACATTATTGTTATTGAGAACTTTTTGTAGCATTTCCTCATTTACTATAGAAATATATATATGTACCATTTAATATTTCCCAATTAAGAATGTAAAGATCTCTGACGTTTGATTGGGGTTGAGCAGGACAAATCATGATTATTGTTTTCTGTCTCTTTTCAATTTCAATATAACATATCGTTTATTTCTTTCATTAAATCCTTAACTCTATCTGTATCTGTGTGAAGGTTGATCTCCAGCATTCACCAGTTTTGTAATGGATATGTCAAGGCCTCTTTGACATATCCTCATGCTGGTCATCTCAACATGTCTACAAGAATACCCGTAATATCACGAAAACTAGACATGGGACCGAAAGATGTCCATCACCTATGGAGTTGGTCAGGAGCTGCAATCCAGTTCCCTAACCATGATTCATTATGCTCTCTCAGATAGGGTACATTTTACTATTTATATCTGTCTTAATTGATTTGAGTGTTCAGGAGGAGCACACAACTTCTTCTTGAAAGATATTACAGCTATCTTTTTGGTTAATACTTCTATTTTCAGGTCGATATCTTGATGCACAATGCTTCAATTTCTCTTGGCCCTTCAACCTCAACGAGCAAGGCTGCAGAGCTTAAAGAGCCAGAATGTGGTGCACTCTGGGACATTTTTAAGAGACAAGACGTTCCTAAGCTGGAAGAATATCTTAGGAAGCACGCTGGGGAATTGAAGGATATCTCCCATCTGCATCAAGTAAAAATGTGCATATATTTTGTGTTCTTTCAAGTCTGGCAGTTCTTTCTCAATTTTGATGAATTATTAAATATTTTTAAATTAACCTTACTCTGTCCTTGTGCACAGTTGGCTCATCCTGTTCATGAGAGAGCATTTTACTTAACTCTGGCAGATAAAAGAAATCTGAAAGAAGAATATGGTTAGTGTGATTTTTTCTTTGTATTTTGACATATGCATCAAATTCTTGCAGTATGATCTTACTCTTTTGCTTTGTAGGTGTCGAACCGTGGACAATCGTTCAGAAATTAGGAGATGCAGTTTTTGTCCCTCATCAGATTAGAAATCACATGAAAGCGCCTCGCATGGATTCAGATGCATGTACAAGAGACGTACGTGCATACCTTTACGTGATCTCGTATTCATGAAGCTTGACATGGAGACGAAGATATCAACATTGCAGAAACAAGGCCATCTGGTTCAACCTCATATGAGGGCCTAGTCTATGTCCATATAGATTAGAAATGAACACCATATAATTCAAATTTAAAAGGAGAGAAGCGAAGCAGCTAAATTTCCGTATTAGATTACTGTAAACAGTCTAATTCTTGGAGTATAGCCTTATAGGTGGTGTTGTTGTTCATGTAATCACTTGGTAAACCGTATTAAATTGCCGTGAGCTTAGTGGTTTTTTAGAAGTCAACTTTGTAAACCGTATTAATTTTTTTTGTTGAAATGTATAGATAAAGAAAAGAAACGTCACAAACCTAAAAATCCCGGAAATCACATGCTGATAACTCAGGGGACCGGAGCCTCGTCAAAACCCACATGGAAAACCCGAAGTGGGAAAAACCATATGGGAAAAAGAGTACCCCTCTAATGAAAACGGAAAAAACTAGGACTACATAAATCCTGTCGAATAGCATCCACAACACAAGGAACGTCATGAAACCAAAACCCAGCATCTACACTAACCGAAGCTAACAGGTCAGCAACTCTGTTACCCTCTCTATAAATGTGCGAAACAGTAAAATGAATAGTACTAATAAAATCGAGCACACTACGCCAACGTCCCTTCAAGCTCCAAGGAACCTGAAGACTCTTGGAAGCAAGGAGAGAAGTCACATAAGTAGAATCAGCCTCGAGCCAAATAAAATCAAGAGACAACGCACGAGCCCATTCTAATGCTACAATAACTGCCAAAAGCTCAGCAATAAAGGCAAATCCCACACCTTCAAAAGTATGAAAACACCCAAGAACTGAACCATTCGGGCAACGAAAGACCCCACCCGTACACATGATACCCGGTGCGCCCTGAGACGAGCCATCAGTATTCACCTTGACCCAACCAACTGGAGGCGGGTTCCATCGGACCCGTGTGATCGATCGTGGAGGAGCAGGCCTCGGATCAACATTAAGCCTCTTAAGAATAACCAAATCAGTAACCTCATTCCGCATAAACCCGCGGCTTCCCCGCATAGAAGATAATTCACACAAAGCAATACGAATAGAGGAAATAATAACCAAAGGAGTGGGGTGATTTCCTTCATAAATCGCCTTATTTCTTGTTGTCCAAATGCTCCAAATACTATGCACCACCGCTGTCTTCCACATCAAAAGGATTTGGGAGCTAAAAGAACAAGACATAAATCGAACAAATGCTTCATGAATGGACGCTGCATGAATAGGAGCAACCTGAAAAGAATCAAAAACCCAACTCCACACTAGTTTCGCCACAGAACAATCCCAGAATAGATGATCTAATGACTCCTCAGCCCCACAACACATGACACATCGTTGTGGCCCAATAAATCCATGCAGCGTATCTGCCGTCAGAAGACGAGAAAGAAGAAGTCTCCAGCTGACCAAAGAACGCCGAAGAGGAATTCTCGAATTCCATATCCAGCTCCCCCATTTAACCGTTGGGAACCGCACACGAGAATGCATGCGAGCAAGCTTTACCGTAACTGTGCCATGCAACGACTTAGACCATAATCTCTCATCCGATCCCGACACAATTGGAACACACAAAATGTCATGCATTACATTCGGGTAAGAGTTAGCAAAAGCCGCCGTGAATTTCCAAACTCCACTAGATAAATAATCGCCAACTTTATCCTCAAAATTTGCATGAATATGTGAAGGGATACCAAGTCTATCCACAATCACATAACCAAGCCAATTATCATGCCAAAAATCAACCTGTGAACCATCTCCTACAATGCAAAACGAGTCTGCCACCAACTCCTGAACATGACCACGAATACCCGACCAAATCGAAGAATGAGCAACTCGTTTAATGTTCCTGGGAGTCGGTAAAAACCGAGAACGCCCAAGACACATAGCAATAGAATTTGAGGAAATGAGCTCCCATGCTAGTTTCATAAGCAATCCTCGATTCATATCTTTAAAAGAAGACACTCCGAGCCCCCCTTCTTCAACCATCGCACAAGTACGAGTCCAACTCACTGCAGTGTATGAACGAACGTTGACATCCCCTTTCCACAAGAAATTCCGAGCCGCCGAGTCAAGCTTCTGCACCAAAGATTGAGGCCAACGATACACCTTCATTGAATGTATAGCTGAACTCGTGATCACCGATTTAATCAAACAAAGTCGTCCCGCCATGGAGAGAGCGCAACCATTCCATCTATCAAATTTTGAAAGAATGCGATCGACAATAGACTGCATATGAGAGACCCTAGGAATCCCTTCAAAAATAGGAACTCCTAAATAAGTAGTGGGGAAAGAACCAACCGTAAAACCCAGTAACGCTTTGAGATCCGAACGGACAGACGGGCGCACGCCTTTACCATAAAACACACGGGATTTCACCTTGCTACAAACTTGTCCCGACAAACAGGCATATTTCTCCATTATTTCAGCCAACACCGAGACATTAGAATTAGTAGCTTGACAAAATATGAAAACATCATCTGCATATAAAATATGAGTTGGAAAATGGACTCCTCTACCATATGACATAGGCCGAAGTCTATTGTTTTCCACCGCTTGAAGAAGAAAATAACTTAGCACCTCCTCAGAAATACCGAATAAAAGAGGAGAAAGTGGATCCCCTTGTCTGACTCCGCGAGAGCAAGCAAAATACCCAACAGGTGATCCATTAACTAACACCGACAACCTTGCTGAAATCAGAATATTTTGAATTAAGTCACAAAACTTTTGAGGAAACCCGAAAGCTCGGAGCACACTACGCATGAATCTCCAATTTAATGTGTCAAAAGCTTTTGTAATATCAACCTTCAAAGCCATGTTACGAGCAGCATGCGTTCTGTTTAATGTATTAACCCCTTCTGCCGCCAACATAATAGCATCATGAATATGTCTTCCTTGTATAAAACCATACTGTTGCTTTGAGACGATGCGAGCCGCCATTGTATTCAACCTTGTAGCCAAAACTTTTGTAAAAATTTTGAACAAGAAATTGCTCAAAGCAATAGGCCGATAATCCTCCACTTTAATGGCGCGAGCCTGTTTTGGAATAAGAACAATAAAGCTAGAATTTAAACCCGAAGGAATAACGCCATATTGAAAAAATTCAATCACTGCTCGATAAATGTCTGTAGCAATAATATCCCATGCCACTTGAAAAAACTTCCCCGTGAAACCATCCGGACCTGCTGCACTATTAGGATCAAGCGAGAAAACAGCTTCTTTAACTTCTTCTAACGAAGGTTGCATTACCAAAGTATCACCTTGCTGAGCTGTGACAAGATTAGGAACAAGCCTTTGAATTAATGCCTCGTCAATCTCATGCACACAGTTTTCCGAGAAGAGCCGCTCATAATAGCCTGCAACATGATTAGAAATCCTCTCCTTATCATTAACCAGTTCTCCTTCAATTTCCATAACGGCAATATTAGATTTAGCCCGCCTTGCTTTAATACGATCATGAAAGAATTTGGTGTTTCTATCACCATCATTAAGCCAATCGATCCTACTCTGTTGCTGCATGTGAGAAGATTTCACTAATAAAAGACCATTTATCTCTGCTTGCAAAGAAATCTCCGCGTCTAAGGAATCATCGGTGTAACCATGTAATGATATATCCTTTTGAAGTGATTCAAGCTGCCCTTCCATTACTGAAATCTTTGAATTAAAATTTCCAAACACCTTGATATTCCACTCCTTAAGAACCAATTTCATCCTCTTAATCTTCAGCATCACCAACCGAATTTTACTCTTGCAAGCCATATCTTCGTTCCACGACTGACTAACCACCTCCATGAATGAGTTATGATTAACCCACATGTTCCAAAACCGAAAGGGACGTGGTCCAGAGATTGAGAAAGACTGACAATTAAGAAGCAATGGAGAGTGGTCCGAACATATCCTGGGAAGCAAAGACGCCGAAATATCAATCCAAGCATTGCGGAATTCCTCAGACACAAGAGCACGATCCAATTTGCTTTGTGTAACCTGGGGAAAAAATCTCCTACTCGACCATGAATAAAACAAACCATTACACTCCACCTCAGAGAGCTCCAGATTTCCAATAAAACTATTAAAGTCAATGCATGCTTGAGGGGGAGGTTTAGATTTGCCCCGACGTTCATGCGCACCACGGACTGCATTAAAGTCTCCCAGAATCACAAAGCAACCTTGAAGAGCACTCAGCGCAATCCACAACTCTCTACGCTTCACGTAAGAATTTGATCCATGAACAATAACAACAATTCCTTTAAAATTATTGAAGAAAATCTGCACCATTACAAACTGATCTGAAGCAAATAGAATGGAAGCATTGACAGTCTCTTTAACGAAAATCCAAATATTCGACATACGAGAACCCCTATCATTCTGAAAGATAGGAATTAGCCCCAACGTCCTCCAATAAGAGCTTGAAACATTACAGAAGCGAACTCTAGGCTCGATCAGACCAAGCACATCCGGCCTAAAGACTTGAACATGCTTTCTCAACATATTTTGGGATATCTCAGTAGCAATCCCAAATATGTTCCAAGACATTATATTCATTGAGAAGCTAGGAAATTCCGCGGAAAATCTCCATCTTCCACGTCTGTTCTACTTTGTAAACCTGCTATTGAATCCATGTTTTTCAACGCAACAGTATTTGGGGCAGCCAACTCATAAGGAGCAAGCTTTCCCGGCGTAGTGGTTAATCGACCGGATCTACGTAATTCCGCAGCACTTGACATAGTTCTCTTTTTGTAAACCCGCTTAGGAGGGATGTCTGCTGCAGAGTAACGATCAACATTCTTCCCAACATCAGAAGATATAGTATGCTCCCCAGTATTAGAATCATTCTTCTCTGCCGTCTCAGCCGTCTCAGCTCTGGTCACCTGCATCTCAACCCGACCCTCCTTCGAATGTATATCATCTTCATGCACAGAGCCATCCTCTGACGCCTCACTTGCAGATGCCCAGCTAACCAAAGACCGCATACCATCCCTCTTATCGCCAGCACCAGGATGATGAGTCATATTTTGTTCATCCAAAACAGCATCATCTGCCTGAGATAACGACTCTGCAACATCATGAAGCTGAGTATTACCCGTCCCATGACTACAATCCACCACCATATCCACCTTTTTGGTGGTCTGATTCACATGCACTGATTCTATCCCAGCACCATCATTCTCAACAGGACTTGTCAAATCCATGAGAACGTCAAAAGCATTGGCTGTAGTAATTCTATTTTGAATATCTCTAGAGGGATTAGGATCCACAGTTCCCTCATTCGAACGTCCAAAAGACTTTACAATCCATTCCTTCGTAGACTTAGGGATTTCATCTTTTTTGCTGTTCTCCCCAGACTGAAGAGTTCCAGCCCCTTCCACACCAGTATTTTTGTTCGGCATAGTGTCATTATTCGGCGCATTGAGTTTGCGACATTTGCTTGTGGAATGCCCAACAATTTTACACTCATTACAAAATAATGGTAAACTTTCATAATGTATATCAACAAAGAACGATGCCCCTCCACGATCGATCATAACAGAAGATTGCAAAACTTGAAGCATGTCAATTTCAATCAGAACACGTGCATAGTGACCAACTGCCCCATGCAGCGTATTACCATCAATCTTCAACGGTGTTCCAACAGACCGAGCTATTCCAACTAAGATTTCAGCATGCCAATATTCAATTGGTAGATTATAAAGACGAACCCAAACCTGTGCAATTGTGGAATTGATTTTATATGGCGTAAAGTCAGGCACCCAATCACGGATCTTCAAAATTCCAGGGCGGAGATTCCACGACTGATTTTGATGCGCCGTCGACTGATCAACGGCACAAGAAAATTGCAACGTGAAATACCCTTTGCCAAGAGAAATTAAATTCCAGTCCTTCGTCAAACTCCATATCTTATTTAGACGAAGTTTAAGATCAATTGCAGACCATGGTTTTTCCCCCTTAAACATAATCAAGCGCCCAATTAGAGAGAACTGAAATTTTCCTAATTGCGATTGATAGAGATCTTCCGGGATAGAGATGGAGTTGAACTCGCCGTGATTCACTGGCTGAATACGGGACATCATCGTAGTAAATACATCCGGATGTCGATCTTGGAAAGACGACGCAACTGCGGCAGCGTACGAAGGCCCATGGTTCAAACTTGGTGAAGAATTTTCAAGATTAGGGTTTTGGGAATTATGATTCGCCGAAATAGGGTTTGCGAGATGTGAAGGCTGAACAGGTGATATATCTAATTCTCGTGAGGAAGAATTAGTGTTATTGTATGCCAATGAACGTGAGGAATCATTGGGAAGAGTATGACTGCCGGAAACCGGCCGCATGAATGGTGAGGAAGATGACATCCCATTAATTACTCTTCCTTTTATATATGTTCAGGTATTTCCATCTAATTACACTGGAAGTTTTGTAAACCGTATTAATTAAATTACTGTGAACTTAGTGATTTTCCTTCTAACCTGGAAGAAGAGAGAACGTAGAATTTTTAACTTCGAACTAGTATAAATTGTGTGTTCCCTTGTCTTTACTGATTTGATCTCTACTTCTGGTTATTATATTTTATTTGGTGTTTACTGATTGCTGAGACGTAAACTGAACCTAAAATTGAACTAAGTGGAAACTGAAATTGATTATGGTCTAAAGATTTGGATAAACCGCAAACTGAATTAAGTTGTTGTATCATTGCTTGTTTTCATACAGTGAACTTTAAACCGAAGTCTCTAACAACGTGAAATCATAAACTAAATTATATGGAAAAAAGCATTCAAAAATTTCTTGTTAGAATTGACAAGGAAATGCAGAAAAACCTTGTGGGGACTTCTTCTTGTTCTTCTTCTTCATGATTAGTGATAAAATTGAATTGCTTTTTTTGTTTCAATGAAATTTATAACTCGTTGGATTTCAATAATGGAGTTAAGCATGTTGAATTATCATCTTTTTCTTATTTTTATTTTAGCTAAATTGCACTTTGATACCTACATTTTAAAATTTAATATTCGATCGATTTTCCAGAACAAAAATCATAGAAAATTTACGCACTTGTGTAAATAGAAAGCTTAAAATACAATCAATTATGTAGGATTTGGGGTTGGAAAATTTTTCAAATGTCAGATTTTGCATTTTTTTTTTTAAAGTGAGTATTGTTTTAATGATTTTGAAAAGGTGAATTATTTTTAAAAAAAACCCAAACAAAAATATCAAAGTACAATTTACTCTTTTTTATTTTTATATATGTTTGCACTTATATTGGTTGGGGGAGTTTGTGTAATGGGACCAACCCATTTTGACAGTTCTGCAGTATACTGTCGAACATTTTTAAATTTATATTAGTGGTTATTCACTTTCCAACTAAGATTGATATAAATATTAGCATGTAAAATGAATTTTTGTGTATTTTGCACTAAACGTGGTGCATCAGCTAGCCCTCAGTACTGTGAATCCCATCAAACCTCTTGTTTGGGCTAGACTATCTAAGCTCGTTAAATGGTGGACATATAAAATAGCAACCTTGAGCGATGTTGGTGAGATGGGAACAGTCTCTGCCATATTGGCAAACATATTTTTAAATTAATGTTAATTGTCATTTTTGGGATGGGGAAGTTAGTGTGATGGGACCAACCCATTTTGGCAAGTTTGATACTGGCAAACAATTTTAAATTAATATTACTCGCCATTCACTGTCCAGCTAAGATTGATATAGATGTTAGCATGTAAAATGAGCTTTGGTGTATTATGCACTGAACAACGGTGCATTACCTAGCCCTCCGTACTGTGAATCTCATCGAGCCTCTTGTTTGGGCTAGACTATCTAAGCTCGTTAAATGGTGGGCCTATAAAATAGCAACCCTACTTTGCACATTTTTTGGTTGGGGGAGTTGGTGTGATGGGACCTTGCCATTTTGACAGCTTTGATATACTTACAAAATTTTTAAATTAATATTCATCTTTATTTACTTTCCAGCAAAGAATGATATTGAAATGAGTTGTAACGTTCATCGAATGAAGCAACAATTTGATAGTATTAGGTACATTGAATATTGGCACAATCCCCTATATAAACAGAGTTCTGCATTGAGAAAATATCACAATCACTCAAAAAAACCCTATTCATTTTCCCATTGTTCTACAAAATTAACCTACCTTGGCCACAACTGCGGGTTCTTGACAATGCAAGTGGTCTCATAAATTCTGTCAAAACATAACGTTGTTGAGATTTCATCCAAATGGTATTCCCTATTCTACCACTTTTCGTTATCTTTTAGAAATTTATGTTCAGAAAAGTATTTATTGATTTAGGAAATTTTTTTATTATTATTATTTTTTATAATACACACAATCATCTCTATTTTGGGTTTTTTAACTAATTTCTTATATTTATATCTTTAGTTTTGAAAGTTATATTTTTAATTTGTTCAGATTAGAGTTGTCAATTAGGATGGGGTGACCTAACCCGAATACCTTCAGGTCAATAAAATCGCGGCTTAGTCTGGTTTACATTTCAGATCGGGCCCAAACAAAGGTTTATTATGCACTTTTTACAAGTCCCATTTGGGTCAATACCATCGGGTCAACCCAAACTTATTTTGAGCATGTAAATGGTGGCCCAGCTCAACCTAAAATTGGGTAGGGCTGGTCACTTTTGCCTCTTCTAATTATGATATATCACCTCCATAAAAAAAATATTATCTTCTACAGGTAGTTTTATATCTTTTTACCATCACTAAAAATACAAATATTTTATATGATTTGCTATTACTGAGCGACAAATATTTTATAACATAGTTCTTTGTATTTGATTTTTGTTTACAATGGCTATGTATAAATTAATACATGTATTTGTCTTAAAAAACATTTTATTGTATAAAATATCTAGATTTATTTTATTGGTGATAGCTAGAAGATGGTAAAGCCTTTACTTTTCCTAGATACTATAGTTTAAACTTTCTAAAATTGTTATATTATTTAAAAAACATACCAATATCTCATATTTTCAAATCAATCCTCACCCACAAGGAACACATGTTATATTGTACACATGCCTTTTCCTAATTTTCTTTCTTTTTAAAGTCTAATTTTAATTTGATATGAAAACTTATTTTTACATTAACATCTCTTTTACGGATATATATACCCTTTCAACAACTTGTTTTTATTTAATTTTTAACGTCTGATTTTTATTTGATATGACACAATTTTTTTATCAATGCTCATGCCAATGTAGGCAAGATCATGACTGATGCCCTTGAAGCTTTTGGAGTGGCATGCTCGAGATCGGATGATCAAGGGTATAAAGTGGAAAACGCAACATTACTAGCTCACCAAGAAGATAGTAATGGCAATTATTTGCATTCTCCTACAACTTTGGGTGTTATAAACAATGATTTTAAATATTTCCAATGGCATTTACGAAAAGAGAAGCTTAATTGTGCATGATGCTCAATCAAGGACTGAATTACAAGGTGATTTAAGCTTAATTACCTATTTTTACTAATTCTTGGGATTGATATTAGTGCTCAAATTTTTTTGGTGCCCATCTATTATTTTGCATAAATGATTTGGAAAAATAAGTAATACGTTTTTGTCTAAGTATCATTTTACATTCAATTTGAATTCACATTATTGTTATTGAGAAATTTTTGTAGTATTTACTCATTTACTATAGAAATATATATATAACTACTCTTAGTTATAGTATACATGCATGGTAAAGGCCAATTACTCTTATCCAATTAAGATTTCCCAATTGAGACTGTAAGGATGTGAAGTTATCATGCATAAAAGATTTAATTAAACATAGAAGTTATAAGGTAATTCACATCCTATATAAAGCACATGTTATCTTCCCAATTAAGACTACAAAGATGTCAAGTTATCATATTTTTTTGTTCAAAATATGTATTTTCGTTCTATAACTAACAAATGAGAGAGTAGAATAGGAAAAAAAAAAAGAGGCTATGTTATGCTGTTGATGAGTGATGATGAATATATGTTAGAGTACTTTATATGTGCAACTTTTGTTTCCAAGGGCTTAGCGAGACATCAAAAAAGTTTGAATTATCAAATTTAATATATACAATGTCAAGATTAAAATTATATGTGATATGCAGAACCTAAAGATGGACGACTTGTTGATGGCGTTCATGGGAAAGACTGATAAATTCATGGGGGAGTCACAAGCTAGAGTTGGGGGAAATCAATTCTTCCAAGGTAATCGGTCCAACTTGTCGTACGGGAACCCCAATAACGCACTGCAGCCCCCTCCTTGTTTCTCAGTAACAAATGAAATGATCAATGAGGAGAAGAAGCTGAAGATGGACGACTTGTTGATGGCGTTCATGGGAAAGACTGATAAATTCATGGGGGAGTCACAAGCTAGAGTTGGGGGAAATCTAATTATAAATTTTCCTTTTCTAATTTCAAATCTCATTAAAACAAAAGCACACAAATTCATAATTGTAAATGTATTACATTACAATTTACATAATACATGTAAACCACATCAAATCGTGAACAAATAGTGTGCATTTTTTGAGTCATCGATATCCAAATATTCGATCATCCAATTTGCGATCCTCCAAATATGGCATCATCGAGATATCCACCATCTCTATAATAAGATTGAAGAAAATATAAGAACAAATTAAATTCCACAAATAATTAATGATTAAATTTAAATATGTTAAATAAATAAATGATTGCCTAATTTGTTTTAGCTATTTGATACTAAGCAAATCCACTAAATTAATCAATTATATCTACTAAATCAACATAAGTTTGGAAACGAAATGCAAACAAATAATTAAATATACATCTGATTACTAGAAGCAATCAACTAATTAAATTTAATTGGATAGATTCCTATTGTTGTTGACTCAAATAAAATAAAACAAAACAACTAAACAATGAAGATTGGGATAGAGTGGAAGCTACAGAACTAATGAAGACACTCTTATTTTATTTTATAATTAGCTATCTATTAAAAAAAACGGTGCAGACATCTCTCCAAGTTCATATTTGGGCAAAATATCAAAATATTCATAGTGTTGAGCAATCCACAATATCTAGTTATCTATTAAAAAAAAAATCGATTCAGATATCAATTTGTATTTTTTTTGTGAATCTCTACAAACATAATACAAAAGCTATATTCCTTAATCATAAATTCACAATCTGTACAAAAATAATACAAAATGATGCAGATATCTCTCGATGTTCATACCTAGTCGAATGGGCGCCGACATCTCTCGATGACTCGGCATCAAATCAAAGTGAACAAGGCCGCGGCGTGGCTCGACGACGGTGTGGGTAGTGGCGACTGTGTGGTGGTTGTGGGTGGTGGGCGTCGGGCGGCGTGGCTCAATGTTGGCGTGGGTAGTGGCGACTGTTTGGTCACCGTGTGTGACGACGTCGACCGCGTGATGGGCGTCGGGAAGTGGGTGAAGGAGGTCTCTGGAGCAGAGAGAGGACTCAATTCTCAAATTGAATTTGAGATGGGTGGTTTTTTTTTTACTCACACACCCGACATGTGGTATTGAGGAGATTCGATCACGTGACCTTTGGTCTCCAAGCAATCTTACTCCACCACTAGGCCATCCCCACCGGGACTGAGATGGGTGGTTGGCGGCGTCAGTTTAGTGTTTTAGGGTTAGGAAATGGGATAGTAAATCAAATGATTTAAACTGAAATATTATATTAGTTTTAAAAATAAAATACAGACCGGGCTTTTCTTTTTACCTGAAATTTTTCAGGCTTTTTTGGCCCGCGGCCCGGTTGGCCCGGTGGCCTGACGGGCCGGGTCATTTAAGCCCGAAATCCTTTCAGGCCCCTATTTCTTAGGCCCAACCCGACCCAAAAACGGGCTTTTTCAGGCCGGGCCAATTTTGTCAGCCCTAATTTTGACAGTTTTGCAATATACTGTCAAACATTTTTAAATTTATATTAGTGGTCATTCACTTTCCAACCAAGATTGATATAAATATTAGCATGTAAAATGAGCTTCGTTGTATTTTGCACTAAACGTGGTGGTGTATCAGCTAGCCCTCAGTACTGTGAATCCCATCAAACCTCTTGCTTGGGCTAGATTATCTAAGCTCGTTAAATGGTGGACATATAAAATAGCAACCCTGAGCGGAGTTGGTGAGATGAGAACTACCTCAGCCATACTGGCAAACATTTTTAAATTAATATTAATTGTCATTTTTGGGATGGGGAAGTTAGTGTGATGGGACCAACCCATTTTGACAGGTGTGATACTGGCAAATATTTTTAAATTAATATTAGTCGCCATTCATTGTCTAGCTAAGATTGATATAGATGTTAGTGTGTACAATGAGCTTTGGTGTATTATGCACTGAACAACGGTGCGCAAGCTAGCACTCCGTATTGTCAATCCCATCGAGCCTCTTGTTTGGGCTAGACTATCTATGCTCGTTAAATGGTGGGCCTATAAAATAGCAACCCTACTCAAACATTTTTTGGTTGGGAGAGTTGGTGTGATGGGACCTACCCATTTTGACAACTCTGATGTACTGACAAAATTTTTAAATTAATACTAATCTTCATTTACTTTACAGCAAAGATTGATATGATTGCCAGCCTGTGAAATGAGTTGTAATGTTCATCGAATGAAGCCGCAATTTGATAGTATTAGGTGCATTGAATACTGGCACAATCTCCTATATAAACAGAGTTCTCCATTCAGAAAATATCACAATCACTAAAAAAAAACCCTATTCATTTTCCCATTGTTCTACAAAACCTACCTAGACCACAACTGCGGGTTCTTGACAATGCAGGTGGTTTCATAAATTCAGTCAAAACATAACGTTGTTGAGATTTCACCCAAATGGTATTCTCTATTCTACCACTTTAGTTATCATTTAGAAATTTATTTTCTGAAAAGTATTTATTGATTTAGGTAACTTTTTATTATTATTATTTTGTATAATGCACACAATCATCTCTATTTTGGGTTTTTTACTAACTCCTTATATTTTTATCTTTAGTTTTGAAAGTTATGTTTTTAATTTGTTAAGATTAGAGTTGTCAATTAGGATACGCTGACCAGACCCGAAGGTATTCAGGTCAATAAAATCGCGGCTTAGTCCGGTCCAAATTTCAGATCGAGCCTAGCCAAAGTCCTATTATGCACTTTTTACATGTCCCATTTGGGTCAATAGCTTTTTTTGTAAGATCGGGTCAACCCAAACTTATTGTGAGCGCGTAAATGGTGGCCCAGCTCTACCTAAAATTGGGTAGGGCTGGTCATTTTTGCCACCTCTAATTACGATATATCACCTCCATAATAAAATATTGTCTTCTACAAGTAGTTTTATATTTTTTTACCATCACAAAAAATACAAATATCTTATATGATTTGCTATAACTGAGCGACAAATATTTTATAACATAGTTCTTTGTATTTGATTTTTGTTTGCAATGGCTATGTATAAATTAATACATTTATTTCTCCTAAAAAACTTTTTATTGTATAAAATATCTAGATTAAAATACTTTATGATATTGGTGATAGCTAGAAGATGGTAAAGCCTTTACTTTTCCTAGATACTATAGTTTAAACTTTCTAAAATTGTTATATTATTTAAAAAAAAAATACCAATATCTCATATTTCAAATCCATCCTCACCCACAATGAACACATGTTATATTGTACACATATGTCTTTTCCTAATTTTCTTTCTTTTTTAAAGTCTAATTTTAATTTAATATGAAAACCTTTTTTTTACATTAACATCTCTTTTACGGATATATATACCCTTTCAACAACTTGTTTTTATTTTATTTTTAACGTCTAATTTTTATTTGATATGACACAATTTTTTCATCAATGCTCATGCCAATGTAGGCAAGATCATGACTGATGCCCTTGATGCTTTTGGAGTGGCATGCTCGAGATCGGATGATCAAGGGTATAAAGTGGAAAACGCAACATTACTTGCTCACCAAGAAGATAGTAATGGCAATTATTTGCATTCTCCTACAACTTTGGGTGTTATAAACAATGATTTTAAATATTTCCAATGGCATTTACGAAAAGAGGAGCTTATCCATGATGCTCAATCAAGGACTGAATTACAAGGTGATTTAAGCTTAATTACCTATTTTTACTAATTCTTGGGATTGATATTAGTGCTCAAATTTTTTTGGTGCCCATCTATTATTTTGCATAAATGATTTGGGAAAATAAGTAATATGTTTTTGTTTAAGTATCATTTTACATTCAATTTGAATTCACATTATTGTTATTGAGAACTTTTTGTAGTATTTACTCATGTACTATAGAAATATATATAACTACTCTTAGTTATAGTATACATGCATGGTAAAGGCCAATTACTCTTATCCAATTAAGATTTCCCAATTGAGACTGTAAGGATGTGAAGTTATCATGCATAAAAGTTTTAAACATAGAAGTTATAAGGTAATTCACATCCTATATAAAGCACATGTTATCTTCCCAATTAAGACTACAAAGATGTCAAGTTATCATATTTTTTTTGTTCAAAATATGTATTTTCGTTCTATAACTAACAAATGAGAGAGCAGAATAGGAAAAAAAAAAAAAAAAGGCTATTTAATTATGTTGTTGATGAGTGATGATGAATATATGTTATTAGAGTACTTTATATGTGCAACTTTTGTTTCCAAGGGCTTAGCGAGACATCAAAAAAGTTTGAATTATCAAATTTAATATGTCAAGATTAAAATTATATGTGATATGCAGAAGTTAATGAAAGCCTTGACATGGCCTCCAGGTGAATCATTTCAGGAACAGTTGCCACGCCATTTTTTGGAGTTCGTTAGGTGCTTGCCTTTCATGCTTCACATGCACCCTTGTTGGGTGTTGAGAAAAATGATATGAAACATTTTCAGTGGCATCTACAAAGAGGTGAGCCGGTAGTTGTCCCTGATGTGGTAAGCGGGGTGACTGGATTTAGTTGGGAACCAATGGTCATGTGGCGTGCTTGCCGCAAACCTAGGAATCCAGATCACCTAATCAAAGATTTTAGAGTATTGAATTGCTCAAGTTTGAGCAAGGTAAGACAACTCTTCTATAAGTATGAAACTTCATAAATGCTACAAAAACTAAAGTTTAAATGTGATATCTGATTATGTGATTGGAGGACTCCTCTCCCTATATTTACACTCTTTTATCTTGTTTTTCTGGATGATTTGCTGATCAAGTTTCTAATAAAATCAAGGTTTTATTTGTATAGCTTTTTGCTTCAGTTATGGTCTTACTTCTACAAATTAAATAGTGGAGGGTAAATCTTTAGAAACACTGTGTGTGTGTTTGTGTGTTCAAGATCTATGATATAGGTAGCATCAAGTGCTTTAATTTGCTTAGCATGTTTAGCCAATATTTTTTCTGCTCTCTTGAATTAACATGTAATCAAGTATTGTTGCTATTTTGACCTTTTTTTAATTATGAATTGAATTTACCAATAAGTAGAATGAACTTAATTTCACCATCAAAAACCAAAAGATAGATTAAAGGAACTACCAAATACAATCAGATACCATATATAACTCCATAATTGCTTTTTGATAATGCAGGTGACGCAAATGACTCTTCATGCAGTGAGCCAAGCTGTGGAGTTCTTAGAGACATTTACTACGTGAGTCATATACATACGACATTATTGTTTATATCCTAGAAATAAATCATCTAGCTGGGCATGTTGGGCATGTTTGAGATTGAGTTCGGTTTAAGTTTTGTGCTAATATTTTTGACAACATACCAATGATTTAATTTATGTTTTATATGCCAATGATCAACAGTATGCTGAGTTATATAATTGGGGTCAGTGAAATACTAAAATGGTTATTTTTTGAAATTGTGTGTTCTTATAAAGGATGTTGTTGTAATTTGGAAGGAAGGAACATGTATGTTGATATATTCTAGTATAAGATTATGAGGCCATTATTATCACTTTTTTGAATTTTTTTTCTTATTTTATAGGAATGATGCCACAAGAAATCACGTGAATTCAGATGTACAGGAGACGTGCATACCTTTACGCAATCTCGTATTCATGAAGCAAGACATGGAGACGAAGATATCCACATTGCTGAAACAAGGCCATCTGGTTCAACCTCATATGAGGGCCTATATGGAAAAAAGCATTCAAAATTTTCTTGTTAGAATTGACAAGGAAATGCAGAAAAACTTTGTGGGGGCTTCTTCTTGTTCTTCTTCTGCATGACTAGTGATAAAATTGAATTGCTTTTTTGTTTCAATGAAATGTAACTCGTTGAATTTCAGTAATGGAGTTAAGCACTTTGAATTATCATCTTTTTTCTTGTTTTTAGTTTCACTAAATTGCACTTTGAAACCTACATTTTAAAATTTAATATTTGATCAATTTTCCAGATAAAAATTCTATAATTTACGCAGTTGTGGAAATAAAAATCTTAAAATACAATCAATTAGGTAGGATTTGGGGTTTGAAAATTGATCAAATGTTAAATTTTGCGATATTTTTTTTTTTTTTTTGAAAAAGTGAGTATTATTTTACTAATTTTGAAAAAGTGAATTATTTTTAAAAAAATCCCAAAACAAAAATATCAAAGAGGAATACTCTTTTTTATTTTTATATATGTTTGCACCTGTATATACTAAGTGTTCTTACGAATATGTATACCGACAACATATCCTCACAAATGCTTATTTAAAGCAACACGATTAAATTAATAGATGCTTAAATTTGATGACTATGTAGATGAATGAACATGTACAAATAATAAAAAATTATATTTATTTTCTCTCTTCCAATTCCAAGCAGACACTGACAAGGTCCTCTGTACTTGAATCCCATCAAGCCTCTTATTTGGGCTAGACTATCTAAGCTCGTTAAATGGTGCACCAATAAAATAGCAACCCGACACATTTTTTTTGTTGGGCAAGTTGGTGTGATGGGAACAACCTCAACCATATTTGAAAACATTTTTTAAATTAATATTAATTGTCATTTTTTGGGTGAGGGAGTTGGTGTGATGGGATCAACCTAGTGGCAAATATTTTTAAATTAATATTACTTGTCATTCACTTTCCAACTAAGATTGATATAAATGTCAGCATAGAAAATGAGTTTTGGTGTATTTTGCACTAAACGCGATGCGTCAGCTAGCCCTCCATACTGTGAATCCCATCGAGCCTCATCTTTGGGCTAGATTATCTAAGCTCATTAAATGGTGAGCCTATAAAATATCAACCCTACTCACACATTTTCTAGTTGCGGGAGTTGGTGTGATAGGAACAACCTCTGCCATATTGGGAAATAATTTTAAATTAATATTAATTGTCATTTTTTGGTTAGGGAGTTGGTGTGATGGGACCAACTTATTTCACAGCTCTACTATACTGATAAATATTTTTAAATTATAATATTAGTCGTCATTCACTTTCCAGCTAAGATTGATATAAAAATTAGCATGTAAAATGAGTTGTAATGTTCATCAAATGAAGCGACAATTTGATAGTGTTAGGAGCATTAAATACTAGCTCAATCCCATTTATAAATAGAGTTGTCTATTCAGAAAATATCACAATCACATACAAAACTTATATTCATTTTCCTAGTGTTCTAAAAATCCCTACCTAGGTCACAATTGCATGTTCTTGACAATGCAAGTAATTTCATAAATTCAATCAAACATAACACTGTCGAGATTTCACCCAAATGATATTCCCTATTCTATAACCTTTCGTTGCCTTTTGAAAATTTATTTTCAAAAAGTATTTATTAATTTAGGTAGCGCTTTTCATTATTTTGTATAATGCAAATAACTATCTTTATTTTGGGTTTTTTTTATAATTATCTCCTTATATTTATATATGCAATTTTGAATGATGTATTTTTAATTTGTTACAATTAGAATTGTCAATTCCGTTGGGCTGACCCGACCCGAAGGTGTTCTGGTCAATAAAATTACGGCCTAGTCCGATCCAAATTTCGAATCGAGTCAACACAAAAGCTTATTATACATGCACTATTTTATGGGTGGCCCCGCCCGTTCAGACCAATACATTTTTTGGGTCGGACCTGTCAATCCAAACTTGTTTTGAGTGTATAAATCGTGTCCCAGTCCAGCCTAAAATCAGGTTGGGTCGGGCCATTTTTGCAACTTTTATTGTTAATATATTATCACGACCTCCACCAAAAATATTGTCTTCTATAAATAGTCTTACATTTTTTACGAAGAAAAGAGAGAGAAAAATACAAAAAAGGTTGTGTTATGCTATATCTGAGTGAGTGATAAATATCTTATATCATAGTTCTTTGTGTTGGTCCCGGGACGAATCAGAATCAGTTTAAGGTGGTGAATAAACTGACTCAAAACTTAACAATAATTGTGGAATAGATAGGGCCCTTTGACTCGCGGAGTTATCTGTGCACTTGGTGATCAGTTGAGAAGATCAGTTTGCTCGAAGTGCAGTTTGTGTGCTTGATGTGTGCAGTTAAAGCATGCGACTGAAAGCAGTAAACTGAACACACATATAATTTATAAGGTTCGAAGCTCAACTTCTACGTCCTCTCTTCCTAACTGAATAGGGCAATTCACTATGTAAGTGTAAAGTTTTTTTATTACAGTTACACAATGAAGACAAACTATTGAACCTGAAGAACGATGACTTTACGAGTCACGGCCTCCTTTTCAACGGGTGTTATCCCAGAAACGGCGATCCAACGAACACAACCTCCTTAGCCGGACAGTCGATTAGGTCGACAGTTCCACACTTGCAATCCCCAACTGCTCGCTGGAGAGATAAGGTGCTATTGGCCATTTTTTCAAGGTTTTAGATCTCTTTCGATCTTCAAGAATGCAGTCTTGAAACTGTTATCAATTAGTGTGCTCCTTTGCGCTTCTTTGGCTTGAGCTGGGTAGTTGATCGATGTAAAACAGAATTGAGATATTGGCTCTGGCTAGAATTCTTCAACAGCTAGCTTGATGAGCAGTTTACTTCTTCTTCTCAGTTGGGACTTTTTGAATGAATTTGAGCTTGAGGCTTTTAAGAGCTTTAATGAACGTCTTCGCAAAAGTCTTGCTGCAAAAAGTCTCTTGGCAAAAAAATCTTCTTCACAATCAGAATCACTTGTCTTTTATAGAGGAGTGTTCTTGTGATCGTTTGTGGATCAATGAATGATCATAAATGATAAATTCGTTGAGAGGCTTTTCATTTAAAGAGCCGTTGAGTTGCCTTTATTCTTCTTACATGTTTTTTACTTCAAGATCTTGATTGTATTAACTTCAAGATCCTCATGTTGGCAGTACTGGAAATTTGAATTTCAGTTTTGGCTTTGTCTTGATCAGCAGTTCTGGGCTTCAGCTGGCAGTTGAGATCTTCAGTTCAGAATGTTTCCTCAGCTGTCAGTTTTGCACATCTTATTGGCAGCTTTGTAAGCTCCAGTTTTGATCATCTTCAGCTGGCGGTTGTGGGCTCTGGCTTGATGCTTTCTGAGCTCCAGTTTGGTTTGCTTCAGCTAGTAGTTTTGAACCAGTGTTTCTTTAGCTGGTACTTTGGACTGATGTCCCTTCAGCTGGAACTTCTTGAACTGGTGTATCTTCAGTTTGGATATTGTAATGGCGCCTCTTCAGCTGGTATTCTGAACAGATGTGTCTTCAGCTGATATCCTCTGAACTGTTACGTTCTTCAGCTGGCGTATCATTCAGCTCGTACTTTAGACTGGTATGTCCTTCAGCTGGTATTCTTCTTCTGCTGGAATTTCTGATCTTTGATGATCAGTTGGCACTTTTGAACTAGTGCCTTGAACTGGTATTTTCTTCAGTTCATAACTGTAGACTGAAAAGCTTCTTTTGGCATGTATACTCTGATGGCAGTTGGTACTTCGAACTTATCAGTACCTGCATTTTCAGTTTTCTTGACTTGTTAGCTGATTTAGCAATTAAGCTACAGTTTTCTCTTTTCTCAGTCCTTGGCTGGATTTCTTTTCTTTTTTTTATATATTTTTCTTTTCTTTTTCCTCTTTTTCTGTTTTTCTTTTTTCTTTTCTTTCTCTCTTTTCTTCCTTTTTTTCGGATTCATCATTCTCAGGCTTTGATAGCTCAATTTTTGTTTTGATCATCCTCGATTTTCTACTTGATTTCATTTCAGTTTTTCAAGGCTCTTTGACATTTTTTGACATCTCATCAAAACCACAGTAGGGAAAACTCTTGATAGTTTTTCCTAACACTTTGTATTTGATTTTTGTTTCCAAGGGCTCTGTATTAATTGTATAAAATATCTAGCTTAAAATACTTTATGACATTGGTCATAGGTAGAAGTTGGTAAAGCCTTTACTTTTCCCAGATACTATAGTTGAAACTTTCTAAAATTGTTATATTTAAAAAAAATTACCAATATCTCATATTTTCAAATCAAACCTCACCCACATTGAACACATGTTATAGTTGTACACACATGTCTTTTCTTAATTTTCTTTATTTTTTAACATCTAATTTTAATTTGATATTAAAACTTTTTACAGTAACAATTTTTTACGGATGTACCCTTTTGATAACTTGTTTTTATTTTATTTTTAATTTCAAATGTTGTCCAGGGGAACTTACATTGGAATATGGATTTTTTTTTTTTACATATTTTATTTCAAGTAGTCCAACGGGCACCTATTGGAATTTTGGATTTTTTTCATGATGTTGGTTCAACGGGTGATCCGTTGGACTTTAAAACTTGTCACGTGGCCTGACAGTTTATGTTGGAATTTGACAATTTTTTCATCAATGTCCATGCCGATGTAGGCAAGATGACTGATGCCCTTGAAGCTTTTAAGTGGCATGCTCGAGATCTGATAATCAAGGGAGTAAAGTGGAAAATGCAAAATTTCTAGCTCATCAAGAAGATGGTAATGGCAATTACTTGCATTTTCCTACAACTTTGGGTGTTATGAACAATGATTTGAAATATTTCCAATGGCATTAACGAAAAGAGGAGCTTATAATTGTTGATGATGTGGTGAGTCATGGACTTGATTTCATGGTGATTTAAGCTGATCAATTACATGTTTTTACTAATTCTTGGGTTGAATACTAGAGCTCAAATGTTTTTGAATTCGCATTATTGTTATTGAGAACTTTTTGTAGCATCTCCTTATTTACTATGGAAATATATATACCATTCTTTAAATTGCTCTTAGTAATATTATTCATGGTAAAGGCCAATTACTCTTATCCAATTAAGATTTCCCAATTGAGACCGTAAAGATCTCTAAAGTTTGCTTGGCCTTCAAGTTTAGGTTGGTTCTTTTGTTTCTTTCATTAAATCGTTAACTCTATATGTATATGTGTGAATGTTGATCTTGAGCATTCACCAGTTTTGTAATGGATATGTCAAGGGCCTTTTTGATGCATCCTCATGCTGGTCATCTCAACATGTCTACAAGAATACCCATAATCTCACGAAAACTCGACGTGGGACCGAAGATGTCCAACAGTTATGGAGTTGGTCAGGAGCTGGGATCCAGTTCTCCGGGAAATTCTTGTACACACTAACACACACTCCCACATCTGTCACAATTAGATGTATTAGGACATTTCTATGTGTCCTGATAGATCTATTAGGACACATGAAAGTATCCCAATACATCTATTGTGACAGATGTGCCACTACCCCAACATGCGTACAAGAATTTCCCCCAGTTCCTTAACCATGATTCATTATACTCTCTTAGATAGGGTACATTTTACTATTTCAAGAACTTCTTCTTGAAAGACATTACAACTATTGGTTAATACTTTTCAGGTCGATATCTTGATGCATACTGCTGCAGTTTGTCCAATGTTCAATTAATTGTATCATTTTCTACATGATAATGTAAACTAATTATTATACTCTAGCATAATATATTCTAAAATAAATTTTACCCTAATATGTTGTTGAAACAGTCAATAAAAAAAAGGGATAAGGGTCAAATAGGCCCTTGAACTTATTTGGGGGGAACAAATAACCCCTCGAACTATTTTTTATCTCAATTGAGCCCCTGAACTTTTATTGAGGGCTCAATCAAGCCCCTCCGTCACACCCCTCACAAACGGCCGTTAGTCTTGATTCAAAACGACGTCTTTTTATAGAAAACGACGTCATTTTGTTTTTGCCCAAAAAAAAAATATTTTTTCATTTATTTTTTCAGATTTTTCTTTTTCTTTACGAAACAACAATCCCATCTATCTCTCTAACCCTAAAATGAAATCTCAATCCCATTTCATTTGGGAATTTGGGGATTTCAAATTGAAAAACGCAATGGCCTCATTTCATATGGGGATTTAATTAGATCGATCTAGGACTTCGACCTCATTTCTCAGCGACGGCAGGAGGAAAAGAAGAAGTTCAAGCAGCGCCTCGTCCTCACCTTCGCCGCCGTCTGCTTCGCCATCTGATAACATCATATTTTACATGTATTTTGAAGTACATTTAAGTGGTATTTGATGAGCCTTACATGCATGAAGTGTTGAGTTTTGCATAGTTTTCTATGTTTTGTGCAATGTCACGTGTTTGTTCATTGTGAAGGGAATTAATGCCATTTTTCGTGTGGACTTCAAATGAGCTTGGGAAGGCCCTAGAAAGATAGGAAATCAAGTTAGGAACGCATTGCAAAAAAAATCGGGTCAATCGGACGAGAAACGAGTGAGAACGAAGCAAAACAGTGAAAGGCTGTCGGACTGCCACGTGGACCCGCGACCAGGGAGATTAGTCGCGACCGGGGTCGCGAATTTTGCTCTTCGAACCCCCCTCTCAGTCGCGAGTATACAGGGAAATGCCACGTGGACTCGCGACCTCACCCGCGACCGAAGCGTCATATAAATTTACTAATTATATCATCCACAATCATTTGAATATCTTGAGACGTTCTTCAAATTAATCATAGACTTTATTAATTAATAAAAAAATAAAAAAAGAATAGTCAGACAGTAAATTATTAATAAAGTGAAAACGAGACTAAAATATTCCACATTGAGCGATTAAAATCTGGGTCAAAATTTTATTTTGGGATCAAACTGAGATTTCGAGTATAATTAGTTGTAGGATAACTTGGATCTTTTCCCTTAAATTAACGCCGTTAGTGACGAACGTTAAAGAAATTAATTTAGGAACTAACGGAGCGATTAACATAATACCTTTTAAAATGTTAAGGGATCGATTTGGGCCAAAATTTTATTTCGGAACTAAACTGAGATTTCAGGTATAGTTGTAGGACCAAATTGGACCTTATCCCACCTATAAAATAGCAACCCTACTCGCATTTTTTTGTTGGGGGAGTTGGTGTGATGGGAACAACCTCTGCGGCCATACTGGCAAACATTTTTAAATTAATATTAATTGTCATTTTTTGATTTGGGGAATTGGTGTGATGGGACCAACCCATTTTAACAGCTCTGATATATTTGTAAACATTTTTAAATTAATATTAATCGTCATTCACTTTCCAGCTAAGATTGATATAAATGTTAACATATAAAATGAGTTGTAACGTTCATCTAATGAAGCCACAATTTGACAGTATTAGGTGCATTGAATACCAGCACAATCCCCTATATAAACAGAGCTCTTCATTCATAAAATTAATATTAATTGTCATTTTTTTATTTGAGGAATTGGTGTGATGGGGCCAACCCGGCCATTGCCCCAACCCAGCCATTTTAACAACTCTGAAATAATTGCAAATATTTTTAATTTAATATTAATCGTCATTCACTTTCCAGCTAAGATTGTGCGGATGTTCATTTAAAAACTTTTTATGGCTTTAGGTTTCTATTTTTGTTTTATTTATAAAGCATGTGTTGAAACAAATAGGGGAAGATGATTCTTCAATTGATAATAATATTAAATGTCCCATAACAGAAAGTTTATACGATGCTTCAAAGCGTCCTATTATCTGTTCTATAACTGAAAGTTTATAGGACGCTTCAAAGCGTCCTATAAGGGGATGAGCGTCCTATTAGACATATTGTTACGCGCGGAAAAAGGACGCTTCATGAGAGCGTCCCATACTAAGAAACGTCCTATTGCAGGACTTTATAATAGGATGCTTTCAAGTGTCCTATTATGTGAATTTTGTTGTAGTGCTTGGATCTTTTCCCTTAAATTAACGACGTTAGTGACAGATGTTAAAAAAATTAATTTAGGGACTAACGGAGCGATTAACATAATACCTTTTAAAATGTTAAGGGATTGATTTGGGCCAAAAATTTATTTCGGAACCAAACTGAGATTTCAGGTATAGTTGTAGGACCAAATTGGACCTTATCCCGCCTATAAAATAGCAAGTCTACTCGCATTTTTTTGTTGGGGGAGTTGGTGTGATGGGAACAACCTCTGCGGCTATACTCGCAATCATTTTTAAATTAATATTAATTGTCATTTTTTGATTTGGGGAATTGGTGTGATGGGACCAACCCATTTTAACAGCTCTGATATATTTGCAAACATTTTTAAATTAATATTAATCGTCATTAACTTTCCAGCTAAGATTGATATAAAAGTTAACATGTAAAATGAGTTGTAACGTTCATCTAATGAAACCACAATTTGACAGTATTAGGTGCATTGAATACCAGCACAATCCCCTATAAACAGAGTTCTTAATTCATAAAATTAATATTAATTGTCATTTTTTTATTTGAGGAATTGGTGTGATGTGGCCAACCCGGCCATTTTAACAACTGTGATATAATTGCAAACATTTTTAAATTAATATTAATCGTCATTCACTACCTAGTTAAGATTGTGCGGATGTTTATTTTAAAACTTTTAATGGCTTTAGGTTTCTATTTTTGTTTTATTTAGAAGGCATGTGTTGAAACAAATAGGGGAAGATGATTCTTCAATTGATAATAATATTAAATGTCCCATAACAGAAAGTTTACAGGACGTAAAAAAATATATGTTCTATAACTGAAAGTTTATAGGACGCTTCAAAGCGTCCTATAAGGGGATGAGCGTCCTATTAGACATATTGTGACGCGCGGAAAAAGGACGCTTCATGGGAGCGTCCCATACTAAGAAACGTCCTATTACAGGACTTTATAATAGGATGCTTTCAAGTGTCCTATTATGTGAATTTTGTTGTAGTGCTTTGATCTTTCCCTTAAATTAACGACGTTAGTGACGGATGTTTAAAAAATTAATTTAGGGACTAACGGAGCAATTAACATAATACCTTTTAAAATGTTAAGGGATCGATTTGGGCCAAAATTTTATTTCGGAACCAAACTGAGATTTCAGATATAATTGTAGGACCAAATTCGACCTTATTCCGCCTATAAAATAGCAACCCTACTCGCATTTTTTTGTTGGCGGAGTTGGTGTGATGGGAACAACCACTGCCATACTGACAAATATTTTTAAATTAATATTAATTGTCATTTTTTGATTTGGGGAATTGGTGTGATGGGACCAACCCATTTTAACAGCTCTGATATACTTGCAAACATTTTTAAATTAATGTTAATCGGTATTCACTTTCCAGCTAAGATTGATATAAATACTAATGTGTAAAATGAGTTGTAATGTTCATCTAATGAAGCCACAATTTGACAGTATTAGGTGCATTGAATACCAGCACAATCCCCTATATAAACAGAGTTCTTCATTCATAAAATTAATATTAATTGTCATTTTTTTATTTGAGGAATTGGTGTGATGGGGCCAACCCGGCCATTTTAACAACTGTGATATAATTGCAATTATTTTTAAATTAATATTAATCGTCATTCACTTTCCAGCTAAGATTGTGCGGATGTTCATTTTAAAACTTTTTATGGCTTTAGGTTTCTATTTTTGTTTTATGTATAAAGCATGTGTTGATATAAATAGGGGAAGATGATTCTTCAATTGATAATAATATTGAATGTCCCATAACTGAAAGTTTATATGACGCTTCAAAGCGTCCTATTATCTGTTCTATAACTGAAAGTTTATAGGACGCTTCATATTGAAAATAATAGAATTTAGAAAGTTTATAGGACACTTCATATTGATGTGTTCTTTCTAATGTTAATTATTGAAAATAATAGAATTTAGAAAGTTATTCATTTTATACATCTACTAATAACTATTGAAAATGTACACCTATTATATATATATATAACTTTTTTTTTTTCCTGAATTACAGTTATAGAAAATAATTATGCATTGCATTAATTTTAAGTTCAATTAAATTTTTTTTAAACAATATAATGAATTCATTGTTTGATGTTTGAAGGTTATAGAAGAACTTGTTCAACCAAATAAAATGATTATAAAGTTAAATAACTCGTTAACATGTTTTAGTAGATTGACGCATGTATATAAGTCATTAATTAGATAGATGGCATATAGTAATTACTCGAAACACAAAATTAAATTAAATAAAATTGTACTTTAATAAGTAATTTGATTTAACACTTGCATACTCGAGTAAATATTTATAAAATTATTTAAGTATAATAAATTAATCAAGTATTTCATTGTGTATCATATAGTTCTATCACTACAAAAAAATGCCAAATTGGCGACGAAATTTTCCGTCACCCGAGAACTGAATTAATTCCAGCAAAATAAATATGGCCTCAACAAGATTCAAACTCAGGCCTCTGGATGGCAAGGCTATAAGCCTTGCACCTGAAATCATGTGCGCTAGTGAATGTTTGTCTTATATTTTAGAAATAATATATATACATAAACACGCGAAATCTATTTTGATAAAATTTTAATTTCTAAATTAAATAATTATAATATTCTTTATTCATTTAAATATCTATTATAATTTTTAATATTATATATTTATTATAAAATAAAATTATATTACATCATTTATTTAATACTGGATTGTTTTATTAATATTCTCAAATATTATATATTTATGATTAATAATATTTATCAAAATAAAAATAAAGTGATAAAAATTATTACAAAAATTATTTAATTAGTAATTTAAAAATAAGAAAAACTAAAAAATATTAAAAATAATATGAAATATTATAAAAAAATAAAAAAAATTATAAAATAAAATAAATAAGAAAAAGTAAAATAAATAAAGTATTAAAAAATCAATTTTAAATTCTTAATTAATCAGTAATTGAAAATAAAAAATATTAAAAATAATATAAAATATTAAAAAAATAAAGAAAATTTAAAAAAATCGAAAACAAAATATTTGACAAAATTAAATTTCTCAAATATTATATATTTATAACATATACAAAAATAAAATTAAAAGTATTAAATAAAAGATTTAATAAAATTATATTTTAAAATATTATAGTATTATAAATTAAAATATTACATAAAAAAATTAAAATAAAATGAAATAAATATAAAATATTAAAATTAAAAAATTAAAAAATTGAAATAAAATAAAAAATAATATAAAATATTAAAAAATTAAACAAATCTAAAAATATAAGATAAATTTTAAAAATATTAATTTCAAATTCATAATTAGTAGTAATTGAAATATAAAAAAATAAAAGTTAAAAAAATAAAATATTCAAAAAATAAAAAAAATAAAAAGAATGAAATAATTTAAAATATTAAAAAGATTAATTTCAAATTCATAATTAGTAGTAATTGAATAATAAAAAAATTAAAAAATTAAAAAATTAAAAAATTAAAAAAATCAAATTTAATTTACCTACGGAAAATTCCATAGCTGATTCCGTCGCTAACATCAAAAAAATTAAAAAAATTGCTTAAGGACGGATTTTTCCGTTACTAAGTTAGCGACGGAAAAGTCCATTACTATTTATGTCGTTAATCTTAAAAAATAAAATTCTAAAATTAAATTATGACGTTTAACGACGGATTATTCCGTCATTAAGTTAGCGATGGATGTTCCGCCGCTAATTTAATCTGTCACAGTTCCGTCGCTAATTTCATCGCTCGTGTTGACCGGATATAATCTGTCGTCATTTCCGTCGCTATATTGATGTTTTCTTGTAGTTTATGCACCGTATACTACAATCAATTCACAAGCTATCAAAAATAAATTAGTTTATAATTTTATACAATAATCATCATGTTTTTTTTTATTTAATCAAATGACTAATATTCATGAGCTATAACCATTGCTAATTATGATTAGCCATTTTGATTGATGGCATAGGGTGCGTGGAAGTTTTGTTCCATGCTAGAGATATTTAATTAAATTATAGAAGAATTTTTTATTTAAATCATAAATATTTAATTCAGTATTAGATTACAACTGTGGTTGTTTCATTTAAATAATTTGTAAAAAAAAAATTATTTTCTAATTATGTTCATTATTTTTTGCTTATATATAGGTGGTCATCTTTGAATCTAGATAGAAAAACTGTGTAAAGAATCTACCGCAACTTTAAACATATAAGTAATAATGTATAGTATTTTTATGTATGTTGATCTTGTTTGTCAAATAACCTAAAAATCCGATATAAATTAATTAGAATCGCAATAATATATTATTCTCATAGATTAGTTAGGAATATAATAGTAATATAATAATATATTAGATTATGTAGAGTAATTAATTATAATTGTAATAGTATTATAATATATATTAGATGTTTACATTATTGCCGTTAAATAAAATAAAATAAAAATATGATTATAATAGGTAAACTCACAATTGTAAGATAAGCCATTGTTTATGTTATTATAGATTAATTATCATTTTTTGGTTGGGGAGTTGGTGTAATGGGACCAACCCATTTTGACAGCTCCCCAAACATTTTTAAAGTAATATTCATCATATCATTCACTTTCCAGCTAATATTGATATAAATGTTAGCATGTAAAATGAGCTTTGGTGAATTTTGCATTAAACGCGGTTCGTCAGCTAGCCCTCTGTACTATGAATGTCATCGTACCTCTTGTTTGGCCTAGACTATCTAAGCTCGTGAAACGTTGGGCGTATAAAATAGCAACCTTACTCACACGTATTTTGATTGGGGGAGTTGGTGTGATGGGAACAATCTGTGCTATACTGGCAAATATTTTTATGTTAATATTAATGGTCATTTGATGGTTGGGGGAGTTGATGTGATGGAACCAACTCATTTTGGGAAATATTTTAAAATTAATATTAGTCGTCATTCACTTTCCAGCTAAGATTTACATAAATGCATGTAAAATGAGCTATTAGTTGGGGGAGTTGGTGTGATGGGAACAACCTCTGCCATACTGGCAAATATTTTTAAATTAATCTTAATTGCCATTTTTTGGGTGGGAGAGTTGTTGTGATCGGACCAACCCATTTTGACAGCTCTGCTACACTGGCAAACATTTTGAAATTAATATTAGTTGTCATTTGAGTTGAGGGAGTTAGTGTGATGGGACCAACCCATTTTGACAGCTCTGCTATACTCGCAAATATTTTTAAATTAATATTAGTCGTCATTCACTTTCCAACTAAGATTGATATAAATGTTTACATGTAAAATGAGCTTTGGTGTTTATTTTGCACTAAATGTGGTGCGTGCGACAGTAGTCGTCGTTCACTTTCCAACTAAGATTGACATAAATGTTAACATGTAAAATGAGCTTTGGTGTATTTTGTACTAAACGGTGCGTCAGCTAGCCCTCTATACAGTGAATCCCATCAAGCCTCTTGTTTGGGCTAGAATATCTAAGCTCATTAAATGGTGGGCCTATAAAATCGCAACCCTACTCACACATTTTTTGGTTGGGGGAATTGGTGTGATGGGAACAACCTCTACCATACTGTCAAATATTTTTAAATTAATATTAATTATCATTTTCTAGTCGGGGGAGTTGGTGTGATGGGACCAACCTATTTTGACAGCTCTCCTAAACTTGCAAACATTTTAAAATTAAAATTAGTCATCATTCACTTTCCAGCTAAGATTGATATAAATGTTAGCACGTAAAATGAGCTGTAACGTTCATCGAATGAAGCCACAATTTGAAAATATTAGGTGCATTGAATACTAGCACAATCCCCTATATAAACAGAGTTCTCCATTCAGAAAATATCACAATCACTCACAAAACCTCTATTCATTTTCCCCATGTTCTAAAAAACTCTACCTTGGCCACAGTAGCAAGTTCTTGACAATGCAAGTGATTTCATAAATTCAGTCAAACATAACTCTGTCGAGATTTCACCTAAATGGTATTCCCTATTCTACCACCTTTCGTTGTGTTTTAGAAATTTATTTTCAGAAAGTATTTATTAATTTAGGTAACTTTTTCATTATTTTGTATAATGCATATACCTATCTCTATTTTGGGTTTTTTTTATCATAATCCTTATATTTACATCCTCAATTTTGAATGTTATATTTTAAATTTGTTAAGGATTTAGAGTTGTCAAACCCGACCTGAAGGTGTTCAGGTCAATAAAAATTGCGACCCATTCCGGTCCAAATTTCGGGTAGAGATGAGACACAGTCCAATTATTATATATTCATTTTTTTTACTGTGTGGCCCATCCCATTCAGGCCTAATTATTATACTAATCCCATTTTAAAGCAACAACTCTTTTAGGGCTCTACCCATTGGACAACTTGTTTTTATTTTATTTTAAATTTTAAATGTTGTCCAACGAAGTTTTTCCTTTAGACCTACATTGGTATGTGGATTTTTTTAAAATTTTTTTTTTTTCAAGTAGTCCAATGGGTACACCCTTGTGACATGTACACCTGTTAGAATGTTGGATTTTTTCATGATTTTGAACCCACATTTTCCATTGAACATTAAAATTTGTCCAACAAACAGTTTCCGTTGGAATTTGACAATTTTTTCATTAATGTTCATGTCAATGTAGGCAAGATGATTGATGCCCTTGAAGCTTTTCGAGTGGCATCCTCGAGATCCAACGAGCAATGGCGTAAAGTGGAAAATGCAACATTGCTAGCTCACGAAGAAGATAGTAATGGAAATTACTTGCATTCTCCAACAACTTTGGGTGTTATAAACAATGATTCGAATTATTTCCAATGGCATTTACGAAAAGATAATGAGATGATCATTTTCCACAATCGGCTCTGCCCTTGTGCACAGTTGGTTCATCCTATTCATGAGAGAGGAATATGGTTAGTGTGTTCTTTTTTTTTTTTTTTTTGTATTGTAGCATGTGCATCAAATTCTTGCAGTATGATCTTACACTTTTGCTTTGTAGTTATCGAACCGTGGACAATTGTGCAGAAATTAGGAGATGCATTTTTTCCCCTAGCAGCTGGATGCCCTCATCAAATTAGATGTTCACAGAAGCTGTCAAAATTGTTTGTTCAAGCTGTGTGTAACAGGCTAGCTGCCCAGAGATTAGGGATGGTTATATGAGAGAAAATCCTCAATAACTTTACGCGGTCTCGTATTCATGAAGCAAGACATGGAGACGAAGGTATCGGCATTGGAGAAACAAGGCCATCTGGTTCAACCTCATATGAGGGCCTATCATCTGGAAAGAAAGCACTCAAAACCTTCTTAGGTTTGACAAGGAAATGCAGAAAAACTTTGTGGGGACTTCTTCAAATTCATGACTAGTGAAAACATTGAATTGCTTTTTTGTTTAATTGAAATGGAAAAAAGAATTCAAAATCTTCTTGTTAGGATTGACAAGGAAATGCAGAAAAACTTTGTGGGAACTTCTTCATCTTTATGTCTAGTGATAACATTGAATTATTTTTTTGTTTTATTGAAATGGAATTCGTTGTATTTCAGTATTGAAGTTAAGCACTTTGAATTATCATCTTTTTCGTATTTTTATTTTTGGTATATTACAATAACTCACTTTTTTGCAAATTTAATATTTGCTCAATTTTCCATCTCGGAAATTATAGATAATTGATTGTATTTTAAGAGTTCTTGATTGGAGTTTTTTTTTACGCGGCTAGAAAAATAAAAATTTTAAAATACAATCAATTATGTAAGATTTTCGGCTGAAAAATAGATCAAATGTTAGATTTGTAAAAGAAAAAACTAATATTGTTTTGGGTCAGACTATCTAAGCTCGTTAAATGGTAGGCCTATAAAATAGCAACCCCTACTCACACATTTTCTGGTACGGGGAGTTGGTGTGATGGGAACAACCTTTGCTATACTGACAAACTTTTTTAAATTAATATTAATTGTCATTTTTTGGTTGGAGGAATTGGTGTGATGGGACCAACCCATTTTGACTGCTCTGTTATATTGTATACTGTATACTGATAAACATTTTTAAAGTAATATTAGCCGTCATTCACTTTCCGGCTAAAATCGATATAAATGTTAGCAATTAAAATGAACTTTGATGTATTGTTCACTAAACGCGGTGCGTCACTGTGAATCCCATCAACCCTCTTATTTGGGCTAGACTATCTAATCTTGTTAAACGGTGGGCCTATAAAATAACAACCCTACTCACACATTTTTTGTTTGAGGGAATTTGGTGTAATGGGAAAAACCTATGCCATACTAGCAAACACTTTTAAATTAATATTAGTTGTCATTTGAGTTGTGGGAGTAGTGTGATGGGACCAACCCATTTTGACAACTCTGCTATGCTGGCGAACATTTTAAAATTAATATTAATCATCGTTCACTTTCCAACTAAGATTGATATAAATGTTTACATGTAAAATGAGCTTTGGTGTATTTTGCACTAAATGAGGTGCGTTAGTAGTCGCCGTTCACTTTCCAACTAAGATTGACATAAATGTTAACATGTAAAATGAGCTTTGGTGTATTTTATACTCACTACGAAAAAAATGGTCTTTAGAGACCAAATTATTAGCGACGACAAATGTCGTCACTAATACTAGACTTTTAGTAACAACATGTCATTTCTAATTACCACGAGTTAATTTCAATTTTGATCTCATAGGACATCGGGTATTCCGTTTTTTATCCCGATACTATCATTTTTTGTCTCTTTTCAAAAAAAATCACCCAGTTTTAGTCCCATAGGTTTAAAAATATCATTTTTGGTCCCATGATTTTAAGGCTAAAAGCGAGATCAAAATCGATACTAACTCTGTTTGGGACCAAAAATGATAGTATCGGGACCAAAATCGAAATACCCGATGTCCTTTGGGACCAAAATCAATATTTTCTTTAATCACCGCATGTCATCTCTAATAAAAATTTTGTGATGACATTGTTGTCGCTTAAAAATATTTTTTGCGACGACATCATGCATGTCGTCACAAATAGAGCGTTCCTAAAAGTTCGTCCCAAATAAATTAAAAATTATTTTAAGTGACAACATTGTCGTCATAAAAAATATCATTAAAAATGACATGTAATTATTAGAGATGACATGTCGTTACTTAAGTTTATTATTAGTGACGACATTTGTCGTCGCTAATAATTTTTGTCACTAAAGACCTTTTAGTGACTAAACGCGGTGTGACAGCTAGCCCTCTGTACAAGGACTCCCATTGAGCCACTTGTTTGGGCTGGAGTATCTAAGCTCGTTAAATGGTGGGTCTATAAAATCGCAACCCTACTCACACGTATTTTTAAATTAATATTAATTGTCTTTTTTTAGTCGGGGGAGTTGGTATGATGGGACCAACCTATTTTGACAGCTCTGCTTTATTGGCAAACATAATTTTAAATTAATATTAGTCATCATTCACTTTTCAGATAAGATTGATATAAATGTTAGCATGTAAAATGAGCTGTAACATTCATCGAATGAAGCCACAATTTGATAGTGTTAGGTGCATTGAATACTAGCACAATCCCCTATATAAACCGAGTTCTCCATTCATAAAATATCACAATCACTCAGAAAAACCTCTATTCATTTTCCCCATATTCTAAAAAACTCTACTAAGCCACAATAGCAAGTTCTTGACAATGCAAGTGATTTCACAAATTCAGTCAAACATAACTTTGTCGAGATTTCACCCAAATTGTATTCCCAATTCTACCACCTTTCGTTGTGTTTTAGAAATTTATTTTCAGAAAGTATTTATTAATTTAGGTAACGTTTTTCATTATTTTGTATAATGCATATAAATATCTCTATTTTGGGGGTTTTTTTTAATTATAATCCTTATATTTACATCTTCAATTTTGAATGTTATATTTTTAATTTGTTATGATTAGAGTTGTCAATTCGGCGCACCCGTCCCAAAGGTGTTCGGACCAATAAAAATTGCGGCCCATTCTGGTCCAAATTTCTGGCAGAGTCGAGACAAAGGCTAATTTTTATATATGCACTTTTTTACAGGGTGGCCCAGCCCATTCAGGCCAATACCTTTTTTAACGTCGAATTTTAATATTAATCCTTTTTTAAAGTAACAACTTTTTTACGGCTCTACCCATTAGACAACTAGTTTTTATTTTATTTTTAATTTTAAATGTTGTCCAGCGAAGTTTTCTTTTGAACCTACATTAATGATATGTGGATGTTTTTAAAATTTTATATTTTTTTTCAAGTAGTCCAATGGGTACACCTTTGTGACATGTACACTTGTTAGAATGTTGGATTTTTCATGATTTTGAACCAAGGTTATTTTCTATTGGACATTAAAATTTGTCCAACACAGTTTCCTCTGGAATTTGACAATTTTTTCAACAATGTTCATGTCTATGTAGGCAAGATGATTGATGCCCTTGAAGCTTTCCGAGTGGCCTCCTCGAGATCCGATGATCAATGGCGTAAAGTGGGAAATGCAACATTGCTAGTTCACAAAGAAGATAGTAATGGAAATTACTTGCATTCTCCAACAACTTCGGGTGTTATGAACAATGATTTGAAACATTTCCAATGGCATTTACGAAAAGACGAGCCTATCATTGTCCGTAATCTGCTCTATCTCCTACTCATGAGAGAGTTCTTTACTTAACTTTATTGCTCACAAAAGAACCCTGAAAGAGGAATATGGTTAGTTGTATTTTTTTTTCTTTGTATTTTGGCATATGCATCAAATTCTTGCATTATGATCTTACTCTTTTGCTTTGTAGGTATCGAACCGTGGACAATTGTGCTCTCATCAAATTAGATATTTTCAGGTAGAAAAATTCCCAATATTTAAAGTATCTTGTACTCGAATAATTTTCATTCTAGAGTATGGAGAATTTATTCTCTAGAATTAACTTCTTCCAAATAAAATTTGAATTTGAATGTTAACTTTATATGCAACCTTTATTTCCAAGGGTTTAGTGAGAACTTTATATTCAACTTTTGAATCATCAAATTTAATATATTCAATGTCAAGATCGATTAAAATTCCATGTGACATTGGTGATATACAATAGATTGCACTTTTCATAATTATAACCTCATTTCCAAATCAAATAATTATAATCTCCTTTTCAAATGATCAAACCTCATTCACAGTGATTAATTATATAATGTGGTAGTTATTATGTACCCTTTGCTTTTAATGTGAAATATTGATAGTTGAAATTTCTCTTCTGTAGTGACAGCTGCAAAAGTTCGATATCAGATGTTCACATGCAGAAGCTGTCAAAATTATTTTAGCTGTGTTTAACATGCTGCCAAGAGATTAGGGATGGTTATATGAGAGAAAATTCTCAATACCTTTACGCGGTCTCGTATTCATGAAGCAAGACATGGAGACGAAGATATCCACATTGCAAAAACAAGGCCATCTGGTTCAACCTCATATGAGGGCCTATAGAGAAAAACATTCAAAATTTTCTTGTTAGAATTGACAAGGAAATGCAGAAAAACTTTGTGGGGGCTTCTTCAAATTCATGACTAGTGATAACATGAAGAACTTTTTTGTTTTATTGAAAAGACAAAAGCATTCAAAATCTTCTTAGGATTGACAAGGAAATGCAGAAAAACTTTGTGGGGGACTTCTTCATCTTCATGACTAATGATAACATTGAATTGTTTTTTTTTTTTTCATTGAAATGGAACTCGTTGTATTTCAGTAATGAAGTTGAGAACTTTGAAAATAATTATCATCTTTTTCTTATTTTCATTTTGGGCAAATTAAAATAACCCACTTTTTTGAAAATTTAATGTTTGATCCATTTTTCATCTCTGAAATCATAAATGATTGTAGTTCAAGATTTTCTTGATTGGAGAATTTTTTTACGCGGCTACAGAAATAGAAATTTTAAAATATAATCAATTACGTATGATTTGTGGGCCGAAAAAAATTGATCAAATGTTAGATTGGTAAAAAAATTTAAAAAGTGGATATTGCTTTGTTAATTTTGAAAAAAAATATTTTTTTTAAATTCCAAAATAAAAATATCCAAGTGCAATTTGCTCTTTTTTATTTTGATATATATGTTTGCACCTATGTTAACTGTTCTTACAAATCTGTCCCACGACATATCATCAAGAAATCTTATTTTTAGCGAATTAATAGATACTTAAATTGATATGTTATAACATTAATCCTGACATAATTATAAAAATTAGTATAGATGAATGACGATATACAAATAAATATTGAAATTGCAATAAATATAATATTTGCTAGGCCAGGGCATTCTAAAGAAGAATAATGTAATATCACGTTAATGAAACAAAATTTTGGTCCAAATCGATCCTTCAACTTTTTAAAAGGTATCACGTTAATCCCTCAGTTAATCCCTAAACTATTTTCCGTAAATGTCCTTCATTAACGACGTTAATTGAAGGGAAAAGATCCAAGTCGATCCCACAACTACACCCGAAATCTCAATTTAGTCTTGAAATAAAATTTGGGCCTATATTGGACCCTTTTTTTTTTTTTATTAAACCCTAAATAGATTAATTTGAAGCTAATCCAAGCCACATGTACAATTTATGGATCCGAAAGTTTTGGGCATCTTTTTGTCTCAATCAGATTTTAATATTTTTAGAAACTAATACTAAGTTGTGGAACTATTTAATCTACATAATGGAATTTTGATGATATATAATTATGAGCCAAGGCAAAAAAAAAAAAAAAACTAATATTATTATTTCATAATTATTACAAGAAGAAAACTCGCTTCAATCACATATCAAATCCAGAGAAGTTTATCGGTAAATATTATATTCATTATAATATCATTAATTATATTGACATTGGAGAGAAACATATACATTTACTAATTATATCATCAACAATCATTTGAATATCTTGAGACGTTCTTCAAATTAATCATAGACTTTATTAATTAATAAAAAAATAAAAAAAGAATAGTCAGACAATAAATTATTAATAAAGTGAAAACGAGACTAAAATATTCCACATTGAGCGATTAAAATCTGGGTCAAAATTTTATTTCGGAATCAAACTGAGATTTCGAGTATAGTTGTAGGATAACTTGGATCATTTCCCTTAAATTAACGTCGTTAGTGACGAACGTTAAAAAAAATTAATTTAGGAACTAACGGAGCGATTAACATAATACCTTTTAAAATGTTAAGGGATCGATTTGGGCCAAAAATTTATTTCGGAACCAAACTGAGATTTCAGGTATAGTTGTAGGACCAAATTGGACCTTATCCCGCCTATAAAATAGCAACCCTACTCGCATTTTTTTGTTGGGGGAGTTGGTGTGATGGGAACAACCTTTGCGGCCATACTGGCAAACATTTTTAAATTAATATTAATTGTCATTTTTTGATTTGGGGAATTGGTGTGATGGGACCAATCCATTTTAACAGCTCTGATATATTTGCAAACATTTTTAAATTAAAATTAATCGTCATTCACTTTCCAGCTAAGATTGATATAAATGTTAACATGTAAAATGAGTTGTAACGTTCATCTAATGAAGCCACAATTTGACAGTATTAGGTGCATTGAATACCAACACAATCCCCTATATAAACAGAGCTCTTCATTCATAAAATTAATATTAATTGTCATTTTTTTATTTGAGGAATTGGTGTGATGGGGCCAACCCGGCCATTTTAACAACTCTGATATAATTGCAAACATTTTTAAATTAATATTAATCGTCATTCACTTTCCAGCTAAGATTGTGCGGATGTTCATTTTAAAACTTTTAATGGCTTTAGGTTTCTATTTTTGTTTTATTTATAAAGCATGTGTTGAAACAAATAGGGGACGATGATTCTTCAATTGATAATAATATTAAATGTCCCATAACAGAAAGTTTATATGACGCTTCAAAGCGTCCTATTATCTGTTCTATAACTGAAAGTTTATAGGACGCTTCAAAGCGTCCTATAAGGGGATGAGCGTCCTATTAGACATATTGTGACGCGCGGAAAAATGACGCTTAATGAGAGCGTCCCATACTAAGAAACGTCCTATTATAGGACTTTATAATAGGATGCTTTCAAGTGTCCTATTATGTGAATTTTGTTGTAGTGCTTGGATCTTTTCCCTTAAATTAACGACGTTAGTGATGATGTTAAAAAAATTAATTTAGGGACTAACGGAGCGATTAACATAATACCTTTTAAAATGTTAAGGGATCGATTTGGGCAAAAATTTATTTCAGAACCAAACTAAGATTTCAGGTATAGTTGTAGGACCAAATTGGACCTTATCCCGCCTATAAAATAGCAACCCTACTCGCATTTTTTTGTTGGGAGAGTGGTGTGATGGGAACAACCTCTGCGGCCATACTGGCAAACATTTTTAAATTAATATTAATTGTCATTTTTTGATTTGGGGAATTGGTGTGATGGGACCAACCCATTTTAACAGCTCTGATATACTTGCAAACATTTTTAAATTAATATTAATCGTCATTCACTTTCCAGCTAAGATTGATATAAATGCTAACATGTAAAATGAGTTGTAACGTTCATCTAATGAAGCCACAATTTGACAGTATTAGGTGCATTGAATACCAGCACAATCCCCTATATAAACAGAGTTCTTCATTCATAAAATTAATATTAATTGTCATTTTTTTATTTGAGAAATTGGTGTGATGGGGCCAACCCGGCCATTTTAACAACTCTGATATAATTGCAAATATTTTTAAATTAATATTAATCGTCATTCACTTTCCAGCTAAGATTGTGCGAATGTTCATTTTAAAACTATTTATGTCTTTAGGTTTCTATTTTTGTTTTATTTATAAAGCATGTGTTGAAACAAATAGGGGAAGATGATTCTTCAATTGATAATAATATTAAATGTCCCATAACAGAAAGTTTATATGACGCTTCAAAGCGTCCTATTATCTGTTCTATAACTGAAAGTTTATAGGACGCTTCAAAGCGTCCTATTAGACATATTGTGACGCGCGGAAAAAGGACGCTTCATGAGAGCGTCCCATACTAAGAAACGTCCTATTACAGGACTTTATAATAGGATGCTTTCAAGTGTCCTATTATGTGAATTTTGTTGTAGTGCTTGGATCTTTTCCCTTAAATTAACGACGTTAGTGACGATGTTAAAAAAATTAATTTAGGGACTAACGGAGCGATTAACATAATACCTTTTAAAATGTTAAGGGATCGATTTGGGCAAAAATTTATTTCAGAACAAAACTAAGATTTCAGGTATAGTTGTAGGACCAAATTGGACCTTATCCCGCCTATAAAATAGCAACCCTACTCGCATTTTTTTGTTGGGAGAGTTGGTGTGATGGGAACAACCTCTGCGGCCATACTGGCAAACATTTTTAAATTAATATTAATTGTCATTTTTTGATTTGGGGAATTGGTGTGATGGGACCAACCCATTTTAACAGCTCTGATATACTTGCAAACATTTTTAAATTAATATTAATCGTCATTCACTTTCCAGCTAAGATTGATATAAATGCTAACATGTAAAATGAGTTGTAACGTTCATCTAATGAAGCCACAATTTGACAGTATTAGGTGCATTGAATACCAGCACAATCCCCTATATAAACAGAGCTCTTCATTCATAAAATTAATATTAATTGTCATTTTTTTATTTGAGGAATTGGTGTGATGGGGCCAACCCGGCCATTTTAACAACTCTGATATAATTGCAAACATTTTTAAATTAATATTAATCGTCATTCACTTTCCAGCTAAGATTGTGCGGATGTTCATTTTAAAACTTTTAATGGCTTTAGGTTTCTATTTTTGTTTTATTTATAAAGCATGTGTTGAAACAAATAGGGGACGATGATTCTTCAATTGATAATAATATTAAATGTCCCATAACAGAAAGTTCATATGACGCTTCAAAGCGTCCTATTATCTGTTCTATAACTGAAAGTTTATAGGACGCTTCAAAGCGTCCTATAAGGGGATGAGCGTCCTATTAGACATATTGTGACGCGCGGAAAAAGGACGCTTCATGAGAGCGTCCCATACTAAGAAACGTCCTATTACAGGACTTTATAATAGGATGCTTTCAAGTGTCCTATTATGTGAATTTTGTTGTAGTGCTTGGATGTTTTCCCTTAAATTAACGACGTTAGTGACGATGTTAAAAAAATTAATTTAGGGACTAACGGAGCGATTAACATAATACCTTTTAAAATGTTAAGGGATCGATTTGGGCAAAAATTTATTTCAGAACCAAACTAAGATTTCAGGTATAGTTGTAGGACCAAATTGAACCTTATCCCGCCTATAAAATAGCAACCCTACTCGCATTTTTTTGTTGGGAGAGTTGGTGTGATGGGAACAACCTCTGCGGCCATACTGGCAAACATTTTTAAATTAATATTAATTGTCATTTTTTGATTTGGGGAATTGGTGTGATGGGACCAACCCATTTTAACAGCTCTGATATACTTGCAAACATTTTTAAATTAATATTAATCGTCATTCACTTTCCAGCTAAGATTGATATAAATGCTAACATGTAAAATGAGTTGTAACGTTCATCTAATGAAGCCACAATTTGACAGTATTAGGTGCATTGAATACCAGCACAATCCCCTATAAACAGAGTTCTTCATTCATAAAATTAATATTAATTGTCATCTTTTGATTTGGGATATTGGTGTGATGAGGCCAGCCCATTTTAACAACTCTGATATAATTGCAAACATTTTTAAATTAATATTAATCGCCATTTACTTTCCAGCTAAGATGGATATAAATGTTAACATGTAAAATAAGAACATAACCTCTACCATCCTGTCAAATATTTTTAAATTAATATTAATTGTCATTTTTTCATCGAGGGAGATGGTGTGATGGGACCAACCTATTTTGACAACTCTACTATATTGGCAAATATTTTTAAATTAATATTAGTCATCATTCACTTTCCAGCTAAGATTGATATAAATGTTATTAGCATGTAAAATGAGTTGTAACGTTCATCTAATGAAGCCACTATTTGATAGTGTCAGGCGCATTGAATACCAGCACAATCCCCTATATAAACAGAGTTCTCCATTCATGAAATACCACAATCACTTACCAAACTCCTATTCTTTTTCCTAGTGTTCTAAAAGAACCCTTCCTAGGCCACAATTGAAAGTTCTTGACAACGCAAGTGATTTTATAAATCCAGTCAAACATAAGGTTGTTGAGATTTTACCCAAATGGTATTCCCTAATCTCTATTCTACCACCTTTGGTTTTCCTTTAAAAATTTATTTTCGGGAAGTATTTATTAATTTAGGCAATATTTTTCATTATTTTGTATAATGCACATAACTATCTCTATTTTTGGTTTTTTTAATTATCTCCTTATATTTACATCTTCAATTTTGAATACTATATTTTTAATTAGTCACGATTAGAGTTGTCAATCCAGCTAGGCCGACCCGGCCCAAAGGTGTTCAGGTCAATAAAATTATGGCCCAGTCCGGTCCAAATTTTGGGTCGAGTCAAGAGAAAGGCTTTTTATATATGCACATTTTTATTGGGTTGCCCGACCCATTCAGCAATACCTTTTTTGGGTTGGACTGATCGACCCGAACTCATTTTGAGTGTGTAAATCGTGGCCTAGTCCGTCCTAAAATCGGGTTGGGCTGGGTCACTTTTGCCACCTCAAAAATATTGTCTTCTACAAGTAGTATTACATTTTTTACCAAGAAAAGAGAGAAAAATACAAAAAAGGTTGTGTTATGCCATCCCTGAGTGACGAATATCTTATATCATAAATTTGTATTTGATTGTTGTTTTCGAGGGTTTTGTATATATAAATTAATACTTTTATTGTATAGAATATCTAGATTAAAATATTTTATGATACTCGTGATCGGTAGAAGTTGGCAAAGCCTTTACTTTGCCTCGGTACTATAGTTTGGGCTTTCTAAAATATATTGTTATATTTTTTTAATATGGGGGCTTCATATTTTCATATCAAATCTCACCCGCAATGAGCACTTGTTATAATTGTACACGGATGTCTTTTCCGAACTTTCTTTCTTTTTAACGTCTAATTTTGATATGAAAATTTTTTTATAGTAACAACTTTTTGACGAATTTACCCTTGGACAACTTCTTTTTATTTTATTTTTAATTTTAAATGTTGTCCAACGTAGTTTTTTGTTAGACCTACATTAGAATGTGCATTTTTTTTCTTTTATATGTATTTTTTTCTAGTAGTCTCAGCGGATACACCTGTTGGAATATTGGATTCTTTCATGATTTTGGTCTGACAGGTGTTCTCCGTTGGACTTTAAAATTTGTCCAATGAATTGTGTACCCGTTGGACAGTTTCCGTTGGAATTTGACAAATTTTTTCATCAATTTTCATGCTAGTGTTGGCAAGATGACTGATGCCGCCCTTGAAGCTTTTGGAGTGGCATACTCGAGATCCGATCAAGGGAGTGAAGTGGAAAATGCAACATTGCTAACTCACCAAGAAGATAGCAGTGGAAATTACTCGCATTCTCGTACAACTTTGGGTGTTATATACAATGATTTGAAGTATTTCCAATGGCATTTACGAAAAGATGAACCCATAATTGTCCATGATGTGCTAAGTCGAGGACTGGATTTCAAGGTGATTTAAGCTTACCTGTATTTTTACTGATTCTTGGGATTGATATTAGTGCTCAAATGATTTTTTATTTTTTATTTTGGTGCCCACCTATTATTTTGCATAAGCATGCATTTTATAATTTGATTTGGAAAAATAAGTTTTGTGTTTTTGTCTAAGTATCATTTTACATTAATCAGTTTGAATTCACATTATTGTTATTGATAACTTTTGTAGCATTTCCTCATTTAATATAGAAATAAATCATTCTTTAAACTGGGTATTAGTTATACATAGTAAAGGCCAATTACTCTTATCCATGACTTCTCAGTTGAGACTGTAAAGATGTTAAGTTTATCACAAAAGCTTTAATATAAAGCACATGTCATCTTCCCAATTAAGACTACAAAGATGTCATCATATTTTTAATTTGTACAAAATTGTTAGAAGATATTATGTTTTATGCATTTTATTTATTGGGTTTTGGGTACTTTTGTCTTTTCCCTTTTTTACCCTAGTTTTCCCTCTTTTTATCTTGGATTGTCTTTGTTTAGGAATACCCCTTTTTGCCTCTCGTTTTTTGTAAGCTTCGTGTGTACTTCTCAAGACATGGAACTCATCTTCTTCTTCTCTTCAATGGAATTGTTCTATGATTTACGTTTCTTTAATTTAACAAAAATGACTTAGGTTTTTTAGCTAGAAATATGCTTCTTGTTTTAATTTGTTGAAACACATTGGATGAATTTTGTAGTTTTTTTAAGGATAAAATAAAGCTTGTTTTATATGGTTATCAAATCAAGCTTTTAACGAACGTACACGAGTTGAGTATCGAACTACTTGACTTGATTTTCTGCCCTACTGATATATCATAAACGCTAATTTCTTCTGTTTGTAAAAATATAGGTATACGACGATGGACATGGCAGATGTTGTGGAAGCTTTCCCAGTTTGTCGCAATATTTGCAATTGTGGAGAGAAAATTAAACACGAGGCTAGATTTCAAGGTGACTAATAGTCTAATACTAATATATATTCTTTAACATTCTGCAGTTTATAATTTTATTTTATATTTCACTAGATTTATATCACCTCACCTCGATGTGTACATCATGAGATCCTTTAGTTTATTATTGTGTGTGTCAATTGTGTTGTAAACATCAAAATTATTAATTTTTCTTCCATTTCTTTCTTCAATATTAATTTATTTTGGTTTAGTGAAATGTTACATTATTGTTTAGGTTTATAATTATTTGTTAGCATTTAATTTTCATTTTTTTAATTAATATAATTGTTAACTTTTAGGGTTTATTATTCCAAACTTAGGGTGTATAATTTTTCAAAATTTAAATTTTTAGCAATAAATATTATTTAAAATTAGTTATTATAATATAATAAATTTTATTTTTATGAAAAACATTATTAAAACTTTGTCATTTTGATATTAAATTTGAACTCAAATGGAATACGCATTTAGATTAAAAGGTCTCATCCGCCCTATGTGAAACTTACTAATTAATTAGATATGACATTTGATGGCTTAATTAACATGTGATAATATATATATATATATAATAAGAAAAGCATTAAAAAAATTTAGCACAAAAATACATTAAAAAAGCACTAAAAATACACTAAACAAGCACAGTCCGCAGTTTACACACCAAGATAAATTTTTATTTGAACCAACTCCTATATATATATATATATATATATACTTTATTTGGTCGATGTATGTTTCACATTTCCTTCATTCAATTTACATTTAATGTCTATATTAAAATTATATGTGATACTAGTGATATGAGAAGTTGATGAAAGCTTTGACTTTCCCTAGCTACTATGATAATCATAATTAATTAATCTCCTTTTTTTTGGACAGGTTTACCAATTACAAGCCTTCACCTTGTCGAATCCAACCTCATCTGTACTTTAACTGAATTTCGTTGACTGATATTCTAGATTTGAGAAGCTAACAGCGTACTTTTCGGAGTACTTTAACTGAATTTTGTAGACTGACATTCTAGGTTTGAGAAGCTAACAACGTACTTTTCGGAGTACTTTAACTGAATTTTGTAGACTGACATTCTAGGTTTGAGAAGCTAACAACGTACTTTTCGGAGATCTCAACGACCACGGTCGATGAGAATTCAAATTGTGTCTCACTCTGATGAACATATACATATATATTGAATGTACTCCGCCTATTTAAGACCACGGTAGAATAACATACTTTTCGGAGATCTCAACAACCAGGGTTGATGAGAATTCAAAATGTGTCTGACTCTGACGGACATATACATATATATTGAATGTATTCCGCCTATTTAAGACCACGGTACGCAGAACCTCTTCAGGAGGTCACGAAACACAAAAAATTGATGAAGGTTATCAAGTCAAGAACCTCTTATCCAAAAGAATTTAGAGTATAAACCATTTCGACCACAGAAGCACCTACATCCAAAGGATTGTAACCTTGAGGGAATGTTTGGTTTTATTTATAATGTCAATTTTTTCGATCAGTTTTCAGTATTTCCAGTTCAATTTAATAAGTGTATTGATTTTTAGAGAAAAATGTAATGATTTTGTTATGATGAATGTTTTTATGTTTAGAGTTATAGATTTGGGAAATGGAAATATGTTTTTTTATTTTATTTTTTTTTCAATTTGATTTGTGGTTAAAATTAAAAGATAAATATTTATGTGGTTAATATGAATTACTGAATATTTAAATAATAGGTCCCGCCTTAATGATATATATATATATAGATTATATGGGATTGAAAAAAATGAAAACTAAAATTGAAAATTAATAAAATAAATGTATAACGTGTTTTCGATATTTTAAATAGTAAAAAGTTGAAAAATCTCAATTAGAAATAAAAACAAACAACCCATGAGTCTCTCAAGTTCAACCCATGAATCTCAATTAGTTTGGATAAAAATAATTATTCCCTCCGTCCCATTTTGATAGGCTAGCTGGGAGTTTTCACGGAAATTAAGAAAAGAATTGGGAAAGACAATTAATTAATAAACTTCCTAAATATTTCTCTATTTATTTCTTTGACATTAAATTAATGTGTAATGTGAACATATTAAATAGGAATATATATTATTAAATTAGCTAAATATATATAGAAACATGCCTATATATCAGGAGATACCAAAAAGAAAAACAAGTCTATCAAAATGAGATAGAAAAAGTACTTGTGTTTGGATTATTTGATTGCAATTGTAAAATCATGGAAATTGAATAAATTTATAAATAAATAAATCATGCCAATTGAATAGCGATTTCTCCAAATAATCTCTTCATCAATCATGCTACCTCAGATTTGTAGATTTACACAAGCAATAATCCCTCCCGTAGCAAATGTCTTTTTTTTATGTGATAATTTGTACATTTAGATTTGGTTTGTGTGGTTAATGGAGGGGGAGGGGCTAGGGTTTCTGCATATTTTCAACCTATATACACATCCAAAAATATCTCGAAAATTAAGGGTAGAAGAGTCAAAATTATTTGGAATAATGATAGTTGTGTAATTTTATCTTTCTTCAAAGATGGGAGCCAATTGATTAGTTATCATGCAAATGAATGATAGGAGCCCGGACCTACCATCAATATCGGGCTCTGTCTCCGTCCGACTTAAACCGATCTCTTCCGAGCTAGAGAAAAGAAAATGTCAAGCAAAATTAACAAAAAAAAAAAAACATTTTGCCAAAAGATGCAAGAGGTAATCCATACCTACCTACAAATATAAATGATGTAATTCATTCAAAAGCAGAGCATATAATGGAAAGTAGCAACCAAATTAGAAGTGGGTCTGAATCTGATGGCTAGCTATAGCAGAACACAAATAACTTCAAAAAACTGCGAGCAAACTCATCATACATGGATCAGATGTTTATACGAATTCAACCCGACAAAACGCAGAGGCTACGAGCAGTTCTAACACCGTCTAGCAGTATGATGCGCACGCACCATAGGGAAGCCTGCAGAAACAGGAGAAAATATCAAGAGATGTCGATATTCTTTGGATGCACAACATGTCGACTGACTATGAAACACTTCAAACTCATCTTTCAAGTTAAAACGAATTTCATGGGAATTTGTCCATTATTACAATGTTTCTGGCAGTTTTCAGCACTAATTCAGAGCAAAATCACTAAGAGAGCAGTTTTCGACATAGATATTACTGAGTGTATATGTGCAAGGAAATGAGCAAGAACTTACAGAATGGCCACTGTCGAACAGGTTAGAGTCAGCAGGGAATCGTCATCCTCTCTAACTATCATCTTCGAGATTTGTTGCCTCCTTGACGTCTACAGTGAAGCTATACTCTTGATCACAGCCCAGATAAGAATCACACATGAAATATAGCGTGTATGTCTTTTTTCCAGCTTCTGCAGGTGCATCAAAGTCGAGTTTCACCTTGGACTTCCTCTGGAAAGTGACCCTTTTAATAGCAAGCAACTGATTGGTTTTAGTATCGCCTACCACCAGCCACCATCCTTCTTCTTTTGATTTAGGATATCTAGGGGCATCAACAGGTCCTACCTCTGTCCTTCCTTCAAGATCTCGCTCGAGGCTCACCTGTATGTAGACTTTTTCTCCGCCTGTGACATTGTCTTTGTTCAGCACATCATGGGTCAGATCAATGTTGGGAAAGCGATTACAAAACCGTGCAATGTCCATCAACTGCGTGTCCGACATTTGCAATAGCTCGCGCCTTTCATCATCCTCCATTTCCAACAGATCGAAGACGGTCTCAATATTTTTCCCAGGATTCTCCTGGCACCTCTTAGCCAAGTCCTTGGTAAAGTGAGGAAGCTGGAGAAGCATAGAATCACGCTCCCACATTCCCTGAGTTACCATCTGACTTACTTCCATGGCCAGGAGAGCCAGGCTAAGCCAGCCATTGCTCGAAATAACATCAACAATGGCCTGAAGAAGCCTGCTTGCGTAAATAAGCACCTCCTGTTGGTCCGTAGACAAATCTCCGCCAATTGTTTGCCTGGAGAAATGAGCTTGCAGTAGAGCATTTGCCTTCACATTTGGATCCGTGTACTTTGGGTTTTCAAAGGAGAAGCGCTGATGATTGATTAACCTTCTTATCAACTCTTCCTCACCGGGTCTTATTGGAAGCTGCTCATACTCTGAGGCTGAAGCCAGAATTTCCAAGAGACCCTTCAACTTTGTTTTAGAGGTCAGAGAAGAACTGAAACGCTCAATGGTTGTGTAACTAATATAGTAATAAGAAGCAATCAGGCCAAGATTCGCAGGCGCCAGTAAAAAGTCATCCTCAACTTCAACACATTTACTTGCTTCTAGATCACTGATAGTGTTCTCGACAATCTCAGAAAGGTGATCAGAGAGATGCCTGTGACTCACACCTTGAAGATTATAGTAGTTTGGGTTCTGAGTCAGCCTTCGGTAAATAAATGTCCAAGTGAGGTAGTCCACTGCATCCTGCTTGTTTTGAATGACTCCGACCACCACCTCAGCATTTAGATTATCATGCAGGTAATGATGCAAATGGCTTTCAACTGGGAAAGCTTCATAGAGGAATTTTTTATAATATTCTTTGCGTGGTGCATGGCAGAGGATGACACATTTTCCAGAATTGTCTACTAGAGGTCGACTGGCATGGCCCATCATCTGCAGTAAATCAGTGACCGGATAATCACTATGGGCATTTTCTCTGCCATCGTAGTACTGTGTTCCCATGACCACCACCAGATGAGCAGAGAGTGGGACTCCCCAACACATAGTACTGCTCATCACGCAGACTTGAATCCAACCTGTTTCAAACAATGTCTTCACTATATCCTGGTCCGTACTGTTTAGGCCTTCATGCAAATAACCTACACCAAACTGAATGGTCTCCTTAAGCATAGGTTCCTTGATGTTGGCAACAAAGGGCTCCAACTCTTCTGCAGACTGCAACAAGAATAAGGGTTTTTGTTCACTATCGACACTCGAATATGTCATTAAGTCCACTGCAGTCATACGGGCATGCTTCCTGGTAGGAACAAATACAATGGCGGGTTTCCCATTCTTAGCATGCTGCACAATTGCTGTGTATGTGGGCTTTGTCATGGCTTGCATCCTTGCTTCAAAATTAGCAATGTCGACACCCTGGATGTGAATTTCCAAAGGCACTGGCCTAACACCAGGAGGAAAATTGAAAAGACCGTGGGATGTAGCACCAATCCATTCTCCCAAATCCTTGGCATTTGCAAGAGAACTTGACAGGGCAACAATACGAATCTTGTTCTCCAGCTGACTAGCAATATATCTCATCCTAGAGACTATGACCTCCAGGATAGGCCCACCTTGACCCCCAATCAAATGAAGTTCATCAATAATGAAAAGACTAACCTGCTGAATATGCTTTCTTTGTTTCCATCGGCGAGATAAAGCATCCCATTTCTCAGGAGTACTTATGATTATTTGACCTTTATCAAGAAGTTTCAAGTCTGTTGCGGTCTCTCCAGTTAGCTCAACCACCCTAATTCCAAGACCCTCTCCAAATTTTTTCTTCCAATCCTGATACCTTTCCTTAGCGAGAGCTTCAATAGGAGCAATATAGACAGCCCGCATAGTACTTTCAGGTCCCTTTTGATGATTTCTCAAAATAGCAAACTCAGCACATATGGTCTTCCCACTACCAGTTGGTGCAGCAACCAAGACATTGTCGTCTGAGTTATACAAGACAGTGAAGACCTGGGTCTGAACAGGATTGAAATGCTTGAATTGTTGATAAAGGCCTTCGTATGCTGGATTCCTCAAGGCTGTAACAGGCAGGGGCTGCAAATCCAACAACTCTGTTGGAGGAGGATACTTCTCAGGCAAAATGAGGTGCCTGAAAGAAACAGGCAGAACAGTCTGCGACCCCAGCCACCTATCAGACACGACATTGATGAAATACTGAGGAGGCAAAGGTTCATATATGGGAACAGTGAAATTAAGTGTGTGATCCTCATCTATATACTGTTTCTTCAGCATAAAATATTCGTGATGAAGAATTTGTTCCCCATCATTATCCTCAACAATAATCCAGAAAGGCTCCACATAGCCATGGACCTTGTCATCCCATTGGAAATCTGGTGTGATTGTCAGTTCAACCTTTAGAACCGAGCGAGTAATGGGCTGAACATGTGCAACCAGGTTTAGTTTTGGGAACTGATGAATACATTTATGAAGTGTTCTTCCCATTTTAGGGAAACGGATAAGTTCCCCAATCTCCTGTGAAGAGAGATCATAGTACCTTTCCCAGGCCAGATCTTTCTTTTCCAGCTTCATCAAGATTTCATTTGGAATACCATGGAATTGACGAAGTGGTGTCTGCACGCTCCACATCCTCTTGCCTATCATTTTACACAATTTTAGAGCCTTCTCTGCCAACTGTGCCCATCCCCTTTTTAGAACTATCTCAAAGAGAGCTCGCATTAGACGTCCAGCACTCTGCAAAAGCAATTAAAGGTTAGTTAGAACTAGTTTCTGGCAGCAAGACAAGATCGTTCGACTTTACAATATATGGAAAGTCAAATAGAAAAGATGAGGCATACCTGAGTGATATAAACCATGTCAGATGTTAACGATAATCCTTCGAGCTTCAGCTGTGAAATGTAAGCTTGAAGAAGAACATTAATTTTGGCACTAGGTTCCTCAAGACTCTCTTTGATTGGTATTGGGACCCGGTCTAGAAGCTTGGCTAGCTCCATCTTCTCATCTTGTCTCACACTGACATACTTGAACTCTTCACTAAGGGAGAACAGACGGCAAAGCTCGATATCACCCATTGTTGGCTTCAAATGCTCATTGTATGTTGAAATAGTCCCGTGCGTTATATAGTAATAGCTAGCAATGCGACCCAAGTCCGTGACCTGGAAATATCCACTTTTCCGGTCATACTTCACCAGATTATTCTTGTCCAGTATTGTTGCTGCTGAATGAATCTGAAAAGAGGAAAGGATAGTAACAAGTGAAAATGATTGATTTCAAAGCCTTTTCATACTAAAGTCAATCAGTACTGAATATTATTGAGGTAAATCAAAACAAACCATGCAGAACTCAACATGGAAACACTTATCTTTTTATTATTTGATCTGCAGTGGGGGGTTGTCAGTGAGTGTAAACGTGTGTAAAAGAATATCAAAACCACAACCAGTTAGCAAGTACAGACCACCCCATGCTTAGTAGAGGTTAATGATGTTTAGACTTCTCATAGAATCTATGATTTGGCCCATGAGTCATTATAGTATCATCAAATTACTGATTCCTAAAAAAAAAGTTAAACATAGTGACATAACCCCATGGGAGTTGCAAAGGCTAAGCAGGTGGGTACGAACCCCTAGGGAAAATAATCTTCTGACAGAAGTATCTAAGTCAACTGTTACAACTCAAAATTAAAAGGATAAGTAAAGAACAAAGAACCTCCTACCAGCCACCAAAAAAGGAACAAACGGAAAGGCAAAGCTAAAATAAATTCTCCAAGAAGTATAGCTGCTAAAAATGTCTTTATTTTAGTTGTTTTTTAGAGCACAAATCAATGCATACAATGAAAAGATAAGAACATCCAAAATGAATGCTGATAAAATAAATCAAGCATACGATGCAAAGATAAAGTTAAGAAATGAGTAGACAGTATGTTAAGAGATTACCAGATCAGCTCTTCTTTCCTCCAAGGTTTCATCTGTCTTCAGAACATCAGGTGCCAAACCATAAAGAGTAGGATTACGCACCATTCGCACAAAAAGGTAAGTGTATGAGAGCCATTTGCATGCTTCTCTAGCGTTCTGTACACTTCCAAGGACAATCTCAGCATTCAACTGATCAGCCATTTTTGAAATAAATTGGCTTTCAATAGGCAGCTGTTGATTCATTAAAGACAGATAATATTGCAACTCACTGTGCCCAGTTAATATTATTCCTTCACCATAAGTATCATATTGAGGCCTTCCAGCACGACCAAGCATCTGCATGACGTCTAGAGGGCTCAACTCAGTCCATGCTCCTTTTTCGGGATTGTAGATTTGAGTACCTTTGATAATAACAGTATGAGCAGGCAAATTGACACCCCAGGCTAGAGTTGCAGTGGAAACCAAGACTTGTACATGCCCATCTGCAAAAAGCTCTTCAACAATTTGGCGATCAGCTCTAACCATCCCCGCATGATGGATAGCAAAACCATATGGCAATAAGTCCTTAAGATCGCTGCTCTTAACCAGCTCCGTGTGACTCTGAAGAATTTCACGACTTGCACTATCCTCCTTCAAGAATTTACTAAGGGTGTCATTAGCAAGGGCGGTGTCACGAATTGCACGAGCTGTTTTGGTAGTCTCCTTCCTTGAGTGCACAAAGATCAACACCTGATGCTTTCCAGCAACATTGATCACTTTCTCATAGCATACATCGTTCATCAATTGGAACCTTTGCAATGGCTTTTTTACTGTAATCCCGACATACTGCTGAGCCAGAGGAACAGGCCTGTAGCTATTATCAAAGTGGAAGAGCCCCTTGTCTAACTTAACTCGTAAAAACATCGCAACATCTTCATAATTTGGAAGTGTAGCAGATAACCCAACAAGCCGAATGTGCTCTTTTGTAGTTTCAATTTGACGAACAGTTCTGGCAATTATACTTTCAAGCACAGGACCTCTATTATCATGGAGTAGATGGATCTCATCAATAATGAGGAGTTTTACAAGCTGTGTGTAAGTGCGATCACCTGATTTTCTGGTAATAATATCCCACTTCTCAGGGGTCGTCACTATAATCTGAGTTTCGTCAATCTGCTGACGAGTCAATGACTGGTCTCCACTTAGTTCTTTAACCTTGACACCATATTGCTCTAGGCGATTAGAAAGGTTGCCTACAACCTCAGCCACCAGCGCCTTCATAGGTGCAACATAGACAATCTTATAATTGCTGTGATTGATAGACCCATCATTCTTATTCCTATTCAAACCAATTTGCTGAAGTATGGTAAGCATAGCAACATTTGTTTTTCCAGCCCCGGTAGGAGCACACAACAAGATATTTTCTGGGGAGAATAGTGCAGATTCATAAACCTTACTCTGGACCCGGTTCAACTGGCTCATTCCTTTGAAAGCTGGTTGTGCCCAATCGGGCAAGTCAGATATCTTCACAAGCTTTTCATTATCAGCCAATGGCTTGGGCTTCAAAGCCGGCACATGAACTTCTTCGTAACCCTTCTTATGATTTCTGAAAGAACCCACTGGAAGCTCACATTTTCTATTGGCCATCAGCAGGCCACCTTGGTGAAAGGCAAGGTTGTCAAGGTCAAGAAGTTGTCGCTGCCCCTTTAACCAACCACCCTCAGCGTCTCTATCAACCAAATCACGTCGCTCATATCCACCCTCTCCACCAGTTTCATCCTTCAGTCGGCGAGCCTCCTCCCTAATGCTTTTCTCCAAGTTCTTTTGCCTCTCCTTAGCAGTCGCTCTAGTGGCATGCAACTGCTCCAGGATGGCAGCATGATCTGGTCCTAAAGCCAGCATTTCTTCTTCAATCTCCTTCCTCTTCTCTTGGTCTTCAGCCCTAGCCAGGCGGGTGCACCACACTACTTTCAACCGGTTACGCAACAAGTATTTGATAAGACTAAACTTATCAAACTGTAGATGCACCAACAACTTGGTCTCAACTTCACGATCATCACCTTCAGCAAGAATTTTAAGAACCTCTTCAGCGAGTTTTTGACTCTGCTGCGGATCAATATTCTGGTCATACGCCTGTGAGATCTTCCTCTGAAGCCAATATGCATCAATATCCTGCACGTTCAATGTCATTCCCTCCATAGCTTCCTGTTCCTCATCGTCATCAATCCCACCCATCTGCATGGCCCCAGAACCACCCACTTCCGTTAAATCATCTTCATCCTCTTCATCCTCAGGTACCATATCCAGATCACTCTCTTCCTCTTCCTCTTCATTCTCCTCAAACTCAACAGCAACACCAACATCATCATCAAGGGCATCGTCGCCTCCATTAACAGCAGCATCACCAGAGTCGCCACCGTCATGATAATCAGTAATAAGCTTCCCAATAGAAACCAGCTGATCAAAAGTGGAGCTGGGTATGGGGTTCAACAACTTCTCAATCTCTTTTTTCTTATCAGGATTCTTGATGGTCTCGTTCTTGAGAACAGCCAATATCTCATCAGCAGCACCACTCACAATGTTGAGGGGCTGCCCACCCAATTGCTGTTGAATAACACTAAGCATGGCTTCATAAGCAGCTCTCGTTTCCTTAGTCTTGGGCTGGTAAACACCTTCATCCGAGGATGTCAGCACACTCTCCTCCTGCAGGCGCCTCTTCTTGCTCCTCGGCGGAGCAGCATCAAAAGCAGGCTCCCGCTCCTTCTTCTTCTTAGATTTCTTCAGCTTCTCCTCCAACTCAGGAGGCTTATCTCTATACGCTCGGTCACCAAACGATTTCGGGTCAATCTTCCCCCACAAAGACTCCGGCTCCCCAGTAGGTTCATGGGTGTCGCGAGGGCGAGAGTCAGTCGTAAGAACAAGACTCGAGTTTGCTCTATATTCATACTGTTTAAACCTAGCATGGGCTTCGGCGCCACCCCCGGGATGAGCCATCTAACAAATTTCCCTATATCACAACAACAATCACTAACTTCTCTCGAACCACACAGACAATCAATGAAATTACGAAATCATACAAATAAATAAACAAACAAATCTTACCTTTTTACAAATCTAGGTTCTAGGGTTTTTCCCACGCCGTTGCGGCCTTCACCGGCGAACTACGGTGGCCTCGCCCGAAGAGAACACAGCTCGGCAACCTCAACTCCGGCGACTCCGCTGCTCGGCCACCACCACTCCGGCGACTCCACTGCTCACCCACTACGAAGATGAACAATATGCGAGCACGAAGTTCTTGCGTACGGGAGGCTCGCAACAGAGGAGTTTCTCGAGAACAAAGCTCTCGCTCTAGATTTCCGCCGCTGGAGAAGATGAGAGGTTTTTGTATGTTTTTTTTAAGAAATGAGAGGATTAGCGCTGTGCACGCTGTTATGAGAAGTGCGTATAGGTCGGTGTAGACGATGAAGGTGCAGGAGATGGGCCGAGGGGAGTGTTGGCCCGATTAGGCCCGCACATGGAATTGGGCCAACACACAAAAATAAGGATTATTTGCTAGGGTTATATTCTAAATACGATCCGGAATTATGTTTAGATCATCTTCAATCATCAAACTCAAATTCAAACTCGTTTTGAAATAAATGTTCTATCAAACAATAATGAGAAATTCTAAACACAACTCTTGTTTTTCTCTTTACAGCCTCCACTAATAAAAAAATATAAAATATAAATATGATAAGACAATGTTATCCCTTAACCTCTAATATTTTAAAAACCTATCATAGCCCCCAAACACTATAGCCCCCACTCCTATTTTATAATTAAATGAGATCATCATAGCCTCCTTTTCTACGAGATTATCAAAGCCCCACTCCTACGAGATTATCACAACCGATCTTTCTCAAGCATCATGAGATATCACAGTTAATCAAAAATCAAACTATTGATTTGTGCACATTGCTTCTGTGAAAAAAGTTATAAGGAATTCTACCAGAGATACTAATAAAAATGTATTGAAAATATAAAGAACAATCTCTAAAACAACAAACACGATAATTGCAAGCCTTAGCAGACAAGTTTATATAATTATTTTTTTGTAATAGTGTTGTTGTATATAAGAAAAAAAATATTGAAAGGATGAAAAGATGTCCCAAAAATCAAATCAGGATTTATTGTTGAAAGAAATAAGTCGAAGAGGAAGGCATAGTTGAGAACAAGCTGGAGAATATTTTTCTTATTACTTTCGCACTTCTCTGCATGAATCAGAGGCTAGAATTTATACAGAGGGAACCTCATATCTTAGGCTAAGAAACGATAGACATAAATATGAAATGATAACGATAAATCATATTCTATCCTATCCAAAATACAAACTTAAGCATATCACTAAGGTTAAGCTAACGCTGAGTTGTATCATCATCTCTAACACGCCCCCGCAATTCGAGCGACAGTGAAGGAACAACCGTGAGTTTATTCCGTAACTTGGAGAAGAATTGGCTGCTTAATGGTTTGGTAAAGATGTCGACGATCTGCTCGGAAGAAGGAACATGTTGAAGAAGGAGTTGTCCCGCGGCGACTTTGTCTCGAACAAAATGAATATCTATCTCAATGTGTTTAGTTCGAGCATGAAGAACGGGATTGGAAGCGAGAGCAATAGCACTAACGTTGTCTACCCAAACGCGAGGAACACGAGTCATCATGACGGACAATTCTTGCAACAAGGAATGAACCCAAGTGATTTCAGCAGTAGCTTGAGCTAAGCATCAGTATTCAGCTTCAGTGCTCGACCTGCTAACAACAGATTGCTTCTTTGAACACCAAGAAATAAGATTCTGACCAAGAAAGACACAGAACCCTGAAATGGATCTTCTATCGTCAGGATCACCAGCCCAATCAGAGTCGGAAAATGCTGTCAAGTTCAAAGATGGTGATTTCACAATATGGAGGCCATGACCAATAGTCCCAGATAAATACCGTAGGATACGTTTGACAGCCTTCCAATGGGTATCAAGTGGAGCAGCCATAAATTGACTGACTTTGTTGACACTAAAGGAAATTTCTGGGCGAGTGATTGTGGCATATTGTAAGGCTCCAACTATGCTGCGGTATAGACGACCATCAATAGTTGGATCACCTTCAAATTTAGATAATCCAGGAGAAGTAGTCATAGGAGTAAGGCTGCTTTTGGCTTCAGAATATGAACTCTTGTTAAAAGATCACTTATGTACTTCCCTTGACTGAGATGAATGCCAGATGAAGTTTTGGAAACTTCAATGCCAAGAAAATGATGTACTTCACCAAGTTCTTTAAGGGAGAAATGATGGCGAAGGTGTTGAATAATTGTCATGACTTCAAGAGAATTATTGCCTGTAATTAACATATCATCCACATAAAGAAGTAAATATGTTATGGAGCCATTGAAATGCTTGAAGAACAAAGAATGATCTGCCCGCGACTGAGAAAAACCGAACTTCAGTAAAACAGACTTGATTGTGAGAAACCAAGAGCGCGAAGCTTGTTTAAGACCATAAATTGACTTGGATAATTTGCACACTTTGGTTGGATGTTGCTCAAAACCAGGCGGTTGCCGCATATAAATTTCTTCCTGCAAATCTCCATGAAGAAAAGCATTATTAACATCAAGATGCAATACTTTCCAATCATAACAAGTAGCCAAGGTAAGAATGACACGAATGGTTGTAGGTTTTACAACCGGGCTGAAAGTTTCCATATAATCAAGACCGGGTTCTTGAGAAAATCCTTGTGCCACAAGTCGAGCTTTGTATCGGGATATACGGCCATCTGTGTGACGTTTAATTTGGAAAATCCACTTGCAACCAACTAAGTTCTTCCCAGGTGGAAGATCAACCAAATGCCAAGTCTTGTTACGAAGAAGAGCATCAAACTCATCTTGCATCGCAGCCCGCCACACCGTACTCTGAAGAGCATCTGCAACTTTAGAAGGTTTAGATTCAGCATTAGAATTAACAGTAAAAATCTTGGGTTTGAAAACACCAGCCTTAGCCCTTGTGACCATAGGATGTCGACCTACTGTTGTAGGTTGCAACTGAGTAATGTCAGGAGTGTGAACATGCTCATGAACAGCGGAAGATGGTGAGGATGATGAATTTATAGAGGAGGGAGCAGGACTAGATACATGGGTGCTATTATGTGTGTTAGATGTGGTGGAGCTAGGAGTGCTACTAGGAGTGAAATTGGAAGCAGGCAATGGGGAGCTAACATTATCCTGAGAAAGAGTTGGAGCAGACACAGATGGAAATGAAGAGGAAGGAGAACTATTGCTAAAATTCGGATTAAGAGGAGGGATAGGAGAAGGAAGAAAGTCAGAGTGCGAGGTACGAGCAACAGTAGATGGTTCATTAGGAGTGGATTTGGAATAAGGAAAAATGGTTTCTTCGAATAGTACATCACGAGAAACAATGATTTTTCCATCAGGTAATAAGACCTTATATCCTTTGTGATGAGTATTGTACCCAAGAAAGATACCTGCTTGTGAACGAAACTGAAGTTTATGGGTGTCATAGGGCCTAAGAAAAGGATAACACAAGCAACCAAAAACTCAAAAGCGAGAATAATTGGGTTTGTGTCCATATAGACGTTCTAAAGGGCTGGAATGATGAAGAGTTTTAGAAGGGAGACGATTAATGATATAAGTGGTTGTAGTGAAAGTGTCATCCCAAAACTCAGTTGGCAAAGAAGATTGAGAGAGTAAAGATAAACCCATTTCGACCACATGACGGTGCTTACGTTCAGCTAGACCATTTTGTTGAGGAGTGTAGGGACAAGATAACCTATGAAAGATACCATTTTCACGTAAGAAAGCACTTAATCCACGATACTCTCCTCCCCAATCACTTTGCAAACATTTAATCTTAAGGTTCAATTGATTTTCAACCATTGTTTTGAAATGTTTGAATACAATTGAAACTTCAGATTTGGCTTTCAAGAGATATATCCAAGTGAATCGAGTAAAATGATCAATGAAGGTCACATAATAATGGTAGCCATTAGATGACATAATACGGGAAGGACCCCAAAGATCACTATGGATTAATTCAAGTGGTTTGTTATATTCAGTTTCAGAAGGTGAATAAGGTAAACGATGAATTTTAGCAATAGAACAAAGATGACACAAAATGTTGGAAAACTTGGAATTAAAATTGATATTACAGTCCCGTAAGGCTTTTTGAACAATATCAAGACTAGCATGGCCCATTCTTTAGTGCCAAAGATCTAGACTAAGATTACCTGTGGAAGCTGTAAGACTAGACATAAAAGAAGTAGATTTAAGGTCAAAAGAGTTGGAAGATGAAGCAGCAGAATTATTAGGAGAAGACTTGGTCTTTTGGAGATTGAACTGGTACAAGCCAACCTTAAGAGTGCGCTGGAGAAGGATTTGATTGGTGACCTGATCTTTCACAAAGCAAACACGAGAGTGAAATTCAAAATAGACATTATTTTCACGAGCAAATTGCGACACACTAAGCAGATTTTTGGTAATACAAGGTACATGTAGAAGTTTATTGAGAATAAAGACACGAGAATGAAGAGGAGATTTAAAGGAAGATGTACCGATGTGAGCAATATCTACACCCATTCCATTACCCATCTGCAACCGATTTCCACCATTGTATTCTGAAGCCGTGTTCAAGTTTCCAAGATCATGTGAAACATGATTTGTGGCTCCTGAGTCCGGATACCAAGCACTGTCATAACTAGACTCAGAAGGTGAGTGGAAAGAAGGTAGTTGAGCCATATTAAGAGCAGGTTGCTGAAAATTTGACAATTGAGATTGGCCTTGTTGCTGATGAACCTGGTTTCCATAATTGGAATCAAATCGATGCCAACATCGGTCTGCAGTATGTCCGGGGACATCGCAAACTTGGCATACAAACTTATGTCCACCTTGCGACCGTCCTCTACCTCGAAAGCCTCCTCGGTGTGAACTTCGTCCACCTCTAAAGGTTTGATTATGACTTTGAAAGCCTCCTCGTCCTCGACCAAAGTTTGTAGTTTTATTTCTTGGTGCTTGAGATACATGATTGGCCGAGGGTTGAGATCCATCCATGTTAACAGAAGTGATTCTAGTAGACTCCAAGCGAGCTTCAAAACTCAACAACAAGTCATGGACATTCCGAATATGCCATGAATCTGATTTAGATGTGATGGTAACCATTGCCGGGTCATATTCACTACCCAAACCGGAAAGAATATGTAATATATGATCGTCATCTGAGACACGATGCCCAGCAGAACCCAGTAGATCACAATAACTCTTCACTTTGCTTAAGTAATCCCTCATGCTCATATTATCCTTTTTGAGAGTCTGAAGTTGTAATTTGTATTGCATAAGTTTCGCCTTTGATTGACTAGCGAAATTCGTTTCCAGAGTGTTCCAGATTTCACTTGTAGAAGATAATCCAACAATCAAGATCATGATACTTTCACTTAAAGAAGATTGAATCCATGCAGAGAGTAGTTGATCTTGTCTCATCCACGCACAATAGTGCTACACACGGCAAGACGTGTACATGCACCTTAATAAAGTAGCATATGCCACTTTTATCCAACCAATTGAGACAATTTTAACACACTCGTTTCACCCGCAGCGTGAAATATATTATGTCAGAATCACAACGTATTAGGTACACCCAACATTGGTCGGGGTAAAGTGCATGTACCACTTTATTAATGTGATGGTAACATTCTCTTTATAAGCCGATTTTGTGATGGTGAGTTAGGTTCACATAGTATTAGAATCACACTCTTTTTCAATGTTGGGTGCCCCATATTGTGCCACTTTATTAAGGTGATAGCTCTCCTTTACAAGTCCGTTTTGTGATAATAAGTTAAGCCCGATATTCATTTTTAATACAAGATATGTTCCATACACAATTCTCTTGGTCTATTTTCTTCCAATTTTTGATGTTTTGCATTTGCTTAAGATTTGTATCCAATTTTAATACATTCATAACTAGTTTTTATTTCTTTTTCTTAATTGATAGTTTTCAACACAAATTAGGGCATACTTAGTTGCATTTGCGATACCAATTGGGCATGCCACAATTACAATAGTTTAATTTAACCATAAAAAGTCTGAAAATCAAAATTGGGGTGTTAATTGTGGTTCTTAATGGCACCATTTTCAATTTTTATAGCATAATCATACATCTTATCTTATATTAACTTAAACAGCTTTTTTTAAATGGGCGTCTCCAACCATCATCGTCGAAGGTGAAGCCACCACCACCGTCTCCGCCGCTAGCTCAGCCTCCCGCTAACGCAGCTCTATTTCCTTTTCTTTAGCTCCCGTGAACAAAGTTTTAAGCCTTTACCAGCCGTGGTCGGACCTCTCTACTCTTCTACCAAGTATGTCAGGAATTCAAAGATCAATGCGGCTACTTCATTTTCGATCAACAAGAATAAAGAAGACGATGAAATTGAAGATTTTAAGGAATATCTAGCTGAAGACGATGAGGTTTATCAGAAGACTTAAGATTGGTAGAGTGCGCAATGTTTGTTGCTATTTCTGCGCTCTGCACTGGCTTTTCTTTTGAGTAATTCTCTCGCATTGAAAATTATGAGTTTGAATGCTCATGAGCGAAACTCTCAACCCTCATTTTTTTAGACGAATATCAGATTAATATATGTCTTTAATATAATTGATACTTTTATCCTTAATATATGATACATTTTTTATTTATCTGACTCACATCTTCAATTCCATTTGCAAATTCTTGGATTGAAGATTCTTCATTTTTTAAATATATTTTGGGATATTTTAAGAGTTGTTTTGGAACAAAATATTGATGATAATTTAATATGTTTGAATTTTATGATTTTAGAATACTATTATGATGTAATTTCATTTCTTAGACATTCATTTATGTATTATGATGTGACTCATTATATTAAGTGACTGAAAATACATTTGTTTCTTATATGATACGTTTTTGTGTGACAATTGATACTTTTATGCCAAACAAATGATACTTTTCCCGACACAAGTGTTACTTTTTTTTTTGAACATGTGATACTTTATAGCTTAACAAATGATACTAAAATTATTTCTAAAAATAAATCCATTTTTCCTCAAATGCAGGTTATGGATGTTCTTGAATGAACGTAATTCAAGATAATTCTGAAGCAATTATTATTGTTTAGTAATCAAGATAGTGATTACTTTATACGAAGTTTATTCAACAAAATAACATCTTAGATTATACAAAATTTAAAATACAATAATACAAACCACCATTTCATTCATCCCAATCAATAATCTCAATCCATTCACCATTACAAAAACCACACATAAATCAATCAGAGTATTTGGCCCATACAATCATCTCCAAATACATAAAGTTTATGTTTAAACAACATGATGACATATGAAAATCCCAACATATAATAAACTACCAGACACCAAAGGAAAACAAACCAAAAGTTGTTCAAGTCTATCAAATATCCAAAACAAATCACAACATTCCAATTATCCAAATAAAAATTCACAATTCTCAATCATTTCTTCATTCTCTTCATGAATCCAATGACATACATATGGACTTCAAATCTCAAATCATTTGTGCCCGTAACAGCGATACGAGCACAATACAAATACAGTCCTCGGAGCTTCTCCCGACCATAAGACTGCACACTGAGAAACAAAGTTAGAAATCAGTTAGGAAAAATAAGAAAAATAAAATTGAAAGGAAAAAAACATATAAAAAACAATTCAAAGACTTACTAAGTCGGGACACGAATAAGCATTCCCATCAAACATCTGCATGTGACTCATCACATAAAAGCACCATAATATGTACCACAATACTTTAAATCTACTACGTACAAGTATATCAAGTGGTATCATTGAGTTCCCAATGTGATACTCGATAGGTACAAGTGAGAATGCACACAAACACACAAAATCAAATATATATGTCCTAAAATTCTGACACTTATAAATATCTCATCTGCAGGTACTAATGAGCATTAACATTGATACTCCATATACTAATGTACACAAGTCAAACTATAACAGAGACAAAATAATCTAAACTAAACGCTAAACACATAAACATACCATGTAAAATAACATATGAGATACAAATATTAAAAATAATGTGATATATGTTTCTACTTCAATTGGTACTCATAAGCATGCTAAATGATATTTAACATAATAATTCATATTACTTGTATAAATTTTCAAATTAAGTAGTCAAATCAACATCTCTGAACAATTGATAAAAATAGAAAATACAAATAACCACATAAAAAATAAATCAAATACAAAAATCAACATCAATTTGATACTTATTTTCAATTCAACTGGTACACATAAAGAGATATTCATATTCACTATATTTCCTACCATACAACTCACTGAAACACACAGAAAAATCGTTTATGATTTCAAATATTAAAATAAAAAATCATTCATAACATATATAATACTTAACATGACTCATATAATTTTCAATCAAACACGAAAATGAGCATCTCTGGATATTCAATTAATACAAAAACCAAAAAAATACCAAGACTAAATATGAAAACTAATTGAACCATTAAGACATATAATCATATCACTTCAAAATCTGATACTTGTCTCTACATCAATTGATACTCATTATCATGTTAATTAACTGATACTTAATATAATAAAAACAGATACTTCTTTTCAATTAAAAATTGAAAATAACTAAATATTCACATTACTCACATTTAACAGATATGTAACATATCTGAACATTCAAATAATACAAAAAAAAAACAGAAAAACCACATAAAACACAATTCAGATACGAAATCAACTCCAACTTGATACTTCTTCTCAATTACAGTGATACCCATGGATTGAAAGAAAATATAAAACAGAAAAAAGGCACATAAAAACAATTCAAATATAAAGACAACTCCAATTTGATACTCTTTTTTAATTATAGTTGCACCCGCAAGAAATATTCAGATTCAACAAATTTAGAAACATATTTCTAACAAACATTATCAATCTTAAATTTACACGAAATTCGAGTACTAGTTTTCTCAATTCTAATCACATAAATGAAAAAAATCAATAAAATACAGTAAAAAAATCAGGAAAAAAACAAAAAAATGAAAAAAAAAGAAAACCCTAGCGACTAAATCTTTACATAAACAACACATAATTTCAACACAATAGACAAGGAAATAGTGTATTACCTGACTGGATCAAAAGCTGAATATAGAAGATTCCAACACACGTTAAAGCTCCGACGTGAGTCGTTAAGTCACTCACATCGGGGCTAAAAACTCACACAAAGTTATAAGAAATCGAGAGAGAGAGAGATGAGATACAGAATGTTAGGTTTAGAAATGAGAAAAACTAGCATATCACGTACCGGATCAAAAGACGGAAGGTTGAATCGACGTCGGTGCATCGGACAACCGACGATATCAGGCCGAAGAAGCAAAGATATACTGGATCGAGAGAGAGAGAGGCCGGGAGCGAGAGAGATCGGTGGTTAGGGCTGAAATTGAAATGGGGGAAAATGAGGTAACTAGATCAGTACATATATTTAAATTTATAGTCACGGGTCCGGGTCGGTTCGGAACGGATTAGGACGTCTGATGGGCTGACCCATGCATCTGTTCTGTAGTAGGTTTTGCGATTAAAAAAAAAGCAGCAGTAAACTAAAGGCTGGGCTTGGCGTATAGAAATGGCAATCAGAGCACCATATATCGATGCACGCATGATTATATATTATATTCTAATTTTGATATGAATTTCAATCTTTTGTTAAAAAAAATTGTGAGTTATATTGGCCCAATCTTTATTGGCTTTGTTTCTCGGCCCACTTAAACCCTAGCGGCCCAGCTCCTTTCTCGGCCCACTTGAGTGTTGCCCTAATACTATCAGTATTAGCTTAACCTAATGCTCTCATTACACTCTAATCAGCACCGCTCTCACTCTCTCTCTCTCGTTGCAAACCCTAAATCTAAGCTCTGTGCTTGATCGTGTTCTCTCTCCCATCTCCGGCTACTTCCTCCGGAAACCTTGTATCTCTGTGATACTGTAGCCTTGCCAGAGTGTCAGTGGTTGAGTGACGAGGGGCTTGCCATGAAGGTTTGAGTGGCTGCCGATTGTGGGCTTGTCTCTGATTACCTCTGTGGTTCTCCTTTGAGCTCTGTGCGTTTCAGTCATCGTTGAGGTGCTCCAGTAACTTGGGTTACCTAAGCCAATCATACTCTCCTTCCCTCTTTACCTGCTTCTGCCGCAGTTAAACTTGAAGGTGGTATTGCCTGAGCAACGAGTGGTGACGGCCGCGCCCGGTGAAGTCAGTGGAAAGTGAATCCACTCGACGGCAATTGATACCCAACAGTGGTATCAGAGCCACTAGGTTTCCGTCGAGGGCACCCACTGCCACCGCACCGTCGCCATCCCTTCGCCCTAGTGGCCGAGCCGTTCTCCAGCTCTTGGAGCCCCCGAAAAGGTAAGTCGGAAACCCTTCCTAGGGTTTCCGCTCAGGTAAAGCGGCAAAACCTCCCGGTTTTAACTTACTTAGTCTCTGCCCCTTTGAAAAGGGCGAATAAGCTTGGGATTGCTTGCTGGTATAGTTGTCCTAGGGCCCTTGAGTCTCTGTGGCTTCTTTTTCTTTGGGTATTTCCTCTGATCTTTGGCTGCTTCCGCTTAAACTCTCTGTTTCTGCTTTATCTGTGTTTGCTTCGTGCTTCGCTTGCCTTTTCTGCTTGTTTCTGTGTGATTCAACCCTCCCCTTAGTCAAGTAAAGGCCCTGAGTGAACCCCTGCACAGCAGATCAATCTGCCCGGTGAACTGGGCTCTCCTCAGCTTGCCTCGTGCTGTGTGCTTGTATGCGTGCTTGGTTTCCCGCATGTAAAAGGGCTCTTATTTATTCTTCTTGCGCGTGTGTTCCTGTTTCCTCTTGTTCTCTGTGTCTATAATGAGTTCCAACATGCATAATCCACATTTTGATGGGAAATCTAATTTTCAAATTTGGAAAAAGAAAATGCAGTGTGTTTTAGTTCATCTTAACACTGACCAAGCCATTGAGATTGGCTGTCCCAGTGATGTCACTGATAAAGACGGGATAAAAATGAACAAAAATGTTGTGGCTTCAATTTTGTTAAATCTGACTGATTCTGTGCTCAGAAAGGTGGTCCACTTGAATTGTGCTAAAGAAATATGGGAAAAATTGCATGAGTTATATGCTGAAAGAAATATAACTGACTTAATTCACCTGCAAGGCAAATTCTTTAGTTTTAAGCTTCATACCTCTAAAGATATGGATTCCAATTTGGATGAGTTTAATAAACTCATTCAAGACATGAAAATTGCTGGAGATAAGCACATTGATGAGTATACGGCTTATGTGCTTCTAAATGCAATTCCTGATAGCTATAATGATGTAAAATCTGCCATAAAGTATGGCAGGGATGCTATAACCTATGATATTATCTGTACTGCTTTAAAGGCCAAAGGAAAAGACATGAAATATGGTAGTAGTAGCTATGGTGGGAAATTCACCATGTTAGGGGAAGAACCTCTACTAAAAATGGTAGAAATGACAGAAAAAACAAGGCTAGATCTAAAAGTAGGTCTAATAAACAATTCATGAAGGTTGTGGGTGTTGGCAATATATGCCTGAAATTTTCTTGTGGTTCTATTTTGACTTTGTCAAATGTGAGATTTGTTCATGAATTGAGTTTTAATTTAATGTCATGCACTGCCCTTGAAGACTCTAGTCTTGAAGGGAAGTGGGGTGGTGGTGCCATGAAAATTTTAAAAGGAAACCTTGTTTTGTTCAAAACCCTCAGAAAAAATAGCATGTATTTTGTGTCTGCAACTGTTGATGCCTCTGTGAGTTCAGTTACTTCTGATGTTACTGGTTTGTGGCATGCTAGGTTAGGACACTTGAGTAACAAGGGTCTTGAATGTTTGTCTAAATCTGGAGTGTTTGGAAAGAATGCAGTCTCTAAGCTACCCTTCTGTGATACTTGTGTGCTTGGTAAGCAGCACAAAGTTAGCTTTCATGTTAATCATGCTCCTAATGTGCCTAAATCTGTTGATGTGCTTGAATACCTTCATGCTGATGTGTGGGGACCTTCCAAGGATCCCACACATGGTGAAAATGTGTATTTTCTTTCCATTATTGATGACTTTTCTAGAAAGGTGTGGGTCTTTCTCATGAAAAACAAATCAGATGTGTTTGATAAATTTAAAAATTTCAAAATCCGTGTTGAAAATCAAACTGGAAAGAAAATAAAAACCCTAAGAACTGACAATGGCCTGGAATTTTACAACTCTGTTATGGATTCTCTTTGTGTTGAATCTGGTATTAAAAGACACAAGTCTGTGCCTTATACTCCTCAGCAAAATGGAGTTGCTGAGAGAATGAATAGAACCTTGATTGACAAGGTTAGATGTTTGCTTACTTTCTCTGGTCTTAGGAAAAAGTTTTGAGGTGAAGTTGTCTTAACAGCAGCCTATTTGATAAATAGGTCACCCTCTGTCCCTTTGCTTGGTAAATGTCCTGAGTCTATTTTTTCAAATAAACCTGTTGACTTGTCTAACCTAAAGGTGTTTGGATGTGCTGCTTTTGTGCATGTCAAAGGTGATAAGTTAGAGCCTAGATCCAAGAAATGTGTCTTCTTGGGCTACCATGAGGAGGTAAAAGGCTATAGACTATGGGATAAATCTGTCACTGGCTTCAAAACCATTACCAGTAGAGATGTTGTCTTTAATGAAAGTGATTTTCCTTGCTTATCTGCTCATTTATCTGTCTCTACATCTACTCCTGATACTACTCCAATTAAGGTGGAGCCTTTGCCTGATAATGATGAACCCCTACCTGTTGAGCATGATAATGAAGAGAATAATGATATTCCTACTGAAGAAGTTGATAATAATGAATCTGCTGAGTTACATGATTACCAACTGGTTAGGGATAGAGCTAGGAGGAATGTAAGAAAGCCTTCTAGGTTTGATGATTATGAAATGTTCTTTCTTGCTTTTAATGTGTTTAATTGCATGGAAGGTGATGAACCTATAACCTACAAAGAAGCTTTGAAATCTGTTGATTCTGAAAAATGGTTGAATGCAATGAAATCTGAAATGAAGTCCTTGCATGAGAATAAAACATGAATACTTGTTCAAAAATCTGCTAATACCTCTGTGGTTGAGTGCAAATGGCTTTTCAAACTTAAAAAGGAATATGAATCTGTTAGATACAAAGCTAGGTTAGTAGCTAAGGGTTTTACTCAAAAAGAGGGGATTGATTACAATGAAATCTTTACCCATGTTGTCAAATTCACCACTCTAAGAATAATGCTAGCTTTAGTTGCTCAGTTTGACTGGGAATTAAAACAAATGGATGTCACAACTGCCTTCTTGCATGGTGATTTGGATAACAATATTTATATGAGACAACCTGAAGGCTTTGTTGATTCTGAAAAACCAGATCATGTTTGTTTACTTAGGAAAGCCCTTTATGGGCTGAAACAATCTCCTAGGCAATGAAATATTAAATTTGACCAATGCATGCAGTCTCTTAATTTCAAGAAGTCTGATTTTGATCACTGCTTGTACTACAAATGTGATAATAATATTCCTATGTTTCTACTCCTATATGTTGATGATATATTGCTAATTAGTCCTAAACTTGAGTCAATTAAACATGTTCAAAATAAACTTTGTGAGAATTTTGACATGAAAGATTTAGGAGATGCAAAGAAGATTCTTGGCATGTATATCATTAGAAATAGGAAGTCCTCCACTCTGGTCTTGAATCAAACTGATTATGTTAAAAAGATTTTGAGTAAATTCTCTATGAACAATGCTAAACCTGTGAATGTACCTCTTGCTGTTCATTTCAACTTGAGTAAAAGCATGTGTCCCTCATCTGAATCTGAAATTGATGAAATGAAAAGTGTGTCTTATGCTAATGCAATTGGATCAGTTATGTATCTCATGATTAGTACTAGGCCTGATATTGCTTACTCTGTTAGTTGTCTAAGTAGGTACATGTCAAATCCAGGTAAACCTCACTGGGAAGCCTTGAAATGGCTTCTCAGATATGTGAAATCCACTGAAAAGTGTGGTCTGACTTTTTCTAAGTCAGCTGATGGTTTGAAACTTGCTGGTTATGTGGATTCAAATTATACCAATGATAGGGATAATAGAAAGTCCACAACTTCATATGTGTTTACTTTGTGTGGTGGTTGCATTAGTTGGAAATCACAACTCCAACACATTGTTGCTCTGTCAACTACTGAATCTGAGTATGTTGCTGCAACTGAAGCTTTTAAAGAAGCTATATGGTTGAATGGTTTACTGTCTGAAATTGGTTTCTTGGATAAATCTCCTATTGTATTTTCTGATAGTCAATCTGCCATACAATTATGCAAAAACCCTGTCTTCCATGATAGAACTAAGCACATAGATATTAGGTTTCATTTCATTCGTGACATTGTTGAAAAATGTGAAATTTTACTTGACAAGATCCATACAGATTACAACCCAGCTGATATGGGTACCAAATGCCTTCCAGTTGAAAAGCTAAGGTCGTGCATGAAAATTCTAAAGTTTGATCTTGGTTAAAATTTCATCTTTTGCTGTGATATTTATGTTCCTTACCCTCCTGTTTTTCTCTGTGAATCTCAGGTTAAGTTAGGTAGGCCTTTGTGGCCTGGTTTTGCTCTGTGCTCTCCTACCCCTCTTCTTCTTTGTCTTTGTGATTCTGAAGAAGTAAAATGGCAATGATGATACCCCTCGGACTCCTCTGTTGACTGTTGATGCACTTGGGCCAAAGGTGGAGATTGTGAGTTATATTGGCCCAATCTTTATTGGCTTTGTTTCTCGACCCACTTAAACCCTGGCGGCCCAGCTCCCTTCTCGGCCCACTTGAGTGTTGCCCTAATACTATTAGTATTAGCTAAACCTAATACTCTCATTACACTCTAATCAGCGCCGCTCTCACTCTCTCTCTCTCTCTCTCTCGTTGCAAACCCTAGATTTAAGCTCTGTGCTTGATCGTGTTCTCTCTCCCATCTCCGGCTACTTCCTCCGGGAACCTTGTATCTCTGTGATACTGTAGCCTTGCCGGAGTGTCAGTGGTTGAGTGACGAGGGGCTTGCCGTGAAGGTTTGAGTGGCTACCGGTTATGGGCTTGTCTCTGATTACCTCTATGGTTCTCCTTTGAGCTCTGTGTGTTTCAGTCATCGTTGAGGTGCTCCGGTAACTTGGGTTACCCGAGCCAATCGTACTCTCCTTCCCTCTTTACCTGCTTCTGCCGCAGTTAAATTTGAAGGTGGTGTTGCCTGAGCAACGAGTGGTGACGGCCGCGCCCGGTAAAGTCAGTGGAAAGTGAATCCTCTCAACAGCGATTGATACCCAACAAAAATGAAGTCAAATATTAGTATTTATAATAGTTAAAACTTAAAAAGTGTGATAACTGACGGATTGCTTTGCCGTAACGAAATTGCAATCAGATCACAATGATCGATGCATGATTATTATATTCTGATTTTGATATGAATTTCAATCTATCTTCTTTAAAAAAAATCAAGTCAAATATTAGCAATTAAAACAGTTAAAAATATAATTCGCCGCCATTATAGAAATTTGTGACCCTCTCAACTTTGTAGCATTGATAAATTCGTATCAACTATGGCAAAAGAATTAATAAAACATCTGTGATTACATCTAGAGAGAGACAGCTAGAGAGAGAGAGAGATGGCATATGCAGTTGTGATTTCTCTTAAGCAAACAATACACCGGCTTCTCAATTCTCCTCATACCTCCGTCGTCTCTTCGAGTCGAGAAATCTTAGAATCTGCATACAAACACACATCGTCGTTGCAACAACTTCTCAAAGAATTGTACGACAGCAACAACCGCAGCAGCAGCGGCGAGAGATGGAATGCTTTGGACGTACAAATCAAAGAAGCTGCGCAAAAAGTCGAAGACTTACTCGAATCCAACGTCTCAAACCACTTTCTCTCACTACAACAAATGCATGGAGATCTGGATTTCGAAGAAGCAAGAACACAAGTGAATTCCTTCGTCGAATTGACAAAGAAAATGGTGGACGACTACACTAAAGAATCAGATGAAGGTGATGATGATGATGATGGTGCAGCTGCTATTAGGGTTTCATCAAATCTTGATATCTGCGTAAATAGGGTTGGATTATCCAATGAATTTATGGAAATCAAGGATCATCTGCTTAAACCGTTAAGGCCGTTCGATTTCGGCGTTTTCTCCTTGGTTGGGAAGGTAGGCTCTTGTCGAACCATCGCTGCAAAAACCCTTTTCGATGAACTCTACGTCGGAAAGGAACAACCCTTCGACTGCGGTGCATGGGTGAGCGTAGGTCGAAATTGTGAACTTAAAGAAATGATCTTAAACATTCTTGCTCAAATAGATGGTCATGGTCATGATCATGATCGTGATCATGATCATTCAAGAATTATTGATCATGATGTGGAGAAATTAGGGGAGTATTTGCACGCGAGTTTGAAGGGTCGTAAATACATGATTGTGGTAGATGATATAGACGAGGTAGAGGTTTGGGATTTCTTGAGAAGGTTGTTGCCGGAGCAAGATGATGGGAGCCTAATCTTGATCACCACAGGGCTCGTGGAAGTAGCTCAATTTGCGAGGAGTTTATATATATACGAAATGCCAACGTTCTTGAATGATCGTTACATTTGGGATCATCTTCGGATCATGATGTTTGGTGTTGAAGATTCAATTCATCGAGATTTTGAGAGATCTGGGAAGAAGATCGCTGAGAATTGTCGAGGGAGTCGTATCGCTCTCGCAAAGGTTATCCTTTTCCTGTTTAAAACGGAGAAGGAACCGGAGAATTGGAGCAAGCTAGCGGCGGAGGAACAAAATCCAGTTTTCATGGTGGATGATGAACTATTAGAGGTACTCAATTAACCCAATTTTTCATTGGGTGTTGCTATTTGTACTATGATTTTTACTCTTGGCAATTCAATTTCTTTATGCATTTCACATTTAATTTAGGCCAAATATATACTTATGTCTTGAATTTTGACCCTTTTTAAAAAAATGTGATCATGAACTTCAAATAATACCTAAATATATCATGAACTTTGATTTTTTTTTCTTTAAAAATGTCCTTTTTTTTTTGTAAAAATGTAACGGGATTCAATTTTCGATGCCGAATTAATGATGATCAGATATACCGAAATCCAGCACGTCAAAGTGACACGGAATTTGTACTTTATTTTAAAAATAAATAAATAATTACAACTTTATTTTTGCTTTCATCCCCAAAACTGCAACTTCTCATTCCACCAAATCTCTCATTATCAATTCAATTTGAAGGAAAAAACTGATTTCTTTTCATTACTTTCAAAATTCTAAATCCCAATGAAAACAAATAAAAATAATTTTTTTCATTCCTTCCGAAATCTCAATCCGAACAAACCCAACCCCGTTAGAAGAAAAAAATTGTCTACTTAGCTTTCAAATTTAGATTTAAAAAAAAAATCCATGTCACTTTGACACGTTGGACTGTGATATGCCTCGTTATTAATCTGACGCCGGAAATTGAATCCATGACATTTTTATAAATAAAAAAAAGTGGAAAGTTTAAGACAATTCTTGGTATTTTTTGAAGTTCAAGACATTTTTAGAAAAAATATCAAAGTTCAAGACATATTTTGGTATTGGTCAAAGTTCATGACATTTGGCCTTTGATTTACTCTATGCACCATATAATATGACTTATTTACTCTTCACTCTGGAAAAATCTTATAGCACAAGCAAATTTAGCTGTGTTTAAAAATCTAACACTCGTTCGGAATCTAATTTTCGAACCACCTTTAGTGTGTTTGGTGAACGAATTTCAACATGATTGTCAGATTTTCGAACACAGCTGATTTTAGAAAATCTTATACTCATTCGAAATCTAGTTTCCGAACCACCTTAAAGGGTACTTTAGTAACACAATTGATTTTTAAAAACTTAAAAGGGTATTTAAATAACTTTAAAATTACTTATTTTTTATTCTTTTTACTAATTTATGGTGCGCACTGCGAATAACAACACCTTAATATTATTTTATATTACATCTTATGTGTATCAATCTATCATTCATTAATGCACGCCACCACGTTACGTATTAATTAATCTAGCTTATAGAGTGTGATTGTTTTTTGTATTAATCTTTTTTTTTCTCCCAGATATGTAAAATCAAAGAAGAAGATGAGCTAAAGCCCGAAAAGAAACATGTTGCCACAAGTGTGGTTGACATGTCTCCTTGTATTAACATAATCAAGGATTATCTTTTCCCAAAAAGGCATTTCCCTAAAATGGAAATTATCTCGTTCTATGGAATGGCCGGTATTGGTAAGACTGCTCTTATTAGAAACATATTTGAAGATTCCTCAATTTCACATCATTTTAACCATTGTGTGTGGATCACTCTAGGCCCAAAATATAAATCAAAAAATATATTAGTTGACATTCTAGCTCAAATATATCGTGTCAAAGAAGATTCGAAATCAACTATGGATTTGACCACTGAATTATCATATAAGAGATGCCTCATTGTGTTGGATGATATGTGGAATCAGGAGCCCGTGCATCACTTGAAAACTTTATTGCCAAACATTAAGGGTACAATCTTGGTGACAACAAGGCTACTCACTGTAGGGTTATTTGGATCATTGGATAGGGTTTATGATGTACGCTTACTGAATAAAGAAGAAAGTTGGGATCTTCTTCGTCAGAAGGTGTTTGTTGACGATCCATGTCCACTTGAGCTCGAGAAAGTTGGAAAGAAAATTTCTAAGAATTGCGAGGGCCTGCCTCTTTTAATCCTCACAATTGCAAATTTCTTGTCAAAAGCTGAGAGAACCTTAGAGTATTGGAACATGGTAGCAAAGAAACCAAATTCGATTTTCATGGATGCATATGATCAAATTTTGAAGGTGTTGTATCCAAGCTACGATTACTTACCTCAACATTTAAAAGCATGTTTTCTGTACATAGGAGTTTTCCCGCAAAATGATGAGATCTCTGCGTCCAAGCTCATCAAATTATGGGTTGCGGAGGGATTTCTTGAACCTGATCCATATGAAACTGTAGATGATTTTGCGGTAAAATGTTTGAAGGAGCTTGTCGAGAGAAGTCTAGTTATGGTTCTACATAAGGGTTCTGATGCCAAAATTATCAAGACTTGCAGCCTTCATTCCGTTATTTGGCATTTATGCAATAGTGAAGCATTGAAGAGCAAGTTTTTCCATGTCTTGAGTATTTGTGTTGATAACTCAATAGAAGAAAGTTTTATGGGTAATCAAAGAATGTGCATTCGGAATAACGTTTTATTGGGCATCAAAGATGTGCATAACATAATTGCCTCAGCTGCTTCAAACTCGCGTTCTTTTTTATGTACCGGTCCATCCCATGAGTATCCCGTACCAATATCTTTTAGGTTGAGGCTGCTGAGGGTACTAGATGCTCTTTCAATCCGTTTCTATGAGTTCCCAAATGAGGCGGTGGAACTAATTCATCTAAGATACCTTGCCCTCAATTGCAATGAGAAGCTCCCCCCTTCTATATCCAAACTTTGCAACCTTGAGAACTTGATTGTCACACAACATTGGAGCATCAAATCATCTGGAGATTCTTTATTTCTGCCGATGGAAATTTGGAGTATGAAGAAATTGAAATATCTTCGAGCTGAAAGGTGCAACATGCCTAACCCTAATAATGGTGATGTTTTAGCTAACCTCTCAACACTATTAGATGTGAGCATTGAGAGTTGTGGTGAGGATGTTCTTAAAGGAGTTCCAAATCTAAAGAAATTGCGAGTTCAAATTGAACTAGTGCCAGGTGACATTGGTAGGCCTTTCCATTACTTGAATAATATCTCTTGTCTCAACAAACTCGAATCACTTAAATGTGTCGTAGTGAATCCTGACTTAAGTGACGATGTTGTCACTCCACTGGCACCATATTCCATGTTCCCGTTAGGTCTTAAAAAGTTGAGTTTGAGTGGGCTCGGATATCCGTGGAGATATATGAGTATCATTGGAAGACTACAAAATCTTGAAGTGCTCAAACTACGGTGCTATGCTTTTCAAGGACCAATGTGGGAAACGGAGTACGCCAGTTTCAGCCAACTTAAATATTTGTTGATTGAAGATACTGATCTAGTGTGTTGGCGAGTGAGAAACCCTAGCTTCTTTTCTGTTAAGTATCTTAAAATTAAAAATTGCTACATGCTAGAAAAGCTTCTTTATTATTTGCCTTACTCTGTTGAAATGGTTGAAGTTGTTGATTGCAACCCTTCAGTTGTCACTTGGGCAGAGCAAATGAAAGAAATGGATTGGGAGAGGAAATTGGAAAAGCTTACAGTTCTTGTTGAGTCTTCATGGGATGATCGGAACTTGAAGTGATGATTGCTTTGTTAGAAAGGTTGGTAAATATTCTATTTTAATTTGATCTCTTTGCTAGGAAATGTAACTAAATTCATTCTCTATAATATTATTTGTACATTTATGATGTATGTCAGAGATAATGATCATACTCAACTTGTCAAGCAAGTTGCTAGATGATATTGTTCACGATAAATGAAGTATAATAACTTAGATAAATATGATATGATTTGTGATTATTTATATTTTATTTTTATAAATATCGACTCTTTGTAATGCAGAAACGATAAGCAGATACACCTTAATTAACAAGTTTTCTGATATATTCCTTTGTTTTCATGTCTTGCTTTCTGTATCAATTCTTTCAATGATTGCTTTTCAATTTAAGAAAATTAAGACAGACTAGAAACATTGATAAACAAATTTAATTGGATTGTCCCAATGTTTAATGGAAATTTAATAACAATATATATATATATATGTGTGTATATATATAATGTGTATTATGCTTTGTGGATAAACTGTGCACTGAATTTATTTACTAGAATTTTATTACTTATATTAGTGTATTTTATTAATTAGTGCCAATTAACACTAAAATATAATAGAAGTAATAAAAAATAAAAATAAATAATTAACACTAAAATAAACCATAAAATTATAGTAAATAAACATAGTCCACACATTTAGGTCCCGGGTTTATGTAATCTTATTATATATGCGTGTGTGTATGTGTGAAATTTACCACTTGAGATCCTCTAGTCCCAACTTGTGTGTGCCAACCGTGTACCACACCTCAAAATTATTACCTTTTCTTTTATTTTTTCTTCAATTTTAATTTCTTTTGATTTAGTATAACTTTAAATTATTATTTAGGGTTTATTCCACCCAATTAGGGTTTATAATTATTTTTTAATATTTAATTTTCATTTTTTAGTTAATATAATTGATTTTTGGGGTTGATTATTCCAAACTTAGGGTATATAATTTTTTAAAATTTTAATTTTTTTACAATAAATATTAATTATGATTAGTTATGATAAAACAAATTTTATTTTTATAAAAAATATTATTAATAATATATAATTTTAATGGTGACACACGGTTAGCACACACAAGTGGGACTAGAGGATCTCTACTCGAAATTTACATAACCATTTCTACAAAAATGGTCTGCGCGCTAGCCTAATTAACAGAAGGTGTTTGGTGAGTATTTTACTTAATAAGTTCCGTCCAATTATATGGCTTATCTAAAGAGAGGAAACAATTAACCATTTATCCCAATAAGTCTTGAAGCCCCTAAACTATTGCTATCTAATAGTAACATAAACAAATACATTTAGTAAAACATTAAATCAAAAGAAATGAATATTGATGTTGCCATTAACCAATTATTTTTATTTTTTATTTGATCTAAGCTTGTTAAGAACTTTAGAAGACAATGAACTAAAAATGTTAGGTTTTAATTGATGGAGATGTCAAGATTAGATCTTGATATATTATTTATATTATATTTTAGATTTGATTATATTTTATTATCTATTTAGATTACGTTATCAATTAGGAATTTTATCTAAATTAGGTTTATTATTTCTTGTCTTGTAAGTTTATCGTATATTATAAATAGATATGTCTATATTGTTATTAGGGGAGTTGAAATTTAATAAAAAGTGTGATATTTATGTGTAATTCGGTACTCTTGCGAGAATAATGATATTGTTCTTGTGTTTTTCCGAATATTCTCAGTATCAACGTATTATACAAGCTTCCGTCTGCATCATTAACAATGAGAATTATTTGTTGAAAGATCTTGATTATGAAACCTTAATAAATAATTTTGAGAATTATTTACTGAAAGATCTTAATAAAAAAAAAAAAGTCTTCTACTTATGTGGAAGGGTTCATCAAAAAGGCTAACAAAATCAGCAACAATTAGAAAGTCATAGATGGTTACATAAAAATCATTTTTTACCGACAAAACTATTTTTCTATAGTCAAATTAATTGACTTTTTCAATGTTTATCGAATGCTTTTGCATAATATTTATTCCTAGAAGATAGGTTCAATTTCCGAATCGCAATAAACGTTATGACACGCTTATTTGAATTGTCAAACTTTATGGATGAAATAATGTACGATCAAACATCCACCCGCAAAAAAAAATCAGGATTTAATGATGGATTTTTTTTCCGTTAGAGCATTATTTTCCATCGCTAGTTTGACCTAACTAGCGACGGAATAATGGTGGATCAGTTCTGACTCCGATTTGCTCATCGCAAAGGACATTAATGGTATTTATTTTTCGTCATTAGCTCCAACGACGGACGCGCGCTGAAAATGTTCGTCACTAATAGGTGGTTATTTGTTGGTCGTCTATCAGCCTAGAGATGGATATTTCTGTCGCTATTAGCGACGTATTGCAATTCGACATCCATTTTGGTTGCTAGTCATCAATCACTAGTTAGATGGATTCTGACTATGCAATCCATCATAACTTTGTTGTCAGTGCATAAGATCCCGACTAATATGTCCGTAGTTAGTCTAAGTTTCTGTGTCAAACTGGATTCCTACTTCTAACTCAACGATGGTGCCATTCGAGCATGTTTGCTTATTATATAAGGTGTATATGGGGAAAAAGGTGAATCTAGGGCAATATATTTTCAACTCCATTGCCGAGATTGCCATGACAAAATCAAACAAGAAGTTGGTGGTCCCCTCTCTTATATACAACATGCTGTTGGACCAAGGGTTTAAGGCAACAAAGAAAGATGTTCTGACCTCCAGACTGTCCAGAAAGCCTTTCTAGCCGACTCCAGGACTCGTGATCTTCCTTGGATTGATGCTGCTGAAACTGCTCCACCATCTTCCGTTCATCTTTGCTCTATTCATGTGTTTGTTTTGCAGGAACAAATTGAGCTCTACACTGCCCAAATAGAGATCTTTGCCAAACAAAAGAAGGTGTTCCAACGTCTCCTTTCTTCCCAAAAAGGGGAAGAAGGTACAAGCCGTGGTGGAGGACGACGTGGAAGTGAGGATGATGCTGAGCAAGATGAATAGAGACGGTAGAAGACTGCTGAGTTGATTAAAGGAAGAAGAACTGCAGTCTGTTGCAGTTTTGATGTTAATGTTTATCAAATAGTTTCTCTGACTTTTCTCTGACAATTTCTTTTAAACAACTATGTTTTTGATGCAGATCTGTCTGATGATATTTTCTAGAACAACTATGTTTTGATGTTTATATGTTAGATCTGTCTGATGATATTTTCTTTTCATTACTGATTTTTAGTTGTGTTGATAATATCTTATGTTTCTCTAGTTATGTTGGATGAATAGTGTTGGAGTCACTTTGGTTTGGGAAGTTTGCATGACAGGGGGAGCAATTGTGTTCTGTTTTGATTATGCTTGTTTTGTGCCAAGTATATGTTTAGGGGGAGTTCAGTTTGATTTTTGCTGCATGCATGAAATTGTTTTGGGAAGAAAGACAAAAATGGGGAGATTGTTGAAACCGTTGGTTTTGTATAGTTTTGTCTTTCTTTGATTTCTTATGCAGGAAAAATTAATAGATGGATGCACATGTGATTTGACCAAGTCTTGAAGGATAACGTCCAAGATATGGTTGTTCCTATATCTATGGGAAGTTAGTTACTTGCAGCTAAAGTCGATGAGTGATGGAAGAAGTGGATTTCGTGCAGGACATATGAGTAGAGGCCAAGTAATTAGTGTTATATAAATAGGGATCATTTGTATAGAGTTAAATACACGAATCCATAGAGATATTCTAGATCTGTATTAAGAGATATTAGTTTTCTACAAGTGTTAGTTAAGACAACTTTAGTCACAACATTCTGTGAAGGAAGAGATAAAGTGTCTTAAGTTTAGTAAGAGTTTACTTGTAGTATTTTTATAATTCACAACTTCGGGGGGTGTATTCAATTCAGATTTCATTAGATTTTAATGGACTTTAAAAAGTCCATGGATTTTTATGGATTTATAAAATCCATAGACTCCACATGGAGTCTCCCAACTCCACATGGAGTCTCCGTGACTTTGGTATGGATTTTCCGACCGATTTCGGATGATTTTCATGGATTTGAAATCTTTTTTGCCAGCGCTCGCTGGAACACAACGACTGTTGTATAGGAGACAAAATTGAACCCAACGACCGCGGAAAGACAACGACCGCTGGGTATGAATTTCCACATGCCCCAACGATCGCTGGGCTGGTCGCTAGGAAACCAGTCATGCGGAGGAAGCCCTTGTAACTATTAATGGGCATAATGCCCGGTACAATAGGACAGCTTATTCCAATTAGACGGCAATCACTCACGAATTTCAGGAATATGTCAGTATCATAGAACAGTTGGGTCACAATCACCTCACCTCCAACATCAACGTGCATGCGCAGTGCACCATATATATATATATACATACATATATTTATGTAAATACTAAATAGTAAATACACATGATGATCAATATAATAATGTTAAGTTGTACCTTTTTCTTGAGATAAGCAAGTTCATTCTGACATGCCTCTGCAGTAATAACTTCATCCTCATGAATAACATCAGGATGCCCCTCTATTATTCAATAAATTAATTATATTTAATTTCAATACATGTATACATATGTGTATGTATGTATACCTGGATAACCAGCAACACAAATCCCAAAGAAATCCCCATAGTTAGCACAGATATGGTGGACGAGGTCTAGGGCACAGGCGAAGCCCCCATGGACCTGGACGAACTTGTCGTGGCCGTGTGGAGGGTCACCAAAGAACATGGTTTTAAATCATCCCACGAAACAGAATATCAGTTTTCCACTAAAACTTAAACCCAGCCGCGGCTGGCACCCAGCAGCCGCTGGGGTGTCATCATCAGCGAAGCCAGCGGCCGCTGGATCCGGGTGACGGCTGGGGTGTCAATTTCATCTACCCAGCAGCCGCTGGGACACAACGCTCCCCGGGTTTTCCAAATCCATCGAAATCTCGTGTCTGGAGGTCGGATTTCATCCTTCGTAATTTTCACGTGAAATCCAGCCGAAATCCAACGAAGTCAATGACTTTTTAAAGTCCGTGGATTGTTGAATACCTCAGAATTTTAAAGGACTTTTAAAAGTCTGGATTGAATACACCAGGATTTCATTGGACTTTTAAAAGTCTGCATTGAATACACCAGAATTTCATTGGACTTTTAAAAGTCTGGATTGAATACACCCGGATTTTAAAAGTCCAATGAAATCCATCAAAATCCACAACCAATACACCCCCCTTCATAGTGAATATTTCTCCCTGAGGCACTTCGCGAGATTATAGAAATATAATCTCGTGAAATTTTTCAATCCATTGTTTGTTTCTATATTCCGCTGCTTGTTCAAAGTTGTCTCAACTTTAGATACAACTTTGATCACAACTCTGTCAGAACCGAGAGTTCGGTTTTTTCAGAATGTAATTTGAATTTATTTTGGTTTCATATTATGCAAAATGAAAGTATTTGAGTATTATTTGTATTTTGGATTCCTATTATGAAAAATGAAACTATCTGAATGCTAATTATTTGGATTTATTTAGGTTTTCCATTATAAAAAATGAAACAATTTGAATATTACTAAAAACAATTCGAGAAAGAAAGTTTAATTAGTTTAAACTTTCTCTCAAAGCACTTAAATCATGGACCACATACTAAAATTAATGTGTCCATTCAATTACTAACATGCAGCTTCTATTACCGAAATGTGTGACATGCTCATATTATCTGAAATGAAACAATTGAAATATATTACTTTGGGAATTTAGGTTTGCTATTATTCAAAATTGGAACAATTTGAATGTTATTCAGATTTATTTATGTTTTCAATTATCCAAAATGAAACAATTTGTATATTTTTAGGATTTGTGATTAGAACAATTTGAATGTTATTTAGATTTATTTAAGTGCTTTATTTTAAAAAATAAAATAATTTGAATATTATTTGGATTTAGGTTTCCTATTTTGAGAATTGGAACAATTTGAATGTTATTTAGATTTAGGTTGGCATCCTATAATTCAAAATTAAACAATTTGAATATTATTTGGACTTATGTTTCATATTATTCAAAATTGGAACAATTTGAATTTATTTAGGTCTCCTATTATTAAAAAATAAATTAATTTCAATAATATTATTTATTTAGGTTTTCAATTATTTTCTAATTAATTTGCATATTCCTAGAAAACCTAAATAAATTCAAATAACATTCAAATTATTCCAAGTAATAATAAAAGTAAATTAATTACTAAATAAATAAAAACAGAATTAAACGTGTGCGTGTACATGTAATTGTGTTTGTGTGCTTGTAGTTGTAATTGTGTGTTTGTGAAAAAATAAAAATAAAATAGTAGAAGCGTTTCATTCCCAAGAAACGTGCCACATGTTTCAGTTAATTTTTTCAATTTTATTTAATTTTAAAAAATAAAAACAAATAAGAGAAAAATTGAAAGTTGAACATATCATATGTTGTATGCAATTTTCCATTTTATTTTAATTTTCTTATCATTTTTTATTTTTAAAAACAAAAAAAAAGTTCAATATGTAGTGTAGTGTGCGTGTAATATGTTGTGTTTGGGCTTGTAGCGTAGTGTGTGCATGCGTGCGGTCCCCACATTTTCATTTGACTTTGTTGTGGACAGGGTGTTTGTAGGCGAGTTAGGGAGTGAAAAATCGGTGAAGAAAGATCAATTGAAGGGGAAGGAGCCGGAAGTTAACCGTGGGAACGGTGGAGAGAGCGGTGGAGAGTTGAAGAAGGGAATCGGCTGCAAAGATGAGATTTTTAGGGATTTGGTTCGATCGGGAGTTGAAGAGGTTGGGGATTACCGTTGATTTCTTGCTGGAGATGGACGACTGAGATTAATCAATCTATTAAGCTATTTTATTTTCAGTCTTTATTTTCTGTTTTGGGCTAGTCCTTTAGTCTTATGTTAAGTTGCTAATTATCGGGCCTATGCTGGAAGCCCATTAGTATTGTATTAAAGGAAACCCTGCTCGAGTAATGTAAGGCAGAGAAAATAGTTCTAACTTTCCTCCTCCTTTCTTCTTTTTTCCTCCCCAATTTCTTGTACTACAAGTTTGATCCAAGATCATACATTAATTCTTAAAAATACAAAAAAATCGGTCGTAACAAGAAGAACATAACAGTTGGTAATCAGAGCCAACTTTCCTTGGCCATGGCTGAAGGCACCCGCTTCAAGGAGCTCTTTGAGGCACAGAAATGTTTGGATGAGACCCTGCTCACTGAAACCAAGAAAAGAGAGGAGCAGATGTCAGATCTTAATGCTAATATGTTGGGAAAATTTGATCATATTGTCAAGTCATTAGCTGACATGCAGATCCAGCTTCTCAACGTGGTGAAAGGGAAGGAACCTGCAGACCTACCTTCAATTCTGGGTGAACCCCCATCTGGCTACACTCAGGGATCTGGGAGATCAATGGAGTATACATCTGATAGAGGAAGAGCCGTGGTAGAAGGAGGCGGGGTTCAGGTATTTAATCCACTGCCTAAGGTGGATTTCCCTAGATTTGATGGTTCTCTACCTAGAGCTTGGATTATTAAATGCAATAGTTATTTTAGTATGGTTCTTAATATACCTGACAAGCAAAAGGTAGCTCTGGCTACTATGCAATTCGAAGGGAAGACATCTCAATGGTATCAGAATTTTGGTACACAAGATTTGGAACTTACTTGGTCTCAATTTTTGGAATTAGTCTCAGCCAGGTTTGATGACCTAAAAGAGACTAGGATCATTGGGGATTTCAACAAACTAAGGCACACTGGAACATATGATGAGTATGTTGAGCGTTTTGAGGAACTGAAAGCATGTATGGATCTTATCCACCCAGGGGAATTTTCAGAAAGGTATTACATAGCAAGCTTCTTGAGTGGATTGGGGGAAGAACTAAAATCTGCAATTCTCATGTTCAAACCCACCAGCTTGCAGCAGATCATTGAGTTGGGGCACAGTCAGATACACACTATTGATGCGATTGCCAAGAAACTCAAGGGTTCTAACAGGGCTCAATCCCACATGAGCTCTAACTACAACAAAGCCCCTGCTCTTGACTACTCCAAACCTAGAACCACCCCAGCTGCAGAGCCCAACAAACCACAAAGAAAATTGCTAACCGCAGCTCAGATGACAGAAAGGAGGGAGCTGGGACTGTGCTACAACTATGATGAAAAATTCACTCCCGGCCACAGGTGTAAGCATATGATCAGCTATGTGATCATGACTGAAGAGAAAGAGCTGGCCCATTTGGATAGCTGGGTAGACCCTAATGAAGGCGAAAGATTGGGAAAGAAACTAATGGAGGAGACTAAATTATCCCTTAATGCTCTCACTGGTAATGAGAGTATTACTACAATGAGATTTAAAGGGGTTTATGGGCAACAGGAGCTGCTTATATTAATTAACACCGGGAGCACCCTCAACTTTATGAAGGAATCAACTGCAACCAGACTAGGTGTTCCCCTAAAGAGTGTCTCACATTTGCTAATCAATGTGGCAAATGGGCAAAGACTTATCAGTACCCAAATGATAGAGACATTCTCATGGAGGATGCAGGGCCTCACATTTAAACACTCATTTAGACTCCTACAAAATGAGGGGTATGATTTGATTCTTGGAGGAGATTGGCTTAAGGCCCGTACTCCTATTGAACTTGATTATGAGAGGATGTCAGTTACAGTTAGGTGGGAAGGCAAGAAGGTGAAACTACAGGCCCAGGAGTCATCTGCAGAATGCTAGTTCCTCTCTGGTCAAGCTCTATACAGTCTGTTACATACCAAGAAAATCCAAAAGGTGAGTGAGATATATTCTATAACTATCAACCCCTCTGGACAGAATGCTGAAGGTGATTTGGACTTATTACTGGAGGAGTTTGAAGATTTATTTTCTGAGCCTAAGGGGCTTCCTCCTGCCAGAGGGGTAGAACATCAAATCACCCTGAAGCCAGGGAGCATCCCAAAGCATCAGTTCCCTTACAGGACCTCACATGACCACAAAGATGAAATATAGAGGATAATCAGAGAATTGTTGGACTCTGGGGTTATACAAGACAGTAAGAGTCCTTTTGCATCACCAGTGCTACTGGTTAGGAAAAAAGACTCAACCTGGAGGCTTTGTGTGGATTACAGGTACTTGAATGGACTTACAGTGAAGCATGACTATCTTATACCAGTTATAGATGAGTTACTTGATGAGTTGTTTGGGGCTAAGGTGTTTTCTAAAATTGACCTAAGGTCTGGATACTTCCAGATACTTATAAAGCCAGAACACCAGCACCTAACAGCTTTTAGAACTCACAGTGGGCACTATGAGTTCTTGGTGACGCCCTTTGGGCTTTGTAATACTCCAGCAACCTTCCAAAGTCTTATGAACAAAGTCTTCAGAGATTGCTTGAGGAAACATGTACTAGTATTTTTTGATGACATACTTGTATACAACAAGAGTATGGAAGAGCACAAGGCACACTTAAGAGAGGTTCTACTGTTGCTGAGGGAAAATACCCTGTATGCAAAGAGATCCAAATGTCAATTTGGGCAGGCCCACATTGAACTGAGGATGGAGTAGTTACAGACCCACAAAAAATTGAGTGTATGAAGAGGTGGCCTACACCTAAAACAGTTAAGCAACTGAGGGGCTTTCTTGGTCTTACTGGATATTACAGAAAATTCATTAAGGGGTATGGAATTATCAGCAGACCCCTTACCACACTCCTTAAGAAGAACATGTTCAAATGGAGTGCAGAGGCTGAACAATCCTTCTCAGATTTGAAGGAAGCAATGTGTAGTGCCCCAGTCCTTGCCCTTCCTGACTTCTCTAAACCATTCATCTTAGAGACTGATGCCAGTGGGTTTGGGATTGGGCAGTCTTAATACAGGGGGCAGACCTATAGCTTACATGAGTAAGACTTTATGCCCAAAGAACCAGGCCTTATCTATTTATGAGAGGGAAATCTTGACTGTTCTTATGGCAGTTAACAGATGGAAATACTACCTAATGGGGCACAAATTTATCATCAGGACGGATCAACATACACTTAAATACCTGTTGGACCAAAAGGCTATCTCTCCAATCCAACAGAAGTGGATTACTAAGCTTTTAGGGCTGGACTATGAGATCTGCTACAGAAAAGGAACCGAAAACAGAGCTGCGGATGCGCTGTCTAGGGTGCAGGAAGTGGACAATAAGTGCTCGGCCATTACTACAGTAGTCCCTACATGGCTGGAAGAAGTGGTAGCCAGTTATGAAGGGGATTCATACTGCACCAAGATCATTTCTGAGAAGCAGAAGGACCTGAACTTATTTCCAAAATTCTCACTTACAGGAGGTCTGTTAAGGTATAAAGGTAGACTGGTGATGGGAAAGAATCAGGAATTAAGGGATAAAATCTTACACATTATGCATGGATCACCCTATGGAGGTCATTCGGAGGTACAAGGTACCTATATGCGGCTGAAGAGAGCCTTCTACTGGCCATCTATGAAATCAGAGGTAGAGAGATTAGTTAGGAACTGCGATGTATGCAGACTTAACAAGCCTGAGCATGGGCCTCAGCCAGGGTTGCTGCAACCCCTACCTATTCCAACTCAGGCTTGGACTCACATCAGCATGGATTTTGTTGAAGGCTTGCCAATGTCAGCTGGGAAAAATGCCATATTGGTAGTCATAGACAGACTTACCAAATATGGCCATTTCATTGCCCTGGCTCACCCTTTCACTGCCCAAACTGTTGCTAAACATTTCTTGGACCACATCTATAAGTTGCATGGGGCTCTAGCAAATGTGGTCACAGACAGAGACAAGATCTTTACTAGCACTTTCTGGAGGGAACTATTCAAAGGATCAGGGGTAACTATGAGTTTTACCTCAGCCTACCATCCTCAAACCGATGGCCAGACTGAGAGGTTGAATAGGTGTTTGGAAAACTACTTAAGATGTATGACCTCAAGCTACCCTAAGCAGTAGAGTAAATGGTTAGCTTTGGCTGAATATTGGTATAACACCAATCACCATACAACCCTAAAGCTCACTCCTTTTCAAGCACTATACGGGTATGCTCCTCCCTACCTAACTCTAGGCCCCTACCTAGACTCAACTCATGAAGACGCTAAGGCATTACTTCTGCAGAGAAGGGAGATGTTACAACACATTAGAGACAACCTCCTAGCAGCACATAACCGCATGAAAATATATACGGACCAGTCGAGGGTGGAGAGGCAATTTGAGGTAGGGGATTGGGTTTTCCTAAAGCTATAACCTTACCGTCAGAGTTCAGTACAGCTACGAAAAAGTGTAAAGCTTTCTTCCAGGTATTTTGGCCCCTACAAAGTAATAGCAAGGATCGGTCAGGTGGCTTACAAGTTAGAGCTCCCAGAGGGATCTAGAGTTCATCCGATATTTCATGTCTCTCTACTAAAAAAGAAGATGAGCGGGACTGACGTACCTCTCAAGGATCTGCCGCCTGCCGGAGCTGATGGTTTCCTCAGCCTTCAACCCAATGCTGTGCTGGATTGGCGAGTGGTAGATAGGGCAGGCTCTGCGGTGGAACAAATCTTGATACAGTGGGGGATCCGGACAACGGCATCACCAGTTGGGAGGACGAGAAATATATAAACAAGAAATTTCCTGAATTTGATTCTCGCGGTTGAGAATCAGTGAAATGGAGGAGAGGTGTTGTGGACAGGGTGTTTGTAGGCGAGTTGGGGAGTGAGAAATCGGTGAAGAAAGATCAATTGAAGGGGAAGGAGCCAGAAGTTAACCGTGGGAACGACGGAGAGGGTGGTGGAGAGTTGAAGAGGGAATCGGCTGCAAAGATGAGATTTTTAGGGATTTGGTTCGATCGGGAGTTGAAGAGGTTGGGGATTACCGTTGATTTCTTACTGGAGATGGACGGCTGAGATTAATCAATCTATTAAGCTATTTATTTTCAGTCTTTATTTTCTGTTTTGGGCTAGTCCTTTACTCTTATGTTAAGTTGCTAATTATCGGGCGTATGCTGGAAGCCCATTAGTATTGTATTAAAGGAAACCCTACTCGAGTAATGTAAGGCAGAGAAAATAGTTCTAACTTTCCTCCTCCTTTCTTCTTTTTTCCTCCCCAATTTCTTGTACTACAAGTTTGATCAAGATCATACATTAATTCTTAAAAATACAAAAAAATCGGTCGTAACAAGAAGAACACAACAGACTTTTTCAAATTTTAAATAAGAGTAAATAAGACTTTTGCACTATTTTTAACTATAAAAGAATATTCTACAGTTCTTAGTTAAAAAATAAATTTACAACTTACTTTTAGTTATATAAATTTCCCCCCATAATCTTTTAGGATGTATACGTCTCTATCAAATTTGTTTTTTTTTTTAAAGGGTGTATTTGTACTAAAATCATCTTTTAGGGTGCATTTGTCTCTAGAATGAAACATTAGGGTTTTTTTTTTCCTTTTTGCATTTTTTCCAAAAATATTTAAACAAATTCAGGTGTTAAAAGCCCCGCCATCGTTGATCGTACAAAACAATTGGTACGTGTATAAGGGCATAACGGTCAGTAAACATTTCGAAAATGAATCCCAACAGCCGCCGGCCTAAGCAGTGAGCTGAGCTAGTGACAGTCGAGGTTGAAGAAGGTGAAAATGGATTTGAATTTGAATTTGAATTTGCCGGAAAGTGGCGGAGGGGAAGCGGGTGTGGAGGTGGTTTCGAGTTACGGCGTGGAAGAAGAAGAGAGAGAGAGGGATGTCAGAGAAGAAGCGGAGATTAGCGAAGTCGACAGAGGGGGCGGTTTCGGCGGGAAACAGGAGAGAGAAAGGGGTGTAAAAGAAGAAGAAGAAAAGGAGACCAGTAAAGCGGAGGAGGAGCCGGAAAGTGGCGGAGGGGAAGCAGGTGTGGAGATGGGTCCGTGTTACGGCGTGAAGGAAGAGAGAGAGAGGGATGTCCGAGAAGAAGCGGAGATTAGCGAAGTAGACAGAGAGGGCGGTTTCGGCGGGAAACAGGAGAGAGAAAGGGGTGTAAAAGAAGAAGAAGAAAAGGAGACCAGTAAAGCGGAGAAGGACCCGGGAAGTGGCGGAGGGGAAGCAGGTGTGGAGTTGGTTCCGAGTTACGGCGTGGAGGAAGAGAGAGAGAGAGAGAGGGATGTCCGAGAAGAAGCGGGGATTAGCGAAGTAGACAGAGAGGGCGGTTTCAGCGGGAAACGAGAGAGGGAAAGGGATGTAAAAGAAGAAGAAGAAAAGGAGACCAGTAAAGCGGAGGAGGACCCGGGAAGTGGCGGAGGGGAAGCAGGTGTGGAGATGGTTCCGAGTTACGGCGTGGAGGAAGAGAGAGAGAGGGATGTCCGAGAAGAAGCGGGGATTAGCGAAGTAGACAGAGAGGGCGGTTTCAGCGGGAAACGAGAGAGGGAAAGGGATGTAAAAGAAGAAGAAGTAAAGGAGACCATTAAAGCGGAGGGGGAGGGCAGTTCGGGGGTGTTAGTCAGCAAGAGAGCGTCGACGCGGAAGTGGTCTTTGCTGGCTACGGAGAAGATGGTGAAGCTGAACGAGGAGTTTTACGAGTGGGAATTTGATAGGAGGCGGAGAAGAAGAAAGAAGAGTGAGAAGAGTGGGGATACAGAACTAGGGGGTGATGCTGAGGTGGAGGAGACGAATGACGAGGGTGAAAGCGCGGAAAGAATGAAGAGTTCGATAAAGAATGCAGAAAATGAGGATACAGGGTTGGGGGGTGAGGTTGAGGGGGTGAAGGAGAATATCGAGGGTCAAACTGTTAAAAAAAAACGGGGGAGAAAGAAGAAGGTGAAAAGTGAGGATGCTGGATTGGGGGGTGAGGTTGAGGGGGTGAAGGAGAATATCGAGGGTCAAACTGTTAAAAAAAAAAGGGGGAGAAAGAAGAAGGAGGTGAAAAGTGAGGATGCAGGATTAGGGGGTGAGGTTGAGGGGGTGAAGGAGAATATCGAGGGTCAAACTCAAACTGTTAAAAAAAAACGGGGGAGAAAGAAGGAGGTGAAAAGTGAGGATACAGGATTAGGGGGTGAGGTTGAGGGGGTGAAGGAGATTATCGAGGGTCAGGTGAAGGAGAATATCGAGGGTCAAACTGTTAAAAAAAAACGGGGGAGAAAGAAGAAGGAGGTGAAAAGTGGGGATACAGAATTAGGGGGTGAGGTTGAGGGGGTGAAGGAGAATATCGAGGGTCAAACTGTTAAAAAAAAGCGGGGGAGAAAGAAGAAGGAGGTGAAAAGTGAGGATGCAGGATTAGGGGGTGGGGCTGAGGGGGTTAAGGAGAACATCGAGGGTCAAACCGTTAAAAAAAAACGGGGGAGAAAGAAGAAGGAGGTGAAAAGTGAGGATATAGGATTAGGGGGTGAGGTTGAGGGGGTGAAGGAGAATATCGAGGGTCAAACTGTTAAAAAAAAGCGGGGGAGAAAGAAGAAGGAGGTGAAAAGTGTGGATGCAGGATTAGGGGGTGAGGCTGAGGGGGTTAAGGAGAACATCGAGGGTCAAATCGTTAAAAAAAAACGAGGGAGAAAGAAGAAGGAGGTGAAAAGTGAGGATATAGGATTAGGGGGTGAGGCTGAGGTGGAGGGAAAGAACATTGAGGGCCAAAGTACTGGACGAAAGCGGGGGAGAAAGAGGAAGCATGTGGAAAGTGAGGACACAGGATTACAGGGTGAGGCTGAGGGTAAAGAGAAGAATGTTGAGGGTGAAAGCCCAAAAAGGACCACAGGGAGGAATAAGAGGAAAAATGTGAGAAGTGAGGACACATGTGAGGCCAAGGGGGAGGAGAAGAACGGTGAGGGCCAAAGCACTAAAAGAAGGCGGGGGAGAAAGCCATCAACAAATTTGGCGGAGCAGCAAGCTGAAAATGGTGGGGAGGGGAGAGTTTTGCTTATTACTGTTAGGGATGAGCAGGATATGGGGGCTGAGCCCATGGGTAGCAAAAAGCTTGAGGAAAATGTAAAAATGATTCCTTTTTATGTTGTTGAGGTTTTTTTTTATATGTTCAGTTTGTTTTTCTTGAGCTAATCTGGCTAATTAGCTCTATTCCTTGTGATTTTTCTTATGTTGGTGATTTTGTAGGGGAAGAAGACTGAGCTTAACAATTGTCACCAATGCAAGAGGAATGACAAAGGGAGAGTCGTGTTGTGCACCAAGTGTCGCCGTAAGCGATATTGTCTTGTTTGCATAAGTAGATGGTAGGTAATTTATTTTTGGGACATATATTTGATTGAATTTGAGCTGTAACTGTATCTTATATATATATACATATGTATATATATACTCGAAGGTGCGCATTGGGTAAATCCCAACCACACTTTGAAAACCAGGTGTGTCACACGCTCACACCTAGCGGTTTTGGTGAGATTCGAACTCGAGAACTTTGGTCACAAGCTTATACCACTCCACCACTAGGTCATCCCCAACCAGTTTAGTGACTAACATTATTGCAATGCTATGAAACTTTTTCAACCAGTTTTTAGTATGCAGCCCTTTAGTAAGTTTATGTGCTTCCATGAAAAAGATTAGTAAGTTGTTTAGTACAGTATTCAGTAATTCTAATCTGAGGTGTTAATTGGAGGCCTTTCTACGATACATGGACTCATGGAGATGGCAATTTCCATACTTTCTTCTTTATGTTTATAATTGTATCTTGGACTCTGCATTGTCTGAATTGAGCTTTTTCTCAGGTACCCTCAAATGAAGGAAGAGGCTTTCGCTGAAGCTTGCCCTGTTTGTCAGAACAACTGCAATTGCAAGGATTGCTTGCGGCTGGATGGACCTATGCAGGTTGGTTTTTAAGTATTTTTTTGACTTGCTCTCATTTTCCTTTGGGATGCTGTAAAAGTTACAACTGAAATCTATTATTTTATGTTGCTACCTACACACTGTCGCTCTCTTTGATTGTATCAGTATGTTTTTGTAATTTGCATGCAGCACTTGAAGGATCTGCCGTTAAAATTTAGTGATGAAGAAAAGATACAGTACTCTAAATACATGCTACAAATACTTCTGCCCTTCTTAAAACAATTCCATGCGGAACAATTGGCTGAGAAGGAAATGGAGGCTAACATACAAGGTATGTTTTATTCTAGGGCTGACATAAATTCGGTGGGCATTTTTTGTAATGTAATGGCCTGGTTACTGTGGGATTTATTAGTAGGCCTCTTTGTGAGCTTAAATTATGTGATTGATTAACAAGTAGGTCTTTTATTGTGAACTAGCAGTATTTAGCAACTTAGATATGTGTGCTGAAGTGGAGAAAGAGATTTTGTAAAGCTCACTTGAAATAGAAATGAATAACTAAATATAAAGTGAGAATAGAGATGCTACTTTTGGGAGAATTGGCACGTAATCAGAGAGTTAAAAAGCATGTGAGAGAACTAAGACTAGTTTAGGGGGTGAGCACAATCAAACTGAAATGAAAACCCGAACCTGAACCAAGCCAAACTCTGGTTCGGTTCAGTTTGGTTTGGTTTCTATTTTGTGAGGAAATTCATTTGCAGGTTCATGCAATAGAACTGATTAGAAAAAAATATGCAATATTTTACTTGGTATTTGGTTAAAACTAGAATAAACAGGAAAAAACTGTGGTTCGATTATAGTAGCCTGAAACACTTGTTTATGTGGAATTATTTACATAGTAATGATGCACTAGTGAAGTAGAATAGATATTTTGCTATCCAATTGTTCAAATTCTTTATCTACAGTTTGTTTGAGCAGGATTACCAATTTCAGAAATCAGGCCACATCATTTGGACTTTGAGGAGAATGAACGAATATTCTGGTAGGTTTTAGTGCAACTGCTGTCTCCATAGTGGTGTTCTTCTCAGATTGCGAAATTACCATTTGTGAATTAATCTTTGCAGTGACAACTGCAAAACATCTATTTTTGATTTTCATCGAAGCTGCCTAAAGTGCTCCTATGATCTTTGTCTCACTTGTTGTCAAGAGCTTCGGGAAGGACGTCTTCAAGGGAGTGATAGGGGATCAGTCACAGAATATTCTGGCTACAGTCTAGGTTACTTGCATGGTGATGATAGCAATGTGGATACTTTAATCGAGACTGAACCTTCTGGTGAAAGGGTTGAAGTTATCACAACAGATCCTGTTGATAAAAAATCTGAGTGGAGATCTTCAGAAAGGGGTATCATTCCATGCCCACCGCCAAATCTTGGAGGTTGTGGTGAAGGAATTCTTGAATTGAAATGCATATTTCCAAATGATTGGGTCTCTAATTTGTTGCTGAGAGCAGAAGAATTGGGCTGGGGACAAGATATTGGACACTTGCCTAAAAAAAATCATGAGTGCTCGTGTTCGAAATTATTGGGTGAGAATGTCCTTGGAAAAGATACATTGCGCAAAGCAGCTTCTCGGAAAGACTCAAACGACAATTTTTTGTACTGTCCAACAGCTAAAGACCTTCAGCATGATGATTTAAAACATTTTCAATGCCATTGGTCCAAAGGTGAACCTGTGATTGTTAGTGATGTACTTGGCACTACATTTGGTTTGAGCTGGGAGCCCATGGTTATGTGGCGTGCCTTTAGACAGAAAACAGGCAATAAACGTGAACCTCTGTTTGATGTAACTGCAATAAATTGCTTGGGTTGGTGTGAGGTCAGTTCACTTGTCAGTCAGTTTTTCTTTTTTATAAAACCTTCAATTGATGGAACTCTAATTCATTTACAACTGCATACAACATGCTATAACTCAACTGCTAGAATGTTTGGTAAATGTATTTGTATGTTCTTGAATATAAGTGGGGTAACTATACTAAGCCATTGATAGAGTAAATGATTTTTTAAGAGGCAGTCAAAAGGGAAAACACTTGTGCTATTACTGATAACCAACAACAACAAAATCATTATCAGAATAATAAATAAAACCTCAGACAGAAGCTCTTAGAGTAACTTCTGCCCAAACATGTAGCTTGTCGCCGACTCAATCCTTAGGTGAGCTTTCGATGATCCTAAATAACTCTTACCCTACTACTTAAATAGCAAAACACTAGGGTTTTGGAAACAAAAGCCTGGCCCATCCTTTATTCTAACCCTAAAAATTTAACCGTAGCCTAAGTAACTATTTTAATTAAGGGAAACTTATAATAAGAGATGTCGATTTCATATGGGAAATCGAACTGTATCAGCCACCCAAACACACTAAACTTTCCAACCTGCATTTTTTGCACTTTGCCTTATGATAGTGGTGGAATATTCCAGTTGAGATTTGATCCTGTGCTTGGCATGAGACATTTTTTTTATGCTTAGTTCTCCGAGCTTTGCATTCTTGTATACTTTACCCTCCAACACTCTGTTTTTTTGCACTGTTACCCTCCTCACTCTGCATCTTTTGGATTTTTGTCCACCTTAAAATAATGAGATGCATGGCATGAGATGGGATGTCAATGAAAGATCCTATCACTGATGAGCTATAGATAGCAAAGTGCAAAGGCTGTAAAGTTTGGAAGATTTAGTGTAAAAAATAACAATGTTTTATCTGGCAATGTGCTTAAAAAATAAAACTTGGAATAACTTCAAATTATTATTACCACTAATAATATACTCAATGGGAACAGGTAAATGATACATTAACTTGTGTGTTGTATTACTTCTGGATTAGTAGCTTTTATAGATGTCTTATTGATCTTTCATACATATTTTGATCCATGTATTGCCATTTTGACCTGAAATTGTTTGCCCGCTTCATCTTCGAGGTTTATTCTTTAGATTAGTTCCCTCTTTAAAGTATTATGGGAATTTTCTGTTATTTGATGGTTTATTTACTTGTTAGATCTCTTTTTTATGAAGAAGATGATGCACTAGATTATTATTACACCGGATGTAGTTTTGGTCAGATAATATACCAGCCCCTCACTTTTGTTTGAGATCACTTATGTGCTTCAGAACAGTAGTGATATTTATTCGCAAAGACCTTAATGGAGGTTGTCAATCAATATAAACTGGTCTCATATCGGTTTCTAGTTCAATATGTTACCTATGCACGTGTTAATCCTGGTCCAGGACTGCAATCTTCTAGACTTACTGGGGCCTTTGGTCTTCTCATGACTCAGTCACCAAGGCAGATTGATTTTGGCGTGATCCATTCTATTTAGCATAGTCATTCTTCAGAATTTACATCTGAAATGCTCCTCTTGGCGCTTCATGTCTAAGCTGTTCTATTGATCTAAAATTAGTAATGAGATGTAGAAATCCCATTTCCTCTATAATACTTTGTTGAAGGCGTATTCCCTTGTTTTTCTTATCCATGTTTACCACGATTCTGTAGATTTCAATGCTTTATTCAGTGCTTTTAGATGTTCATGATGCAAAGGTCATCATTTTAAATGACGAGCAGGTTGACATAAACCTCCATCAGTTCTTCAAAGGGTATTTAGAGGGTCGATTCGATGATTATGGTTGGCCTCAGATTTTCAAGTTGAAAGACTGGCCTCCATCTAACTTGTTTGAGGAGAGGTTACCTCGTCACGGTGTCGAGTTTATTAGTTGCTTGCCTTTCAAAGAATATGCACATCCTCAGAGTGGGTACTTAAACCTTGCTACAAAACTGCCCGAGAGGTCTCTAAAACCGGATATGGGGCCAAAAACATATATTGCTTATGGAGTTGCTCAGGAGTTGGGACGGGGAGATTCTGTAACAAACTTACACTGCGATATGTCTGATGCAGTATGTTCTCTACTTTGAATTTGTGATACTTGCTACCTTTTATGATTTTCCATATGAATTATTTTTTCATTGTAGGCCAGGTTTCACAGCTGTTATTTTGTTACTATATTAACTTTTAATTCTTTTGAGTCTGTCCTTTAGGTGAATGTGTTGACACATGCAGAAGCAGTGGTCCTCAAACCTGAGCAGGTTTTAACTATAAAGAAACTGCAAGAGAAGCATGCCCAACAGGATAAAAGAGAAATTTATGGCAATACTCAGATATTAAATGGAATGGAAGGAGAGCTGCAAAACAGTGAAAATGGAATATCCAGGTTGAACAAAAGAGCTTGTTCACCTGATGTGGATGAATTTAATTTGAGGTACAAAACCAAGGAATTGAAGGCTTCTGATCTTGGAGATGGAAATACACTAGATAGTAAACCAGTTGCAAATGTAACCCAGGAAACTCTGCTGTCTGAACAGAGGCGTGGTGCTGTGGAGGAAATTTCTTCTGAGGCAAACTTCATTAATAAATGTAGCCTCCAAGTTGAAATGTTGAGGAATAATGAGTCAGAAATGTCAAGTGATGATCAACAGGATTTGTTGGAAGCTTCTGAAGCAGGCAAACGTGGCCGAGATGAAGTGTATGAGAAAGAGGAAAGTAAGAGTACTTGCATACCTGGAATTATGTCAGAATGTTTTCAAGACCCTGAGGGTGCTGCTCTATGGGATATTTTTAGGAGAGAAGACATTCCGAAATTGGAGGAATATGTGAGGAAGCACTTCAAGGAATTCAGGCACATTCTGGGTAAACAATTGTCCCAGGTAATTAGTAATATGGTAAAACTAATGTGTGAGTAGGTAGGTTATGGGAGGCTGGAATGTTCTAGGCCTCTTTGCATTTGATTTTAAAGGACTAAATGAAGAAAATAGTTTGTTAGCCTTCACTACTTTATGAATCAGAAGCAGCTTAGACACACACACACACACACACACACACACACACACACACACACACACACATACTATGTGTCCATATCAGTAACATATGTCCACAATTTCTTTTATATGTGGAAGAGTATAATTTACTAGGTTGCGCCATTTGTTCCGGTTGCTGGGTATTAATCACATTCAAAGAGGCCCTTTGTCTGCTTGATATCTTTTACTTGTATTACCCAGAGATTTCTTGTTTACCACCTGTTGTCCTGCAGGTTGTCCATCCTATTCACGATCAAACAGTTTATTTGACTATGGAGCATAAAAGGAAGCTTAAGGAGGAATATGGTTTGTGTTTCTTCTTAATGTAGCTAATTTTCCATTGGATGGATAAAATTATGCGTTTGAGGCTCATCTTATATATTGTTCATGTTTGCATAGGAATTGAACCATGGACATTTGTTCAGAGATTAGGTGATGCTGTTATTATACCTGCTGGATGTCCCCATCAAGTTAGAAACTTAAAGGTAGGTGCAGTTTGTTTAACTATTGTTATTTAGTGATCTTGTGAAAGTTCTTTTTTTTTTTTTTGAGTGGTTAGTTGGATGCTTATTTCTACTTGCCATATTTTATTTATATCACATATGTTTCGTTGTTCGAATGACTTAGTTGCCAGTACATGGTAATTAAATTTGTGTCTTCCTTCATAGTAATCCATGACGAATGCATATCAAAGGATTGTTATCCAAATTTTACATATGTAATTACATCATTCTTTCCATTAGTGACCCCCATTGTTTTTGTTGAAATGTGTGAGAATTTGGGACTTGAAAGGGTGTAATTGACATAATTAACCTTAGCAATTGATGGTTGGAATAGTGTCGTCATCATCATCATTATCTTGAATGATAGAGTGCTTCAAATAGACAAATAATATATTGAATATTAAAAAGGGTGTTTTCAAATACACCACCTAATCTTCTTTGCACATCACTTTTAATTTACACACCACACATTTTGTTATAAAAAATTCACTTTTTCTCTACACGACAGTAAAAGTCTAATTTACCCTACCACTTATAAAAAAAAGAACAAAAAGAAAAAGAAAACAGAGAGAATTATCGGTTTGTTGTCGATTCTACCACTAAGTTACTCATTGTTTCGAGTTCGTCACCCCTACCACCAATTGCCAAAATGATTGCTATATTGATTAATTTTAGTCGGAATCTCATTGTCACAAAACATCCATTTTTTTTCAATTTTTCATTTTTCAGTTGAATTTTAATCCAAAATTAATAATAATCCATAAAAATTTAATATAATAAAAAATCTAAAAAAAAATATTTTCAAAATTTTCCATATTTTTTTTTGTTGAAAAATTGTGAATCCAAATTTAATAATAATCCATAAAAATAAAAGATTATTGATGAAATAATCAAAAAATGAAATGGCCTTACATAAGATTCTTAGAGACAAGCAATCAGAATACCTACTACAATTAGGTTATTCAGAATCCAGAAAAGTTGTATAAGTTTCTTGTTTTGAGAAATTCAATTACTTCCCACAATCCTAAAAATATGAAAAGAGTTTTTCTGGATGAAGGCAGACAAAAGGGATATCCCCATGTAAAACATTAGATGACATCTTGTTGATGAGAAAACAAGGTAGCATCTCCCACAAGTATTTTGGATCATGCATGTGACTGAGAAAGTGTATGTGGAACATCTAAAATTTAGCAACCCCATTTCATTGGGAAGTGAGAACAAGACATTTGAGGAATGATGCCATTAGAAGTGCATAAACTAGAAACAAATTGTTGAGTTTTTATTTCATAAAGCAAGAGGGTTGCCACCCGGAAGCGGGCCTTGTGTGCTTGGGCAGGAATTTCATCGGCCATTTGGCTTGGGTCACTCCTGGTTATTGTTTTCTATTTCATATCATTGTTTATTTCTCTCATCAAATATTTAACTCTATCGTGATTGGGGTGCGTTTCCGTTATATTCTTTTCCCCTGCAGTTGATGCATGTTGTGCATAGTTAAGAGACCGATTTCTTTTTACAAAACATGCTGGAGTCTTTCGTGGTTGATATTCTTTTCTTTAATAACATACAGAGAAAGAATTTCCTATATCGAGTTTAATTGTGGGATGGAATGGAAAAGGTGAAAGTGAACAACTGAATGACTAATCTAAGATATATAAAACCTAGACTTGCAAAGGTATTTCATGTGTCCAGTACCAATACATATCTAATTTTCCGTTAATTGTAATCTGCATTTTTATGCTGTACTTATGGTTGTTTTTTTTTTTTGTATAATAACAAAATTCTGTTAAGTCATAAATAAGATTACAATTCTTGAATCTACAACCTGCATCTTATTTGCTTCTATTATGGCTATTATTGTATCTCTTCTTTTTCTCCAGTCATGCACAAAGGTCGCACTTGACTTTGTCTCACCGGAAAATGTCGAAGAGTGTCTTCGATTGACAGAGGAATTTCGTGTTCTACCACAAAATCATAGGGCTAAGGAAGACAAGCTAGAGGTATACTTTCTTCTTTTCATGTTTGGCTTGTGGTTTGAGCCCAAGCCTTATATGTATTTAAGTTTGAAAGATTAATTGCATTTTCTTGTATACGTGTTTGCATGTACACTTGTGGGTTTGGATGAGTTTATGTATATAGGAGAAGCAGCATTTAGGTGCAGACATAGTTTTTTGTATTCTAGTTATGTTCCTGTTGCAATATGAGAAGGAAAAAGTGTTTGGTTTTATAATATTTGAAAGTACAATGTTGTCTACTTGGTACTCACATAATGCCATTGGTTGTTTCATTCAATCCTGAATAATAATTTTTTTTTTGGCAAAACCTAATGCCTAGATACATGTGTAGAACGTATTTGGCACCCATACCCAGCTAAAATGTGCATAGCTTTCTTTTTGCTAGTGATTGGGTTAATTGGCTTAAATATAATAACCTTTACTCTAATTTGTGATTGCAATATGACAAGCTTTGTTGGAAAATAATGGCGACATTGTAATTGTAATAGATTAAAAAGTGGCGTTGTAATTACTACGTTTTAAAAGTTGTGTTGTAATTGCAATTATGGTAAATGTTGTGATATTTAAGGCAATTAATCCGGTAATCTCTAGTGATTATATTATAACTTCTTGGAGAATAAATGTGGGTACCAGCATTAGGAATCTTTGTTGTATGAAGAAGATTAACTAGAAATTGGAAATCCTAATCTTTGTGTACAGGTGAAGAAGATGATTCTTCATGCTGTTGGAGAAGCTGTTAAGGATTTGGAGGATCTGTCAAGGCTCAACTAGAAACGGTTTGCTTTTTACTCTATCCTTTAAATTTATTGCTACTGCATCTGCAGAAAAAAAGTGATTTGATCTTTTCTGTTCCATCTTAGAACTAGATAGTGTAATATGTTGCTCATTCTTTGATGAGTTTTTTTTTTCCCTCTCTTTCTTGAGCCATTTTTTTATCCAGTAATAATTGTTAGGCCATTGACATGCAGTGTACATAGATTGAAATGAACATATAATCCCATTGGATCTTAAGTTTAAAGCAATCCAGTCTTGGAACATGAAACCGTCTGGCCGCCTGAATCCTTAGTCTTTGTTCTGCAGTTCCTTTGTGTTGATCACTGGTGTTAGTTTCTAGAAGTTGTGGCGAGTTTATTATTGAATGGGAATATTAATTGAAGGTGTCTATCGTAGTGACTAGTGAGACTAGCAATGAGGGAGACTGGGAGAGAGTATGTGGATGGGACAGTGTAGAGGGAGGTAGTATGTGACAGTAGGGGTACTTGGTAAGAAATGAACAGCTGACGATTGTGTTTAATGGAGAATTCTGGTGGAAAGAAAACATGCAAAGAGACTATTATCGGTCGGAGATGGCATAGTGAGAAGGCCAAGAATGGGAATGGCACCACTTTGAAAGAGAATATAATGTGAATGGTAAGGATGCTTTGTTGTTGTAGCGTTTACAGCATTTAGTGGGGCTGCTGCAGGTGGAAATGATTTTGTCTAGGGAGCATCTTCGCAGCAGTGTCTTTGAATTTGAACGTAGAGAAGCAGACATCCATCCAGCTCCTTAATTAAGTTCTTTGAGGCATATTTGTGAGTAAATATGTTTTCTTTAATAGTATGGGGTTTATGGAATTGCTGTACTTTATTTTTCAGACCTAGGTTCGTATTGTCGTTAACTTGGTACTTATTAGTCCAAAGTAGCTATCATACCCATGGGAATAATGATCAGCTCACTAAAAATTTCCATTCTCTAGCAAAATACAAAATGCTACCTTGCTATTTGTTTTAGCTGAGTTATACTCGACACAATTTCCTCAATTCATTTCCAACTGGTAGAACAAAATACAAGATTTGATTATCATTATGTGAACTTCCTAGCGTCGAACATGTTTAATACATCAGTTTAAGAGGTGGCTTATAGGAAAGAGCATAGAATTATTGTCTTTGGCCCTCCTGTGCTCATATTGTCGGACTTGGCTCGTTTAATGTGCGGTATCATGCGGGAGCATTGCAAATCATTTTAGTAATCTTAAAGGTTTGAATTAAAACATAACTGGGTGCATATTATACTCTCATCTGCATATGGTTCCTTCTAAAATGACTATTTGGCAGCTATGAGTGGGCTGCACCCGTTCCCCGTTGCATGTCTTGCCATCTGATTCGATTTTCTTTACAGGATCGACATTTTTTTTGGCATCCCGGAGTGCACCTGCTATTTATCTGTTGAAATGTATGTGATGTATGTAATTTAGATACTGAATCTAAGAACCAACAATTTGTTTCTTATTAATAGGCTCTCTGGTTGCCTCATTTGTTTAGTCAACTTTATTACAAGTGAAATATTTCCACAAAAGTATCTTGTTATTTAGCATCTTCTGTTTTCTTTGAACTCATGTAATAAAACACCTTATATTACTTGATTCAATCTGCGTTGTTGCTTTCTGGCTGGCTCTTTTGAATTGGTCTGAGACTCTATATTGTTTGCCAAATCATGTAGTTCTTGAAAGTGCATATATTTTGTTTTAGGTTTCGAGCAAGCATTTACTATACAGGAATGTTTCATGTCATGTTTCATATGACTAGGGCTGTAAACGAATCGAGCCAAGCTGAACATCCCGATGTTTGATCTCGGCTCGAGTTTAATTTGAGTTTTTTTTCCTCTTGTTCGAGCTTGGCTCGTGAAATGTTCAAACTTATCGAGTCCAAACTTGAATGCTTGAAGAAAAGCTCGTTAATTTACATGTTTGATTTCAAGCTCGAAAAAAAAAAAGCTTATTTAATTTACCCGTTCTAAATACTTATAATATTCATAAAGAAAATGTTCGATCATGCCCGAGTTCGAACATGTTCAAGAGCTGGCCCGGTTGAATATTAATCTGTTCGAGCTCGGCTTGTTTAGAAAATGAACCGGCTTTCAACGAGTTTTTTTTTAGTCGAGCGCCGAATAGCGCGCGAACGGATTAATTTGTTCATTTACAGCCCTACATATGAACAAAAAAACAAAGTGAATAGACAAATTTCGAGGTTATATAACTCATGATGTTCCATTGCATATTTCTATGTAATCCATATACGAAAGGGTACATATGATGTTAAATATATATATACTTGATGATTCACTGTCGTGATAATGGTTGAAAAACGAGATGGAATACTAATGCTATCCCACAAGGGAATCCGATTGTATTAAAAGAAATTAAGATGAAACAAGAAAATTGGTAGGCAAAACAAACATCGGATATACAGAATATCCATGTCAAAATGATAGCTCATTATTTATACATATCAAGATTCACCCCATAAATATTCAAAAAAAAAAAAAAAACCCCAGGAAGAAATTTCCTGGGAATTAATTGATCACACGATTGTGATCAGCCATCATGATGATCCCCCGCCGCCGCCTCACGACTCGGCGTAGCCGAGGCTGGAGCAGCAGAGCCACCTCCGGCCCGTGGAGGGCTTCGCCAACGACACATCCTTGCTAGAGAAGGAGGGCTTGTCGCTGGCGAGGCGGGGGGCGGGGTTGGCCCGTTTCTCGTTGCGGGCCCGGTCGAAGATCATCGAGTACTGCCCGGCGGCGGCCGGATTGTTGACGTCCCATGATCCAAACTTGGGCAATGCTTTCTTGTCGTTATCAGTCATGTTTGATATTTGATATTTGATATTTGATATTTGATTTTGGACGAGGAAAAAACGACGGATGAAGGCGAAAAACAACCAAAAGAGTGGTTTTACATAAATTTATGGAACCATAAATTCTCTCTTTGTCTCGCCCTCGTTTAATGTTTAATGTTAATATTGTTCTCTCCTGTGATTTTTGAGTGATGGCCTCTTCCTTTTTAATTTGTCTTTGAATATGCATGCATGGTTCTAAATATAGAGGGGTTCATCCGTTTTTAACTACATATCACAATATTTTAGCAAGTATTGATCGACCCCACAAAATAATAAATTAGAGAAAATACTGCCTATGATTATTTTTGAGATCGCAAAAACTTCTGTACATAAGATGTACATCAGACGGTCAATGTGTTGACCGGGTCAACAGTGACCAAAAAAATCGTTTTGACCGGGTCAACAGTGACCAAAAAATTCGTGAAAACGGGTGATACTTTTTAGGAATACAACTGATACTTTTTTTAATTTTGAATGATACATTTTAGTGTTTCGATTGATACCGGTCTTAAATGTTTTTTTCTTTATTTTTTTTTCTGGCCAATACTTTTTATTGATACAAATGATACTTTTGTACCTTTGAAATGATACTTTTCAGTATTATGAATGATACTAATTTTGACGGATTTTTTGGTCTAAGCATTGACCGGGTCAACACGCGTTGACCCGGTCAACTCGTTGACCTCTGATGTACATCTTATGTACATGAGACTTGCCCTTTTGAGATATGTCTGTTGTTTTCTTTGTCATAAATTAGTTTGTTTTGATACAAATGAAATACTCTAGTCCCGGATGAAGTCATCTGCTACACTTTGTGTAACACTTGATGCTACACAATTGAATTTATTAATTTTTTCTTCGAATGTTTAATTCAATTTCAATTTATTGTACTTTAATTTAATTTTACACTTATTAATTAGGGTTCATCATACCCAATTAGGGTATATAATTATTTTTTTACAAAATAATTAATTATTAATTAGAAAATGAAGTTTAATATTGAAAAAATAATTATATAGCCTGATTGGGTAGGATGAACCCTAAATAATAAGTGTAAAATTAAAATAAATCATAATAAATTGAAATTGAATTAAAAAATTGAAGAAAAATTAATAAATTCAATTGTGTAGCACCAAGTCCGCTCTAGCCCAAAGTTTTATATGCCAACTGTGTAGACGGTGACATTTATGTAAAAACTACTTTGAAATATGTGCGTCTCATGTGTTGCATGTCGATGTTTTTTTTAATATATTAATTGCTGATGATTCTTGATCTTACAACTCACTTAACAATTAATATATTTAAAACTCGACCATTTTGACTAATTAGCCATATAAATTAGAGTGGATGAATCTTGATGGTACTTTAAAACCATTGAAATAAATCTATATCAATACTTGCAGAAAAAGAGGCATATAAAATATGTAATTTATCTACGAAAATCGAAAAATTCTACTATTGATATTGAACAAAACAATATTTTTTGAAAATTAAAATGTGTATAGCTTGTTGGTTTATTGACACTATTTTTTTTTCCCTTCTTTAATCTTGTTGAGTGGGGAAGTTTTTCTTCTTATTCTTTACTTGCACTTCAACATACAGGCTTTGACTTTGCAATTAAATCTTGTTTTTCTCTCACTTCAGTTTTCACAGTCGTTTTGATTAATTCTTCTTTATGATCTCTTATTTGGCTTGGGGTCTTCAATTGAAACACTTGTTATTTTTAAGAAATTACAATTTGATTTTCAATATTTGAAGATTTTAACAAAAATAACCCGATATTTTACTAGTTACAATTTAATTCCAAACGTTCAGATATTTTGGGTAATTAAAATTACCATTTTGGTCGTTTTTATTTGCTGAAACTATTACAGGTGAAATCTTTCTTATTTATGTAATTCTTAACTTTAAGACCTTAACTAGGGCAACACGATTATTGATCCATGCATAACGGTGATTATAAGTTATAACTAATTTGAGTTTAGAACATAAAATTTATTAATATTATATAGATAATTCGTTTTTTGCATCTCAAAATTGTATTACATTCTACATTAATAATTGTAGATTTTGTATTTATTTTCAAGGGCCAATTCATATGATTGATCATTGATGTAGTTTTTTCATTATTGTCATCAAAGGTGACATGCATGCTTTAACTAAAGTTTTATATTTTCATCTTTTGTATTTCATACTTCATTAATTTTGCTTTCCTTTTATAGAATTTTAATTAATTTATTGAAAAGTTAATGTCGCTTTGAAATTTCTAACAAAAATATCCGACCGACCATCAACAATTAGATACCCAACCTTTCTCAATTTTTTAACAATCATATCCTAGGGTTCGATTTCAAAACTATAATTGAGGCTGGAATCGAACTCAAATGAAAACACATTTCATTTGAAATCGTCTATTGCACATTCGATTTTTTTTTTCTTTCTTGATTTCAATTTATTATTCCTTAGTTCAATTTAACATTTATTATTTAGGGTGCATCCTACTCAATCATTAGGATTTAATATAATTTTTTAGTATTTAATTTTTTAAATAATTAATTAATAACTAAAAATTTAAAATTAAATAATAAAAAATTACAATACATTTTAACTGGGCAGGATGAATTATAAATAATATATAGGTGTAAAATTAAACTAAAACATAAGAAATTGAGATCGAAGAAAAAAATTGAAAAAAAAACTAAAAAAATCAAGCGTGTAAAAGGGAATGTAATACCAAATATGTAATTGAGGATTTCAGCTCATAAATAAATAGTCAAAAATGTTGTTAGAAAGCAGCTACTCTATCTAGAACCAGGGACGGACCTAGGGGGGCTGGTGTCAAATTTTGTCCATTTTTTTATATATGTGTATATATAATTTATTATATAAATTTAATATTATTTGTATTGTAATATTATTTTTCATCCCCCAAATTAAGGTCATTAATTACATTTCGCCACCAAGTTAGAATTCATGCGTCGGTCTCTGTCTAGAACACATATGAATAACTGTTAAATGCAGTTTAGAATTTTTTAGATCATTGCGTGGCAAAGTTGAAATGTATGATAGTATATATATATATATATATATATATATATATATATATATATATATATATTTCTCAATAGAATCACAGAAAAACAATATTCTATTATTAAAGATCACGAAACAACTGAATCATCAATACAAGATCTTGATTTGATGCAACATTAAACGTACCAAACCAAGATTTATTATAGGAAATTAAACTGCACATTTTCATGCAGGCGCACACACACACACACTAGTTGACATTACCCGTCCACGTGAGAGATTGCAAATGCTCGACAAGATTCTGATCAACCTGGAATGCTTTGGCAAGAATCTCCGGAGGAACCGACGGCTCGGATCCGAAGATGGACTTTCCGATGGTCATGACTCCCGGATTCTGGCTATTGAAAGCAGCAATGGCGACTGCCTTAGTTTTTCCGATGTTATGCTGGAAATGAGTCATACCTCGAGGGAACACGAAAACGTCTCCCGGGTTCAAGATCTTCGAGAAGAGGGGGTTCTTGTCGTTGGGATTGGGAGGGTTCGATGTTATTAGACCAGCATAGAGCGTGCCTTCCAACACCAGAAATATCTCCGATCCACGAGGATGCTCGTGGGGCGGATTTAGGCCGTCGGGAGCGAATTCGAGATAGGCAATGGCGACACCCTGAGTGTTGAGGCCTGCTAGAATTTCATCGTAAACCAATGTGATTTTTGACCCCAATGGGTTTGTTATCGGTTTAGGAAAGCTTACGCCTCCCGGGTAGTAGAAATCGTCTGCTGTCACAGTTTTCGGGTCTTTGCAGATCTTCCCATTCACAAATACTGCAATAGAAAGAATAGCTCATGCATGCACTTTATATAATCATTAATTTTCACAACATTTCGCATAATTAACCCTCCGATGTCCCATTCATATAGGTTTATTTTCCTTTTTTGAATATTCCAATATATAGGCTGGTTTTTGTAAATATTTAACTCATTTATTAATATATACTCTTTTAAATATGCTTACATCATTAAACATTAATTCATTATGATATATATATATATATATATGGACGTATTAGGAAGTTTACTTATTTAATTCTCATTTCCAATAATTTTATTAAATCTAGCTAGTGAAAAATCCAATCAGCAAGGAATAATAACGTAAAAACAAACACTGAAATTAATGAACATGATAAAAATATTAATTACCTGCAGCTTTAGTGTCGTTGACTGCAATGCAGAAATCCTGCAATGGATCAGGATCATATGCATCTGCTAACAATGAAGAAAAGACTACAATGGTTAAAAATAACAGCAACTGTTGAAATATTCCAGATTTCTTCATGATAACGAACTCAAACTAGTCTGATTATTATTATTTAATTTATTTTTTTATTGGAGGTTGCAATGAACGGTGAGAGAAATTGGTGATATTTATAGTTGCAATTCTCTGCTTAATCATTTTTTCATTGATATCTCTCTAGGCAAAAATGATTTGGTCTTCGATCTCCACAAATATTGAAGCCGCCTCAATTATTGTTCTTGTATTATATTGCTATCTTAATTTGGTATATTTACACAATTAATCAAACACAATCTTACATATTTTCACTCTAATTATGTAATTAATAACATAATTAAATATGTTGCTTGCTTAACTCCGTCCGTTTGTGACGGCGGGTCATGAGTCGTGACATGCCAACCATCTATTGGGTCACATATATACACTATATTATATATATATATATATATATATAAATATACTATGTATATATATATATATATATATTTTTTTTTTTCAAAAATATTTGTTCAAGCTCTCTCCCCAAGCGAGAATGTATGTCAACTCATGTCGGATCAGTTTATATCGGATTATTCGGTTGTAGTCAATTTGGACTAGTATTTTATCAAGTTAGAAAATTTCAACTTTAATTCTTAACTATTTTTTATTTCGGTGTTAACATGTTGGGCTAGTAAATTTACGAATACATATTTAATATGTATAAATTTGTTGATCGATGTATGTCTACATTTGTAGTTTTTACAAATTAACGTACACTAAATAAAGCACCAAAATATATCTAATTATTTCTTTAAATTTTAATAATTATATTTTTAAGCTTTAATTAATTAATGGAGACTTATCAATCCAATGCTTGAAAGTATCTATCGATACAGATCTCGAAAGATGGATTCTATCGATTCAAGGCTTGAAAGATTTAAAATTATCGATAGGCTTAAAGATGTTAATCTTCATTCAATGGAAGGTGACGTGACCGTACGTTAAATATCAATATCATCTTGACACATCATTGTTTATCCTAAATTAAATGAAATAAAAACAAACACAAATTTAAATTAATTACCTTAATTTAATTAAGCATATACATGGGTTTCCGTCAATTCAATATCTGCTTAATTCAACCAGAGAGTCTTAGTTAGGTGTTTAAATTAAATTTAGTATTTAACTGTACGTAATATAAATTTTTTGGTTTCCAGTCACAAAAATGAATTGATATAGTTAATATGAACATGTAACAATGCTAAAATGAACGAAATATTGAACAACACATATGTTATATATTACAAGTAAATTTACATATTAGTCTAATGCAATTTCGCTATTTTAAATTAATAGAATCAAAATAATATATACTAATATGAAGATATACACACACACACACGCATGATATTAAGCCTGTTTGGACAAGATCGAGTAGATATATATACTAGGATGGTTGACCTAGGGGAAGTTCTCTTGTTATTTTGTATATTAATTAACATGTGATTCTCGTTTTAATATGATATTTCTCTATGAATTGGCTTCTAGAAATGTCAAATTTGGTTCGGGTTTCTTTCTAATTTTTCTTATACAATTCTCGATTTACAATGAAAAACAATGAAGTTTATATATAAGTATATCCAGTGGCGGAGCCAGAATTTTTGGTCAGGGGTCCAACTAACATTAATACGAAAAATATTATATATTATTTTTAAGATTAAAATATAAATTAATTACAATTTTGATAAAGTTGTTATATGTTAACACAATTATATTTTAGTATTAAAGATAAAAAATTAATAAAATCAAATATCTATTTTCTTAATGAGAGTTATAATCAATCATAAACCTAAAGACAAATGAAGAAGAAATACAATATTCAAGGCTGAATTCAAAGAAAAAGAAAAAAAAAACTACAATTTCACAAAATAGCATCAAATTTAAGTGTAAAGTGAGTCTTTTGTAAATTGAAATTTAATTTCGACAAAGTAAATAAATAAGATTAAATTTTAAACACGAAACGAGTTCTATTTATATGTAGTTTGAGCTAACAACTAACAAAAAATAGGAACGTTTAATTAATATTTAATAATAATGTTCTAATAATTCATATAATAAAAATAAAATGATAATTAAGAAATAAATTAAAACAACTAATTTATGATATAAAAAAATAACTTAAATCTTTTTTTTTTTGACGAGCTCACCATAATAATTCCATGACCCTAAACTAAAATTCACATATTAGACAAAAAAATAAATAAATATCAACACTACCAAATTATAATTAATAATAAATTAGCACAAAAATATAGTACCAAAAATTCAATTAAAAAAGAGGAAATTGAAAGTGGGTTGATGACTGACGGGTTAAGTATTTGCTGTCCAAATGAACTAATGGATAATATACTTTTCTAATTTTTTTATATAGTTATTGTGAAATGACGATAATACCCCTAGTAATTCTTCAAAATTTCAGGGGGTCCAGTAACCCCTGGCACCCCTCTCCCTCCGCCCCTGAGTATATCCAATGCTTGCGGGGATGAGCATGCATGAACATGAGTATCGTTAGAGCAGAAGAAATTATTTGCCGATAAACTGATTTTCCTCGAAAGAATAAATCAGAGTTGCCTTTGTCAACATGGGTATCATTAGAGCAACTCCAATGCATAACACGTATTTGGGACAGATTCTGCCGTCTGGACCAAATAAGTGCAATTTCAGCATCAATGTTTTTGTCAACTTTAACAATTTGCACAAAATATCACACAAAATAATAAAATTCTCGAAAAGATTCTATTTTATCTTATAATATAAATATCAATTTTCTTAATAATGCGCAAATGCAATAATTTAGTGCTTTTTTTATAATGGTAATTATTCAAAAATTAATAACTATTAATTATATAATTTTAAAAAATATATATAATATTAAAATATTATATATATTATTTGATTATATTTTAATGAAATTATTTATTTATAATTTATATACTTAATAATGATTTTTAATAATTCATTAAATAATATGGGACACATCACCACCACATCAACACTAATTTGGTGTTGTACCAATCCGAGGTAGAATTTTGGACAGAATTAGAGAGAAAACATGTCCAAATTGTTTTGGTGCATCATTGGAGTTAACCTCATGACTGTTTTTGCCGATACACCGATTTTCCTCTAAAATTCGATGATTTAAAGCTTAATTAAATGCCAATTTCCTATAACATTATGGCTCAAACCGCTAAAATGTAATTAGAGCACTAATATTAGGGGTGTCAATTTTGGCCCAGTTCGAAATTCAAAAAAATTAGAACCGAAAGCCTGGCCTGAAAAATGAATGGCCCGAATGGGCCGAGACGTATGGCCCCAAAACTTGAATTTTACACTGTGTCCCGCAAGCTGCTCAGCCCGTTTTTCAGGCCGGGCCTCCTATATTGAGACCCGAAAGAGTTTATTTGTATGTATATTATGTAAATTTAACTTTTCTCAGAAATAATTTGGATAAACTATATTTTGATATTGTTCCGGTGGGGATGGCCTAGTGGTGGAGTGAGATTGCTTGGAGACCAAAGGTCACGGGTTTAAATCTCCTCAATACCACATGTCGGGTGTGTGAGTGTAAAAAAAAAAAAGCTATATTTTGATATTAGTCTTAAAAGAAATTAAATATTACGTTAACTGATCTCGATTCTATGTCTAACTTAATTGAAACTAGACTTCCGTGGCTTTCCAATGGTATATGTCTCAGTCTCTAATTCGTCTTGAGTCGATTGTGAAAAATCTCCAAAGTCAGACTATGTGTTCTGTTTCGGAAATTCGTGGCAGTTCTGCCACCTTTCAGTAAATCGGCTATAACTTTTTCGTTAGTTATCATATTGAGTCATTGTAAATTTTGTAAAATTCTATACTTCTGTGGCTTTCCAACAGTATAGGGCGCAGCCCCTAAGTCTTCCTGAGTAAATTTTGATAAATCATCAAAGTCAGCTGTTGTGCAGATTGCTCAACAAATTTTCAGTTTTCAAATCACCTTGTTCGAAATCAATTTTAAAAGGATATTTTAGCTCCTTGGATGATGCTAAGGAGTGTCCTTATCAGTTAGTAGCTAGGGTTGTGAGGAACCTTGAGCTAAGATCAGTTTTAATGATGGATTTAAATTGTGTCGTTTATAATCGCACGCCAAGTGTTCGATTTATTCTCGAATGAGATAATGTTAAAAGGGTCTTTTTGTTTTAATAAACTCCCATAGGACTATGATATGATTGATTCTCATTTATGTGAGACTATGTAATTGCGAGAGTCTTGACCTCGTGGAGGTTCTAAGACGAATTTTGATATTTGTAGATCATTTGCTGTAAGACGTAATCATTGTGGTATTGCTCAATTCCATAGAAACTGAAAAGCTTCGACTATTATAGTCAAAAGGTGAGCGTATACTATCTTTCTCAAAATGCTATGTTTGAATTATTAAGCTCGTTTTGAAACAAATGTGCATATATGATTATCTGTGTAAAATGATTCGTTCTGCTTGCTGTGGTTGTCGGAGTCTCATATACCAGCGCTGTGTCAATGTGAGTAGCTATAGTCTTGCTTGGTTTGAGTCGCACCTAATCCCTTGCTGTTCTCAGCTAAAAGAACTTTTAATTACCTTGAGGGTTTACTCGGTAATTGCGCATGATGATGTAGTGGTGGTTGCGGGTGTCGTACTTAGCTCACTTCAGGGTTTACTGGTGAGTGGATCCATTTCAGGGTTTACTGATGGATCAAGGTTCACTTCAGGGTTTACTGGTGAACACATTCATGTAAAACGTTTTGATGAACTTAGATGCATTTCCCTTTACAAAACCTTCTAAGATTCATCTGCATACTCACAGATAATTATTTTATCAAATGCTTTAGATAACTCGATTTTTCTCAGAAAACCCACTGAGTACATTAGTACTCAGCCCAAATATTTTCTCAAATGTTTTCAGGACAATGAGCTGGAGCGTGGAGACGATGAGTTGTGATGGGGCTTATATGTGTACTTTTGTAGCTAACCCATTGTCTTGGCTCGTCTTAACCCCTGATTATCGTACTATTTCTTTTGATATTTCTTAGCTTCCGCAAAAGCAAAAACTCATGTTGGATATATATATGTAACTCTGAATTTGTTACGATGATCGTATTCTATTATTGAACTAATTTAGAATTGTTCCTTGAGAATTATCCTCGAAATCCCCTTTCTTTCCCCTCTTCTAAATCCCTACCCCCGTGGCGCTCATTTCCACGGTCTTTCGGGACCGGGGCGCTACATCTTCACTCCATAAATTAATTTTATTTTTTAATTAATTATTAATTCACTAAAATATCCTTATTAAAAACAATAAAATAAAAAATGAAAATTGAAAAATCAATTAAAAAATAAACTGATGTCAACTCTTCTTTATCTTTTCACAACTTTCTTCATCCTCTCTCATCTCCCTACATTGCCGCCGTCGCAACCAATTCTCAATCCAGAAACTGAAATTGTTCCTGACATTCATCTCCCGACGACACCCTCTTCACACCGTCTCGTCATTGAGTTCTTGAACATGAGGTTTATGAGCCCTTGATTTTCATGGATTTCATGCATTTTGAGGTATAGTTGGATGGTACTTATTGTGCATTGTATGGATATATTGAGAAGTTGCGCATAGTTTTTCATATTTTGTGCAGTATCATATTTTTGCTCATTTTGAAGGGATTTATTGACAATTATTTTATAAGATTCAATTATTCTTAGAAGTATCTAAGAAGATAGATAATCGAGTTAAGAGCGCGTTGCAAAAGGAATCAAGTCAATAAGATGAGAAACGAATGAGAAATGAGCAAAACGGTGCAGTGAGTCGAGTGACGAAGAAGAGTATGGACCGTGCTCCATGGTGCACCTGTCTCGACGAAGAGGCATTTTTTTTGCACAATTAAGAGCACGGACCGTGCTCCAGTGAGCACGGACCGTGCTCATATCGACGACTTCCAACAGATTTTCTTTTGGTCCAGGCTCTCTTTCCTTCTGTGGATTTCAACTTCCTTTGCTATTCAAGAGCTAATCATTGACGAATTTTGGACTTTCTTTTCATTATATTTCAGTTTTATTTTAGATTACAATTGAATTTTACTGATTTCCTCTACAATATTGAAGATTGAAGTTTTCTTTTACATAATTCAACTACGGTTCTTTTAATATTTTACAATTTCAATTATATCTGCTATTTTCTTCACTTATTCCCTTATTTTAGATTTCATCATGTATGAGTAGTTCTTATAATTAATTCTAGAGTTTGTAGCATGTATGAAATTATGTAGTGATTTAATTATTAATCAATTTTCCTTCTGATTATCGTGTTTAAATGTTCAAGTTTAGATTTCTCATGCATGATTAAAGTCATTGTCATTATATGCTAGCTAATTAATTTGAGTCCTGACGGAGATAATTAATTAGTGTGATTAAATTGAATGTTTTGATACACTTACTTGTGATTTGTAGGACGCTTTAAATCTGTTGATCTATTCGAAGTTACCAATTAATCTAGAGACGAAAGTAGTGGATAAATTGTTAATCTATTTTTACCTTAAGACCTGACGGAGATAGGTAATTGGAATTGTGACCCTCTACCAATAATTGGATTAAATTAGAAGTTGATGAAATTAAATTAATATATAATGCATTCATGTGTATACATTTTCCAGGATTAATTATTTTTGTTTAATTGATAGTCAACGTTTTAGCCTTGTTTAATTTCCATTTGTTTTGATAATTGAGTTTAGTAATTTAATTTTAATTATCTGCCTAGAAATAATTCATTTAAAAAATTGGATAGGAACATGTTAGCTTAGTACTTGGTGTAAATCATAACTGCAGTCCCGTGAATATGATACTCATTTTACTAACTTTATTACATTGCAGTTAAGTGTATAAAAAATGGAGCATCAGAGGTTTGTCAATCAGGTCCACTGCCGTTCAATTTCCGTAACAGAAGTGACATTTTTCGTCCATGGCCATCTTTAAGTTTTCAGCTATGCTATTGGCGACGCAACTTGTCATCTCCGGAGTCATCGACGTGAGAAGAGAAGAAGATGATGAAGTCAACAATATTTGGATTTTTTTTTCAATTTTTATTTAATTATTTATTGTTTTATTTTTAATGCAGGGTATTTTAATAAATATATAATTGATTTTAAAAAAAAATTAATTTGTGGCGTGAAGAGTTAAAAATGTGGTGAATATAACACATCATCATCATCATTATTATACAAATGAAAACTATTTTTAGGTGACAAACGTAGAGTACTACAAATATGTGCATAAAAAATAAAATAAAAAATGTTACAAATCTCAAATTTCCAAGTAAAAAAAAATAACTATGATTACAAAAAATTGTTAAAAAAACAACGGTTATAATTTAAACTGTCGTGAAAAAAAAAGTAAAAAAAAAAAAGTAGAAAGTTTACAACAGTAAATATCTATACTGTTGTTTATTAACTAAAAACTGTTGTCTATTGTTAAAAATCTGTTGTCTAAAATATAATTATTAAATCGTATGATAGACAACGGTTTATAATAGAATCGTTGTCTATCACACGATTTTGCCTTAATATATGTATAGATCTCTCTAGGCAGAAATGATTTGGTCTTCTCCACAAATATTAAAGCCGCCTCAATTATTGTTCTTGTATTATATTTGATATATTTACACGATTATGTCTCTTAATTGAAGCTGGTAATTAACTTTGGACATATAAAATCAAACACAATCTTACATTTTCACTCTAAATATGTAATTAATAGCATAATTAAATATGTTGCTTACTTAACTCCCTCCGTTTGTGACGGGCTGACGGCGGGTCATGAGTCGTGACATGCCAACCATCTATTGGGTCACATATATATACGATATATATATACATGCGCGTGTATATAATATAATATACATGCGTATGTATGTCAACTCACTGTCGGATCGGTCTATATTGGACTATTCAGTTTCAGTCCATTTGAATTAATATTTTAAATGCTAGAAAATTTCAACTTTAATTCTTAATTACTTTCGATTTTGGTACTAGCATGTTGGGCTAGTAAATTTACAAAAAAATATTTAATATATATAAATTTGTAGATCAATGTATGTCTAAACTTGTAGTTTTTACAAATTAACGTACCTAAATAAAGCACCAAAATACATTTAATTATTTCTTTAAATTTTAATAATTACATTTTTAAGCTTTAATTAATTAATGGAGGATTATTAATCCAAGGCTTGAAGGTATCTATCGATACAGAGCCCGAAAGATGGATTCTATCAATTTAGGGCTTGAAAGATTTAAAACTATTGATAGGCTTGAAGATGTTAAATCTTCATCCAATAAAAGGTGACATGACTGTTAAATATAAATATCATCTTGACACATCATTTTTTATTCTAAATTAAATGGAATAAAAAAACACAAATTTAAATAAATTACCTTAATTTAATTAAGCAGATATAAGGGTTTCCATCAATTCAATATCCGCTTAATTCAATCAGAGAGTCTTAGTTAGATGTTTAAATTAAATTTAATTAGTATTTAATTGTACGTAATATAAGTTTTTTGGTTTCCAACCACAAAAATGAATTGATATAGTTAATATCAAATGAATTGGATATTATTAGTAGCACCAAAAAGAAAAAAGAACCATTACAATTTTTTTCCCTTTTTTTTTTGTAAAAACCATTACAATTTTCAACCTAATCCAAACATGGGTAAAACCGAACAGAAAAAACCCAAATAAAAAATAAATACAAAATATCAATCATTATCACTAAGTTGTGATGTTCTCGGCTACCTCTCTTGAAGTTTTAGTCTTCCTTCTACCTATTTTGTAAATAAGATTGTTGATAATGAAATGTATTACTGAGATCTTCAATAAAGTTATAATCTTGGCACATAAATGTAACAGAAATGGGAGATAATTATGGAAGAAATAGGAGAAAACTGGAGAAGAAACGGTAGGGAGAAATTAGATAATTCTTTTTTCATAATCGACAACTAGGGTAACATGGTATTTATATCCCTTTACACAAATAGGAACCACAAGAGAGTACAAAAATACCCTAGCTAATAATGGACTATAGTCCTTGCTTTAATTAAAAACTTGACCCAGTTAATTAAATAAACACGGCCCACGATCAACCCATCTTTTCTTGCTCGCCGGATCTGACCCACTTCGGCCCGGTTGCAGTTTGAGTAGTCAAAGTTAACTCAATCCCTAATTCTACCTCTGATTTCCCCTCTTTCGTTTGCCCAATATCCAACCCTAAAAATCGGGTCTTTTCCCTCTCAATCAACTGCACCGTCTCCACCTTTACCCCCGGCTCCGGAAATGCCTTCTCCTTTCCTTCTACATTAATCACCTGACACGGGCTTACAACATTACCCCCCCAAATTGTGATCCTTGTCCACAAGGGTCAGAATTTGGGAACTTCCGTTGAATAAACTTCTTGTCTTCCCAAGAGACCAGAGTAGCTTCGTCCTATTCCCACTATACCAAAATCTGCTCCACCATCACACGACTACGAAGTATGGATTTGGAATCCAAAATGGCGCAAGGAGCAAGGTGGAACAACCCGTCAGTGGTGACTACTGGCAACTTTGGTAAGGCTACAACTCCCTCACTAATTTTCTTTTTAAGAAGGGAGACGTGGAAAACGGGGTGGACATGAGACCCCTCCGGTAGCTCAAGTTTGCATGCTACCGGTCCAATGCGCTCCAAGATCTTGTATGGTCCATAGAATTTAGAGGATAACTTGAGATGCTTTCTGAGCTGGACCGAATTTTGTCGGTAGGGTTGGAGCTTGAGGTAAACCAAGTCTCCAACCTCAAACTGTTTATCCTTCCTGAATTTGTCTGCATAGGTTTTCATTCTATTTTGAGCTGCCTATAGATTCTCCTTTAGGTGTTGCATCATCTGCCTTCTGTCTTGTGGAATGTCCTAGGCCTTAGAATTAGAGGTGTCTAGATATTCTCCCAAAGTGAGGTAGGGAGGTGGGTATCCATAGAGAGCTTGGAAAGAGGTGGATTTTAGGGCAGAATGGAAATTAGTGTTGTACCAATGTTCTGCCAGAGTCAACCACTTGTGCCTGTGTCTTGGGCTATGTGATGTCATACACCTTAGGTAAGCCTCCAAACATTGGTTGAGTCTCTCTGTTTGACCATTTGTTTGGGGGTGGTAGGCTGAGGAGAAGTTTAAGGTCGCTCCCATAGCTTTGAATAATTCTCTACAAAATTAGCTAGTGAAGATCTTGTCCCTGTCTATGATGATGTTAGCTGGTAGGCCATGCAGTTTGTAGATAGTGTCTAGGAACAGCTTAGCAATAGTCTGGGCAGTAAAGGGATGTGATAGGGCTAGAAAATGCCCATATTTGGTCAATATGTCGATTACTACCAAAATCACATCTTTCTCATTGGACTGAGGTAGCCCTTCAATGAAGTCCATGGTAATGTGGCTCTAAGGTTGATCAGGTATATGAAGGGGTTGCAGAAGTCCTGGAGTGGCACCTAGCTGGTTTTTGTTTAGTTTGTATATATCACAGGCCTTAATCAAGTCAGCCACCTTGGATTTCATTCCAGGCCAAAAGAAGGATGCTTTTAACCGCATATATGTACCTTGCACCCCTGAATGTCCACCATAGGGGGAGTTATGCATAGCAGAGAGGATTTTGGTCCTTATGTCTAGCCCAACTCCTACTATAACCCTGCCTTTGTATCTGAATAGGCCATGTGTTTGAGTGATCTTGGAATCAGGGCTGGAGTTTGTAGAGAATGTGTCTTGGAGCTTAGCAATGTAGGAATCTCCTTCATAGCTGTTCAACACCTCTGATCTTGTACCCACATTGGTGTAACAGTAGTAAGGGCATGACATGTCTCCTCTGATCCAGGCCTCCTAGAGAGAGCATCAACAACCTTATTCTCAGTCCCTTTCTTATACAGAATGACATAGTCAAGGCCAAGCAACTTAGTGATCTATTTTTGTTGTAGGGGAGTCATGAATTTTTGATCCAACAAGTGCTTGAGGGCCTGTTGATCTGTCTTGATTATAAATTTATTCCCCTTCAAGTAGTGTCTCTATTTCTGAATAGCCATAAGAACAGCCAGAAATTCCCCTTCATAGATGGAAAGGGACTGATTCCTTAGGCAGAGGATTTTGTTGAGGAAGGAAATGGGCCTCCCCTTTTGTATAAGCACATCCCCTATCCCAGTACCACTAGCATCCATTTCTATAGTGAAGGGCTGGGTAAAGTCTGGTAGGGCAAGAACAGGAGCTTGAGTCATTGCCACCTTTAGTGCATTGAATGCCTTTTCTACCTCAGGCCCCCATGTGTAGCTGTCTTTCTTTAATAGAGCAGTAAGGGGTCTGCTAATGGCCTCATATCCCTTGATAAATTTCTTGTAATAGCTTATCAAGCCCAAGAATCCCCTGAGCCGTTTAACTGTCCTGGGAACTGGCCAATTCACCATGCACTCCACTTTTTGAGGGTCAATGGCTACTCCCTCTCCATTAATGATATGCCTCAAGTACTTTACCTGCTGCTGACCAAATTGACACTTAGACTTCTTGGCAAATAGAGAGTGGGATCTGAGTGTTGTTAGAACTTCTCTTAGGTGGAGTAAGTGGTCTTCCCAAGTCTTGCTGTACACCAATATGTCATCTAAGAAAACTAGGGTGTGTTTTCTGAGGTAGGGCCTGAAAAATTGATTCATAAGAGATTGGAATATGACAGGAGCATTACACAATTCAAAGGGCATAACAAAGAACTCACAGTGCCCACTATGAGCTCTGAAAGCAGTCAAATGTCTGTGTGAGGGTTCCATGAGTATTTGGAAGTAGCCTGATCTCAAATCCAACTTAGAAAAGAATTGTGAGCCATGTAGTTCATCCAGTAGGTCATCTATTATAGGAATCGGGTAATCATGTTTGATAGTGAGACCATTCAAATACATGTAATCAACACACATGTGCCAAGTGCCATCTTTCTTCTTCACCAACAAAATAGGAGAGGAAAATGCACTCCTGCTGGGTTGTATGATACCAGAATCCAGTAGCTCTACCACTATCCTTTCAATCTCATCCTTGTGATGATGAGATGTTCTATAGGGATAGAGCTGCTTGGGAACACTGCCAGATTTGAGTTGAATATGATGTTCAATGCCTCTGGTAGGTGGCAGGCCCTTAGGCTCTTTAAAAACATCACTATACTCAATGAGTAAGGTGTCCAGTTGTGGGTTGTCAGAATAGGTGGGGTTTTGCATAATGACCAAAAACATCTCTTCTATCCCTTATTTGCCCATGGTATGTATCATCTTATACAGAGTATGATGAGTGATCATTTGACAGTCAAAGGCAGTCTTGTTGGCATACATCTTAAGCTTTTTACCTTCCCATCTGATTGTAACTGCCATCTTGTCATAGTCTAGTTCAGTTGGGGTACAGACGCTGAGCTAGTCACTCCCTAAGATAGTGTCATAACCCTCATGCTGTAGAAGTCTCAGAGAGTGTATAAGTTGGTGACCTTGCATCTCCCAAGCAAACCCCTCAGCTTGAGATGCACTAACCAACCTCTGCCCATTTACAACTTGGATAAGTAGGGGTGAGGCTGAAGCAACTTCATAGCCTAGAAGATGTGCTATGGATTCTTTGATGAAGCTCAGAGTGCTTCCAGTATCTATGAGGATTTGGAGAGGGTGCCCATGGCTGTTATCAGTGAATCTCAGGGTGGTGGCCCCTTTCTCACCCTTTAAGGAGTTCAATGTAACATGAACTTCTTCTAGTTCTGGCTCTTGTAGTAAGAACTGATCAGGATGATCAGTAGGATTGAGCTGGGAGAACTTAGCTTCCTCTTCTTCAGTCATAATCATGTAGTTCACTCTGGTCCTGCATCTGTGTCCCCTTATATACTTCTCATCACAATTATAGCATAGATCTTATGCTCTCCTTTCTGCCATTTGCTCTGATGTGAGAAATTTGACAGGTGATTTTTGGGCGGGGTCCCCTTTTCAGAGACAATAATAAGAGGAATTGGACCTGGTGGATGGTACCTGGTAACACCACTAAGATGTGGTCTATTTCCTGCCTTGATTTTCCTGGTGAGTGCTTTAATGGACACCAACTGATTTTGTCCCAGTTCAATTGCTTGCTCTAGAGTAGTAGGGTTGAATACCTTGGCTGCAACCCTTAACTCCTCACTGAGCCCACTTAAAAAACTTGCTACATAATAGGCATTGTTATCAAAGAGTGTCATACATTCCTTTAATTCCTCAAACTTAGACACATAATCAGTATAACTGCCTGTGTGTCTTAACTTGTTGAACTCTGCCACAATATTTGTCTCTCTGAGGTCTTCAAACCTAGCAGAGGCAACATCCACAAATTGCTTCCAAGTAAGGTTGTATAGTTTAGTACTAGATGACTGAAACCACAGGGCTGCCTTATCCTCAAAATGCATGGTGGCTAAGGCTATTCTTTGGTTATCAGGAATATTAGGAATCATCCTGAAATAACTGTTGCATCTCAAAATCCGAACCCTAGGCTGCAGTCCATCAAAGCAGGGGAAATCAATCTTGGGTAGAGGGGTTATGGCCTGTAATGGGTGAGGATCACTTAGCTGTCGATTACCCAGAAAGGTGTGAGTTCTAGAAGAAGAGTGTCCCTCAAAATAAGTGCTGGGAGGTTTCCCTAAAATAGAGTCACCCTCAGCAATCCCTTTACCTTTGTTTTGTGTCTGAAGTGAATTAAACAACTCAGTCAAGTGATCAAGCTTACCTAAAATTCCCTCTTGTGCTTTAGAAACAGATTAGATCTGCTATTTTAGCCTAGATTCAGCAGCATCTCACTTTAGGCTTTCAACTTGAAAATTCTGATCTAACACTCGTTGTGTTTCCTGCAGCTCCTTCAATCGGGTATTCTCAGTCATGGCTAAGGATTGGTGGCTCTGGATACCAAGTATGATGTTTTTGGCTACCTCTCTTGAAGTTTTAGTCTTTCTTCTACCTATTTTGTAGATAAGATTGTTGATAATGAAATGTATTACTGAGATCTTCAATAAAGTTATAATCTTGGCACATAAATGTAACATAAATGAGAGACAATTATGGAAGAAATGGGAGAAAACTGGAGAAGAAATGGTAGGGAGAAATTAGATAATTCTTTTTTCATAATCAACAACTAGGGTAACATGGTATTTATATCCCTTTACACAAATAGGGACCACAAGAGAGTACAAAAATACCCTAGCTAATAATGGACTATAGTCCTTGATTTAATTAAAAACTTGACCCAGTTAATTAAATAAACACGGCCCACGATCAGCCCATCTTTTCTTGCTCGCCGAATCTGACCCGCTTCGGCCCGGTTGCAGTTTGAGTAGTCAAAGTTGACTCAATCCCTAATTCTGCCCCTGATTTCCCCTCTTTCGTTTGCCCAATATCCAACCCTAAAAATCGGGCCTTTTCTCTCTCAATCAACTGCACCGTCTCCACCTTTGCCTCCGGCTCCAGCAATGCCTTCTCCTTTTCTTCTACATTTATCACCTGACACGGGCTTACATCATAAGCCTGAAGTAACTATCCTAAAATAAATGAATTGACCAACACATATGCTATTACAAGTAAATTTACATATTAGTCTAATGCAATTTCACCATGTTAAATTAATGAAAACAAAATAATGTTAATATGAAAACACACACACACACACACACACACACATATATATATATATATACACGATAAGTTGCATATTTGCACCTTTATTTGGGTGATTTGACCTCTTTTTGTTAAGCTTTGATGTTTGATTTATAAAAATTAATTATATTTTGTATTTTGGCAGGGAATATTGATAGTTTATGGAAAAGAAAGCTAAATACAAGTATTTGATCGAGTTTGGATGAAGAATACTTAAAGCTCATGCTACATGAGCGGATTGCAAATAAGGCACGATCATGCCTTAGTCCAGGAGCTTGTGGACGGGAATTTAAATATAAAATCCAATTGAGGATCCCGATTTATAACTCGGGAGCTAACGCTTATGATCCAAAAGGGGCGAATTATAAAAATAAAGAAGGCAAGAGAGGCAAAATCCTAATAGGAGTGGGAGACTTACCATATTGAATGAGAGAGAAGATTATTGTACCCTAGATATATATTTATGATTATTCTTTAGTTTTTGGGGAGATAGCAGACGTAGGAGACAAACGATTAGAGACGCTCCTTCTTCTTTCTTTCTTCTATTTTTGTTTATTTTCTCTTTTATGAGTTCTTAATTTTCTATCTAGCGAGAGGATAATCGAGATTTTGGTTCTGCACGACTGTGAGATCTAATCGATTTTATTTATTTTTAATTCTCTCTTTATTTATATATCTTCTGCTTGTGATTTCTATTATTGGTTTGATGATTATGCAAAGTGCACGTTGTATTAATTGTTGGAATAATATATTGCAAGTTGAATGGTCTAAATCCGTAATTGTTTAGATTGTTCGCACAAGTAGCACGATTGGATAGATTGGGGGTAAATAGTCCCGCTTTCGACACTTTGGAGATATATAATCTAATTTGAATGGGTCATCGTATGATCTTTGTTGGTTAGAATTGATGTTTCTCTAGTTATTAAAGCTGTTGGTAGATTAAATCATATGGTCATACCTAGGGTTGTTTGCTAATTAGGGAAGCAATCAACGGTCGTACCTTGGTTGCCGATACACTAAAGAGGAACGAGGTTGTTAGGTCGTACCAACAGCTATATCCAATTTAGGGAGAGAATAAAAGTTATATCTTTGCATCTGTGATCAATTTGTGTAGACCATTGTTGAGATTATTCTTGTTAGGTCATATAAATAACGAGAAAAACAATGAAGAAAATATCTAGCTCAAGAATAATCTCAACAATGGTCTACACAAATTGATCACAGATGTAAAGATATAACTTTTATTCTCTCCCTAAATTGGCTATAGCTGTTGGTACGACCTAACAACCTCGTTCCTCCTTAGTGTATCGGCAACCAAGGTACGACCGTTGATTACTTCCCTAATTAGCAAACAACCCCAGGTACGACCATATGATTTAATTTACCAACAACTTTAATAACTAGAGAAACACCAATTCCAACCAACAAAGATCATATATACGATGATCCGTTCAAATTAGATTATATATCTCCAAAGTATCAAAAGCGGGACTGTTTACCCTCAATCTATCCAATCGTGCTACTTGTGCGAATAATCTAAACAATTACGGATTTAGACCATTCAACTAGCAATATATTATTCCAACAATTAATACAACGTGCACTTTGCATAATCATCAAAATAATAATAGAAATCACAAGTAGAAGATAAATAAATAAAGAGAGAATTAAAAATAAATAAAACCGATTAGATCTCACAGTCGTGCAGAACCAAAGTCTCGATAAATATATATATATATATATATAATGATATTAAGCTTGTTTGGACGAGAATAAATTTGTATACTAGGATGGTTGAACCGGGGAAGGTCTCTTGTTATTTTTATATATATTAATTAACATGTGATTCTCGATTTAATAGGATATTTATCTAAGAATTGGCTTCTAGAAATATCAAATTATATTCGGGTTTCTTTCTAAATTTTCTTATTCAATTCTCGATTTACAATTAAAAACAATGTTGAAGGTTTATATATAAGTATATCCAATGCTTTAGGGGACGGGCATGACCATGAAATTTAAGAAGATTTTAATATATATAATTTTATTTGTTGATATAAATTTGAGGTATCAAACATCTGATTGTCATCTAGAATTCTAATTATAAAAATTGATTGCAAAGTTTATTTAAGGAGAATATAGGTATCCTAATTAAACACGAATTGTTTCTTCAAAAAAATATTTACGACCACTCAAAGGATAAATTACGCTTTAATATTTACATTTTGAGCATTTTTTTTAAAAGAAACTCACTTTTTCAAAATTAATAAAATAATACCCATTTTTTTAATTTTTTTTTGCAGATATAACATTTAATCAATGTTCGGCCCGAAATCATATACAATTGACTGTATGTTCTTATTTCCCCTGCCACTACACGTAGAAAAATCTCTACAATCAAGAATTATTAAAATACAATCAATTATGTACGATTTTCGGACTGTAAAATGATAAAATCTTAGATCATGTATTTTTTTTTTTTGAAAAAGTGGGTACCATTTTGTTAATTTGAAAAAGTGGATCATTTTTGAAAAAAATTCAAAATGTAGATATCAAAGTGTAATTCAAATGAACAAAGTGCGGAAGAAATTCTTTGTCTATAAACTGATTTTCCTCGGAAGAATAAATCAGAGTTGCCTTTGTCAACATGAGTATCATTAGAGCAACTCCATTACATACCACTTATTTGTGCAGATTCTGCGGTCTGCACCAAATATATGCAATTTCAGCATCAATGTTTTTGTCAGCTCTAACATTTTGCACAAAATATCACACCAAATAATAGAATTCTCAAAAAAATCTATTTTATCTTATAATATTATAATATCAATTTGCTTAATTGACAAATGCAATAATTTAGTACTTTTTTATAATGGTAATTATTCAAAAATTAATAACTATTAATTATATAATTTCAAAAAATATAAATAATATTATATATATTATTTAATTATATTTTAATGAAATTATTTATTTTTTTATTGATATAATTTTAAAAATAAATTAAATGATTTATTAATTAAATTAAATTTATTAAATAATTCCTTTAATAATAATTTTAAATAATAAAATAATTCATTAGAGGATATGGGACACATCACCACCACATCATCACTAATTTGGTGTTGTACCAATCGGAGGCAAGATTTTGGACATAATTAGAGAGAAAACATGTCCAAATTAATGTTTTGGTACAACATTGGAGTTAATCTCATGATTATTTTTGCCGATACACTGATTTTTCTCTGAAATATGATGATTTAAAGCTTAAATGCCAATTTTGTATAACATTACGGTTCAAACCACTTAAATGTAATTAGAGCACTAATATTAGAGGTGGCAATTTTGGCCCGACTCATATTTCGGGCTGGGCTAGGCCAAAAAAATTAGGCCCGAAAACCCAGCCTGAAAAATGAATGGCTCGAACGGGCCGGACTGTATAGCCCAAAAAACTTGAATTTTACACTATATGCCCCACAGGCTGCCGGCCCGCTTTTCGGGCCGGGCCTCCAATATTTAGATTCGAACGAGTTTCGGGCGACCCGTTTTACCACCTCTAACTAATATATTGGCAAAATAGATCTTATTTGTGTATATATATTATTTAAATTTATCTTTTTTGAGAAATAATTTGGATAAACTATATGTTCTTAAAAGAAATTAAATATTACGTTAACTGATCTCCATTCTATGTCAAACTTGCTTTCCATTTTTTTAACATTATCGTGAATATATATATAAGTATATATATATATATATATTCTGAACGAGTTGGCAACTTAGTTTTCAAATTTGGTTGGCTATCCTTTCTATAATTTTATTTTTTTATATTATTTAATTACGTTGAATTCTCGATTTCCATAGACAAGATATATATAATGCTTCCATATGGATGACACAGAAACCATATAATTAAAAGGATTTTCAAGTGTCCCCTTGGGGATGGCCTAGTGGTGGAGTGGTGTTTCTTGAGGTCAAAGGTCTCAAGTTCGACCCACCACCAACACCACTAGGTGTGAGCCTGTCACACCTGGCTTTCCAAGTGTGGTTTACCTCCCCTGTGTAGGTTTGCAGGCTATTACACAGGGGCGGGGTTTACCCAGTGCGCACCACGGTAGCGGCTGCGGGTTACCCTCGACATCCAAAAAAAAGGACTTCCAAGTATGTTTCAATTGAGCATGTATCTATAAGACCTTGCTTTTAAACCGTGTACTATCAGTGGTCGCAGATTTCTCTCGATCGTAAAAAATAATAAAAAAAAAACTTTGAATATGTTGTGGGCCTATTGTGGAGCGCGAATGCCTTAAATTCAAATCTCACCGTTGTATTTAATTAGATCGAGTTTATCAGACATGATTTTTCCTTGTGTGGTTTACATATTAATGAAAAATAATTGCAAAAAAATTGTGAGATTTATATAAATTTGTGTAGATGAAGGTGTACGTAAAATATGATTTTTTTTTATATTAAAAATAAGGCACTACCAAACACTACAAAAAAATCGCTAATTAGCGACGAAAATTTCCGTCGTTATCTACTGATTTTCCGTCGTTAGAATTAGCTACCGACGGATTAACGACGGAAACTGACCGTCGTTAAGTCGCTAGTCGGCAAACTAAGGTAACGACGGAAAACGGCGGTCGTAAGACTTAACGACGGCTGCGGTCCATCGTTAACGTCGTTGTGACGTCATCATCCGACCGAGAGTTTACGACGGAATTAACAACGGCTATAGGCCGTCGTTAATATTAAAAAATAAAAAAAGAAAATATAACGACGGACGCTATCCGTCGTTAAATAGTCGCGTTGACCGACTATTTTATTTTTTTTATAATTTCGATTTTTTTGTAATTTTGATTTTTGTTGGTAAATTTTGAAAAAAATAAACATGTAAAATAATATATATATATATATATATATAAATCTCTAATAAAATACATAAAATGTAATAAAATATCAGTACAACAATATCAAAATACATATAAAATGTAGAATCATGACGAAGATGGAGGAGGGCCCCTAAACTGCGCCTGCATCTGCTCGAACATCTCGGCCTGCTGGCGTATCATCTCCTGCTACTGATGGATCTGCTCCTGCTGGGCCTGGAGAAGCGCTGTCTGTGCGTCCATCTTCTCCTGTAACTCCCTGATGGCAGTCTGAGTGTCGGGCTGTGGAGGAGCTGCAGATGAGACGCTAGGAGCTGAATAACTCCGTGATCGACTGCCGAGCCCTAAAATCCGATTCTTCTTTGAGTGCCGGAGGGCAGCGTCAACATATACGGGGCTCATGTCCACTGGTGGTGGCGCCTCATCTGTACCAGGAGTCGGCTGGCTCAACTCCTCAACCCGAGCCAATACATCAGCCTATTCACAAAATCAAATAAAAATGATTAAATATTTATTTTGTATGTTATTAATAAAGTTATAAATATTGATAAATTAACTTACAGCGATACGAGTAGACTTCCCATCTGTGTGGGATCCATCAGCATTGTCATGCAGCCTCTTGAATGTCTCCCACGCCACGTCATTGGGCTGGACATCCTTCTCTTTAGCCTATTGAATAGACATGTTAGCACACACATATTAAAAAATAAATAAATAAATAATTCAATTGCATACCAAAGTCGCAGCATGTGCAACTGCACTCCGAGAGCCTCCTCGGTGCTTCACAATGCCGGTGCCAGGACCGACGGGCTCACTCAGACGATTCTTCGATGCGATGGCCGACTTCTTCTTGAAGGCATGCATCACTGTCCTAATGCGCCTTGAAGCCTTCCCACATCTCAGGAGGCATGAATGGAGGGCAGCCCTTGGTCCTATCCTTCTTGAAATAATGAACCATATCCTTGTATCTCTCAGGAGCCTTGGCGGCTCATGCTGCCCAAATGGCATCCTCCAAAGCGGGATCCCAAAACCACTCATTCTGCAACATATTAAGAACATATGAAAATACTAAACTTATATAACATTTTAAAATAAAATATATAATGATAAGATACCTGAAACTCCTCCATATATGTCTGCCTCCTCTTCTGGGGCACCATCCTCCAGGTGTAGCTTCCCGGATGCAAATACTTCTTGAAGCTGGATATGATGCTGGCTGAGGTGGGATAACTCGGCATCAATTGGCTTCCAAATGTACAAAATAATAAAGATATTAGAATATTAGAATAATAAAAATAAGAATCTCTAAAATGATATTCAACTATCTAATTCAACATACCCATCCTGAATCCAACAACGATGATGACCCTGAGCATCAACGTTGGGCAGTGACGATCCAGACAGTGACATATCGCCAACTGGACCGCTCAGGCCCACAGATGACGATGACGAATCTCCAGCTGAAGTACCGCCTCCCTACATCTGCAAAATCATATTAACATTAGTTTTTAAATTTGGAAATTGTTAACGGTACTAAGTACTTGAATAATAAAACATCTATCAAATAAGAAATGAACATTGATTTAGAAAACCTGACACACTAATCATCTATTTCATCATCATCACTGATATTGTCATCTGATAAATCGATCTCTGGCTCTATATCTTCATCATCATCATCATCTTCTTCTTCTTCAATGTCTATTACCCCACCATCTGGATGATTTGTGTAGGATCGTCATCTATTGTGGGGGTATGCAAACCATCAACTTCATCATCTTGAAAGGCTGAGGTTATGATTGTATTATCATCCTCTGATGGTACTTCAACATTCGATCGAGCCTTTATTTTGCAGACTGCCCACCAATCACTTCGAGAGCGATTTAAACTTGGGTATTCACAGTAACACACTTGGATTGCTTGTTTAGCAAGCACAAATGGATCAGATCCTCAATACTTACTCTTATGATTTATAGAAACCATTTTGTAGTCAGGATGCACATTTGTTCCATGTGTTGATGTATCAAACCACTCACATTTAAACAACACTGTCTTCTTAATAGGCAGACCAACATATTCCAACTCAATCACCTTCATCAATCGCCCGTAATTTTCAGTGTGTGTCCCTTTAATGCAGACTCCACTATTCATTGTAGCTCGCTGTGAGCCATGGGCAATTGTGTGGAATTTATATCCGTTAATAAAGTACACATGATAGACATTAACGGAACGAGAAGGGCCACTTAAAAGATCACGCATGATCTTGTTGACATTATTAGTTGGATCTTGTGCCTGTTACAATAGAAAACTCTATATTATGTTACAGTTGCTCAGGTATAACAATATTAAGGTTTTCGGATATCATATACTTACATATTTGGCGAACCAACTTGCAAATTCTTTATCCATTCATTTTTCAATATCTTCTATTGAGATATTCGAGCACAATGCTTTCAATTGGTCAACAAACACACTTCAAAAAATTAAGCATATATTAGAATTTGGTGGAATAACAATATCACATTTTAAACGGTGCACATACTTACGTTGTGTACGGTTCAACTTCTGGACAGTTAAGCAACATTTAAATCTGTGCTGCAGCATACTCATTCTCTGTTAAATATCTCTTTGACATTCTTCTAGATGGTCGACCGTGCTGCTTGAAAATCGACAGCTTTGCACTGTTATCTTGTGCGTCTCCAAGACCTTCATAATTACAAGGCATGTTTCTATGTCTCGTTTTTACAAAATCCTCAAAATAATATGAACAGAATGTCAAAGCTTCCTCCACCAAGTAGGCATTGCAGATTGAGCCCTCAACTCGTGCTTTGTTTTGGACGTTGTTTTTCAACTTCCTCAAGTACCGTTCGAATGGATACATCCATCGATACTATACAGACCCAGCAAGTCTGGCTTCATCAGCCAAGTGGACAGGTAGATGCTTCATTGAGTCAAAGAAACTTGGTGGAAAAATGCGTTCAAGTTTACACAATATGATCGGAATACTTTCATGTAACCGACACACATCATCAACGGTGATACTTCTGGCTGTCAAATCCTTAAAGAATAAACTCAATTCTGTGATTGCCTTCCAAACATTGCAAGGAAGAAGTTCAGCAAATGCAATCGGGATGAGACGCTGCATGAACACGTGGCAGTCGTGGCTTTTCATGCCAAACATCTTCAATTTTCTCATATCCACGCATCTGCTCATATTGGACACGTACCCATTTGGAAATTTCAACTCTCAAACCCATTCAAATAAGATGTTCTTCTCTTTCTTGTCCAACATATAACAATCCTTTGGATACTTGCCTGTGGATCCGTTCCGTCTTAGCTCTGGTCTTGAACAATACATATTCAAATCTTCTCTAGATTTGAATGTATCTTTTTTCTTCCCCTGCACATTCAACATAGTATTGAATAGATTGTCAAACACATTCTTTTCAATGTGCATGACATCCAAATTATGACGAATCAACAGTGAGCTCTAGTATGGAAGATCCCAAAAGATACTTTTCTTTTTCCACCCACAACCTTTGGAAATTGTCACATTATCATTATTCTCTGTGACTTTTTGAAGACCCAATGCTTCAATGCGAGCTAGAATTTCGGAACCCGATCTCATCTCTGGAGGTCCTCCATTCACCACTTTGTTTTTCAGAAATGCTTTTTTATTTTTTCGGAAATGGTGGTTTGCAGGCAAGAATTTTCGATGGTTATCAAACCATGATTGTTTACCACTGCATGATAAAGTGAAGGAATCAGTGGACTCCATACAATGTGGACATGTCAATCTTCCAGCAGTGCTCCACCCAGATAACATGGAGTAAGCGGAAAAATCACTAATTGTCCATATTAATGCTGCTCGCATCTGAAAATTCTGTTTCAGTGAAACATCATAAGTAGGCATACCAACCTCCTACAATTTAATCAATTCAGATATCAAATGTTGTAAAAATACATCCAATTTCTCTTTCGGATTGCGTGGACCTGACACTAATACTGTTAGGAACATGTACTGCTCTTTCATATATATCCATGGAGGTAAATTGTACGGTGTAATGATGACAGGCCATGAAGAATACTATTATCTTGATTTCCCAAATGGCTGGAACCCATCAGTAGATTGACCCAACCTAACGTTACGTGCTTCTGAAGCGAATTGAGGAAAAATTGTGTTCAGATATTTCCATACATGAGAGTCTGCTGGATGTCGCATTACTCCGTCATCAACAGATGATGCATGCCACCGCATATTTTTTGCTGTTGCATTAGATATATACATCCTTTGTAACCTCGGAGTGAGTGGAAAATAATACTTCTTTTTGTGTGCAACTGTGGTCTTCTGTCTTTTCTGCGAACGGTGACTTGTTTCCTTGAAACGGGGATGACCACAAAATTTGCATTCAGTCAATTCACTATCAGCAGCCCAATAAATCATGCAGTTGTTGAAACAACAATCGATCTTCTCAACAGGTAGCCCCATACCCCGTAGTAATTTCTTTGTGGTGTAGAAATTATCAGTTACCAAATTATTCTCAGGAACGATCTCTTTCATTAATTGAGTTATCTGATCAAAACATCTCTCTGACATATTATTCTCAGATTTCCAGTTCATCAAGTGAGCAACGAGTGACAATTGAGAATGGTTCTGACAACCCGGCCACAATTCTTTGTCTGCGGCCCTCAACATGTCATAAAATCATTGTGCTTTAGGATTTGGGGCCTCCTCGATATGATCATCGACATTCATATTGATTTGCGGACCAACAACATCCATTACCATGTTCTGGTACGTATTCATTCCATCCTGACCACCCAAATTCTGCTCGGTATTCGGATGCACCTGTTGTTCGCCTTGATACGTCCATACACGATAATTGTGCACAAATCCTTTCCTTGCCACGTGTAGTCTAACGATAGATGGCATTTGAAATGGCACGTTCTTACACTTACGACAGGGACACTTAATCTTATCTACACTCATGAACGACGGTTGATTGCATGAAAACTCGATGAAAGATTCAAGTCCATTAACGAAGTCCAGATTCAAAGCACCGTTATGAAGGTATCGCCAGTACATCCATTCACAATCTAGATTCATTGTAGAAGGCCAATTTCTAAAATATCTGATCGTAAAAAACGCACTGATTATCGTTCAATTAAATATAAAAATAATTCATTAAATAAAATAGTGCTATTTTTTTAAAAAAATTTCGGCAGCACCTATGTGAATTTCCTAGTCCCAAGTTCTCGACTTTACGCTAATTGATCTATGTTCTTCTAATCGATTCAGAACAACAATACCAATAAACACCAACAGTACAAACAACTACCAACAAAATTATAATCCATCAATTAAATATAAAAATAAAATAGTGCTAATTTTTTTAAAAATTTCGGCAGCACCTATGTGAATTTTCTAGTCCCAAATTCTTGAATCTACGCTAATTGATCTATGTTCTTCTAGTTTTTTAATTAAATACAAACAACAAAACCAACATATATAATATATCAACAACACCAACAATTTATAAAGAGGGATCCAATGGCCCTCATCCCATTTACAATAAATAATTTATAAAGAGGGATCCAGGGGCCTTCATCCCTTTCACAATACCATAATAAATTGAACAACATGCTTGTAAAAAATTAACACATGAATCTACTTGATAAATTCCTCAATTTGATGTTTGAACCTCAATATAGCTCTTCTAACTACAACATAATTATAAGAAAAAAAATAATCAACCACACACACACACACACACACACACACACACACACACACACACACACATATACACTAACACACACATAATGAAATACTAACTTAAACTAATCTACCACATAATTAGTCCAATTTAAAATATAAACACCTAATCTAACCTAAACTAACAATTAACATATAATTAACCTAACCTAATCTAACCTAACCTAAACAAACACATAATTCATCCAAATTAATTATCAAAAAAACCTAATCTAACCTAAACTAACAATTAACATATAATTAACCTAACCTAAACAAACACATAATTCATCCAAATTAATTATCAAAAAAACCTAATCTAACCTAAACTAACAATTAACATATAATTAACCTAACCTAATCTAACATAACCTAAACAAACACATAATTAATCCAAATTAATTATCAAAAAAACCTAATCTAACCTAAACTAACAATTAACATATAATTAACCTAACATTATTTAACCTAAACTAAATAAACACATAATTAATCCAAATTAATTATCAAAAAAACCTAATCTAACCTAAACTAACAATTAACATATAATTAACAATTAACAATCAATCAAAAAAATCAAAACACCAAAAATCACACACACACACAAATCTGAAATATATATATATATATAGACAGAGAGTGAGAGGAGATCGAGAGAGTGAGAGGGAGGGTTATATATATACACACACACACACACACACACACACACACACACACAGACAGAGAGAGGGCCGGACCGTGCTTCGTCGCCGCCGCTCGTCTTCACCGGCGCGGATAGAGTTGAGAGAGAGGGAGGGAGGCAATCAATTACACACACACACACACACACACACACACACACACACACACAGGGAGAGAGAGGGGGATGGGTACCTGTTGTCGCCGCCGCCTCCGTGTTCGCCGTCGCCGGTATGGGTCGGGGAGGAGGGAGGGATTAGAGCTGCGAAATAATGAACTTTTCGTGCCCAGATTAATCTGATAAATCGATTATTAACGACGACATTAACGACGACTTTAGTCCGTCGTTAATATTAAAATATAAATAAAAAATAAAAATCTGAAAATCCGTCGTTAAGTATTAAAATTAAAATAAAAATATTAAAAACAAATATAATGATGACTTTACTCCGTCGTTAATATTAAAAAATAAATAAAAAATAAAAATCCAAAAATATAACGACGGGTATTAGTCCGTCGTTAACATGAAAATTAAAATAAGAATATTAAAGAAAATATAACGACGACTTTAGTCTGTCTTTAATATTAAAAAATAAATAAAAAACAAAAATCCGAAAATATAACGACGGACTCTATCCGTCGTTACGTATTAAAATTAAAATAAAAATATTAAAAAAATATAACGAATATTAAAAAAAAATCCAAAAAAATATAACGACGAAATCCATCCGTCGTTACGCGTAACGACAACTAATCCGTCGGTAATTCCGTCGTTAATTCTTGCCGCATATTCCTCCCGCCAAATTTGTTGTTAACGACGGAAAGGCCGTCGTAACGCCGTCGCTAAATGACGACCCGAACTATGTCCGTCGGAAATTCCGTCGGTAAAATGCATAATTTTTGTAGTGAAAATGCGCACTAAATAAATTGGTACGTGATATATGAAATATTATAAAACATCTTTGGGTCTTTTGCAATCACATCCTCAGTTCTATCAATTATAAAATTACATCATTTCATCGACCAAATGATGGTGTTTTAGTGATACTTGCATGTCGGATGAACTCTGCTAAAAAAATTGGAGTTGTAATTGAAAAAGAAAAGAGGCTCAACTAGTCACTAGGTGGGAACTAGGAACTAATTCCATCCCTCCATTCCAAAATCTAAACGATCTAGATTAATCCAGATTTTCGGTGGCAATTTTGTAATTAAAATGAAAATCTTCAAATCGCGCGTCTCATTAAGGGTAAAATCGGAACTGAACTCAGAAATTGCCCATATTCAATTTTAGCCTCCTACTTCGCTCATGCATTTCTCATTTTAGCATGTGTTGATAAACAAAAATGGAACGATGATTTCATTGGAATGAAATGCAATACACCCTATTTGGGGATAGTGAACCCTAATGAGAATCTCATAATTACTAGTTGGGATCAGATGAGCCCTAATCGGAACGTAATAAACCCTAATTGGGAACGGTGAACCCTAGTGGAAAATGTCACATCAATTTTAGCCTTATGCGATGCTCATTTTAGCATCATGCGATTCTCATTTTAGCCTCAGAGCAAAATGGAAGAATTATTGAATTACTATATTACCCCTCCTCCCACAAAGTTGCCGAAAATTACAGAAATGCCACCGCCCATCCACTTAAATCTGATTTAATCTGGACCGTCCAGATTGAGTCAAACAAAGACTAGGATTGGTTCCTAGTTCCCACCTGGGGGAAAGGTTCTCATTTGATCATTTCCTTATATATATTATATATATTAACAAAGTCATGGGTTCAATTTTGAGATAGGCTGATAGGAATTGAGTCGTCTAAATACAAAATTCAACCATAAAAAAAAACAAATTGAAAACGAAAACAATAATTGAGACGGCTGGAAAAGGCTCTTCAATCATTTCTGCCTAGACATTTTACTATAAATATAGCACATTTATCTCTATCAGTTCATTGCAACCTCCTACAGAAAACATATATAATTATCGATCAGATATTAATATATAGTTAATTGAGTTATATATATATATATATATAATGAAGAAATCTGGAATATGTCAGTTCATGTTATTTTTCACCATTGTTGTTTTTTCTTCGTTGTTAGCAGATGCATACGATCCCGATCCATTGCAGGATTTCTGCATTGCAGTCAATGACACTAAAGCTGCAGGTAATTAATATTATCGTCACTTTCATTAAATTTTCATGTTTCTTTTTATGCTATTCTTCCCTATGTCCCGTTCATATAAGTTTATTAGATTTTTCATTAGATTTAAAAAAATTATTGGAAAACACAATTAAATAAATAAACCTCCTAATACTCCCATATTCATTTGATCATTTCTTTGACAATGAATTAATGATTAATGTATACATATTAAATAAAAGTATATATTAGTAAATCAACTAAATATATATATATATATATAAATCAGTCCATATATTGGGACATTCAAAAAAGAAATTGAAAACAAGTCTATATGAATGGTACGCGGGTTAATTATGCGAAATATTGTGAAAATTAATTATTATATAAAGTGCATGCATGACCAGTTCTTTCTATTGCAGTATTTGTGAATGGGAAGATCTGCAAAGACCCGAAAACTGTGACAGCAGACGATTTCTACTACCCAGGAGGCGTAAGCTTTCCTAAACCCATAACAAACCCATTGGGGTCAAGAATCACATTGGTTTACGACGAAATTCTATCAGGTCTCAACACTCAGGGTGTCGCCATTGCCTATCTCGAATTCGCTCCCGACGGCCTAAATCCGCCCCACGAGCATCCTCGTGGGTCGGAGATATTTCTGGTGTTGGAAGGCACGCTCTACGCTGGTCTAATAACGTCGAACCCTCCCAATCCCAACGACAAGAACCCCCTCTTCTCGAAGATCTTGAACCCGGGAGATGTTTTCGTGTTCCCTCGGGGTATGACTCATTTCCAGCATAACATCGGAAAAACTAAGGCAGTCGCCATTGCTGCTTTCAATAGCCAGAATCCGGGAGTCATGACCATCGGAAAGTCCATCTTCGGATCCGAGCCGTCGGTTCCTCCGGAGATTCTTGCCAAAGCATTCCAGGTTGATCAGAAGCTTGTCGAGCATTTGCAATCTCTCACGTGGACGGGAAATGTCAACTGATATATATGCATGCATGCAGGAAAAAACTATGAATCAAGAATATCGATCGGTCTTTTCTTGCTGTGACGACAATTTGTTTTAATAAATCAGATCTTGATTTGGTAGGTTTATGTTGTGCCAAATCAAGATCCAGTTTAATTTGTTGTTCTTGTGCTTGTATTTGTATCCCATTCAGTGTTGCATGTTCTTTAATAATAGAATTGTTTTCCTGATTTGATTGAGAAATTATTGCCATACATTACAACTATAATTTCCCCAACAATTATAATATGATTTATAGATCACAATAAGATCATCTAGTGTGGGAATGAAGGGGAGAAATTGGTCTTCATATTTATTAGTATTTTTTTTTTTGTATGGGGGTGGGGGGATGTAATTCATATCAAATATCAACTGATCGTTGCATGGTAAGTTCATTTTTTTATGTCTAGGATAACACGCAGTCCATATCGAAATGCGTAACATGTAAACCCCACTTCTTATGTAATAGTTTGTAAACTACACATGAGAGATAAAACACACTTGGAAAAATCAGGTGTAACCGACTCTAATGACTTCAGTAGTGGGATTTGAGTTTGACACATTTGTAATTCGTACTTTAGTTTTCGAAAATGAAGAGTTGAAGAAGAAACACGAACTCGCTGGAATTTTGTTTGAATTGATATCCTTAGATGTGACTTGTGAGATTGGATATTTACTTACATTAAAAAATAGTATATGAATTATTTTTTTACCGACAAAATTCCACATATAATGGTTTATATATATAGCTAGTTACCACAAAGCCAACAGTTTTAGACCATGAGATGTTAGAGCAATTAAGCAAATAACACATAGGTAATTGACAAAAAATTCTTAGCAAAATAAACAGTTTAATTATCAAAATGTATAGTTTAAAAATATTTAAAACACAATAAAAAAAAGTCTTATTCAATAGAATTTATCAATTGTTTAATAAACAATGTCGCGATATCTTAACTATATATAATTAAACAAGACACTACAAAAAAAGTTAGGGTATTTGGTGACAATATTATTAGAGACGGCAAATACAGTCACTTATAATAGACTTAAGTAATGACATGTCGTCTTTAATTATCACATGTCATTTCTAATGATATTTTTTTGTGACGACATTGTAGTCACTTAAAATAATTTGTAATTTATTTGAAACAAACTTTTAGGAATGCTCTACTTAAGATGACATGATGTTGTCACAAAAATATTTTTAAGACACAAAAATGTCATTAGAGATGACATGTGCTAATTAGAGACGACATGTCGTTACTTCAAGTCTATTACATGTGACGATATTTTGTCAATGCTAATAATATTGTCACTAAAGACCATTTTTTTTGTAGTGAAGTATACCGCGCGTTCACCATCACCGTCATCATATACATGAAAATAATGTAAAATTGAACCCCTGCTATTTTATCCCTGCTTGAACAAATTCTTCAAGAAAAAAGAGAAATGCAAAGTTTAGCACGCCATAACTAACTATGCTGTTAAATATACTTAATATTAGTCACATGCCACATATCTAGCTAGTTAGTCAAAATGTAAGATTGTTTTTGATTTTATGTCCAAAGTCGTGGGTTCAATTATGTGATAGAAGCGTGTAAATACCAAATTCAATAATTCAAGACAAGATGAATAATCCGAGTACGTAGAAGGTGATTGATATGATTGAATGAAATTATATTTTCAATACATGGTATGCTAAAAACTTTTGGTACTATAATTACAATAAACCAAATTATGATAGATTCAAGATCCAAGGCTAGATATGTGAAGCATATTATGAGGAGTTCAAGGCAGTGTAAAACTCATTAAAATCAATCGATTCGATCAATTAAAAATGGCCTCATAATGTTTTAATATGATATAGACATTTTAATTAAAATGGTTGGAGATAAAATTGAATTGGTTCGGAAAAAATATATAATAATTGTACCACTTAGGCTTGAATAAAATTATTGGGTTCAAATTATCAAATGAAATAAATTTCGTTGGAAAGTCAAATATAGTCTAATTTGAACGATATCTTGACATCAAAACGATCATATTAACGTCTACTTTTATAGTATGAGCTCTAATATTACTTAGAGAACCCAGTTAAGGTCAAGACTTATCTTACTTCTACGACGTCTCTAAAACCGTAATTTAACTAGCTCAAAATAATTTGGGTTCTAATTTCATGGAATTTCTTACTATATAATAAAATTAATTTCTATATCTTTTTTTTTTGAGGTGTTACAATAATAATTAAAAAAATAACTTTAGATGTTTAGAGATGGAAAAAGTATGTCTCTAATTTAAACACAAAAAAACTTGTCTCAAATCTGTCATTACATCGTAAATAAAAAAAAAATTAAATAAGAAAATTTCACCTCTAATCTATCTCTAAACAATAATTAGAAATAAAAAACAATATTAGACACTCACACGGAAAATTTTGTCTCTAATAAAAAATATAGATATATAGAAACGGATTTTTTCCGTCACTAAATAAAATGTCATCTCGTGCACACACACACGTGTGGGTGAGTGCGACACCCTGAACCCGTTGAAAGGATTGATGGACCGGAATTGCCCGATTCGAACAGGATTTCGAAATTTTCAAACGATAATCTCCCGCCGGAATGAATATGGTTCATATATTATGTTATAACTAATTTTTATCTTTTACAATAATTATTATTAAAATTATAAATTTAACATCAACATATGAAAAAAAAAAGTATCATGAAATTGAACCGAGCTGAGACTTTTATTACCATCACAACATCATAGCAAGTTTCTTTATTTATATTTAAACACCACAAACTTGCAAACACATACACAAATACATATATATATATTGTGTGTGTGTGTATCAGAAGCTGCTCCTAGACCGAAGATACTCGGCCAAACTCTCGTCAATTAGGAATATTTTTGCAATAATTTCAGTCGAAAGAGGCGGCTCCAATTGGAACAACGCCGCCGGGATGTTCACCACTCCCGGGTTCTGGCTGTTGAAAGCAACTAACGCGGAGGCGTTGGTTTCTCCGACGTTGATCTGGAAATGGAGGAGACCCCTAGGGAACACGAAGATGTCGCCGGGATACAAGATCCTGGCGAAGAGCGTGTTGGGGTCAGCGACGGACGTCATGAAACCCGCGTAGAGTGTGCCTTCTAACACCGTTATCACTTCCGTGGCACGAGGGTGCGTGTGGGGAGGGTTGAGCCCGTTTGGAATATAATCTATACGGGTCAAACCGAGCCCCTGCGAATTCAGCCCCGGAAGCTCCGGCACGAAAGCCGGAGTCAAAATTACGCCGTATGGGCTTACTATTTCGCGAGGCACGTTGAAGGCTGCCGCGTAATAGAAGTCATCAGTCTTAACGGTTGTCGGGTCCTTGCAAATCCATCCATTTACATATACTGCATGGAAAAGAAACCAATAAAAATCAAAATATTTGGGGAGGTCACTGTACTGTCTATGTATATATATAAAAAAATTCTTATAAGTGGGAATCGAAATCAATCGACAACCAAAAATCATGTAGGAAAAATATAAAAAAATGGATTATGGGGGCAAGGGCACCCCAGCCCCGTTTGGATCCGCCACTGATCAAAATGGTTATAATTTATGATTAAATTTATGTTGAGAGGGAAAATCCAATTAGAAATTAATAAAATTGCTATATATATATAATTACCTTTGGCATCAGTTTCGTTGACTGCAACGCAGAAATCTTGCAAAGGGTCGGGATCGGAGGCGGCGACGAGCAACGAACGGAGACTCACGACGGCGAGGACTAGAAACAGTTGTTTGGATGATGTTTTCATGATGGCCGAAGCTTCTTTCCACTTTATATATGTTTGATTTATGTTTTTTTTTTAATTTCTTTCTGATACCAATTAGTGGTATTTATAGTTGCTAATCTCGGAATACTCTTCTTGGGAAATATTTTCTTACAGCTCCCTATTGTTTTCTCAAATGAGTTGTTAATTTGTGACCTAAAAGATGGATAATTTATCAATCTTACAGATTGGATCCCTTACTTCGAATAGTGTGATATTTTCTATGTCATATCTATTCTTTTTTTTAAAAAAAAAAATATATATTCTAATTGTGAAAAGATAAAAAAAAAATCGAAATACATAATTTTTTAGGTCCTTAATTAATTAACAAATTTCATCTTTAATTTAAGGGTATTGATAGATTACACATTTATGGTCGTGATCAATTAACAATTCTCCTTCCAAATACTCTAATAATTTATCTAGCAACATTAAACTTCAAATAATTCCCGTTATACCAATTTCATATTTAAATAAATAAATATTTAAAAATAATTAAAATCTTAGGAAAATATTACAGTAGGAAAAAAGTAGTAGTTTGACTAGACACGTAATACATTTTTTAAATAATATAAGTATATCTTTATTTAATAAATAGGTTCATTAAAATTATCTTCTTGTATAACAAAAAATGGTAAAAACAATATATATGTAATCTCTTTCTTAGCAAGTGTGATTCACATATATATTTGTATTAATATGCTAACATGAGAGATATATATTGCTAACATCAACAGATTTTGTTGCTAACATGAGGTAGGCTCATACTGCTAACTTGACGAGATCATAATGCTAAATTGACACGTATTAAACTCCACACATATAACATTGAACCACATTTAACATAATATTATGTAACATGTGTAACATCATTCATATATACAACATATTGTGAATATTTTAGAAATATATATACCGCTAATATGTGATTAATAATTTGTTAATATGCTAGTAACATGTTGCTAATATGTGAATAATGATTTGCTAGTATGACTTATGTTCTCAAATATTAAAAGTTTTCAAAGCAATATTAGGCATTGATAAAATTATGATTGTTTAATGAACTTAACTATATATAGCTCATACTTTAACTATATATTTTCTCATGAAAGCAACTTGACGTTCAAAGTCATGTATAAAAAACTTCATATTAGCAACATAAATACAAGATATGAGCAATATTGTGATATCATATTAGCAATACCTGATAGTTACGAGTTTATATACGTGAAAAATAGTTTTTTGTATCTCTCATCAATTTTTGCTCAAATAAACATATGCAATATGGATCAAAGAGCATGGAAAAATCTTTAATTTGATTTTTTTTTTTTGCGTAAATTGGATAAAAACCAAGTAAGTTATGATTATTTAAAGTTTTTAAGAATTTTTAAAAAAAATGATGACATCCCTTTATAAAAAAAAGTTATGATTATTTTAGAATTTCTCATATTTACAGCTATGTCACCGTCTTTTTATCCTCCATGTCATCAATATGCTTGAATTTGATTGGTTCTTAAGTTCTCATGTGGGGATTGGATCCTATTTGAACCCACCCCTATTTACAAATGACCAAAATGGTCTTTTTTTTTTAGGAATATCATCATAATAGATGAGAATTTTAGTCTAACTAATTACTCTTTCTCCTATTTCTTATTATTATGTAGGTATAGATATGTCAATCTAACCCCAAATTGATGAGCTAGCTCGAACAACCCGAGAAAAAAAATGGGTTAGTACAAAAAAAAAACAAACTAATTAATCTGAAAGAAATCTAGTCTGATTAATTAACCCAAATCCTTCTATTAGACGAGCAGGTCCGGATCAAATCACCTATGTCCTTCCATGTTACATCTTCTATGCCATAACTTTATATTTATTTTATATTTTTTTCAATTATTTTAAAATACCCTAATTTTGGGGAAGAATAAATTATAACTAAATATTTTAAATTAAATTAAATCATAATAAATTAAAATTTTAAAAAATTGAAAGAAATTAAAATAATATAGACTCGGGCATAGAGAATGACAGAGATGATCTGAGGTGGTCACAGATTGTGGACCAACCCGCCCCAAACCCGTCCACATGCCCAAGGAAAAAAACAATCCCAAATAAAAATATTCAAGAGTAGTAGCGCTTAAAGGAAAGAATCGATGTAAATTTGTGTAGACGTTTATTGATAGAATTGGGATTTTTAACGTTTTGTTGGTCGATTAAGATTGATTCCTAAGTCAATAAATTTAGAGTTAGCCACGTCCCACATGTGTGGTGGAGAATCATAGTAAAAGATGAAGAGTTTAAATACGTATCTCAATTGCGTGGACAATTAAGAAACAGTTGTTTGGATGATGTTTTCATGATTGGCGAAGCTTCTTTTCAACTTTATATATGTTTGATTTATGTTTTATTTTTCTCAAAATCATTTCTTAAATACATATAAAGTGTAGCATACTTATAATTGATACCAATAATTAAATAGTACAAATAATGTGCATGTAGTCTGGCACAAAAAGATCACGTAAATTCATGAATTTAAATACAACAAATCGGCAAAAATCATTACAAATCGGCAAAAATCATTACAAATCGTTGAACATATATTCATATAATATCACGATTATCCATGCTTAGAAATACAGATTGTTAAACACACACAAATCGTAATTATATAACACATAAATCGTAATGTTCATTAGACATCGTCAAACATACAAAAATCATCAAATATATTATATGCTATGAAAAGAAAATGTAAATGAAGTATTGTACATATCTAATGAAATCATCTTTGTAATGATATAACCAAGCCATAAAAGCTTGAATGATAAAAAAAAATTCGATTGAATAAACATAAAAAGAAAAAAAAAACGTTAAAGTTGAATTGTATGTATTTGACGATGGATGAAAAAAACTAAGGGGATTGATGAAAAAAAAAATTGTGAACGAGGGAGAAGAAGACAGAACCTTGAATTATGGGATTTGATTTGAAAAAGACTAACTTAACCTTCAATATTAAAAAAAGCGGATAAATATAAATAAAATATATCCTAAAAAACATAATCTCAATTTCAACCATATAATTAATTTATTAGATCTAATAGATAGAAATAGTTCTTAATTCTCATACCAATATGTAGTACCAATTTTAATATATATATATATATATATATATATATATATATATATATAACTCATCCCATAAAGAAATTAGGATCCATTAATAACCACCGATCTCATTAATATGAAGGGTCAAGATTGAATCTCTGATTTAGGGATTTTTTTTATTCTATTAGATTTAATAGGGTTAAAAAAGTAAAATAATAATAATAATAATATCCTTAAATGTAGGAAACTTAAATAATATTAGGAAATCCCTTAATTGATTTATTAGTCACATATCTTCAATCAAAGCCACATCTTCAACTACAACTTCAACAAATCCACAAGCAATTTGTTATATTAATATAAATTAAAATAACAATTAATTATTTGGTATATTATTAGCAATATTTTGTTAATCATATTAGCATGTCATTATAAAGATACTAACAATTTGTAATATTAATATTAACAAGCAATGGAACAAAGTTATTACATAACTGAAGATTAAATATATAACATATGTCATTCAAAACATATTAGCAATTTAATACATTAATTTTATAAAGAATATTAACAAGCATATATTAGCTAGTTATTCTAAAAATTTGTTCTTAACAAAATGTTAACATGTAATAAACTAATTTTTAATAAATTAAGAACATATTGCTAATATGATAATCATAATTTGATAATGTGTCAATAACAAATTGTTAATATATTAATATATATCATGTTAATATGTAACCAACGATTTAATAAAGTATTGACAAAATATTGCTAAAATGGTAACAATTAACTAATATGTCAGTAATGAATTTATAATATTTTAATATCATATCGCTAATATGTAACATATGGTTCGTTAACATGTCAGCGAACACATTGCAAAACTCACATCTGATTCGAAAATCTTAAAAATTATAAAAAAATTGATGTTGTGAAACCAACAAAAAATAAAACAAATAAAGAAAATATTTTTATATATCATTCAAAGAATGCAAAAAAAAAATTGGAAATCACGTGAAAGATGAGATTTGATCGATTAATGAATCATCTCAATTTTTGAATTACTACAATGCCCCCACTTTACTAGAAGTTTTAAGATATTACAATTTTAACCCCATTTAATTGAAATAAATCTTGACCATGAAATAAAAAAAATTACTCCCCCCGTCCCATAATTATAGTCCACTTCCCATTTTCACACAGATTAAGAAATCACATTTAATATGTATGGGAAATATACAATTTACAATAATTATTATATATTGCCCTTATTTTTTACCATATTAATTGCATTCATACTATATTAAATAGGGTTATATTTGTAAAAGAATATTTAAATACAATCCCAATTTAGAATAGGATTATAATTTTGGGACATCCCAAAAAGGAATAATGGACTATAATTATGGGACGAAGGGAGTAATAACTAAAATTGGATCTTAATTTCTACGAAAAATGGATTAACATTTGAACCAAAATTCCTCTCTCTCTCTCTCTCTCTCTCCCGTCAACATCTTCAAAGTCAATATTTCCGCTACTTAACTTGGCGGGGGAGAACTACTTAGTTTGTCCAATAGAGAATTTCATTCATGCTTTTATTACCAAATTGAATGAATGTACATTAACCTTTGAAAATAGAGATGTTGATATAGTTAGGTTCGAAACACGTGGGCTGGTCTGGATAGTCCAAACTTCCTATTATTTCTCTTTTAATTTAGTGAAATATTAAAAATTTCATGTTTGTTGTGGTTTATTTAGGGGGATTATCAATTCAATGTTCAAAATATGATTTATCTAAAAATATATAATTTGAAAAATGGATTATATTAATTCAAGATTTGAAAGATCTAAAACTATCAATTTAAAATTTGACGATTTAACGGCATTAAAATATCATCCAACAGAAAGTGATGTTGCCGATACACACCATCTTGACACATTATTTTTATACTAAATTAAATAAAATACAAAATTAAACACATGCATTAGTTACTTTTTTTTACTCACACACCCGACAAGGAGGGAGGTTTTATTAAATTATGTCTGATAAAAATCATATACTATTGTCCATCGTTCGGGTCTCATTACTTGTGTCAATAAATTGCGAGTGGTTTGGAATTCAACCCTGTTTATATGATTAATTAAATTTTATTATATTTATAATTATTTTAATTTCATGGGAAATTGTGGATTGAAAAAATTAAAAAAAAATTCAATTATTGGTATATGGTTCTTTTGATCAATGCTGGTTTGCTCTTCTGAAAGAAAAATAGAAGTTTATGCTTATAAGTCGATATTTAATGTTTATATTAAACGAACAAACAAGCATCATATCCAACTTCAGTGATTGATAATCTTATTGAAATATTTAATACATTAATGTTAATTTTATTCTCTATATATCACTTTTTAAAATAATCATTTCCCCATTAAAATTGAAAAAAAAAAAAGAAAAAAAAATGAACTATATCTGTTAGAATTTGTTGCCTGAAAAATTATGAATTTCGGATGTAAACAACAAAGTTGTAAGTAATATCGAAGCTAGTGGTTCACTATGCCTTCAACATGCAGCGAAAGAATAAATAAAACTTTGCACAAAATAGGTTTTAAATCACACTCCTTACGCTGTATGATTGCTTCAAGGCGAAATTCACTAACATAAGTGAAATATAAAAAAAAAAAATACAAGTGTTGTCTCGGTTCACTCCCTTGACAACATTGCATACATCATACAAGATAACTATTCTAGCTTCACTCACTTAAACAATCTCTCGAACAAACACTATCTAAACATATAGATAGAAACAACATGGCAATCTAAATTCTAGACTCTCAATATTTGACTATCTAACCTACACACACAACTGAAACTAATCTTCAGTTGATTGGGACGCTAGACAGATATCGGGAAGGATATTTTGGATCTCCAAGATGACAATAGATGCAAGATTCATAGCTTCTCACAAACCACGGCGATAACCTGCTTGCACAAATGATTTTAAGGTCTAATGAGACCTTAAACACGTTATCCAACTTGCCTTACAGTTGCTCCACGATCACAAGAGGCGTGGACTCGAATCAACCGCATTCCACTTCCCATTGCTATAATGGACTTGAGATAACCGCCTTCTGCATTGCGATTCACACATTCTTCAGCATCGTGTAATGGTGTCAGTTACTCTAGTGACCCACGTTCACATGCAACAGATAGGTTAGCGTTGAGAGAGTTATACTCGATGTCATGAGAATAACGGAACACATTAGATATGACATTGACTTCGATATTATCAGACGAAATGATAATATCACCTGAAACACATCATTATCAACAATTTCAATTCATTTTTATGATTTAAAGTCAAAAATCTTATATTAAAATTAAATATTAAATTCAATTTAAACATCTAGGACTCTAATTGAATTAAGCAGATTTCGAATTGAGGGAAACATCTATGCTTAATAAATTAAGGTAATTAATTTAAATTTGTGTATTTTATTTCATTTAATTTACTTTAGGGTAAAGAATGATGCGTCAAGATGATGTTGCTATTTAATGGTCACGTCATATTCTATTGGATGGATATTCAACACCGTACCATTAAATCTTCAAACATTAAATCGATAGTTTTAGATTTTTCAAGTCTTGAATTGATAGAATTCATCTTTATAGATAGATAAATCATCTTTCAAGTCTTAAATTGAAAATTCTCCACTAATTAATTGAAGCTTAAAAATATAAATTATTGAAATTTAAATAAAGAAATAATCCAATTTATTTTGGTGCTTTATTTAGTACAGGTACGTTAATTTGCAAAAACTACAAGTTTAGACATACATTGGACAAATTTATACATGTGCATGTTAAATATCTTTTCGTCAATTTACTTGCCCGGCATGCTAGCACCAAATTTGAAAGTTCTCACTACAAGAAAAATAGTCATACACCACAGTTTTTACTTGTGGTCTATCTCATTTCAGAACTGTGGTCTTAGTCTATGTTGTAAATTTTCCACGCACATAGACCACAGTTTCAAACCGTGGTCAAATTACCACGGTTCAACAACTGTGGTGAATAACATGAGAAATGTGGTGATATCTATGTTTAGACCACAGTTCTAACATAAAACCGTTGTCACATTACTATGGTTCAATATAACCGTGGTAAAAATTGTTGTCACATTACTATAGTTCATGACAACCGTTGTAAAAACTGTGGTTAATTTACAACGTTTTTTTGGTTAACTGTGGTAAGTTTTTTTTTTTTTTTTAATAATTATTTTTTTATTTTTAAATTATAGCCACAGTTTATATAAAATTTCATATTCCATTATCAAACCTGTATAAACCAAAATTCAAAAACATAACCATCCAAAATACAAGCTTCATCCAATATTCAAAATACAAGCTTTGCAAGAGTATAATATACTTAGGCTACAAAAGATCTATAATAAACATAAAGTCCATGTCCAAACAACTACATATTCAAAGTTCAATACTACCCTTAATATGAAAATCAAAACTAAAAGAAACGGCATGAAGTGGCTCTCCTGAAAAATCAACACCTTGGACTTCGAGTGGCAAAATCCATACAAATTATGCAACTGCGATAACCACAACATTATAATCACATCATTAGAAATAAACCTCCAATTATACCATCAACATTTCAAATATATTAAACGTGAAAAATAGAGTGCAAACTACTCTGTAATTCTAAAATAAATTAATTATAACTGACTACAAGCCTAAATTAGAATGAAAAATGTAAAACCCTCTTTCTTTATTAGCAAATTAAATAATGATAAATAAACCAAATAGCTACCAATGATCTTAGTGAAATTAAGCCCCTTCCTTGAAGCTCTTTGATGATTTGTTTCATGAATCGCAAATCATAAAATCCACATTACTTGGAATCGGGTTGACGAGGAGCCTACATAAAAAAATATTAATTAGTAGCAAAGCTATAATTATACAATACCTAATAATATCAAATGAACATACCTTTATGATTTCCCAAGTTGGTTGCTTTTTGCCCTTCTTTCCCAAACTTGCATTGAACAAATTTATGGCCCTTCATACCACACAAATTCAACATGAATTAGTAATTCATCAATATATTACATATATAACTCGAGAACTTTTTTACTTGTATGTCCACAATATTTTTTCAACTTTCATCACGGTTCCGACAACTAAGAGGGTCGGGTAGGTATACAACTGCCTTGTGAGGATCAATTATTGTGAGTATCCAATGGTGGCTAATAGTAAAAAATAATTAATTATTAATTTGTAAACACACTTCAAAAAAATATCTAGCGATAATTTGGAATCAAGAAATTACAAATTGTAACTTACCCTACATTGCATGGAACTATCACTAGTTGATTTGCGCATACACCGTGTACTCTATCTGCCAAAATATAATTGAAATTAATAATGGAAGCCATATGAAAGGCTATACGATCTGAAGTAGACAGTTGTATCAAATATAAATTTACTCATACTTATAAAAATCATCAGAACAAGAGCAAAAAACCCTTTTGATAATGATAATCTCAAGATGTGAGATAAAGGTCAACAACTCACAGAAGATGTTGACAATAATGTAATATTTAATGTAATTCTTTTCCAGCATATGACAGGCAGTAATTGTGCCTAAGTCCAACTATATTTAGAACTGAACAAAAAAAAATCCTTGCCCTAAACTCAAAAAATTGAATATTAATGTTGCTGCTACTAGGTTCAACAAAAATTATTAACATACCAGATCTGCAGCAAGAAGAGAGGGGGGGGGAGAGAGAGAGAGAGAGAGAGAGAGAGAGAGAGAGAGAGAGAGAGAGAGAGAGAGAGATTCACTAAACTAGGCAATCTGGGTATGGTTTCAGTATGAGAATATTACCACATGAACTGCTATGACACCAATTACTGAATCTAGAAACAATTATTAACTCAAAGTGATTCTGCATAAATTATATTTAAAGGCATGAAGTTATGTCCCATTATTCCAAGAAAATGCAATCATAAAACATTAACTCATCTCTAAATTATTTCTAATAAAATACTAAAAAGCACATTAAAATGACACACGACTGAAAAAGAATGAAAAAAATATGCAGGGTTTGGGATGAGGTGTAGAAATGATGCAAATCTGTCCCAAAGCCTGTTGAATTCTATGTCAAAGTTCTCGGATTTGTCCTCATTAAAATGCCCTCTTCCTTCAACGTTGAAGGGGCATGGTATGTCTTTATTTTTGCTGCTGCCTAAACACTCCAAAATTTGGACAAGATCATAACCTTAAGACTGTCATTTCACTGCCATTATGCTTAAATATTGTTGTTAATTCCTCTGTCTTTTTTTTAAGATGAACATAATCTTCTGCTTTTTTTTTGCATTTTTAATTATCATGCTTTAATGTAATAATTTATTTTCTAGGCAACTACATGTGCTAGAAAAAGTAATTACTAATAATTACTACAAATTAGTTATAAAAGTATTGGGGCTTACAACCCTAATTACTAATTTCCCTCCTTCAACTTAATTAAAACCAGTAACAATGGTAAATTAGTAATTTGGTTTTTTCTGTTACAATTTGTATTAATTTCTCACTACTCCTTTTATATCATTAGTTTAGACACCTTTTAAGACACAGACAAATGTGGACTGAAAAGAAACCATAACATTCTTGAATGGAAAACATACAATCTAACACAACCAGAGTCCAAACTTTAGATGACAATCGATATGCTTATTTTTGTTAACAAAAGAAATACTATAAAGAGACAATAGTATACCTTAAACTTTCTACTACAAGAAGTCCCTTAAGTTTGTCCAACTTGGCTTTAGAAAATATGTCTGCAAAACAAAAAAATTGAATTTTTCTTCTCTCAGACAATTTATCAAACACATGGTAGGCAGAATAGTGCAAGCTAAAAAATCATGCCAATTTTTATACATTAACAACTAATGGAGTTCAGTCAAGTTAATCACTAAGAAAATAAGTCAAGAATAAAAAAAGGAAAACAAAACTTACTCCATTACTATGTAGACATAGTCATGATCTTCATAAGAATCGTAAAATTGTATTAGATTATTGTGCCCTGTCAAACCTCTCAATATCTTCACTTCCTTTCTTACATCTTCAATAGCTATTGCAATCGTCATCTAGTAAAGAAATAGCAGCCAACATCGAAAAAACATATCGGAAAAGATCTAAACAGTATCAAAAATAAAATTCTGACAATTCGAGAAACCGCAATCAAGATCCGGACATATATGCTTCGCCTGCATCAAACTAACAAAAAGATTATCCATTTCTAGACTCACATTCAAAATTCAGAAGAAAAACTACAGAGTATTGGTGCCCAGGTGCCTATATTTCGTCAACGATCTTCCGAAAACATAGTCTTAGTCACATTAAATACAAAAACGATTGACAAAACCAAACTTCTTTCTGCATATAACAGATCTCCACAGCACAAAATCCGGCAAACCAAAATCCCATCAAGATAAAAACATCAGATCACCAAAAACCAAAACAGAGAGAGAGAGAGCCCTCACCTTAGTTTTAGGTATTTCCAGTTGCTCGGCAAGACTATAGCGGGGAAAAATCAAACCTAGCAACTCCAACTCTAATTTGTTCAAAGTGAGAGTTAAAGAGAGAAATGGATGAAAATTGCAAACTAAGAAATTGAAGAATGGGGCGCCGCTGGTGAGAGAGAGAGAGTTAGGGTTCTTTAATTTTTCAATTCCCGCGATTAAGATGTTATTTGTGGATAAATTATAAAATAAAAATTAGAAAAGTGTATTTTAATCACCACAATTTTAGTTGTCTGTGGTCAAAATAAGGACATACACCATAGTTAGAAAATAACCGTGGTGATTTTCCCGGAAAAAAGCACTCATACACCACAGTTTTAACCAAAAACTGTGATTAATTCAGTGTGGTGTATGTGCGTTTTTCTTGTAGTGTCTTGATTAAAGTTAAATTTTCTAGCTTGATAAAATACTAGTCCAAATTGACTGAAACTGAATAGTCCGATATAGACTGATCCGACTGAGTTGACATACATTCCCACTTAGAGGCGAGAGAGCTTGAACAAATGACAAAAACTTGTATGAGACCGTCTAACGGGTCTTTTATGTTAAACGGGTCAAATAATACCCAAATCTGCCCAAAACCCACCCATAACCCGTTCCTACGCGCATGTGCCAATTTTTTTTTTTGGTGGGCTGCTGTCTGACTGGGCTGCTACTGTTGCTTCTTTTTTTTTTTTTTACTTTTTCTTCTTTCTTTCCTCACGGCCTAGTTGTTGTCTCTCTTTCTTCTTCTTTTTTGTTTTTTTTTTTTCACTTTCTTTCTTCCTTTTTTTTAAATAGTTATTTTGTATTGAGCGCAGTGCACGAGCCCACACATTAGTGTCGGGCGAGACATTGAATAAAAAATACTAAATTAATTCAATTTTATTTTAGGTTATATATTTATTTCAAAAAAATTAATTATTGAGAGAGTGCATTGCGCGAGATGTGGGATAAAAAAATAAATTTTATTTAAAAAATAAATTAATTAAATTCAATTTTATTGCTTACTAATTACATTTTAGTGTATATATTTATTTTTAAAAAATATATTTTTTTTTCCTGGCGATTGACTAATTATTGAGCAAAAAAAGGAAGTATCATTAATTATAAGGTAAAGTATCATTAACTATGAGTGGAGTGTATCATTAACCAAAGTATCATTATTTATGAGGTGAAGTATTATTAACTCACATATGAGTATCATTATTTATGGAGTGAAGTGGAGTCTCATTACTATAGGAAAAAGTATCACTAATTGCAGAAGAAAGTATCACTAATTGAAGAAAAGTGTCACTAATTGCAGAAGAAAGTATCACTAATTAGAATAAAAGTATCACTAATTGCAAAATAAAGTATCACTAATTAGAAAGAAAAGTATCACTAATTGAAGAAAAGTATTACCAACTCCAGAAAAAAATATCACTGATTAGAAAGAAAGGTATTACTAATTACAGAAGAAAGTATCACCAATTAGAAGAAAAGTATCACTAATTGCAGAAGAAAGTATCACAAATTAGAAGAAAGTATCACTAATTGCAGAAGAATGTATCGCTAATTGCAGAAGAATGTATCACTAATTAGAAAGAAAAGTATCACTAATTGCGAAGAAAGTATCACTAATTGCAGAGAAAATATCACTAATTGCGAAGAAAGTATCACTAATTGCAGAAGAAGATATCACTAATTAGAAGAAAAATATCACTAGTTGTAGAAGAAAGTATGACTAATTAAAAAGAAAAGTATCACTAATTGCGAAGAAAGTATCACTAATTAGAAGAAAAGTATCACTAATTGCAGAAGAAAGTATCACTAATTAGAAAGAAAAATGTCAGTTTAAAACATAATTTCAAATTGAGAATTGAGTCTATGAATACAATAAAAACTCATTCTTCAGTAAAATAAATTATTTCATTATCATAGAGAAAAATATTATTGATTACAAAAATAAAGTATCACTAATTACAAAAGCAAGTAACACTGATTACAAATAAAAATATCACTAAAAAACATATCATAAGCAGTAGAAACCAGATAACGTAAAAAAGAGCAATATTACTTGCAATTAAGACACAATAATACAAGATTTCACATCGGCAGCAAAATGCCTTTGCTAGAATCTGCCATTTCCAAAAATCAAATCCTCAGAAAACTAAAGTTAAATTTATCGATGGAATCAATCCTTGGTAGATCCATTGAGCTTAACTACAATTATCAAACACATTCACAAAATTAAACAGCACATCATGGGGTAAAACCTCTATAAACAAATATTATAAACTTGGGACCTCACGAAATCTATCAATCGAAGACGTATTAAAATATCTGTTCATCAAGAATAATATAAATACAATCTACAGCAAACTAGAACTGATTCGTCCAAATAATATGGAAACATCTCACAAAACTCGACGGCGTACCATTTCTAGATCTTAAATCTCTAATTCCACGTTCGGATCAAAGCCCTTATCATCTGATATCACAATCCAGAGACACCGGTGACATTACGCAACCCCCACCGATCAAAATGGCTACATTTCTGTTTGACATTTCATCGAACAACTTCTGGGTATCCCCACTCTCCTCTCCTTACACAACCCACCGATCAAAATATTGTACAGAAACACATTCGCCCAAATCTCACATTTCTTCATTCCATTCATCTCAAATATCACTAGATATCCCGAGCAACAGACATCATCTGTGTAATCAAACATGCGATTAGCTCCAATAACAGCTAAAATTTCATCTTCCTAATAGAAATTCAAACCTAATATATAATAGAAATTACCCAATTGCGAGAAGGAGGACTCCAATCCATTCCAAGAGGCAGCGGGTGCTTTGGTGCTGCTATTCCTCTTGATGTTTCTCAAAATTGAATTTGAAACTTTAAGTAAATTCTCTTCCCCTCTCTCTAAATATCTTCTATGGGTGATCATCGGAGGGGAGCTCGAAATCGAGTCGATTAGAGACAAAGTCGCTGGAACCGAATTCGAAGAGCGAGCTATCTAGTCCTTACAAATTTTTACCTTTTTTCTTTGTTGTTTTATATTTAAATGTGATCCGGGTCAGATTAGGATCCGTCTAACTGAAGCGACCCGTTAGACTGTCCTACAGGAGTGTGCCCCTGAACAAATATATATATATATATATATATATAAACACTAGGAACTAATACTAACTCTTAGATCTCTGAAAATTAAAGACTAAGATTAAAGAGTTTATTTTAACCTATTTAGATTGTTGATGGTATATTAGACTCAGGGTCGGCCCTGGGGATAGGCCAGGTGGGCCACCGCCCAGGCCCCCCCATTTTTAGGGGCCCCCAATATATATATATATATATATATATATATAATTAGATAACTTTTTTAAAAAAATATGTATAAAGTTGTAATGTTTATCTCTTTTAGATATTATTTTCTCGACTTTGAAATCTTATACTAGTTTTAGTGATTAGTTCCATCACTTTATTTTTTTCTATGTAAATTTCGTGTGATAATATATTTATTGAGATTTTGTGTTGGCTTAATCTCAATTTTACAATTGGATTATTAATCAACTATGTGTGATCTATATAAAGATCACATACGAGAAATGCACCTTTAAAGACTCAATTTTTAAATTTTATCAAAATTGTATATAGAAAAAAAAAATATCGATAGTTATATTTAGGGCTTTTATTCCTCAATTTTGAGTTCACTAAAATCTCAATTTAAGGGCTTTTGACATAAAATATTACAATAAAAAATTAAATTGATTCCATTTTGAATTATTTTCCTTAATATTATCAATATTTTTCTTTCACGATTATTTACTTAATGAAAGTGTTTTTTTTTTTCAAAATTCATGAATGAGATTTTATAAATGTTGTCTGTACTTTTTCAAGATTCAAGATAATTGAGATAAAATGAAAAAAATTTCAAGATGCTCGTTAAAAAAATAAATCTCAGGGCCCCTTTTTTTCATTTTGCCCAGGGTCCCATAATTGTCAGGGTCGGCCCTGATTAGACTTTCTTTCCACAACACTGTAGCAATCCGAAACTTTTTAGAAAAATTGCTACAGTTTATTTTCAATTTTTTTTATAATGCATGATATATTATTTTTATTTATATTCATATAAGTCGCGCCTAAATTATTATTATTATTATTATTATTATCTAGTTAATATTATTTTAATTATATCATTTATCCCCCAAAAGCTTTAAACTCCATATTTTATTTGTGTAGCTAATATGTATTATATGAGCCCAAATGCATTTCTTTATTGTAGCCCAATGACCCGGCCCAAATTATTATCTTCTTCATGAGAATTCCAGCACAGCAACAATCACCATTTCTCTTCCATTCAAGATTTTGAAATGCACGTCCCTTGATATGTTAAGCCTCTCCACTAGCTTCCATTATCTCAAAATTTGTTTCTATCATTTAATCCATAAACCTTTCATCTACAATTTCTTCACTATAAAAGGAGCCTAAACTATATATTCACTCTAAACACACCAAAAAAATATTCAAAGTATATCATCTTCATAACATTTCAAGAGCATTAGGATCTTCTTGGAGGTCTAATAACGTCGAACCCTCCCAATCCCAACAACAACAACCCCCTCTTCTCGAAAATCTTGAACCCATGAGACGTTTTCGTGTTCCCTCAGGGTATGACTCATGGTAAACTACAATTGACAAGCCAGATATGACAAGCTCACACCTAGTGGTATTGGTGGTGAGTCGAACTTGAGACCTTTGGTCTCAAGAAACAACATTCCACCACAAGGCCATTCTAAGGGGACAGTGTTGCGTGATCTTTAATAATAGAATTGTGTGTGTGTGTCTTATGTATAATTCATAATCAATAATATTTAGAAAAATAGCTTTAGATATTTAGAGATGGAAAAAGTATATATGTATATATCTAATTTAAATACAAAAACTTTTCTCAAATCTGTCAATACGTAGCAATTAAAAATTAAAAAAAAAAATTTAAATTATAGGATATTGGGAGAAGGAAAATTTCATCCCTAATATGTCTCCAAATAATAGTTAAAAAAAATAAAAAATATTAGACATTCACACACCGAAAATTTTGTCACTAATCAAAAATAAAAATTGATATAGAGAAACAGATTTTTTCTATCGCTAAATAATGTCATCTGGTATAATGGTAGGGGGCATGCAAGTAGTAGGTCCCCATTTCATGCACACGTTACTTAAATTATTGTGGGCTCCGTATTTTCACAATTAAATTTATTATTTATTTTCAAGTGTTTTCTCTAATTTCAATTTACTGAGTTTTAATTTAATTTAATCAAGTATTAATTAAATTTTAGTAGCATGTTACTTTTAGTTTTTAGTTAATCATTGATTATTTCATATTTTTATTAACTTGAATTTCTTATTTATAAAAGTTTAACATGATCCATATATTATCTTATAATTAATTTTTATCTTTTATAATAATAATTATTAAAATTATTAATTTTTTAACATAAAAAAAAAGTAACATGAAATTGAACCGAGACTTTTGCAACCATCACAACATCATAGCAAGCTTCTTTATTTATATATAAACAACACAAACATGCAAATCAAGCAAATCATCACAAACACATACACACATACATATATAACACAATGTGCTTTATTTTTGTGTGTGTGTGTGTATCAGAAGCTGCTCCGAGACCGAAGATACTCGGCCAAATTCTCGTTAATTTGGAATGTTTTTGCTATAATTTCAGTCGGAAGAGGCGGCTCCACTCGGAACAACGCCGACGGGACGTTCACCGTTCCCGGCCTCTGGCTGTTGAAAAAAACTAAGGCGGCGGCGTTGGTTCCTCCGACGTTGATCTGGAAATGCATGAGACCTCTAGGGAACACGAACACGTCGCCGGGATACAAGTACCTGGCGTAGAGCGTGTTGGGGTCGTTGCCGGCCGTCATGAAACCCGCGTAGAGTTTGCCTTCTAACACCGTTATCACTTCCGTGGCACGAGGGTGCGTGTGGGGAACGTTGAGCCCGTTTGGAAGATAATCCACACGGGTTAAACCGAGACCCTGCGTGTTCAGCCCCGGAAGCTCGGGCACGAAAACCCCAGTCAAAGCTGTTCCGTACGGGCTCACTATTTCGTGAGGCACGTTAAGTTCTCCGGCGTAGTAGAAGTCGTCGGTCTTCACAGTTGTTGGGTCCTTGCAAATCCATCCGTTTACATATACTGCATGGAAAAGAAACCAATAAAGATTGAAATATTTGGAGACTTCACTGCACTGTCTATGTATATATATAAAAAAAAAAATTAATCGTAGGTGGGGCCGAATCGATCGGCTACCAAAAAACATATAGGAAAAATAGTTATAATTTATAATTAAATTTATGTTGGGAGGGAAAACCCAATTAGAAATTAAGAAAGTTGCTATATTTTAATTACTTTTGACATCTGTTTCGTTGACAGCAACGCAGAAATCTTGCAACGGGTCAGGATCGGTGGCGGCGACGAGCAACGAACGGAGACTCACGACGGCGATGAGTAGGAACAGTTGTTTCGATGATGTTTTCATGATGGCTGAAGCTTCTTTCCAAATTATATTTGTTTGATTTATGTTTCTTTTTTCTTTTTTGTGTTACCAATTAGTGGTATTTATAGTTGCTAATCTCATAATATTCTTCGGGGGAAATATTTTCTTATAGCTTCCTATTGTTTTCTCAAATGAATTGTCAATTTATGACCTACAAATAGTGTGATACATCTCATATGCAATATCTAGTTTTTTTTTTTAATTTTTAATTTTTTTTATATATACCCTAATTGGAGAAGGATATATATGAACCTTAAGTAAATATTTTAAATTAAATTAAATAATAATAAATTGAAAAAAAAAAGAGAGGGTTGGTACATAAAATGTTATAATGACATAGGGGATCTCATGTGATCAATCTAGGACTTAAATATGAAAATGATCAATTCAGGATCTAAAAGATGAAAATTATCAATTTAGAACCTAAAAAATCATGCATTTCAATTTCAATTTCTTTTAATTTTTAATTTTTTATATTAATTTTTAATGAAAATTCCTTAATTAATTATCTATTAAATATAATAAAGAAATTAATCAAAATACATTATTTTTGAGGTCCTAATTTGACAAATTTCATCTTTCAGGTCTTGGCATTGATAGATTACACATTTCAGATCCTGAAGAACACATCTGCTTTCTAATATTCTAATAATTATAGCAATATTAAACTTCACATAATTTTCCTGTTATACCCTTTTCATATTTAAATAAATAAATATTTAAAAATAATTAAAACTTAGGAAAATATTACAATAGAAAAAAGTAATAATCTTACCACATACGACATAATATATTTTTATGTAATAATTAGGTTCATTAAAATTATCTTTTTTCATAACAAAAAAATGGTAAAATGTATATATATATATATAATCTCTTTTTTAATGGGTGTTATACACATATATATTTACATTTGACCAAAATGGTCTTTTTTTAGGAATATAATCATAATAGGTGAGATTTTTCTTTTCTTTGGATACCTACCGATGCATGCACTACTTCGAAGTATATAGTAGCTCAAGATGGGTGATAAATCCAGCTTACTTCAAATGTAGTTGTCCGAAATTCGCAGAAAAGAGGCTAGTCATGACTTTATGCCATATCTCACAACCACTATGCCACTAAATGTTCATATCACAACCACTATGCCACTAAATGTTCATATTTGAGAAAATTTCACTTTTGGTTCCACAAGACACATCTCAATTTGATTTTAATCTTGATATTATCATTTTTGGTCCCAAACAGAGAAAATATCGATTTTGGCCTAAAAATCATGGGACCAAAATTGATAATCTTAAACCTATGAGATTAAAACTGAGCGATTTTTTTGAAAAAAGACCAAAATTGATAGTATCGGGACCAAAATCAAACTCAGGTGTGTCCTATGGAATCAAAAGTGAAATTTTCTCGTTCATATTATTATGTAGGTGGCTCGATCAGCTTGAGAAAAAAAGGGTTAGTATAAGAAAATTCTACTCCGAAAGAAATCTAGTTTGAATTGATCTGAATCAAATAATCTGACAACCTGATAAAGTTAGCCCGAAATTAAGTGGGTTGGCCAGAATAGCCTGAATTTCTATTGTTTATCTTTATATTTTGGTTAAATATTAAAAATTCATTTCATGTTTGATGTAGTTTAATTTAAGTATTAAAATTATAATTCTTCCCATTGACAACCATATGTAGGTATAAAATTATATATATATATATATATATAATGATGTGTTAATGTATTTGTATTACTTATATATATATATTATATACTATCTATTCATATTAATTATATATTTAATATGTTTTATATATTATATATCTTACATATAATAAAGAAATTAAAAAATAGAGATAGAAAATCACATCGCTAATTAGAGACGGAATAAGAACGCGTTGTAAAACAAAATGAAAAAAATGAGAGCTAAAATATTTCATAAATCTCAATATTTTTACAGTAATAAATCAGAAAATATATTAAATCACATGAGCCTTTGACAATAACCAAGAAACTACTTTGTCTGTCACAACTCAACAAAAGTATTGGAAGATAATATTATATATTTTAATTTGCGCAAAAACTTGGATGCACCAGTTGTATCCGAGCCCTTCCGTTAGACGAGCCTGTTCCGGATCAGATCACCTTTGCCCTCCTCGCGTTAGATCTCTTGCGTCATAACTATTTTTTTTTATTTTTTACTTTTCTTAATATACACTAAGTGGGGAAAAATAACCCTAAATAAATATGCCCAAAGAAAAAAAAAATCCCCGATAAAAATATCATCTCTATTGAAGAAAATTATCACTTCTAACGTAACTCTATAAATCCTTCATCTATTACTTGGCTCATATGGATTTATTTTCATCCCAATTATGATTTATTCCATCTTAATTAGGGTTTAACCTTTTTTTTTCAGAGTTTTAATTTGGTTTTTAAGGGTTTTATTTTTGTGTTTTTAGGTTTTTATGGTTTAGGGGTTTGTTAGGGTATTTTTAAAGGTTTAGGAGTTTTTAGGGTTTATTTAGTTCCAATTAAGGTTTATTACATTTTAATGTTTGTAATTATTTTTTATAATTTAATTTCATTCAGAGCCTGTATATCTATGAAAAATGAATGTTTTGTATTTTCTGCCCACATTTTTTTGTCCAAACATATTCATTCCACATTTTAAACAAAAGATCATGAAAAGACCTTTGATTCATATATTTTTGCTTAAATTCATTTAAAAACAAGAAAAATATAATTGTTTTAGATTAATTTAATTTAAAAATAATTGATTACGTCTGCGCTACCCATTTCACTTTTTTTGTCTTAATATTGCTATACACGATGTTTGAAGTCCATCTCTTTAAATAGCTGGTGTCACTGACAGAAAGTAGGTAATTAATTTTATTTGGTGTATAAAGGTTGGAAAAGGGGTGATAAATAAATTTGGATACAAATATTTCATATTTGTTGTAGGGGCTAATTATAGTAAACGAAAGCCATGTTATCGCACCTCTTTCATTTGTTTGTTGAGTGGTTTTTTAATTGATCATATCACATACCTACGCACGTAATTTAATTTCTGCATATATATGACTTGTCAAACCATCTCCATCATTCTTGTATCTATCGATGACCTTCTCATTTACACGTTCAGTTCACATACTTTTATACACACACATATATACATATATATATATATACACACACACAAATATATATTTATCATATTTGATAATATTATCTTTATAGACCATTTTAATTTGTTGTAGTGATTATTAAGTTTGTTGGTAAAATAATTTTTTCATATCCAAAATAAATAAAAAAATTTCCACTCTATATAGAAAATGGATCAAAAGAGATTTTTATTTTCTTGATTTGAGAACTAGGAATGATTCTGACCCTTGAATTTTCATGAGATATATATATATATATACATATATATATATATATATATTTATATAGAGATGAGATCATGTGAGAACTACACCCCCATGTGAGAATTGAGAACCAATTTTAGCCACAGATCTCGCCTATTCGGACGGCCAAGATCTGTTCCAAACTTAAAAAAAACGCGGTGACATTACTGTAATATTACAGACTTTTTAATGAAGCAAGGGTATTTTCGTAATTTAGGAATTCTATTATTTTTGGCATGAAATATCTTTCCCGTTTGTAATCGAAATCTCTTACCTTCTACATATCGATTTCCTTTATGTTTATATAATCGAAATTTCAGTCGATTCTCTTCGATTTTTATTCATCTCAATCGGTGTTCACGCGATTTTTTACCTGGAGTTTCTGTTGTTCGCTGTTATTTGATGAAGATGCCGGGTAAAAAAGTTTTTGGTGTATTTTGCTGCGATTTTTTTATCCATTTTTGTTTTAGATTTGTTCGATAAGATTGATGACGCTGAGATTTTTTCACGTGATTCTCTTCGATTTCTCTTTGATTTTGTTGTGTTTATGTAATCCATATTCCAGTCGATTCATCTTAATCGTCATTCACGCGAGTTCCCCTAAATTTTTGGTTGTTCGTTGTTCTTGGATGATGAAGTCGGGTAAAAATATTTTTGTTGTACTTTTCCTATGATTTTCTTCAATTTTGTTGTGTTTTATGTTGATTAAGCTGATTAAATTGAACTTTTTATTTTTGAGGATCAACACGTATTTTTAGCACTGGTGTAATTAGTTTTAGCACTGCCCGTAACCTATTTTAGCACCACTGTGAACAATTTTAGCATTATTAAGCATTAACGTGATTAGTTGTGTATTGATTAATATGCAGATTGTGTTTCTACCACTTTGGAGATTACGCCTTTATTTTCTGAATTTTACACACCTGAATGTGAACCATCCAAAAATTTTGTTGTACTTTTCCTGTGATTTTTTCACGCGATTCTCTTTAATTCACCATCAAAACTGGTAGTTTATATTTTATAGCACTGGTAGTTTATATTTTAGCACTGATAGTTTATATTTTAGCACTTCTATTTCCTTTTTTAGCACTGTTAGTTAATGTTTGAATATTTTGGTAGGTGATAGTATTAGCACTTGTAGTCTTTTATTTACGATGAGAAAGATATAATAATAATACAGATATTTGTGAATTTTTACATGGTTGCAGGTATCCAATGATTTTTGCACCCTTCATTTGAAAGGACAATCATGGGAAGCTTGTGACATTTGGGGCTGCTTTCCCATTGTGCTTTATTCATTTCCCTTACAACCTCTAAGAGAGTTGATGGTCATGTTGTTGCTTCTAAGAAGAAATTTCTGAACCATCCAACAGAGAGTGAGGCCCGGGGGTACTCACGAACGAGACCCTTAGGCTTAGAATGAGGGCATGTCCGGAGGTGGTAGTAATTCCCCTTGTTGTCTTCTTCTTAAAACAGAGGAGTAACTTATCTCTCTTCAACTGGTAGCGAGTGAGTGACCTACTAGTTGTCGGTCACGAACGACATATAGTAGCTGCTTGTTGTTCTCTGTAGCTTCCCCTCCTCCATACTCCAAAAAGGGAGGAGGTGGGGGAGCGGCTACCTGCATTCCTGAATCCTATGAGGGAATGGATATTTGTAATATACATCACTGCTTCTATTATCTTAAATTTTTCACTATCAATACTTTAACACTATTGTGAACTATTTTAGCATTGTTGTAACAAAGTTTAGCATTACTATGAACTGTTTTAGCATTGCTGGACTTGAACAGAAATCAAATGGATTGAAGAGGAAATTGTGCAAGAGAAGGAGCACGTATTGATTAAGGATTTGACTGATGTTGGTGGAGTTGAATCTCGACATGGCTACAAGAAGAAAGTTGATACATTGATGGCGAGAGCATTGCACAATAGTGGAAAAATGATAGGAACAGTCGAGTTGTATGATTCTTCGACTACAAATCGAAAGAACGTTACTTTTTAAGAAAATGGCTACTTACATGATTTACTAAGTGAAAGTGGTTGTTTTCCTATATTAATTATTAAATATTTATACTTAGTAAATTATGTAAATAATTAATTTTTGAAAAAGTAATGTTAGTAGTCATTTTAAAAGAGAATGCACAATAATACACTTATAAGCAACCGACCTATTCGGCTATATTTTGGCTATTTTACAATTGAACCCAATAAATCGAAAAATAAATAAATAAAGAACCGAATCATATAGAGCTTAAGTAATTGTACCAAATTAACTCTTTTTTTTGTTCGGTTAACTGATTTCATTTTGTTCTTCTACACATTTTTTGGGGTGATTGCGGACTTGTGCGAATGAAATAATGCGCACAGTATTTCAAGTCTAAAGTTCCATCCACGAATCTTCTAACTTCGCTGACAGCCTTGGAATTGTGAACTAATAAGTGATAAGTATTATGTTATATAATTTATAAACGTGACAAATACATTCAGACAAAAATTCATCTATGACTTTTGCATTTGTTTCTCTACAAACACCTGTTACAACAGCCAAATAAAAACCACTCAAGTAGAAGAAATACAGTACACTGATGTCATGCTAAACAAGGGTCATGACAGTGCTAAAATAAGTCATGACAGTGCTAAAATAGGGAAGGACAATGCTAAAACCCTAAATTAAAAAATATATGCGTAAATCACATATACAATACTAAATTCTAAACTACAGTGTGAAAAACGGAAGATCATGAAGTATAAAAAGATGCCGATGATATTTTTTTATTATAATGCTAAACAAGGGTCATGTTAGTGCTAAAATAAGTCATGACAGTGCTAAAATAGGGAACGACAATACTAAACCCTAAATTGAAAAATATACGCGTGAATCACATATACAATGCTAAACTCTAAACTACAGTGCTAAAAATGAAAGATTATGAAGCATTAAAATATGCCGATGATATTTTTTTTATTGTAGATATATATATCACATTCTTGATTATTGTCGAATTAGTTTAATTGATGTGTGTCTCCACTGAAAATTTTGATGATTCGATCTATTGATTGCTTGATTAATGTGTTTGTGGATCTTGAGCGTTACATTTTAGGACTTGTGCATCTATGTGATCTCCCCGAAGATTCTCAAGTTTCGAGATGCAGATGGGGATGTCGAGCATGATGAGATTAATCCTTGAAAATCAGGGTGAGATCATGAAAGAAATCCAGTCATTTCGAGAGGATTCTAAACAATTGTCATGCTAAACAAGGGCATGTTAGTGCTAAAATAAGTTATGACAGTGCTAAAATAAGTCATGACAGTGCTAAAATAGGGAATGACAATGCTAAAATCCTAAATTGAAAAATATACGCGTGAATCACATATACATTAAAATTTTCGATTTTACCCTTACTAAGATTCAGGGGCAGCGAAGTTGGACGTTATTACAATTATGCCACCGTGTTTTTTTTAATTTTGGAACAAATCTTGGTTGTCCAAATAGGCGAGATCTGTGGCTGAGATTGGTTCTCGGTTCTCACATGGGGTATGGTTCCTTCTGGAACCCAACCCTATTTATATATATATATATATATATCTATATATATATATATAAGGCGTTGACATATATATATTGATTGTTGGTATCTGGTTATTTGTTTCCGTTTGGCCTATGAAAGGGCTTATTGAATTGTTACAGCTTTCATTCTTCTCTTATAAGCCGTTATAAATGGGGATTTGCTCTAGTTACAGAGGTTATAATGTCTAATTTTCCGGAAGGCATAACCTATCTTTGGCATAGTCGGTTGTCAAATTTTATTCCAAACATTAATCCTTTTGGATTAACACCCCGTCATTAATTTAATTACCCCATTTCTTTCCCGCTTCTTAATTCCTACCCCCGTGGCGTCCATTTTCATGATCTTTCAGGATTGGGGCGCTACAGTAGTAGATAGACTAGTTAACAAACTACAATACAAATTTGTGCTATAAGATTTAGAACCCTTAGGGTTGTAAACAAATTGAGTCGGGATGAGCTGAAGCTCGGTTTGTTAAATTTTGGAGACATTTTTAGAAACATATTTTTCCATCGCTAAATTTAGAGATAATTTTTTTCTTTTTTGGTGGGATAAGGTATAATTTGTCCCTTAAACTATTTTTCAAGAAGCATCCTGACCCTTAAACTAAATTTGGTCCCGATTAGCCCCTTGAACTATTGAAATCAACTCGGTTAGCTCCTTGAACTATAGAATTTGACCCAGTTAGCCTCCTCGAAGGCAAATAATTTTATTTCACTTATTTCTAAATAAATACAAAATTTGAAAAAATAAATATATATACATTACAGTAATAAAAAAATTAAATATTTTCTTATAAATAATTTTAAGGGTACATAAATTGTCATTATATTTATCACACTTTAAAACATTGAACCACTACAATTGAAAATAGCATCATAGAATTGACCATAATTATGATTATATATATATATATATATAATTATGGTTTATATTATATTGATTAATTATAGACATTAATTATCTATTATAATATAATCAACGTTATACGTATATTATATATGATTTATTTAATATAATATATTTATTAGAATATATAGACTTTCACTCCCGAAATCCATATAGTATAATTTCATACATATATACATAAGATTGAAGTATTTTTCGGATTGTATTTATAGTGAATTTTCTTCAAAATATACTAGCTTATATATATTTAGACATGTTGAATGAGAAATGCCCGTATATTCATAATTATTTTTAGGGAATAATAGTTACGGATTTTTCTTTTTTATTTTATTTAAAACAACCAAGACAAAACTTTTTATCTTCAAGTGGCTAACTGGACCAAGTTCAAAAGTTCAAGGGGCTAGTTGAGCTGAGTTTGAAAGTTCAAGGAGCTAACAGGACTAAATTTAATTTAAGGGCCAGAATGTTCATTGGAAAAATAATTTAGGGGCCAAATTGGACCTTATCTCTTTTTTCATTGATTTCTTTTTCTTTTTCTTTTTTGCCTCTAATAGCGACCAATTTTGGAGATTTTTTTAGAAAACATTATGTTTTGTTGCTATATTTTGAGACTAATTTTGTTTAGAATCTTTCCATCACGATTTTCAGATTGACTATTATCCCCACAAACTAACATAAGTTTTTTTAGCGTGCTCTAACCTCGATCACTCGCACGCTCCTTAAGAAGCGAATCACACTTTTTTAACTTTGGAATCGATCTTGGTGGAATGTGCCCGAGAAAAAAAGGTGCATCTTTTTTGTATGAATGACACCTATTAAGCTATCCTCAACTATATAGTTCATTCATGTATAGCTTTAGAATCCCTATTTTTCATGTATGGATTCAATTCGTTCACGAATCCCTCTACTTGGAAATTTTAAAAGGAACTGCTCTTTATTTGTATTTATGCACCGACGATTACAATGCTTCAGGAGCGAGCATTATACGGATCAAGTTTGACGTTAATCCTGATTTTTGCAGTTTAGATATGGATTTTACCATCGTTAAAACACTTTTTTTTGGACCGTGTGTTATGATGCAAATATGAATATAATATATTCAAGTCCAATATCATATTTATGTTTTTTTAAAGAGAAATTCTAAATGCAGCTCTCATTTTTCTGGTTATAGCCCCCACTATTTTATTAAATATAATTATCAATATGATAAGACTTTTTTGTCCTTTTAACTCTAATATAGCCCCCATCTCTTCTATATAACTTAAAAAACCCTGGCATAGCCTCACTCCTGTCATATAATTAAAAATCAGAAATAACGTGATTATAGAGACATAAAATGTCAAATTCAATTTTGCAGCATTCTCTCATTTTCCGTTCTTCAGATTGTTTGAATTCAACTTTGACAACATATTTCAGTTTTTGGATCGAACATTCAGTGAAAACTCAACTTGTGTTTATTAAATAAGTGTTAATCCTTTTTTTTTAACATTCAATAAAAAGTTAAAAAGTCGACATGTGGTTATTAGTTAGGTTTATATCATTTATGTAACAACTTAAATTCAGATTATAATCAATCCTTAAAAAAATCCACAATACAAAGTTATGAAATTAATCACCATTAAATTAAGTGCGAAGGCCTCTCAACAAATAATAATCATGTTACCTTTTAAGAGAGGCACTGAAGGTCTTTGCCATATCCAATTCTTCAATTGTTTGATCTCGTTAGGCATTTCCCAATCGAAATGACAGAGAAGGTGAAAATTCTCTTTCCAAAACCAAACGGTATGTATTCAAAATTGTTCCCTTTGAAATTAATGGGGGTTATGATAGGTTTTAATTATTATTGGGAAATAAGGGGTAAAAAGGTCTTATGATATTGATATTTATATTTTATAGAATAATGGGGGCTGTAAAGAGATAAACGAGGGTTGTATTTAGAATTTCCCTTTTTTAAAACCTTCTCTTCTTTTTTTTTTTTTTATATTAATTTTGCCTTTCTTTTAGGTTTTGAGGCATGTTGTATTTTATTGTTATCTTGTTATTTTGGCTTGAATCATTATTTTGTATGTTTTCCTTTGACTTTTTTTAGAGTAATTTTATTTGACTATTAATTTGCCCTAATTTTGTCAAATCGCAAGATTATGTTTACAATTCTAATACTAAGTACTTGGATTATTATTCTCTTCTTGAGTTGGTGAATTTGGTATTTACACGCTTCTATCACATAATTGAACCCCGTGACTTTGGATATAAAATCAAACACAATCTTATATTTTGATCGACTGACTAGCTAGATATGTATAGTATCTGAATATATTAAGGCAATGTTTAGTATACTGGTACGGATATACCCACATTAATAAAATCTGGATTGCTTTGAAAGATAATTGCGTATTAGCTATTTTAATTGTATGTTTGGTTATTAAGATAAATATACTAAGATTGTTTCACATATCTGTTTGGTACATTGTTTTATTTGGTAGACTAACTTCTGGAATGAGTAAATTAGTTTAGGCTATGTTTGGTAGCCTAGATAAAGGCATATATACTAAGATTGCTACGCCAGAAACTGTAACCGAGGGGGCGCCAGATACATTGTCCAGCCGAATCAGTAAATTACATCCCGGGCCTCGCGTGAACGAGCAATGGCTACCAAACACACGGATTTAGCTGGATACCTTTACTAATATGCCTTTATCCAGGCTATCAAACATTGCCTAAATATATTTAACAGCATAGTTAGTTATCACGTGCTAAACTTTGTATGTCTCTTATATCTTGAAGAATTTGTTCAACCAGGGATAAAATAGCAGAGGTTCAAGTTCGAATTTCATTACCAACGGTCTTAGGCGTGAGTCTGCAGTCATATCCAGTTTTCCAGGTCAAGGTGTGAATTATCTCTCATGTATTGTTCGTAAGCTATTACATAAGAAGCGGAATTTACTCATTGTGGATCTCGATATCGGTTACGGGTTACCCTTGACATAAAAAAAAAATCAACTTACCATGTAACTCGGTTAGTATTTTGTATGAATTATACATCCCCCACCCCTAATAAAAAAAATGCTAAATATATATGATGATCAATTTCTCCCCTTCTTTCCCACACAAGATGCTCTTATTGTGCTCTATAAATCATATTATATATAAATCATACTCTCCTTGCGCTCTATAAGTCATATTATAATTGTTGGGAATAATAGAGTTGCAATGTATGGTAGGATTTCTCAATCAAATCACAAAAAAAATTATATTATTAAAGATCACGCAACACTGAATGGGATACAAGTACAAGACAAATTAAACTTGATCTTGATTTGGCGCAACACAAACCTACCAAATCAAGATTTGATTTATTAAAACAAATTGGAGCTATATTCTTGATTCATAGTTTTCCTGCATCACTGCATCTGCATGCATGCACATATATCAGTTGACATTACCCGTCCACGTGAGAGATTGCAAATGCTCGACAAGATTCTGATCAACCTGGAATGCTTTGGCAAGAATCTCCGGAGGAACCGACGGCTCGGATCCGAAGATGGACTTTCCGATGGTCATGACTCCCGGATTCTGGCTATTGAAAGCAGCAATGGCGACTGCCTTAGTTTTTCCGATGTTATGCTGGAAATGAGTCATACCTCGAGGGAACACGAAAACGTCTCCCGGGTTCAAGATCTTCGAGAAGAGGGGGTTCTTGTCGTTGGGATTGGGAGGGTTCGATGTTATTAGACCAGCATAGAGCGTGCCTTCCAACACCAGAAATATCTCCGATCCACGAGGATGCTCGTGGGGCGGATTTAGGCCGTCGGGAGCGAATTCGAGATAGGCAATGGCGACACCCTGAGTGTTGAGGCCTGCTAGAATTTCATCGTAAACCAATGTGATTTTTGACCCCAATGGGTTTGTTATCGGTTTAGGAAAGCTTACGCCTCCCGGGTAGTAGAAATCGTCTGCTGTCACAGTTTTCGGGTCTTTGCAGATCTTCCCATTCACAAATACTGCAATAGAAAGAATAGCTCATGCATGCACTTTATATATACATTAATCATTAATTCATTGTCGAAGAAATAAATATGGGCGTATTAGGAGGTTTTTTGTTTAATTGTCTTTTCCAATAATTTTTTTAAATCTAATGAAAATTAATCTAATAAGCTTACATGAATGGGACGGAGGGAAGAATAACGTAAAAAGAAACACGAAAATTAATGAAAGTGATGATAATATTAATTACCTGCAGCTTTAGTGTCATTGACTGCAATGCAGAAATCCTGCAATGGATCAGGATCATATGCATCTGCTAGCAACGAAGAAAAAACAACAATGGTGAAAAATAACATGAACTGAAATATTCCAGATTTCTTCATTATATATATAACTCAATTAACTATATATTAATATCTGATCGATAATTATATATGTTTTGTGTAGGAGTTTGCAATGAACTGATAGAGATAAATATGCTATATTTATAGTAAAATGTCTAGGCAGAAATTATTGAAGAGCCTTTTCCAGCCGTCTCAATTATTGTTTTCGTTTTCAATTTGTTTTTTTTTTTAATGGTTGAATTTTGTATTTCGACGACTCAATTGCTATCAGCCTATCTCAAAATTGAACCCACGACTTTGTGTGTGTGTGTGTGTGTGTGTGTATATATATATATAGGATTTGGTTACTATAGCACTCTTACATATATATATTTTGACTGAAAATAAATCTAAAATTGGTGGCTTTGTGGTTACTAGCTGGAATTCAAAAGTTTTAAATTTAAATTCTTGAATTTGGTGTATACCCGGATCAAAGGTATTTCTTGAATTTAATTAAAAAAAGGGATTGATAGTGTATAGTCTTATTCAAGAGGTCTTTAATTACGATTGAATTTTAATTCATTAGATAGTCAATTATATTCGTACTAATGAGTTTTTCAATTTGACTTGATTTAAATTTATTATATAATTTTCATGGAACCAAAGAAATAGAAGGCCTTGGAAGAATAAATTGCTGCAAACAACACAACATTTACCATAATTTATAATCACAACACGATTTTTAAAACTTTGCAATCGTAACTTCTTCTTTTTTTCAATTACAACTCCATTTTTTTTCCAGCAGAGTTCATCCGACGTGCATGTACCACTAAAACATCGTCGTTTGGTCGATAAAACGATGTAATTTTATGATTGATAGAATTGAGGATGTGATTGTAAAAGACTCAAAGATGATTTTATAATAGCAATGTTTAAAAGTCTTATTATAATTGTCAATTAGAATAAATGTTGTATTATTTGCGGCAATTAAGGTTTTTTATATTTAATCAAATTTAGTTTTAGCTACAGTTATATAATTATCAAATTTAGGCCTTCCAAACTCAAAAAACCGTAGTTGCGATACCTCCATCCTTGTGGGACAAATACCATATTTTACATAGGAATTTATTTAGTGCACATTTCGGCAGCGACTTATTTTTAATATAAAAAAATCATATTTTTCGTACACATTCATCTACATAAATTTATACAAATCTCACAATTTTTTTGTAATTATTTTCATTAATATGTACCCACACCAGGAAAAATCATATTTGACAAATTCGATCTAATTAAATACAATGGTGAGAATTGAATTTAAGGCCTCCACGCTCCACAATAGGCCCAGAACATATTTGAAGTTTATTTTTTTTTTGGTTTTTTTTTTCGATCGAGAGAAATCTGCATATGGAAGCATTATATATATCTTGTCTATGTTAATAGAGAATTCAAACTAAATTAAATAATATAAAAAAATAAAATTACAACAAAGGATAGCCAACCAAATTTGAAAACTAAGTAGCCAACTCGTTCAAAATATATATCACGATAATGTTAAAAAAATGGAAAGTAAGTTTGACATATATAGAATCGAGATCAGTTAACGTAATATTTAATTGCTTTCAACACTAATATCAAACTCGTTAAGAATATAAATATCACGATAATGTTAAAAAAATGGAAAGCAAGTTAGACTTACAATCGAGATCAGTTAACGTAATATTTAATTTCTTTTAAGACTAATATCAACATATAGTTTATCCAAATTACTTCTCAGAAAAGTTAAATTTACATAATATATACACAAATAAGATCTATTTTGCCTATATATTATTTAGAGGTAGCAACAGGCCACTTGGGCCGGCCCGGCCTGTTCGGGCCATTCATTTTTCGGGCCGGGCTTTCAGGCCTAATTCTTTTTAGATTTCGGGCCAGGGCAAAATTGACACCCTTAATATTAGTACTCTAATTACATTTTAACAGTTTGACCCATAATGTTATACAAAATTGGCGTTTAAGCTTTAAATCATCAAATTTTACAGGAAAATCGGTGTATTAGCAAAACCAATCATGAAGTTAACTCCATTGATGCACCAAAACATGAATTTGGACATGTTCTCTAATTCTGTTCAAAATCCTACCTCAGATTGGTACAACACAAAATTAGTGTTGATGTGGTGGTGATGTGTCCCATATCATTTAATGAACTATTTAAAATCATTATTAAATGAATTATCTAATAAATTTAATTTAATTAATAAATCATTTAATTTAATTTAATTTTTAAAGTATATCAATAATAAATAAATAATTTCATTAAAATATAATTAAATAATATATATAATATTTTTTTATATATATATTTTGAAATTATATAATTAATAATTATTAATTTTTGAATAATTACTGAAAAACTTCAATCCGTGCAAAGTGTGTTTTAAGTGTACAAGTGTTCTTTAATATGTTGGGAACAGACGTAAGAACGATAAATAAAAAGTAGTAAAAGAACGCACGAGATTGGTAACCTAGTTCGGTTAATCAACCTACTTTGGGGGACTTCGCCAAAACTTGAAGATTCGTTCACTACTCCTTAATGAAGTGTATTTAGGAACTTACAAATACATGACTCCCTCCTTATGTCGCCATTTCTTCTTCACGAACTCTTTCACTGAACGAAACCTGTGAGATCCCCTCACAACCGTGACACTAGACTCCCTCTAGCTACCCACGACTTCAACTTACAATCTCTCCCGAGATTGCGTACAAAAAGGATTAAACAAACCCCTCACGTGTTTCACTCAAAAACACTAAAAACTAGACTATCACGTTGAACAGATTCGGGAACAACTTCTAGCTATTACATAAATCACAAACCAAATGACTCTCAAATAATATGTGAAGAGAATCTAATTAATTGTTCCACCGATTGCTACAATGAATCGATATTCTTATAACTTCACTAATTAGTTGACGTCGATCGCTAATCTTCGGCAACATGGTAAGTGAATTAGGGTTTGTGATTTCTCTATATGGGTGTAGATGCTTTCCTTTTGTATAAAGATTATTTTCAGCACGACATCTACTCCACAAGGCATTCAAATGAACGGATCTTAACCTTTCAAACACGATCGGCGTAAGATCTTCCAAATATGGAAACTGCCATAATTAAACTATTCCTGGGTATGTCTGGAACATCAGAGGGAATAGTTCGCCAGCTGTTCTTTATTACTTGCACAATATGATCAACATTTATCTTCAGGAACATACACACGAACACATTATCGAACATATCTCGCCAAAACAAACTTAATGCATAATGATGGCACTAACAATCTCCCCCTTTGGCGTTTATGCAAGACAATAACTAATGATATGCACAACTCATGAAAAAACTTCACAGATCAAATATATCAAGATAAACGATATATTGAAAAACTGTCTGGAACAGTTTAAAGAACTCCCCCTGAAGACGAACTGGGAGTTTCTTCCGAACATCACGAATATTGTTTGTGCAGACTCAGCTGCTTTGGTTGATCAAATATTAAGTACAGACCAACAAAAATTAAAGCAGGGCAAAACATGTGTCCCCGATAAAAATTGTTCAAAAACTTCAAATCAAAAAGATTTTAAAAGAGAACAAGCACTCTTATCAACAACATCCAGCAGCCTTCTTCTTTCTCCCCCTTAATGTCTGCCATAAATGGCAAATCTTCAGAGTTGGGGCACAGTAGCGGCATAATCAGGTCCGGGCATAGCGGAAAAAGACGGCTGGACAGCAACATCAGGGCCAGGGCTAGGAGAAGTACCAGCATGAGCACCTGAAACATTAAAATTATCACAAAAGGGCCTGGTATGTTAAAAGGAGAGGCAAAGCCATAGGCACGTGCACGAAGATCCATTAGCAGGGACTTCAGCTCCTGTTTTCAGGTGTGTGTAGTCCGTAAGGACTTCTCCAGAAATTGCACCTCACACTCCAGAGACTGAATGTACCTGTCAAAGAAGACGACATTCACAGATGGACGAGGAGCGGGTCTATTAGGAACAGACGAAGGCTCAGGTACAGGGGCTTGAGCAGCTTCTTTAGTAGGAATGTCACATGCATTCTGGGATGAGCAAAGCTTATGATTGATCATAAGCGAGAGCTCTTCAGGCTCGTAAACATCAGCATCAGTCAACACATTATGCTGGGACATTATAATGCTGAAAATCATCCCTGGATAGCCCAGCGGCTGCTAACTCCTTGTTGATTCAGCGTGAGCACACACCTGATAAAAAATGATCTGCCCTAGATTGAACACTATCTGTGTTCCAACCTTATACAACTCCACCACCAAAGCCTTGCCCAAGGATGATCGTGCTTGCTTGGAAGCCAGTTCTTCACAGCAATCTTGTGAAGTATGAAGTACTTCACACTGAGATCAGATGCTAACAGTGAATGGCCCTTGGGCCACATGAGCTTGCTCCCCCCCCCCATCAACTTAACGGCAACCTCATCAAGATCAGGCACAACCTTTCGAGCAATTGAGTGCTCACGTCCTAGATAAGAATTTATAACCGTACGAGAAAAAAAAATCCAACATCCACGGACATAGACCGAAAAAGCATGATCAGAGGTCACATATTAAATAGATTTTAGCAAATTCACATAGAATTCATGTACCACAACTTTTACAAACACATGGATATCATAAACAGACCTATATAGCCTAAGGTTATGCAAAAGTTCAACCACACCAGTACTAACAACATTAGACGGTACCAAGCAACATTCAAAAAATAGAGAACGGCCTACCATCAGCTTATGAATTCTTTGATGAAAAGCAGACAAAAATCTAAAAGAATCAAAATCACCTAATTCTGATGCACCACTGTCCGAGACATCCTCAGACACAGATTCAGCCTCCTCTACCGAAGGGATAGGTGCTCGAGCATTCTTCATCAAAGGCCTTCTTGAGAAAGAGGCCAACCCCAGGAGTCACTCAGACATGCTCTGAGTGATCCGCCTTGCAGAAATAGAGATATGAGTCTTCTTTGCTGGAGTATAAGCTTTCTTGATAGGGGCCTTCTTAGATTTTGGGGCTTTGCTGATTTGGCCTTCTTTCAAGCAGTTTTGGCCAAGACACGAGGCTTTAGATAAGAAATTAGAATCTCATCATCATCATCAGAGTGATGATCAGCCACCACGAGAGATTCCTTCGATTTATCCACAAGCTAAAGCTTTGGCTTTACTTACCGAAAGCGAGAAGAGGGCTCACCTTGTTCTATCTAGGGTGGAACAGATCTAGCTTCAGGAGATGAGGCATCAGTGTTAGCTTTCTTAATCTCGACATCATCAACAACTTTCACCTTTTTAGACTGGGCGAATGCATCAGTGGCAACCGTTGGAGAGATGTCTCTCAACGGGACTTGAATAGTGACTATCGGTGAGTCACTGTGAGGGAGGATGAACTGCAAATGGATAGGATCCATGACAAACTTAATGGCATCAATAGAAGTAGCAAATTCATCAATTGATGATGAATCAAGGGTTGTAACAGCAGCAATTGTGGCTTCAACATCATCGGGCTTCTCCGGCGGAGGTGAGGATGGTTCGACGGAAACCCTAGGAGAGGGGAGAGGTTCCAGAACTGTCTCAGCATCTGACCTAGGTAGAGGAACACTAGGTGGAGGCAACAAAGAAGGCACAAATGTAGAAACACCTATAGGAGGAGCATTTGTTCTGCTCAAAACAACTTCAGCCGAAACAGACTCAGAGAAAATGATGGATTTTGACAATTTCTCTAGAGCATGCCACAGATCAGAGGTGTTGATTCTTGGTTTCTTAAAAAATGAGGGCTTTGAAGAACTTGGTTGTGCTCCATTGATTCAGAAAGAAAAAAGCTTGATCGTAGAAGTTTTGAGAGAGAGATTATGACAGAATTTTGAAAAATTTCGAATGCTTTGGGGATGAATAGTTTCACAATTCTGGCCGCACACCTTAATTAAGAAATTAAAATAAGGTAATTTCCATAATTATCCATCACATCCTATAACAACACATTTTTACACATCCTCGGGAAATGCAATCGAACATGGCACGAGAAACAAGGCTTCAATAGCCATTGCAGTTAAAAAGTAATCGTTTAAACTATGCTTGAATTTCGCAGGCACACATGAAAGCACACACTGAAAAGACCATGAACCAATTGGTCATTTTTTTTATTCTCTGTATATATATCACTAACCAAGACTGTACAGAGATACTTCTCTCAAAGGAGAAGTTTAGAGAACACAGAGACCCAAGGAGGATCTAAGTGTTTCAAACCTTCCACTATCAAGTGTCTTAGTGAAAATATCTGCAAGTTGAGCATTTGTTCCAACATACTTAATCACAAGTGATCCATCTTCTACTAGTTCTCAAATAAAGTGGTGAGGAATATATATGTGCTTTATCCGAGAGTGCTGAACATGATTCTTAGAAATATTTATGAAGCTCATGTTGTCACAGAATATGATAAGCACAGACTGTAGCACACCATAGTCAAGCAGCATCTGCTTCATCCATAAAAGTTGAGTGCAGCAACTTCCAACTGCAATATATTCTGCTTCAGCTGTAGATAGTGAAATGGAATTTTGTTTCTTGCTGAACCATGAAACCATGCTGTTTCCAAGAAAGAAACATCCTCCTAAAGTACTCTTCCGATCTTCAGTACATCCAGCCCAATCAACATCACAAAACCCCACCAAGCTAGGGTTTGTATCATAAAAAAACCATAGTCATAACTCAGCAGTACCTTTTATGTACTTGATTATGTTCTTGACAACCTTTAGATGACTTTCTTTGGGATCAGATTGGTATCGAGCGCACACTCCAACACTATAGCAAATATTCAGCCGACTTGCAGTCAAGTAGAGCAGGCTACTTATCATATTTCGGTACAAGGTTTGCTACACACCCGCTTCATCCTTTGACATTTTCAAATATGTTCCCATATATGTTTTCTTCGTGCTGCAACTCTCTATTCCAAACTTGCTAATCAAGTTTCTTGCATACTTTGTTTGAGAAACAAAGATTCCATCATCTTTTTGCTTCACTTGAAGCCCCAGGAAGTAGGTTAGTTCACCTACCAAACTCATTTCGAATTCAGATGTCATTTATTTGACAAATTCATCCACCATTCTGTTCGAGATAGATCCAAAGATAATATCATCAATGTAGATCTGAACAATGATCACATCAGCTTTTTATCTTTTAACAAAGAGTGTTCTATTAGCTCCACCACAAACATAGCCTTTCTCAAGAAGGAACTTGGTCAGCCGTTCATACCGAGCTCGTGGAGCTTATTTAAGACCATATAGTTCTTTCTTCAGTTTGTATACAAATTCAGGATAGTGAGGTTCTTCAAAGCCTTTGAGTTGGCTAACAAAAACATCTCCTAATAAGTACCTATTTAGGAAGGTACTTTTTACGTCCATTTGGTATAACTTAAACTTCATCCAAGCTGCCATGGGAAGAAGTAAACAAACTGACTCAAGACAAGTAACATGGGCAAACATCTTGTTAAAATCAATTCCCTCAAATTGGGAATATCCTTGGGCAACCAGTCTAGCCTTGTTCCTAGTTATGTTCCCCTCCTCATCGCTTTCATTTTTGAAGATCCACTTTGTGCCTATCATATTTGCATTTTTTAGTCATGGAACAAGATCACACACTTCATTTCTTTCAAATTATAAGAGTTCTTCTTGCATGACATGGATCCATCGATCATCCTTCAAGGCCTCTTTAACATTCTTGGGCTCAATCGTGGATGTGTAGCACACATTGATAATTAGTTCATGATAGTTCTTACGAATTCCTCTCGTTTGGACCTCTTCACTCATTTCTCCAATGATGTCCGATACAGAGTGATTCTTTTGGACTCCTTTCGATGGTTTGTAGACATCATAGTTTTCAGGCCTTGATTGAGTCAGACCACTGTTTTCACAACTATCTGGCACAGATGCAAGAACATAGATAGTAACATTCAAGTTGTCATCATCAATCTGGGTAGAGGGTTCTTCTAGATCATCAACAATAATATTTATTAATTCCATGGCAGTTTTGGTTCTTTTGTTGAAAACACGGTAGGCACGGCTATTTCTTGAATAACCAAGAAAAATACATTCATTTCCTTTAGCATCAAATTTAGCAAGATACTCTCTATCTCTTAGCATATAACAAGTACTTCTAAAAATGTGAAAGTACTTCATGTTTGGCTTCTTCCATTTCCATAACTCATATGGAGTAATTCTTGTCTTGGGTCTGAAGTAAACTCAATTGATAACATGGCAAGCAGTGTTAACTGCCTCGGCCCAGAGGTTGTCAGGCACATATTTTGCCTTTATCATAACTCGACTCATCTCTTGTAGAGTCCAATTTTTCCTCTCAACAACATCATTTTGTTGTGGTGTTTTCGATGTAGAAAATTCTTGACCAATGTCTTTTTCTTCACAGAACAGTTTGAAGAACACATTTTTCAAATTCACGACCATGGTCACTTCTTATTCTCACCACGTTTGTTCATTTCTCAACTTCAAGCTTGAGACATAGTTTCTTAAACGTTTCAAAAGTATCTGCCTTGTCTCTAAGGAACTTTACTTATGTGAATCTGGTATAGTCATCTACACAAACAAAGATGAATTTCTTTCGTCCGATACTTTTAGTTTGAACAGGCCCCATCAAATCCATGTGCAACAATTCCAAGGCATTTGAAGTAGTGATCTTCTTTACAGATTTATGAGAAGTATGTATCTGTTTTCCAACTTGGCATGGGTCGCACACCTTTCCATGATCAATACTCAGACTAGGAACACCAGTCACAACTTCAGTTTTCACAAGTCTCTGAAGATTTCGATAACTGCTATGGCCAAGCTTTTCATGCCATAGATTTGCTTCACTTAGTTGAGATCTGAAGCATGTTTCCTTCATGTTGAGAAGATAACAATTGTCTTGCGATCTGTCCCCGTCCATCAGCAGAACACTTTCTTTATCCTTGACCAGACACTTATCTCTTGTAAAGTGAACAAATAGACTTTGGTCGCAGAACTGACTAATGATAATTAGATTTGTCTTTAGTTCCTCCACAAGCAACACATCTTCCAAGTTAGGCATGCAAGGAATATTCAACTGACCACGTCCAAGCACTCTTCATTTGACACCGTCTCCAAAGATAACAGATTGATATGAACAATCTTTTTGAATATTGTTCAACATGCTTGCTTCTCCGGTCATATGTCGTGAGCATCTGCTGTTGAAATACCAACTGCTCTTGGCATGTATGTTGAGAGCGGTATGAACCACATAGTTTTTATGGTTGTTCCCCAATCTGTTCCTACTGTTATTTCTTCTAGGGAACTGATCTGGTTAAGACAAACCTCTTCTTCTCATCCTTCTAAGATCATTGATGTAATTTCTGTAATGTGGCCGAATGTGACTTGGTTTTTCATAGTAATGACACACAACACGTGTCCTTCGAGGTGACTCTTTTTGATGGGATTGCTGACTATTCTTTGATTCAAGTTTTGATTCTGGAATTGTCAAATCTTTTGTTCCAGAAGTCAGTTCGTGACAGAACCTGTCATAGGTCTAACCACCATTATATCCAAGCCCAGTATGATCATGAGGGCTCTTTCCTTTGGAGAGAATTTCATCCAGTTGAGATGATCCAGAGTTCATCATTTTAACAAGCTTTTTCAAGTGCTGAAGTTCACTATTCTGTGCTTGAGTACTGTTCCTGGACTGTGACAATTCATCTTCCAACTCCTTAAGTCTGATGGACAGATCATCTCTCTCTTTAGTGAGGTCGGAGTTCTCTTTAAGCAGGTCTTCATTGACTTTAACCACCATGATCTAATTGGAATGTAACTTTTTATACGCCTCCATAGCTGATTCTTCAGTGAATTCTTCATCATCACTGCATTCTGATGTTTTCTCGACCTTGTTGTCAGGAACAGATGCATGCATAAATTCCTTAACAGAATGTATCATGAAAGCAATATGATTGCTTACACATTCTTCATCACTTTCACTTTCATTAGGATCATCACTCTCACTTAAGGTAGAACTGTAAGACTTGTTCTTTCTTTTAAGAGTGTTAGCACACTCAGCTTGGTAGTGACCAAAGCCACCGCATTCTCTATACTTTACTTCTTTAAGTTTTTCTTCATTGGAATCATCATCCTTCATTCTTTGAGGTTTAGAGAACCTGTTCTTGGCAGTATTATTTTGAGAGAACCTCTCAAAACATCTTGCAAACTTGGTAAAGTTTTTAGATAGCATAGCAATTGACTCTACTTGGTCAGCTTTGTCAGGAACATCGCTGGGAACATTAGTACTAGAACCCGTCTGAAAAGCAATGCTTTTCTTTTGCACAGTTTCTTCTTCTGTCAGGCCCATTTCAAACTTTTGTAAGGACCTCATCAGTTCTTACAGCTTTATCTTGCTCACGTCTTTGGCTTCTTTAATGGCCGTGATTTTGTAGGTGAATCTTTTAGACAGAAAATGAAGAACTTTTCAAACAAGTTTTTCTTCAGAAATGACATCTCCTAGAGTAAAGCTTTCATTTGCAATGTCACAAATTTTGGCATTGAAATCTGCAAGTTTTTCTGTCTCATCCATCCGTAGATTCTCGAATCTGGCAGTGAGTAACTACATTCGTGAGGCATGAACACTACTTGTTTCTTCATAAGTGGTCTGCAGAATGTCCCACGCATCCTTAGCTTTGTCACACGTGGAGATAAGTTTGAAGACATTCATGTCAACAGCCAAAAAAATGAAAATTCAATCCCATAATCTGGTAGTCATCATTGTCCTATTCTTCTTCTGGGTTCATAACGGTTTTTCCTTTTTCATCTTTCTTTGTGGGAGGATTCCAGCCATCAGTCACTATCTTCCAAGAACGTTCATCTATGGAGCGAATGAATGCAGTCATTCTGGCCTTCCAGTAGGTATAATTATTGCCATCAAGGAGCGGAGGTCGTACTGTCGACACTCCTTCTTTCATCGTGCCCATCTCGGCAAAACAAACACAAAATACGGATTAATTAACCCAAGATAACACCTGTAAAAATGGTGACCCCCTCTGGTACGAATTGAAAAACGTCAATCCCTGAAAAGTATGTTTTAAGTGTATTGCATGTGTTCTTCGATATGTTGGGAACAGACGTAAGAATGATAAATAAAAAGTAGTAAAAGAACGCACGAGATTGGTAACCCAGTTTGGTTAATCAACCTACTCTAGGGGGACTTCGCTCAAACTTGAAGATTCGTTCACTACTCCTTCATAAAATATATTTAGGAACTTACACATACAGAACTCCCTTCTTATGTTGTCTGTTCTTCTTCACTAACTCTTTCACTGAACGAAAGCTGTGAGATCCCCTCACAACCATGACACTAGACTCCCTCTAGATACCCACGACATCAACTTACAATCTCTCCCGATATTGTGTACAAAAAGGATTAAACAAACCCCTCACGTGTTTCACTTAAAAACATTAAAAATTAGACTATCACGTTGAACAGATTAGAGAACAACTTCTAGCCATTACATAAATCACAAACCAAATGACTCTCAAATAATATGTGAAGAGAATCTAATTAATTATTCCACTGATTGCTACAAAGAATCGGTCTTCTTATAACTTCACTCCTTAGTTGACGTCGATCGCTAATCTTCGGCAACATGGTAAGTGAATTAGGGTTTGTGATTTCTCCATATGGGTGTAGATGATTTCTTTGTGTATGAGGGTTATTTTCAGCACGACATCTACTCCACAAAGCAGTCAAATGAACGGATCTTGACCTCCCAAACACGATCGGCGCAAGATCTTCCAAACATGGAAACTGCCATAATTAAACTGTTCCTGGGTATGTCTGGAACATCAGAGGGAACAGTTCGCCAACTGTTCTTTATTACTTGCAATATAGAATCAGCATTTATCTTCGGGAACATACGCACGACACATTGTCGAACATATCTCGCCAAAACAAACTTAGTGCATAATGATGGCACTAACAATTTTTTTTTTGAGAAAATGGCACTAACAATTACCATTATAAAAAAGTACTGAATTATTGCATTTGTGCATTTTTAAGCAAATTGATATTTATATTATAAGATAACATAGAATCTTTTCGAGAATTTTATTATTTTGTGTGATATTTTGTGCAAATTGTTAAAGCTGACAAAAACATTGATGCTGAAATTGCACCTATTTGGTCCAGATTGCAGAATCTGCAACAAATATGTGTTATGCATTGGAGTTGCTCCAACAGTACTCATGTTGACAAAGGCAACTTTGATTTATTCTTCCGAGGAAAATAAGTTTATCGGCAAAGAATTTCTTCTGCACTTTGTTCATTTGAATTACACTTTGATACTTACATTTTGGGTATTTTTTCAAAAAGAACGCACTTCTTCAAAATTAACAAAATGTTACGCAATTTTTCAAGAAAATTACAAATCTAACATTTAGTCATTTTACAGCCCGAAAATCGTACATAATTGATTGTATTTTTATAATTATTGATTGGAGAGATTTTTCTACGTACAGTGGCCAGGAAAATTAGAAAATACAATCAATTATGTATGATTTCGGGCCGAAAATTTATTAAATATTAGATTTGTAAAAAAAAATTGAAAAAGTGTGTACTACTTTGTTAATTTTGAAAAAGTGAATCACTTTTGAAAAAATATTCAAAATGTAAAAATCAAAGTGTAATTTATGTTTTGAATGATGCGTAAATAGATTTTTGAAGAAACAATTCGTGTTTAGTTAGGATACCTATGATCCCTAAATAAACTTTGCAATCAATTTTTTATAATTAGAATTCATTGTTTTTCATTGTAAATCGAGAATTGTATAAGAAAAATTAGAAAGAAACCCGGACCAAATTTGACATTTGTAGAAGCCAATTCAAAGAGAAATATCATATTAAAACGAGAATCACATGTTAATTAATATACAAAATAACAAGAGAACTTCCCCAGGTCAACCATATCCTAGTATATATATATCTACTCGATCTTGTCCAAACAGGCTTAATATCATGTGTGTCTATATATATATATATATATATATATATAAGTGGATCATATGAGAACCCATCCCCCATATGAGAACTAGGAACTCATCTTATCTATCAATTGCTTTGATTTAGATGGCTAAGATTTGGTCAACTTTTGGTCAAAAGCGGTGACAAATTTGTAATATTTGAGTAACCTAAAAAAGATTAATTTTCGGAATCATATAGACGCTTTAAAACCGTTGTCTATTCTTATAAATTTCGCTATGCTAAAATGAAAGTAATATCATGTTATTATGAACATATATGCATGCTAATATGAATATATATACATGCTAGTATGAACATATAATGATTCTACTATTAACGAACTATACTACTGTTATTATGAGTAAATTTTACGTGTTTTTTTAATAATTTGTCATGTTGTTATGAACATTTTTTCATGCTATTATCGTATATTTTCATGCTATCATGAATAAATTATCGTGCTATTATGAGTATAATATCATGCTATTATGAACGAAAAAATATATTTTCAGATAAATATGTGAACAACGGATCTTAAATGAAAGATCATAAAAAGAGCTTTAATTTGGTATATAATTTGCGTAAATCTAATGAAAAATGAGCAAGTTATGGATGTTCAAAGTTTTTTAAAAATTTGTGTAAAGATGCTGATGTCATCTTGGACCCGAGGGTAAGTTTGACATACTCATATTACCATTATGTTACCTTCTTTTTCTTTAAATCTGGACCATTGAAATTAAAGCATCATTGTATGGTTGGGATGAGTTCCTAGTTCTCACATGGGGATTGGTTCTCATACTAACCTTCCCCTACATATATGTGTGTGTGTGTGTGTTCATATTAGCATTATTTTGATTCTATTTATTTAAAATAGCGAAATTGCATTAGACTAATATGTAAATTTACTTGTAATAACATATGTATTGTTCAATATTTCGTTCATTTTAGCATAGTTATATGTTCATATTAACTATATCAATTCATTTTTGTGACTGGAAACCAAAAAAGTTATATTACGTACAATTAAATACTAAATTTAATTTAAGCACCTAACTAAGACTCTCTGATTGAATTAAGCGGATATTGAATTGACGGAAACCCCTTTATATGCTTAATTAAATTAAGGTAATTAATTTAAATGTGTTTGTTTTTGTTTCATTTAATTTAGGATAAACAATGATGTGTCAAGATGATATTGATATTTAACGGTTACGTCACCTTCCATTGAATGAAGATTTAACATCTTTAAGTCTATCTATAGTTTTAAATCTTTCAAATCTTAAATCAATAGAATCCATATTTCGGGATTTGTATCGATAGATACTTTCAAGCATTGGATTAATAATTCTCCATTAATTAATTCAAGCTTAAAAATATAATTATTAAAATTTAAAGAAATGATTAGATATATTTTGGTGGTTTGTTTAGTGTACATTAATTTGTAAAAACTACAAATTTAGACATACATCGATCAACAAATTTATACATATTAAATATTTATTCGTAAATTTAATAGGCCAACATGTTAACACCGAAATAAAAAATAATTAAGAATTAAAGTTGAAATTTTCTAGCTTGATAAAATACTAGTTCAAATTGACTGGAACCGAATAATCTGATATAAACTAATCCGACAGTGAGTTGACATACATTCTCACTTAGTGGGGAGAGAGCTTGAACAAATATTTTTGAAGTACACACACAGTAAAACCTTTATACAGTAATATTATTGGGACTATAGAAAAATATTTCTATAAGGAGATTATTCTTATATAGAGATCCTAAAGTTTACATATAAAATTATTTAAAAAAAATTAATATATATTATAGAACACATAAAAATGTTCCTTCATATTTTAAAACACATGAATATAAAATGTAAATAAGATTTATTCATGTGCTTGAATCGAAGAAGACATCATTATAGGAATTAGGCAAGAAGTGCAAGATGATAATCTAGAGGATGATAGTATAGAAATAGAAAAAGTCTCGTGTCAAGAAGCTTAAAGAATGTTAAACAAGGTGGAAATGTTTTGGATTCAACAAGCAGATGATTGTGTGGATGATCGAGTTACTTCGAACGTGCAAGTTAAAAGATGTGATCTTAACCAAAAAAATTAAAGCATTGTCACAGGTAATTTTAAATAAGTATTTCATACAATCTTAAGTTTAACGTAACATATGTAGTTAAATAGTTCTAGATATTTTATATAGATATTTAAATATATTTGAAATTTAGTGTCATTTGATTACTATATGTAGATAAATTTCTTAAGGACGGTCCTAAAAAAATACTTAAATATTACAATGTAGAGGTTATTTTTATTTATAAGTATCCCGAGTTGGGACCATCATTTTTTATTACTATAAGGAGGTTATTCTTATATAGAGTATTCTTATATATATACATATATATATATATAATATAGTGTATATATGTGACCCAATAGATGGTTGGCATGTCACGACTCATGACCCGCCGTCACAAACGGACGGAGTTAAGTAAGCAACATATTTAATTATGCTATTAACTACATATTTAGAGTGAAAATATGTAAGATTATGTTTAATTGTGTAAATATACCAAATTAAGACAGCAATATAATACAAGAACAATAATTGAGGCGGCTTCAATATTTGTGGAGATCGAAGACCAAATCATTTTTGGCTAGAGAGATATCAATGAAAAAATGATTAAGCAGAGATCGAATTGCAACTATAAATATCACCCATTTCTCTCACCGTTCATTGCAACCTCCATTAAAAAAATAAATTAAATAATAATAATCAGACTAGTTTGAGTTCGTTATCATGAAGAAATCTGGAATATTTCAACAGTTGCTGTTATTTTTAACCATTGTAGTCTTTTCTTCATTGTTAGCAGATGCATATGATCCTGATCCATTGCAGGATTTCTGCATTGCAGTCAACGACACTAAAGCTGCAGGTAATTAATATTTTTATCACGTTCATTAATTTCAGTGTTTGTTTTTACGTTATTACTCCCTCAGTCTCATTCATATAGGCTGCTGATTGGATTTTTCATTAGACTTAATAAAATTATTGGAAATGACAATTAAATAAGTAAACTTCCTAATTAATACGTCTCTCTCTATATATATATAGGTATATATTAGTAATTGAGCTACATATTTACGGAAATCAGCCTATATATAGGGACATTCAAAAAAGGAAAATAAACCTACGTGAATGGGATATATAACACAGGGTTAATTATGTGAACTATTGTGAAAATGATTATATAAAGTGCATGCATGATCAATTCTTTCTGGTGCAGTATTTGTGAATGGGAAGATCTGCAAAGACCCGAAAACTGTGACAGCAGACGATTTCTACTACCCGGGAGGCGTAAGCTTTCCTAAACCGATAACAAACCCATTGGGGTCAAAAATCACATTGGTTTACGATGAAATTCTAGCAGGCCTCAACACTCAGGGTGTCGCCATTGCCTATCTCGAATTCGCTCCCGACGGCCTTAATCCGCCCCACGAGCATCCTCGTGGGTCGGAGATATTTTTGGTGTTGGAAGGCACGCTCTACGCTGGTCTAATAACGTCGAACCCTCCCAACCCCAACGACAAGAACCCCCTCTTCTCGAAGATCTTGAACCCGGGAGACGTTTTCGTGTTCCCTCGGGGTATGACTCATTTCCAGCATAACATCGGAAAAACAAAGGCAGTCGCCATTGCTGCTTTCAATAGCCAGAATCCGGGAGTCATGACCATCGGAAAGTCCATCTTCGGATCCGAGCCGTCGGTTCCTCCGGAGATTCTTGCCAAAGCATTCCAGGTTGATCAGAATCTTGTCGAGCATTTGCAATCTCTCACGTGGACAGGTAATGTCAACTGATATATGTGCATGCATGCAGATGCAGTGATGCAGGAAAACTATGAATCAAGAATATAGCTCCAATTTGTTTTAATAAATCAAATCTTGATTTGGTAGGTTTGTGTTGCGCCAAATCAAGATCAAGTTTAATTTATTTTGCTTGTACTTGTACTTGTATCCCATTCAATGTTGCATGATCTTTTTATAATAAAATTGTTTTCGTGATTTGATTGAGAAATCCTACCCTACATTACAACTCTATTTTCCCCAACAATTATAATATGATGTATAGAGCACAATAAGAGTTTGATTAATATATAATATGATTTATAGAGCACAATAAGAACATCTAGTGTGCGAAAGAAGCGGAGAAATTGATCATCATATTTATTATTATTTTTTTAGTAGGGGGTGGGGAGATGTAATTCATACCAAATACTAACTTAGATATATTAAGTTGAATTTTTTTTATGTAAAGGATAACCTGCAGACGCTATCAAATTGCCTAAAATTCACTTTCTGTGTAATAACATGCAAACCACATATGAGAGATAAATCACACTTGAAAAACCAGGTGTGATAGACTCACACCTAATGACGTTGATAGTAGGATTCAAACTTAAGAATTTTGGAATTCGAATTTTTATTGTCGAATATGAAGAGTTGAAGAAGAAACATGAATTCGTTGGAATTTCGTTTGAATTGATATTCTTTGATGTGACTTGTGAGATTGGATATTTCCTTACATAAAAAAATAGTATAAAAAATATTTTCTTACCCACAAAATTCCACATGATGGTTTATATATATAGCTAGTTACCACAAAGCCAACAGTTTTAGACCATGATCCATGAGAGGTCAAAGCAATTAAGAAAATAACATATAGGTAATTATTTGCGTTATAAATAGGTAATTGATAAAAAAATCTTAGCAAAATAAACATTTAAATTATCAAAATGTATAGTTTAAAATTTAAAACACCGTAAAAAGTGTTATTCAGTATAATTTATTAATTTTTATTAATATTAATAAACAATGTCGCGATATCTTAACTATAATTAAACCAAGCACTATAGAAAAATGGTCTTTAATTACAATATTATTAGCGATAACAAATGTCTTCATTTTTAATAGACTTAAATAACGACATCTCGTCTCTAATTACTACATGTCATTTATAATGACATATTTTGTGATGACATTGTTGACTCTAAATAAGTTTTAATTTATTTGAGACGAGCTTTTAGAGACGTTCTATTTGAGAGGACATGGTGTCATTGCAAAAAAATATTTTTAACGGACAACTATGCCTTCATAAAAGTGTCATTAGAGATGACATGCACTAATTAGAGACGACATATCGTTACTTAAAATTTATTATAAGTCATCAAAGCATTTTGTCGTCACTAATAATATTATCTCTAAAAATCATTTTTTGTAATGAAGTCACCGCACGCGCACCACCACCGTTATCATATACATGTAATTAAATAATGTAAAATTGAACCCCTGCTATTTCATCCCTGGTTGAACAAATTCTTCAAGAAAAAAGAGACATACAAAAGTTTAGCACTTGATAACTAACTATGCTGTTAAATATATTTAATATATTTACATACTACATATATAGCTAGTTAGTCAAAATATAAAGATTGTGTTTGATTTTACATCTAATTAAAGTCATGGGTTCAATTATGTGATAGAAGCGTGTAAATGCCAAATTCACCAATTCACGACGAGAATAATAATCCAAGTACTTAGTCTTAGAATTGTAAACATAATCTTTCGATTTGACAAAATTAGGGCAAATTAATAGTCAAATAAAATTACTTTAAAAAAAGTCTAATGGAAACATACAACATAATGATTCAAGCCAAAATAACAAGATAAACACATAACTGAAAACATAAAAGAGAAAGGCAAAATAATAAAAAAATGTGGACCATTTATAATGCTATGTAATGGGGAGGTCTCCTGTACAGGAGCCTCCCCATGCGACCGAGTCAGACGTGACCCACGCGGACCCAGGCTGACCCACGCTTGCACGCGCCCGCGTTTTTTTTTCTTTTTTCTTTTTCTGTTTCATTTTCTTTTGCCTTTTTTCTGTTTTTCTATTTCTTTTTTCTGTTTTTCTTTTTATTTTTTCTTAAAAAAACATATAAATCCCTAAAAAATCCCCCCAAATAAATGATAAAAAACACAAAATAAACCCTAAAAACACCCCCCAAAAAAATCATAAAAAACAGAAAATAAACTCCTAAAAACACCCTAAAAAAACCATAAAAAAAAAAAAAAACCCCTAAAAACACCCCCCAAAAAACCCTAAGAAATACAAAATAAACCCCAAAAAACACCCCCAAAAACATAAAATAAACCCCTAAAAACACAAAAAAAAAACAAAAAAAAACCCTAAAAAACACAAAAAAACACGAATTGGTACTATTTAGTGTTCGAATTGGTACTATGGGTGGCAAATTTTTTTATTTTTTATTTTTTTTTTTGCGCCGATCAGATGCGGATCAGCCCGGATCAGAACGGGTCCCTCTGATGGACCGACCCATGCACCTTATGTACAGGAATTTTTGCCCTATGTAATTTGTACGATCAGAGGTCCCCTGTCAGGATTCCCACAATATCTAAATTTGGATATAAACACGAACTCGGACATTATTGAATTGAATGTTCCACCTTTGAATTCTTTCTACTCCCGCAAATATTTTGAAGTCCATAAATATATCAAAGGCCCAAGTAAACTTTAAGCCCAAATTAGAATTCTAAAATGTTTTTTTTTTTTTTTTTCAGGCGTAATTTCAGACTCCCTCATATCCCCGTCTAATTATATCGAGCCTTAACAATTAAGCAAAAGCTCAATTTAAGCAATTAAATTACGCTGATGCGGGACCTATTATAATTTCATATACGTTGAATAATTAGATTAATTGTTTTTTTATTTGTAAGTTGAATAATTAGATTAATATCATTTTTAAAAATCTTTTATAAATTTTAATATTATGTGCTTCTTTTAAATTATAATTATATTATTAATTTCTTTCCTATGTTGTATCTGATGGTTAAGATGATTTAATTCACTTTATTTATATATTTCTGTTCTTGCTTCTTGAAATTATGCTTTCCTTTTCTAATGTTAATGTTAAATTATATGCTTTTTCGTATAACATATTTAATTTTTAGGGTAAAGAGCCAAAAAAACACTTAAACTATATATCGGATCCTATCTAGATGTATGAACTGTTTTTTAGCCCAAATACATACCTAAACTATTTATAAAGAAAAATCGGCCCCCAAAATCATTCAAAAAGAACAAAATGACACTTAAAGTTAACACCGTTAGTTTTTTCCGTTAATTAAAATTTGTTAAGCTTAATTCTATCACCTATGACTTCCGATCAAACAAATTGAAACCACGGAAAAATAGCCCACACCATGGAGTTTCAAACCACTCTTTTAATTTTAAAATCCAACATCAAATCTGTGACGCTTGGGGCCGAAGTATGGAGTGATCGCCGGTGCAAGGCACGGACAAAGAGCGGCTCCTGTAAGACTTCCAAGCGAAGGGGCACATGAATGAATCGAATCCACCTGAAAGAGAGGGATTCTGAGGCTATACAGGAATGAGACTGTATAGTTGAGGAGAGCTTAAAGGATTTGATTGGTGCTACTCATACTAACAAGGTGCATCTTCTTTTCTGGCGCTCGTTCCACCAGAACTTCAAAGTTAAGCGTGCTTAACCTGGAACAATAGTGGGATGGGTGATGAATGTGGTTTTTGCATCATTTATTGAGCTTCAAATGATGTATTTTGATGAGTTAAATGTGTGTTTTCATCCCCTTTTGCCTTTTAACCTCCCGGTTTGGAAATTTTATTTCTTGTTTGAGTTTTATAGGAAATGGTGGATGAATAAATGAATTTTTGAGTGATTCAATGCCATGGGAAGATAGAGGATCGAATTGGGAGCACGCTGCAAGTTGAATCACCTCAATCGGACAAGAAACGAGAGAGAACGAAGCAAAAACGTGAGAGGTGTCAGAGCAGGGACGGAGGCGCGACCCGAGCGCGACGCGAGCAACTCACTCGCGCCGTTTGGCGCGACCCGACCAGCTCAACGCGTAGCGCGACCCGTGCACAGGGGCGACACGAGTGGTCGTCTATACAGAGGCCCTAAAAGTCAGTTACGGGGCGCGACCCGCGCCAAAAGAAAGTGGCGCGGCCTCCGTGGTCGCACCCATGCACGTTTTTTCCTGATTTTTTTTTATCCTTTTTCACCCATTTTTTATTTTCTTTAATTTCATTTATCCCCCCACTCTATATAAAACCCCCCATGGGTGAAATTGAAAGGGAGAGAACCCTAGCACCCAAGAGAACCCTCACAACTCAAGCCTCCATTTTTCCCCAAATTTTCCTAATACCAAAACCCTTCTTCCATCTCCCATTTTTGCATCTCACCCATCAAATCCCTCACCCTAGCTAGGATTTCCACCTAGTTAGGGTGAATAAGGAGCTAGAGCTTGAAGATGGAGCAAAGAGGAGAAGAGTCGAACCAAGGAGGAGTCGAGACCCAACTTCCGGGTTGTTTCAAGTTCTTTTCCTTATTTTTATTTTGATTTTCTTTGAGATAGTTTAGTCCTTGCATTTGTATGATTTTAGGCTAGATTGTCTTGTATTTTGGGATTGAGAATATTTTGGTATTTATGCATTTATTTTTCTATTGATTGTTTATGGCCCTATTTCATTTATTGTGCTTATGCTATGTATGGGTGTTGGTTAATTGATCACTAATTGACATGATTTTATCTATTGATTCATAAATCGAGAGATGAGTCTCAATAGACGAACCCTAGGCACAAGATACCTTTGTCAATAAATTCGAGAGAATTGAGACTTAGTGTAAGGGCTAGAAATCCTTTGAGCTTTTGGTAAGTACATGTGTAGGATTCGATCGGAGACGGTGAATCTAGTATGTACCCTACAACTTGAGTGTCTCGTGAGAGAGCTTAGGATGCATTAGATATTGCCCTAATGAAATTTGACACCAAAATAGACATTCTATAGTCTCATTAGTGCTAAGTACCCAAAGAAATCAATCCCGAGAGTACCTCCGCCTTCATGTTTTCTTCTCCATTTATTTTTTCCTGTTTATTTATTGCTTTCCCTAGTTTAGATTAGTTAGTTTCCCTTTTTATTCGTCATCTAGATAATGATTGAGATCCGATGTCATAGTACACATGATTAGATCTAATTTAGTCCATGTGGATACGACACTTGCTCACCATTGTCTACATAGCCCCGTCCTCTTGCGGATTGTGCTAAATTTTGGCCGATCAAGTTTTTGACACCGTTACCGGGGATTAAATGATTTAGTTGTGTTATTATGATAAGGATTACATTGTTAATCTAGACATTATTTTTTTAGTTATTTTTTTTATTTCTTATTTGTTTGTGTTTTGTTTTTGAAGATTGAGTAAGCACGTGGAATGGGAGGACAAAACGTCAAAGAAATCCAGATGCGGATGTCTTGTGTCATCTTGCCTTCCCAAATCATTTGTGAGCTCGTCTAGGGTGAACCACTTCTTTGGTTCAAACTTATTCTCACGTAGTGTCGAATAAGTTTGGGGAAATGAAGTGTGGTTATCTTGGATCTCCCCTTCCTTTTTATTTTGGTTGTTTTATGTGTTGCATTGCATGTAGGTTGCATTAGTTTGTTTTTTTTTTTAATTTTTTTGTTGTTTGTTTATTTGCACGTTTAAATGCTTTAAATAACTAGAAGTTTTTGGGATCTTGAGTCTTGAGAAATCGTTGAGATTGTATGAGATTTGGATTGATGGCTTGCTTATGATGAATTAATTTTCATAGATTGTTTTGAAAATTTTGGGTATGATTGTGATTTGTTGAAATATGCCTTTGATGGATTTTTGAATTTTTTTTGTGCCTTTGGAATTTGTTGAGCTTGTGAGATTTGGATCTAAGACTTGGTCTTATTTTATTCTAGTGTGTTTATCATTCATGCATGTTTTCTCTAGAACTTGCTTTTATGTCTTTCTTGAGACCATGTTGGTGTGCTTTGAAATTAGGAAATGATTAAAGGCCATCCTTGTTAGCCAATTGTTCACCCAAATTTCTCATGATCACCAACAAATTCTTTCCCTAGTAGCCACTTTGAGTTTTGAAGCCTTTTTCTTTGTTTGAGCCTTATTAAATCATTGGATGAAAACTTGTGGAGAAGGGAACAAATGGAGAATTGTTGAATGAGTGGGGGGATGTTTTGGTTTGAAGAAAAATCATTTTTCTCGAGAAAATTTGTGAAAAAAGAAGAAGAAAGAAAAATGAAAGAAAAATGAAGAGAGAAGTGAATGAAAAGATCAAAAGCTTAAATGAAGACGAAGAAGCTGCAAAAATTTGTTGTTGTGGTTGTTAAGGTTGGAAGGAAACTCAAATGAGTTTTACTGAGGAATACACAAGAAAATTGGGAAGTGAGGCATCAAATGTAGTAAGTTGGGATCCAATGTTCCAAACATATTAGTCACTTAGCCAAATTTTCCCACCTTAACCAAAAAGCTTACATTACAACCTCTCAAAAGACCTTTATGATTCTCATTTCGAGCACACATGTTTGTGGTGGAGAGATTAGACTAATTGCAAGCATATGGTATATTGCATGTCATGAAATGATTGTGAGTGCATACACGTCCCATTCTAAACACTTGTGTGTTTGAGAGAACAAAATACCTAAAGAGATGACAACTTTCTAAGGCATTTTATTTTTGAATCCATCTTTGGTGTGTTGAAGCATTGAATTTCATACTCAATCAAAAAAAAAATTGTATCTCTGAGGCATGAGCCATCTTTACAGATTTCATCATTTCATCATTTTCTCTTCTCTTCATTGTTTGGGGACAAACAATATTTTAAGTTTGGGAAAGTTGATGAGTGTGGTTTTTGCATCATTTATTGAGCTTCAAATGATGTATTTTGATGAGTTAAATGTGTGTTTTCATCCCCTTTTACCTTTTAACCTCCCGCTTTGGAAATTTTATTTCTTGTTTGAGTTTTATAGGAAATAGTGGATGAATAAATGAATTTTTGAGTGATTCAATGCCATGGGAAGATAGAGGATCGAATTGGGAGCACGCTGCAAGTTGAATCACCTCAATCGGACAAGAAACGAGAGAGAACGAAGCAAAACTGTGAGAGTTGTCGGAGCAGGGACGGAGGAGCGACCCGAGCAGCTCACTCGCGCCGTTTGGCGCGACCCGACCAGCTCAACGCGTGGAGCGACCCGTGCACAGGGGCGGCGCGAGTGGACGTCTATACAGAGGCTCTAAAAGTCAGTTACGGGGCGCGACCCGCGCCAAAAGAAGGTGGCGCGGCCTCCGTGGTCGCGCCCGTGCACTTTTTTCCTGATTTTTTTATCCTTTTTCACCCATTTTTTATTTTCTTTAATTTCATTTATCCCCCCATTCTATATAAAACCCCCCATGGGCGAAATTGAAAGGGAGAGAACCCTAGCACCCAAGAGAACCCTCACAACTCAAGCCTCCATTTTTCCCCAAATTTTCCTAATACCAAAACCCTTCTTCCATCTCCCATTTTTACATTTCACCCATCAAATCCCTCACCCTAGCTAGGATTTCCACCTAGTTAGGGTGAATAAGGAGCCAGAGCTTGAAGATGGAGCAAAGAGGAGAAGAGTCGAACCAAGGAGGAGTCGAGACCCAACTTCCGGGTTGTTTCAAGTTCTTTTCCTTGTTTTTATTTTGATTTTCTTTGAGATAGTTTAGTCCTTGCATTTGTATGATGTTAGGCTAGATTGTCTTGTATTTTGGGATTGAGAATATTTTGGTATTTATGCATTTATTTTTCTATTGATTGTTTATGGCCCTATTTTATTTCTTGTGCTTATGCTATGTATGGGTGTTGGTTAATTGATCACTAATTGACATGATTTTATCTATTGATTCATAAATCGAGAGATGAGTCTCAATAGACGAACCCTACGCACAAGATACCTTTGTCAATAAATTCGAGAAAATTGAGACTTAGTGTAAGGGCTAGAAATCCTTTGAGCTTTTGGTAAGTACATGTGTAGGATTCGATCGGAGACGGTGAATCTAGTATGTACCCTACAACTTGAGTGTCTCGTGAGAGAGCTTAGGATGCATTAGAGATTGCCCTGATGAAATTTGACACCAAAATAGACATTCGATAGTCTCATTAGTGCTAAGTACCCAAAGAAATCAATCCCGAGAGTACCTCCGCCTTCATGTTTTATTCTCCATTTATTTTTTCCTGTTTATTTATTGCTTTCCCTAATTTAGATTAGTTAGTTTCCCTTTTTATTCGTAGTCTAGATAATGATTGAGATCCGATGTCATAGTACACATGATTAGATCTAATTTAGTCCATGTGGATACGACATTTGCTCACCACTGTCTACATAGCCCCGTCCTCTTGCGGGTTGTGCTAAATTTTGGCCGATCAATGGGTGACCCCCTGGGAAGTTTCTCAGGTAGCATGTGAGTGAGGACAAAACACGCTGGAAAGACTTGTGATGGTTTGTTGGGATAGCCGTCAGTCCGGTAGCCGGGTTGTTACAGGTGGTATCAGAGTCGAACCTCTCGCAGTAAGGTATGGTTCGGGGACGAATCAAGTGGAAGCTGGTGGGCATGTGACGCCCGGAGCCGAAGTATGGAGTGATCGCCGGTGCAAGGCATGGACAAAGAGCGGCTCCTATAAGATTTCCAAGCGAAGGGGTACATAAATGAACCGAATCCACCCGAAAGAGAGGGATTTTGAGGCTATACAGGAATGAGACTGTATAGTTGAGGAGAGCTTAAAGGATTTGATTGGTGCTACCATACTAACAAGGTGCATCTTCTTTTCTGGCGCTCGTTCCACCAGAACTCCAAAGTTAAGCGTGCTTGACCTGGAGCAATATTGGGATGGGTGACCCCCTAGGAAGTTTCTCAGGGAGCATGTGAGTGAGGACAAAGCACGCTGGAAAGACTTGTGTTGATTTGTGGGGATAGCCGTCATTCCGGTAGCCGGGTCGTTACAAAATCGATGTCGAGATTTAAAATTTAATTCGTAATACAAATACTCGTCATCGATATTTCTCCATGTAATTATTCTATCATTTAACGCCCGATTGACAAATTGAGAGTATAATTAGAAAGCCTATGACGAGGGCTTTCTAACCATATCACAACACATGGTATCATCGTCCAAATCAATCATAATTAAGTCGAAGAATTTATGAGCATTTTATTTAACGAAAAAAGTTAACAGTGTTAAATGAAAGTTTGAATTTGATATATTTTGAATTGTTGAGGAGGCCGATTGTACTTTTTAAATAATTTAAATATGTATTTGGGCCAAAAAATAATTTGTACGTTCAGGTGGAATTGAGCATATAGTTCGAGTGTTTTTTTGCCTTTTACCCTTAAATTTTATTATATTCTTATTGATTGGTTATATGTAATCATTTTATTTATTTGACTTTGTGTAGTATATATTATTTATACAAGTATCATTGAATATACACTCAATGTTGATATTTGTGGTTATATTTTTAATTTCTAACTTATATAAGTATATTAATATCATATCATTGACAATTAATAAAATTTTAATATTATTCTTTCTAATGTTCAAGTTAAATTATAAATTTGGTTTCCAACTTCATTATATGTTAATATATATATATATATATATATAGCTTCATTATTTAACATTTAAAATCTAAACTATAATTTTAAAGAATTATAATATTATATAAAAATTTAAATGCCATGCATGAACCGGAATTTGTTATTATTGTTATTTATATCGGCATGTATTACAAGCTTTAATACCAAAAGCGCCTGTTTGAATTTATATATATATAGGTTGGGTTCCAGAAGGAACCATACCCCATGTGAGAACTGAGAACCAATCTCAATCATAGATTTCGCCTATTTGGATGGCCAAGATCAGTTCAAAAATTAAAAAAACGCGGTGGCATAATTGTAATAACTCCGAACTTCACTGCCCTTGAAACTCGGCGAGGGTAAAATCAGAAATTTCAATGTATATGTGATTCACGCGTATATTTTTCAATTTAGGATTTTAGCATTGTCATTTCCTATTTTAGCACTGTCATGACTTATTTTAGCACTGTCATAACTTATTTTAGCACTAACATGACCCTTGTTTAGCATGACAAGAAACTCTCAAACCAGCGTTCTTTTTGCGAAGAACAAGTTCAAATCCCACAATCTAAATCAAAATTATACCACCTTCATTCTTCTCTGTAACGCATTTTCATTTCTCGGCCTATGGCTATGATTGAACTTTTTCCATCTATTTCGTAGTGTACAATTTACAAGCAGCAGCCCAAGATTTATCCCACCATTGTCACGCCAACCGAAATGAATTTAATTCGATTTAAATTTCTTCCTACCAACTGAATTGGTTGTTTTTAAAAGAGTATTTAATTGAAATCAAAATTCTAAAGATTAACTAAATGAACTAAATCAATAAACTGTCTGTTTTGGTTTTGCCCAATCCTACATGATATGCATGGACTAATTAACATACTCGTATAATATATTCATAAAATACACGTGTATATATTGCACAAAAATTTTAATATTTATATATATATACATTCAATATTTTATAGCTTATATATATAGACAAAGTATATACATTAACCGTAGATAATGTATAAACTAAGTGCTAAAATAGTTCACAATAGTGCTAAAGTAGATTACAACAGTGCTAAAATAGATCACAGTAGTGCTAAAGTACATGACAGTGCTAAATCAGTTCACAGTAGTGCTAAAATAGGTTACAACAGTGCTAAAATAAATCACAGTAGTGCTAAAGTACATGTTAACAAAATATTTTTTATAATACTCATTTGTTATTGCAAATGCTGCATTCATCATGTAAAATAATTCACGAATTTAATTATCATCTCCCTCTCTCTCTAGCTTCTTGCATAACATCTTTATGATTTTCAATTAGCTTGCAATATTCCAATTGTATGCATTGTTTTCTCTCCTTTGTTTTCAATATTAATGCATTTCTGTGTTTATAATTTTCTATATGTATTGTGTATCTACATGCACATATATGTTAATGCAAATATGAATGCATGTATATGCTATTTAAATGAAATAAAAAAATGCACTTATACATAAATATGCATATATACACACATACATAGCAGACTAAGATGCAAAATTTTATAGCTTATATATATAGACAAAGTATATACATTAACCGTAGACAATGTATAAACTAAGTGCTAAAATAGTTCACAGTAGTGCTAAAATAGATTACAACAGTGCTAAAATAGATCACAGTAGTGCTAAAGTACATGTCAGTGCTAAAACAGTTCACAGTAGTGCTAAAATAGGTTACAACAGTGCTAAAATAGATCACAGTAGTGCTAAAGTACATGTTAACAAAATGTTTTTTATAATACTCATTTGTTATTGCAAATGCTGCATTCATTATGCAAAATAATTCACGAATTTAATTATTATCTCCCTCTTTCTATAGCCACCCATTCCCACCACTGAAATGACATCAACTCCACTATCCATCGATGAAATCCACTCAAGGAGAAGTTTCTTTGGCTTCTTAATCCCTACAACATCCTCCTGCTCCAAGAACAAAGCATCACCTCGACCATCATATACATACTCTTTAGAGCTCGAGCCATGATCTATAATAGAATGCAAATCTTTGAATATCTGTTGGCTTTTGACAACTTTTTCCAATCTGGAATTTAAAGTTTTGATTTCAGAGGCAATCTGACGTCGAGCTTTTAGATTCTTGATTGAATCACCAACTTTGTTGAGGAAACGACCGAATCCATTAGTACCACGACGTCGTCCGAATCGAAGCAAGTATTTGTCAAGAACATCTTGAAGATCGAAGGCGATTTCTCGAAGCTGGTCAACACATCCTTTGAGGGTAGAGAGAGAGAGAGAGAGATGTTGGTGATTGAAATGAATTGCAAAACGAGAAGAGATTCATTCCAAATATAACATAATTCCTGAATTACTAGAATACCCTTGCTTCATTAAAAAGTCAAAAATATTACAATAATGCCACCGCTTTTTTTTTTTTTTTAATTTTGGAACAGATCTTGACCGTCCAAATCAGATCAATCTGTGGCTGAGATTGGTTCTCAATTCTCACATGGGGGTGTGGTTCTCACATGATCCCATCTATATATATATATATATTATGTATAATTCATAGTCAATAATAATTAAAAAAATAACTTTAGGTATTTAGAGATGGAAAAAGTATGTATCTAATTTAAAGAGAGAAAAAAATTGTATCAAATCTGTCATTATGTATTAAATAAAAAATAAATAAATAAATAAGACATTTAGAGAAGGAAAATCTCATCTCTAATCTATCTCTAAACAATAATTAAATATACAAAATTAATATAAGGCATTCACGCAGAGAAAATTTTGTCTCTAATAAAAATAAAAAAAATTGCGTGAATATTTTGTCTAATAAATTTAAAAAAAATTAAAAATAGGTATGGAGCATGTAGGCAGTAGGTCCCCAATTCATGTTACTTGAATTATTGTGGGCTCGTGCACACACACGCGTGCATAGAGTTTTAAGCGTCTAATATGCAACATTTCAACTAAAAATGTGACTTTCAAGGATCATATGATACCATTGATTTATATGTTATATATACGTAGTGTTCCACTCTGTGTTTTCACTATTAAATTTATTATTTTTTCTTCATTTTTTTCCTCTAATTTCAATTTTACCGAATTTTAGTTTAATTTTACAATTATTAATCTTCGTTCCACCCAATTCAGGCATATCATTATTTTTTAGCATGTTACTTTGAGTTTTTAGTTATTTATTAATTATGTATATTTAGCATTTTTTTAATTTGATATTTTTTTTGGTTATAAAAGTTGAATATGTTCCATACATTATGTTATAATTAATTTTTATCTTTTATAATAATAATAATTAAAATTATAAATTTAGCATCAAAATATATGAAAAAAAAAGTGACATGAAATTGAACCGAGACTTTTATTACCATCACAACATCATATCAAGATTCTTTATTTATATATAAACAACACAAACATGCAAATCATCACAAACACAAACACAGTTTGCCGGCCGGCTGTCATGAAACCCGCGTAGAGTTTGCCTTCTAACACCGTTATCACTTCTGTGGCATGAGGATCTGTGTGGGGAACGTTGAGCCTGTTGGGAAGATAATCCACACGGTTTAAACCTAGCCCCTGCGTGTTAAGCCCCAGAGCTGGGGCATGAAAACCGGAGTCAAAGCTGTTCCATACGGGCTCACTATTTCGTGAGGCACGTTGAGGGCTCCGGGGTAATAGAAGTCGTCAGTGTTCACAGTTGTGGGGTCCTTGCAAATCCATCCATTTACATATACTGCATGAAAAAAAAACCAATAAAGATTGAAATATTTGGGGATTTCACTGCACTGTCTATATATGTATATAAAAAAAAAATTCTTCATCGTAGGATAAATATAAAAAAAATGGGTTAGGGGGGCTAGGGTGCCCAGCCCTGTTTGGATCCGCCACTGATCGAAATATTTATAACTTATAATTTATTATTAAATTTATATTGAGATGAAAACCCCAATTAGAAATTAATAAAGTTACTATATTTTAATTACTTTTGACATCTGTTTCGTTGACAGCAACGCAGAAATCTTGCAACGGGTCGGGATCCGTAGCGGCGACGAGCAACGAACGGAGACTCACGACGGCGATGAACAGAAACAGTTATTTCGATGATGTTTTCATGATGGCTGACGAAGCTTCTTTCCACTTTATGTTTGATTTATGTTTTATTTTTTCTGTTACCAATTGATGGTATTTATAATTGCTAGTCTCAGAATATTCTTCAAGGGAAATATTTTCTTAAAGCTTCCTATTGTTTTCTCAAATGAACTGTCAATTTATGAGATGAAGGATTGACAATCTATTAATCCAACGGATTGGATCCTTACTACGAATAGTGTGATATTTCTTATGCTATATCTATTATTTTTTAATTTATTATTATAATATATATATATATATATATATATCCTAACTGGGAAGGATGAACCCTAAATAAATATTAATTTAGATTAAACTTAATTATAATGAATTCAAAAAAAAAAAAAGAGATAGGTTTGGCATGAGAAATGTTATAGAGAATGACACGGCCACACGGGATCTCATGATCTGATCAATCCAGGAACTAAAAATGAAAATTATCAATTCAGAACCTAAAAGATGGAAACTGTCAATTTAAGACGTCAAAATAATGAACTATTTCAATTTCTTCTTTTTATTTTTAATTATTTTTATATTAATTCTTAACAAAAATTCCTTAATTTACTGTCTATTAAATCTAATAGCGAAATTAATTACAAAAAATAATATAAAAATTAAAAAAAATCAAAATACATGATTTTCGAAGTCCTTAATTAACAAATTTCATCTTTCAGGTCTTGACATTGATAGATTACACATATTGCAGGTCATGAATTAACAATTTTCCTTTCAAATACTCTAATAATTAATCTACCAACAAACTTCACATAATTCCTGTTATACCCTTTTCATATTTAAATAAATAAATATTTAAAAATAATTAAAAATTTAGGAAAAATATTATAATAGAAAAAAGTAGTAGTTTGACCGGATACATATTACATTTTTAAATAATATAAATATATTTTTATTTAATAAATAGGTTCATTAAAATTATCTTTTTGCATAACAAAAAATGGTAAAAAAAAATATTGTGATGTCTTTCTTGGCAGGTGTGATTTACATATATATTTATATTTAACCAAAATGGTCTTTTTTTGGGAATATCATCATAATTGAGTAGATTTTTAGTCGAATTATCCTTTCTTCTGTTTCATTAATTATGAGATATATATAGATATGTCAATCGAGTCCCAAATTGATGAGCGGCCTCGAACAACCCAAGAAAAAAACAAGGTTAGTATGAAAAAAATTCCAACCAAAAAGAAATCTAGTCTGAATTGACCCGAATTAAATAATCTTATAGCCTGATTGGGTAAACCCGAAATTAAGTGGGTTGATCTGAATAGTCCAAATTTATATTGTTTATCTTTATATTTTTCTTAAATATAAAAAATTTCATGTTTGATGTAATTTAATTTAAGTATTAAAATTATAATCGTTGACCTTGACAACCTTATGTAGGTATAAAATTATACATATAAATAATGACTTGTTTAACTATATACTATTTGTATTACTTAGATATATATATATATATATATAATATTTTCTATGTTACTATATATCTATATTAATTTCTATTGTGATTTGTATCATAATAAATCCAAAATAAAAATATCACCTCTATTGAAGAAAAGTATCACTTATAATACTATAAATTATACATCTACTATTTGGCTCATCTTGATTTATTTCATCTCAATTATGATTTGTTACATCTTAATTAGGGTTTTAGGTTTAACATTTATTTTCGAGTTTAGGTTTTTAAGAGGTTTTTTTAAGTTATTTAGGGTTTAGGGGGTTGTTAGGGCATTTTTAAAGGTTCAGGAGTTTTTAGGATTTATTAAATTCCAATTAAGGTTTATTAAATGCTAGTTAAGGTTTGTAATTATTTTTTTTTATAATTTAATTTTATTTAGAATTTGTATAAGTATGAAAAATGAATATTTTGTATTTTTTGTCCAATTATATTCATTCCACGTTTAAAATAAAAGATCATGAAAAAATCTTTAATTTCTTATATTTTTTCTTAAATTGAATTAAAAACAAGATAAATATAATTTTTAGAGGAAAAATATTTAAGAAGGAATTCCATTTTGTTATCTTAGATAGATACATAGATTATAGATATCGTTGCACACGATGATTGAAGTCTATCATTTTAAGTAGTTGGTGTCACTGACAGAAAGTAGATAAATAGTTTCATTTGGTGTACGTATACAGGTTGGAAAATAGTTGATAAATAATTTTGTATAAAAATATCTCATATCTGTTGTTAGGCTAAGTATAGTAAGCGAAAACCATCTTATCACATAATTGAGTTAATTTCGATTTTGATCCTATAGGACATCAGATATTCCGATTTTGGTTTCGATAGTATCATTTTTGGCCATTTCTAAAAAAAATCGTCCAGTTTTAGTCTCATAGGTTTAAAAATATAATTTTTGGTCCCATGATTTTAAGGCCAAAAGCGGGATCAAAATCGATACTAACTCTGTTTAGGACAAAAAATAATAGTATCAGAACCAAAATCAGAATACCCGATGTCTTTTGAAACCAAAATCAATATTTTCTCTCACATAAGTTGTTGAGTTTTTTTTTCAGTTCATCATATTGCATACGTACGTGCTTTAATTTCTGCATGGTACTTATCAAACCATCTGCATCATTCTTGTTTCTATCGATGACCTTCTGATTTACACGTTCGGCTCACATACTTTTTAATTTGAATATGACAAACCGTGCAATCAATAATTGTAAATAAATCTTACTTTAGACATGCGGGTAAGTTCGTCGGATAATATACCCGTTTTGACTCGGGTTAACCCGTAAAAAAAACCCGTGAAAATTATTATCAACTGTAGCACTATAGAGTATCAATCAAAATATTCTAAAAGTATCACTTGTACATTTAAAAACGTAACGGATCTGCTAGTTATCTTTTACTTGTTTATTTAGCTCAAATTGTGATTTTTTTCCATTTCAATTAATGTTTAGAGTTTAAAAATTTATAATTTTTTAGGGTTCATGATTTTTTTCGAGTTCATAATTTTTTTAGGGGTTTTTTAGTATTTTTTAGATTTTCGAGTATATTTTTGTTTTTTAGGATTTATGTTTTTTTTTAAATTTTATTAATGTAAATTATGGGTTATATTAAAGCTGGAAAAATTAATTGTTGAGTATAATGCACGAGCTCATGTGTTATCATCGTTCGAATGCATTGCATGAGTTGCTGGTTTTCATAAAAAACTCACTTTTATTTTAGGTTCACTAATTTCATTTTTGGGTATATATTTATTTCAAAATTAGATTTTTTTTTTCAATGACCATTTATATTTATTTCGAAAAAATTAAATTAATTATTGAGCACAATTCAGAGCCCACGCGTTAGCGTCGCGTGAGTGCATTGTGCAAGTCACCATATTTAAAAAAAATAATTCAATTTTATTTTATGGTTTATTAATTCCATTTTAGGGTATAAATTTATATTTATTTCAACCAAATTAAATCAATTATTTAATTTTAGGGTTCACTAATTTTATTTTAATGTATAAAATTTTTGGTAACAAAATAAAAAGAAAAAACAGAAAATCGAATAAAAAAATAAAAATAAATAAAAAAATCACCCAGAAAAAAAAATGACTAGAGCATGTAGGCTTGGCGCATGGGCGCCACGTGCTGTTTGATATTGGGGGCACGTAAGAGGTGCTGCATAGAAGTGTTCCTCTTTGAATATACGGACAAGAGGAGTTGAAGAGGTATTTAATTGGGCTGTTGGACTTGATTAAATACTAAATTAAAGCCTAGTAGCCAGGATTAAATGATTAAAACCTGAAGAAATCCGAAGCCCAATGTGAAATACATTTGGGTTGACCTGGAAAGGCTCGATCGACCCGATCTAGTGCAATTTATAAAGGCGTTGGTCGACCCTGTTCAAAATCAGGCATGTGGGTCAACCCAACCATCTCGGTCGACCATTTGTGCGAGTCCGCGGGAATGTGATTTTTTAACTCCAATTCAGAGTTTTTAACCTAGATATAAAAGCTCTCATTTTGATAAACGAAAAAAGACGCTTCGTACTACATTTTTACATTTAGAATATACCAAGAGGGAGAGGAAAATGACAGAGGTTTATCGTCTACTCAAGAGGAGCCGACAAGGTTGCTAGAGACGGAGTGCTACTGCAGAGGAGACAAGACTACTGGATTACTCCGTGTTTTTCGGTTCTTTTATCAATTCTGTCATGAATACTTATACTCTAGTTTTGATTGTTTATTAAATTATGTCTAGCTAATTTCATAGCTACGTTTTAGGGATTTGATATTATGAATTTTATAATATGATTTAATTACTTTCTTCCTACTATCTATCGGAGTTTGATTTCTATGCAATTATTTATATCTTGTAATGATGTTTGATCACCATTTATGTGTGCTAGTCATTAATTTGAAGTACTGACCAGAAAAGAATTAGTGATTGAAAGATAGAAATCAGATTATGTGTGGTTGGAAGGACCGACCAAGTGAATAAGTATTACATAGGGTTGAATAGATCTTCGTATGCTAGATTAAGAGTAATGACATGTGTAAAGAACCTACTACAATGAAATGGATGCTCATTATATCTATGTTATGGTATATGCTTTTAAAAGTAGCCTGATAATAACCTGGTGATCTCCCACCATTGATAGATTAAAGATATAAGTTGGGTTGACAGAGTTAATGAATATTGATAATTGATATAATAATCTAGTTTTCCTGTAGCTTGGGTGTTGTTTATTTGTTTAATCCCAGTATTTTGTTTCTTTACATTTATTTTATGTTATTTATTTTCTTTTCTGTTTACCTGCGTATTCAGTGTCTAGATATTAATTAGGTGCTTGTGTTTAAGAACTTGAAAGTAGTAGTCCTTGTGGAATACGATACTCTTGCTCACCTAAGTATTACAATAACGCCGGTACGATTATTTGTTAATAATTAGCGTATCATGCACCCGACCGAGCATTTCTCTACATTTTTCAAATTTACATAATTCTATAGTTTAAGTGTTTTTTGTCTGCTGATATGTTCCCGATATTATTATTTTATTCTAATAATATCGTATGATGTTGTAAACAAATATTGTCAATTTAAAAATAAATATCGACATGTAAAACTGTGCAAACATCGAATGGATCGGACCGGACCGGACCAACCCATTTTTGTCAATTTCAGTCATTTTTTATATATAGTCTAGTCGGTTCGATTTAAAATATTTAATTCGTCAGTCCGATCTTGAATAATATTTATTCGGTCGGACCGAACTACTTATGTTTTTTTAAAATTTTAATATATATAATTTATTAATATTAGTAAAAATTAAAAAATATATCTAATATCCCAAAAATAAAAATAATATAAGGCATTCACGCAGAGAAAATTTTGTCTCTAATAAAAAATAAAATTAGATATATAGAAATGAATTTTTTCCATCACTAGATAATGTCATCTGATATAGCGTTATGGGGCATGCAAGCACTAGGTCCCCACTGAAATGAAATCATCTATCCCACTTTTTTCTATCCCATTTAGCGTTCCATTTTAATTTTTATTCGATTTTCATCAATTTTTTTCTTCAATTGCTATTTATTATAGCTTAGTTTAATTTTATAATTATTATTTGGGGTTCATTCCACCCAATTAGGGTTTATATTTATTTCTTATTTTTTAGTTAATATAATTGATTAATATGGTTGATTATTCCAAAAGTAGGGTATATAATTTTAAAATTTTAATTTTTAGCAATAAATGTTGATTATGATTTGTAATACTATAATAAAATTTATTTTTGTAATAAATATTTTTAAAATATTAAAATTCGGAGTGGGACACAATAGTGAGACATGAAAAGTGGACTAGAGGATTTTATCCCGTCCCCACTTCATTGATTATGTATATTTAGCTTTTTTTTTTTAATTTGAATTTTTTTTGTTATAAAATTTGAATACGGTCTATACATTATGTTATAATTAATTTTTATCTTTTATGATAATAATAATTAAAATTATAAATTTAGCATCAAAATATATGAAAAAAAAAGTAACATGAAATTGATCCGATACTTTTATTACCATGACAACATCATAGCAAGATTCTTTATTTATATATAAACATCACAAACTTGCAAATCAAGCAAATCATCACAAACACATACATATATAACACAATGTGCTTTATTTTTGTGTGTGTGTGTGTGTATCAGTAGCTGCTCCGAGACCGCAGATACTCGGCCAAATTCTCGTTAATTAGGAATGTTTTTGCAATAATTTCAGTCGAAAGAGGCGGCTCCAATCGGAACAACGCCGCCGGGATGTTCACTACCCCGGGCCTCGCGCTGTTGAAACAAACTAACGCGGCGGCGTTGGTTTCTCCAACGTTGATCTGGAAATGCATGAGACCCCTGGGGAACACGAACACGTCGCCGGGATACAAGTACCTGGCGTAGAGCGTGTTGGGGTCTGGGTCGGCCGTCATGAAACCCGCGTAAAGTGTGCCTTCTAACACCGTTATCACTTCCGTGGCACGAGGGTGCGTGTGGGGAACGTTGAGCCCGTTTGGAAGATAATCCACACGGATTAAACCGAGCCCTTGCGTGTTGAGCCCCGGAAGCTCGGGCACGAAAACTGGAGTGAAAGCTACGCCGTACGGGCTTACTATTTCGTGAGGCACGTTGAGGGCTCCGGCGTAATAGAAGTCGTCAGTCTTCACTGTTGTGGGGTCCTTGCAAATCCATCCGTTTACATGTACTGCATGGAAAAGAAACCAATAAAAATTAATGAAATATTTGGGACTTCACTGCACTGTCTATGTGCGTATATATATAAAAAATCTTCATCGTAGGTGGGGGACCGAATCGATCGGCAACTAAAAACATATAGGAAAAATATAAAAATGGGTTAGAGGGGCTAGGGCACCCAGCCCTGCTTGGATCCGCCACTGATCGAAATAGTTATAATTTATAATTTAATTTCTGTTGGGAGGGAAAACCCAATTCGAGATTAATAAATTCCTATATATTTAATTACTTTTGACATCTGTTTCGTTGACAGCAACGCAGAAATCTTGCCGTGGGTCGGGATCGGCGGCGGCGACTAGCAACGAACGGAAACTCATGACGGCGATGAGCAGAAACAGTTGTTTCGATGATGTTTTCATGATGGCTGAAGCTTCTTTCCACTTTATGTTTGATTTATGTTTCTTTTTTTCAGTTACCAATCAATGGTGTTTATATATAGTTGCTAGCTAATCTCAGAATATTCTTCAAGGGAAATATTTTCTTAATGCTTCCTATTATTTTCTCAAATGAATTGTCAAAATTATAATCTGAAAGATGGACAATCTATTAATCCAACGGATTAGATCCCTTACTACGAATAGTGTGATATCTCTTATGTTATATCTATTATTTTTTAAATTTATTATATATATATATACATATACATAATATATATATATATATATATATATATATATATATCCAAACTGGGAAAGGATGAACCCTAAATAAATATTTTAGATTAAACTTAATTATAATAAACCGAAAAAAAAGAGATATAGGTTTGGCACGCGAAATGTTAATAGAGAAGGACACGGCCACACAGGGTATGGGAAAAAATACCATCATACCGGGATACCGTCCATATCGTACCGAAAAAATATCGAAGATATCGATATTTACGGTATACCGGTTTTTCAGTAAAGTATGATACTTTACTGGAATTTTACGATAAGGTAAAGGTATGGATACTAAAAAATTAAGGTATACAGACATATTCCGAAAGTTCGGTATACCATCATATATTGGTATATATCATACCACGGTATATACCGATGTGAAGATATATACCGATATGAAGGTATATACCATCATACCGTACCGCGATTCACTTCGGCATATACCGCGGTATGGTATGACAGTATATATCAACACTTCGGTACATACCGTACTTTGAATTTAATATATATATATATATATATATATTGCATATCTATTATACAATATTTAGTTAGTTTATCATAAAATTTATGTTTTGATGTTTAATTTAATACCTAAATTATAAATAAAAATGAACTATTTTGAAATTAAAATGTAATAAACAACAATCTTCTATTTTTTCGATCAATAAAATTAAAAGTTAAAATGAATAATCAATAAAAATTAAAATAAAACGATGTATACGTAAATTATCATATATAAAATTATTTCAATAGAATAAAAGATAAATTAAATTATGTAATGTATAATAATCTTTTATTATTCTTCAACTTTTAAAACTAAAAGTTAACAAGAATGATTGAAACGATTAAAAGAAAATGACCAGATATATTTATAAAAAATAATACGTAGTTTATTCATCATAAAAGTTCATAAACATATAATATTTAAGATAATTTAAAAATTAAATTATAATTAAAAATCAAACAATATGAAATCAAATGTAATAAATAATAATTATATATTTTTTCAATGTTTAAACTAAAAGTTATGATGAATGGTCTAAACATTTAAAAGAAAATGAGATATACTATTCAATAATATAATATTTAGGCCTTAGTATGTTTATTATGGATATTTTGAAAATTATTATACGTCATATAATTTAATACTTAAATTATAACTACATATTGATCAATTTGAAATCAAATGTTATTGATAATATTTTATTTATTTTTTAAATTTAAGACTTAAAGTTATGATGAATAGAAAAATATACTAAAATTATATATTATATACAATATTATAATACTTAGTATGTTCATCATAAAAGTTTAGGAAAATATTATATTTAATATGATTTAATACAAAACTCCAACATAAAAATTGAATAATGTGAAATCAGATGTAATAAATAATAATGTTATATTCTTCTTTAATCGCCAGACTAAAAATTATGATGAATTATAAAAAAATTAAAATAAAATGAAATATGCTATACAATGCTAGCTATAATACTTAGTATGTTCAGCATAAACGTTTACGAAAATATTATGTTTCATATAATTTAAAACAAAACTCCTAACTAAAAATTAAACAACATGTGAAATAAGATGTAATAAATAATAATGTTATATTCTTCTTTAATCTTTAAAGTAAAAATTATAATGAATTATCAAAAAAATAAAATAAAACTGAATACAATGTTATAATACTTAGTATATATGTTTAGCATAAATATTTTGAAAAATATTACATTTCATATAATTTAATACAAAACTCCTAACTAAAAATTGAACAATATGAAATCAGATGTAATATATATATATATATATAATAATCTTATATTCTTCTTTAATCTTTAGACTAAAACTTATGATGAATTATTAAAAAAAAAAAGGGAGATGAGATATGATATACAATGCTATAATACTTAGTATATGTTCATCATAAACATTTAGGAAAAAATTGTATTTCATATAATTAATACAAAACTCCTAACTAAAAACTGGACAATGTTAAATCTAATGTAATAAGTAATAACCGTATATTCTTCTTTAATCTTTAAACTAAAAGTTATGATGAATTATTGAGAAAATTTAAAATAAAATGAGATATGATATACAATACTATAATACTACTTAGTATATGCTCATCATAAACATTTAATATAACGATAATTTTGATATATAATGAAATATAAGTATGGTATAGACCAAAATATTTGTTTGATTTAGTTATACATTTAATTAGAAAATGTTAAATTATTAACTATTCCATATTCATAATAATTAAAAAATATTATAAATATTATATCTATGTAAAAAGTATACATAGCATGCTACTGATTAGGATGTTTTACCAAATAATTTAGTTGATTATTTTATTTAATATATGTTGGTAATTATTTCACATAATAAAATCTACCAAAAGTTATCCGTTACTTTTTAATATGCGAAAATTAACATATTTATGCATTGATGTTTTTTAGAGGAAAAATATTTAAGAAGGAATTCCATTTTAATTTGTTATATTAGATAGATACATAGATATTGTTGTACACGATGATTGAAGTCTATCATTTTAAATAGTTGGTGTCACCAACAGAAAGTAGATGAATAGTTTCATTTGGTGTACGTATAAAGGTTGGAAAATAGGTGATAAATAATTTTGTATAAAAATATCTCATATTTGTTGTTAGGCTAAGTATAGTAAGCGAAATTAAACCATCTTATCACATAAGTTATTGAGGTTTTTTTTAGTTGATCATATTACATACGTACGTGCTTTAATTTCTGCATGGTACTTATCAAACCATCTGCATCATTCTTGTTTCTATCGATGACCTTCTGATTTACACGTTCGGCTCACATACTTTTTAATTTGAATATGACAAACCGTGCAATCATTAATTGTAAATAAATCTTATTTTAGACGGGAGGGTAAGTTCGCCGGTTAACATATCTGCTTTGACCCGGGTTAATTCATAAAAATAAAATCCGTGAAAATCATTATTAACTGTAACACTAAAAACTATTACTCAAAATATTCTAAAAGTATCACTTGTACCCTTAAAATGTAACGGGTCTGCTAGTTATCTTTTACTTGTTTATTTAGTTCAAATTGTGAATTTTTCCATTCCAATTAATATTTAGTGCTTAGAACTTTATGATTTTTTTAGGGTTCATGATTTTTTAGGATTTTTTTAATATTTTTAGTATTTTTTAGATGTTACGGTTTATTTTGTGTTTTTTAGGATTTTTTTTTTAAATTTTATTAATGTAAATTATGGGTTATATTAAAGTTTGAAAATTTAATTGTCGAACGCAATGCACGAGTCTACGCATTAGCGTCGTTCAAACGCATTGCATGAGTCGCTGGTTTTCAAAAAAATCAAATAAATTGACTTTTATTTTAGGTTCACTAATTTCATTTTTTGGGTATATATTTATTTCAAAATTAGATTTTTATCTTTCAATGACCACTTATATTTGTTTTGAAAAAATTAAATTAATCGTCGAGCACAATGCAGAGCCCACGCATTAGCGTCGCGTGAGTGCATTGTGTAAGTCACCAGATTTTTTAAAAAAAGTAAATTAATTCACTTTTATTTTAGGGTTTATTAATTCCATTTTAGGGTATAAATTTATATTTATTTCAACAAAATTAAATTAGTTACTTTAATTTTAGGGTTCACTAATTTTAATTTAGGATATAAAAGTTTTGGTAGCAAAAAAATAAATCACCCAGAAAAAAAAAATGACTGGCATGTGTGGGCTAGCCGCATGGGCGCCACGCGCCGTTTATTAGGGGCACGTAAGAGGTGCTGCATAGAAGTGTTCCTCTTTGAATATATATTAGCTAATTATTTAGTAAATTAAATTATAAAAATACCTTAATCAAGTGCTTGAGCTTTCGAATAACTCATTAAGGGTATGCTCGACTGTTTCGAGGGTATTTTGATTAAATAAAGTAACAACATTATTAATTAAGTTTATTGGTACAATAATTTTTCGTATCCAAAATCACTAAAAAAAATCCACTTTATATTGAAAATGGATCAAATGAGGGTTTTTTTTTTTTTTTTTTTTTTTTTTGAGAATTAGGAACTGATTCTCACGGTCTCACCCTTCAATTTCATGATTTAGATAGCTCTAATTTAATATATATAAACAAGGCATTGACATAAATGTAAATAAAAAGAATTTGAAAATAAGCAACAAAACACAAGGCATTGACATTAAATGAATAAGTAATATTCTAGGATAAAATAAGCAACGAAAACACACAACAAAACACCATGACTAGTTTAAAAAGTGTAAAATTATGTCAATTAATAGTGAAATATAAACTGATGTTATTTGATTTTTGTCGTCTTGTATGATTCTATAAACACGAAGTTATGATTTGCACGATTCGTTAATTATCTATAATTTTATATTCAAACATGAAAATTTACGTTCTAATACGGCTCGCATACTTTTGGACATTTATATATACAACCCTCCCCCCCCACCCCCCCACCCCCACCCCAAAAAAAACAACAAAATAGAAAGATGATCAAATAGACTAATCTCCATGTGGGAACTTATAAGGAATCTGTTGAAAAATAGGATTTAATAAAGTGAGTTTGACTCATTTTATCTGATTTTTCATGACTGGGATATTTAATTTTGAAGAAATTAAATACCGTACAATTGTTCTATGTTGTGAGTAGATAATCGTAGTATTTTTATTTGCTCAAATCCGATTTTCGGTGAGTGAGAAATAAATGGTTGAAGTTGATCACACGATTGGGCATTTATGGTGTGTGGAATAATGTGTTTAAGACACATTAAATAATCCCACATTGATTTCTGAATCAAGTTAAGAAGTGTATTAACACTTAAGTGAAGTAATTAAGTGCACAAGGATGTGGGCCATGAGCCCACACGCGCACACACGCGCGCCCGCCTGTGCCCGAGCCCGGCGCCCGTGCTCGACTCGTCCTCGTCCTCGGATCTTGGCAATTGGACTTTGGGCGTACGTGGGCTTCCGGGGCTTAGTCGTACAAGTTTAACGGTCAGGTCGTGGAACGGGTTAACGGATCGGCTATCCGGGTCTATAACGGCTGTGGACCGGGTCGTGGGTGCACATGGTGCCTGTCCAGCTTTGAAGGGGTGTAACTCCCATGAGTTAAGAGCCTTCAAGTAACTGCCACCTGGAGCTGGTGGAGTTAGTGGGCTGGATAGTAACCGAAAGTATCAAAGTCTGCAGCTGACTTGGACACGTGTTGGGATCTGAGCCGACATGGGACACCTATCGGGATCTGCAGAAGGTAACTGTAGCTGACTTGGACACGTGTTGGGATCCGAGCCGACATGGGACACCTATCGGGATCTGCAGAAGGTAACTGCAGCTGACTTGGACACGTGTTGGGATCCGAGCTGACATGGGACACCTATCGGGATCTGCAGAAGGTAACTCATGGAGGGCTTAATGGCAGAGCTGTAACTCCAGGGTGTTACAACACCTGGTTTGAATGCCCTCAAACCCTAGCTGTCCTCTGCAGTGGAGATGTGCCTATAAATAGGACATCCTGCATGGATCCAAATGCTACATTCTGCATAAGCTTATCACATATTTATATTGTTGCATACGAGTTCCTTCGAGTCAAAGCTTCCAGTTCTCGACGTTGTCTAGTTCGCCGGAACCTTGCCGGATTTGTGGTGCTACAGCCGGAAGGACGAAGCCGTTTCATCTTTGAAAGACAACCACCAAACCGTGAGCACTAGCCGGGGCGTATTTGTCTTGCGGAGAGAGGTCCCCTCGACTCGGCTTGCCGGAATCTACGAATCGGTTCCAGTCTCTGTTTGCTTTGTTTAAATTCAGTTTATATTGTAATTGTTATTCTTCTACTCCTTCTTTTCTTCTTGTACTTCAGTTGTAATTCCAGTAAAGTGCAACACACTACAACAGAATCAATCAAATTTTAAATTTGATTAGATCTAATAGCCATGATTAGTCAATTGGTGTTTTAGTTAAAGAAATGTGATAAACTTGTAATGTTTGAGAACTTAATGAAGATAGGACTATTTTCGTAACTCATAAATTATGTTATATTTTCCGAATTTTGGGCCTAATTGCTGTAATTAAATAGACAAGCTTCAAAACCATGGTCTTTTTAGACATTTGTATTAATAAGCTAACATGAGAGATGTGTTGGTAACACAAGACATTATATTAATAACGTAGGATAGACTCATATTGCTAACATGACAAGATAATATTGCTAAATTGACATGTGTTAATCATCACCCATATAATATTGGATCACATTTAAAATGATATTATTATTTAACATGTTGTAACATCATTCATACATTGTACTGTTAATATGAAAGTATTATATATTGTTAATATGTGAACAATGATTTGCTAACATGTAAACAAATATATATTTGAATAATAATTTGCTAATATATATGACTTATAAGTAATGTTTATTTGTTTGAACCCTATTTTTTTACAGTTTTCGCAATAAATTAATGGTATTCAATCAAAGAACCATAACATTCTCAACGCTATATATATATATATATATTTTGAGAAATGGTTTTTTTTTTTTAAATAGAATCGACTAGCTTTCCATCTCCTTTTGTTTTGCTCTCTTTCATGCGTTCTGCAATTAAAGAGATTCCACCTACTTGTCAGCGTCAATAATTTATGCATAATACTATGTCAGATCTGATTTTTCTTCTCACTTTGGGTGTGGTTGCTAGATCGGCTCCTCTATCACAAGTCATTTAGGTGCTCTAGAGACAAGTTCCTCGGGGCTGGATTAAAATCAATATGGATGAGTCAGCTACTGGTTCTCCTGAAAAAATAGCTACAGGGGGTGTGTTCAAATTAAAAGGTATGATGGATCGGTGGTGTGTTGTTTTCATGCTAATGAAGGGATAAGGCCGGTTTTCTTTACAGGGAGTTGCTAGCGACTACTGTTCTTGAGTGGGCGGCTTTTTTGTCTCTAGACTTTATTTGGCTAGGGACGGATTCTACTTATGTTGTATCTCTTCTGGTGTCGTGTAGTTGCAATGTCCCTTGGTTTATTAAGGCTCGTTGGATATGTTTGGTACTAGTTATTTTCGCTTTTCCTTAAGGAGTACTTTTTTTCAATATGGTTTTTCTCACAATGAGTTTTCCACATTGGTTTTAATGAGGCTGCGGTTCCCAGAATTATCATTTTGTGATTTCTAGGATTTTTAGGATTTTGTCTCTTTCTTTTATTTATACAATTTATTTGAGACTCGACTAGCGTTTTAACAATACATAGCTCATACTTTAACTATTTTTCCATGAAAGTTATTTGGTGTTTAAAGTCAAGTATCGTGTAAAAATTTAAAAATTTCATATTAGCAACACAAATACACGATATGAGCAATATTGTGATACCATATTAGCAATGTCTGACAACTACAACTTGTATATGCGTGAAAAATAGTTTTCCTAATTAGATAAAAACGAGCAAGTTATGATTATTTAATGATTTTAAGAATTTTTTTGAAAAGGTGATGACATCACTTTTTTTTTACAAAAATTTGGAAATGCGCTATATATGGTTTCCGAATTTATCATATTTACAATTATGCCAACTTTTTTTATTCTTCATGTTATCAAGATGTGTGAACCAGATTGATGCCTAAGTTTCCACATGAGGATTGGTTCTTATTTGAAATCACTTATTTATATATATATATATATATATATATATATATATAGACATACACACGTAGTCCAGACAGCCATTAATTTGTAACCAAGCTAGCATTTATTAACCTAATGTTTGCAGAAAATAACGTGTTAGCATAAATTAATAATCATGTTAGCATGCATAACCTATCCATGTTTGCATTTAATTTATGTGTTCTAAGCATGTTAGAAAACAACTTTTGATATCATAACCATTATTTTATGTTGTATTAGAATGAAATCAATGAATTCTTATTATTATAATGGAAATCAGTGTTGTGGATTTACTTGACTACAAACAGATATAAAACATTGGTTGAATAATATATTTCAGAACCGAAGTTTGCAAAATTTTAGAGTATGTAGTTGTTGTGCCCCGGTCTCGGAATACCGTGGAAATGGACGTTACGGAATTGGAATTAAGAAGCGGGAAATAAATTGGGTAATTTAATTAATGAAACATCAATAAAAGATTTAGAACAACCAAACATGCTTTATAATAACATATAGTACTTATCCATAATACCAACATCAGAGTTTTTAGTATTTAACAAAAAAATATCATAAGCGCGAAAGCTCAATTCTTAATATAATACTAACAAAAAGAGACAACGGGAAAATACGTAAATTATAATAGCCCATCTCTCAGCATCGTCACGTCCACGCTTCAGCCTACTAACTTGAAAATGTTTAAAAAGATTTGGGTTGAGTATTAAGGATTGGAATTTCCTGTTACACTCTCTATGTTACATCCCGTGTTACATTTTCAAATTACGAGTTTTTCTTATATGTTTTTCTTCAATTTTATTTTTTTTTGTGATTTAGGGGGTGTATTCAATTGAGATTCTGTAGAATTTTGTTGGACTTTTAAAATCCGGGTGTATTCAATCCAGACTTTTAAAAGTCTTTTAAAATCCGAGTATATTCAATCTAGAATTTTAAAAGTCTTTAAAAATTCGGGTGTATTAAATCAAGACTTTTAAAAGTCTTTAAAAATCCAGAGGTATTCAAAAATCTATGGACTTTAAAAAGTCATTGATTTTATTGGATTTCACCTCAAAATCACGTTAAAAATACAAAGGATGAAATCCGACCTCTGCACACGAGATTTTCATGGATTTGTAAAACCCAGCGCGCAGTGTAATCCAGCGGTCGTTGAAAAGTTGAATTCGGGCACCCCAGCGCGCGGTTGACCCCAGCGGCCATTGGAGTAGCCGATGAGGGTACTCCAGCGGTCGCTGGGAATAAGTCAATTCCCAGCGACCGCTGAGGCCCAGCGGACGCTGGGCTTAAGTTGGTCGTATCTTTAAATAACCCCATTCACGCGATTTTTTTTCATTCTTCTATAATTCTTTTTCAATTTGCTCTGAGGAGAAACATCAATTCCTAATTCCCAGCGGTCGCTGGGTTTAATTTAGTCCACGGCTGGGACCAGCGGGCACTCATTCCCAGCGGCCGCTGGGTTCAATTTTGTCATCCGTTGGGTTCCAGCGGACGTTGATTTACACATACAGCGGTCGCTATGTTTCAGCGAGCGCTGGCAAGAAGGATTTCAAATCCATTAAAATCGTCTGAAATAGGTGTGAAATCCATACCCAAGTCATGGAGACTCCATGTGGAGTTGGGAGACTCCATGTGGAGTCTATGAATTTTATAAATCCATGCACTTTTTAAAATCCTTTAAAATCTAATAAAATCCTTTAATTTTATGATTGTTTTTAGGGTTCACCCCACCCAATTAGGGTTAATAATTATTTTTTAATATTTAATTTTTTATTTCTAATTAATAATTCATTATTATGGTTTATTTTTTAAAAGATATGTTTTATATTTTTTTAATTTATTTTTTTGTTGATAAATGTTGACTATGATTATTTATGTTATAATTAATTTTTATTCATAACATTAATATTATTCCAATGATAAAATTTTATCTACTGCTATATAAAAGAGCCATGTTTTACAAATTTTGATTTACCTATTATATCCCTAATATAATTTTAATTTAAGGGTAATATAATATATAATATTTATTTATAAAATATATTTCCTTGTTTATGTTAACCTACAATTATTTCCATAATAAAGAAGCACAATAATGTACAATATATTTATTTAAGTGCCAGAAACAAGGAAACGAGTGATTGCCACAAAATTTGATAAACTATTTTCATAATAAAGAAGCATAATAATGTACAATATAACAATCAAACGAGTGATTGCCACAAAATTTGACAAACTTCTGCAGACTCTGTTTTTCTTCCCACCTAAAATCTCCAATATTATCACTCCTAAGCTAAATACGTCTGATTGAAACTGAGAACTTCCCATCAAATACATACTCTGGAACCATGCATGTATCCGCTGCAAAGACCTTTTGTTCATCAGGCTGGGTATGCCACAATTATATGAATATTTTTGTAATTAAGCTCTCTATATATATAGGACTCTGAATGAAACACATAATTAACTTACTATGTTTCGATGACTCTTTTCGTATTTGCTGCTGTTTGATCACCTTCAAACATTCTTGCTAACCCGAAATATGAAATCTTTGCATTCAAATGCTCAAGTAGACAAGTTAACCGAGGAGAAATAGACTAAGATTTAAGGTTTGATTCTTGACAGTTGCTCAAGCAGACAAGTTAACCAAGGAGAACTAGACTAAGATTTAAGGTTTGATTCGTCTGTCGCTAGACTAAGATTTAAGGTTTGATTTATACAATAATTTTGCAGCTAAAGTAAAATAAATACGGATATATTGTTGTGCATTTACAAATACATGCAGTTATCTGCTTCTATATTGCAATGTTAATACTAAACCTGTGATACATAAAAATTATTGAGCACACTTCTGCAGAATTTTATAGCTGCTCAAGCACACAAGTTAACAGAACTAGACTAAGATTTAAGATTTTATTTCTACAATATTCTTGCTGCCACAATAAAATAAATAAGAATAGATTGTCGTGCATTTACAAATATTGTTCTATGAAAATACAGTTCTCTGCTTTTATACTCAAAGCATATACAGTTTTTGTAATTTGATAACAATCTTTTCTTATTAAAAATGACAGCATAAATTGATTATGCACCAGCAGTTTCAGTTGAAACTAAGCAAACTGTAGTCATTAGATTCTTAACATGATCTACTCTACTCAACGTTCAATAGTTTATACGGGGAAACATTCCTCCGGTGGTATAGGCAGTTTAGTAGGAATCGTAACAAGTTTTCAAGATGTGATTTAGATACAAGCAAGGATTGAAATATCGCGAAATATCGTGGATATATCGCAGATATTGATATTGCGATACGGATATTGGGGAGAATATCTTTTTTCCCGAGTATCAGCGAAATATTGATATCGCAAATTATCGCAATATATCGTGATTTTTTTATATTTCTATAATATATTTTGATTTTTATTTAATACTATATATTTGTGTTGTCTTTTTTAGGTCTTCAATGTAATTATTTGAATTGCAATATTCTTTGTTTTATAAAGACACTCACTTTGCAAAAAATTATAAGAGAAAGAAGACTAGAAAACCAACGGATGTCTTAGAAAGAAAAGTGAGATGCACCGGCTTTATTTTTTGAGTTAGGGAACATGATAGACAAATCATTAAAGTTTTTCTCCCCATATATCATACGAAATTGAAATCTAAAAAATCAAGAAACATATCAAGCGCATGTGCATAATTATATCTATAATTAATCTAATGTGATGAATTGGTACTGTAGCGCCCCGGTCCCAAAAGACCTGGAAATGGACGCCACGGGGGTTGGAATTAAGAAGCGGGAAAAAAGGGGTAATTTAAGTAACAAAACCTCAACAGAAGACTCAAAATATCCAAATATGGTTTTTAATACATATACTGATCCAAAACACCAGGATCATGATTCTTAGTGTCTTAACAAAAAGAATATAACAAGTGCGGAAACTCCATTATTAACAGAATACTTAATAAAAAGAGACCATGGGAAAATATGAAAATAGCAAAAGCCCATCTCTCAGCATCGTCACATCCACGCGCCAGCCTACTGACCTGAAAAATATTTGAAAATATTTGCGCTGAGTACTAGTGCACTCAGTGGGCAAGTTTTTACAATACAAGTTATGCAACTCATTTTGTTAAAGTAATCTATCTGTGTTCATGCAGGTAGTGAAGCTTAGGATGTTTAAAAGTTGGAAGCAACCTAAATTCACCAAAACATTTTCTCGTGAAGCGCTTAAGAGTATAACCCGTCACTGTCCGCAACCCGAACTACATCACCAGCGCATAAAGTTGAGTATGACCATAGTATACCCAATGAGTATAACCAATAAGTGTTTTATTTTAGTCTCACCGACAAGGAGTAGGGCAGGACAAACAATGCATGCATACTGTAGCTACTCACAGTGACACAGCGCTGGTTTATGAGACTCCGACAACATACAGTAGCACGTAAATTTTTAACACAGATAGTCACATATGCAATTTTAGCAAAGCAGAACTTAATAACTTGACAGATACAATTTGGAAAGATATAGTATAGCCCACCTGGATAATAAATCTGTAAACAGATAAGCTTTCAAATTATGGGTTGATTTAGCACAAGTTCTGCTACTTCTTCAGAACTTATAACAACCAGTTGTGGCTTAGTCTTGAGAAAGGACCTCTATTAAAACTCAACCCTTAAGCTACCTTTTTAATATTTATCTTTTCAACTCTATTATTTTTTTTTCTCATTTTAAATAATGATTGTTTCATAGGCATGAACTTTGATTCAATAAATACTAGTAGTATGTAATTAAATCCATTACTTTACCTAAAAGTAATATAACATAAGAACATTACTTAATCTAATAATTTCTAGAAATCATGACAACAATGTGTATTGTATGCATGGTGAATATAAAGTTTCCTATTTCAATATTTTAGAAATTATAACACTTAATCTCACACTTTAAAATATTGTACTACTTTCAACAGAAATTAATTCGCCGATAATACAAGTTGATTATAAGATTTTGTCCACTTATATACACTCATAATTTACCGTAATTGTTGTAAATAGTAAATTATAAATCTATGGTTTTACAACTTTTAAAATTAAATTAAATACTCACAGTTAAATAAACAACCTTTCTCTGTATCTATATAATTTATAGGACCGGATCTCAATCTTTTAATATGCTTTTTAATGATATCTAATACAATCTAATTATAGTTATTAAATATTAATAATTTCGACAACTAAGAATAAATCTTCATGGTTGAATTAACCTAAATATACTATTTACAATATTCCATGAAATTTGGCGTGATAACTAACCATAGAAGTTTAATTTGAATAATATTATTTATTTAATTTAACTAATTACAAGATTGAGGTAAAGTTTCATACCTTCATCAATTGGTTTCGTCTCCTTCTTTCAACAAAATTTCGTAAAATATAATATATATAAATTTAAAAATAATTTTTCTTGCAATTAATTACACTAAGCTAATCTATTCTCATCACACGTGTGTGTATATATATATATATATATTAATATGAGTTTGAGCATGGTTGACACGTATGCTAAGCTTCCTAACTTTTACTCACATCTCTTCTATTTGTTTTATTTTTTTTTAATAATAAAAATTTTCTTTGAACTATGCTACAAAAATTAGTCATCACTTCCATGCACCCCACAATGGGACACATCTCTCCATTACTCTATCCATATAACACGTGTAATGGGAGGAAAAGTAATTACAATTCCAATCCATATAAATATACTTATGTGTACATTATTTTTATTCATTATATATAAATGATTTTATATACTCTATCCTTTGAACGAATATATAAAACTCAAGCTATATTTATCTGTACTCAATTAATAAATTATAATTAATTGAACTTAGATTGAATTTAGGGTTCGAATAAAAATACAAGAATGTATCGGGTATCTTTAACCCACTAAATGACACATTCCACTTAGAAAGGGATCTACAACGGTCCATTTTCTTCCTAGCTTACCATCAAGATAGCATAGACTATTCTTTTATACTAAAAATGTTTAGATATTACACTTATTCTAACTATTAGATTTATATTCCTACTCAAATTTAGATAATGAAATTTTGGGGTATTACAGGTACCAGCATTGTTTAGAACAAGATGGTATCCCATCTACTATATTTGAACCTTATAGATCCTCATTTTGGTATCAATTGTACTTTATAATGTTCATTTAGTTATTTTATGTTATATTATGTATTATTTTGTCAAATGTATTGTCTCAGACGGTATTTATATAATGTATTATTCATATGTTTTCTTTCAAAACACAATTCTATCAAAAAATTTAATGGAATATGTGCATAATAATATGTCATAATAGTTCCTAAAATTTCTTGCTAAATTTCCAATATTTTAATATGATTTCCATCATTTTTTTCAATTTTATGCGATATCGATATATCCGGCGATATATCCGTAAAATTGAAGTTGCGATATATGTTGCGATAGCGATATTTTCGTCCTTGGATACAAGAAGTTATTCAAGAAAGTGCAAGCATGCATAAGCTAGAAATGTAGAAACAGAAACCGACTCCTTTTAAGCTTTAGCTGTGTATATTCATCAGTTTTGAAGAAAATCTAGAAGGAAATATGGTGCTTATGGATGTACCTTGTTGCCAATTTTCGGAGAATTATTAGCAAATTAAACCATGTATATATCCTGCCTCTAGGATTGACAGTGAGCAAAAGAAGAGTTTAAGAATATCCCACTTTGTCTTAATGCTGCAAAGCCTTTTATTTCGTTTAGTATGCGAGTTCTAAAACCTGCTACCGAGGAGATATATAAGGGCATCAGACGAGCTCCAAAGATTTGAAACCAACTAAGGAAACATAAAGTAGAACCATCACCTTGCAAAAATTGAATCAGTGAAGCTTAACATTGACCGATATTCTTTCTGTAAAGATGTCAGTTTTCCATGAGGATCAACTGCTGGAGCAGTCAAGCTTTTTTGAACCTAATCGTATAAAAAAAGTATACATGTTAGAACAGTATCTGGTAGAATCAACAACGCACAATATACAACTCCAATCTAAGTCCTGCAACCACCAAGATATGAACAACTTAGTAAGCCGAGAGAGAGAGAGAGAGAGAGAGAGAGAGAGAGAGAGAGAGATTACCTCAAACAAATGATGTATGAATAAATGTGACAAAAATCATGCAAAGATCAACAAAATGCACTGCCACTAAGTTAGTGGCATCTGAACCATAAAACTTTTGATGGGCATCAACAAATTCAATATATAATGAAATTTTCCTTCATAATGAATTCAAGTTAGAGCGGGACAATGTATCCTAAAATTTGTATGACGCATAAAGTGAAATGAGACTAATAACATTCAGAAAACAATACAACAACCTTCTGAACTTTGTAATCCTCTTATCATTATCTAAAGAAGATCAATGTGCACAAATGACCCAAAACTATTACAACTCAAGTGTATTTCATCATAACATTTGAATAACATGAGCATTTTAATTTGCAGGATATAATACTATCTTGGTTCTTCGACATAAATCATGAGTTTTCACAATTCATTGTCAAGTTTATCAACTAGTAATTTTTATTCTCCAGTCATTAGAATCTGAAAAGATGAAAACTATCAATCCAAGACCCGAAAAATGAAATTGTCAATCTACGGCATCAAAAATTATGAATTTTGATTTTTTTTATTTTTAATTAATTTTCAATGAAAATTCCTTTGTTAAATATATATTCAAGAAATTATTAAAAATATTTCAAAATAAACAGAAATAAAAAAAAGTGTGAAATTCGAGGTTGTAGATTGGGAATAATTATCATATTTCAGGTGCTTAATTGATAGTTTTCATAATTTGGGTCTTGAATTGACTAATTACCCATCTTTCAAATCCTGAATTGATAATTCTTTTAAATTTATTGAAAGAAATAGCAACTCAAGTACACAACCAAAATATTGGAACTTATTAATAAATTTCCCCCTGAAACATAAGGAAGAATCATGAATACTAATTAATGAAACACACACTAGCTAGTAATTTAATCCATCCATTAGAGCTTCATATATATCTTAGTTGTTGTTCATCCAGAACTGCCCCTGAAGATATTTGACAACGTTGGCATCAACTTGGAATGCTCTGCTGAGAACATCAACTGAAATCGGAGGGTTTGAACCAAAAACAGCATTCGCAATTGTGATCACTCCTGGATTTTGGCTGCTCAAACCAGCGAATGCAACGGCATTCGTCTTCCCGGTGTTGAACTGGAAGTGGATGAGCCCTTCTGGGAACACAAACACATCTCCCGGATATAATGTTTTTGTGAAGAGCTTGTTTTTCTCGTTAGGGTTTGCAGGATTCGAAGTCACGAACCCAACGTAGAGAGTGCCTTCCACCACAATAAGAATCTCAGTTGCACGAGGGTGGGTGTGAGGCGGGTTCTGCCCGTACGGGGCGTAGTCAATACGAACTAAAGAAATTCCCAGAGTGTTGAGCCCCGGTAATTGGTTAACATTCACAGGAGTCACTCTCGATCCAACCGGATTTGATGTATTTCCGGGCTTGTTTAGGCCCGAAAAGAAGAAATCGTCAGTTGTCACCGTTTTCGGATCCTTGCATATCTTCCCATTCACAAATACTGCATGTAGCATATATATATGGATTTGTAAACACCAGTTTTAAAGTTCGAAAAATAAAAGAACGTACAATTTTGCAATATTTCATGTTATATTTTAGGATGAACCTAAGTACCTGAAGCCCGGGAATCGTAAACTGCAACGCAGAAATCTTGAAGAGGACTTGGATCGGAAGCATAAGCTAATGAAGAAGCCAATGCGAGAATAGTAGTTATAGTTAAAAGCAACCGAATCGCCATTATATTTCTTTTGCTGTAATATGATTTGAATTGTTAGTTTTGCTTGTGTAGGAGATGAGTTACAAAGCAGGTAAAGCATATGCCTATTTATAGTTGTATCCACTTGAATTAGTCGACCCTTTTTAATTAATTGTGTGAAGATATGTTTGAATTTGCCATTTAATAATTATTATAGTTGTTTGTGTATAGCATACGGTCTATGTTATAGAAACTGTCAAATTCTAATTTATATATATATATATATATATATATATAGTTGATTGTTTGAATATGTTTGAATTAGCCATGTAATTAATTAGTTGCTTGTATGCACCTAATATCGATCGCCCAAGTCTTAAAATTGTTTTTCTGGTGAAGAATCGTTCTTTATCCGCTGCTATTTTTTTATCTAACAAATCTTCACCTAAAACTTGACATTTTTTTATCCCTTACAAGAAATGGTCAAATTCTACTTTTAGTTTCTTGATTAATTATTTATTTGGCTATTCTAAGTAATGATCATAGAACTCCTTTTTTCATTATTTTTTAATGTCGAGAGGGAGACTGCAACCGTTATAAATTCCGTTCCTGTGAAGTAGCTTGCAAAAAAAAAAAAAAAGCCACACTCGAAATCATATATACAGTGACAGGCTTATACCTAGAGGTGTTGGTGAGATTCGAATTCGAAATATTTAGTATTAAGTTCACCATTCCATCACTAGCTCATAGATGTCGTAGAACTCATTTGATTGTAAGAATAAGGAAGTATCCTAAGAGAGTCTTTGTCGTGAATCGAGGTTGTTTCGATGAAAGTCTTGTGAGTTTTGACCAAGACAAGCTAGTGAATAGTGACTGCGTTATATTAATATTAATTTCTTCGCAAATCTGCCGCTAGTCGATCGTGTGGCTCAATAATTAATCTAATTGGATTTATTTTGGATAACTTAAATATATGAATTTGAAATCCATAATAACAATTTAAAATGTATTAGATATATTATAGGTCTCAAATATAATTCCCTCTCTAAATCATTTAGTAATCCTAAAAACAAATTGATTTATCAATTAACTTTTGGATGAAAAACAATACCCTAGCTAGTTAAAGATTAACCCATGAGCCTCTATTCCATTTTAGTGTATCATTTCGTATTTTAACTATTGGATTTATGACATATATGTGTATTTAATTTTTTTTATCACATCCGCAGATCACCCTAAAAATCGTGTTAGTGTCATAAGCTTCAACTATTCGAATTCACATATGTTTTTGGATTGATGATTTATGTTTGACAAAGAGTTCATGGATATATATATCTCTAATGATTCAAGGAATGAGAATATATATCATATAGTTCTACCCATTCTACGGCCGAAATCTGGCCAATGGAGCACGTTGGGGCATGGTGGTGACCATGACTGTTCCCGACCTAATCTAAATTGTTTCGATGAGCTCCTGCCGGAGAAGATCGCACACTCGTGATCCTCACATCGAGGGCTTTGTTTTTTACCTATTGATTTTGAGAGAGTAGATCTAAGATAGTTTCACACCTTTAAAATCTAAAAATGAGGGGCTAGGGCTTTGAGGATCCTTAGATGATCACTATTTTTAAGAGTATCTTATTTGTCTCATATTTTCAAAAAATACTAATTTTTGACTTGTCTCGAAAATGGTCGTTCATATGGTCTAAAGACTTGTCTTGATATTTTTTTACTAAATTTCTAAAATTTTCTTTTAAGGCAAAAACTCGGTACACCCTTTGTACCAATTGCTTCAATCAGATGAAAATTTATTATGGTAATACTTTTTTAATCCAAAAAGTAGTAATAATTACAAAAATACAACGAGCTAGCATTTTTCTTTTTAGCGGTAATTCAAAGTAAAATACACGAGACATTTTTTAGTATTATAAGTGTCGACACTTTTTTCCTACTTGATATAAGGTCTTATGTGCACCTGATGAACAGAAGACCGCCGATCTTTTAAGAGAATGAGGGAAAGCAAAAACCTCATAAATGGTGCTTGTATGAAATTAGTAACTAGCATCAAACTTATTATTTATATAGTAAAAGCAAACAAGATCAAGTACACATTATTTAGTAGAATTACACAATATTTCAAGCTTCAATCAAATAAACAATCAAAATATGTTGGGAGCTTATTATTAAATTTCCCGCTGAAACATATATATGATTAGAAAGAATCATGAATACTAATTAATGAAACATATATATCTTAGTTGTTGTTCATCCAGAACTGGCCCTGAAGATATTTCACAACGTTGGCATCAACTTGGAATGCTCTGCTGAGAACATCAACTGAAATCGGAGGATTTGAACCAAAAACAGCATTCGCAATGGTGATCACTCCCGGATTCTGGCTGCTCAGACCAGCGAATGCGACGGCGTTCGTCTTCCCGGTGTTGAACTGGAAGTGGATGAGCCCTTCTGGGAACACAAACACATCTCCTGGATACAATGTTTTTGTGAAGAGCTTGTTTTTCTCGTTAGGGTTTGCTGGATTTGAAGTCACGAATCCAACATAGAGAGTGCCTTCCACCACAACAAGAATCTCAGTTGCACGAGGGTGGGTGTGGGGTGGGTTCTGCCCGTACGGGGCGTAGTCAATACGAACTAACGAAATTCCCAAAGTGTTGAGCCCCGGTAATTGGTTAACATTCACTGGAGTCACTTTCGATCCAACCGGATTTGATGTGTTTCCGGGCTTGTTTAGGCCCGAAAAGAAGAAATCGTCAGCTGTCACCGTTTTCGGATCCTTGCATATCTTCCCATTCACAAATACTGCATGTAGCATATATATATGGAGTAAACATCAGTTCAGAAGTTCAAAAAATAAAAGAACTTACAATTTTGCAATATTTCATGTTATATTTGACGATGAACCTAAGTACCTGAAGCCCGGGAATCGTTAAGTGCAACGCAGAAATCTTGAAGAGGACTTGGATCGGAAGCATAAGCTAACGAAGAAGCCAATGCGAGAATAGTAGTTATAGTTAATAGCAACCGAATTGCCATTAATTATATATATTTTGAGGAGTTGAGAATTGTAAATCGTAATATGATTTGAATTTGCTTGCTTGTGTTGGAGATGAGTTGCAAACCATGTATAGCATGCCTATTTATAGTCATATATATCCAATTGAATCAGTCCACATTTATTATTATTAATTAATTACTTGTTTCAAGATGTTAGAATTGGCCATTTAGTTGGCTTGTACATGCAGCTTCTTACCAAGTCATTTCACTAATTAGGAATTCTTCTTTGCCTGCTTATTTAAAATTATCTCTCTTTTTTAATTTTTTTTTAAGAATATGTGCCTAGTTATCCTCCCCAAAAAACCCACATGGGATTTGTTGTTGCACTGATCTTTGTGTTTCAAGTAAATTTTATAATTTATTTTTTTGATGATAAATATTGAGGATGATTATTTATGTTATAATTAAATTTTATTTTATAATAGATATTATTAAAATTATTAAATTGATAATGAAATACCGAGTGAAGCACAAAGGAGTGCAACGAGAAATTTGAACCGCCTCGAACCTGACATAAGTATACACTCTATGTTATAGAAACTGTCAAATTCTAATTAATTTATTGATATTTTACTCTTATTATTTTACGTTATCAGTCAACATGCATGCGTCATGTGGCTTAGTCTATATGCTATATATGATGATTAATGAAGAACTCTAATTATGACTCAACAGCTGGCTCAACCATCTTGTAAGTATTTTTTTTTTCGTTCTTTCTTCTTTGAATCTATCCTACCTTTTCGAGCTAGAATGTTCAAAATCTGATATATGTTATCTTATATTTTAATTATTATCTCCGTTTCATTTTAATTATTATTTTAATTTTTTTATCTAGAATTAATAATTAATTTTATAGACTAATAATATATACATCCCTCATATATGACATAAAATCTTATTAACTTTTATTTTTCTAAAAAAAAAGACAACAATTTCTCTCTTCATATATTTTAGGGTTTGGGATATGGTTAAAATTGGAAAGGAGAGTGAAAATATATAAAATAACAAATATTTTGACACAAAATAAAAAGATTAAAACAACAATGAAAACGAAACAGAATGAGTATATTAAACTAAAACACAATTACATATATTTGGTTATGATACTCCAATTCTGGAAAACCATGCAAGGTGTTAACAAATTCATAATTTTGCAAACATATCACATTTTAATTACACTCCAAATTTAAGTGTGTTTCACTTTGGGCAATTGTGGAATGGGTGACACTAGGAAGATTCTTAAGAAGCGTGCGAGTAAGGATAAGGTAATATAGAAAGTCTTATGTTGCTTTATATATGGGGATAGTTGTTAGTCTCGAATCTGTGATGGAAAAATTCTGAAAAAATTCCGTCTCTATATATATGAACAGAAAAATATGTTTCTAAAAAAGTCTCCAAAATTGATTGCCTGAAAAAAAAAAAGATTAATGTTAATGTTAAATTATATACTGTTTATTTTATAACTTATTTAAATTTTATTATATTTTTACAAACCGGTTATATTATTTACACAAGTATTACTGAATATACACAATATGATATTTGTAGTAATATTTTTAATTTATTTCTATATTAATATCATACTATTGAGAATTAATAAAATTTAATATTATTCTTTCTTATGTTAAACTTAAATTATAAATTTCATTTCCAACTTCATTATATGTCAATATATATATATATATATATATATTCATTATTCAACATTTAAAACAAATTGTAATTTTAAAGAACGTAGTACAACATTATCTAAACATCTAAATGGCATTTATGAACCACAATTTGTTATTATTGTTTTAAACGGAAAAGCTAAAAAAATATAAAAAAGGGTCATGCAAGACCATCCCTACTACAATGTACATTACAACAAAACATCTAGTACTTATAGCAGCAACGGAGCTTCGAGCGGAGCGTTTGGCGAAGGTCTGTCCCAACGGTATTGAGTGTGCTAATGCTAGCAGTCCAGGCGGGTGCGGGTGGCCCGCGCGTGGTGTTAGGATTTAGAACTATTTGCTAAATCACCCATGAATGGTGAGAACAAAAATAAATCGAGAAGAAAAGAAGACATGAGACACCAAATTTATACAGGTTCGTCACAATCGTGACTACGTCCTGTTCTTGCTGCTGCAGAATTTCACTATGAAGTTGGGAGAAATTTTTGGGGTTACAAAGAGCTTCTTCACGGCCTTACCTATCTTCTCGCCGATTGCAGAGATATATTTTGTATCTATATATTTAACTTCCTCTCTACGCTGGCTATTCTAACAAAGGAGGGAAAAGAAAATAAAGAAGAGCAACTAGTTGACTTAAGGGGAAGCCCACTAACAGGCCCAAGCCTCATTTGATTTAGGCTCCACCCACTTAACAATCTCCCACTTGGAGACAAATCAAACACCATGCCTCCACCTTCATCTTCACTGCAGCATCAACATCTTCTCATGCATTCAGAGAAAGACCAACTGAAGTTGTGCACAACTTCAGTTTTTCAATTGGCACACTCTTTGTCAGCATATCTGCTGGATTAAGACTTCCAAGAATCTTCTCAAGAGCCAAAACTCCATCTTCTAGAGCTGATCTAATGAAGTGATATCGCACTTGTATATGCTTCATTCTTACATGATATACAGGATTCTTTGCTAAATGAATAGCACTTTGACTATCACAATATAAAGCACTTTTCTTGTGGTCTTGATCCAATTCTTCCAAAAATGATTGCAGCCAAATCATCTCCTTACTTGCTTCGGTTACAGCAACATATTCAGCTTCAGTGGTTGAAAGGGCAACAACCTTTTGCAATTTTGAAACCCAGCTGACAGATGTTCCACCCAGAGTGTAAACGTATCCAGTAGTGCTCTTCCTACTATCAACATCTCCAGCCATATCAGCATCTACAAAATCTTGCAATTTCAAGTTTAATTTCTTAAAATATAGAGATAAACCTATAGTGCCTTTTAGATATCTGAGAATCCATTTCACGGCTTCCCAATGTTGTTTTCCAGGACTGCTCATGTACCTGCTAACAACTCCCACTGCATGTGCAATGTCGGGTCTGGTGCATACCATGACGTACATTAAACTACCAATAGCAGAAGCATATGGAATCTTACTCATATGAACTTGATCTTGCTCAGTGGTTGGGCATTGCTCCTTTGACAACTTGAAGTGACATGCCAAAGGAGTACTCACAGATTTCGCATCAGCCATGTTGAACCTACTAAGCACTTTCTTTATATATTCTTCCTGTGACAGCTTCAAGGCCCCATTTTCTCTTGTAATTCTCATTCCAAGGATTTGTTTTGCAGCACCCAAATCCTTCATTGCAAATTCCTCAGACAATTTCTTCTTCAGTCTGTCAATCTCCAATTTGCAATCACATGCTATCAACATATCATCAACGTAGAGTAACAAGATGATATAACAGTTACCAAGTTTCTTCACGTAACAACAATGATCTGCTTGACACCTTTGGAAGCCACCACTGCACATGAAGTGGTTAAACTTCTTGTTCCACTACCGTGGAGCTTGTTTGAGGCCGTACAAGCTTCTTTGAAGTTTGCACACCATTTTCTCCTTTCCTCGCACTTCGAATCCTCGTGGCTGCATCATGTAGATTTCTTTGTCCAGATCACCGTGAAGAAATGCAGTCTTCACATCTAACTGCTCCAGAAACAAGTCTTCTTGTACCACCAGTGCAAGTACAGTTCTGATCGTATTCAGTTTTACTACAGGAGAAAATATGTCAGTGTAGTCAATGCCTTCCTTTTGTTGGAACCCTTTCACAACAAGTCTTGCCTTGTACCTCTTTCTTCCATCAGACTCTTCTTTTATCCGGTACACTCATTTGTTATGCAAAGCTTTCATATTCTTTGGTAACTCAACAAGTTCCCATGTTTTATTTGACATCAGAGAATCCATCTCATCTTTCATTGCCAACTCCCACTTGACTGATTCTTCAGCCTGCATAGCTTCATCATAACTTTCCAGCTCACATTTATCAGTCAACAAGATGTAATGCAAGGAAGGAGAATATCTTTGCGGTGGTCTGATAGTTCTATCAGATCTTCTAACTGCAGCGACAGGAGTGGTCTGTACTTCTTCAGCTGGAGCTGTAATTTCATGGTCTTCAATTCTTGAGTTCTCAACTTCCACTTCGGGAATGTGCTTCAAGGGAATCACCTCCGAATTGCCTATGCTTTTGACATCTTCACCATCTTTGTTCTTGTACAAGACATATTCATTGAAGATCACATTCTTGCTCCTGATAATCTTTCGAGATTGGTTATCCCAGAAACGATAACCAAACTCGTTGCCACCATAACCAATGAAAAAACATTTTTTTGATTTAGCATCAAGCTTATTCCTGGCATTGGAATCAATGTGAATATATGAAACACAACCAAACACTTTTAAATGTGTGAGGTTTACCTTTTTCCCACTCCAAACTTCTTCTGGAAGCTGGAAATTCAACAGTGTGGATGGCTCCCTATTGATCAAATAGGCTGCTGTATTGACCGCCTCTGCCCAAAGCATCTTTGGCAATCCCGCGTGCAATCTCATGCTTCTAGCACGCTCATTTAGAGTTCTATTCATCCTCTCTGCCACACCGTTTTGTTGTGGATTTCCAGGGATGGTTTTTATCATCTTGATTTCATTTTCTTTACAGTACCTCTTGAATTTTTCATCGGTGTACTCCCCTCCATTGTGTGACTTTAGGCTCTTAACTTTCATGTTAGTTTCATTCTCAACTTCAGCTTTCCACTTCTTGAACATGTCGAACACGTCAGATTTATTTTTTAAGAAATAAACCCACACCTTTCTGCTTGAGTCATCAATGAAGGTGACATAATAGTTTGAGCCTCCAAGCGAGGTGACAGCAGCTGGTCCCCATACATCAGTATGTACCAGCTCCAATTTCTTAGTTTTTCGATCTTGAGCTGCCTTCGAGAAACTGACCCTCTTCTGTTTGCCGAAGATGCATCCTTCACACAAATTGTGCTCAACTGTCTTCAGGTCTGGTAATCTTCCCTCAGAGTGAAGTAATTTCATGCCTTTTTCACTCATGTGTCCGAGTCTGTAATGCCACAGCTTAGAACTTGTCGTGGAATCAATGACTGCAATGGTATCTTTGTTGCCGGTGCTCATGTAAAGTGTTCCTGTTTTGCTCCTTCGAGCAATCACCATGGCGCCTTTTGTTACTTTCCAATTTCCACTATTGAATGTAACAGAGTGTCCTTCTTTGTCAAGTTGTCCAACTGAAATCAAGTTTTTCATCAAGCGTGGTACGTGTCTCACCTTTTGAATTTTCCACATCGATCCATTTGGCATTTTCAACTTGACATCGCCGATACCAACGATATCCAAGGATCCTCCATCAGCAAGATACACCTTTCCAAAGTTTCCGGCAACGTAGTTCTCCAAGAAATCATGACATGGAGTAGTGTGAAATGAGGCTCCCGAGTCTATAACCCAAGACTCACAACTGTTATCAACAGTCAACAACAATGCATCACATTCTTCATCAGTGACAACGTTTGCTTCATCCTCTTTTTTGTCACTGTTGTTTCCAACATTCTTTTTAGGTTCCTTGCAATTATTTTTTATGTGACCAGTCTTGCCACAGTTCCAACAATTCACACCACCACGTCCATTCCTTGACTTACTTCTATAATTTTTTGACTTGCTTCTATTTCCATTACCCCTGTTTGGATTCCTACCCCTGTTTTCAACATTCAGAGCTGAGTTGGATGTTGAACTTTCACCAAAATCCTTCTTCCGGACCTCTTCCGCCAGAATAGAATTTCTGATATCAATAAACTTTAACGTGGCATTACCTAATGAATTGGTAATGGCAGTTCTCATCAGTTCCCAACTATTAGGTAATGAGGCTAAGAGAATCAAGGCACATATCTCATCATCAAAGTTAATACCAACGGAAATCAACTGATTTGTAACAGTATTAAACTCATTTAGGTGCTCTACCACAGATCCCCCTTCTAACATTTTCGGATTAAATAATTTTTTCATGAGATGTACCTTATTGTTTGCCGATGGTTTTTCATGCACCTCTGACAGAGCCTTCATCAAGCCTGCTGTAGTTTTCTCATTAGCCACGTTGTGCGCTACATTCCTTGTCAACGTCAAGCAAATTACTCCCAGCACTTGTTGATCAAGGAGGTGCCACTCATCATCCTTCATTACTTCGGGATTCTCCTCGTCCAAAGGAAGGTGCAATTTTTTGTTGAACAAGTAGTCCTCTATCTGCATCCGCCAGAATGAAAAATCTGACCCATCAAACTTGGTGATGCCGTAAACCGATCCTTCTTCTCCAGCCATCGTTCTCACCCTAACCGTGGCTCTGATACCACTTGTTAGGATTTAGAACTATTTGCTAAATCACCCATGAATGGTGAGAACAAAAATAAATCGAGAAGAAAAGAAGACACGAGACACCAAATTTATACAGGTTCGTCACAATCGTGACTACGTCCTGTTCTTGCCGCTGCAGAATTTCACTATGAAGTTGGGAGAAATTTTTAGGGTTACAGAGAGCTTCTTCACGGCCTTACCTATCTTCTCGCTGATTGCAGAGATATATTTTGTATCTATATATTTAACTTCCTCTCTACGCTGGCTATTCTAACAAAGAAGGGAAAAGAAAATAAAGAAGAGCAACTAGTTGACTTAAGGGGAAGCCCACTAACAGGCCCAAGCCTCATTTGATTTGGGCTCCACCCACTTAACACGTGGTGCTGGGGTACCAATCACGAAAGCCCAATGGGCCTCGATAGCAATTGGTTCTCGTTGCTTATCTCGATGATCGGGATAAGGAAATAGACTTGTCCCGGCGTATCCTGAGTGTTAGGATATGATAAGAGTGGCATCTTGTGACACATGGGCCTATTAGTTTGTGGACCAAATAAAAAATATACTTTTTAAAATTCTATAGTCATTTTGTTTAATTTTTTTCGATTCCAGCAGGCTCCACTTGAAAAACTCTATTCATCTGAGCTTGCTGAAATGACTGTTGGAATTGCCCAATTCCAATAGTGAGAATCTTCTGCTGGAATCGCCTTCTTTTGTCATAGTGAGCGTCATTTTAATTAACCATCTGATATCCAGACCACATTAGTGTATCATTTCAACTAAAAATGTGACTTCTATTGGATCATATAATACCATACGGATTTATATGTTACATAAGTAGTGTTTCATGTACTCTGTGTTTTCACTATAAATTTATTAATTTTTCTTCAACTTTTTTCTCTAATTCAAATTTATTGCGCTTTACTTTTCTTTTACAATTATTAATTAGACTTCATTCCACTCAATTCGGGCACATCATTATTTTGTAGCATATATGTCGCTTTGAGTTTTTATTAATTATTGATTATTTTCATATTTATTATTATTATTATTATTAATTTGAATTATTTGTTTATGAACGTTGAATATGTTGCATATATATTATGTTATAATTAATTTTTATCTTTTATAATAATTATTAATAAAATTATAAATTTAACAGTGAAATATGAAAAAAGGTAACATGAAATTGAACCGACACTTTCACTATCATCACAACATCATAGTAAGTTTCTTTATTTATACATAAACAACACAAACTTGCAAATCAAGCAAATCATGACAAACACAAACTATAACACATATGTAACACAATGTTTTTTTCTTGTGTGTTTGTGTGACTAGGGACTCCGAGATCGAAGATACTCGGCCAACTTCTCGTCAACTTGGAAGGTTTTTGCAATAATTTCAATCGGAAGTGGCGGCTCCAATCGGAACAACGCCGCCGGGACGTTCACCGTTCCCGGCCTCTGGCTGTTGAAACTAACTAACGCGGCGGCGTTGGTTTCTCCGACGTTGATCTGGAAATGCATAAGACCCCTAGGGAACACGAACACATCGCCAGGATACAAGATCCTGGCGAAGAGCCTGTTGGGGTCGACGGGATTGGCCGTCATGAAACCAGCGTAGAGTTTGCCTTCTAACACCGTTATCACTTCGGTGGCACGAGGGTGCGTGTGGGGAGGGTTGAGTCCGTGTGGAAGGTAATCCACACGGGTCATACTGAGCCCCTGCGTGTTCAGTCCCGGAAGCTGGGGCTCGAAAACCGGAGTCAAAGCTATGCCTAATGGGCTTACTATTTCGTGAGCAACGTTTAGGGCTCCGGCGAAATAGAAGTCGTCGGTTTTCACAGTTGTTGGGTCCTTGCAAATCCTGCCATTTACAAATACTGCATGGAAAAGAAACCAATAAAGATTAAAATTGTTATAATTTATAATTAAATGAGAAAATGTATAGTTCACATCAGATCCTCTATTCTAATTCATTTGGTGTTTTATTTTGTATTCCGATCATTGAATTCATATCATGTGTATTTACATACAGTTGGCATGATCCCATTCGTATTTCGATCTACCAATTTGTCGAGGAACACTTTAGTCTCTATTTACCCTTTTAGTACAAATCGATCCTAGAACTAAAATAATTTGGACCAAAAAAGTAAAGAGGGACTAAATTAAAGTCACATGACATTTCATGTTGCGTCATCTATGTTACACTTACACTTCATGTTGTACTTTCAAATTACGAGATTTTATTGTATTTTTTTTCTTCAATTTTTTTTTTTTTTTGCGATTTAGTTTAATGTTATGATTGTTTTACCCGATTAGGGTTTATAATTATTGTTTAGCATTTATTTTTCAACTTTCAATTAATAATTCATTATCATTGTTGATTATTTCAATGTTATATTTTATAATCTTTATTCATTTTTTTGTTGATAAATGTTGACTATGATTTCCTTCAAAAAAATGTTGACTATGATTATTTATATTTTAATTAATTTTATTTTATAATAAATATTATTAACATCATAAATTTGATGATGAAACACAAAAAATGCAACATGAAATTTGAACGGGACTAAATTACTCGTTGGCAAATATGTAAGGAATCAAAATGGATATTTTCTCTAATTAAATTTAGATATTAAGAGGGAAACCCCAATTAGAAATTAATAAAGCTGCTATATATATATTAATTACCTTTGGCCTCTGTTTCGTTGACAGAAACGCAGAAATCTAGCACCGGGTCGGGATCGGTGGCGGCGACGAGCAACGAACAGAGACTCACGACGGCGATGAGTAGAAACAGTTGTTTCGATGTTGTTTTCATCATCGATGAAGCTTCTTTCCACTTAATTTGTGTTTTTTTTTTTCTGTTACCAACTAGTGGTATTTATAGTTGCTAATCTTGGAATATTCTTCCTATTATTTTCTAAAATAAATAAATAAATAAATTATATTTAATAAATATTTTTAAAATTCTCTTTGTAATGATAAATTCATCACCCTTTCAAATAATGTAATAATTAATCTAGCAACTTTAAACTTCACATAATTTTTCTCGTTATAAGCTTTACATATATATTTAAATAAATATTTAAAAATAATTGGGATTTGGGAACCTAAGAAAATATCTCAATACTGTAAAAAAAATGTAGTAGTTTGACCAGATGCGCAGTACATTTTTTTAATAATATAATATATTTTTATTTAATAAATAGGTTCATTAAAATTATCTTTTTGTGCAACAAAAAATAGTAAAGATATAGTCCAAAATTCGCACAAAATAGACTAATGGATCTCACAACCACTATGCCACCAAATGTTCATATATATTATTATATAGGTATGGATATGTCCATTCAGCCCCAAAATTGATAAGCAGGTTCGAACAACCCGGAAAAAAATAGGGTTAATACAAGAAAATTCTAATCCGAAAGAAATCTTGCTAATCTGAATTTACTTGAATCAAATAGTCAGACAATCCAATCGGGTTATTCCGAAATTAAGACAATGTTTGGTATACTGGTACGGATATATCCACATTAATAAAATCTGGATTGCTTTGAAAGATAATTGTGTATTAACTATTTTAATTGTGTGTTTGGTTATTAAGAGAAATATACTAAGAATGTTTCACACATGTGTTTGGTACATTGTTTTATTTGGTATACTAAGTTCTGGAATGAGTAAATTAGTTTAGGCAATGTTTGGTAGCCTAGATAAAGGCATATATACTAAGATTGCTACGCCAGAAACTGTATTCGAGGGGGGCGTCGGATACATTACCCAGCCGAATCAGTAAATTAGTTTAGGCAATGTTTGGTAGCCTAGATAAAGGCATATATACTAAGATTGCTACGCCAGAAACTGTATCCGAGGGGGGGCGTCGGATACATTATCCAGCCGAATCAGTAAATTACACCCCGGGCCTCGCGTTAAGACCGGACCTCGCGTGAACGAATAATGGCTACCAAACACACGGTTCTTGCTGGATACCTATGCTAATATGTCTTTATCCAGGCTACCAAACATTGCCGTGAGTTGGCTTGAATAACTCGAATTATATTGTTTATTTTTATATTTTAGTAAATTATTAAAATTAATGTTCATATGAATTTATTCCATCCTAATTATGATTTATTCCATCTTAATTAGAGTTTATGGTTAAAATTTTTTTTTTCAAGGTTTCATTTTGATGGGGTTTTAGGCTTTTAGTGTTTAATGGTTTGTTAGTGTAATTTTAAAGGGTTAAGGAGATTTTAGGTTTTATTAAATTCTCATTAAGGTTTATTACAGTATAATTAAGGTTTATAACTACTTGTTTAGAAATTAATTTCATTTAGAGCTTGTATATGCATGAAAAATGAATGTTTTATATTTTCCGTCTAACTATTTTTTCCTCCAAACATGTTCATTCCACATTTTAAATGAAAATTCATAATAGCTTTAATTTGATATATTTTTACTTAAATTTAATTAAAAACAATAAAAATATAATTTTTTTGATTAATTTGAAAAAAAATTGATAATTTCTTCGCTATCCATTTCACTTTTTTTTTTTTAATATTGTTGTACACGATGTTTGAATCCATCTCTTTATATATAGTTTGGTGTCACTGACAGATAAATAATTTCATTTGGTACATATATATATATATACACACACACACATACAGGGGTTGATTATAATAAGGACTAGGTTTGGTGTGCGAATGTGAGAACGAACTTGTTTAGTGTAATTTTAGTGATTTTTTGTTGTATTTTGATGTTAAAACATTTAGCACTAAAATACAAATTATACAATAAGAAAAATATTAAAAATAAAAATAAAAATATAGCATCAAAATACAGTAAACAAGCACCGTTCTCATGTTTCTACACGAAACACTACTAGTTCTCATTTGAACTAAATCCTATATATACAGGGGTGGACCTACTAATGGCCCCCCTCAATTTTTTTTTTAAAAATTAAATTTAATATAGTAATTTAAATATTTAATTTAAAATTTTGATAAGTTTAATAAATATTAAATTTCATGCACCATTTTTATGCTACTAAGTGTCCATATATATTTTTCATTCTCATTCTTTATTATTAACTTTGCCATATAAATTTAAAAATTAATTAAGATTTAATTACTTAAATTTTACATATACTAACTTTATGTTTTGTTTAGTTCTATGCGTGTGTGTTTTTTATTTATATTTTGTTTAGTCCTATCCTTTGTGTGTATTTTTTATTTTATTCAAATTCTCAAATTGGGTCTTTTAAAGTTAATTTTTATTGCGTTTATGATTCATTGTTTATTTTTTTGATTAAACATTTTGAGTTATATGTTCTATCTATGAGAGCATTTTTTTTTAATAAAGTGTAACTATAAGGGCATTATTATGACACACAATCAATTTTAAATAAGAATTTTTTTTATTTGAATACGTAACCAATTGAAAGTTATTAAAAATGATGTACAATTATATAATGTTGTTAACCAATTGATTTTTTTTTAAAATTTTGAAACATAATTAAAAAATATATTAATTTTTATCAAAATTATTATAAATCCTAATTGGGTGGGGTGAACTCTAAAAAAATCATAAAATCAAACTAAATACAAAAAAAAATAGAGGAAAAAAATTAAAGAAAAACTCGTAAATTGAAATTGTAATACGGAGTGTAACACATGAAATTCCAAAATGATATAGCATGATTGACTGACAAATCTTTGTAGCCTAGCTACGTCTATTTACGAGGATAATTGATTGGAAATATATGGACGCTAGCCTTTTTAGTTGTCAAAAATTGATGTAATAAATTAAACTTTTAGCGATGAAACATATAGTCTTAAATTTATTGAAAGCAAAAGCAACTCAAGTACACAATCAAAATATTGGTAACTTATTGATAAATTTCCTTCTGAAACATAAAGAAGAATCATGAATACTAATTAATGAAACACACACTAGCTAGTAATTCAATCCATCCATTAGAGCTTCATATAAATCTTAGTTATTGTTCATCCAGAACTGCCCCTGAAGATATTTCACAACGTTGGCATCAACTTGGAATGCTCTGCTGAGAACATCAACTGAAATCGGAGGGTTCGAACCAAAAACAGCATTCGCAATTGTGATCACTCCCGGATTCTGGCTGCTCAGACCAGCGAATGCAACGGCGTTCGTCTTCCCGGTGTTGAACTGGAAGTGGATGAGCCCTTCTGGGAACACAAACACATCTCCTGGATACAATGTTTTTGTGAAGAGCTTGTTTTTCTCATTAGGGTTTGCAGGATTCGAAGTCACGAATCCAACGTAGAGAGTGCCTTCCACCACAACAAGAATCTCAGTTGCACGAGGGTGGGTGTGAGGCGGGTTCTGCCCGTGCGGGGCGTAGTCAATACGAACTAATGAAATTCCCAGAGTGTTGAGCCCCGGTAATTGGTTAACATTCACTGGAGTCACTTTCGATCCAACTGGATTTGATGTGTTTCCGGGCTTGTTTAGGCCCGAAAAGAAGAAATCGTCAGCTGTCACCGTTTTCGGATCCTTGCATATCTTCCCATTCACAAATACTGCATGTAGCATAAATATATATGGAGTAAACATCAGTTCTAAAGTTCAAAAAATAAAAGAAAACAATTTTGCAATATTTCATGTTATATTTCACGATGAACTCAAGTACCTGAAGCCCGGGAATCGTTAACTGCAACGCAGAAATCTTGAAGTGGACTTGGATCAGAAGCATAAGCTAACGAAGAAGCCAATGCGAGAATGCTAGTTATAGTTAAAAGCAACCGAATCGCCATTAATTATGTATATTTTGATGAGTTGAGAATTGTAAATCGTAATATGATTTGAATTTGCTTTGCTTGTGTAGGAGATGAGTTGCAAACCTTGTATAGCATTCCTATTTATAGTCATATCCAATTGAATCAGTCCACTATTTTTTATTATTAACTAAATAATTGTTTGAAGATGTTGGAATTGGCCATTTAATTGCTTGTACATGCAGCTAGTCTTACCAAGTCATTTCTCTAATTAGGAATTCTTCTTTACCAGCTTATTTAAAATTATGTCTTTTTTTCTTTTTCTTTTTTATGATTACATGTCTAATTATCATCCCCCTAAAACTCACATGGGATTGCACTTATCTTTGTGTTTCAGTCGATATAGTTGATTAATATTTCATAATTAAATTTTATAATTTATTTTTTTGTTGATAAATATTAATTATAATTATTTATGTTATAATAAAATTTTATTTTATAATAAATAATATTTAAATTATTAAATTAATAGTGAAATATTGAATGAAACAGGAAGGAGTAACGAGCCGTCTAGAACGTGACATACGTACGTACACTCTATGACTATGTTATTGAAACTGTCAAATCCTAATTATATTATTTTATGTTAACAGTCAACATGCATGCGTCAGGTGGCTTAGTCCATAACTCTAGACTATATATGATACATAAAGATCTCTAATTATGACTCAACTCGTTCAACCATCTTATAAGTAATTTTTTATTTCTTCTTTGAACCTATCTTACCTTTTCGAGAATATGTTCAAAATCCTATATATGTTATCATATATTTTAACTATTACAGTAAAAAACAATTACATATATTTAATTGTAATCAATGACGGAGCCAGGAACGTTGCTTAGGAGGATCCAATTCATTCATATATAATATAAAATCTCATAAGTAGAACCATAAAAAATATTTTTTTAACTAATAAAATTCTAATATTTTTATAATTACATCACAATGTTCAAATCTTCCATGAACCCTAAAATTTAATACTGATAAGAAATGAATATATTAAAAATAAGAGTAACTACCAATATATATGAAATTGAGGTTGATTTATAGTAAAGTAGAATTGAAAACGAAAATGAAAAGGGGGTTGAATGATTTTTTTTAGTATTGTTTGAATTGGATTTGGGGCATGGAGGTTGCACTCTAGGTTGCAGAATGTGGGCCGGATTGTCAATTAGAAATAGAATAATATATTTTTGTTATTTTTAATACTACTATAATATTTCCTAAAAAAATAAAATAAATAAGTACTACTATAATACTATTTTTTTTGTTAGAATTCTAGGGGGCCCAATGTCCCCAATGGATCCTACGTGGCTCCATCCCTGGTTGTAATACTCTAATTTTGGAAACCAAGGTGCTAACACAAGATTACAAAAATTCCATAATTTTACAAAAATATCACATCTAAAAGAAAATCTTTTTGACTGTAATTTCCTTATAAATAAAAACGTCGCCTCAAGTGGCGACTAAGCTATTCAAACAACCAATCACAAATAAATTTAAGTCACAACTAGTCAACGTTGTAAATCTATTATTTTAAGCGGGCGAGATGATGTTTTAATATACTTAAATAAAATTGAAAACATTTAGCAGGGGCATAACGTAACAAAATAGTGACTAACGTCAATATTCAAAATACAAATTTCCAATATTATCATAAACAAAAAAAAAAAAACTCATATGTCCATCACTCTGTACCTAAAAATATTATAGAAATGTGAGATGAGTACCAGAAAACACTCAGTGAGCATGTTTAAATTGTTCATCAAAGCACATATAAACATTAGTGTTTCCATGTGGCCAATAATTAACATATTTTCATATCAATGTGTTCAATTAATCATGCACGGAGACAGGGCTATGTGATCACAATATCAATATAATTGTCAATATCAATACTTTCTACTTACAAAAACAGGCCTCTCTGTTCAATTTAATTACAAATTTTCGGAATCAAACTAATGCATGCCTGATAATTAATAGGCCAATTTTGTGATTATTTCAACTTTTTAACCACATATATATATACACATATATATAGTAGTAATTAATGCTACAGTTGCTACTACGTATGTATATACTTTACACGTATACATGGGATTTCTTGCAGACGTAATAAGTATATGCTATGGTAACAGTGTAATTTACTCTTTCCAAATAATATATTACTTCAAATAGTTAATTTTTCTGGAAATTAATATCCGATTCAGAAAAAGAAAACAACTGTCCATAGCTTCAAACATGAAAACGAAGTGAAATGACTATTGTGGATTTGTGGTAGATCAGATCTTTGTATGAAATCTTTTTTCTTCAGAAATCTGCTAGAGACGTTGCAGCTAGACTTAAATATCACTCTTTCATAATTTATAATGACAGCATCTTCACCAAACATTTACTAAATGCCTCACTGGCAATAAATTAAGTGTACATTTATAGGCTAAAAAAAAAACATTTTAATGCAATTCAACAAAATATATGTTTTACACCTTGATATAAACTTCTAAAACCACTCCATCAAAACCAAATTCACACCATTTTACTTGGAAATCAAACCCCATGGACAATCATGGAGCTTCCTTCTACACGTTCTTGGCCAATCCTGACTTCACTTCGGAGATGGTACTCTCTCTCTCTCTCTCTCTCTCTCTCATAGACTCATACTAATGCTAGTTTTTTTTTTTTGGTGGCAGCGAGTGCCGAGTGAATTTGTGAAGGCATATGGAGAAATTCTGCACCCGAAAATCGAACTGAAATCTGATTATCAGACAGGAAAATCATGGAAGGTTGAAACTGAGAGAGTGGAGGAGAGGTGTTTCTTGACGAAGGGGTGGGGAAAATTTGCAGAAGATGTTGGGCTCATTCATGGGGATTGCGTTGTATTCACGTTTCTGGGTGATTTCGCGTTTAATGTATCGATATATGGAGATAATAGCTGCAAGAAGAAACTCCCACACACTGGTTAATTTAATTTTGTTTTCCTTAATTTATTTCTTTAACCTCAATCAATTGTTGTATAAATAATTATTTCTGTCAAACTCGAACAGGAGAAGATTCTGGAAACTCGAAAGGGGAAGAAGACAACGGTGGTCAAGAAATGGGACCGGATCGAATCTGGAAATTTTCAAAGGAAGTGAAGTGTCACTCGTATTCAAGAATGGTAATCAATATATAATATCGAATGTTCCATTTCATGTTTGAGAAGATTATATTAATTATCTTTGAAGTTTGAACTAATTAATTTATTCAAGAACTGTAACAGAAAATTCCAAAACATTTCGCCATGGGCACCGGTATCGCAGCAAGCCGGAAAATGCAGCTGCTGGATGGAAGAGGAAGGAAGTGGCCGATTAGGGTAACTGATTCGAATAGGGAAACGTATGCGATGACTGGTGGATTTACTGATTTTATGCGTGCTAACAAGGTAGCCATTGGAAGCACCATTTCCTTCGAATCCATCCCAAATTCCAACTATACTGTGGAGGCTCTGGTTATTCCGACCAAAAAAATCAAGGGGGAAGGCTTTCGTTGAGACGACGAAGTTGATCTTAGAGGAATGTGTTTGGTCTGTAAATTCTAGGTGTGATAGTGTGTGTTTTTCATGCTTCTGTTCGAATGTTTCAAACTAGTAAAACATGTTTTATTTGTATTTGCAGTGAATCTATGGATTGGTTTGTATTGTAAATTTGTAATGAATTCTATTGCAGGATGTGTGTTTGTGGTTATGGCGTAGGGCTGTGCAAAAATCGGAACGATCGAATGGAATAGACCGGACTGGCCAATTTTTGTCGATTTCGGTTGGTTTTTATACATAGTTCGATCGGTCCGGTCTTAATTTTGGAGGACTGAATATTTAATCGGTCTGTTCGGTCTTTAATACAATAATATTTATGCGGTCGAACTAGATCGACCAAACTAATTATAATAATATTTAATCGGTCGCTCTAGTCTTGAATATATAATGTATTAATATTAGTAATAATTAAAAAAATTGTATTTAATCTTCCTAAATTGATAAATCCTAAATTCGTAAAATAAATATCTAAGTAGATAATCGGCTAAAATAAATAGAATTTTTAATTTAGTCAAGCTCGATTTATTAGGATTTTAAGAATAAAATAAAAAGAATAAAAAGAGGGAGATTCGGTCGGACCAACCGATTAAATTAGACAAACTTTGGTTCAGTCATACCAATATAATGGTCCGATCTAGTCCAAAAAAAAAAAAAATGGGTCCATTTGATCCTCATGATTCAGTTTGGTCCTCAATTGGACCTACTATTTGCACAACCCTAACTATGCAGATAAGATCTTCTATTTCATATTTGGTATTCGATTGGACCTACTTTTGCACAACCCTAATTATACAGAAAAGATCTTTTATTCCATATTTGGTGTTCCAACCCTTGTTATATGATTAAATTTATGAAATTTTCTTATATTTTTTCCATCAATTTTAATTTATTGTGATTTAGTTTAATTTTAAACTTATTAATTAGGGTAGATTTTATCTAATTAGGATTTATATTTATTTTTAATGTTTAATTTTCAAAGAAATGATTATTTTAGTTGATTATTTTCTAAACATGATTTATAATTTTTTTAGTGTCAATGGTGAATACTACCCATTTAAAGATTTAAATTTTTTTTTTTTTTTACTCACACACCTGACCTGTGGTATCGAGGAGATTCAAACCCGTGACCTTTGGTCTCCAAACAACCTCATTCCACCACTAGGCTATCCCCACCGAGAGGACTTTTTTACCCATATACTTGTAAAATTATATAATTCACCCAATATTATCAAAATACCCTTCAATTATTATTTTTTATCATTTTCAATTTTTATTAATTTAAAATAAAACATCTCTCCTCTCTGTCTTCTCTTTCCCGTCAGTGAAGAAACCCTTGCACAAGTAAATTTCTCTTTTGATCCCATTAGAATAGGGTCAAAACACTTTTAATCCCAAAAGTTTCTTTTTTGGTCTTAAATGATACTTTTTCGACAATTTTGGTCCCATAAGATATTTTTCTAACAATTTTAATCCCATAAGATATTTTCCCCACAATTTTAGTTCCATAAGATATACAATTATTTTTTAGTCTAATAATTAAAATATAAGATAACATATATATATATATATATATATATATATATATATATATAGGATTTTGAACATTCTAGAAAAGGTAAGATATATTCAAAGAAAAAAGAAAAAAAAAATAGCTTACAAGATGGACTAAGCCACCTGACGCATGCATGTTGACTGATAACGTAACATATCAATAAATTAATTAGAATTTGACAGTTTCTATAACATAGAGTGTATACGTATGTCATGTTTCAAGAAGGGGAGGATAACTAGACACATAATCTTAAAAAAGAAAAGAAAAGAGATACATAATCTTAATCAAGCAGGTAAAGAAGAATTCCTAATCAGAGAAATTAATGACTTGGTAACACTAGTTGCATGTATAGGCAACTTATAAATGACCAATTCTAACATCTTCAAACAATTAATAAATTAACAAAAAAATGTGGACTGATTCAATTGGATATGACTATAAATAGGCATGCTAGCTATACATGGTTTGCAACTCATCTCCAACACAAGCAAGCAAATTCAAATCATATTACGATTTACAATTCTCAACTCATCAAAATATATATAATTAATGGCGATTCGGTTGCTTTTAACTATAACTTGCATTCTTGCATTGGCTTCTTCATTAGCTTATGCTTCTGATCCAAGTCCACTTCAAGATTTCTGCGTTGCAGTTAACGATTCCCGGGCTTCAGGTACTTGAGTTCATCGTAAAATATAACATGAAATATTGCAAAATCGTTCGTTCTTTTATTTTTCGAACTTTAGAACTGATGTTTACTCCATATATATGTGCTACATGCAGTATTTGTGAATGGGAAGATATGCAAGGATCCGAAAACGGTGACAGCTGACGATTTCTTCTTTTCGGGCCTAAACAAGCCCGGAAACACATCAAATCCAGTTGGATCAAAAGTGACTCCTGTGAATGTTAACCAATTACCGGGGCTCAACACTCTGGGAATTTCATTAGTTCGTATTGACTACGCCCCGTATGGGCAGAACCCGCCTCACACCCACCCTCGTGCAACTGAGATTCTTGTTGTGGTGGAAGGCACTCTCTACGTTGGATTCGTGACTTCGAATCCTGCAAACCCTAACGAGAAAAACAAGCTCTTCACCAAAACATTGTATCCAGGAGATGTGTTTGTGTTCCCAGAAGGGCTCATCCACTTCCAGTTCAATACCGGGAAGACGAACGCCGTTGCATTCGCTGGTCTGAGTAGCCAGAATCCGGGAGTGATCACAATTGCGAATGCCGTTTTTGGCTCGAATCCTCCAATTTCAGTTGATGTTCTCAGCAAAGCATTCCAAGTTGATGCCAATGTTGTGAAATATCTTCAGGGGCAGTTCTGGATGGATAACAACTAAGACATATAGCAATTTGATGGATTACTATTGTGTTTCACTATATTGATTATTCTTGATAAGTTCTAAATATTTTGGTTCAAGATTTAGATATTGTGTAATACTACTAAATAATGTACACTACTTGATTTATCCTGTCACGATTTTGAATAATTTTTTAGTAACTCTTTAGGGTTTTTGTTAGTGCCATGAGAACTAACACGTTATAATATATAAACTTGCAACCTTCTGATCCGAGCTTTTAAATTATAGATATTAGCAAACAAGTCGCTTCAACTCAAAGTTGTTAGCATCTATTCCGAGTCCTCAAAGTTGAAAGCGACAAAGATTAGCACAAACTAAAAACCAAACAAATTTAAAGCAGAAAAAAAAAATCAAAATAAATAACGTCTAAATTAATAAGGCAATGTTAGAAATAATATCACAAAATTGTTCTAAAACAAACCCTGACAACAATTTCAAAAACTTAATCACAAATTTCTTAACAACTAAACTGCAAGTGAAGAATGAGCACAAATAACATGTAAATACCAACACACATAGTTATTTCTACACAATACACATACCGCAATACAATACAATTCAATACAAACAGATCGATAGATTCACCATAAATACAACTAAAACGAGTTTTATGACTTGGAAACATTCGAAAAGAACCATGAAAAACACACATTATTATACCTAGAAAATATATATATATATATATATATGATGAACAGACCAAACACATTCCTCTAAGATCTCCCTTGTGTAAACGAAAGGCTTCCCCCTTCTATTTTGTGGTCGGAATAACCAGAGCCTCCACAGTATTGTCGGAATTTGGGACGAACTCGAATGAAATTGTGCTTCCAATGGCTACCTTGTTAGCATACATAAAATTAGCCAATCCACCAGTAATCGAATACTTATCATTCCCACCGGTTACCCTAACCGGCCACTTCCTCCCCCTTCCGTCCACCAGCTGCATTTTCCGGCTTGCTGCAATTCCGGTGCCGATGGAGAAACGTTTTGGAATGTACTGTTACAGTTCTTGAACAAATTAATATAATCATCTCAAACACGAAATGGAATAACATTCAATATTATATATTGATTACCATTCTTGAATATGAGTGATACTTCTTCACTTCGTGGGAAAATTCCCATATTCGACCTGGTTTCATTTCTCGACGACCGTCGTCTTCTTCCCGTTTCGAGTTTCCAGAATCTTCTCCTGTTCGAGTTTGACAGAGCTAATTATTTATACTACAAGTGATCGAGGTTAAAGAAATAATTAATTGAGGAAAACAAAATCAAATTAACCAGTGCTTGGGAGCTTCTTCTTGCAGCTATTATCTCCATATATCGATACATTAAACACGAAATCACCCAGAAACATGAATACAACGCAATCCCCATGAATGAGCCCAACATCTTCTGCAAATTTTCCCCATCCCTTCGTCAAGAAACACCTCTTCCCCACTCTTTCAGTTTCAACTTTCCATGATTTTCTTGTCTGATAATCAGTTTTCAGTTCGATTTTTGGCTGCAGAATTTCTCCATATGTTTTCACAAATTCACTCGGCACTTGCTGCCCACCAAAAAAAAAAAAAAACACTAGCACTACTAAGAGTCTATGAGAGAGAGAGAGAGAGAGAGAGAGAGAGAGAGAGAGAGTACGTACCATCTCCGAGGTGAAGTCGGGATTGATCAAGAACATGTAGAAGGAAGCTCCAAGATTGTCCATTGGCTTTGATTTCGAGGTAAAATGGTGTGAATTCTAATTTTAATGGAGTGGCTTTCTCAGTTTATATCAGTATTTAAAACATATATTTTGTCTCATGAAATTTGCTAGTTCAAAATTTTGTGTCAACCTTATGCCAACATTAAAATTACATAATATTATATTATTTTTCATAAACACAAAATAAGATTCATTACATTATAACTAATTATAATTAATATTTATTGCTAAAATTGAAATTTTAAATTATTATTATTATTATTATTATTATTATTATATATACCTTACATTTGGAATATAATCAATCCTAAAAATTAATTGTATTAACTAAAAAATAAAAATTAAATACTAACAAATAATTATAAACTCCAATTTGGTGGAATAAACTCAAAATAATAATGTAAAATTATGCTAAATCAAACAAAATTAAAATTCAAGAAAAAATTGAAAGGAAACTAAAGTAATAATTTTGATGTTTGGTAAAAACAACTTTGAACTAGAGGATCTGATCACGTGGTATTTAATTGAGTTGCATTAAAACTTTTTCCCCATATAAATGTACACTTAGTTAATTACTAGTGAGGCATTTAGTTATAAATTACTAAATGGTAGGTGAAGATGCAGTTATTATAAATTATGAAAGAGTCTGTAATTAAGGCTAACTGCAACTCTAGCAGATTTCGTTCTGAAAAAAATAATATATATATATATATATATATATATAATTACAATTACATCTAATCTACCACAATTGTCACTTCACTTCTTTTTCTGAATCAGATATTAATTTCCAGAAAAAATAACTATTTAGAGTAATATATACGTATACGTCAGTATATATGAAAGAAATCCCACGTTCATACGTAAAGCATATACGTACGTAGTATAAATAGCAACTGTGGCATTAATTATTACTATATATGGTTAAAAGTTGAAATAATCACAAAATTGGCTCATTAATTATCAGGCCATGCATCAGTTTGATTCCAAAAATTTGTAAATTGAAGAGGGAGGCCTGTTTTTGTAAGTATAGAAAGTTTATCAATATCCTAATATCGTTCAATAAGGTTTTAGGGTACACTATGAGAAAAAATAATTTTTAGAGATAATATTATTAGCGATGACTTATAATACATTTTAAGTAGCGATATTTCTTCTCTAATTACCACATGTCATCTCTAATGACATTTTTGTGACAATAAAAAAATAATGTTTGCGACAACAATATGTCGTCATTATAAAAGCGTCCCTAAAAGTTCATCTCAAATAAATTAAAAAAAAATAAGTTATAATAATGTTGTCACAAAAATGACATGTTGTTACTTAAGTCTATTATGTCGTCGCTAATAATATTATCACTAGAAACTATTTTTTAGCAATGATATTATGTTGGAAATTTTTATTTTGAATGTTGAATATTGGCGTTAGTTAATATTTTAATGCATTATGCAACTGCGCTAAATATTTTGAATTTTATCATATTAAAACCTTATATCTCACGCCGTTATTTTGGACTTGTTGAAATAATAGACTTATAACATTGACTAGTCTCGGTAGTGGATCCAAACTTTTTTTTTCCTAGGGGCAGGCATTATTGGTGAACACATAGCGATCCTTGCTTTGTGTTTTCGAGTTTGCTTGCGCTTCTGAAAAAAAAAATTGTGAGAAAGTTGTTGTCAATGAACTTTTTTCTATTTAAGTTCTTTTTATATGTGTATTATCGAAACAATTTTGTTTCCCTAACGTGCAATTTTTTTATTTATTTCTTCTTTTCCTTTATTTTTAATAATATTAATATAAATTAATATTCATGAACTCTTAAATTTGAACATGTTTTAATAGTATGTAACATGCATAAATCTTCAATTAAAATTCCTAATTCATCTATTATAATCAATAAAATTCATAATTTAATATTTTAAAAACAACCTCAAATAATTAGATATTTAGCAAACAACATAAATATTGAGTAAATAACCATTAATAATATTAAATGCATGTTGAAATTGAAAAGAAAATTTAATTTGACTAGTGGTTGGTTAAAATTAGTTATATTATTTTAAAATTTATTTACTTGATATATATAAATTATTTACAAATAACATTACAAAAATTAATTTCGACAAGCAAAAAAAAAATTAGAATTTTATCAAGGTAAAACCATCATTTATATCGCAAAGTACTTTTACTTTTATCAAATCCATCACAAACTAACAATTTTTAAATACCTAAACCATTAAAAAATAATCAAATATATCTCCCAGATACATTTGTTGGCCAAAAGTGACATAATGTTTTGGCTAAATACTCAGATCTTCTTCTTGTAATATAGCCAAATCAATCAAATCTATGGCATAATATCGTTATTATAATTTTTCAACACCTTTTTAATTAGATGCAATTTTGGCCGAGAAAATTTCAATTTTGGTCCCACATGACACACCTCAGTTCGATTTTGGTCCCGATACTATCATTTTTGGTCCCAAACAGAAAAAATATCGATTTTGATCCCACTTTTGGCCTAAAAATCATGGGACCAAAATTGATAATCTTAAACTTGTGGGACTAAAACTGAGCGATTTTTTTTAAAAAAGAACCAAAATTGATAGTATCGGGACCAAAATCGAACTCATGTGTGTCCTATAGGACAAAAAGTGAAATCAGGACCGGCCCTTAGGGGTTTCCAAGTGGGCCACTGCCCATGGACCCCCATTTTGTTGGAGCCCCCAATTTTTTTTTTTAACATTATATTTTTGAAGGAATAGTTTTTAAAATATTTAATACAATGCCTATATAATAAAAAAAATGTATCATCAGTCTATAAAATATTGAAACAAATTAAAATAATCAAATAAATCCGAAATAAAAAATAAATAAAAAGATAAAAAAATTTAAAAAATTATTTCAAATTCACAGTTAAGTATTAATTGGAAAATATAAAAAATTAAAAAAAATCAAAATAAATAACGTCTAAATTAATAAGGCAGTGTTATAAATAATATCACAAAATTGTTCTAAAACAAACCCGACAACGATTTCAAAAACTTGATCACAAATTTCTTAACAACTAAACTGCAAGTGAACAGTGAGCACAAATAACATGTAAATACCAAAACACCTAATTATTTCTACACAATACTGCAATACAATACAATTCAATACAAACATATCGATAGATTCAACGTAAATACAACTAAAACGAGTTTTACGACTTGGAAACATTCGAAAAGAACCATGAAAAACACACATTATTATACCTAGAATATATATATATATATATATATATATATATATATATATATGATGAACAGACCAAACACATTCCTCTAAGATCTCCCTTGTCTCAACGAAAGGCTTCCCCCTTCTATTTTGTGGTCGGAATAACCAGAGCCACCACAGTATTGTCGGAATTTGGGACGAACTCGAATGAAATTGTGCTTCCAATGGCTACCTTGTTAGCATACATAAAATTAGCCAATCCACCAGTCATCACATACTTATCCCTATTCCCACCAGTTACCCTAACCGGCCACTTCCTCCCCCTTCCGTCCACCAGCTGCATTTTCCGGCTTGCTGCAATTCCGGTGCCGATGGAGAAACGTTTTGGAATGTACTGTTACAGTTCTTGAATAAATTAACACAATCATCTCAAACACGAAATGGAATAACATTCAATATTATATATTGATTACCATTCTTGAATATGCGTAATGGTTCTTCACTTCCTGGGAAAATTCCCATATTCGATCCGGTTTCATTTCTCGACGGCCGTCGTCTTCTTCCGGTTTCGAGTTTCCAGAATCTTCTCCTGTTCGAGTTTGACAGAGCTAATTATTTATACTACAAGTGAACGAGGTTAAAGAAATAATTAATTGAGGAAAACAAAATCAAATTAACCAGTGCTTGGGAGCTTCTTCTTGCAGCTATTATCTCCATATATCGATACATTAAACATGAAATCACCCAGAAACGTGAATGCAACGCAATCCCCATGCATGAGCCCAACATCTTCTGCAAATTTTCCCCACCCCTTCGTCAAGAAACACCTCTTCCCCACTCTTTTAGTTTCAACTTTCCATGATTTTCTTGTCTGATAATCAGTTTTCAGTTCGATTTTCGGGTGCAGAATTTCTCCGTATGTCTTCACAAATTCACTCGGCACTTGCTGCCACCAAAAAAATAAAATAAAAAATCTAGCATTAGTATGAGTCTATGAGAGAGAGAGAGAGAGAGAGAGAGAGAGAGAGAGAGAGAGAGAGAGGATACGTACCATCTCCGAGGTGAAGTCAGGATTTACCAAGAACATGTAGAAGGAAGCTCCATGATTGTCCATGAGCTTTGATTTCCAAGTAAAATGGTGTGAATTTGGTTTTGATGGAGTGGTTTTAGAAGTTTATATATTAAGATGTAAAACATATATTTTGTTGAATTGCATTGAAATCTTTTTTTTTTTTTTTTTTTGTACAATATGAATGTATAGTTAATTACCAGTGAGGCATTTACTAAATTTCTAAATGGTTGGTGAAGATGCAGTCATTATAAATTATATGAAAGAGTCTGTAATTAAGGCTAACTGCAACTCTAGCAGATTTCGATCTGAAGAGAAAAGATTTCATACAATTACATTTAATCTATTACAATAGTCACTTCACTTCTGTTTCATGTTAGAAGCTATGGACAGTACGTTGTTTTCTTTTTCTGAATAGATATTAATTTCCAGAAAAAATAACTATTTGAAGTAATATATCATTTCGAAAGAGTAAATTACACTGTTACCTCCGTATTAAATCTGCAGGAAATCTCATGCATACGTAAAGAATATGAGTAGTAGCAGCTGTAGCATTAATTATTACTATATATGGTTAAAAGATAAAATAATCACAAAATTGGCTTATTAATTATCAGACCATGCATCAGTTTGATTCCGAAAATTTGTAAATTGAAAAGCGAGGCCTGTTTCTGTAAGTATAGAAAGTTTGTCAATTTAATATTGCTCAATAAGGTTTGGTACACTACCAGAAAAATGAATTTTAGAGATAATATTATTAGCGACGACTTATAAATTATAATAGATCTTAAGTAACGATATGTCGTCTCTAATTACCACATATTATCTCTAATGACATTTTTGTGACGATAATTTTTTTTTTTTTTTTGCGACGACAACATTGTGATGTTCTAGGCTACCTCTCTTGAAGTTTTAGCCTTCCTTCTACCTATTTTTGTATATAATGGTTGTTGTAGTAATTTATAACTGGAATCTTGAATAAAGCAACAATCTTGGTAATTTAATGTAACAGAAATGGGGGAAGTTTAGGAAGAAATGGGAGAGAAATAAGAGAAGAATCGGTGGGAGGAATTAGATAATTCTTTCTTAACTTTCCAACTAGGGTAACAAGGTATTTATATCCCTTTACAGTAGATAGGGACCACAAAGGAGTGCGAAAATACCCTAGCTACAAATGGACCAAAGTCCTTAATTTAATTAAAAACATAACCAGCTAATTTGAAATAAAACGCCCACTAGTCAGCCCATCTCCTCTTGTCCACCGGGTCTGACCCGCTCCAGCCCAGTCTCGGTTTGAACGATCAAAATAGACTCAATCCCTAATTGATTCCCAGATTTCCCTCAATCGAGTCCAAACCTAAAAATGGGATCTTTTCCTCCTCCTTCACCCGCGCCGACGCCACCGCAATCTCCTGCTCCGGCAACGCCAAGCCTTTCAATTCATTCTCTTTCCCAGCTCCGATAATCTCCCGGCTTGGGCTCACAACATTACCCCCCCTCAGATTGTGATCCTTGTCCACAAGGGTCATAATTTGGGAACTTCCGTTGAATAAACTTCTTGTCTTCCCAAGAGACCATACCGGTTTCTTCCTCTTCCCACCTCACCAAGATTTTCTTTTTTAGAAGAGAGACGTGGAAAACGGGGTGAACTCCAGTAGCTCAAGTCTGTAGGCTACCGGTCCAATGCGCTCTAGTATCTGGTATGGTCCATAGAATTTGGAAGACAACTTGAGATTCCTTCTGAGCTGGACCGAATTTTGCCTGTAGGGTTGGAGCTTGAGATAGACCAAGTCTCCAACCTCATACTGCTTTTCCTCTCTTGTTTTATCTGCATAGGTTTTCATCCTGTTTTGTGCCGCCTTTAGATTCTCTTTTAGGTGTTGCAGCATTTGCCTCCTTTCTTGCAGAGTGTCTTGTGCCTCATAATTAGAAGAGTCTAGATATGACCCCATATTTAGATAGGGGGTGGGTACCCGTAGAGAGCTTGGAAGGGGATAGATTTTAGGGCAGTGTGGTAATTGGTGTTATACCAATGCTCTGCTAGGGGAAGCCATATGTGCCATTGTTTTGGGTTGTTAGATGCCATGCACCTTAAGTAGGCCTCTAAACATTGATTGAGCCTCTCTGTTTGCCCATCTGTCTGGGGGTGATAAGCAGGAGAAGTTTAAGGTCACCCCCATGGCCTTGAACAATTCTCTCCAAAATTGGCTAGTAAAGATCTTGTCCTTGTCTGTGATGATGCTAGCTCGTAACCCATGCAGCCTGTAGATATTATCTAGGAACAACTTGGCTACTGTTTGGGCAGTAAAAGGATGTGATAGGGCAAGGAAGTGCCCATATTTGGTCAATCTATTGATTGCCACCAAAATCACATCTTTCCCACTGGATTTAGGTAGCCCCTTAATGAAGTCCATGGTAATGTGACTCCAGGGTTGATCAGGTATAGGGAGGGGTTGCAGGAGTCCTGGGGTAGCCCCTGGTTGGGTTTTGTTAAGTTTGCATGTGTCACAGGTCTTGATCAAGTCTGCTACATGTGTCTTCATCCCAGGCCAAAAGAATGAGGCCTTTAGCCTCATATAAGTGCCCTACACTCCTAAATGCCCACCATAAGGGGAGTTGTGCATGGCTGAAAGGATTTTGGTCCTTATGTCTAGCCCAGTTCCTATTATTACCCTTGCTTTGTATCTGAGTAGGCCTTGTGTCTGAGTGAACTTAGAGTCAGGATTATGGTTTGCAGAAAGTGTGTCTTGAAGTTTGACAATATAGGAATCTCCTTCATAGCTATTTAACACCTCTTGTACCCATAGTGGTGTAACAGTGGTAAGAACATGGCAGGCCTCATCTACTCCTGATCTCCTGGACAGAGCATCAGCAGCCCTGTTCTCAGTCTCTTTCTTATATTGCATGTCATAATCAAGGCCAAGCAACTTAGTAATCCACTTCTGTTGTAGGGGAGTCATGACTTTCTGATCCAACAAGTGCTTTAGTGCTTGTTGATCAGTCTTTATAACAAATTTATGTCCCTGTAGGTAATGTCTCAATCACTGGATAGCCATAAGAACAACCAGAAACTCTCTTTCGTAGATTGAGAGCTTCTGATTCCTTAGGCAGAGGGTTTTACTGAGGAAAGCAATAGGCCTTTCTTTTTGCATAAGTACAACCCCTATCCCTATGCCACTAGCATCAGTCTCTAGTGTGAAAGGTTGGGTAAAGTCTGGAAGGGCAAGAACAGGGGCTTGTGTCATTGCACTCTTTAATTCATTGAATGCCTTTTCTGCCTCTGGTCCCCAAGTGAAGTTGTCCTTCTTTAGGAGAATAGTGAGGGGCCTGCTAATGGCTCCATATCTATTGACAAATTTCCTGTAGTAGCCTGTCAAACCTAGGAATCCCCTAAGCTGTTTGACTGTCTTTGGGACTGGTCAGTTGATCATGCACTCCATCTTTTGAGGGTCAGTAGCTACTCCTTCCCCACTAATGATGTGTCCAAGATACTCTATCTGTTGCTGACCAAATTGACACTTAGACTTCTTGGCAAATAGGGAGTGTGACCTGAGAGTGGATAGAACTTCTCTCAGATGTAGCAGATGTTCTTCCCATGTCTTGTTGTACACCAGTATGTCATCAAAGAAAACTAGAGTATGCTTCCTGAGGTAATGCCTGAAAACCTGATTCATAAGAGATTGGAATATGACAGGGGCATTACACAATCCAAAAGGCATGACAAGGAACTCATAGTGTCCACTATGAGTTCTGAATGCAGTCATGTGTCTGTGAGTGGGTTCCATAAGTATTAGGAAGTAGCTTAACCTCAAATTCAGCTTAGAAAAGAATTGTGATCCATGTAGCTCATCCAGTAGATCATCTATTATAGGAATTGGGTAGTCATGCTTGATAGTGAGGCCATTCAAATATCTGTAGTCAATACACATCCTTCAGGTGCCATCCTTCTTTTTCACCAGTAAGACAGAGGATGAAAAGGCACTCCTGCTGGGTTGTATGATGCCTGACTCCAATAGCTCTGCCACTATCTGTAGTGCCCCGAACCTTTTTGTATATAATTAATTGTAATCATAGACTATGGGAGTCGCGTCATTTTAAAATTTTCGTAATTCGGTGGTTTAACCGAACTTGCAATGTGTCGTATCGATGAGAATCGAAATATATTTTAATATGAGTATTAATCGATTTATCGATTTGTGTCACTTGGCGTATTTAAAATATTTAAGAAAATGTGTTTAATCTATGGTTTTAAAATCAATGAATTATTTCTTCCGTTTTGGTCCAATTTGAGATTTTTCCGGAGACGGAAAATATCACGATAACCGAACAACCGGTATTTAAACCGGGTATTTTTCTTGGTCAACCCAAGGCATGGGAGGCCATGCCTTCCCCTCACCTTTCCCCATGCTTCCACACGTCACTTTTGTCAACAAAATAAGTAAATGGATATGTATGCATAGTATAGAGAGAGTGTGCTTCACCTCATCATTTTCCATTCACTTCTTCTTCTTCTTCTTCTTCTTCTTCTTCTTCTTCTTCATTTCCACACAAATTTTTGAGAGAAAGTAAGGCAAGGACTTCAAGTTGGAGCCATAATCAAAGCTTCATCCAACTATCTTCAACCTCCTAAAGCTTCTCTCCATTGTTATTCAAAGGTATTTTCGAAAATGATGATATATTTAAGCTTAAGAATTATATGTGTGGATTTTGATGTTTCAAATGATGTTTGATGATTTAGAAATGAATTGGTTATATGCAAGCATGTTAGTTGAGTTTTGAGATGTGTTTTGGTGTGGTGAAAGCTTTTGTATCGAGTATGATAATTGTTATGGAGTTTCGTTTGAGTTCGCGCATTCGCGCGCGCGGGTCGGCAGTTTTGCCACCCTTCGGTAAAACGAACATAAATCCCTCGTTATACGTCGGATTGAGACACCGTAAATTTTTCCGGAAACTAGACTTCCGTGGCTTTCCAATGGTATATGTCTCAATCTCTAATTCTTTCTGAGTAAATTATGAAAAATCGGCAAAGTTGGGTCATGTTTCGGTTTTCAGAAAATCTGGCAGTTCTGCCACCTTCTAGTAAAACGGTCATAACTTTTTCGTTAGTTATCGTATGGAGTCACCGAAAAGTGTTCCAGAAACTAGACTTAAGTGTCTTTCTAATGGTATAGGGCCCAGCCTCTAATTCGTCCTGAGTAAATTTTGATAAATCATCAAAGTCAGCTGTTGTGTAGATTGCTCAACAAATTTTCAGTGTTCAAATCACCTTGTTCGAAATCAATTTTAAAAGGATATTTTAGCTCCTTGGATGATGCTAAGGAGTGTCCTTATCAGTTAGTAGCTAGGGTTGTGAGGACCCTTGAGCTAAGATCGGTTTTAACGATGGATTTAAATTGTGTCATTTAAAATCGCACGCCAAGTGTTCGATTTATGCTCGAATGAGATAAATGTATTTTAAAAAGGGTCTCTTTGTTTAATAAACTCCCATAGGTCTATGATGTTGCTGAGTCTCATTTATGTGATTTAGTATTGTTGAGATTTGCGACATTATTCATTGCCGGAGTAGGCAATTGTTAAGCTATTGAGGTTTAACTTGGGTCGGTTTAACCGACGAGCATGTGAAACTATATAATTGCGAGAGTCTTGACCTCGTGGAGGTTCTAAGATGAATTTTGATACTTGTAGATCATTTGCCGTAAGATGTAATCATTGTGGTGTTGCTCGATTCCGTAGGAACTGAAAAGCTTCGACTATTATAGTCAAAAGGTGGGCGTATACTATCTTTCTCAAAATGCTATGTTTGAGTTATTAAGCTCGTTTTGAAACAAATGTGCATATATGATTATCTGTGTAAAATGATTCGTTCTGCTTGCTGTGGTTGTCGGAGTCTCATATACCAGCGCTGTGTCAATGTGAGTAGCTACAGTCTTGCTTGGTTTGAGTCGCACCCAATCCCTGGCTGTTCTCAGCTAAAAGAACTTTTAATTACCTTGAGGGTTTACTCGGTAATTGCGCATGATGATGTAGTGGTGGTTGCGGGTGTCGTACTTAGCTCACTTCAGGGTTTACTGGTGAGTGGGTCCATTTCAGGGTTTACTGATGGATCAAGGTTCACTTCAGGGTTTACTGGTGAACACATTCATGTAAAACATTTTGATGAACTTAGATGCATTTCCCTTTACAAAACCTTCTAAGATTCATCTGCATACTCACAGATAATTATTTTATCAAATGCTTTTGATAACTCGATTTTTCTCAGAAAACCCACTGAGTACATTAGTACTCAGCCCAAATATTTTCTCAAATGTTTTCAGGACAATGAGCTGGAGCGTGGAGACGACGAGCTGTGATGGGGCTTATATGTATACTTTTGTAGCTAACCCGTTGTCTTAGCTCATCTTAATCTCTGATCATCGTATTATTTCTTTTGATGTATCATAGCTTCCGCAAGACCAAAAACTCATGTCTTGGATATATATATATATAACTCTGAATTTGTTACGATGATCGTGCTCTTTTATTGAACTAATTTGGAATCGTTCATTGATAATCATCCTTGAAATCCCCTTTCTTTCCCCTCTTCTTAAACCCCACCCCCGTGGCGCTCATTTCCACGGTCTCTCGGGACCGGGGCGCTACAGATTGGTATCAGAGCAGGTTTGCAACTCTGCAGCCTGCTGGGTCATCTTGTTTGTTCCCTTGTTGAGTCTTTAGATATTATTTCATAAGCCCTCAGCTCGTCTCTCACGCGACAACAAAGGTACGCATGTTTTTATGCGTTTGAAATATCAAATATTTGACTATTATGAGATGCGTTGTTTATTTGGATATTATGAAACGATTCATTGTTATTTGGATACAATTGTGAGTTATGTTATTATATACTGGCGGTTTAGCCGTATATATGTTTGATAATGGCGGTTTAGCCATAAATGTGATTATATACTGGCGGTTTAGCCGTATATATGTTTGATAATGGCGGTTTAGCCATAAATGTGATTATATACTGGCGGTTTAGCCGTATATATGTTTGATGCTGGCGGTTTAGCCATATATGTGATTGTATACTGGCGGTCTAGCCATATACATGTGTTAGATACCGGCAGGAAAGCCGAATGATGATTTAAAATTGGCGGATAAGCCGAAACTTGTATTGTATATTGGCGGGTAGGTCATATACGTGATTCTATGTTGGCAGGTTAGCCACATTTGTGTTTAATTTTGACGAATGAGTCAAATATGTTTAAATTTGGCGAGTGAGCCATTTTTATGATTATGTGGGCATGAGTGCCATTTGTGCGTATTCATGTCAGTATGTGGGCCATATACGTTTAATTGTTGGCAGGGATGCCATGATTCTTGGATTCTGTATGACGTGAGCTTTTGAAAATTGCTAATTGATTTTATGGGCGGGGAGGCCCTAATAATTCGATCCATGTTATTGTGCATTTTGATTGTTGGAATCTGATTATTGGTACGCTCGGATAGAGCAGTATGGTATGACTTAGAGAACATAGATGAATCTAGCCTATAGTTGCTGAACATAGGCTGTCTTATGAGACTTCTTGATTCATTAAGCATGTATCGGTTTAGATCATGCGTGTTTGGGATCAACGGAGAGGTTGTACCCAAGAGATTCTTTATTGATCAATTGAATGGCAATACGTAATGATCTTTATGATCATGATTCTTATTAGAACTCGGTTAGTGCAGGATGCCTCCGAGGGGAAGAAGACCGAGAAACGTTAATCTAGCGATGCCAGAGGTGCCGGTGGAGCCGCCGGTCCAAGGACCGCGAATCGAAGTTGAATTTCGACATCATAATCCCCCGGTGTTCAATGGGGAAGGTGACCCACTCGCGGCTGAGAGATGGATCTGTGCCTTGGAGAAAATCTTTGGATTTCTCCAATGTGATGACAAGGAAAAGATAGCATGTGCGCTATACCAGCTAGTTGATGATGCTGACTTCTGGTGGGAGTCAGTGAGACGAACGATTCCCGATGACGATTGGGAGATATTCACTTGGGAAGATTTCAAGTCCATTCTGTACCAGAAATACATTCCAACTCACTATCAGCACCAGAAGGCGAACGAGTTCTGGAATCTGAAACAAGGTAGCGGCTCTGTGGCCGATTACGACCTGAAATTCAACAGACTGTCGAGGTATGCGCCTCAGACAGTAGATACTGAAGAGAAACGAATTGAAAAGTTCCGTATGGGACTGAGGCCTGAGATCGGGACCGCTCTAGTCGGGAAGGACGGAGCTAATTATGGCCAATTTCTGAGCTGGGCACTGAGCATTGAGGCGATGCAGGGAGCCTCGAAGGGGTCGGCATCTCATCCGCCTACGGCTGACCCTAAGGGAAAGCGAAAATGGGAAGGTCCTCAGCATGGGCACCAGAAAAAGAGTTTCCAGCCCAATTATCAGGGCGGAGGAGGCTATGGACAAAGGCCGGCTGGCCAAGGTAATGTGGCAGCGGGGCCTTAGGGCTACCAAGGTTATGCACCGCAGTGTGCCACCTGCCATAGACACCATTTTGGAAAGTGCCTTACCTGCTATCGTTGTGGCCAACCGGGTCACTTTGCTAATCGGTGTCAGCAGAAGTCAGAAGCGCCAGACCAGAGACAACAGGGACCACAGGGAGGAGGTGGTCGAGGCAATGGCAACAACCGAGGCAACCAGAGGCCTCAGCAAAACCAGAACCAGAATCAGAGGGCACCTCAACAGGCCCGAGCATATGCGCTGAATCAGCAGGAGGCTGCCGGAAATCCTGGAAACTTGGCAGGTATGATCAGTATGTGTGATGTACCTGTGCTTGCCTTGTTTGATACTGGAGCTTCGCATTCATTCATCTCTAGAAGTGCATGTAGGCGTATGAATCTCGAACCTGAGTTAGCAAAAGAACCTTTAGCCGTAAGCATTCCTTCAGGGCGAACGCTTTTGTCTGATTGCATGTGCCAGAACCTAGATGTGCTTATAGGTGAAAAGAGTTTCATAGTCAGTCTTTATGTACTTGAGATGCGAGATTTCGATATTATTTTCGGTATGGACTGGCTGACCAAAGAATGTGCCACGATTCGATGCCAAGAAAAGGAGATTATACTCCAAAAACCGGGTGGGGCCGAGACAAAGTTTTATGGAACAAGAATGGGAAGCACGATCCCCATCATATCAATGCTGAGAGCGATGAAGATGATTCGAAAGGGCAAGTGTCGAGCATTCTTAGTGCACTTATCGAGCAAGAAGGAAGAGGAGCTGACAGTTGATCAAGTACCGGTGGTACGAGAGTACTATGACGTATTTCCAAAAGAGTTGCCGGGATTGCCACCAGATAGACAAGTGGAGTTCACCATCGAACTACAACCAGGTGCAGCACCGATGTCCAAAGCGCCATATCGTTTAGCTCCGAAGGAGTTAGAGGAGTTGAAGGTGCAACTGGAAGAACTATTGGAACTGGGTTTCATAAGACCTAGTGTTTCACCTTGGGGAGCACCGATCCTGTTCGTCAAAAAGAAGGACGGTTCGATGAGGATGTGCATCGACTACCGCGAGTTAAACAAGTTAACCGTGAAGAACAAATATCCGCTTCCAAGGATTGATGATCTCTTTGATCAGTTATCTGGTGCAAGGGTATTTTCCAAGATCGATCTACGATCTGGATATCACCAAGTCAAGGTGAGAGAAGAAGACATACCTAAGACCGCGTTTCGAACAAGGTATGGCCACTACGAGTTTCTAGTGTTGCCATTTGGTCTAACCAATGCTCCTGCAGTCTTCATGGATTTGATGAATCGAGTTTTTCACGAGCATTTAGACAAATTTGTGCTGGTCTTCATTGATGATATTCTAATTTACTCGAAAAGCGAGAAGGAGCACGAAGAACACTTGAGAATAGTGTTAGAAACACTAAGAAGGGAGAAACTTTACGCAAAGTTCAACAAGTGTGAATTTTGGCTCCAGGAAGTGATGTTCCTCGGACACATCGTGTCAGCAGGAGGAATCAAAGTAGACCCTGCAAAGATCGAAGCGGTAGAAAGATGGAAATCACCAACAAATGTTCATGAGATAAGAAGTTTCCTCGGATTGGCAGGATACTATCGAAAGTTTATCAAGGACTTCTCGAAGATAGCGAGGCCGATGACTCAACTTCTGAGGAAAAAGGTCAAGTTTGAGTGGACTGATGCATGTGAGAAGAGTTTCCAAGAACTCAAAAAGAGATTGACCACTGCACCAGTCTTAACGCTGCCAGAAGGAGTAGAAGGCTTTGTAATCTATACAGACGCGTCTAAGTTGGGCTTGGGCTGCGTGTTGATGCAGAATGGGAAGGTCGTAGCCTATGCTTCTCGTCAGTTGAGACCGAATGAGTTAAACTACCCAACCCATGATTTGGAGCTTGCCGCAGTCGTGCATGCTCTCAAAATCTGGAGGCATTACCTCTATGGGGTAAAATGTGAAATCTTCACCGACCACAAAAGCTTGAAGTATATCTTCGAGCAGAAGGAGTTGAACATGAGGCAAAGACGTTGGTTAGAGTTAGTAAAGGACTACGACTGCACGATTCATTACCACCCGGGCAAGGCAAACGTGGTTGCAGATGCCTTGAGCAGATGCGGGCCAGGGGCATCTGAAGGTCACATCTCAGATGTGAAAGAACTCGTACGGGAAATGGAAAAACTAGAGTTAGAGGTGGTGGTTGCACCCGACTCTACGACAAGTTCGATAGCTGCAGTGGTAGCTAAACCTGAACTGCGAGCAAGAATCGTTGAAGCACAACCAAAAGATGATAAGTTGGAAAAAATCCGACTGAAGATCAGGAGTGGCGAACCAAAGGAGTTCAAGGAAGCCGATGACGGAACGTTGATGTTTCGTGATCGACTGTGTGTTCCAAATGTTGACGAATTGAAGTTGGAGATTATGAGGGAAGCTCATAGTGCTCCGTATGTTGCCCATCCCGGGAGTACAAAAATGTATAAAGATCTGAAGCAGAGTTTTTGGTGGAGCAACATGAAACGTGAAATAGCAACATTTGTGGAAAGATGCTTGACGTGCCAACAAGTGAAAGCCGTTCATCAACGACCTTCGGGTTTGTTGCAACCTTTAGAGATTCCTGAATGGAAATGGGAGCATATCACGATGGATTTCATTGTTGGTTTACCTAGATCGGTAAAAGGAAACACGGTAGTCTGGGTTGTCGTGGATCGACTGACAAAGTCAGCACATTTTATTCCAATAAAGTCCACGACAGATTTGAGCAGGTTGGCTCAAATCTATGTGAGAGACATTGTTAGATTGCACGGGATTCCAGTTTCTATCACGTCGGATCGTGATACCCGATTCACGTCGAGATTTTGGAAAAGCCTTCAAGAGGCGATGGGCACGAGACTAAATTTCAGCACAGCATTTCATCCACAGACTGATGGCCAATCGGAAAGAACAATTCAAATTCTAGAAGACATGCTTCGAGGAGTCGTGCTTGATGGAAACACCAGTTGGGAGGACATGTTGCCGTTGGTGGAGTTCGCGTATAACAATAGTTATCAATCCACCATCAAAATGGCGCCATACGAGGCTTTGTATGGACGCAAATGTCGATCACCCTTATACTGGGATGAGGTTGGAGAACGTAGAATTTTGGGGCCAGAAATTGTGCAAATGACCATTGAAAAGATCGATCAAATCCGGGCAAGGATGAAAGAAGCACAAGATCGTCAGAAGGCTTATGCTGACAAAAGAAGGACCGACTTGCAATTTCAAGTTGGTGATAAGGTGTTTTTGAAGATATCTCCAACACGTGGTGTTGTGAGGTTTGGGAAACGTGGCAAGTTGCGACCAAGATTTATCGGTCCATTTGAAATTCTGCAAAGAATTGGTGAGGTTGCTTATCGGCTTGCGTTGCCGCCGAATCTATCCCAAGCACATGACGTTTATCATGTATCGATGCTAAGAAAATATGTGTTCGATCCTGAACACGTGATTCGAGATGATAATTTTGTATTGCAACCTGACATGTCGTATGAAGAGAAGCCGCGCATGGTTATCGACCGAAAGGTCCAAGTCTTGAGAAACAAGGAGATTTCATTAGTGCTTGTGCAATGGAATCACCATGACCGAAACGAGGCAACATGGGAGCTTGAGAGCTCGATGAAACTGAAGTATCCCGAGATGTTTCAGGATGCTTGAATTTCGGGACGAAATTCCTTTTAAGGAGGAGAGTATGTAGTGCCCCGAACCTTTTTGTATATAATTAATTGTAATCATAGACTATGGGAGTCGCGTCATTTTAAAATTTTCGTAATTCGGTGGTTTAACCGAACTTGCAATGTGTCGTATCGATGAGAATCGAAATATATTTTAATATGAGTATTAATCGATTTATCGATTTGTGTCACTTGGCGTATTTAAAATATTTAAGAAAATGTGTTTAATCTATGGTTTTAAAATCAATGAATTATTTCTTCCGTTTTGGTCCAATTTGAGATTTTTCCGGAGACGGAAAATATCACGATAACCGAACAACCGGTATTTAAACCGGGTATTTTTCTTGGTCAACCCAAGGCATGGGAGGCCATGCCTTCCCCTCACCTTTCCCCATGCTTCCACACGTCACTTTTGTCAACAAAATAAGTAAATGGATATGTATGCATAGTATAGAGAGAGTGTGCTTCACCTCATCATTTTCCATTCACTTCTTCTTCTTCTTCTTCTTCTTCTTCTTCTTCTTCATTTCCACACAAATTTTTGAGAGAAAGTAAGGCAAGGACTTCAAGTTGGAGCCATAATCAAAGCTTCATCCAACTATCTTCAACCTCCTAAAGCTTCTCTCCATTGTTATTCAAAGGTATTTTCGAAAATGATGATATATTTAAGCTTAAGAATTATATGTGTGGATTTTGATGTTTCAAATGATGTTTGATGATTTAGAAATGAATTGGTTATATGCAAGCATGTTAGTTGAGTTTTGAGATGTGTTTTGGTGTGGTGAAAGCTTTTGTATCGAGTATGATAATTGTTATGGAGTTTCGTTTGAGTTCGCGCATTCGCGCGCGCGGGTCGGCAGTTTTGCCACCCTTCGGTAAAACGAACATAAATCCCTCGTTATACGTCGGATTGAGACACCGTAAATTTTTCCGGAAACTAGACTTCCGTGGCTTTCCAATGGTATATGTCTCAATCTCTAATTCTTTCTGAGTAAATTATGAAAAATCGGCAAAGTTGGGTCATGTTTCGGTTTTCAGAAAATCTGGCAGTTCTGCCACCTTCTAGTAAAACGGTCATAACTTTTTCGTTAGTTATCGTATGGAGTCACCGAAAAGTGTTCCAGAAACTAGACTTAAGTGTCTTTCTAATGGTATAGGGCCCAGCCTCTAATTCGTCCTGAGTAAATTTTGATAAATCATCAAAGTCAGCTGTTGTGTAGATTGCTCAACAAATTTTCAGTGTTCAAATCACCTTGTTCGAAATCAATTTTAAAAGGATATTTTAGCTCCTTGGATGATGCTAAGGAGTGTCCTTATCAGTTAGTAGCTAGGGTTGTGAGGACCCTTGAGCTAAGATCGGTTTTAACGATGGATTTAAATTGTGTCATTTAAAATCGCACGCCAAGTGTTCGATTTATGCTCGAATGAGATAAATGTATTTTAAAAAGGGTCTCTTTGTTTAATAAACTCCCATAGGTCTATGATGTTGCTGAGTCTCATTTATGTGATTTAGTATTGTTGAGATTTGCGACATTATTCATTGCCGGAGTAGGCAATTGTTAAGCTATTGAGGTTTAACTTGGGTCGGTTTAACCGACGAGCATGTGAAACTATATAATTGCGAGAGTCTTGACCTCGTGGAGGTTCTAAGATGAATTTTGATACTTGTAGATCATTTGCCGTAAGATGTAATCATTGTGGTGTTGCTCGATTCCGTAGGAACTGAAAAGCTTCGACTATTATAGTCAAAAGGTGGGCGTATACTATCTTTCTCAAAATGCTATGTTTGAGTTATTAAGCTCGTTTTGAAACAAATGTGCATATATGATTATCTGTGTAAAATGATTCGTTCTGCTTGCTGTGGTTGTCGGAGTCTCATATACCAGCGCTGTGTCAATGTGAGTAGCTACAGTCTTGCTTGGTTTGAGTCGCACCCAATCCCTGGCTGTTCTCAGCTAAAAGAACTTTTAATTACCTTGAGGGTTTACTCGGTAATTGCGCATGATGATGTAGTGGTGGTTGCGGGTGTCGTACTTAGCTCACTTCAGGGTTTACTGGTGAGTGGGTCCATTTCAGGGTTTACTGATGGATCAAGGTTCACTTCAGGGTTTACTGGTGAACACATTCATGTAAAACATTTTGATGAACTTAGATGCATTTCCCTTTACAAAACCTTCTAAGATTCATCTGCATACTCACAGATAATTATTTTATCAAATGCTTTTGATAACTCGATTTTTCTCAGAAAACCCACTGAGTACATTAGTACTCAGCCCAAATATTTTCTCAAATGTTTTCAGGACAATGAGCTGGAGCGTGGAGACGACGAGCTGTGATGGGGCTTATATGTATACTTTTGTAGCTAACCCGTTGTCTTAGCTCATCTTAATCTCTGATCATCGTATTATTTCTTTTGATGTATCATAGCTTCCGCAAGACCAAAAACTCATGTCTTGGATATATATATATATAACTCTGAATTTGTTACGATGATCGTGCTCTTTTATTGAACTAATTTGGAATCGTTCATTGATAATCATCCTTGAAATCCCCTTTCTTTCCCCTCTTCTTAAACCCCACCCCCGTGGCGCTCATTTCCACGGTCTCTCGGGACCGGGGCGCTACACTATCCTTTCTATCTCATCCTTGTGATGATGAGATGTTCTGTAAGGATACAACTGCTTGGGAATACTGTCAGGCTTGAGTTGGATATGATGCTCAATGCCTCTAACAGGTGGCAGGCCCTCAGGCTCTTTAAAAACATCATTATATTCAGTGAGTAAGCTTTCTAATTGAGGATTCTCAGAGTAGTTGGGGTTTTGCATAGTGACCAAGAACATCTCTTCTATTCCTTCATTTTCCTTTACATGTATCATCTTATACAGAGCATGATGAGTTATTATCTGACAGTCAAAGGCATCCTTGTTGGCATGCATCTTGATTTTCTTACCTCTCCACTTGATTGTAACTGCCATCCTTTCATGGTCAAGCTCAATTGGGGTACAGGCTCTGAGCCAGTCCCCACCTAGTATAATGTCACAACCTTCATGTTGCAGAAGTCTTAGGGAGTGTGTAAGCTGGTGACCTTGCATCTCCCAACCAAACCCTTCTGCTTGAGATGAACTAACCAGCCTCTGCCCATTGGCAACCTTGATGAGTAAAGGTGAAGCTGTAGCAACTCCACAACCTAGGAGTTGTGCAGTGGATTCTTTGATGAAGCTCAGAGTGCTGCCAGTGTCTATGAGAATTTGCAGGGGATGCCCATGGCTGGTACCTGTAAATCTCAAGGTGGTGGTCCCTTCTTCACCCTTTAATGAGTTCAAGGTGATAGGGACTTCTTCTATCTCTACTTCCTGGGGTAGGTGATGATCAGAATGATGAGTAGGGTTGAGCTGGGATAACTCAGCTTTCTTCTCTTCAGTCATAATCATGTAGTTGACTCTGCTCTTGCACCTGTGACCCCTAGCATACCTCTCATCACAATTATAGCATAGGCCTTGTGCCCTTCTTTCTGCCATCTGTTCTGATGTGAGGTACCTAACAGGTGACTTTGGTGGCTGGTTCCCTTTTACAGATGCAGCAATGGGAGGTATAGGGCCTGGTGGGTGGTACCTGGTAACCCCACTGGGATGTGGCCTATTACCAGCCTTGATCTTCCTGGTAAGTGCTTCAATTGACACTAATTGGTTTTGCCCCAGTTCAATTGCTTGTTCTAGGGTAGTAGGATTGCATACCTTCACTGCAGCCCTTAACTCCTCACTGAGTCCACTTAAGAAACTGGCCACATAATATGTTTCAGAATAGGCATTGTTGTCAAAGAGTGTCATGCACTCCTTTAGCTCCTCAAACTTAGACACATAGTCAACATAACTGCCAGTGTGCCTCAGCTTGTTGAACTCCATCACAATGTTTGTCTCTCTTAGGTCTTTAAACCTAGTAGACACAACATCCACAAACTGTTTCCAAGTAAGGTTGGCTAGTTTGGTGCTGTAGGATTGATACCAAAGGGCTGCTTTATCTTCAAAATTCTTGGTGGCTAGGGCTATTCTTTGTTCATCAAGGATGTTAGGTATCATCCTAAAATAACTGTAGCACCTCAGAATCCAAACCCTAGGTTGTAGTCCATCAAAGCTGGGAAAATCAATCTTAGGCAAAGGGGTTATGGCCTGTAATGGGTGAGGATCACTTAGCTGCCTATTACCCATAAAAGTGTGGTGGGTTCTAGTGGAGAAATTTTCCTCAACATAAGTGGTGGGAGGTTTCCCCAAAATAGAGTCACCCTCAGTTATTCCCTTGCCCTTGTGTTGTGTCTGCAGTGAGTTGAACAGCTCTGTCAAGTGATCAAGCTTACCCAATATTCCCTCTTGAGTTTTTGTAATAGATTGGATTTGCTCTTTTAGCCTGGATTCAGCAACATCTCTTTTTAGGCTTTCAGCCTGAAAATTCTGATCTAACACCCTCTGTGTTTCCTGCAGCTCCTTCATTCGAGTGTTTTCAGCCATGGCCAAGGATTGGTGGCTCTGGATACCAAATGTGATGTTCTCAGCTACCTCTCTTGAAGTTTTAGCCTTCCTTCTACCTATTTTTGTATATAATGGTTGTTGTAGTAATTTATAACTGGAATCTTGAATAAAGCAGCAATCTTGGTAATTTAATGTAACAGAAATGGGGGGAAGTTTAGGAAGAAATGGGAGAGAAATAAGAGAAGAATCGGTGGGAGGAATTAGATAATTCTTTCTTAACTTTCCAACTAGAGTAACAAGATATTTATATCCATTTACAGCAGATAGGGAGCACAAAGGAGTGCAAAAATACCCTAGCTACAAATGGACCAAAGTCCTTAATTTAATTAAAAACATAACCGGCTAATTTAAAATAAAACGGCCCACTAGTCAGCCCATCTCCTCTTGTCCACCGGGTCTGACCCGCTTCAGCCCAGTCTCGGTTTGAACGGTCAAAATAGACTCAATCCCTACTTGATTCCTAGATTTCTCTCAATCGAGTCCAACCCTAAAAATGGGATCTTTTCCTCCTCCTTCACCCGCGCCGACGCCACCGCAATCTCCTGCTCTGGCAACGCCGAGCCTTTCAATTCCTTCTCTTTCCCAGCTGCGATAATCTCCCGGCTTGGGCTCACAACAAACATGTCGTCATTAATAGAGCGTCCCTAAAAGTTCATCCTAAATAAATTAAAAATAATTTTAAGTTACGATAATGTTGTCACAAAAATGACATGTAGTAATTAGAGACGACATGTTGTTACTTAAGTTTATTATGTCGTCATTAATAATATTGACACTAGAGACCAAATTTTAGCGATGATATTATGTTGGAAATTTTTATTTTGAATGTTGAATATTGGCGTTAGTTAATATTTTATCGTGTTATGCAACTACGCTAAATATTTTGAATTTTATCATATTAAAACCTTATGTCTCATGCCGTTATTTTGGACTTGTTGAAATAATAGACTTAAAACATTGACTAGCCTCAGTAATGGATCCAAACTTTTTTTTTCCTAGGGGCAGTCATTATTGGTGAACATATAGCGATCCTTGTTCTGTGTTTTCGAGTTTGCTTGCGCAGTAGAAAAAAAAATATGAGAAATTAAGTTATTGTCAATAATTTTTTTTTCTATTTAAGTTCTTTTTATATGTGTATTAACGAAACAATATTGTTTCCCTAACGTGTGATTTTTTTTTCTTATTTGATTCTGGAGTTGATGATTTTGTATTATTTCTTCTTTTTATTTTTCTTTATTTTTAATAATATTAATATAAATTAATATTCAGGAACTCTTAAATTTAAACATGTTTTAATAGTATCGTAACATGCATAAATCATAACTTCAATTAAAAACTCCTAATTCATCTATTATAATCAATAAAATTCATAATTTAATATTTAACAAACAACCTCAAATAATTAGATATTTAGCAAATAACATAAATATTGAGTAAATACCATTAATAATAATAAATGCATGTTGAAATTGAAAAGAAAATTTAATTTGACTAGTGGTTGGTTAAAATTAGTTATATTATTTTAAATTTTATTTACTTAATATATATATATATATATATTATTTTCGAATAACATTACAAAAATTAATTTTGACAAGCAAAAAAAAATTAGAATTTTATCAAGGTAAAACCATCATTTATATTGCAAAGTACTTTTATTTTTTTCAAATCTATCACAAACTAACAATTTTTAAATACCTAAACTATTAAAAAAATAATCAAATATATCTCAGATACATTTGTTAGCCAAAAGTGACATAATGTTTCGACTAAATACTCGGGTCTTCTTTTTGTAATATAGCCAAATCAATCAAATATATGGTATAATATCGTTATTCTAATTTTTTAACACCTTTTTTAATCACATCCGATTTTGGCCTAAAAATATATGAGATGATAGATTTAATTAGTTTTTTAATAATTTATGTAATCAGCGTCGGCCCTTAGACTAAGAATATCGGCGACCACTTCAAGTGGTCGCCGGGCCCATGTGCCATTTAAAAAAAATGGTTGAGATTGCATGAAAGGGGTCAACCTCCCCCCATTTTTGACCATTGATGGTCTCTTTTCAACCTTTCTTTTGGCCAATAAGATGGAGATACTTGTCTCCATCCTATTGGCCAATTAATTTTGTAGTAAAATATATTTGAAATTGATATATTTTTTTATATAAAATATAATAAAAATAAATAAAAAATATATCAAAATTTATTTTTTTTTCTTTACTAATAGACATCAATTTTGCTATATTTCAACACATTTTAAAATTATCTATTTTTGTCTCTAGTTTTCTATATATCCAAATAATATTTTTTTTTCATGTAATTTTAGGAAATATCGTTTAATGAGTGCGATTTTTTTTTTATTTTATGAAATGTTGTTTAATTAGTTTGTAATATTTTTGGAATTGACTATTTTATCCGAACAATATTATTTTTATTACAAGTAATATTTTAATTTAAAAAAATAAAAAATAAAATAAAATAAAATGATTATATATAATGGTGTGGTTGGATGGTTGTGTGGTCATTGATAAAATATGTAAAATGGATGTGGTTGGATTGGATGAATATTGATGATGTGGAAGAGAGAGAAATTAATTAAATATTGAAGTGGTTGGGTGGTTGGGTGGATGGAGTGGTTGCTGATAATGGTAGTTTTAGGGGTGGCCAGCTGGGCTACCACCCATAGTCCCCTATTTTGTTGGGGCCCCCAATTATTTTTTTAATAATATATTTTTGAAGAAATAGTTTTTAAAATATTTAATATAAGACCTATATAATAAAATATATATGTATCATCAGTCTATTTATTTTTTGAGACATTACTATCCGAGTCTAGTAATTTTCATTCGTCAAATAATATCAGTAAATTATAGACCGATAACAACAAAATATTTTGTATCATATATAAAATAATAAAGTCTATTTACATGTTATCTTTTATCTCAAAATTTAGGATAAAAATAACTGAATTGATTATACTTTTTCAAAATTTAGAATGAAAACAGTACTAGTTTTTTTTTTTCAAAATGCTCGTAAAAAATATATATAAGGGCCCCTCTTTTTTTTTGCCATGGCCTCCAGAAATGTGATCGGTCAGCCTTGTTTGTAATTAATTGATAAAAATTTTAGTTTGTAATAGATTTGAGAAAATAAAAATAATTTGGAATATAAATGATGATTTAATCTTTTATTAATGCTCGGAAAAAAAAAAACCTATATTATTGAACTAAAAGATATTAAAATGTCATATTTCAACTAAATTTATGCAATTGTTTTTTACTCTAATATATAGTTAAAATATAAGATAACATATATAGGATTTTGAACATTCTCGAAAAGGTAAGATAGGTTCAAAGAAGAAATAAAAAATTACTTATAAGATGGTTGAATGAGTTGAGTCATAATTAGAGTTCTTTATGTATCATATATAGTCTAGAGTTATGGACTAAGCCACCTGACGCATGCATGTTGACTCATAACGTAAAATAATATAATTAGAATTTGACACTTTCAATAACATAGTCATAGAGTGTACGTACTTGTCACGTTCTAGGCAGCTCGTTGCACTCCTTCTTGTTTCACTCAATATTTCACTATTAATTTAATAATTCTTTTAATAATATTTATATAAAATAAAATTTTATTATAACATAAATAATTATAATTAATATTTATCAACAAAAAAATAAATTATAAAATTTAATTATGAAATATTAATCAACTATAGCGACTGAAACACAAAGATCAATGCAACAACACATCCCATGTGGGTTTTAGGGGGATGATAATTAGCTTGTAATCTTAAAAAAGAAAAAGAAAAAAAGACATAATTTTAAATAAGCTGGTAAAGAAGAATTCCTAATTAGGGAAATGACTTGGTAAGACTAGCTGCATGTACAAGCAATTAAATGGCCAATTCCAACATCTTCAAACAATTATTTAGTTAATAATAAAAAATTGTGGACTGATTCAATTGGATATATATGACTATAAATAGGCATGCTATACATGGTTTGCAACTCATCTCCAACACAAGCAAGCAAATTCAAATCATATTACGATTTACAATTCTCAACTCATCAAAATATATATAAATGGCGATTCGGTTGCTTTTAACTATAACTACTATTCTCGCACTGGCTTCTTCATTAGCTTATGCTTCCGATCCAAGTCCTCTTCAAGATTTCTGCGTTGCAGTTAACGATTCCCGGGCTTCAGGTACTTAGGTTCATCGTCAAATATAACATGAAATATTGCAAAATTAAACGTTCTTTTATTTTTCTAACTTTTGAACTGATGCTTACTCCATATATATATATATGCTACATGCAGTATTTGTGAATGGGAAGATATGCAAGGATCCTAAAACAGTGACAGCTGACGATTTCTTCTTTTCGGGCCTAAACAAGCCCGGAAATACATCAAATCCGGTTGGATCAAAAGTGACTCCTGTGAATGTTAACCAATTACCGGGGCTCAACACTCTGGGAATTTCATTAGTTCGTATTGACTACGCCCCGTATGGGCAGAACCCGCCTCACACCCACCCTCGTGCAACGGAGATTCTTGTTGTGGTGGAAGGCACTCTCTACGTTGGATTCGTGACTTCGAACCCTGCAAACCCTAACGAGAAAAACAAGCTCTTCACAAAAACATTGTATCCAGGAGATGTGTTTGTGTTCCCAGAAGGGCTCATCCACTTCCAGTTCAACACCGGGAAGACGAACGCCGTTGCATTCGCTGGTCTGAGCAGCCAGAATCCGGGAGTGATCACAATTGCGAATGCTGTTTTTGGTTCGAACCCTCCGATTTCCGTTGATGTTCTCAGCAGAGCATTCCAAGTTGATGCCAACGTTGTGAAATATCTGCAGGGGCAGTTCTGGATGAACAACAACTAAGATATATATATATATATATATATATATATATATATATAAAGATAATGGATGGATTAAATTACTGATGTGTGTTTCATTAATTATATTAGTATTCATGATTCTTTCTAAACATATATATGTTTCAGCGGGCAATTTAATAATAAGCTCCCAACATATTTTGATTGTTTATTTGATTGAAGCTTGAAATATTGTGTAATTCTACTAATTATTGTGTACTTGATCTTCTTTGCTTTTACTATATAAATGTTAAGGTTGATGCTAGTTACTAATTTCATACAAGCACTATTTATGAGGTTTTTGCTTTCCCTCATTCTCTTAAAACATCGTGGTCTTATGTTCATCATGTGCATAAGACCTTAATTATATCAGGCGGGAAAAAAGTGTCGACACTGATAATACTAAAAAGTATCTCGTTTATTTTACTTTGAATTACCACTAAAAAAAAATTCTAGCTGGTTGTATTTTTATAATTATTACTACTTTTTTGGATAAAAAAAGTATTACTTCTAATATTAAAAATTATTACCATAATAAATTTTCATCTGATATTGAAGCAATTGGTACAAAGGGTGTACCGAGTTTTTGCCTTAAAAGAAAATTTTAGAAATTTAGTAAAAAATATCAAGACAAGTCTTTAGACCATATGAACGACCATTTTCGAGACAAGTCAAAAATTTGTATTTTTCGAAAATACGAGACAAATAAGATACTCTTAAAAATAGGGATCATCTAAGGATCCTCAAAGCCCTAGCCCCTCATTTTTAGATTTTAAAGGTGTGAAACTATCTTAGATCTATTCTCTCAAAATCAATAGGTAAAAAACAAAGCCCTCGATGTGAGGATCACGAGTATGTGATCTTCTCCGGCAGGAGCTCATTGGAACAATGTAGATTAGGTCGGGAACAGTCGAGGTCACCGCCGTGGCCCAACGTGCTCCATTGGCCAGATTTCGGCCGTAGAATGGTTAGAACTATATGATATATATTCTCAATGGGTTTTTTATTCCTTGAATCATTAATTAGAGATATATATATCCATGAACTCTTTGTCAAACATAAATTGTCAATCCAAAAACATACGTGAATTCGAATATTTGAAGCTCGTGACACTAACACGATCTTTAGGGTGATCTGCGGATGTGATAAAAAAAATTAAATACACATATATGTCATAAATTCAATAGTTAGAATACAAAATGATACACCAAACTGGAATAGAGGCTCGTGGGTTAATCTTTAACTAGCTAGGGTATTGTTTTTCATCCAAAAGTTAATTAATAAATCATTTTGTTTTTACGATTTGTTGGGTATCTTCTGGACTCGTCGGAGGTCGTTCCACCTCTGATTCCGTCACCGGCAGTCGGCTCCACTCTTCCCTCAAGGGACCGATGTCCGATTCAGACACAGAGACGAGTGCAGCAAGGCTCAGGGAACCAAAACTCGATAACTCCTTCGCTACAACGATCTATGCACACCGAAGACCGGAAAAGGTAGAGTCAACAGCCTCTCTCTCGCTCTCACCGGCAACACCACACAAAGTTAACAGTTACCCACAGAGATCGCTCACAAAAAGCAGAGGAATGGTATCAGAGATCGCTCACAAAGAGCAGAGAAACAACCCAAGGAACAGAAATTGATTACTAATCGAATTTCAAAGAGGAAGCCGTTTTGGACTATCTTCACAGTGAAGGCCACCGCTTCAATTTAATGGAGCAGAGAAGAGAACGAGGGGTCGGGTTTGAGAAATAAGAATAGGCGGTCAATTGGGGAGGACTACCAATAAATGAGAGAGATGGGCCTAAATTATTGTTGGGCCAAATTACCCAACAGGATTACTAAACGATTTAGAGAGGGAATTATATTTGAGACCTTTATAATATATATAATACATTTTCAATTGTTATTATGGATTTCAAATTCATCTATTTAAGTTATCCAAAATAAATCCAATTAGATTAAAGCCACACGATCGACTAGCGGTAGATTTGCGAAGAAATTAATATTAATATAACGGAATCATTATTCACTAGTCTTGGTCAAAACTCACAAGACTTTCATCGAAACAACCTCGATTCTTGACAAAACTCTCTTAGGATACTTCCTTATTCATACAATCAAATACAATCTCTTGGATGATCGAGTGGGGAGTGGTGAGTTTGACATTGAATATTTGGAGTTCGAATCTCACTAACACTTCTAGATGTAATTAAGTCTTTCACTGCACATATGATTTTGAGTGTAGTTTTATCTTTTTTATGTGGTTTGCAAACTATTGTACAAGAGCGAAATTTATAGCGATTGCAAGTTACCCTCTTAACATGAAAAAATAACAAAAAAAGGAGTTCTATGATCATTACTTAGAATAGCCAAATATATATCTAATTGATCAAGAAACTAAAACTAGAATTTGACCATTTCTTATAAGGGATAAAAAATGAAGATTTGTTAGATAAAAATATAGCAGCGGATAAAGAATGATTCTTCACCAGAAAAACAATTTTAAGACTTGGGCGATCGATATTAGGTGCGTACAAGCAACTAATTAATTACATGGCTAATTCAAACATCTTCAAACAATATACTATATATATATATATATAAATTAGAATTTGACAGTTTCTATAACATAGACCGTATGCTATACACAAACAACTATAATTATTAAATGGAAAATTCAAACATATCTTCACACAATTAATTAAAAAGGGTCGACTAATTCAAGTGGATACAACTATAAATAGGCATATGCTTTACCTGCTTTGTAACTCATCTCCTACACAAGCAAAACTAGCAATTCAAATCATATTACAGCAAAAGAAATATAATGGCGATTCGGTTGCTTTTAACTATAACTACTATTCTCGCACTGGCTTCTTCATTAGCTTATGCTTCCGATCCAAGTCCTCTTCAAGATTTCTGCGTCGCAGTTAACGATTCCCGGGCTTCAGGTACTTAGGTTCATCGTCAAATATAACATGAAATATTGCAAAATTATACGTTCTTTTATTTTTCGAACTTTTGAACTGATGCTTACTCCATATATACATGCTACATGCAGTATTTGTGAATGGGAAGATATGCAAGGATCCGAAAATGGTGACAGCTGACGATTTCTTCTTTTCGGGCCTAAACAAGCCCGGAAACACATCAAATCCAGTTGGATCGAAAGTGACTCCTGTGAATGTTAACCAATTACCGGGGCTCAACACTCTGGGAATTTCATTAGTTCGTATTGACTACGCCCCGTACGGGCAGAACCCGCCTCACACCCACCCTCGTGCAACTGAGATTCTTGTTGTGGTGGAAGGCACTCTCTACGTTGGATTCGTGACTTCGAATCCTGCAAACCCTAACGAGAAAAACAAGCTCTTCACAAAAACATTGTATCCGGGAGATGTGTTTGTGTTCCCAGAAGGGCTCATCCACTTTCAGTTCAACACCGGGAAGACGAACGCCGTTGCATTCGCTGGTCTGAGCAGCCAGAATCCGGGAGTGATCACAATTGCGAATGCTGTTTTTGGTTCCAATCCTCCAATTTCGGTTGATGTTCTCAGCAGAGCATTCCAAGTTGATGCCAACGTTGTGAAATATCTTCAAGGGCAGTTCTGGATGAACAACAATTAAGATATATATATATATATATATATATATATGAATTGAAGCTAATGGATGGATTAAACTTACTACTTTGTGTGTTTCATTAATTAATTAGTATTCATGATTCTACTGCCTGATACATATGTTTCTGCAGGAAATTTAATAATAAGTTCTGATCAACAATATTTTGATTGTTTATTTTATTAAAGCTTGATATATTGTGTAATTCTGCTTAATAATGTGTACTTAATTGATCTTTGTTTGCTTTTACTATATATAGAGAATAAGTGTGATGCTATTTACACTTGTTAGAGAGGGAATCATATTTGAGACATGTATACTCTAATCCATTTTAAATTTGCTATTATATATAGATTTCAAATTCATCGATTTAAGTCATCCAAAGTAAACCAATTTATTAGATCTAGCCACACGACTAGCAGATTTACGAAGAAATCTATATATATATAATAACACACTTCTCCAACATTCTTATAGCTATACGAAGTGTGTTACTATAGTAATTTATTAGATATAAGAATATATAAGAATCGTGATTACTATAGCTATATATTGGTTGTATATTAAATTATTTTCATAAAAAAACTATGAGTTTATGATGATTAGTGATTGATTTGCAAATAATTTTATGTCATTCTAATTAATTTCAAAATATACCTAAAAGATATTAATTCATTAAATGTGCATAAATTTCTAAGTTTAACTGATAATATAGAAATATTACAACTAAAACATTTGTTGGCTATTGAAATACACAAGATAATTATCTATATATATTGGTCTAATAATTTAAATTAAAAAAATAAACCCTAACTCCCATTACATTATTTCTTGATTCAAATTTTAATTATTGTCTGACTTATTATCTTACTTAAAATCAGTTAATTAAGAAGTTAGTTATTATATGCATGATGTCAAGTACGAATAATCCTAAATTATTTATCTATAATACTTCTTTTAGCTTTAAATTTACTTTTGAATTTTTTATATATAAAAATTATAAGAAATATTATATATAATAAATTTCATTTATTTGATAAATTTATTATTGCCGTGTTTCAAAAATTTGTGAAGAAAATAAGTTTTGTATTGAATAATTTTTTAGATACAATAATATACTTGATTTATAATATACTATTAACATCATTTTTTTATTTCACATTATTTTTTATATATTTGTCTTGAAAATTAATTATTTTGAAAATTTAATAAATAATTATAAATATGCTACGTACTTTATCCGTGCATCGCACGGGAGAAATGCTAGTTAATATTAATATAACGTAGTCAATGTTCACTTGTCTTATTCAAAACTCACAAGACTTTCATCATCGAAATTAAACAACCTCGATTCACCCTAAAACTCTATTAGGATACTTCCTTAATTATTCTCAAATGAAATCCACTGCTACATTTTATAGGACACTAAATGCTATATATTTAAAAATATTAATTTTTATTCCGTTTGTCTCTTTGATTATAATTGATTGCATTTTAATTTAATTTTACACTTGTTAATTAAGGCTCACTTTTTTTAGTTAGGGTATATAATTATTTTTTAGAAAACAATAAATTATTAATTAAAAAATGAAATTAAATACTAAAAAAATAATCAATTATTAATTAAAAAATAAAATTAAATATTAAAAAATTAATTATATACCCTAATTGGGAAAAGTGAACCCTAATTAACAAGTGTGTAAAACTAATTAATTAACATACAACCAATTAAAATCAAAGAGAAAAAAGTAATAAAAAATAATATATTTAAATGTGTAGCATACAGTGTTGCACCAAATATAACATGAAATTTCATCCGCCTTATTCTTACAATCAAAAGAGTTGTATGATCTTCTTAATATGGAGATGACCACCTATTGGTGTAAGCTTGACACTAAATATTTCGAGTTCGAATCTCATCAACACCGCTAGGTGCATGTGAGTCTGTCACATCAAGTATGGTTTATCACCGCTAGGTGCATGTGAGTCTGTCACATCAAGTATGGTTTATTGAATGTCGAGGGTAACCCGCAGCCGCTACCGTGGGGCGGGGTGTGAGTCTGTCACATCAAATATGGTTTATTGGATGTCGAGGGTAACCCGCAGCTGTTACCGTGGTGCGCAATGAGTAAACTCCGCCCTTGTGTAATAGCCTGCAAACCTACACAGGAGAGGTAAACCACACTTCGCAAGTCAGGGCTCACAGCTAGTGGTGTTGGTGGTGGGTCGAACTTGAGACCTTTAGCCTCAAGAAACACCACTCCACCATTAGGTCATCCCCAAGGCGAGACGGTTTATCTTTTTTATACATATGATTTGCAGACTATTGTATAGAAACGGAATTTACAGAGACTACGGGTTACCCTCGACATCCAAAAGAAAAAAGGAGTTCTATGATCTCAATACTCAGAATAACCAAATTACTAGTTAATCTAGAAACTAAAACTAGAATTTGACCATTATATTTAAGGGATAAAAAAATGTCAAGTTTTAGGTGAAGATTTATTAGATAAATAATAGCAGCGGAGAAAGAATGATTCTTCACCAGAATAACAATTTTAATACTTAGGCGATCGATATTAGGTGCATACAAGCAACTAGTTACATGTCTAATTCAAACATCTTCAAACAATTAATTAAAAATGGTTGTCGACTAATTATTTCTAGTAGATATATAAAAAAATTTTATTGGTTTCCAACTCGTGTTCTAGACAAGCAAAACTAGCAATTACACTCTGTTATATGTGACATCATAGTGTTTTTCATGATGGGTGCTAATTTTGTTCATAACTTGTGAATTATGTTGAATTTAAAAGATAACTTCATTATTGACCATTAAAAATAATTATCAAATATATGGAATTTTATTAAATACACCAGACAAAAAAAATCTAATAATTAAAAGATTTGATCAATCATATACAAGAGTTGAAATTTCCTGTTACGTTACACTTTTTCGTGTTTCACTACATATTCATTATCAAATTTTTTATTTTAATAATAGTTATAAAAAAATGAAAATTAATTATAACATAAATAATCATGGTCAACATTTATCAACAAAAAAGGAATTAAAAAATTATAAAACATATAATTTTGAAAAAATTCAACAATAATAATGAATTATTAATTGAAAATCAAAAATTGAATATTAAAAAATAATTATAAACCTTAATTGGGCGAGGTTAACCCTAAAAACAATCATAAAATTAAACTAAATCATAAAAAAAATGATGAAAAAAATACAAAGAAAATTTATAATTTAAAAATGTAACACGGAGTGTAACACAAAGTGTGGAATAGGAAATTCCATGTGCATATGAATATTAGTTTTCTATATATTGTATTCACGAAAAAGGTAAGATAGATTCAACGATGAAGAAAGAGAAAAATAAGAAAAATAATTACTTGATACATGGTTGAACGAGTCACGATTAATTATATTTATTTACGTGGTATCACAAAGATTGAACATAGACTATATGTCACCTTTTGATGATAAATATATATATTTTTAAATTTATGAATCATCCTACTTTCATTTTCAGCAATTCTTTAAATCTTTTATTTTCTTTTACGGGTTTTTTCATTTGATTAGTTAATTTAAGGGATATAGCTCAATAGTCACCCAACTATTCCGCATGTGGAATAGAGGATTCTGTCCGGTTTATCATTGCCTTCTTGATCATTGATTGTTTTAACTAAATATCTCCTCAAAGTTAAAAGTTAAAAAAATTAACGGTTTCAACACACACCAACACATTTTTTTCACACAATAATTTCTAAAGGAACATCGTATCACTATAGTCCTGAAGAGACCGTAAAAAAATATTTTTTATTCCATTGCATATGCATGTACTCCATCCGTTTAAAAATGTTTATTGTGTAAGAGTTTTGTTTTGTGTCAATGTTTGTTATTTTAAATATTTCATATCTTTACTCTCAATTTAACCATATCCAAAACCTGACAAAATCTCATATGGAAGCGAGGGGGTATATTAGTCAAAAAAATTATTTATTAATTCTCTAGATCAAACTTCAAAAACAACAAACATTTTGAAATGGGAGAGTATATCAGAAAATGGAGTTAATAATTAAGCAAAAGCTGCATATAATCAACAAATTAGTAAATTAAAATATAGATATTAAATTTGACAGTTTCTATAACATAGACCGTATGCCATGTCTTAGGCAGGTAAAGAAGAATTCCTAATAAATTAGGTGCATGCACAAGAAACTATGATTATTAAATGGCCAATTCAAACATATGTTCACACAATTAATTAAAAAGGGTCGACTAATTCAAGTGGATACAACTATAAATAGGCATATGCTTTACCTGCTTTGTAACTCATCTCCTACACAAGCAAAACTAGCAATTCAAATCATATTACAGCAAAAGAAATATGATGGCGATTCGGTTGCTTTTAACTATAACTACTATTCTCACACTGGCTTCTTCATTAGCTTATGCTTCCGATCCAAGTCCTCTTCAAGATTTCTGCGTTGCAGTTAACGATTCCCGGGCTTCAGGTACTTAGGTTCATCGTCAAATATAACATGAAATATTGCAAAATTAAACGTTCTTTTATTTTTCGAACTTTTGAACTGATGCTTACTCCATATATATATATATATATATATGCTACGTGCAGTATTTGTGAATGGGAAGATATGCAAGGATCCTAAAACAGTGACAGCTGACGATTTCTTCTTTTCGGGCCTAAACAAGCCCGGAAATACATCAAATCCGGTTGGATCGAGAGTGACTCCTGTGAATGTTAACCAATTACCGGGGCTCAACACTCTCGGAATTTCATTAGTTCGTATTGACTACGCCCCGTACGGGCAGAACCCGCCTCACACGCACCCTCGTGCAACTGAGATTCTTGTTGTGGTGGAAGGCACTCTCTATGTTGGATTCGTGACTTCAAATCCAGCAAACCCTAACGAGAAAAACAAGCTCTTCACAAAAACATTGTATCCAGGAGATGTGTTTGTGTTCCCAGAAGGGCTCATCCACTTTCAGTTCAACACTGGGAAGACGAACGCCATTGCATTCGCTGGTCTGAGCAGCCAGAATCCGGGAGTGATCACAATTGCGAATGCTGTTTTTGGTTCCAATCCTCCGATTTCGGTTGATGTTCTCAGCAGAGCATTCCAAGTTGATGCCAACGTTGTGAAATATCTTCAAGGGCAGTTCTGGATGAACAACAATTAAGATATATATATATATATATATGAATTGAAGCTAATGGATGGATTAAACTTACTACTTTGTGTTTCATTAATTAATTAGTATTCATGATTCTACTGCCTGATACATATGTTTCAGCAGGAAATTTAATAATAAGTTCTGATCAACAATATTTTGATTGTTTATTTGATTAAAGCTTGAGATCTTGTGTAATTCTGCTTAATAATGTGTACTTGATCTTTGTTTGCTTTTACTATATATAGAGAATAAGAGTGATGCTATTTACACTTGTTACAGATCGATCAATCATATTTGAGATTTACGAAGAAATTAATATTAATATAACGTAGTCAATGTTCACTTGTCTTATTCAAAACTCACTAGCCTTTCATCATCGAAACAACCTCGATTCATAAAACTCTATTAGGATACTTCCTTAATTATTCTCGAATGAAATCCGCTACTACATTTTATACAACGACACTCTAGGCTATATATTTAAAAATATTAATTTTTATTCCGTTTGTCTCTTTGATTACAATTGATTGTGTTTTAATTTAATTCTACACTTATTAATTAGGGTTCACTTCTTTTAATTAGGGTATATAATTATTTTTTAGAAAATAATAAATTATTAATTAAAAAATGAAATTAAATACTGAAAAAATAATTATATACACTAATTGGGAAAAAGTGAACCCTAATTAACAAGTGTGTAAAACTAATTAATTAAAGTACAACCAATTAAAATCAAAGAGAAAAAGGGAATAAAAATTAATATTTTTAAATGTGTAGCATACAGTGTTGCATTGAATATAACATGAAATTTCATCCGCCTTATTCTTACAATCAAAAGAGTTGTATGATCTTCTTAATATGGAGATGACCACCTAGTGGTTTAAGCTTGACACTAAATATTTTGAGTTCGAATCTCATCAACACCGCTAGGTGCATGTGAGTCTGTCACATAAAGTATGGTTTATCTTTTGTATACATGTGGTTTGCAGACTATTGCATAGAAACGAAATTGACTACAGGTTACCTTCGACATTCAAAAGAAAAAAAGAGTTCTATGATCTCATTACTCAGAATAACCAAATTACTAATTAATCTAGAAACTAAAACTAGAATTTGACCATTTCTTATATTTAAGGGATAAAAAATGTCAAGTTTTAGGTGAAGATTTATTAGATAAATATTAGCAGCGGAGAAAGAATGATTCTTCACCAGAATAACAATTTTAAGACTCTAGGCGATCGATATTAGGTGCATACAAGCAACTAGTGACATGTCTAATTCAAACATCTTCAAACAATTAATTAAAAATGGTTGTCGACTAATTATTTCTAGTAGATATATAAATAAATTTTCTTGGTTTCCAACTGGTGTTCTAGACAAGCAAAACTAGCAATTACACTCTGGTATATTGATGACGTATTTTATACCTTAAATTATAGATCGTACCAAGTGTAAATGTACACGAATGTAGCAAGCAATGATATGAGTCGAACCACAAGGAATATGAGTTATGATTAAACAATGCAAGTAATGTTGGCTCAAGTTACATTCACTATCTAAACAAACATCATTTCTTTAGAGAATGTTTTGTTCCAAATTAACCAAATATCACAAGTGTATTCTTAAATGCAAACTAGTAAACAATTCAAATGAGAGATTTAAAAGGGTAATAAAAGGAGGGATTCTAGGGTGTTAGATCCTTGATCAAGGTATTCTCAAAATCATATGACTCACATATCTCTCCTCTCTCCAATCATGATTTGGGCAAAAGATCATCTAGGCATTTTCTCAAACACCTTGCATACAAGCAAGTGCAAAACTCACTATCTCTAATAAATATTTCACTCAAGCCTTCTAAGGTCCCAAATCACCATTGACAATCCTAATACTCATACTCATCTCAAAATATAAGAAAAAGGTCTCATGGATCAAAACACCTACATAATGAGCAAACCTAATCACACATTAAGTAACACATGAATCTAAATGGAGGCCACCCACATACATTCACCAATCAACACATTGATCCATAAGATTTAAAAAGGGAGATGTATATTCATCATACATTCATCTCAAACACCCACAATCAAAGGATTCAACACTCCAAAACCTTAATAGATTAGCTACTCATGCTTTTGAGATCAAAATCACAAAACTTGTAAATAAACATAGGTAGGGATTAGATTAAATCAAAAGATTGTACAAAAAGTATCCACAATGATCCTTCCACTTCAACCCTTTAACATCTTCAAGAACAATATCCACCAAGCCCAAGCTCTCTCTTCCTCTCTTCTATATTCTCTAATCTTTTTACATTTTTGGGAAGAAAGATACTAAGGAATGGAATAGTGTATTCTTTTCTAAGTTAGGTGGTGAAAAATCCTCCTTTCCCTCCTCTCCAAAATCATCCTCAAATAATAATGGGAAAAGAAGGAGATAAGGCACGTAAAATAGAGCATCTGGGCGCGATACGGGCTCGATCGCGCCACGGTCGTACTGTGGGTCGCGTCAGAGAAGCGTTGAAAGGGAGTGTGAGCGCGAGAGGGCTCGGTCGCGCCACCACCCGCGCTGTGGGTCGCGCCAGAGAAATGTGGAAAGGGTGTGTGAGCGCGGGTGGGCTCGGTCGCGCAACCACCAGCGCTATGGGTCGCGCCAGAGAAAACGTGGGAAGAGTCTTGGGCGCGAGCGGGCTCAATCGCGCGACTGCTCATGCTGTGGGTCGCGCCGTCTGGCGCGACCGGACTCGCACTAGGGCTCGCGCCAGAGGATAATGACACGCGGCTTTCGGGCCGAAGCACTCGGGTCGCATCGTCGCTCGGACTGTGGCTTGCGCCAGTGCCTCGAACTCTTGGTTTTCTTTTATAACACACCTGAAATTTGTACTTTGATTAAATATGAGCTTGTACATAAAAAATGTATAATTGTTTTATAAAATGGTATTGAAATAGCCCCAAGTTGCAGTCAAAAGAAGCACAAAAATCCCGATTATCATATATGTGACCTCATAGTGTTTTTCATGATGGGTGCTAATTTTGTTCCTAACTTGTGAATTATATTGACTTTACAAGATAACTTCATTATTGACCATTAAAAATAATTATTAAATATATGGAATTTTATTAAATTACACCTGACAAAAAAAAATCTAATAATTAAAAGATTTGATCAATCATATACAAGAGTTGAAATTTCCTGTTACATTACACTTTTTCGTATTTCACTACGTATTCATTATCAAATTTTTTATTTTAATAATAGTTATTAAAAAATGAAAATTAATTATAACATAAATAATCATGGACAACATTTATCAATAAAAAAAAATTAAAAAATTATAAAACATATAATTTTGAAAAAATTCAACAATAATATTGAATTATTAATTGAAAATCAAAAATTGAATATTAAAAAATAATTATAAACCTTAATTGGGTGAGGTGAACTCTAAAAACAATCATAAAATTAAACTAAATCATAAAAAAAAAATGAAGAAAAAAATACAAAAAAAATTCGTAATTTAATAATGTAACACGGAGTGTAACACAAAGTATGGAATAGGAAATTCTATGTGCATATGAATATTAGTTTTCTATATATTGTATTCACGAAAAAGGTAAGATAGATTCAATGACGAAGAAAGAGACAAATAAGAAAAATTACTTGATACATGGTTGAACGAGTCACAATTAAGTATATTTATTTACGTGGTATCACAAAGATTGAACATAGACTATATGTCACCTTTTGATGATATATATATATATATATATATATATATATATATATATATATTTTAATTTATGAATCATCCTAGCTACTTTCATTTTCAGCAATTCTTTAAATCTTTTATTTTCTTTTACGGGTTTTTTCATTTGATTAGTTAATTCAAGGGATATAGCTCAATAGTCACCCGACTATTCGGCATGTGGAATAGAGGATCATGTCCGGTTTATCATTGCCTTCTCTATCACTGATTGTTTGAACTAAATATCTCCTCAAAGTTAAAAGTTACAAAATTAATGGTTTCAACACACACCAACACATTTTTTTCACACAATAATTTCTAAAGGAACATCGTATCACTATATAAGTCTTGAAGAGACTGTAACAAAAATATTTAATATTCCACTGCATATGCATGTACTCCCTCCGTTTAAAAATGTTTATTGTTTAAGAGTTTTGTTTTGTGTCAATGTTTGTTGTTTTAGATATTTTCACATCCTCAGTCTCAATTTAACCATATCCAAAACCTGACAAAATTTCATATAGAAGCGAGGTGTTGTATTAATCAAAAAAATTATTTATTAATTCTAGATCAAACTCTAATTAACAATAATAAACATTTTGAAACAAGAGAGTATATCAAAAAACGGAATTAATAAGCAAGCTGCATATAACAAATTAGTAAATTAATATATACATATATATTAAATTTGACAGTTTCTATAACATAGACCGTACGTATGCCATGTCTTCGGCAGGTAAAGAAGAAGTCCTAATTAATTAGGTGCATGCACAAGCAACTATATATAATTATTAAATGGCCAATTCAAACATATGTTCACATAATGTATTAAAATTTAAAAAGAGTCGACTAATTCAAGTGGATACAACTATAAATAGGCATATGCTTTATCTGTTTTGTAACTCATCTCCTACACAACCAAAACTAGCAATTCAAATCACATTACAGCAAAAGAAATATAATGGCGATTCGGTTGCTTTTAACTATAACTACTATTCTTGCATTGGCTTCTTCGTTAGCTTATGCTTCCGATCCAAGTCCTCTTCAAGATTTCTGCGTTGCAGTTAACGATTCCCGGGCTTCAGGTACTTAGGTTCATCATCAAATATAACATGAAATATTGCAAAATTGTACGTTCTTTTATTTTTCAAACTTTTGAACTGATGCTTACTCCATATATATATGCTACATGCAGTATTTGTGAATGGGAAGATATGCAAGGATCCGAAAATGGTGACAGCTGACGATTTCTTCTTTTCGGGCCTAAACAAGCCTGGAAATACATCAAATCCAGTTGGATCGAAAGTGACTCCAGTGAATGTTAACCAATTACCGGGGCTCAACACTCTGGGAATTTCATTAGTTCGTATTGACTACGCCCCGTACGGGCAGAACCCGCCTCATACCCACCCTCGTGCAACTGAGATTCTTGTTGTGGTGGAAGGCACTCTCTACGTTGGGTTCGTGACTTCGAATCCTGCAAACCCTAACGAGAAAAACAAGCTCTTCACAAAAACATTGTATCCGGGAGATGTGTTTGTGTTCCCAGAAGGGCTTATCCACTTTCAGTTCAACACTGGGAAGACGAACGCCGTTGCATTCGCTGGTTTGAGCAGCCAGAATCCGGGAGTGATCACAATTGCGAATGCTGTTTTTGGTTCGAATCCTCCGATTTCAGTTGATGTTCTCAGCAGAGCATTCCAAGTTGATGCCAACGTTGTGAAATATCTTCAGGGGCAGTTCTGGATGAACAACAACTAAGATATGTAGCAATTGGAGATGGATTGGGAGTGTGTTTAATTATTATTCATGATTAGCTCAAAAAAAATATTATTCATGATTCCTCCTTATGTTTCAGGAGGGAATTTATCAATAAGTTCCCAATATTTTAGTTGTGTACTTGAGTTGATTTTTTAATTTCCATCATATCAATAAATTTGAAAATTTTGTCAAGTCTAATTTGTCATCTTTAAAGACCTATGCTTCATTTTAATTGCGATCGATCACTTGTATATATATTTTTGTGTGGAGATACTGCGTGTGTCTCCTTGTGAGGGCTTTCAATAGAAGATAAAACATTCACAAAAAGAAAAACACATGTATATATATAAATACAACATGATGTACTGAAATATATGTAGAAAGCGGAAAATTCTATGCTATCCCTAGGGCAGTGCCCTTAAGCGTCAACATAGACCTAATGTGACATCTCCATATGTCACAATAAATCCATTGTGACACTTAAATTTTGATTAACAATTTTTTTGCATATTTAATTAACTACCATATTTGTGTGCAGGTTCAATTCAAAATGTGTGTATCTTTGAAGCCTATAAATAGAGAAAATTTCACTTTTGGTCCCATAGGACACACCTCAGTTCGATTTTGATCCCGATACTATCAATTTTGGTCCTTTTTCAAAAAAATCGCTCAGTTTTAGTCCCATAGGTTTAAGATTATCAATTTTGGTCTCATGATTTTTAGGCCAAAAGAGGGACCAAAATCGATATTTTCTCTGTTTGGGACCAAAAATGAAAGTATCGGGACCAAAATCGAACTGGAGTGTGTCCTGTGGGACCAAAAGTGAAATTTTCTCCCTATAAATACCAAATTGTTATATCACAATTTCTTAACTCCAATTTGAGTGTTCATGCATTCACTGTTCAGAATTATTAGTGAGTTTGTGCTTTTTATGTAATGCTTTTCTTAATATAACTAGTAATTTCTTAAATATTATAAAATTTTATGCATCGATAATAAATTATTAATGAGCTTTTAAAATGGTTCATAAATTTCTCAAATTGAAATATCAATAATAAATTATTAATGAGTTAGAATCCAGCTTCATAGAATTGTATCAAATATATCACATTTTTAAAATCTAAAAAGTCGACATGTTTGTTTTTGTTTTGTTTTTTTAGGGAAGAACATGTTTACTTATTAACTAACAAAAATAATTCGGTTGCAGTCCCCTCAAGCTTATTCAAATAAATAAATAATGGTTGGAAATGAAGCCCACTTAATTATTTATTATTAATTAATTAAAATAAAAATACTTCGTTACTTGTAAATTTTGTTACGTATATCTCAAAGTCAGTAACTCGATGAAATTGCGAAGAGAGTAAATCAATTCACTGTACTAATGCAAATGTTGTTATTAAAGTGGTATTTCACCCAGAATTATGATGATCTTGTGAAGTATAATTACTGAAATTTCTCAACTTCAATCCGAATAGACAAAATCCTTGTCACGTATTATTACTTTCTTAGCAAGCTAATTTTTCAGGGCCAAAACTCAACATAGAATGGCAATCGTCTTCGCTGTTGGTTTAGACCGATGGTATCTTTCGGGTTTGTTTGTTTTCATTGAACAAATTCAACGTGATTTAGTCTAAACAAATCAAGTATGTCATGTTTTTTTATCTATTTTTTTAATGGAATTGGAAGATATATATTGCTTTGGGCATTATTAATATCGATCGAGCTAGGTGAACTTGTTGACGTGATATCGAGTCCAAATTCTTAATACAAAATTCCAATTGTAACTCCGTACGAGCCCAATTAAAATTTCTTACATATTATTGAGCCATACCAAATAAATTCTTTAAGCTCGTAAGATTTATGGTTATTGCCGAATAAATCATCACATTTTCATTTTTTTTACTAATTAGTTAGATACCATATTTAAACATAGTCAATTAATGAGATTAAACATCTCTAACTTTTTAATTGTCCCGAACGTGAAATGTCTGATCTATAAATCACGTTGGTAGTCATATCAACACACGTGTAACGAATGACATCGATTTTGTTGTTTTTTTTTCAGTATCTTCTCTTTTAGAAACAAAAAAAATGATATAAAAATCAATTTTCTCAAAAAAAAAAAGAAAAATAACAAAAATGATGTTATGTGTTACGTGTGTGTGCTGACGTGGCTGCCGATGAGTTTATAGACCGAACACATCATTCTTAATTGGCCGGAAAATTAGGAATGTTTAATTTCATTCTAATTAAAAAGTAATGCTATAATTGACTAAGTTCAAATGTGGAGTCTAGTTTAGAAAATAATGAAAACTTGGTGATTTATTTGATAATTAATCCTTAGACTTAAATTGAAATTGAATTTAGGTCGATATCATATCAGTAATAAAGTACAAATCTGGAGCTGAGAATTAAAGCATATATACATTCAGTACCGTTTAGCTTACGATGTATTTGGAAGTCCTCGGCCAAACGAGTATTTCACAGAGAGCTGACAAGGAAAAAGAAATTAGAGAGAAGATTTCAATTGGGATATAAAACCAAAATTATATATAAACATATCATTTGTAGATTAAACAAGTGCTACATACTGCCAAGATTAGTGCCCTGAAAAACGTTTGCTTTCATTTTCTCTGGATCCATAGCTTCTTTCGGTTTTTCTGGATCAAGAAGAGGATATAAGTTAGATAAACAATATAAACATTTCTTTTATAGAATGACTTTCATGAATAAACCCCTAAAAATACCCTCAAAAACACAAAATAAACCCCTAAAAAATCCTAAAAAACATAAATTAAACCCCTACAAAAACCTTAAAAAACTCAAAATAAACCCCTAAAAAAATCATAAACCTTAAAAAAACCCTAAACTACTAAGCTTTAAACATTAACCAGAATGAAAAAAATCAGAATTTGAACTAAATAAACTAGTATAGGATACTAGACGCCTTACGTTTTAATGATGCGGGTGATACTTTTCGAATTTTTCCGAATTTTTTTTTGTGGGTTGACCTGCGTTTTGATCTGCCCCATCTGAAATAGTGCTATTTACAGCTAATGCATAGAAGTGTCTGTGTTTCTTTTTATGTTAGATTAACTACGATGAATGGTATATAATCTTTCTAATTGGAATTTGGAAATAAAAGCGCATATACAAGCAGGAGCAACAGTAGTAATATAAAAAAAAAAAAAAAAAAATCTTCAATACACATTCAAATTGAATTTAGGTCGATATCATATCACTAACATTGAAAGTAAAACACAAATCTGGAGCTGAGAATTAAAGCATATACACATATATACAAGAAAAAATAGAAAGAAGATTCCAATTGGGAGATAAAACCATAATTATATTTACACATATCATTGTAGATTAAACAAGTGCTACATACCAATTCTTGCACAAGTTAACAACTTCGCAAAAGAAGCAAATTAAGTCTGAGTTTTCTTAATCATGCTAAACCAACTTCACAAACCTGCAGCAATTTTATCATCAAGAAAAGAAAATATCTTCTCCATAATTTCTCAATCTAGACTGCCAAGATTGGTGCTCTCACAAACTTTTGCCTTTGTTTTCTCTGGATCCATAGCTTCTCTCAGTTTTTCTGGATCAAGAAGAAGAGGGTATCAGTTAGATAAACAATAGAAACATTTCATTTCCTTTTATGTTAGATTAACTACCTGTAGCTGTGGCTGGGAGAGGTTTATACATCCACTCCTCAAGTGTGTACTCTTCTTTGTCACTATAAGGTATAAACACCATGGCTCGAAGAGTTTCAAGGGAAGAATCGACACAGTGGTCCTTAACTGTAAATGTCAATAGGAACAAAGAGCTCCTAGTAAAAACAGCATTCTCAACTTTCACAAACTCATAATTCTTTCCCTGCAGGATGGATCATTCAGCAGCAAAATAAAAATATGCACAGAGAAAATAGAACATGCTATTATCATCCCAACAACAATAACATACAATAAAGGAGAAGTAGCAGCTTACAGTCTCAGCATTGATTTTGCCAACTGCGAAATGTATTGCTCGCATCAAAATGCTACGAACACGTTCATCTTTAGTGTCGGGATTTGTTGGCAAAAAGGGTGTGCCCAATCTAGGAGGGGGAATGCAATCCACATCATATCCCTGCAATCCAATTCTAATTCAATCATCGACAACCATAAAACTATATCCAATTGTAATTCAATTAAATAATCTGGCAACGCAATAACAGTTGTAATGAATTAGGGAATGAAATAGGGGAAATTGAATTGCTTACGTTGCTCTCCCGGACTTGTTGAAGGAATCTTTTAACGACCTCGTGAGCATTAGGATGCCTAAACTCGTCGCCGTCGGAGTCGTCACCGGAATCGGAATTGTCGTAATACTCAGAGGTAGGAACGTGTTCTCGATCTTCGAAGGCGAACTTCCGAAGGTAGGGACCCACCAGACCATACTTGAACGGCGCACCACGTTTCTTCATCTCAATTTCCATCTTCGCCGCCCAAATTTCCATCGCCTCCGCCTCAATTTTCTCGGAAGATCTCTTCTCCGCCTCACATGGGATTTCCATTGCAGATCTGCAAGGCAACTCGCGTATTTTAAGAAAAATATTTTTATCAAAATATATTCAAAGAAAATTACAGGGTGTATGTATGTATATCATATATAACGATTACCTGAGAATTGAAATTTCTTCCGTGCGCGTTTTTGTTGCAGTCGGATCCAAAATTAGGGCTACGTGGCTTATGGGCTTTTTCATTATTTCCACAAATATAATTTAAATATAAATATTATTTTTCTTTTCAAATGACGAATCACCGTTTGATTTTTATTTTATTTTTAAAAGGAAGAAGAAATCATTGTTATATATAACATTACTAGAATAATTCCGAATAAAATATGTATATTCTTTTTTATTTGAAATTATAAGTTCAAAATAATTATAATGTACTATAGTTCAAAAGTATATAACCTGTCTATTAAAGAGCATAATGAAACATTAAAAAATCATTAAATCTCTAAATTTACATTGAAGCATTAATTCATTATCAAATGAAATAAATATGGGCATATTAGGACATTTACTTGTTTATTTATCTTTAGCAATAATTTTGTTAGTAATAGTAAAAAAAAATAAAAAAATCAACGTATATGAATGAAATAGAGAGAGTATTGTTTATTGCTAAATGTGCCAATCTTCAAACTAAAGTGGTATTCCGTTTCATTTTTGGCAGACTTGGGTGATACCGTCTCATACATGAGACGGGTCAATACTCACATGCGGGAATCATTATTTATGGGTGAAGTATCATTAACTCACATGTATCATTATTTATGGGTGAAATATCATTATTTATGGGTGAAGTATCATTAACTCACATGTATTGATCCGTCTCATGTATGAGACCGTCTCATACAAGTTTTTGTCTATGAAAAATATTGTTAAAAATATAATGAGAACATTCAATCATTAGCAATAGTCAATACATGTGTGTTAGATTTTATGATGAAATAAAAAGTACTTTAATACTAAAATTAATAAATTATATATATATATATATATATTAGTTAGGAGATGGAGAATTTAGATTCGTACCCGCGTCTCTCATTCTTACAATGAAAAATACCAACTAAGCTACATTCTAGTGGTAAAATTAATAAATTATAATTTTAATCTACATTTTGCAAAGCCATTAATCTTCTTAAAGTAATTGTGGAGGTTATCATGCTATTTGTTGAGATTAATTTTACAATTTAACTATTAGTATATGTGTCCTCATTATATATATGTGTATATTAATAAATGTATTATTATAAATAGAAAACAAAAGAGAAAAAACAGTTAATGTATTATACATAATAAAATATGCTTTAAATTGCAATAGGCGTTTCCTTGACTATGGCCATTGTTGTGTGAAAATGTAAGAAGAAAAAAAACACATGATATCCTATTTTTATCAAACATTCTAAGGTTAATCCGGGATAAATGGACTATTAGTTAAACAATGTAAGCAACAATATTTTTTGATTAAGTGGGTAAAGGTTTTTTTTTTTTTTTATTAAGTGGGTGAATTAAGGTTTAAGAGTATAGTAGTCAGAGAAAAAAACAATCATACAAATTATTTATATCAAATTCATAATCGAATTTGATCTTATATGAAAAGAAAAAACTTCAAATAAATAAATAAACAAAAATGGCACAACTTAAACTTACCACGCCTCATATTTCATCTCACATTCACTAAATCCTAAATTATATAAAAAAATTGCCACCTTAAAGAAATCCATAATTTTATCATAATATTATCTTCTTTTGTTTCACTCATAATAGTACAATTGCAAAATCAGATTCTTAAATATCTACTAATTATTTGATTATTTGTCTGCAACTTAAATGAAAGTATACTAAAATACTTGAATTTGCGCTTATCAAAACAAAAAATAAAATAAAAATAATAATATAAGCATGTGAGTCATTGAGTTGAAGTGTGTATATATATAAAAGGAATGGTGACGTGTTTAGAATCTCAAATTAATAAAATTGATGCTTCATCGATCATTAAGCCGGTAAACATGGATGATTTATATATAAATTGTACTACTAATATTTAGTGGAGATTCTATGTATAAATTGTTGGTTGTTAAATAAGATTGCATGATATTATATATTTAACTGATGATTAGATTAATTCGATTAGTGCTATACATAAAATTAACATTTAAATTGAGGTAAATATGAATTGATTTCCAATTAATTATTGATTTGATTGATTTGTTCTATATATACCCCGTGTATAAATTAGTGCTATATAATCAAATTAATTAAGGTAAATATGGACCGATTTGCAATCTATAATTACTGATTTAATTGTAGAAACAAACATTAAATACTGAACTATACATTTCTCGTAAAATATCATTCTCTTCATATGATAAGCATTATGATTTATGAAATTCTCACGATACTTATGAATTATGATTTATTTTTTAGAATATAAAAAATATCATAAATCATAGTGTTTATCGTAAAAATCAAATGATTAGTAAGAGAAATATAGTTACTGTAAATATTATGGTTTTGTCTAGATACACTAATTAATTGTGGTAATATCATTCTACATAGTGAATATTATTTATTTAAATTTAAAATGATTCAGAAATATAGGCTAAAATATGTTGAGAATTTGTAGTTATATTTAATTAATGACGAAATATATATTATTATATGCTTATGTAGATGGGAACTACATAATTAGATATGAGATTATACGCATCGCATGCATAAAATTATTTATAAATTAGTATGATGCCATTAAACAATGTTGTTAATTATGTTAATGTAAATCGACGAAAATACCCCTTGACAAATGGGCGGGAAAACTGTGTTGTCAGAAGTGTGTTATATAGATATAGATTAGTTATTATATATAGAAGATCCAATTTCTCATATTATTATTATTATTATTATTATTATTAAAAAGAAGAAGCAATTAATCAGCATATATATAACAAGGGAAAGGAAAAACATGTGATACATAACTGCACAGTAGTCTGCAGCAACTAGCAAGCAAGCAACAATCCAATTCAAATAGTGCAGTGAACAAAAATTTTCATTAATAACCATAACTGATATGAAGATTGCCCATCCAACACAGACAAGAAGCACGCTAAACAAACAACTGTTGAATTTACCAAAATGAAAAGCATTCAGAGTTAATGTGACATCTCATCCATGAACTAACTCCTAACCCCTACAACATCATATCAGGTAGCAATCATAGGTGAAGGAAAACAAAGGAAACAATAGAGCAACATCTGAAATCATAACAGTCGGTATTCAGAACACTCCTTCCTTGGCTATGGACAGTGGCGGCCCTGAGGCCATGCGAAAGGTGCGCCACACAGGGGCCAACAATATATAAGGGCACCAAAAAATAAATAACTTATGTAACTAGTTATGTTAATTATTTTAAATTTTTTCCATATATAAATAAATATATACAAATCCACTTCATTTTTTGAAGTCCAAGTCATTTCTAGGCTATTACTTATAATTTTTTACATTGATTACAAAGCATTGTTAATTGTCCAATTACAAGATTCTTTTTTTTTTTTACTCTTCACATGTGTGTTATATCAAATTATTAAATATTTTTTTAGTAAACTATTTTAAACTCGTGCAAAGTTTGTGCATTTTTCTAGTTTAATAGGAATATTTTAATATAATATAATGTAGACTCTAATAAAATAATTTCAACCAACATATTTTACATTTAAAAATATCTATTAATAATAATATTAAAATATTTATATTTAATAAGATTGCTAAATATCCTTTTAGTATAACTATTTTAAACACGTGCAAAGTACGTGCATTTTTCTAGTGTGATATAATATATGCTCTGATACAATAAATTTCAACAAGTGTACTTCACATTTTATTTCATTTTATATTAATATTTATTATATTTATGCAAATATTATATTTGAAATATTTAATAATATGATATTATAATACTTCTCTTTGATAAAACTGTTAAATGTAATTTTAGTAGAACTAGTTTAATAAATATATTCACATATATTCCCCCGACCCTATATTCACATGCTAATACTCCTTTATATATATATTGCATGTATATATATATATACATATACTTTAATAACATATAATAAGTATATTTTGTATATTATGTAATTTGTATATTAATATCTATTATTTTACACAAATGATATTTCTAAAAATACAAATAGTAGATTTATTTATTATTTGAAATAGTTATTATTATTGTCCAAAAACTATTTCTCATGCCATGTTTTCTCAATGGATTTTGAAAAAAATAAACCAATAAAAAAGTAAGAGAAAACTAAAGTTAACAATGAAAATAAAAATATTTGAAAAAATAAATAAATATTAATATAATAAAGCATTACCTTTTTCATAAATCTAATATATTATCTTACAATATTATTTAATAGTGATATACTTGACAAACTCAATTTTTAAAAAATAAAACTATTTTATCAAAGTCATAATACATAGGGACACCATTTTTCTTTTTTGAACAGGGCACCTGAAATCTGAGGGCTAGCCCTGGCTATGGACACAGTTAATTGTTTTCTTTTTTTCTGAATCAAATATTAGTTTCCAGAAAAATAACTATTTAGAGTAATATATCATTTCAAAAGAGTAAATTACGTTGTTTCCCTAGAATACATATACGTCAGTATATATGCAAGAAATCACATGTATACGTAAAGCATATACATAGTATATAGCAACTGTAGCCCCGATTTTTCAAGCCCTCGACATATTAAACCACTCAAACCTCTGAAATCCCCCACACATCATACCATTCTAAACCCTATACTATATACCCTAAGGGCAAGTAACATTCATCTGTGATAGTCATTGTAGAAATCCGAATTATACTAGTTTTTACCAATAAAATTGTGAAATCAAGTATCTTCATTTTATTTGATGTAAAATTAATTTCATATACGATTGATCATTAGTAATAATTTTAAGAAATATAGAAACTAAAGTATATTATTAAAAATGAATCAGAAACAGTAATTACTCTAATTAATCTACAGGATGCCAAAATAAAGAATAAAAAATACAAGCACAGAGTCATATTTGTACACGACAGCAACTTATAATGTTATATTTAATTTGGGGAAATTGTATTAAAATCAGTATTTGGTGCCGTAATTTATAATAATACAATTTGGAGTAAATTAAATATCTCAATAATTGTTATTCTTTTAATAAAAATTTTTTTCTACAAACCTGTTTTTCTTGACGTAATTTATAATAAGGTAATTACTATAAATTTATAATCAATTCATATTTAGTTATAAAATTTGGGAAAGCTATTTTATTTAATATAATATGAGGGGAAGGTTGAATATTTTCGCATTTTCCCTCACCCTGCGATTCTAAATTCCTGCTTTTCTCAAATTTTTTACCGCTCAGTTTTCACTCGAAATTTGCAGAAATTTGGAGTGCCATCTTCAAATTATTCAAATTATGCTAGCCTACATCAACAGGTCTTCCTCATAACACATCATTTTCTCTCAAATTTGATTTCAACTGGATTGACTATGACAACGGCGAGGAGTTGATGTTGGTGCAACCCGGCGTCTTAATCGTCCTTGGCAGTCAGCATCGATGCTGCACGTCGGTATCCCGTGACGCGCTCTACAGCACCACCAGGTTCTAAAATCGCTTCCTTTCGCTATCTCTCCACACTATGTCCAGAGATCTTGAGGCTTTCGACTTTTACCCTACTCCTTGTATTTATGCTCAGGTGACCTTATTCGAAATTCTATAGCTTTTTGTGCATTTATTTTGAAGTTTAGAATTTGGATAGGTTTGTTATATGTTTGGATTTTAATTACCTTGTTCGATGAAATAAGGTTTGGGGCTCTGGATGTCCCTAATTGAGATTTTAATTACCTTGTTCAATGAATTAAGGTTTGGGGCTCTAGCTTAGTTTGGGGCACAATGAGTTGATAATTTTGTTTTTATGCTTCTTTTTTGATTGAGCTTTTGTATTTTATGAATGCTTTTATGGTTAAGAAATTAAACAGTTGCAGCACAAAATTGAGGTTAATTTATTGGATATCTTAATGTAAGAAGAAGCAGAGAATCAATAGGTTGCACTAAGAATGATCGGGTTGCATCCATCAAAGAAAGAGCTCGTTAATTAGTCTTTCTTTGCGGTATGAATCTATAGACGTATGTATTCTTTTCTGTTGGGTATCAGCTCCGCCACCTCCTTGCGTCTTTCTTCTGTATTTACCAGATGATTCAGCCATGGGATTTGAACTCGTATGGCTCAGCATCAACTACACTTTTACAGACACTCCTCAGTTGCAGATCTACGCAAATCGAGTGACAACACAAGGGATATCACCAGTAGTTAGGCCACAAGAACAGAGCCTCCTCAAGTCCCAAATCCAAACCCACAGATCTCTCACACAGCCCAGTAATTACACCGAGAGGGTGAAATTACTCTCACTAAGAGAAGAAGAAGAAACAAAGAAGAAGAAGGAGATGTATCACACAGAAGATGGATGGAAAGCACTCAGCTTACCAAGATCTCACAAAGAACTCTTTCTCTCTCTCTCTCTAAGAACTCTCTGGAAGCACGTGAGATGAAAAACAGAATGGAATGAACAGTAACCGCTATTAGATATTAATAGGGCGGCTTAAGTGAGAGGATTAGGGCATAGGAGAAAGGGCCGAGCTGCATCTGCATTGTTGGGCCACCCTACAGCTATTGGGCCTCACAAGTAATGGGCCTATAGATCAACAATCTCCACCTTAGGGCCCATATCCGAGAACTGCAACAGGAGGTAACTTCAGTAGAGATCATCACTGCCATACATCCCACCTACAGAGATCACACAGCATAACCATAGGTGAGATAATTTCAAACACAGAGTCTGAATCAGATCACAAAGATCTTAGGGAGTAACCAGGTAATCACCAAGGGACAAACCTCATAAAACAACCAAGCTGCAGTCTTTGAGAACAAAATCAACACATAAAATCAATCTCAAAGACTTAAAACAGAAAGCATCAAAAGCTTAACCCGGGTCAAAATTCAAAATCTTCATGCAATTAGCATGTTTTTCATGAGGTAAAGACTTTGTACCCATATCTGCAGGATTAACTTCAGATGAAATCTTTTCAAGCAAAACATTTTTACTTTTAACAACTTCTCTAATAAAATGAAACCTTACATCTATATGTTTGGTTCTGTCATGAAAAACAGGATTTTTACACAATTGAATGGTAGATTGACTATCTGAAAACACAACAACATTCTTTTGAAGAAAACCAATTTCAGATAAAATATCTTTCAACCACAAGGCTTCCTTAAAAGCTTCTGTAATAGCAACATACTCTGCCTCAGTGGTAGAAAGTGCAACAATGTGTTGCAGCTGGGATTTCCAGCTTATGCATGACCCACACAAAGTAAAAATATAAGAGGTGGATGACCTCCTATTATCTCTGTCATTAGCATAGTTGGAATCCACATAACCACACAATTGAACACCTTTGACATACTTAGAAAAATTTAAACCCACATGCAAAGAGGACTGAAGGTATCTTAACAACCATTTTAAAGCTTCCCAGTGTGTTACACCAGGATTGGACATGTACTTGCTCAAACAACTTACAGAATAGGTAATATCAGGTCTAGTACTTACCATAAGAAACATTACAGAGCCAATTGCATTACAGTAGGGTATCTTTTTCATGACATTCATCTCAGAAACAGTCTTAGGAGACTGTTCTTTACTTAACACAAAGTGAGCAGCTAAAGGAACATTAACACTTTTAGCTTTTGACATAGAGAATTTACTCAAAATATTTTCAACATATGAAGTCTGATTTAGCACAAGAGTATTGTTCTTTATGTCTCTTATTGTGTTCATGCCAAGTATTTTCTTAGCATCTCCCAAGTCTTTCATTTCAAAATTTTCACATAGACAGGATTGAACATGCTTTAAAGACTTGAGACAAGGACTGATTAACAACATGTCATCAACATAAATCAAAAGAAACATAGAAACACTAGAGGTTTCTTTAAAGTACAAACAATGATCAAATTTGCTTCTTTGAAACTTTAAAGACCTCATACACTGATCAAATTTTAAGTTCCATTGCCTTGGAGATTGTTTTAAACCACACAAGGATTTCCTTAGTAAACACACATAGTCAGGTTTATCACAATCAACAAAGCCCTCAGGTTGATGCATGTAGATGGGAACATCAAGATCACCATGTAAGAAAGCAGTAGTTACATCCATTTATTTTAATTCCCAATTAAATTGAGCAACTAAAGCCAACATTATCCTAACAGTAGTGAACTTGACCACAGGAGCAAATACTTCAGTATAATCTACCCCCTCTTTTTGAGTAAAACCTTTTGCAACTAATCTAGCCTTGAATCTGACATTATTGAATTCATTTTTAATCTTAAACAACCATTTACAATCAACAACAGAAGCATGAGTAGGTTTGGGAACTAACTCCCATGTTTTATTAACATGCAATGATTTTATCTCAGTTTACATAGTAATTAACCACTTACTAGCATCTTTAGACTTAAGAGCTTCTTTAAAAGTTTTAGGTTCATTGCTATCTAGAGACTCAAACACATTAAAAGTCAAATCAAGCAAATTACGCTCAGCATCAGCATATCTAACAGGCTTATTAATGGTTCTCCTCACCCTGTCTCTAGCTAACAGATAATCATTTAGGTTTTCAGACTCACTGTTGTGATTAGCATGTTTATTAGATTCAGGTTCAGACTCAGATTCATGCTCAGTTTCATGTTCAGACTCATGCTCAGAATTAATATCATCATTGTGCATAATAACAGGCTGAACAGGCACAGAAACATTCAAAGGCTCCACCTCAAAAGGAACAGTGGGGGCATGATCATTCACAGTAGTACCAGGCTGGGGTTCAGACAAACAGGGGAAACATATTTCATTAAACACAACATCTCTGCTAATAGCAGTTTTAAACCCAAGAACATCTCTCACCCATAGTCTGTACCATTTAACTCCCTCAGGGTATCCCAAGAAAACACATTTTTGGGATCTAGGTTCAAGCTTATCATTTTTCACATACATGAAAGCTGCACAACCAAACGCCCTTAGATTTGACAGATCAATAGGTTTGTCATTAAACACAGATTCAGAACATTTACCATTTAATGGAACAGAAGGAGACCTATTGATCAGGTAGGAAGCAGTACAAACTGCTTCACCCCAGAATTTATTAAACATACCAGAGAGGGCACACATGCTCCTCACCCTATCTAATAAAGTCCTATTCATCCTTTCAGCAACCCTATTTTGTTGAGGGTTGTAAGGAACAGTTTTATGTCTTTTTATTCCAAATTTAACACATAAATCATCAACTTGAGAATTGCAAAATTCCAAACCATTATCAGTCCTTAGGGTTTTAATTTTCTTGCCAGTTTGGTTTTCAATCTACTTTTTCCATAATTTGAACTTATCAATTACTTCAGATTTATGTTTCATCAAGAACACCCAAACTTTCCTAGAATAATCATCAATAATGGACAAGAAAAATCTGTTCCCACCATGGGTAGGAACTTTTGAGAGACCCCAGACATCAGCATGCAAATACTCAAGGATATTTTGACTTTTAGATGTAGGAGATGCAGAGGTAGGAAATTAAACTTTATGTTGTTTGCCTAAAACACATGCATCACAGAAAGGCATGCTGGAAATCACATCAGAACCAAGCACACCAGACTTTTTCAGAATTTCAAGCCCTTTATTACTCATATGCCCAAGTCTATTATGCCATAACACAGTTTTATCATGCTTCAGAACATTCACAGAGGATGTTGCAGGCTCAGAGGGTAAGGTTTTGCAAATATACAAATTATTTTTCTTTTCAGCTTTGAAAATCACCAAGGAACCTTTCAAAATTTTCATTTGACCATTTTCCCATCTTCTCTCAAGCCCACTTTCTTCTAAAGCAGCACAAGATAGCAAGTTATAGCATAATTCAGGCACATACCTAACATTTTTCAGAGTAATAGAGGAGCCATTATCAAATTTTAAGCAAACATTTCCAATTCCAACCACTCTGCATTTCTTTTCATTTGTCATTGACACAAAACCATTTTCAACTTGAGTAAAAGAAGAAAATAGATTCTTAAATGGTATAATATGGTAAGTGCATCCAGAATCTAGAAGCCATTCAGATTCACTCATAGAATCAGACACAGAGTTTGCAGAATTAATACACAAGGAATTAGAATCAGCAACCATGAAATAATCACCAAGTTTGTCTCCAGTAGCTACATTAGCCATTTCAGTCTCATTGCTATTCTTATTCTTGTTATTTTTCTTTAGCTTAGGATATTCTTTTGCATAATGACTAGGTTCATGGCAATTATAACACTTTCTAGAGCCCTTTCTAGATTTAGACCTGTTTTTACCCCTCTTTTTCTTATCACCATTTTCAGAATTATCAGAGGACCTATTCTTAGTCCTTCCTCTCACATTCATTGCCTTTTCCTGAGAATTACTACCCCCATGTTCAAGTAAATCTAATTCTTTAGATTTTAAAGCACTTATTATTACATCCACAGAGGCACTATCTCTGCCATATTTTATGGCAGATTTTACATCAGAGTAAGAGTCAGGGATATCATTCATTAAGGCAATGCTTGTGTAATTATCAATTGTAGTGTCACCAGCCCTTTTAATATCTTGGACAAGCTTAGTAAAACCATCAATATTTTCATCTATGTCTTTAGATAGATCCAGTTTATACTTAAAAAGCTTTTCCAACAGATACATGCAACTAGTAAATGAGGTTTCAGTGTACAGATTTTCAAGTTTATCCCACAGATCTTTAGCATGCTCAATATCTCCTACTTTTCTAATCACAGAGTCAGATAAGCTTAAGATAATACTAGAACATGCAATTTCATCCATTTCAGCCCGTTTTTCAGCAGTTTCAGTAGTAAGATAAGACTGATCAATGGCTTTAGCAACTTTTTGATGAATTAATACACATTTCATCTTTTGTTTCCAGATGCTAAAATCATTCTTACCATTAAAAGGAACAATACCAAGTGAATTAGTAGCCATTGTTCCACCAAAGCACCAAAACAACCACAGAGGCACAAACAGGCACAGAAAATTGCAAGAGGACAAACACACTGCCCACAGACTCACAAGAACGCACACACACAGACGGTGAGGCTCCAGTTCCTTCACAGTGAGAGGATTACCCAGTTTGCAATACTCACTTAGCGGAGGGCACAAGGATTTACTCAGACACCAGAACTGAAGTCTCAGGGATTGATCAAATCTCGTAAGTTCACACGAACTTCAACACAAGGATCTTACTGATCCTTAAAGAACATCAACACACTCACACAGATCTATACAAGAACGCGACAAAGATATTCAAGAAACAGCGGAAACACAACTTCAATAAACTAGGAACAGAAAAAAAACCCTAAAACCACGAACAATAATAGATCTATAGAGCACAGAGAAGAAAACACGTAGATAATTACCAGATACCAAGCTTATAGCCCCTCACGGCACTAGAAAATTGAAAAATAAGAGGTTACAGCCGCTTTACCAGAGCGGAGCCCTAGGAGAGGGTACTCCGACTTACCACCGTGTTTTCAAACGCAACGGCGAGCTGTCACCTGGCAGAGGACGGAAAAGGTGGCGGTTAGTGGCTCTGATACCACTGTTGCATATCAGCTCTGCCACCTCCTTGCATCTTTCTCCTGTATTTACCAGATGATTCAGCGATGGGATTTGAACTCGTATGGCTCAACATCAACTACACTTTTACAGACACTCCTCAGTTGCAGATCTACGCAGATCGAGCGACAATACAGGGGATATCACCAGTAGTTAGGCCACAAGAACAGAGCCTCCTCAAGCCCCAAATCCAAACCCGCAGATCTCTCACACAACCCAGTAATTACACCGAGATGGTGAAATTACTCTCACTAAGAGAAGAAGAAGAAACAAAGAAGGAGAAGGAGATGTATCACACAGAAGATGGATGGAAAGCACTCAGCTTACCAAGATCTTACAAAGAACTCTTTCTCTCTCTCTAAGAACTCTCTGGAAGCACATGAGATGAAAAACAGAATGGAATGAACAGTAACCGCTATTAGATATTAATAGGGTGGCTTAAGTGAGAGGATTAGGGCATAGGAGAAAGGGTCGAGCTACATCTGCATTGTTGGGCCACCCTACAGCTATTGGGCCTCACAAGTAATGGGCCTATAGATCAACAATTTCCATTAAAAGAACACAATGCTTATGTTTAGCTCTAATTTCGTGTCTTATGCAGAGTTAACATCCTGCCAGAGTCAAAGATTGATGCAAGAAAATGAAACATATTTGGTTACAACCTTTGATGCATAAGTATATTCGGACTTCAAGTTAAATTATGCTTGTCTATCTTTGCTTCTAATTTCTCCTATCTCGTTACGCCTCAATAATTTATGATTAATTGATTCTTGTTTTTGTCTGTATAGATAGATCTAGCCACATTAGGGAAAGGAGTTATGATTGTTTTTGGAGTTCTGGATGCTCATGTTCAAGGTGGAATGGTTGGAGACCTATTTTTCATGTGCCTTGAGTCATGCAGGTCTCATATTTCTTAAATTTTATTTCATTTTTGTTGTTTGATAAACTGTATTAGAATGTTATGTTTATGTTTCTTTGATAAATTGCAGTCAGTCTTCACATGTTTGTCTGCTTCTGGGGGCCTTACTTCAGCTTGGGGCTTGTAATAAAAGCAACTTTTGATAAAACTGATAATGCCTTGATTAATGTAATGTCACATTTCTGTCTCTACAACATAATCTCAAAATGTTGATGTTGCTATCTCACTAGTAATGTTATCTGTAGTGCGCAGTGTTGTTTCTTGCAATCTCAATATATTGAGTTGTAGGCACCTTCACAACTTTGGAAGAATCGTGTTTGTTCATCACTTCTAGCAGCTTTATACTTGTATTTTCTTTGTAATTAGCCATTTTTTTGAAATAGCTTGTTGGGATAGTGCTACTCCAAAAATTGATAAGGTGTTATGTATTACTTTCATTTTTTTTTTATCTATTGACCATTGTTTATTACTATGAATTTTTTACTTCAGAATTAATTCCATTTGAAATAATGGAATAGCCTCTTGCTAATTATATTTTAATGTGTTGTATGGTTATATTTATTTTTAATTCTATTTTTCTTTACTAGTCAAAATTATTTAACATATGACTTTAATAAAGAATGACAAAGATTTTTATTGTCCATATATATATATATATATTTATATATATATATTGCTTATGATATTACGATTTAAAGATAACAAATATTACCTAGGCTGCTAGACATAATATATATTTTCCCACAATTATTACTAATCATATTAATTATTATTATTCTAATATTAAATTATTAGAAATGATTAGTCACACATAATTATACCACATATAAATTTGACACGTGTTAATCATATATTACGTGCCACATCAGATGACATGTCAACATTATTGTAATGGTACAATATATTTAGGCACACATAATTTAATGAGTAGAAAAATTAATGAAATTCAACGATCAAATCACACCATTGGGAATGAAAATTACCCACGCAAGGATTAAAAAAATAAAATTAATGTCTTTACCTTTTACTCTGATAAAAAAAAACATAAAAAATAAGTCTTTACTTTTCACCATTACGCTAAAGGATATTAATGACTTTACATATATATTAATTTAAGAATTAATAACTTTAATTTACTAACATTAATATAATATCATTTATCCAATATAGGAGTATAATAAATATATAGAGGAACAAATTTAATTGACTTTCAACATTGGACAAATGGTCCTTGAAGCAAAACAAGACTATGGATTTTTATTCCCGATTTTTTTTTGGAGTAAAGAACAAGACAACAATTATTTCTATTATTTAATGACATTCCCGATGTTTTTTTTAACCTTTTTATTGTTTCGGGAAAAATGGAGAAATGGCTTCTTTTGTAATAATATGGATTTTGGGAAATATAAATTTTATATGATCTGAGATTGAAATAATTTTTTTCCGTGCAAGTAGGAGCTCCTAAAGAATATATATATATATATATATTATACTAAAATTTTAGAGAATAAAACTAGATTTCATAAACTTATGCCAAAAGAGGGTTGACTATAAATTTAACCTTCCTAATATTAGAAAAATAAAAAATAATCAAAGATCAAAATTGATGAAAATTGGGTCCATTTCAGCTGCTACACTTCTTTTAACGAATGCTTCCAAAGAATCATCATTTTCGAGGAGTGGTTAGGTTAAACCACCATGATTGTGGAATTTACTTTCAACAAAATTCAAAATTCTATTTTTTAAAAATACTCCTACTTTACACGTATCAGCATCGAATGGGTGGGTCCATAGTGTAATTTTCTCCCCCCCCCCCCAATATATGTCGCCAACCATCCCGCATTTTTCACCTTTTCGCCCAAATTTCTATTGACGCTGAAATCCAAAACCCTCGCCAACTAATTTACTGAAGATCAAAGAATGAAGTAGTCTCGTTCGATTGCATGCTCGAGGACATTACTACTGATTTTTTATTCGGTTTCACCAAAAAAAGACAGAAGGCTATATATGTTTAAATCTCTCGCCCCTCGAAACGCGGCCTCTTCCGCCGCCATTGCTCGCCATTTTACCTTCAATTAGCATGAAGCTCCTTCGCTCGCAGAACTCATAAGGTAAGTATTGTTGAAGCCGATTATAGTGTCGTACTCGTGTATTTCGTTGATCTCTTTCAATTAAAGATCTGAAATCTTAGATGAAATCTGAGAGTTTTAACTCTCTTAATTGAGTTGGAGATTTAGTGAATAGTAATTCAATTTAATTGTGCATAGTGTGAGGCTTGTGACATTTGCTAGTGAATTTGAGTAGTGCCCAATGACTGTAATTTAGACAGACTGCATGTGCTTCAAATGCTTGTTAGAGTTATGTGCAAAAGACATTGGCTTCATGTATTTGAGTCTATGCTTATCAGGATAGAACTCCCTTCCCAATTGGTGGTTAATTTGTCTATTACATTCTGCATTTCTGCAACAGAGTGGTTAGAAGTGGGTGAAAGTGAATATAGGAGTAAGTTTAGATTTAACCATGAGCAATAGTGAAGTGGATAAAACCTACATAGAGGAGCCATTCGTTTATAATGAGGTTTCATTTTCTTTAGAAGGTGTGAGAATTTTGTGGATTGCTCTTTATTATTTGGTTTTGGAGATTGTTGAAGCTTCAATTCTTGAATTTATAATGGGGATTTTTGGTTTACTTTTCTTGATTTTTTGTTTTTGTTTCTGTATCATGGCATTTGAGAAAGTTGTGGATTAGAATTCAAGAATGTGTTTTCTGAGTTAATTTCTTTGATATTCGATGTCCGAGTAAGAAAGTAGAAAATGGATATTGCTTCTAATGGAAATGAGATAGGAATAGAGACACAATACTTTCTAGACTTAATTGGCAAAATATCTGCTTACGCTGGGCTTACTTCAACTGATTTCTGGTTCTTTCTTACTGGTCTTGGATTTTCAGGGGTTCACTCATTGAAAAAGAGTCGGTTTCTAATGTATTTACAGAGGCTCAGGAGTCGCGTAGTGAGGTTACTACTGATGATATTGCAGAACATGGTTTGTCTCGTTGAACACTTGTGGCTTTTGTGTTCTCTATTTGTTTGTCATATTGTCATTTTTTGTTTTCATTTTTGTCTTATAAATTAGTGATGTTACTTTCGTTATTTTATATGCAGCCTTATTAATTTCTAAAGAACTAATTCTTACTTACTTTTGTTGCAAAGGTTATGATGAGAGTTCTTCAAACCTGAAGAGTGATGGCTTCCCACTGGAGGGTGGTGGTGAAGATGGTAAACAATTATTGATTATCCGATGATAAATTGAGATTTACACCAATTTTCTTGCCTAGAGTAGCCTTAAAATTCGTATTGTTCATTCTTAGGAAGTATGTTACCGATTGCTAAATACCAGTTGATATGTTAGGGCATTGACATTCATATGCTTTGAATTGTGTCAAGAACTTTTGGGCTCCTTACTTCAGGTGCAAAGCATTGGATGTGGTAACATATTCATCTTTTACTCGATAGGCTATAATAGTTTTGGGAAAGCTATGTAGATTGCATTTATTATAGGGTTTAGTTAAACAATTTTTAACATATTATTTTATATTGGCATTGTTCTTCTCTTGTCTTGCATTGATCTTGCAGCAGTTTCAACTATGGCGATGTTTCCACTAATAATTTCTTAAATATTAAGCATGCTTCACTGATGACCAATTGTGGGCCTGTTCATTGTTCATGCTTATATAATATATCTTCTTTTCTGGGGAATTTCACATTGAGTTCAGTATCAAGTCCTTTCCCAGACCCTGCTTCCATTAGGGTTTGCTTCTAGGTGTTGCCCATTTGCAATTCTATAATTACTGTTTTATCTTGAACTTGACATGTTTGCCTTTTGCATGAGCTTCTACATTTCCCGATATTTGTACCTTAGGTCCAAGCATAAATGGAGGTAGGTTTATAAAAAATACTCACTTTTGTTTCTCATATTATGAGACATTTTAACCCATAAATAATAGTTATAATTTTGTTCTCTGTTACTAGCTTACAATCTTGTGCTTATGATACAGGTCGAAACATCTGCCTTGATGATATAATTCATTTCACAGGGGGGCCTGTTTTTCTGATAATCGACAGGGATAACAACCATGCATTCAAGGCAGGTTTATTAAAACTTTGTATAGTGACTTCATGCCAAAGAATTTACTTAACAATGGACTCTGTGTCCGAGTGCAGGTTAATGCTCTAGAATCATCAGTGATATTTTGATATTCTGATTCTATAGAATGATTTTGTTTCAGAATACATACAAAAGCACTAAAAACATTCTCTCCACTGCCTTCTCCAAATGGGAGCGAATTCTCTGTTCTTCGATCAACTGATCTTGACCTGGTCTGGGCTCAACCGTCCCATGCTATGAAGCGTCCTATTACATGAATTTTGTTGTAGGTACACATTCTTATTATTGGTACAAATTAGTTTCCACTATTTAACATATGAACTGAAAAAGATGCTCCAGTTTACCATGAATACCCGTATTCATTTCCTCCATTTGTTCTTGCAGTTTCACCTCCAAAGCCTCACGCTTGGAGTGGCCCTCCTGCAATTTGTTGAGACGTGTTCCATCTGCCATGGCCAAGGAAGGATCGGAGTGCTCTGAATACCAACTGTTATGATTTCAGATGTTGCTCTATTTTTCCTTTGTTTTCCTTCACCTATGATTGCCACCTGATATGATGTTGTAGGGACTGGGGACTGGGGAGTTAGTTCATTGATGAGTAATGCATTAACTCTGAATGCTTTTCATTTTGGTAAATTCAGCAGTTGTTAGTTTAACTTGCTACTTGTCAGTGTTAGATGGGCAATCTTCATATAAGTTATGGTTATTAATGAAATTTTTTGTTCACTGCAATATTTGAATTGGATTGTTGCTGGAGACTAATATTTGAATATTTTATTATAATTATTCTTGTATGAAATAATAATAATAATAATAATAATATGAGAAATTGGATCTTCTATATGTGATAACTAATAATGTTATATATAACAATGATTTCTTCTTCCTTTTAAAAATAAAATAAAAATCAAACGGTGATTGCTCCTTTGAAAAGAAAAATAATATTTATATTTAAATTATATTTGTGGAAATAATGAAAAGGCCCATAAACCACGTAGCCCTAATTTTGGATCGTCTAGGAATAGGATATATATATATATATATATATATATATATATATATATATCTATCCGAGTGCAACAAAAACGCGCACAGAAGAGATTCTGTGGTGTTCTTCTCAATCTCAATTCTCAGGTAATCGTTATATATGATATACATACATACACCCTGTAATTTTCTTTGAATATATTTTGATAAAAATATTTTTCTTAAAATACGCGAGTTGCCTTGCAGATCTGCAATGGAAATCCCATGTGAGGCGGAGAAGAGATCTTCCAAGGAAATTGAGGCGGCGGCGATGGAAATTAAGGCGGCGGAGATGGAAATTGAGATGAAGAAACGTGGTGCGCCGTTCAAATACGGTCTGGTGGGTCCCTACCTTCGGAAGTTCGCCTTCGAAGATCGAGAACACGTTCCTGCTTCTGAGTATTACGACAATTCCGATTCCGACTCTGACTGCGAAGATCGTCCTGTGTGGGTTAAGTTGAGGGATCCTAATGCTCATGAGGTGGTTAAAAGATTCCTTCAACAAGTCCGGGAGAGCAACGTAAGCAATTCAATTCCCCCCATTTCATTCCCTAATTCATTACAACTGTTATTGCTTTGCCAGATTATTCAATCATTTTTTGTTATATTAAATTATTTCAATTGTTGTTCCCAATAATGTGATTGGAGATCTTCGTTCTTTTTAGAACTTTGACGGGTCATTAGTTTTATGGGTATGGATTATCTAATTGAATTACAATACAATTGGACTGCAGGGATATGATGTGGATTGCTTTCCCCCTCCTAAACTCTGGTCACCCTTTTTGCCAACAAAGCCCGACACTAAAGACGAACGTACTCGTAGTATTTTGATGCGAGCAATACATTTTGCAATTGGCAAAATCAATGCTGAGACTGTAAGCTACTACTTCTCCTTTATTGTGTGTTATGTTTTAGCTGTATATGTTACTATTGTTGTTTGGGATGATAATAGCATGTTTTGTTTTCTCTGTGCATATTTTTATTATGCTGCTTAATGATCCATCCTACAGGGCAAAAATTATGAGTTTGTGAAAGTTGAGAATGCTGTTTTTACTAGGACCTCTTTGTTCCTCTTGACATTTACGGTTAAGGACTGTGTTGATTCTTCCCTCGAAACTCTTCGAGCCATGGTGCTTATACCTTATAGTGACAAAGAAGAGTACACACTTGAGGAGTGGATGTATAAACCTCTCCCAGCCACAGCTACAGGTAGTTAATCTAACATAAAAGGAAATGAAATGTTTCTATTGTTTATCTAACTGATACCCTCTTCTTGATCCAGAAAAACTGAGAGAAGCTATGGATCCAGAGAAAAAGAAGGCAAAAGTTTGTGAGAGCACCAATCTTGGCAGTCTAAACAGAGAAATTGTGGAGAAGATATTTTCTTTTCTTGATGACAAATCTGCCACCAATCTATCAGTAACGTGCAAAAGTTGTTTGTCTGCACGGCCTTCGTCAAAAAAACCCTGCGTTTAGTCTTTTGTGGGAATCCCAAATTGCTGCAGGTTTGTAAAGTTGGTTTAGCATTATTAAGAAAACTCAGACTTAATTTGCTGCGTTTAGTCTTTTGTGGGAATCCAAATTGCTGCAGGTTTGTAAAGTTGGTTTAGCATTATTAAGAAAACTCGGGACTTAATTTGCTTGTTTTGCGAAGTTGTTGACTTGTGCAAGAATTGGTATGTAGCACTTGTTTAATCTACAATGATCTGTGTATATATAATTATGGTTTTATCTCCCAATTGAAATCTTCTCTCAATTTTCTTCTTGTATGTATATATGCTTTAATTCTCAGCTCCAAATTTGTGTTTTATTTTCAATGTTAGTGATATGATATCGACCTAAATTCAATTTGAATGTGTATTGAAGATTTTTTTTTTTTTTTTTAATTTTATTTTACTACTGTTGCTCCTGCTTGTATATGCGCTTTTATTTCCAGATCCCAACTAGAAAGATTATATACCATTCATCGTTTTCTCGTATTTGGATATCCATTGTTTTTTTTAATTGAGAAAAGATAGGCTTTAGCATAAAAAAATCAATATATATTAAATAAAATTGATGTTATATAATGTTATATTTTTATTTTACAAAGTGTATTTCAAATGTAAAGTTTAATTGATTGTTATATATATATATATATATATATATATATATATATATTCCTTTTTGAGGGACATCTTATATCATAATGTGTCATTAAAAGCCTATTTCATTCGGTAGAGTTTTCTTCACACATTTATTCATTTGTTATAATATAAATTTTAGTATAAAAACATATACATCAGTGGATTAATTATCAAATAAATCACCACATTTTTATTATATTCTAAATTAGACTTCACATTTAAAGTTAGTCAATTATAACATTACTTTTTAATTAGAATGAAATTAAACATTCTTAATTTTCTAGCCAATTAAGAATGATGTGTGTGGTCTATAAACTTGTCAGCAGCTATGTCAGCACACAATGTCGTTTTTGTTATTTCAACGGCTACCAATGTGATTTATAGATCAGACATTGCACGATGTACTTAAGTGACAATTATAAAAGTTAAAGATGTTTAATCTCATTCAAATCAAAATGTGATATTGTAATTGACTATGTTCAAATATGGTATCTATTTAATTTGTAAAAAAATGAAAATGTGATGATATATTCAGTAATTAACCCTAAATCTTACGAGCTTAAAGATTTATTTGATTTGACTCGATAGCATGTAAGAGTTTTTAATTGGGCTCGTACGAAGATACAGTTGGAATTTTGTTTTAAGACTTTGGGCTCGATATCATGTCAACAAGTTCACCTAGCTCGACTGATATTAATAATGCCCCAAGCAATATATATCTTCCAATTCCATTCAAAATAGATAACAAACATAACACACTTGATTTGTTTAGACTAAATCACGTTAATTAAGTCGAGAAACAAACTACAGATAAGAGAGAGAGATTCAGAAATGAGTTTTGGTTAATTAAGTCGAGAACTAAACTACGCAATAGCTCTGAAAGTTGGTTATTCAGAACAACAAACAGTAGACTAGGCACTTAAAACTAAAGTAGATCGACACCACACATGCATCTAAATCGGTCGATGATCTTAATTTAACTCCACACGCCTAGTCTCGGTGCCTTTGGGGAAGTAGGGCCATCGAATTAGGTTCCTACGCACCTTTATATATCCGTTATGGCCCCAATCCGGACCATACGAGTTTTGACATATATAGTAGTGATCGGCTCCATCAATGTCACCATACCCTACAAGAGTCACGGCATGGTAAGGGATCTTACCAACTCCTATCACTGCCAAGTCTTCTTCAGTAGGCCCTTGGTACACCTCATCCTGAAGAGAGAAAAGGCAAAAAGAAAATAAAAAATAATTATAATGAAAAACAAATTAAAAATAGTATTTGCATTGTTTTAATACTTACACGATGACTCCAGTGCCTAAAACTCCACACACATGGAACACAACCAGTAAGTGGCTTCTCATGCAAGTGTTTGAGAATCAAACCATGATCGCGGATCTTCTCATAATCTCCAATGAAAATTTTAAGATCCTACGAGAAAAGAATCCAAATATTCAAATATTAGACCATGAGAGAAAAAATTGTTAATTATAAAAAATAATTTTACTCACAGGATCTATCTCTGGCCTCCTAAAAGTCTGAACCCGACCAACAAATGGATACTGTGTTTGGGAGTACAACCCAAATTTCTTTACATATTGAAATGCACGATAAAAGGTGTTAGGCAATCCCTTTTCGGGCACAATTCCGTCAAAGTCTTTGGGAGGATACTCTATGTGCAAACAGTCCATGAGCTCTTGAACAGAGCCCTCTAAAGGAGGTTCCTTACGTTGCAAAAACTGATCGGCATACATTGTAGCGGTCACTGGGTATGCATAACAGATATCTGCAAGAATTGGTACGTAATAAATACATACGAAATATCTTGATATTGTTATGAATATGGTAATTAACAGAGGAGAGGAGCTGTTTGTTGAGAGTGGAATTGAAGAAGAAGAGGGATTTGGGGAAGAAATCACAGCCAAAGAGAAAGTGAAAGCCAAGACTCAATTTTTACAGCAGATTTGAGCATCGGTATAGGAGGATAAATAAACCTTAATTATTTAAGGTTGTCATCCTTGGGCCAAGTGTAATGGGATTAGGTTCTTAGTTATTTTATTTGCAAGCTAAGTAATTTAATTTGGTTTTTCCTAAGTGGACGTTGGTGGTCCCAAAAGTGTACTTAAATAGCCGCAGCATTGTTGGATGAGTATGAAGAAATTAACCTAAATTCTCCCTATTTCTGCTTCTATTCCTCCTCCTATTTTTTGTCTGAATCTTCTCCCATTTCTAACATCAAAAATTCATAAAGATCCCAACTTTATCATTAATCCAGTCAATACAGCATCATTCTGTACAAGATCTACAAGTCTTGGAAAATAAAGGCTAAAATTACAAAAGAAATCATAAAAAATATGTCTGAAATATTCGGTATCACAATAGATATACTTTTTTCTTATATAAAGTAATGTAATATAGAATCAAAACATGTTGAAAGTATAGTCGGTTGTTAATGTGATCATGTTATTTATTTATTTATAAATACATTCATAATAGTTTAGTAGGTGTTTAGACTGAATTTAATTTTTCTAACATGCGTGATCTTTAACTACCTTTATATATATTGAAGACAGTTCCTACTCCTGGTAATAAATACATTAAAATAAAATATTATTTGCAAAGTCCATCATTATTCATTAAATACTTATGAATTTATTTTTTCTAACATGCATATGATCTTTAACTACCTTCATATATGTTGAAGACAGTTTCTACTCCTGGTAATAAATACATGAAAATAAAATATTATTTGCAAAGTCCATCATTATTCATTAAATATTCCTGGTAGTAAATACATTAAAATAAAATATTATTTGCAAAGTCCATCATTATTCACAGTGTGTTTTACCAGGAGAAGGAACTGACTTTAATTATTTATTTATTTATAAATACATTCGTAATAGTTTAGGAGGTGTTTAGACTGAATTTATTTTTTTATTTCTAACATGCATGATCTTTAACTACCTTCATATATATTGAAGACAGTTCTTAGTTCTTACTCCTGGTAATAAATACATTAAAATAAAACATTATTTGTAAAGTTCATCATTATTCATTAATCACTCCTGGTAATAAATACATGAAAATAAAATATTATTTGCAAAGTGCATCATTATTCATTAAATAAAACACACTGTGACATGCCTGTGGCGCCTTGATCCCGTACCGGCAGAATTGAATCCGGCTCAGCTATGATCCAGCAAAAGTCAGCCTAACCAAAAAATAAAAATACAAAAAATTTAGGAATTATTGATTGAAAAAAAAAGGATAAATTAAGAATATATATGTATATATACACACATTTATATATGTATATATTCTTACATTGGTGAAGAAAGGATCCTCCAAGTTTGACATTTCTCCCGCAACAACTCTAATCTGCAAAAATTACGTACGTACCATGAGAAAACATGATATCTATCCCAAAAAATCACAAGAAGGCAAGAACAGTAAGAAGTTTCGAAAAAAAAAATGTGTTGTGGTCGAAAATAGGAAGGCATTATGTGGGCGCCATGAGAGAGAGGAGACGAACGGCCGTCATGAGAGAGGGGACGAGCCGCCATGAGAGAAGAGACGAACGGCTGCCATGAGAGAGAGGAGATGCAGAGGGAGAGTGAAGAGAGAACGGCTGCCATGAGAGTGAGGAGATGCAGAGGGAGAGTGAAGAGAGAGAACGGCTGCCATGAGAGTGAGGAGATGCAGAGGGAGAGTGAAGAGAGAGAACGGCTGCCATGAGAGTGAGGAGATGCATGCAGAGGGAGAGTGAAGAGAGAGAATACCTGGTTTTTCTTGATTTCTTGATTTCTTCCTTCTGATTGAGGAAGTAAGTTAGTATATAAAGGAATTATATCAAATATTATACTTGCCGCCTATTTATCATTTAATTTTCAATTTTTAGTGAATTATTTTTTGAAGAAATAAATACTAAAATGTTATAATAAATCTAATTGGGTAGGATGAATCTAATTTTTAAAAAATATATAACTTAAAATCGAATTATTGAACCCTAAAATAAAAGTGAATTAATTTAGTTTTTTTGAAATCCGACGACTCCCACAATGCACTCGCCCGACGCTAATGCGTGGGCTCGTGCATTGTGCTCAACGATTAATTTAATTTTTTTCAAAACAAATTTAGACGGCAATTAAAAAATAAAAATCTAATTTTAAAATAAATATGTACCCTAAAATCAAATTAGTGACTCCTAAAATAAAAGTGAATTGATTTAGTTTTTTTAAATCCGAGGGCTCGCACAATGCACTCACCCGACGCTAACGCGTGGGCTCGTGCATTGTGCTCGACGATTAATTTTTCCAACTTAAAAATAACCATAATTGAGATTAATAAAAGTTATAAAAAAAACCTAAAAAACACAAAATAAACCCCTAAAAAAACTAAAAAAAAACCCCTAAAAAATCATGAACCCTAATTAAAATACACACCTATGTCATTTGCATATTAGGATGCGAAAAAAAAATCGTGAACATAATTAAAATTGAAGAAAAACTAATAATTTTGATATGTTTGATATTTTTTTGAGTTGCATTAAAACTTTTTTTACCCTATAACTGTACGCTTAATTACCAGTGAGGCATTTAGTAAATGGTTGGTGAAGCATGCAGTCATTATAAATTGTGAAAGAGTCTGCAACTCTAGCAAATTTCTGAAGAAAAAAGATCTCATACAATTACATCTAATCTGCCACAATAGTCACTTCACTTCTTTTTCATGTTTGAAGCTATGGACAGTTGTTTTCTCTTTTTGAATCAGATATTAATTTCCAGAGAAAATAACTATTTAGAGTAATAAATCATTTCGTAACAGTAAATTACACTGTTACCGTGGCATATACTTATTGTGTTTGCAAGAAATCCCATGCATATATATATATATATATATATGTAGTAGCAACTGTAGCATTAATTATTACTATATATGGTTAAAAGTTGAAATAATCACAAAATTGGCATATTAAATATCAGGCCATGCATCAGTTTGATTCCGAAAATGTGCAAATTGAACAGAGAGGCCTTTTTTGTAAAAAGTTTGTCCATATGCTAAGAGCATCCCATTGGTTGTATTTTTAGGTACGAAATATGATTTTTGTACCGATTTTTGGTACAAACTATGTAGTGGGTAATTAAAAAAAATTAAAATGGAATTTTTTTGGTACAAACCATTTTAGGTCTTGTCATTTTATAAAAATTTTCTTATTTTTCTTTTACTTTTTTTTTTTTTGCTAAACTTTTCTTCCTTTTTCTCTTTTGAGAAATTTCGTTTCTATTTTTCTTCATCAAAAAAATGCAATTCTTTCTTTTATTGTTTTTTTAATCTCTTCATCTATTTTTTTAATTTTTCGTTAGCCTTTCCTTCTACAGTTTTATATCGTATATCATTTTTTATCTACTAATTTAATATCATATTATGTGGGTTTTAAAAATTAAATAAAAAATTAAGAAGAAATAAAAGGAAAAAAGGAAAAAAAAAACTATTCGTATTTATATTCATTTAAAAATTGCAACAATAATATGTTTGGAAATAAAAATTAAATTGTAACAATAAATACGATGTACATGTCTCCCAACACCCAATAAATTAGAAAATTAATAAATGGCCGAAGATCACAAAAATAGATGCGATAATAGAAGAAATAAAATGAAAAAAAAAAAAAAGAGGAAAAAATGTCATGGGTGGAGCAGGATTCAAACCTTAGTGCAAAAGGCACGCATAACTTCATGCAAGCCTACACCACCAATATCCCAATTAACTCCACACATTCAAAATGTTGTTGACACAAATATTATTTTAACACAAATACTTGCACGCATAAGGTATATATAAACCTCATTTTAGACAGATCATCCAAATTCGCAGGTAAAAAAAAAAAAACACACACACACACACACAAAACAAAATTAGTATCAACAGTAAAATATTATAAAAGTTTATGCATCAAAATTATTAATGGGCTTTTTAAAAGGTTCATAAATTTCTCAAATCGAAATATCAATAATAAATTATTAATGAATTAGAATAATATATGAAGATTCAGTTCAAGAATAAAAATAATATATGTTTAAATAGTTAGAATAATATAATTACTTATGTAATAATAATAATAATAATAATAATAATAATAATAATAATAATAATAATAATAATAATAATAATAATAATAATAATAATAATAATAATAATAATATGGTTTAATTGTCTAGAATTGTGTTGCATATTTTTATTCAGAGCTATCTTTATAAAATAGAATACAACTTCATAGAATTGTATCAAATATATCACATTTTTAAAATCTAAAAAGTGGAAATGTTTGTTTTTTTTTTTCCGAGAGAAGAACATGTTTACTTATTAAGTAACAAAAATAATTTGATTGGAGTCCCCTCAAGCTTGTTCAAATAAATAAATAATAGTTGGAAATGAAGCCCACTTAATTATTTATTGCTAATTAATTAAAAGAAAAATACTTTGTTACTTGTAAATTTTGCTATGTATATCTCAAAGTAAGCAACTCATGAAATTGCGAAGAGAGTAAATCAATTCACCATACTAATGCAAGTGTTGTTATTAAAGTGGTATTTCACCCAGAATTATGATGATCTTGTGTAGTGTAATTACTGAAATTTCTCAACTTCAATCTGAATAGACAGAATCCTCATCACGCATTATTACTTTTTTAGCAAGATAATTTTTCAGGGTCAAAACTCAACATAGATTGGCAATCATCTTCGCCGTTGGTTTGGACCGACGGTATCTTTCGGGTTTGTGAGGAGCACGTGGTTGTTTTCATTGAACAAATTCAACGAACAAATCAAGTGTCATGTTTTGTTATCTATTTTGAATGGAATTGGATGATATATATTGCTTTGGGCATGCATTATTAATATCGGTCGAGCTAGGTGAACTTGTTGACATGATATCGAGTCCAAATTCTTAAAATAAAATTCCAACCGTAACTTTGTACGAGCCTAATTAAAAATTCTTACATGTTATTGAGTCATATCAAATAAAATCTTTAAGCTCGTGAGATTTAGGGTTAATTGCCGAATAAATCATCACATTTTCATTTTTTTTTACAAATTAGCTAGATACCATATTTAAACATAGTCAATTATAATATCATGTTTTAATTTGAATGAGAGTAAACATCTCCAATTATTTAATTCATGTCCACTTAAATACAACGTGCAATGTTTGATCTATAAACCACGTTGGTAGCCATATTAGCAGACGTGTAATGAACGACATCGATTTTTGTTATTTTTTCAATATCTTTTCTCTTTTAGAAACAAAAAATGATATAAAAATCAAATTTCTCAACAAAAAAATGAAAAATAATAAAAATGACATTGTGTAGTGACATGTTTGCCGACGAGTTTATAGCCGCACACATCATTCTTAATTGGCCAGAAAATTAGGAATGTTTAATTTCATTCAAGTTAAAAAGTAATGTTGTAATTAACTAGGTCTAAATGTGGAATCTAGTTTAGAAAATGATGAAAACGTGGTGATTTATTTGATAATTAATCCTCAGATTTATATGTTTTTATACTGAAATTTCTATTATAATAAATGAATAAATGTATGAAGAAAACTCTACCGAGTAAAATAAGCTCTTAATTTGAAACATTATGATATGATATGTCCCTCAAAAAGAAATTATAATATAAGATGAATATATATAACCATAAATAATATGTCAATTAAACTTTACATTTGAAAAATACACTATATATATATATATATATCCTATTGATTCCTAGACGATCTAAAATTAGGGCTACGTGGCTTATGGGCTTTTCATTATTTCCACAAATATAATTTAAATATAAATATTAATTTTCTTTTCAAAAGAGCAATGACAGTTTGATTTTTATTTTATTTTTGAAAGGAAGAAGTAATCATTGTTATAACATTATTAGTTATTACATATAAAAGATCCAATTTCTCATATTGTTATAACAATATTATTAGTTATTAGTCATAATCAGAACAAATGTAGGAAAGGAGTACAAATATTCTTTTTCTGAATATCTGTACAGTTGTTTTAATTTCTATTTCTGAATGAGATATTAATTCCAGAACAATAACTATTTAGAGTAATATATCATTTCGAAAGAGTAGATTACGTTGTTTCCCTAGAATACGTATACATCAGTGTATATGCAATTAGAAATCCCATGTATACGTAAAACATTAAAAGAATTTCGTCTCGAAATTCACTTACCTGTCAACGGTAAATTAGGATACCACTTCATGATTTCATCTGCTGTATCTCATGTAATTTCATCTTTCCTATGTCGGCTCTATTGAACTTTCACTAACATTAATTCCTTGTTTCGTAATCTGTGAATTTTGTGATCAATATTGTCCCCAGTACCCTCTTGATAAGTAAGGTCTAAATTTATTTCTATGTCTTCCACATGAGCTCGTCCCTTAAGCCCATATTCGGAGTTCAAATATCTATACAATTTTTTATGTTTCACTTTTTTTTTTAAAGAAGATGTGATCTCTAGTGCATCGGATGTACATAAAATCATATATCAAGCGAAAAAAGTGTCACTTCACGTTTATTATAATTTAAATTACTGCTGAAAAACAAAAAGGTGCATGCGTGGTAGCAATTTTGTAATTATACTAATTCTATTAGATTAAAAAAAGTATCACTTTCAATATTAAAAAGTATCACTATCATAAATTTCCACCTGACTGGAGCAGTTTAGTACAACGGGTGTACTCAAGTTTTTACCTTAAACGAAAATTTTAAAAACCTAGTCAAAAATATCAAGACAAGTCCTTTGACCATATGAACGACCATTTTCGAGACAAGTAAAAAATTAGTATTTTTAAAAAATACATGACGAATAAGATATTCTTGAAATTAAGGATCTAAGGATCCTCAAAACCCTAGCATCTCATTTTTAGATTTTAAAGGTGTGTGAAACTATTTTAGATCTACTCTCTCAAAATCAAAGCCCTCGATGTGAGGATCACGAATATATATGTGATCTTCTGGTTTGGAGTTCATCGGAACAGTGTGGATTAGGTCGAGAATAGTTGCGGTCACAGTAGTCAATGTCATTTCCTTAGATATATCCATGAATTTTCAAAAAAATTGTCCAATTTTCTGATATTATCATTTTTGATCATTTTTCAAAATAAAATTGTCCAATTTTATTTCCGTAAGTTTATGATTTTCGAACTTGGTCCCACGATTTTAAGGCTAAAAGTAGGACCAAAATCAAAATATACTCAATACAAAACCAAAAATAATAGTATCATGATGAAAAGTGAATTGATGCATGCCCTATGGGAGCAAAATCGAAATTTAAACTCTCAAAACTCACAATTAAGACTTTCATCAAAACTAGGGCTGGCAAAAAATACCGTCATATCGGAATACCGTCCATATCGTACCGGAAAAATACCGAAGATACCGATATTTATGGTATACCGGTTTTTTGGTAAGGTATGATACCTTACCGGAATTTTACGGTAAGGTAACGGTATGGATTTTTAAAAATTAAGGTATACCGGTGTATACCGCAAGTTCGGTATACCGTCATATATCGGTATATACCGTCATACCATACCATGGTATATGCCGAAATAAAGGTATATACCGATGTGCCGGTATATACCATCATACCGTACCACAGTATATGTTGAATTGAAGGTATATACCGTTATACCGTTATATACCTTCACTTCGGCATATATCATGGTACGGTATGACGGTATATATCGGTACATACCGTGCTTCAAATTTAATATATATAATACAATATTTAATAAATTTATCATAAAAATTACGTTTTGATATTTAATTTAATACCTAAATTATAACTAAAATTGAATTATTTAAAATTAAATGTAATAAATAATGATCTATTTTTTCGATCAATAAAATTAAAAGTTAAAATGAATTATCAATAAAATTAAAAATATAATGATGTATACGTAAATTATAAGATGTAAAATTATTTCAATGGAATAAAAGATAAATTAAATTATATAATGTATAATAATCTTTTATTCTTCTTAAATTTTTAAAACTAAAAGTTAACAAGAATGATTGAAATGATTAAAAGAAAATGAGATAAATGAGATATATTATATAAAAATATAATACGTAGTTTGTTCATCGTAAAAGTTCATAAACATATAATATTTAATATAATTTAATAATTAAATTATAACTGAAAATCAAATAATGTGAAATCACACGTAATAAATAATAATTATATTATTTTCAATTTTTAAAGTATAAGTTATGATGAATGATCTAAACATTTTAAAGAAAATGAGTTATATTATTCAATAATATAATATTTAGGCCTTAATATGTTTATTATGAAAGTTTTGAAAATTATTAAATTTTAAATAATTTAATACTTAAATTAGAACTACAAATTCATCAATTTGAAAACAAATGTTATTGATAATCTTTTATAATTTTTTAAACTTTAGACTAAAAGTTATGATGAACAGTAAAGAAAAATATACTAAAATGAAATATTATATCCAATATTATAATATTTAGTATGCTCATAATAAAAGTTTAGAAAAATATTATATTTCATATAATTTAATACAAAACTCCTAACTAAAAAATTGAACAATGTGAAATCAGATGTAATAAATAATAATGTTATATTTTTCTTTATTCTTTAGACTAAAAGTTATGATGAATTATAAAAAAAAAATGAAATAAAATGATATATGATATAGAATGCTATAATTCCATCATAAACATTTAGTAAAATATTATATTTCATATAATTAATACAAAACTCCTAACTAAAAATTGAACAATATGAAATCTAATGTAATAAATATATTCTTATATTCTTCTTTAATTTTTAGACTAAAAATTATGATGAATTATTGAGAAAATTAAAATTAAGTGTAATATTGAAGTGTATTATTCAATCTATTTATGTTTTTATAAATGAAGTGTATTATTGATTAATGTTTCTTTATGCATGTATTTTCTTAATAAATATTTTTTAGTATAACGATAATTTCGATATACCGTGAAATGTCGGTATGATATAGACCGAAATATTGATACAATAAGGTATACCGAAGTAAGGTATACCGAAATAAAGGTATGGTAAAGGTATGCATTATGTGTCATACCGAACTAAGGTATACCGAAGGTAAAGGTACGACAACGGTATGATTTTTGTCATACCGTAAGCTAAGGTAAGGTATAAGGTATGACAAAAAAAGTAAGGTATGCCGTACTTTGACACCCCTAATCAAAACAATCTCAATTCACAACAAAACTCTCTTAGAAAAATTCCTTATTCTTAAAGTAAAAAAAGAGTTCTATAATTTTTTTCAGTAGATACTGAATACTTTTAGTTCGGATTTCACCATCACCGTGAGCTATGTGTGAGGCTATCACATATAATTTTTCGAATATGGTTTAATCGTTTTTTTTTTGTGGTTTGCATGCTAGTTATTGCAAAGGAATGAAATTTAATTTACAGTAACGGGTTACTATCGATATAAAAAAAATGATCAAGGTCTATGATCATTAATTAGAAATTAGAATAACCAAATAAGTAAATAATCAAGAAACTAAAACTAAAATTTGACCATTTCTTGTAAGGGATAAAAAAATGTCAAGTTTTAGGTGAAGATTTATTAGATAAAAAATAGCAGCGGATAAAGACTGATTCTTCACCAGAACAATGATGTCTGCAAATAATATTTATACTAATTCTATAACATAAAATAGCTGATTAATTCTTTTTTAGGAATAATTTGTATAGTGGTCTAAAAATCTAAAAATTTCTAAAAATACTAAAAAGAACCCTAAAAAATCATAAACCCTAAAAAATCCTAAGCTCCTAAACTCTAAACATTAAATGGAATGGAAAAAATCACATTTAGAACTAAATAAATCCGTAAAGGATAAATACCAGACCCGTTACCTTTTAAAGATCAGGTGATACTTTTAGAATTTTGATTGATACTTTTTAGTGTCAAATTTAATACTGCTTTTAACGATTTTTGGTTTTTGAGGCTTCAGCTAGTCAACACGGGTTGATCCACATTCACTCGTGTCAAAAAGGGTTAACCCGCAAATTTGAATCGCCCATTTGAAATAAGCTTATTTGCACCTAGTGCATAGAAGTTTTTGCCTATATTTTTTAATTTACGAGTCGTCTTACTTTCATTTTCAGCAATTCTTATTTATTTTCTTTTACGGTTTTTCATATGCTAAACAAAGAGCGGTGCATATAACAAATTAGAATATATATACACATATATATATATATATGTATGTATATAAATTAGAATTTGACAGTTTCTATAGCATTGACCGCACCATGTCTTAGTCAGGTAAAGAAGAAGTACTAATTAATTAGGTGCATGCACAAGCAACTATATATAATTATTAAATGGCCAATTCAAACATATGTTCACATAATTTATTAAAATTTAAAAAGAGTCGACTAATTCAAGTGGATACAACTATAAATAGGCATATGCTTTATCTGTTTTGTAACTCATCTCCTACACAACCAAAACTAGCAATTCAAATCATATTACAGCAAAAGAAATATAATGGCGATTCGGTTGCTTTTAACTATAACTACTATTCTCGCATTGGCTTCTTCGTTAGCTTATGCTTCCGATCCAAGTCCTCTTCAAGATTTCTGCGTTGCAGTTAACGATTCCCGGGCTTCAGGTACTTAGGTTCATCGTCAAATATAACATGAAATATTGCAAAATTGTACGTTCTTTTATTTTTCAAACTTTTGAACTGATGCTTACTCCATATATATATGCTACATGCAGTATTTGTGAATGGGAAGATATGCAAGGATCCGAAAATGGTGACAGCTGACGATTTCTTCTTTTCGGGCCTAAACAAGCCTGGAAATACATCAAATCCAGTTGGATCGAAAGTGACTCCAGTGAATGTTAACCAATTACCGGGGCTCAACACTCTGGGAATTTCATTAGTTCGTATTGACTACGCCCCGTACGGGCAGAACCCGCCTCACACCCACCCTCGTGCAACTGAGATTCTTGTTGTGGTGGAAGGCACTCTCTACGTTGGGTTCGTGACTTCAAATCCTGCAAACCCTAACGAGAAAAACAAGCTCTTCACCAAAACATTGTATCCAGGAGATGTGTTTGTGTTCCCAGAAGGGCTCATCCACTTCCAGTTCAACACGGGGAAGACGAACGCCGTTGCATTCGCTGGTCTGAGCAGCCAGAATCCAGGAGTGATCACAATTGCAAATGCTGTTTTTGGTTCCAATCCTCCGATTTCGGTTGATGTTCTCAGCAGAGCATTCCAAGTTGATGCCAAAGTTGTCAAATATCTGCAGGGGCAGTTCTGGATGGACAATAACTAAGATATGTAGCAATTGGAGATGGATTAGTAGTGTGTTTAATTATTATTCATGATTATTCCTTATGTTTCAGGAGGAAATTTATCAATAAGTTCCCAATATTTTGGTTATGTACTTGAGTTGCTTTTTTAATTTCCATCATATCAATAAATTTGTAAAAAAAATCAAGTCTTTGTCCTCTTTAAAGACTTATGGTTCGTTTTGCTAACTCCCACCAGTAGTCAGCATCATCTGTGAGTTGAAAAACAGCATTGGTAATCCTCTCCTCATCAGTGCAAGCCACGAAGTCAAAAATTTGATCTAGAGCATTGGAGGATTATGCTTCATAAATACAACATGATGTAACAGAATATATGTAGAAAGCGGAAAATTCTATGCTACCTTAGGGTAGTACCCTTAAGTATCACAATAGACCTAATGTGATATCTTCACGTGTCACAATAAACCTAGAAAGCAAGGTTTAACATTTAAATCCAGGCTCGTACAATCATCAGATTCTCTCCTTGGGGTCATGCTATTAGACCTTGTTTTCTAATATATTCTGATTCGAGTGTTGTATTGTATTCATATATGATATGAATGAGGCTTGAATGTAAAAAGTCTTGTTAAAGACATCTCTTTTACATATGAATTTTTCTATATGAATGTGAATGTTTTATCTTCTGTTGAAAGCCCTCACAAGAAGGATAAGATGCATTACCTCTACACGAAAATATATATACAAGTGATAAATTGTTATGTTAACTATTACTATGTGTAGGAGGAGGAACACGGTGCGATATCGACATGACTGCCATCTATCAAGATGTTTCTAAGAAGAAACACGTTTTTATCTTAGGATGTCGTTAGAGTAGTAGTAGTTGTACCTAATGGATCCAGAATGCAACCTTTCAACTTGATAATGAGAGTGTCATTTCTCAAGGAGTTGATGAGATGCGGACTCAGATGCAGGAGATCGAGTTTCCAGATACAGGAGGAGCAATAGTTGCGGGAGCAGATGGAGACAGGGGCGGAACTGGGGGAGCCAAGGGGTGCCTTGGCCCCTCCAACCCCAAAAAAACAAAGAAAATACATGTAAATTTTTTTAAAAATAAAAAAAAAATATATGGAAATATTAGTGTAGAATAATTCGGCCGCCGATGAAAATTTTTTGGTTCCACCCCTGGATGGAGATGGAGTGACAGATGCAACTGGAGTTGTGAACTCGGATGCAACGAGACATGCAGCACTAGATGGAGGAGTAGCATAAGGTCATATGTGTGCTAGGTTCGGCTCCAAACGATCTCCACCTCCCTCTGATTGTTGTATTTGAAAGTTACTACTATATACATTCACGTTTTATTTGATATTATGAATCATATTTATTTGAATTTTATGATATTTCATTGTTTTCTTAATTATCATATTTTTATGGGTTTTAATTAGATAATATTTTATTACCACACAATTTAATAAAAAATATATAAAAATTTGCGACAGAATAATGACGGAATTTTTAGTCGGAGTCTTGTGTACTAGGGATAGAATAACAACGGATTCCATGGCGGATTCAGCCAATCTCACAACGGACTAGAGACGAAACGGGTCTCCAGAACATTCGAAGGTACGCCGTTGCTATTAAGATGGACTGCCAACCGGCGACTACGGATTGGCAACAGACTATTCTATCGTTTTATCCAGCGACAAATTTAAAATATGTTGCTAGTGTCCTTTACGATGAATGAAACGGAACCAATTTGTCATTACTTATATTTATTGATAGAAAATCTTTATGTAGTGACGGAAAATCCGTTGCTAAATTCTAAATTTTAAATTCCAGCGCAATTTCAGTGAAAATTCTATTCCATCGAATTTTTTCCGTTGGAATATGATTCCAACACATCAATTCCATTTTTTTTTTTTTCGCTGAAGCACAATTCTGGAATAATCTCGATTTTTTCTATGTAGAAAAAATTATTCCTGGAATTGTTTAGCTTATTTTATTAAAAAAAACCCTCCCCACCCAGCCCAAGAACCATCTCCCAACCAAGGAAAGCCGGCCAAAAATCCCCCTCCTCCTTGGGCTACTCCCGAGTTCGAAACTCAGGATCTCTCATATATGTGCGCAAGCTCTTGCCGCTTGCACTAAGTGATGAATTCATTAATTATACTATATATTTTATATTTATTATATATTATGTCATTATGTGTGTATCTTATATACTATGTATTATCGTATAATCTATGATTTATAAAATTTTAATATTACATTCATTAGATTAATTTATGCAAGTTCAAATGATATATTATTCTTTATAACATTAAATTTATATACAGATGTAACAATATATAATTATAACTCATAACTTGCATTATCTTAAAATTCGATTTGCTATTAGCTTAAGAAACTTTAACTGATTATTTGTGTATATTATATATTATAGTAAACTATAATACCAAATTAAATTACTTAAAACTCAAAATGTAGGAGAGACAATTGTATTGTCATTAGATATTAAAGAAAACTTATTATGAGTGTTGAAAATTTATAAAATAATATTTGTGTAACAATGAATTATTAATCTTACGATTTGTAACTTAAAAATTTCATAACTCGCTACAATACATAGTTTTCAACTTTAAAAATACATTATCTATATTAGTTATATAAAACTTTAAATGATTGATTGTGCATATTACATATATATTAAATAAACTATATATGTGCACTAAATTAACTTAATCAAACTCTAAATTTAGAAGATTGTTATATTATGATTATAGATTGAACAAAACTTATTATTACTGTAGAACAATTATAAAATAATATTGCATCGGCATAAAATTTAATTACTTATAAAATTTGATGATTTTTAACTTCAAAAATATTATAACTCAATTACAATATATAATTTCTAACCATAATATTAAATTTAATATATTACTTTTATAAATTTTACTTGATTAATTATTTTATAAGTTCTAAAAGAACAAGATCCAATTATTAGGTAAAACTCGATTTCATCTTCTATTATCAAGACTAAAGTACATTTTAATATTTTATTTTGTAATGTATTATTTATATGAATTTATATTGATTAATAATATACACTAAAAAATAAAAAAATAATGAAATTTCAAATTTTCAAGCCGAAAAATAATGCTTGAATTTTGTTTACAAATAATAAATTAAATAAATTTAATTAAAAAATAAAATATTCCAATGAAAAAATACCGCTAGAATCCGAAAAATCATAAATAAAAAATACAAAAATATTCCAGCGAAAAAATACCGCTGGAATCCAAAAAAAAATCATAAATAAAAAATATTAAAACATTCCAACGAAAAAATATTGTTGGAATATGAAAAATAAATAAAAAAAAATCAAAATTAAAAAATGTTAAAACATTCCAGCGAAAAAATACTGCTGGAATATGTAAATTTAAAAAAAAACAAAAAATATATTAAAATATTCCAGCGGAAATATACCATTGAAATTCGGAAAAATCATAAATAAAAAATATTAAAATATTCCAGCGGTATTTTTTTTCCGTTGGAATATGGATAAATTCGAAAAAAAACAATATTAAAATATTCTAGCGTATATTTTCGCTGGAATTTGGAAAAGTTTGAAAAAAATAAATAAAAATCATTCCGGCGGGTTTTTTTCAGCTAGAATCAACTAAAATATACGCTGGAAATTCCGGTGCATATAAATCCGCTGGAATATGCGGTGGAGAATTCATGCAAGCATAAATTTCGCTGGAATGTTCGGTGGAAAATTCCAGCAAATATTTTTCGCTGGAATGACCACTGGAATCCGAAAATTTCCAGCGTTTATGAAGTCCGCTGGAATTTGATGATTTTCTTGTAGTGGTTTAATTATGAAGCTAATGCCATATATCTAACATGTAGTTAATCTTTTAAATGCCATAGTACTGTATTTCATAGCTAAGAAATCATGAACAACTTGCAATATGTTCTGAGTATATTTCATTTTCAATTTTCTTATTTTATATATAATTGATGATTTTGGAGTTATATATGATCTTGTTTTGTGCGTGTGTTCTTGATTTTGAAGTGAGATTGTGTTGAATGGACATGTTTAGTGATTGACTTTGTACAGTAAATCTTGATTTGTTGCTGATGTTAGAGCAAATGAAATCCTCTATCCCACTTTTCTCTATTACATTTAATTTGGTGTTCCATTTTGATTTTTATTCGATTTTCATGAAAAAAATTTATTCAATTTCAATTTGTTATGGCTTAGTTTAATTTTATAATTATATTAGGCTTTATATTTATTTTTTAATATTTATTTCTTGTTTGTTAGTTAATATAATTGATTAATATGGTTGATTATTCCAAAAGTATGGTATATAATTTTTAACAATAAATGTTGATTATGATTTGTAATACTATAATAAATTTTATTTTGTAGCAAACATTTTTAAAATATTAAATTTCATAGTGGGACACGATAGTAAGATATGAAAAGTGGACTAGAGGATTTTATCCCATATTAGAGATACGTACGTTTATGTGAGACACGTGTGGACTTGCGCGTTGAGCCCAACGCGCGAGTGCGCGTGCACAAGTGCTGAGTTGTCGACGCGCGCGGGTGGCGGTGTGCGTAGGTGCGGGGTTGTCGATGCGCGCACAGTGCCAGTGTGCGCGCACATGTGTGGGGCTGCCGACACGCGCGCACACCAGTCCAGCGCACGCGTGCAGGCGTTGGACTGAAAATTATTGCAAAATTTTTTGAACTGAAATGATATCACTTCTAAAACAAATCAATAATTGATTTTCTTTTTTAAATAATATACCTTAAAATAGAGTTAGTGAATCCTGAAATTAACGGGCATTTGAACTGAGCCCGATAATTGATTTTTTTTAAAATAATATATGCTCGGTCTAAAATGGAATTAGTGAATCATAAAATAAAATTGAATTAATTTAATTTTTTATCCTACGTCTCACGCAGTGCACTCGACCAACGCTAACGCGTGAGGTTTTGCGCTACTTTAGATGAACTCCAAATCTAATAATGAGAAATAATTAAGACGTACGTGCATGACTTGGTTTGATTATTTTGATAGAGTAATTTTATTATTAAAGTAGTGGTCCCAAAAAAAAAAATTCCAAGAAAAAGAAGATAATGAAAAACACGAAATTTCTCCATGAAGCAAAGCTGATTCAGCATATGAGAAGGATTTGACCAATATTGAAGAAGAAATCTCAAACAATTAAAAATAGCATAATTGGAAAGACGATACAGACCGCTAACATTAGATTTTTTTTAAATCCAAATTTATTTAATTATCTCGTGATTCAACCTTTATATTGTGTCTACGTGAATTTTTATTATCTACTTTCCTGACTGTCCTACAATAATTTAAAAAATATTTGCTTTTAATTAATAATTTGTTGAGTTACTGCAGACAAAGTGGTTTCTTAATTGGTTCGTGTCACGTTGATCAGATTTTAATTATGAGACACATTCGAATTTTGTAAAAGTATTCACAACCACAGTTCTAAGCTGAGCATTCGATCCGAATCAAACCGAACTTTTAAAATCAAACCCAAACCGAAATCGGAAACCACCAGTCGAAACCGAACTCAATTAATGGTGTGCACCAAACCGAACCGACCGGTCGATCAGTTTCAATTAAAACTGAATTTAATAAAAAAAAAAATAGCTGCAAGATTTTAAAAAATAAAACTTTCACTACGGGCCATGTTTCAAAATTGCAATAACTGTTTCAAAATTGATGTAATTATAGCTAGCATCCAAAACTAGATAACCTAAAAATAGCAACAATACAAATACAATCATAAAATCAATCCATAAAACATAAAATAATATACAACCTAGTAAACTTTAATCATCCAACCGCAAGAAATTTATAAACAAAAATCATAAACTAAATTCAAGAACTTAAAATAATACATAAATAACCGAGTTCACTTCACTCAAAAGTCTCCATAAGACATAAATAAGCGAGTTCACTTCACTGAAATGATACACCAACAAAATCATGGTAAGACATTTATCATCAAATCTTCAACATGTTCCAGATAATTTTATTATTAAAGTAGTCCTCAAACAACTCATTTATAACATCATTTAACTCTTAGCAATTTCTGAGCCAAGAGTTTGCCCGTGCTCTTCAATAAGTGCATACTCAAACTCAAACTTAAATCTTGCATCCAATACCACACCTACATATAGAAGTTTGTTCATTTTCTTTGGATCTCCTCATTTGAGGGCTTTCCTGAGACGGGAAACTAATTCAAGATTTAGGTTTTTAGGGTATCTACAACATATTATTTTTATTTTAAATTAAAAATTTGTTTGGTGCGGTTTTCTACGGTTTAAAGGAGTCCAAACCGGACCGAACCGAAATTTATTTGATTTTCATTTTTATAATTGAAACCAAATCGGTTTGGTCTGATTTTTCGGTCTCGGTTCAATTTTGCTAACCCCTACACAATTCAGTAGTTGAATTAAATAATAAAACCAATAATACATTCTAATTAAACAATGTAAATAATATATTGGTCTGTAAAATAAAGATCAATCTGAGCCATTTAAATTAATTAAATGGATAGACATGATCTTTCATTTTTTGTAAGAGATAAATAGCATCGGGGGTGTTGAATTTAGCATTGTGAAGTTTGTATTTTAGTATATGTATGACAATTTTTTTAGTGTTGTATTTCTCTATTAATATATTACAAATTTATTACTGCCATTATTCAATTTAAAAATTTGTCGCCGCCGCCATTTTTTTAATTTTGAAATTAAATAGCATCCCGGCTATCGATTTTAGCATTTGTATGTTGAATATATATTTGCATGTGTCTATTGTATTTTAGCATTGCATTTTTTAAAATATTTTTTGAAATTGCCACCTATTTTTAAAATTAATTGGATCATCTCAATAGATGGTTGAAATTTCATGTTACATTTTTTTGCGTTTCACTACATGTTTTACTATTAAATTTATGATTTTAATAATATTTATTATAAAATAAAAATTAACTATAACATAAATAATCATAGTCAACATTTATCAATAAAAAAAATGAATTAAAAAATTATAAAACATAATTTTAGAAAACAATCAATCATAATAATGAATTATTACTTAAAAAGTGAAATTAAATATTAAAAATAATTATAAGCTCTAATCGGGTCGGATAAACCCTAAGAAACAATCATTAAATTAAACTAAATCACAGAAAAACAAAATTGAAGAAAAAAATACGAGAAAAACTTATAATTTAAAAGTGCAATACGGAATATACTGTAGAGACTGCAATGCGAAATTTGATGTGTATGTGCACGATTATTAAATACATAGCTACTAGAAAAAAAAATCGAAATAGAAGAGACATCGTGAGATTATCAACTATAAATATCACAATGTTTCTCCCATTTATTTCAACTCTCAAGTAACACAAAAAAATAATACAAACATTAAAGTTGAAAAATAGCTTCATCGATGATGAAAACATCATCGAAACAACTGTTTCTACTCATCGCCGGCGTTGTGAGTCTATTTTCGTTACTCGTCGACGCCTCCGATCCCGATCCGGTGCAAGATTTCTGCGTTTCCGTCAACGAAACAGAGGCCAAAGGTAATTAAACACAGCTACCGTGATTTCCCGGCAGTTTTCATTCAAAGTCATTTTATTAATGGTTCCTATTTTATCGGTTCAAATTTCATGTTAACACTTTTATACACTTCGCTATTAAATTTATAATTTTAATAATAATTATAATTTAACTAACTATGTAAATTCAATAATATTTATTAAAAAAAGGATGAATTACAAAAATAATAAATTAACCATATTAATGAATTATTTACTGGAAATCAGAAAATAAATATAAAGAAATTATACTAACCATATATAGTAATGAATTATTCACTTAAATTATTAACCCTATTAATGAATTAATTATTTACTGAAAATAATTATGTTTATTAACCATATTAATGAATTATTTATTGTGAATAAAAAATTAAATATGAATAAATATTTATAAATTTCACCTACATCCCTAATTATCAATTGTTACATTAAATTCACCTACACCACTTTTTCAAAATTAAATTTTTCAGCCCAAAACCTCTATATAAATTAATTGTATTTTAATATTTCTATTTCCTCAGTCACGTAAAAAAAAATCATCCAATAAAAAATCTTAAAATACAATCAATTACGTAAGATTTTTCGGAACGTAAAATTAATCAATCCAATGTTAGATATGCAAATTTATTGAAAAGTAGGTATTATTTCATGAATTTTGAAAAAATGAAAAATCAAAATGTAGGTATCAAAATGTAATTTACCATATTTTCTGATTTTCCGATGCAGTATATGTAAACGGAAAGACGTGCAAGGACCCGGAAACGGTGACGGCCGACGACTTCTTCTTTGCCGGCGGCCTCCACGAGCCCCACGAAATACTGAGCCCATACGGCTCAAGAGTGACCATGGCTTTCGAGCGTCAGCTCCCGGGACTGAACACGCAAGGGGTGGCCGTTGCCCGTGTGGACTTCGGTCCACACGGGGTGAATCCACCCCACTCGCACCCCCGTGCATCGGAAACGCTCACGGTGTTAGAGGGCAAGCTCTACGCCGGTTTCTCGACGACGAACCCTCACGACCGCGACGAGAAGAGCAAGCTCTACGTCAAGATCTTGAATCCCGGCGACGTCTTCGTCTTCCCTCGGGGCCTCACTCATTTCCAGTTCAACGTCGACGGGAAGAAGAGCGCCGTCGCGATTGTTAATTTCAACAGCCAGAATCCGGGGGTGGTGACCGCCGGAAAGGCGTTGTTCGGAACGGAGCCGCCGATTGATCGTGAAGTTCTGGCGAAATCACTTTACCTTGATGAGAAGCTGATTAAGTATCTTCAGTCGCAAACATGGATGGGGAACAACTAGTCGTGTCTATATACATACATACATATATATATGTATGTATGTATGTATATATATCAAAATAATAATCATAATAATGATATATAGTAATTAATTTTTATGTAAGTGTTTGAGTTTGCATGATTTCCATAAATAAAGAAACTAGCTATGCTTCTGTCGTTGTTTCGTGATATGAATCTGTAATGATCCGTGTTCAGATAAATGATACTCCATCCGTTTCGAAATATTTGTTGTTTTAGGTTTTTTGTTTTGTCTCAAAATGTTTGTTGTTTTTTATAATTTGACATCCTCTCTCTCAATTTTTAACCCTCTCAAATCCTACAAGATTTCTTGATTCTAACAAAATGGAGAGAGAAAAATATATGGAGAGAGAAAATGTTGTTATTTTTTAGAAAAATATAGATGAATTAGATTTTATGGCATGTATGAGGGATGGGTATATTTGTCCACAAAATTAATTGTTAATTCTAGATAAAAAAACCTAAAACAACAAACATTTCGAAACGGAGGGGGTATATTTTTATCGCGCTAATCACGAGTAGAGATTCTCTAATCTCAACTTTGTGTGTCAACGGTGTGTCAATATTAAAATTATATATTGTTAATAATATTTTTTGTAAAAATAAAATTTATTATATCATAACTAATCATAATTAATATTCATAGCTAAAAATTGAAATTTTAAAAAATTATATACCTTAAGTTTGGAATAATCAATTATATTAACTAAAAAAATACAAATTAAATATTAAAAAATAATTATAAACCATGATTGGATGGAATAAACCCTAAATAAAATTGTAAAATTATACTAAACCTAAATAAATTAAAATTGAAGAAATAAATGAAAGAAAAAATAATAATTTTAAGCTGTGGTACACGATTGACACATACAGATTGGGACTAGAGGATCTCAAGTGCGCGCTAATCGCTATAGTTTGATACACTTTTGGAAGTAATTAATACATTTAGATCCCAAATGTCATTCTAGTCCTTTGAAAATAATATGCATACATATATATATATATATATATCAAAATAATAATCATCATCATAATGATAATAATAGTGATTAATTTTTATGTAAGTATTTGAATTTGCATGATTTCCATAAATAAAGAATCTAGATATGCTTCTGTCGTTGTTTCATGATATGATTTTATAATGATCCGTGCTCAGATAAATGTACGTTATAATGTCATCGTAATTTGAAATCGTCTATTGCACATTTTGTGTTGCATTTCATATTGCACATTTGATTTTTTTTTAATTTTTTGTCAAATTTTTTCTTTGATTTCAATTTCTTATACTTTAGTTTAATTTTATACTTATTATTTAGGGTTCATCCTACCCCGTTAGAGTTTTATATATTTTTTAAGTATTTAATTTTTCAAATAATCAATTAATAACTAAAATTTTAAAATTAAATAATAAAAAATTACAATGCATTCTAATTGGGTTTGATGAATTCTAAATAATAAGTGTAAAATTAAACTAAAACATAATAAATTGAAATCAAGGAAAAAAATTGAAAAAAAAAAATCGAGTGTGTAATAGGGAATGCAACACCAAATGTGCAATAAAAGATTTCACATGTGGATGAAATCTTCTGCTACATTCTGTGTAACACACTATGCTGCACATTTAAAAATATTGATTTTATTCCATTTTTTTTTCTTCGATTTCATTTGATTATGCTTTAATTTAATATTATACCTTTTAATTAGGGTTCACTTTTCCCAAGTAGGGTATACAATTATTTTTTCCAATATTTAATTTTATTTAATTGATTATTTTCTAAAAAATTAATTATATACTCTAATTGTGAAAAGCGGCCCATAATAAATAAGTGTGAAATTAAACTAAAGATAATCAATTGAAATTGAAGAAAAAAAATGGATTAAAATCAATATTTTTAAATGTGCAATATAGATTGTTGCATAGAATATAGCAGAGGATTTCATCCGATTATCACGTTCATCACTATAGTTTGATACACTTTCAGAAGTAATTAATTAATACTACCTCTGTTTCATAATGTTTGTTGTTTTGTTTTTTTTATCTGGAATTAAGAATTAATTTTGTGGACAAATATACCCATCCCTTATATATGCCATAAAATCTAATTCATCTATATTTTCCTAAAAAATAACAATATTTTCTCTCTCCATATATTTTTCTCTCTTCATATATTATAGGTAAGTTAGAATTAAAAAATCTTGAAGGATTTGAGAGGGTTAAAATTGGGAAAGAGGATGTCAAATTATATAAAACAACAAACATTTTGAAACTAAAAAAAAAACCTTAAACAACAAACATTATGAAACGGAGGTAGTACAGTTTAGATACTCTATGCCATTCTAGTTCTATTACATTCCGTGTCAAACCTTTTTTTATTTTTTTTATTTATTAGTTTTTTAACTAAATTTTTTTATTTAGAGTTCATTTTTTCCCACTTATGATATATTAAAAAAAAATTAACTAGTTATGATACATGAGATGTAATGTGGGAGGGCATAGAGAATCTAATCTGTAATTAATATATGTTTGTTGTGCATATTATATTAATGGATCAGATTAATATACAATTAAAATTTATATTATTACAAAAATATTATAATGGATTTGCTTCTTGTGCCAAATTTTGCACTTTTGTCTCAAAGTTTCACAAATAACTCATCAATACCAAACATTTGCATGATTAACACTTTTAGCACTAACGTAAATTTTCGGTGGACCAAATAATGACGTGGACCGCTACTGTAAATGACATCATTTTTGTTTGTTATGTAAGATATCTGTCTTCCACGTAATTTTATTAAATCGGACAAAAATCCATGTAAGATTTCCAACAATCCACGTCATGATTTGGTCCGCTAAAAAATTAAATTTGGTACTAAAAATGTTAATTATGCAAATGATATTGATGTTTACTTTTAAAACTTCGGAATAAAAATGAAAAAATGGGCATACGTTGAGTAATAATGTATAATCAACCCCATCTTAAACTACAATGAATTACGTAGGATTTTCAGAACCAAAAATTTTAAGAATTCCTGTAACCATACCTCAATTTTACTCCCACGATTTAATTTTTATCACAATTCTACATCCACAAGATTTTTGGGCAAGTGAAAACATAATCATCAAATCAAAGAACATGTGTAAAAAATACTCCACATGAATCAAAATAATTCAAGATTTCTTATTTACAAAAAAATGAGGGTGCTCCGATTGGCGAGGCAAACCAATGACCGCAAAGCACGTGTCCAACCATGCCAAGCAGCACCACCTCTCTAGCCAACCGAGGGGTAATTTTATCAACTCCAAGAAGCACGTGCAGGGCATCGGCGTTTAATTTTTTTTGAATGGGGTAAAAACCGGTGAAATAACCCATCGGTAAATAACTCTCTTTCACTGAGATGGTTTAGGGTTTAACAGAGCACGTGCAATCCCGGCCCCACACCCCCAATTACCATTTTTCTTCGCATTTCTCTTATTTACATACAAACATAAATTCTCTTAAAAAATCGATGTGGGAAATACTTTTCTTATAGATATGTTCAGATTAACGATTTGTGCTTTATTGTGTTATCAGAGGGACAACTGCAGCTGCTCGATTGAGTTTGCTTTATTAAACAAATAGTTTTTTTCGAGCATTTCACGAGCCAAATTCGAGAATGATGAATATTATTTATTGAGTCGAATTTGAATAAGAGGAAAAAAAGTTCAAATCGAGCTCAAATATTCTTTAACAAACCTTGTTCGAATATCAGTGTGTTCGGCTCGTTCGTTTACTGCCCTTATATGGTTCAAATTTCCTATTGCACTTTTCCATGTTTCATTTCGTGTTTCACTATCAACAAAAAAATGAATTAAAAATATTATGAAATTTAATTTTGACCATAATAATGAATTATTAATTAAAAATTAAATACTAAAAAATAATTATAAACTCTAATTGGATGTGGTAAACCCTAAAAAAAATCATAAAATTAAAATAAATCACAAAAAAAATGAAAAAAATACAAAAAAACTCATAATTTAAAAGTGTAACACATACATACAGGGCGGTGCAAAATCTCAATTGTAAATCGGCGAATTCCTGTATAAATTTTCATTCAAAAACTAAATATTACCTAATATAATTATAAATATGTCAATTAGTTGTTTTGTAGAGGCTCCTAATATTATAAAATTCACACTCTACTATTCACATATTTTAGGCAGAGAGCAGTGCATGCATGAGCTTATTTGGTGCATGTGTTTGTGAGCTACACACATGAACTTATTATCGAAATTTGTATAAGTGAGCAGATTGAGAAACATTTTGTGGAATAATTAATTATTTTATGCAATCACAATTACAAACAATTGCTCAAATTTGAGATAACTTAACAAAATAATTCCCTCTAAATAATTTATTATTATTATTATTATTATTATTATTATTATTATTATTATTATTATTATTATTATTATTATTATTATTATTATAAATAAGGTTTTTCCCGTATCATGAGGCCCACTGAATTTGCTGAAATAAAGATTGTAATGCAAAATAGTACTTCTTGGTCTTATCTCGTCCCGTTCTTGATTTTTATTGCATTGGTAAGATTTGATTTTGTTCTAATTTTGCAGAAAAAATTGGAGTGGAATCAAGAAGTTGAAGAAATCAGGCTTAGAGACTTCGTGACTTGAAAAAGGACTTAAACGGGACGAGATAAGACAAGAAATTGGGTTCCGAGGCAAAAATGGTAAGTACAGAGCATGCTAGTGATAGCACGGCCCGTGCTATGTGAAGTTCGATGTCAAAACACTCCGGAAGATTAGCATGGCTTGTGCTATCCTAGCATTAATGACCGTGCTAATGTGCCGATCAAATCCGAGTTTTCTTTTTTAGGCTCGATTTTCATCTTTCTTGGGCTAGTTAGACATCCTCCAACTATTTAAGACTTGTTCAATCACGAATTTTGGATCACTTTTTACCCATAGAAAGAGCCAAAAGAGAAGAACGAGAATAGTCCAATAAGAGCAAGAAATCATTCAATCTTCATGTTATATTTTTTTTATATTTTTGTTAGACAATAAATCTCTTCGGCTTTGATTTAGTTATTTGTTCAGTTATGGATAGCTAAAGTCTAGGGCTTCAAACGAATTTATTTGTCCCGAAAATGTCAAATAAGTGATTAGAAGAGTGTGAATAATCACGACCCAACATTTAAAAAATTTATCAAAATTTGCGGAAAGGTTAAGTCACAACCGACTTGACAAGTTTTGCGGAAAAACACTTCTCAACTTAAATAAGTTACAATTCTTTTAAGTCTCTCTTCAACCTTCAACCTTTTAAGGCTTTGAAGGGCTCTCCAATATATGTTGTGTGGTGTGTTTTGATGTGTAGAAGTTGTAAAAGCCCCGACCTAAGATGTATCCAAGTTGTGAAATGAGTCCAAAAGGTCGAAAATGAAGGAAGTTGCTCAGAATTCGATAGGTGGACACACATCCGTGTACTTTGGTCATCCATCCGTCGTAGCCTTTGCACGATCCGTGCAATTCTGAACCATGGCCACACGGTCTATGCGATTTGCATTGCGTTGTTATCGTTCGTTTCTCATTCAATTGACCCGATTCTTTTTGTAAACTTCGTACAACTAAATCTTCGATCTTATTAGGCCCTTCTGCTGCTCATTTGCATTTCAAATACACATTTGACAATACAAAACTTTCACAATCAGCAAACATACGATATTGCACAAAAATATTGAAAATCATACTCCCTCCATCCCAATTATATAGTTCCATTTCTCCTCGCACGTAGATTAAAAATATTTATGAAAATAAAACATTAAAGCTAAATTTCCAATAATACCCTCATTAAATATTTATGACTTTCAATATTAAGTTGTTATTTTTTTAATTTCCAAGATTCAACAAGGGTTTATTTGTACATTACTATGAAAATTAATGATATTTATAGTAATAAGACTATATAATTGGGACACTTCAAAATAGTAAAAGGGACTATATAATTGGGACGGAGGGAGTACTTAAATGTTAATTAATGTACTCATTGCTCATCAAATGCATGAAAATTCCATGTTTGACATAACTTTAGGTTATTTGGTAAAATTCCCTCGGAAGTTCATAATATGTCAAAAAAAATACCGAACCTTTGCAATTTTAATATTGAACAGCTGACAAGGCACGTTATAGTCCGGTGTGAAAAAATGATTGGATAATCATAATTCATCTCAACATGAAACATATCAAATATGATTTTCCATGTCATTTTACATGTTAAATTCCCGCGTGCCCTATCAACAACCCGTTACCGGAAATTAGATTCGAGGACATTTTGCAAAAAATTGGAAATTTGAAAATTAATATAGGGTATTTTTTTTTTAAAAAAGGTTTGAAGTTCAAGATATTTTTGAAAACGGACTAAAGTTAAAAGAAAATCAATATATATTAAACGTAACTAAAAAGTGTCTTAATCAAACTAAAAAACAATTTTAAAACTTATTTGTTACAAATGAAAATTTCAAACATTTCCCTACATATATCTATCGCTTGTTAACTGAAATCAAAAATTCAAATCTTTCCTCGAACAATTTTTTTTTTTTCCTTTTTTTCAAATAAAATTTTGGACTCTCATTCGACTCAAGCAGTTCCCCTTTTTTCCAAATAAAACCCCTTCAACATCACACTTTGCGCGCACGTTTCAGAATCAAGAGAGATTGTGTAAACAAGAAGCAATAACAAATGGAAATAGGGGAAAGCTCCGGCTCCAATTCTTCCGATGATGATGTCTGGGCTAAACTAGGTAACTGGGAAAATGATTTAAAGAAAAAAATGGTTTCTTGAATTTAATCTTGTTGTCCCATTTTCTAGTTTTCGTTACTTTTCTCAATCTTTGTGCGTTTTCTTGAACTTTGGAATTGCATGAGGGACTTCTTTTTTCTTTTTTGCCTTTTAATTTTTCATTATGGATTCTGGGTTTTCTTTCTCGTTTCTTGATTTTGCGTGATTGTGGTTATGCTTTTGGTGACTCTTGAAATTTGATGGTGCATTGGTGTCTACGTTTGTGTACGTGATGGAAAATCCAGTCTTTGTGATCTGAGATTCTTGAATGTGTTTGAAGAAACATTTCATCCCTCAGTTGAGACATAAGGAGGGAGGAGGAAAACAGGATAAAATTATAAAGTTCTTTGCTAAGTTGAATGTATCTTGGCTGAAGATCACCTCTTTAGGATGCCACAAAAGTTTAGTCTTTTTTCCAACTTGTCTTCCTTAATTTTGGGTATTATCGGGATCGATATGTTGCATTGTATCTGGTGATTGCACATTTTTATGCATATGTAAATGAATGTGATCTCCATGTACCCAGAATTTGGTTATTCAGCAAGCATATTTACTGCATTTTTTTTCCAGTGCCGTTGGACACGAGCTGTTCAGATATAGAGTTGAAATTGAATGCTGAGGTAATTTGCTCAGCCATTAAAAATCCTCCCTGTGAAAAGCAAGAATGGTGCCACGTAACTAGGGAAAAGGATCAAAACTCTGCCTTAATGAAGAATAAGTGGTATGCTGTTTCTTTGCCGCCTAATCTGTTTTATGTTTGATAAGTACACTTCCCTAATTTGGTATGCACCTGCTTTTTATTATTCATGCTATTCTTCATTTTTATATAAAGATTTTAAGAAATTATCACCTACTCTTTTCGAAACTAGTTCTAGTTCGATCCTTGTTGATGGCGTGGTTGTGATGAAAGATGATACGACCACCATTAGATGTGGCAGCGAAATAATTCTGGGTTCCGAGGCTGATGGTGAGAGTTTAATTAGCCAATTTACATTGAGTCTTATTCTTCAGCATGTTTGCTCTATATAGGTATTATAAGGAGTTGATGACTATTTGTTCATTGGAAATGTGTAGACCCCTATTTGTTATGTTATAGTTTGCAGTCTATGATTATTAAAGTTCTTAAATCATGCATATGAAGACTTTTTCTTTGTAACACTCTTTCATGCATTAGTTTGGGTTCATGCTAACTTGATTTCAATTAGAGAGATTATACATAGAGGAAGCAAGTGACTGAGCAATCTAAAAATAAACACTGCTAGATTGATACATCAATTGCAGTTATGGGAAACTAGTCCATCTATTTGTGGTCTGATTGTCAGCTTGTTGAGAAAGCAGATTCAGAAGTTCCTCAACTTAAAAATTAATCTATTCTTGCTACTATCAATTGAACTTTGAACATTTGTGTTTGTTGTATGTTCCATAATGTAACAACTAACAACTTTAAGATAACTGGAGACTCCTTACATCTACATTTTATGGATACAGGGTTTGTCAGGTATATGTTCAAAGTAATGCCCCCAAAAGAAATTTGTAAGAAGCAGCTGAAGGTAGGCGCAGCTGGTCTATTTCTTGGTCTTTGTCAAGTATCAGTATTTTACTTTTTTCTGTTATGCTAATGTCAAACATCAACTTGGGTTTTTTAATTTAATTTATTTATTTATTGCAGATAACTCTAGATCCTGAGCACACCAAATGCTCTATATGTTTAAATGTTTGGCACAATGTAGTAACTGCTGCACCATGTCTTCACAATTTCTGGTATATTACTTCAATCTCTTCCGGTAGCTACAATTTCCTTTTGATTTTGTTAATGTCTAATCAAGTCTCGCCTTATAAGCAGCAATGGATGCTTTTCAGAGTGGCTGAAAAGGTGTCAAGAGAGACGTTCTAGTGTTCAATGTCCTCAGTGTAGAGCAGTTGTGCAGTTTGTTGGAAGAAATCACTTTTTGCATTGTATTGAAGAGGTATCAGGTCCTTTTTCTTTCTTTTCTTTCTGTTTGTTTTTTGTTGGGGGAAGGGGGAAAGAGGGTGTGCAGTTCACCAGATTCAGATTTAAAAGAGAATTGTATGCCTAGGTTGTCTACTTTTCATGAGTGCATTTTTTAGTACTGACTACTGAGTTGTTTCAAGTGCTTTCTGAGTTAACATTGATAACTATTGCTTGTTCTTTTTTTTTATATAGCATATGATTTATATAATAACTTTTTTTATGTATTTGAACTCCTCCTATCTGCATGCAGGATATATTGCAATCTGATTATTCTCTACGGCGTTCAGATGCAGAGCTTGCACTGTTGGATTCCTGTTCATTAATTAAGTCACCCCTTGTAAGTATTATATATTGCTCTCAGAATGTAAGAACCACTGGAATGGTCACTGCCATATTGATGGTATGCCCAGGACTTTGTAATCATGTTTCATTTGCTTGAAAAATTTTCACTAACTTGACATGTACACTACACAGTGTCCTGTGGGCGTTAATTCTCTCTACAAACCATTCGTTTCAAAGATATAATATGCTCCTCCTGGATCATCTTAGTTAGCTTCCTTAGATTTATATAATAGTTTGATAATTTCCTCAGTAACTTGGCAAGACTTTCAATTCAAGTTGTATAGGGGTGTCTTTTGCAGCTGGCCCTAATATATTTTCTCGACTTAGTATTTAATTGAGATTTTGTTTTTTTTCCCCCCAAAAATTACTTATCAAACTTGAGCATTTCTGGGTCTAGTTGATGATTGGCTTCAAAATAACATTTTTAGTAAGTGTTTACTTGGGGTTCAGTCCAGTTTATGTGTACTTTTTCTTTATAAGACTGATCCATGTTTATGTCTTAGTATAACTGCATTTGTTTGAAGGCCAAGAAATATCCAATTCTCTATTATTTACAGTATATTGAATTTACTTCCGAAGATTAATTATTCTTATTTTAGGTCTACTTCTGAACATTAATTATTCTTATTTTAGGTTGTTAGCCGTGGAAGAAAAGTAAGTCACAAGCGGCCTCGTGCAACACCTGAAGAGGAGAGTGAAAGGGATTTACCGTGTCCTCAGTGCGGTAATTGCATATTCTCTTTGGGTTATGGCTTGTTTGTTTTCTGGCTATTGTGTAGTATAGCCACAGAAAAATATGACTGATATATTTATATTGAATAAGTAAAAATAAGTAAAAGTATTACAGGTTCTTGTTACTTCCATACTGAATCAAATGCAATTGGTTATATTTCATTAAGACAGCATTCTTAGTCTTGGTGAGTTATTATTAAACCTACCTCTTTGCCAAAGTTTTGACATCTTTTTACATGTGTCAGGCACAGAATATACTGGTTTCCGGTGCAGTGAAAGAACAGTTCATCTTCAATGCCAAACATGTGGTGGAATGATGCCTGCCAGATTAAATGCTTCAGTGCCACAGCACTGTAATTTCTCTTTGATCCTTATGCATGTTAGGTTCACCATACAGTAAGGGTTTATATGGCTAAACAATGGCAATGTTTTACGAGGTCCGTGTGATGCTTAGATTTGTAGACTTGTGAATAGCCTATGGGCAAAACTAAGAGAACGTCTAGAAGTTTAGGAAAGAGAAGATAAATTAGAAATCTTTCTCTCTGTTTATTGTAATTTTGTTTTGACGAAATGTTGAGTATCGACAGACTGGTACATACTGACGGTTTCTTCTCTCTTTTCAGGTTTAGGATGTGACCGAGCATTTTGTGGTGCCTACTGGCATGCTATGGGGGTTGCTCGTTCTGATGTCTATCCTGTGTGCAGTCATGAAACTCTAAAACCTGTGAGCACCATCTTTTTCTATTACCCTCTTCGAATGTTAATGATTTATGTGCTTTTTAGCTAGCTTAGCTTGCATGTCTTCTTGTTACCTAATGCATGATATTAGCTTTCAAGCTCTTTCAATATTTGCAAGGCAATCTATTTCAAAAGGAGAAATTATACGATTTTTTTAGTAATGCTTGCTCTCTGGGTAAAAGCGAATTCTCAATGTCTTGAGAATAAAAATTCATTTTCATGAACTTCTGTTATCTCCTGAGAGAGAAATATTGCTAATGTATTTTGGGGGGAATGGTGATTCAATTCCCCCAAATGTCCAAAGATATTACTTTCCAAAAAATATTAGCTCATGTTTTATCAAGCTTCTAAGTAATATATATATATATATATATTCCAAATATTATATAGGGTTAATTGTCTCTATCATCACGACCTTTACACATTTTTTGGTTTTAGACACGACCTTTCAAATTTGGTAATTACAACACAAAATTACCTTTTTTGCAATCAAAACATATGGACAAAAATTTGGTGTATTAAATCCAACATGGTGGCAGCTTTGTGTCTATATGACACGATTAACATTATGTGAGTGGTGAAATTAAAGGCATACATGAGTTGAACCTTGGATTAATTCCATTGAATTTTGACTGTTTGTTTAAATTACCAAAAAAGGTCATTTCATGAGTTGGCTGTTTTATCTGCTATGAATGTAGTTTCTGAAATATGAAAATATTTTTCAGATTGAAATACATTTGTCTATGAATGTAGTTTCTGAGGTGGCTGTTTTATCTGCTATTGGTTTCTCATTGATATTTTTTCGTATCAGATTGCTGTCCATTCTCTCACTAGAATACCATTTTTGGCACATGAAAAGAATCGACATGAACAAGATGTATGGAACTTGTCATATTCTTTCTTCTTTCTTTTTTTTTTAAAAAAATATTTTTCTTCTTTACATGTCCCTATGTTTCTGCAGATAACAGAGAAATGTATCAGGCATCTGGGGAAACCATTGCAGGATGTGATTTCAGAATGGATAAGGAAAATGAGTAACCGGGAAGTAGGTAATCACCGATCAAATCTTAATTAGGCTAAAAACACTTGTTAGAAGCAAATTTTCTTCTGCATCCACATGCCTTCAGTCTTAGGGCTAATAATGCTGCTGGTAGCTTCTGCCATCGCTTTGGACAAATTGGTTTGAATTTGATGATTGATGTTTGTTCTGTTATATGAAAGTTTTTGCGAGGAAATCTGCACTACTTGGTTTTGGTTATTATTTGACATGCTTTTAATCATGGGCCTTTACGCACTTCGTGATCTACACTAAGCTCGTATCTTGCCTATTATATAGCATTTAGTAACATTGTCTATAACATTCTCATGCATAAGTAAATATTTCTATGCATGCACGGATGCGCCCTGCAGTGTGAAGTGTGATTTGAAAGGATGCATCAATTTTACTGTCTGATTTTGAGAATGGCTAAATCTTTAATCACCTTCTTCTAATCAGTATGAAACAATCTCAGTATTTTTCAGCAAACTTGCCAGATATGTGACTAATGAAAGCTGTTTTAGTTAGAAAAGTCTTATGGATATCAATGCCATCGGTAGGAAAATCATATTTCGTTTGGTTCCTGATTTCCCATGCTACGATAAGTGGACAAAGTTCTGCTCGTGTTCTGTAAGATTGAAAACTCTTGACAAGACACATTGTCGGTATGAAGTTTAAGATATCTTGTTTTTGTCTTCCAGATAGAACAAGGCTTCCGTTGAATCATGCTGAATTGATTACTCCTAATACATATGTTTGCCGGTGAGTTCTTCTCTACATCTCTCTCTCAGTTAAATATGCTTCAACCTTCAACATATGCTCCTTGTAGCGAGTTTTCATGCTTTAATTGGTTTTGGTGGCTTGCTTCCTTTTTCAATCGTTCGTTCTTTTCTAAAACAAATCATTCGATATTTTGGAATTGAGTAAAAAATAAATGTGATAACATCTTCCTATAAGGCTAATTGCCTTAGAAATCAAGATTTTAGGCGATTTTGCAATCTAATGTGATCAACACTGCAGTTGCTCACTTTTCATCACAGCTTTTCATCACAGAGTGAACTGATTTTCTTCCATTGCAGCGATTGCTACGACAAATTGGTCTCGTTCCTATTATACTGGTTCCGGATCACACTGCCAGAACACGTAAGCTACTAATTCGGTACATTTTCTAAGTTCACATATGTAGTTTACCTCTCTTAGCTGGATTAGATTTGTACTTAAATTTTACTTCTTTCTATTCTGGTTGTTTCTGCCTTGATAAAAAAGCAAAGTGTGATACAGAGAAAAGTTTCAAGAAACTAAATAGATGAATTAGCCTTCAAGGAAAAGTTAGGCTTTGGATATATCAAAAGGAAAAACATCCCACATGTCGTGTACTTTTTTCCTCGTCCCATCCTCGTGTTCGTATCATTTTTCCAGTTCGAACAGTGTTTTGCTCGATGCTTGTTTTGTTGCTCATTAGTCGGAACTAGCTCGTATATAAGCTAAGGCAGCAGTTTGTATTCCTGCAGTTACTACCTCTAGAAGCACAGCAGCGGGAGAACTGCTGGTACGGGTATGCATGTCGAACACAGCACCATAACGAGGAGCATGCTCGTAAGAGGAACCACGTCTGTCGTCCAACGAGGGGTGCTCGTACGCCTTGACGTACATTTCACTATCACTTTTGATGGTTGGAATCTGGTTTGAATCTTGTATTTTTTGTCATTACAAATTGGTTTCTTCGAATCTTTTGCTCTTTGAATGGTATTATGTTCTCTTCTTTAGGTGATATATTATAATTGGTTGTTTAGTGAAGCATTAATAGTGGACAAGAGTGAATAAACATTGGAGCATTTGCATATAACACAAGATGAACTTAGAAAGAAGTCATCTGAGCTTTTACTTCTCCAAAACATAAAATAGATACAGGTTTTTGGCAAATTAATATAAATATTGCACGCACATTAACACTTGAATTTATAATGTAACCCAAAAGAACATTAACGACATTGATACAAGTTTTCTTGGTTACCACAAAAATAGCATTAACGGAATACACTCATGGATCTTCAACTTCATTAAGGCATGGCATCACCCTAGTAAATTCATCTTCTTCAACTAGTTAGAACCCAAAAGAACATCAACGATCACAATCTGATCCACAAACAAGAAACAGAATAAAAGAGAAGAAGAAAAACAATAAAAAGAGCAGTCATCAAACTGGAAATCGTGAAGGAAACGGAATACAATCATATCTCACAGAAGAAGAAGAAGAAGATTAATCCATTTGAAGTCGTAGCTGCGGATTATTCTCGGATATGGATCTCCAATGGGAACCATCCTTGTCTCCATAACATTTGCAGAGCTCCCGTGAAGAACTAATATCCAGCACCCGCAAACACCCTGCCGCCTTACGCAGGAGGCCATGCGGCAGCATCTTCAACCCCCCACACTTATGGATCTTCAGCTTCGTAAGGCATGGCATCACCCTAGTAAATTCTTCTTCTTGGGCCGTTATGTCCTCCCATTTCTCCCATTTGGGACACTTATCAAATCTCAGTTCCTTTAGCTTAGGAAAGGCAACAAGAGATGAAGAAGATGAAGATGAAGATGAAGATGAAATGTCTCCTTCTCTTTCTCCTATTCCCAGCCACTCCCCTCCCACTGACTTCAATGCCTGCAGTCCCGACATTTCGAGGCCTTCCAAGAACAGTAGTTTTCCCATAGGCGGCAACGACGACAGGTGTCTGAGATCGGAGAGAAAAATAAACTTCAGATAGTTCTCGGTGGATGAGATCCATTTCGGAAGTGTGGATCCCATGTATCTCCAGATTTTAAGATTTTCCAGATTTGAACTGGGCTGCAGAGCATCTATTAAGTCCAACCACAATGATGATGACGGTTCATTTCCATCCCTGTCATCGTTGAATTGCACATCGAGTGCGTGGATGCATTCCTTTTTCTTTAGTTCTGCTTCTCGTGCATCCTCAACCAACTCTTCCAGATCTCTAGTACTATTGAACTTGATGTACAGTTTCAGTGATCCGGCAAGATTGTTTAAGTTCTTCAACAATACCAACTTGTTGGAACCACTACCCCCATGGAACTCACTCAATGTGACCAGACCATTTAACTCACCTAACCCTTTAGGGAAACCAAGACGTAGACCTTCCCGAGTTTGCTCGATAAAGAGGTGTTTGAGATTCTTAAGCATTTGGATATCTTCAGGAAGTTCACTGAGTTTCCAGCAGCTTTCAATATCCAAAGTTTGCAATTCAAGCAACTCAAAGATGCTTTTTGGTAACTCCTTTAATTCTCTGTTGGATTTTAAGTGGAGGTGTCTCAACTGAACCAAATTCCCAATTTCCCGCGGAACCTCTTCCAGGGAGCAGGAGGCTAACAAAAGAGTTTGCAAGAAATAAAGCTTACAAATGGATTTGAGGACATCATGGGACAATTTAGTACCACTTATATCCAACCATCTCAAGTGTATCAAATTTTCCATTCCTTGAGGAGTACACTCCAGTTTCCTGTCAAATCCTAACACCCTAAGACTTCTGAGACAGTCACAATTATTTGGAGGAGTTTCTTTGCCCCAAAATAAGCTATGATATTTTTGGACCTGAGAAACTAAAGAATCTTCGCAATCACAGGATCTCTTTGTCATTCCAGGGGCCTCCTCTTTGACATTCTTCCTGAGGAAGTAAGCAAAAGAATGCACCATGTCATGCATTTTACATGACATTATTTGCTTACCGGAATCATTTTTCTGACAGTCATGAAATAGAGATCGCATTGCTAAATCATTGAAGTACTCTCGCCCTTTACTTTCCATACTGCCTCTGCCTCCAGCATAGCAATTATCGGAGCTGCCTCCAGCATTGCAAATATCGGAGCCAAGATAACCTAATGCCATCCAAATTCTTATTAGTTGTTCTACCTGGATGTCCTTCTCTTTAGCAAAGATGGCACAGTATGAAAAGCAACGCTTGAGCATTGGTGATAGCTCACGATAACTCAAAACTAAATGAGGAGAAAGCCTCTCTTCCATTAGTTCCAATCCCCACACTTCACTCTTCAATACATTCTTCCACTCTTCAATGCCCTTAGATTTCAAATAACTTCCCAATGTGTTTGCAGCAAGAGGCGAGCCGTTGCACTTTTTTGCAATTTCCTTTCCAATTTCCTCAAAACATTTAAAATCCCTTTCCTCCTCTCCAGAAAAGGCCCAGTGGCTCAAGACCAACCAACAATCTTCAGGAGAGAGGGGATCCAGAGAATGGATGTCATCATCACCTATGCCCATGACTTGGTTAACCTGTTCCTTTCTTGTTGTCACCAAAACTTTACTATTTGCTCCCATAGATCTAAGGGCTTTTTTCAAGGGCTTCCATTTACCTGCTTCCTCATTCCAAACATCATCTAGGACAAGAAGAATTTTTTTACCTGAGATACACCCTATCAAATCTTGAATTAAGTTATCAAATTTGACCGGATGACGAGAACTCACCATTGGTATTTTGTTGATAGGAGGCATCTCCTTTTGTATTTTCTCGATAATCCCCTCGGCAATGGCAAAAACATCAAAGGGATCCGGAACACACAACCAAATTCTGAAATCAAAGCATTTTTTAACTCGACTATCATTATAGACTAATTGAGCAAGAGTAGTTTTCCCAAGTCCCCCTCCACCCAATATGGAAAGAACACGGTAACCTAATCCCTTATGGCTACCCTCATTAGCAGTAAGTTTTCTCGCCAGCACATCCGCGTAGTGCCTCTGGCCTTGGACTTTCGCTAAGTCGTCATCCGAAGATTCAGTTGGAGTTTGCCCAGAATCAACACCAGTTTTGGGTTCAACTGTGACAAACTTAAGTATATCTATCTCGATCAAAATCTCATCAATTCTTGATTTAAGGTTTAGAATTTTCTTGGCAATGTTACGACGGACTGATACTTTCTCGTAACATAAACACGGATATGGGATGAAAGGGCATACCTTTTGCTCAGGAGTAGAAGATTCAGATTCCTTCTTATGTTTGAGTTCGGCGTATGTCCATTCCTCCAAAATATCCTCCATTTCGTAAGATGTTTGTTCTAGCCTCCACAACCAATCCTTGACACCCTTATCTGTGAACTGCCTCTTGTCTGCATCATCCAACACATTCCTGATTGCATTCAGCTTATCACGAAGATTGAGAAGCTCCTTCTTAACGCTTCTCACCAGTTGTATTTCATTACCAATCTTCTCTGCCGTAAAGGTGAGGAGCATCTCCACCAAAGCAGAAACGGTAGCATCAGCCATGATCACCGGCGTTTCCTTCTTGTGTACTTGTGTGATGAGTTTGGTCTGTGGTTATGGGGTTGATATTAATCTATTATTGTATATAGTCAAACGAAGAAAGGGCACCATATTTTGAATTTCCAGCAAGCATTTTCAATTTTTGAAGGACTTTTTTTTTAGTGACAATAGGGCAAAGTAGCCACTTAGAAAAATAAAAAACTTTTTTTAGCCACTTATTTTAAAATATTATTATTTTGTCCAACTTTACCATAATACCCTTGGGCGCGCCCGTCCCTCGCGCGCGGGTGCGCGCGTGCAGGTGCTGGGCTGCCACCCGTCCCCCGCGCGGCCCTTGCGCGCGCGCCCCCCGTCCCCCGCGCGCGCCCCCGTCCCCGTGCGCACGCGCCCGTCCCCCGCGCGTCCCCTGCGCGCCCCCCGTCCCCTGTGCGCGCGCCCGTCCCCGCCCCAGGTGCCCGTCCCCCGCGCGCGCCCCCCGTCCCCCGCGTGCGCGCCCGTCGCTGCCCCAGGTGCCCGTCCCCTGCGCGCGCCCATCCCCTGGGCGCGTCCCCCGCGCGCGCGCCCGTCCCCACCCCAGGTGCCCATCCCCCGCGCGCGCCCCTGCGCGCAGGGCTTGCGCGCTGAGCCCAGCGCGCACGTGTATGTGCGGGGGTATTTTTGTCCAAAGTGGCTAAAATAATAATATTTAAACTTTAGTGGCTAAAAAAAGTTTTTTTTTTCTAAGTGGCTAAAAAAAAAGTTGCCCCTTTTTTTTAGCAGTAGTAGTAGTTGACTGGTTGGTAACCTTCCTACTGAAGGATGACAATTTTTAAGGATATTAGATTTTATGATTCAATCTTAGTTATGGAATAAGCAATTTTAATAATTAATTATTAACTAAAACAATAAAAATTAAAGTAAAAGATAATTATAAGGGTCAATTTTTTTTAGCCACTTAGAACTTTAAAAAACTTATTTTAGCCACCTATTTTTAAACATTATTATTTTAGCCACTTTGGACTAAAATACTATTTTCCTCCATTTTTTAAAGAAAAATTAAAAAAAAAAATATTCTCTCTTCCCTTCCGTGCGCATTTGAAAAATGAAAAAAATTGAAAAAATCATTTCGTGAAAAAAAAAAATCAGTGTTCTTACCTGCGCGCGCGCGCCGGGGCCGGCGCGTCCGGGGACCGCGCCCGCGCCGGCCAGCGCATCCGGGGGACGCCCCAAGGACCGCGCGCGCCGGGGTAGCGCGCTCGGGGGACGCCGCACGCCGGGGCCTGCGCGTCCGGGGACCGCGCCCGCGCCGGGCCAGCGCACCCTGGGGACGCCCCAGGGACAGCGTGCGCGCCGGGGTAGCGCGCCCTGGGGACGCCGCGCGCCCGGGGGACTCCGTGTGCCGGGGCCTGCGCGCCCAGGGGCAGCGCGCTTGCGTAGGTAAGAACACATTTCCAGATTTTTTTATGCAGAAGTCGAAAAATTTACAGAACCATAAAAATAAAAAACGTGCATAGGATTTTCTTCGTAATGTTCTTATCCATTTGTTATTTCTTTTCCAACCAAAATTCAAACTCAAATTACAAAATCAACATTATTCATAAGCAAAATAAATTTACAAATTTACAAAGTTCATATAAGAATGCGAGGGGGAGGGGTGCCGGCGACGCCGGCAACTGCGACAGCAAGGGGTGGTGGTTGTGGTGGCGGCGATGTCAACGGCGAGAACGTCAGAGGCGGCGATGGCAAATGCAGATTTTTTTTTTTTTAAATACAGATTTGTGAAGAGGAGAAATAAGTGAGGAGATAGATAATGTAAATCTAATTTGCAGAGGAGAAATAAGTGGTGGTGGTGAGTTCTGCAAATTTGCAGATTTGAATGGCTGAAGCGGGGATGACGAGAGGAGCAAAGCCAAGAGGGGAGAGAGAGTGTTTTTGGAGAGAGAAATTATTTGATTTTCTTTTAACTTTTTTTTTAAATAAATAAGGGTATTGTAGTAAAATTGGCTAAAAAAATAATGTTTAAAATTTGGTGGCTAAAAAAAGTTTTTTAAACTTTGAAGTGGCTAAAAAGCCCTATTGTCACTAATTTATAAACTCTAATTGTGTGGAACAATCCTTAATTAATAATTGTAAAACTAAACTAAACCACAAAAAAATATTTAAATTGAAAAATTAAAAAATCAAAAATAAAATCTTGCACTCAATAGTGAACTAGGGCAAATTATAAGAGTGCAATTTAACTTCAAAATGTCGTTTTCTAATTTTCAAATAAAAGATTTGTGAGTTTTTTTTTTTGCATATTAAACTATTAAATGTTAAGTGTAATTGTGACTTGTGATATTCTCATAAGTTGACTATGTACGCAATTGAATTAGTGAATACTTTTATTGTTATTTATTTGTATTGCTTGTTATTTATTGAATGTCAATGTTATTTTTCTTTAAATATAATTCTTTAGAAAAACAGATAAAAAAACTTAAAATTTAGTTAAATCGAAAATTGAACAAAATAATTATGGTTCGGTTAGGTTCGGTTACATCAATTATTTTAGTTAGTTCAATTTTCTTTTTCTTTTTTTAATTCATGCTTATGATTTTATTAGTTCGATTCAATTTTATACTGAACCAACCATTTGTACACCACTCATACACGCACTGTCTGACATGCCCTCTCCAATTTTACTCGACATTAATCGATGGAACTAAAAAAACAAATTGAGCCAATATATTCTATTCGATTGATTTTTCAAGAAGAATGGGTGTCAATTCGATTTTATTTCTGCACATTCAAGCTATAAATTAAAATTTATATAATTATTGTCAATAAAGAAAAAAAAGAAAAGATGAAAATAATCTGAGGAGATTACATTTTAATACCCACATTTTGAAATCTTAAAAAAAATGGTACCTTATCGAAATTAACAAAATAAACTTTTTTTTTTCAAAAAGAAATTCAAATATAACATTTTATCAATTTTCTGGTTCAAATGTAACATTTTATCAATTTTCAAAAAATAAAAAATTTAAATATCAAACTAATCAAATTGCAATTTAACTTTTATAAAGACGTATCTTATTTCCATTACCTCAACTCACCTACTCCCTTCCACTAAAGAAAAAAAAATCTTAAAAAAAATCACCTAACCCCTCTCTACAATACAGCTACCACCTACCTCTCTCTTGTCAAAATTCAAGCCTGACCTCCTTTTGGGGATGGCCTAGTGGTGGAGTGGTGATATCTTGAGGTCAAAGGTCTCAAGCTCGAATCCCACCAACACCACTAGGTGTGAGCCTGCCACACCTGGCTTACTAAGTGTGGTTTACCCCCCAGTGTGGTTTGCAGACTATTACACAGGGGCGGGGTTTACCCAGTGCGCACCTCAGTAGTGACTGCGGGTTACCTTCGACAATAATAAAAAAAAAAAAGCCCTGGCCTACCAACAACTTTCTGTCACCCACTTTAGAATGTAAATAACTCCTGAGCTATTTTGATTTCAATTTGAAAAAAAAAAAACTGTTTGAAATTTAATTGTTTAATAATTGAGTCATCTAGCTAGATAAATTTTCAAGGCGAACTCGAGTTCGATGGTGTTCCACTCAAGAACCGTTCGAGTTCGAACCTCCTTACATTTTCTCCAGCTTCTTCATCGATGTAACACTCTATATTCAATAATTTAAAATCCTACTCTTTATTTTAATAAATGCAGAAAATCATAATCAACAATAATAACTCAAGTAATATAATGAGTTAAAAATTTATTTGGGCAAAAATATAATAAAATTGGTGTAGGCAAGCAAAATAATCATAGAATTAGGATTAACTTTAGAAATTAATCTTGGTGAAGAGAATATTAATCGTAGCTCAAGAATTTTTAATTGTAGATAGCTAAATATTAATCGTGGCTCAATAATTTGAAATTGTAAACAATATAATATTAATCGTGGTTCATTAAATTAATCGTGGCTCTAATTGAGATTTATTATATTAATTGTAGCTTGTTGAAATTAATCGTGACAATGTTTTAAATTAATATTGGCTTTTTGAAATTAATTTAGGCTTATTATATTAATCGTGGCTTTTTTAAATTAATCATGGCAATGTTTTAAATTAATTGTGGCTCTAATCGTGACTCATTAAATTAATAGTGGCTCTAATCGAGGCTTTTTATATTAATCATGGTTCTAATCATGACTTTTTAAAATTAATCGTGGCAATGTTTTAATTTAAAAAAAGCCACGATTATTTTTTTTAAAAGCCACGATTAATTTAAACATCTCTACGGTTAATTTAAATGAGCCATGATTAATTTAAACATTTCTACGATTAATTTAAATGGGCCATGATTAATTTAAACATTTATACGATTAATTTAAATAAGCCACAATTAATTTAAAATATTGACACGATTAATTTAAAATTGTGCTACGATTAATTTAAATGTGCTTCAATTAAATTAAAACATTGCCATGATTAATTTAAATTTTCTATGATTAATTTAAACATTTCTACGATTAGTGTAATTAATTTAAGATTTCTACGATTAATTTAAAATTGTTACGGTTTAATTAAAATGGCTAGGCTATGATTTATGACCTCTCATTAATATTTAATATTAATTGTGGCTTTTTTAAATTAATCGAGACAATATTTTAAATTAATCGTGATTCATTTAAATTAATTGAGACAATGTTTTAAATTAATCGAGGAAATATTTTAAATTAAATGAGCCACGATTAATTTAAAACATTGCCTCGATTAATTTAAATGAGTCACGATTAACTTAAAACATTGTCTCGATTAATTTTAAAAAAAAAAACCAAGATTCATGTATCTCACCTAAAGTCATGCGTAAACGGCTCAAGAACCATGTCCAAGATTCGTCGTTCTCTATCGGTTCAAGCCCAACTGCAACAGGCAAGATTTTCTCTGTTCATCATTTATTTGCTTAATTATTTAATTTCAGTTTAATTATTTAATTAAATCAAATCTTTTCAATGTGCTACATAAATAGTGTTAGAAAAATTAATGTTGCAGTATTCACGCATAAATTAATTGATAAACTGAGAATTTACAGTGATTTTAGTACACATTCGTGTTGTGTTTTGAATGTTTTAAATGTGTTTCATCTCAGTTTATTCGAGTTTCACACGATTTTGGAAGTTGGTCGTGCTTGTTAAATTGTGCAGGTTTGTCCGTCAATTTTTTATGCTTTGAAGGTTAGAAGTGAAGATGGAGTCCCGAGAGAGATTACACGAAGAAATTGGTCGAGAAAACGGGACGAAACGAGCCAAGAGAGGACCCGCGACCCGCGAGCCGGTCGCAACTGCAAGGTCGCAGGTGAGAGAGAGCAGCCGACTGCAATGTCGCGAGAGGGAAGGGGTGCGAAAGAAGGAAATTCACGACCCCGGTCACGAATCTGGAGATGGGTCGCGAATAAAGCGCCACGTCACGCCACGTCATGCCACGTGGAGTCGCGAGCGGATTCGCGGGCGCCCTGGTCGCGAATGCAGCGGGCCTGTCTGATTTTTCTACTGTATTTTTGGGCTTTTTCTTAACTTGGTATATAGGGTTTTCCAAGCACGAAAATCAGATACAATTCACCACACCCTAAGATTGAAAACAGAGAAAAACAGCAGACAAAAAGCATCGCGAAGAACAAGATCAAGGATTTCAAGCAAGTCAAGATTCGAGGCAGATTTAAATCTTCCAGGTTTTATTTATTTTAATTCTTGTTTAGCCATGAACTACTTGATGACAGTTTTAGTTGTTTATTTTGTGATGAACAATTAAACCCTAGTATTCTAGGGTTGTTTCATGATTCAATTATGAAGTCTTTTTATTAATTCCAATTTTGTGTTTATGATTTTATCGCACTTTAATTATTCTTGCTTTGTATGTGTACGTCAGTTGATTGGCCATTAATTGATATATTCCTTTGTGTTGATTTATAAATCGAGAGAGGAGTGTCGACACTAGAGAAGAATAATTAACTTGGTAATTAATAATACTCGAGAGAGTTGAAATTACTGGAGAGAGCATTAAACCCGAGGATCAATTAGGAGTCGCATTCTAGATAATTAATGGAGACATTATCATTTAGTGTGTGATCAACACTCTTAATACTCTAAGAAGAGGTTTTGAATATAGAAAGTGGTTGCTCTAGTGTGAATAAAATCCCAACATAGGCATGAATTTGGAATAGTTAATTAGACGGATTAATTGATGATTATTCAATCCTAGAATACGTTTGTTCCAATTGATATTTTTCTCTGCAACTTTATTTGTTATTTGATTTTAGTATTTCAATTTCATTAGTTGATTTATTTAAGTAATATAATAATCCTGAATTTTGAGTAGTCTAGATAACATAGTTAGGATAGACAGAATAACTAGGAGTTAAGAATTAAGTCTCTATGAATTCGATCTTGTTCGCCATTGTACTGGAAACCTCGCTGTACACTTGCAGTTTAGGTGGAATAAAAATATCAAACATTAATCATTAGTCTATATGAAATACGACCTTACTCATCATTGTACATAATTACATCGTACACTTGCGAATAGTCAATATTATTATGTTGATCAAATATAAATAGTAAAAAACCAACAACTACAACACATGCAACAAGGCACGTTTTCCAAGCTAGTTATAACGAAAGCATCTATTGTGTATCCTTCCGTAATCAACTAATCAATATGCATACATATATATTGAATACTGTAAAATGGAAGTGTATTTTTTTCTCCTAAAAAAAAATATTTTATTTTTTGAGTTGAGGGGAAGGAGAATCAATATGGCTCTCGAAATCCAAAACGTTTTCATTTTATACACAGGGTTCTGGCGGCATGGGTGTTTCTAAGAAAACAAATCAATTAGTTTCTTTAATTTGATTATTGGAAACTTCTATATATCTACACGGCGGCAAGAATTGCACGGTCTATCAACAGCTTAACATAAAATAGATACAGGTTTTTGGCAAATTAATATAAATATTGCACGCACATTAACACTTGAATTTATAATGTAACCCAAAAGAACATTAACGACATTGATACAAGTTTTCTTGGTTACCACAAAAATAGCATTAACGGAATACACTCATGGATCTTCAACTTCATTAAGGCATGGCATCACCCTAGTAAATTCATCTTCTTCAACTAGTTAGAACCCAAAAGAACATCAACGATCACAATCTGATCCACAAACAAGAAACAGAATAAAAGAGAAGAAGAAAAACAATAAAAAGAGCAGTCATCAAACTGGAAATCGTGAAGGAAACGGAATACAATCATATCTCACAGAAGAAGAAGAAGAAGATTAATCCATTTGAAGTCGTAGCTGCGGATTATTCTCGGATATGGATCTCCAATGGGAACCATCCTTGTCTCCATAACATTTGCAGAGCTCCCGTGAAGAACTAATATCCAGCACCCGCAAACACCCTGCCGCCTTACGCAGGAGGCCATGCGGCAGCATCTTCAACCCCTCACACCACCTAATACGCAACTCTGTCAAGCATGGCATGACCGAGATGGCTGCATCTTCTTCTTCTGCCATTATGTCCTCCCACTCCTCCCATTTGTGGAAGGCATCGAATGTCAGCTTCTTCAGTTTAGGAAAGCCACCAACGGCATCAGTTGATGAAGAATATGAAGATTGAATCTCCATCACTTCTCCTTCTCTTCTTCTTATTCCCAACCACTCCCCTCCCACAAACTTCAATTCCTCCAGTCCGTACATAGAGAGCTCTTCCAATAACGGTAGTTTTCCCATAGGCGGCAATGACCGTACATCACTGCAATTGATGAGTTCAATATTTCTTACTTCGTTGAAGGGTGATGAGATCCAATGTGGAAGCGTGTAACCCTTATATCTCCAGATCTCAAGAAATTTCAGATTCTGATTGGGCTCAAGAGCTTCAATTACGTCCACCCACTTAGATGACGACGACTCATTTCCATCCGTCTCATCATTGAAACGTATATGGAGTGCTTGAATGTCTCTCTTGTGCCTTAATTCAGCTCTCTGAGCATCCTCAACCAACTCTTCCATATCACTAGCATTAGTAAACTTGATTTCCAAATTTAGAAATCCGGTAAGACAGTTTAAGTGGTTCAATAGTCCCAACTTGTTGCAACCACTTCCTCCATGGAACTCACTCAACGTGCGGAGACCACTTAACTGGCCTACTCCTTCTGGGAAACAACGGCTTTCTGGAGTATCCCAATTGATGATGTGTTTGAGGTTTATGAGCCCATGGACCCCTTCTGGAAGTCCGCAGAGAATCCAACAGCCTTCGATATCCAAGGTTTGCAATTCAACCAATCTACACATGCTCTCTCGTAACTCCTTTAACTCTCGATTGAATCTTAAGTGAAGGTGTCTTAAGTGAACCAAATTCCCAATTTCTTCCGGAATCTCTTTTAGAGAGCAGGATACTAACAAAAGAGTTTGCAACCAATAAAGCTTGCAAATGGTTTTCAAGTCTTCCTTGGATAACCCACAATTACTCATATCCAACCATCTCAGGTGAATCAACTTTTCCATGCCATCTGGAATACCACTCCAAATGCCTTTAAATCCCAACACTCTAAGACTTGTGAGACAGTCGCAAATATTTGGAGTTCTACTTTCTTCGCCCCAAAATAAACTACGATATTTTTGGACTTGAGAAGTTAAAATACGGTCACAAACTTCACAAGTTCTGTTATCGACACTCAAAGATTTAGCAAAACGATGCACTACATCATGTATTTTAAATGACATTATTTCCTTGGTTAAATCATGTTCCCGAAAATCTTGAAATAGAGCTCGCATTGCTAAATCTTCAAAGTACTCTCTCCCTTTAAGTTCCAAACTGCCATCGGCACTTCCAATATTGGAACCAAGATAACCTAATGCCATCCAAATTCTTATTAGTTGCTCTACCTCGATTTCCTCATCTTTAGGAAAGAAGGCACAAAACGAAAAGCAACGCTTGAGTGTTGGTGATAGTTCATGATAACTCATAAGTAAATGAGGAAAAAGATCATATTGCACGCTTTCGAATCCCCATATTTCACTCGTCAATACTTCCTTCCACTCTTGGATTCGCCGCTTAAAACGCAAAAGACTTCCCAATGTCTTTGCAGCAAGCGGCAAGCCTTGGCACTTTTTTGCGATTTCCTTACCCAAGAATTCAAACTGATCATTTTCGCTCCTTTCAAAAAAGACCTTGGACCTCAACACCAACCAACAATCTTCATCAGAGAGGAGTTTCAGATGATGGATGTCTTTATCAATTGTGCCCATGCGTATGGCGACCCTTACATCTCTTGTTGTCACCAAAATTTTACTACTTGCACCACCACATTTAAGCGGCTTTTCCAAAACATCCCACCACTCATGCAAATGTTCACTCCAAACATCATCTAGAACAAGAAGAAATCTTTTACCTAAAATACAATCCACCAAAACGTTAAGTAAGACATCTAATTGGGTTGTATCAGGACAACTGTTTTTGCTTATGGAAGTAATAAGCATCTTGGCAATGGCAGCCAAATCACGGTGATCGCCATCCCCAACACACAACCAAATTGCCAAATCAAAGCATTCTCTAACTCGCCAATCTCGATAGACTAATCGAGCAAGAGTAGTTTTCCCAAGTCCCCCTCCACCCACTATGGAAAGAATACGGTTGCCTAATCCCTCATTAGCCGTAAGTTTGCTCACCAGAATATCTATATCGTCTTCCCGGCCTAGAAATATTTCTGGGTCGCCAAAAGAACTAGATTCAACTCGCGAAGATCCGTGGGAGCGATCATTTTTGGGTTGAGATAAAACAAAATTAAAGTCATCTTTCTCATTCAAAATATCATAAAGCCTTGGTATCAGATTTTTTATTTTCTTGGCTATATCGCGATGACGAACTACTTCTTTCTTGAAACAGAAACATGAAGACGGGATGAAAGAGCACACCTTTTGCTGAAGAGGATGGTCAGATTCAGATTCCACCTTACGTTTAAGAATGAAGTAGTTCCATTCATCCAAAACATCATCCATTTCGTAAGACGTTTGTTCCAGCCTCCGCAACCAATCCTTGATGGCTTTGTCCTTGAACTGCCTCCTGTCTGCATCATCCAACACTTCTCTGATATTGACGAGCGTATGAGAAAGATCCTGAAGCTCCTTATTAACGCCGGTACTCAGCTGTATTTCATTTTGAATCTGCTTTTTCAGAATGGATATAAGCTGCTCTGCCACAGCGGAAACGACAGCATCAGCCATGATCAAGGGCGTTTTTCTTCTTGAGCGTGTGTGTAAATCTATGGGGTGAACTGCTTCTTCGATCTAGTTGATATTATTGTGTATAGTCAAACGCGGAAATTGTACTAATTTTTGGGGCAGTAGTTGACTAGTTGGTAACCTTAACCGTCTGGGAGGCAACAGGGGCAAGAGTATTTAATTTTACATTTATTAATTAAACCTTTAGTTTAATTTTACATTTATTAATTAAGGTTGATTCAATCCAATTACGATTTATATTAACACTTTAGTATTTAAATTTTAAAAAATAAATAATTATTATAGTTGATTATTTTATAAATATGAATTTTTAAATTTCAATCTTTTATTAATAGATGTAATTTGATCTATTATGATATAATTAATTTTTATTTTTATAATTTTCATTATTAAATTTGTAAATTTCAATAATTAACACGAGTTGAGACGCTAAATATGAAATATAGGATCCTAACCTTGCTTTAGCTATTTCTTAAAAAAAAAAAAAAAAAGCACACACACTTCCCTTAGCTGAGACTAGTGGACTAGGGTTTGATCGATTTTTAAAAAGGATGGGTTTCGGTTCTATTTTATTTCCTACAAATCCAAGTTGCAAATTAACATTTATAAAGTTTATTTCTTGTAAAATAAAGAGAAAAGAAATATGGAAATAATTTTAAAATATATAAACATATTATTACTCCCATTTCCTCAGCTCACCTACTTCCTACCAACTACCGTCACCTCGAATAACTCCTCTCACCCCACAAGCTTTTAAATTATGCACTAACTCCCCACCTAACACCTCTCTCTCTCTCTCTCTCTCACCCACCTACCATTCTACATCTCTCATTTTAACTATCACAGTTAGAAGTGCAAACGAAGAGAGCCAAGCCGAGCCGGAAACTATCAAGTTCAAACTCAACGCTTTTAAGATTACACTTATCAATAATCTATCATAATTCAATATATTAATAAATAATTATTTCTCTCTTCTCCGCCTACATAATCAACTCAACAATCTAAATTCACAATCTTTCAACTTTATCAACAATCATCTCCAATTCAAAAATAATTGTTTTATTTGATTATTTATTAATATATATTATTTATAATTATTTTGCATTATATTTTTTAAAGTTAATAAATTATTTTATATTTTAATAATTAATTACAATAATAATAATATATTTTTCATACATTTAAATTAAATAATAAATTCAATAATAATGCGAAGATTATAATAGATGAAATACAAATATTAAAAAAAAATAACAAAAGACAACACACTACAAGAAGATGTAAGTTACATCTTTAATTACGAGTGTTGAATTTTCATCATATATACTCAATTAAATCACTTTTAAACGCGACATGAGCATCTCTATTGCGAAGTTGTACCGCATTAGTCATATAAGAAATGTGTTTTGTTGAGTATTGAAAAGGTTGAGAGTCATTTTGTTGAGCGTCATCCATGAAAAATTTTGTTGGATCATAATAGTTTTGATCATAATTGTAGAAGGCTCTAGGCACTAGGAGGGCAGCCGGGAGGGGCCTAGCGCCTAGGCGGAATCTAGGCAAAACCTAGGCGGTTTTTAATTTTTAATTAATTTATGTATTCTTAACCTATCAAATAAACTATACACAAATTCAACACCTAATTCAATCCCAATTCAGAAATTCAATACCATCTCAACATAAATTCAGCACCTAATTCAACACTAATTTATCCCAATTCAGAAATTCAACACCATCTCAACATAAATTCTGCACAAATTCTGTTAGGAAAAACTATCATGAATCCCTAGATGAGGTTTTGATGAAATGTTAAAACATATCAAAATATTTTCTGAAAAACTGAAGGAGATCCAAGCTAGAGATCTAAAGCTGACCAAACAGAAGTTCCAAAAGAATTCAGCTGAAACAAGAGTCAACCAAACTGGAGCATGGTCAACCCAGCTGGAAGTCAACCAGCCAGATAATAACCCAACTGAGGGTTAAGCTCAAAAAACCAAACCAGCTACAATCAAACTGATAGCCAAGTCAGTTGAGCTGGAAGTGAAATCAACCTGACTGAAGAAACTAACAGCATGTCAGTTTAACTAAAAGTTGGAAGCATCCAACTGATGGCCAGAGGTGACATCAGCCAAACTGAAGCACTAAGATAAACCAACTGCTGATGGCCAGAACTAAAGACAGCCAGCTCATAGCTCAAGTTTGTAATCAATTGAACTAGCAAAGGAAGCTCAGAAAGAAAGCCAACTGAAGCTTTAGCCAAACTAAGCAGCCAAGCTCAGAACTGCAAATTCAGAGCTGCCAACTGGAGAATAATACAGTTAATGCTCAAAGGGGATCTTGAACTAGAGAATAATGCAGGCCTACCATTCCATAACTCCTCAGGTGTTTTGAACTGCACAGCTGAAGATGGACATCTGTTGATTAGATAGGCTGTTGTAGTAACCAATTCTCCTCAGAAGGTTCTAGAAAAACCTCCATTACTCAGCATGCACCTAACTCTCTCCAATAGTGTCTGATTCATCCTTTCTGCAACCCCATTCTGTTGGGATGTTTCTGGAACTGTCTTGTCTTATGCCTGACAATACCCATTTCCTTACAGAAACCATTAAACTCATTAGACAGATATTCCAGACCATTGTATGTCCTCAGGTGTTTTAGTTTGAGGCCAGACATGTTTTCCACCTCAATGATCCACTCCTTGAACTTCTGAAAAGCATCTGATTTAGCCTTCAGAATATGAATCCAAACTTTCCTGGAGTAGTCATCTATAAAGGAAATAAAGAACTTGCCACCTGCTTTAGTTGAGTGTTTTGCAGGCCCCCACAGATCAGAATGAACATAATCAAGCTTATTTTTGGTATTATGTTCACAGGAAGCAAATCTCAGCCTCTTTGTCTTCCCATATATGCAATGTTCACATATGTCAATATGTGAAATCTTGTCTCCTCTTAACAGATTTTGTCCTGCTAATTTCTGCAAACCTTTATTACCAACATGTGCTAATCTCTAATGCCAAAGTAAGGTATTATCCCTTTCTTTAGCAGCATTCAAATGCCCCTGAATAGTGTTCCCAATCAAGTAATATAACTCATCTTTTCTCCTACCCTTTATCACATCATTCTCTCATTTTGACACTATTAACCTCCCATTTTCAGATTGAAATTTATAGCCTGATTTATCAAGAATAACTAAAGAGATTAGGTTTCTTCTTAAGTCAGGGACATACCTTACATCAGTGAGAATTTTGATTATGCCATCAAACATCTTGATCTTGACAGATCATATGCCTCTGATTCTGTAGCTTTGATCATTCCCAACAAGAACAGTTCCTCCACTTTGTATTTTGAGATCAGAGAACCACTCCTTGATAGGAGTCATCTGGAAGCTGCATCCTGAGTCAAGCGCCCATGCATTTCCTTCTTCTTCTGAGCTGGAGACAGTCAATACCTTTGATGATTCATATCCATCAGAGTGATTTCTTTGCATTATTTAATTCACTTGATTTTTCCCACCTTCTTGAGTTTGATCCACAGCTTTTCCTTTCAAGGTTTTCCATTTGAGGTAATTCTTCTTATAGTACCCAGGCTCATGATAGTGGAAGCATTTTCTAATTTTTGGGTAATTTGAGCTCTCGCACCCTTCTTTTGTTGCTTCTTGGCCACATCTTTCTTCTTCTTGTTTCCTTTTGAATATGGTTTCTTGATATTCAAACCTTCACCTCCATTTGAAGAAGATGAAGCTTCAGTGGATATTGCAGCTCCTTGGATTTCAAGGCCATCTGCACATCATTGAACTTGATGGTTTCCTTACTCCCAAACATCAAGGTGTTTTTGAAGTTTTCAAAAGACTTTGGGAGTGCAGACAGCAGGATCAAGGCCTTGTCTTCATCTTCGAGCTTTACCTCTGTGTTTTCAAGATCATCAAGAATCTTGTTGAATTTATCCATTTGGCTGAGAATGGATTTTTCTTCTATCATCTTGAAGGAATATAGTTTCTGCTTCATGTAGAGTCGATTTGCCAAGGTCTTCACCATGTACAAGCTCTCCAGCTTGTTCCAAACACCCAAGGCAGTGGTTTCCTTTGGTGCTTCCCTCAAAGCTTTGTCACCCAATGAAAGAATGATCATGCTATGAGCTTTTTCAAGAATTTGAGCATGATCTTCATATTTCTCCTTGTCTTTGCCTGAAGAACGTGCAGTTATCTTCTTGAGCGCATCTCCCAACCCTTGCTGGATCATAAATGCTTTCATCTTCACCTTCCACAAGCCAAAATCTGACTTGTCTGTGAATTTCTCCACATCAAACCTAGCGGAGCTCATCTTGGTTGCTTTTCTTTCCCACAGATGGCGCCAATTGTTCATGAGCTTTGATCTCTCAAGAACTGATTACACAGAACTGAGAAGAAACCGGTTCGATCTTGAGTAGAAAGGAATGAAAAACAAGCAAACAACACAACAAGATTTAAAGTGGTTCGATCATAATTGATCTACATCCACTTGAGGTGCCTTGATTGTATTGATGCTCTCTTTGGAGTTTCACGAGTGTGTAAGCTTTTGAACCTCCAAATTTCAAGTTCATTTGACCTCCAGCCAAATTTATTTAATTCAACTCACCAAAGCCCTATTTGTAACCAGTTTCTCGACCCATATTTTCTGCCCCACTTTAAATCTTTAATCAGCCCATTTGTTTTTTTTATGCCCAAAGATAAGCCCACCTTGTCAGTCCCCCTTCCCCACGCCCAATATATATATATAACTTATGTAGTTTTTTCCTGGTGTTCGTATAATTTTTCCAGTTCGAACAGTGTTTTGCTCGATGCTTGTTTTGTTGCTCATTAGTCGGAACTAGCTAGTATATAAGCTAAGGCAGCAGTTTGTATTCCTGCAGTTACTACCTCTAGAAGCACAGCAGCGGGAGAACTGCTGGTACGGGTATGCATGTCGAACACAGCACCATAACGAGGAGCATGCTCGTAAGAGGAACCACGTCTGTCGTCCAACGAGGGGTGCTCGTACGCCTTGACGTACATTTCACTATCACTTTTGATGGTTGGAATCTGGCTTGAATCTTGTATTTTTTGTCATTACAAATTGGTTTTTTCGAATCTTTTGCACTTTGAATGGTTTTATGTTCTTTTCTTTAGGTGAAATATTATAATTGGTTGTTCATATTACTGCGTTTATCTTCACTTTTTTTTTTTCATCTTGTAAATAATGTTAGCCAAAATAAACTAAATTGTTCAAGTGGCCAAAATACGTTTTTGATCAAGTTTTAGTTAGCCCATATAATCTAATTACAATTTAATTCTCAACGTTTGAAAATTTTAATAAAAATAATTCAATGTTTTAATAATTACAATTTAATTCCCAATGTTTGGATATTTTAATATAAATAACTCAACGTTTAATAACAATTTAATTCCCAATGTGTGAACATTTTAACTGAAATGATCCAACATTTTCAATGGAAACACTATTTCGGTCGATTTCAATCGTATTTATTTTCAAGTGAGTTGGAGAATCTATATAATGGATTGACATTTTTGCGCACAAAAAAAAGACAACAATGTGTTTTTTTCATCTAAAATATCGGGTTGTTTTTGTTAAAATGTTCAAACTTTGGGAATTAAATTGTTATTATTAAACATTGAGTTATTTTTGTTAAAATATTCAAATGTTGGGGATTAAATTGTAATTATTAAAACATTAAAGTTATTTTTGTTAAAACTTTCAAATGTTGAGGATTAAATTGTAATTAGTTCAATATATATTTAAGAAATAGCCATAAGCAGTGAAAATTAGCATTGAAACATAATTAACCAGAGCAAATTTCGACAAGAACTCTGCTCAAAGAAGGAAATTGAGCAACATTAGGAAATTAAATTAAAAGTGAAGAAAAAAGAGAACCCCTTGGGATGGGGGCTCCGTTGCATAGTCACGAGTCGGGATCGCATTTGGGCCAGTCGCATGCCGAGGCGCACGGGAGGTCAATAGGGTTCAGTTACATAGTCTAGTGCAGAAGCAGCGGCGACGAGCCCCCCGACAGTTCCCACCGGAGAAACCCTCGTTTCTGCAAACGAGGGCACAATTGTGGTCTCTCAAACAAACACCCTTGTATCCATGGCTCTTCGACTCGCAAACTCTTGCCTCCACTCGAGGAATCCCAACGTTTGCACCCAGGGACAGACGCAGGAATTTATAACTTAGGGATGTAAAAGAGTTATAACACAAATGAAAGAAAAACAAATAAAATTCTATTTAAATTAATTACTAGGATAAATCAAGCAACAATGTCACAAATGTTAATATTATGGACAAAAATAAATAAACTCCTAATATTAAAGTTTTGAAGCATTCCTTCTCAAATCCATAATTTTTTTTTTTTGCCTCAAATTTAATATACAGTAAAGCAACCTCGAAGCGTTACTTCTAAATATAGATTATTACTAAGAATAAAAGGGTAAAAAGGTAACAAGAAAATGAACATACACCAGTCAAAGAGCGGTAATAGAAACGAAACGAAAAATTAGTTTGCACATGTTAAGAACTTCACTCCTGTGTAATATTATGCAAATTGCACTTGAAAAATCATACGTACACGTACAAGACCATAAGGTGTTCGTGAGATTCGAAAGTATTCTATGTTACCCTCGACATCCAAAAAAAAAAAGACTCGACACCCAACACTGATCGACGATGAAGGATTTGACCGTTGAAAATTCAATTTTCGAAAAAACTTGAACGGTCTTATAATTGCAAAAATATTTAAGTATGTTATAGGATAAATGTACGTTATGCTAATTTCTGCAATTTACACTATAATGCAACTACGTTAAATAATGCCATTTTTTCTTTGAATAAAACATTCAACAGCAAACTTTCATCACTGCATACAACACCTAACTCAGGGAAAAAAAAGGTTAACATACAAATTAAAAGATTAAATGCTGATCATAAATATGAATCAAGTAGTTGAATATGTGTGTGTGTGTATATACATATACATATATTGTTTTGAGTGAAGAAAAACATACGAGAAACTAAGACAATGAGAAGCAGGAAGAAGATCCCAAATGCCCTTTTCTCCATATCTGATTCACTACAATTTTCTGTAGGGGGATATAATTAGCCAGCCACTATAAATAAGCAAATTAAAAAGAAATGGAAACTTTATCGAGATCTGTATATATGGGAATTTGGAGTTGGATTATTTATTTAATTATCGTCTATAGTTTCCTTTCTTTTTTATTATGAAAAACCAACTAATATTCAAAGATGTATAATTCGGGAGAGAATTACAATTTAATTCTGAACGTTTGAAATTTTAATGAAAATAATTTAATAATATTATTACAATTTAATTCTCAATATTTGGATATTTTAAGAGAAATAATCTAATATTTAATAATTACAATTTAATTCTCAATATTTTAATATTTTAGCATAAATGATCCAATATTTTTTCGATAAAAATAAAAAATAAAAAAATACACCATTTTGATCAAGGATGAAAATATCGCTATCGCAACATATATCGCAACTTCAATTTTACGGATATATCGATGGATATATTGATATCGCATATCGATATCCCAGAAAATTGAAAAAAATGACGGAAATCATATTAAAATCTTAGAAATTTAGCATGAAATTTTAAGAACTATTATGACATATTATTATGCACATATTCCACTAATTTTTTGATAGAATTGTATTTTGAAAGCAAATATATTAATAATACATTTTATAAATACCGTCTGAGACAATACATTTGACAAAATAATACATAATACAACATAAAATGACTAAATAAACATTATAAAGTACAATTAATGCAAAAATGAGGATCTATGAGGTTTAAATATAGGAGATGGAATGTCATCTTGTTCTAAACAATATTGGTACCGACTTATCATGTTCGAGTAATTATGGATATAATTATGCACATGCGCTTGATATATTTTTTGATTTATTCCAACAACTTCACCATGAATTGGATAATGTCCAATGACCCAATTATTTTGTTGATACACATTTTGAGTAGTCCAATCAATTTGTGAACTCCCATATGTGTAAGAAGCATATGAATCTTGGAACATATCACTATGATCAGTGTCACCCACACTCATAGAATCAAGATTGGCATAAAGTTCTTCAATATGAGTCCTTGGACTTTCTTCTTGAGTCAATGCATGTCTCCTTATGTATTCCTTTCCTATTGCACCTATTCCAGAACCTCCAGCTCTACTTCCGTGGTCCATATCTCGTGTTGCATGAGTGAAGTTGGCCTCACAACTGAATGGACTCAATAACGTATGACTTGAACCATAATCGTCTTGATTGTTCCCACCATTTCCACCACCATCATCATTTCCACCACTTCCATCATTTCCTCCATCACTATTTCCCCCATCCTCTGTTGAGCTATCTGTTTTTGAATCATGAGAAGTATTATCCACTTCTTTCTGTAATACTTGATTCACATCAATGCCATAATAACGAGCCATAGCAGCTATTTTTGGGTCATGATTTCCCTCATTATTATCTAAGTGTGCAGCGCGAACCCATTGAAAAAGTGAATTTCCTTCTTCATTATTTTCATCAGCTATTATATCTACCAAATATAGATATTCTTGCTCTGCAACCTTATAATTTGTTGCAAAACGTGTAGCTCCTGGGCGTACAAAATCTCCTTGACGCATCTCCCGCATGAGTGCAAGTAGCCAACCATGGTTATAAATGTAATTGGTTAATTGTCTAGCCTTTGCAATTACCTCTGCAACAGTCTCTTTTTTTCCAATATCTTCAAATATTAAGTCGATACAGTGAGCAGTACATGGTGTCCAATACAGATCATACTTACTCATGAGTTTTTTTCCTGTTTTCACAAAAGCGGAACCATTATCCTTAGAACCAACCTCCAGCACCACATCCTTTAGCAAGCCATATGTATACTTATGATCCTTGATTCTATTGGATGAATCTCACTTTTCTTTCTAAGACATCCGTTGATTTTTCGGTCTTCTTTCTCTTATATTTTTTTGCAAAGTGAATGTCTTTATAAAGCAAAGAATATTGCAACTCAAAAAATTACATTGAATACCTAAAAAAGATCACAAAAATATATAATATTAAATAAAAATTAAAATATATTATAGAAATATTAAAAAAAATCGCGATATATTGCGATTTCTCGTCGATAATCGGGAAAAAAGATATTCCCCCAATATCCGTATCGCAATGTCAATATCTGCGATATATCCGCGATATTTTCATCCTTGATTTTGATAACGTATGTGGGGTCACTATCTCTTGCCTCAGAGCATGCGTTATAGAATTTTATATATTAGAGTTAGTCTCACGCTCATTATATATACACGCGCACACATATATATATATAGAGAGAGAGAGAGAGAGAGTTCACTTTGTCTAAATCTCAATCTTATTATAAGTTTACAACGTGGGAGTATCATTTGCTAAAGTTTATTAAAAGTTTTAATTATGATTTTCATTTTATAACTGAATTAATACATTAATATTAATTTGATATTAATATTTCTAATAGATTTATAATAATAATTAATTTGAAATATGATGACGACTACATTTTTATGAAAACTAAGTTATTAATTTTATCGAATAGAGAAAGATGAATGCAACAAACAAACTAAATGCGTAAAATAAAAAAGACTAGAGCACAATGTTGCATACACAAATCTTTATTATATTTATCTATTTAACAACAAATTCATTGTTAAAAATAGTTTTCCCACCAAAAGTCATTGCTAATTTTAGAAACTAAGTTTTTCATTATTAATAACAATTCATTAAATAATATTTTATTATTAATTATGAATCACGTTAGCAAAAGTCGCATGTATGCTTTGAATAAAAAAATGTTGCATGTATAGTATAACAATTCATGTATTTCTTCGTAATTCAAATCTAATTTGAATTTCAAAATTAAATTTAAATAATCATTTTTTTTTTCCTTTTTTTGTTAGGCTTAATGTCAATAACTATTAATAACAAATGTAAAAATTTATATGATTCAAAATAGTCGTAAATTAATTTTATTTCATTATGATAATTTTCTTAATCTTTTCATAATTATAAATTCTAAGAAATAAAATTGTACACATCACTCATTCGTGCATCACACGAGAAATATTCCGCCATTCCGGTAATACCTAAAGGGCTAGTTTGGTTTGGGTGATAAATCTAGTTTAAGTTGGATTGATTATTTTATCCGGATTTATCACTTGTTTGGTTCGAATGTTTGGAGCCCGGTATTAATGACGAGCCCGGGCTCCAATCGCTTATTCGAGTGATAATTCATCCTTCCAATTTTGGGGTGATTATATTAATCAACCAGATACTTATTTATAAAATTACCCATATATCCTCTTTTCAAATAAAAAATAAATTTCTATCTACATTATTTATTGGATGACAAATAAAAATAACTACAATTTTAATAATTATTACGAGTATATTGATATATAAATATAATATTAATGTGTAATTGAAAGAAGATTTCTGAAGAAGAAACTATTTTAATTAATTATTTTTATGCGTCAATTATTTCCAATTTCATGATCTCAGTTATTTTAAAATAAATAAAAATACAACTTTAATAATTATCAATGAATAACTTATATGAAGGGTAAATTAAGTATTTTTCAACATTTTAATTTTAATCATTCAATCCAAATAGAATATTGACAATCAATCACATATCATTAAAATTGCAATCAAGCAATTCAAACACAAGACTATTTCTATCAATTTTATCTATTTCATCAACCGAATCGAACGGGCCAAAATAAATTAATACATTAATTTTTTTAAATAAAATGAAACAGAAAAGTGGAGGAACATGTGCAGTTGCATGATCTTGGTCGGTGCTTCGATTTTGTTGAAGAATCTGGTCACGTGACTGCTCGGCTTTTGTCTGAATTAATGTTTGATTTCCATTGCAACTTTTTTTTTTCACTTATAAAATTCATTTTCATATCAATACTATATACTAAATCTAAGTTGGTGGCCAAAATCCCCCACCAAAAAGTTCGGAATGTGCACACTACAAAAAAAATGATTTTTAGAGATAAGATTATTAGTGACGATAAATATTGTCACTAATATTAGACTTTTAGTAACAACATGTCGTTTCTAATTATTACATGTCATATTTAATAAATTTTTTGTAATGACATTGTTGTCACTTAAAAATATTTTTTGCGACGATAGCATGTCGTCGCAAATAGAGTGTCCCTAAAAGTTCGTCCCAAAAAAATTAAAAATTATTTTAAGTGACAACATTGTCATCACAAAAAATGTCATCAGAAATGATATATAATTATTAGAAACGACATGTCGTTATTTAAGTCTATTATTTGTGACAACATTTGTCGTCGCTAATAATATCGTCACTAAAAACGTTTTTTTTGTAGTGGCAATATTTAGTGCTATACAATTAAATTTATTATTTTTTTATAATTTTTTAATTTAATTTTAATTTATTGTGATTTAGTTTAATTTTACGCGTATTAATTAAGGTTCATATATCCTACCCAATTAGGGTATATAATTTTTCTTATTGTTGATGTCAAGCTCAATGCCTTGTTGCATAGGGTCAGTTTGTGTCTACAGCCTACAGGAAGGATTGGTACCGTGTATCGTTTATTTTGATTATTCTTCGGTAGCTATCTCAATGCTTAATGAGGAATTAAGGGGTGCGGATATGTGGGAAGATGAGTTTTCACAGTTTGCTACCGTTGTCAAAACTGGTTTGGTTTGTGAATTTCGTCACATATTTAAGGAGGCTAATTTAGTAGCACATAATGTTGTACAATTTAGTGCAAGAAGTGGAAAGTTTTGTATTTGGAATAATGATTTTCTTCATTGGTTAAGTACATTGGTTGATTAATATATGTTCCGTTTATTTCAAAAAAAAAATGCATTCACCTCATTAAAAATCTCTGCTTTCTTATTAATCATTATATAGAATTTAATTATGTTAGTTTTGTTTATAATGGAGCTTTGTGTTAAAAAACTAAAGTAAATTGTCAAGGGCAATTTTAAAATCATAATTGGTTTATACAATTTGCAAAACAATTTTGACGAGACAATGTAGAATGAGAAATTTGATTATTGGATATATATCATGCATGATGTATTTTTAATAGTCGCCTAAATTAAACTATCTTTTTTCGAGATGAATTATAAGTGCAACTTAATGAGGGTTTTTTATCTACTAGTGAAGATCACGTGTGTTGCACGTAAATTGTATTATTTTTTTACTAAAATATGTAAAATTAAAAGTTCTTTTGATAGTGTAAATTAAAGTAATAAACTAAATAATAATTAGAAAATATTAATCAATATCTAATAAATAATTAGAGTAAGAATATATATATATATATATATATAACATTAAAATGAATTCTTTTATCGAAAAATAAAAAAAAGTAATATATCATTGTGTTAAATTCTATATTGAATATTATATGTATATCTTCTAAAGTACAAATTAAGCATATATGTGAAATATAATAAAAGTGTGCATAACAAAAGAATAATATTTAAATTGATTTAAATTTAAAACTATATATATATATATATGTGGATATATATTGGGCAAGTGTAAATTTTCATATATGTGAATACAATAATCAAACTTTTTATTACGTATGATCAACATCTATTTGAACTCTTTTTTGAATTAATATATTTTTATATAAAAATAGAACATGTAACGCCCCCGGTCTCACTAGGACCTAGACGTCACCAAAAAACATACGTACATGCTTACGTGATAAATAATTTTCAAAAATAATAATAATATTTTATAAATAATTTGTAAATGGGCAGCACCTCAACTTAAAAATGTTCAAACCACGCACTTAGGCGTTCTCAAAGTCAACTTTCAACAAGGCTTTTCGAAATCACTAACCCACACATAACCAAATTATGACCTGTCAATAAACAATATACATAGCCAATCAGGCCACACATTTAAAAATACCACGGCCAACCCTTATATACATTCAAAATATTTGTATATACAGTCAAAATTGACCACAGAGGTAAACAACTTTCAAACTTAAAGGTTTTGCAGAGTATCAACGAAAGCATTTAATATTTAATATACAAACATAAGTTTAAAGATGGTTTTAAGCAAAAATCATACAATGGTCAACCATTTAACCCACTCCAACAGCTCGCCCTCAACCAGCTTGATCTCCAGGACCTGAAAACATTTGAAAATATTTGGGTTGAGTGCCAGAAAACACTCAGTGGGCATTTTCATTCGTCCAAGTCATACTTTCATGCTTTAAAATTAATCATAAACATACTTTATAACATAGTTTACTCTTCTTTATTGGATGAGAGACCCGATGTGATCACATGATACTTTACGGTTACTTATCTAGACATTTAGTCACAAAGTAAACTGTCTTGCTTGTAAGTCGGAATTCCTCTATGCATGAAGTCTCAACACATCCAATCATTGCATAAACAATGTTATTAAAACATTTAACATGCTTTTCATGGACGAATTTAAAACATAGTTGTGAGTTATAGAAAAACCCACCTGGATGATCTCAAAGTGCAGTATAATTTTTATGCGATGCTATTATGCTTCTCGCCCGTCTCGACCTATAAAATTGAAATTCTAGCTTAGAAACCTCAAATAGGTCATTAAGGTAATAACCTAGGTCCTAAATAACTTAATTAAAGATTTCCTATTCTTTGGGATCATTTGGAATTAAAATAGAGTCAAATGGGCGAATAGTACGCATTTGACGAATTGAATCAAATTAGTAATTCTATTTGAGAACTCATCGGACTTCGGGAACAAAATTGAATAGGGATAAAGATGAATTGAACTGAATTCAATGGCTATGAAGTTTAATTTAACATTTAGAAGGGAATTATAATATTTAGAATTTCTTTTGGAAAAGAATATAACATCTAGAAATTATAGTGCTAAATAACACTTTCTAAAAATGTTAATTTAATTGTCAAGTACTAAATTAGAACTGGAAGAATATAAATTTGGGAGTTGGATTCATTTAATGTTTTATGACCAAATCTAAAATTAAATGAATCAAATAACATTAGATTAAAAATTAAAATTAAAAAAAACTTATGAGATAAAATCTTACCATAATTTTTCTTCTTTTTCTTCCAATTTCGTCCCTTCAATTTTTTTTCTTCGCTTATTATTTTCTCTCTTTTTTTTTGTTTGTTTTTGATCAAAAATTCTCACTTACATATATATATATATACATATATAGCCGATCCCCCTTTTATTATATATATATATATATATACATACATACAACATATAAATATGTAATACACGTGTTAATTTTTACATACATACCCTCTCAACTAAACAACAAGTGAAAAGGGGTTTGTGGTGATGACTAATCATTTTCTAATTGTTTATTGCAAAATATTTCTTTTGAAATAATCCAAATGTCTGCACACTTTTCTCGATCAACTAGCTGGAAATGAGCATTAATTGGTATCAATAGATAAATGGTTTAGTTAATAAAATTTTCAGGTTCCAAATATTAGATGATGTAAATACATTCTCCAAATAGATATGCCCATCAATAGATATATCATATACGTATTTTGCTTGTGAATTGGTTGAAAATAGGTGTACCGAAAGTGATTTGGACTTGAATTTATAGAATTGGGCTTGGTAGAATATACTAATTTCAAAGTGTTCAACGAAATAAATTGTATCGGAAGGTCAAATAAAGTCCGAATTGGATGATCTTGGTATCTAAACGATCCCATTAATTTCTACTTTTATAATATGTATTCTAATATTAAGTAGAAAACTCAACTAAGGTCGAGACTTTTCTTGGTCTTATAGTTCCTCTAAGACTATAATTTAACTAACCCAAAATAATTGGATTCTAATCTCATGAAATTTCTAGCTATAAAATAAATTTAAATACTATATTTTTCTGGGGTGTTACAGAACATCTTGTCAATGCTTTGTTACTAATGATTTTTGGGTGAACTTATGTTGATAAAATAACTTTCCATGCATTATATTAGGTATCAAACAAAATTCATCATGCTTTCAAAAACGACATCTCTTTTGTGGTAATGTTAGTTTTAATTTCTCATAGCAATATCCTTGTAAAAATTGAAGAAAATAGATTAAAATTATAATATTTATACTTTATAGTTAGGTGTGTTTCTAAATACCCACGTATTTTTCATAGAAGGCTACGCTTGAAAATTCATTTTCAAAAATACAAGGCATGTTTGAAAATATATTTTTAAACATACATAATCAATAGCTTAGGAAAAAAATTAGTTGAACGTATTTTCGAACATATTGATCATATTTGTAATTTTAGTTTCCAAATCCAAAATTGAGTGCCAAAACATCAATATTGACAAATGTAAATCATATTTTTATTACAAATTCAAAGTATACATGACGATATATTATTAACTTATTCTACCATTTTTGTCTCTCTCTTTTCAAATTCGAAAAATTGAATTGTGACATCTCTTTTTATCTCTCAAACGTGAACACTTCTCGCTCACACGAGAAATTTCTTTCTTTGATTTTGTAGCATACATGAATTAATATTTTTTTAAATTGGTTAAAACTATTTTTTTTTTTTAAATTTGAGAATAAAATTAGATCTGAACATTGGTCTGTCTTATGAATTTTGACCTGTAAAATGGATTTATACAAAATTTTATCATTTATGAAAATAATAAAATTTAGAGATATTAGGGATACATTCTTTTTATATATTTTTTTATAAGGCTCGAGCATATTCATATTATCAATTAATTTGAAATGATTCATATATCATATACACTACAAACTTGTATGATTATGATCTAAATTAAATTGATATCAATAAATATACTGACACTTAGATATATTAATGTTCTCATCATTAATTCATTGATTAGTAGATATTGATTGTCACTATTGTCATTATAATGTAAGAGATACTAAGAGAACATATATTCTTGATTTACATACTATGTATATACCATACTATCTTAAAGTTACTTCTAAGCATAAATTTTCATTAGTTCATGTAGTTGAAATATTAATATTTATACGTTTACAGTTATATAATATATATATATATGGGTGAATTTCACTTTTGGTCGATTAGAACATGGTCAAAACACTTTTCGTCCAAAAAGTAATTCATTTGGTCACAAATGATATTTTTTCGACAATTTTGATCCCGAAAGATATTTTGCCAACAATTTTAGTCTCATAAAATATTTTTACGATAATTTTAGTTCCAAACTAACAGTTTTGGTGAATCTGAGATGTGTCTCATGCATATTAAAACAAACAACATGCGTACCAAAATCCAAGACATCCCGTCATTCTATCTGAAATCAATTTGTGTTGTCTACCGTACCAAAGATTTCAGTTAGTTTGGAACTAAAATTGTCAAAAAAATATCTCATGGGAACAAAATTGTCGAAAAATATCATTTGGGACCAAAAAGGTAACTTTTGGAACTAAAAGTGTTTTGACCATATTCTAATTGAACCAAAAGTGAAATTTACTCATATATATATATATATATATATGTATATATATATATATAATTTTATAAACACTTTATGCGTTCTTTCTAATAATAATTATGGGAAATAACAAAGCTTAAAAATATATTTATTTTTTAATATCTAAAACTCATATATTTACGTTATAAAATGTATTATATTTATTGTTATCTTTTTCCCTTTTAACTAATCTGATAATTGTCCTAATAAAATTGAATCATGAATAATCATTTAATTGAAATGAAATTGATAGGATAAATCTATGAAATTGATGATTTAGATTATTTCTTCCTCTATTATATCAGTTCCTAATTTTCTCCATTTATCTTTATTTGTCTTTATTTAATTATTTATCTTTAGTAGATATAAAACAAAACCTTGAATGCACTATCTATCTAGTACTTAGAAGATTGACGTTGCAGTACTCACATTATGATTAAGTTTTTAGTCTCTGTGAAATACGATCTTGCTCAACATTATAAAAATCAACATTGTAATACTTATTGTAACACCCCATATTTTTGAATTTCAAATAAAGAAGTTTTCTAATTATATTTAGAAGACTAAAGAATTATATTGGAGCTAAATAAAGTAAAATCGATGTAAGACGCAACTCTAGGTGTCGTTTCCTTGAAAATATGTTTAAATAAAATTCGGATTATGGTTGATATTAGACTCCATTGAAAGGGGTCGACCCGAGGAATCCGCCGGTACTCTAGGAATTTTAATCCGAGGTAAATCGAGTTCCCGACGGTTAAAAAGGATAAATAGTGATTTTTGACTCGTTTTTAATTTTGATCTTTTACGAAATTCCGATCGTTATCCCAAGAAATTGTTCTGCAAGGTTCCTCAATAGGAAACGAGCCAACGAATCCGTTGGTGTTCCTGAATTTTTAATATGAGGTCAAACGAGCAAACGGTACTGTCCGGAGCGTCATGAATAATGATTTTCAGATAGCCGGAAAAGGAAATCTTTCTTCGTTCATGTATCGAATAACTTTATTAGCCGACCGTTTTTGGTCAACTTGATGGAAAATAAATCAAGGAATCTCCCGGTGTCCTTACTTTTTGTGTACGAGGTCAAATGATTTTTCCTTACAATAAAGCAACTTGTGAATAGTATTTTAAAAAAGTAATCGCGTTCAAACTAACTTTATCAGTATTTTATATCCGAAAAATTGACACCTGACCCCTCAGGCTTTGCCTATAAAAGGGGCCGCCCCCATTCATTATTTTTCATCCCTCAAGTTGTGTTAACAACTAAATTAGAAATCTCGAAGTGTATTTGAGCATACGCGAGCGTTCTTGAGTGTTCTTGAGCGGAGTCAAGGTTCAAGTCGAGTTTTGAGGTACAAATTGAGTCGGGAAGGAGCCGTGAAGGAGGGACAGTTGGCAGGGGGCAGCCACCAGCCGCTGGGGTCGCCGCCAACCACCTTCCAAGAGCTCGTTTCGGTCCATTTCTCATCTTTTTAATCTGAAATTTTAATATGTCGTGTATTTAAGTGTGCTCTACGTTTCATATGCTGAACACATTTTCATCCGATAGCAGGAAACCGGCGAAATCGTCGGAAAATGTGAATAGTGTCATTTACCGATCAGATTCTGTTTTTCGACATTTTCGCCCATTTCCGCTAGTCGAATCGAAAAAGTTTGAACTAGAAAGTTGCTCGAAAAATTATTTTCTATAAATCTGCCAAGTTTCATAATTTTTAGACAAGTTTTGATGAATCTCGATTTTTTTAAGTAGACAGTTATTTCTATTCCGGAAGCATGTGTTATCGAAAAATTCAAAAACTTTCAAACTATGATCTTGGCATGTGTAGGATGATCTCAGAATATTTTCGTAATTCTTGATCGGTTAAAAAGTGTCGTGGTGGAAATTCAATGTTAATCGAGTAAAATGACAAATTTTGGAAAGAAACATCTGTTAAATCTTTTTGTCCCAATAAATCAAGAATATTATTTTGGAATTTTCATCCTTGTGTGTCGAGTTTATACGAAGTCATTAGAGTTGTGAAATCTATTTTTGAACGAAATAATAATAAATAAATATAGATAATTGCTCCAAATATAGTAGATAAATTCAAAAATTATAGTAGTTGTTCTAAGGCGTGCACCAACATTGTAAGACCCGTGGAATCTGTTGGAAGGAAGGAAGCAAACCTGGAAGCTATTGTGTCATCGTCTGCTCGTCAGTAAGGTGGGTTTATTTTTAAAGAATAAATACATTTTAAGAGTAATAACTCTTTAAAAGCATGATAGATAACTTAGAAATATCCAAATAAATGTTTTATACTCTACTTGTTTAATGTCACTGTTATAAGAGGAATTATAGAATATTGTTATGCTATGGAATATGATAGTATTGAGATATTATTGAAATATTGTTAGAATATTATTGGAATATTATTGGGATATTGTAACTAGGATTTGAGCATTCTTGTGGAATAGTTGTATAAGCATGATTAAGCTATGATTTAATTTGCTAAGTTTTATAAGATATATTGAGACGATGTTAAACTTAGCTAAGATAGGCTTGTGCTAGAATCTTAGATTTTTGTAGTGCAAGTAATTATTGAACATAGGCAGGACTATACGCCGTTGCAGCTATGATGATTATCACTAAATGTGTCACTGTGAGGTAATCTCATACATATAATGTGACCGGATGACACTATAAGGAGTCACTGTTAGGCGATCCCTAGCACACTCATGGTCAATGCTAGGTAACCCCTGGTATATTCTTCTCACATTAGCGAGGTAACCCATCTCTTTTCCTACCAGCAGCATGATATATAGCGCAGTAGATGACAGGCTTTTACGATTTGCTTCATATATGTTGTGTATTATTTTTGGATATTTTATATTGTAAATTGAGTTCGAAACTTACCCACTGAGTGCATTAGTACTCATACCCAACTCTTTTCAAAATATTTTCAGGTTGAGTGATGTGAGCTAATGGCGGGGTTGACTGAGATGCCGCTTATCTGAATAAATTACTTCCGCTGTGTTTTCTGCTGAATGTTCTGATAATTGTATTTAGTATTTGAAATTAGAACTTGATTATAGCATGTCCAAAAACTACTAGTACAATGATACCTATTATGAATAAATGTTTGCTTAAGGGATGAAGCCATGTTCATTGAAATACCAAGTGTTCCTTTATTCGCTTTAACCTATGAAGAGGTCTCATTAAATCACATGTTGGTATTTATTTACTTCTCAGTCGACCTATGAACGGGTCTTACATGTTTTTGACTATATCTTATGAATAGGACATTCCTAGTCAACTCTGATAGATAGATCATTATCTATTGGTATCTGTTTATCGCTTTATTATGTCCATGTACGGAATGTTGAATATTCTGTCATCTAAAAATGCACTTTTATAAGCCGTTAGTAAATTGGGATTTGCTGTAGTTACCGAGGTTATGCTGTCCAAATTTTCAGAAAGTATACCTTATTCTTCATCCAAAACCTTATTCCTTTTAGTGACACCCGTGTCCTTCATTTATTACCCCTTTCGGGACAGGGGCCTTACAGAATGGTATCAGAATAGGCTTGCAACTTTGCAAACCTATCTCTTTATTTGAATACTTGTCTATATGTCTATTTCAAATTGATTGGTTCTAAAAGATCTCACTCAATAACTCACAGCCCATCATCACCTCGCATCCTCAACAAAAACCCAAGGTATGATAGAATAGAAAAATTTTGGTTGTTGCTATAACTTTTAAAATACAAGAAGAGGTGGAAAATATTGAGGCAAGAAAGAGGAATTGGTATGAGGAATACCATGAAATTTACTCAGGTAAGCATAAGTCTAGTGGTTAAAATATGAGGTCGACAGGACCAGTCAAAAGACAAAATTAAAATAATTCCCAGGTTCTTTTAAATACAGTATTGAAAATTTCATTTTCAAAACATAAATAAAATGTTAGTATGAATTTGAAACCTGAACACAAGTTCAGAGAAAACTTCTCTATTTGGAAAGAATAAGTCTACTACAAGCATGATGTTATTGAATGTAGTAGAACATAACCTATAGCATGCTAAAACTCATGATGACTTTTAAGTTTCCCATAAGTCGCTCAGACTAATTAGACTTATTAAGTTATCCCTTTTCAGATGGCCGATAGGTATACCGCCTCTCGTAAGAGGACGAATGTTCATCAGCAACTTCGCGACAAAGTTAATAGGTTTCGAGAACTGACAAGGCAAGAGGAAGAGCAACTGTCAACCTACGTAGGGAGGTTCTTAGTGGCATGGGCACGAATGGCTGGAGGCCAAGGCGTAGCTGAGCTGGAAGCATGTCATCGTATCATCGAGAATCTGCCAGAGGAATGTGAACCTCTCGCTAAGAGAATTCTGCCAGATACGATCATACGCGACCCTTTATCTTTGTCAAGTCCGGAAGCTTGTCCATGTTTACAACTGCACTCCTTTCTCACTGGATTGATCGCAAATGATTCATGCCACCTCTGGCTGACCAAATAGCTACTGCTCGTGCTAAGCATACCATTGTGATAGAGGTTGAGATGGGAGGATCCACTTATGCACGCCCACCGCCGCCCCGTGTTCATATTCAAGGAGATCAGGGAGTTGGACCCTCCAACGTCCGCATAGTGGACCAGACTGAGTCTCTGTACTCCAATCACCGGGATCTCCATTGTGCACCCCCTCTGCATTTGCGCTACCTGACCCAGGACAATGCCTATATTGCACCAGCCTGGATAGCAGCCTTCTAAGGACATTCGGGATTCAAAATCTCGATGACCTTGAGGAGCTAGACCCGAACATTGGGTGGCGTCATCTAGAGTAGTCACCTGATGATCTAGTAATATGGGTCAATGATGTCAACTGTTATGACACATTGACTAATGTATGTATGTCTAATGTATTCCAGTATAGTATAACCACTCTAGATCAGTAATGGCATTTTCCAAAAAGATTTGACAGATGTCTCTAGATCAGTAATGGCATTATTGATCTAGAGTTGTTATACTATATTGGAATACATCAGACATACATACATTAGTCAATGTGTCCTAACAACTGACATCATTGACCTATACTACTAGATCATCAGATGACTATTCCGGATGGCGCCACCAAATGTTCGGGTCCAGCTCCTCAAGGTCATCGAGATTTTGAATCCTGACTCCTGAGTGTCCTCAGAAGGTTGCTATCTAAGCTGGTGCGATACAGCATGGTCCTGGGTCAGGTAGCGCAGATGTAGAGGGGGTGTACAATGGAGATCCTGGGTGGTTAGAGTACAGAGACTCAGTCTGGTCCACTATGCGGACGTTGGAGGGTCCAGCCCCCTGATCTCCTGGAACATGAACACGGGCGGCGGTGGGCGTGCAGAAGTGGATCCCGCCATCTCAACCTCTATCACAATGGTACGCTTAGCACGGGCAACAGCTATTTGGTCGGCCAGAGGTGGCATGAATCCTTTACAATCAATCCAGTGAGAAAAAAGTGCAGTTGTAAACATGGACAAGCTTTCGGACTTAACAAAGGTCAAGGGGTTGTGTATAATCATATCTGGCAGAATTCACCTAGCGAGAGGTTCCCATTCCTTTGGCATATTCTCGATGATACGGTGGCATGCTTCCAGCTCAGCTACGCCTTGGCCTCCAGCCACTCGTGCCCATGCCACTAAGAACCTCCATATGTAGGCTGACAGTTGTTCTTCCTCTTGCCTTGTCAGTTCTCAAAACCTATTAACTCTGTCGCGAAGTTGCTGATGAACATTCGTCCTCTTACGGGAGACGGTATACCTATCGGCCATCTGAAAAGGAATAACTTAATAAGTCTAATTAGTCTGAGCGACTTATGGGAAACTTAAAAGTCATCATGAGTTTTAGCATGCTATAGGTTATGTTCTACTGCATTCAATAACATCAAGCTTGCAGTAGACTTATTCTTTCCAAATAGAGAAGTTTTCTCTGAACTTGTGTTCAGGTTTCAAATTCATACTAACATTTTATTTATGTTTTGAAAATGAAATTTTCAATACTGTATTTAAAAGAACCTGGGAAATAATTGGGAATTATTTTAATTTTGTCTTTTGACTGGTCCTGTCGACCTCATATTTTAACCACTAGACTTATGCTTACCCGAGTAAATTTCACTTTGAATTTCACGGTATTCCCCATACCAACTCCTCTTGCATACCTTAAAAAAATTTCACCTCTTTCTGTGTTTCAAAAGTTCTAGCAATAACCAAAACTTTTCTATTCTATCATACCTCGGGTTTTTGTTGGGGATGTGAGGTGATGATGGGCTGTGGGTTTTGTTGAGTGAGATCTTTTAGAACCAATCAATTTGAAATGGGCATATAGACAAGTATTCAAATAGAGAGACAGGTCTACAGAGTTGCAAGCCTGCTCTGATACCATTCTGTAACGTCCCGATTCTGAAAGGGGTAATAAATGAAGGACAGGGGTGTCACTAAAAGGAATAAGGTTTTGGATGAAGAATAAGTTATACTTTCCGAAAATTTGGGCAGCATAATTATTGTAACTAGAGCAAATCCCCATTTACTAACGGCTTATAAGAGTGCATTTTGAGATGACAGAATATTCAACATTCTGTACATGGACATAATAAAGCGATAAATAGATACCAACAGATAATGATCTATCTACCAGAGTTTACTAGGAATGTCTAGGACGGAGTAAAGCATATAAGACCCGTTCATAGGTCGACAGAGAAGTAAATAGATACCAACATGTGATTTAGTGGGACCTCTTCATAGGTCAAAGCGAATAAATGAACAGTTGGTATTTCAATGAACAGGGCTTCATCCCTTAAGCAAGCATTTATTCAGAATATTAGTGATAATCGTCACAGCTGCAAGAGTGTACAGTCCTGCCTATGTTCAATAATTACGTGCACTACAAAAATCCAAAATTCTAGCACAAGTCTATCTTAGCTAAGTTTAACATCGTCTCAATATATCTCATAAAACTTAGCAAATTAAATCATAGCTTAATCATGCTTATACAACTATTCCACAAGAATGCTCAAATCCTAGTCACAATATCCAAATTATATTCTAGCAATATTTCAATAGTATGTCAATACTATCATAGTTCATAGCATAACAATATTCTATAATTTCTCCTATATTAGTGACATTAAACAAGTAGAGCATAAAACATTTATTTGAATATTTCTAGTCATCTATCATGCTTCTAAAGAGTTACTACTCTTAAAATGTATTTATTCTTTAAAAACAAACTCACCTTGCTGATGAGCAGGCGGCGGCACGATAGCTTCCGGATTTGCTTCCTTCTTCCAATGGGTTCCACGGGTCCTACAATGTTGGTACACGTCTTAGAACAACTACTATAATTTTTGGAATTTATCTACTATATTTGGAGTATTTATCTATACTTATATTATTATTTCGTTCAAAAATAGATTGCGCAACTCTAACGACCTCGTATAAACTTGACACGCAAGGATGAAAATTCCAAAATAATATTCTCGATTTATTGATTTGACAGAGATCTCTTTTCAAAATTTGTCATTTTACTCGATTAACATCGAATTTCCACCACGACACTTTTTAACAGATCAAAAATTACGAAAATATTCCGAGATGATCCTACACATGCCAAGACCATAGTTTGAAAGTTCTAGAATTTTTCGATGACACATGCTTCCGGAATAAAAATAGTTGTCTACTTTAAAAAATTGAGATTCATCAAAACTCGTCTAAAAATTACGAAACTTGGCAAATTTATAGAAAATAATTTTTCGAGCAACGTTCTAGTTCAAAATTTTTCGATTTGACGAGCGGAAATGGGCGAAAATGACGAAAAACAGAATCTGATCGGTAAATGACACTATTCACGTTTCCCGGCGAAATCGCCGGTTTCCGGCTATGGGATGGAAATGTGTTCAACATGCGAAATGTAGAGCACACTTAAATACACGACATACTAAAATTTCAGATTAAAAGGACGAGAAATGAACCGAAACGAGCCCCTAGAAGGTGGCAGCTGGCGGCGACCCCAACGGCGGCCGGCAGCTGGTGGCGGCCCCCTGCCAGCAGTCCCTCCTTACTGACTCGATTTGTACCTCAAAACTCGACTAGAACCTCGACTCCGCTCAAGAATGCTCAAGAACACTTAAGAACGCTCGCCTATGCTCCAATACGCTTCTAGATTTCTAATTTAGTTAAATTAGGCCTATCGGTTCAGTCAGAAATCCATCTATTGAAAATCAACTTTTTTTCTTAATTATATAATTTCTTTTATATAAGACTAATAAGAGGCTGCTTGTTTTGTACAAGATATTTAGAGCAAGAGCAAGATTAAAAGAAATAATTAGTTAATGAATCATACATATAACAGAATAATAATCCAAACCACAACTTCTAAAACATTTCAATAATGCAATTTTAATATTGCATGTAATCTAAGTATTGAAATTAACTGCTCTCTACTGATAATCACAACTTGGCCAGTTTCAAATGTAGTTCTTGATCCATCCATTTTGTATGCTACAATATACTCTACTAACAGAACATGCATATATTTGTTATCAGTCTAAACATAAAAAAGCTGATGAAATGAATCTGTAAAGAGTTGATCAAGAATACCTCCCAAGTCCTAACCACGGTGCAGCAATTGAATTACCCTGCAATGGAATAATTATATGCAGGCATGCAGCCATTCATTTGATGCAACGCAGAAGCCAAGCTGGGGAGTCGAACTTCTTCGGGTTGATCCCGTCTGCATTTTGTCTTTTAACTGCCACCACCACAGAGCCATCTCATAACCAACCTCTGCAAACCATGTACCATGTCGAATTCAAGGACTGCTCTCTCTAAAATTCTTCGCGGAGAAATGCAACCTAGAGCTCATGTACCTGCAACAAAATACGAATGAGTGACTCCGTGTCTGTATGTAGATGATCGGCTTTCTTTCTTCCATACCAACCAGCAATAAGCAATTCCCAAATAGTTGCAATGTTAAATGCCTATTACATTTCAAGGTTACTACAATAGTCATTGTGTGGAAGATTGTAGTAGTCCCAAATTGCGATTGTACTAGTCCATAGATTGTACAAATGCATGTCTTGGGCACCCTCGTTCCCTTTATGATGTAATCGAATCTTTAGCTGCTTTATGTTCAGTACATTCCACTCCAACTAGTTCAATAGCTTCTTCAACTTTGCTGATTTCTGAAACTCCAATTGTTCCGGGGTAGAATTGATTTACAAGGCTCGCTATTTGCATGTTTAAGTTAATTACTTCCTGCCTCGCTGCTTTATATTCAGCACGTTCCTCTCCAGCTAGTCCAATTGCTTCTTCAACTATGTTTGCTGATTTCTGGAACTCCAATTGTTGCAGGTAGCATTGATTTTTAAGGCTCGCTAGCTGCATACGTAAGTTAATTACTTCCTGAATCAGAAGTCCATTGTTCTTCAACAAACCATCCAGAAGGCTTTCCGAAGAAGAAAGCAATGGTGTTGCAGACAGTGGAGGGCTATGTTTTCTGGGCATTAGGATTTGTCCTTCTGCAGCAGAGTCGGACCATCTAATCGGCCTCAACTTATCCTTGTTTTTGCCAGAATTTCCAGGGTTGATGAATCCAGCTTCTGCCACCTTGCTTAGTTTAGCAAAGCAAGAATCACAAACACGAGATGATTTGCTGGGATCAGGTGCCAAGGCTGCCCCTATTGCTTTTCTTGAGCTGCAAGCATGGCAATGTGCAACTCCGCAATTGTAGCAATTATGCCGCTTTCTTGTGAATCCAAAAGCCAGTCTGCAAGTTGAGCAATGGGACTGCTCAGCACCATAAGCCAATTTACGATGACATACAGCTACAGAGTAATTTGAACCACAAGCAATATATTTAACTTGTTTGTCCCTTAAAGCTTCAACTAGTGTTGGTCTGTTCCTGTCGTCTGTGTCTCCATGCCCCAAACGCCCGTTCATTCCATTCCCCCACGTATAGACCTCATTTTCCGATGTCAACACAGCCACATGAAACATGCCACAAGCGATTTCTTCAACAAATACACCAGACAGTTTATCTTTTACCATGCAAGGTAGCTTCCCATCGGACTGAGGATTCCCAAGCTGACCATAAACTGGAATTCCCATTGTGAAAACACGGCCTGTTGTTGTAAGACCAACAGTCAACCTTTCTCCGCAGGCAACTTTGAGAAAATCATGATCAACAATCGAATGAACACAAGTAGGCATCAGTCGAGCATACATGTCGCCATGTCCAAGGCGGGATTTATCACCATCACCCCATGTGAACAATTTTCCAGAAGAAACAGTTGGACTAGACTGTGTTGCAACAATCTCAACTACAGCAGCAGTATGCCACACTCCACACGCTACTGCTATTGTCCTCAACCCTGATAGAGACTCGACCTTTCTTGGATATGAGACATCTTCCCGGCTTCCATGGCCTAAAACACCGAAAGTTCCATCTCCAAATGTAAATAGCTGTTTGGTTGAAGTGATCAAAGCAGTATGCCATGGACCACAAGCAACCTTTGCAACTTGAAGTCCCTCCAGAGGACCCGAGACTCTCTTTGGTATCCAGTGACTGAGATCAGTGCCATGACCTAAGTGCCCAGCATTATGTGTGCCATCACCCCATGTGTACAGTTCACCATCGATCGTAACAGCACAAGTGTGGAACTCTCCACAAGCAATATAACCAACACTGACAGAAGATAGAGATTCTAGAAGCCGAGGTTGAGTAACATCTGCTTTTACACCATGTCCGAGCTCTCCACCAGATTCTTGACCCCATGTAAACACTTGGCCTTGCCCTGTCACAATCGCAGCATGCCTGACCCCACAGGCTATATGATCCACATCCAGAGTGCCATTACATTGCAATGGCATAGGAAGAAGTACATTAGCTTCCTCCGACCCCATCTTGCTAACCTCATCAGATATTAGTCTACCCCAAGTATACACAACCCCTAAGGCATCACAATTATCTTGGACAGAAGCATGAATGGAAGTTCTACGTGTGATAGGTACATTTTTGTACTGAAGAGTGTCTGAAGCAAATTCTTTTACTTGAATATTTGTTCGAACTGGAGATACAGGATCAGCATTGCTCCGTCCATCAATTTTGAAGCGCCCATCCAGCCCAGATGATATCAAAGACTTAACAACAACACTGCCACCACGATCATGGCTAGCTGCAATGCTCATTTTGAGAGAATTTTATGTTATGTCTCCAAAAAATAGAATTAATTTTACATAGTAAATTGTGATGGAAAATTACTCCACGCTACTCAAAAACTCTTGGAAATGTCAGATAGACTCAATCAAGATCACAAGACATAATCTGAAAAGTGCAGACTAAATAATAGACTCTTGAAAAGTGCAGACTAAATAATTTTAAAGTTATGTGGAAAATGAGACAAATCTGAAAAACGCCAAACAGAAATGAAATCACAGGTTAAAACATTATAAAACCAACTGTAAATGAACAATGATAATGTATATTCAGGTAGTTTGCCTTAGATTGACTCTTCTTAACAATTGGGAAAATATGTAAAAGCTTGGAAGCAACCAAATACTCAAATTTCAGAAACAATAAGGTTATCCCAAAAATTGTATCTTTGCACCATTTTTTTACTTCCAAAAGATCAAAACAAACTTGGAATTAGGGTCACTCTCAATGCAATCCAAATTCAAACAACACAATTCACATTCATATTCTTTTTCTTTTTTCTACTTTTGGAATGGACCTCAAGAAAAATTACAAAAGGGAATCAGCTAAAAAAACATCTACAAAATATTCGTATTATATTTTAAAAATTGAATGACCAAGATTCAATTTTTTTGTGACCCATTGTTGCATACAGATTCCATTTTTCTGCAATTTTGAAATGGGAGAAAAAGATAGACAAACCTCGAGGGACAGAAGGGTCTTTCCGTGGAAATTGAGGAGATTGAGATACAGAAACACGCTCCAAACTGTCACCGGGAAAACCCCAGAAGATTAACAAATTATCAATCAGAAATTCATAAAATCTTGAACGAAAATTCAAGCGCCATTAATAAATAATGGAAATTAAAACAGTCTTACTTGAGAATTTGTTGACTGAAACTAGAGGTTCTAGAAGATGCTACGGTGCTGATGCTAGGGCTCCTGGAGGGCTGACGGCAGAGCTGCAAATACTGCTCTCTCTTGAGCACCGCCGCCACCAGCCTCGCCCAGTTGTCCCGATACGACGTCGTCGACGGCATCTCTCTCCCAGCTTTGCACCGCGCGGTAATTTTTTCTGAGCTTCCTCATGGTAATTACATCAAATTTGAAGTCCATAACAAGTTAATTTCTTGGATGTTGCAGCGAAGTTCAGGTGAGTGGGAAAGTTAGAAACGCGGCGTCAAAAGTGACGACGAGCTTTTGATATAAACATTATGTATTTATGTCCCTACAAAAAGAAGGCGCCAGAACTCAAAACCAAACAAGAACTGAAATTGACAAACTGGTGAAGTCCCCAAGTAAGAAAAATATCGATTTTGATTTCACACGACACGTTTTAGTTCGATTTTGATAGGAATGAACATTCGGTTCAAATCTAACTGAATCGAACCGATATTTTCAAACCGAAGTGAACTAAAACTGAAAATGTATGAATTGAAATCAAACCGAATTAAAATAAGCACCGAATCGAACAGAATCGAGCCGAAATTGAAATAGTCGGTTCGGTTCAGTCGATTTTCATCAAAAGCGAAATTTATTAATTTTATGTATATATTTAATCTGGAAATCAAATTTTATAAAAATGGCTTGTGATAGACATGCAAGGTCTTATTTAAAAAATGCCAAGTTCAAATCCTTAAATGTTAATTTTATTTTATTATAATTATTTTCTTAATGTTTTTATAATTATAAATTTTAACAAATAAAATTATACATATTTCTCGTGCATCGAACGTGACATACAATGATCGTACCTAAAATAAATTAATACATCAAAAAAAAATTAAAAATGAAACAGAAAAGTGGAGGAACATGTGCAGTTGCGTCATGCGTGATCTTGGTCGGTGCTTCGATTTTGTCGAAGAATCTGGTCACGTGACTGTTCGGCTTTGTCCGAATTAATGTTGGATTTCCTATGCAACTTTTACCACACTTTTAGTTTCACTTTTAAAATTCATTTTCACATTTTCAGTAAATGTTTTTTTAGAACTAAACATTTAATTTCTTCAAGCCAATCCAATCAGGGTGAGCAAAAAATCAAAAAAAAAAAAAACGAAAATCAAATTGAACGGGACAAATTTCGGTCCATTAAGTTCGGTTCTTATAATTTTTTGGTCTGATTCTCTTTTTTTAGTAAAAGTTCGGTCCTCGGTTCAGTTCAGTCCGACAGACAACGAACTAAACAGATCGAATAGACCGAGCTTTTTCAGTTATTATTAATTTATTTATTTTTAATTATTATTTGTTCAATAATTGTATGTCAAACAATTCAAACTCGAAAAGAAAATACAAAATAAATAGAAAAACCAGACTGGACCGAATCGATTTGGTCTGGTTCAGTCCTTACTCTTAATTCGGTTCGATTCAGTCCTAAATATTTATTAATTCGGTCTATTCAATTTTATGATTTTTGGACCGAAATATATCAAATGCTCACTCCTAAATCTAATACATCACTTGCCAAAAAAATCGTATTGAATTACTTTTGGCACAAATTTGAATTCCCTTACATCCCTTAACGATTTTAATGGTCTCAATTTGATCATTTTTTGCTCCTTTAATAGATAGGAGAATTGATATTTTGCAACTTGCCGATAATATATGTCGGTGTTCTAACAAAATTTAACAAATCTACGTAGATCCACGTGCCTTGGAAAAATCATGCATGTCATTAATGTGAATTGATATTTTGTTTTGTACTTATAATGTTGAAAATATTTATATAAATAACAAAAAATTATAAATTTATAAATATATATTTTTTCGATGATTTAAAAATACTTATTAGCATAAATATTATTGTTTTACATTTTTTTCATAATTTAAACATTTTATTCGATATGATGCCGGTGTATAGTTATTTCTTGCCGATAATATATGCCGGTGATTTAATGAGATTTGATGAATCTACATAGATTCACGAGCCCTGATAAAAGCATGTCATGTAATAAAGGTTAGCCATAGTTTAGTTTAGAATCAAATAAATATTTAATTTTATAACTAAAATTACCTTTAAAATTTAGAGGCCACATGTCGCACATCCGAAAGAGGTTTGTAGTGCATGAGGTTGTAGGATGGAATTTACCCATAGCAAAGAGTGATGCCCCTCAAAATAGCTAAAGAGTAAATCAACACTCAACTTATCTAGGGCTTAACAAAACATAAGATGTAATTTTTAGGGAGCAAAACATAAGCCCAAAATTATAAACAACCCATATGCAAATATGTTTTTTGTTCAATCACACATCTCACAAGAGGCATAACACAAAACAATTTAATAAGCCCAATAGGAGCCCGATAATTAAGACATACAAAGAAAAGTGAAAGTGCAATAATTTTCCAACAACTAAATATCCACTCTTTACACACATGAATTAAACATACAATGTTTTTCTTTTTATTTTCCTTTTTTATTTTATCCCTCAATCTTGATCTCGACCATTTTAAATTATAAATATTGACCTAAGTCATTTTGAAATGTTTCAACCTCCCATAGTCATTGGACTCCAACACGGCCTATTGAACTTCTTTCAATATGTTAAATTATAAATTTTTGAAATCGTTGTGTTTAATTCATATGTGTATAAGTGTATGAAATGATCAAGTGTATGAAAAAGTTGAGAGTTTCAACGAATGTTATTAACTTCCATCTTCCTCCGTGTGTTAAAGGAGCAAAATTAGGGTAAAGTTGATACCTTTAAAATAATTAAGGTATTAATTTGGACGAAAAAGATAAACAAGGATCAAAGTACTATACTGAACAACTAAGAAAGAGAAAGGATGCAAAAACACCCCTAACGTTTACTACGGGGCGCATCCCCCTTAACGCTTTTTTTAGAATAAATATCACCCTAATATTTATCAGTAGGTGCAAATCCCCCCTCATCCCTATTTTTATTTTTGTGGAAAAATACTCTTTTAATACCATTTTTATTAAAAGAAAAAAACCATCCCTAAAAAATTACCATTCGTTAATTAAAGCTCTTCTCGATGTTGATTTGATTGGGAAAATTTAATTTTAAATCTAATGATGTATAAATAGAATAAGTCATTCAACTATAATATTTTTATTTATATAAAATTGGTTTCGTTATCTCAGACACAATTTTTCATATTAATTACTTATTTAATTTTTTATTTTAAAATTTAAAAGCGAATTAGCATCCCCATTCACTGATATAAAAACATTTTCCAGCTTAATTACTCCTTAAAAATAGGGTATCAAATGACATGTAGTTCTCTAAAATATTTATAAAATAAAATCAAACCACAATCGCTACTAGTTAACACTAATACACCAATCATATTTATTTATCATACATCCTTTTTCAATAAACTTCATTCACAAAATTATAAACTCAATATGATAAAATAATATTAATTTTATGCACATATATAGATTTTAGATCTATAATTATTAAAAAATAAAGAGATATTATACGATAAATAAATAAATTTTTAGGAATGAAAAAATGAAAAAATATTAATAAAATAGATTTTTTTCCATAAAAAAAAAACTATTTCTGAAATGGGAATGGGAGATTTGTACTTATTAATAAACGTTACAGTGATATTTACCCTAAAAAATATATTAAAATAAAATTCAATTTCAGAACAGACGTTAAGGGTGTTTTTACACCTTTTTCCGATAGAAAAACGAAGCAAAATATACCATTTCCCCATAAAATAACAGTTGATATGCATAATACACTCATCAATCAACATTCATTCTTGGGCTGATAATATATTTCGTTTCATGTTATCATTTTCATATGTCACAATAGATCTATTATGATCTATTGTAATATATAAAAGTATTATATTGAATCTATTATGACCGTGTGAGTATTATTTCATGGGATAGCATGGAACTTCCTGAAGGTGATAATATATTTCGATTGGTGTTATCATTTTAAATAAGGTTTTTATGGATGGGGGAAGAGAAATCCACATTGTCCCACGCTACTAGTCTACTAGCTCATGCAAAACTAATAAGTTTGAATGATTGGAAATAATTAGGGTGAGTGTCACGTTTTAAGCCTATAATTATTAAGTGTGGTCCCACGATTATGCCTTAAAGGGAGACATTAGACATTTAGGTCTGCAACAAATTCTGCACCCGACCATAATTATGACCCTCAATTATGGCTTTCATGCTCTTCAATTTATTGTTATTATTATTATTTTATTTTATTTTTATCAAAAGTTAAGAGTGTTGCTCCAACAATTCACTAGGGTAAATTTCGTTATTTATACTATAGTTTTTCTTTTTTCACGAGAAAAGTTTTGGTCAAAAAATTCGACCTGGGCATAATTTATCTTTAATATTACATATCTCGTAAATATTGAAAGTTTTGAATATCAAAAATTTTCCACTGATCAACTGATAAAAACTGAAAATAACAAAAAAAAATATTATGTATAGAAAGTGGTGGATCCAGACATAAATCTTTAGAAGAGGGGCTAATTACACTATATATATATATATATATCACAATGATAAATAGGGAATTGAAATCAACCAATTGTGAAAATACATAGAAAAAGGGGTGGGGGAGGGCCAAGGCCCCCTCAGCCCCTTGGATCCACCATTGTGTATAGAAATGGGGATGTAGTGCAAGCATCTTACCTAGAGCTAGCAAATCGAGCCGCCCCCGCCAGACCTGTCAGGCCAATAGCAAAAATCAAGCTGATTCGGGTCGGGTCGACATCATTTTAGTCCGGTATTTTAGAGGCCTAACACAACCTGATTTTCGTGTCGAGTCAAGCCACTGCGGGCCGTAGTGCATGTTCCAGCCTCCAGGTTAATTTGTGGGCTATACGGCCCGACATTTCAGAATAACAAAATCTTGACCTAGCCTGGCCAGATAAATCGTCACCCCTAATCTTACCACACAAAATATAAACCGACATTTGGAATATCAAATGTGACAGACTCACACCTATTGGTAGTGGGTGAATTCGAACTCGAAATGGATAACCAAGAGCACACAAATATGTTTTATGATGGTTCGGCACCTTCCTATGTATGTTGCTGAACTCCCATCTCCTAAATGGCGGATCTAGAGAGGCACCTCCAAATCGGATCAGATTTTTTTTTTACATTATGTCTTCATTGACGAGCAGTGTTATGGAAAATCGAAGATCGAAATATAAAGGTAGAGACACTACTGAGTCATTTGCCCCCTTAACATTTTTTTTTTCTTAATAATCCTTGACAAGCAAAATTCATTTTGAACACGAGCGAGCTTGAGTTTTATGAAATTTTTAATTTCACCGTTAGGAAGAGTTATGCACTTAGGCCAACTCTAATGCTGGACCAAAACACCAATTTAATGCAGAAATCCACTCCAATACTGTCCCAAATTAGTTGTCACTTTTGGATTTTGGAATGCTGTTTTTTCTTTTTTCTTTTTCTTTTTTTTTGGGCTTTAATTTTGTTTCGTCACCTCAATTTTTTTTATTATCTTTTATCTTTCTATCGTATCTCGTATCACTTGAACTTTTTTTTTTTTACCATCACGCCACGTGAAAAAATCTATATAATTTTCCATTCCACTTCAACTCTACAAGCTGAAAAATTATATAAATGCGAATTTCTTATACTTTAAAAAGGTAAAAATTAAAAGCTAAAAACTTGCACCTATATCTCAGTTCTCAAATAATTTAAAAGTTCTAAAAATAGATTAATATAAAAGTGATTATCTTATTGCCTAGTAAAATATAATCTTTTGCTAATAAGAATTGAACACATATCACTTTTTCGTCAATCTCTCACTAAACACATATCACTTTTTCGTAAATCTCTCACTAAGGACATATTTTTTTGAATTCTAAACTCTTAAAATGGAGAAACATATGAATACAAAAAAATAGTACAAGTGACATATATAATAGAAAAAATGGAAACTATTGAAGTGATAAAAAAAAATACAAATTCTAGACACTTACCGGATGAAATAGTCTATTGCAGTAATGATGTGACATCTCTATATTACACTATTAAAATTACAACTTTATAATAATTTTTATAAAAATAAAAATAAATTATAATATAATGAACCCTGATCAACATTTATCAATAAAAAAATTAAATTAAAAAAACTATAATCCTAAGTATGAAAAATTAGTCATAATAACAAATAATTAATTAAAAAAAGGATAATTAAATATTTAAAAATAATTATTCATCCTAGAGAAGAATGAACCATAGTTGAAACTGTAGAGTAAAATAATTATTATTTTTATAAAAAATTATAAAATTTTAATTTTAATAATGAACATGAAAATGTCACATTAATTGTTATAACTTTTTAATCTTGAAACACACTAGGAAATCAATAAAACATGTGCAAGAAGACATGCCTCATTAAAAAAAAACAATAGAAAACCGAGGTAGGTACAAATTAATACATTTAAAAATCTTGTATTTTTCCACATTGGATTCCTTCCTTTATAGTCTACTTACGATGTCGCCTAAAAACCCTTTTGCGTGTTGGTACGAATTTCCCCCCATTTAATAACCTTTGCTACTCTATTATAAGAAATTCTCTTTGGTACAAGTGTCTAACTAGTAGCCCCCACCTACATTTGCACCAAAAGGCAACTTTGAATTTCACCGACACCGATACCGTTGTTGGATAATTTTACAGTATGGGGTCAAAATATTTTTGATCTCATATTTTACGTTTTTGGTCCTATAGTTTATTAGCTCGATATTTTTGATCCCAAATATTTTTTTCAACATTTTTAGTACTAAAACTAACAGCCACTTAACAAATGTTAAAATAGAGGTTGCAAGCCTTGTGAATATAAATTTTCACTTTGTTCATTCCATTTTCACGTGCTATTATACATAATTACATACATATACATATGTGTGTGTATTTATTTATTTATTCAAAGAACACTTTGCCTTCATTTTTTCAACAAATCATTAACAGAAAATGAGGAAAATATCTATAAAAAAATTCAGCACAATACCCAATAAAATATCAAGCAAAATTTCCTATAAAACCATTTCAACTTTTTGTCAATATAAGGTTTTTGTTCAACAAAATTCTCGACAAAATATACGGAAAAAATAAATGTCAAAAAAATATATTGTTAGTTTTAGGACTAAAAATGTGAAAAAAAAACATTTGAGACCAAAAGTGTAGAGCTAATAAACTATGAGACAAAAAATGTAAGATATGAAACCAAAAGTATTTTGACCCTATTCTAGTAGGATTAAAAATGAAATTATCCCCACTGTTGGGTGTAATCCGGCTACATTTGATTTTTCAAGTGTGATTTCTTTTTTTTTCTTTTTTTTTTTGAGGGGGAGGGGTTTTAGGCTATTACATATGAATGAAATTTGCACATCGTTAGCGATTGCGGGTTATCTCAACATAAAATATATAAAAAAAGAAGCAATTTTAATTATATACATAACTTTTCCTTTATACATTGGGATAGATGAGAATGATAAAAATAATATATAGTATAATCCACCATATACTTTGATGGTATGAATTTTTTAAAGCTTTAATCCTTCGAATACTTAATATTATATAATGTCAATTTAATTTATTTAATGTATCATCGAAAGTAAATATCTGGTCTACTTTTTAGGTTTTACAAACATTATATAAGTATAACACAAATTTAAATATTGTGGACGTAATTTGAAATTGAGACAATTGTTTTCAAATACATGAATTTTAGAACGATTCTAATTTTTACACGATTTTTTCAAAACGTAAGTTTAATAATATAAACTTAACAACTTTTACAATTTTTTTTAACATTCCCAACTGATTCAAATCATGTCATTTTCCTCTCTTTTTTATAGAACAAATCATGTTATTTTCATATGATTGAGACCATTCAACTAAAGTACCATTTGCGTCGATTTCAATTAGTTGAAAAATATGAAAATTATTATAATTGCAAAAAAAAAAAAAAAATTATGGTATTGAGAGTACATTTTTTAAATCTATATAAAAAATCCAAAATGGGTACAAAATTAGTTGCATCTTAAGATAATTATCCCCTTTGAAATTTGATAATGGAGATACTTTCCTTTACAATTGAAAAGCTTAACCATTTTTTTAATATGTTATTGTACTTGTAAATGACAAATGCAAACAATTAAAGAAAAAATCAAACACAAAACATTTCACATAGTGGAAATTAAATATTTCAATTTCAATTTTCAAGGAGATAGTCAAATAACAAAAAAATTCACCCTCAATTTTCGTAACCCTCACGATGATAGAAAAGAGCATTCCTACACTAAATAATACAAATAAAAATTTATATTCATTTTTCATATTTCATATATAAATAACATATGTAACATGTCCATAGACATTAGAGCCCTAATGCAAGCACAACATTAAAAAAAAAAAAAAAAAAAAAACCCAAAACACATTTACTATTAAAATAATAAAATCCAACTTCTAAAAGTGGAAATAGAGTAGATTTGATAGTGTTGAATCTCCCCATCAAAATTCTTCAATTAATTGGAAACTTGCGTTTTGAATCGGTAGAGAAGCATCTTCTTCTTCGAAGTAGGGTTGTTGAATGTGAGAAGCAATTTCCCCTTCTCACAAACCTTGTAGCTGCTACACACAACTTGCTCTTCATTTGATCCAATTCTCCTACTCTTCTGTATTATGATGGTGTATCCATCCTCCGCGCTCGGGACAAACTCCGCTCCGTAGTTCACTTCCCACCCCACCACTCTCGCCTCCCAACTCACGACAGATCCCTAGATACACCAGCGTAACTAGATCAGACGTTTTTCGATGACACGAGAATAAAATACAGAACCGTTATAGAATTATGACAAGAAAGCAGCAAATTATGAAGAACAAAACAACACCCAGACTTACATGGAAACCCAACACCGGAAAAAACCACGGCCCATAAGAAAATTTCACCCGGAGTCGAAAATAGGGTACTGAGATGGTTCAAAGTAACAATCCTAACCCTAGACAACATAGTTGGCTAAACCCGAAATATCACAATAGACCTAATATGACACACTCATCCACCACAATCATAATAGACCTAACACTTCGGGTACTACACATTAAGTAGCATAGAATTTTCCGAAAAAATCCAAATTTATCACACGGCGAGCCCTTCACACACAACCTAAATAAATTCAATAAATTCGGGTCATCAACATCAACAAAAACATTTAAATACAAAAAAGTATATCCAACATGGGGTAATAAGTAATAAGACAAGTGTAACATGTTATTTTATTACAGAACAAAGGAAGGAAGTCACAAGATTGTCAGGTAAGAAACAGTCAAACTGATAGAAGACAAATTCTAGAAAGAAACAACACTGCAAAATATTTTCATCATGCAGGGAATCCAATCAACAGCAGTCATTTTCTTCCACATATTTAAAACCAGTCAACATATATAGATTTAAATTCCAAGAAATATTAAATTACACAATTAGGGATTTCTGCTAAATTAAAGAAATTATTAAATTCCTCACCTGATTCACAGGAAATTCAACAATGTGCTTGGCTGAAGGCCTCACAACAATTTCAGTAACACTATCACCAAATCCAAAATCTCCTTCTTTACTTAGCCCACCATATTGTGCTGGTGTTTGCTCAGCTGAAATGTACCTATTCTCCCCCAAATTTAATCAAATCAAATTTTATACATACATACATACATATATATATATTTTAAATAAATTAAAGATTTGGGAACTAACTTGAGAAGGGTCTCAGCAGATTTGGAAGGGCCAGCAACCACAAACTTGCTCTTAGTCCTTTGAGTTAGAAATGGGCTAATCATTTTGTTCAAAACCAAATACCACCATGGCACATTTATGAAAATCTAAATAAACAAAACAAAAACTAAAAATTATGACAAAATAAACTAAAATATTTTTAAAATTAAAAAAATAAAAAATTCACCTGTTTGGCAACAAATTCTGGATAATTATCTTGAAACAATTGAAGGGCTTGATTAGTAGCTCGCCTTAGCTCCCACCTATTCGGGCCGGGCGAGTTCTTCAAATCATTAACCTGGACGATGGTGGAGGCCCGGCCCGGCCCGAAATCGAATTTCTTGATGCTCTTCTCCATGAACCGAATCCTCCACCGCAGAAACCTCTGCCGCTTCTCCTCGTCGGAGAACATCTTCTGATAGAGATCGGCGTCTCGGAACTCGCCGTAGACGTTGTAGCAGACGGGGTGGCCGTGTTTGCTGCGGCCGTGCATGAAGACGGCTCTCTCCAGCTGGGAATCGAGCTCGGCGTCGGAGTCTTTATCTTCGTCGTCGACGCCGAATTCCCGGCGCCATTTGAGGGTGTTGTTGAGCATGGCGAAGGCGTCCTTCACTCTGAAGTCGCGGGCGCGGAGGAACTTGAGGAGGATGACGTCGCTCCGGTCGTCTTCGAGGAGCTTCACGCCGTAGAGGGAGGCGGCGGCGGCGGAGGATGATTCTTCTTGCTCCGGCGATTTGGGAGGGGTGCATTTTTTAGAGGCGGGGTTGGTGCGGGCGCAGGAGATTATGGTTTCTTCGATGGCTTCGAGGGTCTTGGCGCCGTCGTCTTCGAGGAGAGTGGTGGCGATGGTCTGGCGGGAGGGGTGGTGGTGATTGCCGTTGCTGTTGCTGTTGTTGTTATCCTTGTCGGATTCTTGATTTGGCGGCGGAGGAGGGGCGGGGGTGGCGTGGTTGAGGGCGTGTTGGAGGAGCTGCTTCAGCTCCTGCAGGGCTTTCATCTCGCTTTCCGGGAGTTTGTCGGCGTGGTCCGCCTCCGGCGGCGGAGGGGAGAGAGGGGCTTTGTCTTCGGCGGAGGTGGGACTCGCCGGAATCATGAGGTCGTCGGCTTCCGGCACCAGGAGTGAGGCATTGTCGTGTTTGGGGGTTTGCTCAGGCGAAGGAACATCGCTGACTGTTAAGACTGCTTCTTGAGGTGGTGGCGGTGGTGGTTGCTCCTCGTGAGGCATTTTTTCTACTTGCTCAGCCATTGTTGTTTCTTGATGTTGAGAGAAGAGAGAGAAGTGTGTGTGAGAGAGAGACAGAGAGTGAGAGAGATTGGTGAGATATATAGTGAGGGTGGAGGAGGGGAGTGGGGGGAGTGGGGTGACGGTTTTTTAGAGAGAGAAGGTGAGGAGAGGGAGAGGGAGTAGCAGCCTGGCTACTACTTTCTAGTGTGTAACTTAACTGTCATTAGGGGGGAGAGAGAGAGAGAGAGAGAGAGAGAGGTACACAGTCTGGAACAAGTCAAAAGTTCTTCTTTGCTTATTCTTTTGCTCTTTTTCCAATGATTTTATGAACCTTTTGGGCCCCATAATTAACCCTTTTCCCCTGTTTCCTTTTCCTTTTCCTCTGTTCTTGAAAGTCCTTTTTTCTCTTTTTTTTTTTCTAAACAATTTTCAATAGTTAAATTACAATTTTCGAAAATAATTTTCTTTTTAAAAATTAACGAAACAGTATCTATTTTTTTAAAAAATTTACAAATCCAATATTTGTTCTATTTGGTATTTATATTTTCATAGTCACGTAAAAAAAATCTCAAATCAAAAAATATTAAAATACAATCAAATACTTAGATTTTTCGGATCGTAAAATTGATTAAAAATGTTAAATTTGTAATTTTTTTGAAAAAGAAGTATTGTTTCGTTAACTTTAAAAAAATTGACTATTTTAAAGAAAGAATCCAAAATGTAATTTACCAATTTAAATCAAGAATTACAATGACATAAAGAAATGGCAATATCAAGATGATAATGAGGGCTAATTAGCAAAAAAAAAAAAAAAGGTATAAATGCTTATGGACTAGCCAAATAATTCTTTATTGATGTTTTGATGAAGAATTTTTATGGTAAACGGTATTAGTATCATAATCATTTATGAATCCTTATATATATAAAGATGAATAGTTATACTATAATTAGTAACTATAGTTTTCCCGTCTAAATATGCATTCCAAAAATAGTAAGTTTACTAATTATGCATTAATTAAATTATTTAATTATATATCATATCTTTAATATAATATAATATAATCTTTATATATATAATAACATAAAGGTCTTCAAAATAGCAACCTCTTTATTTCCCGCCAAAACTCTCTTTCTAAAAATAGTATGTTAATTTTGTAATATACATAGATTAATTATATCAATTATATAAAATTATAAATATATACAATATATTTAATATTAACATGTTGTAATAGTAATATAATATATATATGTGTGTGTGTTATATTTGTAATTTTTACTAAATATGAAAAAAGTCAATAATCATTTAATTAAATGTCTAATGAATATGAAATTTTAATTTCAATTTTTAATTTTAATAATCAGATTACGAGTAAAATAAAATTTTAATTTCAATTTTTTTATAATTGTGATCCCCTAACAATGCACACCCGTTTATCAATTTTATTTCTGATTACCAATTTACAATAATAAGTTCATTGATAATAATAATAATAATAATAATAATAATAATAATAATAATAATAATAAAGTCATCACCTTTTTTTCGATCATTTTTAAGAATAATTATGCATGACATTAAATTAATAAAAGGTATATTTAATTAGAAAAAATTTGATCAATTAATTGCAATCAATCCATAATATATACAATAATTTTTCATGCTCGATAAATCCAATAAAATTTTCTTCAAAATCACATAAATGCTCAATTATTATGTTCTAGAATTTATTCAGCCATGAATCTATTCATGAGTTTTTTCTTCCTATTCGTAATTATAAATGTTATTATTATTCTAATGTTACCGTGTTGATAGAGAAAAAGTAACGAGGAATTGGAGAAGAGCAAGCTGAGGTTTCCAAAATGACTTCATCTACAGTTTTATTAATTTTATTTTTATATTTATTTATTTGATCTATTGTATTTTCTTTTACTTTTTCTTGATTTCTATGGACCGTGTTTGTATGGCCGAGTTTTATGGATTGTGGATCATAATTGTAGAGCAAATATTCATCATTAGTGTATTTTTTTTTTTGTGGTTCATTTAGTTGTATTATTTTAGATAGTTATAACTTATATTGCAACTATTAGCATGCTCAATTAATTTGTTTTGGCCATACCTTTTTTAATCTCTTAAATTATTATTTGATTAAAAATTATATTAATTAGTTGGATTACACACACACACACACACACAAATATATATATATATATATATATATATATATATATATATATATTATTGTATATATATGTGTATATACAGTAATATAATAATATTTTTAAACCCAATATAGCAATATAATATATATGCATAGATATAATATATTATATCTCTCTCTCTATATAATAACATAGTTCGACAGTTATTACAAATTTACTCAATATATATATATACACGATTATTTTAGCAATTACTTAATTGCCATAATCATGTTTTGATAATTAATTAATAATTTTATTAAAGCAAATATATACTTATATTTCTATAAATTGAAAGTTTTTATATATAAATTGGTTGGCATTTAATGTGCATGTATATGGTCATGTCACAATTTTATAACATCTATAATTTATGGTGTTTTATATATTTAACTTGATTAATGCATTAATTAACCAACGTAAATTAACTCCATCAATTTGCTTAATTTGTTACCTACCGATTGCGTTAATTAAGTATATGATATAAATTATAATTGCGTAAATTTAGTTGATAATTATTATTTTATTCTATTGATCTTTTATATATAAGTGCTGATGGAGTGTTCTTTGTTTTCAGATTTCTGAACTCTAATAATTATATTTTTTTACTTGTAGATTTGTGAAGCATGATCTCTCATGTTCTTGAACTCTGGTTCAACTGTTCAACTTGGATTGTATTGATGAGATATTAACAATGTTCTTACATTTTAATTTTTTTTTTCATTGTTGAATTTATATGTTGTTAATTGACTATTACTTTGGATACAAAATGAAAATAAAAATTCGATAAAAAAAAACAGGTGAACTCTGAACAATGGATGAAATCTAGCGACATTTATCAACACCGAAGCTGAGTGGTGGAAGAAACATGAGAGAAAAATATACGAATCCCTATATTTCAAAATTAGTGAATTTGGACTTTGTATGAAATTGTCACAATTTTTGTACATTTATTCGGCCAATTTCACATTTTTGTGATAACATTTGTTGTATTTAGATATTTTTGTAATGTACAGATTGCAACTGCACCTGAACAAGTTTTTACAATGTTAATAAAAAGATAAATTTTTATTTTATATTCAATAAAATCATATTTTAATTTTTTTTATGCGTATTTAAATATTTAATATTTTTATTAGGAAAATTTAAAATATTTAATTCTAATATAATTATATAGAAGATACTTGATTTATTTCATATATATAATTAAACATTAAAACTTCTAATACTCATTAATTCAGTAATTGATTGTTTAACATTTTTCATATTGCAGAATTTTATTAATTTGTTAACATTCGTATTTTCTAACTATATTGTATTAGTATATAATAATTTATAATTTATTATATATATATATAATATTCATGTTAAGTTAGTTATATATAGTCGTTTTGGGACAATATCAAAAGAACAATTCTTTTTAAATTTTGTTAAGAATGATTATTTGTATTGTAAGTGAAAGATTAAAGAAAAAAAGTGAATGCAGATTGTATAACCAATTATGGTATCAAATTAAGCTAATGTAGGCGTCTATTTTATCATCAATTGAATGCAGTAAGTCAGTAACAGCTGCAATTGTCATCAAATTAGATCCACAAATATCATCTCCATTTTTTTAAAGGAAAATAAATAAATATCATCTTTAAAGCTTTTTTTTTTAATGATTGTATTGAACTTAAACTACCAATCAAACAAGCCTAATTTATCCACACAATTATACTCGCTCAATCTATTCCCATTCCTATAAATGAGCAACAATGATTTTGGACATAATTCCAGGAATTTGAAATTAAGAAAATGAAATATAAATTACCATACACATATCCTATTAATATTTTAATTCTTGACCATTCAATTTTACGTTTCAATAATTAATTACATTAAATCCTACCATAATTTAAAGGAGTATTTGTTAAATTCTATAAATTGCACTCATTCCCAAGTTATCTTTCACTTCTTCATCATACTCTATAAATTAAATTAGCATTCTCTCATAAGCTGGATTAACATTTTTGATTTTATGAAATACAAATTTCTGCATAAATAGTTATGCAGAGATATTGGTTCTTATAAAGAATCATCCGTAGCATACCATCTCTAATCCAAGCAACAAACAAGAACAACACAGAACCGGGACTAAACGAGTGCAAGAATTGTCGTAGCAATGCAGCAGTGGCTTCAATGAGATGATATTTTAACACAACAAGACCATAAATAAATTTATATGTATATATATATATATATTATGTACATTCAAATGTATATATGTATTCATCCTTAATATTTACATCAGACGGGGCAGTGGATGAATATATACACAAGCTAAGGCGCGTGCCTATTTCAAGTTGTCGCATAAATTTTTATCTAATATTATCTTCTTTTGTTTATATTTCTATTTAATATTCAAATATATTAAACATGCATACCTACATTATAATCAGGTTCAGTGCATTATATTGTGACTTTCAATTTTTATGTATTTATTTAGTTTGTGCATGCAACTGTTAATTAGTTCGTTTATTTTGTTTTTCTAATATGTCTTATATAGGTAGCATTATGAGAATGAGAATGTGACTCTATTTTTTCAACTTCTTTGAAAAAATTATTGTAGCAAATGAGTGTTAAAACTCTATCAAGATATTTGAGAGCTTAAGACTTATTGGGCATAGAGAAAATAAATTTGTTCCGACTTTGCTGCTAAAACTCTTACCTATTATTTATCGTGATTGATAGATTTGTGATTTCTTTATATTAATTTTGTACATTTATCCATGTAGTCAATAAATAAAACAGACCATTCTATTTAAATCAATTTACATGAGTAGAATGATAAAATCTCAATCATAGCTAGCAGGCAAAAAAAATAAAAATTTAGTTTTAATTTTTCTTCTCACAATAATGCATGTTGTTTTCTTTTTTATTTTATTTTTTTCCTGTCATTGTATTACGGCGGATAGTCATGATATTTAAGATCAACCGTGAATCAAAATAATTTAAATAGCTATGTTTTTCTTTTAATAATAAGTTTACTTTTTTTTTTAGAAATACATTTACTTTATTGAATAAGTGGATATAATTTTAAGAAGGCCATAATTTTACAAGATATGACATGATTAAGGTCATAATTTATTCTTCCTCTATTTATTATTTATTTTTCCTTATTTGCATTTTATTGTCGTGATAATCATCATACATGTTTTAAAAAAAATTAGCAGCTCCCAAAATTAAAATAAATGTCATAAAAATTATAATTTAAATTGAAAATCAGTTCATTATATCCTAAATAACAAAAATATTCATTTCATATAAATAACTTGAAGAATGATTAATATAAATGATTACTAATTAATTAATTAACAAAAAATCGGCAAATAGACGTTACATGCATGTACAATGAAGGAATTGGATGTCATTTTCGAGCAATGCTTACACATATTAATTAATTTGTTTAAATGTTCTTAATCATAAAAAATGTTTACACATTTACATATTGAATTCTATGTATACTTCTATTTGATATAATTTAACCAACATATTTATGTATTTTGTTATAATTTAATCGATTTTATAAGTTTTGAAGAAATTATTTATGGGTTGTGGGTATATATGTGTAATTAATTTTAATCCGTGCATCGCACGGGAGAAATACTAGTTCATATTAAGTAGGTAACGTTTTAGGAACATACGGCCCATTTATTATTCCAATAAAAGTTTTGACCGTACATTGAGGCCCAAAAATTCCATATCATCAAAGTAGGATTGGGCCACTAATCAGTAGTCTCAAGCCTATCAAAAACTCATCGACTATAAGGGCTTGTTTACTTCAAGGATTTACAATTGAGTGGATAGATAGTTTAGAGGATGAGAGGATGGATAAATCATATCTCACCTCTCTAGGTGGGATATATATCCCACAAATAGGCACACAGAGCTCATTTATCACGGTCTTGGGTTATTCACCATTTTAATATGATGCAAAGTAAACATAGGATAACTTATTAATCCACCCTTATCCATCAAAGTAAACAAGACCTTAATCTCAAATATATCAAAAAATCCTAAACTATGAAGTCCGATGTCTCATACTATTAATAATCTACAAAATATGCATGAAATATGAATCGCAAATTCTCCTATGCATAAGATGTACATCTGACGGTCAATGCGTTGGTCAAAAAAATCATCGAAATAGAGATACTTTTTAGGGATACGAGTGATTTTTTTTTAATTTTAAGTGATACTTTTTAGTGTTACAGTTGATACTGATTTTGACGGCCTTTTTCTTTATTTATTTTTCTGGCCGATACCTTTTAAAGATACAAGTGATACTTTTGAGTTTTTGAGTGATACTTTTTAGTGTTACGAATGATACTGATTTTGACGGACTTTTTATCAACGCCTTGACCTTCTGATGTGCATCTAGTGCACACAAGACCTGCCCAATACGAATTTGCAATGTAAAAATGTCAACGTCTATTTTCCCATCAAATATTTGTTGATGAGGCAGAAACATGGTGACATGGAAATACAACAATTCAATCGAAAATTAGCTAGCATTAAAATAATAATAAAAAAGATGACATTTTCGACATCATAAGAATTTAATAAAAAGTATGAAAAATATATCTAGGAATGAATTTGGGTAAGTTTAATAATTACACGTTAGGTTATTTATAGTTACACGCACGTTAGTCTAAACATAATTACATGTAAGTATGTTTAATTACACATTAGTTTATTGCTTCTTACATGACATGTTATATGTTTTAATTATGATTATGTTATAAATTGATATTGTAAAATGACTCAATTTTTTTTTTGGCTAAAAGTTTGTTATTTTGAATTGGATGTTAGTTATCCATCTCATGTACATTTGATAAATTGAGATTTTACAAATTTTTTCTGTTTGATTTGCAGTGCTTCTATTCTTGACAAGTGTGTTTCTTTCTAGTTTGCTCAAGATTTCACTTGGTTTTGGGGAGTTTTGTTTGTTGTTATTTTCGTGCAGAAAAAAGCCTTAAAATGTGTTGATAGGAGATGAAAGTGTTTGGATCGAGTTTTAGAAAGAGAAAGTGTCGAGAACAAGCCCGAATGAGTCGAGGAAAGGACAAACCGAAGTGATGACATGGCTCACAAGTGTAAATTTGCAATATTTGACAAATTTTTATTTATATTTATAAATTTTAAAATGTTTTCTTTGATAAATGATGGTGCAAGTTTTGTATCAATTGAAAGCTATGTGAATCTAGTTTCTAACAAAAAAAACAAAGGAACTAACAAATAAAGTTTCCACAAAAAGTTGTGACACTTTTACTAAAGTTTATCCAGAGTTATCAAATGGGTTGGGTCAGGCCAACCCGGTCCGAGTCCATTGGGCCGCTGTTAAAAAAATGGTTTCGAGGCAAATTTTTTTGGGCTCAAGCCACTTTTGACATCTCAACTTATATGCATGAATTATGAATGTTTAACTAATTTTTATTGTGATTGAATCCTAATTTCAATGTATCTATGAGACTATGAATGTAGGTATCTATTGAACGAGGGTCATGCTTAACCAAACTATAAAATTCTAACCCGAAAGAAATTTAGTCTGAAGTGGGACGAACTGAATAGCCCCAACTCTATAAAGGTGACCCGAAATTTAGTAGGTTGGCTCAAATAGCCCGAATATTTATTGTGTATCTTTATACTGAGGTTAAATATTAAAAACTTTATGTTTCGTGTATTTTTTTATTTAATTTAAGCACTAAAAATATAATTGTTTAAACTTAAATGATTTATTTAATTAATTAATGTCAAGTTATATTGTATATAATGTTAATTTGTTAAAATTAGAGATTTGGGTTACATGAATGAACAAATTTGTACATATTAAATTCTAAAAAACATATATACATATTAAAGATTTTTTTCGTAAATTTCTGGCCTGATGGGCCAGCCCGAAAACCGACCAAAATTTTTCAGTCCGAAGAAAATTAAACCCGATCTGGCCTAAACCGAAAAATCCAACCATCTGATAAGGCTGACCCAAATCTGAGCGTGCTGATCCGATTAACATCCCTACTTAAAAGCTTTTAGTTTACGAAATATAGACTGGTGGCTACAGATCGACTGACAACCGTGAGTTGCCGTCGACGGATTGCCACCGAAAAATTTCCGAATGTTCCTTCCGTCGAGCCTCCGTTTCGACCATTTTAAAACTCTCCTCATGAGCTGACCATTTCAGACTCATCCCCAACAATTGCAAGCATCATCTATTAGACTTACAAAGAGGCAGACATTTTTAGCAAGATTCTAAAACATTATAGTGAAACACATCCCAAAGCACTCAAAACACATCCAAACATGGACAATAATACTATATTTTGATGCCTAGACTTGAACATAGAAGCAATCTGCCAAGAGAACAAATGATTACCTGCAGCATTTCTTGGATAGCTGGAGATGGTTTCCATCTCATGATTTTCTTCACTTTTCTTGAATAGATATTTAAACTTGGCATATAAGCACAACTGTATGACAACTAAAAGGAGTAGATGATATATGAGGCAGCATACAGTAAAAAAATCTGAGACAAAAGCAAATACAGACTTCATTTGCAGTGAGTGATCTTCTTTTTCACCAATTTTTACTATGTACAGTCAATGAATTATCAAATTGCATAAGATAACCTAACATATGTAGAAGTATTGCTTTTCTTTCGACCACAATATTCTGCGGTCATTTTTGGCTGCAAACGCGATCTGCATAAGGGAATGAATGATATACAGTGCTAAAGATACAAACTGACATGCTTCTTTAACATTTTTTAGGTTGAGTTACAACTATTTCTGCAAAGACGAAAACAACGAAGAATAGTCACCTGGAAAGAAAACGGGCAATATTTATTAATATTTTCTAATTATAATATAGCTATAGCATTAAATTTTACATTTTCAAAAAAAAATAATTTAATTTTACATATTATAAAATTTTTAATTCTTAAAAATCATACAAATTACGCCCCACGCACCGTGATCTCCACTAGTAATTCTAAAATGCTGGACAAATTCAGGAATCTCATATTTCCATGAAAACAACCATGACAAGAACTCCAGTCAACTGCAAGACTCTTTACAATATCAATTTAAAGCCACACAACATATATCATATCATTGCTGCAAATCTGTACACATTAATCATTACAATGCCATCTTCTTCAATTCCAAAGCTTTTCTTGATTTCTGTACTTTCATCAATTATTATTTCAACATTTTTTACTCAAACTTATAGCCGATGTCTTGAGCATCAGAAAAGTTTGTTACTTGAACTGAAAAACGACTTGATATTCGATTCTTCTATCTCAGAAAAACTGGTGCAATGGAATGAAACAGATGAGGACGACTGCTGCAACTGGTATGGTGTGGAATGTGACGGTGCAGGCAGAGTGATAAGTTTGCAGCTTGACGATGAGGGCATTTCAGGTGGAATGGGGAATTCATCAAGTCTGTTCAGACTCAAGTATCTGAAGAAGCTGAACCTGGCCTACAATCACTTCAAGGGTACTGAGATTCCAGCAGGGATTGAGAATCTGAGTTATTTGACACACTTGAATTTGTACAATTGCAAATTCAAAGGATCGATTCCATCCACCTTTGCTAACCTAACCAAACTAATTCATGTTGACTTGTCTTATAATTTCTTCACAGGCTCACTTCCTTCAACGCTGTTTGGAAGTCTATCTAATCTTGTTTATCTGAATTTGAGTTTTAATTCATTCTCTGGTAACGTTCCTGAGTCTCTCTTTGGTCTCCCTTCACTGTTGGAACTTGACCTTGGCATCAACAAATTTATTGGACAAGTTGAGAAATTTTTGATTGTAAATGGTTCAAAAATTGTAGGTTTAGATTTGAGTAGCAATCAAGTGGAAGGCCCTATTCCAGAGTCTTTCTTCCAACTTCAGAGCCTCAAGTCTCTCTCTCTTTCTGAAAACTTGTTAAGTGGCATTTTTCAACTAGAGAAAATTCGAAGCCTTCCCAATCTTACACACCTTTGTCTATCTGGGAATAACTTGACGGTAGTTGTCGGCAACGCAACGACAATTCAAGTTCATATGGATTTGCACAGATAACTTACTTACGCCTAGGTTCATGCAACCTGTATGATTTTCCTGATTTCTTAAAACATTCTGGGGATATAACTCATTTGGACCTCTCAAACAATCAGATTGTTGGGGAGATACCTAGTTGGATTTGGGGAAGAAAACTCGATTTTTTGGACCTTTCTCATAACCTTCTGACAGATCTGCAAAAACCTTACCATATCCATGCTTCTCTTCACTATCTATACTTGCACTCTAACAAGTTTCGGGGCATTCCACGTATCATCAGAGACCGAACATCAAAGCTTGAGTACTTAACTCTTGGTAATAATAGTTTAAGTGGATCAATTCCAACCTCTCTCTGTAATGCCACAAGCCTTCAACTTCTTGACTTGTCTGTCAATAAATTGAATGGCAGTGTACCTCCCTGCCTACTTCAAAACACTTACAATCTTAGAATTTTAGATCTGAGCCAAAACAACATCAGCGGTAGCATCCCAGATAACTTTTCTCAAAATTGTTTCCTACAATATTTTGATATTAGCAGTAATATCATTGAAGGGAAAATCCCAAAGTCCCTAAAAAGATGCAAGTCCTTGGAGTACATAAATGTTGGGAACAACATCATCTATGACTGTTTCCCATGCGCGTGGTCATCAACCATGCTGCGTGTCCTTGTTTTGCGATCCAACAGATTCAATGGAGAGGTGACATGTGATCAGGAGTTCAGCTGGCCGAATCTTCAAATTGTGGACATATCTTCAAATAATTTTAGTGGAAGTCTGGAATCAATTAACTTCTCAAGTTGGAGTGCAATGGTGTTGGAGAGTCACGAAAGATCGGCCATGGATGACTTTACGTTGAGATTTGGGATGACATTAATCATGAAAGGGATAGGTGTGGAGCTTGTTCATATTTGGCCAGACTTTACGGCTGTTGATTTCTCTTGCAATAATTTCCAAGGAGAGGTACCAAATGCAATAGGTGATCTGACCTTCCTTCGTCTTCTCAACTTATCCCATAATGCCCTCAATGGAAGCATCCCAACATCGTTTGGTAAGTTGGGGGTGCTCGAATCACTCGACCTCTCCCGAAACCAACTAACAGGAACAATACCAGAGGAGCTTGCACCACTCACATTCCTTGAATTCTTGAACCTATCCTACAATAAATTGGTTGGAAATATCCCTAATGGTCGTCAGCTACAAACATTTTCAGCCGATTCATTCAAAGAAAATGCAGGACTGTGTGGTTTCCCACTCAACAGAAGTTGCAGCATTACTGACTTATCACCAGCGGAACATGAAAATGTGCAGCGGAAGAGGGAGATTGAGTGGGAATACGTATCTGCTGCACTTGGATATGTTGTGGGCTTAGGAAGTGTAGTGTGGCTACTTTTATTCTGCCAAAGCTTCAGAGAGAAATACTTGGGCAAAATAGAGGAGGCTGTTGAAGATATATTGGATGCCAGAATCCAGAGAAGAAGACGTGCAAGAAGAGTAGTGAGGTGAGACTCAAGTCAAGAGACAATAGTGCTGATTGCTATTTGGTTTCTGTGTGTGTTTTTGCGTAAAAGTAAGTGGATTGTAAAATTATGCAAGGTTCTTTCCCTAAGATGATATTCCATGCATATAAATATTCCGGGTATATATCAAGTTCAATTAGCAGTCTCAAAATATTGTCTTATATATATAGATCACCTGTCTAAACATAGTCTTAAGCTTATCTATTGTAGATCGAGATACTACCTTTATCTAGCTAGATCTTGTGTTTGTACCTTTTCATCCTCTTTACTACTCTGCATATTCTGTGATCCTGAACTGATGTTGAGTTGAAGCTAACGCGATGAAAAAGAAAAGAAAAGCATGGAAATGCTTCGAGTAGAAGTTAGATTTCCTTGTCAATCCTAGCACAGAGTTGAATCAGAGGTACCGCTTGAATCCAGAAATATGACATCCACGGTTTCATCATCGTCTACGTGGTCATATGGATCCTCTTCATCTTCATCTTCATCTTCATCATCGTCATCTCGATCCTTGGTCATCAACCAAAAAAGGTGGAAATCCAGTGTCGAGAACAAGCGATGCGGGTTCTTTATACATCAGATTGCCCACCATGCTTCTCCAGCTTACGGAGGTGGATACAGATCTGCCATGGCAGCTGTGAATAGGTACGGTTTACTTCGTACCTTGGACAATGTGCTTCTCCTTTTTTCTTTTTTTTTTTTTCCTTTTTCTTTAGGGGTTTTGCGCTCTTCCTCTTTTTTTTTTTCCTTTCATTTCTCTCTCTAGTACAAACGTTATATTTTCATTAAAATGAAATTTTAAAAAAAAAGTTATATTTTCATTAAAATAAAAATTACCAATGATTAAACATTAATTATTAAATTAACAACTGAGAAGTATCATTAATTATGAAGTAAGTATCACTATTAATAAAAAATGAAGCATCACTAATATAATGAATAGTTACTACTCACTATCATGTTCAATTTTTGAATTGCAACATTTTTTTTATGTAGCTAATGATTCAATTTTTGAATTGCAATATGTTTGAACTGATACTATTCTTTTTAATTAGTGATACTTTCTTCTGCAATTAGTGATACTTTTCTTCTAATTAGTGATACTTTTTTCTGCAATTAGTGATATTTTTCTTCTAATTAGTGACACTTTCTTCTGCAATTAGTGATAATTTTCTTTGTAATTAGTGATACGTTTCTTCTAATTAGTGATACTTTTTTCTGCAATTAATGATACTTTTCTTTTGCCAGTAGTGATATTTTTCTTCAATTAGTAATACTTTCTTTGCAATTAGTGATACTTTTCTTCTAATTAGTGATACTTTCTTCTGCAATTAGTGATACTTTTCTTCAATTAGTAATACTTTCTTCTGTAATTAGTGATACTTCATCCCTAATTAATGATACTATAATTATTTTAAGGATACTTCAATATATATATTTTTTGAAATAAATCTATACCTTATATTGAAATTAGTGAACCCTAAAATTGAATTGAATTAATTTATTTTTTTAAATAAAATTTATTTAAACATGTATATTGTGCTTGATATTTGAGCCAACCTACTAAATTTATTTAGTATGTTTGGCTCAAATAGCCAAATATCTATTGTGTATCTTTATACTAAGGTTAAATATTAAAAACTTTATCTTTGGTGTATTTTTTATTTAATGTAAGCACTAAAAATATAATTGTTTAAACTTAAATGGTTTATTTAATTAATTAGTGTCAAGTTATATTGTATATAATGTTAATTTGTTAAAATTAGATATTTGGGTTACATGAATGAACAAATTTATACATATTAAATTCTAAAAAAATATATACATATTAAAAAAAAGAAAAGAATTATCAATTCAGGACCTGAAAGGCGGGTAATCTATCGATTTAGCACCTGAAAGATGAAAACTCTCAATCCAGGATCCGAAAGATTAAAATTCTCAATCCAGGACCTCAAAAATCACGAATTTTTATTTCTATTTGTTTTTTAATTAATTTTAACAATTTCTTTATTAGATTTAATAGATAATTAATGAAGAAATTTTCATTGAAAATTAACATAAAATTAATTAAAAAATAAAAGAGAATCAAAATTCGTGATTTTTGAGGTCCTGGATTGATAATTTTTCATCTTTCGGGTCTTAAATTGAAAGTTTTCATCTTTTAAGTCCTGAATTGATAAATTACCCATTTTTCAGACCATGAATCGACAATTTTCCAAAAAAAATTAAATTTCTGGCCTGATGAGCCAACCCGAAAACCGACCAAAAATTTTCAGTCCGAAGAAAATTAAACCCAAACAGGACTAAACCGAAAAGTCCGACTGTCTAACAGGGCTGACCCAAATCTGAGCGTACTGGCTCCGTTAACATCCCTATTTAAAAGTTTTTAGTTTACGAATTATAGACCGGTGGCTAGAGATCCACTGACAGCCGTTAGTTGTCGTCGACCGAAAATTTTCCGAATGTTTCTTCCGTTTTGACGGAGGCTAACCAGACCGTTTCGACCATTTAAAAACTCTCCTCACGAGCTGACCATTTCAGACTCATCCCCAACAATTGCAAGCATCATCTATTAGACTTACAAAGAAGCATACATTTTTTAGCAAGGTTCTAAAACATTATAGTGAAACAAATCCCAAAGCACTCAAAACACATCCAAACATGTACAATAATACTATATTTTGATGCCTAGACTTGCATATAGAAGCAATCTGCCAAGAGAACAAATGATTACCTGCAGCATTTCTTGGATAGCTGGAGATGGTTTCCATCTCATGATTTTCTTCACTTTTCTTGAATAGATATTTAAACTTGGCATATAAGCACAACTGTATGACAACTATAAGGAGTAGATGATATATGAGGCAGCATACAGTAAAAAATTCTGAGACAAAAGCAAATACAGACTTCATTTGTAGTGAGTGATCTTCTTTTCACCAATTTTTACCATGTACAGTCAATGAATTATCAAATTGCATAAGATAACCTAACATATGTAGAAGTATTGCTTTTCTTTCGACCACAATATTCTGCGGTCATTTTTGGCTGCAAACGCGATCTGCATAAGGGAATGAATGATATACAGTGCTAAAGATACAAACTGACATGCTTCTTTAACATTTTTTAGGTTGAGTTACAACTATTTCTGCAAAGACGAAAACAACGAAGAATAGTCACCTGGAAAGAAAACGGGCTAACAGAGTATCTCACATCTGTGCTTCACTAACACTTTCTTCCTTGTCTTCCTCACTGCTTTCATCATTTGAGCCAAATAATTCTGATTCTTTTTTCATTCCATTCTCACCACTTAGCATAGAGGAAACACGGTCTGCTGAAATGGCATTCCTTTTGTAGTTCCATACAAGCATTGAAATGTAATCCTGAGGTGAAACCAGGCCGAGTTCTTTAAGGCAGTTCCGTTGCTCCTCCAGAGTTCTTGAGTCCTCCAGCCTTATGTATTCAACCAATGCTTTCTCATGATCCGGTCTCCAACCTAACGGCAATGGGGAATAGTCGGTTTCAGGCACTAGAGACATTCGGGTGTATTGAAGACCGTCAATTGATTCCACAAGACCCATTCTCAACAAATTATGGAACTCTGGTGATTGCCCTTTCTTTTCCTTTAGAGGACGACTCAAATTCCGAGCCCCAATCTTGTAAACCTTAGCTCTCGACCTCAGTTTGTATTTTGCAGCATAGAGCTTTGCTAGTGAGCCTCTAATGATGTATGAACAAAAGTTAACTATTTTCTTCCTGTTGTCAGCATATCTGTACCACTCAACCATTGTCGACAAAAACTTATTCATTTGAGCATTCGTGTGAGCCTGCGTAGCATGGAACATTCGAAAACAAGGTTGGGGATCCGGGTCTCTATCTCCCTTGAGAAAACTCAACTTTCTGAATTGTTTAATGCACTGCTTTAAACTAGCCGTAACTGACAACAACGTTCCCACACCCTTTTCACTAATGATTTTTCCACCAGTAGCTGTATATCGTAGAGTAGGATACACAACTCTTCGGCATAATACATGGTCAAGAAACATAATGCCTTTAGTTATATGCTCAATGGGAAGGCACTCATTATCCAGTTTTAGCATATACTTCTGGTCACAGAACTCGATCAACTGCTTCCTTAGAGTTGCTGCATCTGCCCTTGGCCCTCTAACTCCAATCAAGATGTGACCTCCATAACGTATGTAATCAATCTTCCTAGTCTTATCTGGACCACTCGTAGGGACAAATTCCGGCCAAGAAGTATTTCCTTGTTCTGCCTCCCCATCAGGACTGTTCCATATCACGTCGTTAGTAGATGGCCTATAAAATTCCTTAATTTTATCTTCCATCCAGCGGTCCAATTCATCAAGGCATACGTTAGCCAAAAGGGGACTAAGGATTCCACAATGACCCCAAGAAGGACATATCTCAGCCTCCTCCGGTGCAAACCCAAAAAACGAATCCAACCAATACGGATCAGGCTTGGGCTCGTCCTCTGCCAGAACTTTCTTCTTCTGATACTTCCTTTTCGTTTTCTTTTTCTTCTCTCCATCATCAAATTTACTCGTGATAACCGGCGTGGTCAATGCAGCTTTTATCAAATCAATCACCTTCTTATCCCTAACATCCCTCATAAGAGCATTGATCACCATTCCAACCTTCATACCATCCAGCACTGTACTCAAATCTCCCCTTATATACCACAAGTACCCTGCAAAACTCCTTCTGATCACCCTCAGCACCGTATGGGCATTCCTCCCGGGCCTAAACGCGTACGACTTCTGAGAAAACCTTGCCTCATAAACCGGCTCCAAAACCATAAAGAGCACCTCCTGAACAATCCTATCCTGGAAAGCTGCACGCTGAGTAGTAGTCAAGATCGCCTTAATCTTCCTCTTCGACAATGACTCGTATTCGGTCTTGTCCTTGGGGGACCTAATGAAAAACTCCAGCCTCGCCCCCCACTTAAACTTCCCATCAAGGACAGCATTGCGTAGCGCCAACAAGTCCTCATGCGCAGAGCGTGTGACCGAGCTACGGGGCATGTACGACCCCGTCTCATCCGCACACACCTTCTGGTATGCCAACACCCACAACTCAAACCTCCTCAAATAATTGCTCAAATTAGTTACAGTCTTATCGGGCTCCCTGAAATTCTCAGTCCACATTTGGGAACAAACCGCCACACCATCCTCCTTCATCAAGGAGGCCGGGTCATTCGGGTCCGGCGGCCGCCTCGTGAATGTGTAAGTGCTGTGCATAAATGCTCTAAAGTGAAAACCCCCATTCCCATTTCTTGAATTTACAGCATTATTCAATTGAGAGTTGAGAAATGTTGAACTGTGCGATAAAAGTGTGGCTCTGTTTCTTATTGCTCTACTGCTCCACAATATCACAGTTCGATGCATTTAAATGTTCTATCACCGATGTATTGAATGCGAAAGATAAACGACGAGAAAGCAACGGAGAATATGAAATTTCAATTGATCATAGAAGAAAACAGGTTAAGAGAGTAGAACTCACGCAGAGAACGACCGAATTACCTTCAAGCATTTCAAGAATTCGATGCAAATTGAAAAAATCCGAGGTTGATTAGGGGTTTTGGTAGGGTTTTTGATATTGAAACCTAGCGCGGAACTCATCGCCTTCACCGCTATCTGGGTTTTTCAATCGGGTTTAACGGGTCCGGGTCATGTTGGATTAAACCGATAAATAGTTATATTTTTAATTATCATAAATAAAGAGTTATTCTCTAAAAAAAATTCATAAATGAAGATCTACATGCTGTAATAAAATGTAGTTGCATAAATTTTTTGGTGTTTTTAAATGTACCATATTCCCTCCGTCCCGATTATATAGTCCTTTTTCTACTTGTACGTAGATTAAAAATATTTATGAAAACAAGAAACAAAAGTTAAACTTTCAACTTTAACCTTATTTAATGAAAATTAATAAAACTTAAATTTTAGCTCAACTTTAATGTATTAATTTTTTGAAACAAAGAAAATATACAATTAATGAAGTACAAATACAATGAATATCAATAGAATTGATCAAATTTAAGTACATGCAAATTAATTAAGTTGGTCAATTTTAATTAATGTTTCTCTTTTTTTGAAAAAATAACATTTAAGATTTATAATTTTCACAAACTTAAATGTTTAATTTTTTTAATTTCCAAAACCTAATAAGGGTATAATTGTAAATTCCTATTAAAAATAACACTACTTATAGTAATGGGACTATATAATCGAGACACCTCAAAATAGAAATGTGGACTATATAATCGGGACGGAGGGAGTAATTTTTTTCTTTACACAACACTGATTAAATAATTTTTTAAAAAAAATTATTTATAAAATTATACTAAATTAAAAAAAAATTAAAATTACATGTTTACATCGGAAAATATTTCCTAAAATCATTACACATTCACATCTGAAAATATTTGGTATAAACATTATACTTTCACATATATTTCAAAAATTGAATATATATATATATATATATTTTGATATTGTATACATAATTATGATTTGCATGTTTGTTGCTGGAAATCCTCAAGTCTTCAAGTTCGATGTCAATGAAGTGGACGATTTTGAATGATTATGCTCTAATAAAAATCTCATAAAATGTTAAAGTGATATGTGTTCGTTGTTATGATGTATATTCACCAAACAATAAAAAAGAGTTAAACAATTTTGAATGTGTGTTCCAAGATGAAGTAGTGTTATAAATACATTTAATACACAATTACATGAAAATGAAATAACCATTAAAATCTAACATTAATTGCTTAAAACTGCACGGAATACAATTTGAGGAAATAATTTCATGATTTTCAATTGAAAATTAAAGTCTTTATTTTAGAAGGGTATTACCTTTTTTTTTTTTTTACTCACACACCCGATCTGTGGTCTTGAGGAGATTCGAATCCGTGACCTTTGGTCTTCAAGCAATCTCACTCCACCACTAGGTCATCCCCACCGGGACAAGGGCATTGCCTTTGGTTTAAAGAAAATCGTTGTTCAACACAAACTAACAAAAATAGAATAACTGCACATAATTATAAAGCTTCAAATTACAACCAAAACAAAAGTGCACAAGGAGGCGGATGTTGATTTTCCTAAGTTTATTGGCTGTTCTTTTGACAGAGGATCTTAGCCCCAAAAGCGCTTAATAAGTGATTAGAGAGGAGGTGAATAATCATGGTCGAATTATTTAGTCAAAATATCAAAGTTTGCGTGTTAAACACTCTCTCTCAACTAAAGGAAAAGTTTCAGTAAGTTTTCCATGCACTAACTTCTCAACTAAGCTTTTGACTAAGGTGGTTTGTTCAGTTGTAAAAATATATGATTTGAATTGATAAATACTTAGACTGATATGAGCAATCACACAGAGCGGATAACAGAATAATAAAGTAGTTAAGAAAAGCTACATAAGACACGAAGTATAGAGGCTCGAGTTTTAAACTGACTCTATGTCCTCTCTTTTCCAAAAACTGAAAGGTTTCAGAGTTAAACAGTTACAACTCGGATTGTAAGGCCCAGACAACTGCTTCTACTTACAACGCTCAGTCTCGTATTCCCTTCATGTTTGTCTACACTAGTCAACGGTGCCCCGAACTCTTCTTTTTGACCTTAACATATATATTTCACTTTTTTTTATTAAAATTATATTTTTTATATCATTTATTATTCCTATTTTTTTCTTATAGTTTTGTAAAGCTCTAGACATGCATGTTCAATTCCTCATGGGCCTCGTTTGATTGCCAAGAAATCTAGCTTTGTAAAGTAATATGATTCCTTATTTTTAAATTTTTGTGTTTGGTTCAATTTTTGAGAATTTTGGAAAGTAATCAGAATCCTCAAAATAAAAAAACTAATACAACTTTCATGAATTCTAAATACTTACTTGGGGTAGGTATTCTGATTACTTACCCTAGGAATCTTGTGTTAGACCATTTTTATTATTCGATTTTTCATTCATTATTTTTATTATTTATATATTATTATTAAAATTGTATTTATAATTTTTTAATAAAAAAATTAAAAATTTTGAAAATATATTTTAATCTTAATTTTTTTGTGGATTATTATAATTTTTTTATTATCAAATTTTGAATTTTAACAAAAAAATGAAAAATTTAAAAAAAATCTCCAATTATCATTTTTTTGTAATTGGTGGTAGGAATGACAAACTCAAAACAACAAGCAACTCGACTTCAGAATCAATAACAAAATTCGACATTGGTAACAATTTATTTTTGAATGATGTCGACCAATAATAATAATAAAAAAAAATTACTTTTGTAAATTAATGTAATTTGTTTTTTTTTTTTTTATAGTGAATAGTTTGCGTATGTTTGTAGTTATACAATATATGTATATATGATAATTAATTTATCTTTATTTATTTATTTTCTTAGTTGTTTTTTTTTAATTGGGAGAGGAGAATGGTGATCGAACTCATAGACTATAGGTCTACAATATTATTAAATTATCTTAATAAATCTACTTGATTAATTTGATTAAAAAATACTAAAATGAGAATCCTAATAATTTTCTTATCATGTTCCAAGCACATGATAAATAATATGCAGTATTCATTTTTCCCGAAAATCATATTCCCAGATAACTTTATTTTCCTACCAACCAAATGAGCCCCATGATATTTTGTTTTTCTATAACTGGGTTCATGGAGTTACATCATGTTTCAATTGAAGTTTTTTTAATATCCAAAATTCATGCAAACTAAGATGATTTTTATATTATGCGCATTGTATCCGAGATATCAATTTAATTCATTATGCATGTGATTATATTAAAAAATGAGTAAATATAGATCAATAATTCAAATGATTTTGTGTAACTATTTTGGGAGATGTTTAGATGTAAACATACCCTAGTCTGCAAAATAGAGACAAATTTCAACTATATATCCAATATTCCAATGAGATGCCCAATGCATTAAATTAGATGTGAATATTTTACAAATTATTTTTGAAAATGCAATGTATATATATTACAATTCAACATACAGATGCTAAAATCAATACTCAAGATGCTATTTAATTTCGAAAATTGAAAAATAACAGAGTCAATTTTGTAAATTGAAAAATGACAGTGATAATTTTGTAATATGTGTTTAAAAAATGCAATGCTAAAACTTAACACACAAATGCTAAAATTAGCAAAGAAGATGCTTGTTTTCTCTCATAAAAAATGAAAGATATAGCTTGTTCATCCATCTAGTTAATTTAAGTGCATCAAATTGATTGATAAAATATATATCAATCTTGTTATGAGTAACTAATTAAGTTTTATATCTATATTAAATCTGAGGTAGATTTGGAAAGAACGTAACTCGTGTCTATGAGCACTTGAGATTCTCTAGTCTCAATTTGTGTGTATCAATTATGTACCAAACCTCAATATTATTACTTTTTCTTTTATTTTTTTTTCAATTTTAATTTGTTTATATTTAGTATAATTTTACAATTTCATTTAGGGTTTGTTCCCCCCAATTAGGGTTTGCAATTATTTTTTAATACTTAATTTGCATTTTTAATTTTAGTTAATATAATTAATTTTTGGCGTTTATAATTCCAAACTTAAGGTATATACTTTTTTAAATTTTCAATTTTTAACAATAAATATTAATTATGCTTAGTTATAATATAATAACTTTTGTTTTTACAAAAAATATTATTAACAATACATAATTTTAATATTAGCACACGATTGGCATGCAAAGTTGGGACTAGAGAATCTCTACTCAGCTCGTTTATGGGAGGGGAGACGTGGGACAACAAGTATTTTGGTTGGATGTTGGTGGTAGTCATTGTAATGCTTGTGACAATTGATTCCAAGATTGTCTATGATGTCACTCATTCGTCGGTTCGTAATTTTTCTGAATTCGACAACTTGATTATAATTACTTTTCTCTCTTTTCGGAATCTATTTCATTTTCAGGTATTTTAGTTCGTCGTACTGTCAACATTATGACACATTGTTTTGTCAAGATTGCTCATGATTATGCGAGTCTTTATTATTGAATTAAGCATCTTCAATTCATGAAAGACCTTCTCGATAGTCATTGTTCATCTCAATCTTATGAGTGCGTCCTCCTAGAACTATATATATTTCAAATAGTTCACTCGAACTCTTCTACTAAGTCAATAGAATAAAAAAATATCCTATAATATAAAAATATTGGTTTAATTAAACATTTATATACTTAATTAATATGAATATAGGTAGGAGTAGGATGGGATGGTTTGACAAAAAGGTTAACGTGAAGAAAGTCAAAAGGGGTTACCCATGCAAATGTTGTCCCTTTACCTCGTACACCGCCGCTCTTGGAGATCTATCCCACCATCCATGCATTCCTAAATTAAAAGCAAAATAATTAAAGTAAGTTACGATCGTTCGAAGTTTTTTAAATTTTTTTGAGATGATGTGTCAGCATGCGCATGAAATTTTCTGTTATACTTTATGTATTACACTGTGTGTTACATTTTAAAATTACGATTTTTTCTTATTTTTTTTCTTCAATTTTAATTTTTTTTTTTGTGATTTAGTTTAATTTTAAGATTTTTTTAGGGTTCACCCCACCCAATTAGGGTTTATAATTATTTTTTAATATTTAATTTTCAAATTTCAATTAATAATCTATTATTATGGTTGATTTTTTTTTAAATTATGTTTTATAATTTTTTTAATTAACTTTTTTTGTTGATAAATATTGACTATAATTATTTATGTTATAATTAATTTTTATTTTATAATAAATGTTATTAAAATCATAAATTTGATAATGTAACACGGAGTGAAACACTAAAAAGTGTAACAGGAAATTTCAACCCGTCAGTATGACATTAACTTTTTTGAAAAATAACGGAAATATTGCCACAATCACAAAAAAGTGGCAAAAATTATACGAAAATGCCACAATGTGCGGATTAAATCCAAAGCGCTCATTTATCTAGATGAATGGTAGAAGATGAGTTTACAGTTTACACGCTAGAGAATAGTTTACATTTGATCCATTCCACACACACACACACACACACACACATATATATATATATATATTAAATGAGTACTAGTATTTGATGTGAGAACTAGGTACTATTCTTACTTACTATAATTTTACTGCTTACCTTATTATATTTTAGTGCTATTTTTTAAAATTATTGCTTATATATATGTGTATATATTAAGGTAATTATATCAAATATTGCAAATGTAAGGTAATTATATAATTATAAACAATTTCTTAAGGTAGTAATAATAAATTATTTTTTTCTTTTTCTTTTTTCACAACTCGGATCCATTTCTGAAATACTTAATTAGTATAGTTGAATGAAATTGAATAAAATGGTCATTTCTATATTCATTCACATTCCTATGATTGACATAATTTAATATTCAGAATCACTCTTCCCAAAACTAAGAAAATAGTCATTTCATCCACCTCCACGGGTTTACCTATATTATTGAACCAAAATATTATTATATTTACATGTAATCATATCTTATAATATTATTTTATTATGATCTGTAAAATAATTTGACCATTAGATTAAACAATTTATCATATAGTTTTGTAATTATTTATTTAAAATTAAATTATAAGCGATGTTTGAATTTCTTTCATAAAGCAAATGAAGCATAGATAGCGTTGGTTGGGGAGGAAAAAAATGGTTAGGAACGTACAAAAAAGGAAAAATACGTCTCCAAACTAAAAAAATAATACCCCTCCGTTTCACAATAAGTGTCATTCTACACAATTGAGATAAAAATTTCACATTTTTCTCATATTTACCCTCATTTAATGCATCCAAACAACTATATTTAACTCATTTAATGTATTCACGTAAGGGTGTATAAGGTAATATTATTATCTAATTAATATCTTCATTAATATGCGTGTATTCATCCAAAATGTCATTTATTCAGAAACGGATGAAATATATTATGAATAGTAGTCTTAAAATATTAGAGAAAGATCTCATCCAATATTTCTCTTCCAAGTTGAGAAAAAAGATGCAGTTATTAATTAGAACATCATTGATTGGTGAGTACTAGATAAGATATATATATTAGTATTGGAGAAGCATATGTATGGAGTCCCATGCCTATATGTACCCCACACGTGCTTCCCCATTCACACACTAATTAAATTCTCATATACATATTCATGGCTCGTTTGGTTGGCACGTACTTATGCCTCGTATCGTTGGTACGATAGTAAAGTTGTTCGAAAATATGATTTAATTGTTAGGAATATGATTTTAAAGAAAATGATATTAATATATTATTTATTTTATGTTTAGAACACGGCGAGAAAATTATCAGCATTCTCGATCGTTTGAGTATTTAATTCAAATTAATCAAGTGGGAAATTAATAAAAACTGTCAAAATTAAATTTATTAATTAAGATAAATTAATAACTCAACGTTGAACATTTTAATATGAATGACCACCTAATTCTTCGGCAAAAATGTTCTTCCAGTCAATTTCGGACAACTTTACTCTCAAGTAAACTAGACAATCTGTATAACATAATGACATGTTCACTGAAAAAACAATCAGAATAACATTTTTTGTAGAATTTTTGGGCTATTTATGTTAAAACGTCCAGAGAATTAAATTGTAATATTAAAACGTTAAATTGACTTATTTATGTTAAAAAATTCAAACTTTCTGAATTAAATTGTAATTAAGAAAAAAAATGATTTTTATGCACGCACATACTGTATTTAATTTTAAGTGGTCAACGTGGGAGTAGTCATATTAATATATACTATATATATATATATATATTATATGCATTCTCATCTACTCAATCTCACGTATACAGCTACAGTGAGTCAACTATAATGTGCCTATCTAGTTCATGCATGCAAATTAAATTCCCTAAAAAATTATTAACATGAAAGCTGGCACTATATACATATATATACATACATATATATATATTATATATATATATATAGAGAGAGAGAGAGTTTTAAGAGGAAAGGAAAAGAAAAGAGAAGATCGAAGAAAAAAGAAATGGAGAAATACGATTTGGTGAAACATTTAGGAGCTGGAAATTTTGGAGTGGCTAGGCTTCTCAGGCATAAAGAAACTAAGGAGCTCGTCGCAATGAAGTATATTGAGCGTGGACACAAGGTTCGTGTTCGTGTTCGTGTTCGTGTTCGTGTTCGTATGAATATATACATACACTATACGTACATATTCGTCTGTAACGATGGATGAGATTAAATTTATATATAGCCTCTATTAAATAACTTTAATTACTTCTAAGTCTTGATACATATAATTTTTTATATATGATCATTAATTAAATTGTTTTGAAAATATTGCAGATCGATGAAAATGTAGCAAGAGAAATTATTAACCACAGATCGCTTCGCCATCCCAATATTATTCGTTTCAAAGAGGTTGTATTTGAATATGATTATATGATCTAGCTAACTCTTTTTTTTTTTTTGCATAATATATATAGTTTTATTTATTTATTTTTCTTGGGAATTGATCCATTAATTATTAATATTGATTGTTGGAAAATTAATATTAATTTGATTAGGTGGTTTTGACCCCAACCCATTTGGCTATCGTGATGGAGTATGCCTCTGGTGGAGAACTATTTGATCGAATATGTAATGCTGGTAGATTTAGTGAAGATGAGGTTTGATATATATATATATATAAATAATTATATATTTATACAACTTATTTGATATTTTAATTTCACATTTTTCTGCACATGAGATTTCCAGTTGTACCCTCTATGTTACACTTTGCAATGTTGCACTTTCAAATTATGAGTTTTTCTAGTGTTAATTTCTTCAATTATATTTTTTTTTTGTGATTTAATTTAGTTTTAAGATTATTTTTACCGAATTAATTAAGGCGTTTGTAATTTTTCTAGTATTAATTAATTTACGGTTTTCAATTAATAATTTATTATTATGGTTGATAATTTCAAAGTTCAATTTTATTATTATTTTTAATTCATTTTTTTGTGGATAATTGTGGACATACTATGATTATTGGAGAATTATCAATTCAGGACCTGAAAGATGGGTAATCTATCGATTCAGGACTCAAAAGATGAAAACTCTCAATCCAAGACTAGAAAGATGAAAATTCACAATTCAGGACCTCAAAAATCACGAATTTTGATTTCTTTTTATTTTTTAATTAATTTTATATTAATTTTCAATGAAAATTCATTCATTAATTATCTATTAAATCTAATAAAAAAAATTAAATTAATTAAAAAATTAAAAGACATCAAAATTCGTGATTTTTGAGGTTCTGGATTGAGAGTTTTCATCTTTCGGGTCCTGGATTTAGAGTTTTCATCTTTCAGGTCCTAAATTGATAGATTACCCATCTTTCAGGTCATGAATTGACAATTCTCCATGATTGTTTTATAATAAATATTATTAAAATCATAAATTTGATAGTGAAACTCGAGAGTCAACAAGAAATTTGAACCGATTTTACTGTGTTTTTTTTTTTTTTTTTTTCTTACTATATTTTTATTTCACATATAAAATAAATATTAGGCGAGGTACTTCTTCCAGCAATTGATTTCTGGGGTCAGCTATTGTCACTCCATGGTATGAACCTATTTAATTTAATTTAGATTTTATTTAATTTAATTTAGAGCTAGAAAATATTATTATTATTTTTATTTATGCATGTGGGAATTAAATTTAATTGCAGCAAATATGCCACAGAGATCTGAAATTGGAAAATACGCTGTTAGATGGAAGCCCAGCACCTCGCCTCAAAATCTGTGATTTTGGCTACTCCAAGGTTTTTTATTCATTTTAAATTATTAATTATACCAATATTTTTACTTATCTCAAATCCATTATTTTAATTTTTAAAGTTCCAACATGAAATCAATTATATATATGATTTATTTAAATAAACGGTACGTAATTGATATTATCAGTCATCGGTGTTACACTCAAGGCCTAAGTCGACGGTCGGAACGCCGGCGTATATAGCACCGGAAGTCCTCTCCCGCCGAGAATACGACGGCAAGGTACACATGTAATTCACTCGCTCGTTGTTTTTTTTTTTATGTGTGCGTTAGGAGAAACGGGATTGAGGATCGAACCCGTCTCTTCACACGTTTATAAGGACGAGGAATACTATTAGGCCATGAGATTCTTTAGTCCAAAAAAAAAATTGTGTGTAACATTCATGTCCGGAACATTAAAATTATTAGTTTTTCTTTCATGTGTTCTTCAATTTTGATTTGATTTTATATTATTATTTAGAGTTTATTTCGCCAAATTAGAATTTATAATTTTTTTTAGTATTTAACTTTTATTATACTATAATCTAGCATGCATGGTCAACAGATATCAGGCTCTCGTCTAATTAATTAATTGAGAACTTTTATTTTGCAATCAAATTGTCATATCATATAAGCTATTGCTAAACACCGACTAGTTTTAGACTTTTGACTAGAGCTGGTAATTATCGGGCCGGGCCGAGTTGGACTGGAAAAATATAGGCCCAAAAGTATTTCTGGTCGGTCTGTCCCGGCTCGAAAAATAAAAATCCTGAATGAGTCGGGTCATTTAACCCAAAATTTGAAACTTTACACTAAAGCACAGGCCGGCCCGGCCCGAAAATAGAACGGGACCGGGCTTCTAAAATATATACCCGAATTGATTTCAGGTCGGCTCGAATGCTCGATAGGACCAGGCCAGGCCGAATTGCCAGTCCTACTTTTGACTGTAAAAAATGATGAATAAATACGAGTGGTGACATTAAACTCATCCAAAGCAACATCTAATTACAATTATAATGTGATTAGTGAAATATATATATATATATATATATATATATAAGTAAATCGATTTTTATTTTGTTATTTTGAATAGTTGGCGGATGTGTGGTCGTGTGGAGTTACCCTGTACGTGATGCTGGTGGGAGCTTACCCGTTCGAAGATCCAAAAGACCCCAAGAATTTCAGAAAAACTATTTCAGTAAGTGTCTCTTGATATTTATATTTTAATATTTAGACTAAATATATACTTATATCATGAAAATGTCGCGAGCTTCAAATTATATAAAAAATTTCCAACATTTCCACACTTGTTGCAAAAATGTCATCGAATCCGAATTTTCGATGTCGGATTGCTGACAAGGTACACTGAAGTTTAGCATATAAAATGATGTGGAAACTTATACACGCCGAACTCCGACATGCGCAATCCGACATCGAAAATTGGATCATATGTCAATTTGACAAAATTGTGGAGAGATCAAGCATTTCTTTTATTCCATCCATCCCATTTTTGTTGGCTGATTGAGATTTTTCACGGACATTAAAAAAAGTGTTGGAAAAGACAATTAATCAAGAAACTTTCAAATATACCCCTATTTATTTCTTTGACAGAGAATTAATGCTTAATGTAAACATGTTAAATAGGGGTATGTATTTATAAAATTAGCTAAATATATATGAAAACATACCTATATATTGGGACATTCTAAAAAGACAAAAAAATCTATCAAAATGGGACGGAGGGAGTATATATTTGGCCTAATCTCTCTCTCTCTCTCTCTCTATATATATATATATATATATATATATAATATGGTGACGATGAACTGCAGAAAATAATGGGTGTGCAATACAAAATTCCGGACTATGTTTATATCTCTCAAGATTGCAGACATCTACTCTCCCGAATTTTTGTTGCAAATTCCTCTCGGGTACGTATATATATTATATATTTATATACATTTACTTATATATGTGTGTGCGTGTATGTATATATGTGTGTTAAAAAAAAAATTGCTACGACGCGAATTACATAGTCACCTCCATCAACACCTAACTAATGAATATTTTTTGGATTTAAAGTGATAAATCATATGTCATCGTGAATACATTAATCGGTGACGGTGAGTGTGTAGGTTAACATTTCTCTATATAGAAATTCATAGTGTGATAATATTTTTTTAGTTGTTTGCCTTTGAATAATGGAAGTGGCCAATAATTCGAAAGGAAATTTGCCACATCAAATTAGATCTTGTATTTTAGAATGATATTTTATCTCATATTCTAATCGTACAATTATCGTCATTTATTGATCACAATTATGATATCTAGCCAAGTATTTTTTATTTTTTTTGAGTGCATAGCCAAGTAATTTTTTTTAAAAAAAATTTGGGCTGAGAATTTAAAAACATATTTTTTTTAGCCACTTCTAACGTAAACGGACAAAATGGCTAGTTCAAAATTTTGTTTCATTTAACAATTTATATTTATATGTTTGTGAGTTTCACTCCATGTGTTTACAATCAAAATAATTAATTTTTCTTCCATATATTTTCTCCAATTTCTATTGATTATATTTTTGTTTAATTTACAATTATTAATTAATTAGGGTTCACTGCCCCCCTCCCCCCATTAGGATCTATAAATACTTTTTAGTATTTAACTTTCGCGTTAATAATTGACCATTAGCGTTAATAAATGTTGAATATGGTCCATTATGTTATATTATTTTTATAATAATCATCATTAAAATCATAATTTTGATAGTGAATTAAACACGAAAAGTATAACACGAACAAATGGTTATCGTCTCATTTTTTTATTTTTGTTTTTTGCAGAGAATCAACATAAAGGAGATTAAGAACCATCCATGGTTCTTGAAGAACTTGCCACGAGAGCTCAAGGAAGCAAATCAAGCAGTGTATTACCAGAGAGACAACCCTAGTTTGTCTTCACTTCAAAGCATTGATGAGATCATGAAAATTGTAAGTGAAGCTCGGAAACCCCCTAAGTTGTCGAGGCCCGTCGCCGGGTTCAGATGGGGAGGAGAAGAGGAGGACGAGAACGAGGACGAAGACGAAGAGGAGCTAGTCGAAGAGGAAGAGGACGAGGAAGAAGATTATTATGAGAAGCAAGTGAAGCAAGTTCATGCTAGTGGGGAGTTTAATCTCAATTGATTGAATTTGAATTTATTTATCATGTTTATTTGTTTTATAAATGTTTTGAAAAACTAAGCTATTATGTTGTTGTTATCTAATGGTTTTAGTTATGACTTTCAAAAATTATGAGCATATAGTTAGTTTGAACTTTTTTTCTTTTTATTTTGTTTGGCAAAATACTATATTTTTAATAGATGGTTTTTAATTCGTGAACTAGTTTGATCAATTAAACTTCTAATATTATTCAATGTATAGTGTTAACATATTTTTTTTCTAGAAAAAATGTATTACATAGTAAGTGTTAATTATGCATGCACGATTTAATATATAATTTGCCAAATTATGATATACGTTGATACATCAATAGGATAAATGTTAATATATAAAATTAAATAGCTCTATAAATTACTACTTATATCGAGTACATTTTTATAGATAAATAATAAATTATAAGCGAAAGAAAAGCAAAAATTCAACATTATAAAATAATAAATTCATCTTTTGTTTTCAACAAACAAATATTCTAAGGTCCAGTAATACCTCTTTAACTTTTTGTCGAAAGTGCAAATACACCATTAACGTGTTAATCGAGGAGTAAATACCCTCTAATATCTACAAGAGGCTTCATTCAATTACACGGGAAAATTCTATCCTACCCTCATCGGCAGCGGCAAATCTAGAAACTTTTATTAGAGGGGGGAACGGTAATACTTTGAACTTTCCGTTTGCTCGCGCAGCTAAGAACAGTGAAGAATTCCAAAATAATTGCTAATATTTATACATTTAATTTTCTTTTATATAATTGTGTTAATGAAATTACAATATTTCTAGTTTTTCTAATTTTCTTTAGTGAAATAATGTCATTTTGATTTGACTTTTCTCTCGTTTCCCCATATTAAATTGAAAAGATTGCTTATTAAAATAAAATGGATTTGAAATGATGTTTTATGAACTTATTTATTAATCTCAATTAAATTGGTTATGTCTAACAATAATAATTCGAAAGAATAAAATTCTGTTTGTATTCGATGTCGTTTTTCACAACCGAATACCGATTCATTAGCAATAGATACTCAAGAAGATGAGAAAAAGACGCTCTACTAATTTTCAAAAAAAAAAAAAATCTCCCCATATTCTACACACACACACACAAGATGAGTTATAAATTTTTTTTAAAAAAAAATTAACACTAAAATATAATACAATAAACTATAAAATTATAGTAAATAACCATCGTTCCTAATTCTCACACAACAACAATTCCCTATTTGAATCAAATTCGCGCGCGCACACATATATATATATATGCCCATGGGGTGGTAGAATTTCCCCGGTTACAAATGTGAGAGAGAGAGAGAGAGAGAGAGAGAGAGAGAGAGAGCATGTAAATGTAAAGTCACAAGAAATACAACTCATCATAAACATTGAAAACTAAGTTGTGATCTAAATTATAGTCAATTATGCAGCCACCGCATTCATAATTTTCATTAACACAACTTAATAAATTTATCAGCGGGTATAAATATGAATGTCTGTGTTGTATACAATATCAAGAATTGAGAGCAAAAAACAAAAAGAGAGAGAGAGTGAAGGAGAAAACTCTGCTTCAAACCCCAATCATTAGTTAAAGCCAAAGAAGGAAACTGGTACCTCCCATTGCTTGTATGCAATCCCATCCTCAAACAACTCCCCAACCTTCTCATTTCCCGATTTCCTCGTCCCACACGGCGCGAACCAGGTCCTACAAGCCCTGAACTTTGCAGCAGAAGCCCCCGATATATCGAGAGGTCTAATGGTACAAACATCCTTCTTTCTCTCTATCCGACATGTACAGATCACCACGGACATTTTTCATTTCTTGATTTTCCTCCGAAGTTTATAGTATCGTTTCTTATCTAGTGCCCATATACATGTTGCACATAGTGTATTTACCGAACCAAGGGCAAAACACCCCACAGGTGAAGAAAGCCTTGCCCGGTAGTCACCTCGAGCACCAGCAGAACAAGAACTGCCAGCATGGCCGCTCTTCCATTCCATGTTTCGGCACTTTTTGTCCAACCCCATTCCCAAACTACCACAGGGGGAGGTAGCTCCCTCCGCTGTGAATCGTATGCTGCCAATAGCTCCTCTACACTGCCGAGTGGGACTAAAGACTGCAGATGACACACCATCGACACCTTTTAGTTTTAGATTTTGACAGTCGTACAAACAGCAGAATGCTAATACTAGAGAGAAAACAAAGGATGCTGGAGAACACATATATACATAAATACAAGAATATAGAGAATCCTGAGATAGCAATATTTTGTGGTCTGTTAAATACAGATATATAGAACAAGTTAGCTTCCCCAAGAGAGGTGAGAGAGAACAGAGAAAACACCATTGTTTTCACCGCATTATATTTTGCAGCATCTCCGTGTTTATGCTCATGACATTTGAAGATATGAAAGGCCCAAAATACAGACATCTAGTAGTGCTTCGAGGTACACATGCCTTCACCAATGAAACTTACAATTTCATTTTCTACCGACCTCCCATCACTCAAATAAAAAGGAAAAGAAAAGCCACAGACAAGTGAAGAAAAGATGATAATGGAACTATAAGAGAGAATGAAATGGTTTTCAAGGATAGATCATGAGAAAGAAAAAAAATTAATCACCTGTCGAGCTTCGAGATTCGAGATAGCCATTGCTCCAACATATGGAAGACTTTCTATTACTGCATCAGCCAAATCTAAAATAAAAGTAGGCTCGCAACCAAGTGCAGGAACTCGTCCCCACTTTTGTATGCCAGATTTTAGGGCCAATTCCTTGTATTCAACATCCATTTCCTCCAATGTTTCAATATGTTCACTAACAAAACTGTGGTGAAAATTGACAGAAGAACGTGTGAATAACTAACAGTTGAACAAGCTATATGCAGAGGAAGGAAAGTGACCCTTCCTGAACCCCCTTCTCCTATCAATAGCAAGGGAAAAGATTCCAGTACAGACAGCAAAATTATATGACCGAAATGGTGGTATCCACAGATCCACTAACCATTCCATCTCACCTAATTGGGACAGCTAGAAGACTTTTCACTCCTTTTTGTCCAAGTTCAATGATTGTATCATCTGTGTAGGGTTTCAACCATTCTACAGGTCCAACTCTGCTCTGTAACAAATTAGGACAACCAAATCAAATTAGAGAGAGAAAAAACTGATAGAATCATAATATTTCAACAATAGCAATAAAAATATTACCTTTTCGATGTATACCAGAGGAAAATGATATCATCAAATCATTTGATTGATTTATTTATTACAGTTATGATTTGATCGGTTCGAATTTCATGTTACACCTTTTTTGTTTCATTCCATGTTACACTATTAAATTTCATTACCCATGACTCTATCACAACCACACATGGCACTCTGGAAAACAAGGAAAAAACAAGTACAAAAACTTGAGAATGTGGAGTTAAAGACATAAGTACTAAATCATTAATATAAACTTCAATTTGTTTCAGTGGAAGAGTAACTGGACTTTTATGGCGTATTTTTACACCGTAAGATCTGAAGCATAAGCTTTTCCTCTTTAACAAATAAGAAGCTTAAAATATAATACCTGATACGCAAGGGTATATGCATTATTTATCCGTCTGTTCTCCAGTTCTTCCATGATCAAGTCAACACACTCCTCCATCTCAGCTTTGTATGGATCACCAGCTTCCTCCACATATGCAAGTGGTACCCCATGAGCACTAAAGAAAATCATCACCTGCTATAAACAACTATTATCAAATGAAGTAGACCGGGCATTCAAACAAATCATTTATTTAGGATTTTGAGGTTCTGATTCAATCATGTCAGTAACTGGTACAAAACAACTTCAGCAATTGTTGCAACAAAAGAAATGAAGTATATTAGACCTCCACCATCATCATTACCTCCTCAGGGCAATCAAAGTTTTCCAACTCCTTTTGAATCAAATCTGCCATGGCTTTTATATATCCTTCCCGCTGGTACCAGGAAGGAATTACAGTGTGCTGCATGTTGACTAGATATTCGTCCTCCCTAAAATATAAGACATTATCATGAAAAAGGATTTTTTCTGGACATTGAAGACTCCATACATGAATTTCAAATCCAGACAGAAGCACCTGAATATACTCTCCAGAAGCCGAAGACTTGAACCACTAGTAGAGATTGAGAATTGAGGGTAGAGAGGAAGCACAACAAGTCTTGTAATTCCATCTCGTTTAATCTAGACCAATGAAAAGCCAAAGAAATTTAGAGTAATAGATAGACAATTCATATTGAATATTAGAATTCTAGAAGAACCAAATAAGCAAGAGCTGATCCCTGATGCCAGATAATCTTCTATTGATACCCATAAAAGGATTTGACATCTAGAATAATATAAATATTCACTACTCATAAAGTTATTGACTAAAATCAACTAGCTTACCAGTAAAGAATAGAATCAGAGGGATCACAAAACAGATGTATGAACTAGAATAAGAACTTATCAGCAACACATTAGAATATGCATTTTCAATTATTTAACAATAACAATAACAATAACAATAATAAAAGAGAGGAGAAAGGATAAGAAAAAAGAATGTCATTTTAAGAATCATCTGCTTATTTTGCTCCTTCTAACTTCTGAAACTTTATAATCCACAAGATTATTTATAATATGCTCATTTTGCTCCTCTCTTTATCTCTCACTTGGTTCACCAATCTTCATGACTAAAGAATCATCTCTCATGCAAAACAAGAACTAAGTGAGAACCTAAACCTTAGACATTAATGAACTAAAAAATCACACACCAGCTATAAGCCTAAAGGTCTATACACAATGACCATGCACATTACTCCTTTCATTCAAACCAAACTCAAAGTGAGCATACCTGTTCAATAGCTTCTTCAGTGAATGGATGCCAGTAGCGCATACCAACATATACGTTTGCTGGGACATTCTTGTCACACAGTGCCTTTCTCAACTCCTCAGCCTAGAAATAGCAATTTGGTAAAGTTTAATGGACAGATTAGATATGAAACATATCAGAGATTCAGAAACACTAATGAATTTAATAGTATTATTCCCTAATGGTCAATGCAGTCAAATTTAGAATGTTAAACAAGTTGACAAACTAAAAAAGAGCATCGAGACATATCAGTGCCCATCTGTCAAAGAGTTAAGCAAAGTTGTAGAAGTTGAACGGGCCTTCAAAACAAGGAGACATGTTTGAGAGAAGCTTTTAATATTTCAATTATGTAAACTACTCTCCTATTCTTTCCAGCATGCTCAACCTCTAATGAAAAGAAAGAGAACACAAATACATTATAGAAAATTATGGAATATAGCAATATATTTCTCATTTATGCCCTGATTTCTCTATTATTCCCAGCTAACTAATGAAAATAAAATCATCTGTTTGATGTTGGTGTTTTTATGAATTCATGGGAAATCAAATCAAAACCTTGTGCATATCCTATATTGAGCAAAAAATAACATGTTATGTAGACTATGAAAACTGAGGTAGAGAGTTTCCATTAATTTCAATAAGATCAGACCTGAGCATCAGTGATACGACGCAGTGGAGAACCACCACCAATTGAAGCATATCCTTCTTTGCTCTTTGGCGATCTAGCAACAGATATAAATTGCGCCAAGGGCTTCTGAAGAAAGCGGAATAATCTTGGCAGTCGAATAATATCCTACTTCCCAATATGCAAAAAAACAGAGAAACGAATCGTAAATCATTTCCACAAATTTAACAGCAAAATGAAGAGAATAGTGTAACCAAGAGAGACTAACTGGATCTGCAAAAAGGTTAAACAAGAACGGCTGTACATCATCTAGAGTTTCAGGACCTCCAAGGTTAAGCAATAACACTCCAATCTTTTCATTACCAACTAGAGCAGGGGTGGATGTTTCTTGAGAGCCAGAGGTAACCAGGGCTCCTGGTCGTGTTGAATGCTTGATTGATTGCTCTGCAAATATTGATGGCGTCTTGGACCACCCCAAGGAGCATCTTGCAACTACAGATGTCTTGAATAGATTAGGATTGGAAAAAGTCTCCAATTGCACCCTTACGCAAGGGCACGGTCCCTGAGAGCAGACTTTGGCTCGTGGCGGTAGTCTGCAAGAAAAAAGGTAGCATATAGCATCGGGTCTTCATTAGTGGTACATCATTAACCAGGGAAAAAAAAAACAATGAAGGCAACAAACAATATGCTAACTTCTATTGCACTCTGCATCATTCATCACTTTATTTAATCCAAGCCTTCACCTCTTTAAGTTGGGTAATTCTGAAGATAAAGACAAGTTTCTAATCAATTGTACTACTACATTATGTCAAAACGTGCACTAATAACTATGTGAAAATGGAATCTACATCTAAAGGTAATTTTTCCATTCTGCAAAGTCAACTCTCAAGCCTCAAAGCCCAGATGTAACATAAGAGGATTTATATCAGCACTGTAACCATGAATAGGGAGCAATTAACACTGTAATAATGTTTCCCAAGTGAATAGCTTAGTTGTATCTTAAATATTTTTTCCAAGTACTAATAGATCCAGTTAGAAGCCATTACAGTTTGCAAGTTACATCCATCCTAGTCTAAATCAATTTAATCCTAGTGTGGAACCGAAGCAAGCTGTCAACAAATGTATGCTCTCAAGATGTCATTCGATATCAACAGGCCGCCTCTCGTAGCTTCAGCTAGATCTCTATCAGCAGTTAGGACAGGAAAATAGCAAGGCACCCAGTCAGTTAACCACACACCATTCAACTGTATAAAGACCATATACATCTCAAAAAAAATATAGTTTTGCCTAACCGTAATAATTCATCATTCTCTTCCTAAAATTCCCCATCTTCAAGAATTATGATATTAAAGCTAGATTAATGCACCCCATCTGCCCATGCACCCATCAGCAACCCTTAAAACCCTAATCTTGCCATCCATCCAAATGTGAATTGTGAAACAGAACTCGACATCTCCACGACTCCACGGTAGACCAACTGATTTTGCATGCTAGAACCCCACAAAATTAAAACTTTGAAAAAGGGATAACCGCCGATTAAAACAAAATCCACACAACGCAACTCTCTCCAACTCCACTTAAAAGAAGGAGAATTTTTTGAAGCAAAACAAAAGGAAAATAACAAAAAAACTTACAGAGATGGAGAAGGAGCTTGAATCCGTATATTCATTGAAGATTGGTTCATTTGGAAATCGTAAAGAAGAGAAGGAGCAGAAGAATTTTTCTGTGGAAAGAGAGGGTGGTAGCTCAACATTCAACAGTGGCTATTTTGTTTGTGTATTGGCATTTCGCCACGCGTTTCCACAGATTATCCTTCCCTCCTCGCTCACAATTAAACCAACGGATATACATTGCCACTTTTACTTGTTAATTTATATAATAAATTATAAATGTCAATTCTCATGTGTACTAGGTGCATAACGTAATTTTGAATGATATTTTTTAGTGTTACGATGCTGATTTTTTAAGCATTTTTTTCCTGAAGGATACTTTTTAAGGACATTGGTCATATATTTTGAACTTTTGAGTGATAATTTTTAGTGTTACGGTCAATACTGATTTTGACTTCTTCTTTTTTGCCGGCTGACCATGTGCATTCAGTGCATACAAGACCTACTAATTATATGCATACGATTGGGTTCACGTAGGGGAGAGCAAAAAAATAAAAAAAAAATCGAAAATCGAACTGAACCGAACAAATTTCAGTCCATTAGGTCTGGCTCGGTTCCAGACCAAACAGATCGAGCCTTTTTAGTTATTATTGATTTATTATTTTTTTAATTGTTATTTGTTTGATACTTTGTATGTTTGTATTGTTATTTGTTGGTTTAGCTTTATATATTAGTTATAAACATTTTATTTATGATGTTATTTATAAATTTGTGAAATTTGTTTATTATTTAAGATATTATTTCTACAATTAGTCAAGCAATTCAAAATTGAAAAAAAAAATAGAAAAATCAGATCGGATCAAACCGGGCCGAACCAATTGGTCCTCACCCTTAATTAAGTTCAGTTCGGTCCTAAATATGATTTTATTCAATCTATTCAGTTTTATAATTTTTGAATCGAAATAGACCGAATGCTCACATCTAGAATCACGTAAAAATCAACTCATGTAAAAATTAGAAATTAATCTACATCGATTTAATATGACAATGGGATGGGAGGGGAACCAAGTGATACGTGAGAACCACGGTATAAGATGTGTATTTGTGATTTTCGTTTGAAAATCATGAGAAGTTCACAAGATCAATACGTGCCTTTGTACAATTTTTTTATTGTTATTTTATTGACAATATATTAGTGTATCCTTCATAATTCATTGTTATGTTGTAAAATGAGATTAGGAATTCATCTAATCTCTCAATAGATTTTATCTAGATGGCATTAGTTTGAGTTAAATGGCAGCGACAAACTTGTAATATTTGAGAAAGTTAAAAAAAAATAGAGGTTAATTTCCGCAATTTAGAAATTTTGTTATGTTTTTCAGATTTTAGACTCAACTTCCTAAATCATATAGACAATGTCTTAAAATCATTGTCTATTGATTGTGTGTGTTGATAAGCTAATATGAGAGGTAAATGGTACTAATATGAGAGGAATATGATTAGGGATGTCAATTGAAAAACCTATTAGATTTTAGATCAACCATATCAGGCTATCGGACTATTCAGTTCGGATCAATTCTGTTTAGAAATTATTAGTCCTGACCCTAACACCTCAATTTTTGGATTAACCCATCGGGCCGGAAAATTCAAAAAATAAAATAAAATCTTTAAAATGTATAAATTTATCAATTTATGTCACTTGAACTTCTAGTTTTAACAAATTAACAACAAATATAATATAACTTATCATTAATTAATTGAATGAATCATTTAAGCATCACCAATTATATTTTTAATTCTTAAATTAAATTACATCAAACTTCAAATTTTTAATATTTAACCAAAATATAAAACTAAACATTACAAATTCGGGCTAACTCACCAATTTCAGGCCAGCCCTATCAAGATATCGGGTTATTCAATTCGGCCCACTTCAAGCTAAATTCCTTTCGAGCTAGAATTTTATAGCCCTAACTCTATTCTTTTTCTCGAGCTATTTGGGTCAGCTCATCGATTTGGGGCTAAATTGACATCCTAATTATGATGCTACTATGAGAGGCCCGTCATGCTAAAATGAGGGAATCATATTGTTATAATGTTTTTTATGTTGTTGAATAATATCACAATAGATTGTAAATAATATAACAATAATAATCATGTTTCCTCATCAGATCCTACTCCTATATATCAACTTTCCTTATTTTAGTATAATCCCACAATGCTAAAATAAAAGCAATATAATAATATTATGAATACATATATATATGTGATAATATGAATATATAATCACGCTGATATAAATGAACAACATGGTTGCCATTATTAGTAAATTTACATATTTTATTAGTAGTTTTTTCATGTTATTTGTTATTATAAAATTATGACAAGAAAGCAGCAAATGTGAAAAATAGAACAACATAAAGATTTACATGAAAAACCCAAGACGGAAAAAACACGAGTAGAGGAGATTTTTACTATGAGTCGAAAAACGGGTACAGAGCTAGTTTAAAAGCACCTACTAAAAACCCTAGATGAAAATCTAGATATATATGTGTGTGGGGGGGGGGTCCATATGGCCCAATCCCTCAAGCCCCAAGTACGTTGTGAAAAAAATCCAACTTTTCAAGTCACCAAACATCAACAATTATAAGTATTTTATCATACTATTATGAATATTGTTTCATGCTATTATAAATATAAGAAATTTTATTAAATAAAAACATGCAATATGGATCTTAAATGAAAGAATATACGAAGAGCTTTAATTAGAAATATGATTTGCATAAATCAAATAAAAAAGAACAAATTATGACTTTAAAGTTCATACAAATTTTACGTAAATATGGTTACACCATTTTTTTAAGAAAATCTAGACGGATTTCATCATATTTACAAGTATGTCACTATTTTTCTGTGTTGAATATGAACATTGAAAATAAAATATTGTGTGGTTGAATGAATTCCTATGTTTTCATAATGATTCCCAAAGTTATCAACAATTAACATGCCCTAACAAGAATTAACCTGTTAATTCTTATCGTATTTAACAAGGTTGACACGAACATAACACGATATCACAAAATGTGTGTCTTGCAACAAGAACAAGAACTCCAAATAACAAAAATTGAAAAGTAACCCCCCCCCCCCCCCCCCCAAGTTACAATTAACAACCACAAAAATAAAAATTATAGTTAGAATAGCAAAAGAACAATTTACCCATATATTTAACTCCACAACCAATATAGCTACAAGATACAAGTAGAATTTAAAATCTATCTACAGAGAAATTCAAATTGGAAGGAAATATAGAACAAAATATATAGCTAAGATCAGTATAAAGCAACTTTTTTCTAAAGAAAATTCAAGCTCAACCTCAACATCTTTCTATAAACCTCAAGTTTGAGAAACAACTATAAGTAAGAACTTCAAACAGCATACAGACTTCTGATAACAACAGTTAAGTTCCTATGACATCCCATGTTTCGGCTGAAACACCTCCGCGATCAACTCGAATCTCAACACGAACACCACATCCGACCCATTGAAGAAAAAAGGGTAAACGTTTCCGGAGCGATAACACCTTTTTTTAGCTCAGTCGCTAAAATCCGTGCTCCCACTGTGCGAGCTGCTGGCGTTTCTACTGTGCAATGAGAGGCTTCTCATGTGGCCATTAAGAGCTGAGCCATCTCCCTTGTTATCCTGGAAGAACTTTTCGCGCTCGACATGCTTAGCTGGCGGTGGAGGGATTGCCACTGCCGTTTTACCTAGATTTGGTTCCTGATTCACTGCCAGAGGCAATGGCCTGACGGTTTCTTGCTTAGGCTCCATATTAGGCCGCGGTGTAGCTTCTTGCTGACGCTCCACGGTTAGGGGCCTTATGAGCGGGCGGTGTAACATTTCCCCGGGAACAGGGAGCCCCATCAATCCTATTGGTCGATCTATCTGGTAGTCTTCGTCTTCAGGTCGTACACAAGCTTTTCCTTTCCTTATCCTGTTCGACACGAAAAGCAGCTCCATTGGTGGAAATGCTGAGAAAACTTAATGATGAAATAAACAGGACATGAACCAGAGTAACGCAAGCAGCACCATTACCACTAATGGAGGAAAAAGGTAGAATTTTGAAAAAGAAATCATAAAAAAAGAGCCGGCCTCAGACAACAATAAAATGACTTCAGATTCAGATGTTCTTCTCAATTAGTAAATTCAATATACACATATAGAATGCATACCGCCGAAAGAGTTGTTCAGCCTCTTCCTCTTCCTCCTTTTCTTCATGGCCAATGTGAGTTGTAGTGGACATCATCCTGCCAGCTAGAAGAGAATCATGCCTCCGCAGCACTCTTTCAAGCTCCTCATTGAGCTCAACTGCTCGTGTAACTACCTTTTCATCCCTATGGGATACAAACAAATTGAGCTTTTAATAATACAAATCACCGTCACTTGTAAAATTCCAAATGAACTATTGAAATCAACAGAAAATGTGTCACATGGATCTTGACAAAATTTTGTAGAAAGAGTTAACAGAAGTTATGATGAAGGGTAAGGGAGACGAAGTAACTAATACAAGTTAAGAACAGACTATGAATCTACAGTTGCTGCCAACAGAGAGGTCATTGCATGTTTCCATCACTTACCGAGAAGTTATTGCCAAGTGCATTACTCGTTGCTTTTGGAATGAACACTGTTCCACAAGATCTAGTGTAAACTCATCCTTTGCTCCCTGGAACAACAATAGCCAACGATCATGAATGCATTCCAAAGTAAATCACAAGATCCATTACATTTATAAAGTTGTTGCTCATACGCTTTCAATATATATTTTCATATATTGTTTTGCCAACTTTCCATCATATCGATAGTCAGTTGTACTTTGTATTTTCAATCAAAATAAAAGTCAACATTCACAATGTCTTGACTTACGCACTAGGTGCCTCAACTCATGCTCACTATCCAATATCTATAATGTATGCATAACAAGTAAAGAGATTTGATCTTATCATTGTTAGTAGAAGAATATACATTCCAGAAAATACCTCGGGGTGTTGTGTATCAATAGCATCAAGGACATCCCTCAATACCTCCAATGCAGTTCCAGCTTTCTGGAGAATACTGAATCAAAGTTGTGGTAGGTTCAGTAATATGAAGAAACAACAACGTTGGACAAAAAAAGGCTAAGATAATGCATTCCTTCCTTCAACATGTTGAGGTGGTACATAATGACATATTTGCAAAAAATATACCTTGATTCTGGAACACCTTGGGCTTGGGCTCGTGGAGCATTTCTCTCAAATTGAGGAGCAGCAGGCTCGTTGTTTGGTGGAGCATGCTTATCCGAATGTGGGGTAGCATGAGGTTTTGGGTTATCAGGTGGCCTCTGAGGAAATTGCACTCCTGCACTCTGGAAGATATTATTATTTAATTTTGACACTTGTTAAAAAAAAAAAAAATAGTTAAGCAAAAATTCATCGGCGGCATTGACATGGATATGTCAAACTCTGGTACTGTCGTAGGTTTTCTGTATGAACACTGAATAGCAAATTCATGGAAGTACATGAAAGTAAGATATATTGAGCTTTTCCCATGGATAGAAAATCTAATCTAGAAAGTAGATTTACAGATTATGTAATAACATAACAGCAGGATGTCTTCATTGGAAAAAGCAGCAGCATTTAAAACCAATTAAGTTTTCAACTTAACCACAGATTTCGTATTTATCTTATAACATCAAGTGATTTTTATCCAAGTAAAGAAGTTTTGGGTTGTGCCACTTAGTAAGTGGGACAGACTCAACTAGTAATCAATCATATTAACTTTACTCAGAGTTGTTGAAACATCGTAAATAGTCACAAAATTCAGCAATGTATACCTACCACCAATTCATAATATGATGAATAATACTGAGGAAATCTCCCAGAAGCACCACCAACAGATGACTGGGCTGCATCTAATAGCAGAAATATCTTTTCGCGCACAGGAAGGTCTGACTGTAAAAAGGACGGGAAATAATGTAATGCCCTATAATCAGCCAAGAACTGAGAAACAGATAACGAAAAAAGCCCACCTTTTTCTTAACTATCTTCACAAGTATGGGCAGAACTCCTGTATCTATAACTTGCTTATGTATAGGTTCTCCAATATTGTTTATCAACATCTCCAGCAACTGTTAAAGTAACCGTTGAGAGAAACAGGAAGTAAATCATGCTCGAAAATGCTAATATTGCCAAAAGAAAATCCTCCACTGCCAATAAAGTGGAAGTACTTCAAAAATTCAGCACTCACCATTACGGCAAAGAGTTGAGTGCTAGAGTTTTTGCTCCCCAGGCGTTTCTTAATGGCTTTGACAACATCTTTAGCTAATCTGCATTGTTAAACACACAAAGCATGGATAAACAAATATATCTGGCATGATCAAGAGTAACGATTGCTGTCTTATAACAACACACTAGTCATATGCCATAAAAAAATGCATCTGATAGACTTTAGACACTGATTTTTATACTTAATGTAATTAAACCTATCTAATTTTGCAAATGAAAAGGGTGAGATGAGGAATAAAAAGGTATAAAATGCTAGAAACTTATCAATCACTCGTCAACATTCTACTGGAAAAGAACAAGATAAAACAAGAAACTAAATTTTTCACACAAAAAACCTTCAGCGCAATAATGGAATTATGACCAGAAAGTTCAAAAACATCTCCGAGGAGCACTGTACACCAACTTATGATAAAACATGATAAAAGTTACCTGTGATCATGTGCGACTTGTTCACAAATCTCAATGTTTTTTGTCCAGTCCATTTCAGTAAGTTTGTCACTTGTTGCAGCATTTACGAGTTCCGATGCCATATTGATGATCCCTTCAGCAAGGATTACCAGAAAGCATTTAACAGAAAGCTTATGAAATTAATCAGAGCTACCGATCAACAGCTAGCATCCTACTTATCATTAACATTTTTATTCAACTTCCAATACTAAACACCTTAAACTGTTCCACAACCAATAATCTTTCGTTCTCTCGAGTCACGACTGCTCAATTAAAGCATAAGTTTTTCTGTTTGTTAGCATGCACCATTAGTTTTGTTTGTTTTCCAATTAAAAAGGTAATAATAGGCAAGAAAGTTGAGACCATCCAACCAAGACAACTATAATCACAAGATAATACAGTTCATCAACCGACCACCCTGAGCAGATGTTATCCACAAAATAGCCATAGCCAATACATCCAGAGCACCCGCAACAAGGCAACTACTACTGAGCATCAAGAACGCAGTTTCAGAATTGTTTCCAGATGCTTTGAACTAATTTCAAAAATTTCAGCCTACCTAAATTTAGTCAGTTAAATAATCTACCACTATGTTAAAGCATATCAACTCTTCTCAAGCTTGATCAATTGTGCTAATTACCTTTTAGGGGACTCAAAAAATTTCCAAGTCCAGCAATTAGAACAAAGTATCAAATCTTGAAAATCCCCAAAAACGAGAGAGAGAGAGAGAGAGAGAGAGAGAGAGAGAGAGAGAGAGAGAGAGAGAGAGAGAGAGAGAGAGAAATCAGTCAGAACATAGCTTCTGAAAGATTTTTGGTGAATAATAAACAATCAATTGCAAGTCCGTTATGTCTTCTCATTCTCAAGCAACAGCAAACTTAAAGATCCAGATAATCATCCATCATTTTCATCCCCACAAAATAATTTTAACCAAATTCAAGAAATTCAATAGAAAACAAAATGGGTTTATCCATCTCCATCTCCATCATTCATCCTTTTTTCTTAATAACCACTCAATCACCAAAACTAAATTAAAGCATACGAATTTAAATTAAACCCTTCAACTCCAAATCACACCCATTCAGCCTCAGATCTCAAACACCACCCAAACACGCGATCTCCAAGAACACGGCGAACCCATCATTTTTATCATACACTAAAATCAAAACACTAAGTTCTCGGCAAATAACATTAAAAAAACCCAATCTCAAACAATTAAGTAATACTAATAATCAAGAGAGAGAAAATGCCCACCTGGGGAAGCAAGCAAACGAGCAAAACCAGCAGCCTCAAGCCTCCAATTTGTACGTACGTATAGCTGTAATCATTGATGACACGTATGTACAACTGTATACATAGGTGTATCAATCATCAAGGAAAAAAAAAAGTAATAAATTGAGATTCTCTGCTAACTGTATATATATATATTTTCCTTTTCCGCTTTAAGGTCCCTTTATATTCTTTCCATGATTTCAACTTTTTTTCCTCGCTATTAATTTAAATTACTCAAATAAGAATAATCAAAACAAGAGCTGTCCAGAATCTCTGTCTGGAGTTCTTTATAAATCTTGTGTGTGTTTTTGCATTTTTGAGCAGAAGTCTTGAAAGGGATTGTGATTGTGTGTTGTCGATCAATAGGCAATAGCGGCGTAATTTGATAAAAATGGCTTTGTGAAAATGGCTAGCGCCACTCTGCTCATCATTTGAAAAGACAAAAATACCCCTGCATATTTAGTTTGTGGATTGATGGGAAAATCTTGATGGAAAGCTATCACTTAAATTTCTAATAAATGTTAAGGTTAATTACATAATTTAACATCACGTTTGCATCATTTTGTAATTTTCGCACAACGTTTAAAAATCTGCAATTCATATTACAACTTTTAATATTTTTGTAATTGTAACATCCCAATATTAATCCGACAAAAAATGATGTGTTATGGAGATGAAACGGATGGAGAATCTTGATGCAGAATCAATATAACGATGTCATTTACGTAGCCGGAAATAACAGTAAACTTGGATTATAAATCGAACACATAGGATGGATTTGTCGGATTAATATTGGGGATGTTACAATTGTAAAAACATTAAAGGTTGTGATATGGATTGTAAATTTCTAAACGTTGTGCAAAAATTACAAAATGGTATAAACATTGTGTTAAATTCTGCAATTAACCCTAAATGTTATACTTCATCCGTTTCTGAATAAGTGTCATTCTGGATGAATGCACACATATTAATAAAAATATTAATTAGATAATCAAATTATATTATACATCGTTATGCGAATGCATTAAATGAGTTAAATGTGATTGTTTGAATACATTAAATGAGGGTAAATATGAGAAAAATGTGAATTTTTGTACCTCAATTATGTAGAATGACACTTATTGTGAAACATGGTATTTATATTTGATCAATTTGCAAATACAATTTTCGAGCCATAGAAGAAATATGACTCAAAAAAGTTCGTAGGTACAAGTTTATTGTTTTAAGGTTGGGTAGACTTATCTGTCTGAAGCATGATTTCAAAATTTATTATTTGATTGATACTGGTGAAGATTCGCGTATTTATAACTGTCGTGTTGTGTTTTACATAAATTAAAATGTACAAGGCAAATAGCGGGTGTAGAAAATGTATAGATAACATAGGATTCTTATACTTAAAATTGTCGTGTCGTTATTGATATTTGTATAGATTCGCGTGCTTAAAACTGTCATGTTGTCGTTTACATAAATTAAGATGTACATGGCAAATAGCGAGTGTAGAAAATGTATAGATAACACAAGATTCTTATACTTAAAACTGTCGTGTCGTTATTAATACTTGTATAGATTCACGTGCCTAAAACTATCATGTTGTCGTTTACATAAATTAAAATGTACATAGCAAATAACCGGTGTAGAAAATGTGTAGATAGCTCAAGATTCTCATACTTAAAACTCTCATGTCAGGATGGACACAAATTAAAATGTACATAGCAAATAGTAGATGTATAAACAATTAGAAGTTAACAAACTTTCTCCCACCCTCCGCCGGAAAAATGGAGTGTTTTGTGTTGATGTAGATCCACCGGAAAAGGGAGTATTTTGGGGGCGATGTGGATGCAGCGGTGAATGGGAAGTTGTCTTTGGTGTCGGGGAGATCATTCATGACTAGGATGGAAATATTCGAGATGGCCGGGTTAGCTAAGCCAATTCAAAAATCAAGGTTTGTCCTTGATGTTGAGATTAATGTGGTCTTATAAGGGGTAGCCTTATGTTTACGGGAGGGACTTACCTGTTTGTTGTTTTTTTATTTTCCTTATTGGATGTGAGGCTTCTTACTAATGATTACAATAGAGATTCGTACTTGGAGTCAGAACTAATAGACTACAAATAACAGCAATCACTTCAACCACTCAATCACTTCAATATTTAATTAATTTATTTCTCTTCCACATCATTAATATTCATCCAACCCAACCACATCTATTTTACATGTTTTATCCATGACCACCCAACCACATCATTATATATAATTATTTTATTTTATTTATAACCTTAAAATATTATTTGTAATAAAAATAATATAAAAATTATAATTATAACAAGAAAATAAAAACATTACAAACTAAATTGATAATATAAATTACAACATGCTTCACACCAATTAAATTACATACTAAATAAATAATATAAAAATTTATTATTTGGATATATAGAAAACTAGAGAAAAAAATTCAAAGTGTATTGAAATATAACAAAATTAATGTCTATTTATAGAAAATAAAAAAAATATATGAATTTTGATATATTTTTTATTTATTTTTATTATATTATATAAAAAATATATTAATTTTATATATATTTCAAAATAAAATTAATTGGCCAATAGGTGTCCTATTGGCCAAATGAGTGGTTGAAATCAGACCTGCTTTGGTCAAAAATGAGGGTTGGTCGACATAATGATCAACCTCAACTTTTTTTTTTGTTACATGGCAGGAGTGGTCGCCGATAATCATGTTCTTAGTGGAGGTGGTGAATGTAGTTTTTTTGTAAAAGATTGTTGTCATAGGTACATAGGAAAGCAAATGTTGTGGCTCATACTCTTACTCAGTTTGAAGCGGATTGTGAGACCTTCTGTACTTGTAATCATAATTTAATTGAGATCGCTGGTTGATTAATAAAATCTACATTTGGTTCAAAAAAGATAAAGAAGTTACCAGAATTAAAATTCATTTAAATCTCTATATAAAATTAAGAAAAAGAAGATAGATTGCAAATGTTTTGGATATTATTCAGATGTCTGCCTTTGAGATAAATCCAAGAATAAATATATTAATTTGACATTAACATATTAGTTTTATACTTAATACTTTTCATTTGTGTTAAATATGGAAGATCTAATAAAATTGATTTATTAGAAAAAAAAAATCTAAGTTTTTAGCATGTTATATATTCTTGAGAATTGAGACTACAATTTATTTTTCATTAACATAATATATAACTTACGTTATAACTTATAAATTTATTTTAGCTCAACACAAATAAATTTGTGAACCTTGCATATATAATCTATAAATCAAATTCAACTTTAACTTGTTAACTTCTTGACATTCACCTTGATACAGTGGGTTTAATTATCTATAGAGAGAGAGCACACGTGTTTAATAGAAGACTGGTGGTGAAGTGGGCAAGTTCGTAATTAACGATAGAACTACGAATTTTGCTAAAGAAATTCTAACCAACAATACTATAATAATGAAAATTTTATAAGTTAGTGATACTCTTGTTAACTTAATTATTTTAGCATTAAAACATTAACAATTTAATACAGTTTTCATGTACCAATTCAATTACAGTTTTTCTCGATATAGTGATGTAAATTGTGCAAAAAAAAAAAAACTATAATCAACAAATATGCTCATTGTTTCGCACAATATTTTTTCTAAACCTTAATTCACGCATCAAAACTCAGTAATAAGTGATAATTTAATACAAACAAGAAAGAAATCAAAGTACGTATACAAATCTAAGAAACAAAAAAAAAATGTCGCACATAAAAAACTTCTTTAAGAGTAAACTCAAAAGAGGAGGGCATTAAGGTAATTTTGAAAAACGTAAGTATATCGATAGTGTGTCGTCTACGTAGTTGTGTACAAGTGAACTACAAAAAGACAACCTAAAAAAAATAAAAAATAAATAAAAATAGAGTATTCCCTCAATAATAATAATAATAATAATGATAATAATAATAATAAAATAGTAGTAAATTGAGAGGGCGGTGATATAGGCCCAAATGCCCCAAATAATTGAGCCCCATGTGTCCTCATGAAAGGGGCGAGTAAGTCCTAGAAACATACTCGAGGGGAGAGAGAGGGGGGGGGGGGGGGGGGGGGGGACAAGTGGCCTCGATTAGATTGTTGTAAAGTGGGTTGGGATCAAATAGGATGTTAGAGTTTGGGAAATTCTACCACGTGTGCTCACGTAGTATGTCACGTGTCTTAATAGACCTAATATAACATTTTGATATGTCACATTGAATTTATTGTGGCAGAGAATACACTGTGTCATCATGTGTGATAGAATTTCTCGATAGAGTTCATATACATAAAAAGCTCAAGTGTGCACTATCCAATTTTTTAAAAAAACTATACATTATTTATTGTGGGAATATATGGAACTAGCCGGTCAAACTTTTAAAAGATTTATTTTAGCTAGTAACTTTTAAACATATTTTATTTAGCCAGAATTACTATATTACCCCTATATTTATTTTTAACCTATTTTAATTCCCCCACCTATTCACCCGCCCGCCATTCACATTTCAGATTTTGAAATGAGATTTTGAAAAAAATTCTCTCTCTCCCTCTCTCTCTCTATCTCTCTCTCTCTTCTACATCTCATCTTCTTCAACACTAATGGAAGCTGCAACACTGAAAATTCAAGCGAAGATTTCTCCAGATTCAAGCCATCAACCTCCGAAAATTCATGTGAAGATTTCTCTCTCCAGATTTCTCCGCCAACGAGCCGTCGACTTTGAAAATTCAAGCGAAGAAATAGAAAATCCTTCCCCAACATGTGTATGTTTCAGATCTAATTATTAATAATATTGTTAGATTGTTAGGTGTTTTTTTTTAAGTTTGATTTGGGGAAAATTTTGATTCGAAGAATATTGTTAGATTGTTAGATGTTGTTTGTTTTTGAAGTTTGAAGTTTATTTTCTACACATAATAGACATGTTTTGACAATAAAGGTACCACTAATATAGTTGATGTTTGAAAATCTGGAAAAAATGAAGTATTTCTGCAACTTTCGAAAAATCTGGAAAAATGATGTTCTTAACTGCGTGCGAGCCCTGCGTGCATGCTCGTGCGCGCATGCTTGTGAGCGCAGTTAAGAAGAAAATCGCGCGCATCTGAGGCCAAATTATCAACAGTTGTTCTGCCGATGCACATAAATTATCAATCAATGTTATGCCGATATCTGCGCGCGCGTGCTTACTTTGTGCGCGCGCGCACTTACTTTGTGCACACATGCCTTATGCACGCATGCTTGTGGGCGCCCACAAGAAGAAATCACGCCCACCTGAGGCCAAATTATCAACAGTTGTTCTGCCGATGCACAAAAATTATCAACCGATGTCATGCTGATAGTTCGTCGATATCTGCGCGCTCACTTACTTTGTGCGCGCATGCCTTGTGCGCATGCTTGTGGACGCAGTTAAGAAGAAAATCACGCACACTTGAGGCCAAATTATCAACAGTTGTTCTGCCGATGTATAAAAATTATCAACCGATGTCATGCCGATAATCCGCCGATAGTCTGCCGATGTGTTCTGCTGATGTCTGCGTGCGCGCATGCCTTGTGCGCGCTGGGTTTTGCGTGCACTTAAGAACAATCCAGCGCGCAGTTAAGAACAAAATCATTTTTTTTGTAAAAGTCGAACTTAAGTGCTCACTGCACTAGCTCGACATAGACGAAGTATGACGAGAATTATGGTCCAAGAAATGAAGATCAACGATGAAGATGAAGATTGACAATGAAGATGAAGATGAAAAGCAGATCTGAAGATGAAGATCGACGATGCAGATGAAAAGCAAATCTGAAAATGAAGATGAAGATGAAGATCGACGATATTTTAATTCTCTTTCTGAAGATGAAAAACAGATCTAAAGATGAAGATAAAAGCATATTTGATATTTTTTATTTTTTTATGTCTAAAGGGCATTTTGGTCCAAAGTGGCTAAAAAAATATGTTTAAAACTTACTGGCTAAAATAATTTTTTTAAAAGTTTAAATGGCTAAAATAGTTTTTGCCTCTTATTTATTTTATAAATATTATTTTATATAATATAAATGATGATATTATGACAAAATCAAAAAATACACTTTATCGAGATTGATATTTTACCCTCTTACTTATGACAATGAGAAAGAAAATAAGATATATTAGAAAAATATAAAGTAACAGGAAGACAGTATATTTGCCACATTTTTTTAATTTTTATTGTAAAATCTAAAATATCAATCGTTATGAAATTGATGGAGTATTTATTAGTTATGTAGTTTTTGAGCTATTATTGGTAGAGTAACTATGAAATTTGTATATATTGATCCAATAAAAATTAATATCACGAGTATATTATGTGGCATCCTATTAATAAACACGGAGAGAAAGAAAGCAAGCCAATATAGAGAAACGAAAGCTACATATATTTATATGATATATCCAACCCTCTAAACCCTAGTGTGATAATTAGGAATTTCGTAAATAAAATTATCTCGTTTAATCGATAAAAGAATTTTAATACAACGGAAGATTGCATAAAAAAATAAATAATATAATATTGATTCAAACTTAACCACGTTACCGTCCAAGTTTTCTCAGTCTGAAAAGATAAACAATTTTGGGGCAAGTGATATTAACTCAGCGGCTTAACTCAATTATCCATGTTATAAAAACATAATACTAATTGCAAGTCATATCATAACATAGAGCTTGTAGTCCAACATGCATATCATATAAGTTATAACCTATGGGTTAGATATAGTAACAGCTCGCAGGCCCACAGTAGTAGCCCGAATGCCCATATAGCCCGTAGACCCATTACATTAGCGTGAAGGCCCATTTGACCCATTGGCCCGTAGCAATAGCTCGAAGACCCATATGACCTGTAAGTCCACTCGCACATCGCACATACAAGCATAACAAGAATAAGAATTCATATTTATTCTCCATGAGAATCCCTACCTTAACTTGAACCTGAAATATATTAAATATATCAACGAGCGTCGTGTGGCATAGTATTAATAATAAATTAACATGTTATTTAAATAATTTGATGCTTCAAAATAACATGACTTTAAATTGATAACTAATATACATATTTATTTACGTGTGTATATAATGATGTATGTGCCATGTGCGTGTTATGCATATATAATAAACTATAGGTAGTATAAGGTATTGAACTTAGGAGGAAAATAAATGCATGACATAAATGATAAAGGCCCATTTCCTCTCCAACACCCACACGGCCCAAAAATGCCCATTTGAGCCCAAGTTTTGATTTTTATTTTTTAAAATATTTTTGCAAAAAATATTTTGAGAACATAAATGACTATTTCAGTAAATGTTAATTATGTCCGTCATGATTTTTTTCCGTCTCTTGATATGTAAACGATAAAGGTGTGTATTTTTAACGATATCATGTGAGAAAAAGCACATTATTATCATTTTGCATAGTAAGAAGCGGAAAAAAAATTAGAACAATTATAATTAACATCTACGTAGGGCTTGTTTGCTTTAAGGATTTACTATTGAGTGGATAGATAGTTTAGAGGATGAGAGAATAGATAAATCATACCTCACCTCTTTAGGTGAGATACATATCCCACAAATAGGCACACAAAACTCATTTATTACGGGTCTTGGATTATCCACCATGTTAATATTATGCAAAGTAAATATAGGATAACTCATTAATCCATCTTTATCCATCAAAGTAAACGAGGCCTTAAGAATTAAGATGTGGGACTATTTTTAAAATATTTCTAAAAAATAAAATGTAAAACTCGAGTAGGCTTCCCAAATAGGCAACATCTAATTTTCTTGAACGGCCCAACCACCAGACCCAAGAACCCATTTTAGTATTTAAACCATAGCCCACATTATTTGACCCAATAAAAGAAACCAAAATCCATTAAACAACCAACCATAACTTAATATTTCTCTCTCCTTTGTTGACTTACGGGAACAACAAATCCCAAACTCCGTCGTAGCTAGAGCTGAAAATCAAATCAAGTAGCCCGATACTTAATTCGTGTTCGTTCGTTAAAAGTTTGTTTGAGCTTGATTCAATAAACATATCAAATAAGTTTGAACATAATTTTGTGTTCGATAAGATTTAAAGTTCGGCTCGAACTCAAGCTCGATAAGTAAAAAAATAGCAAACATGTGTAAAAATATCAAACTACCCGTGTTCGACTCGATTAAGCTCGTTTGAGAAACGATTCAATAGATAATCAAACAAGCTCAAACATAAATTTTAAAGCATTATATCATTTCAAACAAGCTTGAACATATGTATGTTCGGGTTTGGCTCGACTCATTTACAGCCCTACTCATAGCAAAGAAGATAAAGATTTCCCACCACCGATACCACCGGGTGTGAGCCTGTCATACCTAATTTTCCAAGTGTGATTTACATCTTCTATGTGGTTTAGAGACTATTACACAGGAGTAGAATTTACCAAGTGCAGTATGTAGACTATTACATAGAAGCGAGATTTACCTAGTGCAAATTATTACATATGGACGAGATTTATCTAGTGCGCATCTCGATAGCGGCTGCACCCTCGACATCGAAAAAGAAAAAAAAAAGATGAAGATTATGTGATTTTTGTGGATGTGAGGGTCATGTATTTATACAATGATTTGAGGTTCTATAAAGGGTGAAACCTTGATTTAGGGGAGGAGAAATTGATGGAAATCAATCCCCAAAATGGAGAAGCACAAATTGTCGATCAAACATTGTGATGTGATTTGCGAAAAATATGGAGGAAAAGTCTAAACAGGCTCACCAAAGGAGAAATGGGCTTCCAAGATAGCCTAACTTATAGCATTATATAAATAAAAGTCCAATATCTTAAAGAAAATAATTAATTGATAATATGCATGACATACATGTACATGACCTCAATTAAATATTTGAATCACCTTCAATAATATTTTGGAAAAGATAATTCATATCAATAATAAATGCATAATATAATATAATAATAGAGAATTATCGATTTAGCACCTGAAAGATAGGTAATTTATAGATTCAGAATCTGGAATATGAAAATTCTCAATCCAAAACCTCAAAAATCACAAAATTTTATTTCTTTTTATATTTTGAAATAATTTCACTTTTAGTCGCACTAGAATAAGGTCAAAACACTTTTGATCTCATATCTCACATTTTTGGTTCCATAATTTATTAGCTCGACACTTTTGGTCCAAAATATTTTATTTTCGACATTTTTAGTTCCAAGTGTAGCATGTGTATGTGTGCGTGTGTATTCAAAGGACATTTTGACTTCAATTTTTTAGCAAATTAATATTAAAAAAAGAGGAAAATATCTAGAAAAAAACTCAGCAGTATAACCAATAAAATAACATAACCTCTCGAAATTTTTCAGCAAAATATCAAGCAAAATGCCCAACAAAATCATTTCAACTTCTCGCCATATACAATTTTTGTTCAGCAAAATTCTCGACAAAATATATGGAAAAAATGTCGAAAAAAAATATAAGAAAAGATATACGGTTAGTTTTAGGACTAAAAATATATAAAAAAAATTTGGGATCAAAAGTATCGAACTAATAAATTATGGGATAAAAAATTTAAAATATGAGACCAAAAATGTTTTAACCATATTCTAATAGGGCTAAAAGTGAAACTATTCCGTTTTTTTAATTAATTTTAACAATTTCTTTATTAGATTTAAGAGACAATTAATAATGGAATTTTCATGGAACATTAATATAAAATTAATTAAAAATAAAAAGAAATCAAAATTCGTGATTTTTGAGATACTGAATTGAGAATTTTTATTTTTCAGATCCTAAATTGAGAATTTTCATCTTTTAAATCTTAATTAATAAATTACCTATATTTCAAATTCTGAAAGGACAATTTACATACAAACAATCCATCACGAGAGCAAAATTATGAGGTTGGGAATCTAAAGTGACATGCAAACCAATAAACCATACATCAATCTCCCACTCTCCAAGTCCACTTGCTAAAATCTCATTACTATCCAAGTGTTACAGCAAACAATTAGGTGGGACAAGTATATATAATTAAATGTAGTATATATATATATATATATATATATATTGTATGAGTTAGGCCCACTAAAAGCACATGCAAGTTGTATTTGAAATAATTTTAGCACATAAAGAATTACTGTTAAATCTAAGGTTGTGATTTCTTGTCGTGTGTCATATACATGCATGTGAGTGGTAGATAATTGAGCAGATACACAGACATTTTAAATTACTAAACTATATAACAATTCTATTGGTGCTGAAATAAGATGCAGAATTAATAGACTAAAATATTCAGAAAAAAAAACTAGCATATGCACTAACCAATTTTAATTAATTAGTCTAAGTTATCTCAAAAATTGAAGTGTGTAATCTTCATTCATATCAACATTTATGAGCTTATCTTCCTCCATAATTTTTGTTAATTTTGTTTTTCAACTTAGTTTAACTCAATCAAAATAGCTCACTATCACAATGGCTAACTAGCTTGTTCCTTTTGATACATAGCCTTATTAACAATAAAATCTCTACGTCCGGCCTCGAATGTCGGGACACTTAAACGGTGGAGAGTCACATGTAAAAAAGAAATAGATATCAAGTTTGAATTAGATCATTCCCTAACCCAAAATAAATAAATAAATCCCAGCAACGTCTCAAATTAACAAATTTTCGATGATAATAATAAGGAAATATGAGACTTATCATCTCTGATTCTCTTCCTAAAACCTTGGATAAGCATTGAAGCCTTCTCATTTGATTGAGAAAACAATTGTACACTTTGTTGTTTCTCAACGATTATAATCATTTTATATGCTTTGTTCACACTATGTATGGATCTAGGAAAGTATTTGATTAATTAAACAAATAATATCATTCAACCCCATGGGATATTGTAACCTAACTCTTAGGATACTATCCCAACATGCCATATTTCAACATTAATTAGTATATATCTTGATCATGTGATATGATCTTCTAGACAATAAATGTACAACAAGGTGTCTATCAACATGCCATATTTCGACACTAATTAGTATCTTGCATCTTTCTTGTATTTTTTTGGTCAAATATATACTTATGTCCTGAACTTTGATCATTTTTCTAAAAATGTCTAGAATTTCAAATAACATCAAAATATGTTTTGAACTTTTAATTTTTTTTTTCTAAGAATGTCCTGAACATTGACCTTTTGCCTAAAAATGACTTGAACTTAAAAAAATACAAAAAAAATATCCTGAACTTTTTTTTTGTTGTTGTAAAAATGTCATGTGATTCAATTTTCAGTGCCTGATTAATGACGAGGCATGTCGAAATCCAGCATATTAAAGTGATGTGGAATTTATCAATTTTTTTAAATAAATATATAATGACAACATTATTTTCCACATTCATCTCGAAAACCGTAACTTCTTATTCCACTAAATTTCTCATTACCAATCCAATTTGAAGGGGAAAAAATATTTATTTTCATTTCTTTCAAAATTCTCAATCCGAACGGAAAAAAATAAATGATTTCTTTTCATTCCTCCTAAAATCTCAATTTGGACAGAACCAACCCAATTTGAAGAAAAAATTGTATGTGCCCTTCAAATAAAAAAATCACTTTGCTTTGACACACTGAACTCTGGTATGTCTTGTCATTAATCTGATGCCGGAAATTGAATCTCATGACACTTTTACAAAAAAGTGGAAAGTTCCGGACATATTTTGATATTTTTCAAAGTTAAGACATTTTTAGAAAAAAAATATCAAAGTTCAGGATATATTTTGGTATTGTTTGAAGTTCATGACATTTTTAGAAAAAAGGTAAAGGTTTAGAACATAAGTATATATTTGACCTATTTTTTCTTCATTTTTTTGTGATTTATTTTAATTTTACGATTGTTTATCAGGTTTCACCCCACCCAATTATGATTTATAATTATTTTTTAGTATTTAATTTTCATTTTTCAATAAACAAATCATTTTTATGGTTGATTATTTCAAAATTAAATTTTATAATTTTTTAAATTCATTTTTCTTTTGATATATTTTATCCATAAAAAAAAAACAGAGACCTCATTACTCATTTCACGTGTACTATTAATGGTGCCTTCGCCACATCACAATCACACAAATCGACAAAGTTGATAAGCTAGCTAGCTTTTTTCAATTACATATATATAGATTGTCACACTTATAAACTTTATCATATTTCGTAATTTCTCTTTTCAATTGGTACAAGAGCATTCGATTATTACCTTCACCAAAATTTTATACTATATATATATGTATGTATATATCATCCCAATTCCCATGCACACTTCCTTGTCGACCATTCAATTCTTTGTAGAGATAATTAAATATAAATACATCAACTATTATACTCCCTCCGTCCTAATAGTAAGGTCCACATTTTTATTATTTACTCTCTCTATTTTAATAGAAAGTGGACCTCGCAAACGGGACGGAGGGAGTATTTCTTTTGATAGAAAATTTAGTATATTTCCATAAAATCATTTGAGATCTTCTAGTCCAACTATTTACATTTTCTTTTTTTTTCTTCAATTTTATTTTCTTTAGGTTTAGTATAATTCACAATTTTATTTAGGGTTTAATTATTTTTAATATTTAATTTTGATTTTTTAATTAGTTAATATAATTGATTTTTGGGGTTGATTTTTCCAAACTTAAGGTATATAATTTTTTAAATTTTCAATTTTTAGCAAGAAATATTAATTATGATTAGTTATAATATAATAAATTTTATTTTTACACAATATTATTAACAATATATAATATTAATATTGGTACACAAAGTTGGGACTAGTAGAGGATCTCTCTAGCTTAGTTTCCATGGAACTTTTCACTAAGCGTGTAAATGTGAAAATTAGCTTGCTTACTATTTTTTTCGTTTCTGAATAAGTGTCATTCTAGCATTTTAATTTTGTTTAAAAAAAGTGTCATTTACAAATTCGAGACAGAAAGTTCACATTTTCACACATTTGGCCTCATTTAATGCAATCAAACATCTATATTTAACTCATTTAATATATTCACACAAGGGTGTATTATGTAATTTAATTAATTTATTAATTTGTGGGCAATTCATCCAAAATGACATTTATATAGAAACAGAGGGAGTATATCTTTATTGTTTTTCTTATCGTATTCTGATGCTATTTTTTAAAAATATTTTTTAATGCATTTCTTATTGTATTTTAGTCGAATTTGAAAAATATCTTGTCTTATTCTATTTGTTAGTTTTGAGACTAAAAAAAATAAAAAGATAAAATAAAATTTGGGACAAAAAATATCGAGTAAATAATAAACTTTGGGACCAAAAAAGTAAGATGCAGGATTAAAAATGTTTGATCATATTCTAATGAGACTAAAAAAAAATTATCCCGTTTTAGCACCTGAATACAATGTGAAAACCACCAAAATTACCGTAAACAAGTTTATTTTCACGTTTACATGCAAAACACGTTCCCATTCTAATTAACCAACCCCATATACATACATACACACACACATATATATATTTAAAATAAAAGATACCTCTGTTTATTACATTTATAAAATTAGTTGAACATGGACCCCAACCATTATTAATAATTTTTTAATTTTAAAAAAACACTATTATTGAAAATATTCCAAAAATTGTCGGGTAACCTAACACTCCATAGTGAGCTGGCATTACAAATTGGAAGAGTTAGGTGCAATTTCTTTACTCCATCTGACGTGGCATGTCAGTACGGACAGCAATTGATTGGTCCATTTCACTCAAATCCAATTATTTGCGCCAAAACATTTTATTTAAATGCTGTCACACATAATCTATATATCTCCACTTATTATTACTTATTTCATTTCAATTTGAATAAACCCCACTTCCAATAATTGCGATCATACTCTAAAATGGCATTTTGCCGGAGCTCTCTCCTACTCCGCCGCGCCCTCGCCGGCAGCCGCCGCACGGCTGCCTCGTGCTCCTCCTCCTCCTACGCCTCCGATAGCCGGAGACGGTATTCCGGGGGTGAAGGTACAACCATTTCAGCGCCGGGGTACCACGTGAACAGCGGGTCTTCTTACATGAAGGGATCGGTGTTTTGGGAGAAGGACAAACCCATCACTTACGAAGATTTTGAGATGCCACGACCTAAGGCAAATGAAGTCCTCATCAAGATTAAGGGTACGTAAATCTTACTTTTATTATTTTAGTGTTCGTGCGTCGCTCTCGAAAGATTGTACTTTTGAGCTCGCGATCGGAAAATTCTGTAACGCATGTAGGGCCGGGCACTATCTCCCACACCTCGTGAATCACCATCATTGATAACGTGCCTGTACATGCGTTACCGGATTTTCCTACGGGATTAATTACACTTCAGTGCTCAATATTTAGGGTTACTGACACTTTTATCTCAATGTTTCAAAAATTACGCAGATGTCGTGTATTATATATAATTATCCATATAAAATATTATGATGGTAAAAAAATGAAATGTGAACTTACAAATCTGATTAATATTATAATGTGATGACTTTGAGAATAATCATGCCACATCTCGTTATTTTGAGCATGTGAATTAAAATAATTTTTGAATTTAAAAGTAGTGACTTTTTTTTTTAATTTATCAACACTTGAGATGAAAATAATTGGTAGAGAGAAAATGACATTGTTTGCAGCCGTTGCTTATAGACTCTCTAGGAAACTAAGAATAAGACCCTTATTAATTACTTGCAAAAATGATAATTATTAAAAAAAAGTTGAAAAGTAGACTATTTATCAATTCAGAGCCTGAAAAATTAAAACTACGAATCTAGGATTGGGAAAATGATAAACTATGAATTTAGGACTCCAAAGATCGTATATTTTAATTTTTTTTATTTTTTAATCCCTTTTATATTAATTTCAATAATTAAAAAAAATTAAAATTAAAAGGCAATCGAAATACATCATTTTTGAGATCCTGAATTGATAATTTTCATGTTTCAGATTCTAAATTAGTAGATAACCTATTTTTTAGATCGTAAATTGAAATTTCTCCAAAAAAGTAATAATCTTTCTAATTTTTTCTCCAAGAATGAATAAAATGTGTGTGTGTGTTTTCCTAAGGAAGAAAATTTTAATTGTGTTTGATTGAATGTGAAAAATAAATAAATAAATAAATAATGCGTGTTGAATTATAATAATGTAGCATGTGGGGCGTGCCACTCGGATCTGCACGTGATCAAAGGCGACCTCAATTTCCCGTTGCCTTGCATTCTAGGCCATGAGATTACCGGTGAGATTGTTGAACATGGCCCCCACACCGACACTAAATTCATCCAAAGGTATCTCGAAATCGGGAAATTCTATAACTCGTGTGGCCGGTACTAGATACACACTCTCGTAAATGAGTTAACATGTGGCACATGGCCCTACATTCTAATTATCAAGAATCGAGAAATGATTATGGGATCTACATATCAATGTTAAATCATTTGTGGGTATATGTAGTACATCCACACGAGTTATATAATAGAATTTCTCGATAGACTCCATATATTTACTTCTATATATACATACATGTATTGAACTTTTTTTAATTTTTTTTTTCAGATACCCTATTGGTTCTAAAGCGATCGGGGCTTTCATAATGCCTTGTGGAAGTTGTTTCTACTGCTCAAAGGCAAGAATATACATATACATATACATATACATATACATACGTTTAATTATATATATATATATAGAGAGGGGGGGGGGGTTAATTGGCCTAAATATCATTAATTATGCGCTAATTTGAGTTTGAAATATGAAATTTAAAACGTAATACAAATAACACAACCCTACATTTTGGTAAAATTACAATAGAAAAAGAAATTGCGCAAAATTAAAATGGCCCCCTTTTTAATTTTGCCAAATTTCATATTCATGTTGTAATTTCACAAAAAATATAAGTTTATGCTATTGGTACTACGTTTTAAAGTTGATGTTTGAAACCGGGATTAGTGAAATTTAGACTAATTAATTAACTCACATATATATATATATATATATATATATATATATATATATATAAAATGTGACTGCAATGAAAACAGGGTGAAGATGACTTGTGCGAGCCCTTCTTTGCTTATAACCGAGCAAAAGGAACGCTTTATGATGGAGAAACAAGGCTCTTTCTCCGAGGCAGTAGTAAGTACATTATATTCCTCACAAACTACTATATTTTGTGCAACTATATATATATATATATGTGATTATATATTATATATGATAAATTCTTATATGTTACGGGTATATATAATCCTTACATAAGCCCCGTGACGTATCTAGAAAAAATATTACGGAGGATGAATGACTCAGCAGTGCCTTTAACTTCATACTTTGATCCCGAGCAACATTGCTCGTCGATGAAGACATAATGTATATATAAAAAAACGGTTTTGAGGATGCCCCTTGTCCCCCTCTATCTAGATTCGCTACTGCATCATATGGATAATTTTCAGTATTAGAAATAAGTGATATATTTTTCAATCCAAAAAATATATTGATAATTACAAAAATGTCACTTTAATTTATTTTTTAAGTTTCTTTTAACAGTACTTTCGAGTAAAATAAACGTAATAATATTCAGTATTAGAAGTTATATATATATATATATTATCATTAAACTGATACTTTTTAATATATTTTTTTGATTTGATATAAGGTTTATGTTCAATTGGTGTATGTAAAACTAGTCCAATATGATAGTTATCATTGTTTGGTTAGTAAGTTTAGTTTATTGGTTAATACATGTTTACTTTACAAGACATGATTTTAATGATTTAGTCTAGTAGGAGTCGACAACTAATACTTGTCCATATAAGCTGATGCGTAATTCATTATTGGATGCATGAAATAAGATTTATTCCGATTAATTTCTCTCTTCCAATCCTCTCTCTTTTTCACTATTCTTCTCTCCAATTCTCGTATTATTCTAAATATTTCTAACTTTTATGGAGTCTGTACTCGTTCGAACTGGTGCTAATGTTGTAGCATGTGTAAATTAAGTGATATTTTAATTTGTAGTATAGTTTGTTAATGATGTGAAATTTAATTAATTTGGTGTAATTTGTGCAGGAAAGCCTGTGTATATGTTCAGCATGGGAGGGCTTGCTGAGTATTGTGTGATGCCAACAAATGGATTAACTCCTTTGCCAGACACACTGCCTTATGCTGAATCTTCTGTGTTAGGATGTGCTGTTTTCACAGCCTATGGTGCAATTGCTCATGCTGCTGAGGTCAAACCGGGTAATTCCGTCGCCGTCATCGGAATCGGGGGTGTTGGATCGAGGTACGTAACAATCCCACCATATCATCACAAAAACTTGTGTAAGATTGTCTAACGAGTGGTCATGATTCATTTGGCATGGTACCAGTGCCAAATCCTGAAAAAATCTTTGGAGTATTGTATATTAAAAAAAATCCTATGCATATATTTAGAGATATCAAAATCGGCCCAACCTGATTTTGGGTCGAGTTGGGCCACGGTTGTATTGGCCCGAAATATTTTTCAGGCCAACCCGACCCGACCTAAAATACATTGGTTCGAATGGCCGCCCAGTGAAAAATAAGCCTTTGGCCCACTAGCGGCGTGCAACCCGAATTCGGGTTGGGCTGGGCCATCTCATCACATTCGGTCCATGGGCTCGAGCACTCCTCATATCTATATCAACTTTGTATTTCACACTGAGAATCTGAGTATGGGGATCGTCTGACGATCTTATGATTCTTATCTAGTCCACAATCTGTGTTCCCATTCTCTATTTGGAAACTTGATTTGGATTTAAAAAAAAATATGTATTCTAAAATATGATTATTTTTAAAATTATTATTCTAAAGTTTCGGTAAAAAATAAATTGGGGTTCAATTGTGGACTAGGATCTCAACAATAGTTTTCCTCCTCCTGGTTGAGATCCTTTAATCCACAATTGATATTTCAATTCGTGTCCCATCCCGTCATTCGAAATTACGGAATAGTAAAACGATTTCTATGTTAAAAAAATTATTATTCAAAAGTTTTCACACACACAAATTGTGAACTAAGAAATCTTAACTCTTGCTTTCTGATTGTTGGTATGATCAATTGTTGGGATAAACCTACATTATTGATCACATCTTCAATATTTTGTCACTTCTTTTTTCTCTTCATGATTTTAATTAAAAACAAAAACAAAAACAGTTGTTTGCAGATAGCAAAGGCATTTGGGGCTACACAGATTATTGCAGTGGATGTTCAAGATGCAAAACTTGAGACAGCTAAGACATTTGGAGCAACTCATGCCATTAATTCAAGAAAGGAGGATGCTATTGCTAAGATTAAGGTACATACACACACACACACACATATATATATATATACACACGCGCATGTATTTATAGGAGAGGGTTAATGTGCACGCATACTTATAGTACGTAAAATAACAAAGAATCTCAAACAATCGAAGTATATGTGATAATTTCTTAATATTTTTGAAGATGCAGTGGTAAAATTCAACATGCATATGCTAAAATCAGCATATACGATGATGGTTATCTTTTATAAAAAGTGAAAGATCTTATCTTTCCATTTAATTAATTAATTTTTACATTTGATACATTCACTCTTTATATCCCTTTATGGTTGACAATTATTTAGCTCAATATCACATCTTGAAATTAAAGTCTTTTGACTTGGAAATGAAATTCAATACTAAGCTTTAAATGCGTATATTCTATGATTTCCATCATATGGCCAACCATATCTCACAACTTATTAATGTGGTCTAGGTGCTTCATCTAAAAGATGCATGACTAAATAACAAACATTAGATAAAAAAAAAATAAAAAAATTATGTTTTGTACTTTTTTTCCAAAGTAAATTAGCAGAATAAAACGCCATTTTAATTGGTGTTTTAGGTACATATGAGATTTCTCATCACTTTTTCGTGTTTCACTATTAAGTTTTGAGTTTTTCTTCCATTTTTCTTTAATTTCAATTTTCTGTACTTTAATTTAATTTTATAATTATTAATTATGATTCATTCTACCCAATTAAGATATATTATCTTTTAGTATTCAATTATCAGATATTTAATTAATAATTTATTATTATGGTTGACTATTTCATAATTATAATTATATATTTTTAATTTTTTTGTTGATAAATATTGATTGGGTTTAATTATGTTATAATTAATTTTTAATTTTATAATTACTATTTAAAATCATAAATCTAATAGCGTAACACATAGTGAACCATAAAAAGTGCAACATAAAATTTGAACCGTCATTTTTCAACCCGATGTTTCCCTCTATTTCATCCATAACTGTGAATAGGTGATGGTTTTGGACTTAATTGCATTGTTGGAACAGGAACTTACAGGAGGAAGAGGTGTGGACATAGCTGTGGAAGCCCTAGGAGGGCCAAAAACATTTCAACAATGCGTACAAAGTGTTCGAGGTGGAGGCAAAGCTGTAATGATTGGCCTCGCTGCCTCCGGCGGTAAAGGAGGTATTGGAGAGGTGGACATCATCCAGTTGGTTCGTAGAAAGGTGTGTGCATACTTTTCGCCGTATCGTCTGACGGGCCAAGATTAAGGGGCCGGTCAGACAACACTTATCATTAGAGATATCAAAAGTGGGCTAAGCTGAATCTTGATTTTTTAGGCCTGAAAAAAAAAAATCAGGTCGTGCCAAGCTGACTCAGAAAATGCATTGGACAACTGGCACGAGTCGGGCCGCCCTAGAAAATTTAAGCTTAAGCCCACAATTTTTTACATTGGCCCATGGGCTCGGGTCGGCCTAGTTGACAGTTCTAGGTTTAGATTTAACTTATATCTAAACCCAACATTTAAGTCTATATTTAATGGCATATTTATAATTTTGTTGATGCAGATTAAGATTATTGGGTCTTATGGAGGAAGGGCGATGACAGATCTTCCGAAACTGGTGGAGCTAGCTGAGCAGGGTGTTTTTAATCTGGAGTCCGCTGTTACAAGAAGGTACAAATTCGACGAGGCGGCACAGGCATTTCAAGACCTAGCCAATCGGAGCATCGTCGGGCGCGGCATCATCGAGATCGTGTAACCTAAACACCTCCGATCCTCGGCATAATTCTCATCACAAGAAATGGACATTTCCATTTCTAATTAAGGTCGTGGACTTGAGGTATTGCTTCAATTGATCTCCTCCTAGGGAATTCTTGAATTGATTCTCATCAACCTTGATGAATGTTGAGTCCATCATAAATGTGATTCAGAATTAGTTAACAACTCTCCATCCTAAGGGCTTGTTTGTTATGGGGATCATTTGTAATTTGGTGGATTTTTTTTTTTTTTTTTTTTGTCATGGTTTGAATGTTGGGTATGATAATATTAATAAATAAATCCATTTATGTTTTGACCTTCTTTTAAGGTAAGGAGATTATTAGATTAGATATATGTTATGTCTGTGTAAAATGATATAAACAGTTGAGTCACTAATTTGAGAAATTTATGATATAAAGATATTATCATGTCACACTGTCGGACGATGAAATGACCCTCACTCTCCACCCATACTCAAATTCAGGGCCAAATTGAGAGTAAATATAAAAATGTTACTGTATTTTTATACGAAAAGTAAATACTAATATTTTTCAATATTAGAAATGCATTTTTCCATTATTAGAAATCGTATTTTTTTCAGAAACCAAATAACTACAAAATGTCACCGCCTTTTTGTGAAACAAAAGAATATAATAAATTTTTTTTAAATTAAAACTGATACTTTACTGTATTTAAAGTTATACTTTTCCGAATTCAAATAATTACAAAAATATCACCTTTTTCTGTGAAAAAGAAATATCAATGTTGTTACATGTTGAAATTAATATTTTTCAATATTATAAATGACAATCTTTTCCATCCAAATAATTATAAAAATATGGCCACATTTTGTGCCAATCTTGACTCGTTGGACAATTAAATTAACACAAGTGTTTTATATATGATGTGTGAGTTCTCACCCCCTTACAAATATATTATAGTGTCCAAGCAAACCAACATCGTAGTTATCTTTACACAATTTAAATCTATTAAATACCTAAACTATTAAAAGACTAATTAAATCTATCATCAGATACATTTTTTGGCAAAAAAAGTCTAATATTTCGGCTAAATACTTGGATCTTTTTCTTGTGTTGTAGCCAAATCGATTATATCCATGATATAATATATTTATTCTACTTTTCTTAAATTTTTTTTAGATCCGATTTTGGCTCAAAGCTTAGGTATTTAATTGATAAAAGCGTTAGTTTGTGATATATTTGAGAAAATTGAAATAATTTAGGTATTTAATTGATATAAACGATGGTTTAGCCAAAAATAAAATATACCATAAATTTAATAAATATTTTTTAGTCTACTAAGTGATAAACTTGTATTCAATAAACTAAAATAACTCCCGAACAATGCACATAGGACATATGTATATTTTATTTATTAAAATTTGTAATTATGAAAAAAATGAAGAAAATCATAACAAAATAAATTTGTAATTGTATTGTGAGTCAAAGAAGTTTTATATAATTCATTTTATGTCAATTATAGCATAAATTTTTTATTAATGGTCATTGAGGAGATTAAGTCCAACCAAAAAATACATACAAGAAAATGACGATTTAAGCTTAATTTCGAAATTAAATTTGATCGTAATTACGAAGAAAGTGCATTGATTTCTACACTATGCAACAATTTCCACGCGCGCGAAACTTTTGATAAAACGATTCACAATTAATAATAAAATTATTTTTTGATAACGATTTTATTATTAAATAAATAAAGATTACGAATTAATTAATATATCGCTTACAATAAGGATAAGCATTGACTGCTGCCCACTCCCACACTTGCCAATTTTTCTTTACACAAATAAATTAAATTAAATTAATATATTAAAAAATTAAATTAAAATAAATTAAATGTTGCAAGCAATCAACACATGATCATCTCTTCCATTGAAACACACCAATTCCCAAATCACAGCAATCGCATTCTTCCATGGCATTTTGCCGAAGCTCTCTTCTACTGCGCAAGGCCTACGGCGGCAGCCGCCGCGCCGCCGCCGTGTGCTTTTCATACAGCTCACTGCTGGAAGGTTCGCCCAGTTACTCCGATCGCCGGCGATGGTATTCTAGCTCGGAAGGTACAGCCATGTCAGCGTCGGGGTACAACGTGAGCGGCGGGCCGTCGTACATGCGGGGAGCGGTGTTTTGGGAGGCGAATAAACCCCTCACCTTCGAAGATTTCGAGATGCCGCGCCCTAAAGCGAATGAAGTTCTCGTTAAAACCAAGGGTGAGTTACTTTACTGTTTTATTTTGTTGCACATTGCGCTGTAAAGATTGTACCTTTCTGTATTATTGGTGGAAATATAAAACAAAATGATCAGGTGTGGCGGAGTATTAGATTCTAATTAGAAAATACATAGTTTTTTTTTTTTGAAGTTGAAATATAAATATTGAAATAAGATTGATTGTAGTCATATCCTTTACATGCATATTTTGAATATTCATATAAAAATAATTTTAAAATTTAAAATCTTGAAATATTTTGTTGGGAGTTGCTATTCGGACTACACCACAAATTATTTTTCATTTGATTTTATTAATTATAAATTTATCTAAAAATTATTACTAATAAAAAAAATATAAAAAAATTCAGTTCTCCTTCGAACTCGTGTTTTCGAACTGTCTGGATATATTCGAAATCATGTTTTCAAACATTACTTAAACAAAAAATTATGAGTTCATTCAAAAATGAATTTTTAAACACCATATTTGTTCTAAAACTAATTTTCGAATGAGACTTTATTTTAAAAAATCCGGATAGTTCGAAAATTGAATTTCGAACAAACATGGTGAGTTCAAAATTTTATTTTCGAAACCACTTTGGCATTTTTTCTTTTTAAATAAAAGGTTTTTAGATAATTTCAAAATTATTTTATTATTGGCCTTAGTGACGTTGGATTTTTTTTTTTTTTGCTAAGAGAATAAGTATTCAAAAGTGTTTACAATAAACTACACCATCTCAAAAAATAAAATTTCTTACTGAAAACTTGCATTTTATATTTCGTGCAAAAAGTTGAGCTATTTTCTCAACCCCCATGTAAAAAGGAAAAGATCATTTAATCTTGTGTCAAATAGAACATCATTTAATCATTTAGAAAGCGTGTAAAGATTCTAATTGTGTTGAATCATATAATAGAAAATGTGTAGGAGCCAGTTCAATGAGAATCTGAACTACACAATGAAAAGACAAGAGTTTTGTTCTTGTATGGAACCAGGTGATGCAGTGGCTCTACCCGTCTGGCCATAAAGTTTCCGGTTTAAGGTTTCGCTTACTCTTTGTTTCTTTTCTTTTTCAAGAACCCAATCTTGACTTAATTTTTAGTGAATCGGAAACAGTTAAGGGCATTTGCTTTTGTATGTTTTTTGCTTATTGTCATACATAGTGTATTTATGCATTGATAACTAAATCATCAGCATAAACATAGTGATTGTTTCTTGATGATCAGTATGCTGACTGGGCAAAATGATGTATACGTAATAAGTATATTGAGCGCTTCTTTTGGCCTGTCTTTGACATTAAGCAATGTTCATTGCGTGTTCAATTGTGTCTGAACAAATGTAGCCTGTGGGGTCTGCCACTCCGATCTGCACGTGCTCAAAGGCGAGCTTCCCTTTGCCACCCCTTGTGTTGTAGGACATGAGATTACTGGCGAGGTGGTTGAACATGGACCTATGACAGACAGTAAAATAAGTGAAAGGTTTGATAAGCTCGAATTAGAAAATTAACAAAAAAAATCTTTTACCTCTTCACTCGTATATTGGACATTGAACTATGTACCTTTTTATTTAAAATTTTCAGATTTCCTGTTGGCTCTCAAGTCGTTGGGGCTTTTATAATGCCTTGTGGAAGTTGTTTCTTCTGCTCTAAGGCAAGAATATTAAGTAATGTCATTTGTATGTTCCTATGCATGTGAAGTTCTGATCTGAGTTATTTACTAGGCAAACATATCTAGCTTTTTGACAGCATTATGACTTGCATCTCAACAGGGTCAAGATGACTTATGTGAGTCTTTCTTTGCGTATAATCGAGCGAAAGGGACACTTTATGATGGTGAAACAAGGCTATTTCTCCGAGGCAGTGGTACATTCCTAACTAATTACTGTTCCCTCTAGAACAGTAATTGAAACCTTTTTTTTTTCTTCTTTCTTATTTTGTGCAGGCATTTTATCTCTACAACATTTAGATGTTAAAACATAATATAGAATTATGGGAAACCATCATCAATTCATTGCAAGTAAAGTAAAAGTTTTCTGATCATCTTAACTGCTTCGATTACTGCTGCCATTTTATCTTATATTTTTGTCTTAGTCGATGCTGGATTTTGTTTTACTATAGAGTTCTGTCTGCCAGAATCTTTAAGTTGATTATATCATTTTAAATTCTTGGTATGAAGTCTACATGTTATGGTGTGCATTTTGGGTTTAATTGAAGTAAGAAACGGCTTGCACAAAATGTCAGAGATTAGGCTTATCTATTATCTATAATTATTCTTCCAGTTCACGAAAGTCTCATCCTTCTCTGATGCCTATTTTTTATCGAAATTCAGGCCTCTACCCTCAATGATTAGATATTTGATTTATTATTTGCTGGTTCGGCAGGCAAGCCAGTTTATATGTACAGCATGGGAGGTCTTGCTGAGTTTTGTGTGGTACCAGCACACGGTTTGACTGAGCTTCCAAAGACTTTGCCTTACACAGAATCTGCTGTGCTAGGATGTGCAGTTTTCACTGCCTATGGTGCATTGGCTCATGCTGCTCAGGTGCGTCCTGGTGATGCCATTGCTGTGATTGGCATCGGGGGTGTTGGCTCTAGGTAATAAGCAAAAACATCATATGTTGAGGAACTTCCTTTGTGTGTTTCTTGTAGTGTAACTGTGTAAGTCTCAAGTGTTTGATCATGGAAACTCTGAAATTGATTCTTGAAATAGTAATAACTCATGCCAGTCTAAGTGTTCTTTAAGAGTCAATACTGCTATGTTGCATTTAAGATTTCCTTTGTCAGTGGGGTGCTATATTATTGCTAATTTGATTGCAACTTTTTGAATGAATTTTAACTGCAAAAAATGAAACAGTTGTCTGCAGATAGCAAAAGCATTTGGGGCTTCTGAGATCATTGCAGTGGATGTTCAAGATGAGAAACTTCAGAAAGCTAAGATATTTGGAGCCACTCACGCCATAAATGCACGAAAAGAGGATGCTGTTGCTAAGATTAAGGTGCATGCTTTATAATTTATTAATCTTTACTTTCAACAGATACATGAAGGTAATGATATATTTGGATCTTGATGCCTCACCAAGGAAAATGTAAGGTTCACCGGGTTATTTTAGGGGTAGGCACAAAACAGAACGACCTTGAAGCACAAACTTAAATACCGGAAGCAATGAATTCTATTTTTTCTCACTGCTATCCTCGACCATACCAAGAGAGACGTCGAGCATGTTTCCCTAATAGAAGTAGCCATGAAGCTTTTAAAAGCAAGTCAATAGTTAGTGGACTTCAAATTTGGAACTTTTGCAGATCCTTGGCTAGTATTGTTTCCCACAAGGGATCAACTTAAAAACTGTCCATCTTCCATTCAGCGAAGCTTTGGCACAGCAAATGAGCTTTACATCCTCCGAGAAGTTCTTTCACTGCTCTAGAGCATTTATAATTATACATACTACACTTCTGTTTAGCTCATAAGAAGCTTATTGTGGCTAATGCTCAAATTAAAGCTGGCCATCTTCCTTATTAGCAAGTTCCTCCGAACGGGCCTTGTTAATTCATTGTTCACTCATAGTGTTTCGGGCTTTGTTTTCAATGAATTCAAACATGTGTTAACAGTTGGAAAAGGTACTATACCATATTCCATAACAAAAGCATGGTAAGGGAAAACACTACAGAGCATTTTCAACAGGTGATCATTTTTGTGGAAGAAGTTTGCTTCTAAGATCACTTACTTGCAATCTTGAATACAGGAAATTACAGGAGGAAGGGGTGTCGACGTAGCTGTGGAAGCCTTAGGAAGGCCCCAAACATTTTCACAGTGCGTACAAAGCGTCCGGGATGGAGGCAAAGCTGTAATGATAGGCCTTACGCTTTCTGGTGCTAAAGGGGAGGTTGATATTAACCACTTGGTTCGCAGACAGGTATGTGCTCTTATTGCTCTCTCTCTCTCTCTCTCTCTCTAATGAAAATCTGAGAGAGTAATGGAGTGTGTAATGAAGGAGCCTCATTAAGTAACTAGGCATCTGGTTAGATGTCATGCATTTTAAACTACTGTAATTCGACAAGAAGCTGAGGTGATCCCTTCATGTGTTTGCAAATGGTGATGCAGATAAAAGTGATCGGGTCGTACGGAGGCAGGGCGCGGCAAGACCTCCCGAAATTGGTGAAGCTGGCAGAGAAGGGCACTTTTAATCTGCAGGCTGCTGTTTCAAGAAAGTACAAATTTGAAGAGGTGGAACAGGCATATCAAAACCTAGATCAGGGGAGCATCGTAGGCCGCGGTGTAGTTGAGATCATGTAAAATCACAGTGCCCGGAAAACGCCCGTGCAGGGCGTTTGCCGGTGAATTTGTAGGGACTAACACCAATAATCTCCCATCACAAGAAATGAACATTATCTAAGGTTGTATCACTTGCTTTTGCATCTTCAACTTTATATTTTGTCCCACCTCATATATAGGAATTCAATACGTGCATAAATAGACATAGTACAGCATGATAATTCAAATTTTGAGAAGAGAATGCAATTCACAAAAAATGGCAAAGATTAGCAGCAATTACATATCAGGCCATCTTGATGGGGTTTATTACCAAAATTTCCATCCAACGATGGCTGTCGAAGCCGAGATCTCGGAAAATTATATCCCAACAAAGAATGTGTAAGGATTTCATCTCAGATAGAACTATCTACTGCATAATCCCAATCAATATCAATGTCTTTTCAATAGGATGGTGATTCTATGCACATTCTATATGCCGTTTAACCAGAGATGGTTAGCTCCATCTATACCTCCAATCAATAATATACCTATAAATCTTTCCACTTGTTCACATACTTGAGGAACGAGTGCGTAGGGTTTTCCCTAGGTGGGGCACGAACACGAGTTGACCTCCGCACCAGAGCCTCTTCCATTGCGTCCCTCTGCACGGCCTCCTCCTTCGATCTTTTCTGTAGTTCCAAGCTGCGGAATTGAATTTACGAGAGAGAAATTAGTAGGGTGATACATTGAGCAGGGTTAAGTTTTGCCAAGCCCCATTCAAAGATACATCAAGGGGATGACTACAGTCATGTAAACATCACGGGTTGGGTTCTTAAGACCATATCCCGATAAAAGAATATAACATAATGTGATGTCTTCAGAGCAGATAGTTTCAGGCAATTTCTTAACAGTGTACTATCGGGGAAAGCAGCGTACAGCTCATACATTTTCGGTTATCAGACGTTTTGAAGCATATTATAACCATTAGATGATTCAAAGCTCTGTGGGTTACTCAGCCAAATAACAAGCATATTAAGAAACTAGTGAGGTACACGTCTCATGCTTGGTGCGTGAGACTTTGCAAAAATAAATATACTATATCATACTTCAATCGCATAATCTGAAAGTCACTGATGATGTAATATAGGTTAAAAAACTTTAATCATTTCAACTTAGAATATTTTCATTACTTTTACAATACTTTTATTTCCTGTAAACTATTCGAAAAGTTAAGTAGATAAGATTGAATCTCATAAGAAATATAATTTGGTATACAAATGGACACTTAGGTATTAATTCATATTATGTATTAACATGCAATTATGTCCTCTAATACTATTGAATTCTTATTCATGAAGGTTATAATAGATGTATCCTGACCATTTAATTTAAGTAATATATTTATAAAATAACTTGACTGCCCGTAAGAATGATTACATGATGAGGATCATTTTGTCCCTACATTAAGTTTCAAGAAACAACTCAAACTTCAATAATAAGCACAGATAAATTGACTGACCAAATTTTGTTGTAGAACTTCTGCAACTGCTTCTTAAGAGCTCTCTCCCTCTCACCTTTTGGATTCATAGAACCAATCAAAGCATCAAGCTGTTTTAAGAGAGAAAAAATTGTTGGATGTACAAAATAAGAAAATGAAAAATTCAAATGATGACAGTAACATTATACCTCTTCTTTGGTTTGGTAATAACCCCACTGTGTGGAATCAGAACTCTCAACAAATATTCTCCCGTCACGCCGAAAAAACCAATACCTGCAATAAGTTCGGTCTTTCCCTAATGGACTAGTGCGTATAAATCTCTTCTCAATCTCCTTTTCAAGAAATTCTTTCTGCATGAGGAATAGATAGCTGATATATCAGAGCAAAGCTCACATTATATCTACCTATTTGGTCTCAATTTTTCTCTTCCCCCCTTTTCTAGTGTAAATTAAACACACACGCACAAGCAAAAGCAAATATGTGCATGAGAGCACGCACACAAGACACACAAACTGCCAGAGAGAATGAGAGAGAAGCCTACCCTTTCTTCAGCGCTCTTCATCCCTATTGACTCCTTAATCTCATTTTTCATCAATTTATGGATATCCCTCTTAGATGGGTGATTAACATCTTCAGTGGTTGTGTTCATCTCAACCTTCCGTTTCTTAGCATTTTTCTTAGCTGTGCTGTCTCCTTCATTCTCACTGTCAGAAAACATCAGAGGGTGACAAAGAGAAAAATAATATAAGCTCAAAATTTCAATCTATAAAGATAAACTAATTCCAACCTGTTTCCAGATGAATGATTAGATTGAGAAAGAACTTTCTCATTACTCCTCTCTGGAATAACTCCATTGTGTATGCCTTCACCAGATTTCACTCTATGCCCTTCTTTAACTCCTTTGCCAGTAGTTTCTGCCTTCCTACGCTCCTTTTCTTCTCTCCTCTTTCTACCTTCATCCAGTGCTTCATCCCTCCGCGTGGCAGCAAGGGCCTGTCCTTCTTCAATATATTCATCCAACATTTCCTTTACAGTCTCTGTCTCTAGAGCCTGAGCAACCAGTTCGCGGAAAATTGCCAATTTTATATGAACCTCTAACAGGGCATAATGTCCTCGTTTTATGGTACTTATGTGTGTAGATATTTCAGCAGCAGAAGTTGTTTCCAAAAAATCGGATAGGTATTCAGTCCAGGTAATCTGTGTAATCTGAAAGAGGTATTTTAAAATCAAATCTCCAAATAGCAAGGGATAACAAGCAATTCATGAATCAACTTATGTTGAAAACAACTATAAAGAAACTTATGCTTTCAAATGCTTTACCTTGGGCTTCCTTTTTCGATTTTCTACCATCTTTGCGAACTTTCCTTTGTCCTTCACAAGTAAGCGAAGAAGAGACGAACAAGACTCCACAATAAGCATTGGAGTGCTGTCTTTGTAACCAAGGGAATTTTCAAAGTCTTCTAAGCAGAAAGGAGATAAATTCAACAGCCTCCCAAAAGATGTACAAAAATCCCACACCATCAAAAGATCCCCAACGCACTCCATAGGTACATTGAAATCCCTGCATGGGCAAGGCCTTTCCATCAGAAGCCGATCTTCTGCACTAGGTTGCACCAGCAAATCATCAACTGGATACTTAGAGGACTGATCTTCTGGATGCTCATTCACTGAAATGGTAATACAGGTAAAGAAACAGAGAGAAACTTAGGTTAATAGACATCCTCAGTAGAAGCGTTTCACACTCAAGGACTAAAAAAATCCCAATATCTATTAAAGAAACAGCATGCTCCGCCCGACATGACATTAGAGGTAAAGAAAGCCCAAACCAGGATGAAGAAGATGTGAAAACACATATAAAAAAATTGCAAGAGACTAACTTCAACCTCATCACTCCCCTTACCTCCACCAGCACTTTTTTCGGTCAACAAGGATGTAAGTTTATTCCTCCGCACATACACTATAATCTCCTTGCCACTTGCAACCTTGGTAAAATCAACAGAAACAATATCATCGATAAACTTCCAAGAGAGGTAAAAATGATATAAATCAAACATAATTTCAAATTCACCTTGGCGCTTTGTGTCTCTTCGCTTCTTTTCCTCTTCCTACTACAAACAACAAGTCCATTTTGTATTGAAATATTACTTTTCAGTTCTTCAGGAGCGATGGTTGAGATTCCATGCCTCTTTGATAGATTATCATGTAAAACCCAAGGGAAACTTCGGTAAGTTGAATCTTTGATAAAAGACTTGAGAGCCCGTTTACTAAATGGTGGATTCTTTACTGTCAATTCATCACCATTTACAAATGCATTTCCACTCATTTTTTGGTCATCACTTAGCCATTCAATCTCATATCGTTTTCTGTCAGCAACCTCAATAATTTCTACAATTTTGCATGGATGCAGACGGCCAGTTTTTCTTCCATATAATTCATCACCCTCGTTAAAAGGACCTTGAAACTTTGAAGCTATTGAACTGACAAGATCTTTTAAATTCAGCATGCCTGTCAGGAATTTTTTTTTATAAGTATATCAATCCCCAGTTCAAGGAAAAATGTAAAGAAGCACGTAATTTTAATGAATGCGGTATAATGAGTCGAGGAACTCAAAACATATCACAAATTATTAACCTAAGTAACACAGAATACATTTCCAGAAATAAACATCTCACCTCCAAGAAGCCATGCAAGCATCGTAGGTACACCGAGAAGAATAAATATGTTATATTTCAAATATAGGCACAGAATAGCCAACTTAAATATCTGCCATAATGGACTAACTTCTTACTGATGCCTCTATACTATATCTATGTAAATGGTAAACACCGTACACAAATAAAGAAAGTGATATTTTCATTCCATAAGAAAAGGAGACAGATGAAAGCTCAACTGATACAACATTACTCATATAAACAGTAAATAAAAGCAGTATAATCCAAAAAATTGTTGATAGAATCCGGAATCACCAATTTCACAAGCTCTGAATAAATGCCATCAGCATGAATCATCTATGTTTAGCGCTCAATTGTTTTTCTTAGTTTCGCTTACTGCTATCATGACTCATGAGTCTTCCTCGTTTTGCAAATAAATGCTTGATATCCAGAACTTTGCAGAAAAAACAAACAACTAACCAACCTCCATTTACATATCTAGGAAAAGCATGTAATACAAAAACTATATCTAGATACAAGGAGACATATTAAAGATGAATATTTACACCTCTGTGAACAATAACCCTAATCCAATACGAAAGGAAGCATAAAGTATGGATCTTTCACACAGAACACATTTACTGTCTTAGAACCAGATGTCACTTGTCACAATGTAAACAGCTTTTGATAAATTCAGTAGCTCTTAACACCCCCCCCCCCCCCCCAAAAAAAGGACAACTCTACACTTAGACAAGCACACATGCTTCAGTATTCATCCAAATCATTGTTGATGTGCAGGTGGGAAAAAAGAGGCTGAATAAACAAGAAATGACTAATGTGATTTTTGCAAGTCTTTCAAAGCTTCAACAACGAATTTGTTTTTATTCAAAGAATGTGCTTTTGAGTGCAGAGGACTGGTCGCTAACATACGGTACATACTTGAGAAGAAATTCCAGGTGCATGTTATGGTTTTGGCAGTGATAAGAGGTAGGATGAGGTAATGGTAGCGACCATACAAGTTGAAGAGGCTGATGACATAGCAAAGGTCATCAAAAACAGGGAGGAAACTGGCAAGTGACGTAACAGCTAAATAGGAAAAGATTTATTCGAACTGCAGCATTTAATGCTTTTTCACGTCTACTTATTAGCTGGGTTCATACAAGTGGCAAAACATACTCTTTTCTATATCCGGTTTCGGACAATAATCTAGAACTTATTTATGGAACACCGATAAAAATGATCTCGTCAGTCATGATGTTTGGCTAAACGTGCCTACCATAAAAAATTGTAAAATATATACCAAAAAGGAAACTGATGACACTATATTAGTGTCTCAATTCACGAGCATGTACCACGAGGCAATGCCATCAAGTACTTAAATCTTTTGCCACGTGTTAGAATCCATCCTAATATCCTATTACAGTTGGCATTGCATTATTAAGATAATAAGCAACAACATAGCTGAATGAGATCGATACATTCAGTTCTTACGATACAATTATTTTAAAACTTGTGCGATTAGATGACTAAACAAAAATGGCAGTAGACTTACTGAATTGGACATCTTGAAGAATAGGAGCTACATATTTGGCAGGAATATTTTGTATTCTTTTGGAAGCTTTTTCTTCCGACACCAAGGCTTCTTCATAGGTCAAGTTGTCCTTCCCTGTGTATTGGCATGTCCACACTCTTTTGCGATATAAGTTCACTCTCTTCAAATATTCACTACACATTTAAGATCCAAGTCATAAAGATAGCAATAATAGTGAACTTCTATGAGCAATTGTGCTTGAATAGGAACAAAACATACCTGTAACTCCTGAAAATTTCCTTTGTGAATCGAATTTGAAAGACAAGCTCTTCATTGTTTAAATCCCCAGGCTTATCAACCAAAAAAAACGGCTTACTATTCAAAAGGGGCATGTTCGGTTTCTAAAGTTCTCAAATTCCAAATTCATAACCTGTAAAACAATAAGAAAAACACGGATCAATGATGCCAAATAGAAAAGTGCAATTTACCAAGACTCCAGAGGCACAAAACCAGGACAAATGCAAGCAAATCACAAGAACAACGAGAACCCACTTAATTCGCCTCAAGAAAAGGAAAAATAAAAAAGAAAAATGAAAACTGAAAGAGGGAGAGGTCAGATGAAACACAAAGAGATTCATCGAGAACAGAGGCCCAGTTCGAGAATCAACAAAAAAAGATAACCAACAAAGAAAACTAATAAAAAAAATTCAAAACAAAATCGAATTTTGACTAATGGGGCAAACTCCATTCAACAAAAAATAAACAACACGGAAAAAAAAAGCAAAAAATAAAATAAAATTTATGCATGCATTGAAGCTGCGGCGACGAGTCAATGTCGGTTCTACACAAATGCAACACAAGAACACAGTAGAAAAAGGAAGCATACGATTATCGCACAGTTCGAATTGCCGGAAAAAGAAATTGTACATTGACACAAGTCCACATGCAATCGATTTATTTCCCGCCAGCAGTCAATTTAACGAAGAAATAAGTGCAGAATCGTACCGAGGAGGAGAAATCGATTGGATTGGGGGGTCGATTGAGAGGGTTTTGATGGCATGTGTGTGTAATGTGTGCATATATAGAAAGAGAGGGGCGGAGAGAGAGAAGGAGAAGAGAGAGAGAGGCGGTGGAGATACGTTTTCTCGCCAGTGAAGACTGACGTTAGGTGCTCTCTCATGGAATCCCCTTTCTCTAACAAATGCCTATTTATAGTGAATTGAAATATTGAATCTTTTATTTTATTTTATTATTTTAATCTATTGCATTTGAATCTTCAATATTAAAATAATAATTTGTTTTAGTTAATATGGTTAGACGTTTGATGAGAGATATACTATTAGTTTGCTTTTATAATGACCTTCTATAGGATACATGGTATGGTTGATCGGATAATGATCGATGACGATTGATAAAACGTCGTAAATGTTTGAATAACGTATGATCGACTATAGTAACTTTTTTAAGTAATAAAGTTCTTGAATTTGTTCAATGTTAGATGGCACTGACTGCTTGAGCTTGATCTTAACTGTGTAGTTAACTTACTTTATGATCGTTAATCATAAAGTTTGTTAATAGGAAATAATCTACGAATCCTGAAATAATTGTTGATGCGATTCACGTATATTCATACATCTTTGAGACAAGGGAGGTATAGGAAGTGGATTAGTGCATCATGTACAACGGATCAGATCTTCTATTGTTATTCATATTTCACTTGGTGCGTCCATTTGAATCTTCAATATTAAAATAATAATTTGTTTTAGTTATTATAGTTAGACGTTTGATGGGAGATATAATATGTGTTTGCTTTTATAATGGCCTTTTATAGGATACATGATATGATTGATCGGATAATGATCGAGGACAGTTGATAAAATGTCATAACTGTTTGGATAACATCTGCTCAACTATAGTAACTTTTTTAAGTAATAAAGTTCTTGAATTTGTTCGATGTTAGATGGCATTGATTGCTTGATCTTAACCGTGTAGTTAACTTACTTTATGATCGTTAATCATAAAGTCTATTAATGGGAAATAATCTACTAATCCTGAAATAATTGTTGATGCGATTCACGTATATTCATAAATCTTTGAAACAATGGAGGTATAGGAAGTGGATTAGTGCATCATGTACAACAAATCATATTTTCTATTGTTATTCATGTTTCACTTGGTGTGTCCATTTACATCTTCAATATTAAAATAATAATTTGTTTTAGTTATTATGGTTAGACGTTTGATGGGAGATATAATATGTGTTTGCTTTTATAATGGCCTTTTATAATTACATGATATGATTGATCGGATAATGATGTTGATAAAATATCGTAACTGTTTGGATAACGTATATTCGACTATAGTAACTCTTTTAAGTAATAAAGTTCTTGAATTTGTTCGATGTAAGATGGCATTGATTATTTGATTTTAACCGTATAGTTAACTTACTTTATGATCGCTAATCATAAAGCCTGATAATGGGAAATAATCTACGAACCCTGAAATGATTGTTGATGCGATTTACGTATATTCATAAATCTTCGAAACAAGGGAGGTATAGGAAGTGGATTAGTGCATCATGTACAACGGATCAGTTATTCACGTTCCACTTGGTGTGTCATAACTAGATTTTATTTTTTATAAAATTAATATACCCTAATTGGGGATGGATGAACATGAATAAAAAATTAAATTAAATAAAATTATTAAAAATTAAAAATTAAAAAAAATACTTTCTAGAAGAAAAAAAAAGCAAAGACTTGGCACTGGAAATGCCACAAGAAATGTAACAGGTGATGTGGTGTCCATGCCCAAGTACATCATAATCATATGATTCATATCTAGTTCTAAACTAAACTATTTTTGAGAATTTGTACAATTTAAATTTAAATGAAGACTTTGATAACTTGAATGGCATGTATAATAGCTTTCCTAAAGGGACGATTAATATTATCCCCTAAAAAGTTATATTTGTACCTAAGTCCTTCCGTAGAACTAACATGTCCCACAAAAAAAAAAAAGTATCATCAATAACACTAAAATGCATTAATCATAACATGAAAAATATTGGTCTGCTACTTGATTTATATGAGTTTATTTCATCTAAATTATGATTTATTAATCTCAATCAAGGTTTATAACACCTCAATTAGAGAATTTATTAATTTCAACTAAGGTTTATATTTAATTCAAAAAATTAATTGTCGAGCATTGTGCACGAATCCATGCGCTAGTGTTGGGCGCGTGCGCCACACGAGCCGCTAGATAAAAATAATAATTAATTAATTAACTTTAATTTTAGAGTTCACTAATTTCATTTTAGGGTATATATTTATTTCAAAATATTGATTAACCTGCTCGTTAGTGCTGTGCAAGTGCACCTCACGAGCGATCAACAAATCAATTTTATGGATCGGTATACATTATTTAAAAATAATTATAAACAAATAGAAAAATAATCCTTCTCTTATTCGAATTCATCTGAAACGATTTATTCCAACACTCATTTTTCGTTCAAAATGATGTTCATTTGAATTTTTACTGTATTTTATTATCAAAGGGGCATTAATGATTAATCCAATAATATGGACATTTGGTAAAGCCTACTTCAACCTAAAATTGGGAAATTAATTATTTGTAGAATTTTCTACAAGGAAATTTTATAAATGGAATCCCCAATTAATTGCATGTATTATAGTAGTATAAACTATAAATATACCTGTTGGCAAACGATTGCAATACACTAAAAAAGGTATAAACATTAATTGGTGACAGATTTGTCAAGATTTTAATAGTTCATGATACAGAGGTGTAATTTACCCATTTATTTTTCCACACCAGATATTACACCTCAGCAACAGTAAGCCACGTCATTTTTTCGTAGCCGAAATTTGGCTCTCGGAATAAATTTATTAATATATCAATAACTTAGAACATAGAGTGTAATTATTCATACTTCTGAATATTTTTGTTACAATCTTAATAGTTAAGGATATAAGACGTAATTTATTATTTTTTTAATTGTTAGTATCAATTAATTGTTATTTCATAGGTACGTGGAAGTATTTCTATTTTAATATTGTTTCAATTTTATTCTAATGTAAATGTTGAGTTGATTATACATTAATATTTTAAATTTCAACTAAAACGAACAAATATTTGTTAACAACTAGTATATCTCCGTACGATGTACGGAAAACTGACTACACATTTTAAATTTAAAGTTTCATAATAATTGAAATGTTGGTTGAAACAGTATTAGTATATAATGAGAAATAATTATAACTTTATCAAAATCTAAAAAGTTAAAAATATGAATGTTTACACAATAATTAAAGAGTATTAGAATTTAAAAAAAATAAAAATTTAAATATTTTCTATGGGCATATTTTGTTATGTTTTGTAGATATTGTATGTTTAGAAAATCTAAAAAATTAAAGATGTAAATGGGTGTTAATTGTTATCTATGCATGTTTTGGTGATATTTTTTATTTTAAAAAAAATTAAAAAGTTAAAAATATGTATGTTTACACCATAGGTAGTAGTAGAATTAAGAAAGATATATAAATATTTTCCTTGAGAGTTATTAAATTTTAATCATATTTTTATTTAGAAAATTTAAAAAATTAAAAATGTGAGTGGTTGTTAATTGTTATTTATAAATATTTTGGTGATAGTTTTTTATTTAAAAAAAATCTAAAAAGAAGTTAAAATTTAAAATATGGTTTGGAAGAGGAATTGAACCCTAACCCGACAAAAATGCATCAGCCACCACTAACCAATTGATCTAGAGGATTACTTCGTTCAAGCTTTGGAAAACAATTCTATTTTAACAATGTTTTGACTGTTTTATTTTTATGATAATTTTGCCCCTGTGATTTTACTTTAATATATGTATAGATATAGAAGGAACTAAAAAACCTTTATATTTCTAATACAATTGGACTTACAGTTAGATGGTTTTTTTAGGGAATATTAATGTTAGAGGTTTTGGATTTGGATCGGATCCCTCGTATTCTTCCATGTTACATTCTATATGCCATAATATTTTTTTAAATAAGGTTAATTGTCCTAAAATACATAATTTTTGGGATGTTTTTGCTTTTCACACATTTTAAAAAAAACGAAGTTTTAATAAAATTGTAATACCCCAAAATTTTATTATTTAAATTTAAGTAGAAATATAAATCTAATAGTTAGAATAAGTGGAATATCCAAACATTTTCAGTATAAAAGAATAGTTTATGCTATTCTTAAGTGTAAGCTAGGAAAAAAAAAATTATCATTGTAGATCTTTTTTTTAGGTAAAATGTGTCATTTAGTGGGTTAATGATACCCAAGACCATCTTCTATTTTATTTAGAACCCTAGATTCCAACTTAATTAGATTAATTAGAAATTTATTTATTAAGTGCAAATTGATTTAATATGATTTTTATAAAAAAATACACACCTATACATTATATATATATATATACATATCATTTATTTATGTGAAAAAAAAGGAAAAAAAAAAGAGGAACGAAATATATATATAAATATACTTACTACAACCTTAGTTAATTAATGTTTCAATCATAAATTATACATATCTATATATATATATATACACATATATATTTATAACAATATGTGCATGGTGGACTATTATATATATAAATATATATATATATATATATAAGGGTATACTTGCATGGATGATACAATAAAAAAAAAAAAAAGTTAGTGATAGTCTTTAAAGAAATAATGTGGCAAACATGCACACATCTCTCACCATATAGTTACACGTGTAGACTAATTATATAATGGTTTGGGTGCTTATATTAAAAGGGCTAAAAAAAGTGTATTAGCAAATTATTCAAAATAAAGAAAGACTCTACCTTCGTACGTTTTGCTTGTCGCAGAAGGTAAGAATTTATTTTTTTTCCTTTCTTTTCTAATTAATTCGAATTCAATTCATTTGATTATCATAAAAATGCTTAGCTATTAAAATATTCAATCATAGTGCATATCAAATGTTATTAATCCAGATAATTGAAACATCAAGAAAGATTAGGTTTTAGAATTTATATTCATTTATGTATATCGAATTTTAATAAATTTAAGGATTAATTGATAGTAAAGTTTTGAAATAAAATAATTAAAATAAAGTTTAAGGGTTTGATTTTATATATATATATATATATATATATATATATATATATATAGGGGCCCTTGTCTAATTAAGATAAGACTGTTTGTTGTAGGGCTAGAAGAAGTAACGGAATTTGAGCAGAACAAACCCGAGATTTGAGAGTTTATCTTCTATTCAGGTGGACTATATTATATCTTTCTAAATTGTATCTTTCGAGTTATTAAGCTCTGCTTTGTTAAAATTGCATATGTGACTATCTGTGTTAAATATTTACGTGCTACTGTATATTGTCGGAGTCTCATATACCAGCGCTGTGTCAATGTGAGTAGCTACAGTATGCATGCATTATTTGTCCTGCTCTACTCCTTGTCGGTGAGACTAAAATGAAACACTTATGGGTTACACCCATTGGGTATATTTGGCCATACTCAACTTTACGCGTGGTGATGTAGTACGGGTTGCGGGCAGTGACTGGTTACTCTTAAGCGCTTCACGATAAAATGTTTTGGTGAACTTAGGTTGCTTTCAATTTTAAAACCTCCTAAGCTTCACTACCTGCATAAACACAGATAGATTACTTTAACAAAATGATTTGCATAACTTGAATTGTAAAAACTTGCCCACTGAGTGCACTAGTACTCAGCCCAAATATTTTTAAATATTTTTCAGGTCAGTAGGCTGGTGCGTGGAGGTGACGATGCTGAGAGATGGGCTTTTGTTGTTTATGTATTTTCCCATTGTCTCTTTTTGTTAAATATTTTGTTGATAATGAGATCTTCGCGCTTGTAATATCCTTTTGTTAAACACTAAGAGCTCTGATCTTGGTGTTATGATTATGTATATATTATTATACAGCATGTTTGATTATTCTGAGTCTTCTGTTGAGGTTTTATTAATCAAGTTACCCCTTTTCTTTCCCGCTTCTTAATTCCAACCCCCGTGGTGTCCATTTCCACGGTCTTTCGAGACCGGGGCGCTACAGAGTGGTATCAGAGCAGGTTTTGCAACTCTGCAAACCTGTTGGGTCAATTTATTTTATTTTTCTTTTTCATTAAATTCCCGTGTGATATTATATAAGCCCTCAGCTCGTCACTCACGCAATAGCCAAAAGGTACGAATGTTTTTATGCTGTTTTTAGATTTTAAAAGTTTACATTAATTGGTGAAATGTTAAGTTTGTTTGGAAATGAAAGATTGTGATTTGCTATGTTGGCGGGAATGCCTTGAAAGATTGAGTCTGTGGGCGTACAGGATTTTGTGTTAAACCATGTTGATTCTATTGTATACATGTGAGTAATTTGATTATCTATGCTTTGGGCATATTTATGAATGATTGGCATATGTTGATTGCACACATTGATAGTTGATTTGTGTTTGATGTTTGTGCTCTAGATGAGTATTTTGACTTGGAGTTTGAGAACTTAAGATGAACTTAGCCTGTAGTTGTTGAACTTAGGCTGAACTTGTAAGAATCTGTGAAAATGTTTGAGCGTAGACTGATTGAGAAGTTATGCTAATTAGATGGCGGGATGACAGGTGAGACCTCGAAAGAGGTGTCGTACTCGTGTTACGATGGATGAGCGGATAGAGAGGTTCCGTGCATGTATCAGTAGACCAGGGGAGTGCCAGAGTTCACTGCACGTTTTGTGACTTTGTGGATGACTGTCTCGGGTATCGGTGGTATTACAGAGGTAGAGGCTACGGCGAGATATATTATTGGACTACCTCAAGCCTGGAGGCCATGGACTGCAAGAGTTGCTGATATTTTCTCAGAGAGATCTCCGCCTACTTTTGCAGAGAAAGTCTATTTCTCGAGATTCTTCACGTATGTGCTACGGACTTGGGCAGATAGACGATGTGTGGCTCCACAATTACCCATAGTGGAGGAGGATATGGATATGTTTAGAGTACCATTTACATCGGTCTTACCAGAGGAGAGGACGATCGAGATGGATCGTTCGGCACCACCTGCACCAAAGCCGCCACTTATCACGATAGCATCGCATGATGATGAGGCTGGTCTATCTGGGACCCAGTTAGAGCCCATTGCAGAGGAGGACCCGGAGGAGGATCCCGATGAGGAGCCAATGGAAGTAACTGATGGAAGTACGACGCTCCACTTTCGACGTGATTTCGATGCGGAGGGGCGTCCTGGGCACTGGTATATTCCGTCGTCTCCATAGATAGATGTATAGTTGTAGTAGTTTGAGTAGTTTAGTATATACTGACGCTGACATTTTGTTGTATTATTAGCTCAGTAGCTTTTGTTAGTCGGAAACGTTGTCGTTGTTATAAGACCGTTCCGACATGAGGCATTCGGTAGTTAGCCTCCTTTTGACTTAGTGGACTAGACGGTATATTATATTTTTGATGTATAGATGATGTATATGTGGTACTCCACTCTTTTATATAAAAGTTCTGTTTCAGGATATCTTTTGGATTTATATATATATATATATCGTGTATATATTTTTGGAAGGCTTTGCATATATATATTTCATTTTCTTTACGAGATAAGTGGTTATTATTTTTATTTTCTTTTCGAATCTTTACGCAAGTGTTGATCGATTGGAGATTTGACTAGTTGCAGAATGCCAAGAGGAAGACCAAGAAATGTGAACTTGGCGGTACCGGAAGTACCGAATATTCCGCAGGGTCAGGGACCACAAATTGAAATGGAGTTCAGACGCCATAATCCCCCAACTTTCAATGGAGAAGGGGATCCACTCACAGCCGAACGTTGGGTTCGAGCACTTGAAAAGATATTTGGGTTTTTGCATTGTAGTGATAAAGAAAGGGTGGCCTGTGCCCTGTATCAACTTGTGGATGATGCAGATTTCTGGTGGGAGTCAGTTCGAAGGACAATATCTGATGCAGATTGGGAAGTGTTCACATGGGAGAACTTTAAGACAATTTTATATCAAAAGTACATACCGGCTCATTATCAGCATCAGAAGGCTAATGAATTCTGGAATCTCAAACAGGGGAGCAAATCAGTCGCAGAATATGATTTGCAGTTCAATAGGTTATCTCGATACGCACCACAGACCGTAGACACAGAAGCAAAAAGGATTGAAAAATTTCGCATGGGTTTGAAACCAGAAATAGGCACTGCACTGATCGGAAAGGATGAAGTAAACTATGGTCAAATACTAAGTTGGGCACTTAGTATTGAGGCAATGCAAGGAACATCGAAGGCTTCAGCATCTCAACCAGTAGCTGGGGATCAGAAGGGAAAACGGAAGTGGGATGGACCACAACGAGGTTATCAAGGGAAGAATTTTCAGCATAACTATCAAGAAGGAAGGAACTTTGGACCAAGGCCTGCAGGGCAAGTGAATGTTGCACCAAAATCTCAGGGCTATCAAGGGAATTCACCGTTGTGTGCAACTTGTAACAGATATCACTTTGGGCCATGTGTCCAATGCTATCGATGTGGTCGACAGGGGCATTATGCTAATAAATGTCAACAAAATTTGGGAATGCAAGATCAGCAGCAACAAAGGCCACAGTTCAGACAGGACATGAGAAATATGAGACCACAAAGTGGACGAGGTCGAGTGAATAACAACAACAATAGAAGTAATCCCAGACCTCAGCAAAATCAAAATCAAGGTCCTCGTGCACCACAACAAGCCAAAGCGTATGCTCTCAACCAGCAAGAGGCAGCTGGGAATTCTGGGAATTTGGCAGGTATGATTAGTTTGCGCGATGTACCTGTGCTTGCTTTATTTGATACTGGAGCTTCACATTCTTTTATATCTAGAGATGTATGTAGACGTCTTAATCTAGAACTAGAATTAGCAGAAGAAGCCCTAGCAGTAAGCATTCCTTCAGGGCAAACACTTTTAGCCGATTGTGTTTGTAAGAACTTAGACTTGGTAGTAGGTGAAAAGAATTTCACAACTGATCTCTATGCTCTTGAGATGTGGGACTTTGACATTATATTTGGGATGGATTGGCTAACAAAGGAGAGTGCAACAATACGTTGCCACGAGAGAGAGATAATATTTCAGAACCTAGACAAGGAAGATGTGAAGTTTTATGGAGCAAAAATGGGAAATATAATTCCCATCATTTCAGCATTAAAGGCTGTAAAGTTGTTACAAAAAGGAGACTGTCAGGCGTTTCTAGTAAACCTTGTAAGTAAGAAAGAAGAAGGTTTAACAGTGGGTCAGGTACGGAACTATGAAGATGTATTTCCAAATGATTTGCCAGGTCTGCCGCCAGACAGACAAGTAGAATTCACCATAGACCTAGAACCGGGAGCAGCACCGGTATCCAAAGCCCCATATCGTTTAGCACCGAATGAGTTACAAGAGTTAAAGGTGCAACTGGAGGGATTATTGGAATTAGGTTTTATAAGACCCAGTGTATCGCCTTGGGGAGCACCGATTCTATTCGTCAAAAAGAAGGATGGTACTATGAGAATGTGCATTGACTATCGGGAGTTAAACAAGTTGACAGTGAAGAATAAGTATCCACTTCCGAGGATAGATGATCTCTTCGATCAATTATCAGGTGCAAAAATCTTTTCCAAGATTGATCTACGATCTGGGTATCATCAAGTTAAAGTAAGAAAAGATGACATACCCAAGACTGCATTCCGAACAAGATATGGCCACTATGAATTTCTAGTGTTGCCTTTTGGGTTAACAAATGCACCTGCAGTCTTTATGGATTTAATGAATCGGGTTTTTCATGAATATTTGGATAAGTTTGTGTTGGTCTTTATTGACGACATACTGATCTACTCGAGAAATGAAGAAGAACACGAGAAACATTTGAGACTAGTGTTAGAAACACTAAGGAGAGAAAAGTTATATGCCAAATTCAGCAAGTGTGAATTTTGGCTAAATGAAGTAATGTTTCTTGGGCACATTGTGTCAGCAGAGGGGATCAAGGTGGATCCTGCAAAGGTTGAGGCAGTGAAGAAATGGAAATCACCGACCAACATTCATGAGATAAGAAGTTTCCTTGGTTTAGCAAGATATTACCGGAAGTTCATTAAAGATTTTTCAAAGATAGCAAGGCCAATGACACAACTTTTGAGGAAGAAGGTCAAGTTTGAGTGGACTGATGCGTGTGAACAGAGTTTTCAAGAACTAAAGACAAGATTAACAACTGCACCAGTCTTAACTTTGCCAGAAGGAGTAGAAGGATTCGTGATATACACTGACGCGTCTAAATTGGGATTAGGATGCGTGCTGATGCAAAATGGGAAAGTAGTAGCGTATGCTTCACGACAATTAAGACCTCATGAACTGAACTACCCAACCCACGATTTAGAGCTTGCCGCTGTCATACATGCACTCAAGATTTGGAGACATTATCTTTATGGGGTGAAATGCGAGTTTTACACTGACCATAAAAGTTTGAAGTATATCTTCGAACAGAAAGAGCTTAATATGAGGCAGAGAAGATGGTTAGAGTTAGTGAAAGATTATGATTGCACGATACACTACCATCCCGGGAAAGCAAATGTAGTAGCTGATGCATTGAGCAGAAAGAAACAAGGAGTGATGGGATATCTACTCACAAATAAGGAGGAACTTGTGAGAGAAATAGAAAAGATGGAATTAGAGTTGGTGTTTGCACCAAGCTCTACAACAAGTGTGATAACCGCAGTGGTAGCCAAACCAGAACTACGATCAAGAATCGTAGAAGCTCAGCAAAAAGATGAACGATTGGAAAAGATAAGACAAAGAGTCAAAGCGGGTGAACCGAAAGAATTTAGGGAAGATAATGACGGAGCTTTAATGTTCTGTGATCAATTATGCGTTCCCAGTAATGACACATTGAAGCAAGAAATTATGAGAGAGGCTCATAATACTCCCTACATGGCACATCCAGGCAGCACAAAGCTATACAAAGACCTGAAGCAATATTTCTGGTGGAATAATATGAAAAGGGAGATAGCCACATTTGTGGAGAGATGTTTAACATGTCAACAAGTAAAAGCGGTACATCAACGACCTTCGGGGTTATTGCAGCCGTTGGAAATTCCATAATGGAAATGGGAACATATAACGATGGATTTTGTAGTAGGTTTACCGCGATCAGCAAAAAGGAACTCTTCAGTGTGGGTCATTGTAGATCGATTGACCAAATTAGCACATTTTGTGCCAATCAAAACAACAACGGAATTAAGCAAATTGGCGCAAATTTATGTGAAGGAGATTGTTCGACTACATGGAATTCCAGTTTCTATCACGTCAGATCGTGATACTCGCTTCACATCAAGGTTTTGGAAGAGTCTTCAAGAAGCAATGGGAACGAAGCTGAACTTCAGCACTGCTTTTCATCCACAAACAGATGGTCAATCAGAGAGGACGATACAAATTCTGGAAGACATGCTACAAGGAGTTGTGTTGGACGGAAACACAAGCTGGGAAGATGTTTTACCCCTGGTAGAGTTCGCTTATAACAACAGCTACCAATCAACTATAAAAATGGCACCATATGAAGCCTTGTATGGTCGCAAATGCAGATCGCCTCTGTACTGGGATGAAGTTGGAGAAAGAAAAATTTTAGGTCCAGAGATCGTGCAAACCACTGTCAAGATGATCGACCAAATTCGAGCAAGAATGAAAGAAGCACAAGACAGACAGAAGGCTTATGTAGACAAGCGCAGGACAAACCTACAGTTCCAAGTTGGTGAAAATGTTTTCTTAAAGGTATCTCCAACACGGGGTGTTGTGAGATTTGGAAAACAAGGCAAACTGAGACCAAGATTTATTGGCCCATTCGAGATACTAGAAATAATTGGTGAGGTTGCTTACCGATTAGCTCTTCCGCCAAACCTGTCACAAGTTCACGATGTGTATCACATTTCAATGCTCAGAAAATACGTGTTTGACCCAGAACACGTTGTCAAAGAAAGTGAGTTGGTTTTACGTTCTGATATGACGTATGAGGAGAAACCCCACGAAATTCTTGATAGGAAAGTTCAAGTCCTAAGAAACAAGCAAATTTCATTAGTGCTTGTGCAATGGAATCATCATGATCGAAATGAAGCAACGTGGGAACTAGAAAGCAAAATGAGACAACAATATCCTGAGTTATTCGAAGGTACGTGAATTTCGGGACGAAATTCTTTTAAGGGGGGAGGAGTGTAATACCCCAAAATTTTATTATTTAAATTTAAGTAGAAATATAAATCTAATAGTTAGAATAAGTGGAATATCCAAACATTTTCAGTATAAAAGAATAGTTTATGCTATTCTTAAGTGTAAGCTAGGAAAAAAAAATTATCATTGTAGATCTTTTTTTTAGGTAAAATGTGTCATTTAGTGGGTTAATGATACCCAAGACCATCTTCTATTTTATTTAGAACCCTAGATTCCAACTTAATTAGATTAATTAGAAATTTATTTATTAAGTGCAAATTGATTTAATATGATTTTTATAAAAAAATACACACCTATACATTATATATATATATACATATCATTTATTTATGTGAAAAAAAGGAAAAAAAAAAGAGGAACGAAATATATATATAAATATACTTACTACAACCTTAGTTAATTAATGTTTCAATCATAAATTATACATATCTATATATATATATATATACACATATATATTTATAACAATATGTGCATGGTGGACTATTATATATATAAATATATATATATATATAAGGGTATACTTGCATGGATGATACAATAATAAAAAAAAAGTTAGTGATAGTCTTTAAAGAAATAATGTGGCAAACATGCACACATCTCTCACCATATAGTTACACGTGTAGACTAATTATATAATGGTTTGGATGCTTATATTAAAAGGGCTAAAAAAAGTGTATTAGCAAATTATTCAAAATAAAGAAAGACTCTGCCTTCGTACGTTTTGCTTGTCGCAGAAGGTAAGAATTTATTTTTTTTCCTTTCTTTTCTAATTAATTCGAATTCAATTCATTTGATTATCATAAAAATGCTTAGCTATTAAAATATTCAATCATAGTGCATATCAAATGTTATTAATCCAGATAATTGAAACATCAAGAAAGATTAGGTTTTAGAATTTATATTCATTTATGTATATCGAATTTTAATAAATTTAAGGATTAATTGATAGTAAAGTTTTGAAATAAAATAATTAAAATAAAGTTTAAGGGTTTGATTTTATATATATATATATAGGGGCCCTTGTCTAATTAAGATAAGACTGTTTGTTGTAGGGCTAGAAGAAGTAACGGAATTTGAGCAGAACAAACCTGAGATTTGAGAGTTTATCTTCTATTCAGGTGGGCTATATTATATCTTTCTAAATTGTATCTTTCGAGTTATTAAGCTCTGCTTTGTTAAAATTGCATTTGTGACTATCTGTGTTAAATATTTACGTGCTACTGTATGTTGTCGGAGTCTCATATACCAGCGCTGTGTCAATGTGAGTAGCTACAGTATGCATGCATTATTTGTCCTGCCCTACTCCTTGTCGGTGAGACTAAAATGAAACACTTATGGGTTACACCCATTGGGTATACTTGGCCATACTCAACTTTACGCGTGGTGATGTAGTACGGGTTGCGGGCAGTGACTGGTTACTCTTAAGCGCTTCACGATAAAATGTTTTGGTGAACTTAGGTTGCTTTCAATTTTAAAACCTCCTAAGCTTCACTACCTGCATAAACACAGATAGATTACTTTAACAAAATGATTTGCATAACTTGAATTGTAAAAACTTGCCCACTGAGTGCACTAGTACTCAGCCCAAATATTTTTAAATATTTTTCAGGTCAGTAGGCTGGCGCGTGGAGGTGACGATGCTGAGAGATGGGCTTTTGTTGTTTATGTATTTTCCCATTGTCTCTTTTTGTTAAATATTTTGTTGATAATGAGATCTCCGCGCTTGTAATATCCTTTTGTTAAACACTAAGAGCTCTGATCTTGGTGTTATGATTATGTATATATTATTATACAGCATGTTTGATTATTCTGAGTCTTCTGTTGAGGTTTTATTAATCAAGTTACCCCCTTTCTTTCCCGCTTCTTAATTCCAACCCCCGTGGTGTCCATTTCCACGGTCTTTCGAGACCGGGGCGCTACAAAAATGAACTCAGCCTTGTTTGGTTTTTCACGCGATTTTCAAATTCCGACCAATTGAATCTGACGTGGCAGCCGGAGACTGCCACGTATACATCTAAGTGGACACTAAATTGCCTTAAAATACACAAACTTTGGACTGATTTTTTTTTTTCACATGAATTGAAAAGGACCCATTTTAGTGGGTTTTTTTTGGACTTTTTCGTGTAATGCGACGAACATGATATAAATACTTCAATTTATATTTTTCAAAAATAATTATAGAACAAGATATAAGTTTTAATTAACATCATTTGACAGTTGTGATGTTGTTGATCTTAGTAATTCATTTAAGGGTTAATTGTAAAATTTAACACTACATTTGCTCCATTTTGTAATTTTCGCACAACGTTTATAAATTTATAATTGATAAGTCTTAAATATTACACATTTATTATCTGTATTTATATTTATTTGAGACTTAAATCATTATATTTTTAGTTACTGCAGGAATAATATGGAGATGAAATGTCTAAATCATAAAAATGGAAAAATCTTGCAAATATGGAAGAAGAATCATCAAGTTATGGAAGGAGTGATGAACGATCGATTTTGAGCAAATAATCGGCGATTACATAGCCAATATCACGATTTGCCCTTAATGAAATGGCTCTTAATTATTGATGAAGAAGTTCGCATATATAAGTTGTGATCTTAGTTAGAAGAAGCATTCCGCCGTTCTGCATCTCGTTCTGTATAGTTTTTCTAGAACAATTGTCTTTTAGTTTAATCGTTAGTTTATTATATTTTAATAATCGCTTGTATTGTTTTGATATGAGTGAATAAGTTATTTTCCGAAATGAAATCATATTAGTTTTGATATGCCATATCGTGAGATCAAATTGGTTTATACAAATTCACATGCTTGTACCTTTTATGCTCTGAGATAGCAGGATTATGTTCTTGATTAATTAATTGTGTAGTGCGCAATATACAATTGATTAGTTAAGGTCAAAAACCAATTAGAATCAATAGATCTGTAATTGTCGAATTGATTTTATAAGTGGTAGAATTGACTTTCTTTGTCAATGGGCATATGGGGATATTGTGGGAATATGGGTCCGTATGCCTATAATATAACTGGGTTTCTCTATTACTTAAAGCTATTGATCAATTAAATTTGTTAAGGGTTCTTGCGGGTTGTTAATTGATAAGAAGTCGAATAATAAGGGTTCTTTTATTCAATTACACTTAAGGAGAAATTAGGAATGCGTCAGCGGGTTCCGGTATTCCATAATTGGTTTACTTGATTGTGTGGATTTTATTTATGTATCAATGATCGACGTGGGCATACCATTATGACTTTGTGATTTGATCCGGATTTATTTATTATTGATCTTGTTTATCTTTTTAGTTTCAGTTTATTAGTATATTAAACTCTCTCTCTAACCCACCAAGTTACAGCAGAAAGAAGAATTATACCGTTCCCTGAGGATTCGACCTGTGCTTTCCACCTACTACACCCATTTGGGCATTTGGAAGAACAGATTTATTTTGGGCGCATGACGACATCGTATCAATAATTCATATCACAACATTTAATATTTTTGCGATTGTAACATCCTCAATATTTATCTGACAAATCTATCATATGTGTCCAATTTGTAATCCAAGTTTACTGCCATTTTCAACTACCTAAATAACATAATTATATAGATTCACTATATACAACAAGATTTTCCCTCAATTTTATCTCTATAAAACGTCGTTTTATGTCGGATTATTATTGAGGATATTATAATTGCAAAAATATTAAAAGTTGTGATATGAATTGTAAATTTTTAAACGTTGTGCGAAAATTGAAAAATGGTGCAAATGTTGTTGTGTTAAATTATGCAATTAACCCTTCATTTAATATGCATGAAAATCATACTATAACTTTAAAGTGCGTGTGGTGTGGAAATTTATCACTATAACATTTGGAAGGATTTGAGTCGTTATATACTTATATTATTAATAGGTTTAAAGAATAATCAAATAGACGAATTAAAAATTTGTTCAACAATATTAATGAAATGTTCCATTATAAAATTATTTGAGATTATCTAATGTATAAAGCTATCTTTAAAATGCTATTAAACATATAGGCAACGCATCAAATGATAAAATACAATGTATGCTACAATAACTTTATAGTAGTAATTGATGAATTTGTCGCATTACACGAAAAGCCGAAAAAATAAACAAACTAAAATTAGTCATTTTTAATTCGTGTGAAAAAACAATATTAGTCCAAAGTTTGTGTATTTTAAAGTAATTTGGTGTCCATGTAGATGTACACTTGGCAATTTTTGGTGGGCATGCATGTCAGATTTAATTGGCCGGAATTTGAAAATCATATGAAAAAATAAACAAGTGTTAAGTTCATTTTATTAAAACTACGTTTTTAAAACTTGTGAAAAATCAAAAACATCCCAAAGTTTATGTATTTTAAGGCAATTAACCCTTTTTAATATAACCTAATTGGAAAAGGATGTTCTCTAAATAAAATAAAATTAAATTAAATTAAATCATAATAAATTAAAAATTTAAAATAAAATAAATAAATATTTAGCACAGAAGATGTCATTAAGAAGGACATAAGAGAGACATGGTATGTTTTGTATTGTAATAACTCGTGAGAAATTTGGGAAAATGTGGTGTATGTAGTTATTATTTTTGCACAATACGGAATAATAAAATTATACTCTTATTTATTTTAACGGTAATGCTAGCCTGCCAGATTCTGGCTAGCCAAAATTATATTATTATTTTTTTAAAAATACAGATATTCAAATATTATATATTAAATTGAAGTTTCAATAAGTTGTACATTCGTTCAATTTGATTATACATTTTATATATCCATAATTATACATAATTCTTCATTTGAAACTCAGAAATTACATTCATATTTTAGATTTCAGTAATAGTATCCGTAATTAAGAAACACTTGATTAAATTGATTTTTCAATTGTAAAAATATGATTAAAAATATAATTATGAGTCGATGAGGAATTCCCCAATAATGATATGATTAAATTCAATTAATGAAATTGGTTAATTATAAAAAAAAATTAAGAAAAAATTCTGGATAGCCACAATCTGGCTGAAAATCGGTGCTCTTATTTCAATATGTATTCATTTTGTTGATATAAACAATTATCTTATTATTACCATTTCATTTGTTCACTTTTTAGTGCTATTTTGGGTGTAAAAATATATTATAAAAATGTGTAAATCTTTTACATTAATGCTTATATTTGTACTAATATACTATGATGTGCATGGTACTCACATGTACGTATTGATGTACCCAAATATATAGTCAAATTATGCCAAAGTTTTTGTTGTTTAAATTTAACGTTGAAATTTAAATTAGCAAAAGATGTTGGTCTAGCTAGTTGCAGTAATCAACATTGATGGACAGTATGTTGTAGAGTTGGACTGCATGGCATAAGAGATTTTTTAAGGTCTAAAACCAATTAGAATTGATAGATCTGTAATTGTCGAATTTATTTTATATGTGGTAGAATTGACTTTTTTGTCAATGGACGTAAGAAGATATTGTGGGCATATGGGTCGTATACCTATAATATAACTGAGTTTCTCTATTTCTTAAAGATATTGATTAATTAAATCTGTTAAGGGTTCTTGCGGGTTGTTAATTATAAGAAGTTGAATAATGAGGGTTCTTTTATTCGATAACACTTAAGGATAAATAAGGAGTGCGTTAGCGGGTTCCGGTATTCTATAATTGGTTTATTTGATTGTGCGGATATTATTTATGCATCAATGATTGGCGTAGGCATACCACTGTGACTTTGTGATTTCATCCGGATTTATTTATTATTGATCTTATTTACTTCTTAATTTTAATTTATTATCAGATTAAACTTTTTCTCTCTCTTTCAAAATCCCCAAAGTTACTGCAGAAAGAATGATTACACCATTCCCTGAGAATTCATCCTCTGCTTTCCACCTATTATACTCATTTGGGCATTTGGAAGAATAATTTTATTTTGGACGCATGACGACAGCGTATCAGATATGAATGTACTTTTGAAGAAATATATAATGAATGACCGTCAGGTATAACTTCTATTATGATATAACATTTACTTATATGTAAGAGGATGGATTATTACCAAAGTTGCTATAGAGGAATGTCAAGTTCAAGAATATAAGATAGAGAAAGATTACATGTGGAATACAAGAGTTTTTGTGAGAGATGCCTATTTAATTTCTTAATCATCAACGTTGAAATTCGTAGCACATCCACTCAATGAAGCTTGAGTTACTAGTGTACAGATCCATACTCGATGAAAACGATTCAAACCGTTAATGATAGATATGAAAATGATTCCGGAAGACCATATCATAAAATGTCAAAATTTGAATATGGATACAAGAAAATAACACAAAATGGATGGTGATGTTATGTTTATGTTTTAGCATTTCCGTGGAAACATCAATTAGTCGGAATCTATTCATGTCTTTGAAATTTACCACTTCAGTCCTTTGTCAGATCACAAGTATGACATCTACCCTTTTTCTATATGCATAAAGGACCGGAAACCTATGATCAATGAGACATTACTTGCATCTATATGCAATCGACAATCTCTCATTAGGATCAACTCACAGCTCTCTGGATCAAAATTGGTTACCAACTAATGACCCTTATTCACGATCCAATGTATTTTTGTACCAACAACTGCATTCATCTGCCGAGAGCAAATGGATTAGTTGGCAAATGGTAAATGATACCATGCACAACATGCATGGAAAGTGATCATGCACATACTATCTCTTCATAAATGCATCTCTACCCCAAACCCCATTTACTATATGTGTGATTGAAAAAAAAAAATATTTAAAATCAAAACATATAGTCCAAAAACATCAATTAAAAGAATGTAAAATAAAAATGGAATTACAAATCAAAACTTGTATCAAAGCTCTATTCAAATCTGAATAGTAACTAGCAAACACAAACACTAATTCACAGAATTGCTTCATTCCTCGTCAACAAATACAAAGAAAGATAATAGAGAAGATTTTATGGTGAACATAAATGGATCAATTTTGAGATAAAGTAACCAAGTATATATATATATATATATGTGTGTGTGTGTGTGTGTGTGTGTGTGTGTGTGTGTTTTAAATGAATAAACAAGATGATAAAATTAAAGTTTGTTGTAAGTTCAGTTTGAAGGGATTGACATATATAACTACTCTTATACATATTTTTTATGTCTAAAATTTATTTTATTTCATCAAGTAAAATTGAGTTTCACATCTAGATATTGGATAAATTATTATATTAAGCTAGAATTGTCTATCAATCAACTCTACAAAAAATAATTAGATCAATTTATAAAAATACAGGCCAAATAAATTGACTAAGAATAATTAACTAGTAGACCGACAAAAGGAAGATACTTCATTAAGACAGTGGCCACAAAATTTACAGAAAAAGAAAAAAATTTAATATGAACCATAAGAATATGATTTGTAATCGTTGGATTTTAATTTGACATATTTTGATCACAGTCTTCACAAATCTATGATTGTAATTTCTAGTAAAATATACTAACAAAATGATAAATTAAAGATTCATAATATCATATTCCAATATTTTTCAAGGTTATAAATTTACGTTATATAAATATATTTATTGGATCAAACATTATGTTATGAAATTTTGGGTTAAATATATTTCATTATCTTTGCTATATATTAATTATTTTTTATTGGCTAAAGTTCAATTTTTTTTAAAACTAAAATATATTAATATATGACTATTAGGAGGTGATTGGTATGATAGAATATAATTGAGAATGAATGGAATGATGGTTGCTACTATAATTATGTGTGTCCAGATCATTTCAACACCGATGTACGGTATGGTGTAGCATTGGACTACATGGCCACAAGATATTTTTTAGAAAAGAGAAAGTTATATTGTTTATTGAATTTACTGGATGAATTTAATGCAATATTTTGTTACCGTTTATATAAAAAATCACGATTGTCAATTAATTTAAACCACTAATTTGATAATTAATAAAAGTAGACCAATGACAATTGACTAGACAAGATTAAACAAGAGCATAAAGGCTCACATGAGTATTGAGCAATTTTTCCAAATGGAAAAATATTTTTGCAACAATTCATATTGGACATTTTTTTTTTCAAATTTTATGCGGATACAGGGTTTCAATAAATCATATTGATCATTTTTTTCCTCCAAATTTTATGCAGACATAGCTTCTTCAAATCATATTGATCATTTTTTTCCTCCAAATTTTATGCAGATATGGCCTTTTCACTATTAAAGATTGTATCTAAACCGGTTTAGTTACAACAAAATAATATAAATTGTTGAGATCGGCGGTTGATGGCTCATATCATTGAACTTTGATAAAAAAGGAGATGCCGATGGATGAATGTCTGATGGCTGGATCAATGATTTTCTTTTTACTTACCACGTGCTATTGGAATAGATCATGAAGAAGAATATTGGAGGGAGTCGTGTCTATGATTGATAAGTATCTCAAAGAAGGAGATGGTGTGTTTCCCTTTACAGATTATCCAATTGTAGGCGACAATTGGAAGACGCATGCAAAGCGGATGAGGCTTATATGGCTTACCAGCATTCTCCGACTCCTCCCAAGTAGGGCAGCCTGTATAGTTACGATGGTGTCTAGGGAGTTCACTATAGTTGCTGACTTCTTGGCAAACAAAGGGAGGACAATGCCAAGCAGAGTCTACTGGAGCATTAATGACTTTGAAAATTCAGAGACTGAGATGTCTCATATTATAGAATTGATAGAAAAAGACATTTTGCTGCGTAAAGCCAAATCTCAGTCTCTTTTTGCCTATTATATAAAAACAAATTCTTCATTTTTTAATGGAGCTATGTCAATATTGTTAAGAAAACTAACATTTACTGTATGTGAGGCTGAAGTAGAAGAGTTGACATAAGTGAAGAAAAGTAAATAAGACTGAGTTAATGTCAACTCAGCGAGGAAATACGTTCTTAGATACATTTTTTTTCAACTTTAGAGTTACTCGTGTGAATTATTTTTTAAGTTATTTTTTTCTGTTGGTATGAGACTACTTCATTCAGAATTGTTTTAGAGTTCAATATGAGAGAGTATTTAGAAGAGAGAAAGTTATATTATTTATTGTATTTACCGGATAAATTTAATGCAATATTTTGTTACCATTTATATAAAAAATCACGATTGTCAATCAATTTAAACCACTAGTTTGATAATTGATAAAAGTACACCAATGACAATTGACTGGACAAGATTAAACAAGAGTAGAAAGGCTCACATGCGTATTGAGCAATTTTTCTAATGGTAAAATATTTCTTCAACAATTCATATTAGACAATTTTTTTTTTCAAATTTTATGCGGATACATGGTTTCAATAAATCATATTGAGCATACCTTTTCCTCCAAATTTTATGCAGACATAGTTTTTTCAAATCATATTGAGCATTTTTTTCCTCCAAATTTTATGTCGAAATGACCTTTTCACTATTAAAAATCATTGTATCCAAACCAGTTTAGTTACAACAAAGTAATATAAACTGTTGAGATCGATGGTTGATGGCTCCTATTGTTGAACTCTGATAAAAAGGGGGTGCCAGTGGATGGTTGTTTGATGGCCGGATCAATGATTTTCTTTTTACTTACCACGTGCCATTGGAAGACTACTTCATATACACTTGCTTTAAATATTAATATGAAAGAATTTTAGAAAAGAGAAAGTTATAGACTTGCGTTGGTATAAGACTACTTCATATAGACTTGCTTTAAAGATCAATATGAAAGAGTTTTAGAAGAGAGAAACTTATATTATTTATTCGATTTGCCGGATGCGTGTAATGCAATATTTTGTTACCATTGGAGGACTACTTCATATAGACTTGCTTTAAAGATCAATATAAAAGAGTTTTAGAAGAAAGAAAGTTTTAGACTTGCGTTGGTATAAGACTACTTCATGTAGACTTGCTTTAAAGATCAATATGAAAGAGTTTTAGAAGAGAGAAAGTTATATTGTTTATTCAATTTACCGGATACGTGTAATGTAATTTTTTTGTGTTGGTATAAGACTACTCTATATAGACTTGCTTTAAAGATCAATATGAAAGAGTTTTAGAAGAGAGAATGTTATATTGTTTATTTGATTTACCGGATGCGTGTAATGCAATTTTTTTTGCGTTGGTATAAGACTACTTTATATAGACTTGTTTTAAAGATCAACATGAAAGAGTTTTAGAAGAGAGAAAGTTATATTGTTTATTTGATTTACCGAATGCGTGTAATGTAATATTTTGTTACCGTCTATATAAAAAAAATCATGATTGTCAATTAATTCCACTAGTTTGATAATTGATAGAAGTAGACCAATGACAATTGACTGGACAAGATTAAACAAGAGCAGAAAGGCTCACATGAGTATTGAGCAGAAAGACAAATGTAAGATTGTAAAAGTTGGGCAGTTCGCAATTGACATTTACTCATTATGAAGTGCACAGATATATGTAATTTCATTTTGCTAATAATGACTTGGTACACATCTTCTCCATCACATGTTGAATTGTTTTGAAAAGTTTGAATAAACTTGTGCATAGATAATAGGCAAGGTGTGACTCATGCTATAGAGGCTTGCTTATTACTTTAATTTGGGATTTTACTGATTTTGGCTCTATCTTGCAGCCACATTATTTAGTTACCAAGTTCTTATGTTCTGAGCGTGGAAAAAGGTTGGATATTCTTGACTCGCAGCTTGGGAGCTGCCCTGTGATTCTTTCACATTCAGATAGTAGGGAGAAAGAAGATTCTCTTTCTCTGACCAAACAAATGGTGCAACATATGACAAAAAAGTATGCTGGCCATAATTTTTCAGAGTTCCAAGTTTGCACGGTGAGTTTAGAGTGCCAGGAGAAGTTAACCCTTTGGGATTTAGGTGGGCAATAGAGCACATACGTTATCTTTCAACTACTCCAGCTGGTAAGCCTAATAAAAAAGAACCAGTTAAAAAAAAAAAAAAAAGCTTCACCAGAAGACTGTGATGAGGCAATTGAAGGTTTACTGTATTTTATTATCAAAGGGGCATTAATGATTAATCCAATAATATGGACATTTGGTAAAGCATATTTCAACCTAAAATTGGGAAATTAATTCTTTGTAGAATTTTATACAAGGAAATTTTATAAATGGAATCCCAAATTAGTTGCATGTATTATAGTAGTATAAATTATAAATATACCCGTTGGCAAACGATTGCAATACACTAAAAAGGTATAAACATTAATTGGTGACATATTTGTCAAGATTTTAATAGTTCATGATATAGAGGTGTAATTTACCCATTTATTTTTCCACGCCAGATATTACACCTCAGCAACAGCAAGCCACGTCATTTTTTCGTAGCCGGAATTTGGCTCTCGGAACAAATTTATTAATATATCAATAACTTAGAACATAGAGTGTAATTATTCATAATCCCGAATATTTTTGTTACAACCTTAATAGTTTAGGATATAAGACATAATTTATCATTTTTTTAATTGTTAGTATCAATTAATTGTTATTTCTTAGGTACGTGGAAGTATTTCTATTTTAATATTGTTTCAATTTTATTCTAATGTAAATGTTGAGTTGAGTATACATTAATATTTTAAATTCCAACTAAAACGAACAAATATTTGCTAACAATATAGAAGGAACTAAAAAAAAAACCTTTATATTTCTAATGCAATTGGACTTACAGTTAGATGTTTTTTTTAGGGAATATTAATGTTAGAGGTTTTGGATTTGGATCAGATCCCTCGTATTCTTACGTGTTACATTTTATATGTCATAAATTTTTTTTAGATAGGGTTAATTAATTGTCTTAAAATACATAAATTTTGGGATGTTTTTGCTTTTCACACGTTTTAAAAAAATGAAGTTTTAATAACATGAACTCAGCCTTATTTGGTTTTTCACGTGATTTTCAAATTCCGGCTAATTGAATCTGATGTGGCAGCCGGAGACTGCCACGTGTACATCTAAGTGGACACCAAATTGTCTTAAAATACATGAACTTTGAACTGATTTTTTTTCCACATGAATTGAAAATGACCCATTTTAGTGGGTTTTTTTTGGACTTTTTCATGTAATGCGGCGAACGTGATATAAATACTTCAATTTATATTTTCCAAAAATAATTATAGAACAAGATATAAGTTTTAATTAACATCATTTGACAGTTGTGATGTTGTTGATCTTAGTAATTCATTTAAGGGTTAATTGTAAAATTTAACACAACATTTGCTCCATTTTGTAATTTTCGCACAACGTTTAAAAATTTATAATTTATATCACAACATTTAATATTTTTGCAATTGTAACATCCTCAATATTAATCTGACAAATCTATCATACGTGTCCAATTTGTATTCCAAGTTTACTGCTATTTTCAACAACCTAAACAACACAATTATATAGATTCACTATATACAACAAGATTTTCCCTCAATTTTATCTCCATAAAACGTCGTTTTATGTCGGATTATTATTGAGAATGTTACAATTGCAAAAATATTAAAATTTTTGATATGAATTGTAAATTTTTAAACGTTGTGCGAAAATTAAAAAATGGTGCAAATGTTGTTGTGTTAAATTATGCAATTAACCCTTCATTTAATATGCATAAAAATCATATTATAACTTTAGGTTGCGTGTGGTGTGGAAATTTATCACTATAACATTTGGAAGGATTTGAGTCGTTATATACTTATATTATTAATAGGTTTAAAGAATAATAAAATAGACGAATTAAAATTTTTTTCAACAATATTAATGAAATGTTCCATTATAAAATTATTTGAGATTATCTAATGTATAAAGCTATCTTTAAAATGCTATTAAACATATAGGCAACACATCAAATGATAAAATACAATATATGCTACAACAACTTTATAGTAGTAATTGATGAATTTGTCGCATTACACAAAAAGCCGAAAAAATAAACAAACTAAAATTAGTCATTTTTAATTCGTGTGAAAAAACAATATCAATCCAAAGTTTGTGTATTTTAAAGCAATTTGGTGTCCATATAGATGTACACTTGGCGGTTTTCGGTGGGCATGCATGTCAGATTTAATTGGCTGGAATTTGAAAATCATGTAAAAAAATAAACAAGTGCTAAGTTCATTTTATTAAAACTACGTTTTTTAAACTTGTGAAAAATAAAAAATATCCCAAAGTTTATGTATTTTAAGGCAATTAACCATTTTCAATATAACCTAATTGGAAAAGGATGTTCTCTAAATAAAAAAAATTAAATTAAATTAAATCATAATAAATTAAAAATCTAAAATAAAATAAATAAATATTTAGCACAGAAGATGTCATTGAGAAAGACATAAGAGAGATATGGTATGTTTTGTATTGTAATAACTCGTGAGAAATTTGGGAAAATGTGGTGTATGTAGTTATTATTTCTGCACAATACGGAATAATAAAAATGAATGCAATAAAATTATACTCTTATTTATTTTAACGGTAATGCTAGCCTGCTAGATTCTGGCTGGCCATAATTATATTATTATTTTTTTAAACATGCGGATATTCAAATATTATATATGAAATTGAAGTTTCAATAAGTTGTACATTTGTTCAATTTAATTATACATTTTATATGTCCATAATTATACATAATTCTTCATTTGAAACTCAGAAATTACATTCATATTTTAGATTTCAGCAATAGTATCCGGAATTAAGAAACACTTGATTAAATTGATTCTTCAATTGTAAAAATATGATGAAAAATATAATTATGAGTCGATGAGGAATTCCCCAATAATGATATGATTAAATTCAATTAATAAAATTGATTAATTATAAAAAAAATAAAAAAAATTCCGGATAGCCACAATCTGGCTGAAAATCGGCGCTCTTATTTTAATATGTATTCATTTTGTTGATATAAATAATAATCTTATTATTACCGTTTCGTTTGTTCACTTTTTAGTGTTATTTTGGATGTAAAAATATATTATAAAAATGTGTAAATCTTTTACATTAATGCTTATATTTGTACTAATATACTATGATGTGCATGGTACTCACATGTACGTACGATGTATCCAAATATATAGTCAAATTATGCCAAAGTTTTTGTTGTTTAAATTTAACGTTGAAATTTAAATTAGCAAAAGATGTTGGTCTAGCTAGTTGCAGTAATCAACATTGATGGACGGTATGTTGTAGTGTTGGACTGCATGGCATGAGAGATTTTTTAAGGTCTAAAACCAATTAGAATCGATAGATCTGTAATTGCGATCGATATTTTATATTACCTAAAATACTACTCGTAAGAGAACGAGGTAAATTATAGTAAAATAACAGTAAGCAAGGTCGTATCCACAGAGACTGGCAATGCAAAGCAGCTAATTACCCAATTCTATTGTTTCACTTTATCTAGAGAACCAAATTAAAAGTTTGATTTTAATTAACTAAAATACTAAAAATAAAACAAATAAAGAAAACAGAGATAACTGGATAAATAGATAAAAGACGGATCCTAGGGTGTTGCTGCTAAATGAATTTATCGAATCTCAGATAATTTATCAAACCAATTTAATTTTAAATCTTGTAGGAGAATTACTAAATTAATCACAGCCTCTCTCTCGAGTAAATTATGAAAGTAGATTAGATTCTAATTCTTATATCTCGATCTCGAATTATTATCTAACTCCAATTAGCACCTCAGATTTATTTTCCTCACGACACCTACCAATCTCTCAATATACCAAGCTCGTGTTATGTAATCCTAATCCGTTAATCTATTAACCTCTCTCGAGTGAATAATAAATTAACTACACAAATGTAAATACTGATCAATTCATTCACACAAGACAATAATAATCAAGGATGCATAAACAAGATATAGAACGAAACAATAAATTACGTCAAATCATAAATCCATCAACATTCAATAACCCTAGGATCTCAAAGAATTTAGCTACTCATGTTGTATTCAAAATCCAAAGGAAATAAATAAACAAACGTAGTCAACATGATAGTTCTAATCGAATAAAGCATAAAATAAACTTAGTCTATGATGTGCTTCTTCAATCTCTCTGTAGTCTCTTTTCTGTCTTCTCCACGATGTATCTGCTCTCTCTATAGGGTAAAAGTTATGTGATTTTCGTGCTCAAAGAAGCCTTAAATAGTTTGGGCTGAGTTTGGATGAGTGTTGGAGTCGAACAAGGAAAGAGAGAAAAATCCGCCACAAACCGCCTCACGGTGCATGGTCCGTGTGCCAAGGGTTCTCTCGCGCACGGGCCACGCGTAACTCACTATTCTAGTTTCTTAAGGACCCGCACGGTCCGAACGCTAAGGATTCTTGGCGCACGGGCCGTGCGCCATCTTCGCTGCCCGACACTTTTCACCATTTTGCTCTGTTCTCACTCGTTTATCATCCGATTGACCTGATTCAAGTTGCAGCGCGCTCCTCACTCGATCAACTATCTTCTTAGGTAGTTTTAAAGCTCAATTGAATCTCATAAAATAAATGACATCAAATCCCTTCAAAATGAGCAAATACGTGACACTGCACAAAATATAGAGAACTATGTGAAACTTGTTAATTCATACATGCAATGCTCATCAACTACCATCCAAATAGACTTCAAAATGCGTGAAAACCATTGAAAAATAAGGGTTTATCAACTCCCCCAAACTTAGAGACATGTTCGTCCTCGAACATCTAAGAAACATGAAAGAACTGAAGTGTGGATCGTTGAACGTGCAATGCTTCAGAGAATAAACTAAATTTTTGCCCAATCAAGTATATAAATCAAAACAACAATGCACAAAGATAAACTCAAAGAAATCATGCCTTTAAAATAGTGAACCTCTCCGGATGTGTATTTTCTCTCATCACATAAGTGTTTATAAAGGACGTGTTTACACTCAAAATCAATTCAATCCATATAATCTACCATAGGCTTGCAATCAATCTCATATCTCCACTACAAAAACATGTGCTTCAAGTAAGAATCAAAAAGGACTTTACATTGGTTGTAATGTAGGCTTTGGTTAAGGTGGGGAAATTTTGGCTAAGTGACTAAATTAAAATAACTCCAACACCCACCAAATAAATATAACTTCTCAGTAGAATCCTTTTGGATCCTCTTCCAACCTTTTCACCATTCTCCAATGTTCACTAAATTTTTAGCCCCATTAGACTCTTTGAGTCTCATTTAATTTCCTTGGTATAATTTTTTTTCCATGCTCACTTTTTTTTTCTTCACTTCTTTGAAGTGATCAATGCGAGCATCTAAATCCATACCAATTTTCCGGGCAATTCAACCTCTACATCAACCCCAACTACCCATTATTCCATAATCTTTCAACTATCATTTCTCCATAAATTTTTAATGCACAAGTACTCAAAGAAATAGGCTTCAAGGCTCAACGTGGTTGACTAAGGACAATTATTTTATCAGGACCAATGTATGGATAAAATTGGCTAACAAGAATGGCCTTGAATTATTTTCAAACTATCAGCACAAAACACGTAGTCTCGAGAGAGATATGAAGGCAAGTTCTAGAGATCACATACAATATTGATAATCAAACCAGAAACAAACAAGACTACAAGTCTTGGGCTCAAAATCTGTCATGCTCAATCACATTCCAAAAACATAAATTCTAGAAATCAATCAAAGCACAAAGCAATTCCTCATCGCATACTCAATTAGCAAATTTTCAATTAAACACAATCTCATCATCAGCTAATCAAGTTTCCACAACTTCATACTCTCACATCCACAAATATTCTCCGATATCTCAATACAAACCATTTTCAAATAGACAGAGAAATCCAGAGAAAATCAAAAGCAACATCAAACTAATCCTAAAAACAAAACAACAAAAATAAAAATAACAACCTAAATAAAATAAATAAACAGTTAAATTTAGGATACTACCACACCAGCCCCCTTCCCAAACTTATTCACACGCCAGGAGAATAAGTTTGGAGGGAAAAGAAGTGAAGTATCCTGAAGAACAAACTCACCGAGGTGGAGGCTGAGTAACTGAAGGCCCTATTTTTTTTATTACCTGCATGAAAAAATAGAAAAAAAAAGTATAAAATAAATAAAGAAAACAAAGCGAAAAAGTACCAAAATATTGGGTTGCCTCCTAATCAGCGCTTGATTTATTGTCTTGAGCTCGACATCTTCTTGAAAATGGCTAAGGAGGATTTGGTGAAGCACGACGCCACACTAATCCTCATGTCATCAACTCTTTTGGGGATATCGAAACAGCTCATCCCCAATGCTCTCCAGTCTTTCTCTTGGCTTTTGTCTTCTTTTCTTCTTGAACGTGGAGCGGTCTCTTCAGCTTAACAGACATAGGAGGTCTATCAAATTCTTTAGGAGAGTTCACCACTTCTACCATCTTTACCTCCGCAAGAGCCGAGCTTTCAAGTGGTCGATAAACAGTGAAAATTTCACTTTCATCTTCCACTTGCAACAGTAGAGTCATTTTCTTCACATCAATAATCACGCCCACCGCGGCAAGGAACGGCCTCCCAAAAATTAGAGGAACTCGGTGATTTACCTCCATGTCTAGCACAAAAAAATCAGCTGGAAAAATAATTTTTCCAACCTTCACCAGTACATCTTCAACAATTCCCTTTGGGGATCTCATAGACCGATCAGCTAGCTGCAGAGTTACAGCTGTTGGCTTCAACGGGCCCAGTCCCAGCTGCTGATATACAGACAAAGGCATCAGATTAATGCTAGCTCCTAAATCACAAAGCACCTTACTAAAGTGAGAGCTTCCAATAATGCACGGGATAGAAAAGCTTCCCGGATCCTTCAGCTTCATCGGCACTGATTTCTGTATCACTGCACTGCACTCTTCTATCAAATGCACTTGTTCCCCTTCTCCAATCTTCTTCTTCTTAGTCAAAATCCTCTTCATAAACTGAGCATACTTAGGCATCTTCTCATGAGCTTCCACAAATGGGATATTAATCGACAACTTCGTGAAGATCTCGAGAAATTTAGCAAATTGAGTCTCCTTCTCTTACTTCTTCAGTCGTTGGGGAAACGGCAATGGAGAAACATATGAAGACGGGGGCACATATTTGGCCTCAAACGCCTCTTCAGCAACAGTTGCAGTCTTTTGCTCACTCGCTTCATCTATACCACTACACACATGAATTGCGTTGCATTGCTCCTTCCGGTTGACCTCTGTATTACTCGGATATTGGCCTTTTTGCTGTTGGCTTCTAACAATCTTAGCCAACTGACCAATCTAAGTTTCCATAGACTTTAGTTGCGCCCCCGTGTTGACAGTGAACTTGTTGAATACGCTTATTAGATTGTCCACCTTCGCAGCTTCAACATCCATCCTTTGTTTGGTAGCAGTCATAAAGGAACCCAGAATTTCTTCGAAATTCGACTTCTTTCCTTCATTGATCACCCCATTTGTGGTGGAGAACCCAGGCGATGGCTGTTGAAAGTTATTAGGGTTGCCATAACTCAACTTGTCATTGTTTTGCTGCCCAAACTGATTGTAGGGGTCCCCTTCTTGATTTGGTCGGTAATTGTTGTTGTACCCTCAACCTTGCATGTAGTTCATATCGGCCATATTATCTTGAACTGCTGCAACTTGATCTGATACCATTTTAGGGACATCGAAGTGTTCTTATTCAACAAAGTAATGGCTTTTGCCATGGTGGACATCTGCGCTATCAATTCCTTCAAATCATCAGAAGAGGCTGAGACTTCTGCTACTCTGCGAACTGAATTCCTCTGAGATGGCCACTGAGCACTATTCGCAGCCATCTTTTCCAAAAACTCCATGGCTTCCTTTGCAGATAATTCCAACAACGTGCCTCCCACAGCTGCATCAATTCTGTCTCGAGTGCCCTTCATCAGACCATTGTAGAAGTAGCACACCTGTTGATCAGACTGGAATCCATGTTTTGGGCACTTCCGGATGAGATCTCTGAACCTTTCCCATGCTTCGTACAGAAGCTCCTGATCGAACTGTTTGAACTGCGTGATCTCATTTTTCATCCTCAGTGTCTTACTTGGAGGACAATATTTAGCTAGGAACTTTTTGCATAGCTCAGACCATGTTGTGACTGAGTCAGCATCCAAAGAGTGGTACCATAATTTCGCCTTATCTCACAAAGAGAACGAGAAAATATGAAGCCGGATAGTATCTGCTCCAACTCCATTCATCTTGACAGTCCCACAGACTTCAAGGATTTGCGCCAGATGCGCATGCGGATCCTCTAGTGCTCCGTCCCCAAACTGATTCTGCTGCACCATCAGAATGAGTCCTGACTTTAGCTCGAAGTTGTTAGCATCAATAGCCAGCATCTTCAGTCTACCATAATGTCCAGTAGCCTCAGGCTCCAAATCCTATCGGATTGGTGGTGCGGCTGCAGGCTGCTCTTGCTGCTGTTGTTGCTGCAGCAATGCCTTTAAAATACGTTTTCTGTCATCTCTTGGCGCATAGCAACCATCTCCTCTCAACTTTGATTCTCTCTGCGTTTTCTGTGTTTTGCAAAAGCCTCGATCTCAGAGTCTAGTGGTAATAAATCAGTTGAACCCATAGACCTTAAATTCATACACTACCTTAAAATACGGAAATAAAATAAAAAATACACTCTAAATTAAAGATCAACAAATAAATCAAGTATTAGCCATCAATAACGCCAGTCCCCGGCAACGGCGCCGAAAACTTGATCGATATTTCATTTCACCTAAAATACTACTCGCAAGAGAACGAGGTAAATTATAGTAAAATAACGGTGAGCAAGGTCGTATCCACAGAGACTGACAATGTAAAGTAGCTAATTACCCAATTCTATTATTTCACTTTATCTAGAGAACCAAATTAAAAGTTTGATTTTAATTAACTAAAATGCTGAAAATAAAACAAATAAAGAAAACAGAGATAACTGGATAAACAGATAAAAGACGGATCCTAGGGTGTTGCTGCTAAATGAATTTACCGAATCTCAGATAATTTATCAAACCAATTTAATTCTAAATCTTGTAGGAGAATCACTAAATTAATCACAGTCTCTCTCTCAAGTAAGTTATGAAAGTAGGTTAGATTCTAATTCTTATATCTCGATCTCGAATTATTATCTAACTCCAATTAGCACCTCAGATTTATTCTCCTCACGACACCTACCAATCTCTCGATCTACCAAGCTCGTGTTATGCAATCCTAATCCGTTAATCTATTAACCTCTCTCGAGTGAATGATAAATTAACTACACAAATGTAAATACTGATCAATTCATTCACACAAAACAATAATAATCAAGGATGCGTAAACAAGATATAGAACGAAACAATAAATTACGTCAAATCATAAATCCATCAACATTCAACAACCCTAGGATCTCAAAGAATTTAGCTACTCATGTTGTATTCAAAATCCAAAGGAAATAAATAAACAAAAGTAGTCAACATGATAGTTCTAATCGAATAAAGTATAAAATAAACTTAGTCTATAATGTGCTTCTTCAATCTCTCTGTAGTCTCTTCTCTGTCTTCTCCATGATCTCTCTGCTCTCTCTATAGGGTAAAAGTTGTATGATTTTCATGATCAAAGAAGCCTTAAATAGTTTGGGCCGAGTTTGGATGGGTGTTGGAGTCGAACAAGGAAAGAGAGAAAAATCCACTACAAACCACCTCACGGTGCACGGTCTGTGTGCCAAGGGTTCTCTCATGCACGGGCCGCGCGTAACTCACTGTTCTAGTTTCTTAAGGACCCGCACGGTCCGTGCGCTAAGGATTCTTGGCGCACGGGCCGTGTGCCATCTTCGCCGCCCGACACTTTTCACCGTTTTGCTCTGTTCTCACTCGTTTCTCATCCGATTGATCCAATTCAAGTTGCAGCGTGCTCCTCATTTGATCCTCTATCTTCTTAGGTAGTTTTCAAGCTCAATTAAGTCTTATAAAATAAATGGCATCAAATCCCTTCAAAATGAGCAAAAACGTGACACTGTACAAAATATAGAGAATTATGCAAAACTTGTTAATTCATACATGCAATGCTCATCAACTACCATCCAAATAGACTTAAAAATGCATGAAAACCATTGAAAAATAAGGGTTTATCAAATTTTCAAATTGATTTGAAAATTATGGGCATAAGAAGATATTATGGGCATACGGGTCGTATACCTATAATATAATTGAGTTTCTCTATTTCTTAAAGCTATTGATTAATTAAATCTGTTAAGGGTTCTTGCGAGTTGTTAATTAATAAGAAGTTGAATAATGAAGGTTCTTTTATTCGATAACACTTAAAGAGAAATAAAGAGTGCGTCAGCGGGTTCCGGTATTTCATAATTAGTTTATTTGATTGTGCGGATATTATTTATGCATCAATGATCGGCGTAGACATACCACTATGACTTTATGATTTCATCCGGATTTATTTATTATCTATCTTATTTACTTCTTAATTTCAGTTTATTAGTAGATTAAACTCTCTCTCTCTCTCTCTCTCAAAATCCCCAAAGTTACTACAGAAAGAATGATTACATCATTCTGTGAGGATTCATCTTCTGCTTTCCACCTACATGGTGTGAAGTGTTCGGCTTCACAACCCCCTTTTTCGGACCCTGCCTTAAAATCTTTTTGACAAAAAGGGGAAGTCTGCACTCCTTTGCCTTTACATGCTGGCAAATAGGGGGAGATTTTGTGTCTTGCCATATTTTTGCAAGATTGTATTAGGTTGCTGCCGCACTTATTCACCATCATTCAAAATATCAACTTAGTAGGATCAGGTGATGTTCATGAAGACATTCAAGAATGTTTTAAGGTACATGGTCCTTCAGTTTAAGGATTATGTTCTTTAAAAACATGGAGCTGATTGCCAACAGATAAAGACAAAAGGGGAGATTGTTAGTGCCATTTGCACTCAAGTGTTCGAGATTGTCATGATCTGTATGGCAATATCAAAAGAACACAAAAGGCTTTGGTTGTTCAAGATTGAAGACCATGTTCTGGACAATTCTGTGAACATTCCGCTGTCAATCTGATTGAAGATCAAGACATGTACTTAGTCATGTTCAGGAACATGATCATGTACATGGTTGTCCAGAGAGTTTACAATAGACGTATCATGCTTGAATCAAAGAGCTGGTGCTGCAGATTCAAGATAGATGTTTCAGAATAGAAGCTGCCTTGTTCGTGATGAAGATCAAGAAGAAATGAAGGGGTTCTATTCAAGGAAGATATCTAAACTAGGAAAGTCCGATTTAAATAAGGAAATTGTTTCCTTGTTAAATCCTAGTCAAAATATGACTACTGATTACCTTGTTTAGGCTATATCTGTTGTTTATAAATAGCCTGTGATTCAAACTAGTTTAGGTGACACGAGTTTTTATGAATACACTAAAGGGCTGAGAGTTAAAAGACTTCATATTCGAAGTATATAGTATTCGGGTAGACTAGGTTTGATCCACGTGATCATTGTGTTTCTAGTCTGTGTTTGAAACTCACTTTCATATACACTTAAAGGAGTCTCGGGGGAGATTTCATGTGGGAACTAGAGGGATTCTAGGTTGTGAGGGGAGCTCACAATTCAGTTCAACGAAAGAGGTTGTAGTGGGTAGGAAAGGGGTCGAGTGACGGGAGTCTTCGTGTAATAGCCTTTGTAACCATTCAACAGAGTAGTGAACTATTTCTCACGAACTTATGAAGTCCCCCTGACATAGATCAGTTGATTGAACATGGTTACCAACCTCGTGTCCTTTTACTTGCTTTCAGTTTCTATATTTTGACCTTGCATATTCACAACAATGTACATGTACATGATAATGAACATGAGTGCACAGTTTAGGTAACTTCACACTTAATGAAGCTTGAGTTACTAGTGTACAGATCCATACTCGATGAAAATGATTTAAACCGTTAATGATAGATATGAAAATGATTCCGGAAGACCATACCATGAAATGCCAAAATTTGAATATGGATATAAGAAAATAACACAAAATGGATGGTGATGTTATGTTTATGTTTTAGAATTTTCGTGGAAACATCAATTAGTTAGAATCTGTTCATGTCTTTGAAATTTGCCACTTCAGTCCTTTGTCAGATCACAAGTATGACATCTACCATTTTTCTATATGCATAAAGGATCGGAAACCTATGATCAACAAGGCATTACTTGCATCTATATGCAATCAACAATCTCTCATTAGGATCAACTCACAACTCTCTGGATCAAAATTGGTTACCAACCAATGACCCTTATTCACGATCCAATGTATTTTTGTACCAAAAACTGCATTCATCCACCGAGAGCAAATGGATTAGTTGACAAATGGTAAATGATACCATGCACAACATGCATGGAAAGTGATCATGCACATACTATCTCTTCATAAATGCATCTCTACCCCCAAACCCCATTTACTATATGTGTGATTGAAAAAAAAACATTTAAAATCAAAACGTATAGTCCAAAAACATCAATTAAGAGAATGCAAAATAAAAATTGAATTACGAATCAAAGCTTGCATCAAAGCTCTATTCAAATATGAATAGTAACCAGCAAACACAAACACTAATTCACAGAATTGCTTCATTCCTCGTCAACAAATACAAAGAAAGAGAGTAGAGAAGATTTTATGGTGAACATAAATGGATCAATTTTGAGATAAAGTAACCAAGTATATATGTGTGTGTGTGTGTGTGTGTGTTTTAAATGAATAAACAAGATAATAAAATTAAAGTTTGTTGTAAGTTTAGTTTGGAGGGATTGACATATATAACTACTCTTATACATATTTTTTATGTCTAAAATTTATTTTATTTCATCAAGTAAAATTGAGTTTCAAATCTAGATATTGGATAAATTATTATATTCATCTAGAATTGTCTATCAATCAACTCTACAAAAAATAATTAGATCAATTTATAAAAATACGGGCCAAATAAATTGACTAAGAATAATTAACTTGTAGACCGACAAAAGGACCTTTTTTTATCAAAGTTCAACGATAGGAGCCATCAACCGCCGATCTCAACAGTTTATATTACTTTGATAGTGAAAAGGCCATATCTGCATAAAATTTGGAGAAAAAAAAATGCTCAATATGATTTGAAGAAGCTATGTCTGCATAAAATTTGGAAGAAAAATATGCTCAATATGATTTATTGAAACCATGTATCCGCATAAAATTTGAAAAAAAAAATCTTCAATATGAATTGTTGCAAAAATGTTTTTCCATTTGAAAAAATTACTCAATACTCATGTGAGTCTTTATACTCTTGTTTAATCTTGTCTAGTCAATTGTCATTGGTCTACTTTTATTAATTATCAAACTAGTGGTTTAAATTAATTGACAATCGTGATTTTTTTATATAAACGGTAACAAAATATTGCATTAAATTCATCCGGTAAATCCAATAAACAATATAACTTTCTCTTTTCTAAAAAATATCTCGTGTCCATGTAGTCCAATGCTACAACATACTGTACATCGATGTTGAAATGATCTGGACACACATAATTTTAGTAGCAACCATCATTCCATTCATTCTCAATTCTATTCTATCATACCAATCACCTCCTAATAGTCATATATTAATATATTTTAGTCACATCTTCCCTATTATCTATGCACAAGTTTATTCAAACTTTTCATGACAATTCAACATGTGATGGAGAAGATGTGTACTGAGTCATTGTTAGCAAAATGAAATTGCATATATCTGTGCACTTCATAATGAGTAAATGTCAATTGCATATATCTGTGCACTTCTACAATCTTACATTTGTGTACAAATCATTTTCCCATTCATGCATTTACATCTACAGTAAATTAGTATACAATCACCTGATTGCTTCAGTCGGAGCTACTTTTTTAGCTACTCATTAAAAATTCTAATCTCAAACATAAATGCCAAAATGTCAAATAGGAAATACACAACCAAGAACAATCGCGTAAGATGATAGTAGAAATCCCAAAATTCTAAATCATTCGAATCCATACCAATTGAATATCGAGCTATATACCTACTAAATTCATACCCATTGAATATCGAGCTAAATCCCTACTTCTTCTAATTTTCCAGTTCAAGAGATACTTTCTTCCTTTACTAGCTCAGCAAGAAAGAAAAACTAGTTCACAATTGGAAAAAGGCTCGCAAAAATAACATAATTTTCGTTTTACATTCTCATCAACGCATATCCACGCAACCATGCAATACTTAACAAGCTAGCTTATGGCCATTAAATTTTCTGTATTATCATCAGAACTAATTCACACTGATCATAAAACAGATTAACAACAATCAATCAAACAAAAATGCCTCGTAAAATTCAAAACGCAAGCAGCGATTGTCCTCCAATCACAGAAAACACGTTCACAAAATCAAAACATTTATACGAGCAGTAATATGCAAACAATCCACATAAACTCACAAAATGGCGAGCCTTTCTGCTCTTGTTTAATCTTGTCTAGTCAATTGTCATTGGTCTACTTTTATCAATTATCAAATTAGTGGAATTAATTGACAATCATGATTTTTTATATAAACGGTAACAAAATATTGCATTACACGCATCCGGTAAATCGAATAAACAATATAACTTTCTTTCTTCTAAAACTCTTTTATATTGATCTTTAAAGCAAGTCTATATGAAGTAGTCTTATACCAAAGCAAGTCTATAACTTTCTCTCTTCTAAAACTCTTTCATATTGATCTTTAAAGCAAGTCTATATGAAGTAGTCCTCCAATGGTAACAAAATATTGCATTACATGCATCCGGTAAATCGAATAAACAATATAACTTTCTCTCTTCTAAAACTCTTTCATATTGATCTTTAAAGCAAGTCTATATGAAGTAGTCTTATACCAACACAAGTCTATAACTTTCTCTCTTCTAAAACTCTTTTATAATGATCTTTAAAGCAAGTGTATATGAAGTAGTCTTTCGTGGCACGTGGTAAGTAAAAAGAAAATCATTGATCCAGCCATCAAACAATCATCCACTGGCACCCCTTTTTTTATCAGATTCCAACAAATGGAGCCATCAACCGCCGATCTCAACAGTTTATATTACTTTGTTGTAACTAAACCAGTTTAGATACAATGATCTTTAATAGTGAAAAGGCTATTTCGACATAAAATTTGGAGGAAAAAAAATGCTCAATATGATTTGAAGAAACTATGTCTGCATAAAATTTGGAGGAAAAGGTATGCTCAATATGATTTATTGAAACCATGTATCCACATAAAATTTGAAAAAAAAATTGTCTAATACGAATTGTTGAAGAAATATTTTACCATTAGAAAAATTGCACAATACGCATGTGAGCCTTTCTACTCTTGTTTAATCTTGTCCAGTCAATTGTCATTGGTGTACTTTTATCAATTACCAAACTAGTAGTTTAAATTGATTGACAATCGTGATTTTTTTATATAAACGATAACAAAATATTGCATTAAATTTATCCGGTAAATACAATAAACAATATAACTTTCTCTCTTCTGAATACTCTCTCATATTGATCTCTAAAACAAGTCTGAATCAAGTAGTCTCATACCAACAGAAAAAAAATAACTTAAAAAATAATTCACACGAGTAACTCTAAAGTTGAAAAAAAAAGTATCTAAGAACGTATCTCCTCGCCGACTTGACATTAACTCAATCTTATTTACTTTTCGTCACCTGTGTCAACTCTTCTACTTCAGCCTCACATTTAGTTGTCGTCACCTAAGTCAACTCGTCTACTTTAGCTTTACTTTCCATAAAAGGGATCACACGCAGTTTGCTTCTTATATCAATCTTTTCATCTCAAACATTTCAATTTCAGAAAATCTATATAATATATAATAACAATACGGGATCCACAGTTAGAAATTTTCATTTTCCCACCTTTTTACACTTTCTGAAAACGTAAATGTAATATTATATATTAGGTGAAATATCACCAATAAATTGAGTGGTTACTACACAATATCACACTCGTTTGTTTAATTTCAACATTTTTTTTATGTAATTTACTTTAGAAAAAGAACTATAGTCAATATTTATACTGATTTCTCTTTTTTGAAAATATCAAAATAGTTTTAAAAGCTTTATCTTCTTCAAAATGAAAATTATTGATGATTACAACTACCTACGCATACATAAGAATACAACTACACAATCGCTTGAATTACAACTACCTACGTATACATAAGAATATAATTAATGCATTGAAAAAGAAAATACATTGTTTAACTATAATGTTTTCCAATATTTATATATCACAAAGTAAACGCTTGACATGCGATGATCAGCCTCATATACACATTCTTAATGACACAATTGAAAATCATGACGCTTAAATATAATGTTTTCAATACTTATATATTAAGAAGTGCATGCATTTGATCGCAAAAATGTACCAAAGTATATTGATATATTACAAAGTAGATACTACTCCTACGTGGATGATATTTGCAAAAACTACACCAAGACATAAAAAAAAGATTTCACATAGATAAACATGTCAACTTTCAAAATACAAAATCAAAACATAATGTGTGAAATATACGAAAAGGTGAATTATCCATTCTTGATGAAATAGTTAACATAATCGACTGGAATCAGATGTTTCTAGGTTAGATTAATTTATTTAAAAAATTAATTCATTTTAATTTTAGAATCTGTTAATTCTATTTTAAAGTATATATTTATTTTTAAAAAATTAATTATCGAGCACGATACACGAGTTCATCTGTTAATGTTGGGCAAGGGCACATCGCCAGATGCTGAATAAAAAAAATTAAATTGATTCAATTTAATTTTATGGTTCACTAATTCAATTTTAGGGTATATATTTATTTCAAAATATATTAATTATCAAGCACAGTATACGAGCCCAAACGTTAATGTCGAACGAATACACTGCGCGAGGCGCCGATTTTTTTTTTAAAATTAATTCAAAAACATAAAATGTATATTTATATTGGTAAAATAATAAAAAAATGAAGAAATTATAAATTGAAAAAAGTGAAAAAAAAAAGAAAAAGGGGGAGAGGATCATTGAAAAAGAAAAATTAAAAAGCTGGCAAGTTCTCATCTGCATTAGGTGCATGGATCTTAGCCCATCAGACAGGTCAGGTCAACCCATTTTGGCCCAAGTCAACTCGGGTCAACCCTCATTGACCGGGTCAAAATGTAAAAAAAAACATCAAAATCAGCATCAACTGTAATACTATAAAAAATATCACTCTAAATTCCAAGAATATTACTTGTATCATTGGAAAGTAACAGGTCTGCTAGTCTTATACAAATTTATTTAGGGGGTGTATTGGATTGAGATTTCGTTGGATTTTTAAATATCTATGGATTTTATAAATTCATAGATTCCACATGGAGTCTCCCAACTCCACGCAGAGTTGGGCGGATTTCGTGATGGATTTCAGAGCGATTTTGAATGATTTCAATGGATTTAAAATCCTTCTTGCCAGCGCTCGATGGAACTCAACAATCGGTGGACCTGAGAAAAAATTGAACCCAATGACCGCTTAAATTGAGCGGCCGCTGGGAAGTCGAGTCGAGAGAACCAAGCGACCGCTGGAAGCCAGCGGCCGCTGGGAGACTAGCATAGAAAACCCAGCGACCGCTGGACTCAACGGCCGCTGGGGAACGAGTCGAACGAACTCAACCACCGCTGGCACCCAGCGGTCGTTGGGAATTAAAAATATAAAAGGGCAGAAAGCCCCAAATCGGGCAGAACACGCCCTAATTCATAAAATACATCAGAAAATGTGAAAGAAGTAGAGAGAAACCCCATCCGTCACTCGCCCTCATCCACCGCTCCACTGACCATTCGAACCCCACAACCATTGCCACTCTCAATCATGCCTCCTCGCATGAAGAATCCCAACGTCGGGGCACATGAAGAAGTCGAAGAGGAGGACCTCACGATGAGGTATGAATGTCCATTTCTTCTAAAAATTGAATGGGAGGGACAACTCTATACAAAATTTAACCAATGTATGATTACCACGCCTCGTTATCTAGATTGGGATTTGTTGAAAGATTTAAAAATTGTAACAAAAGTTACGAAGTATTTGAAGGTTTTGGGGTTAGAACATTTTGCTAAGCATGTTAATTATTCTGGTTATGAAGACTTGTGTTATGAATTTTTATCAACTATGTATGTGATTGATCCCCATAAGAAGCTTGGGGTTAGGATGAACGGGAGAGACTACCAAATTAGTTTGCCTAGAATGAAAACTGTGTTTGGATTTCCTACTGGTGGGGAACGGGAGAGACCCAATTCGTTTAGTGTGAAAGCGGGTTGGCGTGAGTTGTCTAGGTTTGACAATTGGAATAATTCGGGTAAGTCGAATGGGTATATCCAAGACCCGGCACTGGCAATTGTGCACAAATTCCTTGCTTATAATGTGTCTGGGAAAGAGCAGGCGAATAAAGTGAACGTGAATGAGGTGTATTTGTTGTGTTGTGCGTTGAGGGGGACAAAAGTTTGCATTTCAAACTTCATTTGGTCGGCTATGAGGTAAATGCAGACTCGGGCAGGCACGCATCCTTCATTTGCTCCTATTGTGACGGGATTGACACATAATTTCAGAATTCTAAGTGCCACGACGGGGTATCAGGAGGGGCATGATGAAATCAGGTCGTATTCGATCGATTTCAGTGAGCTAAAAGGAGCTCAGATTATTAAAGATCGATTCACGTTATTCCCCCTGCTAAGAGGCCATGTGTGAGCAAGCACACAAATGAAGAGCGCGTCAAGATGCAAGGTGATTCTGGTGCCGGCCCATCCACTGGTGGTGATGAAGGTGGGAACTAAGATGAGGACATGGAGGAAGAGGAGGAGGAGGAAGAGCAACCTGAACAGCCACCTCATACAATGTCCGGAGATTACTATGGGCGATTCCAGAATGATATGATGTCATTTCGAGAGCATATCGACGCATCCTTTGGATTACTGAGGCAACATATCGACGATAGGTATGACGCGCATACCCAACAAATGAACGATCGGTTTGATGCACATACCCAGCAGATGAACGCCCGGTTTGACGCGCAGGATGCACAAATTGCATCCTTACAGGCTCAGTGGGATGCTTGGACTGCCTTCTATCCGCCACCACAGCCACCACCTCAAAATTAATGGTTTGTACTTTGCATTTAATGGATTATATTTTGATTGTTTGAATAAATGGTTTATGTTAATGTTATGTTTGATGTTTAATGATTTTTTATTGATTTTTGGTTAATTTTTGGTGTTTGTGAATCGTGTAGGTGTGCTCGCTCGATAAAGCCGAACGCCGGAGGCGGAGGACCCCAACCGCCATTGTTTGGGTGTTATTTTTTTTAATTCTGTCGTTGATATCAAATATTTTTTACTTTGTTGAACAATATGTTATCTATTATGTTGAACAATATGTTTTCTATTTTATTGAACAATATGTTTCTTAACAATGTTTATTTCGATTATGTTTATTTCCCATTTCATTTTACTTGTTTAGTACGATGATTGAATGATGCATAAAGTGTTAAAAGCAAAATACAAAAATCATTTATTAAAAAAAATAGAACACAAATATCAACGTAGTAGACATAAACATCGTACAAAAAATATTTGGTATAAAATAGAACACATGTGCTACATTGCGGCGAAAAAAAAAGCATAATGGATGCCCAGCTGCCGCTGGGAATGTTTCTGCCCAACATTCTCAGCGCGCGCTGGCTTCCAGCGGCCGCTGGGAGTGTGATAGGGCGGTCCGAACGGCCGCTCACACCCAGCGGCCACTGGCCTTTATTTTTTTTGAAAAAATAGTGTTTGTCTTCTATTTTTTTAACATATGATTTTTCAACGATTTTTTAACATATGATTTTTCAACGATTTTTATGTATACTACATTGATGATGTTGATTTTCCATCTCGTATTACTTGTTTAGTATGATTTTTCATCGGATACACAAGTTGTGAAAGAAAAATACAATAATTATAAAAAAAAACGTGTTATCCAAATTCGTTATAAAAATTTGACACCATAAGCACAAATTGTTTATAAAATACTAATTATAGTCAATATTTCATAGTCAATTAAAAAAAATATTACTCAGCATTCCCATCTTCGGTCTCATCATCGTCATTTACATCGCCATTATACGTGGGCCTCGCTTCCCACATAGAATTGACAATGCTCATTCTCCATGCATTAGCTTCCGTTCTTTGTTGTAATTGGCTTTGAGATAGTCATTCCATATTTTCTTCTTCCGGAGGAGGAGGTGGTAAATCTTGATCTCCTTCATATTCCACTAGAAATTCATCAGAGCGGCACTCTTTCCGGAGAAAATTGTGTAAACCAGCACAAGGCAAAACTAATTCAACTTGTATTCGAAATGAGAAGGGAGGTGTCGTTTTGAAAATTGTGAATCTAGATTTGAAGACACCAAAAATCCTCTCAATCACATTCCTTAATGATGCATGACGGAGATTGAATAATTCACTTGCGTTTCTGGGGTGACGACCTTGACCACCAAAATCTTTTAAATGATATCGAACACCACGTAAAGGAGCTAAAAACTGACGTCTATTAGCAAATCCACAATCCACCAGAAAATATTTACCTACAACAACACAATTTTATTATTATTTGTCAAATAGATGCCTTTACACTATTTAAAAAAAACACAATTATAAATGTGGTACATATCTTGCGGCACCTGAAGGCCATTTGTTCTAGATAATGCATCACTTAAAAGCTTGGAGTCATGTGCTGAACCTTCCTATCCACTTAGCACATATATGAACTGCAAATCAAAGTTGCAAGCTGCCAAAACATTCTGTGATTGCATACCATGACGGTTACGAAAACTGCTTACTTCTCGGTCTGTTACCGTTGCCGGGATATGAGTTCCATCTATAGCCCCGATGCAATCCTAAAATAAAGTGAAGATAAGATATTAAAAAATAAAACGTTTAAAATACATTACATAATAAATGATACATACCTTAAAAAAGGCATAAATCTTGTGCAATCCTGAATTTTAGCCGGGGTCGATATAGACGGCTTAATCATCATGTCCGGTGCTATCATGTTTAATGCCTTTAATACTTTGTTGAAATTTTGACTAGTGGCAAAATGAGAACGACTGAATCTTTGACGAACATTACAATATCTGTCGTTGTGTCCGACAATGATCAAGAATGTTGCCACCATTTCTTCAACACATATGTGTCTTGTATCTTGTAGAGGCGTTTTATCTCTTATGATAGAGCATAACTTCAGAAACGCATCAGGATACATTCTATACAGCTGTCGAAAACTTTGTGGATCTCCTTCAATCATTAACAAAATGATATCAAATTCTAGTGATTGGTCGTCGCTGCAAAGAACATTCAATACGTTGACGCATCATAGCAATTTCCCCTAATAGTGTTAACACCGTCTTTGTTGTCAATAGCAAGAGCTTAACATTTTCATAGAATTATGTCTCCTCTTCCTCATCAATTTCTTCTTCCATCTCTTCATCTTCTATTTCTTCTTCCAATATTTCATGATTTTCCATGCTGCATTTAAAAAAAAAACAAGTTCTTGATTAAAGCGATTGTGTTAAATAAAAAATATATCCAAATCCATACAACTTAATAAATCAACAAATAAAAAAAATTTAACCAAAAAAACATAATTAATAATTTTGAATAAATAATGATTAATGATTTCATGGTGCATTTAAAAAATATGAACGGCGCATAGCATTAAAGAAAATAAAACCAAATATGTTAAATAATCACAAAACATAATTCATAACATCAAATAAATAATCAATATAAATTTTAACAAGACATACGGAAAAATACGAATAAACCAATATCAAAGTATGTCAAATATGAAGCAAATTATCCCTATTCCTTAATCTTGTAAGCTATCCACTGAGCTCGTTCCTCAACACTCATCTTCAAAAAACCATCTTTCTGGGACTTCGTGACAAGCAAGTCAAATGCCTTAATCCGAGTGTCTGCATCCAAATTTGGGATCTCTTTGATTGCATCCCATGTAGTATAGGATCTTTCTTTTTCTCTTTTCTCCAATACGCTATCTCTTTTCAGTAAGAGACCGCGAACTTCCCCAAACAGTGTTTTCACCTCTTCCATGATCTTTTCACTAGAGCCAGAAGTTGCTTCATACTGAGTTCTACTTCTTTTGGGTTGCTTCGGTCTTTGAGTGGAGCTCTCAAGCACTTCAGGCTACCCAGAAGGTGGTGTGAAACCAGACGGCGGTTGGTCATCTTGTGATAGTGCGACAAACACATCACTCTCAGGATCAAATTTCAAATCTTCTATGCGCGCATCTCTATTTTCATCTTCTCCTAATGTATTTGCATCAGTAGCAATTCCCAACCCAATTGAATTTCTTCCGACGGCAACACCATTACCCACCGCAATCCTCAATTCCTTATAATCAGGAAATTCTCCATATCACAATTGTGTGTCTTTCGGGTGAGACTATAAAAAAATAAAAAATAATAATTAATTAATTCACCTTATTAGTTAAATAAAAATATTGAATAATATTATTCCAATATGATACATACCGCTAAGTACGCATCCCACACTTCATGTGTAACCGTGAACTTTTTCGTATTGTTGTCATATCCAAAACCAGAGCTACACTTCAACAGGTTCGAATAAGCGATCCAACGACCCTTAAACCATTTGAGCCGGCTTTGATAATTGTTGTAGGTCTTATTACACTCGAGTCTTTCATTAAGCACATGAAGTATTCTTTCTTCCATAGTGGCTTTGCTAAATATGCCACTATTATCACGCCATCCGCGACGCGCACCATCAACCGTAAGTTCTAGCAGAAGGTCAGTATGTTCCTTAGTCCAAGGTTCATAAGTTGTCCTCTTTTTCGAATCTTATTGTGAGTCCCCCATGATGATACTAATATATTATGGTGTATATACTATTAATCATCATAATTAAAAATATAACCATATATACTAGTTTTCTATGATTCAATAATCAGTCAAATTATATCAAAACCAAAAGAGAGTAATTCAAAATTAATGTAAATTTTTTTTATTCTTACATGCCATAAATTCAAGACAAATTTAATCAATAATGAATACATGAGTTAAAAATAATAATCATAATAGAATAGTATAGAGAGTACCTGACGAAGATTGTAGTCGTCGCCGCTCGGGAATAATAATATAGTTGTCGCCGCCGTTTCCGTTCGTAAAAAAATTATGGATGAAAAAAGAGGCTGTGAACGAATATTTATAGCGGATTGGGCTAGGCCCAGCGGTCGCTCGACCCAACGGCCGCTGGGATGCCACCGCCTTAAACCCAGCGGCCGCTGGGGTGTCATCCTCAGCGAAGCTAGCGGCCGCTGGCTTCGGGTGACCGCTGGGGGTCCCAATTTCATGTACACACCGGCCGCTGGGTCACAACGCTCCCCGGGTTTTCCAAATTCATCGAAATCTCGTGTCTAGAGGTCGGATTTCATCCTTCTTAATTTTCATGTGAAATCCATCTGAAATCCAACGAAGTCAATGACTTTTTAAAGTCCGTGGATTGTTGAATACCTCAAAATTTTGATGGACTTTTAAAAGTCGTGATTGAATACACCAGGATTTCATTGGACTTTTAAAAGTCTGGATTGAATACACCAGAATTTTCATTGGACTTTTAAAAGTCTGGATTGAATACACCCGAATTTTAAAAATCTAACAAAATCTCAATCCAATACACCCCCCTTAGTTCAAATTGTGATTCTTTCCATTCCAATTAATGTTTAGAGTTTAGAAGTTAGTTTTTTTATATATATAGTTCATGATTTTTTGAGGGGTTTTTAATATTTTTAATATTTTTAGGAGTTTATTTTGTGTTTTTTTAGGGTTTTTAATTTTTTTTAAGATTTATTAATCTCAATTAGGGGTCATATTTAAGTTGAGAAAATTAATTATTGAGCACAGTGCACGAACCAACACATTAACGTCGGGCAAGTATATTGCGCGAGCCGTCGAATTTTTTTAAAAATAAATTAACTCACTTTAGGGTTCACTAATTGACCAATTCCATTTTAGGGTTTATATTTATTTCAAAATTAGGGGGCTTTTTATTTTCAATTAGATTTATATTTGTTTCAAAAAAATTAATTATCAAGTGCAATGCACGAGCCCACATGTTAGCATCGGGTGAGTGCATTACATGACTCGCTAGATTTTTATAAAAAAATTACTTTTATTTTAGGATATATATTTATTTCAAAATTAGATTTTTTATTTTCAATTACCGTTTATATTTGTTTCGAAAAAATTAATTGTGGAGTGCAATGCACAAGCCCAGGCATTAGCGTCAGGTGAGTGCATTGCGCGAGTCGCCAGATTAAAAAAAAATCACTTTCATTTTATGGTTCATTAATTTCATTTTAGGATATATATTTACTGTATTTCAAAAATAGTTTTTTTATTCTCAATCATCGTTTATATTTGTTTCGAAAAAATTACTCCCTCCGTCCCAATAGCAAGGTCCACCTTTTTATTATTTACTCTCTCTATTTTAATAGAAAGTGCACCTTGCTAGTGGGACGGAGGGAGTAATTGTCAAGTGCAATGCTCGACCTCACGCGTTAGCATCGGGCGAGCTATTGCATGAGTAGCTAAATTTTCAAAAAATTAAATTAATTCACTTTAATTTTAGGATTTATTAATTCCATTTCAGGGTATATATTTATATTGATTTCAAATAAATTAAATATATTCACTTTAATTTAAGGTTCACTAATTGTATTTTAGGATATATAATTTTGAAGAAAAAAACTATAAAAAAAACAAATCTAAAAAAAATAAAAAAAATTAAAAATTAAAAAATATATAGTCTGGTGCATGTACCTACATGCTGACGCGCGCGAGGTACACACGCTCGACAAGGCAATTTTTTAGGCCTTCTTTAATCTTAACGAGCTTGGACCAATCTGATAGATTTAGACCCATACATCTAGTGCACAGAGACTTGCTCCAAAAAGAAAAAAAAAAAGAAAAAGGAAAAAGGGTGGAACAACCACTTTTTGGGTCAAATAAGATAAGATTGAGATCTCCTATTTCAAAGGGGTCACGTGTATTTTTTATATCATTCGATATACACATATCGTCGATGATAAAACAAAACAAGATTTCATAACAAAGGATGTTGTAGACCCTTGCAAGTTGCAACCACATATATACATCATGGTTCAATTTTTGAACAACCATAACAACACACACCATCTACATGTATCTACACTCTAAGATGGCATCCCATGATTTCTCACTGTCATGTCTGTAATTCATGGAGTTCACTCCTCGACGAGCACGTTTCCGCAGGGACAAAATCGTCATTGAAATCGAACTTCTCTATGTTCTTTTCTTCAAGAAATGAATCAAAAGTAGTGCTTAATCCTTGACCCTGGCTTCTGCTGTTCACCACCTGCAGCTTCTCCTGTTTAGCATTTTGCAGTTTGCACTGCTCTCAAAGCTGGGATTCACTCATAGCTTCTGCAACAGATTGCTGATCGCCTTCCTTTGAGGGTGAACGAACAACTTTCGTGATGGGTTTCACAGCTTCGCCTCCATTGGCAGTGGCCTTCGAGCGGCTCACCAAATAATTTAGCCATGCAAGGAGATCAAGGATATATGCTTCTGTCTTTTGCTTGTCTGCATGGTGGAGTGTCTCGATTTGCATCACGTCTATAGGCCCGACTGCTCTGTTATTCGACTCAGACCTGCACATAGAGACGAAGCATTGCTTTCTAGTTTGGTGCATGATGCAACACATTTTATATACGATATGAAGAAAAATGAGTGTTTGTTCCTAAACGATCAAACATATAAAAATTGATACTCACCCTGTGTTTCCCCACTCTCCAACCCAACCGAAGCCATGATGAGCCCTGTGTAAGCAATCAACAAACAACTCTTAGATACGATTACTAGAAAATTTAGACTGTTTACTGGGAGGGTCTTAAGCCTTACTTAGCCGTATTTGTGGCAACGGGAGCAAGCCAATGTAGCGTCTTTTCCATCTCATCTTTGATTTCTGTTACAGTTAACTGCAGAAAAAACACTTGAAGAATTCAATTACTGAGACTCAATTGTGGTCTGGAGATTTATCAGGAGGGTGTGTGTATGTCTATATAAATATATATATAATCAGAAGCATAAACTGGTTAAGAGGCATTCTTATCAACAGTGATACAGGGCTCCCAAATGGTGATCAGCGTGTAGCATGAACATTTGTAGCTACTATATGCACAATTAATGGAGGGAACAAACAGAAGAATACCTCCTTTTCGACATGGAAAGATTGCAGCTTGGATCGTAAAGAATCTTTTATGTTTGGTGGCAGGCCTTGATACAAAGTATCTCTAGAGCTTTGAGGCAAGGAACTTGAACGTGCTACCTGTTTACATGACACGAAAATACTAGTCAATTCCTGCAGGCTGCAGCACGGGGGTTTAAACTCGATTAACATTCACTCATTCAGAACTCGGGAGATGAGCAAATTACCAAAGCAAGAAACAAGCAGATTCCTATTATATATTCAAGGTATGGATGAAATATTACTCCCACCGAACACGACGATTGGGAAAAAAAGAGCAAGAAAAAACTATCTAGGAAGAATGCTCCCAATCACCGATAGCAAGTGCAAAGATTACTCACAATTGAGTCAATCTGCAGAATGATGTTAGCATAATGTAATCCAAGGCCAGCAGGTCCCAACTTTTGTTGATTGATGTTGATTTCTTTATCTGGTGTTTCAGTTTCTGTTGATCATCAAATAAGAAGATATGATCATGAAAAATGCACGAGCTAGAAATCTATTTGTACAAACAGGAAAAAAAAAGCACGAGAGAATTTTCTCTTATGGAAATGATTTCCAAAGTTGCATTAGATTTACACTGATAACAATGTATTTGTACTCTATTTTTCTAATTTATCCAAGAAGAAAGATAAAGGCTACTCGTTTTCGTAGGCTGGCTAGGCTATAAAAGTGAGTGACGTTATATATACGAGGACCAAGCAATCAGTACGGCAAGCAGAGTTCTCTTACATAAAAATTGCAGCATTTTGAATATGATATAACTTGCTTGCCCTTACTAAGGTTATCAAGAACAAATAAAGGACATTGAGGGTTCCCCGTAATTCTATTAGATGGATATTAACAAAAGGCTGGTGGCACGTTCTACTGAAAAAGACATGACGAGAACATAAAATGTTACTGTTGTGTGTACAATACTAGTACCCGGTGATACTTTTCTTGCTTACTTTATTCAGTGTTCATAGTCTCTAAATTAAGATATTACAAGGAATCTAAATAACTAAGGAAAACTAGAATGCGCACAACATCAACTAAGTAGTGCTGCCCTAGATAATTGCCTATAAGTTTGATAATGAATCAAGCTACAATTTCCAACATCAAGCTCTAGAAATCAGCTAGATTCAATAAGCCTAAATCGAGCGTAACTACCCAAGATAATGCAACTGTAACAGCTACTATGAGAATTACAGATTTTATAATCATTCATTTAATTTGCATTAGTAGGAAAATGTTTTCAGCCACTCACTAGCACAAATTTTGAGGTTGGAGTTTGTACCTGGATTGCCAAAGGTATGGTTTATTTCCTGATTAAGAAATAACACGATATCCACAAGCTTCCCCATAATCTGTTCTCCAACATTAGACAGGTTTCAGTCACAAGAACCCAATGATTACCAAAGGAAAAGGACACTTAATTTACAGATAAAAAAGATACAATCAATCATTTTCTTGTTTAATCAAACAATTAAAATTATTTTCTAATGAACTTATCAAGGAAGAAATAAGGTTTATCATTTCGTTTTTCAACATGATTCATGATATCAGTTTATTAAGATAACAAAGCTAATATCAAATGAAAATTCATTCTATCATACAAAATTTATCTGCAAAAGCTGTGGCAAGTGGATTACTAGCGTTGCTAAATCAATGTACATCGTAAATTTAATTTAACATGCTTGAAACATTAGAATGCAATAACTAGGAATAAAAGGTGATCAAGACAACATACAGCGTTGAATATATTAAATTATTAAATATACGATACCATGATGCATTTATCTAAGTAATTAAAATAACTTATAGAAGTTTATGATTGCACTATTATGTCTATATTGAATTATATCAACTCAAAGATGATTATTAGTATATTTCAGATTGCTTGTATCTCTTTTTTGAAACCTCAACATATATATAAATTGTAACAACTTAAACAAGTTAGTATTCATGGATTTTCTCATTCCTAATGATAAAACCTAAGCTGAGTTTTGTAATTCAATATTTAGTAGACAATTTTTATTTTTTTATTTTTGTGTAAACGTTCGTCTAAAATGATTATTTGAAAATGGTGGAAGTTAACATATTCCAGACTGGAACAAAGATGATTTAAGCTCCTATTGTTAAGAAATTATCAATGTATCAGTATTCTGTATAAGGGCGATTATGTCTCCACCAGCAGGGGATAATTGATGTTTGAATTGACCATATAATCTAGGAAATAATCAAAGAGAAAACTACCTCATCCATGCTTCTGGACCACAATGATTTTTTCTTCAAGCTTTTCACTAGTTTCTTTTGGTTTTTCAATTCCGTACTCAAAATGGTGAGGCTGTTGTCCCTGTCTCCTATAATAAAGAAACACAGGGAAAAAGCAAATTCAACTTTCAATCATACAACACATAGTAAAATGCAACTGATTTGTCATGGTAAACACAGAATGAGCTTTAATGTTCAGAAAAAAGCTTTACGTTCAGAAGATATTTCTCATGCTAAGGTAGAAAAAATCTAAAGTTATTTCCAGTGCACATTATTATGATTATGTGAAGCCATGAATATGTTTCAAGGTACTTTGTTCCTCCATCTTCATTTTTGAGTTGCATGTGTGTATTATTCTTTATCCATCTACTTAGAGAACTAAATACCTTAAATAACTGAACTTTATTCATCAATAAGAGGAAGAACCTTGGCAAGTAACATGCATCTACCCAATATATAGTCAGCACATTTTGAAGCTGAATGGTTCAATTAGTTTCTTTATTCATGAAAGTTCGTTTAGTTTTAAAAGCAATAAAATTGTGTAAAATTACACAGCTCTAAGGAGGTACAGAACTGTATGTGAACAATGGGGTAGCTTAGTTGATTTATGATTTTTATGATTAAACAGTGGATTTAGGTCAATAAGAAATGCTTTAAAAATAAATTTTAATTCAAGAGAAAGAATGTGCTCTTCAGTCTCTATTTCTTAAGTACATACTTCCAAAGAAAATAAAAACCAAAGAAACAATAATAGATATCAATATTCTGAAAGCCAAAAGTTTTCCCCTAGGTATTGAAGATTACAATTTTGGCCTAAGATAAATAGGTTGTACCAAATCAGTTTTTTTCTTTATATACCTTTATCAATAATAATCTAAAAGGTTAGAAATGATCTTTCTTTGCTTGAACTTTCAATTCTTTAAAAAACTCTCTAGCCTCGGCCTGTTTATTCATGGGTTTTTGTGAAATTGTTGCGGTTGATTTATAATTTGCGTCGCAATTGCTTAGATTCAGAAAGGAAAATTGATTCACTATTTTCACCAATCCAAATCATGTGCCAATCAATTTCAGATCGACAATGACCAGAAATCTGATTGTGTGATCACCATGACTGGGGACAATGGGCTCGGAGTCATGAAGGTTGTAAATTAGTTAAAAATAACCCTAAAGCAATGTTTCAAATCTATAAATACAAGAGAGTTTGTGGAATAAGAACATGCAATAATCATGACACACCTCGATGAGCAGCATTGAATCTAAGCTCCTCCAGACGCTTACGCTGATATTCTAGTTCAATTTTGTCAAGTGTGTGCAGCTCCTGATATAGCTCCTGCAGAAACAACATGTTGGTTTTTTTCATTCCTCAATATTGTTGGCAGCTTTCAGAGGGATATCAGGTTATTAGCTCTCATGAGATCATAATAATAGAAAAGGAAATTAGGACAAAACCTAAATATATTAACCGCAAATTTAAGAAACTTCATTGAACAACAATACTGTTACAGAACCATTAAATCGCCCTATTACACAACCCTGGTCTCATACCCATGACAAATACAAAAGTAATAGCTTTGTAAGTAAAAATGTGCATCACATGCCTTCTTGGCGACAACACTTTATAGGATAATGCGTTTACTTGGAACTCAACATGATATGATTAGAATTTTGACATTTTCAGATAAATATCTTCTCACTTTTATGAGAACAATTCTCCGTATTCAAAGGAGGGAGCAAGATATGGTATAATGTTTTATGTGATGATCATTCCCTAGAGCTAACAACTTATATGTCATAGATCTACATGCAGTAGGAAAGACTAAAACACTAAAAGGGAAGCTGGTCTTCAATGATCATACGTAAGGTAGAATCTCCTGTATGTTACATTCGGTTTTCAGCTTATACCTTGTTTCTTAAAATTAAATTTTTAATCATACCTATCGAAACGAAAAGAGCAACAGAGGAATCTATTTTGATGAAAAAGGGCAGTCAATGAAGATGGGTGTCAAAACTATAAAACATTATGATGATAATGAAGATTAAATACGGACAGCAGTAAGTTGGACTGAAGTCATCAGTTGCATCATCACTGTTTCGGCTGTTTCCTGCAACTGCTTCTGAGGGGTACGGTCTTTGCTACGTCTACAAAAGTAAGTGGAAACAACCAGTAAAACACCAGAACTACTTCAAACATAAACACTAATACATGTATAAAGCTTCAGTAAGTTACTTCTCAAAGAACCGGTCCAAGTTGTGCCACTGAGGATCTTTACATTGATTCCCAAAGCGGATTACTTCTCCAGCAAAAACCTTCAGCTCCTCCCTGTTTTCAGTTATGCAGAAATCATTTCAGTTTGACTACTGTTAATGAAAGATTAGAAATCAGAAATACAATCCTGGGAACTCCAGTGGCCCATGTTGTGTAAGTTAATCAAATCTCTCTATTACCAACCTTTTATCTGATGCAACAATCCTTAAAAGTTCATCCATGTCATTTGATATTAACTGTTGAACACCTTTATCAGAAAGCACTACTTCTTTCAGTTGTCGTATGCTTCGTTTGGAAAGTGATTGCATAAGGTTTGAACCTTTAACTATTGTATTGGCTACCTCAAATGATAGGATAGAAAGTTCATTACTTTTATTAATTGCTCCTGACACAAATCCACCTTTTAAGTTCAAATTGCTCACACTACTCCCAAGTGAGTCCAAGACTTCGACTGCCCTTCCAAGTCCAGCACTGCCAGCTCGGCCTAACATGGAGCCCATTTCTGAAACCTGTAAAGGTTTTGGCCCATAAGTTTCTGGGTGACGATTGATTATTTGGAGGGCCAATTGTTAAAAAAACATCGCAGAATTCTTGAATAAATAGTACACCAACAAAAACTCACAACAGGGTCACTCAAGATACTCTCAAAAGGTTATACATTAACTTTGTATTACATACATTCAAGTGGTATCTTGTAAAAAAACAAAAATTTGTTCGTGCAGTGGAACTTATCTTTGTTTGATTCTAATCATTACAAGGAAATACCAACAAGAGATATGAAATGAATAAATGCAACAATGGTTTAGTATGCCGGTGGCAATATTGTGGACTTCATACCCAACGTAATGATAACCAATAATTCACATTTTAAGTGATCATAAGAACTACCATGTATTCAGGGTCCTATCAATCAGAGGATTTTCAATTTTAACTATTTCATCCAACATTTTTTTTTACAGTCACCAAGGAAAGCATGCAAAACCAGGTAGAAGACAGTACACGAAAATGTTTGAAGTATGTACTGCACAGTTTTTACCCAGGAGAGAAGAGATAACTACAAGTTTCAAGCATAGGAGCAATCTATAGGATTGGTTCAATTCATCTAATTGATCATAAACTTTAAGAAAAGGAAAAAGTACGTCATATTCTACTATACTAAGTTAACACTTGGAGAGAATAAGATATATCTGAAGAGAACACTAAATAAAACACAATACAATCTACTATGACATTTCTAATTCAATTTAGCAAGAGCATCTGTTGCTGAATACCTTCAGATGAGCATATGAATTTTCTTGTCTGACAAATAGTTTAACTCACTAAAGAAGCTACAATTAACTAATCAAATAGCAAAAAACATGAATGTCTAAACTTCACATACATATTACAGACAGAAAGGAAGGAAAGAAAATGAAATGTTTCCAAGCAACTTCCTTCAATTCTTCGATGCCATAATGGTTATAGTTTCTTCCTACCATTTTTTTCCGGGAAACTCAAAATAAAAGTTTCCATCTTGCCTTCACTGAACACCCTGCCCATTCAAGAGTTGTTTATCTCCTACAAGTTATCCTGAATCTAAAAATCTCTTTCTATGATCATCAGGTCCTTCAAGCTAAAGCTCGTCACTGCCAAAGACTTGTACAAAGGAATTTAGTTTATCTAAATCAGCTTCTCTTGTAGAACTTACCTCGACATCTTCTCTTATGTTCCAATAGATAAGCTTAGACAGGGAACCAAACTTTTGAGTGTAATAAAAGTTAAAGCAGATGTTGTCTGAATCATTTGAAGGTTTGCATCAAAAATTCAAAATAACAGAGACCGCAGAAACAGGTTAAGTAACATAAAGATAAATGCACAGAGAATCTAAACATAATTCTCTACTAACCAAACGCTACATAAGCAACAGTCTCGAACAGTCGAACACACTCTACCAAATTTTCTTCTCATTACAATCCAGAGCAACATTTTCCCCTACTGGCTACAACCAGTTCGAAAGGCAGCCCTAGAAAACATCAACCACCTATAACAACTAAATTTTCACAAAATAGGCAAAATTTAGCTACTCCCAAAAGATAATCGGGCTTACACAAAACGCGAAAATTTACATTTAGCTATGGTCAGAACCTACACAATCTTCAGACCAAAAACCAGTTCTTGTATCCACGTTACAGAAAACAACAAGAAACAAACAACCAAAAACCAAAGCACATATTTTCTCCATTTGGTAATTCTAAACACGTGGAAATAAAAAAATATATATTAATAAAAAAACAACTAAAAATACTACCTTAGCAGCCCTCAACGATCTCGATTTCTGGTAGGACGAGCTCTTCTGATAACGCGGTATCCCATCATAGAAATCATCATCACTGGCATTCGAATAGCGAGCCGACAATCTCGGCGACTCTCTAGTAGCCACCACCGGCTTCTCCACCGGCTCTTGCACCGTCGGCTGAGCTGTCACAGTCTTAGCCGGCTCTCTCTCCACCTGCCCCTGCCCCTGCCGCCGCCGCTGCTGTCGCTGCTGCTGATACTCTTTCTCTAGGCCCGTGCTTCTGCCTGAATACGGATTCGGCGTCGGAGCCGGCGACGAACACAGCCCTCCCATTTTTGCTTCCCGCGTTCTTCGCCTAAAACCCAATAATTTCAACACCAGCTGATCATCAAGAGCTCATAAAAACAAAATCTTGAATTCAAAATAGCAGAAACAAGAAAAGAGAAAAAAAAAAAAAAAAATAGGAGGAAACTCACAAGAAGAAAGTCAAATTGTATCAGCAATGTTTCTGGCAATTCAAGAGTGATGCTGATGAGAGAGAGAGAGGGTGGTTGAGAGTTGAGAGAGAGAGAGAGAGAGAGAAACAATTCCGCCGCCCAACTCTAAGACCCGCCAAAAAATAAAAAAAAAATAATAAAAAATAAAAAATAAGTCGTACAAAATTGTGACTGAATTGCAATTAGTTGTAGAATTTGAATGAAGTAATGAAATAATTACTGAGGAAGAAGAAAAGTGATTTGAGTTAGTGAAAATGGAGGAAGCTTTTCTCAACAAAAATAAAAATAATTAAAAATTAAAAAAATTATCAATTTTGGACCTAAAAATGAATAATCTATCAATTCAGAACTCAAAACTCAAATGAGGAAAAATGAAAATTCTCAATTCATGACCTCAAAAATCATGAATTTTAATTTTTTTTATTTTTTAATTAATTTTAACAATTTTTTTATTAAATTTAATAGATAATTAGTAAAGGAATTTCATTCAAGATTAATATAAAATTAATTAAAAAAATAAAAAGAAATCACAATTCGAGATTTTGAGGTCCTAAATTAAAAGTTTTCATCTTTTGGATCTTAAATTGAGAATTTTCCTTTTTCGGGTTCTAAATGAATTTAGGGTCGTGCAAATGGTAGGTTCGATCCAAGACCGACCTATAAGAAAAGACCGAATAGACCGAATGATTTTTTTTTTTTTTTTTGCGGAAGGACTGACCGAATAAAGTTTTAGGATCGGACCGAAAATTGACTGAATATTTCGGTCGGTTCGATTGAACATTTTTTTTTCAAATAGTTTAATTATGTATCTATTATCTAATATAGTAATATTATATATACATATATTACTTCATATGATATAATTAATTACTTATGTATCTATTAATTAATACTAATATTATATATATAATTTTTAATAATACAATATTCTTATTCAGTCGGTCGTTCGTCCGTTTTCATTTTTTCTCAGAACCGAACCGACCGACAAAATATTCGGTCCATTAAAATTAGGACCGGTAGCATATTTTAACAATTTTCAATTAGTCCGATCTGATCTTTTCAGTCTGATCAATCCCTGCACTGTCCTATTCGAATTAATAGATTATCCATCTTTCTGATCATAAATCGACAATTTTATAATTAAAAATCAGAAAAGAAAAAGAAAATGGAGGAAGGTGGCTGTTGGGAACCGACTGGGTTTGACTTTGAACGGTCAATATGTCTGGTCAAAATCGGAAGGTGGTCCGAATACAAACAATTAAAATTATGTTTAGGTAATTAAGTAGCTAATCGAGGATTATTTCATATATTTAATTGTCATTATTAAATACACGTGTGAAAGTACGATTATAGTTTTTGATGAAATATCTCTTTCTCCTTCTAGAAGGAACATTCACAAAAACCCATACAATGATATTTTTTTAATTTGAAAATCTTATCCCATTTTTATTTAATAAAGTATACCATACTTCTCCCTCCAATTCATATAAATTTATTTTCCATTTTTCAATGTAGATTGGTTTATATATATATATTTATTTATTTATTTAGTTCATTTATTAATGTATATTCATATTTTTAGGGTTCACTGAATTTATATAAATTTATTTTCCAATTCGTATAAATTTTAGGATATATGTTTATTTTTATTTTTAAAAAATTAAATTAATTCATTTCAATTTTTAGGATTCACTGATTGTATTTTAGGGTATACAATTTTAGGGAAAAGGCAAAAGCAAAAAACAGAAAAATTGAAAAAATAATAAAAAATCAAAAAATAAAAATACAAAAATAATTTCTGGCGCGTGTACCCCACGCGCCTGAAATGAAGCAGTTTTTTTGGGCTATTGGGCCTTATTGGGCTTGAGCCAGTCTGATGGGCTCATGTTCATACATCTTGTGCATAGGAGAGTGTACCTAATAATAAATATACATGTGAAAAATTATTAATATGTAGTTTTTTTTTGTTCATTTTTAACAAACAATGGATTTTTGTTATAATTTTATTTTTATTATGCCCTTATATTCTAAATTTATATTTTTCCGAGCCCAACGTTGATTTTTTTATAATTTTGGTATTCCACTTTGTCTCTTTGCTGGATATTGGAAGTTTTTGTAATGCAACATAAACAAATCTTATCTAAAAAATAAACAATTATTATAAAAAGTTATAAGCACTCATGAGACACGTGAGACCTCAATTTGAACTAAATAATGTCGTCTCATATTTCGCCACACATCGAGTGGGTGTAAAATTAGTTAAAAAAAATCAAAAGAGTTTCGTGCAAGATTTCGATAAACACATGGAATTCCAACATATTTCAACCTTCAGTTTCGTATTATACTATTATCTAATATGGTAATATAGAAAAATAATCATTTCTACTAGTAAAACTATATTTTTAGTCACTAATTTAAAATATACTGCTTTTAGCCTTTTTCCATAAATATACTTAATTACCGTTTACTTAAAAAAAAATCAAAATCACCCCAATAATCCTCCACCCCCTCGTTTCCAATATGTCAGCATTGGATCTACAACAATAATCAAAATTGTGTAGTAATACAAATTGACATTGCTACACAAGTGAGAGTGTACGACTGTGTGCATTCATATAATATTACAAATATTACACTGTTGTACGAAAGTGGGGTGCATGGTTAAATGTAATTGTGCAATGTTACAAATTTACACCACTTCACCACTAAGTACAATCATACAGCATTACAAATTCACATTATTGCACGATTGGAATCCACAACAGATGAACATATTGTCCAAATCACTAAAAATATGTACATTTTTAAGTTAAAAACTCGCATCATTTTTTATTTGGGCTATAATTAAGTTTTCTATGAAGTTCAAAACTACTCAAAACAAGTTGCTTTTGGAGGGTTAATTCTATGCTACGCCGGTCATAGAATTAAATGTCACAATAGACTTATTATGACACTACGAAATACCTATTGTGACATTTCGAATAATGTCGAGAAGAGGGGTAGCATAGAATTTAACATTTAACAATTGTAACATTTTTAACATGTGCTACAATTCAGAAACTCGTAGGCAAAATAAATAATTAAACAAATAATCTTAAGAAATGGCGGCCGTGGTCCCGCCGTCCATGTGTTTAGCCTTTTGTATTTTTCTACGCATATATATATATATATATATATATATATATATTACTCTTCTCTCTATTTTTTCTTCTTTTGACGAAATTTGGAGAAAAATATATTATTATAGGTAATTTCCTCAATTTATTTCCAAGATAATTCAAGTTTCAATCTATTAACTCTAGAAGAAATTAAGTCATTAGTGCTATGAATATTCAAGACTTGTCTTATTGGAGAGGTAATGTCTTCCAAAACCTAATAAAGAAGCCTTGTAAAATGCAGGGTTAATTATAGAAATTAACACTACTTTTTACCCTTATATTGTTGTTTTTTTTTTTTTGCAATTGTAACATCCTCAATTCTTTTTATCGAGATTTGTCCATTTTAAACAATATTGTTTATGATATTGAGTTTGATAAAATGACATTGTTTAAGTTAAAATTTTGAAACATTGAGGTTTGGGATCGTGAATTTCCAAATGAAATTACAGCAGACATCATTTCCATCAATTTAACGAGGGGAGATTTTAAGTTCAACGAGGCCAACATTTTGGTATAAGAATTGACTGTGAGCACTAGCTGATGACAAAGAATTTGGCCGTTGAAAATTCAATTTTTAGAAAACTTCAATTGTGTTGTAATTGCGCAAATAAAAAAGGAAAGAAAAAGAAAGTTTATGATTTAATTGCAAAGTTTTAAAGATTATGCAAAAATTGCAAAATATGATAAACATTATGTTAATCCTAACAATTAACTTTAAAATATATGAACTTATGATTGTGAAGGCTGGATTATTTATGGTAAACTCAGAGGCATCTGCATTCATGCAGTGCTCACAATGCTCCCTGATACACGTGACATGCATGAATTTTTATAACAAAATATCAACGTAGATCGGGTGAACTACACTCGATCTACATTGACTATATGTGTGCGCGCGCGCTTGCGCGGGTATGTGAGCACTATCTGCGTATGCCGCTTCGAGATTCGTGTCCATGCCCAACTAACTTCCAGATTATGGATATTCTCTCTACAAAATACATTTTGTACACGCAATCAACGTAAGTTGCATATATGTTTACAGTTCTGCACGCATTTCCGATGAATCACTGCTAAAGCTCTTCAAGTTTGGCGAATCGTTGTCAGCGGCTTTCCCCGATAGTCTGGAAAGGATCAGGCGTGCTATGTTCTCGGCTGCAACAGCGCTTGTTTCCATGGTGCTAGCTGCATTCTCGAACGCGTTCACATAGTATAGATGTTTACCGTCTAAAATGAAGGGAGCGTAGACCTCGGGTGCGTGGTAATGAGGATAAGCAGCCCAGTCGATTTTGATCGTCTCCGCTCTCACACTGTCATTCAAAGGGCAAGACCAACAGTTAGGAAACAAGGAAACCAACGAGACGAAGCTACAATGCATGGGTATCATGATAGCTGTAAATCATGCAGGACGTGTTCGTCTCAGTCCCTTCGGGGACACCCAACCCAAGCAATGAACCTAACCTCCTCCTCTATGTAAAAGGGAGAGGTCTCGGGTTCAATCCCCACTCCTCTCCCGTCTTTGACTTTTAACCGGGTCTAACATGAAGCTGCCATACAATTATCCCATGCATCGGGCATAAAATCAGCGAAAGCTACCAATGACAGTGCCAGCGGAAGAAAGAAACGGTATGGAGTGTTCTTTTCTTTAAGTGTAAAGCATATAGAAAGGGAGGGATCACATTAAATGGAAATATTAGCAATCTCAATCACCGGTAGGATTGGTTCCCGTTTTTCGGGATTCCTATATACTACGGCTTTCTCTAGAACCTCACAGCAGAGGAGTTTCATCATTTATTCATGCTGATCAACTTCTGCTAGCTGCTGCTCATTTTTACTTTCTAGTCCATAATTCTATAGACAAGGAAACAGAGACGTAGATAACTTCCAACACGCTCCACATTAGAAGAATTTCCAAATTAACATTCACTGCTCTACTTGACATAAAAAGGTACTGGAATAGTAAGCAGTGTGATTGAACTTAGTCGGGTGGAATGACTGCTGGACATGGTTATAAAGTCAAGTGATTGCTAAAAATAATAGGGAAAGGCAATTCGATCATTGAAAACGGACACTTGGAGAGCATCTGAGTAAGGCTGACGTGGATTATAAATAAGACACAAAGGTGGCAGATTATGTTGGCTCACTAGACATTTCAGTAATGCAAAGTAAACAGAATAAATTGGATGCTTTCTACAGCTCTCATCTGAGAGGAAATGCCTTATAAACGATGAACATTTACCTGAATAACTTATCAAGTAAGGCATCTGTCATTGCTTCACGGGAGAATATCTTGTAGGTTGTATCATTCTCATGTTGCTTAAGAATGCTGATGCTTGTAAATGGTACATCAGCGGACTCGATGGTGCCAACCAGTTCTGGGATATCCGATACTCGGTCCAGACCAAAATACGCCTGATCAGAACAAATCCACAAATTAAAAATATGGTCAACATCATTCACACGAAGTCAGGACATGATGATGTCATATACATTATACTCACAGGATTTAACAGGCCCCTAACAAAAGTTGCATGCGTGTGTTGTAATTTTCTTGGAGGAATTGATATTCCTGGACTGAAAAGAATATTGAGTTCATCCAAAGGCGTTGCCACCACTGTCACTTGACAGTTGTAACTTTCTCCTTTTGTGGAGTTCAGCTCATAGACATCTCCCATGTAAGAGACAGATTCTATTTCTTCACGAAGGTGCAACTCAACGTTTGAACGGTTGATTAATCCAGCAGCCATCTGCCAGTTCCCTCCTTCAACTGACCATAAACCACCACCAGATCCAGCCAATGAAACTGCACCAGCAAGTCCACTGATGTTCACACTTTGACCATAATTTATTCTGGTGATCACCTGCACAAGCAAAGAGGTTTTGCATTTAGTTGAAAACATAAAATAATTTTGAAGCCAAAAAAAAAATGAAGCAAAAGAACTTATATTTGATGGATAGCCCCAATCAGCAGTACTATTGGGCATGAGTCCAAAATCAAGACCTTCATAGAAAATATGAGATGATCAGCCTGTACATACAGAGGCATTATTAATGTTTTTTAAGGGACGAGGATATGCATGAGGTAGTTCCACCTCTTCATCCTCTCTCTCTCTCTCTCTCTCTCTCTCTCTTGGAAGGACAAACTGCTCTAGGGACTTTGTTAAAGGTTTAAACAGGGTTGTCCGTGTCTACAGATTTTGGGGCTCTAGGAAACTTCATGCATGATGTGTCTTAGTAAAAAAACTGCTTCTTATATCATTCCTTCCAGCTTCCTAAGTTGTGAAATCAATAAATCAAATAATTCAAGCATTTCACTTTCTACAAACATAGGTAATCCTTTTAAGTTATCATCATATAATACAGATGTTCTCTCATACGATTTTAAGAAATTTTAACTTTTAATAACTTCTTCCAGCAGTAGCAACCATAACCGGTATCATCAATAATAGTTTATAAGCAATGCATGCATTTGCCAAAGAATTAATATCTTGATGCTTTTATTTTTTAATATAAAATCCAATTTAAATTTATATTTCTTTAACTATTTTGTAGGTCAGCGGGCTTTGTGAAAATAGTGTAAAGCTCTAGTGACAAAATGCAACAACTTCATCGCGTGAAATGCTCCAAGTGACTCTCACGAGTCACAATGTTTAGGGTGAACTGGTAATAATTAAAAAAAATAAAATAAAAAATACACAAGTGTACGTAGCAAAGTCCAAAAAAGGTCAAGTACTGGTGAGAAAATGTAATTTAACTCAACAAATTATCTTCCTAAGAGTTATAGACAAGTAATTTTAGAAAAAAATTAATTAGGAATAATTACTATATAATGGAAATTAGATATCTAATGGGGCAGGGGACCTAAGGCAAAAGCCTTCACTGTCCAAGGGTACAAACATCTCTGGGTTTAAAGCAAAGGTTGTTTAGAACATTATAACGAATTCACGATGCATTCACAAACAAGAAGAAGCAAGCTGTATAAAAAGGAAGTAAAGCAAGCACTTCGGAAACTGGACCTTAAAAATGAGTTGTTCAGCTATATTATGAAAGATTCATGAGTGGTTTCATTACATGTGTGACAATTTCAGAGATTTTTACTTTTTTTCGGATCCCCCCCCCCCATTTTTGGCTCATGCTTAATTATCAATCTAGTAACTTTCAAGCGAGAGCCTATCATTTGCATAGACAATTATTACCCATGCTATAGAAGAAAAAAAAACAACGTCAAAAGCACGATTCTAAGGTTCTGGAATCAAGATCTACATGATCATATATAATGTCATACATATGGGAAAGAGAGAATATTTATAGAAATATGTAAAAGTGAATAACTAGCAAGAGAGAGTGAACAACTTACAGTCACAAGCTCTTGAATAAGAATAGGAGATAACCCAACCTCCACCAATTTCTCTCCTAAAGTGACTGTTGTCAGATTGTACAGTCCAGCCCATTTAAGCATCCCTTCCACACTCTCAAACACTGGCCGAGATTCAAAACCTTCATAATACTTCAAAAACTTATCGACTGTCACCTATAAGTCATAATACACAGTACAACATCACATTCTTGTGTATCAACAACAAAACAACATGCTGGTGAGATATTATCCTATAAGAATTGCATATTTCCAAGCTCCAAAAGGCATAATATTACACACGTAAGAATGAGAGAATTTGTTTGTATCACTTCACTTCTGATTGCAGCAAGAACAGCATCAACCATATTTTCAATGCTATGTTTCACCTCACATTCCAATATTACTAATTTAAGCATCCCTTCGACACTCTCAAACACCGGTCGAGATTCAAAACCTTCATGATATTTCAAAAACTTATGGACTGTCACCAACGAGTCATAGTACGCAGTACAACATCATCACATTCTTGTGTATCAATAGCAAAACAACATGCTGGTGAGATATTATCCTATAAGAATTGCATATTTCCAGGCTCCTATATAAGAAAATTTGTTTGCATTAAAATATAAACCATGTTTAAAAGGCACACAGAATTCTAATTTCACTTGTGATTGCAGCAAGAACAGCATCAACCCATATTTTCAACACTATGTTTCACCTCATATTCCATTATTACTAATTCAAGCAAGTATAAATCTATTATATCATTCAACAAAACACATGTGCAGATAACAACAATCCCACACAAATATCAGCTAACTACCTCAACGAAGCTACCCATGCGAAAGAGGGAAACGACGCCGTATCTCAACGCCATCAAGATCGAATTAGCAATCGACACAAGGCGCTGAACAATGGGCAGCTTGGAGCTGCAAGTCAGCGTCTTGTACACGAATTTGCCGCCGTCCCAGATGCCCAGAGAGAGAGAATCGTCGGCGAGCTCAGGCTCTTTGCGTTTCAGACCGAGATAGCTGGTGTAATTGACGGCGTGGTAGTTCTTGGGGTGGAGAATGGAGGCGCCGGCCTCGAAGGTCTCGCCGCCGATGGTGACGGTGGCCATCCGGCCTCCGACGACGCCATGGCACTCGAAGATTGCGATCTGGGCGAGGGTATCGGGAGGGGAGTAGCGGCGGAGGAAATGGGCGACGGAGGCGCCGCCGATGCCGCTGCCGATGATGCAGACTGAGTGGGAGTGTGCGAGTGAGGGATGAAGAGAGAGAAGGGTGATGGAGAGAGAGAGTAGGAGGGGTACAACTGTAATTTGGCTATTCATCGTCTCTTGGTGAAGCTATATTGGCTACTGCGATGTTTCGATCAACATCCGATTTTTTCTGCCTCTGCTTCTGAAACGAAGTTTTGACTTCGTAGGGAGGTGGTGGTGGTTAGTTGGTTTGAGGTCTTGTCAAAGATTCCATGTCGTCGCCACGTGTAATGTCGTCGCCACGTGTATAGGCATATATCGAGAGAAAAATTAGAGTAATCAAGATAAGAAAAGATAATTATTACCTAACTAAGAGTTTAGATTAATTTTTTTTCAGACTGTAAGTAGGTTTAAAAGTCATTTGTACCCTTACTTAAAAGCTGAAAGTCAAATGAAAATAGAATCAGCGAGCTGTGTTCGAAATTGAACATGCAATATGTGAATCGTGTGAAATGTGTGTTCAAAATACCTGAAATTAACTAACCGTGTTCAACACGTTTCATACGTACGGAAAAGTGTTCAAATTTGAACACGTTTTGGTTCATAGGTTGTGAAGAGTGTTCGACTCTTCATTTTGAACATGTTTGGTTCATAGGTAGTGAAGAGCGTTCATTTTGAACAGTTAACGTGTTCTTTAAAATTGTTTAGGGATTTGATGCAAAACAGGTGCAAAATAATTTTGAACACGGTTCATACTATCCGTGTTAAAAAAATTTGACGCGGAGAAGAGTCGATGGTTTGGACCAGGTACCATTAGTTTTCATCAAGGGCATTATTGACATATCATAAAATTTGGAAAAGAAGTTTTCTCTTTTTTATCTTGGTTACAAAATATCATTTACATTATATATATATATATATATATATATATATATATAGAGAGAGAGAGAGAGAGAGAGAGAGAGAGAGAGAGAGAGATAGAATGTATCAAATAATCATGTCCTGATATAAGGTCAACGAACCAATCTCTACCATGTATTCATGTCTCTAGATAAAGTAAAACAATATAGTTTGTAATGTTTGGTGCTGTAATTTATTTGATAAATGTTGACACATCACGGGTTTATTGAGTTTCGACAAGAAATCACAAGTTTTGGTTGTGTTTTGAGCTAATTCAAGTTGGAGAAATTTAAAAATGGATTTCAAAGATGGATTAAAAGAACAAATGGATGAGAGTATAGGATGAAAAAGAAGATTCATACTAATCCTACCACAAACCATGCCACGTTGACAACGAAGAAGAGAAATGTTGCAAGACAGCACGGTGCATGGTTACCCTAGCACGGACCATGCTATCAACTAAGTCGATTATAGTGAGTTTTTGAAAAGTTAAGCTCGGATCGTGCTAGGGTAAGCACGGGTTGTGCTATCTTGCAACGTTTCTCTTATACATTATCAACGTAGCAAGGTACCTGTTAGGGTTAGAACGAGCCGTACTATCCCTATGTCATGGATCTTCACTTTTCATCCCATCCTTGTTTTGTTTGGCTCTTTTAATCCATCTTTAATTTGAAACCCCGAAAATTCCTCCAACTTTAGTTAGCTTAAAATACAACCCAAAACTGGTGGTTTTCTTGTTAAAACTCAATTAACCCGGTTATCGTGCCAACATTTATCGAAACAAATAAAAAACAACTATGCAATCAACCAAAATATCTATTCAATTAGCGGCGAAATGCATATAAACCACATATTTATTAACCATATTTTATAATAAATTAGGTTATGCTATGTTATTTTCCCTAATTAGCGGTCCGCCAATTGTAACCCTCTTGGGTAAGTTCATGAAATGAAGAGCTGGAAATAATTACCAAAATTCTCTCTTTCTCCCTTGGTATTCTTCTATCTTCTCCCCCAACTATTCTTCTATAACTTCCCCCATTTCATATCACTAAAGATTCAATTTTTATCGTGAATTCACCATCAGAAAATACCAAGATATAGAGATCCTTACAAATCCACTTCATTTTGACAAAATTCGTAAAAGAAAACAAAGAAAAATAGAGAAGCTTCGGAGAACATAACATAGACTCGACTAGCTTTCCAATCAAATATGACTCATGCTTTAATTATTTCCCCATGAATTAAAGCAGTTTTGTATTCAAAGTCGGGTATCATGTAGAAAATTGACACATTTCATATTACCAATATAATTACAAGATATTAACAATGTTGTGGTCACATATTAACGATGTTTGACAGTTATAATTTGTATATGCATGAAAAATGAGTTTTTGTATATGTACATCATTTGTTCAAATAAAGTTATGCAATAAGGATCTTAAATACAAATTTGTTATATAATTTGTGTAAATTAAATTAAAAACGAAAAAGTCATGATTATTTTAAGTTTTTAACGAATTTTCCAAATATGATGTCATTTAATTTAAAAAAAAAAACTGAAAACTGTGTATAAATAATTAAATATGCCATATATTGCTTTTTAATTTTTTATATTTACGACTTTGCCACAATTTGATTAAATTATGACCATAAGATCAAATCAATCAAGAATTTAGATTAATTGCTAGATTCTTGCTGAGTAATTAGTTCCTATTTGAACCAACCTAATCTCCTATATATATAATTAAATTCAACAAAAAAAAAAATATAGTAGATAAAAAATAACTTGAATAAACCCTTACCATTTAGTTTATCTACTCTTAAATTTTCATCATCATCCTCCTCCAGCTTCCATCATCAAGATCTACAAAACTCTATTCTATTAATTAATTAAGTAATTAATTAATTATATATCCAAATGATTCTGAGTGGAAATTTCATGGTATATACATACATATATTTATATATACCGAATTCAACACCGATCATCATTTCACTCGAAAAATTAATCTTAACACACATTTGCCTCGAAATTTTGCCTATTTTATAGCCTGAATCACACACACACACACACAATATATATATATATATATATATATATATATATATCTTCAAAATGGCAAGCATGCTTTTGGATACCACCGACACTTAGCACTGTAAAATCCTTCATCTCTGTCGTCCAAGAGCACCAGCTTCGCAATCCTCTCGTTCTGTTTCTTGATATCCATCGACGAAGAAAACGACCTCGATCTGCCCAGCCGCGGCGGCGCCGCCGCCCCCCGCTGGTCGGAGCATTTCTCCACCACCTCGACCCCCCACAGCATCTTCTCGCGCGACTTGCTCCGGTAGGGGACGTCGTGCGCGACGGCGTTCCTCCACGGCGGGAGGCCGCCGTTGGGGCGCAGGAACTGGCCGTAGATCGATCGGAGGCGCACCTGCATGCCGTCCCTCGACGGCTCCCATTCGGTGGCGGCGTCGCACTGGCAGGGCCACGTCTGGACGACCTTTTTTCCGGTGACGCCGGGGATGAACGGCATGGCGGAGGCGGTGAGGTAGGTCCCGTAGCAGCTCTTGAGCCGGATCGCGTCCCTTCCTTCGACGAATTCGACTGCCCATATCGTGTTTCTCGATGATCGGTCGCCGCCTTGGCTGATCGTCATGCGGTCGTCGTCGGCGACGACGAATCTATCCCGGTGGCTCATCAGCCTTATTTTCTTTGCTTTCAGGAAAAAATCCATCCCTTTTTTTTCTTTAATTATATGTATACTATATATATATATATATTCCTGTTTCAATTCATTGCAGAATAAGGAATTACAGAATGTATGTATGTAAGAGAATTAAGAGAGAGATTTGAATTTCTGTATTCTTGAATGTAGGTTGCATGCATGCATGCATTACATGTAATGATCAATCAATGCAGAAGGAAAAAGCGATATGAGATATTGTTTTTGGAGACGTGTGAGCCTCTCTCTCTCTCTCTCTCTCTCTCAAGAGTTTGGAGAGAGAGAGAAAGTGGAGGGCTGGAATGAGGTTGAGGAGCCAGATAATTACAGGGTTTTGGATGATGAAGGCCCGCGATTTGTGAAAGGATTAATCTTTGATTTTTAGATATTAATTAATTAATTAAACTGGTATGATCACACGAGTATTTTTGTGTTTTTTATTTAGTTTTTTTTTTAATGGTAGTAATTTTGCAATTAGATATTATATTACTGCTGCAGAGTTGAGGGCATCCTATATTTTCGCTCTTTAATTTGACGAAATAGTTAACGGTTATCGTTTTCCGATTTTGGTTATGGTATAATTAATTATAGTGGAAATATATAAAATTAGCCGGTCAAACGTTAAATTTTTTTAATTTAGTCACTAACTTTTAAATATATTTATTTTATAACCAGAATGACAATTTTACCTCCGTGTGTTGCGCGCATTGCCAGCACGCACATGTGCATTTTTGTCCAAAGTGGCTAAAATAAGTATGTTTTAAAGTTCAAGTGGCTAAAATAGTTTTTGCCTCTTAATTATATGCGGAAACATATATATAAAAACTTTGTTAATTAAGAAAGGATTAATTGCAAAATTTAACGTAATGTTTGCACTATTTTGCAATTTTCGCACGACGTTTAAAAATTTACAATTCAGATCACAACCTTTAATATTTTTGTATATAATTGTAACATTCCCAATATTAATCCGACAAATCTATCCTACGTGTCCGATTTGTAATCCAAATTTATTATTATTTCTAACTACCTAAATGACATCGTTATATAGATTCACTATATGCATCAAGATTTCGTTTCATTTTCATAAAACATCATTTTATGTCGGATTGATATCGAGGATGTTACAATTGCAAACATATTAAAGGTTGTGATATGAATTACAATTTTTTAAATGTTGTGCGAAAATTACAAAATGGTGTAATCGTTATGTTAAATTCTGCAATTAACCCATTAAGAAACCGTATGTTGAAATGATTAAATCTGGTGAAATGAAGGACTTTAAGAGAGTCAGAGAAAAAGCAACGCACGGGCATCTCAAATTGGAGGTTTTTAAGTAGGTGGAAGGCAAGGTTGATGGGGGTAGAAACGGTGAATCGAGTTGAACATTATGATGTTTAAGTTTGGTTCGAGCTCGATTTGAACTTTTTTTTTCTTGTTCAAGCTCATCTCGATGAATATTTAATTTGTCATGTTCAAATTCGGCTCGTGAAATGTTCAAAAATTTACTTTGATCTTGAATGCTACGATAAAAGGCTTGTTCAATTTACATATTTGAGCTCGGGCTCAAAAAAAATAGCTTATTTAATTTACTCGTTTGAAATATTTATAATATTCACGAATATGTTTGATTAATTAGCGAGCTCGAACATGTTCATGAGCTAGCCGAATCGAGTACTACTCGATAATTTTATCGAACTCGATTCGAGGATCGAACTTAACTCGTTTAAAAAACGAATGAACTTTTTTTCGAACTGAGCTCCGAAAAGCTCGCGATAAAAAATTGATTGCAGCTTTTTTTCAAACTTCGAACAGACTTTTTTTGGAAAATGAGGGTAGAAAGTTGGGGAAATAAAAAAATATTAAAATATAATAACAAGAAAATTGATTAAAGGTTAGATTTGTATAATTTTTGAAAAAGAGGAATATTATTTTTATTAATTTAAAAAATGGGTTTTTTTTTTCAAAAAGAAATTTTTCCCTAATTACATTAAGTTTTGCATTGGTTATAGGAACCCTAATTAATTAGTACAATTTTTTATTCTGCAATGGTTATTAGGAACACTAATTAATTACATTTTTTTATAATAAGCTGAAAAACATGTATGTATAGATTGAATTAACAGTTTTTTTTTTTTTTTTCAATTCATCGGGAAATTCTCAAATCAAGTTACGGAATTCCGGTGATCAATGGCTCCCACTAAGAAAACTAAATCGAAGAGCGGCGGTGCTGGTGCCGGACCGCCCCAATTCGCCGCCGGGTACCCGGCGTGCCTCCGCTCCATATCGCCGTCGTCCGTCGCCATCTCTATCCATGCCAAGCCCGGTTCCCGACTCGCCACCATCACCGGTAGTACTCCTTATTTTCTTCTTTGGCATTTTACAACATAAAATAAATAAATTTTGGGGAAAATATAGTTACTTACTTCAACTAATTAAACCATTTATTTCATCGCTGAGCTTATGATTATTTTTCGGTTTGTGAATTTGATGAAAACTGCAGATATGAATGACGATGCTTTAGGAGTCCAGATTGATGCTCCCGCTAAAGACGGCGAAGCTAATGCCGCTCTTCTCGACTACATTAGCTCTGTAATTTCTCTTTTCCTCTTCTAAAATTTCAAGTTTATTCGTTAATCAAATTTATTTATTTTTTCCAATCAAGAGCATGGTTTGATTAGTTAGGTTTCTGGGTTTAATCTTCCATTTTTAAGTAGATAATATTTACCCAAACTATTTCCATTTTCTCAAATCTATTCCAAACTAACACTTTTATCAATTAAATACCTACACTATTAAAAAAATAATCGAAATCGGATCTAAAAAGGAGTTAAAAAAATTAGAATAAGAATATTATGTCATATGCATGATCGATTTTTGGCTACAACACAAGAAGTTGAAGAAGAAGACCTGAGTATTAGCCGAAACGTTAGGTAATTTTTGCCTAAAATGTATTTGGGGATAGATTTGATTAGTTTTTTTAATAGTTTAGGTATTTAATTGTTTAAAGTGTTAGTTAAGGATGGAGTTGAGAAACTAGAAATAGTTTGGGATATAAATGATGATTTAGCCTAATATTTATAAAGTGGTTTTAATGAAATTAGAACGTAGTAGATACGATTGTTCAGAAATGATTTTGGATATGCAATATTATGTCACATTTTTGTTCCAAAATCGAGCAGACAGTCATCACCGTGCTTGCTTGATTGCTTCAAAACTGAAGAACCTTTTTTTTTTTTTTTTTAATCCTTGTATGTAATTGTTGTCTGTGCACTAGCTGAAATTTGCAAATTTACTCCATTTTTTTATTTTCTATTTTGCCAGTTAGTACTACTGAATCTTTTGTGCTAGTAAATTGAAGAACTTGAAACAAAGTGTGCATTACTAGTTGGTAGTTACTGGCTCGCTCCGTTTTATATAGTGTTGAAAACTTCCTCCTTGAATTGGAGTTCGAAATTGATGACCATACCCATACTCGGATCCAAATACTATCATACACTAACAAAATTACAAATATGCCACCGAATGTGGACGTGGATCTGGATATGGATACTGACATATACAATGAAGTAAATGTGACTTCTTCTTGAAAGTATAGTATTTCCTTTCTCCGAGGACATCTGTGATTTTTGGAATGTATTAATAATTTCATCTATCTTGTAAACAGGTTATTGGGGTGAAAAAAAGGCAAGTTTCAATAGGTTCCGGCTCAAAGTCGAGGGATAAGGTAGTGATAGTGGAGGAGGTAACTTTGCAGACTGTATTCGATGCTCTAGATAGAGTTCTAAAGGGCCAGTGACGTACTTTTAAGAGCTACGGATTTATGTTATATACAAGGTATATCACAATGATCCTCTGTATTTCTATTAAACATACTTAATAATACATGCTTAGAATTTAGAAAGGCTATGATATATTGGTATGTGTACAGAAACATGGAAAGGTATAAATACCAGGTCCCTATTTGATCAGTTTTGGAAGTAAGGATTTTATCTCACTTTTACTCACTGTTTTCTCCCCTTAATTATGCTAATAGTGATTTAAGCAGAATATCAGACATCATAGTGTCTCTTGTTACTATTCTTCTGGTGAAAGGAAACATAAAAAAAAGACCAATAATGTTAAATTCTTCTATATCTGTAAGATCCATTCCCTCTTCCTTTTGTTTATAGAGGACCAGCATCTTCCTGTAGATAAATAACTGTCAAAACTTGACTTGGTCCTTAACTATGCACTAATCATGAGTTGGAACTCTTGGTCATTTAATCAAGATGTTGAAAGTCTTTTATATTATTTCTATTCACAAGATATTCTGGCATACCAATAGCAACTATCAAGCTTCTGAACAAGTAATGTAGCTTGCAGTGTCCATTGGTGGAACAAGTTAAACTGTCTATTTGTCACTATTTCTCGTGTTGAAAGGAAGCTGGTATAGCTTGTTTCTGTTTTTCTTTCTATTGTTGAGAGAGAGAGAGAGAGAGAGAGAGAGAGGATTAACTGTACATAAGGAAGAAGAGGGGGAAAGATTAGTATCATGTAAAACATCAAAATTTTGAAGAGGATGGTGACCAAGGATGTGAATAGCTGTCAAATGGGTCGGGCTGATCCAATGGGCCATATTTAATAAGGCGGCCTGGCCTGGCCCGAAATGTTTCGGGTCTAAATATTCATGGCTCTGGGCCGCCAGTGGGCCGAAGGTTAATTTTTCATTTCTCACTGGTCCATTTTGTGCCTATAAAAAAAAAATTGCGGCCTAGCCTGGCCCAAAATCAGGCTGGACCTGGTCAATTTTGACACCTCTACAGTCATGTGATACTGATCTTGGTACTATTACAGCATGCTTCATGGAGCTTTATACATAGGCAGGAAGGTCTCATATGAGCAGAGGATTGTGAGAAGAATTTTAGTTTAGTGACTGATTTCATCGGAAGCTATGAGCTTGTATGTGCTTCATTCAGATATTCCATTTGGCACATGAAAGCGGCCTAGGGCTGGGAATTCGGCCCGGGCCCATCCGTCCATGGAAAAAACCAGGGCGAAACCAGTCGGCTCTAATTTTAGAGGACTGGTCCGTCCCTATTTTGGGCTGGGCTAGGGGTTTTAGTGTAAAATTCTAAATTTTGGGCTAGATGGACCGGCCCATTCGGACTTTTTGATTTTCGGGATTGGTCGAAATAATTTCGGGTCTATATTTTTCTGACCCTGCCGGGCCTAAATTGTCAAACCTATGTAAGCATGAGGAACTCCAGTATTTTTACCTAGCACATTACATAATGCTATCTCCCATTTGTTTTTTGGTTTTCTCAATGATCAGGGTTTTTCTTTCTATGTTTATGTTTATGAGATTGAACTCTTGCGCAATAACTTATGTGATCGGTTAAACGGTTTGATATAAGTTTTTATCATATACTATAATATATATGTATATAGCATCCGATTTAATAAATATACACATCGTTACATTAATTTTTTTTTTTGTATTCTTTTTCTTTTCTTTTTAATATGAAGTAACTTAAGTGGTCGACTACCAACGCTTAAATGTGCTCATAGGTTTAAGTTGGAAACATTAAAGTTGAAATGCAGAAAACCATTACAACATTATTAATGCATCTTAAATAACGTAAACTAGGTGCAATAAATATATATATGTATATATATATATATATTCTTACACCACCATAATCAATATCGTTACTTTTCTTTTAATCAATGGATCAATAACAATGGTGCAAGGATCTTGGATCCAAAAAAACTTTCCTAATTCGTTTAGTTGTAGGGAGAATATGGAGCCCAAATATAAGGATGAAGTTTCTAATTACATAATGTGTGGGGATCATATTGTTGATTTATCATTTTCTCTTTGCGATGATTTTATTCAGAATTATACTCAAGAATGTCTTTTTAATTCATTGGTTCCTGACCTTTATAAACAGAATCTATGCAGAAGGGATCAAAATGAGATGGGCCAACGAGCTAATCAAATTTGGGCATATTGTTTTAGAATCTCAGATTAGTAGAGAAATATTATATGTATATATATATAATTGTTGCATCATAAAAATATTTAACTCATATTTTGTTGATCTTATGTAGTATTTTCTTACAATTTTTGCATAATAACTAATATAGCCGCTTCTATTTCATTAGAGCAACCCCAGTGCCTCCATCTCCGACTACCCGAGTCACCGCCTCAACGAGCAGACGTAGCTCCTCGGCCGACGGAGTTGCCCCCGTCTCCCTCCCTCAACGTCTCTCTCTTTGGGGGGGGGGGGGGGGGGGGGGGGGGGAGGGGGGTGGCGGCGGGGGCAGGGGGGGGGGGGGGGTGTTTTCTATCAGTGTGTTGGGGTGTGTTTGAGTGTTCGTGTTTAGTGTTTACGTGTACTTGTGTTAGTTTTAGTTTTTGTAGTTTTAGTTTTAGTGTTAGTTTGTTTGTGTTTTGATAGCTGAAACTAATTAGATTGTTAATTTACGTTATTATTTATGGTTTATTCCATCTAATTAGGGTTTATAATTATTTTTTAATATTTAATTTACATTTTTTAGTTAATATACTCAATTTTTGGGGTTGATTATTCCAAACTTAGAATATATAATTTAAAAAAAAATAATTTTTAGTAATAAATATTAATTATGATTAGTTATAATATAATAAATTTTATTTTTATAAAAAAATATTATTAACAATATATAATTTTAATATTGATATACGGTTAGCGCACACAAGTTGGGGCTAGATGATATCTGCTCGGCCTTGCTCTAGTGTTGAATGTGTTGGGGATTTATGCTGGTGAAGAAAACATGATAAATTAAAAATTAGTAGGGTTATATAACTTGTAAGGGCAGAATAGGATTTTTAAAAATATTTTTATTTAAAATAATGTTGAGGGCTGTAAATAAATATATTTTTGAGAATTACCCAAGACCTCATTTGACATGAATTATTTTAGAAACCTAACACAAAAAGAAAAAAAAAAAAATCCCTCCATCTGAAGTGGGGCATTTACATATATGTACCATTATATATTATATATCACTATATTTTTTTAATGGGCTAGTTGCCATGATATTGCCAGGTATTTTCCTCAAAAAAAATACATGACATGGATTATACTCTCAGCGGCGTTTACTTTAAGAGATCAATTAATTATAGGGAGTTTCTGTTTGCACCCCAATATTTATTCTTTAGACCACAGTTTTTTCATGCACCACTTTTTTTACTCTTTGCACCCCTAAAATTGACTATAATGCCCTTCCATATTAAATATGTTTTTTTACTTAAAAAAAAGCGCGTTTCGTTCGAAGTCGTGTGTTCGAACATTAAGTCTTCTGTTCGAACATAATGGATTTGTTCGAAATCTTGTGTTGAAACGGTACTTAAAAAAATTCATGCGAGTCCGTTCGGAAATTAATTTTCGAACACACCATGTTTGTTCGAAAATCAATTTTTGAACAAATATGGTGTGTTCAAAAATTCATTTTCGAACGAGACTTATTTTAAAAATTATGTATGTTCGAAAATGAAATTTCGAACAAACATGATGAGTTCGAAATTTCATTTTCGAACCATACTTAATTTTTTCTTTTTGAATAAAGGGCATTTAAGTAACTTTAAAATTATTTTATTTTTGTCTTTTTATTTTAGTGATGCAAAGAGTAAATATGGGGGTAAGTTTATAAAAATAAAACAATCCAATCTACCACGTATTTTCATGGATTGAACTATTTTAAATTAGATCATTTAAATATTTAATCACATATCTTGTCAATTTAATCTATCATGCAAAGACGAACAAATTAAAAGATCCTTTCGGTCGGAACATGTCATTTTGCTATAATTGATAAGTGAGGATCCGCAGCTAGGTTAATTTATCTTGTTTATTTATTTATCTGTCATCCCGGATTCGCAGTTCACAAGCACTGTGCTATCTGAAATTTGCATTTGGTGTTGCATTCTCTATTGCGGACTCAATTTTTTTCTTCGATTTCAATTTCTTATGCTTTAGTTTAATTTTATACTTATTGTTTATGATTCATCGTACTAATTATAATGCATTATAATTTTTTAGCATTTAATTTTTCAATTTTTAGCTATTATTTGATTATTTAAAAAATTAAATACTAAAAAATTATATTAAACCTTAATTGGATAAGATGAACCCTAAATCACAAGTATAAACTTAAACTAAAATACAATAAATTGAAAAAAAAAATCTAGTGTTCAATAGAAAATGCAACAGACGAGTTCGTATGCCACCGTGCAATGCGCAGGTGAAGTATGAGTACATATAAAATTGTAACGCCGAACACACACTAGCTTGACAAGTGAGGTTATTTGTTTGATTATGCTTGTGTGACAATGACACATGTGTGTCTAGGAACCCATTGCAACTGTGTTGATCTCTTTGAAGACCTGCTACTTCCTAAGAATAAATTTGTTGATGTCGATTTGTTTGTTTACTCATGATTTTGACCGTCAGGTAACAAATGTTAGACACTAGGAGAAGCCTAAGTATCCTGCTTATCCTTTTAGAACAATAGAGTTTGAAATTTTCATCAAAATCAGTATCAACCTAACAGTAAAAAGTTTCACTCAAAATTCAAAAAATTATCACTTGTATCCACCTATTTTGACATTTTTGTAAGATTAACTAGATCAACGCGCGTTGAATGTCTAATGAGCACCTGGTGCATAGGAGAATTGACTGCATGGTAAGACCTCATTTGAGGTGTGTTAGAGATATTATTCTATGTTTTATTGATATATACGGTAGTAATTTATTGTAGAATATTTAGTTACCTAGAATAGATTGGTTCCTCTTGTATATATATTGATGTACCCAGTCATTGTAAAAATACACAAGAATATGATTTTCTCATTCAATTAACATGGTATCAAAGCCACGTTTTTTAGGTTTAAAAACTAGGTTAGATTTTTTTTTCGAGATGAGTTCGTGACGTCTCGCAAGTAGATAGATTGCCACCGCCCACGCGTGAGCATCAATTTTTTATTTCAGATTCTATTTTATTTTTGCATTATGGCTGTCGACGCCTTGAAAAAGGTTCTGGATGTTGTTTCCATGATGTCGTAAATCACGAATCGCAAGATTACTGCTTCCAATTACTTGGATTAGCGTAACACTATTGAGTTGTATCGATTGAGCATCTCTATTGATCCTTATATGAACGACGATCCTCCGATTGATGAAGCTGCTAAGCTTTCCTGGTTACGGGATGATACCCGTCTGATTCTGCAAATTCAGAATTCTATCAATGTTACTGTTATCAGGATGGTTTCTCATTGTTATACTGTTAAGGCTCTCCTAGCCTATCTGGAATTTATCTACTCTTGATGGGATAACTTATCACGGATATACACTGTGTGTCAGGCGTTCAATAAACCGGACAAGGGTGATCAATCTCTCACTAACTATTTTATGGAATTCACTAAGACCTATGAAGAAGTGAATACACTTCTTCTCTTTAGTCCGGATATTAAGGTTCAACGTGCTCAGGGTGATAAGATGGCTCTTATGAGTTTTCTCGAGTGGGTTGCCTTCTGAATTTGAGATAGCTAAATCTCAAATTCTCTCTGATTCTAAGATTGTCTCCTTGGAGGAGGCTTTTCGTCGAATTCTTAACACCGAGCCCACTGTCTCATCTACACTGACCCTGTCTATTTTTCTCGATTGTCATCTTTATGAATCTGAGACTCCTTCCAAGGGTTTTAGTGGTTCTTCAGCGAATCACTTTGATTGGATTACCTCCGCTAAGTGTCACTATTGTTATGGGATTGGTCATCTCAAGAACAATTGTCTGAAGAAAAAGTGGTCGCCATCTGGTAATGTTGCATTTAGCGCCTCTATCACTTTGTCTGCTGCTGAGTATGTCCAACTATAGGATTGGGTTGGGCACTTTACTACTCCTACTACTACCATTACTGAGTCAGGTACATCCAACACCTGTCTTGTTTCCTCATCCTCTGCCCGGGTTATTGATTCTGGAACTACACCATACAACTGGTAATCCTACCATTTTCTCTTTATTTATGTATCACCATTCTGCTCCATCTATTTTCTGTCTGATGTTTGCACTCTCCTGTTATTGGTTCTGGCACTATTCATCCTCTATCTTCTTTATCTTTGTACTATGTTCTCAGTTTCCCTAACCTCTCATTTAATTTAATTTCTGTTATCCAAATTACTCGTTCCCTAAACTGTTGTGCCATTTTTTATCCAACACACTGTGTTTTTCAGGATCTATTGGGACATGAGTCGGATGGCCTTTATTTTCTAGATATGCAGCTGCCGAAGTCTATTGCTTGTACCAGCTCTGATATCCCGTTTGACGCCCATTGTCGATTGGGCCATCCGTCTCTTTCTATTTTGAGAAAACTCTGTCCTCAATTTTCGAGTTTGTCATCTTTAGATTGTGAGTCTTATCAGTTTTCTAAGCATCATCATCTTAGCTCTAGTCCTAGAGTCCATAAACAAGCAGTACTCCTTTTGAGTTAGTTCATTCAGATGTTTGGGGCTCCTTGTATTGTTTATTCTATTTCTGGATTTCGGTATTTTGTTACTTTTGTTGATGACTATTCTCGTATGACATGATTATATTTAATAAAAAATCATTTGGAGTTGTTTACTCATTTCTCATCCTTTCATGCTGAAATACAAACTCAATTTGGTGTTCCTGTGAAAATATTACGAAGTGATAATGCTAAGGAGTATTTGTATGCCATGTTTCATGACTTTATGCTCAAATAAGACATTCTTCATCAAACCTCTGGTGTTGATACTCTGTCTCAAAATGGTGTTATTGAACATAAAAATCGCCACCTTCTTAAGACTGCTCGAGCACTGCTGTTTGAGATACAGGTTCGTACAACTTTAGGCAGATACCGTATCTACTGCTTATTTTCTCATAAATCGGATATCTTCCATAGTTCTCTCGGGTGAATCACCTTTTAGTGTTTTGTTTCCCTCTAGGTCTTTATTTCATATTGCTTCTAAGATCTTTAGGTGTACATGTTTTGTTTGGATGTTCGTTCTCATCTCACCAAACTTGACCTTAAATTCCTCAAATGTATATACTTAGGTTCCTCTCGTGTCCGGAAGGGGTATCAGTGTTATTGTTCTAGTCTTAATAAGTATGTCATGTCTGTTGATGTTGTCTTTTCGGAGCGTACTACTTTTTCGTCTCCTGCTCCTGCTCCTCGTCAGGGGGAGCCTTGATAATGATTTTCTCCTATATATAATTACTCATGTTCCTCCACCTCCCACTTCTGCTTTTCCTGCTCGGTCTCTCATCACACATACTTATTCTCGTCGGTAACCACCTGAGGTAACTATGATTCCGGATATGCCACTTGCTCTCTCCGATGAACCAATATCTTCATCTACAAATCCGCCTTTAGGTGATGATTGTTCCATTACTCTCCGTAAAGGTAAACATTCATGTACTTATCTTATTTCCTCTTATGTATCTTATGTTCATTTGTCTCCGTCATCTCGTTTTCTTGTTACCTCTATTGCTTCTGTTCCTAACTCTGTGTCAGAAGCTTTGGCACATTCTGATTGGCGAGATGCAATAGTCGAAGAAATGAATGGCTTGGATGATAATGGGACTTGGGCTTTGGTTGATCTCTCTCCTGATACACGTCCCATTGGGTGTAAGTGGGTGTTTACAGTCAAAGTCAATCTTGATGGTTATGTTGCTCGTCTCAAAGCTCGTCTTGTTGCTAAAGGCTACTCTCAGACCTATGGCATCAATTATTTTGATACGTTCTCTCATGTTGTCAAATTGACCTCTATTCGGCTGTTGATTTCTCTTGCGACTACCCATCAATGGCCCCTTCATCAGTTGGACATTAAAAATGCTTTTCTTCATGGTGACCTCTGGGAACCTATCTTTAAGGAGCAACCGCTGGGCTTTATTGCTCAAGAGGAGAGTGAAAAAGGTTTGTTATCTACACAAATCTTTGTATGATTTGAAATAGAGTTCTCGTGCGTGGTTCGCTACCTTTACTGTAGCGGTTGAGAAATTTGGCATGCAAAAGAGTAAGTCAGATCACTCGGCTTTCTATAAATGGTCTGAGGGTTGTATCATTATGTTGGTGGTGTATGTGGATGATATAGTGATTACAAACAGTAATTCTTGAGGCATAGATTCGTTGAAGACCTTTCTTCACACTCAATACGAAAGACTTGGGAAGTCTGAGGTATTTTTTAGGCGTTGAAGTAAATAGGAGTAAGAAATGTATTTTCTTATCCTAAAAGAAGTATGTACTTGATCTGCTCTCTGAAACAGACAAGTTGGAGGCCAAACCATGTAGTACTCCAATGATTCCAAACTTACAATTGACAAAGAGTACAGAACTGTTTGATGATCTCGAGCGGTATAGGAGGCTAGTTAGAAAATTGAATTATCTCAGGATGACTCGCCCTGATATTGCTTATTTTTTTAGCGTGGTCAGTCAATACATGTCATCACCAACCATTGATATTGGAATATAGTTGATCAAATTTTGTGTCACTTGAAAGGCTCACCTAGATGCGGAATAGTATATAGCAATCACGGTCATGAAAACATTGAGTGTTTCTCAGATACTGATTAGGTGGAATGTAAGGAAGATTGGAGATCCACATTAGGTTATTGTATTATGTTTGGAGGAAATTTGATCTCATGGCAAAGTAAGAAGCAGGTTGTCTCTCGATCGAGCGCAGAGTCAGAATATAGAGTTATGGCCATATCCACTTGTGAGATATTTTAGATACATCAATTCCTAAATGAAGTATGTTTAAAAGTCTCGATTCCAGCTAAGTTATGATGTGATAACTAGGTCGCGCTTTACATTTCATCCAATCATGTCTTTCATGAGCGGACTAAGCATATTGAGATTGATTGCCACTTCGTTCGTTAGAAGATTCAGCTAAGATTGATTGCCACTGGATACATAAGGACTGAAGATCAGTTAGGAGACCTTTTTACAAAAGCTCTAAGCGGGACAATAGTAGATTATCTCTGTGGCAAGCTGGGCATGATTAATATATATGCTCTAACTTGAGGGGGAATGTTAGAGATATTATTCTTTGTGTTATTAATATATATGGTAGTAATTAATTGTAGAATATTTAGTTACTAGAATAGATCGGTTCCTCTTGTATATATATATATTGATGTAACTAGTCATTGTAAAAATACACAATAATATGATTTTCTCATTCGATTAACAAGGTGAATTATATTTATCAATCTTTTTGTAATGGTGCCGCGATTAGTCCATATAGACTGGAATTTTTGTAAGATTTATCGGATCAATGCACGTTGAACGTTTGATGAGCATCTAGTGCACACATGAGAATTGACTACATGGTAAGACCTCATTTGAGGTGAATTATATTTATCAATCTTTTTATAATTGCTGCCGCGATTAGTCTATATTTGTAAGATTGACTGGATCAATACCCGTTGAACGTCTGATGTGCAATTGGTGCACAGGAGAATTGACTACATGATGACTGGTAAGATCTCATTTGATAATCCATTTGGATTGGAATTTGCCTCATTTAATTCAGGTATTTACACGATAAACTCACATTTGAGGTTAATTATATTTATCAATCTTTTTGTACATTCAATTCAAATACCTTACATGATGAACTCACATTTGAGGTGAACAGAAATTTGTCTCATTCAGGTAGGTGAATTATATTTATCATTTTTTTTGTAAGCCTCAAAACTGGAATTTGCCTCATCTAATTCAAATACTTACATGATGAACTCTGTAAGCATCAGAACTGGAATTTGCCTCATCCAATTCAAATACTTACATGGTGAACTCACATTTGAGGTGAATGTCGTTAGTACATCTGGACTGGAATTTTTCTCACTTAATTCAGGTACTTACATGATGGAAAATTAAATTATCTCAGGATGACTCGCCCTGATATTGCTTATTTTGTTAGTGTGGTCAGTCAATACATGTCATCACCAACCATTGATCATTGGAATATAGTTGAGCAAATTTTGTGTTACTTGAAAGGCTCACTTGGATGCGAAATAGTATATAGCAATCACGGTCATGAAAACATTGAGTATTTCTCAGATACTGATTGGGTAGAATGCAAAGAAAATCGGAGATCCACATTAGGTTATTATATTATGTTTGGAGGAAATATGATCTCGTGGCAAAGTAAGAACCAGGTTATCTCTCGATCGAGCGCAGAGTCAGAATATAGAGTTATGGCCATATCCACTTGTGAGATATTTTGGATACATCAATTCCTAAATGAAGTAGGTTTAAACGTCTCAATTCCAGCTAAGTTATGGTGTGATAACCAGGCCGCGCTTCACATTTTTCATCCAATCCTGTCTTCCATGAGCAGACTAAGCATATTGAGATTGATTGCCACTTCGTTCGTTAGAATATTCAGTTAAGATTGATTGCCACTAGATATATAAGGACTGAAGATCAGTTAGGAGACCTTTTTACAAAGGCTCTAAGCGGGACAAGAGTAGATTATCTCTGTGGCAAGTTGGGCATGATTAATATATATGCTCCAGCTTGAGGGGGAGTGTTAGAGATATTATTCTATATGTTATTAATATATATTGTAGTAATTAATTGTAAAATATTTAGTTACCTAGAATAGATCAGTTCATCTTGTATATATATATATATATTGATGTAACCAGTCATTGTAAAAATACACAATAATATGATTTTCTCATTCGATTAACAAGGTGAATTATATTTACCAATATTTTTGTAATTGGTGCCGTGATTAGTCCATATAGACTGGAATTTTTGTAAGATTTATCGGATCAACGCGCGTTGAATGTTTGATGAGCATCTGGTGCACACAGGAGAATTGACTACATGGTAAGACCTCATTTAAGGTGAATTATATTTATCAATCTTTTTATAATTGGTGCCGCGATTAGTCTATATTTGTAAGATTGATGGATCAACACACGTTGAACGTCTGATGTGCAATTAGTGCACAGGAGAATTGACTACATGATGACTGGTAAGATCTCATTTGATAGTCCATTTGGATTGGATTTTGCCTCATTTAATTCAGGTATTTACACGATAAACTCACATTTGAGGTTAATTATATTTATCAATCTTTTTGTACATTCAATTCAAATACCTTACATGATGAACTCACATTTGAGGTGAACAGAAATTTATCTCATTCAGGTAGGTGAATTATATTTATCATTTTTTTTGTAAGCCTCAAAACTGGAATTTGCCTCATCCAATTCAAATACTTACATGATGAACTCTGTAAGCATCAGAACTGGAATTTGCCTCATCCAATTCAAATACTTACATGGTGAACTCACATTTGAGGTAAATGCCGTTAGTACATCTGGACTGGAACTTGCCTCATTTAATTCAGGTACTTACATGATGAACTCATTTCTGGATTTGCCTCATTCAATTCAGGTATTTACATGATGAACTTCTGGATTTGAAGCATTCAATTCAGGTACTTACATGATGAACTCACCTCACTTGATGCTTTTTATACCCTTTGCACCTCTTTTGGGAATTGACGTGCAAGATCCCTCACACTGTGGATCAATGTGGGTTCAAAAACACACATTTTAACTTAGTTAAGAAATCAATGTGGGATAATTAAATATGCTTTAACACATCTTCCCACACTCTATTAATGTCCAATCATGTGATCTATTTCAACAATTAATTTTCCACTCACTAAAAATTAGATTTGAGAAAATAAAAATACTATGATTATCTACAACAAACTTAGCTCAATTGTACTATATTTAATTCTTCCTAAATTAAATATCATGGCCACTAAAGATCAGATAAAATGAGTCATGACTCACTTTATTAAATCCAATTTTCTAATAGCTCCTCTACCGATGGAGTGTGCGAGTGTGTTCTATGAGTATGTGTGTGTGTGTGTGAGTCTGTGAGGCTGTGTGTATATGTGTTCTATCAGTGTGTTGGTATGTGTGTTTGAGTGTCTGTGTTTTTATCTTTCGGTGTGCGTCTGTTAGTTTTAGTTAACACTAAAGTATGATCTGTATTCTTAAAAATATCTCTAAAAATTCATAAAGTATGACATGTATTCTTAAAAAGTATCGGCAAAAATCCGTATCACTCAAAATTAAAAAAATTAAAAAAATCACATATATCCTTAAAAAGTATCATCTATTTTATTTTTTTTATAAAATTGACCGGGTCAACAAGCATTGAATGTCCGATATGCACCCTTTTGAATGTCTAATGTGTACCTTTGTGCACATGAGCATGAGGAGAATTGACATTCCGTGAATTATCTCAAACCTCGTTTGAAGTGAATTATATTTATCAATCTTTTTGTAATTGGTGCCGGGATTAGTGGTTGGACTGGAATATGCCTCGTTGAATCAAAATGCGCAAAAAACTTTAAGAGCCATTATTTTAGAAACCTAACACCCAAAAAAATAAAAATTAATTCTTCATTTCACGTGGGCATTTACATATATGTACCATTATATGTTATATATGACTATATTTTTTTAATGGGCTGGTTGTCATGATATTGCTAGGTTTTTTCCTCTTAAAAAAACATACATGACATGGATTATACTCTCAAGACAAACAAAAGAGCCTTTCGGTCGGAACATGGTTAGGTACTTAGGTCCCTATTTTTTAATTATTTATTTGTACCAAAATTCTTTTCCTATTGGGCGAAAGATTGCAAATTTTAGTGCGCGTGGAATTTGGTATCATTATATGTATTAATGCACATGCATGACTTCGAATGTATGTGGGCCTTTGCAAAGAAAATTCATAAAAAATTTGGTTAATTCATTAAAAAATAAATTAATTTTAACATAATTTACAATTTAGACAATTGAAACATTATAATTATAATAATTCAGTAATTTGATGCAAAATAGACACAACTTAATAATAAAAGTATAAAATGAAAATTAAACGCAATGCTTCATACAGATCTTCATTATATTAATTAAAATAAAAAATTAGCATACAATATGTATGTATATATATATATTTGTCTGTATACAATAATTTTGCAATAGACAAAATATATTATTAGATCTCTATACTTTTATTTTTTATTTAATTGGTCCTCGTACAAATTTTATATTTTGACAAAATACATCTTTATGCCATTTTATATTTTGACAAAATATGTTCTAATAGATCCTTATATTATTTTTATGTACTATTAAGTCTTTTTTTTTTTTAAGTTTCAGTTGGTATTTAAATCGTTATCTATTAAGCAATAGACAATGATTTTAAAAACTGATCGTGGTCTTTTATTTAATAGACCACGATTATTATGCCAAACCGTTGTCTTTGTACAAGTTAGGCAATAATTTTCCTTCACCGTTGTCTTTTTTAAACCGATTTTGATTTTTTTTAATTTAAGCCCTATTTATTGACAAATTTCCCAAAAATAATAATAATCAAAGATCGGTAATAATTTATTTTATACATAAAAAAGTATACAATGTACATAATTAACGTGTTGTCTATTGTTCGTTAGACAACGACAATGCCTGGTGTTTGTTGTTCAATAAACAATGATTTTCTTGCCCGTTGTCAACTCTAACAATTGCCAAAAATAGACAAAGTCAATATTTAAAATCACTGTCAGCTAAGCAATAGACAATGATTTTGAATACAGACCGTTGTTTTTTATTTAGTAGACAACGGTTCTGTCTTTAACATGTTCTATTTCCAACTTTCTTGTAGTGCACAGATCTTATTCATAAAATAAGTAATTATTATAAATATTTTCAAACATCACATGAGATACAATGTGTACTAGCTAATTGTGGACCAAATAATGTCATCCTGGTCCACACGCAGCGGCGCAATGCGTGGGTGAAACACCGGTGTATGGTGTAAAAAAATTTGTAAGGCGTAACACATTCAAATTTGCCAAATAACCAATTTTTTTCTTCCGTTTGTTTATGCACTTTCACAGAATTTCACACACCTCTAATTTTGAAGAACTCCCCATGCCTGCAATTAAATTTGGTGCTAGCACTTGATCAAAGATGATGGAAGGAATGGATTCTTCTTCTCGACTGATTCTCTCGAAACTTTTCGAAGAGTTGATCGAATGGAGGCACAGGAGAATGAAGGAGAAGAGAGATCTTTACAAGTTCATCTGGTCTCCATTTCATCTCTGCGTTGTTCAAGGTTATGTTTTAAAGCTTAACCTCAGCTCCGATTCGAGGCTGCTGAACCAAGCCAGGTTACTGAAAGATCACAAGCCTTATGAATACGAAGACGAGAAAGTGGAGTCTTTTATGATCGAGCTTCGGGAAGTCTTCGTGTTGCCAGAGCAGCAGCACCAGTTGCTTGATCAGAAACATGGGATCGTCGCTGGTTTCATTGATATGCTTCTACGCTTACTTCATAGCAGACCAGCTTCGGTTGATTCCATGAGAGCTAGAATCGACCATCTGCAGAAGGAGTTGAGGTTTCTTCTTGCTGTTCTTGGTGATAAATCATTCATTTCTCATCATCAGCACGAGCATGTCTGGAATCTCTTGACAGAGTTTGCAGCAGTGGCGAATCAAGCTGGTCGTTTAGTTCATCACTTCTTTTTCAAAACAAAGGTCAGAAAACCGTTCAGAGGAGTAGGGAAGCTCTGTGATAATTTCTCGAGCGACATGGACTGCTTGAAAGGTGCAGTAATCGAATTGGCTAAACTGCAGCAAGCTACCCGTGAAGCTAATGCAACTGATCCGAAGAAGACAGCTTCGAATTCTCTCATGGATTCCATCTTCATCATGGATTCTCTCCTTCATCATCTCGATGGTCTGGTGATTAATGCTGACGTGTTATATCAAGTCAGATCGCTGCAGCAGGAGCTCACACGTTTGAACTCTTCCGTCAAAATTTGCCAGCACTCAGAGATGGAAGAGTGTTTGAAAGAAAATGTGATCCCAATTAGGGAGGTGGCCTATGAAGCTGAGTATTTGATCAACTCTTTTTTGGATGGAGGTGCAGGTGCAGCGGCTCCCCACAGCTATTTCTCCATCAGGCTATCTCAGGTTGTCAACAAGATTAAGTCCATCGAGACGGGGGTTCAAGAAGCCAGAAAGAAAAACAGTGACGGCATTGGAGTAGTCTCAAAATTTGAAGAACTATCACTCCAAAACAAGAGAAAAAACAACCCTGATGTTGAAGAAGTTATTGTAGGCTTTGAGGAGAGGGAAAATGAAATCCTGCTTCACCTCCAAGATGGAGAAGATGAACTCAAAACTGTTTTCATCCATGGGATGCCTGGAGTTGGTAAGACAACATTAGCCAAGAAATTGTACAACCATCCCTCGGTTAAAAATTTGTATGACCAACGCTCGTGGTGCGTAGTTTCCCAGAAATATGATAAGAAAAGTTTGTTGATCGACATTATGGTTGGTTTACGAGGCAAGCAGAAGTGGGACAAAGATGACATCTTGAATGCGACAGAGGAACGCTTACAAGTTATGATTCACCAAAGTTTATGGCGTAGAAGATACTTAATTGTGTTGGATGATATATGGAGTTCGGATGCATGGTTTGATTTACAAGCATGCTTCCCGAATGATCAAGTTGGAAGTAGGATATTGTTCACAAGTAGGAGTAAAGATGTGGCTCTTCCTAACAGCATAACATATGAGCTTCTACCTACCTCTGGAGAACATTGCTGGGAGATATTCAGAGAGAAGTTGTCCCAAATTAATAAGCCTTGCCCTCCTCATTTGATCAGGATTGGAAAGGAAATCGCGGTAAGTTGTCGTGGATTACCACTTGTAGTCCTTCTTGTAGTCGGTATTCTTTCTACGAAGGACAGGGATGAGGGTACATGGAATGAAGTGAAGGAAAATTTAACATCTTATGTCTTTTCTGATAGTACTCAAAACATATCCATCACTCATATATTGGAGCTCAGTTATGATAATCTGCAAGATCACTTGAAACGCTGCTTTCTTTACCTTGGAGCATTTCCAAGAGCCAGGCGAATCCGTGTTCCAGAGCTGTTGAGGCTGTGGATTGCTGAAGGATTTGTGCGTAAAGAAGAGAGGAAGAGCCCAGAGAGTTTTGCAAAGGAATACTTAATGGAGCTGATTGATAAGAGCCTTGTAACTGTGGTGGAAAGAAGACCAGATGGTGGAGTCAAAACTTGTGTTGTTCATGATCTATTGCATGAATTCTGCTTGCAAAAATGTGGAGGAGAAGAAATTTTGCATGCAGTGGTGGACAAGTAAGACTCCTTTTAACCCTCCAATCTTTTCATTTAATTTGAACTATTAATTCTTAATTCATCTTGCTTGGACATGGACAGCATTAAGGCAAAGTTTATAAATTCTATATTTCTTGCCCTCATAAGTTGTTTATACTGAGAAAATGACTGCTCTGATTTTGTTCCTCAACAGACGCTACTCAATGAATGAGAAACACCAGCGCCTCCGCATCCATTATTTTGTAAAGTCTCCAAGATTGCCACTGTTTGGGCTGCATGTTCGTTCTATTCTAGGGTGTTTCCCGAAATCCGGTTTTCTCAACATGAGATTACTCGGAGTGTTGGATTTGATGGGAGCAATGTGTTATGAGAGTTTGAATGAAATCAAAGTTCTAATCAACTTGAGACACTTGGCCATTGGATATGGTTTTCCCTCACAGCAGCCACAGCCATTGGAGCTTGCTCTCCTAACCACCCTTGTCAACTTGGAATTTCTCATCATCAAGTCTCAGTTTTATTTGTTATGCACACCCTCTGAACTCGTGAAGATGATGAAGTTGAGGCATGTTCAAGTCTACACCAGTGTGCAGTTTGGTGAAGAATCATGCAACATCTCCCAAGAGACTCATAATAATAACCTAGATTTTCTGTCAATGGTGACAATTAGTAATGCCAAGGATGAACAGATGCTGAGATGTTCGCCTCATCTTCGTAGACTCAAATGCAAATGCCAACCGTTTCTCCTGGGAGGGAACTGGGAACGAGGATATCCCGATTTCAACTTCTTCACTGAGCTTGAATCGCTGCACATGGAAGCTGACCCGAATCGCAGGGTGCTGGAGATTAGGCTTCCCTCCAATATAACAGAGCTGACTCTGTATGGACTGTGCATGCCTTGGGAGAAAATGTACATAATTGGGAGACTGAGAAAGCTTCAAGATCTCAAATTAATAAGTTCATTTGTGGGAGAAACATGGGTGACAGAAGATGATGAGTTCGAGCAGCTCCGATTCTTGACTCTCAAGACAGTTTATGATCTCAAGGAGTGGAAAGTTGAGACTTGGAATCATTTCCCAATGCTGCAAGGGTTGATCTTGGAAGATTGCCATTATCTGCAGGAGATTCCACTTGAGATTGGCGAAATACCAACGCTGCAATCGATTCAGATAAAAGGGATTTGCAGCATGACACTCAGAGAGTCTGCTCAAAAGATTGAACAAGAACAAAATGATGCAGGAAACGAGCTGCTTAAGTTCGAGTATCCCAAAATCAGTAGTACCATCGATACATATCAAACTGCCGGCAGCCTCTTCACCCTGTATCCGCTCGATTGGTGAATGGTAAATTATATCAGGAGAATTGTCTATTCAAGACGTGAAAGACGGGTAATTAATTTATCACTTCAGGACTCGAAAGATGATAATTGTCAATCTAGCTAGGACCTCAAAAGTCATGGAGTTGGACTTCCGTGCAATAGGCCTCACGTGCGCCTATTTGCAGCCACGCGCCCGTTTTTTTTTTTGCAGTTTTTTTTTTTTCATTTTTTCTGGCAGTTTTTTACGTTTTTTTTGTCTTTTTTTTTTCAATTTTCTTTGTTCCCAAAAAATATATACCCTAAAATAATATTAGTGAACTCTAAAATTGAAATAAATTGATTTAATTTGTTTGAAATGAGTATGAAATAGAATTAATAAATTCTAAAAAACACAAAATAAACCCCTAAAAATACCCAAAAAAAACCCTAAAAACACAAAATGAACCCCTAAACACACCTCCAAAAAACCCTAAAAAACACAAAATAAACCCTGAAAACCCCCCCCCCCAAAAAAAAACTCTAAAAACACCAAATATACCCTAAAAAAACTTGGTCAAATGGCGGGTTTGATCGCGTTGACGGGGTCAAAGCGCGGATTGACCCGACCCGTCTTAAATAGTCTCATTTAAGGTCTTATGCATGAAATTTTTTGCCAAAGTCATATATTTCGATTTCTTTTACGTGTCAACCCGAGGAAGAAGTTGAAAGCTGAAGAAGATCTTCCGCGATCAATCTAGTTTTCAGAAGAATTACTTTTGTAGGTTGTATTAAATTACCGTGAACTCAATTATTTTCTTTCTAGATCGGAAGGAGAGAGAGAGGTAAAAGTTTCAGCTTCGAATCTTTATAAATTGTGTGTGTAAAAGTGTCAAGAGCCTATTTTATCCGCAATTTTTTTTTATCAATTTGAAAATAGCTTATTCAATCCCATTCTAAACCCTCTTAGACTCGTAGAGGTGGAATCATGAGTTTTAATTATTATTATTTTTCTATTTCAATTTGGTCACAACCATCTATTCCATTTTTGCTAATCAATTTCTAAATTAATTTTGCAAACAGAAAATTCGAAAAAGAAATAACCACAAACGGCCGTTTATCCCTCCAACATGTAGAGGGGGTTAATTGCACTATTTATTTGAATTTTGGGGTGTATTTGCATCAAAATAAAAGTTTCTTACCGCTGAAAGTAAACATTAGAGTGATTTTTGCAGATTTTCACTTTATAATTACCTTCCCCTCAAAATTCATCGGCAAGAGCAAAGGGCATTGAGGTCAAATCACAGCCAAAAAAGCGGGAAAATCCCAAATTCGAGTGTTTTTATACTGATAAGTCGCAGCCACCGGCAATTAGAACAACTGAACATTTTCCGATGGCAGCAGGCGGCGGCGGGCGGCCAATAAGGGCACTGAACGTGGCGGAGAAGCCTTCGGTGGCTAAACAGGTGGCCGGTATACTCTCGAAGAATCCGTCGAGCGGCGGGCTGAGAGTGAGGGATGGCCGGTCCAGATACAACAGGATATTCGAATTCAACTGCGTGATTAATAACCAGCTATTTCAAATGTCATTCACCTCCGTCACAGGCCATCTAATGGAGATCGAATTCGACGAGCGGTATCGGAAATGGCACTCCTGTGACCCCGCCGATCTCTACCATGCTCCAATTAGGAAGTATGTACCTCAGGTAACTTGCTGAATTTTTCGTTAATTCATGTTCATTGAACTTCTTCTTTTTTTTGTTTTCTCTCTCTTTTAAGACCTATACTTTAATACTGTAGTGAATTAGCAGCAGCCAGCTATAGTTGCATATTCAGATTTAGGTACCATTTCCCCATTTTGTTTGAAGTGAGACAAGTAGGAAGTGAAATTTATACATATATAAATATGGGAGAAGTTCCCGCTTTTTTTTTTTTTTTTTTGGATTAAGGGCTGCTCTGATTATTTTCAAGGATACGGGTGGTTTTGAACGGAGATTGAATGGAATAGGTGTGGTGGAGTAGAGGTATAAGTTTACTTCTCCATAATTGTCTAAATTGGGAATTCAAAATTAGACCTTGAGTTCTGAGGTGGACTTGGGTGTAGAATTCTATTGTTGCATGGTTCATAACCTCTGAAATTTTTAGGGCGTCTATATTGTAAATGTTGAGATTAATTTTTAATAGTCTGGCAGAGAAGAATAAATTATGCTGAGTATGGGCTATGATATCTCGATCCGTGAAATTATATATTAATTCCTCAATTTATTTCTTTACAAATAATGCTGGGGATCAAGGTTTTAAATGTAATGGGCTATAGGTAATGAAGTTGAATGCATGTTGAAATATTCTTTCCTTTTGTCTGTACTGATGTGAATTGTTTGAAATATTTTTGGGGATTATAACAAACAATTTTCCTCAATTTTATTTCAAAAAGTTGATTTTGGAGGAAAAAGAAATGATACTGTAGATTTGTTCATATAAAAGAATGTCTATGATGTTTATGTTTTTGGTAAATCCATTACAATTATTAGTTCCGGGGAAGGGTTTGTGAATATGGCTAAACTTGGTGCAATGAGTTTTTTAGTTTTACTTTGATGATGATGGAACTGAAAATGCTGACTGTCTTTTGGTCGAAATAGGATAAACTGGACATCCAGAAAACACTGGAGGAAGAAGCTAGAAAGTGTCAGTGGCTTATCTTGTGGCTTGATTGTGACAGAGAAGGAGAAAATATAGCATTTGAGGTGGTTGAAACTTGCAAACGGGCAAATCGAAATCTCAACATCTGGAGAGCTCGTTTTTCTGCCTTGACTGACAGGTTCTGATCGCTTGATATATTCTACAGTAGTTTATTCTGTTTGCCATTTCTATAAATATTTGCTTATGCAAAGTGAAAAAAATGGGATGCTCAGGGACATATATGATGCAGTTACGAGGCTTGTTCCGCCTAATCAGTTGCAAGCAGATGCTGTTGATCTTCGACAAGTGAGTCACTGAAAGTCCATTTGTTTGTGTTTGATTATTAACTGATATTCATGAAAGCTTTCTTCAACCTTAAACTTGAAGTTCTTTAATTCTGTAGTGCTCAATTATCCTGGTATTTTTATCCTCACATCTCTAATTTATTACCTGTGAATGGAGTCGGCTGGAAAAGTTCAAAGAACTTCAAAGCACCTTCTATTGGAATGCCATGGTGCTCCTCACAGTAGTTGGTGCCTCACAAGTCCGAACTCAAAGAAATTCATGAAACTGATAATGTCATGCAGGAAATAGATCTGCGAATAGGAGCTTCTTTCACCCGGTTTCAGACTATGCTATTGAGAGATGCATTCATTATTGATTCCACTACCGAAGAGACCAATGTTATTTTAAGTTACGGTCCTTGCCAGGTGAGCCACACCCTTGTTCCTCTGGCTAGCAAGCGAAGAAAAATGAGAAGTTCCTTTTTATCAGTTGATTATCACTAAATTTTCCCACTACATCTTTCAGCTCCTTTTACCTACATGAAGGTTTGCTGTTAACAATGTTTATGCTTTGTGGTTTGTGTTGCTATGTTGTCTGCAGTTCCCTACCCTTGGTTTTGTTGTGGAAAGGTTCTGGGAAATCCAATCGCATGAACCGGAAGAGTTCTGGACTATTAACTGTACTCATAATTCAGAAGAAGGCACTGCTACATTCCATTGGATGTAATTTTCATTCAATTTGCAATCATGTTGAAATCCAGTTATTCAATAAGAAGTCTAATGGTTCTGTCACTTGACAGGCGAGGTCATTTGTTTGATTACGCTTGTGCGACAATGATTTACGAAATGTGCGTCCAGGAACCCCTTGCAACTGTGAGTCTCTTTGAAGACCTGCTACTTCCTAAGAATAAATTTGTTGGTGTCGATCGATTTGTTTACTAATGATTTTTGACCGTCAGGTAACAAATGTTAGACACCAGGAGAAGCCTAAGTATCCTCCTTATCCTTTGAGTACAATAGAGCTTGAAAAGCGTGCTTCACGTTACTTCAGAATGAGTTCAGAACAGACCATGAAAGTGAGTTCCTGCTTGACGAGAATTTGCTGCATTATTCTCATTTTAACCCTTTTATTAATTTCACTAAGTTGTCCTCCTAAGTCTTGAATTTCATGTATAAATGCTTTTTATCTATCATAATTTGAAATTCTACTGACAAAGAGGCCTTTTCAATGTGCAAATTTTGGGAAGCTTTCACAGGAGACTCAAAATTTAAGAAAAAGATAAAATAATTTTAGCACAAGTTTGATGGGTTCTGGCCTTAGTCAACCGGTGGACAATCAGAAATTCAATTGAATTGGACAGATTTCCTTCTTATCTTATATACTATAGTTCTGAATATCTATTTTGCTGGCTGGACATATTTCCAATCTTTCGAATGTTCTCACCAAAGCACTATTTTTGGGATTCCCTTAGGTTATAGACAGTTTCTTTTGATATCGTAGGATGCATAAACATTTCAGGGGTATGTAAGAAAGTATTCCAACAAGTTCCATGTCCTTAAATATGTTCTGTTTTTTATGTGTAATTTGTGGAGGTCACACCAGGATCTACATGGTAAATTTGTTGTAAATGATGGAAATTACTGTAAGGTTCTTGAGAATTATTTATCAAGGTCATGTAACAGCCTAACAGGCTTTAGTTCATAATTTTCTTTCAAATTATTCAATTGTCTTACATTTTCTTTTTCATGTTATAGAAAACACAGGCTCAGTTTTGCACATCTGTTTTTGTGAATAGGTCGCTGAAGATCTCTATCAAGCTGGTTTCATCAGTTATCCTCGTACAGAGACTGATAGCTTTTCAACGACAACAGATTTACATGTGCGTAATGGTTTTACCTGTGATTTTGAGTAATTTATTCAGTGAGCAGTTCAACTATATTAATGCAAATAAGCAGAGTCATAGCCTGAAAAATCTGGATGCTGTTTTCTTAAATGATTAAAGTACTATCAGAATAAGTAGAATGGCTCACTTTATATTATATATACCTAGTGGAATAGACAAAAATATTTAGTAAAAATGTCTTGTAGCATGTGATAATGAAACTTTAACATTTTCCTGGAACATATAATATATGCCCATGGCATGCTATACCAAGAATTTAGCAAGACAAAAAAAAGCCAATATTCTACATAAATTGTCTCATAATGACCATGCCCAGTTAAAATCCTCAGCATGTTTCCTTTTTATATTCTTATTTGTTTGTTCTCTGGATTTCTCCACCCTCTTGTCTGGTGCAGACTATAGTGCAAGAACAGCAAGGACACCCAATATGGGGCACTTATGCTCAGCGGTTACTGGATCCTGAAGCAGGTCTTTGGAGAAATCCTAGTAATGGTGGACATGATGACAAAGCCCATCCACCCATTCACCCAACAAAATTTTCTGCTGGAGAGTCTGGATGGAGTCAGGATCACCATGTTCGTACCACTTTTCGACAAAAGTTTTTATTTTGGTAGAATTATGCAGATAATCATTTATCATTTTATCTTTGATGATTTTGGAGATTGGATGCATTTGTGAATTTTCAATGAAAACGTAACAGAAGGTTTATGAATTGGTCGTCCGGCATTTCCTGGCTTGTGTTTCTCAACCAGCCATCGGCGCTGAAACTACAGTTGAAATTGACATTGCGGGTGAACAATTCTCTGCATCTGGAAGAGTGATAATTGCTGTGAGTTTCCTAATTTTTAAGTTCTTCTGTAATGTGATTGTGCTGGTTTCATTAAACATTGATTTTTTTGGCATACCTTTACCTGATTAGTTTAGCACAACTGAATTCCAATGTCTGTTACCATGTTTGAATGGCCATAATAAGTATTTAAGTTTTTTTAATGGTGAGGGTAGAGAAATTTAGGCAGATGCACTATCTCCAATCTTGTCATTATCCTTGATGCTATTAAGCTAATTATCAGTTCACAATATAGTCAATTACTATTAATGAGTTTTGTTTTCCTTAATGGACCTTTAGTAAGAGGAAGTAGATGAGGTTCTCAAAATTATTTTAAATATGTCATGTCTTTCCTTTTAAGTGTGAGATGCTGAGATTATCCTCTTGGGTTTAGATGAGATAAAAGTCTTAATGCTTTTGATCTTCATAGACACTAGTTATCTGCCAGACACCAGCAACTGAATAATAAAGATGAACGCAAAAATGCACATCAGGATTCATATAATGACTACTGCTCCATTTAACTCCATCTGGGAAGGAGAAGAAGAAAGAATATTTGAAACCGCTCTTTCATCAAGTTTCTTGGGTTTCTAGCTTTAAATCTCTCTATCCTTAATGGGTTCCTAGCTTTGCCTCTAGTCTCTCCTGTTGATATCATCGCCTTTTGGACTATGGACTACTTTATTTCAACCAACTTTGGTGGTGTACGCTTTGAGGGTCTTAAGGTAAACAAGGTATTTGAAGGCTAATATTTTGTATGAACTGTCCATCTTTGAAGGGTGTCTAGAGGAGAATTGAAAAGGTATGGATCATGCTCAAGAAGAAATTAAGTGCACATGTTTTCTAATTTTTTAAATATTTTTTTTAAAAAAGCAACCCTATTTTCACCCTACTTAATTCTCAAAACTATTTCTAGAGCCTAAACCACATTGTTGAGAAGTCCACACTTGTTTCAATTTGAAAAATAAGTGAACTATTTATATTTTGAAAATGAGTTCTCTTAGCTATTAAGACATCAAATATTAATCTGAACTTGATTTTTAGCAGTCTCTGAGGAGACTTTTCAGAAAGTTCAGAAAATATGTTTGAGAAAACGTTTATCTAGATATATTCCAATAGATAATAGGTACTTGATATTATTTTTACCGTCAAAGGATGTACTTAACATGGAAAGGTTAGGTAATTAACTGTTTTTGAAAAGATATAAACAAATGACACTCCAAAGGGGAAATAGGTGGTCTACGAATTGATTAGTATTAATATTTTGCAACATGGCTCTTTACACACTACATTATTGCCACTTCCCCCTCATTTGGTGCTGATAATGCCTGATTAATTGTTATTTTTATTTTCTTTTGGTTGTTGCTAAATGTACTTTGTGGTGATGTATATTTCCAGAAAAATTACTTGGATGTATATCGATTTGAATCATGGGGAGGCTCTGTGATCCCAGTATACAACTATGGGCAACAGGTATTTTGGGCCTATCACAAGTCATTGGTTATCTAGGCATTACTTCATTCTATTTGTTAACTATTAATCTTGACCTTCGAGTCACTATTTTGTTCATGGTATATCCTGAAGTACTTTTCTAGGGGAATTATATACAAAGTGATCGAATATGTTCTTCCGTTATATTGGTGGATTTCATCCTTTGTTAATGTCATTCTGGTTTATACTTTATATTTACTAATGTTGTGGATTTGATGCATTTTTTATGACTTGGTGATGGAGTGGGGTGGGGCGGGGGCAGGGAGACATTCCTCACCATAATGGGGAACTCCCCTGCAAAGTGGATGAAGGATTAATCCCAGTCCTCAGCCCAGTGAAGTTCCTCATCTCTGCTAAGATTTTCTTAAACACTTAATTATTTAAATATGCATAAATATATTTATATATTGAATGATAAGTGAATGCATTTATAAGTGGTTGCTAACTCTTTTTCATCACTTCACTATATGATTTAGAAAATAGAAGATATTTTGGAAAGTAAAAAAGAATAGTAAATAATTTACATGGAAGGGATTCAAACTTCATACCAAGACCAATATGTGTGTGTTAACTGGGTTTCCATGGGGCTGTGGTGGGGAGTATAGTCCCCACCATCATCCCATTCCTACCATTGTAGGAGGATTTCTACCATCTCCCCCATGGGAGATAAATTGGGGAATCCCTATTCTGTTTGATGCATCTTGCAGAGACCGATAATTTCCTGTCTTATTGCTACAAGAATCGTGAAGAAAGTTAAGCCAAACAAATATTATATTTATGGGCTTTAGAGATTTATGGGGTATGATTTTACTGTCCAGTGTCCATGCCTATGAAGTGGCTTCTAAGTTGGCAAATTGGTTTTGTGGTTGAGTTGATTGGTTATTTTTATCTCAACAATCCTTTTAGTATGTAACTATGGATCTGAAGGAGGAGTAAATACTAAGCATTCTCCATTTAAACTAAGCATGAATTGTTATCATTCAATCATCCATGACTAATCACTTTCCAGAGTTGGTGTTTTGATTTACTTATTTGTATGTTGTAGATCTGCCAAACTCAATAAAACAGGCTGGATGTTTTTCTTCAATAAATATCATAAACAGAAATGTAAATTACTTAACACGAGAACCATTTTTAGATTCAGGAATATAGTTTTCTGAAGTCAAATTTAGATACATTAGAGTAAATCATCATAAGATTCTATGTCTTGATTGAAGCATGCAATATATAGGTGTGTTGGACTTATTAATGCTAAAATAACTTGAATGAGTGAAATACAATATGATAATATCTTACATCCGTGCCACCAGTAAAGTGGAAACATCAAAATGATAAATGTCATGGACACACCCATACTGATGTTTGATGAAGTTCATAACACTTGTAATATAAGGTTCTGGATTTCTGGTTACCTGTTATAATTGATGATTTGTACGTAATGCTGGATTAAATATTGCAGTTTACGCCCACTGCATTGACTCTTGATTCTGGAGTTACCAGACCTCCTCCTCTTCTAAGTGAGGCTGATTTACTAAGTTGTATGGACAAGGTAAGAAATATGTAAGCTGTGGAGGAAGATGCATCTTTTATCCATTTGTCATAATTTTTGGAAGACACGTGGAAATCTATTACAAATGCTATTGGTTATTAACATAGAGTTTGTTTAATTTTGACAGGCACAGATTGGAACAGATGCGACTATGCATGATCACATAAAAAAGCTTCTTGATCGATTTTATGCCACTAAAGACTCTAGCATGCGTTTCTCTCCTACAAAACTTGTAATCTCCTATTTTCAGAGATTTTTTGTTTTATCTTGACAATTGCATTGTCCCTTTCATATCTCAAAGAAGAGTTGCTTTTGTTCAATATGTTAATTTAGAACTATGTATTTGTTGTCAAATGTATGCTCTAGGCAGAATGGTTGATAAGTTTGCTTTGTGGAACTATGTTCTAAGGTAAAATTGCCAAATGGCATTGGACTTTGTCTTGTAAAAGCTAATCCACATGTAGGCCCAACCCAAAAGAAAAACAATAAGGGTATAAACTTAGGAACCAAATGAAGTTTCTGTAACTGGTTTGAATTTTGTGAGTTATCATCAGAATGATATAGATGGGGAACTAAAGGTATGAAAATTAGAATGGAAAGGCGATTCAGGAGAAGTTGAGGTGAAGAATATATAATTTTCCAAATGTGGTAGAGTGTCAACTATCAAGTATCAACTAATGGGTTAGACAGATTCCATGCCAGCAAGATTATTCCTTGTGACAGAACAGTTTGGGGGAAGGAGGGATTGCATTAGTCTATAAATGGGTGCCATTGATTTTTCTGGTTATGTGGTTTTGCTCACATGTGCAGTTAATTAACTACGGAGATTTATGTGCATCTGATGATACTTTCTAGTCTTATTTCAAAACACTGTATTCTCACAGACGACTCATTCTTAGCATGTAGTTTGCTAGCTTCTTGATGTCAAAACTGTTTCTCTATTGTATAAAAATCTGCTCAAGACTGTGCTTCCCGAAAATCGTGTTTAGATGGTCACTTAGCAGCAGCCTCTTTAACCTTCTCTTGCTCTGGTATAGGTATTGGGTATTGTGGTTGAGATATGATTCTTTGTTTAATCAAGCATTTAAAATGTGTTAGTGCACAAGATAGAGCCAAATGACTAATAGATTTTTAGCTTGCTTGAAGAGTTTCTTTCTATATTTTAGTCTCTTATCCAGAATACGTACAAGTATTCAAATTTTAGAGGTTTCATGGCAATGTGGCATCATGGTTTTGGTTAAAAAATTAAGATCGATTTCGATTCTTATTGAAGCCTACGTATATAAATACAGGTATCCATTTACCTGTCTCACTTTAACAATTTGTTAGTCTAAACCAGGAAGATTACTTGTACACTTTAATCACATGTCACATACTTCTAATGTGAGCTTTACTAATTGCAGGGCGAGGCACTTGTCATGGGATATGATGATATGGGGTGAGTTAATTGTGCTATTATCAGTAACTGAAAGCGTGGCACTTTTGCATGCATTGTGCAATCCATTCCTATTGAGTACTGCAACATGCAAAATGAATTTATAAAATGGAGCAATATGATCCCATACTGATTAAACATTTATCTGGAAATTAAAGATCCCATTTCTCTTTTGTGCTACTATTTAACTGAATCTATGTTGCCCAACCAATTTCATGAGCACATTGCTTTTTTCCCTTTCCTTTATTTTTATTTTCCCTCCAACGGCTTTCTAGCGGTCTCTCTCTCTCTCTCTTCTTTCTGAATGGGGGTGGGGGGAGTTAAGCCATGATTGATATTATTCAGATACAAGATAATCTGGTAAAAGGATGAGATTTCAGTTTCTTTGAACATTATAATAATTAATAACCTCAGACTATATAAACTGTTGTTTGCCATCAAGATGGTTTCTAATCATTGCAAAGTGCCAATTAAAATCCAATGTTGGAAAATGAGAAGTAATAGTGTATCATGATATACAGTGACCTGTTTTTGTCTAACCTTGGAGGCTTTATCAGCAAAGGGGCAAAATGTCATGGGGGTTTATTGTTCCAGCCTGTTGTTGGCCCCTCTGGCTTGAAGGGAATAGAAGGATCATTGAGGATAGTGAGGAATATTTAGAAGAGATGTGACATAATGTTAAGTTTAGAGTTGCTTGGTGGTTTCAAATCATACAGAGTGTAAAGATTTTATTGTGTCAGAAGTAGCTTAACACTGGAAATGTATGTTGTAAATGTTCTTAACTTTAACTGGATGACTTTCCCTTCTGTACCATTTCTTTTGATTTACTAAAATTACATTTTTCTTATAAAAAAAGAAACATGCACCATGTTATAAAAAAACAGACTGTTTTATTAAAAACAAAAAAAAAAATTATTAATGATTGTTACAGTCATGAATTGTGGAAACCACGTCTCCGTGCTGAGATGGAGAGTGATATGAAAGCAGTTAGCGAAGGTAGAAAGAGAAAAGATGAAGTTTTGGAATCTTGCCTACAGAGGATGAAAGCCTGCTTTCTGGATGTAAGTCATTATGTGCTAATATGATCTTTCTTATCTTGTTTTTCTTCAATGAAGATACTTTCTCCAATATCTACTTTCACAGCCAATGTCTTCTTCTCAATTGTTTTGTTGTGTGGCTAAGATGAGTTTACACCTTAAATAAGCACTAGTTTTCACACAGTAGTAAGAATGCACATTCGTAAAATGCTGGAAGGTTCTAGTGAATGTGAACTTGTATGAACTTGTGATGAAGCATTCAGCCACACCTGTGGAAGCATTAGCATATACATGCATCAGGATCTAAAATATTTTTCGTTCGGCATGTCAAAGCCCATTCCTTGACTGTGTGTATGTCAAGAACCAGGTTCTATGTTTATTTAATTATGTGAAATTGATATTCATGTCTTTTGGTATACCTTCTTTCACCCTTGTGTACCAACTACTCTTTATTTTTCAGTTCTCTCCATTCCTTATATTTATAAGCTTTACTTACAGGCTAGATTAAACAAAGGAAAGCTGTTTGACGCCATGGGTGTTTTTTTTGAGAGGTAAATATGGTACTTCCTCTTGTAACCAAGAATGCCTTCCTTAAATGACAAGTACAATCTCTATATGCAGATCAAATAGATCTAATGGCAGTGAGCAGCATACAATTGGGGATATTGTTCGGAAATGTGGTCTTTGTCAGGAATCAGATATGGTCCTCAGGAAAAAGCCGGTATTTGGTGATACACCTTTTTAGGATAATGCTGTTATAACATGTTTCATGGGAGTTATCTACATTGCTTCTAAGGACATGAAACCTTCATTGTCTTATAGGCAGTATTTTATGCTGAAATAGGTTGATAGAGTCCGTATCCTTGCTATTCCACATTTGATGATTCCTTTTCTGCTTTACAGGATGGAAATTTCATGGTTGGGTGCTTAGGTTATCCTCAAGTATGTCTCTCTTCATAACTTTACAAGAAGATATCAGTCTTCTTGACCTTTTACAAAAGTACTTCATTCAAAAATCTTGTGATAACTTGAATAGCTAAAGACTATGCCCTAGCTGACTTGTATGAAAATGAGTAGCATTATGGTTTGCGCCATGGATTGCATACAAACCTGTTTTGCATCCCGAAGTTAGTCAAATCTGGTTACTATATCATGACTTAAAAGCACTACATGTTAATCAAAATGAAATTTGGTATGGACTATAGAATGGAGTACCATGTTGAAATGAAAGATCAATAGATATAAAACCATAATATGCTACACATATTGTAAAAGGACATTTAATTGTGACTGAGGGATGAATCTTGTGCATTTCTATCTAAGAGTTGGCTACAGTTTGGATCTTTTTCCACCATCCTCTAGTCCTTCACTACTCCTGCATCTATTTTTAACGCCGTTGGGATTTAATTTATGTACAATTATTAAGAAACAATTGTTTGTACTATCAGAGCCATAAAGTATTGCTCTTAAAACTGCTCTAAAATGAAAATAGCCAAGAAAATATAATAAAAAAAATTGATATTTGTTTTCACTACTCTTATCTCAGATGTTGCAAGTAATTTTATAATGTAATCATAAACACAATAATTAAGACTAATCACTAACCTGCTGTTTTTGTGTGTCGTGTCAAGAATCGCCAGCTCTATTTCTTATTAGTAAATTTTACCATTAAAAAAATCAAACATTTACAATTATATACCATTAGAAATTAGCTCAACGCCAACATGTAATCATCTCTATGCTAACTCTAATTTTACTTGAATTTTCCAGTGTAGAAATGTTGTTTGGCTACCAGGGTCTGTGTCAGAAGCTGTAGTTACCACAAACATTTGCAGTACTTGCACTCCAGGTTTCTGATATTGGATTCTTTGGGTTTTTAACTTTAAATGTGTGACTTAAGATTTCTTCTCTATGAATCTCTATCTGTTGTATAATCTTTTATTTGACAATATTTGATATATTAGCTGGCATGCAAACATTTTGTGCAGGGCCAGTATACATGATTCAGTTTAAATTTCGTCGGCTGGAGATACCTCCCAACTACAACGTTGATCATTTGGGTATGACTTGGCCTTTAATAAATTCTGGGCCACCCTGTTGGTGCTTCTCGTTTTCTTTTGCAATCTCATTAAATTCCTCAGAATGAGTTTAGATAGAAGAACTTGAAATGCTTTTGTAGTTACGTAATAATACTTGATCTTTTTGTCTCTGAATGTAGAGTTCTAGAGTTCTCTAAGTAAGCTAAACTGAACAGTTATGATTTGTCAGGCTGCATTGGTGGTTGCGACAATACTTTAAGGCAGCTAGTGGAAATATGCGGAACTGGGTCCCGCACCAACTCCAATGTCCGCACCAACTCCAATGCCCCTGGTATGTCAAAGATGCATATTATGAGACTACCCAGGATTTTTTCTTAAATCCGTACATGCCATACACATGTAAACTGGACAACTATATTATGGGGACACTGACTTAAAACACTATGCCACTAACATTATCATGTAGTATGATTATGACATAATTACATAATAACAATCATATTCCAAATGTTGAAACTTGTAACTAGGGGTGTTATCGAGCAGAGCCTGGCATCGTCAAGCTCAAGCTTGACCCATTTATGATGAAGTCAAGCTCAAGTTCAACTTTATTTGAACCTAATGAGCTTTCTAAATATATATTTAAATTTAAATATTCATCTTTTTTTTCAAATAGTAAATTGTTTTATTCTCAAAATGTACAATATATTTACTAAAATACTTTTTTTTTCTTATGACAAATAAGAATAATTATCTAATATACTTATCACTACTTAAAGTAAAAATATAGGTTAAATATTAAATTCATAATTTTATATTTTCGAGCTACTCACTAAAATATGAATGGGGCTTGCACACGAGCTAAAAAGTGGGGTAGTGTTAAAATGAAGTTTGACTCATTTATGTAGCCTTATTAAACAAGCTCCAATGACCTTTTGTTGAACTGAGTTGCAAGTTGTAACCGTTCAACAAATGAGTTAATGTTAATGGTATGACACAAGAAAACATATGCTCCTTATGCTACAGATTGTTTGCCCTGGTATCAAGTGTTTTAAACTAGTAAATAGAAAAAGTGAGATTTTATATACTTCATGGTTTTCCCTTGAATGCAAAGATTGAAGTATAATGGTACCAACTTACTACTTGAGATTTCATTTACTATGGTTTCCAGGAAGAGGACAAAGACAAACACCATCATCCAGCACTAGCTCTGCCCAACAAAGTGATTCTAGAAATCAGGCATCTTGGCAAACAAGGCACTCTTCTGGCTCAAATCCAACAAATCCAACTCATAGTTCACGTGGTCGTAATTCACAATCGCATGAAGCTGGTGCAGAAGATGGTTTGATGTTTTCTGTCTTTTTTTCTAAACTAAATATGTTCCTTCCTAATCTTATGGGTCTTATAGCTGCCTACACTTGATTCTAATGTTTATAATCTTGTTTCCTCATCCTTGACAGTTTGCGCATGGCTTCCATTACATTACATGTTGATATCAGTTACTATCATCTATCTAAATTGTTCAATTTGTCAACATATACATCGCTCTCACCTTTTTGGTTGATAAAATCTTTAGTTTCTCTACATGTTGGTATCAACACTGAATATCCCTTTCTGGCAGGAGTTTTAATTACATCAGGGGCCTATGTTAAGCTCGGAATTCTATCCATATTATGGATCTGTTGTGATTTATATGATCTTTACACCAGAGCAAAATTGGAATTTCTAACCTTTATTTCCTTTTTTTTTTCCCTTTTTCATTTGATGGTACAGGAGAACCTACAACTCCATGCACCTCTTGCGGTGCACCTTGCAATTTACGAACAGCTAATACTGCAGCTAATAGAGGGAGGAAGTTCTATTCATGTCAAGCTCAGGGGTGCAACTTTTTTGTGTACGTGAAATATGTGGTTTATCCATGCACTTTTCTTACATGATAGATTGTTAGCAATAAAAACTGTTCTCTCCTTCCAAACATTTTGGTGGGGTTTTGTTAGGAGTTACTTCACACGTACAACCTACATATTCTGGGATGGCATTCTACTATTTGCTCCTGTACTTTTATGTTTTCATAATCATAACTTTTGGTTTAAAATCATCCTCGGGCTGATATTACCACATAGGAGAAATGCTAGTATCCAACGACTTGTAGTTGATTTTACAGAGAGCCTATAGACAATTTGGGTGCTTCACTTTGTTAAATATTTAACTCTAAAGAATTTGTAACTTTTTCCTGATCTGGTACCTTAGAGATCAAAATGGCATCTTTTAGTTTTAAACTTTGTATATAACAGAAGCAATAATTCTGTTCGTGGGAGCAAACAAGATGAAGGTTTAAATGTCAACATATGTCTTCAATGCAGTTGGGAAGATAGTGCCAATGGTGGAGAAACAGTAGCACCAGGAAGCAATAGCAGATCAGCATCAAATCGCGGCAGGAGAGGCGGTCGTGGTAGGGGCAACCGGAGTGGAGGAAGGGAAAACGACGTATCATTCATGTCCGCTACTGGTGAGCCGATATCAGGGAGGTGTTTCGTTTGTGGAGATCCAGGTCACTTCGCAAATGCTTGCCCGAATCGTGGTAGGTAGGCCTTCAAAGTCCTTGTTTTGTATCAGTTGCAGCAGTTCATGCACCCAACTTTTGCATTAATGAATACTTGTTAATACAAAATGAGGTCTATTCCCTATCTTATATCTATCAGGTTTTAACTATCTGTTGCTTTGTGTTTTATTTTATTTGCTGATGTTTTTATATCAACTCATGTTTTAGTTCTGTTACTTTTGTGGAATCTACCAAAACACGCAATGCTAATTACTTGAGCATATTATCAATAGTTATGTTAATAGTTTATGCTATTGAATCAGTGGTTGGTTGATCCATCTATGTCAAGTGTCCTGAAACATATCGTTTGTCTCGAGAAATACTACCCTCCCAATATTGCGGGACATGTGGCACTGAAAGTAGTCGCAATCACCTAATTTATACAAGAATCCGGCACCGGGTTTTTCCTTGCGTGTAGTACCCCTACAAGTTACAAGGATGGTAGACTTTCTTGTCTCTCTATATATTGCTCAGCCAGATTCTTGCCTTTTTGAGTTGAAACTTATGTGATTCTATGAAAGGCTTAAAAACCCTCTTTCGAATGTGTGATTGGGTCTCCTTTTATGAAGAGGTATATTTTATGTCCTTTGGGGGAGACACCCTTCACAACCCAGATCTGCTCGTTCCTCATCTTCGATCTTCATTCTCTAACCTACCCCATCACACCCCACTCTAATCTACCTCATTTTTATGAATTTTTTTTTTGGACATGGTGAAGTTCTCGTCATAATTTGACCATACCGATCCGGTGCAGTGAGATATCGACAATAACATTGAAAGAGGAAAGATATGAAATAAGCTCTACATTGAAAGATTCTCAAGATTGTTAATTGTACACTTTGATACTTATATTTTCGAGTTTTTTTTTTTAAAAAATATAGCCACTTTTTCAAAAAAATTGCTTGCTCAACTGAGGCTAACGACTTCAGTTGATTTTCCCAGGTACCAACTCAAAGCTCAACTTATATGCTCAGTTGTCAAATGTATAAGATAACACAAATATGAGCACACACATATAACTGAAAGATTAAGTAGTTAAATGAAGAATCAGTAGCTTTCTGCTCAAAAGTTCTTCACATTTGTTCATAAATGAAACTAACAATCATGCATCACAAAATGAAACACTAAAACAAAAATAAAAAACATAACATGTAAAAAACCCGAGTAAACGGATGTCCTGTGGGACTAAAATCGAAATTTTCTCTCAAAAACCCCTCGTCTTCACATTTCGGAGCTGCATAAATAGATTATTGCTTCTCAAACCCTCTTCTTGAACCTTTTTGTTGAAACTCTCTAGTGTTTCTTCATCACCCCGAACGAAAACTTCGAGCTGAAGGTGCTCATTCCCCTGCTCCTCTTGTTCGACCAGTATTCTCATTGCTGAAATGGTTGAGGACATGCTACAAAATTCCAAATCAATCCATCGAAGTGTTGGTATTTCTCCGATACCTGAAGGGAACTCATCTAATTTCGATAAATATGAAAGATGAAGATATTTGAGGACTGGAAAATGAGACTTGTCTGCATTCCAATAAACCAAATCATCACAGTCATTAATATCCAAGGATTTCAAGCAAGGGAAACCTCCCTCAACAGGCGTCCACACTGATCCAATGACTGAACTCGAGTTCAATACGAGGTTTTCAAGACATGGCAGGGATCCAACCATCATCGTCATCTCTTCCCAATAAAGACTAGAACCATTTAGACAAAGCGACTTAAGTGAAGCTGGGAAAGTGAGGCTCAAAGCAAATTCACGCCACTTTGAATCATGATCGAATTCACATACTAGTGAACTCAGTTTACAGAAGAGGCCAAGATTGTGTAGGCAGTAATACGACCTTGCTTCATCACTGTAGTCCCTCCCGGTATCATCACAATGTGAGTATGATACCCGGAGTTTCTTAACATCGGGGATTCTTCTACAAACCTCTTCACTCAACCTGAAATTCTCTACTCTCGAGAGTGTGTGCAGGTTTCTCAGAACCAAGTCATGACGATTTGGAAGAGGGTCAAGAAGAACAACTGAGTCGACCTCAAGATACCTAAGTTGTAGCATCTCCCAAATCTCGTACGGTGCAATCATTGATGCATAGGCTCCTGTAATTATCAATGTTTGTAAACTCCAAAGAAGGGATATTGATGAGGGAATGTAACGAGGTCGATGACTCTTGTAATCAAGAACAACTTTAAGATACCGTAGGTTAACTTGCTGAAAATCAACCTCGTTTGCTAATGCTCTGTCGACTTTGTTCACTACTCTCAATAATTTCATGTCGAACGATAGCTGACCCCCTTCACATATCAGTGAACGGACAAGAGGAAGACGTGTTCTTCGAGCATCATCGTGAAGAACTTCTCCATTAATTACAACCCGACGCTCTCTATTTATGGCTCGTGGAGTATGATCAAGCACATGAAAAAACTCGTCTTTCTTGGCAATCTTTAAGCACAATTCTCTCACAAGATCATGGATTTTACACATTAAAATCTTCCCATCCAACCTCCATTTGTAAACTAAAACGAGATTTCTTTCAATGAGATCACGTAAATATGCCATCGCAACGTCTTCCAAGCTGTGGCATTCACACGACACTATAAATCCCTCAGCAATCCAAAGTTTAAGAATGTCCAAATTAGAAATCTCTTGATCTTCCGGAAATACTCCCATATATAAGAAACACGGTTTTAGATAAACAGGCAAGTAGCTATAACTCAAAGATAATAGATTCAAGCACCGCTCATTCTCTGCAGAATTCAAAATCGAGTTCATATGGTTTGCGACATTCTCCCAATATTCTACCGTCCTTGAGGACTTCCGAAGATAGCCACCAACCACAACAATTGCAAGGGGAAGTCCTTTGCATTTTTCAACAATCTTCTTTCCAAACTCCTCTAACTCGGGAGGGCAAACTTGTTCTGCAAATGCCTTTTGGCAAAATAGATCCCAACTATTGACCTCATTTAGAAAACTCATCCGTAGATACAAAGAGCTCAAATGATCAACTACATCCGAGTGCCTACTAGTCACAACAATTCGACTTCCATTGCCTACATCAGGAAAGAAAAACTTTATCTTATCCCAAGCTCGGACACTCCACATATCGTCTAGTATAACCAGATACCTTAGCCCCGATAAACTCTTATGTAACTCTTCTCCTAACTCGTCAACAGTTCCACCAGTGGATTTTCTTAGACAAGAAAGAAGTTCCGTGAGCATTTTCTCAACACTATATTGTTGAGATATTGTAGTCCAAAGACAAACATCAAAATACTGCACAATATATGAATGTTCAAAAGCATTTCTAGCGAGTGTAGTTTTACCGATTCCCCCCATGCCCACGATGGGGATGACTCTCCGGCTAGAGGGTACTCCGACGAGAAGATCCAACAGTTGAAGTAAGACATCATCAAATCCCACCATGTTGTTATTCTGGGAGGTGAGAGATGTTGATGAAGTAGCTGCTGCTTCTGCAGAAGATGTGGGAGGAAACTGATCAACTTCGAATCCACTCTGCGCTTCTACAACTTGGGAAGCTTTTCTGCACACAAATCCCATGTCTTCGATTACTTTCTGGAGATCGAGCAGGAAACGAGGTGATCTTGTTTTCCCACCAAGAGTGGATCCACCACGAATTTGATCAACTACGTGAGATTCGATTACGTCTTCAGCTGCATGAGCTGCACACGCTATTCGCCTCTCCAAAGCTACAGCTGCAGCTTCTTTGCGGCCCCAGTGACAATTATCATAGCTTTTCATGAAACCAATCAAGAAACTGACACTTTCGTAAAGGGATTCCATCTGTTTGTTTTCAAAAGAAAAAGAGTGGAGGGGATGATTCTGGATAAGTTCTAAGTTGTTGAAAAGAGAAACTAGAGCTGCGTAAGCTGCTGCCATGGGTGATGGATTATCTCTAATTTCTAACTTTTTTTGGAAAACTCAGAGATGAATGAGAATGGCAAGCAAGTATTTTTTTTAATTTTTTTTTCTGCCGAATGAAGATACAACTTGCTCAATTAAATTAGTCTATTTTTCTTTTCCTTCAATTAATTTCAATATACTATGTGGATGAGCGGATGACGAGACATATTATAAAAATTTTGGAGAAGAAAACGATCGAGAAGTTGACAATATGGTACGTTTCTTTAATTTCTAAGATGATTTCAATATAACTATACCAGTTTAAATTTTTTAAATATTTTATATTATTCCATGTTACTTTGTGCAGATTGTTTTGACATCCACAGGAGCGAGTCGGAAGCAGCTCATGGACAGCAAGACCTTGTCTGAAAATTAGATAATATAGCAATAAGATAATGCATGATCGTGAATATATATACATATATATTTGCAAATGGGCCAACTTTTTTTTTACACACTTAAAATTTTAAAAAATTTATTTTACCCACTCACTTTTAAACATGCGTTTTTTACTTACTTTGAACTAAAATGGCATTTCATCCTTATTTTTTTTAATATAGAATATTATGCAAAATATCTATTACAACTCAAACTTCAGTTTTCAAAATAACAATCAATCTATCATTCTCACTCAAAAATTCAAGTAGCATTCATTGAAGAAAAATATGACGTGAACTCTACATTGAAAGATTCTCAAAATTATTAAATGTAACTTCAAGATTTGAAACTTTAATTTGTAAATATAATATTTTCAACTCATTCCCATTTGAATATACTTTACAAAAAAAATGAGATTTTGTTCTTAACTACACTCAAGATTCGGTGCGTAGCAAAAGGCCCACGCAAGTACATTAGCAGAAGATATCGGCGAAACATCGGCACGATAATTTAGCATTGGATGCACGCACAATGCCAGTGCGTGCTTGCAAATGGCTTCGCGCGTAACAGTAAACAGTGGCAAAAGACAACTTCAAAATATCGGCACGAATATCGGCTGACAATTTGGCATCCGATGCATGCACAAAGCCTGTGCATGCGCCTTGTGCGCACACGCAAATGGCTCCGCACGCAACAACAAACATCGGTATAAGACATTATCAGAACATTAGCGCTAACAATTTGGCATCGAATGCGCGCACAAGGCATTCCCGCACGCGCAATAACAAACATCGTCAGAACATCGACTCGAACATCGGCAGACAATTTGACATCGAATGCATGCACAAGGTATGCGTACAAAAATCGGCATACATCGATGCACACACAATGACCGGCAATAAAACGTGCACTGGTAACTGCGCGCTAGGCTCGGCGTGCAGTTCTAGTGCACAAAGTTAAGAATTTCATTTTTCTAGATTTTTTGAAGGTTGTAGAAATATCTAATTCTTTTTAAGATTTTCATAAATAAACTATATTAGGCATGTTTATAAGTACCTCTAATGTCAAAGCATGTCTATTATGCCCAGAAACTTCTTTCATACTCGCCTTAATTTTTTCCTCAAATCAAACTTCAAAACCAAACGACAACTAACAATCTAACAATGTTAATAATCAGATTCGAGAGCAAATCGGGATGAACTTTGGATTTCTTCTCTTCAATTTGACAGGTTGGGACATAATTTTTTATTTCTTCTTTTGAATTTGCGGAAGTTGACGATACCTGGGTTGGTGAAAGAATTTGAATGTCTTCTCTTCAATTTGTGTAGATTGATAGTGTGAGAAAGAACTCTTGATAAATTATCAAAATATTCAAATTTTGTAGAGATGTGATCAATCAGTGATTAGGGGTGTAAACGAGTCGAGTCGAGCCCGAACATACACATGTTCAAATTTATTTGAAATGATATCGAACTTTAAATTTTATGTTCGAGCTTGTTTGATTATTTATCTAGTCGAGTTCAAACAAGCTTTAATCGAGTAAAGTTCGAGTAGTTTGATATTTGTACATATGTTTGTTCATTTTTCACTTATGGAGCTCGAGTTTGAGCCGAACTTTAAATTTTATCGAATACAAAATTATGTTCAAGTTTGTTTAGTATGCTTATTAAATCAAGCCCAAACAAACTTTTAACGAACGAACACGAGTTGAGTATCGAGATATTTTGTTTGATTTTCAGCCTTATAGGTTATGGGTTTGTGAAGGAGAGATAATTTTTCAAAATATGAATTTTTGCAAATGTAGTGTGGTGGCTGGCGGGGGAGATGGAGTAGAGCTTTTTTTTTTTTTTTTAAATATGAATATGAAGATATTTTGATAACATGAGAGTAAAAAAAATATATTTAAAATTTTGTGGGTAAAATAATATTTTTAAAACTTGAAGTAGGTAGTTTTATCCATTTCTACTTTGGCAAATTGTAAATGAACCATTGATAGTCAATATATAATAAATATAATACATTATATATGAATAATTAATTATAATATATTGAGTTACTTTTTTATCTTTAAAAATAAGTGCATATTATGGAATAGGCAAGTTAAATGTTATAATAATAATAATAATAATAATAATAATAATAATAATAATAATATGCCATTGATGTCTACCAACAACTGCGGAAAATACACGAATTCAAAACTTTTCAAATTAATAGTACCTCTATAATAATATATTTGTGTATTGAGATAATTTTGTGAGTTTTTTAAGAAATTTAAAAACTAAAAATCATAATTGGTGGAGAATTAATTGATGTAGACGATAAAATATTTAAGATCTATTTTGATAGATAATTACACATATAAAGTAAAAGCAAAAACACACGAAAAGATTAGGTAAACCTTATAAAAATAATTTAAGATCTATTTTGATGGACAAAATACTACACATGAACAGAAGCAAAAACACATAAAGAATCGGCTAATTAACTTTATAGTTTATTACTTTACTTGTAAAAGCTTGCGGAATGATCAAAATCAATGGTGTATATAGATAATTTTAGAGTTCTATTATAATTATTATTATTATTATTATTATTATTATTATTATTATTATTATTATTATTATTATTTTGTTCAAAAAATAAAAAAGATGTCTCTATAATAATATATTTGTACGTGTATTGAGATAATTTTGTGAGTTTTTCAAGAAATTCAAATTTCTATAATCATAATTGGTGGAGAATTAATTGATGTAAATGAATAATTATTTAAGATATATTTTGATAAATAAAATAATGTACGTATATAAAGTAAAAGTAAATTAATACATAAAATAGGCTAACCACATGAAGAATTATTGAAGATTCATTTTTTTATAGATAACCCCTACATATATTGTGCCTCGAGATCCAGATCGACCTTGTTTGACCGTATTATTCACTCTTTTGGTGTTCCAAATATAAATTGATTATTTACACAAGTTAGATCATGTTATTGGATAGTTGTAATAAATTTTTCATCACCACCGGATTGATTGAATTGTGAAAAATTCTCCTTGATGAGGAGATGATTAAGATTCACGAGCTTGATTTAGGATAATTATCATTTTTAGAAAAAATATTATGACAAAAATATACTAATTCTCAGTATTGGGGCTAAAATATATGTATTTTCATAAGTGTTGTAGTCTTATAATATTTTCATTAATTATAAGCGTTTGATGATCATTTAAAGTACTTTTATTATTCCAAGTACATTAATTGTTATAATTTTTTAATAGTACACATTTTTTTGAAAGTATATAAGTAAAAGTTATTAGCTTTGGATAATTATCATTTTTAGAAAAATACTAAATCGTTAATTATATTCATATGTCAATTATAAAATAAAATAGAATCTTTAAGATAATATTCTTATTTGTTGTAAAATTTGGAACAGAACTTTAGAACTGTAAAAAAAATTTGATGCTGAAATTATATCTATTTAGTGTAGAATCTATACTAAATTAGTGCTTAGCACTGGAGATGCTGTTAGGTTCCCATTTGATTTATCTCTCTCTCTCTCCTAACTAATCTATGTGGTATAAAATGGATACATGACATAAACAATTACTCATACTTAAAAAAAATAAAATTATGACTCCAAACAAAACAACCTCAAATGAATAACTCCATGTCTAAAACCCGGAACTTAAACTTAAACTTAAACGTCCTCCTTTTACACATGAATTTCCACCACTTGAATATCTTGACGAAACTAATTCAAAATAGTTCAAATCGGAAAAAAAGAAAAACCTTCACGGATGAAACAAATTTCGACATATTTTTTTCATATTTTTCCGGTTCAATTCGGGTGGAGGATAGATTTAAAGCTGTCACCGCAATAACAAAATTCCACCTCTGGTCGGACAAGATCACCGGCACCGGTCCGCAGTCAGACGAGCCGGTTCAACCGGGCCGGTCTAGTCCACAAAGAGAATGATAATTGACACACAAATGAGTGCATATACAAAGCTAACATCACTGTATCAATAATCACACCACAATCTCAACAAACAAAATAAATTCTACCAGAATTCCTACAGTGTATGCTTCTCTCTCATTCATTTTTTTACAAAACACAATCATCATTGCAAAAGTGCATCTTCATCTGGCAAAATCACAGCCAACAGAGAGTACTTCACCCGTAGCGATATCTTGCCCTTGTCTACGACGAGCCTGGCGCCCGAGACGACCCAGTAGCCGGGCGGGTCCTGCGGGCCCCTCATCATCTCCGTCGTGTCAACGAACTTCAGAAGTTTAGCCGTCTGCGCGGTCATTGGAGGACCATCTGGATACAGAGCAGAATTGATGTTAACATCGGACGGCTTCGGAGCGGGTTGCTTCTGTGCACTGGAGAAGTGGCTGCTGATTGATGACATGATTCCAGACTTCTGAGCCAGGGCAGGCGAGCCGTCCCACTCAGGTTTCTTCACGATTGTTGCACCGGTGACCGTGGAGAAGTGGAGGCGTAGGAACAGGAGGCTTCTCATGCCGGATTCCTTAACCTCGAATTCGGCTCCGGTGACTATGGAGAGATCGTCGTCGGACTCGACAGGGGCAGTGCATACGTGCGAAAAGCTTTTCCACTGGACCTTCTCGTAATACCTGCGGTCAACGGAGCTACTGTTCCTTCCGCCCGACTCGTTGCGGAGTTGGAAGCTTTTTGGTAAGGATGAGAGGTGCTGCAAATGGATTGCTAAACAGTTGCTTCTTTTTCCTTCTAAATACAGCCGGAGCCCCGTTACCGGTTTATTTCCGACGTCCACCTATTCAAATAGTTTCAGCATCAAAATATTAACAATGATTGGTAACTTTATTTAAAAAATAAGAGAAGAAGAAATCTGTTGATACAGAAGGAATGAACAATCAGCTCTGAAGTAATCGATATACCACTACGGAGAATTATCAATTCAAGACCTGAAAGATAGGTAATCTATCAATTCACAACCTAAAAGAAGAAAACTCTCAATCTCAATCTCAATCCAGGACTCGAAAAGAAGAAAATTCTCAATCCAAGACCTCAAAAATGATGAATTTTGTTTTCTTTTTATTTTTTAATTAGTTTTAACAATTCCTTTATTAGATTTAATAGATAATTAATGAAGGAATTTTAATTGAAAATTAATATAAAATTAATTAAAAATTAAAAAGATATCAAAATTCATAATTTCTGAGGTCCTGGATTGAGAATTTCCATTTTTTCATATCCTGAGTTGATAGATTACCCATATTTCAGCACCTGAATTGACAATTCTTCTCCTCTCACACTTAAGATTAGTGAAACGACATAGTCTTCTTTCACAAATATCACATAAAGAGACGAGTTAAACGAAGTTCTGAAAAGTACGTGCTAAGTAACCTGGTGATCGATTTACGCCCACGAACATCATAAGATGTTCACTAGCTAGCTACAATCTTGTAGTAGTAAAGTACCCAACAATCTACTTCAATTTTAATCCGAGTCATGTTATCTAAACAATTAAGATACGAGAATACACTAATCAGTCATTATACAATTTATACTAAACCACTAGCTATACCCTAGAATCTCTACTCATTTCTTTTATAATATGGCAAAGAAAAACTCAAAAACTTCAAAATCTTAGAATTAGTTTGTTGCGTGAACTCTGGTTGAACAGCGACATCTTAATCAGCGATAGATTGCTTAAAAGGAAAACGGATGCTGTTTAAAATAGCAAGCAGGATCAGGACTATAGTGATTAAAAACACAGAAATATCACCTAGTTCTGTTTATGAGTGGCATAATTTCATTTATAACTACATGCATGATCCGAAGATCTGGCTTACAAAGACAAAATAGTATTTTATAGTCCGTACCTCATCGGTGTTAACGTAAAGCTTGGGTCCCATCAAACTGAACTGCAAAGAAGCGGCGCCTTGTTGCTTTCTATCGGGACCTAGGGGAACATCACCAAATACAGGTGCCCATTGCCTTGGAAGTTGAAATTCCAAAAATTGATATAATTCTTCAATAGGTGGCTTATCTGCATACAGTGAAAGCTTTCTGATAAGACAGTGAAAATGCTTAACAGCTACAGATGACATTTTTGTTTCATAAGAATGCTGGCCACTATGATAATAATTAGGTAACATTGCAGTCTTAACTTAGATGATAGAAATACAATAATACTCACTGAGCTGAGACAAATTTATCCATACCAAAAATGCTCTTCAGAGCATCATAAAATAATGTGAAAAGATTTGTTATATAATCTAAAACAGATGGCATCTTCAAGTTTGCAGCAATAGTTTTGATGAAATTCTCAGAAAGCATGTGAAATAAAAACAAATTACCAAGGCTGAATTGAGATAATTTTGAAGTGAACATAGGCATTTGATCAACTGTAATGGAACTTTTTCTTACATCGTAAGTATAGATTGATAGCGTGCCCCAGGAATCCACTCCCATCAATCCCACTCAAGAGTGATGCAATAGGAATGAAAGACATAGATATCACTTCAGGCTCAAGCTGAACAGTCTGACACCACTTATTATGAGGCATATTTCTATCGCTGCTTCCACCTCTCCTTCTCCAGAAGAAAGTTATTTCCTGGAATTATCATATAAAACAAGGATAGAATTCCAAAACTTGAGTCAAGCAAAGGAAAACAGTGCATAAAGGTGCTTTCATAGAGTAGTAGAAAGAAGTCATCTTCAAGAACCTCTGTCAACAGTATGGTAAATGGACACTAAAGTACCATTCAGCAACAGATCTATTTATTTTGCAAAACAATTACCTCTTGGTTAGAGTGAAAACTTGGTGTACTGGGATCCAAGAATGCAATCCCTCTTTCATTAATCTCTTGCTGAAAATAAATAAAGCAGAAGTATTAACATGTTGCAATAATGTTGTGTTTCAGAATTTAGTGTTGCTATTTTATTATTATTATTTTATTGTATTTTGGGTGGGCGAATTAGGTAGGAACTGAAAAGAAATGTAAGATAACTTTGATCATTTTGATATGCAAAATTATAAGAATACTGAGATTCTAAACAAGTGATGGATTCATACAGTTTCATTTAAACATGCATAACAAGAATGTTACAGTCAGATATTGCAGTTGAGCTGAGCTTGCGGGAAAATGATTGTGTTTCATTTTAAAAGCATACTTTTATATTCTCTTTAATGAAGATTGCATCTCAAGTCGGTAACAAAAAGGAGCTCAAAGAAGGAGTAAGCTCAACTGAATGGACCCAAAAACTCCCAGCTTGCTTAGATAATAAACTTACTTTACATTTTGGAAGTAAAAATTGTCATATTGCACCCTTAAAGGTTAACGATTATTCATCAAATGCACAAGGATGGATTTAATTTATAGAAGAGGAAGGGAATGTAAACCAAAAGAACAAACCGTTTCCCTGCCATAAGCTTTCTCAGGATTCACACTAGATTCTCCACTAACTTCACTAAACCTCTTGTCTGCCACATCCTTCAATCTTTTCTGTACATCAACAGGCTGAAGAGGTGATGAGTATTGTTGCTTCAAATATACAACGTCCTTTCCCCCCATTTTCACACCAACAATGATATGGGTCCCATACTTCTCAATGAACCTGCATATGTAGGTTTAATTTTAAAGGGGAAAAAAGTTATCTATAATAAAGTATTCAAGAGTTAAGTTCAGAAACTAATTCACAGAGGTAAGTGTCCAGTAATACAGTTAAAATCTCTAACTAAAAACCATACTTGTATGTAGTAATATGATCAGGGCTTCTTCATTAGACATCAAACAGAAAAGAAAACACGGTAACAAAGAACTGAAAACTGAGTAGAATCAAAACTCCCAACCCTTAATGAACAAATTCTCATTTCAGATCAGCAAGCTACAATTTCCCAGTGAAAAGGTAATGAAGCATTACGAGGATAACAATATTAACAGTCATGTGAAGTCAGTGAGAGTTCACTAAAGCCATGCGATGAAGTGTAAATATAATTAGATCAGAAAGCAGTCAAATTATTAAGAAGCTGTAGCAATTGAGTGAAGTGAGTATGTAAGTGCCAGCAAAAGCAAACAATGTTTTCTGCTCACCTTGCCAATGCAGCTGGATCCCAAGACGACGGCACTGCTTGTTTGACATGATCTCTGAGTGCTACTTGGGTCTTTTCTAACGCGATGCTATAGAGGCTAATGAACACCCCATCAAAAGCAAGTGATTTTGTGAAGGCAGCATCTTTTTGCCAGCAACCCGTAAACTCGAATGCCGCATTGAAATGGCCTGTTGGAATTTTACCTGAAAGTGATATATCCTGGTTGAACTGTTCCGACATCTAGAAAAGCCAAGAAGATTCATTACCACTCGACTCAGAAACTCATAATCCATCCAATTCTCCCAAGTAAATCTTCCAATGCATTACATCACAATGAAGCACTCTAAACACTACACTTCTAAAACCGAATAATTCATCTTTTCTCTACACAAACAGAACATCAAATTCCCTACTAAATTTTCCAATGCATTATATCACAATTAAACACCCTAAACATAACAATTCCAAAAACAATTCAGATTTTTTCTCAATGCATCAGACCTTCCAAAATCAAAGAATTCATCTTCTTTTTACACAAACAGAACATCAAATTCCATAATTCAAAGAAGCGCACATAATCTCCAAACACAAATTCAAATAAGCTCTCTCCAGTTACCTGCTGGTACATTACATCACAAAATCAAATAAGCTCTCTCCATTACATCACAATGAAGCACCCTAAACAGTACACTTCTAAAAACAAAATTCAGAATTTCTCAATGCCATCAGACCTTCCAAAACCGAACATTCATCTTTTCTCTACACAAACAGAACATCAAATTCCCTGCTAAATCTTCCAATGCATTATATCACAATCAAACACCCTAAACATTACAATTCCACAAACACAATTCAGATTTCTCAATGCATCAGACCTTCCAAAATCCAAGAATTCATCTTCATCAAATTCCATAATTCAAAGAAGCACACATAATCACCAAACACAAAATCAAATAAGCTCTCTCCAGGTACCTGCTGGAACGACAGAACGTCGGGGCTGAAGCGCACGCGCTCGCCTTTATCACAATTAATAGGCTTGGGCACATTCTGCACCAAGATGCCACCGGGGATGGCGATATCTCGGACCTGACCGTCGTCGATGGCGATGAGCCTTTGCTGCTTCTTGCAGTACTTCAATCGAAGGTCCAGAGTCAAGTCGTAGCCCAACCCAATACACTGCACCGCCTCCTCCGCCGCCGCCCTCAGCCTCATCGCTATTTCCTTCCGACTACTACTCCCACCTCCGCCATTATTCGCCATAGCTGACGCTACAACCAGCTGGAAAAACAGCTGATCCTCAATGGAAACACAACGAAATCAATTCCTCAAATTGTTAGCACCGCGCAAAACCATGAATCGGTCGTCGCTCAATCGGATTTTTTTTGTGGGTGTTGAAAAAAAATGAGAAGACGAACTGGAAAGGCGGAGACAAGTCAAAAAGATTGGATTTTTTTTAGTGGGGAATTATTGGGGGAACTAATTGATATTTCACATTTGAGTTATGATGAAATTTGGTGTTGTTGGTAGGTGGTGCAATAGTTTGGCTGCTTGTTCGTTGCTTCATTTATTATATTTTTTGTAAAAAAAAAAAAACAATAATTTAAGATGATTAGATGACTTTTATTTTCTTTGTTTTTTTGTTTTTAATTCATTGAAAGAGACGATGGCGACGACGACGACTGTCTGTGTGGGAGGAAAAAGCTCAGCGGCGGCGGCGGGAAGTCAAAGAGCTGCAGCTGCCTGCGGTCTGCTTTCTTGGAATTTTATATGTATATTTATGTATAAATATAGATTTATTTTGTAAATTATGGATAAATTTCAATGGTCTAATATAATGATTTGGTGAACTAGAAAATAGGATGATTTCGTAAATTATTTTAGAAAATACAATGCTAAATTTCAATGTTTAGAGTGATAAAAATAACGTGTACAGTACTAGTTAATTTAAAATTGAAAAATGATCGTGGCATTATGGTAATATAGTTCTATTATTTTAGAACATACAATGATAAATAACTAAATTCAATATAGAGATACTAAAATATAATATTTATAATGCTAATATTGTAACGCCTTAATTTTTAAAAGGCAAAGAATATATTTATGTCCTGAACTTTTGTTAGTTTTTTTAAAAATGTCCGGAACTTCAAAAAATACACAAACTTTTTCCACGGTTTGGCAAAAATGTCCCCGAATTCAATTTTCAGTGTTGGTTGCTGACAAATCACACTCAAGTCCACCGTTTAATTAAAACAGCGTAAAAAGGAAATTTTCACGTTGAGATTAAATATAATTTTTATGTCATTTTACATGTTAGACTTTGATATGTCTTATCAACGATCTGACATTGAAAATTGGATCATTTGATATTTTTACAAAAATGTGAAAATTTTGGATTTTTTTTTTACATTTTTTGAAGTTCAAGATTGATAAACATAGTTTTTATGTATTTAGGTACCCATTTAGATTACATTTGATAATCAATGCATGCATTAATAGTCTTATAAACATATTTTTTCATAATCTTGTACAATATCATGTGTTTTTTCTTTGTGAAGAAAGTTTTATTATCAAGTGGATATAATTGAGATTCACTTTGTAAAGGAAGTTTTGTTATCAAGTAGGTATAATTAAAATTCAAATGAGCATGGGAGGAGTCTAGGAAGATAGGAAATTGAATTAAGAGCGTATTAAAAAAAAGAATCAGATCAATCGAACAAGAAACGAGTGAGAACGAAGTAAAATAGTAAAAATCTGTGACCGCTACGTGAGTCACGATCAGCAACTAGGGGCTTTTTTTCTTGTTCTGGTCCCGATCGAGTGCCTGGATTTGCCTATTTTCGAATACTTCCTACTCTATATATATACCTCATCAAGTACAAATTTTGGGCATAAAAAACACAACAACACATACTATTACATAACATACACCATAATTCACCTTAAACCGAAATGGAAAATCAAGATTAAGATTCTCCTTTCGAGTTTATTATGTTCTTATTATTTAATTATATATATATATATATTTGATTGTTTTAGCTACTTGTTTAATTATAAAAAATAAAATAAATCTCATTTAATCATTCTTGACCACTTGAACACCATCATCACTCTTGTTTGTTATACGCATCACGCGAGACAACACTTGAGAATATAAGTATTTTTGGAGTGTGTATTGCGGGAAGTATCAAATTATCAAAGTTATATATCAAACATAATAGTATATGAATAATAAATTATGTTCAGTTCGTAGACCAAATCATGTAGACTCTACGTAATACATTCCTCGCTCAGTGTGATGGCCCGCGTGTGAAAAAAAATACGACATTGCCATTTACATAGAACATAATTAACATCTACTTTAGGTCGGTGCATAGACATTGCGATTTATATATACGTCACCAAAATATAATTAGAATACCATTTTAAAAATATGAATATAAATTAAAAAAAAAAATCAGGTCGGTGCAGCATGGAATCTTCCACACCGGATCATCCATTGCATTTTGTTACATTTGATGTTTCAAGCTTTTGTTTTTTTTTTTGTTTTAAATATTTTTAATTTAGTATGATTTTATATAATTTAAATTTTTTATTTATAATTCATCCAACCCCAATTAGGGTATATTATTATTTTTTAAAAAAAATAAAAATAAAATTTAATTATGCAACACCAAATGAATAGGAATGACAACGGATTTTCTGATCCGGAATCTTCCTTCTTCTTGCCCTCATGCAAAACAACCAACAATCACAACAATTTTAATTTAATCTCTCTCTCTCTCTCTTCATATTTCTACGTAACCTGCAACAAAAATAGTTAGAAAATCAAATGAAACATCTTTATTTTATTTTATCCGTTAAAACAGCACCACCTCAACGTCGCATCGCCGCCGGGAACAACCGCAGCCCGAACACGTACTTCCATCTATGACATCGGAGTAACAATTTATGGACGACGGAAACCACCTCGAATAATTGTTGTCGCATCCGTTACCGTTTCGTTTTGTTTGTTATTTTAGAATTAACAATTAATATTTTAGACTAATATATCTCTCCCCTTTTATATTACATAAAATAATATTCATTTATATTTTCCTAAAAAGTTGAAATTTTTTTCTCTCTCCATATACTTATAAGGTTAAATTTGAAAAAGAGAGTGTCAAAATATATAAAACAACAAATATTTTGAAACAAAATAAAAAACTTAAAACAGCAAACAAAACGAAATGAAGGGAGTGTATGTATTTTTATTTGTTGGGGTACTATAGTCTTTTTCCTTTTACCCTAGTTTTTCCCTCTTTATTTTGGATAGAATGACTTTGTTTAGGGACTTTACTTTTTGCCTATCATCTTTTGTAAGCTTCTTGTATATTTCTGAATATATAAAATTCCGATCCTCTTCTCCTCTTCACTGGCTTGTTCTGTGATTTATGTCTTTAATGGCTTGTTCTATGATTTACGTCGAGTTAGTTTAACAGCTGCTGCTTGGTTGTCGACTTCTATCATCTCCAAAAACTCCCTCTTTCTCCCTCACCCTTCTCCACCGAGCAATGCCATGCAAAAAAAAAAAAGACGAACATTTCGTACATTTTGAAGAGTTGAAGCTTTTAAAACAATAAAACTCTCGCTTGCTTCGTTTCTTTTTGTGTGAAGAAATATATGGGTAAATTCCCTATTTACATTGATTTTTAGGGTTAGATTTCATAGGGAGTAAGTTAGGTTTAGGGTTTGGAGAAAGAGTTTGATTCCACATAGAATTCTCATTCATTCAATCAATCTTGGAAAAGAATAAATAAAAATGGGTTTATCTTCTTTGTGGGCTTCACAAAAAAAGGAGCTTGGGCTAGAAAACTTAATTTGGGCTTCCAAAAATAATGCCTACTCATGAATTAAATAATCATGAAACAATCAATTGGCATGTGCATGCTTAAACAATTATCATACTTATTTAGGCATGACTAATTACACTTAAACAATTAATATCACACATAAAATATTTTATAAAATAAAATAAGGCAAAATGTTTAAAAAGATATGGGCCCACTAAAAGTTGCAACAATAAAAACCGGAACAGTGCAATGTCATTTCTTTGAGAAACGAGAGATCCTATGAAGAGCCGAAAATTCCTATTATCCAATCCCGCACATTTCTAAAAAATGGCCGGAGAAAGAAGTAGAAGATCACTTTCCAAAGGAAGAGGTACCAAGAGCAGTAGAGAAGCCTTCAAGTAAGTCCTTTTCAATCCTCATTCTTCTCGTGTTTCGAAAATTTCTACTTAAAGTAATAATTCAAGTGTGAAATATTCTATCCATTAGGTAAATACCTTCACACGAAAAATAATGCAAGAACTAAATTGAAGTTTTGAAGAAGAAGAAGAAGAAGAAGAAGAAGAAGAAGAAGAAGAAGACATTAAGTCACGTTTTATGTCACATATGTAATCGAAGATTAATTTTCTTCAAACATAGTATGAAGGTGGGAAATTTAGATCATTACTTAATTTAGTTTGCTATTATTTGAATTAGATCATTGATTTGAATTAATCAATTAAGCGATGCTCGTACATAAGTGTTAGCTCGTGTGTGCATGAAAGAGAAGGAGAGAGAGCATGAAACTCGATTATATATTTTAATGGGTAAATTTTATATTACTTCCCTATATTTTTTCTGAAAAATAAGAAAACTATTCGTGTTTAATAAATAGTCTAAATCCCCTATATATATTTTCAAGTAATATAAAATAGTAGTATAACCAAATGTTATAATTTTCAAGAAATATAAAATATATTTATCTCCAACAAAAATTGTAAAAAAAATAAATCATGGTCTCTTTTTTAGCAAGTGTAATTCACTCTCTCCAAAAGGAGTTTTATTTGATAGATTATACATAACTGTTGGAGTATGGAGCCTGGAAGGAAGTGAATCCTACTACGAGTTCGGCGATCCAACTCGCCGCTGAGTTGGCTGGGGGTTGCAGGGGGGCGGAGCCCCCGACCCGAATTTTTTTGGGCTTCCGTACAAGTATTTTTTTGGGGGCCCATGCAGTTTAGGGCTCGGTTGTTAGCATCTATATATTGTTATTCTCCCATTGTAAATTGTATCCAAAAATATAGTGAAAATCCTGGCTTGGGATCGCCCCCATACGTAGATACATATCGTATTGAACTAGGTAAACAATTCTTGTGTCTATTTTTCGTGATTGTGTGCGTGTTATTTCCTAACAATAACAGGGGGAAAATTTTAGATTGTTTATTAAACACATGATTTTATTTTATTTTACCCTATTTTAATTTTCTCAATATGCCATTCAATAATAATTTACTTCTTTATCTTTGGGTGAAATTTATCACATGCTTTTAGTTTATTATTTAGTTATTATGAAGTTGTGAGAATAATCTTTTTTAAGTTGTGGCCTATTTTCTTGTTGATGTACAAGATGTGGATGTGAAATAATCTATTCTTTTTCTTTTTTAGATTTTTAGGATGTATTATTTTATTAGATTTTTGTAAGTAAATTAATTAGACTTTAGGTTAGGGACTACGGGGTAAAGTAGTACATTAATTAATATATATTTTTTTAAATAGGAGGCTTTAGTCAGAAAAGAAAGAAAGCTATGTGTAGAATTGCCCTCCTCTATATATTTTCATTATATTTAAGTAAGGAAACTAAAAGTTAGGGGTGTACAAAATGAACCAAAAAAAAAACCTAGCTATTAGATTTGGTTGGTTTGGTAATTTTATCTTTAATTTTGAATATTAAAATCAAAATATAATTTGGTTCGGTTTCTGTTTTAATAAAAGATGTTTTAGTTAAATCCGAACTAACCAAAATGTATAAATTACATTTTTTTAATTTATAATTTTTATTTCTGATATTACACATAATTTTAAAAATTTCAAAAATACACTAGGACAAAATGCAAGAATGCTTCAACTTCAAAGTAAAAAATTTGCGAGATGTTTTTGTGTATTAAACTATTAACTATTAAGTGTAATTCTGACTTGTGATATTGTGATAAGTTGATCATGTACGCAATTGAATCAGGAGATATTATTATTATTATTATTATTATTATTATTATTATTATTATTATTATTATTATTATTATTATTATTATTATTATTATTAATTTATTGAGTTCCGATATTATTTTTTTATAGATATAATTATTTAAAAAATAAAATATTGACATTCTGTTAAACCGAAAACCGAGCCAAATGAATCAAATTATTATGGTTCGATTATATCAATTGGTTTGGTTGGTTTAATTTTCATTTTTTTAAGGATTTTGGTTTATGATTTTATTAGTTCGGTTCAATTTTGCATCGAACCAACTATTTGCACATCCCTACTAAAAGTAATTAAATGCATAGAACCCCGTTAACTCATTTTCGGAACCAAACAACAAAACAAGAAGAATTAAAGAAAGTAAAAGAAAAATAAGAATTACTTTTTTTTTCAAAAATTATAAATATAAATAGCAAAATATTTATGGTATGAAATTCAAGGGGGATTTTGGACGAGAATTTTAGGAAAATGAATGATGTTCATATTTTAAAAAATGCAATAGAGTTTAACACTATAATAATTTCAAAAGTTAAAATAAAAATAAAAATTTCTATAACATTTTGATAACTTGGAGGGATTTGATGCATTTTATGCCAAACATGCTAAATCAAAAATTGGCTATTGGGGCAAATTGTCAATTTGAGTTGAGTTTAAATTTGTGGTTGATTTTTTTGATAATAAAGTTCGTGTTCAAATTGATTAGTACAGTAGTACTGCTATTACAAATTTTTTCTATGTAAAAAATTAAAATGCCCATTAATGCACATTGTGGAATTTATTAATCTATTACAATATCGATGTGACATCTTCCTTTTACGTTATTAAATTTAGGCAAAACATATCATTAGGTTAATGTACTTTTAATTATGTTTTATTTAGTTAGGTCCTTCTAGATTTTTTTTTTCATTAGATCCTTCTATTTCGGAAAATACAATTTGGAGAGATCTCATTTCTCTATAATATTTTTATTTTATCAGATTCTTTTACTTTTATATTTGATATTATCAAATCCTTATTTTACTAAAAAAAAACTTGTTTGATGGAACTATCGAATTTGTAATTTTTTTTTGGTAATAATAATAATAAAAATATAAAAGCGAACAGAGGGAAAAAATAAAAATACTCGTTAGTTTATTCAAGAGTTTTATTAATATTTATATTATATGAAATTAATACATATATTAGCTGTTTAATTAGTTAGTGGACAATATTCCTACATCAATCTATGACGGAAATTATTGTTCCTTCAAATTTTAAATATATATTACTTCATATGTAAGCATAAAATAAATAATATAAAAATATTTGTATAATAGAAGTGTTATTTAAATAATGAAAAGGTTAGCAATTCCATCATAATTCCATTAAATTAAATAAATTAAGGATACAAAATATACAATTATAAGGACTTACTAAAAAAATGTATGATGGCCTATTGAAACAAAATATAAAAGTATAAGGACCTTATAATAGACCTAATAAAACCAAAAAATTATACATAAACCTATTAAAACAAAACATAAAAGTATAGGAACCTATTAAAACAAAACATAAGACGCTATATATAATTATATGATCCCCCAATAATACACGTCGATCTTGATTTTTTTCAGTTATATTTTTTTGAGATGGAATTGAGGTTGATAAATAAATTGAAAAAAAAAAATCAAATACATCTGTCTATATCAATATATTAATTAAATGTTACACATTTAATTTAATTATGAGTCTGGTTCAACTCAATAAAATTTAATGTCATACAACTAAATATATCAGTCTATATCAATACAATAGTTAAATATATGTTACACATTTAATCATGAGTAGCGTGTTCATGTCAATAAATTTTAAAATGATACAAAACTTTATATGATAAGAATTTTATTAGTCGCGAAATATGATCAATTTATTCAATTTTCTTGACAAAGAGTAGTTTCTTGACGTGCAAGTTGCAATGCTATTGAATTATCCAGTGACTTGTCGTTAGTTTATTTAATATGCATTTTTTTTTTGGTTTAGTATCTTTGTGTTTTTTCATAATCCATTGTACATATTTCAAATCGTGTTCCACTATTAAATTTATGATGCTAATAATTATTTTTACATATATAAAAGCTAATCATAACATAAATACATAATTGACCATATCTCACATATATAAAGAAAAAAATAAAATTAAAATTAACCACTAAAAATAAATATAATCATAATTGGGTAAAAAATCAACCATATATAATTAACAATAGTAAAATTAAATTAGTTACAAGAACTTTAAATTATAAAATAATAATAAACTTGATATAGTAAAATGCAACATGTTCAATAAAGGATCTCATTCGATCATAACCCAACAAAATATTGCTTGCATTGATGATGGAAGCATATATAATAGTAGTATTGATTATATTAATTGAAGCACGTTTAATTTGTCAACGTGCAAAGAAAAAATCACGATATCAAAATTAAGGAAAATCACGTTTAATTGATTATATACGTTTCGTAGTTAACGTGCATCATTATATTTGACTTCCATGAGAAGTCACCTATTAATTAAAGAAAAAAATCACGATATCAAAATTAAGTTTGAGAATTAACTTCCATGTGTTTTGGATTTTGAATTACTAATATTTATTAGCGACAATTTTCAATTAAATTTAATTGATTTTGTAGTTGTTATAGAATAAAAATTATTTATAAGATAACCAACCATTATAATATGTTCTTTAATTTTTACTTTAATTTTAAGTTTTTTTTTTATTTAGTTTAATTTTACATTATTATTTAGGGTTTATTCCACCCAATTACTTAGGATTTATAATTATTTTTTAGAATTTAATTTTTATTTTTTAATTAATATAATTGAATTTTAGGGTTCATTATTCCAAACTTAGATTATATATAATATTTAAAAAATTTAATTAGTTATAATGTAATAAGTTTTATTTTTGTGGAAAACATTATTAAACATTATTAATAAATTTCATACACATTATTAATATGACGTTAACATTGTTCTTCCATTTTTTTTCTTCAATTTTAATTTCTTTTATTTTAGTATAATTTTACACTATTATTTAGGGTTTATTTAACCCAATTGGGGTTTATAATTATGTTTTAGTATTTAATTTTTATTTTTTAGTTAATATAGTTTATTTTTAGGGCTAATTATCCCAAACTCAGTGTATATAATTTTTTAAAATATTAATATTTAGCAATAAATATTAATTAGGATTAGTTATAATAAAAAAATTATATTTTTATGAAAAATTATTTAAGCAACGTAATTTTGATGTTGACATACGAATGAGACACACCGTTTTGACATGGAATATTCTCATCTGGATTGATAATAATTAATTTTTAATTCAAAAAATGATAATTAAATACTACAAAATAATTATATAATCTAATCAGGAAGAATTAGGAATGATAATAGTTAAAGTATGAGTAGGGTACTATGATACTCGTCCCCATACTCGAATTTTAAAAAAAATACCAATACCCGTCCTCAAATCCGCTGGGTATCAAAATATCCATACCTACCACCTGGGTATTACCACGCACCATTTTGTACTTAACTATTATACATGTTTTCATACCCGAGTTTTTAAAAAATACCCACACTCGTTTTCAAACCCGTTGGGTATCATAGTATCTATACCCGTCCCATACACGCTCAGTATTAACTTTTATGCACATCCCGTACCATTTTGTACTTAACTATTATACTAATCATAAATTTAATAGTATATAAAATAATTGTGCAGTTGAGAATCTCTATAAAAACACTTTACCCCGCCATTAATAATTAATCCTTCATCTTCAAAAATCGCAATGTCTGAGCTCCAAATCTCGAATTCGTCTTCATCAATGGCTGAAATCAAGAAAAACCCTAATTCCACCTTCTCCTCATCACAGCGCAACATTGATGAAAGCTGGTACAAATCCACACGAACTCACCGCGTATGGTTCGCATGCGGCTGCGCCACCGTGCTCATCGCTCTAGCCAAATCCGCGTTTATATTCGCCGCCGCAGCGCCGCCGCTCACCCCATTTATATGGATTCAGCTCCTTCTCGCCGCCTCACTCGGCTACGTTTTGGCGGACCTTGGCTCCGGAATCTACCACTGGGCCATCGACAACTATGGCGGCGCCCAAACCCCCGTTTTCGGGCCGCAGATCGAGTCTTTCCTTTACCACCACCAGCATCCGGCGGAGATCGCCAAGTGCGAAACCGCCGGAATCCTTTGCACCGTGGCGGAGGTTGTCACCGTCGTCGTCACGCCGATCAACATTTTGTCGGACCACCCGATTTTCCTGGCGTTTGTGGCTGTGTTTACCGGCTGCGTTATGTTTAGCCTGAAGTTTCACGCGTGGGCGCATACGCCGAGAAGGAAGCTTCCGCCGCTGGTGACGGCGCTTCAGGACGCCGGCGTTCTTCTGAAGTGGTCTGAGCACACAAAGCACCACCGGCCGCCGTTCAACAGCCATTTCTGCACCGTGAGTGGGATTTGGAACAGGGTTTTGGATGAGTTTAACATTCTTGCGGCCTTTGAGGTGGCGCTCTTCCGTGCCACCGGTGTGCGGCCGCGCTCCTGGTCCGAGTCCGACTCCGGTGGCACCGAGGCGAGTCCGAACTCGAAAGAATGACAATTTTGCACACGTAATTATGTACTGCACCTTCTGGGTTGTATTCTCTGTTTCATGCACGTATATTCGGATTTTTTTATTTCTTTTTCAATTTTACACTTGTTATTTGGTTCACCTAACTCAATTATAGTTTATTAGAATATTTGCACACGTAATTATATATTGCACTTTTTGGGTTGCATTCTCTGTTTCATGCACGTACACTCGGATTCTTTTATTTTTTCTTCAATTTTACACTTGTTAGTTGTTATTTAGGTTCACCTAACTCAATTATAATTTATTATAATATTTTAATATTTAAAATTTTAAATAATTAATTAATAACTAATTAAAAACTATAAATTAAATACTAAAAAAATATATACAATACACTCTAATTGGGTAAGATTATTTCTAAATAATAAATGTAAAATTAACCTAAATCACAAGATATTGAAATCTAAGAAACAATAAAAAAAAAAAACCCTGAAAAAGAGAGTGATATAGGAAATACAACACTAAATGTGCAATATATGATGGGATAAAATCATATGCTGCACATTTGGTGTTGCATTCCATTGCACACCTTTTTTTTTAGTTTTATTTTTCATTTTTTAAAAAATTTTAATTTATTGTACTTTGGTTTAATTTTAGACTTCTTATGTCAAAACCAAAATATAGCTAGTGCTCACGGAGCTCGATGCCGAAAAAGGATAAATATATGAATGTATAAAAAATTCAAAATTAAATGAGAATCAATATTACCTTTTCTTTTATTTTTTCCTTCAATTTTAATTTCTTTAGGTTTAGTATAATTTTACAATTTTATTTTGGATATATTCCACCAAATTAATAGGGTTTATAATTATTTTTTAATATTTATAATTTATTTTTTAGTTAATATAATTAATTTTTAGGGTTGATTATTTCAAACTTAAGATATATAATTTTTTAAAATTTCAATTTTATCAATAGATATTAATTATGATCAATTATAATATAATAAATTTTATATTTATAAAAAATTATTAACAATATATAAGTTTAATGTTAGCATACAGTTAACATACAAAATTGGGATTATAAAAATCTCTCCTCCATTCAGAGGGCTATAATGAACATCAAAAATTGAAAAGATTATAGTACGTGTAACGTGTTGAAGTAGTCTAATGCCTAGATATGAATTAGATTTGTCTCATATATCTTAATTTATTTTTCATTGTAGTCCATCTGCATTTGTATTTCTGCTTAATTTTCTCAACATATTTATAAAAGAGTTTTTATATATAAGGGTAAAATTGAAAGGAAGAGTGTTAAAAAATGTAAGACATTAAATAATTTATAACAAAATTAAGACACTAAAATTTCAATCTTTCTGAAAACTAAGGGAGTATATATATTAATAATGACATGAAAGAGTATCATTTTTAAACATAAGAAATAATTTAGAAGCAAAACCATTGATTTTATAATCATGATTATCTTATTTTTACATAAGTCTTAATTTATTATATATATATATATAATTATGTTTTCTCCTCCACTATTTTTCTTGATTATTTTTCATAGTTTTTTATTTTTTAAATATAAATATGAAAAAGTAAAATTAAAGTATATTTATGAATTAAATTTTTAAATTTAATTGGCAAAAAGAAAATGAATTTTTAGTTAACTAGTCATACAACTTCTAATTACAACATTTAAATTAATCAATATACCTAAATCTAGACCCAACTCCTTATTTTTTTTAATGTTATTTTGATTTTTTCTTATTACTAATTCACCATTCTTGAAATATAGAATACTTGGACATGGAGAAAAAATTTACGGAAATAATAATTTTTTTTTTCATTAAAAAAATTATATATATATTTTTAAATTGAGTGAATAGACACACATATTTTTTAGGAAAAATGTGCAAAAACAATCCTAATGTTTATTTTAAGGGGCCGATTCACCCTTAATGTTTTTGTTGGAGTAAATATCATCCTAACATTTTTCAAAATGTGCAAATTCCCTCTCCCATCTCCCAAAATTGTATTTTTGGACAAAAATTTATAATTTTTTTCACATTTTTCATCCCTAAAAAATAATATTTTGTGTATTATATTCATTTAATTATAGATCTAATTAAAAAAAATAAATTACATGAATAAAAATAATATTATTTTATCACAATTAAACTTGTAATTCTGCGAATGAAATATATTAAAAAATTTGCATGTGTATTCATTCAAAAAGTAAACATTTTTTTAGTGATGGAAAAACAATCATAAATAAAAGGGGTCTTTTGCACAAAATACTATATTTTTAAGGAGGGGAGGATTTAGACTTTTCAAGAACCGTTATGGTGGTATTTGCTCCTAAGAGAACGTAAAAGGTGAATCTGTTCCTTCAAAGTATACATTAGGATTGTTTTTACACATTTCCCTAAAAATTATGCTACATATATAATAACTTCGATTCTTAATAATTAATAGTTTGTATATATAATGCACAATATATGATCGAGGACCAATAAATATGTTTATGATATAGTTTGAAGACAAATATCAACGTTCATATATATGTAATGATATAAATTAAAGGCATGTAGCTAGCTTATTTCTTGACTATCCATATATATATATATATATAATCTTCGTGAATTCACAATGTAAGTCAAATGAGTATAGGATGAAGAAATAGAGCAGCAATTTTTGGCTGGGAAAGTTTAGGATCATCTGTGTAAGCATCTCCATTGTTTTTGTTGTAAGAGGCATCACACAATCGAGCATAGTTTAGCAGATGAATAGCTGTCTCTTTAGGCACAAAAGTGGTCGCAACCCATTCCTTGTTCACATCCATCCATGCATTCTCAATTTCATCTGCAAATTTTGATATCGTTTCTTCCTTTGATACACCGTATTGTTTCATGTAGCAATCCACCACGGTGAGCATTTTCCCTCCTTTACTCTCACGCTTCAAATGCAGATATATATGATATCAGTACTCATTGACGATGATGTTGTTTTGTATTTTTTTTCCTCTTTGTTTTGTAAAAATTACACTAAACAGGCATGTTTTCACGTTTTGACACAAAACTTAATTCCTATTATAATTAACCCGTATATATAGGATTTGATTCAAATGAGAACAATGATTCGTGTAGGAACGTGAGAACAATGCTTGTCTACTATAATTTTAGTGTTTTTCTTACTGTTTTTTTATGCTATTTTTTAATTTTTATTTTTAATGCTTTTCGTATTGTATTTTAGTGCTAAATATTTTAGCACCAAAATAAAATAAGAAAATCATTAAAATTACACTAAAGAAGCTCGTTTTCATGTTTTCACACTAAGCTTAATTAGTTCTTATTATAAGTTTATAACCAAGTACCAACCCTTATATATATAGGGAATGGATCAAATAGGAATCCAATCCCCCCATAAGAACCTAGAACCGATCCTAATCTTAGATTTGATTAGATCTAATGTCACAATTTAGTCAATGTTTTAGTCAAAGTAAGGTGGTAAATTTTTAATATTTGAGAACTTAATGAATGCGAGGTTATTTACGTAACTTAGAAATTAGGTTATGTTTTTCAGATTTTGGGCCAAATTCTCAAAATTAAATAGACAACACTTTAAAACCGTTGTCTTTTCTGGCGTTGTATTAATATACTAACATGAGAGATGTATGTTGCTAACATCAAGAGATTTTGAAACATGAGGTAGACTCATATTGCTAACTTGATGAAGATCATAATATTAAATTAACACGTATTAAACACGTACCACACATATAACATATTGGACCACATTTAAAATAATATTGTATAACATGTGTAACATCATTTATACATACACCATATTAATTGCTAATATGTTAGAAATATACATATTGCTAATATGTAACTAATAACTTGCTAATATGTTAGTAACATATTGCTAATATGTGAATAATGATTTGCTAGTATGACTTAAATTCTCAAATATTACAAGTTTCTATCAAAACAATATTAAGCATTAATAAAGTTATAATTGTTTATGAACTTAACTATATTTAGCTCATATTTTAACTATTTTTTCATGAAAGCAACTTAACATTCAAAGTCATGCATAAAAAATTTCATATTACCAACATAAACACAAGATATGAGCAATATTGTGATATCATATTAGCAATATCTGACAGTTACGAGTTGAATATACGTGAATTTTTTTTTCTGTATTTCTCATTAATTTTTGCTCAAATAATCATATGCACTAGATCGATAAACTTACTTCATGAGAGCCAATATCATCCCAGTATCGACCGATCATAGCAGTTGATATTGCGAAATTGGGCTCATTTTTCATCCAATCAATTGTTTGTTGGGTAGCAGATTTCAAGCCTGGGATTATAGCAGCAAACATGAGATAAACACAACTCGTTATCTCTGAATTTTTTACATAACTTGCGAAACAAGGCATCTGCCTTTCCATAACCCACTTTAGCTCTTGGTTGTAAGCCCTTGCAAGTTGTTGCACCTATGATCATGACCCACACAATATTAATTTAAATCTATTGTTGAACAAGTTTATAAAATATTTCAGATATATATATATATATATATATATCTACATGCATGCAAGTTAAAAGAACAATTAATGTACGTATATAATTAAATTCTCAAGAATAATGCTCAAATATATACCTACTAATGTATTGCTTCTAAATTTATATCAATTGCTTGTGTAATTAAACAAATAACGAGCAAGGTTGTAATCAATTCATATCATAGTAATGTGGGGGAAAGGTGAACCTCTCGCGGCCCGCTAGCTCGTGAAAGGGTATCCTAATAGTGGTATCAGAGCCCAGTTCAGAAAATGGGATAGTGGGCTGCATTGGTGTGGAAGAAACCCTCAAATTGTGACCTCACGGTTGCCTTCAGTTTTTGTGACTGTGTATCGCTAGAGGGGGACGTGTTCTTTGATTTGAGGGGAAGATGGTTGAGATTACAACCCAAGTCCCACATCAGAAAAATATCCAAGAGTTAATTGTCTTGGATATAAGGAGTTTACCTACCGCATTAGTATGAGATTTTTTGGGAGATACTGAAAGAGAAAACCATGTTGACTTGGTCCAAAACGGACAATATCATACCCAAATGAACAATACGTGGAAAATTAAATAGAAAAAAAATTCCCTAACCGTTTCTTTGAAATAAGGAGCTGCAAACACTTTTCCTTCTTTTGCAGCAACGCGTTCATAATCTTCGTATGTTTTCATAATAAAATGATAAACAATTTTCATGTAATCAGGGACTTCGTCTGTTTCTTCCATCTTCCACCTGGTAAAATTTGATAAGTTGAGTTATTTTTTTGTTAAATTAAAGTCCTTCTAGACATCATCTATAATATTTGTTCTAAAATATTGATGTGCAACGAATTGATAAAAATAATGATATTGAATCACAATTTAAATAAAACAATATTAATATTATTAAATAAAAGATAATATTACAAATATAAGAAATTAGAAGAAAAAAAATTACTTTATAAGCCCATATTTTTTGGGGGGAGAGAGAGAGAGTCACATATATACCTATCCAAGATTTGAGTAAGAAGTTGAGCTTCATTCAGTGTAGCATAATTATCATATGTATCGTCCATTATTCCAATAATTTTTATGGCTTTGGTAAGACCAATTCGAACATAAGAGTATTGAGGTTCGTAATGGTATCCTACACCCCAAGAATAGGCCTCAACCAATCTATCTCTTGCGTATGGTAATTTTGATTTCAGATCAAATTTGTTCCACCACCTTTACAAAAAAAAAAAAAAAAAACAAATAAAAAAATATAAGAATATTTTCGAAAAGTTGGAGAAAATATCGATTTTGGTCTCACATGACACACTTTAGTTCGATTTTGGTCCCGAAACTATTATTTTTTGTCCCAAATAGAGTAAATAAATCGATTTTAGTCCTAAGTGTAAATATCGATTTTAGTCCTCAGTTCGATCATTTTTTCAAAAAAAAAAAATCACTCAGTTTTAGTCTTATAGGTTTAAGAATATCAATTTTAGCCCCACGATTTTAAAGCCAAAATCGATATATATTTACTTTATTTGGGACCAAAAACAATAGTATCGAGACCAAAATCGAATTGAAGTGTGTCCTCCATGGTGAGTTGGCAGAGCTCATTCTTGTACAAATTCTGCAAAACATTGAAGTTAAATTTGGCTAGTTTGAGAAGTTGTTCATCTCTGGAGCCATCATTTTCATAAATAGAGATGAAAACTCTAAGGGGGAGACTCTAACTGTGATTCCATACCACTCAACTCAAACCTTGTAAATCTCGCAGCCTCGTCTAATATATTTTCGTCGTGGACGAGGGTCAATATTTGTCTACGAATTTGTTGAAAACATCTGTTTCGCATAAAAATGTATGCAGTTCCAACTTCCAATGAATAGAGATCTTTTAGTCCCAACTTTATGTGCCAATATTAAAATTATATATTGTTAATAATTTTTATATATATATATATTGCTAAAAATTAAAATTTTAAAAAATTATATACCCTAAGTTTGGAATAATCAACCCCAAAAATCAATTATATTAACTAAAAAATGAAAATTAAATATTAAAAAATAATTATAAACTTTAATTGGGCAGAATAAATCCTAAACAATAATGTAAAATTATACTAAATCAAAAGAAATTAAAATTGAAGAAAAAAAATACAAGAAAAAGTAATAATTTTAATGTTTGTACATGGGTGGTACACATAAGTTTGAATTAGAGGATCTCAATCAGTTCCAATTCAATTGACAATTTGACATATGTGAAAAGTTAAATAAAGGAAGTAGCAAATAGAAAACGTACCGCAAGAAATGCGGTGTTGATGTTGTCTGAGCAAACGAAAACGAAGTGTAGTGAACAAATCACAATCCTCCTCTCCTGCATTATAAATTTCTACGAGTTTGTGTTCGATTTCGGTCTCAAAATGGTAGGCCAATCCCAAACGCTCAAGCGTGTCGATTAGGATCATTTGTTTGAGAGGGGCTTGAGCAGCAATTAGCTTGCCTCTTGCTTCTTGCTTCATTGCTTCGATTGCTTTTTCATACTTTTGCTGTACCTAGTGAAGCCAATTTGGATTTGGATGATTTTATATATAGCCCTATTTTTTCTCACCGTAGCTCCCTTTAAAAATAATTAGTGAATATATTACTTTATGTACTATTTTGACCTTGTAACTTAAAAACAATAATGAAAGATCATTTTTTTTTAATTTAAAAATAATCCAGATGGTTGGATTATATGTAATCATCTTACGTTTATGTTAAAGATCGAAACAAAAAATATGTATCTACACAAATTATTAAATTTTAAGAAATAGATCGTAAAGAATCGAGATTATTGAAAAAGAAGAATAAGATTTTGGCATGAACTTCTCATTTAAGTCCCAAAGAATTTGTAAAATTTTCGAAGATCGAAGTTTTATTTTGTGATTCACGTGAATGATTAAATTTTTAAAGCAAGATCTTGGGGTTGTTATCAATTGAATTACGGAATAAGTTCTAATAATTTTATTCTAGAAATGGGCTTCTTGTGATTTGGGAGAAGTAAATAAAAATTACTAAATGTGATATATTCTAGGAAGAATAAAGATTCTTAAAAATGAGATTTTTTTTTAATCAATTATTCTAAATTGATTGCAATAGAAATTGATAGTGTTTATTGTGTTTCTTTAATAAACGTAATTGAAGATGAACACAGATGCATAATAGTGTTTTTTTATAAATGAATGGGCACAATAAGGATGAAATGTTTGTTATTTTATTAGGGTACGGTTAATTTGAAGTTAGGGCTATAATGATAAAATAGTATATTAATTAATATATTTTTATTTATTTTGAAATTGGGGGCTATAATGAGAAAAATATGGGCTATATATAGAATCACCCTTTTGATTTATATCTTCAGCTATATATATATCGTATATATATATTTTCAATTGATTTGATAGAATTCTACTTGAAATTGATGAATCTCTTATGAAGCAAAAGAATTAAAGAAATTAAAATAAAAATAAAAAATGGACGTTCTTTGGTTTTGCTTATTAATTAAGCTCTCATGAAGTCATGCAAATTTGCATGCATGATACCTATTGAAATTAAATCAAATTAAAACTTATAGTATCGTCGTCTATCAATGTGTACATGGAGTCACTATAAGAAATTCGTTAATAGACAACACACTAAAGACAATGGTTTTTATGTGGACCGTTATCTTTACAAAGATAGACAACGTGTTTGGTGTTGCAGGTTTTCTATACCCACATCTTTTAATTTTTTTAATATTGCAACGGTCATATTAACTGTTGTCTATATACATAAAGACAACGGTTAATCATAAACAGTTGTCTACATCCGTGTTTTCGGATAGAGAATCCGTTATAGACAACGTGTCCACAAACCGTTGGAATTTTAAGATGAGTATTTTGTCCGTTGTCTCATGAATGATTAAAACTACGCCATTTCATTAAGGGCAGAGAAATATTTCTCTCAATTTCTCATCTCCCTCGCTAACTTCTCCTAAATTTTCCCCAAAATATTTTCCGGTCGTCATCTCCCTACCGCTGTCTACTCCCCCCTTTCCTCGGTCGCCCACAATCATCTCTCACATTCTAGCAAAAGATAAGGTTACTTCACAAGAATTTAATTATGAAAAGTCAACCATAATAATGAATTATTAATTGAAAATTGAAAATTAAATATTAAAAATAATTATAAACTCTAATTAGATGTGGTTAACCCTCTCTCTTTCTCTTCTTTAAATTTTACTTTTGCGGGTTTTCAAATCGTGGACATTGAATAGAAATTATTACATGAATTCTGCTGGGATTTGCTTATATTCAATTCTCTTCTCAATTTGATTCAACTTATGAAGATTAATGATGAAGTGCTGAACTTTTTATACTATGCAATGCAAGCTAATTGTTGGAATTCTGTTTTCATGCCTTCAAATTGGGTTCGAGAGTTTGATAGTCAATGTTCAAGTTTAATATGTTTATTAGCCTAAAATATTATTTCACCAGGAATACACACTGTATAGCAAGTCTAATATGCACAATTTGGTTTATAATTACTGTTTTTCTAGATTTTTAATGTTTTTGTTAGCTTTTTTTATTGCTGAATTTTGGGGTTTGTTGTTATTGTTAATATCTTGCATTGAGTTCTTCAATCTCAATTGTAGTTGTGCTAGTTGTTCCTCTACCCAAGGTTCAAAAAATATTTTTAGTCTCGAGGAGTTTTTCCATAGTACCACGAGGCATAAGCCTCGAGGCTAACCAAAGCGTAAGCCTTACAACAATAAGAATAAATATAATTTTTAGCTCAGAACTTTGCACATAAACTCATATAAACCATACCAAACAACATAATCTCCATAAAAAGTCATAAAAGTCTTCAAATTATAAATTAAATGCAAACAGTCAAATCAAATCAAGTGAAACAATCAACATCTTCACTCTCAGTCTCCCTTCCTTCGACTTCCCCCTCCTCATCAAAGTCCTCATCCATAAAAAAAACATAGCAGCATCAAAGCTTGCCTCAACCTCGCCTTGCCTTGTCGCCTCGCCTCGGCCGCCTCAACCGAATTGAGGCTTAAGCCTCGTTAGAAGTCAGTGGGGCGGAGCCTCAGGGGTGATGACATATTCACATCATACCACTGCGTGCAAACAAACGGTTATACCACTATTCTCTTTCTTTTTGTTATGTCCTAATTATTGGAACAATGGTAGAAATTTATATAAGGAATGTGGAAGGACATCGTGGACATGTAAGTTCAATCACTTTGTTTTTTTTTTTTAATTATTATTGTCTTACATAATAATGCACTTTTTTTTATGTTAATTTGGGTAAGGCTACAAAAATTGACAATGTAAGTTTCATAGTTTAACTTTGTTTTTTTTCTAATGACGTTGATGGAATATTTTCAAATTATCTTATATTGTTTCATTGTTGTTATATATTGTTGATGATATGATATTAGTTGATTTGATAAAGAGGTCAAGCTTACACGAGGCAAGTGAAGGAATAAAATGACGGAGAAAGAAAGAATACTTGAACTTTTTTAGGACTACTTAAACTTTTGAACATATGTAAATGTTGAGTATACCATTGGATATTAGTCTTTTAATTTTCACATTCATGTTATTTTAGATAGATTACATAATGTATGATGTGTGTTGTAGATGTCTTGTTGCATGAGATGAATTATTGTTCAATCTTTAATTATTTTATATTTCTGAAAAATTAGTATGCAGTGCTGAAATGGTAAAAAAAAAAAAGAACCTGCATAATATTTATTAAAAAATTATATTAAACCGTTGTCTATAGAGAAGAGACAACATGTTCTAATAAAAGCTGTTGTCTATTATGAACAGGCGTCTTCTATATTTTATGTCAACAATTTTGATTTACAAGGGGCAACTTAACCATTGTCTATTTGTTTAATGGACAATGGATTTTCACTGTTGTCTATCAGTGTGCATTGATAAACAAACACCTCTATTAGCAACGCCCGATTTTTCCGTAGAGATCGGGTAATTATAAAATAAAATTAAACCAAGAAAAAAATAATAAAAACTAATCAGATGACTTGCACATATGCGGTGCTTACAATGGTGTGTAGACTACGGTGTAGAGGATAACAACTCTCTCTCTCTCTCTCTATATATATATATATATATATATATATATGAAGATATAGTGATGTACCTGATCATCGAAAGATGAGTTGGAGAAAGTTTCACCCCAAATGCTTGGGGCATAACTGATCACAGGGGGCCTTACTTCTCTCGAGCAACTTAAAGTTCCATCTACAACGCTAGTAGACATTCTCAGGTGCAATAAAACTCTCTCTCTCTCTCTCTCTCTCTCGCTAAGCAACACATAGGCCACGTTATCATTATAGTACTATTGTTAATTATGAGTTAGGTAAAGTTTGCCTCTAGAAGTACAATTATAGGATTAGGCCTGCGCGTGCTTTTAATTAGAACTATTGTAGACCACATGTGATGTACGTGTTGCCTAGCGATTATTTAATATTATCAAATCCATAAACTTCAAACAATCAATAAAAGCAATAAAATAAACCTAGAAAAGCGGATGAGATCCTCTATTCCAGATTTGGTGTTCCAATCCGTATTCCACGATCAAATTTATGAGGGTTTCTTCCATTTTTTCATCAATTTTAATTTATTATGTTTTAGTTTAATTTTATGATTGTTTTTAGGGTTCACCCCACCCAATTAGGGTTTATAATAATTTTTTAGTATTTAATTTTCAGAGAAATGATTATTATGGTTGATTATTTTAAAAATATGATTTACAATTTTTAAAATTTCAATTTTTTGTTGATAGATGTGACTAGGTCGATTATGTTATAATTAATTTTTATTTTTATAATATATATTATTAAACTTGTTAAATCGATCGTGGAATACGGGTTGGAGCACCAAATCTGGAATAGAGGATCTCATCCCCTAGAAAAGAGTATACTACAGATGCCCGTGTATACCAAATATATATATACATGCATTTGTTTTGAAAATTATGGAGATAATTTCACTTTTGGTTCCATAGGACACGCTCCTCTCCCCTTTTGGTCCCATCGATATTGATTTTGATCATTTTTCAAAAAAAGGCTCACTTTTAGTCTCATAGGTTTGACAGTTATATCAATTTGGTCCCTCAATATTTAACGCATGTTAATCCAAATGACGGAGAGCGTCACGCGTGACTCACGTACGTCACTTTTGGGACCAAAACCGAAGAGCAGTGTGTCCTATGGGATCAAAAGTGAGATTTTCTCTGAAATAGAAATCTTAAAATGCAATCAGCGTGTCCTATGAGACCAAAAAAGTGAAGTTTTCTCTGAAATAGAAATCTTAAAATGCAATCAGTTATGAATGATTTTTGAATCGAAAAATTAATCAAATGTTAGATTTGTAAAAATGGGGTACTTTTTGTTAAAAAAAACTTAGGTTATTTTTTTAAAAAAAAAACACTATATGAAACACGCGATTTAGCGACAGATTTAATGATAGATTATATATCGTCGTTAAAATACCGACAAATTAACGACGGATTAAATTGAAATGTTTAATGACGGATTTTTTTGTCTCTAACTTAACGAAGGACACATGTCGTATTTTAATTATTAAATTTTATTTTTTTTACATTTATGACGGAATAACGACAGATTTTTCTGTCGTTACCTTAGAGACAGAAAAATACGTTGTTAAACATTATTTTTAAAATTTTTTAAATCCTAGTGACATATTAGTTACGGAATAATTCTGTAGCTAAAATTAATTTTGATTTTTTAATTTTTTTATTGGGTTTTTAGTTTTTTTATTTTCCAATTAATACTTAATTATAAATTTGAAATAATTTTTTTAAAATTTATATTTTTTTATTTATTTTATGATTTCGGATTTATTTGACTTATTTTCTTTTTTTCAATATTTTATATTATTTTTAAATTTTTTTTATTTTTAATTTTCAATTACTAATTAATTATGAATTCGAAATTAATCTTTTTAATATTATTAATTTTTTATTTATTTTACATTTTATTTTTTTTTAAAATATTATTTACTAGTTTTATTATTTTTTATTTTTCAATTACTGATTAATTGCTAATATAATTTTATTTTAATATTTTTAATATTTGTATTTATTTTACTTTTTCATATTTATTTTAGGGATAATTTCACTTTTAGTCCCACTAGAATAATTTCCAGTGGACTAAAAGTGAAATTATCCCTTTATTTTATTTTATAATATTTAAATTTTTTTATTATCTTATATATATATTTTTATTATTTTATATTAGTTTTTAATATTTTGGGCTCGACTTGGTGCGCTTCCGTCGCTAAAACGCGAATTTTTTGTAGTGAAAGTCCGAAATGTAGGTATCAAAGTATAATTTTCTCTTGATTTTTTACTTCACAAGAATTCAATTATGAAAAATCAACCATAATAATGAATTATCAATTGAAAACTGAAAATTAAATATTAAAAATAATTATAAACTCTAATTAGATGTGGTGAACCTAATAAACAATATTGTTAAATTAAACTAAATAAAAAATTTTCCTTGATTTTTTTTTTTACTTCACAAGAATTTAATTATAAAATAATCAACCATAATAATGATTTTTTTTCTTTAGAAAAATATCTGAAAAAATTGTTGAAGATATTATGAAAAATTTTCGTTTGAAACCAAAACTGATATTAAAATGGGACCAAAATCGACACAACATTTAACAGAAAATATCACGGAAGCCTGGAACCATAAGCCAGATAATTCCAATGTGCTGGAACGATAAGGCACCATAAGATAGCCCTTCCCTCAAAGCTCATGGAAGCTAATGCAATTTTTTGCTCATCAAGTATGTTAGTAACCAATTTACAATAACCATTTCAGCATTCACACTCTGGCCTGAGAACCATCAAACTTAGGGAATTCAATCTTGGGTAGATGTGTGAGTAATTGAGTATCTTGTGACTCTGCCAGAACTCTTCCCCTATAATGAAATGGTTCTCTGGGTTGAAAACTCTCATTTACCCAACGTTGAGGTGGTGCCCCCAATATTGATTCTTCTTCCACCACCTCTTTTCCTTTATCAGATTTAAGGATCTGTGTGTGCAATTGGGTAATCAGGTTGGAGAAGCGATCAAACTTACTTGTCATACCCGTTTGAATATCAGCCATCTGTTGTTTGAATTTACTTGTTATACCAGCTTGGACTTCAGCCAAATGTTCATTCAATTTGATCTATGTTGCATCTCTCTTCATAATCTTTGTTTTCAGCAGATCATCTAACTTTTTCTGCCTTTCTTACAGTTCCTTTAACTTGGTACCATCCGCCATAGCTGAGGAAATGTGGCTCTGGATACCAAATTTTATGGCATCTCTGGTGTCTTGCTTGCTTTTAGTCTTTTTCCTGCCTATCTTAAATTCTTGTAACTGGATCTGTATTTATGTGTAATTTCAGTGGAGTTCATTCAATAAAAATGTGATCTTGGTGACAGAAATGGGAGAATATTTCAGAGGGGGGGGGGGGGGGGGAAATTGTAGAAGAATAAAGGGGAGGAAACAAACTATTTCATTCATAAAATCCCTAGCAAAGCAAAAGTTGGTATATAAACTATATCATAGCTGGAACCACAAACTATTACATGCAAATAACCCTAAATTAGCTGATTGCGCCAACTTTAATTAAAAATAGGGAAATTCTATTCACAGCCCCTGATTTACTCTTTATAACTCCCATATTAAATAAAAATATAAATATTATGTGAATATACTTTTTAGTCCTTATAGCCTCAAACTAATTAAAATTCTAGTAAATTAAATAAATAAATCTCATTGTATGTGTAGCCCATTTTTCTCTTAATGATGAAAAAAAAAACATTATTGAAAAACAGCCCCCGCACACCCTCCATTACTGGAAAAAAAAATAGGTTCAAATTTTCTCTTGCAAACAAATAAAGAAGGAATAAAAAAGGTTCAAATTTTCTTTTGCAAACAAACATAGAACCGAGAATGAGTCATTTCATGAATGACTTTTTCACCATAATCACGTGTTATTAAAATAGATTAGGAAGGTTGAACGTGTGGGGAAGTATTAATTCATTCAAGTTCGTTCTCCTAAAAGAGATGACTAATAAGTCCTAAGAAAGTTTGTGTTGTGAAATCAAAATTTGAAGTGGGAGAGACACAAACACTTCAATAATCTTACTGATTACGCAATATAAAAAATTAAAGAGTGAAATATTCTTAGATTAATCTTGCTGAACCCCTAAAAACTGATAAGATTAGCTATTTTTAATCCATAATTAGAAACCAACTATATATTAAAATTGTTATCGGATCACTCATGGACTAAAAAGAAGTTGAATCTATGTCTTCGAACTATTAATGAATAACTTTTGCTTGTGCTCGTGTTTTCTGCTATTTCTCTTTTAAATTTTGTTTTTATATATTTTTTTAATAATGGAGAAAGGTGGGGGTGGGGGAGGGGGTTGTAGGAGGCTACAATTTTTTAGGGTTTTTAAATATTAGGAGTTATAAGGATAAAATAGTCCATCTGAAAGATGTGTAATCTATCAATTCAGGATCTGAAAGATGAAAACTCTCAATTCAGGACCCAAAAGATGAAAACTATCAATCTAGGACCTCAAAAATCACGAATTTTGATTACTTTTTTATTTTTAATTAATTTTAAAAATTTATTTATTAGATTTAATAGATAATTAATGAAGGAATTTTCATTGAAAATTAATATAAGATTAATTGAAAAATTAATAAAAAATCAAAATTCGTGATTTTTGAGGTTCTGGATTGAGAATTTTCATCTTTCGAGTTCTAGATTGAGAGTTTTCATCTTTCGGGTCCTGAATCGATAAATTACCCATCTTTCAGGTCCTAGATTGATAATTCTCCAAAATATTTATATTAAAATTAAATATGGGGGTTGTGGCCTGGGTTGTGGCCGGTGGTGAAAAAAATAGGGGCTATGAATAGAATTTCCCTTAAAAATAAAATACAAGCCCAAGTAAAAGAACTTAACAACGGCCCAAACTAGTTGACCCAACTGAGATGGGCTCCAACCCGCTTTTCTGAACTGACCCGATTCCCTTCTCTTTGATATCACTTCAGATACTACATTTCAATTTTCCACAATAGATGAAAAGTGAAATTTTCTCGAAAATTACGAGGACGTAAAATAAGTTACATACTAGGTTGAAAAAACTAAGTATATATAGAAATAAGTTGATCGATCAAGTTGATGTAACTCTCATGGAGAAAATTTTGATTTTGGTCCCATAAGATATGCCTCGATGTGATTTTGATCCCAAAACTATCTTTTTTTGGTCATTTCTAAAATAATCATTCATTTTAATTTAATCTCATAGATTTAACGATATCAATTTTGATCCCCCGAATTTTAATACCTGCTATCATCTTACGTACTTAAATATTGATCCTCCGAATTTTAACACCTATTATCATCTTACGTACTTTAATATATGCTCTTAATCCTTTTAAATTTTTCAATGCTTCTATCTTATAATAGAAGTTTCAAGACCCAGAGATTTAGAAGTTTTAAAATTTTGAAAAACAATTAATATTATAGCCAAGTCATAAATTCTAGATGGGGTCGTTCTCATAATTTAAACAGATATGAATACATTAAATTAAAATACGTGTTTTCTTTTTCTTGGGATCGACATAAGTGATATTAATATTCAATTTAATTCTGTATATTCTGCAATATTAAATATGCTCCAATTTATACCAAACTAACCAAAAGTATAAAAATTTAAATGTCAGTGAGACACGTGAACCGGATATCTGAAAATATAATATACTATCTCCGTTTATGAATACGTGTCATTCTAGTATTTTTTTTTTTAAATGTCATTCTATAAATTCGAGACAGAAAATTCACATTTTTTACACATTTGCACTCATTTAATTTATTCAAATATCCGTATTTAACTCATTTAATGTATTCACACAAAAATGTATTAGAAAATTTAAGATGTCAATATTATATTATATTATATTTTGTTTAAAAATGTGGTATTATTTAAAACCGATCGATCGAGTATTAAATGTCTCAACTATAAACCTGTAAAATAGTATAAATGCTAAATATCCGTCCCCCATCCCAACGCGTATATTAAAAAAAATATTTTTTTTTTAAATGAGTTATTCGACTATATGTAGCTCTTACTTATGAAGTTTAGAATTTAGATTATATTAATGTAACATGAAAACTTTCAACCATTGATAATATATAATAATACTATGAGCTCGTTTGTTATTGCTAGATAATATGATATAATGTTGGATATGTTTGACTGTAATATATACGGTATCAATAGTATGTTTGTTTTGGTGTATTAAAATATATGTATTAATTAATAATATATTGCTTGGTTAGATTATATTAAAATTTTCTATAAATTTTAAAATCCTAAACTATCCTTTAATTAGTTACCATATATTGTATGAATATTTTATAATAAGATTTTAATTAATATCTGAAATGTTATTTTAGTCTGAATTTTTAATAATGATACATGGTATTACATATCACACATGATATTACTTATCACAACTTAATTATAACTGGTTAACACATGTAGACTCTTGCATAATTATGAACTTTGATTTTAAAAGCAAACATAATATTAGGGTGTTATAGGTATCTATCACCCCTTTAATTCATACTATATATATAATTAAGATATATACCCAAAAATAAAATATTTGACCATGTATTTAGGAGGTAATGAGTAATTTGGAATTAATTTGGTTAAGGTATTCATAGGGATCGAATATTTACATGTCCATCATAATTCGCATGAAATTTTATGTTGCACTACTTGTGTTATATATACTACGTATTGCATCTTCAAATGACGATTTTTTCTTATATTTTTTCTTCAATTTTACTTTTTCGTGATTTAGTTTAATTTTATAATTGTTTCTTAGGGGTCACCCCAACCAATTAGGGTCTATAGTTATTTTTTAATATTTAATTTTCACTTTTCAATTAATAATTCATTATTATTGTTGATTTTTTTTTTCAAAATTATGTTTTATAATTTTTTTTTTCTTGCGTGTGTGAATGAAATAAACTTTCATGAAGAAGAACCAACAACCAATGTCTTACGCATGTGTAGATTAAGTGAAATGTTAGGACTTTTAAAAATATCGATCATATCTAGCTAGATCTTCGAAGTGATTAATAAAAATATCATGATATTCACACAATTATAAAAATGTAATAATTTTTCGACATTTTCACAAATTTAGCACCCGACAATTTTATGGTGCTTGAAATATTACATAGGCCACGTGACTAGTCGGGATCTTTGTATTGAATTTAATTTAGCCCAATATATTGATGAGAACATGTCATTTTCCAAACCATTTTCTTATTTTAGGCAAAATGTCATAATATTTTTGTTAATTAATTCAACCGTAAGGTTAAAAAATACCAGTATTTACTCTTTTTACTATAGTAAGTTGACTTTAAATTGTGATAATAAGTAATAACACGTTTTTTTAGGGAATTGTAGCACTTTTTTTAGGAAATAATTATTGCACTATTAATTGATCGATCGAACACACAAAAATTAAAAAGACTCGAAAATGATTTATGAGCAAACCCTACAACTATTAGCATAAATAATTAAATGTGTCAATTAATACGTTTTCCCAATTTTTCTTTGACTTCATTAATTAATAAAAAACTCTGTGGGAACTTTATGAATATTTCTCGACAAACTTGATTTTGGGTCAAAATCTTTAATTTTGTTGAAACAAATCCAAGAATCAAGATCTCTGACAAAATATTAATTAGAGCAATATAATTTTCCTTTGCAGAATAGATTGCAGGTTTATTTGATATTTTAGACTTTTAATCTTATTTCAAATTATTTAATATTTACTACTCTTTTTGTTAATTTTTACATACTTTTTGTTAATTAAAATTTCATTTCCATAAAAACACTATAAAATATCCCACATCTAACTTGATGAGATTTTCTCCATATAATTTAATTATTAAAATTTGATATAGGCCGAGAGATAAAAATAGGATATATTTATCACATTTTTTATCTTATTTTTTGTGGAAAAAAAAACCCAAAACATAAAATATTATGAAATCAAGAGAGTATATATTTAGCGACTTCTCCGTTGTGAATACATATAATTAACTTTACCAATATACTTTATTATAAAAAATATTATTATGATTGTTGCTAGAATATATCATGTCACACATTTAAATGATTTTAATTACGCTAATGACTATTTGAAAGAAACAAAAAATAAATTTATGTCGTGAAAAAGAGGAAAAGTGAGAAAATACAAAAAGTGCTCGCCCATAATCCGCAGCTTTGTCTCTTTCATGAGCAGCTACGCATCGTTCCTAAATCAAAGGGGGAAAAAAAGAAAATAATGATTTCCATGAAGTAGCGAAGAAATCATATCTTCACAAAAATTATGATTGTCAGCGTCTGAATTTTCATTTTGGTTCATAGAAATTAATGAGCAAGAAAATGAAATAAAACTACCCACGCGGCCACTGTAGTTACCTCGTAATCTTGGAAACAAAATTCAAATTAGTTTGCTTCTCTCTCCTGCTGTCTCTCTTTCTCTCTCTTCAAGCAGCAGTGACTGGTACACAACTACACATACACTTTTCTCCTCCTCTTTTCACTTCATCTTTTTTCTTCTTTAGAAAAGAACAGAACTTTATTTTTTTTTTCTAGTATTTGATGACTGATTCAAGGCGGGAAATCTGAAAAAATGATCGAATCGTCGCCGCCGCCGCCGCCGTCGGCGGAATCGAGCTTCCGGGAGCTGGATGAAGTTTTCTTGCAGGTCCCTTTTGCACCTCAAGCTCGTTCATGCTCTTATTTGTGAGTTTTGGTTGGTGTTGGATTCTTGTTTAACATTTGAAATATTCATTGGTTCAGACTCAAACAAGATTATGGCTGGGGGAGCTTCTGAATACAAGATTGGATGAGGATTTGCCTCTCCCCGATTTGCTTCAAGATGGAGAAATATTGTTAGTTTTTTTTTTCTTGGTTATTTCTTGATTCTTAAAATTGGGAGGAGGATTCATTATTGTTGTTTTTCTTATCATTTCTTTCTATTCATTTTCTGTTGGTGATCCTGATTATTGGGTTGAGATGTTTCTTGATGAATTTTGTACCTTTCTTGGTTTTGTTTGCTTTTGGTTGTTTATTTAGTGAGTTTAAAGCCTCAATCGATCTTCCTGTATTTTCATGCCAAAAAAGTAGACATTAATGTTAGGAAGATATGGGAGGCAATGTTCTACTAATGAATTGGGCCCAAAAGTATTGGCATGATGATATTAAGTGCTGTTTATATAACTGAATTGTTCATGTGTTACTGTGGGATCTAGTTTATTTATGGCAAAAGAAAAGATGTGATTTTTTGAGTTTATTTATATGAATCAAAATTTATTGATTTATATATGTTCTGCTTGCTCTTTATGATTAAGTTTCTTGGAGCATGGGATCATCTCTTTCCACTGTGTTTCGTTTGTTCTTGAATTGGTGTGCATTGTGCAATAAGTAAGTAGATGAAACAGGGAGATTTGGATTGCTTAGCTGACCTGTATATTGAACCAATTGCCGCTGTTTTTCTTGGATGTGATACTGCTTCCGCTGATATAAGAATGTTCACTGCATTATATTCACTTTGGAGTGTGCTCACATCTTCATCTTTTGCTTCATGCCAGAAGTGTTTGGTATCCTAGATTCTAGTGTAAAATAGAGCACGAGAAGCATTTCTATTGGATTTGCTGATAAGCAGCCTTTATGTACATTCTTCATTATCTCTGAGAAACCTTTCTAAAAATCTTTGATAATATTTTGCTGGCCTAGGTTTCAAGTTTCTAAAGTAGTTTGGGATTTGCTGATGACCAAATGTATGGAGCTCAGACATTTGAAGCATAAATATGGTCCGTTTGGTTCTAAGAAGAGCAGTGGGAGGTATAGGCCTTACTCCAATGTTGATTCCTTTCTAAAGGTAATGCACCATTTTCGCGTGAAGCCTCACAAATTCTTTGATGCAATTATGATCTCACTTTGTTTTCAGTTTTATAAATTATCTTCTACATAGTTTACCCCTTTAAAGTTTAGGTTGCACTTGTTACATTCTTCTGGTTTGTCAAATCCCCACAAATAAACTCTTTTCGTGCTAGTTTTGTTAACTGGTTTTTTGTACTCCTCTTGCCTCCTTTGGGGTGCACTCTTGTGAAGAATGTTTATAATGTTGCTGTTGGTTGGTAAAGATGTTGAGATTTCCTTCAAAGAAATACAGCAAACATCAATTTAAGCAATTTTCCATGAGACATTTAATATGGGCTGTATAATGCACACCATATCATGAGATGACCTACATCTTTTTCTGCATATCAAGAGTTTGTTAAAGTTATATTCTAAATAGTAAGTCCATGCAACTAACAGCAAGTACGAAGCTTAGAGAATAAAATGTAACGAGCACAGCTTCTGAAGTTTCTGATGTGGAACTAGAAGCCAAGTTGTCTACAAAATTCTAGTGTTTTGACAGGGGTGGCACATTTGTATGATTTTTTTTGGGCAGCAACTCTGATCTGTTATGTGTGTCTGGCAACTGACTCTTACCAACTGTAATGCTTTACTAATGCGTGACACCTACCTGGTTTTGTTTTTGTTAGGTGTGCAAAATTCTGGGATTGAGTGGCATCGACCTTTTTTCACCATCCGATGTTGTTGAGAAGAAAAATATTCGTAAAGTCTGCATTTGCATAAGAGCTCTCTCAAAGAAAGCAAGGTCTAAGCAACTGAGTGTAAGATATCTCTCAATACAAGTATACAACGACGTTCTTGCTTATTTTCTGCCTTTTCAGCAAAACACGTTCCTCCATTTTCTACTTTGGCAGCATCTATTCTAAATTGTTTCAGCTGTAGTAATTTTGCTAATTGCTTTGAATCAGGCCCCGGATTTCGACATGGTTATATACTCAGTAACCATGCCAACTGATATGGTAGGGGTGATAAGAAGGAGCTTAGAGTCACCACAGTGCACCGTTTCAAGTTCATCCAGTTATAGTTCACGTAAGGGCTCAAAAGTGAAGCTGAAACAGGTAAGCCACTAGTTTGTTCTTAAAAGTTGCGATAAGACGCCACTGGCAATTACTGAATGATGTTTTTTTACTTTGATATAGAAAAATGTACATGCATCAAACAACAGAGATGATGATTCTAGTAGCTCAGATGAGTCAGATGAAGCAGAAAGCAGATATATGGGTGATGGAGTGAATTTTGATCTAGAAGATTCACCCGAAAAATATTTAATACAATCAGAAGTCAATTGCCAATGCACCGAGGAGAGTAAACACGGACACTGTAAATCAGCTTCTGACATCGATCATGCATCTTCTTGCTGCAGCATTTCCAAGAAAAAGCCATTTCATGGTATTTCACATGTAAACAGCGAAGAGAGACAAACCTACAGGAATGGTGATGCGGATGTTTCTGATATGAACTTCACCCTCGAGAATGATGATCTGTTCACGGGGGATTCTTCATGCATCAATGTGGGAGAGAATAACTACATTGCTAATTATTTGGCATTTTCAGATTTAATGGTTCATGCAACTGATGTCAGTAGTTCTGTTGTACTTGATGGGGAGAAGAACATGTTTGATTTCTTTCTAAATGTTGAGCCCCAAGGAGTCACGACGGATGAGCGGAGTTTCCACAACGGATCACAGAGAATACATTCTGATGACGAAGATATGGAGGTTTCTTCCACCACTAGCATGAGCTCTGTGTTGGGTAGGCTGCTCAACTTGGAGTTTGATAACCAGTTTGATGAGGATGACTCATCGAGTACGAATCTTGACTCTTCCGTATCATTGGAACTTGAGTCTAAAAAACTCTATAAAGATTCATATGCATCATCCGAACCCCCAAAGGATGACACATTTCACGACCAAATATTTGATTCGCAAGAAGCTGGATCCAAGATGGCACCAGGAGTTTTGAGTTCTGCTGAGGAGTGTTCAAAAGATGAATCATGTGGCACTGAGACGAGCACACCTGGAAACAACTTTTATTTGGAAGGCAGGGGTGTGGTCGTTGCAAATGATGATCCGTTGAGCCCTCTTTCTTGTGCAGATGAAGATAAAGAGGCCAGTGGGACTATCATCCTCGATTCAGATGCGCATATGATTCAGGAAGGGAGATCGGACAGTAAATCAGTTGAGAATGTAGCACCACCTCAGCTTGTTTCTGATGACACCAACGCTCATGATTCTATTCTTCGACCAAATCTATGTGAAACAGTCTCAGAAAACACTCTCTGTGAGCCTATCGAAGACATGAACACAGCTCAGGAGGACTCGTGTGTTCAAGATGATGGTGGTCAGGTGATTGATTATCTTCTAGAAATCATTATGCAACAGATTATGCATTAAACACTAATTTAACTGCCTGCATTATTCAATTATTAGGAAAGCAAGGATGCAAGTGATTCTCGACCGCCTTCTACGAAGCATTACAGAAGGCCATTGCTGAAAACAGTTGTTAAAGGCACAGCCATTGCTGGTATCATATTTCTCTTGCTACAGATCAGGTATGAATCTTGTTTGCTGGTAAAAATTTTGTGATATGTTGGTATATGAATGCTGGACTTGATGATGTGATCATTACTTCGACTGCAGAAAGAGCAACGGGAGCAGCACACAAGAACGGCAGCAGAATGCTCGGTACAGCAGATCGAAGCCCTCGTCTGAGAAGCAACAAAGAAGAAGTGCAGGGAAAGGGATATATCCAACAGAGAAGGTCAAGTTAGGAAACTAGATTTAGGATGGTTGATAATTATACACAAGAGTTAGTATCACATGAGAATGCTAAAGAGTTTGGAGATTATATTATGCTCTCCAACTACACTGTTGTATGGCTTCTGCCTCTATCCAATTTTGATATGGAGTTATATAAAGGTCTAAGTTAAACAAACTTCTCATTTATGTATTCATGGTTATTGATTATGCATTAATTTTTAGGGAAATTAGACTGAGATACCTACATTTTAGATCTTTTTTCAAGAATAACTTACTTTTTCAAAATTTATCAAAATAATATTCATTTTTTCAAAAAATTTATAAATCTAACATTTGATCAATTTTTAGGCTCGAAAGTCATACGTAATTGGTGGTCTTTTAATATTTTTATTTTCCCAATCACGTAAAAAACCATTCAATCAACAAGTATTAAAATATAATCAATTGCATAGGATTTTCGGACAAAAAAATTGATCAAATGTTAGATATGTAATTTTTTTTTTAAAAATGGGTATTGTGTTTGTTAATTTTGAAAAGTGAATTGTTTTCGAAAAACTGTCCAAAAATGTAAGTATGAAGGTGTAACCTGCCCAATAAAAAAAAAATACATAATTTAACATTAAAATTAAAAAAAGGCAAAGATAATTTAAAGAAGTAAGAAATGAAATATATAAATGTATATCAATGTTGTAAAGAAATTTTTCTAAAAAATATATTGTAAAGAAACACACAACAATGAAGAGAAATATATTCTTTGATCATATATTAAAAATTTATTATTAGTTCGGTTGGTCCAGGTCCGGTCCGACCAAATAAATATTAATCAAGATTAGATCGACCGATTAAATATCCGTTCATTCAAAATTAATACCGGACCGATCGAACTGGGTATAAAAACCGACCGAAATCAATAAAAATTGATCAGTTCGATCCAGTTCATTCAGTCGGTTAAGTTTTTGCACAACCCTAACTTTCCATTTCCAACATAGTGAATTCAATTATTCATGTGGAGTTACCAAATACAAAACAAAATAAACCCAATCAATCACATTGCTAAATAACAAGAATCATATATAAGCCCTTGAAATTTGATGATCATCAACTTCAAACCTTCACTTTTCCAACCAGTATGAAACCCTTACACCTTCTTCCTTAGCCGCCGTGACGGCCGACAACGACTGCAACAGTCTCAAATTCCCCTCAAACTACACCTCTTTCGCCAGACTGCAATGATGCCGCCTGGCTTCCTGAGGAGGCGCGTTGCGACGGAGTAAAATCGAGGAAGATCATCGAGCCAGTGGATTGCTTCAGTAACAGTGATTAAATCAACTGAACCCTCAGCTCCAATTGAGTGCACTAGTTCATCATCAGATAAGGATAATGGTGTGTGCAGGTAGTTGATGTTAGCACGCTGCATCGCACATTTGAGTTGGGCTTCACTTATATCTGTTGCCATAACTTGATCATAATGATCAGCCACCTGTGCGAGCCTGCATGTAACAATGCCACGGTTAGGGTTTATGTGAGTGAGTGAGTGAGCTGAGCTAACTCGCGAGCTATACTTGAAGTTACGACTCTGATAAACCCAGATTTTACACACTAATTGGTGCTCGTTTTGTATGGTTTTAGTTAAGTTTAGAGTGTTTCAATCCTAGTTTCTATAAGTTCTCTATTCCGAGGTCATTTTTTGCAAATGAAATCCTCTATCCTACTTTTTTCTATCCCATTTTGATTTTTATTCGATTTTCATTAATTTTTTTCCTCAATTTTAATTTGTTATGGCTTAGTTTAATTTTATAGTTATTATTTAGGATTCATTCTACCCAATTAGGGTTTATATTTATTTTTTAATATGTATTTCTTATTTTTTAGTTAATATAATTGATTAATATGGTTCATTATTCCAAAAGTAGGGTATATAATTTTTTAAAAATTTAATTTTTAGCAATAAATGTTGATTATGATTTGTAATACTATAATAAAATTTATTTTTATAATAAACATTTTTAAAATACTAAATTTTATAGTTGGACACAATAGTGGGACATGAAAAATGGACTAGAAGATTTTATCTCCATTTTTTGTGGTCAACTCTGGGTCGCTAAAATTGGTCCGATTTCTTACTTGGGCACAAATTTGTTACCTAGTTGGGATCAACTTCTCCATCTATAAAAAAGACTTACAGGAGGCGAATTTTACGCATCCCCAGACATCCCTACACATCTCATAACATCATAAATCACTCCTAATCATCCATCCACAAAGATTAGAAGCTAGAGAGAAAAGCAAGAAGATTAAATACCAAGAAATTCAAGTCCAGCAAGATTGAAGACGATAATTCGTTCGGGTTTTATTTATCTTTTATTTTTTCAAACATATTTTTGTTGGTGTTTTGTTATTTATTTTACTATGAATGGGTAAACCCTAGCATTCTAGGATTGAAGATGATTTATTCATGAACCTCTTTTAATTTATTTAATTAAGGGATAAGTTTCAATTTTTCCCCTTGAACTATTTTCCGAGGAGCATCCTGATCCTTAAACTAAATTCGGTCTCAGTTAACCCCTTGAATTATTAAACTCAGCTTGGTTAGCCCCTTGAACTATTAAATTTGATCCAGTTAGCCCATTTGAAGGTAAATAATTATATTTTGCTTATTTAAAGTAAAAAAATATTAAAAATAATATATATATATATATATATATATAGACACACAGAGACAGATATTGGGGGGGTGCTGGTGGTGGCAGCTGCCCCCTCAATATTTCTCAACAATGCATATATGTATTTTAATATATATAAAAAAAAAATTTGCCACCCCTTCATTAAATTCAAAGCCCATTCGGCCATTCCCAATTTTGTTGGCCCATATATATTGGGCCATTATATATAATATATTAAATTGTGGACCCAAATAAAAAAATAGTTAATATATTATTTTATTTAAAAATCATACAAATAATCAAATCCTAACTGTTACATCCCACCCTTTTCTTCTCTGCTCCACGCCTCCACTGCTCCTACTCGGCGACAATATGAGAATTGAGGTAAGATTTTTTCTTTTCTTTTTTCTTCTTTATTCAATTAATATTTTATATTTTATATTTACCTTAATTTAATTTATTATATAGTTGATGTATGAATTTACATATATGAATTTGATCATTTGAGAATGAATGCTTCAGAGACTTTAATATTAGGGTTTTATGTATTTTTTATGATTTCGCAATTCGCCTATTTGTGATTTTTTAAATAGGTTCAATAATCAACATGAAAGATGGAAAAATTTATTCTGTCTTCTCGAAAAAGAGAACTTCTCAAGAGAGTGTTGAATCTCCTATTATTGAGACTTCAAATATTACTGAAAATAATGTTGACTCGGAGGTTTTAAATCATTTAGAAGATCAAGACTCTATTCCACAATCTTCTCAAGCAAAGGTTCAAAAGGTTGATCAAGATTCTAATTGCTTTCATATTGAACGAGATCCTGGATTGTGTAAATCTATATGGGATTATCCGATGGAAAAGCGAGATGAAACTAGGCGCACTTATCTGATGGCTGGTCCTTATCAATTCATTCCTGAAAAGACTCCTGAATATGTAGATAAAAATGGAAGAAGATTTTTAGCAGCTTGGTATAAGTCATTTTCCGATTGGTTAGAATTTTCTCCTTCAAAAAATGCCGCTTATTGCCTTCCATGCTTTCTTTTTGTCAAGCCATCCGCGCATTTTGGAGCAAATGCATTTACTATTGATGGGCTTCAATCATGGAAAAATGTAAAGAATGGTAAAAATTGTGCATTCTTGATCCATGAAGGAAATAGTCCTAATTCTTCTCATAAAGTGGCTATCAAACAATCTCATGATTTGATGAACTCATTGCAACACATTGATACAATCATAGAGAAACAAACCTTAGAAATGGTTGCAAAGAATCGTCTACGACTTAAAGTCTCAATTGATGTTTTGAAATTATGTGCATTCCAAGGTATAGCCTTCAGAGCTCGAGATGAACGACTGGAATCACATAATCGTGGAAATTTTCTAGAAATTCTACAGCACACAACTTCATATAATGATGAGATAGCCTCCATTGTTCTAGAAAATGCTCCTCAGAATGCCACTTATACTTCTCCTAGAATTCAAAAGGAGATTTTGGCGATCTATGCAAATAAAATTAAAAGATATATCACAGAGGAAATTGGTGATGCAAAATATTGTCTTCTTATGGATGAATCCCAAGATGAATAAAAAAGAGAGCAAATGGCTATTGTTTTGAGGTTTGTTGATAGAAAGGGATTTATTCGGGAAAGATTTTTTGATATAGTTCATATGGAAGATACTAAAGCATCAACTTTGAAAAGAGAAATTTCGGGTGTTCTTTCTCGCAATAATCTCACAATTCAAAACATCCGAGGACAAGGATATGATGGTGGAAGTACTATGCAAGGTGAGTGGAAATGTTTAAAGACACTTTTTTTGAGTGAGTGCCCATATGCATATTTTGTCCATTGCTTTGCTCATCGATTACAATTAGTACTAGTGGCAATAGCTCAAACGGTTATATACATCGAGCAATTCTTTTCATATATCAACCTTATTGTGAATACAGTGGATTCTTCATCCAAACGTCATGATCAATTACGAATTGCTTAGACTCTTCGAAATGAAGAATTGGCTTCCACTGATGACTTGAAACGAAGGGGCAAAAATCAAGTTGTGAGTGTACAACGACCGGGGGATACACGATGGGGTTCTCATTTAAGGTCTCTTAGAAGTTTGCTTGATTTATATGATCCCATTCTTATGGTTTTAAAGGAAATCATCAATGATAAAAATAGTGTTTCTACTAGAGCAACAACTGATGGAGCTTATGATGTAATGACATCATTTGAGTATGTGTTCATATTACATTTTATGATTGAATTGTTGGAAATGACGGATGATCTTTGTAGAGCTCTACAATCCAAGTCTCAGGATATTATAAATGCAATGGATATTGTTGTGAACACAAAAATACTTATTCGTCGATTCAGAGAGAATGGTTTGGATCAATTGTTTGAGAAAGTGAATAAGTTATGTGAGGAACATGAGATAGATATTCCGGACATGACCTCTACTCTTAAATCTAGTAGAGGTCGATTACGTAGAGGAGAACATGTTACCTATGATCATCACTATCATTTTGATATATTCACTGATACAATTGATGTGATGTTGCAAGAAATGGATACACGATTTGATGAAAATGCAGTGGAATTACTCAGAGTCAGCTCAGCTTTGGACCCGAGACATGGATATAAATCATTTAACATTGGTGATATTTGCAAACTCGTGGAGAAGTTTTATCCTGCTGATTTCATAGATCATGAGAAGTTGCATATAAAGTATCAACTGGAGCTTTATCTACTTGATATTCAAAGTAATCAAATGTTTCAGAATGTATCAAATCTTGCAGAGTTATGCCAACTTTTATCAAAAACAGAAAAGGCAAAGGACTACCATCTTATGGATAGATTGGTTAGACTTATTTTAACACTTCCAGTTTCTACTACAACAACAGAACGAGCCTTTTCATCTATGAAGCTTGTCAAGACGAGATTGAGGAATAAAATGGAAGATGACTTTTTGGCTAGTTCATTGCTAATGTACATTGAGAAAAACAATGCTGAGACTTTTGATGTCAACTCAATCATAGATGAATTTGAAGTTATGAAGAAACGTCGAGTACAACTTACGATGCCAAAAATTAAATAAAAAGGCTAGTGACTATTATTTTAATTTTAATTTTGATAAGTATTAATGGTGTTATGAATATAACAAATTTTTATTTTTTCTTTTTTTTTGCAGAATACTTAGGATGAAACATTGCATAATTGATGATGGTGATATATTGAAATTTTTAACATTATATGCAATGTTTTTAACATATATTTTTTACTAATTTGTCTCTTCAAACGATTGAGAGCCAATTATTGAATTGAAAACAATGTTTACAACAACATTGCTAGAACTATTCCAATTCAAACCCCTAGCAGTTCTGTAATTAGTACGGATAAGATTTTATTTAAACCTCTTTCTTTCGAAAAGATTGATATCAAGATTAATAAAATCTTAAAAATTCTGAATTATTAGAGGAAATTGCAAAGAGATTAAAGAATATCAATATTAAAGAAGACTGTAAAGAAAAACAAATTGCTCCTCCAATAGAAGGGCAATGAGATGATATAGAAAATTCTTAAAAAAAAATTATTGATAATAAAACAGAAATTTCTGATATTGAAGAAATGTTCTTAAAAGAACAAAAAAAACCTTATGAAATAAATAAGGTTGGATATCAAAATAAAACTTATAACTTTCAAGGAAAGCCTTATTATCATAGGCCTACTCCTATTAATTTTCTTTTTGAAGAACCGGATAATTATATGGCTGCATTTTTTTTATGGGTCTTCCATTACTGAATGGAATATAGATGTTCACTCTTATTATCAAATTCAGACAAAGCTATAGTATATGACTATATTCGCTACTGCATGCAAAATAAGAAAAATTGAAGATAAAGATATTGCTAAAGCCATAATTCAGGGCTTTATAGGGCAACTTAAAGGTTGGTGAGATTTTCATTTAAGCAATGAAGCTAAAATGCATATATTAAATGCTATAAAAATTGAAGGAGATGAACAAGTCACTGATGGTGTTAATACACTACTTTATACAATTAAAATGCATTTTATTGGATCTACAACATTACAATATGACAAGACTCAAGAGCAACTCATGAGCTTGAGATGTCCAACTTAATCTAAGTTCAAATGGTGTAAAGATGTTTTCTTCTCAAAATTTTTTTAAGAGAAGATAGCAGACATGATTTTTGGAAGGAAAAATTTATTGCTGGTCTTCCACACATGTTTGCTGAAAGAGTTAAAACTCGAATCAAACAAAAACACCAAGGAATAATTCCTTATAATGATTATACTTATGGAGATCTGGTAGCTGAAATATTTGCTGAAGGAATTTGCCTGTGTAATGAAATAAAATTACATAGACAAATAAAAAAAGAAAAATTTATTGAAAAGCAAGTTTTTGGAGACTTTTGTGAGCAAATCGGGTTATCTCCCGAAGATAAAAATCATAGTAGAAAGAAAACATATAAGTTTTCTAAAAAGAAATTTAGAAAAAGGAACTATACTTCTAATTAATGAAAAAAATTACAAAATAAATAAAAAAATCTATCGTAATCCTAAAAGGAAAGACAAAAATGAAAAATTTATACCAGTTTGCAACAAATGCAATAAAACTGGGCATTACGCTAATAAGTGTAGAGTTAAAAAGAAAATTGAAAATCTTCAAATTGAAGAAGAATTAACAGGTCTCTTATGAATATCTTCTTAAATGAAACTGACTCTGAAGAAGAAAATTTAAAAGTTTCTGCTATAACAGAAGAAAAATTAGAAAATTTTGATGAATCTGATAATTTATCAGAAGGTAGTAATTGCGAAGGTAATTGTGATTGACCCCAATGGTGATTTCTTGTCTACCCTTATTAGCAAGACCATCTCCGATACCAAGATGCCCGATTCCTATGTTGCGAGCCTCGCATCTAATTCCCTTTCTCTCGACTCTCAACTCATTCAAACGGTCACTGGTAATTTCGTCTATTTTTTTTCCTATAATCGATGTATCATAAATGGGAGAAATTTTTATCTAGACAATTTAATTCTAAAATTTGGGTAGTTGGGCAAGTTTTAACACCATAGGAGTTATTTGGGCAATTTGTACTATATTTAAACTCTTTGACCACAAAGGCTGAATATTCCCCCACTTTTTCAGAAAAGTGTCTTACACACTTGTACTTTCCATAACGATAGGTTAGTTGAAGTATAGTTATGCTTTTTTCATTTTCGTTATGCTATATTTAATTATCGTTATGCCTGTTTTGAAGTATCGTTATGCTATTTTTTATTTTCGTTATTCCTATTGTTATGATATATATCGTTATTCCTATTGTTATGATATATATCGTTATGCCTATTTTTATGTCTATCATTATTCGTATTGTTATGCCTATCGTTATGATTTAATTATAGATTAATCGTTATGCCTGTGTTAATTCATTACAAATTATAATATAATCATTATTAAATTTTATATAATTAAATGAATCATTATCACACAAAGTATAACGATAACTTTAGTTTTATTTAAGAAGAATTAATTCATAATCATTATTCTAAACTTTCGCTAATCAATTAATAATCGTTATTCATATTTTTTAATTATTGTTAAAATTATTTTAACTATGGGGAATAACGATTATTATTAAGTTAAACAAATATTTGTTAAACTTTCGTTACAAATCATAATGGCATTCTCGTTACAAATAATCGTTACAAATCATTCTTATTTTTAAACTTTTGTTATGGGCTAAGAATCGTTATTAAGAATAACAATTATTATTATTAAGAGTCGTTATGTTATTAAGAATCGTTACTAAGAATAACAATTTCTTAACAATTTGTTATTGTTACTAAGAATCTTTATGCATTAAAAATTAATTTCGTTATCATTACTAAGAATCGTTATTATTATTTTTAAAACAAAACATAACAATTTGTAATCGTTATCATTACTAAGAATCGTTTAAAACAAAGCATAACGATTTCGATTTAATATCAATTTTCATTACGTGAAATTGGTAGGGATCGAGATCTTTTTTATTAATATTATCGTTATTCTAAAAAATAATTAAATAAGTTTAAGTTAATCATAATTGAAAGATAAACTTAGTTTCATTGTAAAAATAAATGTAATAATAATATTAGTCTGAATAATACTATACTAAAAAAATTACAGAAATAATTAATATAAATAATAATATTTTAATAATAATAATAACACAAAATGTTTAAAACACGTAGTTTTTAAAAAAAATCGTTAGGGCCAATCGTTATTCATTTTCACTTTTCGTTATGCCTTAACGTTAGGTTTTAAAAAAATTTCTTTATGACAATCATTGATTACAGTTACGTGAATTTTATGTAGGGATCGATCTTTTTTTATGTTTATATGTTAGGTCTGGGTGCATTTATTGTTTAATTATTAAAAAAATGTAAAAGGTACACTTATAAATGATTGGGATGTGGGACAAGTGTGTCATAGGGGTATTTTAGACATTGGCACTCCAAATTGCCCAAATAACTCTCTATCCTTATATCTTGTTTTTTTTTCCCAATTACTATTTTATTTTGTCTATATTTATACATTTACACATCATAAATTTATTACTTATTATTTCCCAACCTATTTTCATATAAGTGTATACGTTTTTTTTTTTTGGTTAACAACATCCCGATTTCATGCATGCACGTAATCGCCTCTAATTTCTTCTCTCCCAACCCTCAACTCATCCAAACGGCCATTGATAAACACGCATTTTTCACTTTTTCTCGTATAATCAATATATCATAAATTTATTTCTTATTGTTTCCTAATATTTTTCATATGTGTATATGTCATTTTTTTAACAAATCCCGACCTCATGCATGCATGTAAAAGGTGAGTAATATCAATGTACTTCTAGTTATATATATGTGTAAATCTATAAAAATAGACAAAAAAAGGTAAATTTGGGAAAAAAGGCAACATATAAGGCTATAGTAGTTTTATGGGCAATTTAGAGTGTAAATGTCTTAAATATCCTTATGACACACTTGTCCCCACATCCCAATCATTGGGTAAGTGTATTTTTTTTCATTTTTTCAATAACTAAACATTAAATGCACCCACATCTAACATATAAAAATAAAAAAGATATCGATCCCTACCAATTTCACGTAACGAAAACTGATAATAAATCGAAATCGTTATTCTTTATTTTAAACGATTGGCGTAACGATAACGAAATTAACAAATCGTTATTCTTTGTTTAAAAAAAAATCATAACTATAATTAACAATGAAGCATAACACTAATTAAAATAAAGCCATACCGAAAGTTTAAAAAAATATGAATAACGATTATGAATTGATTAACAAAAGTAATTAAATTGATGTAACGAAAGAGTAATTAAATTGATTAATGAAAGTTTAAACATAACGATTAAAAATATGAGTAACGCTTAAAATAAAGCCATAACACAAATGTCATTATGAATTGATTAACGAAAGTTTAAAAATATGAATAACGATTAAAATAAAGCCATAACACAAATGTCATTATAAATTGATTAACAAAAGTTTAAAAATATGAATAACGATTAAAATAAAGCCATAACACAAATGTCATTATGAATTGATTAACGAAAGTTTAAAAAATATGAATAATGATTATGAATTGATTAACGAAAGTAATTAAATTGATGTAACAAAATTAAATTAAATTAAATTATAATTAAGACATAATGATAATGTGAAATATGCCATAACGATTCGTAAATATTATCATAATGATTATTAATAATTTGGCAAAATCATACCATTAATTAATAAATTAAAATAATCATAATGATTCATCAAAAAAGGCATAACAATTCATCGCAAAGGCATAACGATTATTAATAATTTGGCAAAACCATACCATTAATTAATAAATTACAATAACCATAACGATTAGTAAAAAATCATAACGATTCATTAAAAAAGGCATAACGATTGATCAAGAAAGGCATAACGAAACTTCTAAAAAAGCATAACAAAACTTCAAAAAAATCATATCATTCATATTGAACATAAAATCGGCATAACGATGCTTTAAAACTGTAACGATTATCTAAAATATGCAAAGATAACTATTATGCATAAATATAATTCAAATAACGATAAATCAACTCTTTCCATTATCTTTGAACAATCGTTATGGAAAAATAAACTATCGTTATAGCTTCAATCGATTATCGTTATGGAAGATCTTTCAACTGAATCGATTTTTTTTTCACAGGCTTTCAGCGGCGACGAGAGAGAATGAGGCTAATACAGCCGAGAAGAAGAGAGAGAGAGAGAGAGAGAGAGAGAGAGTAGATCGAGGGTAGTTTCCACAATTTAATATGATATTAAATCTGAATAGATTCACAAGCGATTCTTTTTTTCAAATTTAAATTGAGTTTAGATATATTTTGTTCCAAATAAACGTAATATCCAGCAGATTTTATTCCAAAGACTTTATGCATGGAAAATACAAATGTGTAAGGCACACTTTTCAGAAAAGTAAGAGAATATTCAGATTTTGTTGGTCAGTGTAGTACAAATTGCCCATAAAACTCATATAGCCTTATAACTTGTCTAACTAAATAAATTTTAAAAATAAATTGTCTATAAAAACTTTTCTCCCTATATATATATATGATTTGATTCAAATGAAGACTGACGCTTAATGTAGGGACGTGAGGACGATATTTTGATGCTATTTTTTTATTTATTTTTGTAATGCTTTTCTTATTGTATTTTAGTGCTAAATGTTTTAGCACTAAAATACAATAAGAAAAGCACTAAAATTACAGTAAACAAGTACCGTCCTCACGTTGTCACACCAAGTCTAGTCCCTATTATAACTAACTCCATATATATGTATATATATGGATAACAGTAATAAAAAATATTTTTTCATAAATAATTTTAGTAGTATATAAATTGTCATTATATTTATGACACATTAAAATATCTAACCATTACAATTTAGAATTGACGATAATTATGATTTTTTAAATATATAATTATGGTCTATCTTAAATTGATCAATTATAAACGTTAATATTATACTATAATATAATCCACGAAGTATATTATATATAATTTATCTAATATAATATTATTATTAGAATATATAGATTTTCATTTTCCGAATCCATACAGTACATATATAATATACATGCATACATTCAAGCAAAATCGTGAGACTGAGATGGAGAAAAGTTAACAAAATTTTATTAGAAAATACTACAAGAAAAACGCAGTTTAGCGACAGATTTAACGATGGTTCATATTCCGTTGTTAAAATACCAATAAATTAATGACGGATTTTTTTTTTCTAATCATGAATAATTAATGATGGATTTTTCCGTCTCTAAATTGACGAAGGAAAAATCCATCGTTACACGTTTTATTTTAATTTTTAAAATTTATTTATTTTATCATAATGACGGATTTTTTCGTCGTTAAGTTAGAGACGGAAAAATTCGTCGTTAATTTTTTTTTTAATTTTGATTTTTTTTTATTTTAGAGACGGACTAGCTACGGAATAATTCTGTAGATAATTAATTTTTATTTTTTTTATTTTCCAATTGATATTTAAGTAGGAATTTGAAATCAATTTTTTTTAAATTTTTATTTTTTTATTTATTTGATTTTTCTTGATTTATTTGTTTTTCTTGTTTTTTGCATATTTTATATCATTTTTTTAATATTTTACATTATTTTATAAAAATTTATATTTTTTATTTTTAAATTAGTAATTAATTACAAATTTGAAATTAATCTTCTCAATATTAGTAATTTTTATTTATTTTACATTTTCAATTTTTTTATTTTCTTTAATTTTTTAATATTATATATCATTTTTAATAATTTTTTAATTTTCAATTACTAATTAATTACGAATTTAAAATTGTTTTTTTAATATTTTTAATATATTATTTATTTACTTTTTCTGATTTATTTTATTTTATTTTTTTAATATTTCATATTATTTTTAATATTTTTGAGCTTTTTATATTTTTTAATTACTAATTAAATAATTTTTTTTCATAATTTTTATCATTTTATTTTTATTTTTATAAATATTATTAATCATAAATATATAATATTTGTGAAAAATAATTAAAATAATCTAATATAATTATATTTTATAATAATCATATAATAGTAAAAATTATAATAAATATTTAAATAAATGAATAATATATAATTATTTAATTTAGAAATAAAAATTCAATCAAAATAGATTTTGTGTGTGTGTGTGTGTATTATTTCTATAATTTAACGTAAATATCAACTAGCCTATATGATTAGTGTTGCAAGGCTTTTCCCAGGAGTTCCTGGATTCGAATCATCGTGACGCCAAACCGGAGTCACCCCCACCATATTCGGAGTTTCCACAACCTCGAAGTTAGCCCGTGAAACGATTTGATTGTTTTACACCGCGGTCCAACTATAGGCCACCCGTTGCTAAACGGCTTGTGGCTCAGCTTACTAAACGGCTTGGGCCCGGCTTAGCTGCCTTGTTTTTGTAACGACGGAAATATTCTGTCGTTAATTTTTTATTTTTTTTAATTTTCTAACGACAGAATTTGACAATAAGTTAGCGACGAAAAAAATATGTCGCTAATTCCGTTGCTAACGTTTTTCATCATTAATTTTATCGTTAAAATGACTAACGATGAGATTATTAACGATGGACTGAATCCGTCGTTAAAATGATTTAACGGTAGATTTTTAACGTTTAACGACGGAAAAATTTGTCGTTAAAACTCGAATTTTTTGTAGTGAAACATATTTTTTGCTGAATAAATTTCAAGTCATGAATTTTGCATATTGGTTTGTTCGTTTACCCTTTAGCACAAGTCTACTTTGCTGCTCGAGTTCGAATCCTAAAACTCCATTGTTTTTTTATAACGTGTTCTATTTAATTTGGATTCTTTATTTTCCTATTAAATCATGTTTCAGTTTTTTTTTTTTTGTTTTTTTTACGTTTCATTTTTTGGATTTTTTATACGCAATCATATTTAATTACTTTTTTTAGAGGGGTGTGTTTTCTATTTAATTATGATTCTTTATTTTCCTATTTAAAATCATGTTTTAGTTTTAGTTTTAGTTTTTTTTTTTTTTTTACGTTTCATTTTTTTGGTTTTTCACATTCTACCTTTAATTATTGTATTGATTTAATGACAAGAATCAGTTACAACTCTCTTAGATGAAAATGTTTCAAATTATATATAGATTTCAGAGATTGTGGTGGTCTATAAATAGGTGAGTGTTGTTATATGATAACATGCTCATTAAAAGGTATTTTATTATAGCACAATTTGTTCAAGAGTCTTTGATTTACAATTTTCTATAGTCGTGTAGAGGATATGATCAACTACTAAACTTCAACAAGATAGAAAGGAGGCGGAATAGATTCAGATACCGCCGAACGTACGGTGCTAAATTGGTCTGTACATAAAGCTCTCGCCACCGCCGGTCCTGTGCCGTAAGAGAATATGTGTGGATTCAGATTAATGCCGAGAAAGTATGAAAGGCTACCGAGAAACTCTAGCTGTATTGAAAATCGCCGAGTAAATTAACCAATATAGACTAAACACCCCAATCGTAAAGAGCAAAGTATCAAATATTTTTCCTCTATACCTGTATTTTGGCTTTATCCTTTTGAAGTTGTTTTCCGATAAATACACCCTTGGATTGTATATATACTGTCGACACTTTGATAGTGGTATAATTTATCATTGTTTACTTGGGTTCCTCCTATTTATAACTATATAACATATTAAAATTGTGTAGTAAAAAAAAATATTTTCACATTAGAACTGATTTATTCAATTTTTATTTTTTCAATATTTATTATTTTATGAATGTTTAATTTTGATACGTGTTAATTTGAGTTTACACAAGTTTGTTGATATGTCTCGGTCTCAGAAAATATGAAATTGGGTATTGTCTTATTTTGTTAAATATTGGGTAGCTTAGGCTTTGTTTGTTTATATTTCTAAATGAAAATTTCTCACTTTTTACTATTCAAAACATCGAAAGCACGTTTGTTTTACTCATTTTTAATTTCAGTTTTTACTTTTTCCAATCCTATATAACCTATTCATATATATATATATATATATATATATATATATATAATTAAAGCGGGACCTATTAATTAAATATTCATCAATTCATCATCACCACACAAATATTTATTTTTTCATCTCAACCATACATTTCAAATTGAAAATATAATTAAACAAATATATTTTCATTTTCCATACCTCTAACTCTAAACATTAAATCATTCATCATAACAAAATAATTACATTTTTTTAAAAACTAAAATACCTCGTAAATTAAACTCTAAACATTAAATCATTCATCATAATAAAATAATTACATTTTTTTAAAAACTAAAACACCTCGTAAATTAAACTGAAAATACTGAAAACTACTGAATACTCAAAACTGGAAATTGACGTAAGAAATTAAAAGAAGCCCTTATATTTTGGAATACAGATAAAATTTATACCCAAAATAATAAACCCTAGATCTCCTCCGCTCTTCTTCTTTCCCAATTGCCGCTCACTGCAGCTGTTCCGGTCAAATTCCAACACCGTCCCATTCTCTCGTCGTCGTCGATTTAATCCTCCACCACTGTCGATTTTCTTCTGGTCGCCGTCTCAGCTGATAACCACCGGTAGTGTGTCAGTCTGCGATCTCGCCTGCTTATTTTTGTTCCAGTTGCAACCATCACCACCATGCTCTTTTAATCCATTGACTCCGTCTCTACTGCAGTCGCAACCACCACCGTTGTGCTCTAAATCTGTAAGTTTTTGCTAATCTATATTCTGATCGCTTAAATATTCTTATTATTAGGAATTGACATCTTGATTTTATTGGCAGGCAAAAAATTCAATGAACAAAGGTTGATGAAAACGAACATGGATGATATCAATGTAAGACTATTAATCCTCTACTTTCTATTATTTTTTTGCTTCGATTTCAGATTGGTGGTATTGAATTTTTTGCTGTAATTCGGATTATTTTGACTATATCTGATTTTTTTTTTAATTATCTGGGAGTGTTGATAAAAAAAATATTTGTTTTGGATTTCATTTCCACTATATTTTCTACTATTGTTCCTGGAAGGATAGCTAGAATCTGGGTTTTTATTTATTTTTTCTATTACCATTGAACTATGCTCATTTGGATTAGAAAATTTTCTGAGAAAATTTAAAAGAAGTTTCTGATTCACGTCTGACATGTATTCTGAAAAGTAACCAACGTTTGGTTAACGGTGATTTTAATTAACTTGATTTACGGGCTGCATTAATCAGTATTGGTAAAAATGTCACGTGTCATGCATCCAGAGGGCGGGACTGTGCGCACTGCGCTGTGTAGGGTCGAATTTGGCCTTAAAAAGCACACATGTATACCATCTGTATTGTATTAAACTAAACTTTGTACATATTTTCTACATATATATTCTTCAGACAAAAACCACCCAAGTCAAAAGCCCCTCCCAACCCCTCCCGCACCCCTCCCTCTATCTCCAATCAATACAACCCACGAAGTTACAAAACCAACAGCACTGGTCAGCTCACGTCTCTCCATAGTCCATTCATTTGGTGTTATTCAAGTCCTCTCGCACACTCACTCTCTCTCTCTCTGTGTTATGGCCGCCTACAAGATGAGTGAAGCAATTCCCCTCTTACTACTGTCTAGTTATATAATAGGATTTTCACTTCAACAACCATAGAACCACAGCCAGCATCCACCTCTCCCTGTTCTTGTTTCTTGGTTTGCGTGCGTGACCAATCTTATCCTTCTATTTTTTTCTTGTTCAAACAAAAGGGCTACACTAATTTTCAGTTTTTATTACTTTTTTCTTTTACCTATTCTTGGTTTTGATTTACGGCTCTTTTTATGCAATTGTGCTTTTTCAGAGCTCGTGTTTCTTGTTGTTGGTGTCAATTCTACTTGATTGATTATGAAATTGTTCCTATTACTTAATCTGAGGTTCAGTTTTCTGATTTGTCTTTTAGCTGATAAAAATGGAAACTTGTAAGGGTGAAGTTTCTTAGCCCTTTTAGATTGTGGTTTTAGATGTCTGGTTGCTGTAAAATGGTTGAATTTGATTATTTGTTGGTTGTGTATTTCTTGATTCATTCATCCATTACAAGATTTAGTACTATAATTGGAACTCGGGAAGATTAACGAACATGAATGTTTCTTTAGCATATCTAATGCATTATTGTATTGCTGTTCGATGTTGCGTACCAATTTTTTTTGGAAGCTATTCGATTCTTTAGCTTCCTCAATCGCAAATCCATGTTTTTATAATAAGATGGTTATGTTCTTTCATTGAAATAGAAGATAAGTTCTTGGCCATGGCAGTGGTCATCTTATTACAACATCTTGGCCATGGCGAAGGTAGATAATCAATCAGTGCTGTCGACGGCTAGGTTTCAGCCGTCAGCTGCAATATTCAAATGTTGTGTGTGTGTGTGTAAGGGTTGATCAGTGAAGTCATAGGAAATAATCCACCTACAATTCACAGGCCGATTGATTTCAGCTGAGTGGATTCATTATCCTAATTTTTTATCTAATCGTGAATGGATAAAGTATGACAGATTATTGGTTTATTTGTTGCCACTGGTTCTATATTTTGAAGTTGTTATTTTATTGGCAGTAAAGAGAAATAGAGAGATGTCTGAGTATGAGAATGTGGTTGGAGGGAAGCTGAAGCTTAAGGGTAAAGCTTTGGATGTGAAGGCTGGTGGAGTGAAGAAAAAGAAGAAGCACAAAAAGCAGTATGAGGAAATTTCTCAAGCCGTGGAAAGTGAGTTTTCCCTGTTCTGCAAATTTGTTGTTATTAATATGCTTCATGCCTTTTCTTTTACGGCCAATTTACTTATCCTTCTTCGTGCATTATTGTTGTAACGATGGAGGCTCATGTGATTCACCGCTATAAGTTGCATGATTTATGCGTTCAAGTTATGTAAATTGGTCTAGTTCTCTTGTAGTTGTTATTAGCTATGGAATGACTTAATGGGCTGACAACTTGGCATTGAACATTTGTACTGATTTTTTTAATTGTAAGTTTTATTAATGTCTTGAAATTCTGATAGGCCGATAGTTGGTCAATATGCAAATCTTTGTATGATAGCATGCTACGTTTTTGTGCCCTATTGTATGTATGTATGTATAATTTCAGCAAGAAGCAAGTACCGAATTGCTTTGAAGCCTTTCTGTGGTTGTGTGTGTGTCACATAACTGCAAATAGTTCGGATGCTCTGCACTATTCTTAATTTATCTCATTTACTTGGTTTTTATCCTGTATTTTACATAGTTTTATACTCTGAAATAGGCGAGAGTGCAGAGCTGTCAACTGATTTGGACAAGGAAGAGACGGGTGATGCTAATAAATCCACTGGAGATGAGAGATCTGCTAATTGGGACGATAATCTCACCCCAGCAGAGAGACGCTACATGGAACAAAGGGAGAGAATCGACTCACATAAGCTGGCGAAGACATCTAATAAATCACACCGTGACCGTATTGAGGATTTCAATCAGTATCTTGCAAATATGAGCGAGCATTATGACATTCCTAAAGTTGGCCCAGGCTAAGTAATGAGATTGCATAACATATGCAAATCGTCAACTGCATCTCCTTTGGCCATGGTTCATGCGTTCTATCTGTACTTTAAGACGTGCGTTGTTTCATCACTTTAAACCGATTTTCTGCTCTCTTTTTTCTGTAATCTTGTTTAACTAACGTGTCTCCTCTCCGCCCCTCCATTGTTGTACAGTGATGTTTTGCTTACAACATTCACCTTGTAAGATTTAGTATCTACTGAAATCAATATATAATAATGCTTGAGGTGCCAAACTTACGAGTCTCCTCTCCTCTCTTTCATCATTTTTTGTTATCTTTTTGGTGGTTGATTCCCTAACTTTGCTTCAATGCTAAACGCTCTGTAAAATGTTTATTTTTTCATCTCAACCATACATTTCAAATTGAAAATATAATTAAATAAATATATTTTCATTTTTCATACCTCTAACTCTAAACATTAAATCATTCACATAACAAAATAATTACATTTTTTTAAAAACTAAAACACCTCGTAAATTAAACTGAAAATAATGAAAACTGGAAATTGACGTTAGAAATTAAAAGAAGGAATACAGTTAAAATTTATACCCAAAATAATAAACCCTACATCTCCTCCGCTCTTCTTCTTTCCCAATTGCCGCTCACACCCACAAACCGGCAATTTTTCCACTGCAGCAGTTCCGGTCGATTTATCCTCCACCACTGTCAATTTTCTTCTGGTCGCCGTCTCAGTTGCTAACCACCGGTGAAATATAACTACACTAGTGTGTCAGTCTGCGATCTCACCTGCTTATTTTTGTTCCAGTTGCAACCATCACCACCATGCTCTTTTAATCCATTGACTCCGTCTCTACTGCAGTCGCAACCACCACCATTGTGCTGTAAATCTGTAAGTTTTTGGTAATCTATATTCTGATCGCTTAAATATGCTTATTAGTAGGAATTGACATCTTGGTAGGAAAAAAATTCAATGAACAAGGTGGATTCTAAGAGGTTGATGAAAACGAACATGGATGATATCAATGTAAGACTATTCATTCTCTATTTTCTATTATTTTTTTGCTTCGATTTCAGATTGGTGGTATTGAATTTTTTGCTGTAATTCGGATTATTTTGACTATATCTGAATTTTTTTTAATTATCTGGGAGTGTTAATAAAAAAATATTTGTTTTGGATTTCATTTCCACTATATTTTCTACTATTGTTCCTGGAAGGATAGCTAGAATTTGGGTTTTTATTTATTTTTTCTATTACCATTGAACTATGCTCATTTGGACTAGAAATTTTCTGAGAAAATTTAAAAGAAGTTTCTGATTCACGTCTGACATGTATTCTGAAAAGTAACCAACGTTTGGTTAACAGTGATTTTAATTAACTTGATTTACGGGCTGCATTAATCATTATTGGTAAAAATGTCACGTTTCATGCATCCGGAGGGCGGGGCTGTGCGCACTGCGCTGTGTAGGGTCGAATTTGGCCTTAAAAAGCACACATGTATACCATCTGTATTGTATTAAACTAAACTTTGTACATATTTTCTACATATATATTCTTCAGACAAAAACCACAGGCAAGTCAAAAGCCCCTCCCAACCCCTCCCCCACCCCTCCCTCTATCTCCAATCCCAATCTTATCCTTCTATTTTTTTCTTGTTCAAACAAAAGGGCTACGCTAATTTTCAGTTTTTATTACTTTTTTCTTTTACCTATTCTTGGTTTTGATTTACGGCTCTTTTTATGCAATTGTGCTTTTTCAGAGCTCGTGTTCTTGTTGTTGGTGTCAATTCTACTTGATTGATTATGAAATTGTTCCTATTACTTAATCTGAGGTTCAGTTTTCTGATTTGTCTTTTAGCTGATAAAAATGGAAACTTGTAAGGGTGAAGTTTCTTAGCCCTTTTAGATTGTGGTTTTAGATGTCTGGTTGCTGTAAAATGGTTGAATTTGATTATTTGTTGGTTGTGTATTTCTTGATTCATTCATCCATTACAAGATTTAGTACTATAATTGGAACTCGGGAAGATTAATGAACATGAATGTTTCTTTAGCATATCTAATGCATTACTGTATTGCTGTTCGATGTTGTGTACCGAATTTTTTTGGAAGCTATTCGATTCTTTAGCTTCCTCAATGGCAGATCTATGTTTTTATAATAAGATGGTTATGTTCTTTCATTGAAATAGAAGATAAGTTCTTGGACATGGCAGTGGTCATCTTATTACAACATCTTGGCCATGGCGAAGGTAGATAATCAATCAATGCCGTCGACGGCTAGGGTTCAGCCGTCAGCTGCAAAATTCAAACGTTGGGGTAGGCAATCACCATTTATTAGATATGGTCTTCCAATGATCTCACTCACTGTTCTTGGAGCACTAGGGCTCGGCCATCTAATTCAAGGAAGGTCAGTATGAAATTTGAACGTGAATTCAACAATCATAGTTTGCTATATCTCTAATGTTAGCATAGAGATGTGATCTTCATTGAATTAATTGACCATTAAATCTATCTAGTTCTGAACTTTCCAAATTTGGAAATCTTGGATAAATATAGATGAGTGAAAAGAATATGATCTAAGAAGGTAGATTTTGGAAATGATGTTACCTGCAAAATGATCATTTTTTGAGCTCTACCTTGCTTTGAGGGTATTGTAATTTGCTGGTTCGTGATGACTAGACGAAGTTTAGGGTTCTAAATATATGAATGGAAGCTTCATATAGCTCAAGGAATCACTTTCAATTCGTCTGAGAAATTATATTCAAACTCGTAGCTCGTTTATTTGCTTTACGGTGCATCCTACATTTCAAATTATGGCTAATTAGTCCATTCTATCTGCTTAACAATCATCACTTGTTGATTTTTCTTGGTAGTTCAGAAGATTTTATCAGATGTTATATTTGGTCTGGAGGTACGCCCATGTATAGAGTTTTCATGTTTGGCCAAGTGCAAGGAACGTGGTTGGATTGCCTTTCTTTTGGAATTTGACTACCTTTGTTTTGTGCTCTTATCTCGTTAGATAATGCAAACTGATTTGAATGATTGCTCACACTCACCTATATCGCAATGATGTATGTAAATGAGATTGTCTACCAAAATATAGATATTCTGTATTCATGTGCTTTGGGTGATTACATTTCGTTCTGTGTTCAGCAAGGATATAGCTAAAGTGAAGGATGATCAAGAATGGGAAATTATTGAGACGAGAAAAGCACTTTCAAGAACAGGACCTATAAATGCTTACAATCCTAAAAAGATATCGCTGGAGGAAGAACTGAAGGTGAACTATTGTTGCTGGTGTATTTCAAATGGGATATGTGGTGAGTTTTTACTTAAGAATGTTCTTTTACAGGCTTTGCAACAAAAGGTTGACATAGAAAATTATGAATACAAGAAAATTCCCAAGCTCAATGAAGGCAAATGAAGCTGGATTGATATCTTTTAGAAGCTTCGTTGGGACATTTGTCTCGAACTTGGTGTAGTATGCATATTCTGGTCAGCCAATTTTCTTAGAGAATATGCTGGTAAATTCTAATGTGGTGGGGATGCAATGCATCCCCTCACCGAGCGGTTGACACGTGTCCCGCACTATTTAATTTTTTAATATTTTTGTTTTTTTAACCATTTGATGGGATTAACCATAGTTAACTGAGCTAAATTTGGATATAAATTTCGGCGAATTTATAACTTTTCACATACACATAAAATTATATCGGGAAAACTCATTATTTATATATTTCCTTACAAATATTATTTTGAAAATATCGGCCTTAAGTTATAAAATTATATATTACATCTATATTAAAATTCGTCTCTGAAAATTGTTATTTTTTTTTTTTTTCAAATCTGAATTGAAAAAAGCTGTAAAGGTGTGGGGCATTCTCAAAATTAATTTTTGTAATTTCGGACAAATCAAGTTATAAGAATTTCAGAATTGTAGAAAATACAAGAACAAACTAAATTGAATTAATTATTTTCCTTACGAAATAAATATGGCCGAAAAAATGAAAACACGTAACAGATAAATTCATTTGGAGATTATTTTTTCCAATGGAATAAAATTAATATATTTTAGTTAATTACTTGATCGAAAGTATTAGCCAAAATAATATTAACTTCCCTCCTCTTTCAAATTTACATATAATTTATTTGTGAATATAACAATTTTTAATGAGAGTTGTGTAGTAATTTCCCCGATTTTTAAAGATAAAATGAGAAATATCTTATTTTAAAGTTGAAATTTGAAATAAAGGTTAATTTATAATCCTACAAACCAAGGACGATGTTTTTAAAATAATGTTTGTAAACAAATATGTTCATAGTTGCTTTCACTGATATAATTGGATGTATGTATCGAAAGTTATAATTTAGCCAATTTTGTCCGAAATTACAAAAATTAATATTGAGCGGGCCCCACACCTTTACAGCTTTTTTCAATTCAGATTTGAAAAAAAAATAACAATTTTCAGAGATGAATTTTAATATAGATGTAATATATAATTTTATAACTTAAGGCCGATATTTTCAAAATAATATTTGTAAGAAAGTATATAAATAATGAGTTCTGCCGATATAATTTTATGTGTATTTAAAAAGTTATAAATTCACCGAAATTTATATCCGAAATTAGCTCAGTTAATCATGGTTAATCCCATCAAATGGTTAAAAAAATAAAAAATATTAAAAAATTAAATAGTGCGGGACACGTGTCAACCGCTGGGTGAGGGGATGCATTGCATCCCCACCACATTAGAATTTACCGAATAAGCTTGTAGTCACTGCACCAAAAAAAAGGAAATCATGAATATTGTAGCCACTGCACTGAAAAAAAGTGACACAGTTAAACACTCTGAGTCAAATCAAAATGGAGGAAAGAAGAATTTAACCAAGAAAAGTAAAGTGACGACGGAAGTGGGACAAAAACTACGTACAATTATTGAGTTGAATTCTATTGAAGGCCAAGTACAGAAAAAAAGAATGTTTAGAAAAAAAGTTAAGGAATGCATTGAAATTCCAAGTGATGACCATCAAATGTTAGACAAATTTATCCCATAGACCATTAAAAAGAAGCATAAAACTTCACCATTTACCAAGAACAAACAAGAAAAAAAAATAGTATTATTTTTCAAATGTAGTAAATATTAATTACTTATGTCTCTTACAATATTGGTATTCATATATATTTATTTTAATGCATTATAGATATTAATTGTTAAGTATATCTATCTATATATGTGTGTGGGTGGGTGTATAAGTTTGTTAGATGTTCACAATATAATAACAAACATTGAAAACACGTGCACTAAGCTATTTTTTAAAAGGACGATGACATGTATATACCAAGTTAGCTATGTGTATTGCAATTGGGATGAACCATGTTAGCAACATGTGTAAACCATATGTTTATACCAACGACATTTATTACATGAAATATTATTTGAAAAAATTAGATTACATGTATTTTAAAAAAACGATTGTTAGACTCCAAACATTGCATTAGTTTTGGAGTTCCTAGAGGGAAGAGTTGTCTGAAACCAATGTTTTCCTGCGTGTAATAAAAAGTGGATTATAGGATCTCATTTGAGTAATAATAGTACTATTGGTCAACGGTGAGTCGGTGACTAATGAATAATAATGTACGTACTGGTTTTCTACGTATAAAGTACGTATTTATAAAGTATATGATGAGTTGTGTTAATTATCCAGTCTTGTTTTACTTTAAGGCTTTATTTACTTTGATGGATAATGGTTGATTAATAAATTATCTTATGTTTACTTTGCATGATATAAAAATGGGGGATAATTCAAGGCCCGTGATAAATGAGCATTGAATGCTTATTTATGTGATATGTATCCCTCCTAAAAAGATGGGATATGATTTATCCATCAATGTATCCATTAAACTATCTATTCTTTAAGGCAATGTTTGGTATACTGGTATGGATATACCCACATTAATAAAATCTGGATTGCTTTGAAAGATAATTGCGTATTAGCTATTTTAATTGTGTGTTTGGTTATTAAGATAAATATACTAAGATTGTTTCACACATCTATTCGGTACATTGTTTTATTTGGTAGACTAAGTTCTGGAATGAGTAAATTAGTTTAGGCAATGTTTGGTAGCCTAGATAAAGACATATATACTAAGATTGCTACGCCAGAAACTGTATCCGAGGGGGGGCGTCGGATACATTATCCAGCCGAATCAGTAAATTACACCCTAGGCCTTGCGTTAAGACCGGGCCTCGCGTGAACGAATAATGGCTACCAAACACACAGTTCTTGCTGGATACTTATACTAATACGCCTTTATCCAGGCTATCAAACATTGCCTAAATTGTACATCTTCAAAGTAAACAAGCCATAAGGGTGCGTTTGGATTGGGTGATTAAATTAAATTGATTATTTTATCCAAGTTTGTCAATTGTTTAGTTTGAATGATTTGGGCCCTTGATTGATTATGGGCCCATGTTTATATCACTCAAGTAGGTGATAACTCATCAACCCAAAAATGGGTTAATTAGTATTTACTTATCATTTCCTCATTCCACTAGCAAAATTATAAAATTACCCCACCTATTATTATTATTACCACCACCACCACCACTACTACTACGACCACCACCACCACTACTACTACTACTACTACTACGACTACGACTACGACTACCACTACCACTAGCAGCAGCAGCAGCAGTAGCAATATTACAAAATTACCCCACCTATTATTATTATTATTATTATTATTATTATTATTATTATTATTATTTAATGCAGTAGTAGCAATATTACAAAATTACCCCACCTATTATTATTATTATTATTATTATTATTATTATTATTATTATTATTATTATTATTATTATTATTATTATTATTATTATTATTTAATGACGTAGAATAAAGATGCATCATCTCTCTAAAATTTTAACATGAATGTTTATTGATTATTTTAATAAATTATTTCATATTTTTTTAATAAAAAATAATTACAATTTTATTGCAAATATTAATAAAGATTTTGAATAAAAAATAATTGCAAATTAAAAATCCTATAAATAAAAATCTTGTGCAAGGTATTTTGGGTATTTTCTTATATTTTAATTATAATTCTACCATATATCCTAAATCATAAAATTCACAATCAAAGAATCCAAACACTTGACTATGAATTCATGAACAGTGCAATCCTATTTAATCCAAACCATCTTATTTATCCTATCATCCAAACCAGCGGAGCCTAATAATAATAATAATAATAATAATAATAATAATAATAATAATAATAATAATAATAATAATAATAATAATAATATTGTGGGTTTTGTTTAATTGAAAATTTCTCTGTGTTATTCCCAGTTATATTCTATCACTGCCATAACTATTTTTTTTATAATTTTTTATTTAAATTTATTATGATTCAGTTTAATTTTAAAATTTTATTTAAGATCATCATTTCCTAATTAAGATATAGTAAAAAAAAAGTTGTGGCATATATATGAGATGCAACAACGAATGACACAAATGATCTGATCTAGGTTATGTTTGGCTAATTTTCTTATCAGCCAACTTAAATTTAAGCACATGCAAATGGTGATATTGAGATTGGAGGTATATCGGGGTTGGAGAATATATATCACTGCAATTTTATTTGTATTAAAATTCGAATTGGATCCCTACTACGAATGGTGTGATATCTCCCGTGCCATACTTATTTTATTTTTTTATCTTTTTAATATATCGTAATTGAGAAAAGATGAACCTTAAATAAATATTTTTAATTCAATTAAATAATAATAAATTGAAAAAAAAATTGACACATAAAATATTATAGAGAATGACATAGAAAATCTCAGTGATTAAAATCAGATACGAGCTTACTTATTTAAGGAAAGAACCGAAACCTTATTACATGCAAATTAAACTAGCTAGGCTTTATTTTGACGTGGACCAATCAACATAAATCCTAACTATATATATAACTTGGTAGAGATCCTCTAGTCCCACTTGTGTGTGCCAACCGCGTGCTACTGTTAAAATTATATATTGTTAATAATGTTTTTTATAAAAATAAAATTTGTTTTATCATAACTAATAATAATAATTAATATTTATTGTAAAAAAATTAAAATTTTAAAACATTATATACCCTAAGTTTGGAATAATCAACCCCAAAAATCAATTATATTAACTAAAAAATAAAAATTAAATATTAAAAAATAATTATAAACCCTAATTGAATGGAATAAACCCTAAATAATAATCTAAAATTATACTAAATCAAAAGAAATTAAAATTGAAGAAAAAAATAAAAGAAAAGGTAATAATTTTGAGGCGTGGTACACGGTTGGCACACACAAGTTGGGACTAGAGGATCTCAAGTGCCCCATAATAACCCTCGACTATTATCGACTAATTTGAAATCTGCCGCCGTTGAGAATTGAACATATATACACACACACACACACACACACATACATATTTATATATAAGAGTTTTAACGATGACCAAGAAGGCGTTGTTTAGAGGCAAATTCAAGCAACTGGGGAAGAAGCTTTTGAGTACCAACAAACAAGTTCCCAGAGGATGCTTTCCGGTGGATGTCGTTGGCGGCGCTGAGGCGGAGGCGGAGGCGATCCGATACGTCGTCTCGGTCGAATTCCTCACGAAGTGTGGGTGCTTCAAGAGGTTGCTAGACGAGTACGAGGAAGAAATTAGGGTGCATACGAGAGGGGCTATAACACTGCCTTGCCCCCTTCACAAGTTTGAAGAAGCCCTCTATCGAGATCGAATCGATTCAAGAATGATCAAGATTTGATTGGAATTAATTAAATAGAGGTGTCGATGTAGACACCAAGTTAATTTACTGCTTTAATTTCATTGCAACCAGATGTTAATTGTCACATATGTATGTATAGTTACGAGTAATTAGTTAATAATTTTTGGTGTAAAATGATATTTTTGTAATAAATTTTGATCTCATTTGGAAAATAAAATTAACCTCCCTTCTCGTGCAGATTTCATTTTTAAGATGGTTTTGATGTACACTAATGTTTTGCAAGAAATGTTGATTGGATTGGGAAATAATTAACAAGACAACTCAATTTCTTGTTATACGTCGTAATATTGATTTAAGATGGAATTGAATGAAAGGTAATTAAATCAAAAGAAGAATATATATATATATATATATATATATATATATATATATATATAGGTTTTGGTTCAAATGTGAACCTTATTCTCACGTAGGAACTAGGAACCAATTCAATTCATTCATTTTTCACGGTCAAAATTGATTGAAAAAGGGTTAAAAATGCAATTATTATATAATTGTAGTAAGCTTAGGGTATATTTAGTAGTAATTCATGATGATATATCAAATCCATTTTATTTTAATGAAATTTCCAATCTTCATGTAAAATATTTCGTTTTTAACTTTCTTCAACAATAAACATTCCATAGTGTTTTTGCCAGTATCTAATGAGGACTTGGTGCTTCATGTAGGAATGTGAGAACAATGATTGTTTATTATAATTTTAGTGCTTTTCTTATTTTATTTTGATGCTATGTTTTATTTTTATTTTTAGTGCTTTTTTATTGTATTTTGATGCTAAATGTTTTAGCGTCAAAATACAATAAGAAAAGCAATAAAATTACATTAAACAAACCCGTTCTCACATTTCCACACCAAGCCTAGTCCCTATTATAACTATCCCCTATATATGTATATATATATATATATATATAGATATCTTTTTTTTTTTTAGTTTGGAGATGATGGATTGGAATTGGTACCTAGATAATACTAATTAAGTTACATGACTTAATTAGTATTATATATAACAATATGCATGCATTAGAATAATATGCATGTGCATTAGAATCTACGTACCCATTTGTTCCCTTAGAATGACCTAGTGGTGGAGTGGTGTAAGCTTGAACCAAACTAATGTTCCAAATTCGAATCCCATCACCAACCTCAACACTTGATTTTTTAAGTGTAGTTTACCTCTTCTGTGCGGTTTGCAAGCTATTATACATGAGCAGAATTTACCCGGTGCGCACCTCAATAAGAAAAAAAAAGAATATACATCAATTTAATTTATTAATTATAAACAACCAAAAACACCCATTTTCAGGGGATCTCGAATCTATTTGGCAATGTCCAATCAAATAAAAAAAGCACAATATACTCTTGAAAAATAAAGTGAATTCTTGAGAAAAAAAGAAATAATAAGCTAAACCATCATTTATATCCCAGAGTATTTAAATTTTCTCAAATTTATCTCAAACTAAGACTTTTATCAGTTAAATATAAATAATTAAAAAATAATAAAATCTATCACCGAATACATTCTTTTAGCCAAAATCAGATCTATAAAGAAGTTAAAAATATTAGAATAAAAATATTATGTCACAAATATGATCGATTTGGCTACTACACAAGAAAAAGATACAATTTATTGAAACATTAGGTCATTTTTGGCCAAAAATGTAGCTGGTGATAAATTTGATTTTTTCTTAATAGTTTGAGTATTTAATTGATAAAAGTGTTTGTTTGGGATAGATTTCAGAAAATGGAAATAGTATGGGTTATAATTGATGGGTTAGCCAAAATAATATTAGTATTTTAGTAATATTAATATTTAATTTTAAAATAGAAAAAATACACAAATTTGACGTTTTAAGGCATTAAAAATATATCGATATTCACTAAAAATTGCATTCAATAAATTGTCAATTATTTCAGTCTCTTAAAATAATATTATTCATAACATTTATAACTCATAGTTTATTACTTACATTAAATTTGTTTTGTTGCATGCTAGCTAATTAATATATCTTGTAATGAGATAGCAGTGTTATGGTAATTTTAAACGCAAATAACAGTAAATTAATTTATCCATCGAAAGTAATGTAACTTGACATAACTTTGTCAACTATTAATTTTTTAATATTGATATGTATCTACACAAGAAATGTAGCTGAAGAAGAAAGCATGAACGTAATATCGGAATCTGGGAAACAAGAAAGGGAAGAAATGGTTAAGGATTGCTTTTTCATCACAAACTTTGCTTGCACTCAACAATATATACATACATGTATATCTACTTTTATTATATATATATATATATATATCTTACTTTTATTATATATATTCTTCAGAAATTAAGAATTTTTGATTGCAGCTTTCATCGAGATGGACGAGGAACGAAGGAAAAGAACGAGGAGAACAACGTTGGACCAGCTTGAAGAGGTTAGTTTTCCTATCTTCATCTTAATTTCATTTATACATTTATGCAATATACTCTCTCCGTTTCGTTTTGATTGTTGTTTTATGAATTTTATTTTGTGTCAAAATGTTTGTTGTTTTTTAGATATTTTCACACACTTTTTCTCAATTTTAACCCTAGAAATTAAATATATGGAGCGATAAAATTTTGCCAACCTTTTAGAAAAATATAAGGGAATAAGATTTGATTTGATATAGTAGGAAGGGATATATTAGTCCAAAAAATTAATTGTTAATTCTAAATTAAAATTATAAAACAACAAATATTATGAAACGGAGGGAATATATTTTTTTTTAATTAAATAATTAGATATCTCTATAAGTTTTTGTGATCTGTTCATGCATGGAAACAATTAATTTTAAAATGGGTTAGAAAAAAATTCATTATTTTCGATCTTAATTACTTCCTCTGTTTCGTTTTAATTTTTTTTTGTCAAAATGTGTATTGTTTTATATATTTTCATACTCTCTCCTCCAATTTTAACTCTATCCCCAATCTTAAAATATATGAAGAGAAAAAATAGTGTATAATTTAAAGAAAAATGGAAGTGAATAATTAGATTTTATGTTATATATAAGAGATGTGTATATTAGTTCATAAAATTAATTGTTAATTCTAGTAGAAAAAATTAAAACAATCAAAATGAAATGGATAGAGAATGTCTTTTTTTTTTTGAGGAAAGATTCGAATTGAACTTTTTAAATTTTTGCTCCTGTTCATTTTTTTTTCTTGCCCTTTTTATTTCTCCGAGTCTTAATTAAGTGTGCCTTCATATATTAGAAGAAAATTCCACATATTATTAAAGATATTTCTTTCTCAACTAATCTAAACAATTAATTCACGCGGTACCGTATCATCTACTCCCTCAGTTTCATAATAATTGATGTTCTAGGTTTTACATTAATAAAAATTAAGAACTGAAAAAGAGACAAATATACCATTCTCTCTCTATCTCGATCAAATTTTATGCAAGAAACTTTATCAATCAAAGGTAATTAAGTTAATATATATGTATGAAATATTACGGCGTTTTGATAGGGGATAAAATTGGGAGAAAGAGTCAGAAAAGATCTAAATCATCAAATAATTTGAAACAAAATTGAAAGACTAAAATATCAATTATTATGAAAGGGCCGGTCTTGTGTGCAATAGCCAATAGGTATATATCAAACGGTCAACGCACGTTGTCCTAGTCAAATAGCAAAAACTAAAGTCAAAATCATTGTCAATCGTAATACTAAAAAATATTACTCAAATGTCCAAAATTATCACCAATATCTTGAAAAAGACTGACTATTTTTTTTGGTTGTTTTCCTCTAAGATGGGGTTTTTATGATTCCAGTTTTTTTTCATTTGTGGTCAATCCTGTAATTTTTTTACTTCTTTTTAGTTCTAATAATACACAACTCATTCAATATACGAAGCAAATATTGATTAGTAGCTATAATTTTTAACTTAGGGGAGAGTTTTCCTGTCGGCGCCGGTGCCGGAAACTATACAAAGCGAAGGCGATGAAGACGGTGGTGCCGAGGCAAGTTCTTCTGCTTCTGATGAAGATTTTGAATATAGCGATGATGATTTTTTATATGGCTCCATACATTGTGAGTACAACTAAGATTCAAATACATTAATATTGTTGTTTAATTTAATTTGTATATGATTAATGATTCAAATAGTGTCTAAATTAAATTCGACTCTTGTTTTTTTTTTTTAATTAACTATCTATATATAATTTGATTTTTCTAATTAATCTTTACGCTGCAGCTGGACTAGATTTCTGGGAGGACGATAGCTATTCTGACGAGGTACACACACACACATATATATGCATATATATACGTTCTCTCCTATATAGCATGCTGCATGCAAATACTATTAATTACCAAGAAATCATTGATCTAAAAATCTTAATACCAAATATTAATCATCAATCCAACTGAAATCTTAGAGCTGATGATCAACATAAATGTATTTAACAATATTCTTTTTAAAGAGGTTCGACAATAATTAACTTGTAAAAAATCGATCTTTTAATATCAGGATATTGAAGAAGATGACGTTGATCCAGACGAATTATCTTATGAGGTAAATAATTAAAAGCTAAATATCCCCCCCCCCCATTTAGAGCTAGTTATGATGTAGTAAGACTAGTTTGTAGCCAATCGATTTTCTGAAATCGGAAATCTCACGTGGCACGTCAGATGCGTGCGCGGATTTTAATCCAATGAACGAAATTAGGTAAAAATAAATAATCACACGTCATACTAAAATGGTGTCATTGTGTATCAAAATGACATCGGTTAGGTCTAGCTAACACATAAGTATTTATATATTTTCACGTAATTCGTTTATTACATTGTAAATCCACGCATGTGCATGCATCCATCGTGCCACGTGGGATTCCCGCTACCAGAATTTTAATTGCGTGGTAGATTTGTAACAACTTTGAATAACTGAGTATTTATTTGTTATTATTTTTATTTGGATTATTTTTTAAAAAGAGACCAAATTAAATATAGGGCTTATATATAGTGCAATTTGCTTATGATGATGTATTACGTATATCATTATATCGATCTAATTTATGTACACAAAGCTCGGTTGAAACATAAAAAATATGTGGTGTGTGTGTGTGTATATATATATAATATATATATAGTTATCCTAACTAATCAATTGAATGAAATAGGAGCTGATTGCCCTTGGAGAGATGGTGGGAGTAGAGAACAGAGGATTATCAGAAGCTGAAATTAGTAAATATTTACGTCCACTTTCATGCAACTCTACCTCCAATTTGCTTATTGACAGGTACCTAACTTTAATTTGCCTAGCTATTATATAGGGGTTGGATATAATAGGAATTAAGTTTGGTGTGAGAACGAGCTTGTTTAGTGTAATTTTAGTGCTTTTCTTATTTTTTTTTGGTGCTAAAACATTCAGCACTAAAATACAATAAGAAAAACATTAAAAATAAAAATTAAAAAATTTGCATCAAAATATAGTAAGGAAAGCACAAAAATTACACTAAACAAGCACTGTTCTCACGTTCCTACAGCACTATTCTTATTTGAACCAAATCCTTTCTATATAATCAACATATATTTAATATTTTTCAAGAATATATCAATATATATATATATATATTGATTTCAATTAACATATATAAACGATAAAATGCAGATATATATTTCACTAACTCGTTTGGGTTTCTAATTAAAATTAAATATATATAGGTGTGTTATATGTCAAGTGGAGTATGAAGTAGGGGAAAATCTAGTTAGCCTGCAATGTGATCATCTTTACCATACAGATTGTATAACCAAATGGCTGCAAATCAACAAGGTAAAATTAAACAAATTGGGAAGTCTTTCTATTTCTTATATATGCTAGTTCTTTAGTTTCTAGTATTATGTTTTTTGTTACTTCTTTTTACTTTGGTCGAGTTTAGTTGGACTAGACGGATAGCTAATTATGTGGCTGATCACTAGTTGGATCAACTGGTTATTAGTCTTCAATCGTTCTTACACTGATTTTACTGGGTCACTCCCAATTTTGATATGATTAATCTTCCTATTTTGAAGAGTGGATCAATTAAGTAATATTTGAGGAGAAATGATCACTTAATATATTTGTGGTTTCCCTAAAAAAACAAAACTAATTGGGAAGTCTTTCTCTTTCATATTTGAGGAGTAATGATCATTTAATTAGTGAATAGTTTATCAATAATGTTGGTAGTGCTACATAAGTTATAACTTGTCAATTGATCATATGAATTCGAAATAAAAAAGTGAACTTTAGTCATTTCACAATTTACGTGGGGCTGATAGGTCTTTGAGTCGATGTTATTTACATGCCTATTTATGATATGATTTGTGAATGTGTTTTTTTTTTCCCGCAGATTTGCCCAATATGTAACAACGAGGTCTCATCTACAGAAACTTCCATGAATGAAAAGGGCCATGATTAGTAGATTTAGTATATATGTAATGACATTTTTATATTTAGTAAAAAGTAAAATTACTTCGTGTTTTTCAAAAGAGAGAAGCCAATTTCAAAAGATATTAAAGAAAAATACAGGTATGAAAATGGTGAATTCATCATATTCAGATCATCGAGTTCAAACTTAATATATTTCATTTAGGCATAAGGTTCATTTTGAAACCATAACTATTTCCAAAGTCGTAGTTTGCTCCCGAAAAAAAAAAAATTGAGTTCAAATTGCTCCCTCAAATTCTTTAAAAATAACATATTCATCCATTCATTACTCCTTAAACTAAAAATTGTTAACGTCATTTGAGCTCAATAACAATGTTAAGTGGTTTTAATTTAGCGTAATTTAACCCCAAATTACTTCACACTCTATTTTAGAGTGATTCCACAAAGCCAGTGGATATAGAGTGATTCCACAAAGCCAGTGGCGGATCCAAGGAGCTCGGAGCCCCAACCCCACCCATTTTTTTCCTATGTGTTTTTTTGTTGTGGGTTGGTTTCGGTCCCTCTATCTACAGTTGCGATTTACACACACACACACAGTGTAGTGAGGCCTCTCCAAAGTATTTTTGTTTGGATCTGCCACTACACAAAGCAACAGTAACATTATATTTCGTCCAAGGAGCAATGTTGTAGCTAGGTAGAGTTGGTTAGGTTTCAAATTTTACATAATCAAACCGAGCCCGAACCGAGCTTGAGCCTATTTTTTTCTTACGGAGCCAAGCTCGAGTCTAGCTCGATGGTATTTTGCTCGGCTTGGCTCATTTACAACCACATATATAATAATATAGTTTTTCATCAAGTTTTGTCCCGCCTATTAGCAAATGATATGTAGATTAGACAATTAATAATACAATAATTAAATTAACTACTATATATGTGGACAGTGTCGTGCACAAAGAAAATATCTTTACACAAAATTGTAAATTGGATATGACTTTTGAATTTTACAAATTTAACAACATCTTTTTATTTATTTTGGTAGAAATTAAATATGTTCAATTTTTTTTTTCAGTGACTGGATTTTAACATGACCCATTTATTTATTTTGACTTAATATACATGCACGTATACAAAGAGTACATAATAATGTTGGCCATCACTTCATAATTCGATTGTCAGAAAAAAAATGGACATGTTTAATTTGTACAAAAATCATTAGGCAGCGTTAAATTTTTTAAATTTGAAAATTGCATCAAATTCACAATTTGGTATAAAGATTGTAATCTTTTTTACAGAAGTTAACATATATTTTTAACCTAAAGTTTAGGTAATTAATTAACCTAAAATTCATGAAGTATATTTATCCCCTAAATAATACTAATAGGAAAATCAATTAAATAAAACTTGGAAGTTGAAATGAAGCAACACATTTGAGATTAATGCCGGTTGTAATGTATTATTTTAATTTTGTGAAATTAATCAATCAACTATAAAACAATGATAATTCAAATTCATTTCATATCGATTACATGATCTTAGTTATTCTTGCTGGAAATCAAATCACATGATTTATTGTGTTGCAATGTAAAGTTGGCGGACGATCGAGCTTATGTATAATGACATTTGCCAAATGCTGCAAGAAAAAAAAAAACCAAATCAACAAAAATTACTTAGTTGCATAACAACCATCAAAATGTCACCCACCTTAACCCAAAATTCAAGGTTCACCCTTTAGGGTGGCCTAACTGATGGAGCACTGAGTGATCTCATTACCAAAAGGTTTCGAGCTCAACTTTTGAGTCCCACCACCAATGAATAGTACATAGGTATGGGTAGAGCTGTCAAATGGGTCGGTCCGACTCGAGCTCACAGGCCAAATTTAACATTGTGGCCAACCAGCCTGGCCCGAAGTGTTTCGGGCCTGAAAATTCCTGGCCAGTTCAGCTCGAACTTCAGGCTGAGTTGGGCCGCCCATGGGCCGAAGGGTAATTTTCAATTTTTCCTTGGCTCGCTTATAAAATTGTGGCCTAGCCCGACCCAAAATCGAGCTAGGTAAAGGAAGCGCATCGGGCCTGACCTGTTTTGACACCTCTAATTATGGGTAGTTCTAAAAATAAAAATCAAGAGTTGAACAATAGAAGCTTACATGGATCATTCGGGGTAATAGTGCCAAGACCCGATGTGCATATACCACTAGCACGATAGAATAGATTGAGGACATACGATGCATGATTTTGCAACGTATTAGGGCTAAAACACGAACCACCGTATCTAATGGGTTTACAATTCAATCGATCAAAGCATGTTGTGTCCACAAATGACTGCAACTTTGCAGGACTTGCTGATCCTATCACGACGCACCAATTCTTTTGCTGCTTCTACATTAATATATATTCATGATGATTAAATTATATTTATTAAAATATTATCAATAATTAGAAGTTTGCACAAATGTAATATATGTGTATAGACTTATTAAAACCTGGTCTTCTATTGCATCAACAACATCGTTGGAGTCTGCAGCGATGTAAGAAATAAGAAGCCCTAAATGAAAACTGGCAATAAACAAAGATAGCTTCATCTTTGGACTGAATATATGTTCAATATTTGGTGGTGTTTGAAGTTGAAATTTGGTGGTGATTGAAGTAGAAATTTTGTGGGGATTTATAGGTGTGTAGAACTTTGATTTCTATAGCTCGAATGGTAACTGTAACATCATCCATAATAACTTTGGATTACTTGGTTTTTTTGTTTTATTTTTGTAATTAATTTCAAAGACTACACATTTGTAATTTATTATCACCAACTAACCAAAAGTAATTAAAACATAATCTGAAATATAAATGGATAATATCTCTTTTTAATTCAGAATGCTTGGTCTTATCCATATGTATCTCAACATTTTCTCTCTATCTTTTTTAGGGATGTTACAATCAACATGCTATGAAGAAATGAAATGAGAAATGAAAAAAAAGTACAAGATATTAAGAAAAAAGAATACACATGATTAATATTTCATACTATTAACGAAATTACAATTTTATAATATATTATTCGAAAAACATTTTAATGCCTAAACTATTAAAACTATCATGACATGACAAGTTTTTTTTTTAAAGGATAAACATGATTAATATTTCATACTATTACTATATATTAACCATAACATCACTAAATCTATTTTTGTCCAACACCTGAAAAATGACATGAGAGGTTAGTTTCCTGATGAATGTAAGGCGCATTAGATCCCAATAATCCACACCACAAAGGAACTCATTTCAATTTTTAGGTGTTGGAAAAATAACTTTTAACAATTAATATTATATAATCAAATAGTTACTAGAAAGATATACACTTTAAACTTTTCATGAGTGTGCATATAACAAAAAAAATCATACAGTCCCGGTGGGGATGGTCTAGTGGTGGAGTGAGGTTGCTTGAAGATCAAATGTCACGGGTTCGAATCTTCTCAATATCACAGGTCGGATGTGTGAGTTATCAAAAAAAATAAACAAAAAAATTCATACAATATATATATTGTTTGATTTTCGGATGGCACTACACACGCACAACTACTACTGACCGAACCCATAAAAGGACGGGATAGTTGTAGGGCGGTGAGCTAACCCGAGTCATGTCTCTCGAGAAAAGCTTAACAAGGCGAGTATCTCTTTACGCTACAATTGTTCACATGTGCATGAAATTAAACACAACCTAAACATTTTTAAACAAGGAATTGGTTGGTTTGGCTAAACTAAGGAATTTAAATAACAGAATTAACTAGCAATACCAACAATAACAAAGATGAAATAAAAAGATTATGAGAAGAGCATTAGGGTGTAGATTCTCTCATTGGTTTCTCTCCTAGCTTGTTTCAAGTCGATTATGTTAATCCTACACATACAATAGACCCCTTCAAGTGGCTTAACTTTATTTACTGTCACCGTCAATCCATTAGACCCCCATTGGCTATATTATACGAACAAGATTAACAATTAGGCTTACGAAACCTGATTCACTTAACGTCGAATGAACCTAAGTCGGGCTATAGTATCTCCTCTCGGTCTCATCTAAAGCCTAACAATGCTAAGTAGTGGCCAAGCATTCAACATAAACAAGCACAATTCCAACAACAAGAAATCAACTATCACAAGCATGGATCGAAACCAAATCGATTATCTACCCCCTAATGAAGGAATTAGCCTATCATCATGCTCAAGACAACATAAACAACATAAAATTTCTTCATTTTATAAATCAAAAGATAAATAAAATACAACTCCTACAATATTGTTGTCTCGAGAGTTTTGGGATAAATCGCCACAAATAAGCTAAGCTAAGGAAAGAAATACCCAAAAGTGGAGATCCTCTAGCAAGCCTAGCTTCCGTGAACAGCTTGAAGTCGGATTCCTCTTCTCGTGCCTCTTCCTTAAGCTTGAGCTTCCTTGCCTCTTCTCCTTCTCTTTTCTCTCTCTCTATAACTGTGGTGGTGAGTGGTGAAGCGTTGGAGAAGATTCTAGAGAACCCCTCCCAAAAGTATATCCCTAAATGGATAGAGATGGTGGATAATTTATTGGTCCAAGAGAGAGAAAAGAAAAAGATGGAGTTATTGCTAGATGGTTCTCTCAACTCCTCCTACGCCTAGTTAGAACCGCATGCATTTAATTCTCCAGCTGGCCAAGTGGGTGGAGAGCATTAAAGATCGAAATTGCTGAAACCACAGCTGAAACTGATCGACTAGAGCTCGATCTGATCGCGGCTGAAACTGATTAAGGGGGCTCGAACTGACCGCTCTATGCTGGTGGCGTGCCCCGCGCTCGTGGGACTGGGGTGCCACGCGCTCACGGGAGTGCTTCATCGTGAGCACTGCCCCGCAGTCACAGGGGTCCCGTGCCGGCGGCGTTGCTTCAGCTCCAGCTCCCGGCTTTTCCTTTAGTTTGGTTTTTTTCAGTTTTGCTCCATCAATTTTGGCTTCATCAATTGGCTCTTCAGCTGGGCTCCTTCCGTTTAGGCTTCCAGCTCAGCTCTCGGTTCTTTAGCTGCAGCTCCAAGCTCTTGGCTCTATCAGTTTGGTTCATCAGTCGGGGGACTTCAATTGATCCCATCCGTTATGGCCCCAGCTCAGCTCCAAGCTCCTGCTTGGAATCTTCAGCTTGACCCCAAAACTGACAGCGAGACCCCCGACGAGCTCAGCGAAGCGGGAGATTAAGGACCTATCAACAAACTGGAGCTTCAGTTGGATTTCACCTCCTAGCCACTTTAATGCCATAAAATCCTGCTTTTGGACACAAACGCTCAAGTTTTGCACAAACCTGGCATATTCTTCCACAAGAATAAAAGTGAAGGAAACAACATAAAATCAACACAAAAATAAAAGAAAAACACATACTAAAGATACTAAATTCCTACGATAAAATAGTACAAATAAACACCAAACATATATATATATATATATATATATATATATATTAGTACATGGAGGGGATATGATGAGGATTGAACCTCAATCACTCATCAGTACGAGCCGAGTTAGCTCGTGAGCTCGATGATCCAAGCTCGATCTCAGCTCGAGAAAATGGCGAGCTTGTTTAGCAGGCTTGAGCTCTGCTCGTTTAACAAATGAGCCAGTCTCGAGCGAACTTTTTTCGAGTCGATACCTGAGTATCTCGCGAGTAGTTTGTCTCATTTACAGCCCTACTCATCACCTAAGAAATACCTTTAAACGTAACTGCGAGGATTTTGGTAAAAATCGTATAATATTGAAGAGTAATTTGGTTATGTAAAAATAAATAAATTAAATTGTGCGGATTGTAGTAAAAATCGTATAATTACCAAATACATGTAAAATCTGAAAGAAATAAAAACTACTATATATATATACCTTCATGTATATTTTATTATTCTTGCTATTTCATATTATTATAATATAATAATTGCTTAATCAAATATTAATTTGTCTCCACATCAATATTGAAATGATTTGTGAACATAAATATGAACCACATATGTAAATATTTTAATGTATCTATTTAATTTCAAAATATGCTTTTATGGTTCAGAAACGAACGGGTTGTGGAGCGGGTCGGCAACACTGGAGCAAGCGGAGTCAAGTAACTTCAAGTGTGTAAATCCTGAGGGAGTCAAAGATCTGCAGCTGCCTTGGACACGTGTCGGCAGCTGGTGGAGTCAAGTGACTTGAAGTGTGTAAATCCTGAGGGAGTAAAAAATCTGCAGCTGTCTTGGACACGTGTAAATCCTGAAGAGGGCTTGATGTAGCTGCCTTGGATACGTGTCGGAATCCGCAGGGACACAGGACACCTGTTGGGATCTGCAGAAGTTGTAGGCTGTAACTCCTGAATGGAGGCTTGATGACAGAGCTGTAACCCCTGGAGGTTATACCACCTGGGTTTGAATGCCCCAAACCCTAGTTGTCCTCTAAGTGGAATTGTGCCAATAAATAGGCATTCCTGCATGCTGACATTGCTACATTCTGCACAACATCATCTTGCACTGCATAAGCATAAGTTTCATTCGTGTCTCTTGCTCCCAATTCTCAACATTAGCTAGTTCGCCGGAACCTTGCTGGAATTGTGGTGCTATTGCCGCCCTACATAAGCATAAGTTCCATTCGTGTCTCTGCTCCCATTTCTCAACATTAGCTAGTTCGCCGGAGTCTTGCCTGAATTATGGTGCTACTGCCGGAAGGACGAAAGTTGTTTCATCTTTGAGAGACAACACGCCTAACCATGAGCACTAGCCGAGGTGTATTTGTCTTGCGGAGAGAGGTCCCTTTGACTCGGCTCACCGGAATCTGCATTCGAGTTCCAGTTTGTTTACATTTGTTCATTACAGTTTACTATATCACGTCTTGTTCTATTCTTTCTTCTTCTCTTGTACTTCAAATTGTAACAATTTTAGAAGCTGTAATTGTGGTCTAACATTAATAATACAATAATTAAATTAACTACAATATATGTGGACAATGTCATTCATATCACTACAAGAAAATTACAGACTGGTGATGAAATTTTCCATCGCCCAAAACCCGATTTCCGTCTCTAATTGAATGGGCAACGGAATGGCGACAGAAAATGTCCGTCTCCTAATTCTAGTCGCTAAAAAAAGAAGGCGACAGAATTGTTCCATCGCCACCTATAGCGACGAAATTATCCATCGCCAGAAACTGTCGTGTGAAATGATCGCCAATTTAAGGCGACAGATCAAGTGACAGAACAATTTCATCGCCTTTTGAGGCGATGGAACTTTTCCTTCGCCAAATAAAAATTATTTTAATTAAAGAAATAGGAAAAAATCGGGTGATGGAACATTTATGTCGCCATTTAATTTTTTATTTTTTATTTTTAATTCACTTTTTTAAAAAAATTAATTCATTTTTCTTTTTAAATATGTGTCGGTACCCAAATATAATAAAAGATCATAAAACTTATATGTATATATATATAATTGTACATGAGAAGATATAATCTAATACAAATGTATAATACATACATATATATATATATAGTAAAAGTGTAGCATAATAATAGTAATAATGTATCCGAGTCAATACAACTATGACTTCGACCCGCCATCAGGCCCTCAAAATCCGTCACTAGTACCACCCGACTGCTGATTGAGAAGCCGCTGAAGCAGAGACTTCATCCTGGTCTGCTTCTCCGGCACCTCCTGCACAATAGCCTACATCTCAGCTAGTCTCGCATCGAGCTCTGCTTGGGTGTATAGCGACCCTGATCCTGGCTTGATGACGATGAGGATCCTCCAGCTCGAGAAGGGCGACGAATTACAAGGGCCATGTTCCCCAACCTGATAGCGTGTCCCTTCCTGTCAGACGTCAGCACCTAGCGGAAAATCTCGCCAATATCCACCTCCCTACCCTCAACTCCTCACTCCGCATCTAATGTGTCACACTTATCCTGTATTTATCAAGATAAATGTAATTCATTTTTCAATATAAGTTGTTTATATATATATATATATATATATATATACACACACACACACAGTAAAACCTCAATATAAGAATACTTTATATAAGAATAACCTCCGTATAGTAATAAAAAGTTACGGTCCCAACTCGGGACCAGTTATAAATAAGAATAACTTCTACATTGTAATATTCTCGTATTTTTTTCGGACCATCCTTGATAAATTTACCTCTATATAGTAATAAAATGACATTAAATTTCAAATATATTTAAATATCTATATAAAATATATAGAACTATTTAACTGTATATGTTACATTAAACTTAAGATTGTATGAAATAGTTATCTAAAGTTGTTTGTGACAATGTTTTAATTTTTTGGGTTAATACTACACCCTTTAACTTGTGCTTTCGAAGTAACTCGTCAATACAAAAACGTTCTTGTTAAATTCAGAATATTTCCAACTTGTCCAACATACTTGAAGCTTCTTAACACGAGAAATTTTATATTTTGTAAAAAACAATAAATTTTGTAAAACAATAAAATTTTTAAATTTTGGTGCAATTTTATATTTTGTAAAAAACAATATAGAGAAAAGGAAGTATTAAACCAAGATTAATTAATTATATGTTTTATATATGTATATTGTATTTTCTGTTTGCAAACAAGGAAACAAAAAAGCTAATATTATCATTTCCCAACTTTATATAACTAACCAATCTCCATTTTTATTTCATTTATATGATAATCAAGCCAAATTGATTTTGCATCGAGTAACAGTACCAAATGTAATTCATACAGAATTATAAAAATATTACATTTACAATTCATCTACAATTCATCGAGCAACTGGGCAAGAACATGATATTACATTTACAATTTATCTAAATGTAATTCATACAGATTTATAAAAATATTATACAAGTGTATAAACTTTGACAAATTCAAAGAGAGGGGGAGGGGGGCTTAATTACTTGTGTTTCAGGGATTGCAGGCGTCGGTGGTGGTGCGGCAGTCGACGACATGGCAGTCGTCTCCAAATCCGGCACGGCAGGCGGGCGGCGGACACACGGCGGGCGGCGAAGGATAGAGAGAGAGAGGGAGGAGGGGACGGGGGCGGCGTTAACACGTACAACAGAGGGGATGGCGATGGCTCGCGACAGGGGGGCTCGATTCGGCGACAGAGGGCTCGAGTATGAATTAGGGCTCAATTTGAAATTGGGGAAGAAGAATGTCTATATCGCCATTATTAATAGACCGGGTGACGGAATTGGTGGCGGACCATTCCGTCGCCCGTTAAAATTATTTAAAAGAAAAAGCAAAATTCTGAAATTGGCGATGGAATTTTCCAAAATTCCATCGCCTATTCCATCGCCCTCTTTAGGCGGGATTTTTTTTCAATTTTTAACTTTTTACTAAATAATTAATTAATATAACAATATATATAAAAACTATATACTATTAACATTTTAATTAAATAAAATAAAATAAAAAAAATTAAAATATGCAATTATTAGTTCAATTTACATATTTTGGTTTAGAATAGTACAAAAATTGTAAACGTACACCATATACTATTAATAATTTAATTCAACACAATAAATTATTATAATTTAAAATATATAACTATACATTAATTAATTTAAACCATACATTTTTAATAATATAATTAAATATAATAAATAATTATTATTTAAAAATTAGTTCTCTTGTAATTTTTAATATAAAACCAATATATCGATCGAGTATATATATATGTATATATCATGTAACCAATTAATTAATTAGGTTTATGATATATAGTTATAATCAACAATTTATATATATTATAGCATTGTGAATTCAAATTTCAACGTAATCGATCAATTGTATCAAATACTACTCTAATTAAGAGAGAGAGAAACCGTACGTATGTATCTCCAAATCCAATGTTATTCTAATCGAGAGAGAGGAACCGCACATATGTATCTCCAAATCCAATATGCTATTCTAATCTAATCATACATCCAATCCATATACTCATAATTAATGATTTATATATAATTAAGTAGATAAAGGCATGACAACATACAATTGATTTAACCATTTGGAGACGATCACGAGTTTCAATACTCTCTAATCATACCGTACAAATAAATTACTCAATCGTTTTAAACCCTTGAAACACTTCAATCCATATGCAATAACTACACCATAAATAACCCTACAACCAATCATACGTTAATCGTTTCAATTCATACGTACAAATTCACATCTAATATTTGATTTATAGAATTTGTAAAAATCTTATATTTATATTAAAAATTTCTTTTATGTAATTAATTACAATTTACATATAATCTTATTAATTTTATAAATTTAAAAATAAAATATTATTTAATTTACTTCAAAAAATATTGTCTCACTTAAAATGTAAAATATCATTAATTAAAATATTAAAAAAAACAATCGAAACCGAAATTTAAAAAAACTAAAAATGGCGATAGAATATTTCTGTTGCCATATTATAAAACTAAATGTAAAAAAAACTGGCGACAGAATTTGTCCGTCGCTTTATTATTTAGGGAAAAAAAAATAAAAAATAAAATCAGACTACATCTAGGTAAGATTCGACATATAGCATGGATATTTTTTTGGCCCTTTGCCCTATTTTTAAATAGTTGGTCTAGCTATCACATGTTGAAATTTAGATAATTAATTAACCTAAAATTCATGAAGTATATTTATATCCTAAATAATACTAATAGGAAAATCTATTAAATAAAACTTGGAAGTTAAAATGAATTAACACATTTGAGATTAATGCCACTTGCCATGTATTATTTTAATTTTGTGAAATTAATCAATCAACTATAAAACAATGATAATTCAAATTCATTTCATATCGATTACATGATCTTAGTTATTCTTGCTGAAAATCAAATCACATGATTCTTGTGTTGCAATGTAAACATGGCGGACCATCGAGCTTATGTATAATGACATTTGCCAAATGCTGCAAGAAAAAAAAAACAAATCAACAAAAATACTTAGTTACATAACAACCATCAAAATGTCACCCATCTTAACTCAAAATTCAAGGTTCACCCTATAGGGTGGCGTAACTGGTGGATGAGTGAGTGATCTCATTACCTAAAGGTTTCAGCCTCAACTTTCGATTCCCACCACCAATGAATAGTACATAGGTACGTGTAGAGCTGTCAAATAGGTCGGCCCGACCTGAGGTCACGGGATAAATTTAATATTGCGGCTAGCCAGCCCAGCCTGAAGCGTTTCGAACTTCAGGCTGAGTTGGGCCGCTCGTGGGCTGAAGGGTAATTTTCAAATTTTCCTTGGTTTGCTTATAAAATTGTGGTCTATCCCGACCTAAAATCGGGCAGGGTATGGGAGGCCCATCGGGCCTGGCCCATTTGGATACCTCTAATTCTGGTAGTTCTAAAAATAAAAATCGAGAGTTGAACAATAGAAGCTTACATGGATCATTCGGGGTAATAGTGCCAAGTCCTGATGTGCATACACCAGTACCATGATAGACTAGATTGAGGACATACGATGCATGATTCTGCACCGTATTAGGGTCAAAACATGAACCACCGTATCTAATGGGTTTACAATCCAATCAATCAAAGCATGCTCTGTCCACAAATGACTCCAACATTGCAGGATCTGCTGATGCTGCAACTGTCACAACGCACCAACTCTTCTGCTGCTTCTACATTATATTAATATATATTCATGATGATTAAATTATATCTTAATAAAATATTATCAATAATTATAAGTTTGCACAAATGTAATATTGGTGCATAGACTTATTCAAACCTGCTCTTCTATCGCACCAACAACATCGTTAGAGTTTGCAGCGATGCAAGAAATAAGAAGCCCTAAATGAAAACTAACAATAAACAAAGATAGCTTCATCTTTGGACTATATATATGTCCAATATTTGTTGGTGTTTGAAGTAAAAAAATTTTGGGGTTTTATAGATGTGTAAAACTTTGATTACTATAACTCGATTGGCGATCGTAACATCATCCATAATAATTATGGATTACTTGTTTTTTGTTTTATTTTTGTAATTAATTTCACAGACTACACATTTGTAATTTATTATCACCAACTAACCAAAAGTAATTAAAACATAATCTCAAATATAAATGGATAATATCTCTTTTTAATTCAGAATGCTTGTCTTCTCCATATATATCTCAACATTTTCTCTCCCTCTTTTTTAGGGGTGTTACAATCAACATGGTGTTAAGAAATGAAATGAGAAATGAAAAAAAACTGCATGATATTTTTAAGAAAAAGGATAAACATGATTAATATTTCATACTATTAACGAAATTATAATTTTATAATATATAATTTGAAATAACATTTTAATATCTAAACTATTAAAACTATCATAACATGGAAAGTTTTTTTTTTTTTTTTTTTTTTTTGAGGGAACATGGCAAGTTTCTTTTAAAAAGGATAAACATGATTAATATTTCATACTATTACTATTAACCATAACATGACTAAATATATTTAGGGCACACTTGTATTAGACGGTCTAACAGATCTATTGCGTTACTAATTCTGTTGCTACGTTCGTTGTCTTTCCGTCGCCGGTGTTTACAGAATGTGTTCTGTCATCATTTCCATCGCTATATCGTTGTTTTCTTGTAATGTATTAAGTGCACAAAAAATAATATCTTTACATAAAATTGTAAATTGGATATGACTTCTAAATTTAACAAATTTAACACCATTTTTTATTTATTTTGGTACAAGTTAAAAATCTTCAATATTTTTTGAAGTGATTGGATTTTAACATGATCCATTTATTTAGGGCATCACTTCATAATTCGATTGTCGGAAATAAAAAATTGGACATGTTTACTTTGTACAAAATCATTAGGCGGTGTTATTTTTTTAAAATTTAAAAATTACGTCAAATTCACAATTTGGTGTAAAGATTCTAATTTTTTTTTATACAAGTTAATATATATTTTTAAGGGCAAAGGGCCAAAAAAATATTTGAACTATATGTCCAATCCTACATAAATGTACGAACTATTTTTGGCTCAAATAGACATTTAAACTTATTAAAAATTACAATTGTCCTACTCAACTATTCAGAATATATTAAATTCACACTTTTCGTTTAACACCGTTAACTTTTTCCGTTAAATAAAATGCCCCTAAATTCTTCGACCTAATTATGATTGATTCGGATGATGATACCATATATTGTCCTATGGTTAGAAAACCCTCATCAAAATATCGATGACGAGAGTTTTTGGTACGAATTAAATTTTAAATCTCGATACCGATTCGATGTTGGATTTTGAAATTAAAAGAGAGATTTGAAACTCCATAGTGTGGGCTATTTGGTTGTGTTTTCAATTTGTTCGATCAAAATTCATAAGTAATAGAATTGAGCTTTACAAATTTTAATTAACGGAAAAACTAAGGTGTTAACTTCAAGTGTTGATTTGTTATTTTTTGAATAGTTTAGGGGGGCGATTGTTCCTTTTTAAATAATTTAGATGTGTATTTGGACTAAAAGATAATGCGTACGTCTGGGTAGAATTCGACATATAGTTTGGATATTTTTTGGCCCTTTGCCCTATTTTTAAATAGTTGGTCTGGCTATCACATGTTGAAATTTAGATAATTAATTAACCTAAAATTCATGAAGTATATTTATCCCATAAATAATACTAATAGGAAAATCAATTAAATAAAACTTCGAAGTTGAAATGAAGCAACACGTTTGAGATTAATGCCACTTGCAATGTATTATTTTAATTTTGTGAAATTAATCAATCAACTTTAAAACAATGATAATTCAAATTCATTTCATATCGATTACATGATCTTAGTTATTCTTGCTGAAAATCAAATCACATGATTCTTGTGTTGCAATGTAAACATGATGGACGATCGAGCTTATGTATAATGACATTTGCCAAATGCTGCAAGAAAAAAAAAACAAATCAACAAAAACAATTAGTTACATAATAACCATCAAAATGTCACCCACCTTAACTCAAAATTCAAGGTTCACCCTATAGGGTGGCGTAACTGGTGGATGAGTGAGTGATCTCATTACCTAAAGGTTTCAGCCTCGACTTTCGAGTGCCACCATCAATGAATGGTACATAGGTACGGGTAGAGCTGTCAAATGGGTCGGCCCGACCTGAGCTCACGGGATAAATTTAATATTGCGGGTAGCCAGCTCGGCCTGAAGTGTTTCAAACTTCAGGCTGAGATGGGCCGCTCGTGGGCCGAAGGGTAATTTTTAATTTTTCCTTGGTTCGCTTATAAAATTATTGTCTAGCCCGACCCAAAATGGGGTTGGGTAAAGGAGGCCCATCGGGCCTGGCCCATTTGGATACCTCTAATTCTGGTAGTTCTAAAAATAAAAATTGAGAGTTGAACAATAGAAGCTTACATGGATCATTCGGGGTAATAGTGCCAAGTCCCGATGTGCATACACCAGTAGCACGATAGACTAGATTGAGGACATACGATGCATGATTCTGCACCGTATTAGGGTCAAAACATGAACCACCGTATCTAATGGGTTTACAATCCAATCGATCAAAGCATGCTCTGTCCACAAATGACTCCAACTTTGCAGGATCTGCTGATGCTGCAACTGTCACAACGCACCAACTCTTCTGCTGCTTCTACATTATATTAATATATATTCATGATGATTAAATTATATCTTAATAAAATAATATCAATAATTATAAGTTTGCACAAATGTAATATTGGTGCATAGACTTATTCAAACCTGGTCTTCTATCGCATCAACAACATTGTTGGAGTTTGCAGCGATGCAAGAAATAAGAAGCCCTAAATGAAAACTAACAATAAACAAATATAGCTTCATCTTTGAACTGGATATATGTTCAATATTTATTGGTGTTTGAAGTTGAAATTTTTTGGGGATTTATAGATGTGTAAAACTTTGATTCCTATAACTCGATTGGCGATCGTAACATCATGCATAATAATTATGGATTACTTGTTTTTTTGTTTTATTTTTGTAATTAATTTCACAGACTACACATTTGTAATTTATTATCACCAACTAACCAAAAGTAATTAAAACATAATCTCAAATATAAATGGATAGTATCTCTTTTTAATTCAAAATGCTTGTCTTCTCTATATATATCTCAACATTTTCTCTCCTGTGCAAGATATTTTTAAGAAAAAGGATAAACATGATTAATATTTCATACTATTAACGAAAGTATAATTTTATAATATATTATTTGAAATAACATTTTAATAACTAAACTATTAAAACTATCATGACATGGCAAGTTTTTTTTAAAAAGGATAAACATGATTAATATTTCATACTATTACCATTAACCATAACATCACTAAATCTATTTGGGGCACACTTGTATTAGACAGTCTAACAGATCTATTGCGTTACTAATTCTGTTGCTACGTTCGTTGTCTTTCCGTCGCCGGTGTTTACGGAATGTGTTCTGTCATCATTTCCATCGCTATATCGTTGTTTTCTTGTAGTGTATTAAGTGCACAAAAAATAATATCTTTACATAAAATTGTAAGTTGGATATGACTTTTAAATTTAACAAATTTAACACCATTTTTTATTTATTTTGGTACAAGTTAAATATCTTCAATATTTTTTGAAGTGATTGGATTTTAACATGATCCATTTATTTAGGCCATCACTTCATAATTCGATTGTCGGAAAAAAAAAATTGGACATGTTTAATATGTACAAAAATTATTAGGCGGTGTTATTTTTTTAAAATTTAAAAATTACGTCAAATTCACAATTTGGTGTAAAGATTCTAATTTTTTTTATGCAAGTTAATATATATTTTTAAGGGCAAAGGGCCAAAACAATATTTGAACTATATGTCCAATCCTACATAAATGTACGAACTATTTTTTGCTCAAATAGACATTTAAACTTATTAAAAATTACAATTGGTCTACTCAACTATTCAAAATATATTAAATTCACACTTTTCGTTTAACACCATTAACTTTTTCCGTTAAATAAAATGCCCCTAAATTCTTCGACCTAATTATGATTGATTCGGATGATTATACCATGTATTGTCTTATGGTTAGAAAACCCTCATCAAAATATCGATGACGAGAGTTTTTGGTACGAATTAAATTTTAAATCTCGATACCGATTCGATGTTGGATTTTGAAATTAAAAGAGAGGTTTGAAACTCCATAGTGTGGGCTATTTGGTTGTGTTTTCAATTTGTTCGATTGAAATTCATAAGTAATAGAATTGAGCTTGACAAATTTTAACTAACGGAAAAACTAATTAATGGTGTTAACTTCAAGTGTCGGTTTGTTATTTTTTGAATAGTTTAGGGGGGGGGTGATTGTTCTTTTTAAATAATTTAGATATGTATTTGGACTAAAAGATAATGCGTACGTCTGGGTAGGATTCGACATATAATTTGGATATTTTTTGGCCGTTTGCCATATTTTTAAAATAGTTGGTCTGGCTATCACATGTTGAAATTTAGATAATTAATTAACCTAAAATTCATGAAGTATATTTATTATAAATAATACTAATAGGAAAATCAATTAAATAAAACTTGGAAGTTGAAATGAAGCAACACATTTGAGATTAATGCCACTTGCAATGTATTATTTTAATTTTGTGAAATTAATCAATCAACTTTAAAACAATGATAATTCAAATTCATTTCATATTGATTACATGATCTTAGTTATTCTTGCTGAAAATCAAATCACATGATTCTTGTGTTGCAATGTAAACATGACGGACGATCGAGCTTATGTATAATGACATTTGCCAAATGCTGCAAGAAAAAAAAAAACAAATCAACAAAAACACTTAGTTACATAACAACCATCAAAATGTCACACACCTTAACTCAAAATTCAAGGTTCACCCTATAGGGTGGCGTAACTGGTGGATGAGTGAGTGATCTCATTACCTAAAGGTTTCAGCCTCGACTTTCGAGTGCCACCATCAATGAATAGTACATAGGTACGGGTAGAGTTGTCAAATGGGTCGGCCCGACCTGAGCTCACGGGATAAATTTAATATTGCGGCTAGCCAGCTCGGTATGAAGTGTTTCAAACTTCAGGCTGAGATGGGCCGCTCATGGGCCGAAGGGTAATTTTTAATTTTTTCTAGGTTCGCTTATAAAATTGTTGTCTAGCCCGACCCAATATGGGGTTGGGTAAAGGAGGCCCATCAGGCCTGGCCCATTTGGATACCTCTAATTCTGGTAGTTCTAAAAATAAAAATCGAGAGTTGAACAATAGAAGCTTACATGGATCATTCGGGGTAATAGTGCCAAGTCCCGATGTGCATACACCAGTAGCACGATAGACTAGATTGAGGACATACGATGCATGATTCTGCACCGTATTAGGGTCAAAACATGAACCACCGTATCTAATGGGTTTACAATCCAATCGATCAAAGCATGCTCTGTCCACAAATGACTCCAACTTTGCAGGATCTGCTGATGCTGCAACTGTCACAACGCACCAACTCTTCTGCTGCTTCTACATTATATTAATATATATTCATGATGATTAAACTATATCTTAATAAAATATTATCAGTCATTATAAGTTTACACAAATGTAATATTGGTCGCATAGACTTATTCAAACCTGGTCTTCTATCGCATCAACAACATTGTTGGAGTTTGCAGCGATGCAAGAAATAAGAAGCCCTAAATGAAAACTAACAATAAACAAAGATAGCTTCATCTTTGGATTGGATATATGTTCAATATTTGTTGGTGTTTGAAGTTGAAATTTTTTGGGAATTTATAGATGTGTAAAACTTTGATTCCTATAACTCGATTGGCGATTGTAACATCATCCATAATAATTATGGATTACTTGTTTTTTTGTTTTATTTTTGTAATTAATTTCACAGACTACACATTTGTAATTTATTATCACCAACTAACCAAAAGTAATTAAAACATAATCTCAAATATAAATGGATAATATCTCTTTTTAATTCAGAATGCTTGTCTTCTCCATATATGTCTCAACATTTTCTCCCCCTCTTTTTTAGGGGTGTTACAATCAACATGGTGTTAAGAAATGAAATGAGAAATGAAAAAAAAGTGCAAGATATTTTTAAGAAAAAGGATAAACATGATTAATACTTCATACTATTAACGAAATTATAATTTTATAATATATTATTTGAAATAACATTTTAATAACTAAACTATTAAAACTATCATGACATGGCAAGTTTTTTTAAAAAGGATAAGCATGATTAATATTTCATACTATTACTATTAACCATAACATCACTAAATCTATTTGGGGCACACTTGTATTTGACGGTCTAACGGACGGATATTATTTGACCCAACAAAGTAGTTCCCCACCTCCTTTTTCTTTTTCTTTTTTATTTTTTTTAGTGGTCTCCTTCCAATTCCCCTCTTTTCTTTTATTTTCATTTTTTTTTTCAATCCTCAATTTCTTGTTTTAAAAAAACATATATTTTTTTATTTTTTCCCGATCTTCTTTGCTTGTTTTTTTAATTTTTCCCAACAATTTCATACCCTAAAATAAAATTAGTGAACCCTAAAATTAAACTGAATTGATATAATTTGTTTGAAATAAGTATAAATTTATATCCTAAAATAAAATTAATAAATCCTAAAAAACACAAAATAAAATCATAAAAACACCCAAAAAAAAACCCCTAAAAAACACAATAAAAACCTAAAAACACCCCAAAAAACTCTAAGAAAATAAACCCCTAAAAGCACCCCCAAAACGCGTGGGCTCATGCACTACGCTCAATAATTACTTTTTTGAAATAAATAATATACCCTAAAATGGAATTAGTGAACCCTAAAATTAAATTGAATTAATTTAATTTTTTGAATCATTTTTTTTATCTGGCATCTCGTAGAGCCCACGCGTTACACTCGACGCTAACGCGTGAGCTCGTACACTGCGCTCGATACAAAATAATTATTTAAATAAAAGGAAAGAAGAAAGGTAAAAGAAACAAAAAAAGAAGAAAAAGAAGAAAATGGAGAAAAAAACTGGGCAGTAGGCGTATGAGATACATGCGCCGCACGTGGGGGCGCGTGGAAATGGATTTTGAGCAGGTTTGAGTATTATTTGACTCGTCTAACGTAAGAGACCCGTTAGTCGGTCTAACAAAAGTGTTTGTCTATCTATTTTTGTCCAACCCCTAAAAAATGACCCGATAAGTTATTTTCTTGATGAATGTAATGCGCATTAGATCCCAATAATCAACACCACAAAGGAACTCATTTCAATTTTTAGGTGTTGAAAAAATAATTCTTAACAATTAATATTATATATAATCAAATAGTTACTAGAAAGATATATACTTTAAACTTTTCACAGGTGTGCATATGACAAAAATGTAACAAGATAAGGTATAATTTTTTTAAAATAAAATAAAAACTAAAATATAATAAATTAAGTTATAAAATTATAGTAAATAAACACCATTCCTAAATCTCACACGAAGATTAATACCTATTTGAACCAAATCTTATATATATATATATATATATATATATATATATATATATATAGGGTTAATTGCCTTAAAATACATCAACTTTGATGTGTTTTTGATTTTTTACACGATTTAAAAAACATAGTTTTAATAACATGAACTTAACACTTGTTTGATTTTTCACATGATTTTCAAATTTCAATCAATGGAAATGACTTGATTGTCGGAGATTTCCACATATACATCTATGTGGACACCAAATTATCTTAAAATACATGAATTTTTGATCGCGGTTGCTCGGATTAGAGTGTCCAAATTTGAAAATTATGTGAAAAACCAAACAAATGTTAAGTTCATGTTATTAAAACTACATTTTTTAAATCGTGTGAAAAACCAAAAATGCCCTAAAATTTATGTATTTTAAGGCAATTAACCCATATATATATAATTTGATTCAAATGAGTACTAGGTCTTTATGTGAGAACTAGGAACTATTCCTAACCATTAGATCTATCAGGATAGAGATTGTGATTGGAATTTAATGCTCTTATTGTTTTTTAACTTTTAACGTTTTTATTAATAAGGGTACAATAGTTATTTTGCAAATGAATCCCATAATATAAGGTATTTCCATATCAATGTTTATTTTAATTTCCTTTATCTTCTCCCCCACTGCTCTCGTGCTTATCTATATGATTGTAATTGTATTTTGCTCCCCAATTTAATTATTCATTTGTTTTATTTTTTCTATATTCATTTTTTACTTTAATTTCTTTCCTCCCATACAATATTTTATTATTTATATTGTTTAATCATCATTTTCCTAACTACACACGATCGTCTTACATATTATTCAATCATTGTTTTTCTTTATTTGGGTTTCTTTTTTTTTTGGTCGAATTTGTGAAGTTTGAGTTGGTTGTGGGTTGTATTGTGATGTGCGTTAGGAGTGGGAATCAGAGATTGGGAAGAGCGATGCATGCTGTGTTTTTCATCAACGAGAGGATGGAGTTTATGATATTCGTGGAAACATCACTAGTTGATTTTTATTGAAAGTTTTTTTATGGGATGGTGGAAAATACACTAGATTTTTAAATTAATATTATCTGAATATAAAGATCAATTATCGGTTGTATGTTTTTTATGCTTATTTAGTATAAATTCATAGTTTGGTTTGTCATAATTTTGGTGTTTACTTTCTTTCATTGCTTTGTAGGTTGTGTTTCATTGCTTTCAGTGTTATATTTAATTGATTTGCTACAACTCAATAAAATTCAAAATCATACATAATGTAATTACAAAAAAAAAAATACACAATTGCTTGTATGATTGATTTTGATGTTGATTTAGCCGCAAGTTATAGCTTATTATCATTAAGTTTGGTGCTTATTCAATATAAATTCATATCTTGTTCAGTTATATTTAATTGATTTGCTACAACTCAATAAAATTCAAAATCATACATAATGTAATTACAAAAAAAATACACAATTGCTTGTATGATTGATTTTGATGTTGATTTAGCCGCAAGTTATAGCTTATTATCATTAAGTTTGATGCTTATTCAATATAAATTCATATCTTGTTATGCTTGATTTCGGTGCATGTTTAGTATAAATTATTAGCTTCTTGTGATTTATTTTGGTGTTCGCAAATAGAAATCTGCAGCTTTTTTTAATTAGGTTTGGCGCTTATATATTTAGTAGAATATTTTCCCATAGCTTATTATGATTGTGTTTTTAGGGCCGATAGTTATATATAATGATAAACTATAAATATTTACTAAAAAAACACTGAAATCAATCATAACAAGCGACAAAAGAAATTAGATTTAGCATCTTCAATTCATTACTATCTTCTTAATGTTTGTCATCGTTGATCATTAAGGCTGCATAATCTCTGCCTTTGTCAATTTTCCTCTTTGTTCTCCGTTCTTTGTTATGTAATATGTTCAATATATAAAGAGATAGAAGCCCTCTTGCTTCCTTCTCCTCGCCATGATTGAAGATATTTTTCGATTATACTCTCTTCCTCTTGCTTGATTCTGCATTATTGAATATTGATGGAATGATAAAAGAAAATCAGAATGATTATTAACCAATAAAACTAAACTAGTAAACAAACATAACCTTCTAAACATCAAAACTATTATAAACATTTTAAATAAGATTCCTAACTAATAAAGTGCCAAATAGAATGCATTTGTGGGTTCTGTCTATGAAGTATCAACATCATTATCAGTATTTTAAATAAGCTAGGAATTGCTAATAATCAAGCTACAAATTAACTCATATAAAGTAATTTGTGTGTTCTTTTTTCAAAACACCAAAATTATTACAAGCATTTTAAATAAGATGTGATCGAATTCTTACTAATCAAGCAACAAATTTATTCATAATAAGCATTCGTGTGTTCCTTCTACTAAACATCAAAATCATTATAAGCATTTTAAATAAACTATGAATCCCTACTAATCAACAACATATTCACTCATAATAAACATTAGTGCTTCCTCTCTACTAACAGCCAAAATCATTATAAATATTTTAAATAATAGACGATTCCCTACTAATCAAGCATCAAATTCATTCATAGAAAATATTTGTGTATTATATTTGTTTAGCACTGAAATCATCATAAGTATTTTTACTAAGCTATGAATCCATATAAATCAAGCACCAAATTTACTCATAGAAAGCATTTGTGTTCTTTCTACTTAGTACTAAAATCATTATAAGCTAAACATTTCAAATAAGCTATGGATCCCAACTAAACAAGCACCAAAAACACTCTTAAAAAGCATGTGTGTTCTTTTCTACTAAACATCAAAATCATTATATACATCTTAAATAAGCTATAAAGCCCTACTAATCAAGCATCAAATTCACTCATAAAAGTTGTTTGTGTGTTTTTCTACTAATGAACCACTCTGACAGGGCCGCTCCTTGCATGAGGCAAGTGAGTCGTTGGTCACCTCAGCCTCCGAAAAATATGAAAAAATTAAGGGCCCCAACTTTTTCAAATTATTATATATCTAGACATATTGCCTTAAATGGATATGTAATTAAGTTTGCTTTGTGGTAATGCGCTGCTTTATGAATGTGGAGGGCGAGTGATCGAGACTTGTCACTTGCAGAAGGAAAAGTCTTTTATTCTTTACCTTTTTGCAATCCATTTATTTTTTCTTTTTATTATTTCCTTTTTGCAATCAATTTATTTTATCTTTTTATTCTTTCAACAACTGCCTTGCAACCTAATCAAATCTCAATGTTTTTATTTGTTAATTCTTTATTATTTAAAGGCAAAATCCTATTTTGGGTCCCTGTACTTTTAAATTTTTCCGAATTTGGTCCCTCTACTTCATTTGGTTAAAATGAAGTCCTTATACTATCAATTTAGTTAAAATGAGGTCTCTGTACTATGAATTTAGATAAAATCAAGTCCTTGAGGGATTTGATTTCATCTAAATTGATAGTAGAGGGACTTGATTTTAACTAAAATTGATAGTATAGGGACACAATTTAAATATAAAAATAAAAATTGAAAAACTAAATAAACAACAATAAAAAATAAATATATATTGAATTTTTTAAATATAAAATATATTTAAAATTTAAAAAATAAATTTAATTATTTTTTTTATAACCACTATAATTTTATATTTTGATTTTGATTTATTATTTTTTGAAAAAAAAATCAAACAAAAGTTTAAAAAAAAAATTTATTTAATTGATTGTTTTATTTAACTATTGTTTGATTTTTTTTTTAATTTACTCTTTTGAAAAAAAATTAAAATTGTATAATTTCATAAAAATTAAATTATTTATTTTTTGCAATTTATTTTTAAAATTAAAAACATGAATAAAAAATTAAAGTATTTTTTTATTTAAAAAAATAATAAATAAAACATAAAATTACATTGGTTTCAAAAAATTAATTAAATTTATATTTTATTTTTAAATAATTTTTTACTTAAAAAATTAATTTATATTTATTTTATTATTTTTTCAATTTTTATTAGTTTATTTTTAAGAAATATGAATTTTTATTTTTATTTTTAAATTGGATCCTTGTACTATCAATTTTCGTTAAAATCAAATCCCTCTACTATTAATTCCGATAAAATTAAGTCCTCCAAGGACTTGATTTTATCTAAATTCATAGTACAGGGACCTCATTTTAACAAGATTGATAGTACAGGGACTTCATTTTAACCAAATGAAGTAGAGGGACCCAATTCAGAAAAAATTAAAAGTACAGGGACCCAAAATAGGGTTTTGCCTTATTTAAACTCAAAAGTATAATTATTTATTATTTAATTCTAAATCTATCTATATTGAAAGTTGAAACAACATAAAAATATTAACAACAAATAACATTAAACAAAGGCCCCAATTTTGTTTATTATTTAATTCTTTGTTATTTAAACTCAAAATATATGTTTTTTATTATTTAATTATAAATCTATCTATATTGAAAGTTAAAACAACCCAAAATATTAAACATAAAAACATTAAACGAATCATGACTTGGTACCCTTTAAATATTATTTGCCAAAAGAAATAAAACCTGCAGTTAATATGGTTGGTTATTTAAAGAAAATGGATAGATGATTCTCAAATACTTACATTGTTTACAAAATTTTGTTGACTATATCAGTTATAGTAGCAAATGCAGAAAGAAGTTTCTTAAAATTGAAGATCATAAAAAAATTTATCCGATCAACTGTGTCATAAGAAAGGTTGAATGGACTAGTTATGTTGTCAATTGAGAAAATAATTATTGAAGAGCTTGATTGTACAGATTTGATTCACATTTTTTAGAAACTGTTAGGCGAGTTTTTTAACCATAATATAAATATTTTGCATATGATGTATATTTTTCAATTTATTTATTAAATTATAAAATAAAAAATAGGAGTCTCATTTTTCATCTCGACTCAAGCCACCAAATCATTAGAATTGGCCCTGAGCACTGAATGTAATATAAGTACAAATTCATGTTCATGCGATGAACTAAATTGTTCATCGAAAAATGTTTGAGTTTTTACTAATATCAATTTATGATCACAAGTAATAAAAACTCAAAATTAAAAATATACACAATTCTAAATTCAAAATAAATTAATAAAAAAACTCACCCAAAATCTCCAACTACTATCAAACATGAACACAAATTTATTAATCTATGAATTAGTTGTGTCAATCAATTGGGCAGGGGCGACACGGTTGTGGAACACGAAGTGTGAGTGGCGAATGCCCCTTGGCAATTGTCGATGATTGGAAGGTGATTGTCAGGGTAGAGAACGGTGGTTCACGACGGGCCGTTGGAGAAAGGATGTTGGATGCTCTCTCTCTCTCTCCCCTGTAATCGGCGATGAATGAATGTGAATGTAGGGTTTTCTTGGATTCTCTCTCTTAATTGATTGTGGTTTTAATTGCATTTTTCATATCAGGATATGTACACAATTACTTCTATATCCATATATTCCTAATTTATAATCAAATATTATAATGATTATATCTTTCACTAATTAAATCTCCACCATCAATACAAATAAATTGGAGGGCTATGATTAGTTTCTAGTTCTCACATAAAGAGTGGTACCAATTATAACCCACCTATATATATATATATATATAGGGGAATGATCAAATAGGAACCAAATCCCCCCGTAAGAACCTAGGAACCAATCCTAACCTTAGATTTGATTAGATCTAATGACCATAATTTAGTCAAAGTTTTAGTCAATGTAAGGTGGCAATCTTGTAATATTTGAGAACTTAATGAAAGTGGGGTTATTTTCATAATTTAGAAATTCGATTATGTTTTTTCGGATTTTGGGCCCAATTCTCGGAATTAAATAGACAGCGCTTTAAAACCGTTATCTTTTCTGACGTTGTATTAATATGCTAACATGAAATATTTATATTGCTAACATCAACAGATTTTGTTGCTAACATGAGGTAGACTCATATTGCTAACTTGATGAGATCATAATATTAAATTGACACGTATTAAACACCACACATATAACATTGGACTACATTTAAAATAATATTGTGTAACATGTGTAACATCATTCATACATACAACATATTGCTAATATGTTAGAGAATATACACACTGCTAATATGTGACTAATAATTTGCTAATATGTTAGTAACATGTTGCTAATATGTGAATAATGATATGCTAGTATGACTTAAATTCTCAAATATTACAAGTTTTTCAATTGATAAAATTATAATTGTTTATGAACTTAACTATATATATAGCTCATACTTTAACTATTTTATCATGAAAGCAACTTAAAATTCAAAGTCGTGCATAAAAAATTTCATGTTAGCAACATAAACACAAGATATGAGCAATATTGTGATATCATATTAGCAAATGTCTGACAGTTACAAGTTAAATATACGTGAAAAAAGTTTTTTATATTTTTCATCAATTTTTGCTCAAATAAACATATGCATTATGGATCTTAAATGAAAGAGCATGAAAAAATCTTTAATTTGATATATTTTTTACGTAAATTGGATAAAAAAAACAAGTAAGTTATGATTATTTAAAGTTTTTAAGAATTTTTTAAAAGATGATGACATCACTCTATAAAAAAATCTGAAATTACCCCTTATATTTTGAATTTTACATATTTACAACTATGTCACCGCCTTTTTATCCGTCGTGTCATCAAAATCCTTGAATTTGATTAGTTCCTAGGTTCTCACAAAGGATTGGTTCCTAGGTTCTCACAAAGGATTGGTTCCTATTTAAACCCACTTATACAAACATACATATATATATATATATATATATATATATTAGTAGATGGATGGGATATGAGGATTGAACCTCAATCATTAATCATCATTCATCACCTAAGAAATACCATTAAAACTGCGAGGATTTTGATTAAAAAAATCGTATAATATTGAAGAGTGATTTGGTTAGCTAGCATACAATGACTATGGCCTTAATCATGAATGAGAAATCTAAACTTGAATGTTTGGACCATATAACCGAAAGGAGAATTGATGAAGAATTAAATCAACACATAATGTCATACGTGCTACAAACCTTAGAATTAGTTATAAGAACTACTCACACGTAATGGAATCTAAGATAAAGAAATAAATAAATAAATCAATCAAAAGACATAATTAAAATTGCAAAAGAATAAAAGAACCGTAGATGAATTATGTAAAATAAATTTCAATCTTCAAAGTTGTAGAGAAAACATCTGTCACGCCGCCATGAAATCTAAAACAAAACTGAAATATAATGAAAAGAATGCTCAATTTCGTCCATGAAGAGTCCTTAAATAGCAGAGAAAGTTAAAACCCACAGAAGAAAATAGAGCCCGGTCTAAAAAGAAAATCCACCTGAGCACAACCCGTGCTCTTAATTGCATAAAAACTGGTCCTCTTTGCCGAGACAAGAGAACGGACCGTGCTCTTTTTCGTCACCCGACACATTTCACCGTTTTGCTCTGTTCTCGCTCATTTCTCATCTAATTGACTTGATTCATTTTGCAGCCAGTGGTGGAGCCAGGATTTAAGTTGAGGGGGGTTCAATAAATAATATTTAAAAATTTAAAAATAAAATCAAGGATTAATAATATTCTTTTTATAAAAAAACAAAAACAATTTTCAATAACTTGATTAAGAAAAAAATTAAAACATTTATTGAAGATAAAATGAAATAGATTAACTTATAATCAAGAGCAATATAGCAAACACTACATATTTAGCATCCATTCATTTCCCTATATATATGCTCTAACATTCGTATACCAAGTATAAAATTCTCATTAATAATTAATATATTTTACCAAGAAAATAATATATATATATATATATATGAAATGAAATAAATTAGACCCACAAATAAATAATAATTTAAATTAATATTTAATCAAACTATTAACAACTATATATGTGATGATAATTCACATGCACCAAGTGATAAATTGAAAAATAATTTTTAAAAAGTTAACAAAAAAAAGTCCAAATAGTAAATAAAATTAAAACAATTCAATATATGAATTATAACTTTGATATGAAAATTTTAGGTGAAATTTAGATAAAGAGAACAAAAATAATACAAAATAAGTAAAAGAAAATAAGGAATCAGGGAGGGGAATTGAAATCGTGAGAAGAGAGAATTCCAAAATCTAATTAGACAAAGGTTTTTTTTTAGGTACAAATGTCAAATGATATAAATATCCCTATTTTTTTGGAAAATCTCATGGGGGCCCATGGCCCCTCTTGGCCCCAAGGTGCCTCCGCCCCTGTTTGCAGCGCTCCTAACTCAATCATCTATTTTCCTAGATACTTCCAAGGCCCAATTGAATCTCATAAAATAATTGACATTAAAACCCTTTAAAATGAGCAAAAATGTGACACTGCACAAATTATAAAAATATATGTAACTTGTCAATTTATACATGCATTGATTATTAACTATCATCCAAATAAACACCAAAATGTATACAAAATCTATATTTATCAATATGTCATATCGTTATCATGTTAAACAAAATAACGATTTGACACACATGAATTATCAGTCCTAATGCTTTTTCAATAGTTGCGGGGCCGAAATTTTCATTTTAAATAGTTTACGTGTCTAATCAAACTAAAACAATAATCATATTATAACGTTTGATTGAGACTAAACACATAATTCAAGTACTTACCTATACCTTATCTCTAATTAATATTCATGAAGCGTGTCGTGGCCATTGGTGCTTTTTGAAGTGTGAAGGAATATGGTTGTCAGCATCACATTAAAAAATGATGACTTTTGTTTCTTTGCAATCGTGAAAATGCATGCTTGGTGAAGTCTTATAATATACTAATTAAATTGAATGTATATATATTCTATTTATTTTTAAAGTTGACTAGTTTAGTTCTAAAAAGCAATTAATGCAAATTGAAATGTATACTCGATGTACGTCGCATGATTGTAACCCCTTTCAAAATTTCACACAAATTAAAAAAATATTATCAATTTATTTGGAAAAAATAAAATTACATAAAATTTTCCAACCATACCAATAATTTTATTAAAATACAAAGTATCAAATAAGGGTATATTTAAATAAAAATAAAAATTAATGCACATCTTTAAAGAAATTGAACCACTCTCTCAGTTCCAATTATGTAGTTTCTATTACTATTTTAGGTATCCTAAATTCCTAATCATATGACAAAAACTTATATGAGACCGTCTAACGTCTCTTGCGTTATATATATATATATATATATATATATATATATATATATATATATATACACACATATATATATAGGGTATGGTTCACATGAGAACCAATCCCCATGTCAGAACTAGGAACTAATCTCAACCACACAATGTTTTAATCTTATTTAAACTTTAAACATAAATAACTTGCTCATTTTTCATTAGATTAACGCAAATTATATATCAAATTAAAGCTCTTTTCGTGCTCTTTCATTTAAGATCCATTGTTCATATGTTTATTTGAGAATATATTTTTTCGTCCATAATAGTGTGATGTTAAACTCATAATAGCATCACAAAATATTCACGATAACATAGAAATATACACATAATAGCATGAAAAAATATTCATAACAGCATGAAAAAATATTCATAAAACACATAAATTTTACTCATAATAGCAGTAGTAGTGTTCGTTAATAGTAAGACATTATATGTTCATACTAGCATGTATATATGTTCATATTAGCATGCATATATATATATATATATATATATATATATATATATTCCACTACAAAAAAACGCGATTTTACGACGGAATAATATCCGTCGCTAGATTAACGACAAATTAACGACGGATTGTGAATAAGACGTTTAACGACGGATTTTTCCGTCTTTAACGTAACGACAGAAAAAATATGTCGTTAAAAATTGAATTTAATATTTTTAATTTTATTTTTTTAATATAACGACGGATTTTTCCGTCGCTACGTTAAAGACGGAAAAATTCGTCGTTAGAAATTAATTTTTTTAATTTTTAATTCTTTTTAATATTTTTTTAAATTTAACGACGGACTAGCGACAGAATAATTCCGTCATTTTTTTTTTCATTTTTTTTATTTTTTTAATTTTTTTTAATTTTATTTTTTTTAATTTTTAATTTCCCAATTAATACTTAATTTACGAATTTGAAATTAATTTATTTTATTTTTCAGATTTTTTTATTAATATTTTATATTATTTTTTAATTTTATTAATATTTTATATTATTTTTTAATTTTTTAATATTTTATATTATTTTTTAATATTTTTTTATTTTTCAATTATGAATATGAATTTTTTTTAATATTTTTATTTATTTTATTTTATTATCTTTATTTTTTTATTATTTTTAATATATTATATCTTTTGTTATATTTAAATTATTAATTTATGACTTTTTTATAATTTTTTATTTTAATAATTTTTAGGACTTTATATTATATAATTATTTAATTTGGAAATAAAAAATCAATGAAAATAGATTTTGTGTGTGTATATATATATATATATATATATACTAGTTGTATATTTTAACGTAAATACCTTCTAGTCTACTTGTTTAGAGCCTTAGGGCATAGGGCCATTGACCCTTGTTTGAATCTCTTGGAGCGCAGATTTTGCCTGAATTAATTCAGGCTCCATGGCTCGGCGGCTTGGCTAGTTTTTTTTTTTTTAAAGACGGAAAATTCCGTCGTTAATCCGTCGTTAATTTTAATATTTTTTATTTTTCACGACCGAATTCGGCAATAAGTTAGCGACAGATAAATTCCGTCGTTAACATTTTTCCGTCGTTAAATTTATCGTTAAAATGATTTTATGACGAGAGGTTTAACGACGGATCCAATCCGTCGTTAAATTGATTTAACGACGGATTTTTGATGTTTAACGACAGAAAAATCCGTCGCTAAAACGCGATTTTTTTGTAGTGTTCATATTAGCATGTATATATGTTCATAATTGCATGATAGTACTCTCATTTTAGCATACGAAATTTATAAGAATAGACAACGGTTTTAAAGTGTTGTCTATATGATTTCCAAAAATTATGCTCAAATATTACAAGTTTGCCACTCCGCCTTTGACCAAAAGTTGACCAAATCTTAGCCATCTAAATCAAAACAATGGATGAATGAGATGAGTTCCTAGTTCCCACATGGGGTATAGGTTCTCATTTGATCCATCCTCTCTCTCTCTCTCTCTCTCTCTCTCTATATATATATATATATATATATATATATAATTCCTAAGTTCCACCTAGTCTCCCGCTTAGGCTTCGCCTAGGCACCCTAAACGCTAGGCGCCCCTCGACCGCCCGACTAGTGCCTAACGAGTTCTGCAATCACATAGTTAAGTATCATTGCCTATGAAGAATCTGACAGTCCCTATTTTCTTTTTTGATTTTTTCAATTTTTTTATTTTTTAATTTTTTCAGTTTTTGTTTTAAATCTTCATTTTATATCGAGCCTAACACATGAGTGAATGCATTGAGCAAGATACCAGATTGAAAAATTAAATTAATTCAACTCAATTTTAGTGTTCACTAATTTCATTTTAGAGTATATATATTTACCTAAAAAATATAAATTAATTCAAAAAAATTAAATATAAAAAATGAAAAAAATTAAAAAAAAATGAAAAGTGGTGGAGAGAGGAAGGGGTCCACAAAAAAAAAAGGAAAGAGGGACCAGATCATAGGTCAAATAGAGACTCATTTAACATAAGAGATAGATCTATTATACGATCTCACACAAGTGTGCCTACAATTATATAATCTCATTATTATAATTCTCATTATTATAATGTACAAATATATATATCCTTATTAGGTCTTAAAAATTAAAAAAACTAACCAGTTAAGTTTTTGAAAATTATAAATCTTAAATAAGAGTAATATTAAAAATTTATATTGTGTATCTTGTTTTTATAAATATTTTTAATTTATATTCAAATAAAAGATGAATTATATAATTGGGATTGAGGAAGAATCGTTGGGAAACGAAAAATAAATAAATTAAGTGACATACTGTCCAAGTGTTCTAAAACATGACAAATGTCAATTTTTTTAATTTTTTTAACGCTTTCTCATTTTTTAATGCGATTTGGACGTTTTGTATAATTTCTGAATGATTACAATCTGATTTGTAAACTTAGAGAGAGAGAGAGAGATAAAGAGAGAATGGCAGGACTGTTTGATAAGCAGGCGGAGATATATTTGGAAGCTCGGCCGTCGTACCCGGCGGAGTGGTACAAGATGCTGGCTGAGATCACCCCGCACCACCGTCTCGCTTGGGACGTCGCCACCGGCAACGGTCAGGCCGCTTTTGGGGTTAGTTTCCTTTCGTTTTATTTATTTCAAAAAAGAATAAAAAAAATCGCCCAAGTAAAAATTAATTAGATTGTTGTCCTTCGAAGTTTCTATTCTAAAAATAAAATAAAATTATATATCTTCTTTTGGACGAGGAAAATTTTTTATGGCTTTAATTTGGAAACTAGCTAGTTGTATGCATGACACGATTTTAAGAGGATTTTAGTCTAATAATTTCATGAATTGAAGTTTTATAATGGATTCTTGAAAGATGCCTAGTTTTGGCTGATGATATATATATATATATATATATATATATATATATATATATAAAATATGTGCTACTTTGTCAAAGTTTTTTCATTTCATTTCATATAGGAAATGATGGATCTGAATTTATTACACATAATTTCTGTAGTGATGAAGCCTTGCTAGAGTTTGTTAAATAATTTTGATGTTCGATTTTCATAATGATTTTTTAATCTTTTTTATTCCTCTCGCCGACAAGATTTCAAGAAATTAATATTCAAAGATGGAATTGAACTCAGAGCCAAAACCATCACTATATTCAACTTATTTGGCCCCACCCTAGACTAATAAAAATCAAAGTGGAACACCAAATGGAATAGAAAAAAGTGGGATAGAGAATTTCATTTGCCACCGTTGAGCATCTCTACCTAAATATTGTTGGGGCAATTTGAGGAAAAAATAAAAAAGTTTTTAAAACTTTTTTCACCTACTCGCTATTAAAAAAAAGCGCCCCAAACTCACCTCCAATGAACTTCTAAAAATTGGGTCCCGATCTCCTCTACCTTCGAATTTCGCGTTGCTTATATCTCTCTCTCGAACAACTCTAAATCCTTTGTAAGTTTTTTTTTTCTTTCGAAGAATAAAGGTATAATTTGGATTTAATTTTGTACTAAAGAGATGAAGTTTTTATTTTATTCTCATTTTTTTTGTGATCTTTTTTCTCTTGAAAAGTATTTTTATCTAGTTAATTAAGCAATTGATAATGTTATTCATAATTTCAAGACATTATTATCACTATCATATATCTCCTGTTCATCACACTAGGGTTTATCAACATTATATTGTACTTAACATCTCCTAATTGTTGTTTCAATAAACATTAATGGTTGCTTATTTTCCACAGGTGGCTGATCATTATGAAGAAGTGATAGCAACCGATATAAGCTCAGCTCAGCTCAAACATGCAAAGCAGCGTGCTAACATACGCTACATGCATACACCACTATCATTATCCGACGATGAATTAATGAACTCAATTGGAGCTGAGGGTTCAGTTGATTTAATCACTGTTGCTCAAGCCATCCACTGGTTCGATCTTCCTCAGTTTTACTCCATCGTGAAACGCCTCCTGAGGAAGCCAGGGGGCGTCATTGCAGTTTGGGGGTATAATGATATAGAAGTAACCCCTAAATTTGATGCTGCAGCAAAGCGTTGGTACGAGACCACGATTCCCTACTGGAACTCCAAGATTTCTTCGTTGAATGTGGGGTACCAATCGCTTCCATTCCCATTCGAGAGCGTGGGGCTAGGATCGGAGGGAAACCCTCTCTCTCTTGATATCCCGAAAGAGTTGTCGTTCGAGGGCTATATAAGAATGGTGCAGTCGTGGTCAGCCGTTGTTGCAGCGAAGGGACAAGGTGTCGATTTGTTATCAGAAGACGTAGTGGAGGAGTTGGAGGCGGCTTGGGGTGGTGCCGGTGTAGTGAGGTCTATTGTCTATAAGGGCTTCATGGTGGCTGGGAAAGTGAAGGTTTGAAGATGATGATGATGATGAGGATCAAGTTTTAAGGGCTTGTGTTTTGTTGTGGTTGAGGAATGTGATTGTGCATGAATGTTTAAACTTCATGAATAATTTACTATGTTGGAAAACATTAATCAACTAATTGTTTTCTCTTCTTTGTTGTGTGTTCATTGCAATAATGTTATGCATGCATGTTGGTAGACAACTTTTACAAATTAGCAGTGGATATAAAAGTTTACGTTGGATTAACTTAACATTAGGTTAGTGAGAAAATTACGATTTCAGTTCCATAGGACATGTTCCTCTTTGGTTTTGGTCCCTATGCATGCAATTTTGGTCTTTTTTGCATTTTTGGTGCAAAAATGACCCTAAAGGACTGTACTATGCAATTTGTAGAAATATTCATGTGTTTTTTTTGTATTGGATGCATAGATGTATATATACATGAATACATGTAGGTTTGTGGCATTTATTCCAAAATTATGGGGTTTCCCTCCAAATTAAAGCTTGAAATTTCCTTCTATAAAACCGAAATTTCGCACCAAGGAATAATGTTTTTATAAGATTAAACTTGCTGTTTTTTCAGAATTAAAATTGCATCTCAATCTAACAAAAAAAAAGTAACGTTATGACCATTTTTGCATATGGTGGTCGAGTGGGACCAAAATTGCATGTACAGAGATCAAAACCGAAAAGGGACATGAAAAGGGACATGTCTTGTGGGACTGAAATCGTAATTTTCTCTTAAGTTAGTCATGTTGGAATATTAAACTTGTTTTGTTAGATATTTTGAAAAAAAAAATCTAGAATTAGCTAGAAAATAAGAAGAAAAAAGAATAATCTAGAATCAAAATAAATTAAAAGAAAAAGAATATGTTAGATAAGGAGAAATCTAGAAAAATGTAGATATGTGTACATGTGTAATTCCTCAAAAAAAAAAAAAACAAATTAATTAACATTAATTTACAAAAGATGAATCAAACTTTAGTTTATAGCTAACATTAAATTCTAATTTAAATAATGTTACTTTTGTTCATAAATATGATTTATGAACTTCATACCCAAAAAAATGTTACTTTTGTTCATAAATATGATTTATGAACTTCATACCCAAAAAAATCGTTAACATATAAATTAATTAGTATTAAAATTTAAAACCTATAAAACTGCATCAAATTGGCATACCATAATCATCCACTACTTCCATGTTCCTTCGTATAAGCCTCCTATAGAAATTGGAATGCTTGGAGCTATCAAAACTCGGGCTGGCGGCGGGCCGATAATTCGAGACCAACCGCCCCACCTTGTATCTCAGCCCGCAAGCATTGCACAACGAGTTTCGGCCCGTTGGGCCCGTTCTCCATTGAGGAGTATCATCGGCTTGACAGTGACTGCATCTCTTTTTTATCTTCTTCGATTTCAACATAATCGAACTTCGATTACTATCATGCAGCTCCGGAAACATCAAATTCCGATTCTCTTTCCTCATTATCTTCGTCCTCGGTTTTTTGCCTTTCCATACATCTTCGTGCTCCACGGAAATAGATGAATCATCATCATCGTTATCGAAATATAATGTATTTGTAATATTTCCTCTTAGTTTATGTTCTTGAAGATCTTGTCCGAAACCGACTTTGCAATCAATTTCGCGACTATTACTGCGCAGAAACTTTCTAGAATCTTCTGAGACTTTGTGCAGAAACTTTCTAGAATCTTCTTCGACTTTGCATTCAATTTCACGACTGCGCAGAAACTTTCTAGAATCTTCTTGATTTTGTCCAACAACATCGAAGACATCTGATTCCATTACATGATCGAGCCGAATCCAATCGTCGTAGAAGTTGGGGAAGAAATCTACGTCCTCTAATCTGTCTTGTGGTATACACAACCCTTGTTCTTCCAAATAACTCATGCTTGAGTCGTCTTCTTCGTCACAAACGTTGTTGTTGTCGTCGTCGTCGAACGTTACTTCGGAAAGATTTATGTAGTTCTGATCATTCTTGCAGGTATTCATCTGCGGAGGAGATGCAAATTGCAAGCATACAATTAGCAACAAATTATAAACACGAAGCGCAGTCGATAAACTGCTGCAGAAATACATGAGCACTGCGTTTTGTGTATATGTACAATGAAGGGAAAATATGAACGTCAATATTGTATATGAAAATCTCTCTCTCTCTTGTATGTAATATAATTTATCAGTTATAACATGAAAGAGTTGTATTATATATATAGAGAATTTGTTGAAGGCGGCTTATTAGTTACGACGGAATTTGATATTGGACTAATTAGTATTAGATCTTGATTAGTAGTGATTAAGATTTAAGTTAAGGCGGCTTATTACGGAGTTTGTTATTGGATTAGTATTAATTAGATCTTGATTAGTAGTGATTAAAATATATCAGATCCTGTGTCCAACGGGGGATGAGATCCTCTATTCCAGATTTGGTGTTCCAATCCGTATTCCACGATCAATTTAACAAGTTTAATAATAGATATTATAAAAATAAAAACCAATTATTACATAATCAACATAGTCACATCTATCAACAAAAGATTGAATTTTTAAAAATTATAAATCATATTTTTAAAATAATCAACCATAATAATCATTTCTTTGACAATTAAATACTAAAAAATGATTATAAACCCTAAACCCTAAAAACAATCATAAAATTAAACTAAAACATAATAAATTAAAATTGATGGAAAAAATGAAAGAAAACTTCATAAATTTAATCGTGGAATACCGGTTGGAATACCAAATCTGGAATAGAGGATCCCATCCGTGTTACATTTCGTGTGTCATACCTAATTTCTTTTAATATAAGGATTAGCCCTAAATAAACCAAAAAAATAAATAAATTAATTCATAAAAAAATAAAAAATTAAAAAATATATAGAGAGAATGCACAGGGGATGTGGCGTGTTAGGATTATTGCACATGAGATCTCCGTGACATTCTTTTTTCCTTTTTTCAATTTATTATAATTTAGTTTAATTTTAAATATTTATTTAGAGTATATTCTTTCCGAATAATTAGGGTATATTAAAAAAATATATTTTTTTAAAAAAAATTTAACTATGACACTCAAGATGTGACAATTTTCATAATAGGGATCTAATCCGGAATTACTAGCAAACTCTTAATTATTGGGATTTTTATTAAAATTTATTGTGTTTTTTTTTTCGTGGGATTCTCGGCGAAATTTTTGATGATCAATTAAGTCGGCGGCCGACTACGAGTAGTTCATAAATTGAACGATATTTTTGCAGAGAAATTGATAAACGTGCGATATATTCAAGGATCAATTGAGGTATTGAAAATCTCTTAATTTTTGGCTACTTGGGGATAAACTCACGATATCTAATTCTATTCTATATGTCATCCATCCATTTTTGTATTTCTGTTGGCAAAATTGAATAATGCTAGCTAGTCAAAATCTAATTTTTTAATGATTAATAAAATTGTATTATTAATAAATTAATTATGTTAATTATTAAATATTATGTTTTTACTATATTATCCTTCTGTAATGAAATTAGTGATTTGTAATTAATTATTAAAATCACTCCAGAAGCGGATCGGAAGAGAGGGACGTAGCTTCATCTTCTTTCTTTTCTTCACTTCTTTATTTTTTTTCCATCTTCGATTTCTTCTGAATTGAAGCGCATATAGAGTTGCCCTAATTATTATGGAGGGCATCAATGTAAATTTATTGAATAATTAGTGTTTTATTAATTAAATTAATTAATTATTAAAAATAATAAAAGATTCTGGCTAGCCAGAATCTGTGGCTGAAAATCACTACTCGGCAAAATTTTGTGCTTTATTTTAAATTTAAGAAACTTTCTTTGGAAATTTCACCACTTTCGAAAATTTAGCTCTACAACTCATTCAAATTTAAATTCTCCAATTTTAGAACCTATTTTTTAAACTGAATTGTATTTATATTTTTATGTGCCTCACATTCACTTACCCTCACTTTCTTATTCAAATTCTTTAATGAATTAAAAAGTGAGGGTAAGTGAATGTAGTGAATTCACTATTGTAGTTTTAAATTTCTTTTTTGTTTTCTATTATTTTAACGGAATTTATTATATTTAGTGTATATATTCACTAGGGTTGGCAAAATGGGTTGCGCGGCCCGGCCCGACGTGCCAAGTGAAAAATTCAGGACCTTTCTGGCCCGAAATTCCCACGGGCTTAAATATTGGAGGGCCGGCTTGGCCCGAAAAGTGGGCTGGGCGGCCCACCAACAACTATGTATTTTTCTCTAATTTGAGATATAAGGCCCGGCCTGTCAGGCCATTTCATTTTTTCGAGCAGGGCTCGTCCGGCTCGAAATTCATTCGGGCTGAATTTTTTTGGTCCAGTCTAGCTCGAAATGCGAGTCGGGCCAATTTTGCCACCGCTAATATTCACTGTGCAACTGTGCTTTTTCACATTGTTGGATAATTAGTGGCCCATTTGTGTTGGGCTCGATTTCCTTCAAAGCCCAAGACTGCCCGGCCCAATCTCTGGATGACCCACATCATTGCTGCCCTAGTCACCGACCTTTGAGTATCTCTATTGGGATATTTTCTACACACAGTTCTCATTTTTTTGTGTGTGCGGCTAGGTCTTAGAGAGAGTGGATCTGAGAGGTTTGTGTTCTGTCTCAGTGAGATCCTGTTCTTCTTCTTCGTGTTTTCTTCTTCTCTTCTGATGTGTTAGTGCACCTCGCTCTTTGTGTGTGAGGAGGAGTTCTTTGTGGAGCAACCGAGGTTGCAGCCGTGTGCGGTCGAAGCTTTATCTGCCCGCTATCTTTGTGATCTAGTCAATGGTGGTGGAGATCTGTGTGTTCTGAGCCAATTGTAGGATTCGGTTTATAGGATAGAAATATTCTTTTGTATTATTTCATTTTGTACTCTTTTTGTATTCTTCGGTAGTTTTGGATTGTATCTAGCCTTTACACACATGAATTGAAAATGCAAATGCACGCAAGATTACTAATTATTTCATTGACTCAATTTTTTTTAGCATATTTATTTATGGAAAAGCTTCTCTTCGCCATTTCAATGCCAACAACAGCTATGAAGCACCGTCATTCCATCAACTGGAAACAAAAGGAAGAAGGAAAATTATTCCATTATCAAGAGGTATTTTTATCACGCAATAAATTTTACATGTATGCCTTTATTGCGAAGGCCATTATTACCACAAAAACATGAAATTAATCACATACATGAACGAGTTTCAAATTTTATGAGTGTAATATTCTTTTGTTATAAAGGTCTTTCTTTTGATGATAAATTTATGTCTACCACAACCATAAAAATATATTCAAATTAAAGAAACTGTTACGAGAACTAAACAAAAATATATTCATATAAAAAGGAAAAAAAAATAGTGGTAAATAATACAGTAAAAGACTTATCTTGACATGGATGAAATTATTATTTTTTTATAGCTTAGTTCACAAGTCTACAAGAGGCTTCTTTTACCATGCGAAAAGGACTCATCTAGAAGAAAAAAAAGATGATTAAATAGTGAGCATTAGCCTTTACAATAGAATAATTCACATGAGCATTTCATAAATTTAAAATATTGCAATGTTTAACTAACCTCAGTAGATCGGTGAGCAGAATTGTAAAAAAATAAGTAAATTATGTTTCAAAAGGATGTTAAAAAAAACATAAATATGTATAAATGAATTTAAATCTGTTCAGAATTGTAGCAGTATTGGGAAAAAAATGAAAACTAAAGAGTGGAAGGTATTATGAATTGAAAATTAGCTTAAAATTGATGTAACCTTTTTTCATGGGTTGTTGATGTGTTTTTGGGATTTGAATTCTTCAAACAAACAATTACAATTGTTTTGGCCGCCAAATTGCAAAACAATTTTGTAATTGTAAGGTTTTCAATATCATGTATGAGGTAAATTAAGTCTTGATTTTTTATAAAGTTGTCAAGAATGAAGAACATAAGCATGAGGTAGCTTTTAGTTTGTTAGAGATATATTACAATTTACAAGTTTGGAACCATGGAGATGGTTCAATTAAGCTTATGGGCAAAGATTTTGGGTTAAAGTATTGATATATTACCCTTTTAATTCGTTCTTTTTTAATTTCTTATTCGATTCCATTTTTTTATTATTATGTTCAAGTATTAAGGTAAAATTAAATAAAAGAATATTATTATTTTTTATTATATTAATGCTTTGTACAATATTGGTTAATGGCTCATGAGAAACTTTTGAATATAAAAATTTCAAAATTTTAAAACGTATACCTATACATTTTGAATTTTGAGAAGAGGAAATAACAAGTTGCAGCAATAGAAGAGACAAACAATTATACATTTAACAAATGCAATTATTATTTCAATAACACTACCAAGCATGCACCACCAATTGTAAAATTAATTAGGGCTAATACATTGGCATGCGCAACACAATTCTTTTATTTTTTTTAATACGAGATCATTAATTTTAAAAATTAAAAATTTGTTCGTAATAATGGTTTTGTTATCATTTGTAATTATCTATTATGTTTAAACTTCTAAAAAATGTTATACATCATAGACTCGGCATTTGATTTAATATCAATGGCCACTAAGCGTCTAATTTCGAATTTAAAACTTAATTTTGTAATATATAATAGAGCCAAATTTTATTTTAGCCACCTAGAAGAGGAAAAAAAAAAAAAATTAGCCACCTATCTTTAAATATTATTATTTTAGCCAGTTTGGACTAAAATACTGTTCCACCTATTTTTTTAAAAGATAAAATATTTATGATTCCCTCCCCACTCTCTCTCTCTACATCTCTCTCTCCACTCTCTCTCTCTCTACATCTCTCTATCTACATATCAACGAAAGAGAACCCAAAATAAAATTAGAGGCAGAATTTTAAAAATAAAATTCCAGAATTGAACATTCAATATTTGCATTTTAAAAATTAGAGGCAGAATTTCTGGGATTTCTGAACGGAATATTGAATGTAATTTTTTAAGCTTAGTTCTATAATACACATTTAGTAATTTTTGAAGTTGTGAAAAAAAAAATCGTTCATAAATGCGCGCCAGGTTGTTCTTTGCTACGCAATGACACCGGCGCGCAGGTCCACGCGCAGTGCGCTTGCCAGGTGTCTGCGCGCACGGATGCGCGCTGAGTACCGCGTGCGGGTGGAGTGTCTTGCGCGCACGGATGCGCGATGAATGTTGCACGCACGGATGTGCGCTGAGTCGCCCGCGCACGGCCGTGCACGCATGGTGCGCGCGGGCAGAGCGCAGCACACGCACGGCCGCGCTCGGCGTGCACGCAGCGCGCGCACTTCCCTCTCCCATAAGCTCTCTCGCGCGCTCAAACGACGCGCTCGGGTATACGCGCGAGATAAACACGAGCCCATAATTTTTTTTTTTGCGGAACATCAAATTCTCACTTTTTCAACAAGAAATACAATTGAAACTGAATCTACAACCAAATACAATCAAATTCTCACTTTTTTGCAGAGCATGAAATACAATCTCACATTTTCTTCGTTTGACATTTTTTCATAATATAATTGAAACTGAATCTACAACCAACAATGTAAAGGGAGACGGCGACGACAATGACAATATTGAGGGAGACGGCGACGACAATATTGAGAGAAACGGAGACAGCGACGTGGATCTGTTTGAGGGAGACGGCGATGAGAGTGCAGATTTGTAGATTTGTTGAGAGAGAAGGGAGAGAGAGAGACGAGAGCGCAGATCTGAGAGAAGGGAGCGAGAGACGATAGTGCACTGACGGCGGCGACAGTTGCAGGCTCCATGGACGCCGGCGACGGGGGCAGATTTAGTGGTGGTGTTGGTAGTGGTGGATTTGCATATTTGGTGCGAGAAATACAGAAAGAGACAAGTACAGATTTAGTTTTAGGAGAGAGAGAGTGTTTTTGGAGAGAGAGAGTATTTTATTTTTTCTTTTAATATTATTTTTTCAAATTAATAAGGGTAGTATAGTAAATGTGGCTAAAAAATAATATTTTAACATTAGTGGCTAAAAAAAGTTTTTTAAAGTTTGATGTGGCTAAAAGCCTCTATTGTCACTATAATAATAAATCTTATTCATAAAATAAATAATTATAATAAAAAATTTCAAACATAAGATGAGATATCATGTGTGACATCAATTGTGGATTAAATAATGTTGTATTGGTCGGCAATAACTCTGCAACCAATGGCGGATCCAGAAATAATTCTTTGGGGGGGCAAAATTGTATTGTAAAAAAGAAAAATTCAACACAATCAAAGTAAGTGACAATAGGGCTTTTTAGCCACTTCAAAGTTTAAAAAACTTTTTTTAGCCACCAAACTTTAAACATTATTTTTTTAGCCAAAATTACTACAATACCCTTATTTTATAAAAAAGGTAAAAGAAATTCAAATTAGTTTCTCTCTCCAAAAACACTCTCTCTCCCCTCTCGGCTATTCTGCACAAAAACTGGAACTTTGCACCGGTCACCCCCTCCCATTTTTTAATCTGCAAATTGCAAAACTCACCACCACCACCACCGCGACAAATACAACCGTCGTCGCTCTCTCCCCTCTCGGTTTAATTAATTAGTGACAATAGAGCTTATTTTTCCTCTTCACAAATATGTATTTTCTTAAACAAAAAAAAAAAGATTTGCATTTGCCATCGCCGCCTCCGACGCTCTTGCCATTGCCTTCGCCGCCACCAAAAGCACCTCTCATCTTTGTCGCAGTCGCCGGCATCGCCATCACCCCTCATCTCGCATTCTTATCTGAACTTTGTAAATTTGTTTTGGTTTGGAAAAGAAATAGCAAATGGAGAAGAACATTACGAAGAAAATCATATGCACGTTTTTTATTTTTGTGGTTCTGCAAATTTTTGGACTACTGCATAAAAAAATCTGAAAATGTGTTCTTACCTACGCACTGAGCTCAACGCGCTGCCCCCAGCGCGCGGCGTTCCCCGAGCGTGGAAGAGAGAAATGGTTTTTTTTTAATTTATCTTTAAAAAATGAAAAGAAAGGGTATTTTAGTCCAAAGTGGCTAAAATAATAATGTTTAAAAATTGGTGGCTAAAATACGTTTTTTAAAGTTCTAAGTGGCTAAAAAAAAAAGTTGACCCATCAAAGTAAATATAAATCAACACATAATTATCAAATAAAAATCACAAATTTAAATAAGATGGAATTGTATAAATATTCAGTACATTAAAAATGTGCTAAAAATTGACACTCGGTGAGGTTGTAGTTGTGCTTATTTGAGGAAATGGTGACAACTGAAATCTTCGTGTATCTGTCGATTGAAAACGCTGCAAAATCGGCTCATTTTCAATTGTTAAAAACATATCCTCTCAATATACACAACTAAACTATCATGCCTAAATCTCTCAAAGCAAGTTCAAAATAATATTATTCACCATACAAAGCACTAAAGCAGTCGAGACACAGTCACACAGCTAAATGTCTAAATCCCTAATTTCACAATCACAACCTAAATAAAACCCCTAAATAAATCCCTAATTTCATAACCTAAATAAATCCCTATTCACACCCTAAAATAAGTGTTATAGTGTTACCTTTTTGTCGAGACGCAGCTGGAGGAGCCTGAACGGACGGTTGAGTCGTCGCCTCGCCGGGAATCGCAGCCGAGCGCGAGCAGAAGCAGAAGGCAGAAGCAGCTGGAAGTCTAGAACGGGATGCCTAACTATTTGTGTTGTCCTTTTTTTTGTTATATTCTAAATCCTAACTTCCTACACTCTAGCCCAGTTGTCCAGAAGCCTAATAACTATAAGTATCTACATTTAGCCCACTTACCCAGCACATATAACAATTAAATGGATAGAAAAATAAATAAATTATATGATATATATTTTTTTTTTTTAAATGTTGGTGGGGGAGCAGTTGCCCCCCGTGACCCCCCCAATCCGCCCCTGTCTGCAACGCACGAGTGAAATGCTAGTTAGTTAAAAAAATGAACATGGAGCATTTAGAAGTATCTATCTAGCATTTTTCATGACTCTCATCTATGGCCATACGATGGGCTCTTCCGCACTATTTCCAAATGAGGGGATGTCCGGTATAGGGCTAGTAAAAAAATACTATCATACCGGAATACCGTCCATACCGTATCGGAAAAATACCGAAAATACTAATATTTACGGTATACCGATTTTTCGGTAAGGTGTAATACCTTACCGGAATTTTAGGGTAAAGTAAGGTATGAATTTTAAAAATTAAGGTATAGCGGAGTATACCAAAAGATCGGTATACCGTCATATATCGGTATATACCGGCACATCGGTACATACTGTACTTCGAATTTAATATATATATATATATATATATTGCATATCTATAATACTATATTTTGTAAGTTTATTATAAAAGTTATGTTTTAATATTTAATGTAATACCTAAATTATAACTAAAAATGAACTATTTAAAAATTAAATGTAATAAATAATAATCTTTTACTTTTTTCGATCAATAAAATTAAAAGTTAAAATGAATAATCAATAAAAATTAAAATATAATGATGTATATGTAAATTATAAGATATAAAACTATTTCAACGGAATAAAAGATAAATTAAATTATATAATCATAATAATCTTTTATTCTTCTTCAATTTTTAAAACTAAAAGTTAATAAGAATAATTGAAACGATTAAAATAAAATGAGATATATTAAATAAAAATATAATACTTAGTTTGTTCATCGTAAAAGTTCATAAACATATAATATTTAATATAATTTAATAATTAAATTCTAACTAAAAATCAAACAATGTGAAATCAAATGTAATAAATAATAATTATATTATTTTTCAATCTTTAAACTAAAAGTTATGATGAATGGTTTAAACATTTTAAAGAAAATGACATATACTATTCAATAATATAATATTTACGCTTTAGTATATTTATTATGAAAGTTTTGAAAATTATTAAATTTCATATAATTTAATACTTAAATTACAACTACAAATTCATCAATTTGAAATCAAATGTTATTGATAATCTTTTATTCTTTTTTAAACTTTAGACTAAAAACATATGATGAATAGTAAAGAAAAATATACTAAAATGAAATATTATATACAATATTATAATACTTAGTATATTCATCATAAAAGTTTAGAAAAGTATTATATTTCATATAATTTAATACAAAACTCTTAACTAAAAATTGAACAGTGTTAAATCAGATGTAATAAATAATAATGTTATATTCTTTTTTATTCTTTAGACAAAAAGTTATGATGAATTATCAAAAAAAAAAAGAGATATGATATACATTGCTATAATACTCAGTATATGTACATTGTAAACATTTGGGAAAATATTGTATTTCATATAATTAATACAAAATTCCTAACTAAAAATGGAACAATGTGAAATCTAATTTAATAAATAATAATCTTATATTCTTCTTTAATTTTTAGACTAAAAGTTATGATGAATTATTGAAAAAATTAAAATTAAGTGTATTATTGAAGTGTATTCTTTGATCTATTTATGTTTATATAAATGAAGTGTATTATTGATTAATGTTTCTTTATGCATGTATTTTTTTACTAAATATTTTTTAGTATAGTGATAATTTCGATATACCTTGAAATGTCGATATGGTACAAACCGAAATATGGGTACAGTAAGTTATACTGAAGTAAGGTATATTGAACTAAGGTACGGTAAGGTATTCTGAAACAAAAGGTATGGTAAAGGTAAGCATTATATGTCAACCAAACTTAAGGTATACCGAACTAAGGCATATCGAAGATAAAAGTAAGGCAACATTATAATTTTTGTCATACCGTAAATTAAGGTAAGATATAAGGTATGACAAAAAAGTAAGTATGCAGTACCTTGACACCCCTAGTCCGATGGGACCGAAAATACAATTTCCTCCAACATTTGTCATGCCTCTCATCCATGGCCATACGAGGGGCTCTTCCGGGTCATAGCAAATTACATTGCCCATTAATTAGCTTATAAAAACAAACAAACTTGTATTATTATAAACAAAAAGGCACAAATACTAGTAACAATTGCTAGGGTTTAGAATTAGATTAGAACTTGTATCAGGGCATAGAATTAGATTACCTTGACAATCGGAGAGGAGTGATGGCTAGAGGCGAAGAAATCGCCAGTCCTGATTAGGGTACCGGGAAGTGGGAAGTGGGGGTGAGGCGACTGAGTTATAATTTTATGCAAATTGAAAGAAACCACTAGTTGAATAAAAAAATACAAGTACTAACCTTGGTGGGCTCGGCTGGGACGTCGACAAGGGTATACAATGGAAATAGTTCAGGATCCTTATTACAAAATTAAAAACATAAAAATTACAACAAATCACTTCCTCTACTTCATTATTTTCAATATATTTGTCACTTCTCCTTTTGCCTCATTGCATTGAGACATGACGTCTTCAATGAACAAGATCTTCCGCAATTCTACAATTGGACCCTACTACCATATATCTAATTAGTTAGAATACCCTGTCACCATATATCTAATTAGTTAGAATATTGAATAATTTATGTGAATCGGACACATTATGTGTCATACCACAACCACAAAATTCACAAGTCGATTTCCACACATCTTAATTTCTGCCGGCATGTGCACCCCACAACTATTCCTATTGCAATAAGCACACAATAGTAGTTAAAAAAATGAACATGGAGTATTTAGAAGAAAGTATTTAACTTATACATTTATTTGCCCGTCTATTATTAGAGAAGTCCATTTTCAGGTTGAAATATGTATCTGGCATTTGTTGTAACTAGTTGGAAAACAAGGTTCATGGCGCGGAAGTAATGATACAAAAAAAAATATGAGATCACAAATCTAGGGCACATCAATCCTTATAACTTTTCACTTTCCTGGCTCTTAATAGTAAAAAGATTATATCAAAACATGTACTAGCTTTGTCAATTTTTTAGCATGTGCTGAAGCAGTATCTTGAGGTGCCAATGAGTCAATGACAATGACCTTATTTTGAAAAAAGACAACGCACCACCAATGAGAATTGGAAAGAACGGTGATAAAGACATGTTATTGATGTAAAAGCCAGATTTACAGGAAATATGTGAAAAAATAATGTTATTCCGTGTTAGTTAATCTAATAAACTGACCGCATAAATTTGGTTGACACAATTATCTTTCATGTGCTTGGTATAAGATTCAAGATTAACCTCTTGATCTTTTAGAGTTCAAATCTACAGCAAAACCAAAACATTGTTTAATATGTTGTATTAGTGTAACAAACTTATGCATGTCACAAACAGCTAAATAAATAAGCAGGCATCTCAGCTAGACGATACATCATTACCCTCAAAATAAGGAAATGAGAAGGCTAACAAAGATCGTGATATTTTTAAGTCAATGTTAGATCATCAAGTGGTTTACAAACTTGCTGCAACTATTGGATCTAAATAAATTTGTAGTCTCGTTCATATTGTTTCTTCCACATACTGGAGTAAAGGTAAGCCACTACACAGACATACGGGGCAAAACAAATAAGATATTATTAGTAAAGAAAAAACTCCAAAAGTAATACTTCTAAGCAAACACTTACATTCTGAGAAACTTTCCCCTCATTAAGTACAAAATCACAATCTGCTAATGTAGCGAAATTTCCTCCACGTCTTATAATTTATGTATGTGGCTTATTTTTGTATATGATCTAAGCAAATAGTTAATTGGCATAATAGGGTATGGAAGCCATTACCAAAAATAGAAGATTAAAGAGGGAGTAGGAATTCTTACTTACTTATTTGAATATGAACTCACTTACTTAAAGAGTGGGTATCTTTAGCTCGTAAAGTTTCTGATTCTCCTCCAATGGTCAAAACTAACAGAATTTTCCGACACGTAACTGAAGATATCCTTGTATTTATCCAGAATTTTCATAATGATCCTACTCCTGCTAGCTTTATCCGTGCTACTGCTTTGTACTTGCAAGTCACTAGTACTAGGAAAATAATTGGGAGAGCTCTGAAAAATCTCTAGAGATGGCATTCGATCATCGATTCCCTCAGTATTCTCCATGCCACTGCTTTGTACTTGCAAGTGGCTGGTAAAAGCAAAATTGTTAGGAGTGCTCCAAGACCTCTTTGGAGGTTGCCCTTCCGAATTATTCGAAGATGTTGACGTTATGAAATCAAATTTAGCAAAACTCGGGACAAAAGCATTGCAGAAATCAGAAGTGAAAGAGTAAGTAAGCTTACGCATACCAAGCAGAAGGAGATTTTACCCTAGAGTGATCCGTTGATGAAGTTCCTGCCCAGAGGCATCGCTGATGGATTTCTTGTTAATGCTAACATTATGAAACAAGTTCAGAAAAACAGAGTAAAAAAGCACCTAAAAAATCGAAATCACCTCACCTCTTCTGCATTTACCTGTCTGCAGCCGATCAATGGGACAAAAGTTGCTTGTTTTTTTCCTATTTTTAGGCCTTCCCAAAGCCTAAGAGCATAGTGTATGGGTTAGTGATGCTTGAGAAGAACTCGTACTTGACTCGATAAACAAAAATTAATGATACATGGCATATATCACTAAGATCTGACAAATTTAACTCTTGCATCGATGGCAAGACATCAGCAGCCTCCAAATTGTGTTTATTTCCATACGAAACATTCAGCAACTACAGAAAAATTCACCTTTGGTGATTAGTTCTACAATATTAATAAAGCTGTAAAATAAAAATTTATAAAGAAAATTCCTACCCCAGTCTTGCCAAAATCATCCGTTTGAAATTTGTCACCAAGTTGTGTATTGTAAACATCTGCTTCGGTCTAGACTTTAATTATTGGAAAACAACTACAATTGAGAGGTTGTTTATTCAGTCAATCAAAATAAAAGATCTGTATTCGCCACCATCATCGACTACTTCAATATTCATTTTTGAAAATATAATCAAAAAATGGCCAAAAATATATATTTTCCAAAAACCAAATGAAGAGCTTACCACTAAAAAATAAGAGCAGCCTCCAAATCCTTTCACAAATCCATCTTTGGAGAACTTTGCGGCAATTTTCTCCGCGTATGTTATTAGTTCATCTAGAACCAAGGTGAACCAATCATATATCTTGGCCGTACTTGCAATGGAAACTACTGACATTAATATGCTTTGCAGCCTCTTACATGTCGACAAGCATATGACCGTGCACAAAATATACATCAAAAAATCTTTCTTGAACTCTGATCCAGAGCAATCACCCATCAATATCGTCTTTAAGGTATTCTTAACAATCCCTTTAGTTTTATCACCCCTTGTTTTGGTATAACTTTCACTAAAATCTTTAACCACATTTTCATCTTTTTTTTTTTTAATTTTTTATGTATGTTTTGTGCACGGTCATATGTTCATCAACATGTAAGAGACTGCAAAGCAGATTAATGTCACTAGTTTCCATTGCAAGTACGACCAAGATATATGATTGGTTCACCTTGGTTCTAGATGAACTAATAACATACGTGGAGAAAATTGCCGCAAAGTTCTCCAAAGATGGATTTGTGAAAGGATTTGGAGGCTGCTCTTATTTTTTAGTGGTAAGCTCTTCATTTGGTTTTTGGAAAATATATATTTTTGGCCATTTTTTGTTTATATTTTCAAAAATGAATATTGAAGTAGTAGATGATGGTGGCGAATGCAGATCATTTATTTTGATTGATTAAATAAAAAACCTCTCAATTGGAGTTGTTTTCTAATAATTAAAGCTTGGACCGAAGCATATGTTTACAATGCATAGCTTGGTGACAAATTTCAGACCGATGATTTTGGCAAGATTGGGGTATGAATTTTCTTTATAAACTTTTATTTTAAAACTTTATTAATATTGTTGAACTAATCACCAAAGGTGAATTTTTCTGCAGTTGTTGAATATTTCGTATGGAAACAAACACGATTTGGAGGATAAAAAAAAAATTAATTCATTTTAATTTTATGGTTCACTATTTCAATTTATAATATATATTTGTTTTGAAAAATTAATCAACCCGCACGTTAGATTCAATTTTAGGGTATATATTTTTTTATTTTTTTAAATATATATATATATATATGCATATATATAATGAAAAATTTATAAAAAAAATTGACAGAAAAACTTTTAGGGTAATTTTTTTAGGGTTTATAAGTATTTCTTTTAAATTTCATTTCATTTATAGCTAGCATATGTATGAAAAATGAATATTTTGAATTTTTCGCCCATATTTTTTAGTGCAGAAATATCTATGCAAGATCTTAAATGAAAGATTATGAAAAAAAACTTTTAATTTGGCATATTATTTGTATAGATCCGGGATTAAAAATGAAAAAATTATGATAATTTAATTTTTTTAATAATTTTGATGACATCAATGTCACCTTTTTTGTCATGCATTTAAAGAATATCATACGTGTATAAACCCCTTATATACATTGGGCCACTTTAATTTCATTAGGCGAGACTATATACAACGTGGATAAGGGTAATTCTATTCACAACTCCCAATTTTCTCTTCACAACCACCCAAATTAACTAAAATAAAAATATTATATTATCATCCGATTTTACCCTTAGTCATAACCCCCACAACTTAAACCCTAACAAAATTAAACGCAACCCCTAATACATATATAGTCCCACTCTTCTTCTTCGCAGAAATTACATATAAAAAAAACTAAAGGGGGAGGGTTGTACAAAGAAGAACGACAACATTTTTTCCCTTCATAAATTCTAGTGCAACGCGCTTGAAAACCTCCCCAATCTCTAACACCGTCTATAATGCCCGCGAAAAATTATAAATTAGTTTAAGGTCAATATAATCTATATTTTCCTCAAATTACATGTGCCGATAAGTTTAATTTTAAATTTCCATTGGAGTGATTGTAACACAGCCAAGAAATTGAAAATAGTTTCATGTTCCAAAGAATATCAATTGTCAAGAAATATACTGGAAATCTCAATTAATTATCTCACATAAATCAATTTCACTGTTCGGAAGGAAGATATGAGGACCATTCATCTTCACAGATTTTGTGTTTATCCGTTTCTCATTCATTCAATCTTGACTCTCTTTCGGAATCTCGGAGAGGAATTATAATGATAGATGTTAGTGCCACAGCATGCACTAAGTTTTGTGTTGTTAAATTGGCGAGATATGTTCGACAATGTGTGCCTGGGTATGTCCCACGAAGATTTGTTTTCCGCTGTGCAAGAAAAGAAAGAACAGTTGGTGAACTGTTCCAGAGTTTGTCCCAGACAGATCCAGGGACACTCTATTTATGGCAGTTTCCTTATTGGAAAGATCTTGCGCCAAACCAGTTTGGAAAGCTCAAGATAGATTCGTTTTACTGCCTTGTGGTGTAGATCTAGTGCTGAATTAACCCTCCTACACATGGGAAGTATCTACACACGTTTGGAAGGCCACAAACCACTTACCTAGTTGGCGGAAAGCAAGAGATTGACGCCAAGCTGAAGTGAAGTCTATATATGAAGACCGATTTGTGCAGCAATCGGTACCACTGATATTTTGGTAAGATTCTAGTGTTAGAATCAGTTTGTGGTCATTTTTGTAACTAGTAGTTGTTCATTAAAACGTTCAACGTGAGAGACTAGTATTGAGTGTTTACGAGTGAAACATGTGAGGGGATTTTTATTCCGTTTTGTACGCAATCTCGGGAGAGATTGTAAGTTGAAGTCGTGGGTAGCTAGAGGGAGTCTGATGTCACGGTTGTGAGAGGATCTTACAACTTTCGACTAGCGAAAGAGTTCGTAGAGAAGAACGGGTAGCATAAGGCGGGAGGCTTGTATGTGTAATATCCCTAATACACTCGACGAAGGAGTACAAGTCGAATCTTCAAGTTTGGGAGCAATCCCCCCCAGAGTAGGTTGGTTGAACCGAACTGGGTTATCATCTCGTGCGTTTTTACTACTTTATTTATTTATATTCTTGCATCTGTCCCACACATATCACAGAACAATTTCTAAGCAGTTTACTAAAATGTTTAAAGCACGGATTACTGTTTTTCAATTGGCACCAGAGCGGGTTGCCTGTATTCAGGGTTGATCTTGGGGTATTAATCCATGTTATTGTGTTGTTTTTTCCGAGATGGACTCGATGAAAGAGGGAGCTTCGACGGGGCGACCTCCGCTCCTTGATGGCAATAATTATGCCTATTGGAAAGCTCGTATGACAGTTTTCATTCGCTCAATTGATGAGCGTGCCTGGAAGATGGTGACTGAAGGGTGGAAGCCTCCTACCAAGAAGGATGAGAAAGGCAAAGCGGTGCTGAAGCCAGAAGAAGAGTTTGACGATGCTGATTATCTGATCATGGAGCTGAATGCTAAAGCCATGAATACCATTTTTTCTGCAGTAGACATGAACGTGTTCAAACTCATCTCCACATGTGACAAGGCAAAGGATGCATGGGATATCCTTCAAACTGCTTTCGAAGGAACGAGCAGTGTTCGTGCATCTCGTATGCAGCTCCTCACTACCAGATTTGAAAACATTCGAATGGATGAAGGTGAAAAGCTCGCTGATTTCAACGCCAAGATTTGTGACATAGCTAATGAAAGCTTTGCACTTGGTGATGCCATCTCGGAGGAGAAACTTGTGCGGAAAGTTCTGCGATCTCTTCCTAAGAGATTTGCATATAAAGTCACGGCGATAGAAGAGGCCAAGGACGTGAGCAAGATGAAGTTACAGGAGCTGATGGGGTCCCTGAGGACTTTTGAAATGGGACTAACAAACGAAGAGAAATTTCAGAAGAAAAGCATAGCTTTTCAAGCCGGCCCTAGTGCTGATGATCCAAGTAATGTCTCTGACAAAAATGATATGGCTGAGTCAATTGCTCTTCTGACAAAGAATTTCTCAAAATTTGTCAACGTTATGAGAAGTCTTCACAAAATAATTCTGTCAAGAATAGATTCTCCAAATCTCAGAGATCTAAAGATGAAGATTCCATTGAAGAAAAACAGAAGGAGGTCAAGTGTAGAGAATGTGGGGGTCTTGGGCACTATCAAGCTAAATGTGCTAACACCTTAAAGAAGAAGAATAAATCTTACAGTTCCACTCTTAGTGAAAGTGATGATCCAGATGATAGTGGGAGTGATGAAGAATGCATGAGCAACCATATTGCTTTCATGACACATTCTAACAAAGAACCTGTGTCTAAATCTGTCTCTGACAGATATAATGACAATGTTTCGGAAAGCAGTGATGATGAAGAATTCACTAAAGAGTCTACCATAGAAGCTTACAAAAAGCTTCATGAGAGCTGGATCATGGTGGTTAAAGTCAATGAAGAGCTGATGAAAGAGAATGGTGATCTCATTAAAGAGAGAGATTGTTTGTCCACGCACCTTAGTGAATTGCAGAATGATCTTCAACAGTCCAGAAATAACTCTCACTCTCAGAATGGTGAAGTGCTTCATCTTAAGAAGCTTGTCAAGATGATGAACTCTGGATCATCTCAGCTCGATGACATCCTTTCTAAAGGAAAACGTCTGTAGGACCATACAGGTCTTGGATACACTGGTGGGAAGTTTTCCGATCGTTTCTGTCAAGGACAAACATCTGCAAAGCATGATGAATCTGTTCCAGAACCTGAATTTAAATCAGAGATCAAGCAGCCACAGCCTCCAAAGTCACAGCCTCGAAAGAATGGAATTGTCTGCCACTATTGTGGAAAACCTGGTCACATTCGACCATACTGTAGGTACTACATCAATGATCTCAGAAGAATGAGGAGGAAAGGTCGATCTCAGAATGACCTAAATTTCAGAAGACAATATGTGTGGAACAGATCCTGGAACCGTCACAGGAACTATGTGGTTCACACTGCCCTCAATATTCACGCAAAGAGCAGCTGGTACTTTGACAGCGGATGCTCGCGACACATGACTGGAGATGCCAGTATGTTGAAGAATATCCAAAAGGATTGTTCTTATCAATCCGTTACCTTTGGAGACGGTGTTAAGGGAAGAGTTCTTGGCCGTGGTCATCTAAATGTTGAAGGGATGCCCAACTTGGAGGATGTTTTGCTTGTTGAAGGACTGAAAGCTAACTTAATTAGCATAAGTCAACTCTGCGATCAAGGTCTCTTGGTTCATTTTACTAGAGACAAATGTCTTGTGAAGAACAAAGAATGTGTGCTGCTGATGGATGGAGACAGATCAAGGGACAATTGTTACCTTCTCAACATGAAAGGTAATTGCTTCAGAACTCAACTTGATGAAGCAAACATATGGCATGAAAAGCTCAGCCATGTGAGTTACAAAAACATGCAGCGACTCTTGAAGACAGAAGCTGTGTATGGAGTCCCGAAGTTTGATATTGATCGTAGCAAAATTTGTGGGCCATGTCAAGTGGGAAAACAGATTCATACATCACATAAATCTGTTAAGAAGATTACCACCTCAAAAGCTTTAGAGCTGTTGCATATGGATTTGATGGGGCCTGTTCAAACTGAAAGTATTGGACGGAAGAAGTTTATTTTTGTGTGTGTGGATGATTTCACACGATTCACCTGGGTGGAGTTCCTTAGAAATAAGGGATAAACTTTTGAGACATTCAAAAATCTTTGTCTCAAGCTTGAACTGGAGAAGGCAACAGCTGTGATGAGAATTCGAAGTGATCATGGTCGTGAATTTGAAAATGCTTACTTCAAATATTTTTGTGAAGAAAAAGGTATTGCTCAGGAGTTTTCTGCGCCAAAAACGCCTCAACAAAATGGTGTTGTTGAGAGGAAAAATCAGACTCTTCAAGAAATGAGCCGAGTCATGTTGAAAGCAAAATCTGTCCTTGACAATCTATGGGCTGAAGCTGTGAATACAGCATGTCATGTTATTAATCGGGTGTATTTCAGACCCAAGACAAGAGTTACTCCCTATGAGCTGTGGAAAGGGAAGAAACCAAATTTAAAGTTCTTTCACATCTTCGGAAGCACTTGTTATATGTTAAGAGACCGAGAGCAGCTTGGCAAGTTTGATGCCAAAGGAGATGAATGCATTTTTCTCGGATATTAGAGAAATAGTCGGGCCTATCGAGTGTTCAACAAGAGGACCAAGACGGTGATGGAGTCTATCAACATTGTGGTGGATGATCTGGAAGAATCTGTTGTCCAGATTGATGAGGAGATTGCTGATGTCACAACTCCTGTGCCAGCTTCTGTTCCAGACAGTTCGGAACATCATGATCAAGCTGAGTTGAGGAACGAGAATCTGGATAGCTTCAAACCTTCAAAAGGTGTGCAGAAACATCATTCTGCAGCAGACATCATTGGTGATGTAAGTGAAGGAGTTAGAACCAGAGGAGTTCGAAAGAACTATCATGAGATGATTGCAAATGTCTGCTACACTTCTACAACTGAGCCCAAGAACGTTAAAGAGGCCTTACAAGATGATCGATGGATTCATGCCATGCAAGAAGAGCTCTTGCAGTTTGAAAGAAATGAAGTATGGGATTTGGTTCCATGTCCTAAAGGTGTTAATGTGATCGGCACGAAGTGGATCTTCAAGAATAAAACCGATGAAGAAGGGAACATAACCAGAAATAAGGCAAGACTTGTGGCATAAGGTTATTCACAAGTTGAAGGTGTGGATTTTGATGAGACGTTCGCTCCAGTTACTCGATCTTGAATCTGTCAGGTTGCTCCTTGCAATGGCTGCATGGATGAAGTTTAAATTGTTCCAAATGGATGTGAAGAGTGCCTTCTTAAATGGGTACTTGTTTGGAGATGTGTTCGTTAGCCAACCCAAAGGCTTTGAAGACCCATACCATCCTGAGTATGTGTACAAACTGAAGAAGGCCCTCTACGGTCTCACGCAAGCTCCACGAGCTTGGTACGAACGACTTACCAAATACCTTCTGGAGAAAGGATATGATCGTGGTGGTGCTGATAGAACTCTCTTCATTAAGAGAGAAAAATCTGACGTGATCATCATTCAGATTTATGTGGACAATATTTTCTTTGGATCTGTCTCGGACAGAATGGTGAAAGATTTCGTGAAGGACATGACTTCCGAATTTGAGATGAGTCTTGTAGGTGAACTAACTTACTTTCTGGGGCTTCAAGTGAAGCAAAAGGATGATAGAATCTTTGTATCTCAAACGAAGTATGCAAAGAACTTAATCAGAAAATTTGGATTGGAAAGTTGCAGCCTGAAAAGAACTCCGATGGGGACATCTTTGAAGATGTCAAAAGATGAAGCTGGTGTTGCCATTGAGCAAACTTTGTACCGGAGTATGATTGGGAGTCTGCTTTACCTTACAGCAAGTAGGCCAGACATATGTTACAGTGTGGGAGTTTGTGCTCGCTACCAATCTAAACCTAAAGAAATTCACTTGAAATCTGTCAAGCACATAATCAAGTACATAAAAGGTACTTCTGAGTTGGGACTTTGGTTCTCCTATGATACAAACCCTAGTTTGGTGGGGTTTTGCGATGCAGATTGGGCAGGTTGTACTGAAGATAGGAAGAGTACCTCTGGAGGATGTTTCTTCCTTGGAAATAACATGGTGTCATGGTTCAACAAGAAACAGAATTCTATCTCGCTGTCTACTGCCGAAGCCGAATATATCGCTGCTGAAAGTTGATGCACTCAACTTTTGTGGATGAAACAAATGCTACATGACTATGGTGTCCCACAGTCTGTCCTTACCATATACTGTGACAATATGAGTGCGATAAACATTTCGAAAAATCCAGTTCAGCACTCTCGTACAAAGCACATAGACATTCATCACCACTTTATCCGGGAGCTTGTTAAAGACGGATCTCTTGTAATCAAATATGTTGGAACAGATGCCCAGCTTGCGGACATCTTTACAAAGGCACTTGATAGCAGAAGGTTTGAAACACTAAGATCCTCTTTGGGTCTTTGTGTTCTCTAAACTTCTCCGTTGTGAGAAGACTCTCTATACAGTCTTGGTCAGTGATGTATGTATAGAGAGTATAAAATAACCATGGTTACTATGGTCTGTAAGTGTTGTGCCAATATCTGTCTCGGACAGTTTCTGCTTTGGACGAACGATTACTTTTTCAACGGCTAGTTGTGCCTTGATTTTCGCACCACGATCGATTCCACTTCTCCACACCTAGCTGCGGGGTGATGTGTGAGGATTAAGTGAGTTAAGGAAATTTCCTTTTAGAGTTTCCTAATTAAGGTCTTAACCTTATTTCTCAAAAGAGACAGAATCGTTGCAAATTTTCCAAGCCGTTCTCTCTCTGTGGTGTGTGTTTGAATTTTCATTGTTCGAACTCTAATGGCGGATAAAGCTGTTTTTTCTAAGCCCACTCAAGCGAAGAAACCCAGAATTTCTACTGAAGACTTGCGGTGACAACTTGCGGAGCTTTCTCAACCCATTGTGTTTTCATCTTCAATTGCCTCTGTCTCTGTGAAGCCATCTGTTGCTTCCTCTGAAGCGCTTGCTTCTGTGCCAACTTCTGTGGCACCTTCTGCTGATTTGCCGCCTCGATCTGTGTTTGAGACAGATCTCGATGTTCAACCCTCTCCTAGGGTTTCTGAAGTGCCATCCTCTCTGGCCATGGTGTCTGCGGAAATTTTGGATGCCTCAATTGCGGCTGCCATTGAGAATGTTGGAGGAAATAAAGTCTCCATGGCCTCTGTTGAAGATGATGTTGCCGTCACCCCTGCTGTTGACAAAGATCCTACCTCTATTGAGGAATTTGCTGCATCTCTTGATGCGCTGAAATTTGTTCAAGCTCCGTCTATCTCTGTTGTTGATCCTGTGGTGAGTGACACTCCCGTTGTCACAATTCAAGTTCCTCTTGGTGAAGTATCACCTGCTGCTGCTGCTGCTGAAAACCTTGTTCATGATCAAGGTGAAGATGATGTTGATATCTCCTTCCTCGATGAAGAGTCTCCTGTTATTAAGGATGTTTATGTCCCTCCTCCAAAGGCTACCTCCTCCAAAACTCGCGGGTCCAAACGCAAGTTGGAGTTGAGAGATGAACCAGTCACTCCTCCAGTGTCTGATGATGAAGATGACACACTCATTGCCAAATTGAAATTCAAAGTGTTGGCCAAGGTTGCTGTAAAGAAGGGTTCTCTTTCAAAAACCCTCAAATCCAAGAAAGTTGCTGCTAAGAAGGGGTCTTCATCAAAACCCCCAAAATCAGTGAAGCCTGCTGGGAAAAAGGCTGCTCCTAAGAAACCTAAGGTTGTTTCTGCTCGCCGTGTTACACGGAGTGTGTCTGAGCAGAGGATGGGGTTGATGTCGGGTCGTCGTCGCCCGCTGATGAAGCAAGCCAGAGCACCTTTCCCCTCTGATGAAGAAGCAGATGATGTCCCTGAGTCTGTTCCAGACAAATCAGATTCCGATTCTGAGGACTTTGATTCAAGTAAGTTTATCTCTGCCCTTCACCAAAATCAATTCAAGATTGTTGCTGGTCGCTCGTTGATTTCCGAGCATTGTTTGGTTAAGTCCGATATCGAGGGAACTGGTGTTGATTCTCTATTGCATGATCTCCGGTTAGAGAAGTCTGCTTTTTCTGCTCCTCCTTTTATTGCTGCTGTTGTGCATGAATTTTATGCCAACTTGTCTAAGCATATGCGTGATGCTTCCTATGAGCATGCATTTTCTGTGTTTGTGCGGGGTCATTGGATTGCATTTTCCCCTGCCGTGATTAATGATTTTTTGGGTCGTGAGAACCTTGTTGCTCCTGCACCTGTTTTTGATCTGAATGAAGTGGTGTCGGAATTGACTGGAGGAAGTCGGGTGGTTTGGCCCTCGGGGCGTGCGTTGTTGGCATCTGATCTGAGTGTGAAGTACTCAATACTTCACAAGGTTGCTATACGGAATTGGTTGCCCAGTACTCATGACTCTACTGTTGGCAAGTCCATGGCTTTGTTGCTGTTCACAGTAGGCACTCGTAGTGAGTTTAATCTTGGTCTGCTGATCTTTGAGAACGTCATTGCTCATGCCGAATCGGCTCGTACCCAACAACCTGTTGGCTATCCTGGCCTAATTTTCAGCATCATCATGGCCCAGCATGATGTTGTTTCTGCAAATGATGTGTATGCGCCTGTTGCGCAGCCGCTGTCAATCAGCCATAAGTTGTTTTCGTCTCAGCATGCTTCGGATGTTCCTTCCCGCGATGCTGATGAAAGTTCGAGACATGTGCCACCATCTGTCCCAGACAGATCTGCTGCCTCTTTTGCTGTCACTTCTATTTTCTTTGACAGGCATATCAAGTCTCTGGAGCGTGAAGTTATGTTTCTGAGCAAGTCCATTCGGACTTTCAAAACCAGGAAACAAGAGTTGGAGGCCTTGCTGATTGATCTCCGGGCCCGAGCCCTTGGCCTTGCCTCACCGCTTGACATGCCGAGTGCTTCCTCTGTTCTTGTTGCTGCTAAGCCAGCTGCTGCTGATGCTGATGATAATGATGATGTTGTTGCCTCCCCGGTCTGAAGTTTGGTGTTTGCCGTTTCTGGCAACAATTAAGAGGGAGAAGAATGTTGGTACGCAAAGGCCAGTTAGATGAAGGATGGTCTGTTACTGATGCTGCTATGAGCATGTGCTCATTTTGTTTTAATGTTTGATGTTTTCTGAACAAACAATTTGATAGGGGATGTTGTTTACCCCACTTTATTTTTGTTGGTTTGTACTATATTTTTGATCGACTGACAATGCAGTTCTACACTGCGAAAAAAATGCTCTGATCGTGATGAAGGCACTCCCAGTTCAGATTCAGAGAGAGTGTGCTTGTAACTGTCTCTGACAGTTTTTGAATATATCACTCATTTTGATATATTGTTGATCTGCGAAGTTTATTCAAGTGTTGTGCAGATCGTGATGATAATTGCCGACCATAAACGCCAAAGGGGGAGATTGTTAGTGCCACTGCATGCACTAAGTTTTGTGTTGTTAAATTGGCGAGATATGTTCGACAATGTGTACCTGGGTATGTCCCACGAAGATTTGTTTTCCGCTGTGCAAGAAAAGAAAGAATAGTTGGTGAACTGTTCCAGAGTTTGTCCCAGACAGATCCAGGGACACTCTATTTATGGCAGTTTCCTTATTGGAAAGATCTTGCGCCAAACCAGTTTGGAAAGCTCAAGATAGATTCGTTTTACTGCCTTGTGGTGTAGATCCGGAGCTGAATTAACCCTCATATACATGGGAAGTATCTACACACGTTTGGAAGGCCATAAACCACTTACCTAGTTGGCGAAAAGCAAGAGATTGACGTCAAGCTGAAGTGAAGTCTATATATGAAGACCGATTTGTGCAGCAATCGGTACCACTGATATTTTGGTCAGATTCTAGTGTTAGAATCAGTTTGTGGTCGTTTTTGTAACTAATAGTTGTTCATTAAGATGTTCAATGTGAGAGACTAGTATTGAGTGTTTACGAGTGAAACACGTGAGGGGATTTTTATTCCGTTTTGTACGCAATCTCGGGAGAGATTGTAAGTTGAAGTCGTGGGTAGCTAGAGGGAGTCTAGTGTCACGGTTGTGAGGGGATCTTACAACTTTCGACTAGCGAAAGAGTTCGTAGAGAAGAACGGGTAGCATAAGGCGGGAGGCTTGTATGTGTAATATCCCTAATACACTCGACGAAGGAGTACCAGTCGAATCTTCAAGTTTGGGAGCAATCCCCCCAGAGTAGGTTGGTTGAACCGAACTAGGTTATCATCTCGTGTGTTTTTACTGCTTTATTTATTTATGTTCTTGCATCTGTCCCACACATATCACAGAACAATTTCTAAGCAGTTTACTAAAAACGTTTAAAGCACGGATTACTATTTTTCAATAGACATTGTCATCCTTTAATCAATCAATGTTTCGTTACTCTTTAAAAAAGAAAAATCCTATCGAGCCAAAAAAAATTCCCACATTAATTGAAGAATCAACAATTGCAACAAGTTTTCCTCGAAAAAGAACGCAACAAGAATAGTAATATCAAAAGTTATTAAAAAAAAATTCCAAACAATTGGTCTTATAACATCGATATTAAAATATTAAAGATTAGATCGTAAGTATTTTAATGAGGGGGAGTGGGGCTATCCATTGGGGGCTTTATATTTTTCTAGGTTTAGAAGAAAATGGGGTTGTAAGGGCAAAAATGTCTAAAAAATATTTTGTATATTTTAATTAAATTTGGGGATTGTAAGGAGAAAAATGGGGGTTGTGAATAGAACCACCCTGTGGATAATCTGGTAAATTCAATAGTGAGTCTATAATTGAGCCCAAACTCATATCCATTTGTTGGGTATCCGTGCCCTGCTGGGGTTCACCGTCTTAGTTCCTGACTCGTCGGGGTCAGCCACACAGCAACCTTGGCTTCAACGAGAAAATGTGGCAGCAACCTTGATAGAATGAGTATGTAAACAACCTGCAAAATTCAGAAGTTAATCCAAAGAAATAAACTAGTAGCAGACTTCCAATAATTATATATGTCTATTATGTGTAATAGGGGAGAATGAAAGAGAGCAGATAGGTCGATTGAATATTTATGATCTTCACAAATTTTAAGTTGTTATTTTTTTAATTTTCAAGATTCAAGAAGAGTTTATTTGTACATTACTATGAAAATTAATAATATTTATAGTAAGGGGCAGACTTGGGTGAGACCGTCTCATACATGAGACGGGTCAATACTCACATGTGGGGATCATTATTTATGGGTGAAGTATCATTAACTCATATGTGAGTATCATTATTTATACCCGCATGTGAGTATCATTATTTATGGGTGAAGTATCATTAACTCACATGTATTGATCCGTCTCATGTATGAGACTGTCGCATATAAGTTTTTGTCTTATAGTAATGGGACTATATAATTGGAACACCTCAAAATGGTAAAAGGGACTATATAATCGGGACAGAGGGAGTAGGAAGTATGTGCTTCATAACTCATAAGACTTACAAAATGAAATAAATAAAAGACCATAAAGACATGCATATAATAACTATAATCGCCCTCATGTGTTTCTATGTCAATAATGTCTTTTTTTTTTTTTTTTAATAACAAGGCTAAATCTCGTTTATGTGAAATATTCTGCAAATCACATTTAGAAAAATAAGTGTGACAAACTCACATCTAACGATGTTTGAAATTTGAATTTGAGATTTTCGGTCTCAACGATATCCTTTTAATTTGATACTATGTGTATACTCACATATATATAGCAACAATAAAAATTTTCAAAATAATAATAATAATAATATTGTCTAATCTAAAATAGTTAATTACATTATAAATGAATCTCTTTTTTTAAAGCACGTTATAAATAAATCTCAATTGTTGAAAAGGTCATAGGTTGAACGCACATTAATTGACTATTAATATGGTCATGGTGAGGGTTGCAACATTCAATGCTGGCTCGTTGACTATTTTCATTTAATAAGGCTTATTTTAATTGACACACTAGTAATAAACAAATAATTTATTTTCTTTCTCCATTGACTAATTTTACACAAAAATTAATGTCTCTAATTTTAATTGGCTCAAAAAAAAAAAAAAAAAAAAAAAACTACGTATACCGGCCAGCCCTATTTGTAAACGCACGTCTTAAATTCAACCCTACAGAAATATGAATTGATTTTCTTGTTTTCACTTGCTGCTAATATAACTTTTTTCTGGATCTAATGAATTGTAACTTTTTTTTTTTTTGTCAAATCGCATTTTTCTTTAAGAGGAATAAAAACAAGAATCTCGAGTCATATGCTGTCGGTTTTTGACCAATTAATTTAGGAGTTGACTATAATTTATCATAGTAATTATTGAATTAGTTGTAACATACTAAATTTAGTAAAAATAAATCACATAATTAAACCCCATGTCTTGTGTAAGATAGCATATACTAATTAGTTTAAGGTTTGAAAGATTAATCAAGACTAAAATAACAAGAAATTGTACATCGAATTTCCTTTACATTTTACTTATGAAAAATATCCCACAATCGCTACCTGAAAGTGCGCATGAGGTGAACTTTGTTCATATGCAATAGGTTACTAAATAACACAGAAGAGGTAAAATGCACTCGAAAAATTAAGACTCACACGTAATTGGTGTTGGTGAGATTTTAAATTGGAGTTTTTTTGTCTCAAATTATATTACTCCACTATTAGGCCACTCGAATTTACTATTCTCATTAGTGGGAAATGTGCCAAGTGGCGCATTATACTTTGTTGGGTTGAGGACCCTGAAAATACTGTGTAGTAGACCACAAGAACGGTGATTCAAGTTTTTTTTACTCACGCACCCGATCTAGTGGTATTAAGAAAATTTGAACTTGTAATCTTAGTCTCCAAACAACTTCACTCTACCACCGAGCCATCCCTACCGGGACGAACAGTGATCCAAGTTTTAGTTAAAGCATTTTGGGCAGTTTTAGCGCCATTTTATATCTAGGGTCCGGGTTTTTTTTTTCCTTGATATAAATATTCTTTCTTTCAATGTAATTTTATATATTTAAAAAAAAATCTATTGAATAACTTGGCTTGGTAGCCCCAAACGTAGTTATATCATGACGAGTTGGGTAAATAATTTTTTTAATGTCTTTTTCGTTTTTTCAACATAATTTTTTGTCTAATTTGTAACATGCTCCGAGTCAATCAAACTCTTAAATTATGTGAAAATGTGTAATAGAAAAATTATTAAATATTCATCTCTCGATTCTCATTATGTCATAGACAATAATACCTTAGATTTACTTTTTTTTGCTATAGTTGAATACGCAACTTCTTATTAATTGTGCGTTCTCTTCTCCTTTATGAAGATAAAATAATTTATTTATTTATTTTGGGGGGAGGAGTTAAAGTATTGGTTGGAGAGTGGAGACTTTATGGTGTTATTTATGAACGAGTTTGATATGTTTTAATATTGTGGTATAATAACATGCTACATTTTATATTCTTTTTAATTATATTATCTTGTAAAGGATATAATTGATTTATTTATTTTTTATGGAAGAAAATGAATAATTGAAATTGAGGTTATGCATGAATCTTTGGCATTTAACATAGAGTTTCAATTCTTAATTAAAAAAACACAGAGTTTCAAAATATATGTAAATATGTTGATTTCACTATGCCGGATGAAATCCTCTACTACACTTTGTGCAATAATTGATGCTACACAATTCGATTTATTATTTATTCTTCGATTTTATAATTCAATTTCAATTGATTGTGCTTTAGTTTAATTTTACACTTATTAATTATGGTTCATCCTACCCAATTAGGGTATATAATTATTTCTTTACGAAATAATCAATTATTAATTATAAATAAAATTTAATATTGAAAAATTAATTATATACCCTAATTGGGTAGGATGAACCCTAAATAAGGAGTGTAAAATTAAACTAAAACATAAATCCACAAATAATTAATTTATTGTCCCGGTGGAGATGATCTAGTGGTGAAGTGAGCTTGCTTGAAGACGAAAGATCACCGGTTCAAATCTCATAAATGCCACATGTCAGGTGTATGTGAGTTAAAAAAAAAGCATAATAAATTGAAAAAAAATTAATAAATTAAATTGTGTAACACCAAGTATTGCACAAAGTATAGCAGATGATTTCATCCATTAATATGTTACACACAATTGTCTATTTGTCCCAATTGTAGAAATGGCCAAGGTAATTTACCAAAATGTGGTAGGCCAAAAAACGTGTTAACATGAAATTATAGTAAACCAAATATTTTCTTGATCTGTGGTAGCTAGGCCGATCGAAAACGTGGTCAGATGAAATTATGGCAATTTATTTATAAAATAACTTTTCAACTCTAATTTTATTCGATTTGAGAAAATCTAATTATTATTCAAATATTCGTGTTCTAAATTCTGGACGTATGGGACACAGTCGTCATTTGAGATAAGACTAGACTAAGATGATTGTCTCTTAATACAAAAATTGTAGCCCTTACTAAACGATGTGCCACGATATTAGTAAAATGACGGACTAAATTAAGCTAAAAATTAAGAAAGCAACAAAAAAATCCCGACAAAAAGAAATAAGACTATTAAACTCAAACTCTTTTAAGAATCAAATCATTTTAACCGTGGTTGGTACAGTAGGCTTTTTTTATTTTATTAATCCCCAATATTTTTTATGAATTATATTTTAGTATTGTGGGGTATTATTTGGGTTTTTCTGACCTAAAGGTTGGGATTTAATTTAGATTTAATCAGAAATGTCTTTGGTGCGAATCCTTTTTTATACACAACTTATTGAGGAGAAATAATGGAAAACAATCCTTAATTAGGTAAATTAATTGAACAAAATGCGAACACTTAGATATATACTAATAAAACTAAGGGTTAATTATGATTAAATATATGAGCTCTAAGACACAATTTGTAATTTAGAAATGAAGTTTGAAACGTTATAATTACAACACAATTTTATAATTAATTTGTTGCAAAATATACACAATTTTCAATAATATGAAAATCAAACACAATATTGCATACCTATATATCTTTATTGTATCAGTCAAAATCAAATTATTATCATGTTATATATCTATTCAATGTTGTAATATTTCATATCATATATCAGCTCTCTATTCCTTGGAAAATCTGTGGTGTCTATTTTGCAAGAAATTGTAAAATTTTATTGTAATTGCAACGTTTCAAAATTCATGTGTCAATGTTCATGTATTTTATCGTAGTTAACCCTAAAACTAAATACTCCCAGTGTCTCATTCCTTTATTGGATGTTCCAGACCGGTTTATATAAATATTTAGCTCATTTACTAGCATATGCTAATATTTAATATGTTACATTAAGTATTAATTTATTATTAAAAAATAAGTTCAGGCACATTAAGCTTACTCATTTAATTATATTTTCCAAAAAAAATTAATTTCAATAAAAAAAAATCCAATCAACCTATATGTGAGCACGAGTGATTCAATTTCCAACCATATATTCATATTATTGCCAAAAATAAAAATAAAAATAAAAATTGTATGTCTTACTCATGATTTGTGAATGATGAAGACAAGGCCAATTACAACACTAAAGAATCTATTTATTACAAAGAAGAGGACAAAAGATGAATCAAGAATCCGATGCGGTGGCGGCTGCCCCTATCACGACGGCGTTTCATGGCCGCGGCCCCCCTACCCAAGTCGTACATATAGATACACATGTACATACATATTTTGTCAACGCTGAAAACACAACATCATTACATCAGTCCCCATCAATTCAATCACAATTGATAATATGATCCAAATTTTAACAAGGATCATCATATCCACCCAAAATCCCATTCAATTCCCTCCGCCGCCGGCGCCACCACCACCTCCGCCGCAACTGCATGGGATCCTCTACCTCCTCCTCTCTCCGACCACCACTTCTAATTTTCTCCTTCATCTTCTGCGCTCTCTTCTTCTCTGCGGCCTTCGCCGGCCCGGTTTCTGTACCATCCATACCCATCAACTTCACCGCCTCTAATCTTCAATTCATAGACCACTCCGGCGCTTTTTTAGCTTCCGACAACGGTTCTTTTCAGGCCCGAATAACGAACTCGAAGCGCGAATCAAGATCTTTCTACTTCGTCATCATCCACGTCTCCTCCAACACGATTATTTGGTCGGCCAACCGCAACAACCCCATCTCCGAGTCGTCTCAGCTCCGTTTAACGGCGAGCGGCCTAACTCTCTACAACGATTCCGGCAAGCCCATTTGGTCAACCCATCTAAACCGTTCATCAGTTTCTTCGATGCAGATGCTCGAATCAGGAAACCTAGTCCTGATCGACGCGGGAAAAAATATTTTATGGCAGTCGTTTGATTCTCCGACGGATGTGCTCGTTTCCGGTCAGAAATTACTCGCCGGGAAATCGTTGGTGGCCTCTTCGAGCGACGGAGATTTATCAGAAGGCAGGTACAAGTTGGTGATCGGAGACGATGATGCGATGCTGGAATGGAATGGGATGGTTTACTGGAAGCTTTCGATGGATGGTGATGCATTCAGAGACACGAATTCTCCGGTGGAGTTCTTGACGGCGAACGCTACCGGTGTGTTTTTGATGGGAGGGAATGGCAAAGAGGTTGTGATAAAAAGAATCTTGAATGTGAATAGCTCTAACTCTGCAGATTTCATGGTTGCAAAACTTGATTACACAGGATTGTTCAATGTTTTGAGCTTCAATTCAGTTGATGGAATTAATAGCAAGCAAGAATTTGAGGGACCAGATGATAAGTGTTCAATTCCGATGATTTGCAGCAGACTGAGTGTTTGTAGTAATGGAGGTTCGTGTTCGTGTGCACCGGGGTTTCGAAATGATCCCAAGATCAACAATGGCGATTGTGTGGCGACGGATGCTTCTCTGATTCTTGCAGCTTCATGTGAAAGTGGTGATGATGTTTCAATTTCATCATCAAATGATACAAATTTCGATTTCAAGTATTTTAGGTTAAGGGAAGATTTGGACTATTTCTCCAATGATTTCACCGAACCTCTGATTCATGGCGTTGATGATTCACTCTGCAAGAATCTCTGTTCAAGAAACTGCTCTTGTTTGGGTGTTTTCTACACCCAGAGCTCTGGTTCATGTTACATGATCACAAACTATTTAGGCTCAATGAAATCGGGTTCGAAAAATCGGGTTGGATACATCAAAATGATGGCTGTTGGAGATCAAGGTCATGTTGTTGAGAAGGGTTCTGATTTCCCTACAATAGCAGCAATCTTGCTGCCTTTGATAGGGGTTTTAGTGATTGCAGGGGTTGCGGTAATGTATTTGAAGAGGAAGCAGAGAAGAAGACATTCGGAAAAAAGAGCAAGATCAAAGCTGGACTTTGATGAAGATATTGATGATTTGGTTTCGATTCCAGGGCTGCCGGTGAGGTTGGATTATAAGGAAGTTGAAGAGGCAACAGAAGGTTTCAAGAATCGGATCGGGTCGGGCGGGTTCGGAACGGTGTATAAAGGGACTCTCAGTGATGGAAGTGAAGTAGCAGTGAAGAAGATAACTTGCTTAGGAGCACAGGGGAAGAAAGAGTTCTTGACTGAGATTGCAGTGATTGGCAAAATCCATCATGTCAATTTGGTTAAACTTAAAGGATTTTGTGCTCATGGTGGGGAGAGATTTTTAGTGTATGAGTTCATGAAAAGGGGCTCATTGGATCGAACTCTGTTTCAAGGTGAACCGGTTTTGGATTGGAAGGAGAGAGTCGAGATCGCAGTCGGAGCCGCACGAGGGCTAGCTTACCTGCATTCGGGGTGCGAGCGTAAGATCATCCACTGCGACGTCAAGCCGGAGAACATCCTCCTCCACGACAAGTCTCAGGTGAAAATCTCCGATTTTGGGATGTCTAAGTTGTTAAGTCCGGAGGAATCCGGACATTTCACAACCATGAGAGGCACTCGGGGGTACCTGGCCCCCGAGTGGCTCACGAGTTCGGCCGTCTCGGATAAGACCGATGTCTATAGCTATGGGATGGTGTTGTTGGAAATCATAAGAGGGAGGAAGAATTCGGGTGATTCACCCTACTCGGGCGAATCACCAGGGCCCCACCGGCTCATCTACTTCCCCTTGTTTGCATTGGAGATGCACGAGGCAGGGAGGTACGATGAGCTGGTGGATCCCGGGTTGGTGGGCCGGGTTAGCGGCCGGGATGTGGAGAAGATGGTGCGCGTGGCTTTGTGCTGCGTGCACGAGGAGCCGTGTTTGAGGCCGTCCATGTCGAATGTGGTTGGGATGTTGGAAGGCGCGGTGCCTCTGGGCGAGCCGAGGGTGGAGTCTTTGAATTTTTTGAGGTTTTACGGGCGGAGGTTCACGGAGGTGTCCACGCTAGGTGAGAACAGTGAGCCTAATGAGTTCATGTTGTATAGGCAGCCCACTGCTAATACTTCTTCCACTGCTTCATACAATTCTTTCTCCTATATCTCATCACAACAAGTTTCTGGCCCTAGATAACATTGGCTGTGATGGCCTAATTTGTCTATAATACTATTGGTTTGTATTTAATTCAATTATTGAATTTGATATTTCATTATTTTTTTTTTCATGTTTTAGGACTTAGTGTTATTTCAAATGTTGAACAGTGTTAGGAGGAGTTGTATGTAATGAGAGGAGCAATTTGTTTGAAAATGGAGATTTAGAAATTTAATCTGTTGATCTTGATTTTGCATCTGTGATGAGCAATTTGGATTCTATTTTGTGTTATTAACTTCAGTGCTAGAACTTCTTTTTGAAATACTAATACTTGACTTCACATATGATTATTTAGGTGATGTTTGGTTTTATTTTGAGTTTGCAATTTTCATTGTTTCCAACATATAATTATTACGAGGTGTAATGATTTTTTAAAAAAGTATCAGTTTTTATGTGAAAATTAGAAATATGTTTGAATGGATGATACGAATTCCAAGTGATCATAAGCTTGAAAATAAAAACCTTATCGAGAATTAGAAAGTTGCTCGATAAATAATATCGTAGAGTGAAATAATTTGGCAATTCTGGCCTGATGGCTTAATAATATTGTGAACTTATTTTTAATAAGATAATTTTATAAAAGTAAATGAAAAATAGTGAAAGAACCTAAAAGCTGAAGAGGAATTCACAAAATGAAATTTCAAAGAATTAAAACCTTTTTAAGGAAAATTCAGTGGGAAACATGAAAAGGAAAAAGAGTACCCTATAAATCAAATGAAAAACATGAATAAAATTGAACTTAACTTATGAATTCAATGATTTTGTCGTTTGATTTTTCTAATATAATCTAGACATATTTTTTAGTCTTAAAAAAATATGTTTTTCTTTTAGTTTTTTTTTTTTTTTGAGAGAACTTAAAAGAATATGATTGATGTATGGATGAATAATAGCAATTCAAGCCCATCTCATTAATCTAAAAAAATTATTACATTGCATATAATTAGTTAAAACATTATCCAATCCTATCTTGTTTCTTTTTTACTTCCAAGGACCATCCTCACAAAATAATGAAAAATAAAATACTCTCCTTTCATAGCACGTCACGTCGTTGTGAATATGACATAAGGGAAAACAAATTATTTTTTGGTCAAGTTAGAGGGGATAATCTAATCCATATTTTATGTTCTATTATTATGTCTTACTATCAAACTATTAAATTTAATATTTTAAAAATATTTATTACAAAAATAAAAAGTATTATAGTATAATCAATCATAATATACATTTATTGCTAAAAATTAAAGTTTTAAAAATTATATATCCTATTTTTGGAATAATCAACCATATTAATCAATTATACTAACTAAAAAATAAAAAGTAATTACTAAAAATAAATATAAATCCTAATTGTGTGGAATATACCCTAAATAATAATTATAAAATTAAACTAAATCAAAATAAATTAAAATTGAAGAAAACAAAATTGATAAAAATCTAATAAAAATTAAAATGGGACACCATGCCAAGTGGGAGATAGATGATTTCATTTGAAACTAGAGACAATATTTATTATAAGAGGTTGTTTGGGATAAAATCTTCTAGTCCACATTTTATGTCATACTATTAAATTTAATATTTTAAAAATATTTATTATAAAAATTAAATTTATTATAGTATAACCAATTATAATTAACATTTATTGATAAAAAAAATTAAAAATTATCTACCTAATTTTAGAATAATCAACCTTATTAATCAATTATACTAACTAAAAAAATAAAAATTAAATATAATCCTAATTGGATGGAATGAACCCTAAATAATAATTATATAACTAAACAAAATCAAAATAAATTAAAATTGAAGAAAAAGAAATGTATCTCAAATTGGACACCAAGTGGGACATAGAATTTCATTTAGGTCTCATTGGCATTGGACGGAATTTCACACGTTTTTTTAATTTTCTTTTTCTTTTTTTTACCAACAAAATATACAACATAAGATGGAATTATTGAACTCTAAAATTAAATTATTAGCGACTCGCGAGGTGCACCTTCCCAGCTCTAACCTGCACACTCATGCACCGCGCTCGTAATTAATTTTTTTTGAAATAAATATATACCTTATAATGGAATTAGTGAACATTAAAATTCAGGTGAATTAAATTAATTTTTTAATTCTAAATTGTAAAATCATATATATATATATATATATATATATATATATATATATATATATATAGCTTGCACTAGCCCATGGCACAATTAGTCTCGAACATAAATAACCGAATTCTTATTGCTAATTAATGTGCTTTGGGCTGGAGGACTAGCTAGAAAATTATTCGTCGACTGCATTCATAATATAAAAGACCTTCTTTTATAAAAATATATATTGAAATAAATATTGAAAAAATCCTTCACAAAATCTAACTGATAGTATAATTATTGTGAAAATAAAAACTAAATAATTATAACATAATTAACCTAGTTAACATTCATGAACGAAAAAATGACAAAAATTATAAACCTTAATTAACACCTGTCAAATTAAACTGAAAAACTATACATTGAAATTGAAAAAAAAAACTTACAATTTAATAGTGAAACACTATGGTGTAACATGAAATCAAATGAATTGAAAATTAAAAAATATTTACAGGAATTCGGGTTGGCCCGTGACCCGTAGGCCCAGAGAAATTGGATAGTTGGGCCGAACCAGTTAAAGCTCTTATTTTCTTTTATTGAGTCGGCCCACCAAACTAATCCTTTCCTCACTCATGTCATCCAGTTCTTCGCCGTCAACCCCAAATTATGGCGGCGGTGGCGGTTCCCTCCGGCGGCGTTCATCTACTTTATCCTCGCCCGTGGTTTCGGGACCTCCGGAGAACAGCTCGGTCGCTCACAATAATCGCGGCATTTTCACGAATCCACCACGCTGAAGAACTCAGTTCTACTGCTGAACGCCCGAGCCTCCAAAGACCACAATCACAGTTTAAAATGCGGCGCCGCATTACCCGAAGCGAGGACAGATGGTGGAGCTCGTTTGCGAGAGCTTAGCTTACAAAGGCAAGGGCTTGTGCAAGGTCTACGGAACCGGCTTCATCGTCATGTGCGACCGCGCGTTGCCTGGAGAGAAATTCATCGGCCGCGTAACGCGGAAGAAGGATAACTACGCGGAGGTGTGTTGCTTATTTGCACATTTTGATCATTTTTTTCATAGTTCGATTAGTGTGGATTTAGTTTTGAGTTTCTTATCTTCATGATTGCGTCTGCTCGCTTAATATTGTTGGTGGTGTATCAAAATTAGCAGAAGTTTATTTGTTTGTGATATTAATTCATTTTTTTTTTTTGGTAAAATGGCAAAATGTGTTATTTACTGTTGATGGAATGAGTAAATTTAGAGTTGATTTAAGTGGCTTATGATTAGAGTTGTGGCTTATTGTATGGTGAGCAGGTGAAGAAAGTGAAGTCTATAAGTCCGCACTGGGATTTGGTAGAAGCGCCATGTGAGTATGCATCACATTGCGGAGGTTGTAAAACACAGGACTTGTTATATGAAGCTCAGGTTAGGTCGAAGGAGCAGCAGGTGCGGGAACTGATTGTTCATGTTGGAAAGTTTTCGAATAAAGACCTTGAATATCATGGCATCATGAAGCCCATTGTTCCTTGTGGTATCCAGTTCCATTATCGGAATAAGGTTGGTGTGAATAGATAACTCATTATTTATTTCTATGCATCTGATATTTCTTGTTGTTCTGAGTCATATTATGGATCACTGATACCTCATATGAATTTTTGTATGGCATGGTTTTATGTGAGGAAGGAAATTTATCTAAAGAGTTCTTGATGTGTATTTCAGCTCGTAGATTTCAATGTAAACATGAACTTGCCTTGTTTCCAGTTTCCAATTTATAATTATGCTATCCTAACTCAGAGTCTCTCTTAAGCACCCAATAAGTTGGTATATTTGAAAATAATTGGGCTATGATGCACAAATTAATGGGGACAGAAAAACTTATGAGGATTCTCTCCATTCTCTTGTCATGTAGATGGAATTCTCCTTTGGGACCAAAAGTTGGGTACCTGAAGAACTATTACAACAAGAATTTCATGAATCCAACGTATATCCTTTGGGATTGCATACTCCTGGATTTTTTGACAAGGTTCTAAATGCCAATAAATGCTTGTTACAAAGTGATACGGCAAACAAGGTATGTTGGCACATAGCTCATAGCATTCTATTTCATGTTGATGATACTGCTGGTATTCTAGTACCTGTTTAAATGGGAATGTATATTTTGCTGGATTAGTTCTGATGTTTCAATGTATTTTGAGGCAATTTGTGCATGACCTACTACAATATAGATGTACCTGAGTAGCTTATGTTTTTAGTATTATATTCTTATATCTGTAAGCTTAATAAGATAAGCATCCATTGCATACTTTTCTGAGACAAACTTTGTTTACTCCATTACTAGCCAGCTAACAAGAATGACAGCACCTTCTTCTTAATGTATTCTTGTTCTGACCAGTTTAGAAACCTCATTTCTTGGTGTCAAAATAGGATATGTGGTAGAAAAATGGAAGATATATTCTTTTTAAAATCTCTCTTTGATTTACAGGTCCTTGCGGCTATTCAAGACATTTGGAGAAACCCAGAATTCAGTCTTTCTCCTTATGACGTGCACTCGCATCATGAATTTCTAAAGCATTTGATGCTCAGAACTGGCAGGTAGTAATATTGTCTATTTTATCATTATGCTGATTTATTTATTTTTTAAATTTTAATTGAACGTTGGTCCCGGATTCTGGTACATGAACTTCTTTTCTAAAGTGAACTCTAAACCTTGGCAATAACCTTCTATCCTATGCCGAATTATTTGGTGCTTGTAGCATTGTAGATTTGTTTTGGTTCAACACTTACTTCCTTAGAAAAGAAGGACGGCATTGCAACTAGGCCTTCACAGCCCTTTTCTTTAGATGCCTTCATTATTATGATGAAGAAAACTGAAACAAAAGAGTAGATGCAGATGGAGGCAGGACAGCTAGGGTTCCTCCCTTGGAAAAGACAACGTTCAAGATCCTAAAATTAATCAATGGAGAAATTTCTGTATTGGTCTAACTACCTTTAAACTTCCCAAACAATACGACTCATACATACCGAGGCCCAAACGATTATCATGAATATTGAAGTTTGGGGGCAACTGGGAAGTCCTTTTTAAGCCAATCCTGCATATCCTAAATTTTAGAAAATAAGTTGTCGGACTCCTAGACATGTACCCAAGTTCAATCAACATAGATGGGATCTTTTCGCTTCCAGTGTCCATCTAATCTGGAAATGGTCATTGGCATCTAAAAGTCTAACTGGCTGCATGCAGGAATGTTGACACTGGCCAGCCTGAGCTTATGGTTAATTTCGTGACTTCCTCTTACCAACCAGAACTGCTGAAGCCTCTTGTAGATAAAATTTCCCCCTTTCCTAATGTGGTGAGTGGATGAATAGTTCATATAAATTTCGAGTTTGGATAAGACTTTCATTGAGTTAGAAAAAATTCTTACAAAAATGATAACAGTTCTTCAAGAAGTGCTACTTTTTATTTGTGTTGTACTCTGGAAATACTTTCTTTGTGCATAAACATGACAAATCATCATAGCATGATGTGAGTCGAACTAAATGGGTGCAGGAAGATTGACCTTATCAAGCTCCATGTCTGCTACTTCTTTCATATGTTATTTTTTTGCCACACCATGGTTATATTTCTTACAAAGTCCCCAACATTTTGATTATGACAGATTATGCCCGAATTTATATCATTTCACAACCACTTTCAATCAGTGTAGACATATCAAATATCATTTGATAGACATAGTTTTGATATTTGTATCGTCTGCTGTGGACTTCTTACTGTAGGTAAGCATCATGAACAATGTAAATTACTTATGTGGGCAACACATCGGTGGGAGAGCAGGAGCATACACTCTTTGGTAAACCAACAATCATGGAGAGCCTTAGAGGTTCAAAGTTTCAAATCTCTGCCAACTCTATCTTCCAGACCAATACACATCAGGTATGGAACATAAAGATAGAAATGGCTCCACAGTTTTCGTTATTTGTGTTTCTATTGCATGATGTTGATATAATATTTAACTTGGCACTCCAATCCAAATATTTTGTGCCAAACTTTATGACTAGATTGATTTTCCTATTGATTATTACCTTGTCATGTTAATAATTGATGCAATCTGTGATTAGTTCTTACCGTGCAGGCTGAGATTCTGTATAAATTGATAGAGGACTGCTCTTGTCTGAAAGGAGATGGATCGGAAATAGTTTTAGATCTCTTCTGTGGGACAGGAACCATTGGTCTAACACTTGCGAAAAAGTAATCTTCTTCAGCCTTGTCTATTATTTGGATTAGAGTTTTATCTAGCTAATTCTGGTTGTCCTTAACTGTTTACGTCTTCTCAGGGCGAAACATGTGTATGGGTTTGAGATAGCTGATCAAGCCGTAACAGATGCACGTCGTAATGCGAATCTTAATGGAATATGTAATGCCACATTTGTCCAAGGGGATCTTAACAAAATTGGGGAGAATTTTGGTGAATATTTTCCAAAGCCTGATCTTGTCATCACAGGTTATCATCTTGCTCAATTCAATTAGACTTGAGTTATTTTTCACAAGAAGTGATTTCTTTTTTCTTCATCAAATTTCAAAACTAATATGGCTAGAGTTGGTGCTTATCATCTTCTAGTTACAGTTTATTTGAGCATATCCTTGTTTTTTCGGGGGAAGGTGCATGACATATAGAGTAGCATAATTCAAATTAATAGATACATTAATCTAGTTATTGTTCGACACCTATCTGCTACAAGAAACGGATCAATGACTTGCATCTTTGAAAGAGCACCATTCTGAGTACTTGTGTATTTCTAATGATGCAGATCCTAATCGACCTGGCATGCACATGAAATTAATCAAATTTTTGCTAAACTTAAAGGCATCCCGGATTGTCTATGTATCGTGTAATCCTGCCACTCGTGCTCGTGACCTCGATTACCTCTGTCATGGCGTGGTAAGTAGCATTTTTATAAACAGCACAACAGCGATATCCTTGATTGAAGCTCATCCTAAAATCCAAACAACAATTGTTGATGCAGCCAGAGAAAAATATGGAAGGATGCTATAAACTGAAAAGCATTCAACCAGTGGACATGTTTCCACAACACTCCTCATATAGAATGTGTTTGCCTGCTGGAGTTGCAATGATTCTTACATTGATTCATCCGATTGAGGTTTTTAAGCTGGTAAGCATGCAAGTTTCTTTTTCTTTTCTTTTTTCTTTTTTTTTTTTGTGTTTCTGAGCACGTGATCATTTAGTTTGACAGCTGCAACTGCTAATGAAGATAATGGACTAATCACAGCAAAAATATAAAGAATTATATTTTTGTATTTTTTGAACACATTGAGCATTTGATTCTTTTGTTATCGGATTTTATTCTTTTTTCGGCGCAGTTCATTGTGGACTGTGGTGTTTGAGTAAAAAGAAACGCAGGCCTTTGAAAGACACAAATTAAGACAAGATTTTATTCAAACCAAACGATGAAAGCACACATGAAATTATTAGCACAACCAAAAGCTGAAGCAAGCTGATGAAATGAACCCTGCAGGAAGGCTGAGGAAAAGAAGAGAGACAAGAAATGATGGATGGATCAAACTTCTCAAGGATGAGACATAGTTTTTTCGACGACAAAGCTGAAGTTGTAACAATTGACGCCATTGTAAATGCCATCAATCTGTTTAGTATCACTGACTTGGCCGTCAATGGAACTCCGGTCTTGCTGAACGTAGGAGAAGGGAACATTGCATGTGCCTCTCGTTCCGACATAACTAACTACAGCCGTACTCCTGGGCGGCACGGGGACTCCACCCGTAGCCGTGATTGACGTGGTAGTCGTGGTGGTGTCGTTCCACTCAAACGTCCCACTTATCTGATAAGAGACTTGGATGGAAGCTTTGACAATGCCGAGGACATCAGTTTCGATGGTGGTGGTGATCCCCGCCGATAGAGACAAGCTACGGCTGAAGGAGTAAGATCTTTGGTCCTCGTATGTAATCGAGACGGAAATAGAAGCCTCCTGATCCGATTCATTGAAAACGGTGGTTGTCCCTGCCAAGTAAGGCGTCTCCCCGAATATTCTGGCATCCTCCATCCGATATCTGACGTTGTAGATCCTCCTTCAAAACACGAGTTCTTGAACTACCAATCTAGCTTCTTTAGTGATGGTGGGAACACTAGGGACAAGAAGATTATCCCCAGATGCACCATTAGCGATTAAGCGATTGCAGAAGTTGTTGCTGCCTTTATTTTGAAGAGCGATGGTGTTGTCGTCAATTTTGATGGGCCAGAAGAGAGTGTCGGGGTCGTTGCCGTTGCCGTCATCAGTCGTATCAGCATGTATCGCTGTGAACTGGATGACGGGCATAGTTTTGCGACTCCAGAGGTTGCCGGAGTGAAGTGACTTAAACCGGACATGGCCGTCCTGCATCAGCTCCACCGTGTGGCCAGAATATACCTCATTAGCGTCGTCGGATGAGAACTGCAGATAGGTGGCGTCGCCCATATAATACGCCTTGAGGTATTTCCCATTGTCTCCTTTGAATGCGACACGGTCGGGAAGTTTCACCAACGTATCCCAATTCAAAATGTCGAAATAGCCATCAGAAGGGTTGATGGACGGCATGAGCACAACACGATCGGTGGAGGCATTGATCTGCATGAGCCACCCGCTCTGCACGTGAGTGAAGCTGAACGCCCCTGCGTACCCATCTGCACTAGTTGCCTCAAACAACGTACATCTTATGTTTGATATATCTTCCTCTGGCTGCTTCCACTGAGCAACAGCACCCGAGCTCTCGCCTCGTCCGATGTAGTTATTGGAGTAACAAAATCGTAGGTGAACATAGTTGTCGTTAGTCGTGGCCGGCTCAACCTCGATCTTGACGAGGGCGCTGAACACACCCTCTCCTACGTTAACAACAGAACCAGGGACACCATCGAACTCATCCTTGTAGGATATACACGACGCTATATTTTGAATTCGTGGTTTGATAACGATGAACTTTGGAAGCGTTGCAGTTGCTGTTGGTGTTGGTGTTGCTGTCAATGCCATACTATGCATGTAAAAAAGAAATATTATATCATTTGGTGATCAGCTTGAGATTAAGGTCATTACAGCAGTCTTAATAATTAAATCCGTTGTGTATATATGTTCTCTTTTTTGTTTTTCAGAAAATTACAACGGTATATATGGTTCTTGGGAATCTGTTGTCTATATGTAATTTTAGACTAGAGTTGGTACGCTTCATTTTCAAACAACATCGAGTTTCGGAACATCTCCACCCATTTTTTCCCTTCTACCTCTATTTTAAAGGAAAATGTAGCGTGCGAGCAAAACAATTTCCAACCATCAACTCTACATTTCACTCTACAATGGAATATTCCACTTTTATGCTTTCTAATATTAATTTTTTTATTAAATTATTGTGTAGCTTATTATTTGAGAATTGTGTTGCAAAAAGGACTGCGATATGCAGATTCAAAAAGAAAAAATTGAAACCCAAAAGGAAAGTAATGCAATAAAAAAATGGGAAGCAGATAACCGAATGTTGATGATAGATACAGACACAATTTCAGATCCTACTCAACACAAGTACTTTAAAAAAGAGCAAGCGCGAATTATCGCAAAAAGGCAAGAACAACTTCATCAGCCACCAATGACAAATAATACTTTCGATATGTTTGGTGGTTATTTTCCAGATATTGGAGGAGGATCTGGAAACGGTCCAGATATTGGAGGATTTGAAAGTGGTTTTGGATCGTACTCGGAAAATATTATATTGCATGTATTGAGTTGTATGTTTCTTTATTATTATTGTAGTTTTATTTTAATGTAATGTATTTTATGTTATTTTTATGTACTATTGTGGTAATTTTAATCTAATGTAATACTACCTCCATCCCAATAGTAAGTTCTCCATTCTATTAAAATAGAGAGAGTAAATAATAAAAAGGGGATCTTACTATTGGGACGGAGGGAGTATATTTTTTGTTATTTCTTGTAATTTAAGTTTTTTATTTTTTTATGATTGCATAATATTTTTTTTATTATATTAAGGGAAATTAAACATAATATTACACCTAAAAATAACATAATTTACATTGTTATATTAATAAAAAATAAAGAATAAAATTAGTACAAAAAATAAAAAAAGAATACAAAAACGTAAAAAAGAAGAGGTAGAGGGAGTGAATAGTACCATTTTACAATAACTTTTGGTATTTAACTACACATCCTCTAGTACAACATTCAAAATAACTTTTGAACTTATTCATATTTCACTATTAAATTTATGATTTTAATAATATTTTTTATAAAATAAAAATTAATTATAACATAAATAATCATAGTCAATATTTATCAAAAAAAAAAAAGAATTAAAAAATTATAGAATTTAATTTTGAATTAATCAACCATAATAATGAATTATTAATTGACAACTGAAAATTAAATACTTAAAAATAATTATAAACGCTAATTGGGCTTGGTGGACCTAAAAACAATCGTAAGATTAAACTAAACTAGAAAAACGAAAAATTAAAGAAAAAAAAAAACTCGTAATTTGATAGTGCAATATGGAATGTAACACAGATAATGCAACATGAAATCTCATGTACGTGTAACATTCTTCGTTTGTGAAAAGATTAATAAGGGTCGTCATCATTAAAAATACTTTCCTTCTTTTGGTTAAAAATAAGAAATTGAAAATAGAAAAGCAAGAGGTAACAGAAAACTTACATGAGTTGTTTTGATCTCTTAGAAAAGCAAAGACTTCACACAACTAATTTGAAATTAATTGAGGAAATGGCTCCTATTTATAGATAATCAAGTGCACTATTCGTCAACTTTAATGATAGCTAGCTATTGATTCAGGGCATCTCCAAGGCCCTTCAATAATTCTAATTTTTTGATAGAATAAAAATTGAATGGTGTAGATTTGAAGGAAATCGTAACCAACGGTGGTGATTCAATCTTTTCATTTTCAGATAATATGATGATTGAATGGTGCAGATTTAAACGAAATCAGAATGGACAGTGGCGATTTAATGCTTCTGATTTTCTTCACAAAAATATCCCGTTTTGATATTTTGACAGAAATGGCCCAACGTTTAATAATAATAATTTAATTCTCAACGTTTGAATATTGAGTCATTTATGTTAAAATATCAAAATATTGAGAATTAATTTATAATTATTAAAACGTTGACTTATTTTTGTTAAAACATTCCAACGTTGGAAATTAAATTGTAGTTAGCAAATGTCATGCTTACATTTTATGTCGAGATGTTCAGTACTGAACATATATATTTATATTTCATACGTGTCATTTTCTTAAAGAAAAATTAATTGTTCTAATAATATATATATATATATATATATATATATATATATGTGTGTGTGTGTGTGTGTGTGTGTTACTAAAATCCAACATTTTCTTATATTTAACAAAATTTCAGTCGCCTGATGATTTTAGAAACTAGCATAAAGGAGAAGAAATATTCGTTTATTTTTGCTAGCTAATTGTATATTGCAATTAAATGATTTATTTAAGGGGTGTTCTTTTTCACATACAGTAGTAGTATTATCATGATATTAGTTAATTAGCTCGATATACGACAAACTTCATAATTATGAAATGCAATTATTGCAAAATTGTACCAATTTAATCAATATACCCCTCAACTGTTATTCAAAGCTCACATTACCCCTTCGTTGATTAATTGGTCTATTTAGCTCTTTTGATTTTTTAAAATGGCTCATATTACCCGTTCTGTGGATGAAAAAATTGACAACATTAACAAACACACATTTTTCTCACACACTATGATTTTTTTACATATTTGTATACACAATTTTACAATTAACCAAAATTACAATAAATTAATAAAATATGGTTAATAATTAATAAAATAATAAATACCCATAAATTTATATAATAAATTAATTAACACATAATAATAATAGATGAAAAATTCAATATTCATAATATACATACATATATATATATATTGAGATAATTTATAGAATTATTTTAATCTAAAAACTAGCATCCGCTTATTCAATTCTCCTCGATACATACATATATATATATATATATATATTATAAAGAGGCAAAACTTATTCTAACCACTTAAACTTTTAAAAAATTATTTTAGCCAATGAGTTTTAAACATACTTATTTTAGCTACTTTGGACGAAAATACCCCTGTGCGGGCTGGCATTGCGCGCTGGACATTACGCGCTAGGGTTGCGTGCAATACGCAGGGACAAAATCGTCATTCTAGCTAAAATAAATATATTTAAAAGTTAGTGGCTAAATTAATTTTTTTTAAAGTTTAACTCACTAGTTTTATATATTTCCACTATTATAAATCAAATTAATGCTATGTGTCTGAGAAGCAGGCAGGGATGCCGACTCTTTATCTTTATTCAATTTAAAAAGAGCATAAATCGACTCCAAACGAAGCAATTGAGCCTTTTACCCATTCTTTATAATTAAAATATATTAAAAATATTCCAAATACAAAGCGTACTTTTTTCGCAACTTTATTAATTAATAAAACAAATTAATTACACTCAGATACCTATATTTTGGGTCTTTTTTCAAAAAATATATCACTTTTTTTCAAAATTAACAATATATTACCCATTTTTAAAAAAAAAAATTACAAATCTAACATTTGATCATTTTTTTTAGACCGAAAATCTTATGTAATTGATTGTATTTTAGCATTTCTATTTCCCTAACCATGTAAAAAAAATCATCCAATCAAAAATCTTAATATACAATCTATTACGTGTGATTCATAATTTTTTTTGAAAAATTAAGTACTATTTTGATAAATTTTTGGAAAATGGGATATTTTTAAAGAAAAGCCCGAAATGTAGATATCAAAGTGTAATTTATAAAAAAAGAAAAAAAAAGAGTGGTTGGGTTTACACAGCAGAATTCGGGGTTGGGTTTACACAGCAGAATTCGGGATGCAAAAAAAAAAAAAAATTGTATGTGTTAACAAAATGTATCATATTATCGTTATAAATAAATTGATGCTTATAGTATCGACGACAACGTTTGTGGATAGATGCTTTTCCTAGTTGGTTATTGAATATTGTTGGGTCAATTGTCTTAAAAATCATAAAAAAATGAACTCAAATTTTAAAGGTATGCAATTAAGACACTAAAGTTTAACCTAGGTGTTATTATTTAAAACAATAAAATATATTAGACGGGCTAGCAGGTCACAATCTATTAAACGGGTCAAATCAACCCAAGCTCCCCAAAATACCCGAAAACCCGCCTATTTGCATGCATGTGTGCATCGCACCTCACAATTTTTTTTTATTTTTTTCTAAAAACTTTTATTTTGTTTCAATTACAGTTTATTAATTTCAATTATGATTTATATTTAATTTTAAAAAAATAATTATCGAGACTAGTTGTAACACCCCAATTCCGAAAAATCAAGGTGCTAACACAATAAGTATAACATGATTCAAACCATCTTATGTGGGTGGATATACTCTATAACTAAAAGTTCTTGTTCAACACAATATGAATAATAACTTTAATATATATATATATATATATATATATATAGGAATAGGTTCAAATGAGTACTGATTATTTGTGTGAGAATTAGGAACCATAATTATTTAGTACAATTTTATAACTTATTTTATTGTATTTTATTACTATTTTTTTTTAAAAAAAATTATAGCTTATCTTATTGTATTTTAGTACTAGTAACACTAGCACTAAAATACAACAAGATAAGCTACAAAATCATATTAAATAAGTATGGTTCCTAGTTCTTACACGAATAACTAGTACCCATTATAACCAATCTCTATGTGTGCGTGTGTGTGTGTGATTTGGTTCGAATAAGGACTAGTGATTTTCTTACTGTAATTTGATGCTTTTTTTATTTTTATTTATAATTCTTTTCTTATTGTATTTTAATGCTAAATGTTTCAACACCAAAATACAATAAGAAAAATATTAAAATTACAGTAAACAAATACCGCCCTCATGTGCCCACATCAATCCTAGTTCCTATTATAACAAACATATATATATATATGTATATATATTGAAAGTTGTTCAAAATTAAGCAAGAAGAATAGAAGAAGAAGCAAGAGTGTATAATTAATGGTGGAGTTGCCGCGTGATGGAAAACGTGTAAAATTGTAAATAGTCAAGTCGGTGGAAAATATTTTTTATTATTAAAAAGTGAAAAAATGTAAATATATATGAAGGTTTTTTTTTTCCTGAGTTGGTGAGTGGGATTGGAGGTCACTCAATACTCACTAGTTCAAGGAAGAAATTTCACTTTTGACCTCTAAGAAAATTGTTCAAACATTTAGGTTTTGTTTATTTTCATTTGTAAATGAAATTTCTCACTTTTATTATTTAAAACAGCGAAAACACGTTTATTTTATTCATTTTCAATATCAATTTTCACTTTTTCCAATCCTATATAACCTATTCAATCATATATATATACATATTTTCATTTTCTAAACTTATAACTCTAAACATTAAATCATTCATCATAACAAAATCATTACATTTTTTCAAAAACCAATACACCTCGTAAATTGAACTGAAAATACTGAAAATTGAAAATTGATGTTAGAAATAAAAACAAACAAGGCCTTAATGTCCCTAATCTCATAATTTTGACCCCAACTTTTATTTATTTATTCTTTTGGTCCAATTTTTTAAAAAATACTCCCTCTGTCCCGATTATATAGTCCATTTTCTACTCGCACGTAGATTAAAAATATTTATGAAAACAAGAAACAAAAGCTAAACTTCCAACTTTAACCTTATTTAATGAAAATTAATAAAACTTAAATTTTAGCTCAACTTTAATGTATTGATTTTTTGAAACAAAGAAAATATACAATTAATGAAGTGCAAATACAATGAATATCAATAGAATTGATCAAATTCAAGTACATGCAAATGAATTACGTTGGTCAATTTTAATTAATGTTTCTATTTTTTTTGAAAAAATAACATTTAAGATTCATAAATTTCACAAACTTAAATGTTTATTTTTTTTAATTTTCAAAACCAAATAAGAGTATAATTGTACATTCCTATTAAAAATAACACTACTTATAGTAATGGGACTGTATAATCGGGACATCTCAAAATAGAAACGCGGACTATATAATCAGGACGGAGGGAGTAATATTTTTAGTCCCAACTATTAAGTTATCTCTTCTCTTGCCTCCTCTTTGTCTTAGTTGGCCTCTTGGATGAAGGGGGTTCCGTTTCTCAATTTTTGGATTTTAAAAATAGGTCAAAATCAAATTATTAAAAAAGGACAAAAAAAAAAAAAGTTAGGCGCCGATAGGCCTGACTTAAAAATATCATTTTTCTAAATGATGGGACCAAAAAAAATCAAAAAATTAAAATGTGGGATAAAAAAATATAAGATGTAGGACCATATAAATATTTGGATTATATTCTTGTGGGACAAGAAGTTGAATTTATCCCTCTTACAAAAGTGATGAATATTGCTAGACTATAAGTTTCGTTCAAACGTAGAATTGAGAGAAGCGACTTGATTTTTTTGGGTAATTGGCAAGTTGGACCCCAAAGTATGTTTATTTTGCACAAAACACCCTAAAAATAGCATTTTACACCCTTCAATTAGTATTTTCTTTGCAAGTTGCACCCTCACAAGCCTTTACTAGGATAGCCAAGAGAATAGATATAATTTCTTTAAAAAAAAAAAAGAGTATAAATAAATATTACCAATAACTCGAATCAAATTACTCCAAAGCCGGACTAAATTCTTGTTAAATATAAGTCTACCAAATAAATAATACACATGTTTTTTGGTCAGGACTCAGAAGCACAAACGTTACATTTATTTTTAATATTTACTCAAACTACATAATAATAAAGAAAATAGTCATTGAAATTTTTAAAATTAAAAAATAAATATATCTTTGGACCAATTATCTCTACGCTATATTTTCAAAATATTTTATAAATTTGTTTGTCTTTTTTATTTTTGGATTTATGTATTTTTTTTAATGTTTTTTAGGTCACATTTTTTGTAAATCATAAAGTGTTCATTCCAAAATGATCGACTAAAATATTAAATCATTTTTTTTTGTAACTTTCTGTGACTTTCCAAAATTTCATAAATAGAAATATCTTATTTATTCAAATAATAGAGTTTAATACAACAGAAACAATATTAAAAATAAAATAATATTTAATTAATCTTGACCATCACACCGTCTCCACATCACCGCCCAAGCTTCATAAATCTAAAATAAATAATAGTTTTAGGGTGAGCGCTATTAACTCAGTGGGGTTACTGCATTTATCCAGATTATACACAATATGAACAATAAATACATAGCATATAAAGTATCATTTTCCTGCAGCCCGTAGGCCGAACATGCAACTCGTAGGTTGAGTAACTTTTTGTGCAGCCCGTCGGCCGAACATGCAACCCGTAGGTTGAATAACTTTTCCTGCAGCCCGTAAGCCGAATACATATAATTTCCACATATAAACTGCATAAAATGCATAATAAGGATAAATGAATATTTTGCTCATATATTCTCCGAGAGAATTCCCACCTTTAATTGACTTTAAACTTGACTGAAAATGAATTTAATTAGATTCGTGTGCGCCGCCTCTAGAGAATTCTTGAATGCTCCAAATGCTTTGAATATTTTTGGTTGTATTGATGAAAGTAGATAAGCCTCGTATTTATAGTGTCAAAATCCAATTCAATATGGAAAACTTAAATTAGGATGGTGATGATTTAATTAAAACTGATTTTATGTAATTGATTGAAGATTGAAATGAATGAATTTTGCAAAAGATCTCCACTCCATTCCACGTGAAGAATTCATTTGTTTGTAAAAGCTATTTGAGCTTCATAGTAGCGTGGGCTTAAGAAAAATATTACTTGGGCTTTTCAAATAATTTCTATGTTTGGGTTCATAATAATAATGATGATGATGATGATGATATTCTTAAAACATGTAATTAATTGAATGAACTTATTTCACGTAGACATATAGTGGCTAAGGCGCGACTTATAGAACTAATAAATTAAATATTACTAATATCATACTTTGAAATAAAATGACATCTAGGACATAAATAAATGTAATAAAAAATGTTTTATAAAATTTCGGGGCGTTACACTTTTGAAATTTAAAACTTTCTTTATATCAGAAAATATCAATTATAAAGTATTTGTACACATTATTGGACGTCTGTTAAGTTTAAGAGGTAACATATTATCATATAGTTGAGACGTTGTTAAATTTAAGGGATAACATATATTCATATAGTTGTGACGCTTTCAAAAGTTCGAGAAAATATTTGAACCTGACTAGAGTCAAGAAGGTCACGTACGTGTAATAATTAAAGGTCATATTTGACAATTAATATTCCATTTATACTATATAAATAGATATTTCAAAAATATATGGATGAACTAATATGTACGTAAAAAAAAGGTCAATTACCCAAATGGGCACATAGACAAACCTACAAAGCACATTTTGAATGAGACACACCATCTACGTACCTCATAGGGGTGTAAATGAGTCGAGTCGAGCTCGAACACACATATGTTCAAACTTATTTGAAATGATATTTAGTTTTAAATTTTATGTTTGAGCTTGTTTGATTATCTATCGAGTCGAGCTCAAACGAGCTTTAATTGAGCCGAACACGAGTCGAGCTTGAGTAGTTTGATATTTTTACACATGTTTGCTCATTTTTTACTTATCGAACTCGAGTTCGAGCTGAGCTTTAAATTTTATCGAACATAAAATTATGTTCAAGCTTATTTGATATGCTTATCGAACCGAGCTCGAACGAGTTTTTAACGAATGAATACGAGCCGAGTATCGAGCTATTTGATTTGATTTTCAGCCCTACATCATATAATTCTTTGTTTCAATCTATAAACTATGAATACTTTTATTTTATTTTATAATTATTTTTTTACGATGTGGCCTTTTTATACAATAGTACTGTTAATCTAAAATAAATAAAACTGTTACAAGATTAATTGTCTTAAATACCATAATATTTACTCTAATTTATAATACGACACGACTGGTTCAAACATAGCAATTATGTACACTTCGAATAAATTCACCAAAAAAATTTGTGGATGTTGTAAGTGCGAAATTTTTTTAAAAAATTGTATTGTAATTGCTACATTTAAAAAATAGTACGTACTATGGTTGCAACTTAGTGTAAACATTGTGATATTTATGGTAATTAAATCACTATGATTACACCGCCAAATTTCACACACAATATTGATCGGTTCAAATTTCTTGTGGCACTTCTTCGTGTTTAACTCCATATTTCACTATCAAATTTATAATTTTAATAACATTTATTATACAATAAAAATTAATTCTAGCATAAATAATTATAGTCAACATTTATCAACAAAAAAAATGAATTGAAAAAATTATGTAATTTAATCAACCATAATAATGAATTATTAATTGAAAATTGAAAATTAAATACGAAAAACTAATTCCAAATCCTATTTAGGTGGGGTGAACCCTAATAAACAATTGTAAAATTAAACTTAATCACAAAAAGAAATTAAAGAAAAACTCGTAATTTGAAAGTGCAACATGGGATGTAATATGTAACTAGAGTATATATAGCTGTAACAAACCATTAATTCATGCAAATTCAAATCAGCAAGGATCAAATTAAAGGTGCTGATCTGACTTTAATTCAACATATTTACATTTCAGGCATTGTGACTTTGGTAGGAAAATATGCCATGGCTAGAAATGGTAACAATTAATTAATCTTGAATAAAATGGTGGCACATCTTCCTCATAATTCTCTGCTTCATTAATTCCTCTTGTTGATACCGTAGGTTTAGTTTATAATCGTTGGTTTGTTATGTGCTTTGAATATGTTTTGTCTTTCTTTATTGTTTTCTTGTGCAGGAAGAAATTTTGGTTAAATTATTTAAGGAAGTTTGTTATGTTTCTAGAAGATGATTAAGTCAAAGGAAGTTATGGAAGTTGCAAGACTTGCGGCGCAAATTTAGGAAGAGATCAAGTTGTTATTTGAAGTAGCGATCAAGTCTTAAGTTTAGTATATATAGGAGTCATTTATGTTCTTGTAATATAGTTCAGATTTACGGAGTTTTAGAGATATACGTTCAGATTATAGATCGAGTTTTTATATTCTGCAGATTTTCTACTAGATTTGGTTAAGACAACTTTAGTCTCAACTTTCTGTGAAGGAAGAGATAAAGTGTCTTAATATTTTAGTTAGTATTTTTCTAGTAGTGTTTTTGTAATTCACATATTTTATATAGTGAAGATTTCGCCCTGAGGCATTTCACGAGGTTATAGAAATATAATCTCGTGAAAATTTCAATCCGTTGTTCTAGATCTAAATTTCCGCTGCGTATGCAAAGTTGTCTCAACTTTGGAGCCAACTTTGATCACAACTCTGTCAAAACCGAGAGTTCGGTTTATTCATTTGGCATCGAGAGCAGACACTTGACACACTAAGTGGTGATCCTGTTTTCGTAAGCACAATGGATTGCACGAACCCGTTGTTCAACAAACCTCCAGTTTTAGATGGCATGAACTATTCCTTCTGGAAAGTTCGAATGAGATCATGCATCAAATCGATTGATGCAAGAGCATGGAATGCCGTACAAAAGACTTGGACGCATCCTAAGACTGTAGATGCTGATGGAGACTCGTACCGCACCCCTCCGTCATAATGAACCAGGGAACAAAATGAAGAAGCTACCTTCAATGATAAGACACTCAACGCAATTCAATCCTCCTTAGATGTTCAAATGTTCAAACTCATAAGAAATTGTGAGTCGGCCAAGGAAGCGTGGGATATACTTCAGCAACACTGCGAAGGTGATGTCGGAATTAAAGAATCACGGTATCGGATTCTTACCACGAAATTTGAAAACATGAAAATGGAGGATGATGAAACCGTTGGAGACTACTGCAACAAGCTTCTTGAGATAGCAAATGAATGCACTGATCTTGGTGATCCAATCACAAACAAAAGGTTAGTCTCAAAAGTCTTGAGGACGCTAACACCTCGTTTTGACATGAAGGTAGTTGCAATTGATATGGCTTCGAATACTGGATGCCTGGACTTTACTAAATTGATGAATGATTTGAAGACCTTCGAGATGGAATTAAATGAAAAAGGTGGATATAAGAAGAAGGGAATTGCCTTGACTGTCGGGACAACTTCAAAGTCAACCTCAGCCTATGATGAAGAAGAGGATGAAGATCTTGAAGAAATCAATGAAAAAAATCCTGATTATGCTCTTCTTACCAGAAGACTTAACACTCCCATTCGAGCCAGCAGAGGAAAACAACAAAAGGGAGGTGGTGAACAACGCAAGCCTCGAAATGACTCTACCGGATCCTTGGTTCTCTACGAAAGATTGAACACACCTGGAAAGGAACCAAAGATCATAAAGCGTGCTGCATCAGACCATTTCAGACCAAAGGAAGTGAAAGACTTCTCAACTGTTCAATGTTATGAGTGCAAAGGATATGGGCACTTTGCAAATGAGTGTCCAAACACTTTTAGAAAACTTGGAAAACAAGTTAATTTCCTATCTCTTAGTGACAGTGAGCTAGACACTTCAGGGATTTATGTAGAGGAGATACCAGATGATACACCAAATGAACACGCAGCCTTAACTGCAGTATGTTTTGAAGAGAATAAGACAAGTCACACTGAAGTTGAGATAACTTCTGAAAGGTATGATGAGTCTTATTATAAAACTCTTTTTTGTTTCAACACTGTCATAACTACTGCAGATGAGGAAGAAGAAGTCTCTGAAGAAGAAACATTGGAGTTACTGGTAAAGATACAGAGACTTTACAAAGAGTTATACTTAAAGTGGAGCAAACAGTGCAAAGTGGTGGAATCACTTAATGAGGAAAGCACTATCCAGAAGGCATCACTAGCAAAGCTGAAAGTAATGCTGACAAAGAAAGACGCTGAGATTGACAATATGAGGATCCAGCTCAACCATGCGAATGAAACTTTCAAAAGACTCAACACCGGTACTTCCAAGCTAGATGAGGTTCTTGCTCAAACTCAGGTAACTTCACATGGGATAGGCTATGATTGTAGTATGAAGCCAGCTTTCACACAAATCTTGTCTACCCATGGAAAACCATTTGTAAAAACCAAGGAAGTTCCTTCCACTTCGTCGGTGAAAAAGAAACGTAGGAGGTACATTTGTCATTATTGTTTTCTTCCTGGACACATTAAACCCTTCTGTCATAGGCTCATACAGGAAAAACAAAAGGAGTTGCATCTGAGGAAGCAAACATCAAAACCCATTCTTATGAGTAAGGGTGACAAGTCCAAAAAACTGGTATGGAGACCCGAAGTTACTACCATTGTTACCTGTCAAGTGGTCTTCACTGCATCGACAGATAATGACTCAACCACCTGGTACTTTGATAGTGGATGTTCACGTCACATGACGGGTTCTAGATGTTACCTATCAAACTATCAAAGAATCAACGGTAGTGAAGTAACCTTTGGAGGAGGATCAAATGGAAAGATTGTGGGACGCGGTACCTTGGACAGCCCTGGACTCCCAAAACTGGCCAACGTATCACATGTTGAAGGGCTAACTGCAAATCTTATAAGCATCAGCCAACTCTGTGATGACAACTTCAGTGTCATCTTTGATAAAGAAAGGTGCACTGTGATGGACAACAATGGGAATCATGTGATCTCAGGGGTAAGATCTTCCAATAATATCTATGAGACCAACAGAAACAGTTGTCTAAGTGCACAGGTGAATGAGGTGCAGCTTTGGCATCAAAAATTGGGACACACCAACTTCCGTAACATGAAGAATCTCCAAAGACTAAATGCGATTCTAGGAGTTCCCAAGTTGAATATTGCGAGTCCTAGCCTCTGTGGAGATTGCCAAAAGGGAAAACAAGTCAAAGCTTCGCACCCTGTTGTGACAACTCCTGAGAGACCTTTCACAACTCAAAGCTGTTTCGAACTACTTCATATGGACCTTATGGGACCAGCTGAAGTCGAAAGCCTTGGAGGTAAATGGTACTCTTTTGTCATTGTAGATGACCTCTCTAGATACACTTGGGTGAAATTCTTGAGAAATAAGGGTGAAACATATGACACCTTCTTAGATTTATATGCTATGATAAAAAACGTTTATCACGCATGTGTAAAAAGGTTAAGATCCGATCATGGGAGGGAGTTTGAGAATATTCATTTCCTAAATTTTTGCGCTAAAGAAGGGATTCATCATGAGTACTCAGCCCCAAAGACACCTCAGCAAAATGGTGTCGCCGAGCGAAAGAATAGGACTCTGCAAGAGATGGCCACTGTTATGCTACAATCAAAGAAGTTGGCCAAGCGATTTTGGGCTGAAGCCTTAAACACTGCATGTCATGTAAGTAATAGAGTAAATCTGAGGACCGGAACCACCATGACGTCATATGAGATTTTGCATGGTAAAAAGCCCAACTTGAAATACTTACATGTTTTCGGTTGTGTGTGTTACATTTTAAATGATAGGGATTATGTTTATAAGTTTGATCCTAAAAGTGACAAAGGTGTTTTCATCAGATATTCTCATAACAGTCATGCTTACCGTGTCTATAACCTCAGAACCAGAACGGTGATGGAAAGTGTGAATGTTAGGTTTGATGATTTGGCTAGTCTTTATACTCTTGTTGATGATACTAATGGTTTGATTGAGATACAGAATAGCACAGGTACTACAAAAACAGAACAAGTGCACCCTGAAGTTGAGCCCACTTCAAAGGCAACCGAGGATACACCAGCAAATGAATCTGAATTTGATCATGATCAAGAAGGTCCAGATTTCTCTGTACAAGGCAGTACAAGAAGGGCCCCACCCAAAAGAATTCACAAAGATCATCCAATAGACCAGGTCATTGGAGATGTTAACGAAAGGGTCCGAACAAGAGGGAAAGCAATTGCCAACTACAAGGAAATGGTAAGGATGGTGTGTTTATCATGTGTCATACATGAAGTTGGCACGATTGTGTTCTTGTCCATGATTGAACCTAAGAATGCTGCTGAAGCCTTGAAGGATGAATTTTGGATTAGTGCAATGCAAGCCGAGTTACTTGAGTTCGTGAGAAACAAAATCTGGACACTTGTGCCAAGACCTTTTGGAGTAAATGTTATTGGAACTAAGTGGATATTCAAAAACAAAACTGATGAATTTGAGAATATCATTAGAAATAAGGCTCGCTTAGTTGCCCAAGGATATACTCAGGTAGAAGGCATAGACTATGATGAAACTTTTGCTCCGGTTGCACGAATAGAGTCGATTAGGCTTTTATTTGCTATTGCATGTTATCTCAACATCACTCTTCACCAGATGGATGTTAAGGCAGCTTTTCTCAATGGAGTTTTAGAAGAGGAGGCGTATGTGGAACAACCCAAAGGATTCGAAGATCCAACAAAGCCCGATCATGTGTACAAGCTACACAAGGCCTTATATGGACTAAAGCAAGCTCCTAGAGCTTGGTATAGTCGTTTGACCGAATTTCTGCTTGATTTTGGTTTTTACAGGGGACATGCGGATAGGACACTCTTTCTAAAAAGGGAAAACAACTTTCTAACTATAGCTCAAATCTATGTCGATGACATAGTATTTGGGTCAACTAGTGAGAAAGCCTTGAAGGAATTCGTGGAAGCCATGTCTACCTCTTTCGAGATGAGTATGGTTGGGGAACTTAGCAACTTCCTCGGACTTCAAGTCAAGCAAAAAGAATGTGGAGTGTTCGTCTCTCAGACGAAATATGCAAAGAATCTTGTGAAAAAGTTTGGATTAGAAACTGCAAAGCACATGAGAACCCCCATGAGCACAACTGAGAAACTTTCGAAAGATGCAGTTGGGCCTGAAGTTGACCCAACTTTGTACAGATCGATGATCGGAAGTCTTCTGTACCTGACCGCAAGCCGGCCAGATATCATGTACAGCGTATGTGCATGTACTCGTTTCCAGTCATGTCCAAAGGAGGAGCATCTAAAAGCAGTAAAGAGGATCATTCGATACGTTGCTGGTACTTGTGAACTGGGACTTTGGTTCACAAAAGACACAACCACATATATTGTTGGATACAGTGATGCCGACTGGGCTGGTGAAATTGATGATCGGAGAAGCACAAGTGGAGGATGCTGTTACTTAGGAAACAACCTCATCTCTTGGCACAACAAAAAGCAAAATTGTATCTCATTATCCACAGCTGAGTCCGAATATGTGGCTGCTGGGAGTTGTTCAACTCAATTGATATGGCTGAAGTCGATGCTGGATGATTATGGCTTGGAAAGCAATTCCTTGGTGATGCTCTGTGATAATACAAGTGCCATCAACCTTGCAAAGAATCCCGTTCATCACTCCAAATCCAAGCACATTCATTTAAGGTATCATTTTATTAGAGATTTAGTTGAAAAGAAGTTGTTAAAGTTGGAGTATATTAGTACAGATGTTCAACTGGCTGATATGTTTACAAAAGCATTAAGCTACGAGAGATTCTCGACTTTGAGAAAATCTCTTGGCTTGTGTTCAATATGAAAAATACAGTTGTCCCAACTGTTGTCACAACTTTTGGCATATCATCGTTAACTGTGAAGCTGAACAGATTCGAGGATGAAAAAGCCTATTTTAAGGTAAAACCATGATTGTTCTTATAAAATCATATAACTAGATCAAAGATCTTAGATAAATGATTTTTATGAGATTCTTTTGGTTATTCATCTATTCATCATCTGCTTATCTTCTTAATAAGTTTTCTATGATGTATCAAAAGATTTCTGATAAATAAAATTTTGGCGACAATAGTTGATAATTTAAAAAAAATAAAAATAAAAATTGTTGAATGCATCTGGAAGTATATCTTACTCCATCTTTAATATCTCATTTTGACTATATCTTTAATGATGTTGACTCCTATTTTTGTAGCGGGATGAATCTGTTTGTTACACTGTATATTTAAAATTCCCGTCTCTACCTTAATAGGTTCTCTCCTATCTCTATTTTTGCTTCATATTTCATCAAAAATTGTTATTTCACTCAAGCTTTTCAGTTTTTCCCCAAAATCTTTTCGTCTTCCTTTCTCATCTTCTCCAAGCCCTCAATCGTCGCCATTTACGATGACTCCTGAGAAAATCAAGCAGCTTCAAGAGTTCTTGAGTGACCCAGAAGCCTCCGCCTACATTCGGCGACTCTCGACTTTTCCCCCTCAACCAACCCTAACTCCACCACCCCGCTCACTTATCCCAAATCCTTTTCGTTTGTTATCTCCAGAAACAACTCCGGTTCTCCGACCAATGGTCCTCCTCTCGTCGTCCCGAGGAAATACTCCCATAGAGATATCCCCTGAGGTGGGGAGTTGTGCAGAGGTCCAATCGACAATTTCAGCTCCGGCACCGACCTCGACGGAGCTTCCCTTCTCTCAGCCGGAAAATTCTCAGGCGATTATTCTTGCTCCTGACGGAGTAATTATGCTAATGCTTGACACGCCAATTCTCGCTTCTCCAGAGGAAGAGCCGCTAGATCCTCTTTTTCACTTCACTCAACCGGAGTCCCATGATGGCGGTCCGGTCGAGGTTCCCTTCTCGGAGGATGAAGGTAAAATCCCTGATGATGATCCTGCCAAGTCGCCGGTTGTCTCTCGGAAGAAAATGGCTAAATCGAAGAAAACTCCTCCAAAGAGACGCTCTAAGAGGCTCCACACCGCCGGCAGCTCTTCGAAGTCTCAATCGGAGCCTATTCATCTCGATAGTGATCCTGAAGTTGAGGGGAGTGATGCGGAGGAACTACAGGACGTGTCGGATGAGCATACACCTTCGGATCAAGAGTTAGAATCCGAGAAGGATGTCGAGGTGGAAGAAGTTGTAGTCACTAGGAAAGGAAAACGAAAGCTTGCTTCTTCACCGCCGTCTAAATCTCGAAGCAAGGCTGTCAAGAGGGCCAAATGAGGTGTTACTCGTTCTATACCAGAGGACGACTCAGAATCGGATATTGAGGTATCAAAGGCTCTCTCTCCTTTGTTTTATTCTGATGTTGGTAGACGAAATTGGGAACACTTTAAGAGTGGGGAAATTTTGAATGATCGGTCTGTAGATTTGAAAGATTTTGCATCTCATAATCTGGTTGTGTTTTTGGAGAAAAGGAAAGTGCTTGGGTCTGTTACATATGTGAAACCGTTTGTGGCTGAGGTAATTCGCCATTTTTATGCAAATTTAACTCATGAATTTAGTAATCACTCCTCAAAGTTGTATGGGAAGGTGTATGTGCGAGGAAAAGTTTTTACTATAACTCATTCACGCATAAACAAGTTTCTAGGTGTACCTAATGTGGTTGAGGATGATGATGAAGTTGATGATGAATTTGAAGCCAATATGGCGGATGTTGTGACTGGAGGGAAGGCGGATCAGTGGATTGCAAATAAAAAACCGAATAGGCTTGCCTCGGTTCTTACCTCACTATTTTCCACTCTTCACAAAATCTGTGCTTCGAATTGGTTACCTACTTCTAACACAACTACTGTGCCGTTCGATCATGTGTGTTTGATGTATAAAATCTTCAAAGGGGAAAAAGTGAACCTAGGGCAGAGAATTTTCAATGTTATATCTGAGATTGCTATGACAAAATCCAACAAAAAGCTCGTTGTTTCTTCCCTAATTTTCAACATGTTGATTGATCAAGGTCTCAAACTTACCAAAAAGGATGTTTTATCTGATCGGCTGCCTCTACAGATTGTCCAACAAGCCTTTCTCGCTGACACCCGCACAAGAGATCTTCCTTGGATTGAAGTGACTGACAAATATGCCCCAACTGAAGAACTATTCTGTTCTGTTCCTGTGTTTCTTTTGCAGGAACAAATTCATTTCTTGTCGGAGCATATCACTATCTTTGAAAGACAACGGTGTATCCTACAAAAAATTCTTTCTTTCAAAAAAGGGGGAGATGAAGGACCAAGCTGTCGAAGGAGTGAAGGTCAAGATGCGGATGAGGAATGAAGCTGAAATTTGTGATAGCTTGAAGGCTGCAGTCTGTTGCAGTTAAAAATTTCTTTTGTGGCTGGAAGATTTCCTAAAACAAACTAACTCTTTATAACTCTTTATTTGCCTTGCTCCTGAACAACTTTTCTTATTTTTGTGACTATTCTGCTTTGACAGATTTGATTATGTTCTTTTGATGATAAGTTTGTGTTGAAGTTGTTCTGACAGGGAGAGCAACTTTTGATACTTAACTATAAAAGTTTTTTGATGACAGGGGAAGCATTATGATCTGTGTTATTTGTCTCAAGGGGAGAATTATATTTTACTTAAGATTGTTATGTTTTTGGAAAGAAAGACAAAAAGGGAGAGATTGTTGATACCGTAGGTTTAGTTTATAATCGTTGGTTTGTTATGTGCTTTGGATATGTTTTGTCTTTCTTTATTGTTTTCTTGTGCAGGAAGAAATTTTGGTTAAATTATTTAAGGAAGTTTGTTATGTTTCTAGAAGATGATTAAGTCAAAGGAAGTTATGGAAGTTGCAAGACTTGCAGCGCAAATTTAGGAAGAGATCAAGTTGTTATTTGAAGTAGCGATCAGGTCTTAAGTTTAGTATATATAGGAGTCATTTATGTTCTTGTAATATAGTTCAGATTTACGGAGTCTTAGAGATATACGTTCAGATTATAGATCGAGTTTTTATATTCTGCAGATTTTCTACTAGATTTGGTTAAGATAACTTTAGTCTCAACTTTCTGTGAAGGAAGAGATAAAGTGTCTTAATATTTTAGTTAGTATTTTTCTAGTAGTGTTTTTGTAATTCACATATTTTATATAGTGAAGATTTCGCCCTGAGGCATTTCACGAGGTTATAGAAATATAATCTCGTGAAAATTTCAATCCGTTGTTCTAGATCTAAATTTCCGCTGCGTATGCAAAGTTGTCTCAACTTTGGAGCCAACTTTGATCACAACTCTGTCAAAACCGAGAGTTCGGTTTATTCACCTCTCATCATTCTCACTCTGTGGCGGCCCTGAGGGTGTGCGAGAGGTGCGCCGCACCGGGGCCTCATAAATTTAGGGGCACCATTTTTATAAATTTTTAGTACTAGTAGTCATATTAACATATTTTAGTTTATAAAAAAATTTAGTCTTTTAATTTACAAAAATTAATTCAGACCTTTTAAAAAATAATATAAGAAAGACCAGCTCAATATTTGGCCCAATATTTTATAAATAATATTAGGCCTGGCCCAATGAAGGGCAAAATGTAAAAAAAAAAAAAAACACCCGAACTATATGACCAATCATACCTAGACGTATGAACTATTTTTTAGTCCAAATACACATCTAAGCTATTAAAAAAATACAATCGACCTCCTCAACTATTCAGAAAAGAATAAACTAATACTTGACGTTAACAATATTATTTTTTCCGTTAATTAAAATGCATCAAGTTCAATTATATTATCTATGAATGTCGATCGGATAAATTAAAATCATGGATTAATAGCCAACACTATAGAGTTTCAAATTCCTCTTTTAATTTCAAATTCCAATATCGAATCAATATCGATATTTAAAATCTAATTCGTAATGCAAGCCCTTGTCATCGTTATTATTTCTCCATGTAATTATTCTATCGTTTGACACTCGATTGATAAATTTAGAGTATAACTAGAAATCTTATGACGATACCACATGACATTGTATTATTATCCAAATCAGTTATAATTAGGACGAAGAATTTATACGCATTTTATTTAACGTAAAAAACTAACAGTGTTAAACGAAAAGTGTGAATTTGATATATTCTGAATAGTTGAGGAAGCCGATTGAACTTTTAAATAATTTAGGTGTGTATTTCGGCCAAAAAAATAGTTCGTACATCTAGGTGGGATTTGGTATATAATTCGGGTGTTTTTTGTCCCTTTGCCCCCCAATCAATATCTGTGAAAAATCTTGAAAATATTCTAAAACATGGAGAGTTTAATGTTTTTGGTGGTCAAGAGGTGTTTCAAGAATTAAAAACTGTGTGGTATCTTTTACCAAAATAACATAAAACTTTAGATATATTGGCTTACCTGAAGAGGTTGAATACATTGTATACATTGCTTATAGAATTTTATTGACCATACCATTTACACTTGCATCTGCAAAGTTGTTATTTATTTATTTATTAAAATCTTATTTGCAATTGACCATGTCACAAGAAACATTGAATAGGCTTGCTTTGATATCCATTGAACAAGAGTTGCTAGAAAATATTGATTTTGAAAAATTTATACATGAGTTTGCTTCAAAAAATGCTAGCTAGGAGAAGTATCTTTAAATAATATTTTGTAGTTTGTGTTTTGTACATGATATTGTTTAAAATATTTTTTCTTTTGTTTCAGCTTCGTTCAAATATCAATGAGCGCGCACGAGTCACATGATTTTAAAGTTTTCAAGAATGCAAACTTTTAATGATTTGAACATATTAAACAAATATTTTTAGATGCATTTTATAGGGTGAATTACGCTTTGATACCTACATTTTTTATACTTTTTAAAAAATGACCCATTTTTCAAAATTAACAAAAAAAAGACCTATTTTTTCAATAACAGTTCAAATATAACATTTAACCAATTTTACGAACATAAAATCGCACATAATTGATTGTATTTATTCCTATTTCCTCAGTCACATGGAAAAAAAATCATCCAATCGAGAAATATTAAATTAAAATCAATTATATACGATTTTCGGGCCGTAAAATTGATTAAATATTAGAATTGCAAAAAAATTGAAAATGTGGGTACGATTTTGTTTATTTTGAAAATGTGCGTCATTTTTGAAAAAGTACTCAAAATATAAACATCAAAGTGTAATTTATCCCATTTTATTTGTATTTTTAAATTTTAATTTTAATAAATTAAGGACACCATTTTTTGTGTTCGCACAGGGCCTTCAAAATCTCAGGGCCGGCCCTGTTCTCACTTCACATACACAATGATCAATATTGCCAGAAAACTATTTTCACCATTTTGGAATACCACCAAATCCGACTCATTAAGTCATTATTAGGTATGTATATAATTTTCTTTTAATTATTATGTGTTTTTAAGTTAGCCACAACAATTAGTAGATCAATATTGGACTAATTACTTCATGTTTTCTAATTAACCAGGGTTAATTGTTTTAAAATACACCAACTTTAGGGGTGTTTTGGTTTTTCAGACGTTTTTAAAAATAATGTTTTAATAACATGAACTCAATACCTGTTTATTTTTTCACACGATTTTCAAATTTCGACCAATTTAATCTGGCGTGGTTGCCGGAGGATGGAAGAATTGTTTTCAAGCAAAAGTCCCTCCAAATTTCAAACAAAAAAAAATAATTAGACCTATAATGTAAAAAATAAATCGGAGTGTGGTAGGATTATCTTCACCTTTTGCAGATCACTTATTAGCGTGAAAACCCATTTGTGATTCCTAATTCTTTAAATAGAATTCTTAGTCTATCACCACTATCACCAATCGATGGAAATTGATTGGAATTCGAAAATTGTGTGAAAAATTAAACAGGTGTTAAGTTCATGTTATTAAAACTACATTTTTTAAAACGTGTGAAAAAATAAAACACTCCTAAATTTGGTGTATTTTAAGGCAATTAACAATGAATGTGAAAGGATATATCAATATATATATATATATATGTATGTATGTATGGGGCTTTTCATTTCATGATCACCATTTCTGTCACAGAATTCTTGAAATTTCTTGACTGTGTATTCTTTGCAGAACCGTTAGTATCGAGTAAAAACAGCAACATAACATTGGAAGACAACATAAGTACTTGTGGAATGATGATAATTTTGGATCCAAATTTGAGGAATTTTTCTTTTAAAGAACTCAAGGCTGCCACTAGAAATTTCTATAGGGAAAACATGCTCAGATATGGCGGTTTTGGGACAGTTTATAAAGGCTGGATACCGGAATATTCCGGTGCTGAACCGGGAAGTGGAGCCGCCGTTGCTGTTAAGAAGTTGGATCATGAAAGCATGAAGGGGTTTATAGAGTGACTGGTATGTTTATCAGTGATACTTAATTTAATTGCTAATCTGCAATTAATATTGCAGATGTAGCTAGCTTAATATTGGGTACTATAGTTTATAATTTAGTGTTAGTGATATTGATTTGTATTTAAATTGCAGTCTGATGTGAAAATCATTGGAAGGCTCAATCATCCTAATCTGGAGAAGTTGATGGGCTATGGATGGAATGATGAAGTGTGTTTTCTTGTGTATGATTTCATGCAACAAGGAAACTTACAAGACTGTCTTTTTCCAAGTAATTATATAATCAATTATATATACAAAGAGTCAAAGACATAACTATATATTATCATATGCTAAATTACTAATTATTAATTCTTGATATATTAATTGTTTTGGTTGATTAATTAGGAGGTTTTCTTGAGCCACTGTCATGGGATATTAGGGTTAAGATATTGATCGGAGCAGCTCGTGGTCTGGCGTTCTTGCATTCTTCAGAGAATAATATTGTCTACAGAGACTTCAAATCCTCAAATATAGGGCTGACAATTTTTGACACGACACGAAATTAATGGATTAGTGTTTAGTCTTATCGTGTTCGTGTCCTTATCGTGTCGACCCGATAAGGACGCGAAAATTTCGTGTCGGATTCGTATAACCCGTTAATATTATATAAATACATAAATAAATATATTAATTATATATAATAATTTAAAATATTTATTTAATCTAAAATTTTAGTTAAAACTCAATTATTAATTTAAAATTTATTTATTTGAGTTAAAATTTATTTATTTAAATTATAATTTTAATTTAATATGTACTATTAGTTATTTTATATCGTATCATTATCGTATTCGTGTTCTTCTCGTGTCTCTATCGTGTCGTGTTGGCACGATAAGAAATCGTATTTTTCGTGTTCGTGTCGTGTCCGTGTTTATACATAACGGATCGTGTTCGTGTTCATGTCGAGCAGATTCTTAACAGATCGTGTTCGTGTTTGGCCTTATCGTGTCGTGTCGTTATCATGTCAACCCGTTAACTACCCGACACGCACGAATTGCCACCCCTACTCAAACATATTGATTGACAAAGTAATTACTCTCTCCTCCCCCAATTTTATATATAGTTCATTTTCTAGCTACTCGCACGTAGATTAAAAATATTTATGAAAACAAAATACCGCTAAACTTCCAATATTACGTGTGTACCCTTATTATTCGTAATAATTTTAGCTCAACTTTAATGTACTGTATCAACATAATTTGTCAAATTCAATTTACAAGCTAATTAATAAGTTAGTTAATTTCAATTAATGCTTCTTGTATATTGAAAAATAATACTATTTATAACAATCAGACTGTAATCGGGAAATCTCAAAATAGTAATGAGGACTATATGATTGGGACGGAGAGAGTAAGCTACATAATAAATATTTTACCCCATGAGTTTACTTTCTTCTCCGTCTTCTTCTTAGTGGTACCATGCAAGGATATCTGATTATGGGCTTGCAAGAAGTACTGTTACATTCACTAATGACAATATTGACACCCAAGTGTGGAGGACTTGGGTAAGTGAAAGCCGTGGTTATTTAGCTCCTGAGTATATAATGACAGGTAAATATGACCTCTCTCTCTCTCTCTCAAATTAAATAAGATTTTGGACTGAATTTCATTAATGAGATTCGATGTTTATATATATGATTAATTAGGGTGGTTAACGGCGAAGAGTGACGCGTACAGCTTTGGAGTGGTGTTGGTAGAAGTGATGACTGGTTTGCAAGCATTCGACTACAATTGCCCAACTAAAAAGGGTGCTATAATAACTAATTGGATCATCCCACATTTATGTAAGAGGGGGAAGTTGAAGAACATAATTTATCACATAAAGTCTCTTTATCAAGTTTTGGAAACTAAAATCAGACCATCAGATGGGGCGGGTCCGCGGGTCAATCCTGACCCGATCCGACCCGCCCCCAAAAAAAATGTTCGTCAAAAATAGTATCATTCTTAACACTGAAAAATATCATTTCGAAGTACAAAACGTATCACCCGCCCCATAATCATAAAAAGTATTGGACTTGCAACTTGTCGTATACGAGTTTCTTTAATTCAAATTATGATTTATTTCATCTCAATTAATATTTAGAGATTAGGGGTTTGGGGTTTAGGGTTTAGGATTTTTTTAAGTTTTTTTAGAATTTTTTGGGGGTGTTTTTTAGGGTTTAATATTTTTTTGGGTGTTTTTAGGGATTTATTTTGTGTTTTTAGGATTTTTTTTTGTGTTTTTAGGGGTTTATTTTGTGTTTTTTGGGGGTATTTTTAAGAGTTTATTTTGTGTTTTTTAGGGGTTTATTTTGTATTTTTTAGGGGGTGTTTTTAGTGGTTTATTTTGTATTTTTTAGGATTCATTAATTTCATTTTACAAAATAAATTAAAACAATTTATTTGAATTTTAGGATTCACTAATTTTATTTTATGATATAAATTTTTGATAAGAAAACAAAAAGACAAAATAGAAAATTGAAAAAAAAAAGAAAAATCTGCCAAAAAAATAAAAATAAAAATATTGACGGGCGCGTGGGTCACACGCCCGCCTCTCACTAGTTTATGGTACACTATTGTGTACAAGAGACCACCCCAATTGATCCTCGTTTGAAGGGAAGATATTGTTTTGAATCTTCAACCGCATCCTGCAACAAGGCCGATGGTGGAAGAAGTGGTCGAGACGCTCCAAAAAATCGATACATCTGCACCTGAGAATTCAATCAAGACAGCCTAGTCCTCATGCGTTAACAACCTCATGAATTTTATAATTTGATCCCCTGTTTTCACAGCAGTTGTCACAATCCTTTGCTTTTACAGCACGTTTTTCCTGCAAATATAAAACTGGATGGATCGTTAAGCTAATAATTAATGGACAGAGTTGCACATTAAGAGAAATAATCGAGGCAACCTAGTGCCATGCACGTCATCGCTCATGGTCTTAAGCCCAATTATAACATGTCATAGACTCAATTATGAGCTGCAACCTCATGCAATATTTGTATAAATTGAATCAGCTAAGATTGAGTTTGAAAGATTTATGGCAGTCCCACGTCAACATTTCCGAGACCACGCGAAAATTGCTCTAGTTTTGCAAGTGTTAATTTGTGCCATTAGGTGTTAATTAATGCACAGTTTTTTAAATTTTAGGACAAAGGTGAAAATACGTCAATGTTTGGGTACTAAAACGTAATTAATTTTTTAAAATGTGTCAACTATTATTGTATATCTAAATAATATTAGACTGTATTTTCTATAAAAAAAGATTGTATTAATTCATAAATATCATTCTCTGTATGATTTACTTTTAAATTTAATAAGAATGCTAAATTGTTAATTATTTCATATTCAATATATATAACTATAAAATATATTATAAATGAATTATATAATAAAACATGAGAGAGACAGAGAGAGTATAATTTTTTTATTTATAAAAATTGTTGATGATTTGATGTTTTTGGAAAGAAAATGAATAGTAATTTCTAACTCCGTTTTATTATATAGATATAGATTTCACTTTTTTTTTAATTTATGAAGTCAATGGGTAGTGTTTGGATTATGATAAGATTTTTGGTATTGGGGGCTAAGGGGTTAAAAGGCCTTATCAAAGGTTCGGAACGGGTTCGGGCGGGTTCGAAACGGTGTATAAAGGGACTCTCAGTGATGGAAGTGAAGTAGCACTGAAGAAGGTAACTTGCTTAGGAGCACAAGGGAAGAAAGAGTTCTTGACTCAGATTGCAATGATTAGCAAAATCCACTATGTTAATTTGGTTAAACTTAAAGGATTTTGTGCTCATGGTGGGGAGAGATTTTTAGTGTATGAGTTCATGAAAAGGGGCTCATTGGATCGAACTCTGTTTCAAGGTGCACCGATTTTGGATTGGAAGGAGAGAGTCGAGATCGCGGTCGGAGCCGCATGAGGGCTAGCTTACCTGCATTCGCGGTGCGAGCGTAAGATCATCCACTGCGACGTCAAGCTGGAGAACATCCTCCTCCATGAGAAGTCTCAGGTGAAAATCTCCGATTTCGGGATGTCTAAGTTGTTAAGTCTGGAGGAATCCGGACATTTCACAACCATGAGAGGCACTCGGGGGTATCTGGCCCCCCGAGTGGCTCACTATCTCGACTGTCTCGGATAAGACGGATGTCAATAGCTATGGGATGGTGTTGTTAGAAATCATAAGAGGGAGGAAGAATTCGGGTGATTCGCCCTACTTGGGCGAATCACCAGGGCTCCACCGGCTCATCTACTTTCCCTTGTTTGCATTAGAGATGCACGAGGTGGGGAGGTACAATGAGCTGGTGGATCCCGGGTTGGTGGGCCGAGTTAGCAGCCGGGGCCTGGAGAAGATGGTGCGTGTGGCTCTGTGCTACGTGCACGAGGAGCCATGTTTGAGGTCGTCCATGTCGAATGTGGTTGAGATGTTGGAAGGCGTGGTGCCTCTGGGCGAGCCGAGGTTGGAGTCCTTAAATTTTTTGAGGTTTTACGGGTGGAGGTTCACGGAGGTGTCCACAGTAGGTGAGAACAGCGAACCTAATGAGTTCATGTTGTATCTAATTCAATTGTTGAATTTGATATTTCATTTTTTTTTCATGTTTTAGGACTTAGTGTTATTTCAAATCTTGCACAGTGTTAGGAGAAGTTGTATGTAATGGGAGGAGCAATTTGTTTGAAAATGGAGATTTAGAAATTTAATCTGTTGATGTTGATTTTGCATTTGTTTTGAGCAATTTGGATTCTATTTTGTGTTATTAACTTCAAGTGCTAGAACTTTATGAAATATTAATACTTAACATATGATTATTTAGGGAAAAAATTTCAATTTTGGTCCCATAGGACATGGGTTAGTCCGATTTTGGTCCCAACCCTATCACTTTTGGTCCCAAATCAGAATTTGTTATTAAATCTGGTCCCATAGGACAGTGAAGTATCAAATTTGGTCCCACAATTTAGACGGAAAAAAATGGGCTGACGGCAAAGTACAATCACGTGACTAATATGTGCGATTTATCCCTAAATTGAACAAAAAACCCCAAATCAAAACATAGAACCCTAATTTCTCCCCGATTCCAAAAAGACCCAAAACAGTGAACCCTAATTTCTCCCCCCAATTTTGATCAAGCCCGTCGATTCTTCAAAAGGACGATGATTCGAAGGAAGTTATTCCTACCAATGCCACACCCTAACTACAGTAAGTCTTCTCCCTCAGTTTCATTCTCAATTTCATTCGCATTTTTCAGTTTAAGAATTGTGATGGCTTTTGATTTTGATTGTTCCTCGTTTTTTTCTTGTTAGGTGGGTGTGATTACTGGTACACATTGAAGCTCGTGCATGGAGGAATGACCTTGAATAATTCGGGTAAGATGCTCTATTTAGAGGGTAATACTTCTACGTTTGATTTTATAGACACACGTAAGTGGTGTAGAAAATATCTAGAAGGCCTTTGTGAACAACTAGGGTACATGGAGAGTAAAAATTTTTACGGGGATGATGAGAAGGGTGGTCTAAAGTTGATGGAGTGTGAGGCAGACTTGTGGTGCTTAATTAGAAGGGCTGAAGTGAGTAGGGAATTTACTCTGTATTTAGATGAGAAGAAAGAGAATGTTGATGTTGATGGTGGGGAAATTGTTGATGGAGAGGTTGAGTACATAGATGATGAACCTACATAGCCTGTTGAGCAACAAATTGAGACTGTGAAGAGGTTAAAAACTAGATATATGCAGACATACTTAGTTGCTGAGGCTGAGGTTGATGAGGCTGATGAGAATGTGAGGGTTGCAGAGGCTAATCTAGGTGAGAATGTGAGGGATGAATTGGTGCATGGGGAATTATTTGATAATGTCATAGTTTTAGATGAAGGCATGGTTGGTGATGATCTAGGTGAGAAGGTGAGGGCTGCAGGGGCATAATTGGGTAAGAATGTGGGGGCTACAGAGCCAGAATTAGGTTTGAATGTTGAGGTTGAACTAGTTGATGGAGAGTTATTTGATAATGTCATAGTTGTAGATGATGCAGTGCAAGAAGGGTTCATTGAGAACGTGTTGGTTGTGAAACAATCTGTCTTGGAAGAGAAAGGGAAAGGGAAAGCTATATTGGAAGAGGAGTTTGGGAGTGACAGTGAAGATATAGATTTTATTTGTGATGAAGACAGTTGTGATGAGCTGATGGATGAAATTATATTCACTGAGAATGTGGACAGAGATGTTGAGTGAATGGGTACAAAAGCTAATGATGAGGATGTTAAAGGCTCATCATCACCCTCTGATGAGACAGTTGATAGGGATTCTGAGATAGAGAGTCTTGAATCAGCAGATGAAGGTGAAGGAGCTGTGATTGTGAGCGGTGATGGAGGATCAAGCTCACAGAACCCTCACTTTGAGCTTGGTCAAGTATTCAGCATCAAACTGCAGTTTAAAGATGTTGTGAACACCAACTCAGTTCAGATGGGAAGGGCTACCAAGTTTGTAAAAAATGATGCTAGGAGGATCTATGCTAGGTGTAAGAAGGAAGGTGAGGGTTGTGGCTGGCATATTAATGCACTAAAGGTGAAGAATGAAGAAGCATGGCAGATTAGAGAGCTTGACTTGGGACATTCATGTGCCAGACAGTTTCATGGCACTAATGCCAAGTCAAGTTGGCTAGCAAAAAGATTTGAGAGGAGTTTTAGAGTTGATCCCAAGAGAAGTATAAAGAGCTTCAGGAAGGATGCTATTTCAGAGCTTGGAGTGTATGTATCCACTCAGCAAGCTATCAGGGCAAGACAGAAGTTTCTCAAGCTGATTGAGAGGTCTAATGCTGAGCAATACAGCAAACTATGGGACTATGCAGACACATTGAAGGAGAAGAATCCAGGGTCTACTATGATTCTAGACTTGGATGCAGCTGATGATGGCAACACTTTCAGAAGGTTTTATGTGTGTTTGGGTACTGTGAAAAAAGGTTTCAAGGCAGGTTGTAGGCCTTGGATAGGTGTGGATGGGTGCCATTTCAGTGGCCAGAATATTGGAGTCTTGTTGACTGTTGTGGGTATGGATTCAAATAATGATCCATATCCTTTGTCATATGCTGTGGTGTCTTCTGAAAACAGAGAAGCATGTGAGTGGTTTCTACAACTTGTCAAGGATGACCTCATGAGTGAAATGCAGGATGTATATACATTCATGTCTGATAGGCAAAAGGGATTAATAGGGGCATTTGAGATTGTCCTGTCTGGGGTAGAAAATAGATTTTGTGTGAGGCAGCTTCATGGAAACATGAAGAGAGCTGGGTTCAGAGGGGCTAACTTCAAGAAGCTGTTATGGAAGGCAGCTAACTCAACAACTGTTGGAGCATTTAACTCAGTGATGGTTGAGATTGAGCAGCTAGATAAGAAGTGTAAGGAATGGCTACAAGCAAAGCCCCCCTCTAAATGGTCCAAGTCACACTTCTCTACATTTGGTAAGTGTGACACCTTAGTCAACAACATGTGTGAACAGTTTAATGGGTGTTTGGTGGATGCTAGGGACAAACCCATTTTGACCATGCTGGAATGGATAAGGGAATACATGATGTCAAGGCTGCAAAAAAGGAGAGATAGGGCTGAGAGGAAGTGGGAAGGGAGAAAGCTGTGTGAGAGAATCAGACTGATTGTTGGGAAGAACATGATGAAGTCTGGAGATTATATTCCAGTCAAGTCAAGTGCAGAGAAATATGAGGTTTCCAGTTTTGATGGATCAAGGTATGCAGTGAATTTGCAGACCCATACCTGTGATTGTAGAAGGTGGGACCTGTCAGGCATACCTTGTAAACATGCCACTAGTGCAATCTGTGCAGAGGGGCTTGATCCAGAAGACTTTGTGCACAAGTGCTACTCTATAGAGACTTATGAGTCAGTTTACAGACATGACATAAGTCCTATGAGTGGAGAAGATTTATGGGAGAAGACTGGCTACATACCACCATTGACACCCGCCTTTCATAAGAAGAAGAAGAAGGGAAGGCCTTAAAAGGAAAGAAGAAGTGGGGCCTGTGAAAGCCCAGTCAAGAGGCAGAAGAGAGGAGGCACAAGTTTGCAGAGGCTTGGGAAGCAAAACTTCCATGTAGTCTGTGGTTTTTGTGGTGAAGAGGGTCACAACCGACTTGGGTGTGAAATGAGAAAGGTACATTACATGACTGCCACTTAAGTTTATTCTTATCATTAAATTTTGGTGGTGATCTAATTGTATGCATTATACCCTCTTAGGCAATTGAAGCTCAACCTGACTACCCTATGAATGAACGTGATGAAGATGCAACCATGTTTGACTTCATAGACAATTTCCCAAAAACCAGCACCCAAACCAAACCATCAACAGTCCAGAGGAGAAAAGAGCTTGTAAGTTACTTTCAATATTTTTAATTTTTCTGTTATTGTTCATTCTACTAATCTGATTGACTTCATAATTTTTAGGCAAAAAGAAGAGTGCATTTTGCTACCAATGTTCAAGAAAGAGAGGCTGCTGTGAGTGGAGAGCAATATAGCATATCTAATGAAGTCCAAGCCACACAACAGCCCAAACAGAAGGGCATTCAAATCAGAGAGCCCCCACCTATGAGTTTCCATCCAAATAAGTTTGTTGGTGGTGCTGGTGGTGCTTCAAAGGGTAAGGAAAGCATGGATGTGTTCACTGCAGGGGGTAAGAAGTATGTGACATTGTCTGGCTTGAAGTCTGTCTTGAAGAAGAAGAAGAAGAAGAAGAAGGGTGCAAAGGGTTGATTGCCCTTGGTATTGCTTTTGACTGTATGCAGTTTGTAATTGAAGCTTTTTTTACTGTTGTGCTTTCAACTTTTTGCCCAGCTGCTGTTTTTGCCTATAAGCATGCTCTTGGTTGTAGTCAGGGTTAAAACTCATTTCATTTTTTGCCCAATAGCTGTTTTTGTCTATAAGCATGCTCTTACTTGTAGTTTGGGTTAAACGTGGCTTTTTGGTATATAATTCATCACACTTAATTGTCTAATGTTTGAGATTTTATGCTTTCTTTTAATTTAGTACTTTTAATTTGATGAATTGGTGCGTATATATATTCAAATGCATGTTTCTGGGAAAATTGGAACCAAATCAGGTTAATTTTCTAGCAAATTAGTTCAATTTTGCCTCCAATTGAAATGAAATTGAAATTTCTGCCATTTTTCTGTTTATGACCAAAATCGATAAAAAATTGGGACCAAAATCGATAATTTTTTTAACGGTAAACGTTACGGTGGGACCAAAAGTGATAATTAATTCGATTTGGGACCAAAAGTGATAGAGTTGTGATCAAAATCGGACTGACCCATATTCTATGGGATCAAAATCGAAATTTTCTCATTATTTAGGTGATGTTTAGTTTTATTTTAAGTTTTGAGTTTTCAATTTTCCTTGTTCCCATAATATGATTATGAATAGGTTCTTTAAAAATATAACTAAAAAATCTTGTTCAGCACAATATGAATAATAACTTTAAAATAAATAAATAAATATATAACCCCTATATAGAATTTGGTTCAAATAAGAACTAGGGTTGGTGTGAGAATTAGGAACTACTTCTAACCATTAGATCTTTTTAAATCAAAGGTTGAGATGAAAGATATATTATTTTTTGTGACCTCATTTCTTTCCTTTCTTTAATTGTTAAGGGCTTAATGGACCTTTATTCAAATTAAACACATATCTACGTTAATTCATTCCAAATCTTCTCAAATCTCTGCAGCCCCATCTCTCTCCCGACGGCACCGACAGCACTACAGACGAACTCTTCCTCCGACATCTCTCTATCTCCCGACGACACCACATATGACGTCTTTCTCCACCGCCATACTCGTATTTCATGCCCCGCATCCTTGGCCATCTCTAACAATTAAGAAAAATCTCATCGGTCGATGTCATCTAGCGGACCCTGGTATAAACATTGGGGGAAAGTTGTAAGAGAATTCCAATTGAAATTTTTCCAATAATATTTGATTGATATGATAGTGTCAATATAAATATTACACATCCAACAATGAAATTATATTTGAAAATCAATAAAATGTCATGATAGCAGAAATGAATTATTTCTTGCTAAAAATTAATAAATTATAATATTATAATCATTGCAATAGTACATAATAAGAAATAAAGTTATTGATAATAAGCATTGTAACATTATAGAAGATGCAATCAAATTTTTATTTTTGATTAATTCATACCAATAGTTTTCGAATGTTCTTAATAGTAATTAAGAGTTTGATGCTTATAATGTTAGATTTTATTGCTTAGAATGGCGCCATAAGAGTTTTCGAATATTCTTATTAGTAATGAAGCTATTTGATGCTTATAATGTTAAATTTTGTTGGTTGAAATGTATGAACTTGGTGCTATAAGAGTCTGTCCTTAGTGTCAATCAATATATTACACATCGAACAATGAAATTGTATTTTGAAAATCAATACAATGTCATAATAGAAGCTTAATGAATTAATCCTGGCTGAAAATTAAGAAATTATAATATTATAATCATTGCAATGGTACATAATATGAAATAAAATTATTGATAACAAGCATTATATTGCTGAATTATATAAGATGTAATCAAACTTTTATTTTGATTAATTCATATACCAAGAGTTTTCAAGCGTTCTTATTAGTAATGAAGAGTTTGATGCTTATAATGTTAGATTTTGTTGCTTAGAATATATAAGTTTGGTGCTATAAGAGTTTACGAATGTTCTTATTAGTAATGAAGAGTTTGATGCTTATGATGTTAGATTTTGTTGCTTAGAATGTATATATTTGGTGCTATAAGAGTTTTCGAATGTTCTTATTAATAATGAAGAGTTTGATGCTTATAATGCTAGATTTTGTTGCTTAAAATGTATGAATTTGGCGCTATAAGAGTTTACGAACGTTCTTTTTGGTAATGAGGAAATTGATGCCTGTAATGTTAAATTTTGTTGCTTAGAATGTATGAATTTGATGCTATGTTAATTTTGGTGCTACATAATGGCTCGAGAGTAGTCGACGGTGGAGAGATATTCTGGTGCTACACAATGGCTCGAGAGTGGTCGACGGTGGAGAGATGTCCATGGTTGTGTGTGTGTGTGTGTGAGTTTGAGAGAGAGAGAGGAGGCGTGTGTGTATGTGAGATATAGAGAGAGATATAGAAAGAGAGAAATATGGGATATGGAGAATTTTTTTTATTTGAGCGAGGGATATGGAGAATTAATTGCTTGTTTTTATATCATAAAATGCATAAAATTACACTAATATCCTTATATTTATAATTTATTTATTAATTTATAATTATGTAACATTTCTTAATTTTAATTTCAACCATCTAATGATACAAATTGAAAAGCTGGAATTTGTTCCTATTTCTCATATAAGAACTAGTCCCCATTATAATCAACCCCTATATATATATATATTGCAAGCAAACAACATTTGCCAAACCGATCATCCTACAGAAAGTTGGTCAAAATTAACCAAGAAGAATAGAAAAGAAGAAGCTGAAGCGTGTAAAACTGTAAATGCTCATGTCGGTGGAAAATATATAATTTTTATTCTTGAAAAGTGAGAAAATGTAAACATATATGAAGTGTTTTTTTTGTTCATGAGTTGGTTAGTGGAATTGGGGATCGAATAGTCACTACCCACCCACTCTTACAAAGGAGAAATTTCACTTTTGATCTCCAGGAGAATGGTTCAATATTTGGTTTTATTTTTAACATTAATTTTCAGTTTTAGTATTTTCAGTTTAATTTACGAGGTGTATTGGTCTTTAAAAAAAATGTAATGATTAATGTTTAGAATTATAGATTTTGAAAATGAAATATGTTTCTTTGATTATTTTTATGAAGTTGAATTTGTGATTGAGATGAAAAGATAAATATTTGTGTGGTTATGATTGATTGATGAATATTTAAGTGATGGATAATGATATTTATATGATTAAATAGATGATATAGTTAGAATTGAAAAAAGTGAAAATTGAAATAAAAAATGAGTAAAACAAACATGTTTTTGCTATTTTGATTAGTAAAAGTGGAAATTTTAGTGGAAATTTTCCATTTGGAAATGAAAACAAACAAGTTCTTAATCTCCCAAATCTCATAATTTATATTTAATACACAACTAAAACCGAAAGTGGATTTTAATTGCAAGACAGACAACAACAGAAAAAAGACGAAAAAAAATATGTATTTTTTTTTTTTGAGATGTTGGGAATATCCGGATAGGGTCCTCTATTCTAGTTTGTTATTTTATCTTGTATTTCAAACATTGAATTGATCATGTATATTTAAAAAGTTAAATAATTGTCAACTAAAAAATTAATTATGCATATCATAAATTCAATGGTTGGAATATAATTATATAAGATGAAACGCTAAACTGAAATAGAAAATATCATTCGGGGATAGAAGATCTCTATGCTAGGCTGGGCTAAGAAGGGTTTGGACTGGACTTTAGTGTGTGTGTATATATATTGTCTTATATTGAATAACATTTCAGTATAAGTTTTGGGATGTTGGAAAGATGGATCAATTATGGACGGTGGTGAAATATATTGGAGATTATATTATAATAACAATATTAGCGAAAATAGCATAATACTAAACAAAAATAATTTAATTTCATTAATTCAAACAATGGATGATATTACATTTAGAAATTTTAAAAAAGACTAAAAAATACTGGAATGTGTTGCCAGTTATACGTAAAATCATTTTTCTTTGACTACAATAGTGTGTTATCGTGTAGAGATTAGGGAGTTGGAAGGATGAAATGTGGTGGGCCTAGACGGGCTGGGCCACGTATGCAGTGGTCGAACTCGGGTTGGATCGAGCTGGGTCTCCAGTGGGCCTGGGTTTTGAGAAAGGCCTATATTGGCTCATTTAGCCCAGGTAAATTCGGCTCACTTAGCCCGCATTTTTCGTGGATTGGGTCTGCATCATCCCATAAACGAGTTTGGGTCAGGCTGGGGCGACCCAGCCCATTTGGCAACTCTATTAAGGGAATAACATTATTTTCTGCTTGAAGATCAAAGATTACATTTTCGAATTTTCTCAATACCACAGTCGGATGCGTGAGTAAAAAGAAAAATAAAAATAATATGACACTATTTTCTCATATCAGCAAGTCTAAGTCAAGAAAAAAAATGCTGTGTAAACGGATATGTGGACTTCTATAGGATCGACGAGATGGTGGACTTACACTCTTAATGTTGTGATTGTGAATGATCATTACATAACATGAATTTATTGACTGCCATTATTGACTAATGATCCAAATTTCAACAAAAAATTCCAACTGAATCCCTCCGCCGCCGCCGCCGCGGCGCCTGCATGGGATCCTCTATCCGATCAATGCGTCTCTTTCTATGCTTCTTCATTATCTCTTTCTATTTTCTCTTCTCGTCTCCTGCCCTCCGCCGCAACTGCATGGGATCCTCTACCTCCTCCTCTTTCCGAACACCACTTCTTTTCTCCTTCACCTTCTGCGCTCTCTTCTTCTCTCCCGCCTTCGCCGACCCGGTCTTCATATCATCCATATACATCAACTTCACCACCTCTAATCTGCCATTCGTAGACCACTCCGGCGCTTTCTTAGCTTCGGAGAAGAATTCTTTTCAGGCCCGAATAACGAGCTCGAAGCCCGAATCAAGAACTTTCTACTTCGTCATCATCCACGTCTCCTCCAACATGATAATTTGGTCGGCCAACCGCAACCACCCCATCTCCGGAACTTCTCAGCTCCGTTTAACGGCGGACGGCCTAACTCTGTACAACGATTCCGGCAATCCCATTTGGTCGACCCATCTAAACCGTTCATCAGTTTCTTCGATGCAGCTGCTCGAATCAGGAAACCTAGTCCTGATCGACGCAGGAAAAAATATTTTATGGCAGTCGTTTGATTCTCCGACGGATGTGCTCGTTTCCGGTCAGAAATTACTCGCCGGGAAATCATTGGTGGCCTCTTCGAGCGACGGAGATTTATCAGAAGGCAGGTACAAGTTGGTGATCGGAGACGATGATGCGATGCTGGAATGGAATGGGATGGTTTACTGGAAGCTTTCCATGGATAGTGATGCATTCAGAGACACGAATTCTCCGGTGGAGTTCTTGACGGCGAACGCTACCGGTGTGTTTTTGATGGGAGGGAATGGCAAAGAGGTTGTAATAAAAAGAATCTTGAATGTGAATAATTCTTCGGATTTCATGATCGCGAAACTTGATTTCACAGGATTGTTGAATGTTGTGAGCTTCAATTCAGTTGATGGAACTAGCAAACAAGAGTTTGAGGCACCATATGATAAGTGTGGAATTCCGATGATTTGTAGCAGACTGAGTGTTTGCTATAATGGAGGTTGGTGTTCGTGTGCGCGGGGGTTTTACTATGATCCCACCAAGATCAACAATGATGATTGTATGACGAATGATACTTCTCTTGTTCTAGCAGATTCCTGTAATAATGTCTCATCATCATCATTATCAAATGATGTAGATTTCACGTATTTGAGTTTAGGGGAAGATTTGGATTATTTCTCCAATAATTTCACCGATCCCGTGATTCATGGCGTGAACGATTCACTCTGCAAGAATCTCTGTTCAAGAAACTGCTCTTGTTTGGGAGTTTTCTACACTCAGACCTCTGGTTCATGCTACATGATCACGAACTATTTAGGCTCACTGGTATCTGATTCGACAAATCGCGTTGGATACATCAAAATGGTTTCTGTTAGAGATCCAAATATTCGTGCTGTCGAGAAGGATTCTAATTCCCCGACAATAGCAGCGATCTCGCTGCCGTTGATAGGGGTTGTAGTGATTGCAATGGCTGCTGCAATGTATTGGAAGAGGAAGCAGAGAAGAAGACATTCGGAAAAAAGAGCAAGATCAAAGTTAGACTTTGATGAACAGATTAATGATTTGGTTTCAATCCCAGGGCTGCCTGTGAGGATGGATTATAACAAACTTGCAGAGGCAACAGAAGGTTTCAAGAATCAGATCGGGTCGGGCGGGTTTGGAACGGTGTATAAAGGGACTCTCAACGATGGAAGTGAAGTAGCAGTGAAGAAGAAGCATAAGGGAAGAGAGAGTTCCTAACTGAGATTGCAGCGATCGGCAAAATCCGCCACTGCAATTTGGTTAGGCTCAAAGGATTTTGTGTCCACCGTGGGCAGAGGCTGCTAGTCTACGAGTTCATGAAAAGGGGTTCATTAGATCGAACCCTCTTTCAAGGCCAACTCGTTTTGAACTGGAACGAGAGATTCAAGATCGCGGTTGGTGCAGCAAGAGGGCTAGCTTACCTGCATTCAGGATGTGATCACAAGATCATCCACTGCGACGTGAAGCCGGAGAACATCCTCCTCAACGACAATCTGGAGGCGAAAGTCTCAGATTTCGGGCTGTCGAAGCTTCTCAGCAGAGAGCAGTCGGGCTTCTTCACAACCATGAGGGGAACCAGGGGGTATGTAGCTCCGGAATGGCTGACAAACACGGCCATTTCAGACAAGACAGATGTGTACAGCTATGGGATGGTGCTGCTAGAGATTATAAGTGGCATGAAGAACTTCTGCCTTCAAGCCTCACCCTCATTGGGTGAGTCGTGTTTGGTTAACTTCCCCTTGCGTGCACTGGAGATGCACGTGGGGAGACGGTACGTGGAGCTCGTGGACACGAGGTTGGACGGGGATGCCCCGGCTGAGGAGGTCGAGAAGCTCGTTCATGTGGCGTTGTGTTGTGTGCAGCAAGACCCCAACTTGAGGCCATCGATGAGTAATGTGGTTCGGATGCTTGAAGGAGGGATGGCTCTTTGCAATCCAAGAATGGAGTCTCTCAACTTTTTAAGGTTTTATGGGGCTCAGAACAATGAGGGGATTGATGAATTGGCTAATTTGGACACACAAGAAATGAGTAGTGGGATTAACTCATTTTCTTACATATCTTCACACCAAGTCTCTGGTCCTAGATAGCCTTCCTTGGTCTAATGAATTCATGCAAAACTAGAAAATGTGGGAATTGCAGTGGCAATTGTGTCAAATAATTCGAATAAATATTAAGTCGGATTTTTGTTTGTAACTTTTGAAATTTATGTTTGTGTAGAGGTCATTTTTCGTTAAACCAAAAAGGTATGAGGAGGTCGAACGGGTAGAAGAGGTATTGGGAGATCGAATGACCCCCGACCTCTCTAAGAAAGGTTGGCAGGTTGATGAGTTAGGTTAAGAGCACCGCTAGAGCACGATATAAGTCAAAGAGGAGGCGATCCCGAAGAGCTAAAACTTTATTGGACGTTAGTTAAGTTCGGATGAAATTCCTGCTACATTCTATGCAACATTCTATACTACACATTTAAAATATTGATTTTTAGTCCCTTTTTTCTTCGATTTCAATTGATTTTGCTTTAGTTTAATTTTACGTTTATTAATTAGGGTTCACTTTTTCTAATTAGGGTATATAATTATTTTTTCCGGAAAATAATCAATTATTAATTAAAAATTAAAATTAAATATTGAAAAAATAATTATATACCCTAATAGAGAAGTGTACATTAATTAATAAGTGTAAAATTAAACTAAAGTATAATCAATTGAAATCAAAGAAAAAATGAAATAAAAATAAGTATTTTTAAATGTATAGCATAAAGTGTTGCACAAAATGTAATAGATGATTTTCATCAAAGTTAAGTTCAAGAGGTAACATATATTAGTCCATATATATGGTTGGGACGCTTTAAAAAGTTCGAGAAAACATTTGAATCTAATACCATCTTCATCATCTACACTGTAATACAACGTAATCATCACTAAAATACCTCAGAGTTTGTATTCAATCCAAAGTCGTTTTGATTATAAATTTACACTAAAAGAAAATATTATTGAATATTCTTTTTTAAATTATTTAATCCTTTTTATTTTATTTTTGCTAAACGTGTAATATACACAATATCATTTAATATGATATTTATCAATGTAAAATTAGATTAACATTTCATAATAATATATTAATAAAAAGTAAAATAATTACTAATTAATTTAAATATCATTTTCATTTAAAACATTTTTTATCTACAAATTTAAAACTCAATTTATAAAATACAAAATAAATAAAAGACAAAAGAAGGGCAAACGGTCGTTTGCCGTGTGTTGCTGAAGATGCCACGTAATAATTTAAGGTCATATTTGACAATATTCCATTTATACTATATATAGATATTTCAATAATATAAGGATGGACTGAGACGGACGCAATAATTTCAACTTGTGAGAGAAATGCGGGAATTCTAATTTGGGGATGAAAAAAATATTATAATACAAATTATATTATATTTATATATAAAAAATTGACAAATTGAGGGAGGGGTTGGTGCCCCACCCCTCCCTCAATTTAATTGTATACTTATTAATTATGATTCATCATATCCAATTAGGGTATATGGTTAAATTTTCAATATTAAATTTCATTTTCTAATTAATAATTGTTTATTTTGTAAAAAATAATTACATTTCCTAATTGGGTAAGATGAACCCTAATTAATAAGTGTAAAATTAAACTAAAGTACAATAAATTGAAACTAAATAAAAAAAATTAATAGATTTAATTATATAGCATCAAAGTGTTACAAAAAGTGTAGCGAATGATTTCATCTGAGTGCCCACGAACCCGTGTCGGTTCCCGTGGATGAACTAACTTGTACATAATTGAAAATTTATGAGTTTTAATTAATCACACCAACTTTATATATATCTTTCAACATCTCTTTGGGCAATTTTATGGAGTGGAATGGAAGTTAAAAAGAGGTCAATTACCCAAATGGGCATGTAGGCAAACCTACAAAGCACATTTTGAATGAGACACTTCATCTACCTCATAATTCTTTGTTTCAATCTATAAATTAAACTATGAATACTTTTATTATTATTATTATTATTATTATTATTATTATTATTATTATTATTTTGTTACGATGTGGCCTTTTTATTCAACTAGAATTTCTCCTGTGCGATACGTAAATAATTATTATTTTTTTAGATCTGTAATATTATGATTATTTTTGAAGTTTATATGTTTTGTTCAATTTTTAAAAATTAATAAAATGATATGCACATGAGTTAATTAATTAGATAAGAAGATCGATTTTGTGTAGTTACGACAAATATAAAGAAAATTTTAATTTTAGGAACTAAATAAAAATCCATGTTAGAAAGATCGAATTGGAATATTTTAAATAACACGATTATATAAATAACATTGTATTATCATCCATGATTAAAGAACATTTAATTTCTTTGAATATATGAAATGTATGTAAAATATAATTATTTATCTATTTTAAATGATGAAATTGAAATAGAAATATAATATATTATTATTATTATTATTATTATTATTATTATTATTATAGTGCAAAATAAATGGAAATTGTTTTTTTATGCAACAGATGTAGAGTATTATAAATACTCCACCTATGCATAAAAAAATAAAATAAAAATATTATAAATCTCAAATTTTCAAGTAAAATAATGATAAATAAGATTGCAAAAAATTGTTAAAAGTTAAAACACAATAGATGTAATTTAAACAATCGTGGAAAATGCCCAAAAAAATAAAAATAAAAATAAAAATATAACAATAAATGTCACTATTGTTGTTTATTAGTTCAAAAATATTGTCTATTGTATAAAAACTGTTGTCTAAAACATAATTGTTAAATCGTGTGATAGACAATGAATTATATTAGAACTGTTATCTATCAGACGATTTTACCTTAATATATGTATAGATAGATAGTACTGTTAATCTAAAATAAATAAAACTGTCAATAATAGTTTACAAGGTTAATTGTCTTAAATATCATAATATTTACTCTAATTTATAATACAACACCACTATTCAAACATAGCAATTACAGCGCCATTTTTTTTTAATTTGTGACAATTATAATATTCTCAATTTTTTCAGCTGCTGGTACATTTCGCACACCAAAAAAATTTGTGGATGTTGTAAGTGCGAGAAATATTTAAAAGTTATATTGCAATTGCTACAATTAAAAAATAGTGCAAATGGTTGAAATTTTATGTTGCATTCGTGTTTCACTGTCAAATTTATGATTTTAATAATATTTAGTGTAAAATAAAAATTAATTATAACATAAATAATCATAGTCAACATTTATCATAAAAAAATGAATTAAAAAATTATAAAAAATAATTTTTAAAATATCAACCATAATAATGAATTATTAATTGAAAATTAAAAATTATAAAAATAATTATAAACCTCAATTGGGAGGGAGAGAACTCTAAGAAACAATCATAAAAATAAACTAAATCCCATAAATAAAAAATTAAAGAAAAAAAATATAAAAAAATACATAATTTGAAAATGTAACAAAGAGGGTGCAACAGGAAATCTCATGTGACAAATTAATGCAAAGATTTGGTGTTTATGGTAAATAAATTAATCAGTTGACATTGAAATTTCAGTGCCAAATTTCACACACAATATTGATGAGTTCAAATTTCTTGTTGCGCTTTTCACTATTAAATTTATAATTTTAATAATACTTATTATATAATAAAAATAAACTATAACAAAAATAATTATAATCAACATATATCAACAAAAAATGAATTAAAAAATATGTAATTTAATTATGAAATAACCAACCATAATAATTAATTATTAATTGAAATCTAAAAATTAAATACTAAAAAATAATTCCAAATCCTATTTGGGTGGGTGAATCCTGATAAACAATTGTAAAATTAAACTTAATCACAAAAAAAAACATGAAAAACTCGTAATTTGAAAGTGTAACGCAGGATGTAACATATATAACTAGAGTGCAATAAGAAATTCCAAACCAATTAATATCGAGCTTGCCTGTTGAAATCTTCTATTGCATTTTTTCGTGTTTCACTCTCAAATTTATGATTTTAATAATATTTATTATGAAATAAAAATTAATTATAACATAAAGAATCACCGTAGACATTTATCAACAAAAAAATGAATTAGAAAATTATAAAACATAATTTTGAAAAAATCACCCATAATAAAAAAAATTATTAATTGAAAATTGAAAAATAAAATTTCAAAAATAATTATAATCCCTACTTGGTGGGCTGACCTCAAAAACCACCATAAAATTAAACTAAATCACAAAAAAATAAAACTGAAAAAATATATATATAAAAAAAACTCGTAATTTGAAAGTGCAACATAAAATTCGAATTGCGAGCCAGCTGTAACAAACCCTTAATTCATGCAAATTCAAATCACCAAGAATCAAAGGTTCTGACCTGACTTTCAACATATTTCCATTTCAGGCAGTTTTATGACTTCGGTAAGAAAAGATGCCATGCCCAGAAATGGTAATAATTAATCTTGAATAAAATGGTGGCAATGTTCCTCATAACTCTCAGTTTCATCTTTGTCATTGTCTCAACCACCGTCTCACTCGTCTTCCGGTGGTGGCGCCGCCTATTCTGGTCCTCCACAACCTCGCTTTCTCCGAGTTTCCCCTTCCTTACAATCTCGCTACCATCACATCATTCTCCAATTTTTTGCCATACCATCCCTTTCTCTCTTCAATTTATCTCACCGGCGGCAGTGAACCCCTTCTCGTCGTGGGTCTTTTCATTGGATGCCTTGAAATCTCTATCAGTTTTCCCGACCTTTCAGCTGAATTCGATGATCCTGAAATTGAAGAAGCGGAAGATGATGTGTTTTTTTTATTTGTAAATTGAATTTGCTTCTTTGTGTGGGATTTTGCCCGAAGACAGTGGGCTTAGTTTTCTGTGGAGAAACTGCAAGAATGTACAGAAATTGCAGCTCAAGAGCTGTGAAAATGTTGGTGATAACACTTCATTTTCTAGTTTTCTGAAATTCTTGAATAGTCTTCGAGGAGTTGAGCTAAGCACTTGTTGAAGCATTGATGAGATTTTTCTAATAGTTTAAGGGTTTTTTTAGACCTTTTGCCTATGCACAATGATCAATATTGCCAGAAAACTATTTTCACCATTTTGGAATTCCACCAAATCTGACTCACTATCAGGTATCTATCTATCTATATATATATATATATATATATATATATACAATTTTCTTTTAATTATGTGTTTTTAAGTTAACCTAGATCAATATTAATGGACTAATTACTTCATTTTTTTCTAATTAACAATGAATGTGAAAGGATATATATCAACACAGACATATATAGGGCTTTTCACTTCATGATCACCATTTCTGTCACAGTATTCTTGAAATACTATAATTTAATTTCTTGACTGCATATACACTCTTTGCAGAACCGTTAGTTTCGAGTAAAAACAGCAGCATAACAATATTGGAAGACAATTACATAAGTAGAGGTGGAATGATGATCAGTTTGGATCCAAATTTGAGGGTTTTCTCTTACAAGGAACTCAAGGCTGCCACTAGAAATTTCCACAGGGAAACCGTTCTCGGACATGGCGGTTTTGGGACGGTTTATAAAGGCTGGATACCCGAAGATTCCGGTGGTAAACCGGGAAGTGGAGCTGCCGTTGCTGTTAAGAAGCTGGATCATGAAAGCATGGAGGGGTTTATAGAGTGGAAGGTATATTTATCAATGATATATACTTATTTTGCAGTTCTCTTAGTTAATCTGCGATTAATTAATACCTATATATAGTTGAGCTAATTACAATTTAATTCTCAACGTTTGAAGATTTTAACAAAAAAAAAAACTCAATATTTTAATAATTACAACTTAATTCCCAACATTTAGATATTTTCACAGAAATAACCCAACGTTTAATAACAATAAATTAATTTCTAACGTGTGAACATTTTATCAGAAATGATCCGATATTTTAGGCAAAAAAACTATGTTGATGATTTTTTGGGCAAAGACGGTAATCCGTTATGTAGGTTCTCTAGCTCACTTGAGAGTAAATGTGATCGAAATCGGCCGCAATGGTATTTTTATCGAAAATGCTGGGTTAAAATGTTCAGACGTTGGGAATTAAATTATTATTATTAAACATTGGGTGATTTTCTGTGAAAGTACATATACGTTGGGAATTAAATTATAGTTATTAAACGTTGGGTTATTTTTGTTAAAATCTTCAAATGTTGGGAATTAAATTGTAATTATCCTAATATATAATTTAGTGTTAGTGATATTGATTTGCATTTAATTTGCAGTCTGAGGTGAAAATCCTTGGAAGGCTCTCTCATCCTAATCTGGAGAAGTTGGTGGGCTATGGATGGAATGATGAAGTGTGTTTTCTTGTGTATGATTTCATGCAACAAGGAAACTTAGAAGACTGTCTTTTTCCAAGTAATTATATAATCAATTATATATACAAAGAGTCAAAGACATAACTATATATTATCATATGCTAAATTACTAATTATTAATTCTTGATATATTAATTGTTTTGGTTGATTAATTAGGAGGTTTTCTTGAGCCACTGTCATGGGATATTAGGGTTAAGATATTGATCGGAGCAACTCGTGGTCTGGCGTTCTTGCATTCTTCAAAGAATAATATTGTCTACAGAGACTTCAAATCCTCAAACATATTGATTGACAAAGTAATCTCTTTCTCTCTCTCTATCTCCTCCCCCAATTTTATATATACAGTAGTTCATTTTTTAGTCGGGTACGCTTACGGTAAAAATTATTTATAAAATCAAGATACAAAAGCTAAACTTCAATATGACATGCTCTTATTACTCGAAATAATTGTAGCTCAACTTTAATGTATTTTTTGTAATAAAGAAATACAATTAATGATGCAAATCAACACTTACAATATCAAGAATTGGTGAAATTCAATGTACATTCTAATTTAGTTAGTCAATTTCAATTAATGCTTCTCAAAAACGCATTTAAGATTTTTAGTGTTAAAAAACTTGGGTGATTAGTTTTTTTTTTCTTTTCAAGACCTAATATAGATGTATTTGTACATTCTTATGAAAAAAAAAATTACATTCGTCCCAATTATATAGTCCTTAGTATTATTTTGGAGTGTCTCGTTTATATAGTCTTATTACTGTACTTAATATTATTTTCCACCATAATGTACAAATGAACCCTGTTAGAATTTGAAAATTAAATATTAACCACTTATTTTTATGAAAATTATAAATGTTAAATAGGGGTAAGCTTGAAAGTTTAGCTTTTGTGTCTTATTTTCATAAATATTTTTAGTCTACGTGTGAGTACAAAAGAGACTATAATTGGACACCCCAAAATAGTCACGAAATTTGTGTTACGGTATGATTAGAACGGAGGGAGTAAGCTGCATAATATATATGTGTGTGTCTAGTGAGCTTATTTTCTTCTTCTTCGTCTTCGTCTTCTTCTTAGTCGTACCATGCAAGGATATCTGATTCTGGGTTTGCAAGAACTGTTCCATTCACTCATGACATTGACAACCATGTCCGGACTTGGATAAGGGTAAACCGTGGTTATTTAGCCCCTGAGTTTATAATGTCAGGTAAATATATATGACATCTCTCTCTCTCTCTCTCTCTCTCTCTCTCTCTCTCTCTACATTAATGAGATGTTTACATATACGATCAGGGTGTTTAACGTCGAAGACTGATGTGTATAGCTTTGGAGTGGTGTTAGTAGAAGTGATGACTGGTTTGCGAGCATTCGACTACAATGGCCCAACTAAAAAGGGTGTGATGATAACTAATTGGATCATTCCACATTTATGCAAGAGAAGGAAGTTGAAGAACATAATTGATCCTCGTTTGAAGGGAAGATATTGTTTTGAATCTGCAGCAAAAATAGCTCACCTCGCCCTAAGATGTCTTCAACCGCACCCTGCAACAAGGCCGACGACGTCGAGACGCTCCAAAAAATCGACACAGCTGCTCACCTGAGAGTTAAATCAAGACAGCCTAGTCCTCCTGCCTTAACAACCTGAATTTTACAGCAGTTCATGTCACAATCCTCTGCTTTTACAGCACGTTTAGAAGGCGAGTTCTCGACTTCTGTCGGGCAGAAGAGGGGACGGGGTGGGTTTAGATTTACAAGATGTGGCTTAAATTAGGAGAAAATTGATGAATCACATTATATACAATGTGAAGTTTTACAAGCTGCCTACTATGATGATATTTCAAAAGACATACATATTTGTAAACTGCTTCCTCTGATACTATTAACTAGTGACTACATTACCTTTTGCCAATCAATGAATCAAGAAGAGCAGCTTCTTCTTCCTGCAAATATGAAAATGGATGGATCGTTTAGCTAGTAATTAAGCACTTCTCGATCAGTGAGATTTCCGTACTTACCACTAAAGCGTTGAATTCAGTCTCCTCGTCTATGGCGCTAATTATAGCAGGATCGTCCAAGAGTTCCTGTTAAAGCAAAGCAAGGTTCTCATTTTTTGCAAGAACCAAAGGTCCAAAACCATAGAAAAGAGAAAGCACATTATAAAAAGCAAAGCTAACAAGTAATAATTTTTTAACTTCTTAAATTTCACATCAACAGTAATGAGTGCAAGAGGTTTAGCTATCTGCAGATCAAGTATAACTTTAGAACAGCATCTACAATGATTTCTAGGAAGTTGGGGCACAAGTAGTCATTGATTAATGTAAATTGCTTCTAGCATGTACAAAATCTATGGAATGGTAACATGAATGGCCAAATGATGAAAGATGCGAAAATACAAAATTAAATTCGCTTACATCATCAGCCATTTGTAATACACCATTTTTATCCTGCAACAATAGAGAGACACAGAAGGTTACTTTCAGAAAGAGGCCGTCATATTTTGAATCAAACTTATGTGAGTACAAACTTCTGGTGCAAAAACCAAACTTCAGAGAGAGCGTTGGACAACGAGCAACAAGAAATAACAAATAATTTACCTTCACTGCAACAAACAGAAGAGGGTCAGAAGGTGTATAAATCATATAGTGTGAACCATCCTGCATGAAGAAGATAAACAAGATCAGAAGAAACATCCACATGGGTCATTAGTATATTAAAGAATCTCGAGAGTTATTTACAGATATCCAGGTGCAGTGTCTTTTTATTTACATGTCCACTGAAATTGTCCTTAGCGTCTTCAACTTTTTTAACATTCTTAGAATCTAAAGAAAAAATGTTTTCCCAAACATCAAAAGTTGAAATTAGTAGCTTTTGTGCGAGACTAATGTTTGGTGTGGTTTTGTTTTGGGTGTGTTGGGTTAAGTGGTTTGGAGGAGTTCTGGAAAGATGTAGAGCATGTGATCGTGACGTGTTACAAAAGTAATGGCAGAATGTGATATATGTTTGGCTCCGTTTAAGGAGACAGATTTAGGAATGGTCTTGTTTAGGCATATGAAAAAACCAATAGCCTTTGTTAAGATTTACACACAACATCCAGGTTTTCAGTAGACTCCAGATGGTGGAGTGCAACAGATTCTCTCATCCATAAAGTCCTTAATTCGTATCTTTACATAAGGTTACGTTATATTTGGTTAATTGTAGCAGAATCGATGCCGTACCAGATGGAAGCATGCAATTTCAACGCCTTCAGTTGGTAAACCATCCACATCTTCACCATTATCTGCATGTAACCCAAAATTTCTCAAAAACAAGAAGCAGCCAAAAAAGTCTGTTTATTTCCGGAGAAAAATAGCAGAAGCCAATTTAGATTTTTGGTTCAAGCAGCATTGCATAGATTTGTGTGGAAAATCATGTTTATCTGAAGGCAAGAATTGTGTCACACTATTTTAAGAATAAAAAAAAAGAACAGGAGGTGTGACCACACCAAAGCAATAGGGGATATGACTAGCAGGTATCAGTATCAGATCAAAATTAACTTCAGGGAAATAACTAGTCATAGAAACTTCAAAAAAACAAAACACAATAATCACACTTTGAGTTCAAAAGCTAGTAGCAAAGAGCAACTGCATGCTGGTAAGTTAGTAGGTTATTCTGAACATCAAGTTGGGGAATAATATTCTATGTGTACAGTGTACACCATGGGATGGGTTGTTAGTAGACTGTAGACTTCTTGAGACATGGTGAGAACTGAACCATTTAATACAAAAATACTGATCCTTTTTAGGTTCTAGTGAATTGATGTTGTAACCAAGTTCTAATAACAAGCATCAGGAATAACTGGAAAAGTCAACTGTTTGTGGTGAAAATAAGATGAACAAAGTATTACAGCTGGACAAGGACCAATTGAAGATTCCCAGAAAAAGATTTACCTATGTGAAATTCAAATATGTCTTCCTCTGTGTAGCAAAACCCACCTCGTGCTGTATAACAGAATCTGATGCAGCAAAAGAACAAGTTCCGTTATATAGATCACAATATAAAAGCAGTTTGACATAACTCATAGCATGTAATAAAGAGAATGCATTAACTAAATTTGAACTGGAAAAAAAAAAACACTTTAGGTATATCATACCCACTGTGTACAAGATGCATGTGAATTTTGGCGAGGGCATAAGCTGCAGTGGGGAGGATAGCCTCAACTTCTTCATCACTAACCTATAAAGCAGATGAGCTTGAAAGATTTAAATGCATGATATTTAGAACAAGAGGAAGGAGGGAATTTCATATATATATCAGCACAAAATAATCTTTGATATGATACCACAAATGAGCACATTTCACATTATTTTAAGAGCAAGAATGCACACTTTGCGAGTAACTTTGTCGCTTCTTTCTCCATTTTCAAAATCCCAAGCAGCTCACCAAAAATTAATAATAAAGAAGTTATAAATAGTTCATCAAAGTATCAAACTGCTTCTATCATCATGCACCCTGGCCAGTTAGTCTATGTTGCATCTTAAATCCAAGTAAATAGATATCTCGTCAAGTCTACTGCCCAGTTTAAGTGATAAGTTAATCAACACCAAGAATTATTGTGTCTCCACAATCTTGCCCCACACTCACCTTTTCAAGCTTTTAAAACATGTTGGAAAATTTTATCATACAGAGTTTCCATTATCAAAGTAATCCTTTCCCGTGCCATCTATTAATGTATGATTAAAGTTGGTCAGTGGCATCAGGCAATGACCTCCACATTTACACACGACTAAACAACTGAAGATGAAGATTTTGACAGCATGCATATCATACATTCAAGAATTAATATATAAATATATATATATATATATTGCTCCACTCACATATAAGCAATAAGCACAGATATAAGTCACAAATTAAAATTATAATTAGCACCCATGAAAATGAATGCAAAAATCGCAGGTAATCTCAATGAGATAAATGATCAACAACTTACAGCAGACCACCCTTCAACATTCACACTCTTCAAAATCTGAACAGGGCTGCAAACAGTTCAATAATTAACATAATTATATAAGAGAGAAGCATATCAGACACTTGCACCCGCAGTGTGACTTACGTATCAACTGGGCAGAGTAGCATACATTCATCTCCCCGAGAATTTCTAAATACCCTTCTTATAACACACTCCAGGGGGAAGTTATTGATAGAATCAACCTGTTAGTGATTTCTTAGATGTTAAAAACAAAGGAGAATATAATGAACAGGAAATATAAAGCACAGAGTATTTGAGTAACAACTAACAAGGAAAAAAATCAGCTATTTCAATTAGAAACAAATACGCTCCATTTTTATCCTACTTCTGACAACCACATTCCAATATATCCCAATATCTACTTTGCTCTAAACCAATTCAAACCATCTAAAATTTTGGCAAACATATTAATATGATTATTAGCCCGAATCTAGAGGACGAGTAACCAAGTTTCAACTGAACATAGGGAGGTCCCAAAGTCTGAAGCCTTTTGCTATTTAGGAATTTTATCCAAAAGGCCTAGGACATGTGAGAGAACAAAGACTAGAAGAATAAAGCACATCGGATGAAATGGAAGATGACTTCAGGAGTCTTATGTGATCGAAAGATCTCTACGAGATTGAAAGTATTGCAAGATTCGTTCCAACCAGACAAGCTTTATGGCTCCTATTGTTAGGCAATACAGGACAACATACGCATAAGATACCAATGGCAGAAATGTCTATATAGAGATGAATGTCGAGGAAAAAGGACTGAAGGATGTTGAAAGAACTGTGAGCTATTTATGTATGGTCCCCAAAGTGGATAATGTTAGAGAAAGACATCTAACATGATTTGCTCATCTGCAGAGGAAATCAAATGCGGTTCCAATTCGATACATCTTATATTGGCATGTTATTGGTCCAAAAGAATACCTGATGCAACTCAAATGCATGCCACAAACCTTTACAACAGAAATATAAGCATCTAGAAGAATACTGACCAAATGACAAGAGATAAGTTTAAATGACAAAAGAAAATTTCAGGAAGTATTCAATATTCAACAAAGAAACTATTATACGTTCCACCCATCTTTTGTCAAAAATACAAAATTAATGTTTTCAAAATAAAGCAGCAATCTTTGCCACAATTAGCCAATTGGGCACTAAGGAACCATCACAAGTTCTTTTCTAACACCATCGGGAGGACATTCAAGCTACCAAAGCTCTCTAAATCCTTAGGTTCTGAAGAACGTGTTAATTTACTGAAGCAAAATAGGCTCTAGAACTTGCAAATAGAGATTTGCACATGCATGCAATGTTGACCGGCGGAAAAATTCAGTTAGAATTCATGTATCACCACTTACTGTAAAGGTCAAGACCCCTTATTTATAGAACAAGGTAAAACCCAAAAATATGTAAAAGCGACCAATTTTTTAACTTAAGGAAAGAATTTTCCAGTGTCAAAACCTGCAACAGTTGCACTCAACTTACTGGCAATCTTTCAGATTCAAAAACCCTCATGCAACTAAACGCCCCAAGTCTCGCTACAACATAGTTGACACTACAAAGTTATTCTGTGCCTCTCAAACCTAAATCCTATAAGCAAATTCAATCCTTTCCCAAGGACAAAACTAACGAATAATCATAAGCATCCATAAAGAGAGATTTCTCACAAGAACAAACGAACGAGCACCGTATTTAAATTCACAATAAAAGAACAATAACAGAAAATTCAAAAAATAGAAGTAAAATCTCACGATAGTAGCAATGCGTTTGTTGGAAGCCAATAGAACTCTCCCTTGCTCATCCAACACAAAACCAGCCGGCGGCGGAGGCAGCGCCGAGTACGGCGACTCTGATTCCGACGGTGACTCCATCACCTCCACTCCACCGCCACTCTTCTCAATCTCAAAATCATCTCCAACCAACCTCTTACTACTACTCTTATTAATCGGTTTCTTTTTCTTCTTCGTCGTCGTTGGCGGCGGCGCCGCACCGCCGCTCTTGTGCTGCTTCGCCGCTGCGTAGCAACTTAGCAAACAGTATCTGCAGCCAAAATTTGCGTTTCTTTTGCTAAATTGGGGAGTGCTGATAGAGATGTGAAGTAAATTGGATGAAATTCTCGAATAATTTGGAGAAATCGTAGTGAACGTGGGAAATTTGGGGATTGAGAAACTCATTTTCGTTTACGTTGTTTGCGAGCTGGTGTCAGTTCTGGTTCTTATCGATTATTTCCAGATTTTTATTCTCGCGTTTATTTATTTTATTTTATTTTCAGGTCCTTGCTAATTCGAAAATTGTATTTTCGCCACGGGAACAAAAAAGGCAATGAAAATTTGATTCTAATTTGGGAAATTTTCATATTTAATTAACTTTAAAAAATAAAAATTAAAAATATTTTAAATTGATATATTTAAAATATTTTATTATATTTGTTTTTATATTTAATTCAATTTTAATTCAAAATATTTAATTTCTAAAAATTTAAAATGTATCGTATTAAATTGATAAGATCAAATATCAAATATTATACTTGATCTCAATTTATAGAGATCATTGTTGGCCTCACAGTTAATAGTTTGTTCATATACAATATTATTTCTTTGTTCTTCGATGTGGGATAAATTTTGGTTTAAAATTAAAATATATAAGTTTTAACTATTTAAAACATCTTTAAAGTTGAAAACTTAAATGTGATAACTTGAAAATCTTAAAATTATCTAACATTAAAATGATAAGATCAATTAATTATTGTGGAAGAAACGCGAAGGTGGTAAGTCAGGAAGAAAGGTAACGGCAACGGAGGGCGGCGGGTTTGTAGTATGGAGGAGGGGAGAGAGTGAGAGTTGAGAATAATTTTTTTTAATTTCTTTTGAATTGTTTTTTTTAATTTATTTTCATAGTGAAATGATGGAAATGACTTTTATTGTGTTGTGTAAAGATAAAATGTAAAAATATGAAAAAAATGTATGATGTATAAAATATATGTGGTGTATAAAGAAAAAAAGGTTAGTGTATATAGAAACACTCTTAATCAATTAAAGAGTAGAAAATCTAAGTCAATATTTTAAGAATATTTCATTTGAACTATTTAATATATATATATATATAATTTAATTCAAATTTATAAATTTAAAATATATTTAATATTAAAATAATAATATCAAATATCTAAATATTACACTTGATCTCAACTCAGAGATCAACAAATATGGAAATATCATTGTTGGGACTCATAATTTATAATTTGTTCATGCATAACAATATTTGTGAGTTTTTGATGTGATATGATTTTTGTTTGAAAAATTAAAAGTATAAGCTTTAACTATTTAATACACACACATATAATACAAGACATAAATATATTTAACAATTAATTGCTAAGTTCAATTAATACATTTAATTCAAAAATTTAAGTAGATTTAATTTAAAATTCTCAATGTGTATCTTGATTAATAAATTTAATTTGAAAATTTAAATATATTCAATTGAAATTTTGATGTGGATCTGGAATTATTTTAATATATTTAATCAACTTAAAAATTTAAAATATTTTTAAATTATTATATTAGAACATTCACTCATAATACTTAAAAGAATGATAATTAACATAAAATTATGGTCCATCGTAAAGAAAAAAATAGGTGTTTAGAAAATTCACATATGAATCAATAATTTAAAGGCCGCACAATTTATTTCATCTTATGAACAAAATAATTTTTGATAAAAATATATTATTTTTGCAAAATAAAAAAATAATTTTATAATACTGAAATTCTAGTATTGAATGACTATATAATATAACTATTAATTAATTAATTAATTAATATTTTATTTTTAATTATAGAAAATGCGAAATTAATTATGACTATTTACAGTGAGTATCTTACTTTTAGATATAACATAGATTATTCACGCCATGTGCAGATAATAGATCCCATCTCATTAAAAAAAATAAAAGTTGAATCTTGATTAGTTTTGCAGGCGGGGGGAGGAGATGGTGATGGTGCCGATGGTGGAGGCGGGCGGCGGGGAAGATGAAGATGGTGAGCAGGAGGAAGCTGGGGAGCTTTGAGATTTGTGCTCTGTGCACTTGCTGCGGCGGAAGTGGAAGAAGCTATTGCTTGTCAACACCATGCTGCTATGCAATCAACTGCAAAATCCCAAACAGACCCTTCGGCTTTTGCTCTTTCACTCCCAAGACCTGCAATTGCTTTGGATGCCATATCTAGAGAGAGAGAGAGAGAGAGAGAGAGAGAGAGAGAGAGATTGGAGCAGCAAAAGCTCAGCTGCAAGCAGCAGCAGCAGCAGTGGCAGTGGCATTGATTACCGGTAAACTTGTCTTGTTTAAGATTATTCATAGATTATTGTGAAGGGATGGGGAATTAAATAGCCATTTCTTATTTGTTATTTGAAGGGGGAAGTAAGTATTGTTTTAATTGAAGTTTTTTGTTTAAATTTATAATATTGCTTATAGATTACTATTTTATGTGCACATGTTGGATTAAGATAATGATTACAGTGTAGAGAATTGTAGGAGTATATTTGCACATGATCCATGTTTTTCTTTGTTTTCCTTGAGCTTGAGAGAAGAATATTATATGGAATGTTGGGATTATTCATAGTTATTACTTAATACTTGAAGAATGGAAATGGATGGTTTCTACTTGTAGAGTTGATAGCTAGGATTAGATTAGAATATCATATAAGCGTTTGAGAGCACATGAGCTATGATTTTCCACCAATAAAGAATGCATTAATGGTGCTTAGCTATACAGAGAGTCTAAGATCAAAAATTATATCTGAGTCCAAAACGAGGCCTGCTCTTGCTCTTGCCCTTGCCCTTGTCGTTGCCGCTGCTGCGGATAGGGGTCGCCCCAACACTCATCCGACTCCGCTGCTTTCTTCCACCTCCTCCGGAACACCTTGTAGTCGTTATACGACTGTCTTCTCACCTAATTAATTTCAACAGATTAAAATGCATATATAGCATACATATAACTCATATAGATCAGATGTGAAACTTCTTACTGCAAGTCTTTGGTTGATTCCACTGGAGTTGGACCCCTGCAAATAACCATATAACTATTTATAATCACAACATGCATACATATGCAATATTAAGATATTGAATATTGAATAGTTACCTACCTTGTGGCTCTTTTTTACCACCTTTTTATCTTTCCATGATACTTTACCCTGTAATGGGATCTGTCAAAACTATTTATAGCATAACAGAGAAAATGAAATTTAGCAGCAACACCAACACCAACACCAACATGCACCTGCTTATCAGGTTCCCCGAGAGTCGGGAGGCCATAGTGAACAACATATTCACTATCCACCACTCCTATTTTTCTTGTCCGTTCTCCCTAAAAGGAATGCTGTTGTCATTAAATGATGGAATGGAAGTGGAATGCATCGAGTTAAGTTTAGGAAAACTACCTACCTTTACACAATATCCTAGCCGCATGTCTAGTCCCCAAGCATGGATCAAATCATTCTACCAAACCAAAATGTCATGAAAATTAATAGTCAATCTATATATGCAACTGATCAATCGAGATTCGGGGCTAGACAGACTGATACCTGGATCATATACCACACGCAACGCCAGGCAGCGTTTGAGAATACCGGGGCCATCACTTCTATCCACCTGCCAAGTATATTTATCTGTCATTCTACTGTAAAAGAAATGATACAGCAAAATTACAAAGTAAAAAAAGGTAAGTCCAGTTGTTTACCTCTAAATTCTACCCTGTGCAAGGAGGGCCATTGCTGTTATCATCGCATTGAACACCCTTACCATCATGTTTACAAGCCCTCCTGCAATAATGTAATAAACTTTACTTAGAAAAAAAAAACCTCAACTGAAAAATACTCAGTGTTGCTTACAGTTTGCATAGACTGAGGCCTACTGGTTTTGACAGCACCATGAGCAGAAGTTAAGAGACAGCACCATGAGCAGAAGTTAAGATACTAACTAACTAACCTGTGGACTTTTGATCTCCCCGAACGAGCTGTGATGAGATGATGCACCTCGGATTTTCCAAGGTCAAGTGCTGGTTGTGATATCTCAAACCCTTCATCTTTCACAATTGATAGATACCTAAATAAGTCGACAGATGTGATAGCTAGTAATGCATGTACGTATATATACCTCCAGGGGAGAGGGAACAACAATCTGAATAGGTGTTATTTGAAGAATGAAAAGAAAGAATTGAAGAATACAAGAAACAAACTCCTAGTAAGGATTGAATTAGGCATACAGAACCCAAGTAATGAAGTGAGAATGATAAGGGTTTTGCTTGCATACAGGGCAGGATGGAAGTTTTCAACACCGAGGTCTTCATCCCACAAGAAAATATAATTATACTCTGCTACAATATCTGGATGTAAGAATCGCTTCGCAAACCACCTATTCATGTGACACTATCAGATTTAAAAAAAAAATCATGAAAGAGATTATCAAGCTTTCAGATGATCATTCATAATGATAACTAACTACTAATCACTTGGAGAAAACACTGTGTTAAGTTGCTCATATATACCATTTAGTTTGATTATCAGCTGACACATGTATGGTACTGCTGCTCCAATTAAAATCCTTCCACTCATCAACAATGCCATCATAATGGAAAAGCATCACAACAAAATCACTTCCTATGAACTGCATACAATTTCAGTTATAAGCCTTAATTATTTATATGAGTGATATTGAAATATTGAAAAATAAGTTGTGGAAACTTTACCTTCTGAACCATCTTATCTACATTTTTCTTCTGCTTTATCCCAACAGCAACAGCAAACAGACTTTTAGAAGTATTTGTTTTCCTCTTGCACACATAAAGTCGTTAATTAAGCTTCACCCCATCCAAGGAATATTCGATTTTTTTTTATGTAGTCGATACTTCCTATTCGGGCTCTCAATAGTGAATGCTAACCTTTGGAGAACCCCACAGTGGTCTTCTTTCCAAGTTAGAGGTCTTAGCAACTATCCCTTTAGGTAATGTCTCACTTCCAGGAAGCCTGCGTTGATGCTTGAATTGTGTAACTCCCACCTGTATCTGCCTTGGACACATGTCGAAATTCGTGGGGACAAGAGACACCAGTCGGGATCTACAAGCATCTATCGTATTACCTGCATAAAATTCCTTTCGAGTCTAAAGCTCCCAGTTCTCGATGTTAGCTAGTTCGTCGAAGCCTTGCTGGATTTGTGGTGCTACTGCCGGAAGGACGAAGTTGTTTCATCTTTGAGAGACAATCCGCCTAACCGTGAGCACTAGTCAGGGCGTATTTGTGTTGCGGAGAGAGGTACCCTCGACTCGGCTTGCCGGAATCTGCTTCAAGTTCCAGTTTGTTCTAATTTGTTTCATTTCAGTTTATTGTACTTATTTCTACTCTTTTACTCTTTTCGTGTTCTATTGTACTTCAAATTGTAATGAATTCCAGAAGGTGTAATTCCTTTAACACATTAAATTAGTTGAAAATTAATTATTTTATTATTTTATTTAAATATTCTTACTAAATAATCTAATAAATTAATAACTATAAATTTAAAAAATAAACCAATAATCATAAATTATGAAAAAACATACTGAGCATATCAAAACTCAAGATCTAAAGGTTGATTAGAATCTATACAACAAGGATGACAAAAAAAATTCCAAACCCTAACCATTCTCAAAGGTTTCAAAAATTAATTTAGATTGAGATTTTTGATAGAAATCAACCATGGAGCACGAAATAGTGAAGAAACATACAATGCAAGTGATTTGCCATATATTTTTTCAATTATTTTGGCAGTTTTTTTTATTTTAGAGTAGCATTCGTCTCTGTTAAGTTGAAAAACACAATTTGAAAACCGTCACAGGGGCCGAAAATATTTTTTCGACCATATGAAGCATGCATCAAAAATATATTTCTAAACTAAAAAGGTTTTTTCAAATAATAGATGAATTATGTAATTATCTATTAGAAACTAAAATATATTTATTTTGTAGGTCATTTTAACTCCGGGCCACCCACTACCCCATGTACCATTCATGTGGAAGGATCACCACGATGAATGTGTTTCTGGATGAGAAACATTCAATCTATAATAATTGTAATACATCTTAGATGTCGAATTGTATGTGTTTCATGTCTGAATCCTTTTATTTGAACGTGTTTTTATATTGTGAACATGATTTCTAGTTTAGACCCTTGAGGTCGAAAAGTATTTCTGAAATCTTAAACTCCAAGTCAGAGAATTATTTCTGAATTTTAATAGATAGGTCAAAAAACTATATATGAGATCTTATTCTAAGGTCGGAAAATAATTTTCGAAATCGTTGCAGGAATATCAAAAATAATTTTTTGACATCTCCAAGATGACAATCCATTACAAACAACACATCAAAACATCTAACAGATAATCAATATATAGATATAATTAACATGTCAAAACATCCAATAAAGTATCAATATATAGATAGAATCATACAGAGAATCAAAACAGTTAGAAATTTCCAAGTATTGAAAATTCCACTACAAAATAGACATAATACTAAAATATCATTTAAGTCGGGTTGATGACTCGTCGTGCTGCTGATAGGAAGGGTCACTCACCCTTAGCTCCTCATAAGCTTCTTCAACCCATACCTATTCAGTTCCTTTATATGATATCGTTCTCAGACGCATCAATTTGTAGCTCTTCACCAAAGCCCTCCACAAAGCACTACTAGAGTAATTGCAATATCTTCATTGCAGTAGTTTGCTTGTGAGGTAGTGGCATCTTATCTCTCTTGACCCTCTCATATATTCGTGTTTGATTCCGGTTTGTCCTACGCAACTACTTCGATCCGAACCTGTAAGAGGACGAGGTCGATTGTAGGGCAGAGAGCTAACTCGGATCCTATCTCTCGAGGAAAGCTTCGTGTGGGCAATTACCTTTCTATGCTACAATTGTTAACATACACATGAATTTAAATACAACCTAAACATTCTAATCAAGAGTTGGAAGGGCTTTGACTAAACTACCAAATAAAGCAAGTAAAATTAACTAACAACACCAACAATAACAAAGATTAGGGGAAAAGATTAAGAAAAGAACATTAGGGTGTAGATTCTCTCATTGGTTTCTCTCCTAGCTTGATTCAAGTTGATTATATTAATTCTAGACGTACAATAGACCCCACTCAAGTGGTTCAACTTCACTTACTGTCACCGTTGATCTATTAAACCTCCATCGGCTATATCGTTCGAATAAGATTAACAATTAGGCTTATGAAACCTGATTCACCTAACGTTGAAAAAACCTAAGTCGGACTATAGAATCTCCTATCGGTCTCATCTAGAGCCTAGCAATGCTAAGTAGTGGCCAATTACTCAATATAAACAAGCACAATTTCAACAACAAGAAACCAACCATCACAAGTATGGATCGAACCCAAATCGATTATCTACCCCCTAATGTAAAGGACTAGCCCCTCATCATGCTCAAAACAACATAAACATCATAAAAGTTCTTCATTTTATAAATCAAAAGATAAATAAAATACAAACTCCTATAATATTGTTGTCTAGATAGTTTTGAGATAAACCCCACAAATAAGCTAAGCTAAGGAAAGAAATACCAAAAAGGGATCCTCAAGCAAGCCTAGCTTCCGCGGACAGCTTGAAGTCAGATTCCTCTTCTCGTGCCTTTTCCTTGGGCTTGAGCTTCATTGCCTCTTCTCCTTCTCTTGTCTCTCTCTCTCTGGAACTATGGCGGTGGTGAATGGTGAAGAATGGAGATGGAAGTTGTCAATTTCCCCCTCCAAAGTCTGGAATGAATCTGGGGGCAGAATGCGTCCACAATCCCCTAGATGGCGGATGATTTATTGGTGAAGAGAGAGAAAGCAAAAAATGTGGAATTATTGCTTGGTGTTTCCCCCAACTCCTCATACTCCTAGCTAGAGTCGTGTGCATTTAGTTCTCCCAGCTGACCAAGTGGTGGAGAGCATTAAAGATTAGATCTTCTGAAGATACAACTTAAAACTGATCGAACTGGAGCTCGAACTAATTGAGGGGAGCAAAATTGATCGCGGCTAAACTGATCAGGGAAGGCTCGAACTGACTGCCCCGCGCTCGTGGGGCTGGAGTGTCGCGCGCTCGGGGGTGCTCTGCCCTGAGCATTGCCCCCGCTGTCGTGGGGGTTGCGCGCTAGCGGGGCCCTTCAGCTGCGGTTTCTAGCTTTTCTTTTCAGTTTTGTTCTTCAGTTGGCTTCCGGTTTAGTTTCAGTCGGCCTTCATCAGTTGGAGACTTCAACTGATCCCATCAGTTGTGGTTCAAGTTTAGTTCCTGCTCAGCTCTTGGTTCTTCAGCTGCAGCTCCAAGCTCTTGGCTTCATCAGTTTTGTTCATCAGTTGGGGAACTTCAACTGATCCCATCAGTTGTGGTTCAAGTTTAGTTCCTGCTCAGCTCTTGGTTCTTCAGCTGCAGCTCCAAGCTCTTGGCTTCATCAGTTGGGGAACTTCAACTGATCCCATCAGTTGTGCAACCAGCTCAGCTCCAAGCTCTCAGCTCCTTCTTGGAATCTTCAGTTTGATCCCAAAACTGATCAGTTTGGGGTGCGACTTGAGCTCGGCCATCAGTTTGATCCATTACCATCGGGTGATTTTAGGACCTAACAACAAGTTGGAGCTTTCAGTTGGGAGCTTTGCCTCCTAGTCATCTTTTGGCCATAAAATCCTGCTTTTTGACACAAAAGCTCAAATTTTGCACATACCTAACCAAACTCGCCCAAAGAGCAAAAGTGAAGGAAATAGCATAAAAACATCACGAAAACAAAGGAAAAACACACGCTAAAAATACTAAATTCCTATGATAAAATAGGACAAATATACACCAAACAAGTCGCTACATGTGTTCTAAAGCTAGAGAGTACCGAGGGATCGGTAAAGCCTCCTGAAAATGAGCATCTAACTATCTTGTCAACATCATTATCCTCAACAACATCGTTGTTCGGAACAACCTCTTATTTAACCTGGATTGGAGCTGCATCTTCTCCAATCAGGATTGGAGCTGCTTCTTCAATTTGAACTCGAGCTGCTACATGTTGTCTTCTTGTTGATGCAGTTGACCTTCTCCAAGAATATTGTCCTAAAATAATGTATACAGCTAAAACCTCTATATAAGAATACACTATATAAGAATAACCTTTTTATAGTAATAAAAAGTTATAGTCCCAACTTGAGACCAGTTATTTATTTCAAATATATTTAAATATTTATATAAAATATCTAGAACTATTTAATTGCATATGTTGCATTAAACTTAAGATTGTATAAAATACTTATCTAAAATTGCACGTGACAATGTTTTAATTTTATAGGCTAATATCACATTATCTAGCTTGCGCGTTCGAAGTAACTCGTCAACACAATCACCTTCTTATTGAATCCAAACATTTTCAACTTGTTTAACATGCTTGAAGTTTCTTGACACGATACATTTTCTATTTCTACATTATCATCATTGGATTATCACATTGAGCTTCTGGTCTGATTCCTATAATGATGTTTTCTTCGATTAAAGCACATGAATGAATCTTATATACCTTTTAAATTCATGTTTTTAAAATATGAAGGCATATTTCCAACTGTTGTATAATATATAATAGTTTTTTTTAAAAAATAATTTTTATATGTAAACTCTATATAAGAATAGCCTCTTTATAGTAATATTTTTCTCTGGTCTCAACGATATTACTGTATAGATATTTTACTGTATTAGAATTGGAGACAACAAAAAAAGTTAACTGATTCTAAAAATATTTTTTGATATCTAGCATAGCATATCAAAAATTTACTTTTAAAATCAAGAGAACATATTAGAATCCAAAGTAGAGTATATCAGAAAATATTTTTCAAAATAAAACAGAGCATATCCGAAAAATATTTTTTGATATTAAGTAAAGCATATCAGAAAACATTTTTTTTTTTTTTGAAATCAAACAGCAGCACAAAGCAAGTAGAGCATATCATAAAATACGATTTTCGACCTAATCATCTTCTATCAACAAAAACCAGTTTGATGACTAAAATTTTTCAAAAATGACGAACACTATTTCTTCACAAAGTAAAATAATCTTCAAATAACTGGAACGAAGAATGAAGAACGGAGGGATTTTAACTACAAAATTACATCAAATTTAGAAAATATTATCTCACATAATAATAAAAATTAAAGTAAAAGATCGAAAAAATCAATATGTCTTCATTGTTTTCCCCACAATCAAAATAAAAAATTAAACTTACGAACAACCTCTATGAAGTTCGATTGGGGTTGGATTCTACTTGTATTGAGATACATGGGGAAATTCTATCCTACCCATGTGGGTACTACCCTCACCACTAATACACTATATAATAATATTTTATTATCCCACCTAATACACTTTTATTATTATTTTAATAGTGTATTAGTGGTGAGGGTAGTACCACATAGGTAGGGTAGAATTTTTCGAGATACATGTATCTTTTTTTACGCCAGAAATTAGACTTTTCTTGGTACATGTTTTTAAAATTCAGGACCCGTCTCAATCTTACGTGTTTCAAACCCAATCAAATCTTCATTGAACCGAGTCCTTCACAATTATTTTGAAAACTAAAATAAAATCTATCAAAATCCCCGATTGGACTCTAAATCAAATCTAGATCATCAATTGTTATTTTAAATAATTTAAAAATTATAAATAAAATCTAACCACATCCAACTTACATACACAGAAACACAAATTAGTAACATGATTAAATAAACAAAAAACATGAGTTCCTTCCTCTACAGTCTACAGCAAATAAATTACTAAATTAGAAACAGACGGTTGATAATCATATATATGAATGAATAAACTTACAATCCCATTTGTTTGCTATACAAGCAGGAGTATATATATAAATAGAATGCAACAATTCCTGCTATTATTTCACAAACAAAACAGAACTAAGTGGTAAATTATACAGAGGGAAAAATTACATGTGCAAGAAAGAAGCACACAGGCAGCAGAAAGAAAACAACTGCTTATATCACGATACCTCATTTCTGTCTCGCGAATGCGCGATGGCCTTCAAATTACTGTACATGTCTGAGGAAGCAAGCGAAAAATCAGACAGTGCCCGAAAAAGTTCGGGCAAATGGCTCTTCAGACTCATGAGGGACTTATCTCTAACTTGAACGCATTGCTTCTCGTAAGCTTCTTCCGCGTCTTCCAATTTCTGTTTTGCAGCTTCAACTGCTAGCTGCCTGTCAGCAAGATGAGTTTGGTCCACCGCCCTGTCGGGATCCATATCATCAGCTGGCGATCTCTTCTGCATTTGCTTGTTATACCAATTCTCAAATTCTCGGGTTTTCCTGATGAGGTCCTTTCTGGCTTCTGCACATCTGTTTTTGTAATCCAACTCCTCCTCCTGATATTGCCATATAGTCTTTATTATGGCTGCAAAGTTGTTGATAGTCGCTCTTGCTGGCTCATCAGGGAGCTTTTCTAGATAGCCTTGCCAGGCTTGGAGAAGCGTTTGTATTGGGGGGTTTTGAGGTCTACCTGGAGATGAGACTTTCTCCTTCCAGTTCGTATCTATAGGAACGAGATTTAGCTTCAACCAATGGTTGAGTGCTCTAACATATTCCTTTTGCTGTCCCATGAGTTCACTGAAATTTGTATTCCACTCCTGAACAACACCGCCTAGCTGTCGCGTGCGCTCATGGTGGTGTTCGGTTGTTTCTGTTGGAGCTTGGGAGATGTCAAGATGCCTCAATGCTAGAACAATCTTGGATTGCTTCTCATTCTGCATTCTGATCGTCTCCCACATCATAGTCATCCTGCACAAACAATTCAAACAGTTCAAATGTTCAGAAAGAAAGTACAAGTCCACTTGTGGATGCTGTCATATTATTACGTGCTTTTTACGAGGAATAAGAAAAACCTAATTGTCACACAGATCTAGACTAATATGGCGATCCCAGAAAACACAGTATTCTGACGAGAGGATTTAGAAGTAACTTGTATGAAAAGCATATACAAGAAGAAGATTTGTAAGAATTATTTCACACAGCAGAAGCTATAGAAGTAGTGAGAGACTCTCACATGAGCATGGCTAGACATAAAGATATTTAATTTCTACAAAGAAATGCTTGAAACTCACGTATCAACAAGGAAAACAAGTTTCGGATAGAGTTGTTCATCACGTAGACGATTAATTTCAGAAACAGTAGAGTCCATGGACTGCATGTCGACAATATATCTTGTGTGCAGATGGCTAACTGCTGCTTTCATTCTCTCTAATGCATCTGTGTTCGAACTGCGTTTCTTCAACTTATTCAATGAGGCCACCTTCTTTTGATATTCAAGTTTCATCTGTTCACCTGCCTGTTGAGCACCAAACAAAAGGATAGCATAACATTCAAAACACACAGAATTAAACTTAATACATACATATATATATGCTGCTATTTTGGTGCCTGTCTGCCAGACTGCAAGAACCTCATTATTTCGGTGAAATAGCAAGTCAAAAATATCTTTTTCCCTTTCTGTTGTTTTAAAGCAAAAGGAGTTACGATGCCTGCTATAAATTCATCGACTTCATTGATCTGCCAGGTTCATTAGGTCTATCTTCAATTCTTCATGATATATTTGAGACAGATCACTGCAGTTTGCATTTAAAAATAAAATCTGACAGCCTGAACACTAAGTTTTATTCCCTCGACCAGAAAACAATGTAATGCTAGACAAGCTACTGCATCTTAATGTCTAAATGAACAATTTCCAAAATCAGATTAACTATAATAAGATTGCCATTGATACAGGAACACTTGAAAATAAAAAGTGAAAATACCACAAAATTGTCAAAAGCAATGATACCCCCAATTTCTATATTTAAGCAATGATGTCAACCTGCTGAACACCATAGCAGTTGATTACCTTAAAAGGCTTAAACCTAGGATGCGAATACCTAAAGACCAATTTCTCAAGAGAAACCAGTTGAAGCTGACGTTGATGATTAGAATAAAACTAAACACAACTTTGCCAGCAAAAAAGAAGGATATACGTTTTCCCTAGGATACAGATTAATAAAATTTATACCTTCACTTCATCATAAAGCTTTTTCTCCCATGCCAGCATCTTGTCCAAAACCGTTGCATGAGTTTCATGTTCCTCCGAGTCAAAATCATCCACCCCATCATCAGCATTAGCCAAACCTCTGAAGGACCGATTCCAAGTAATAACGCGCATTACTCTTTCTGAATGATTAATATGCCCTGCCAATTAAGAAACAAATAGTTAATATTTGCTGGAATCATTCAGGCTTATGCAATCATGCTACAACAATCAAAACACAATCTGGTCGAAGGTGAGAAAACCATCCTCACTAGAATTTCATTATTCATATAAGTAAAATATCACACCAAGAACAAAAAAGTCCACAATCATCAAAGTAAATAATATTAGACTCCAATTCCAATGGCTCTTAATACCTCTTTTATCCGCGAAATTTGAGTGGTAATGCAAGCGGGTAGCCTCAAGCATCCGAGAAACTTCATGGGCACTTTCTGAAGCCTTAAGAAAACAATCATCCAGGTCAACAAATATCTGCGCCAAGCTCACGCTACCTCCCCCGCTCTTCTTTTTTCCCTCGGCCGGAACCACCACTTGTTTCACTCTCTTCCCAGACTTTGCCACTGCTATAGCAGCCTCTGGTGGCGGTGGCTGTGGAGGAAGATCACTCACCGTCTCCACCACCTCTGCCACTGGCTCTGCTTTCGCAGCCTTCTGCTCCATTTCTTTTCTCCTAGCCGTTTCTTCAAGCATCTTCCGATCCCTCTCCTCTCTCTCAACACTATCGTCCTCCACATCCGCTAATGTCGGCCCCGGAATGTTGTCTGTTTGGAAGAAGTAATCCCAAGAAGACGAATTCTGGGGTAGAGGAGGTGGTTGCTGCTGCTGCACCCGCTCCCGATCCCGGTCACGTTGATCATTCTTGATCTGCTGATGCAAAACCTCGTCTTCTACAACATTTTGAGGTAAGATCCCGCCTCTACCCCCATTCTTACTACCACGCCGTTTCAAGCTATGGCTACTCTCTGACTCAACATCCTCTTCGTCTTCTTCCTCCATAATCGGATCGGAATGATTGTTTACCGGTCGGGGGATCGCGAATTCCGGCATGGTTGCGGCGCGCTGAAGCGGCGACGAGTTAGGAAATGACTCGTGGGGTGGAGGGGGCGGAGGAGGAAAATTCTCATACGGATGAGGGGGAGGCGGGGCGGCGGCGCCTCCGATTGCGGCGGAGGACGCCGCGGAAGTAACTGCGGCTGCCGAGGGGGGATAAACAACCTCACCTTGCGCGAAGTCGCTGAGGGCCGCGCCCGTGTTCTTCAAGGACATAGCATGGGCGGAGTGGGCGGCGGCGAACTTGTTCCTCGCCGTGACGGCGCGCTCCATGTGCTGCTTCCGCTCCTTGCATCGGTTGACCGTCTCTTCATTTTCGATCTTCGATTGCGTGCACCCCATTGCGATTTTCCGGCGTGTCGAATTACCACAATAGAATTCTCCCGAAACACAAAGCCTCTCTCACACACACAGAGAGCGCGAAGTGCATATAGTAACGGCTGAAAATCGGGAAGAAAAATGAGGGTTTTTGGTGTGCAGATCGACTGTTTGCACTTTCGCCCCTTTTTTCCTGTTTGGGGAATCAAAATTGGAAAAAGAGTGAAGTTGAAGCAATCCCTATGATGACTATTGATTACGAGAGCTGGCAAGGCAGGCAGGAAACGACGACGTTAGATTCTTCTCTTTTTACCAGAACAGTGAAATAAAGGATAAAATATGGAAATTTTCGTTGCAGTAAAAAAAGAAGATTCGCGGCTGCGTCGAATAAAGCAGTAATTTTCAGTTTATTATAGCCTTACAAACTTTCTCTGTTGCTAAATAGATTGATGAGCGGTAGCGATCGCTATCAGAGTTCCGGCACGGCGGCGCCTCCGCCGTAATGTTATATTATTTCGGCTGTGTAGGCGTGTTGTAGAAGGTATCATTTATGGCTAGAGGAACTGAGGAAGATAATATTTATTATAATTATTACTAATCTGTATCTAAATAGTAGTAGTAGAGTTTTATTTTTTATTTTTATTTTGAACCCCTCAGAATCATAATGGTATTGGTGAGAGCTAAATATTGTTAAGTTACAAATTTCTTTTAAAAGTGCTTATTAATTTTTGTAAGAATTATTAAATGCAATCATTAACTAATATCGGTAATAAACTCTTTCATAGTGAACCATTCTTATTTAATATTTATTGTTATAAATCAATGTCTTAATAAGTTTAAAAACATTTTATTAGACGTAGGTTGCTACTTCAATGATTAAAATAATGTAATTTTAAATATCGATATTCCCAAGGACAAATAGTTTATGCACTTGAACTATTTTCAACAATATCGATAGCAACTTTAAATATTTTTAATAAAGAGGTAAAAGGCAAATCGATCCTCCAGTAACAATCAACTATCAACTGAGGTGAAATTATATACAATATAATAAGAAACAACAAAATATTGAATGATGAAATTTGTTAAATCAACTTAGATCATAAATTTACAATAATTTTACTGGATAGCACAGATAGATATTCTTGGCAAAAATTATGTAAGAAAAATATACAGTGGTCATAAAACTGCGTAGATAGTCTTCACTTTCATAAAAGCTAACTTATTTCTTACGTCAAGGAATAAAAGGGCATCGTTAAAAATATTATATATATATATATATATATTTCAAGATTAATCGTACAATTTGGGATTTTGAACGATCGATTTTTCTCCTTTTTTCATTATTTATAAGTTCACTTATTTGATCTTTTGAATATACAATAAATTTAGTTTGAAATTAATTTATAAACTTTTAGCTGTCGACGTGTATTTTTTTGCGTGAATTTTTTAATGACATTGAAAATATTTGTGCCATGTCAATTGATCAAATTAAATTAAAATAAAATTATATTTCACTCCAAACCGTATGTAAAAAGAAACATATCGGCAACTAAAAGCCTAAAATTTAATTTTAGGCTAGATTTATTGTATATTCAAAATGTCAAGTATTAAATTGTTATTTATAAAAGGTCAGGACATTTTGTGAATTACTTGAAAAGTCAGGTTAAAATCTGATAATAGTCCTTCTAATTTTGCAATTTATCCACATAAAGGGAATGTCGGCCATTTTAAAAAGTCGAGAGGTTAAATAGTCAAAATAGTTAAAGAGGAGACAACGTGAGACTTGAAAAATAGTCGAGGGGACTATTTGACCCTTAAATCTAGAATGTAATAAACTATCAAATGGAATTAGTGAATCCTAAATTTGAATCATTAGTGGCTTGTGCATGCTCACTACTTTTTTTCCGGCGGCTCGGTGCTTATGCGCCAAACGTCAATGCATGGACTCATGTATTGCATTCAACAATTAATTTTTTGAATTAAATATAAATTTTAATTAAGATTTATAAATTCTAATTGGATGAAAATAAACGCATATGAGTCGAGTAGTATGGATGATATCTTTTAATGTTTTTAGTGATGCATTTTCTAGTATTTTTTTACAGGACGGGTCGAGTGGATGGCGGGTTGTCGCACATAGTAGCTCTTGTGCGACGACCGTATTGGACAACTTATCGTCAGTTTGAGACATTTTTTAAAAAATAGCAATAATAGTATATTGTATACACATATAGGGGTAATTGCTTTAATACACAAATTTTATGGTGTTTTGGTTTTTCACACATTTAAAAAATGTAGTTTTAATAACATAAATTTAGCTTTTGTTTGGTTTTTCACATATTTTTGAATTCGGATTGTTACGTGTACATCTACATGGACATCAAATTACCTTAAAATACATAAATTTTGGAGTAATTTTATTTTTTCAAGTGGCCAGAATTTCCAAATAATGTGAAAAACAAAATATGAGTTAAGTTTATGTTATTAAAACGTGTGAAAAATAAAAAAAATACTCCAAAATTTATGTATTTTAAGACAATTAATCCTAATATATATTTACCATTTTATTTAGATGCTGACTAACTTTTTTTTAATTATTGTATTTTATTATCGACGGTATTTGATATTTTTTATGCTAAAGTCTAAGTTTGGGATATATGATAAATAGTCTTTGTATTTAGTTTTACCCTTATGGTCTGTTACACCTATAAATGGCTGGATGCCAAGATTTGTCTAGCAACGGGTAAAGTTTCAGCACGTTGGTATCCAGGTGTAAGTGTCTTGGTTAGTTTTCAGAGATAACATGAATTGAGCTAGGTCTAGTTGGATATGGACATACCGTGAATGAGGCGCAACCCGTTGAGCGAGTTGTCGAGTGTCAGGCAATATACGCGCGCAACACGATATTGTGCGAGGTTTCGAGTGTCGGGTGAGACGCGTTTGGCATGACGATGCGTGAACGGCCAAGCAACCGAGCATCGAGCGTCAGACGAGGCGCACGCGGCACGACGATGCACCAAGCGATCGAGTGTTGGATGATGCGTGTGAGCGACAAGGTGATGCTCGAGCTGTCAAGCAACACGCAATGCGCGCCCGCCGGAAAAAGCATGCGAGTTTCGGGGCATGTCAAGCGCTGACGTGTGCGAGTTTTGTGGGACATGAATCGAGCCACACAGACACCCGATACACGTGTACTGGCCCCACAATTACTAGACCCAGGGAGCGGTTACCTAAATGAGTTAGTGGGCAGTTTGCATAGAGCATAACGCCGCTGATGTGGCTCTGGGCAGCCAATCCAGCCTTAGCCGATTGTTGCCTATTGATGGGAAATGTCCATCAATATAAATATTGTGTCTTGGCCGTGATTGCCATAAGTTGTTTGTGTATGAGCTTTAGGCATTCTTGTGTAAGTTTGAGTTCTTAACAAAGGTTGGGAAGTGCGTTCCTGTAACTTGCTTGTGTACTTTACATTCCGCTGCGTATTTACTTGATGATTATACAAATAATAAACAAACACGAGTGTTGTGAGCAAGAGAAGGCTGACTGATTGGTGGTCGATTAGTGCCGCACAAGGTGAAAATTCATAGTCAAAAAATATCCTTGTGACATTTGGTATCAGAGCCCAGTTTAGGGTTGTGATTTGATTTGTTGCACGGCAATAGTACAAAATCAAGAATTCTCCGCTTTGGAGGAACGGGTGGTGCGGTTGGAACAATTGTTTGGTGCACCTCCAGAGACATCTCTACAAGTTGCTGTGTTCCAGCATGTGCAAGAGTTCGAGGCGATGGCTGAGGATATTCGGAAGTAGAGAGAGGATCTTTCTTCCTTTGTGGAGGGATGTATAATATTATGCGAAGAAGAGATCTCTAGTCTAATGGAGTGGGTGAACGTCAAACTTGAAGGGTTTCTTGATGACTTAAGACTTGTGAAACATGACCTATGAAGTACCGAAGATAGACCCACATCAAAGATAAGAGTCCCTAAACGCAAGCCATTCGAGGGTGCTCGAAGTTCAAAGGAGTTGGAAAACTTCTTGTGGGATATGGAAACATACTTCCAGGCTACCCATGTTCCTGAAGGAGATAAAGTTTCAATCACTAGTATGTACCTATCAGGTGATGCAAAGTTATGGTGGAGATCAAAATTTTTCGGATAATGTTTGTGCCAATCGGAGTGCGATTGAGACTTGGGATTCGTTAAAGAATGAATTGAAGGATCGGTTCATCTCTTGCAATACGGTCTGGCTTACAAGGGAAGCTTTGAGAAAGTTGAAGCATACAGGGTCAGTCCGTGATAATGGCAAGCAATTTACTTCATTGATGCTTGATATCCGAGAGATGTCCGAGAAAGATAAAATGTTCAACTTCCTGTTCGGGTTGCAGGCTTGGGCTCAAACTGAGTTGAGACACCAGGGGGTCAAGGACTTTCAATTCGCTATTGCTGTCGCTGATAGCTTGGTTGATTATAAGGCCATGGGATCTAACGAGTCTGACCAAAAGAAGAAGGGAACGGGTAAAAGGAAGATGAATGAGAAGAAGGGAAAGAGTGAGAAGTTCAAGAAAACATCCAAAGATGGCGATGACAATGGATCCAAGGAGTCATCTCAAAATAATGGAGGCAAGAAAAGAAAGAATTACTTTATTTGCAATGATGATCATCAAATGCGGGATTGTCCCAAGAGTTATGATAGATGGCACTTTAACAGTTCCACTACCAGCTATGGCAGAATATGTACCATCAGTAATTCGAATTTTTCTATTTCCTGCAGAGGGACTATACTTAGTGAAGAAGGAAAAACATGATGTCATATGATCAGTTGCACCAGAATCAATCACCCAAGAATTAGAATTAGAAAAATTGGTGAAGAAGGACGCTAGTCTACATTGACTACCTTGATTGACAAAAGAACAAGATGGAGAATTAGAAGTTTGTGAAGATTGCAAAAGTTTATACAAACTGTCAAGTTGTTCCTTGGTGAATGGCTGAGCGGTTACAGCATCGGGCTTTGAAGGAACATCACTTTAGGTTACCATCGCCTTATGATCCGTCTTCTTCTTCAAGTGGGCTGGTTTACCATGTAATTTCCAGCACTTGTCTTTAACATGCCACGGTTTCTTGCAGTGTTCACAATAGAAAGGCTTATTTTCATCTCCAACTCCCCCTCGGCTGAACAAGGCGGAAGCATCCGGCTCAAGTACAGAGGCAGAAGGGGGGACACTCATAATACGCTTGCGAGCCTCCTCTTGGCGTAGTTCTGAAAAAATAGCACGGATGCCGGACAAAGGTTTACGACTAAGAATTCGACCTTTGACCTCATCAAAAGAGGAATCAACACCAACAAGAAACATGAAGACCCGATCATCAACCTCTCGTTGTTTGAAACATTCCAAATCACGAGGATTTTCCCATTGGTCTGTGTAACATAGGTCTAATTCTTGCCAAAGGGCCAACATCTCGTTGAAATAAAGAGTGAGGGGACGACCATTCTTCTTGGAGAGCCATAATCTTGTCTTAAGATCAAAAATTTAGGAGGAGTGTCCAAGATCAGAATAGGTCTCCCGAACACTTTCCCAAATATCATGAGCCTCCATAAATATGAACGGCTTGCAAATATGATCTTCTATAGAGTTTAAAAGCCATGCAATGATGAGTGAATTTTCACTACGCCACTTTCAAAAAGTAGGATCAGTATCTGCAGGACGAGGGTCTTCACCTGTAAGGAATCCCAACTTACCCCTACCATCAACAACCAACTTAATGGATTGGGCCCATTCGAGATAGTTGTTGCCATTAAGACGGACAATAGTTATCTACAGGGATGCAGAAGAAGTAATATCGGCCGAAGGAGGAAGGGGCATGGATGTAGCATAATTGGATGTTCCCAGTGGAGGTGTAGGAGAATTGGATGGTCCAGGTGGAGGTGTAGGAGCAAAATTATTAAGGTTGGAATCTGAATCCGTAGGAGATGCCATGGGTAATAAAAAAATTAGGGTTTGGTTGTGAAAAAAAAACCCGTAGGAAACTGAAAACAAGGAAATCAGGTCCAGGGTTTCGAAAAAACCTTTGAAAGCTGATACCATGTAGTTTTGGGTAAAAAGATATTTCAGTATATTATTCCAGAGTAAGAACCCACATATATATACAAATAAGTTACCCCTGGAACAAGAAAAAGATAAAACTAAAATATCTACAATCCTAGTACTACTAGGCATCATAATCATAAAATCTGTATGTACATGATAAAACCTACACAAAATATACAGTACACATCCAACATATCTAGTGCAAAATATCCAGTACACATTCAACATAAAATATATCCAAAACAACCAAAACATCCAACATAAATTATATCGTAAATAACCAACAAATTCATGATGAAGGAGACTCGCTATGTTGTTGATATTGGAGACACATGTACTTATGAGCAGCTTCGACCTGATGCATGACAGTGTTAAGTGATAAGTCAGCATCATTAGCTCTCCATCGTGTCAACACCGGTTCTAAATAATCAACATGTGTTCGAAAGCTAGACAGTATTGAATGATCATTCGGTCCCCCCGGAAATGGTCCTCTCAGTATCCCATCATCATCATTATCAATAATATCATCAGCACATTCATTCTCTTGATTGATATCATCAGCACCTTCATTCTCTTGATTGATATCTTCAGCACCTTCATTCTCTATATTTTTCTCCACTCTTTCCTCATCAACCATATTATCCAACCTTTCTTGTTGAGCGTTTTGAATGCGTGATGCCTCATTGCATTCTGCATATCGTCTCCTTACAGACGCAGTGTGTCTCCTCTGATAAGTTGATGCTGAAATATTTTAAAAGAGATGTTAGTACAATTTTATCAGTATTGAATCAGTTCGAAAAACTATTTGCCAAATTCTATAGAGTTACTTCGAACAATATGTTTCCAAACAGTTAGTTCAAGGATCGGAAATTGACTTTTTGATCCACTATGAATCTATTCAAAAAACAGATTGCTATCAAAATGCATTTGACAAACTGTTTTTCAAACTACACACACTTAGTTCAGTATTCTATTTTTCGATTGTCTAGACAATCAATCAACAATATACAGTCCAAACTAAATTACTGATTTTCCCCCAAATTCAATCGTTCAAGTTTAGCAGATGATTATAGTAGACAAATTCAACAAATTCATCAATTATAGGTTTAAGTTCAAAGCAAGTTATACAAATTCTCAAATTCCTCGAGATCGAAACCTTTAAAACTTCAATCGAAACGAAGAAATTCAATGGGTAAAAATAAAACCTAAAAAACTTACCAAAAGGTTCAATGGGTGTCAAATTTTCAATGAAATCCATGAGGTTTGAAGATTCCATGATGCTGCCGCTGCTCCAAAGTTTCAAAAAATCACCTTTCGATGGATTCAGTATCCTCACTCCTTTTCTTTTTCTTTTTCGTCGGTCATTCATTCTTCGCTATTCCTTTTCTGTTTAGGGTTTAGGAAATGATATATTGTTTCTTTTTATTTTATTTAAGTTAATATTTTTAATGTTTTAATTAAATAATATATTATTTTTAAGAAAAAGAGTAAAATTGATATTGTGTGTAGTGTATTGAGAAAAAGTGAAAAAAAATAAAAATAGTGGTATATAGAGCAACTGCGATGAATTGAGAAAGAGTGGCGGTGTTAATAGCAACACCAATAAAACACTCCCCCATCCCAGCCCCCAGGTCTCAGACACCAGTCTAATTTCTTCACACGCTTCACTTCCAAAATTCTCCATCCAAATTCTTGGATTGTTATTTGTTAACCATTTCTTCCAATTCCATGCGATTCCTCCACATCAGTGATCTGTTTTGCACAGTCAATTAGAACAAGAAGCCATGGGAAGACATCTTTCCACCTTTTTGCTGCTGCTTCTCTTCACAAATTCAGTCTTTTCCTGGAAGAAAGATGAGTTCAGAAACTGCAATCAGACCCCATTCTGCAAGCGCGCCCGCTCCAGGAAACCGGGCTTCTGCTCACTGATCGCCGCCGATGTCTCGATCTCCGACGGAGATCTAGTCGCGAAACTCATCGCCAAACAATCTAGTCAAGAAAATTCCGAGAATCAAGAGAAGCCCACAAAACCCTTGGTTCTCACAATATCTGCGTATCAAGATGGCGTGATGAGGATGAAGATTGATGAGGACCAAAGTTTAGGCCCGCGCAAGAAGAGATTCGAGGTTCCCGATGTGATTGAGCCCGAGTTCTTGAACAATAAGCTATGGCTGCAGAGGCTGAAGAAGGAGAAGAGTGAGATTGGTTCGGGTTCAATATCGGTCGCCTATCTCTCTGAAGGGTATGAAGCTGTGATTAGGCATGACCCCTTTGAGGTATTTGTGAGAGAGAGCGGTCAAAGTGGGAAAAAGTTGCTGTCTTTGAACTCAAATGGGCTGTTTGATTTCGAACAGCTGAGAGAGAAAGAGGAGAATGATGATTGGGAGGAGAAATTTAGGAGCCATACTGATACAAGGCCGTATGGGCCGCAGAGTATTAGCTTTGATGTGTCGTTTTATGAAGCAGATTTTGTGTATGGAATTCCTGAACACGCCACTAGTTTAGCCTTAAAACCGACTAGAGGGCCTGGAGTCGATTTCTCTGAGCCGTATAGACTATTCAATCTTGATGTTTTCGAATACGTCCATGATTCGCCTTTTGGGCTTTATGGCAGCATTCCTTTCATGTTATCACATGGTAAGTCTGGAGGTAGCTCAGGGTTCTTCTGGCTCAATGCTGCTGAAATGCAGATTGATGTTTTGGGGCCTGGATGGAATGATGAGTACTCGTCGGTGTTAATGCTGCCTTCTGATCAGAAGAGGGTTGACACATTGTGGATGAGTGAGGCTGGTGTGGTGGATGCATTCTTTTTTGTTGGTCCAGGGCCGAAAGATGTTGTTAGGCAGTATACTAGTGTAACCGGAGCACCGGCCTTGCCTCAGTTGTTTGCCGTTGCCTATCATCAGTGTAGGTGGAACTATAGGGACGAGGAGGATGTTCACAATACTGATGCTAAATTTGACGAGCATGATATTCCCTATGATGTGTTGTGGCTTGATATTGAGCACACAGATGGAAAGAAGTATTTTACATGGGATAGGGCGTTATTTCCTAATCCAGAAGAGATGCAGAAGAAGTTAGCTGCAAAAGGTAGACGTATGGTCACTATAGTGGATCCTCACATTAAGAGGGACGAGTCGTATTTTATACATAAAGAGGCATCCGATAAGGGATATTATGTAAAGGACGCAACTGGGAAGGATTTTGACGGATGGTGCTGGCCTGGCTCCTCTTCTTACTTGGATATGGTGAATCCACAGATTAGGTCCTGGTGGGCTGAAAAATTCTCATATGAGAATTATGTCGGCTCAACTCCATCGCTGTACATCTGGAATGACATGAATGAACCTTCTGTCTTCAATGGTCCAGAGGTAAACCTTATTTCTCTTTTGATTCTATATCCTTGTAGCTTTTACTGTAGTTCCTTCATATGTGTCTTGCTAAATGGAATCTCATGTGTTTCCCTTGTAAGATTTTCAACATATCTTTGGTCTAGACTGCTGGTTTTCTGTGTTCAGGACCTATTTTACTTACTGCTTATGAACTTGTGCTTTTAAAGAGCACTTACAAGATGTATCCTGGAATTGGAGTTAAAAGCCAACACCTTGTTACAAATTAAGCTATTGAGACTTAAGAGATGAGAAAGTACAGCCAAGGTTCCCATGTTTCATTATTGGATGAGGGTTGCTTCAACTTCATGCTTTATGTATATATCGTTGCCCTTGAATTAGAAAGTTTGTAGTGATTTTGAAGTGTCCATACGATATACTACCTTGTTACTTTTTTTATATGCTTAGTTATGGGCCTTGGAGGTCTCTTATGGCCTGTAGGTTCTTGTCCGCACATCCTTTTATGAAACATATAACTGGGGTTGTAGTGTGTATACATGCAACATAAGTCTATCATATTTCTTTCTTCTCTTGGACTGGGAGAGGTAGAAAGGGATTTGATTTTAGTTTCTCCCTAGTTTATTGGCTGGCTGTTGGCCATTACACTTCCTTCAGAGTTGATCCACAACATTTCGGGGTTTTAACCATAACTAATTTGAGTTTTGTTTCGCTAGCAACTTCACCGACACATCATTAAATGAAATTGAATTTGTTCTGCTACATATGAAACTCACTAACATTATGCTTTTGAGTGACACTTTTATATAACTTGGGGTATTCTATCATTTCTCAACCACTCACCTATTATCTGGCATATGTTACCCACACACGCGCACAAAGGGGACCAGAGAAACTATAAGTTAGCTTTGAAAGAGAAAGATATGCATGTTATCAAGAATGAAGTAGGCTATGCTTTGGGCTGATAATTTTTACATTATCAGATCTATATGTAGCATGTGGGCCTTTAGGATTAGATCAAACAACAAAGTGGACAAGGATGATGACTTGAATCTATTTTTCTTTATTCAGAACCTGTCATTATATAGTTATTGCAGTCTGTAGCTTGTCTTTGCCTGCATGCAACTTTTTCACATTGAGCTTTGAAGCTTTCCAATCTGCTTGTTATACTCCATTTATCCAAAATTACTGCTCATAGTTCCTTTTGGGTCATCTCAAAATGGGGTTTCTTTTCCTGAAGGAAAGATATTTTCAAAAAGTATCTTTTTTTAGATAATGATGTGTTATTACATACTATCATTAACTACATTTGAATCATAAAGGGTTGAAGGATAAGATTATATAGAAGTGACATTTTCAGCTGTCATATAGAAAAACACATAAGGCATCCAGTTAAATTAGACTTGGGACTCTGCACAAAGCGAGCAAATTTTGCCTTTTGAGATCAAACTAGTCTTGTGTAATCAAATTCATCAAGTATTTCCTTTTGATGGATTCTTAACCCTGTTTCTTCTATTTTTGGTGTTCAGCTTTAGCAAAAGGGTGCACCACATTAAGTAACTTGTCTAGTGTTGAATATTTTGTTGTGGTCACCTTTATGTCGATGCACAAGTGAAGATGAATTCTTTTCAGAATCAATAAACCATAAGCAATCTCCAACACAAGAAATTCTATTTTCATCGTTTGTTATATATGCTGACATTGAATGCTCTGCATTTCATGTATTAATATTGATGTTACAAGACCAAGTTCCATTACCTAATTAGGCTTAGGCCCGGGATGCTGACTTTCGACTTTCTGAGAATTTTCCCAGCAACAATTGAGACTTGCCAAAGCTTTACAGAAATAAGTTTGTTCTTTATCAAAGTTTATATTTTCCTAGTTCTCCAATGAAACTAAGGCTTGTTTTTTATCAGGTTACAATGCCCAGAGACGCATTACACTTTGGAGATGTGGAGCACAGAGAGTTGCATAACGCCTATGGTTACTACTTTCACATGGCTACAGCAAATGGGCTTGTTAAGCGTGGTGATGGAAAAGACAGACCTTTTGTTTTGTCAAGAGCATTTTTCCCTGGAAGTCAAAGATATGGAGCAGTTTGGACAGGAGATAACACAGCTGACTGGGAACAGTTAAGGGTCTCAGTTCCCATGATTTTGACTCTTGGTCTTACAGGAATCCCGTTCGCTGGTTAGTAGATGACCTTATTAACATTATTGTCTGTACTTGAATCTTTACTTTACTTCTGATTCTGTTAGCTTCACAGGTGCTGATGTTGGTGGATTTTTTGGTAATCCTGATACTGAGTTGTTGGTTCGCTGGTATCAATTGGGTGCCTATTATCCCTTCTTTAGAGCACATGCTCATCATGACACAAAAAGACGGGAACCTTGGTTATTTGGGTAAGCCATCTTCTGTTTTACCTGCAAAACTAGATGCTGCCTGAAGCGAAGACTGTAGAAGTCTTTGTCCACATGTTGGCTTTAAATTAGTGTTTTATCAAAATCTTGTAAATAAATACTAGTGATCTAAATTAGTGCTCTCTTAGCATAGTGTTGCACTGGAAAATTTGTTATGTTGATAGTTATATTAGATGTTTGCACCTACAACCTATGCCAACTACTTTTTTCTTCCGTCTCATGTCTGATGTTGGTGCTTCTGCTTTTGGTGATTGTGTTGGTTTCAGGGAGCAAAATACGGAACGCATTAAGGAAGCCATACATGTACGCTATATGTTGCTCCCATACTTCTACACATTATTCAGAGAGGCAAATGCCAGTGGTATTCCTGTTGTCCGTCCTCTTTGGATGGAATTCCCTGCTGATGAGAAGACATTCAGCAACGACGATGCTTTTATGGTTGGAAACAGTATCTTGGTGCAAGGAATATACACTGAGGTCTCATTCTAAACTTTTCAACATATTACCCTTGTGCTGCAGTTCTCTTCCTCTGGCATCACGACTCCTTTTCGTATCCTCTTAATATGATAAAAATTTTCCACAGCGAGCCAAACATGTTTCCGTGTACCTTCCTGGGGACCAGTCTTGGTACGATATGAAAACTGGAACTGCTTACAAGGGAGGAGTAACTCATAAGTTGGAAGCTTTAGAAGAGAGCATACCTTCTTTCCAACGGGCTGGTACCATCATTCCAAGAAAAGACAGATTTCGTCGAAGCTCCACACAGATGGAAAATGATCCTTATACTCTGGTATGTCTTAAAATTCTTGTTAATTCCTCTCTTCAAAGTTATTTGGAATGCTCTCTCTCTCTCTCTCTCTCTCTCTCTCTCTCTCTCTGTGCAGTATAGTCCTATGAGTTGCAAGATTTTTGATATTTTCACTCCCTGTGTATTTATCCGTCGTGTGTGGCCAAACCTCCGCAGCTCATCTTGCTCCGTGGAGTGACATAGTTCCGAAAACCAGAGCTTCCCCCTTTCATTCGTTTCTTCAATTTTCTTTGCGAAAATGAACTTGAAACCTTGTTTGTTTTATGATATTTTTCGTCTGTGATTGTCAGGTTATCGCTCTCAACAGTTCCAAGGCTGCTGAGGGAGAGGTTTATATTGACGACGGAAAGAGCTTCAAGTTCCAGCAAGGCGCCTACATACATCGCCGTTTCACATTCTCGAAAGGAAGGCTCACTTCTTCAAATATGGCCTCTGCTGCACTTGGTGGCAACAAATTTGCCTCACAGTGCACTGTAGAGAGAATCATACTTCTAGGTCTGTCTCCTGAGCCTAAAACTGCCCTTGTTGAACCAGGAAACCATAAGGTCGATGTCGAGCGCGGCCCGCTCGTGCTTCGAGGAGGGTCGGGCCCGTCCGCCCTGACCATCCGCAAGCCGAACGTGAACATTGCAGATGATTGGACGATTACAATTTTGTAAGAACTGCTTATAGGTATACCCCATATTTGCATTAGGTTGAAGGCCCCTTTCTATTAGGATCTTGCAGTTGAATGTGCAAGCAATCTCTACTTTTTTTTTTGTGCTCCTGGAAACTGATCTCAATCAAAACGATTTCAATGTTTCTGAAATACAGATATCGATCGAACTTAGAATTTATCTTCGAATAATAATTTTTGACGCATGGACATAATAGTCAAAAAAGATTTTTGATCTTTGCAGCTTCCCATCAAACAATCCAGTTTGAAATTGGCTTTTTCCAGAATCGACGAACACTACTACAATTTTGCGCAAAGTAAAACTTAAATCTTCAAACAATTGGAACGAAGAACGTCAATTTTATGTCACATAACTACATAATTGAAGTAAAAATTCGAAATAAAGAATCAAGCTTTCTACATAGTTCAACAAAATCAAGATGAAAAATCGAACTTAGGTTCCATGAAGTTCGATTTAGGTTAGATCAAAGAACACTCCCTCCGATGAACCGTTCCCCATTCAATTTCGACTACTTGGCTCAAATTTGCAGAAATGATAAAGGGTAAAAATAGAAAATCTTGCAGCGTGAAAAAGTAAAAATATTACAAAAATGGCTAATTATAATTTAATTTTCAACGTTTGAAGGTTTTTATCAAAAATAATCCAACGTTTTTATAATTATAATTTAATTCTCAACGTTTGAATATTTTAACAGAAATAGTCAAATAACCCAACGTTAATGCGACTATTTGCACTACTAATTTTACTCTTTACACAACAAAAGAAATAAATGAAAAATAATAAAAAAAATATGAAACTACTTCAATACTCTTTTATTACTTGTTTATACCACTAAAATTACTAAATGTACCACAAATTCAAAACTAAAAAAAATTAAAAATCATTTATAAAACATATTAAAAATCATTATTCATCAACTTCTAATAGTTTATTAGAAGTATTAGATGCTAGTATAGGCGTATTGGTCGAAATAATCGAGTTTAGAATATGTTGTGGAGTTTATCTTTGTCCAGATCACGATTCGTTCGAACTGGAAATTTTGAATATTTTGGAGTGGTTTGAACTCCGTTTTTCGAACAATACTTAGGAAAAAAATGGAGTTCAAAGTGTTCGAATTTAAGTTTTCGAATATATTAGAGTAGCTCGAACTCCAATTTTCGAACATAGTTCGTTCATAAAACGTTTTTTTGAACAAATGAAGATTGTTCAAAAAATCAACTTGGAACACCCTGCACTTTGAAATTTTCTAAGCATCGTTCAGAAAATGTTTTCCGAACAAATGGAAGTTGTTCAAACTTTAGTTTCCGAACCAATTTTATTTTTCTAAGTATTGGAGTTGTTCGAATTAATATTCTCGAACAAGGTGAACATGTTCAAAAATGTGTTTCCGAACAGATTTTATTTGTTTTTTTAAGTAAAATAAATGTTTTTAGACTGAAGGACATTAATGTAAATATGCGTGATGCAAAGAGTAAAATTAGCAGTGCGTTGAGCAACTGAAGTGCAAAGAGTAAAATTAGTAGTGCAAATACAAATTCCAACGTTCCGTTGCCTTGATTGGTCTTTTGAGCTTATTTTAATACACCTAAAATGCGTGGATTCTTTCCGGTTACAAAAGTTACATTGCTAAATTTCATGGGGTACTGATCTAGTTCAGTTATTGATTGATTCATTTCTCACATATGAAATATCATTTCCCTTCACCTTTCCCCCAGTAACGTTCTAGTTCTTTGTGGTTATTCTTTCGGGATTGGGGCATTACAATTTCTCTCTTTGAAGGTTATAAGGAGATCTCACAATTTTATTTACAAAAATATTCGTGAAGAATGAAGCAGCGAAATAAGGAGGGAGTTACATGTGTAAATTTTTCAAGTAGTCTTCTCGACTAGTAAATTCTTCTTCAAATTTGGGCAAAGTCCCCTCAAAGTAAGTTTTTAACCGAACTGAATTTTCAATCTTGTGCGTATTTATTGTTTCATTTTAATTTTTTTTTTGGATGTTCCCATGCATGTTATTAAGAACATATTTATGTATTATTTTAAAATACTAACTAATATTTATACCGTGTGATACACAGATAAAGTGTGTAATATGCTTAAAATTATTCATCATATCATCCAAAAAAAATATTTTGAAGCCAAATATACGGTGAACATTTTGAAATAAAAAATGATTTTCCCTAAGATAAATTAAGGAAATTATTGCATCTAACAATTATTCAATAAAAAACTTATTTTTTTAATAATTTTTGAATCAGAACAATGATAAATTTATCAAATAAATGAAATTTTTTATGCATAATATTTTTTATAATTTATAATATATTACCATTAATCGTACTTGACATCATACATATAATAACTAACTTTTAATTAATTGATTTGAAGTAATAAATAATAAACCAGACAATAATGCAAATTTGAATAATTTAAATGATTAGACCAATATGCACGTAATTCTCTTGTGTACTCCATGAGCCAAAAAACACAGTTTAGTTCAAATATTTCTATATTATCGGTTAAAATTTTAATATTTATGCACATTTTATAAGTATTGAAACAATATATTTTTAGATATATTATGAAATGAAATAAAATGACATAAATTCAAATACATTAAAACATTTACATATGTGGTTCATATTTATGTATACAATCGCTTCAATATTGAGGAGACAAATTAATATTTGACTAAGCAATCATTATAATAATATGAAATAGTAATTCATATTAATAAAATATACATGGAGGTATATATATACTAATTTTTATTTCTTTCAGATTTTACACTTATTTGGTAATTATACGATTTTTACTACAATTCTCGCAGTTTTAATGGTATTTCTTAGGTAATGAATGATGATTAATGATTGAGGTTCAATCCTCATATCCCCTCCATCTACTATATATAGAGAATTGATCAAATGTTAACCAATTCTTAATGTGTAAATTGTAAATCAATATCCCGCCATTCATCTAAAAAAATACACGGTCAAGATTTGGAGAAAATTTTGGTGGCAGTTTCGTAATTTTTGCAACTTTTTTCAGTTTATGGGGTATTTCCGTCCGTTTGTTGAAAAAAGGCTGATGTCATGCAGACTCAACATCTAAAGAAAATTCTTAAAAACTTCAAACGATCACAACTTGCTCGTTTTTCATCAAATTAACGCAAATAATATATCAAATTAAAGGTCTTTTAATCCTCTTTCATTTAAGATCAATGAAGCATATGTTTATCTAGAAAAATATGGACGAAAAATACAAAAGTTTCATTTTTCACACGTATTCAAGCTCAGAATACTTCGTTAGCATACAACATATGTTTTGTTAGCATATGATAAATGTTTCATCAGCATCACTTATATTGCGATAAAGAGATATTATCCATTCATATTTCATATTATGTTTTAATTACTTTTGGTTAGTTGGTGATAATAAATTACAAATGTGTAGTCTTTGAAATTAATTACAAAAATAAAATAAAAAAATCAAGTAATCCATAATTATTATGGATGATGTTACGGTTGCCATTGGAGCTATAGAAATCAAAATTTTACACATCTATAAATCCCCACCAAATTTCAACTTCAAACACCACCAATTGGGATTGCTAGAACTAGCTTTAAAGGAGGATGATGACCATCCAAGAGAATGAGTGAAGATGAACACTCCAGCTGAAGACGAGAACTGAATCAAAATGGCATCAATTCGCTAAGCTATGAAGCTTAAACTGATAAGCCCAAATCAGTTCTGAAGAAATGGCAAAAGGCAAATGGAAGCTAAAGAAAGAAGATGAGTAAACTGATCGCAGAAGGCATCAGTTCTCAACCAGTCATGTTCAACTGATGGGAGCAGTTGAATCCAAAACTGATTGAAGAGAAAAAGCTTCAGCTGAAGGAAGTAGCTGAAAAAGCTTAGGCAGAGCAAAGGACAACTCAAGCTGATGAAAAGATAGGAGTCAAAGCTGAAGGGACTCCAGCTGGAAGTGATCAATCCAAGCAAATGATATCATCAGTCATCAACAGACAAGACCAACTGATGACGTCAGCAGCTCAACGCCACTCGAAGACTAAAGGAGAGCTACGATCAGATAAGTTCAAATTAAATTTATTACTAAACGGTAAAATTACATGTCATCTCAATATTACCGATGGACCCACCTTCTCTCTCTTCATCAATTCTCAACGGATAGATTCGAAATTGAACTGACGAGTTCATTGAATGGATCTACTTATTGAGAATAAGACCGTCAAACCATTCCAAGACCGATACCATCTCTATAAAAGAGATATCTGAACTGAACTTTCATCTTCCCTGATCTAATCGATCTTTTAAAGAATCGTCTACCCTAAATCATCAGTTCAAAGAAAAATCTTCAGCAATCTATCTCCTTCTCTAAGAATACAGTTTAGCCAACCGATTCATCCTGTGATTCTTCTCAACCGAAATCTTTCACAAACATCATGGCCAAATCAAATCCACCAGTTGTTCAACGAAAGTTCAACTTTAGAGAAACTGGTGAATCCTCACAAAGGTTTCAAGTCAATCTGTTTAAAGATTAGTTTCTGCTTTAAGCTGTCTATAGAGAAAGGTGTTCCAACTCTCCACTCTGTGAAGAAATTATTCAGAAAATAATTCAGGCAGAACTATTGCAATTCTTTGAAGAGACTCCCTCCAAGAAATATCCCGAGCCAGTCTGCGAGTTCTATTTGAACTCAAAAGGAGAAAGTGACAAGATTATCACTCAAGTTAAAGGGGTAGAAATTGAGGTTACTCCATAACTACTGTCAAGAGCTCTTCATCTACCAAATGAAGGAATGAAGATAGAAGAAGTAGAGGTTAATCAATTGGAAGCTTACAATCGATGGAGAAGAGCAGATTGCTATGAGCCCTATAGAATCACAACCTCAACATCTTGCTTCAAAGAGGAGTATCAAATTCTTGTAGGCATCATTGGTAGAATGATGATTGGAGTGGCAGGAAACCACTCAAAAATGACAGAGCTCAAATACAAAATATGTCATGCTATTGACATGAATATCAAGATTGACTGAGCAGTATTCTTCTACGAACAGATCAAGAAATTCGTAGATGCCTTGGAGAAGCGGTGGAGTGAAGAATTCTTCCATCAGAAAATGTGTTTTGTTAGCAGAATCAGTAAACTGCTAGAACACACACTTTGTTTTATGGGGAATGAAACTGAAATATTGCTGATGGACAAGGGTGATCACTTTCCATTATCCATAAAGCGATCGAGGGGTCTTAAGGCATCAAGTATAAAAATCGATGCCAAAACAAGGAAGGATGAGAAGGCTGCTAAAAGTAAAGGAAATAGTGTTGTTAAAGAGCCTTAAGAAGAAAATCCGATCCTGAAGATAGCCTACCAATCAGTCAACTGATTGGAACACCAATTAAGGCTCGGCCTCTACAACAAGTTTACCAAAGATTAGCATCAACATCAGCTCCAAAAGAAAGCCAGTCCGATCAAATGGCCCAAGACAAGAAAATATCCATCAGGGACACACAAACCAAGAAGGGAACTGATAAAGGGTCAAAGAAGACGGTCAAGATGAACAAAGGGAAGAAGAAAACTGGTCCACCTCTCCCTCCAAAGTTACCTCCTCGAAATGTCAAAATCTTTGACATTGGAGAAATAAAAAAGATGACATTGTGCCCTTTAGAGGAATTTCTCCACACAATTCGGGTGCCGAATACTTCAGGACAACATGTCCCCCAATGGGAGAGATAAGTGAAAACATTCGGGCTCTTCTAAGAGCTGAAGTTATCAAGAGCTGGGCGGATGCCAAAGTCATAGAGTTCATAACAACAAATTTCGCAGCAGATTTGGTTGGATCTAAAGCTCTCTACAAAGCATTTGTAAGATACTACTACTGGTATCTATGGAGACACTGTTTTAACTCAGAAGCACATTTTCTTCTGACTGCCCTTCACAGAATGAGCTTCTGGGGGGAGAGAAGAAAAATAGAGTATAATGTGGTCAGGACAAGGTACTCCGGAACAAAATCCGATCAGGGTCCTGAAAGAAATGCTGGCAATCCGATAGTGCCACAGACAGCCAGCTGAGCAAACATTAGCTCATGTAATGGACGACCTCATCAAACTGGCTCAAATTGATCTCCCCAAGCTTCGCACTGAGGAAGATCAAAGGAATTGGAGACATCCTCAAGTTCATCAACATTAGGTGTTAGGAGAAATACTGAAAATCAGAAGGGAGCAACAACAACAAACTCTAGAAGAAATCAGATGAGAAGAACAACGCATCCATCATGGTGCAACTGATGAGGCTTCCACATCAAGACAAGTTGCAATTCATCAAGTAGCAAGACAGCTGGTATTCGATGAACCCCCACCAGCTGCTGAAATTGAAATGAAACTCCCCACAGATGTTGATCAACTAGCTGAGGAATCAGTTGAACGCTCAGCCTTTCCTGAAGAGACTATTGCTGCCCCAGTTGAGCCCACATCTCCACAAGCTGATGATGAGATAACTGCTGAAGATCCGACTAATCAAGCAGTTCAGCTGGAAGCTCAAACAGAAGTGGGAGACATAGTGATCTTTGCTGATCCTGTCTAGATAGCACTCCAAGCTCAGGCTCAAGTTGATCCTGAGACACCCCCTGAATCAAGCCACAATGACACTATTGATCTAGGAGATGCAGATCAGTTAGTGGCTAAGTCAGCTGAGCAAATAGCTGAACAGTCAAAGACAGTTCCCTATGAGGAACTAGTAGCTTTTGAAGGAGGTGATGAAGCATCATCCAAAGGAGAAGATCTTCAGCTGACCATTGCAACTGATCAATCCAGCCCAGCAGGAACGATCCATGCTGTCGATCAGTCCAGAAGATCACCAGGCCAGTTAATAGCTCAACATGAAGAGCTATTTCAGAGCTTTTAACAACAATTGAAGAGGCATGAGAAGCTTATCAGAAAGCTTCAAGCTCACACTGGACTTCAATCAACTGACAGTGAGTCCTCTAGCTCTGATGAAGGGGAAAGTATCCCCACTATGCTTGTTGCCAAGAGGAGAATGACTGAATACAAGGAAAAATAAGAGCCTGGTCAAGTGAAGTTGATTCAAGACTCTTCAGTTATTAACTTGTGACTCAGTGTATTCAATTTTTCTTTTGAAAAATAAATGACAAGTCAGCATTTATTTTGAATTTTTGACCATTGGTGAAACAATGACACGTCTCATAGTCATTAAATAGCCAACGATCTCAAACCGACAAGGGGGCATTAAATTCTTTCAACCAACAGTTTATGAGTCTCTTTCCTCTCTCATAAAAACCCCTCCTTTCTCCAACTTTCTCAACATCTCTCAAGAGAATACTTGTGCAAAAACACTCATACTCTTTCAAAATCATCTTCCAAAAAGAGTATTCTCTCTCTTAAAAAAAAGGAGCTTCAATTCAAATTCAGCCAAAAATTTCAAAATGACCGAATCATCCAAAGCTCTTACTCCATTCAAAGAGCAAATTATGAGAGATAAATTTCTAGAGAGACAGAAATTTCAATTGATTCTTAAGGAATCAAATAACCCATTTCTTCTGGTCAATCTTCACAAGACTGGGATTATGTATTACCTTGAAACCCCACCAAGATTCTTCAGACAAGACTTGGTGAGTGAGTTCTTGCTTCAAGCAAAGGTATCCACAGATGGGAAGGTGATATCTTCAGTGGTTCAAGGGCACAAACTTCAAATCACTGAAAGAAAGATAGCAGAAATCTTTCAACTTTCCAGAAAGGGTTCCAAGGTTCAAGATCTGAAAGATTCAGCTGAACCGTATTGGAAAGAATGGTGAACTTCTACTTGCAATAAGCAATTCAGTTTTACCACAACTAAAACTAACCTGAAGCCCGAGTATGGAGTCATACTTGATATCACGAACAAAATGATGTTCGACACCATTGAAAGCTTGAGTCAATTAACTCAAGAAAGATACAAGGTAATGATATACCTTGTTGAAGGATTGGAAGAAAATTGGGTAGAATTTGTATTCTCTTAATTCAAGCATCAAGTCATCAAAGTTGCTGACTCAAAGAAGACTAGGAAATTTGAGTCCAAAGTAGGACTTGTTCTAAGAATGAACAAGCTCCTGGAAGATATGCTGAAGCTTCCAAATGATGACGTGCTACCAGTCCTCATCTCCGACTGGATTCCCAAGAAATGGAGAGTACATCTTTAGTCACTCAAGAAGAAGAAGAGCTCCAAAGCTAAAGCCGGCAATACAACTTCAAGCAGCTCCGCTGTCAATGAAGTTTCTTCTCCACACTCCAAAAATGGATCATCAGTCGACTTCAAGCCCTGCTCTGATCCAGATGAGCTCATTCCATTCATTGGAATCCCTCATCCAAACTACGGAGCTGAGTATTTCAGAAGAACTTGCCCTCCTCTCCAGCTGACTGAAGACAATATTCACACTTATTACAGTGGTGAATATGCAGTCAAGAGTGCACAGAAGGATGTAACAAATCTCCTTCTCACTCACTTCACCTATGTTACCAAGCAAGATAATTAGTTGTTCAAACAACTGCACCGGTACTTCTACTGGTACAACTGGAGACATTCCATGTTAATCCAGTCACATTTCTTGCTAACTGTCTTTCATGGCATGAGCTTTTGGCAATGTGAAGAGACTTGGAATATTAAATGGATTGAAGCTTCAAATCCATTTCCTTCAACCATTGTGCAAGTCCAGCGGATCATGAAGCATTGACTTGATAATAACATTCCAGCTAAAGCCATGCTAGCTGATGTTCAAGCCAACTTGAGATCGCAAGAAGTTGCAACTGTAAATCAGTTTGTCAACAATCAAGTCGATCGACATTGCCAAAAACTTAATTTTGATAATAATTCAATTCAGTCAGAAGAGACATCATTACAAGCTGATGTTGCCACTGAAAAGATAGATCAAGATCTATCTCATACTCAACTTGTGGCGATCCCGAGGAGTCAAAAGCGTGGACATAAAGGAGCCAAAGACATTGAGGATATTGCCACGTCACCAGATCTCCTGTCCAAGAGCTATGTCACTCCTCTTATCAAGTCATGCTCAAGAGCTGCAAAACTGATTATCAATCAGTCCAGCTCCCCCTTACAGAGGAATTTCAGAGCTGACCACCTTTAAGCTGTCCAACTCAGCAGTTGCTCTTAAGCAACTTCAGCAAGCTGAGAATAAAGTCAGAACCGATCCTTCCAATGATATCTCAAGTTCAGCTTCAAAAAGAAAAAAGTCAAAATAGCTCTAGAGAAAGTAGAGAAGCTAGCCAAGTCCAATCGCTCAAGAAGAGAAAACTGACGAAAGAGTCAATCAGCAGCTGATCAACAAAATTGATCAAATCAATTTAAAAGTGACATCATCAGTTCAGCATGAAACTGATGCTTAGAGCTCGAAATATCTCAACAGCTGCATGACCAGTCCTCTTCGATAAGCTTCTCGACTCTCTATTCCTCAAGCTTATTTTTGAATAGTTATCATTAACATTTCAAAATAAGCTTACTGTTTATCTGAGTTGCCATTAAAGTCTCTATGCCAAGCATTAAAGTCAAAAGAGATGAACTTCTGAGGGATATAAATAGCAAATCTTCTGGCAAATATTTTGCTATTTATGGCAACTACCCAAATTTTGAAAACCCTCAGATCTCAGCCGCTTGAACAAAAAGTGAAAGTTCAGATGGATGGCTGAGATGTATGAATCATTTATTCAGCTTATTTGCCATCAAATCTAGTGGTGAGCAAAATCGAATCGAAACTGAAAAATCGAACCGAACCGGCGTGTTCGGTTCGGTTCGGTTTTGGTGGTGACAAATTCAGTTCGGTTTCGGTTGTGAAAATGAAAACCAAATTTCGGTTCGGTTCGATTTTAGCTCCTTAAAATCGTAGAAAACCGAACTGAACCGATATTTAATTTAAAATAAAAATAATATATTGTATATGCCCTAAAACCTAAATTTAGAGTTTAGACTTTGTTTATTTTATCATTTGATGACATTGTTTTTGTGTTGTTTATCATGTAATTTAATTTTAAGACTCGGTTTGATGCTTGAGTAGAATTATTGATTTGTAAAAAAAATACACATTTTATCGGTTTGGACCCGCGAGCGACCGAACCGAACCGGTCTTATCAGTTTCGGTTTCGGTTCGGTCGAAGTAAATAATCGGTTCAGTCTCGGTCTCAAAAAAATGACTTCGGTTTTTATCGATTTTGGTATTTCGGTTCAGTCCGGTTCGGTCCGGACCGTTTGCTCAGGCGTAATCAAATCACATAGCTGATCAGCCAGAAGCACTCAATTGCTATGGTTAAATGCATGCAAAATTACTGTTTTATAAGCAGCGGAGAAGATGGAATGCTTAACTCAATTCTCAAACACATACATTCTCCTTGTCTTCCCATACTTATCCAAGCTCCTTTTTTATCTCATCTTTCATAAAAAAATGGCACTCCCATTCCATTCGATGAATATCAAGCTTCTTGTAAAGAAGCTCAGAAAGGATAAGTATCTCGACCGAGAGCTCATTCAAGCTCGATTAGGTCCGAAGAAGACCAACATGATCTTTCACATGTTGAAGACATGCGGGCTATTATCGTTCATGACAACGATGCCTAAGAAAAAGTATCTCTCATATGTAGCTGAGTTTTACTACGATGCAGAGATCAAAGGAGACAACATAATGTATGTTGTCTACAATTGGGTTATCATCATCGATAGAGATGTGTTGATGACCTTGTTCCAGCTCCCTGATGAAGGCCAGAAGGTGCATGAACTAGGGCTCCCCACCAAGATGGAACTGTGGGATGGCTGAAAGCTATCACACGTTAACCATCGAGACTTTTCAAACTATTTGAAAGACAATCTCTCTCCAGTAGTTGTCCAAATCATGGACATTGTGATGCACAGCCTACTTGGAAACATCACAAATGCCCAGTTCAACGACAATACCGCTCACCTCATGACCGCCATATATTTTGGATGCAAGGCTGATTGGGCATCCTTCATATTGGCGTAGCTTCGCATACATGTGAAGCGTGCTGAGATCGATCTACCTTCTGGCACATTCAAAGCCAAGTTAGGGTTCACTAATCGACTCAGTCACATCATTCAGGAGCAGATTGGCACAACCATTCCTGGCGGACTACACTTTGCCAGAAGAGATCTCCTTCCTACAGTCTACATCCACAGAAAACATCGTGGAGTAACTGGTCGCCCTAGGAAGTCGAGACTATAGCTGATAGAGGACCACAACCCAGCTAAAGGAAAAGAGCCGCTCCTTGAAGATGAACCTCCAGCTGACTCAGATCAGTCTATGACTGATAGTGACTCATTCACTTACATCAATGATGAGTCCACTGGCCCTGCAACTAGCGAGCCTCCCTCCCTCGCTCTTCCAGACAATCTGGAAGAAGGCTTCAATACAAGCCTTGACCATCAGCTGAAGATCTGCTTTGGTCTCATTGGGAATCTCAATCATTTTCTCTTCGAACACCTTCGAAGATATCTCTAGTATCACCTATGGAGATTTCAAGTGGATGATGCCACAATGTTGTACATAGCCAACAAGAGGGGTAACTCATTCTGGATCGAGAAATGAAAATGGAGCAGGAGTTGGATGAACTATCCACTCAGCACACCTCCATCTATCTCAGAGATCATGGATTCCATGATTAAGAGGTTTCAAACCTCGGTGCCTCATGATGCACCCTTTCCCAACCACGAGCCCTCCAACTCATCCACGACTCCTCTTTATGAAGAAGTACTCTTCACCATCGCGGATGAGCCACTTCTCGATCTTGCATCAACTTTTTTAATCAGGTAAGATCCCTTCTCTCTCACTGATCTTGCCCAACTGATGCCAACTAAGGAGACTTACTCATAGCTGTCCACTTCCATACCTGTACCCCAAGCTCACCAAGTCACCGAAGACCTACTGGCCACTTCTTTCTCCCTTGTGCCATAACTGTCATTGCCATTCCATGAATTCCATCAGCTTGCCCTTTTGGATGATGACAAAAGGAGGGAAGAGTATGCCGATGATGGAAAAGATAGGCAAGGTGACCTAACTCTTTGGGATGAGATCCAAAGAGAAGTACAACTAGAGGTACAACTTCAGAGGGAAGTACCTTTCAGGGGGAAGCTACGTTTGAGGGGAAAGTCCAATTTAAGCAAGATTGGCCAGCTCAAAACTTGTTTTGGACTTGGGAGAATGCCCAGCTGGAGCAGCAGCAAGAATGGGGTATCCACAGCATACCGGGCATATCTCCTTGCAAGTATGAGAAAGGTGAATTGAGCAAAAGAAGACGGAACTAAGTGGTGAGCAGTTCCAGCTGAAGAATGAAGTAAAATATCAGTTCTTGATATTGTCTATCTCTCTTCCTTACTTCCTCATAAATCTTCATCTTCTTTGATCATCAGTTCTTAAACATGCTCTTTGTTAATAATACAAATATATTCTGATTATGTGATCATGCTAGTATGCTTTGATATCCATGCTTCGCGTGCTCTGATTAATGAACAAAAGCTGCATGATAATCAGGATTGAGCTATTCTAGAACTGAAACAACTAAAACTTTATCAAGCTGTGCAAAACGAGTATCAGTATATCTTAAGGCTTTAACATTCATGCTACAAGTTTTGCTAGCAAAAGCCTTGATACCTGAGAAACAAACTCGTTAAGCTCTAATTGCCAATCTCTAATACTCATCTAGACACTCATGAATGTCAAACTAATAACTCTTAAAAGCTATAGTACCAAAAATCGGTACATGCTCTGATACCAAAGATTGGTACAAGCTCTGATATTCATTCATGAAAAATAACCTCATGCAGTTTTCCATCATCAAACTAACTGGTTTTGACATCATCAAAAAGGGGGAAATTATTGGGAAAATTGTTGGGAAAAACTATCAGAGTAGCCCAACTGATGGTTTTGATGAAATGTCAAAACATATGCAATAGTTTCATGAAAAACTGCAGATTATTCTAAGCTGGAAGTCGGGGGTAATGACCGAGTAAGACTTCAAACCTCAGCTTAGCTGAAGCGAGAGTCAGCTGTTTTGAAGCATGGTCAACCAGCTTAAAAAGATATCTCAATCAAGCCAGTCAGTATCAACTCTTCAAAGCTTAAGAAAAGCTAAAGGAGGAAGAGAACATTGAAGACTGGAAGACATCCACATATGAGTAATCATCAGTCTAGCCAAAGGCCAAGAAAGACTGATGAGAGAAGAGTCAGCTTGAAAGCTTAAAACTGAACTGATCAAAGATCAGTCAGTTAAACACTAAACTGATTAAAGATCAGTTAGTCGGGAGAAAAGCTCAAGTAACTTCGAGCCAACTCTGAACTAATCTTTGATCAGTTCAATGGGAGAAAAAGCTTAACAAGAAAAGCTGACTTGAAGTCCAGAATTGAAAGCTTGTAAAGCTAAGCAGCCAAAGATCAAGGCAGCTGAATTGGATTATCTCAGGACTGAAGCTTGAGGCAGCTGAGGAACTGCCAACTAGACAATCTCAGAGCTGAAAGCCGAGATAGCTGAGAGCCCATCAGCTGAAAGTCCAAAATTGATAGCCGAAATACCTGTTCTCTCTGACAAGCAGTCAATGAAGATCCTGACAAGAAATCTTGGAAAGATCCAAATGATCTTAGAGTAGAAGTCATTAAGTTCAACGGCTAGCTCATTCAAAGTTTCAAACGGCTACATGCATTAAAACTGCCCCCGGTGAAATCAACTTAATCACCAATCTCAACGGTCACTAAGATCACTCTTCTATATAAGAGAGTGATTCTCATTCATGAGTAAGACTTTTCACGCACAAGACTTGCGCAAAACTAACTTTTGCTATTTTGCAAAACGAGCTTTTCTTTCTCCCTCCCCACAGCTCCAAGCTTAAATCTCAAGTGCAAAAAGTCCCAACTGAGAAGGCGTGCTTCAAGTTCCAAGCAAGTAGCTAGCTGACGCAGAATTCCAGCCAGAGCAAAGCTTCTCAGTTCAGTTCTTCAAAGATTAACTATCCACCTCAAGTTGAAGGAGCACTCCAGGTTGATAACAGATTCAAGACTGCCTTCTTGAAGATCAAGAGAGATCTAAAATCTTGTAAAGACGGGCAATAGCACCTAAAGTCTTAGCGAGCAGTTGGGACCGGCAAGTGTGAGCTGTCGACCCAGAAACCGGCTGAGGAGGAGCGTGTACCGACGGGTCCGTTCTTCCGGGACAGCAACAGTTAGAAAGGAGGCCGCGCTCGGTTTGAAGGGTGTCATTTTCAGGTCCAACAGAATTCTTCACTATGTAACTGTAATAAAGAAACTTTACACTTGCATAGTGGATTGCCCTTCTGCGGAAGGAAGAGAAGACGTAGAAGCAGGAAGCTTCGAACCTCTATAAGTCTTGTGTGTGATGTACTTTATGCTCTAAGCTTTTGCATGTTCTTAAACTGCACACTATAAGCACACAAGCTGCACTGACAAGCTAAGCCTTCAAAGCTATCAATCTTAACTGATCAGCTCACAAGCTAAGCTCTCGTCAAGCTCTTTTACTCAACTGATCGGTGCACAGATAAATTGTCTAAAGCGAGTCAGGGCCCTATATATTCCGCAATTAGTTTAAAGTTTTTGAGTCAGTTTATTCACCTCCCCTAAACTGACATATACTCGCACCGGGACCAACAGTTAAGTATGCAAATTATGTAAAATTTATTTAGGAAATTTAGGCTAAATATGCTAATTATGCTAATTATATAAAAATTATGTTATGTATGTGCTAGATATGTATGATAATTATCATGAAATATTGTATATTTAATTCTTTTATGGGATGAGGGCCCCTGGATCCCTCTTTATTACTTGATTATTTTGCATGGGATGAGGGCCCATGAATCCCTCTTTATTGAATTGTTGGTATTTATTGGTTTTGTTGTTATGAATCGATTAGAAGAAAATAGATCAATTAGCGTAGAGTCGAGAACTTGGAACTAGGAAATTCACATAGGTGCTGCTGAAATTTTGAAAAATTAGCTATTTTATTTTTTTTATTTAATTGATGGATTATAGCATTTATATTTATATTATATATGATAATTATTGAATTACTGGTATTTGTTGGTTTTGTTGTTATGAATCGATTAGAAGGACATAGATCAATTAGCATGGAGTCGAGAACTTGGGACTAGGAAATTCACATAGGTGCTGTCGAAATTTTAAAAAATTAGTTATTTTATTTTTGTATAATGTTTTTTTTAATTTCTTAGATGCATAGAGGCGGTGCTAGAGGTGGGGGGATCTGGACGATCTGGATCATCATCATCATCCATGGCCCTTAGTGGTCTAGTTGGTGATATCTCACTGGAGGGATCGTCACATCTTGCATTCGATGCAGAGGGACGTCGAGTTTGTTGGATTGAGGATGATTATGTTGAATTATATAATTGAACACCATTTTATATATTGTTATCTTTATTATTATATATTCTAATATCTTAATTATTTTGTGCATTTGAAGTGTTTTGATGCCAGCTCATGCAATCGCATCCGCCATCACAGTAAACTTCAAGAAATTTTTGCATCTGACAAGCAACACTTTGAAGACGGTGCCCGCTGAGGTCAGAATGCAGTATATGGAGGAGCTTCGGGTATTGTTCCTTAATCTTATGAGTGTTAACTTCTATTTTGATTTTTTTTAAAATTTTAACATTGTCATATGTTTTCAATATGTTACAGAAGGAATTTTCTTGGGATCCCACTGAGGAGGATGCTATCATGAAGAGAAGGAACACCAAGGCTTCTGAGAAATATAGGGACATGGTCTATTCTTTCAAGAAAAATAGGACCAAGGGCTGCCCTGCCTTCATGCCTCCTCAGATATGGGAATGTTTCAAGCAGCATTGGGATAGTGAGGCATTCAAGGCCAAGTCTACCGTCGCATCTCAGAATCGGCTCACTGAGCCCAATGGTCCTGGCACCAGCATTATCAAGCACCAAGGAGGCTCTAAGAGTGCAGTTGCACATGCTGTAGCTTTAGTTTGTAGTGAATAATTTATTAAATAATTTATTTGTTATATGTGTATGCTAACATATTTTTATCTAATAGGATAAGGAGAAGGGTGTCAGGTCAAATGACGTGGTGTGGGAGACATTCAAGAGACTGCACGAGACCGCTGATGGATCATATTCAGATGGAAAGTCTGCTCGTAACGCTATAAGTTTGTTTATAAATATTTATAAATGTTTATTTTAGATAAATAAATATATTTAATCATTCTTATTTGATTTTATCTATAGGCTGATGTATTAGTTCGGGTTGAGGAGTTGAGTCAGTCGATTCCTAGTACAAATGAGACGCCAGAGGTGGACATGAGCACCATTTATGTCCATACTGTCCGCCAGCACTCCAAGAAGAACCGCATTTTTAGGCTCGACAGTCGATCACGGAGCATTTCAGCTGCTAGTGTATCTTCTGCAGCTCCTTCATATCCCAACACTCAGGCTGCCATCTGGGAGTTACAAGCGAAGATGGACGCACAAGCAAAGCTTCTCCAGGCCCAGCAAGAACAGATACGTCAGTAGCAGGAGATGATACAGCAGCAGGTTGCTATGTTAGAGCAAATGCGGGCACAGTTTTGGGGCCCCTCTTCATCTTCATCCGGATCATGATTATTTTTATTTGATAGACTTGTTTTATAAATACTGACATTTTATGACATTTCATGTGTTTTATCGGACATTTATATTTATATATTATATGTCTATTTGTGTTCTTCTGAAATTTATAACCAAAAATCAAAATTAGATAGAATATTAAAAAAATATTCAATAAAAATAATAATAAAAAAGTATTCAATAAAAAAAATAAAATACTAACGATGAACCTAACGATAGACATGTCCGTCGTTAGTATACGGCGGTCAACGTGACTTTTCTAGCGACGGACTATGTCCGTCGTTAAGGCTCAAGATGACTGTTGACGACAATAATTTTTACGATGGACCGTTCCGTCATTAGGCCCGTCGTTAACATTTAACGACTGTCTGTATTCGTCGTTAGGTTCGCTTGCCGATGAAGGATTTAACGACGGACATCGTACATTGTAACGACGGAAAAATGTGATTTACCAATGGACCTGTCCGTCACTAAACATCGAATTTTTTTTATTGTTAGTTTTATGATATGTTCAGGGCTACAGACAAATAATTGTAGTTGGGCTGTCAAAACCATTCAAAGTGTCACTCGTCACTTGTTTGATGAATTAAAAATCCGAGAACAATATGTCAGAGAAGTGTTTTGATCATATTACCCAATTAATGAAGCAGATTGTTCTAGAAAATAATTTGGTGATTGATAATTTCTATACAATAAAGAAATTATTTTGTGGTATGGACTTACCCGTAAAGATCGACTGCTATTTCAATAACTACATGATTTAGTAGGTTGATAATAGTGAATTGTTAAAATGCAAAGTTTGTGGTCATCCTCGTTTCAAGCATCTAATTCAGCGTGTGAGTATTAATTTGGAAATGGTTAATTTTTTTTACATGTTCTAATGTTTTGATTACATTGAGATGTTGAACCTACATGGTTTTTTATTAAGATATTGAAAAAAATATGATTTTGCTCCAACTATAGAGGTTATGATATACAAATTTCCGGGATCATAACTAATCATTCTTTTATGTGGCTTTTGTTCAAGACCTATTGTTCTGTTACCTTGATTGGTCTTTTGAGCTTAATTCATTTAAGACGCCTAAAAGACGTGGATTATTTCCAGTTACAAAGGTTACACTACCAAATTTCTTAGGGCACTAATCTAGTTCAGTTATTGATTGATTCATTTCTCACATATGAAATATCATTTCCCTTCACCTTTCCCCCAGTAACGTCTAGTTCTTTGTCAGTTATTCTTCCGGGATTGGAGCGTTACAATTTATCTCTTTGAAGGTTATAAGGAAATCTCACAATTTTATTTTAATTTATTTTTTGTGGATGTTCTCATGTTATTAAGACCATATTTATGTATTATTTTAAAATAATAACTAGCATTTCTACCGTGCGATACACAGATAAAACGTGTAATATACTTAAAATTATTCATCATATCATCAAAATAATTAATTTTGAAGCCAAATGTACGGAGAACATTTTGAAATAAAAAATGATGTTCCCTGATAGTTTGATAAATTAAGGAAATTATTGCATCTAATAATTATTCAATAAAACACTTATTTTCTTCAATGATTTTAGAAACAGAACAATGATAAATTTATCAAATAAATGAAATTTTTTATGCATAATGTTTTTTATAATTTATAATATATAAAATTAGTCGTGCTCGGCATCATACCTATAATAACTAACTTTTAATTAATTGATTTTAAGTAATAAATAATAAACCGGACAATAATGCAAATTTGAATTAGGAAATAATGTGAATGAGTGTTTTTTTTTTAATTTGATAATTTAAATGATTAAACCAATATGCAAGTAATTCTCTTGTGTACTCCATGAGCCAAAAAACACGGTTTAGTTCAAATATTTCTATATTATCGGTTAAAATTTTAATATTTATGCACATTGTTATAAGTATTGAAACAATATATTTTTAGATATATTTTGAAATGAAATAGGATGACATAAATTCAAATACATTAAAATATTTACATATGTGGTTCATATTTACGTATACAATTGCTTCAATATTGATGGAGACAAATTAATATTTGACTAAGCAATCATTATATTATAATAATATGAAATAGTAATTAATAAAATATACATGGAGGTACACACACACTAATTTTTATTTCTTTCAGATTTTACATTTATTTGGTAATTATACGATTTTTACTACAATTCTCGCAGTTTAATTTATTTATTTTTACATAACCAAATTACTCTTCAATATTATACGATTTTTTTATCAAAATCCTCGCAGTTTTAATGGTATTTCTTAGGTGATGAATGATGATTATATATATATATATATATAGGATTTAGTTCAAATAGATACTAGTCTTCATGCGAGAACTAGGAACGGTGTTTATTTATTATGATTCTATAACTTAATTTATTACATTTCAGTGTTACTTTTAAAAAAAAAAAAAATATAGCTTATCTTTTTGTATTTTTGTCACATGCACACTTGTGAAAAGTTTAAAGTATATATTGTTAAGAGTTATTTTTCCAACACCTAAAAATTGAAATGAGTTCCTTTGTGGTGTGGATTATTGGGATCTAATGCACTTTACATTCACCAGGAAAATAACTTGTCATGTTATTTTTTAGGTGCTGGACAAAAATAGATTTAGTGATGTTACGGTTAATAGTAATAGCATGAAATATTAATCATGTTTATCCTTTTTTAAAAAGCTTGTCATGCCATGTTAGTTTTAATAGTTTAGGTATTAAAATGATATTTTAAATAGTAATATATTATAGAATTACAATTTCGTTAATAGTATGAAAAATTAATCATGTTTATCCATTTTTTAAAAATATCTTGTATTTTTTATTTTTATTTTTATTTATCATTTCATTTCTTAATAGCATGTTGATTGTAACACCCCTAAATTAAAGAGGGAGAGCAAATATTGAGATATATATGGATAAGACCAAACATTCTGAATTAAAAAGAGATATTATCCATTTATATTTCAGATTATGTTTTAATTACTTTTGGTTAGTTGGTGATAATAAATTACAAATGTGTAGTCTTTGAAATTAATTATAAAAATAAAACAAAAAAACCAAGTAATCCATAATTATTATGGATTATGTTACGGTTGTCATTCGAGCTATAGAAATTCAAGTTTTACACATCTATAAATCCCACAAAATTTCAACTCCAAACACCACCAAATTTCAACTTCAAACACCACCAAATATTAAACATATATCCAATCCAAAAATGAGGCTATTTTTGCTTATTGTCAGTTTTCATTTAGGGCTTCTTATTTCTTGCATCGCTGCAGACTCCAACATGTTGTTGATGCGATAGAAGACCAGGTTTTAATAAGTCTATGAACCAATATTACATTTGTGCAAACTTCTAATTATTGATAACATTTTATTAAAATCTAATTTAATCATCATGAATATATATTAATGTAGAAGCAGCAGAAGAATTGGTGCGTCGTGATAGGATCAGCAAATCCTGCAAAGCTGCAATCATTTGTGGACACAGCATGCTTTGATCGATTGGATTGTAAACCCATTAGATACGGTGGTTCGTGTTTTAGCCCTAATACGTTGCAGAATCATGCATCATATGTCCTCAATCTATTCTATCGTGCTAGTGGTGTATGCCAATCGGGTCTAGGCACTATTACCCCGAATGATCCATGTAAGCTTCCATTGTTCCTACTCTCGATTTTTATCTTTAGAACTACCCATAATTAGAGGTGTCAAAACGGGCTAGGCCCGATGGGCTACCCTTACCCAGCCCGATTTTGGGTCAGGCTAGGCCACAAGTTTATAGGCGAGCCAAGCAAAAATTGAAAATTACCCTTCGGCCCACGGGCGGCCCAGCTCAGCTCGAAGTTCGGATTGGACTGGGCCAGGAATTTTCAAGCCCGAAACACTTCAGGCCGAGCTAGGCTGGGTCGCAATATTAAATTTAGCCCGTGAGCTCAAGTCGGGCCGACTCATTTGACAATTCTACCCATACCTATGTACTATTCATTGGTGGTGGGACTCGAAACTGGAGCCCGAAACCTTTTCAGTAATGAGATTACTCACTGCTCTACCACTTATTTAATTTGAGGTGGGTGACAGTTTTTTATGGTTGTTAGGTCATCTCCAAAAATTTACACTAAAATACAACCTCACTAGTATTAAAATGCAGCAGATTCTCAATTTCATCTCCAACAGTTTGCACTATAATTTTACACCAAAAGAGAATATTCCATAATATTCCTTTTATTTCATTTACAATTATTATTTTATAATTGATAACATATAATGATTTATGAAATTTCATTTAATGAATATCTATACTTCAATTCAAAATTTCATAATAATTATTAAAATATTTTTTTAGAACAAATATATATGAACTAATATAAAATAAAAAAAATTCTAAAAATCTATTTTAGTATTTTTATATAATTTTATTGTTGGTGTACTTTTATCCATTTTAGTATGTTTAATTGTTGGTCTAATTTTTATCTAATTTAATTTTATGTTTTATCTTTGTTTTTAATTAAATTTATTATAATTATAATAAATTTTAATATTAATTACAACACATTATTTAAAATACAAAATAAATAACAAATAACATACACAAAATACAAAACAAAACACTAAATAAAATATAACATAAAAAAATGAAAAAAAAAAATTGTCGTTGATAAAGAGAGGGACGGTAAATATACCGCCCCTATCTCCTCTCCCCTAAAATATCGCCCCATATGTCGCTGCTGTTGGAGAGCTTTTTAGCTGCAAAGTAGTGGAATGGTGACACCCTTATGTACCTAAGTAATTTTTGTTGATTTGGTTTTGTTTTTTTCTTGCAGCATTTGGCAAATGTCATTATACATAAGCTCGGTCGCCCGCCAAGTTTACATTGCAAGCACAATAAATCATGTGATATGATTTTCAGCAAGAATAACCAAGATCATGTAATCAATATGAAATGAATTTGAATTATCATTGTTTTATAGTTGATTGATTAATTTCACAAAATTAAAATAATACATTGCAACTAGCATTAATCTCAAATGTTTTGCTTCATTTCAACTTCTAAGCTTTATTTAATTAATTTTCCTATTAGTATTTTCTAGGAGATATATATATATATATATATATATATATATATATATATATATATATATCGTACTTCATGATTTTTGGATTAATTACTTAAATTTCAACATGTGATAGTGAAACCAACTACTTAAAAATATGTATTAATTTGTATATAAAAAAGTCACAATCTTTACACTAAATTGTGAATTTGACGCAATTTTTAAATTTCAAAATTTTAACACTGCCCGATGATTTTTGTACAAATTAAACATGTTCAGTTCTTTTTTATTTTTTTCTGAGCACCGAATTATGAAGTGATGATAACATTATTATATATTGTTTGTGTGCGTGTATATTAAGTCAAAATAAATAAATCGATCATGTCAAAATTCAATCGCTCAAAAAAAATTGAACATATTTAATTTGCACCAAAATAAAAAAATGGTGTTAAATTTGTAAAATTTAAAAGTCATACCCAATTTACAATTTGGTGTAAGCTATTATATTTTTTTTTGTGCACTTAATATGAACGACACTATCCACATATCTCCTAGTTAATATTCAATTTAGGTTCAAATGAGATGTGTATTATTAAAACCAAAAAAGAAAAAGAAAAATACAGAAAGTCCAAGGAAAAAAACTCCATCAAGAATCAAAAAATCAAAATGCAGAAAAAATCACAAATCAATTTTTATCAGTCTCTCTAAAGTAACTATTACCAAAAAAATCAGAGTCCACTAAAAATTGAATATCCGAAATAGCATAAAGCCACTATCCAACAGAACCAACCCACGGCAAAAAAACACATAGGAAAACCACTTAACGTTGTTATTGATGAGCTCAATTGGCCAACGTTAATATTTTTTAGTTTACGAAGTAATGAAGGGACTAATCCAATATGTTTAAATATTGAGGGAGCAATTTGAACCCAAATATTATTTCGGGAGCGAACTTGCGATTTTGGAAATAGTTAAGGTTTCAAGATGAACCTTATGCCTAAAAAAATGTATTAAATTTGAACTCGATGTTCTAAATTAATATGATGAATTAGCAATTTTCATCCTGTATTTTTCTTTAATGTCTTTTGGAATTGGCTTCTCATTTGAAAAACACGAAGTAATTTTTCATTTTACTAAATAAATAAATCTCATTACATATATACTTCATCTACTAAGCATAGCCCTTTTCATTCATGGAAGTTTCTGTACATGAGACCTCGTTGTTGCATATTGGGCAAATCTGCGAAATAAAATACGTACAATTTAAGTTAATCACAATCATGAACTTCATTGAAATGATCACCAACTCATATCATAACTAGGCATGTAAATTACATTGACTCAGCGATCTATCACCACCATGTAAATTGTCAAGTGACTAAAGTTCATTTTTTTATTTCGAAATCATTTTTTGTCTTTAATGTATAGGTGACAACTTATGTAGCACTAACAACATCATTAGTAAACACATTCACTAATTAAATGATCATTACTCCTCAAATATGAAATAGAAATACTTCCCGATTAGTTTTTTTTAGGGAAACCACGAATATATTAAGAGCTTGACCCACACTCTCCGAAATAGAAAGTTTAATCCAATTTGAGAGTGATCCGGTAAAATCAGAGTAAGAACGAAGACTAATAACCACTTGATCGAGCCAATTGGTGATCAGCCACATAATTAGCTATTCGACTAGTCCAACTAAACTCGACCATAGTAAGAAACTAAAGAACTAGCATATATAAGAAATAGAAAGACTTCCCAATTTGTTTAATTTTACCTTGTTGATTTGCAGCCATTTGGTTATACAATCTGTATGGTAAAGATGATCACATTGCAGGCTAACTAGATTTTCCCCTGCTTCATACTCCACTTGACATATAAGGCTACCCACATCAGTGACCTCCTCCAACCCAACCTTTAAATAAAATATTAATTTCTCTCTCCTCCACATCCACAACCTCCAACTTTATATTATTTATACTCCCATCAGTGACCTCATCCAACCCAACCTTTAAATAAAATATTATTTTTTCATTTTCTTCCAACCTACATAAAATATTTATCATTTTATTTTTTAATAAGAACATGTTATTAAAATAATATTTTTCTCTTGCATTTAAAAAATATTAATTATTTTTAATTGCATAATTATCAAAAAATTACCCATACAATTATAAATTCATAATTTGCTTCACAACAAAATAAAAATTACAAGAGTGAAAACATAATTAAATAAACTACAATGAGACACAAGAAATTTTAAATTACGAGTGCATAAAACGTAAATTACATATTTAATTAGTGCCGAATTTTTCCCATATGTGCTCGATCAAATCCTCTTTAAGAGCTCTATGAGCCTCTCTGTTGTGAAACATTTCTGATTTCGATTTGGGTGTGGAACATTTCCAAACAAATTACGAGAAATATTTTGTGTCGTGGGAAATTCTTCAGAAGTAGGAATTTGAGTGAGGTTTGGCGAAAATTGAGAATTTTGATAATATTGAGAATTTTGTTGATTTTCTGAATTTGAAATATTTTGAGGGTGAAAGTATGATCCAAAGTTTGGCAAATTTTGAGAGTCATCAAAATAATTTGGGTGGTTTGGATCCATAGATTAAGATGAAGAAGAAATATGGAATTGATAATTTGTAGAGAGAAAATGTGTGAGGAAAAGAGAGTTTTAAGTTGTGTGTAAAAACATATCAATATTAGGCTATATTTATAGATAATTTTTTTTTATGAATTTTGATATAATTTTATTTTTTTAATTTTTTATAATTATATAAAATATTTATGTTATAAATATATATCTATAAATTAAAGTGGCACCCAATGAAAGGGTGCCACATGGCATCACTTTTTCTCCATGCCCTTGAGGCTGCCATCCGCCTCAAGTCACCATTTATTGTGACTTTTGATTTTCTTTTTTTTTTATTTTTTTTTGGCCTTTTGTGCATGACCTCCCATTGGGGGCACCAATGGGGATGGTCTAACGCACCTATACAGTGGCGGAGCCATGTGTTAGCTTGGGGGTACAGTTGTACCTCCAAAATTATTATTTTTTTTACTAGTTATATATACATATATATATATATATATTTCATATTAAGAGAGAAGAAAATGGTGGATGAAGTTACATGTGAAAATAAAATGTTAAGTAAAAGCTAGGTAATGGGTCTCGTTTCAAAAATATGAACCAACCATTCACTAATTACTCTGTTTTACTCATCTGTAAATTTGGTACATATAAATATAGGAACATGCATCTATTCAAATATCAAGTCTATTAAATACAATTCAATCACCAATAATATCTTTTTTAATCTAAAAAAAATAGTTTAAAGATTTTACTAAATGATTGTTTTGGCACTTTTCATTAAGAATGATGTTTTTCTACAATTTCATAATGAAGAATATTTATTTATGTATTTTTATAATTATATATCGTACCCCCAATTTTAAAATTCTGGATATGCCACTGCACCTATATATATATATATATATATTATTTTAGAAACCCAATGAATTAGTGGATTATATCTATATTTTATATCGTTTATTAAATGGATATATATATATATAGGGGTGGGGTTATATAAAAATAACCCCTTGTGTGAGAAATGAGAACACATCTCACACCACACATCCATCAAAAATCAAAGGTCCATATTTGATGAAAAAGGCGGTGGCAATTTTGTAATATCTGAAAAGTTTTTCGCGCGGGGTATTACTGTAATTTGGTAATTCTTATAAAAATCACGGAGGATTTGATAACAGATCGTTATGTTAACGAAGTATTATCATAATGCTAACGAAGCATTATAGTTATGCTAATTAAAGTTTTCAAATATTGTTGGTGAAAAAAATATTCTAAAAATTAATTATAAACCTAATTCGATTTAATAAACCCTAATTAAATGGAAAAAATCATAATTGGATGAAATAAACCTAACTAGATGAAATAAACATTGATTGGATGTGGTAAACCCTAAATGAGTTGAAAGAAATAATAATAATAATAATAATAATAATAATAATAATAATAATAATATATTTGTACTACGTTAGCATTATAGTTTTGGTTCGTCAGCATTGCGAATACACTATATTAGCATATGACAATACTCTATCAACATACGTTATAAATTATAATTGGATAGGATAAACCATAATAATCAATTAAGAACTATAAGCAAAAAATTAAATTTCAAAAGAATAATGATAATTAGATGGAATAAATCATAATCGAGATTAAATAAACCATAATTGAGATTTAATAAACCCTAATAAATTTATACTATGTTAGCATTATGATAATTCTTTGTTAACACATCGAATATATTATGTTAGCATATGACAAATGCTTCATTAGCATACGTTCATATGTTATCATAATGCTGATGAGGAATTATTATATGCTAACGAAAGCATTTACAACCTGGGCACGCGTAAATTTTTATTTTTTTTTCGTTCATATTTTTTCATCCAAACATAGCCTTTCGACATCTTAAATGAAAGAGCATGAAGAGAGCTTTAATTTGATATATTTTTTGTGTGCATTGGATTAAAAACGAGGAAGTTATGGTCGATTAAAGTTTTTAAGATTTTTTTTTAATTGCTGACATCATCAATTTTAATGGATTTGGACGAAAATAGTTCTCTTTCCTTATTTTTTGCCCTATTATTTATGAAATTGCCACCTTAAATCTCAACCATTGGATCATTAAATTGGATGATGTAAGTAAGATGTGTTCTCATTTCTCACACCAACAAGGTGTTCTCATATAAACCATATCCTATATATATATACATATATATATAGAAAATAGGCAAAGTTAGGTACTTGTCAATAAGCAAATTGGAGGCAGAGTTGCATGTAAGTGGACGTAAATATTTACTAATTTGAGCTTCTGATAATCCTCTGTCCTTCTTCCACGTGGGAACTAGGAACCAATCCTAGCCCTTGTTTGACTCAATCTGGACGGTCTAGATTAAATCAGATTTAAGTGGATGAGCGGTGGCATTCTTGTAATTTTCGGCAACTTTGTGGACAGAGGGGTAATATAGTAATTTAGTAATTTAATAATTCTTCCCTTTTGTTCTGAGGCTAAAATGAAAATCGCATGAGGCTAAAATGATCGAAGTATGAGGCTAAAATTGATGTGCAATTTCCACTAGGGTTCACCGTTCCCAATTAGGATTTATTACGTTCCGATTAGGGCTCATCTGATCCCAACTAGTAATTATGAGATTCTCATTAGGGTTCACTGTCCCCAAATAGGGTGTATTGCATTTCATTCCAATGAAATCATCGTTCCATTTTTGTTTATCAACACATGCTAAAATAAGAAATGCATGAGGCTAAAATGAGTGAAGTAGGATGCTAAAATTGAATCTGGGCAATTTCTGAGTTCAGTTCCGATTTTGTCCTTAATGAGACGCGCGAATTGAAGAGTTTCATTTTAATTACAAAATTGCCACCGAAAATCTGGATTAATCTGGGCCGTCCAGATTTTGAAATGGAGGGATGAGATTGGTTCCTAGTTCCCACCTGATGACTGGATCTCACCAGATCCCATCGATATAATGATATGTGTACATCATCATAAGCAAATTGCACTATATATATATATAAGCCCTATATTTAATTTGGTCGCTTTTTAAAAAATAATTCAAATAAAACTAACAATAAATAAATACTCAGTTTTTCAAAGTTGTTACAAATCTACCACGCAATTGATATTCTGGTAGCGGAAATCCCACGTGGCACGATGGATGCATCCGTGGATTTACAATGTAATAAACGAATTACGTGAAAATATATAAATAATCATGTGTTAGACCTAACCGATGTCATTTTGTATCAAAGCGACACCATTTTGGTAAGACGTGTGATTATTTATTTTCACCTAATTTCGTTTATTGGATTAAAGTCTACGTACGCATCTCATGTGCCACATGAGATTTCCGATTTCGGAAAATCGATTGGCTACAAACTAGTCTTACTACATCATAACTAGCTCTAAATTGGGGGGGGGGGGGTATTTAGCTTTTAATTATTTACCTCATAAGATAATTCGTCTGGATCAACGTCATCTCCTTCAATATCCTGATATTCAAAGATCGATTTTTCACAAGTTAATTAATGTCGAACTCTTTAAAAAGAATATAATATTGTTAAATACATTTATGTTGATCATCAGCTCTAGATTTCAGTTGGATTGATAATATTTGGTATTAAGATTTTTAGATCAATGATTTCTTGGTAATTAATAGAATTTGAATCCAGCATGTTATATAGGAGAGAACGTGTATATATATATATATATGCATATATGTGTGTGTACATCGTAAGAATAGCTATCGTCCTCCCAGAAATCTAGTCCAGCTGCAGCGTTAAGATTAATTAGAAAGAGGTGGACTTGCGTGCAACAGGGGTTATTTCCTCCTATTTCAGGCGGTCACGTGGCACATGATGATAGTATTAATCTCAGGTTGATACCTTTCTTTATCGTACTTGATACTTTTCTGCTTACCACATGGTACTTTTTATTTTACCGAACTCGTGTCTTGCTTTCCTTTGCAAATTCTTGGAATGATGATTGTTTTAGATTAATCTCAACACATACAATATAAAAATTAAAAAAAAAATCAGAATTTGAACTAAATAAACTTATATAAAATAACTAGCAGACCCCTCCTTACTTTTTAATGATACAGATGGTACTTTTCGAATATTTTGTGATACTTTTTAATAGGAAGATCGGTACTCACTTTAGACAGTTTTTTTTTATGGGTTGACCCGTGTTGACCGGGTCAAAGCGCGGGTTGACCCGCGTTGACTGGGTCAAAAGCGGGTTTGATTAACCCGTCTCATATAGTGTTATTTGCATCATGATGCATGCAAGTGTTTGTCATTAGAAAAATCAAATTATATATAGATAGTTAATTTAAAAAAAAAAAAGAGTCTAATTTAATTTAGACACTATTTGAATTATTAATCATATACAAAGTAAATTAAACAACAATATTAATGTATTTGAATCTTAGTTGTATTCACAATGTATGGAGCCATATAAAAAATCATCATCGCTATATTCAAAATCTTCATCAGAAGCAGAAGAACTTGCCTCGGCGTCGTCTTCGTCGCCTTCGCTATGTATAGTTTCCAGCACCGGCGCCGACGGGAAAACTCTCCCCTAAGTTAAAAATTATACTATTAATTTTCAATGAAAATTCCTTCATTACTTATCTATTAAATCTAATAAAGAAATTTTTAAAATTAATGAAAAAATAAAAAGAAATCAAAATTCGTGATTTTTGAGGTCCTGGATTGAGAATTTTCATTTTTCGGGTCTTGAATTGATAATTTTCATCTTTCAGGATCTGAATCGACAATTATATATATATACTAGCTCCCTCAATTGCATAATCATCAATTCTTATGTGCACATCAGATAGTGAACCCGCAAAAAAAAAAGTCAAAACAGGTGATACTTTTTGAATTTTGAATGATATTTTTTAGTATTATGGTGACATTTTGATGTATACCTATTGCACACAAGACCGACCCTTTCATAATAATTAGTATTTTAGTCTTTCAATTTTGTTTCAAATTATTTAATGATTTAGATCTTTTCTGACTCTTTCTCCCAATTTTACCCCTTATCAAAATGCTATAAAATCTCATAAATATTAACTTACTTTTGATTGATAAAATTTCTTCCATAAAATTTGATCGTGGTAGAGACAGAAAATGGTGCATTTATCTCTTTTTCAGTTCTTAATTTTTATTGTAAAACCTAAAAAGTGCGAGAAAAAAAAAAATGAACGCAAGCAAAAATCTAAAAAGTTCAATCCGAATCTTTCATCAAATAAAAAAAGAAAAAATTCTCCGTCCATTTCATTTTGATTATTTTAGTTTTTTCCGTATAGAATTAATAATTAACTTTATTGACTAATATACACATTTCTTATATATAACACAAAATCTTATTCACTTATATTTTCTTAAAAATAAGACACCATTTTGTCTCTCCATATATTTTTAGGATTGGGGATGATATGGTTAAAATTGGGGTCTTAGTTCACTTTTCATGTCTCATTATTGTATCTCATTATGAAATTTAATATTTAAAAAATGTTTATTATAAAAATAAATTTTATTATAGTATTACAAATCATAATCAAGATTTATTGCTAAAAATTAAAATTTTAAAAAATTATATACCCTACTTTTGGAATAATCAACCATATTAATCAATTATATTAACTAAAAAATAAGAAATAAATATTAAAAAATAAATATAAACCCTAATTTGGTGGAATGAACCCTAAATAATAATTACAAAATTAAACTAAACCATAACAAATTGAAATTGAAAAAAAAAATTGATGAAAATTAAATAAAAATCAAAATAAGACACCAAATGTGATAGATGATTTCATTTGTAAAATTGAAGGAGAGAGCATGAAAATATATAAAATAATAGACATTTTGACAAAAAAAAAAAAAAAAACTAAAGCAACAATCAAAACAAAACGGAAAAAGTAATTAATATCTAAAATAATTATTTTTTTTCTAACCCGTTTTAAGATTAATTGTTGCCATGCATGAATAGATCACAAAAACTTATAGAGATATCTAATTATTTAATAAAAAAAATATACCCCTTCTGTTTCATAATGTTTGTTGTTTTATGATTTTAATCAAGAATTAACAATTAATTTTTTGGACTAATATATCTCTTCCTTCTATATCAAATATAATCTTATTCTTTCATATTTTCTGAAAAAGTTGGCAAAATTTTATCTCTTAATATATTTGTAGGGTTAAAATTGTGTGAAAATCAACAAATATTTTGACACAAAATAAAACTGATGAAACAATAATGAAAATAAAACTGATGGAGTATTATTAAACGTTGAGTTATTTCTGTTAAAATATCCAACTATTGATAATTAAATTGTAATTTATTTAAAAAATTATGTTTGAGGAGAAAATTATGATTAGCAACAATAACCATTGCAAATTGCAATTCATTAATTCCATCATCCATTTTCTCTGATGCAGCTGCTCTCCGTCTCTGCTAGTATTACTAGTCTACACATATCTTCTTCTCCAATTCCCAAACTCAAAACTCGCGTCACCCTACTGGCCATGGCTTCCCCTTCCAAACAAGATAACCAAGGTGCTCTCTCTCTCTCTCTCTCTCTCTCTCTAATTGCCACCACGGAAACTTTCTTTTATTCATTGTGTCAAACTGCAGGTTCTGCCGTTAAAAGTGTCGCTGTAATTGGAGCTGGTGTTAGGTAATTCACTCATCACTTGCTCAATTTTCTTCTTTTTATGCTATCTACCATCATCCTTCAATAAATAAATGCACTTTATTTCTAGGCATATAACATTGGAACATGTTTGATTGTATGAAAATATTTACATAATTGTTGCGTTATGTTAAAAATGGAATTTTGTACAACATTATTGGAATTTGGAGAATTGGGTTTGTTTCCTGTTTTCTGGAAGATTATTGGTTTTGTGTGGAAGGAATAATGTGAAGGAAATGGCTGTTTATCAATGCATTCATCTAATTTTGCTCTTGTTATTTTCTCCTCAAACCAATCCCATTTATGATTTTCGGTTCTCTCTCACTTCTTGTGAAGTGGGCTGTCTGCAGCGTATAAGTTGAAATTCCATGGTTTAAACGTCACAGTCTTTGAAGCTGATGAGAGAGTTGGAGGAAAGCTGAGAAGCATTTCTCGTGATGGTTTGATTTGGGACGAAGGCGCAAACACTATGGTAGTCCCCGTGGGAGTATCAAGTGTCCCATCAGTCCATTATATAGGGATATGTAATCATGCCCAAACTAGACACTTTGTCTTGTGGAGCATACGTTGACAAGTTTTCTTTTGTGGGCAGACCGAAAGTGAGGCGTCTGTTGGATTTTTGCTCGACAATCTAGGACTTAGGGACAAGCAACAATTTGTATGATTTTATTTCCTCTCATTCTCATATTTGATTTATTTATCCTCCTTTCCCTGAAGCTTCACTACTTTGTCCTAGTTTTGCCAGTGGTTTATTCTATTTCTAATACCATAAGTATTTACTCCTGTAAAGTGGATGTGGAATTCAGTACTGTTTTTATGATGCAGCCACTTTCACAACAGAAACGTTATATAGCCAAAAATGGGGTGCCGATATTGGTAGGCTCTTCAGTCCATTTTTCTGCTGCTTTTTCATTCCATTTTCTACTGATTGTACATGTTACTGTCTCAGTTACCATCAAATCCTGTTGCGCTTATCAGAAGCAATTTTCTTTCTGCGGGATCAAAGGTTTGCTCTTATATTTAACAATCTCATCATATAAGTACAAAAGCATGATATAATCATTTATTGCTTACTGCTTGATAATAAATGATTCTTTATCCAGTATTCATGAGCATAGATTTTATTAAGCTGATCCAAATTGAAAGTTTGGACTCTATCCTTCAAATACTATTAATGTCAACCCTAGTGTTCATGGAAGATCAAAACCTTCTTTGATTTTATTTTGTTGTTGTTGCAAGCGATAAATAGTTTTATCAACAAATTTGACATTCTCTAAAAACTTGTATGCCTTAAGCACATCTTCTCTTGGAAAAGTCTTATCATTTTTACAGTTTTTCATACAAGGTTGTTCTCTCTTTTCAGCTTCAAATATTTTTAGAGCCATTTTTTTGGAAAAATAAGAATGCATCCAAAGGGGCTGATGAAAAAGAAAGGTATCAAGAAATTATTTGAGTTACTTTTCTTAATCTTGTTTAGTTACCTCTCTCTCTCTCTCTCTCTCTCTCTCTCTCTCTCTCTCTCTCTCTCTCTCTCCCAGTTGCACTTTTCTGATCCTTGACAGTGACTTTATTTATATGGGAACTGTGTAACTTCACTTCCTAGTACACTGGTCACTCATTCTCTTAAATGTGTCCATTGTTATTCTCTTGTTGACTAGCATTGTCAACACCTACTTATTTGGATCTTTTGGAAAACCCAATTATCGTTAAGCAGTTATGTATATTGTATCTTTGAAGAAAACAATATTTGTAAAGTCTGCCTCAAGCATTATTTTCACTGTAATCTGGGAAGTACTGCAGGTTGCCTCAAGAACCATGATTAAATTTTGCTTGTTTCTGCAGTGTTGGTGATTTCTTCCAACGACATTTTGGAAAAGAGGTGATCCTCATAACATGACGCACTCTTTTCAATTTATATTTTTGCAAATGAGTCTGAAGCTAACCTTTAAGCATTATTCATATGCTTGGAAATGAAATCCTGAAATGCCTCATCATATTCATTTTTTGCAAGGATTGTTCTCAAGCAAACCCCAAAGCATCAGGATACTTTTGGTTTCCCCTTCTCATGTTGTGCCTATACTACTTTGAGGAAGATATGTTCTCAATTTTGCTGGCTGGTTAAATATTGATTAGTTTGTGGCATAATTCTTTTTCAGGTTGTTGACTATCTTATTGATCCTTTTGTTGCTGGAACTAGCGCTGGAGATCCTGGATCTCTATCGGTGAGTAGTTACACATTTATATATTTGTTGATGTATTTCTTGAACCTGCGTAATCAAGTGGAGAAAGGATTATAAGTAAAGATAATTGGACTTCTTTAACTTCTCACTCCTTTCGCTTGCCCTGATATTTGTAATCAAACTGGCGATTGATACAATTTCTTTATGTCTCTCTTTGTCTGGACCAGATGCAGCATGTATTTCCGGAGATATGGAATCTTGAAAAAAGGTAAGCTTCACTCAGAGTTTATTTAGATTCGAGTCTTTTGCATCTGTTTCAGGTTTGTAGACAACGAGGAATACAATTTCTAGTTTAGGAGGGCATGCATGTATTAGATTTGAAAATATTTCTCAAATTTACACAAATGATGGTTATATGTCATCAAATATAGGAAAGTTGATGTGCCAGAAGAGCATGCTTTTTCAGCTGCAATTTTTGCTCTTACTTTGGGTTTAATATCGTTGCTAGTGATTTTCAATAACAATATTTACTATGCTTCACATTTAGCTGGTTCAAAACAGTTCTTTTAAGTGTGGCAGCAATATATAAGTTTTAATCCTAGACATTTAAAAGCAATTTTTTCTTTAAAACGTGGCAGCAATATATGAGTGCCAAAACAAGCTCCACTTTATGCAATTTTCTCTTGCTAATCCATCATGTATAATGTCTTTCAACGGGGTTGTAATTTTTTCTGCAATTGTTCAGGTTTGGTTCAATAATATCTGGTGCTATTCAGTCAAAGTTATCCGCCAAAAAAGACACATCGGGTGAAGTGGATTCTTCAGCAAAGAAGAAGCAAAAGCATGGTTCCTTTTCATTCCTTGGTGGGATGCAGGTAGGCCTATAGTCTTCATCAATCTATAATCCCTGTAACATGAGACTAGTACTCCTTTTTCAACTTTCTAGGTAACCAAACTTTTCATTTGTAACCAACATATTCCCAAGTTCTAGATTTTAAGTTATGTAAATATAGAACCTCTTGTGGCTGCCTTTGCAAAGGTTAAGTATTTTTAGAGGGAACTTTTGGGTGGTCGAAGATCCTTGCGGCATTATATTACGTCTAAAAGCTGTCCAGGGAAGCACACATTAAAGCATCAAAACATTCTTAGCATACTTGCATAAAAGGGCCAAAGCATTTCGCTTATGTACTACCCAGAAATTTAGCTTTTCTTTTCAACAATACTTTCACAAATATGTAAGTAATTGTGACAGTTAAATTTCAGCATATAAAGGGTGTGCACCTCTTAAGCTTCTAAATAGTCTCTTCGTGTACGTTCTCAATCTTGAGCCAGAAACATGGATTTGGTGGCCCTTTTTTTTTAGAATATCCACTCTGAAGTTTATGCAAATTGAAATGTTATATGATTACTTGAAGGCATAGTTCCTTGATGGGATAATATCATTGCAACTTTGGTTATGCCAATGAATCTACGATTGTAATGTATGTTTGGTCTTAAATGTTTGCAGACACTCACCGATGCATTGTGCAATGAGCTCAGCAAAGATGAACTTAAAATTCAATCTAAGGTGCTGGAACTAGCTTGTAGTTGCAGTGAGAACTCTTCTCAAGATAACTGGTCAATTTCTTATGAATTGAATGACAAAAAGCTTTCCAGTGAGAAGTGTTTTGACGCATTAATACTCACAGTAAGTGCATATGCTTGAATCTTTTATAGATGCTGTGACTTTTCAGACTTAGTAAATTAGAGTGGAGAAACAAACCCTCACTCACTTCGTCGATTTCACGTTTATCGGTTTTGTTGTTTTACAATGATAGTGTCCATCAAATGCTTAATGTAACACGAGCACTGATCTATGCCACATCATTCTATGTGATGACAAGTTCCTATGAATTTTGAATCTTAGATTGTGCATGAGGGTGGATTTTTATAGTTTTACAATGTTTTTTATTAGGCCCCTCTTTCGGATGTTAAACAAATGAAGATAACCAAACGAGGAAGCCCATTTCCCTTAGATTTCATTCCTGAGGTACGCAGTTCTGGCTGTTCTCTGTTAGCATCTAGAATGGTCATCTATACTTGTGCAAATTTGGTATGATGATTATAATTTATAAACTTCTCAAAGTTAATTGCTATTGAAGAAAGATTGTGAAGCAAGAATTAGAACTTCTGGCTGTAAAGAAAGACTGCAGAACAAATTGGATATTGCCGCCAATTATGACATTTCAGGGTCTAATTTAAACTTTTACTTGAGTTGACCATTAGAAAAGTTAGTTCTGGGGTCATCAGGGACCTTCTATATCTACTGCCTTCAATGGAAATTATGGTGTTCGTGCCTATTCTGTATAAGCAGGTTAGTTATTTACCAATGTCTGTCATAATCACGACTTTTAAGAGGAAGAATGTAAAGCGACCACTTGAAGGCTTTGGTGTTCTCGTGCCCTCAAAAGAGCAACAAAATGGTTTGAGAACACTTGGTAATGCTGAAATTTTGAACTCTCGAAATTTTCTGATATCACTATCCATTTTTTGTGCTATAAAGTTTCGTGCTTACAGGCACCCTCTTTTCATCAATGATGTTCCCGGATCGGGCGCCTTCTGGTGTTTATCTCTACACTACATTCGTTGGTGGAAGTAGAAACCGAGAGCTGGCCAAAGCTTCAAGGTGCTAACAGCTTGCGTTTTTCTAGTTTTTAATATTATTCTAATTTTTAAAAAACTTTTCATGCACATTTGTTACCACAACTTCGATTGCTTGTATGACAGTGATGAACTAAAGCAGGTAGTGACTAGTGATCTCAGACAGCTATTAGGCGTGGAAGGGGAACCTTCGTTTCTGAAGTAATTCTGCTTAACTCAATCATTTAGAAGTAAAGTGTTGTTGTAATGAATGAAGCTACTATGGGTATGTGTTTCTTAAAGGTTACGTGCTTAATTGCAGTCACTATTACTGGAGTAAGGCATTTCCTTTGTACGGGCTAAGCTATGGTTCGGTCATTGAAGCTATTGACAAGATGGAAAAAGACCTTCCCGGAATTTTTTATGCCGGTAAGCTTTGAGCTTAATATACTAAAAAATGAAAATCCTGATAGCAACTAGAGCGCATCTAAGTTTGGTAGATCTGTGTAGGTAACCACAAGGGAGGATTATCAGTTGGCAAAGCAATATCAACGGGCTGCGAAGCAGCTGATCTCGTAATCTCGTATCTGGAATCTAAAGAGAAATCATGATCCATTGTTGAATGGTAATAGCTTGATTCCCTCTATTTCTTCATATATATATATATATATGAACTTCAAACTCATGCCAATTAAAAGACGTAAGCATGCTTCCACAAATTTTTTTTATAACTTTAAACATTCATAATTTGCTCATTTTTAATCAGATTTATGCAAATTATATACCAGATTAAAGCTCTTTTCATGCTCTTTCATTTAAGATCCATGGTGCATATGTTTATCCCGAGATTTTTTTTTTTTCCATCCATAATAGCATGATATTATATTCATAATACGTGTAAATGTTTGCCCATAATAGCAGTAGTGTTGATCGTTCATATTAGCATTCATTATATGTTCATAGATACATGTATATATGTTCATAATAGCATAATATTGCTTTCATTTTATCATATAAGAATAGACTACAATTTTAAAGTTTTGTTTATATGATTTGGGAAATTTAGTTTTTTTAAGTTTCTCAAATATTATAGGTTTGCCTTTGACTGAAAATTAACCAAATCATGATCATTTAAATAAAAGCAATGGATGGATTAGACGAGTTTGTAGTTCTCACATGGGTATGTGTTCTCATTTGATCTCTCCCCTATACATATATATATATATATATATATATGTATTGTCCCTCTTAATTTCTTCTTTTACGAAATATGATTACAGGAAGTAGGAGACTCCATCTTGATAAAACATGCTGCTCGACTCATTTGTGGAATAATAATGTTAATTAATGTATGAATGTTGTATGTTAGTAGTTGACAATGATCTTAGTTTTGTGGTTTGTTTGGCTGTTTGTTTTTTGTTAGGAATAATATATGGATGCTTCAGTTTGTTTTCTACTCAACAGACAACAGTGGTATCTTTTCACAGTTTACGACATTTGTCCTAGTTTTTTTATATTATTCCGTGTTTAGTTTTCAACTGACCCTCAAGGAATATTTGAGCTTCAACTCGATTCAAGTTTTCTTTTCTTCTTGTTCAAGTTCGGCTCACAAATATATCTCATGTTAAAATTCAACTCGATGCTCGAAAATTCACTAATCGAGCTCAAGCTCAAATGCTCAAAAAAGCTCGTTTAATTTGCATGTTCGAGCCCAAGCTCGAAAAAAAAATGCTCCTTTAATTCATCCATTCGAAATGTTTATAATATGCATGAACATATTCGTGAGCATGTTTGATTAAGTTTGAGTTTAGATATATTCGCGAGTTGTATGTTGAAACTCTTCCTTATAATTTTATCAAACTAGATTCAGGACTCGAGTTCAGCCCATTTAGAAAATGAACGAGCTTTGAAAAAAAAAATTTCGAATCGAATTTTGAATAGCTCGTGAGGAGATGTCTACATGGACTGATGCCAACAATGATAAAACGAGTGTACTATATTGTCTAGGGTAACATTCAACTTAACCCTTTTTTGATGGCAAATAGCAATTACTTTATAAAAAAAATGAAAATAAAAGAAAAGGTGGGGTCAAGGTTTGATGACAGATAGATTGGCATGTGTTTTTGTGCAAATTTGACTCACTAATCATTATTATTATTTTTCAAACTCAAAAAGAAAGCTGAGGAGGAATCAGTCAGTCAGTGACGTGGACCCCTTTCGTACTACATTTCAGGTTCCAATAAATGTACCAACTTTTTTTTTCTTTTATCCTTTTTTTTACCTTCTAATTTCAAGAATCACGTTGTCTCGTTCGGAAAGGGTTTTGGACATTTTTTTAAGGAAAATTTACAAGATACCTATATTTTGAATATTTTTTAAAAAATGATTTATTTTATTACTATTAGTAAAATAATATTCATTTTTTTCAATTTTTTTGCAAATCTGACCTCGATCAAATTTTTAGTCTAGAATATTATGTGACACGCCGGAATTCTTGCGTGACTTTTTTGCTCCAATAAAAAATATTATCGGGATATTCCATGTCAATTATGAACTAAAAATAAAATAAATTTGTTGGGCATGTCACGTAGATATTCTAAGCTGAAAATTTAATCGATATCAGATTTGCAAAAATTTTATATATATATAATTATTGATAAAGATAAAATAATAATACTCTATAATATTGAGTGCATTTAGGTGGAAGTTTTTTTTTTTAATTTTTTTTTTTGAATGTATTTTATTGCAGTTTATATTTAGATTATATTACAGTAAGGTTTAGTGCATGACTAGTTGCCTTACCCTTAAAATATGTAGGCAATCTCAAATATATATATATATATATTTTTGGAATCATAATTACACCTCATTTCGTGGAGATTATGACAATAATCTTTTGGCTTTGTGTAATGATTTGAAACGATGATTTAACAATCAACTGGTTTTGTTTTGCTTCCTTTTCCCACCCACTCACTGACTGCATCTCAATCGCTTGCTTGTCCTCAGCCATAACACCCGACCCCATTACTGCATACATCCAAAAATGTTCCTCTCTCTCTCTCTCTCTCTCTCTCTCTCTCTCTCCCGTGTCTCTTCCATGAATGAATGCATCAAATATCAATGCCGCGGCAGTAAATGCTGATTCTTCCTTTTCAACCGCCTCTCATTACTAGCCCACTTCTTTAAATTCTTCCCCATTTATATAAAATTCTTTCACATAAAAGTTTCACCTGTTGGTTGGAGTTGGGACTTGGCTTCATTTATCTCCATCTCAAGAATTTGTCTCCATTCTTCATTTTATCCACCCTTTTTTTTGTTGTTGTTGTTACTCCTAAAGAATCCAACATTCTTCTGTTTTCTAGCATTTCTTTGTTTCTTTAATGGTTTCTCCATATCTTATCTCTACCCCTGTCCCATGAAACCATCAATTCACCTTCCCATTTCCGCTTTTCTTCTTGGTTTCTGTGAATTCTTTGCTAAGATTAGGCTTTTTGCTATTTTCTAAACTTTGTCGGCGTGAGAAAGAAACTAGCTGATTAAAGGTGTAATCTTTAGGGTTTTGCTGAAATTCTTTGTGGACTTGGAGCCGAGCAAATGGGGTGTTCAAATTTTTGTGTTTTAGTGCTTCTTTCATGGCTGCTGCTTGCTTCAAGCTCTCATCAGTTGAAAAGCTATGAAACTCAGGTTCTTCTTCAGCTCAGGAAGCATTTGGAGTACCCTCTGCCTCTGAACATTTGGGAAAATAACTATGCTGATTTCTGCAGTTTGTCGTCTCCACCACAAATTAGCATCAAATGTGAGAATGACTCTGTCACCGAGCTTCGAATTGTGGGAGACAAGCCTGCAATTGCAAAGGTGAGTAGTGAATTCAGCGGTTTTGCAATTCCAAATCAAACATTGTCTCAGAGATTCTCTGTTGATTCTTTCATTACAACATTGGCAAGGTTGTCCAACTTGAGGGTTGTTACTTTAGTGTCTTTAGGCATTTGGGGGCCATTGAATGATAAAATCCATAGATTATACATGCTTGAAGCTTTAGATATGAGTTCCAATTTCTTGTTTGGTTCAATTCCATCTCAAATGTCTAGATTGGTTAAGCTCAAGACTTTGAGCTTTGATGAGAACTATTTCAATGGCACTGTCCCTGAGTGGTTGGATTCGTTGTCGAATCTCACTGTGTTGAGCTTAAAGAACAACAGATTGAAGGGCCAGGTTCCTTCTGGAGTTTCAAGAATTGCAACACTGACTGAGTTAGTTTTGTCACACAACTTACTCACTGGGAAACTGCCTGATCTGAGTAGCTTGTCGAATTTGCAGTTGCTCGATTTCAGAGACAACAGCTTAGATTCTGAATTGCCTCCACTGCCAAAAGGGCTCGCTAATGTATTTCTCAGCAACAACTCGTTTTCAGGTAGCATACCAGAACAATTCGTTAAGTTGGATCAACTTCAGCATCTTGATTTATCGAATAATGATCTTAGTGGAACCCCTCCTGCCCTGCTTTTCTCTCTGCCAAATATTAGTTACTTGAATTTGTCATCCAATGATCTCAGTGGATCACTTCCCGAGCATCTCAAGTGTGGAGAAGGACTCAGTTTGATCGATCTTTCTGATAATAAATTGGCTGGTCAGCTTCCCGATTGCTTGGACACTGCAGCAGGTAACAGAATAGTTAAAATTGGTGGGAATTGTTTCTCCACTGATGCCAGAAATCAGCATCCTGCGCTATACTGCCAAGACGTTGATAAGGGCAAAGGACAATCAAGAAGGAAGGAAATAATAATTCTGGCTGGTGTGATTGGGGGAATTGTCATTGTAGTGGTAATCATCTTGGTTGTTGGTCTTCTGTTTTTCTATAGAAGGCACCAAACACAGCATGCCTTAGTTCAGCATATTGCACCTAAGGTTAAGCAAGACGATCCATCATCTGGAATTTCCTCCGACCTCATAACAAGTGCCAGTAAGTTCTCTTTTCTACATTATCATCTTCACTAAGCAAATAAAAATATTTATGTAGTGTAGAATATATTTTCTGGAATAGAGCAGCCCCTCTATCTATCATCCTCCAAAGATATTGCATAGTTTTATATATTTTGTTAGAGTTAGTTCATCCTTTATAAACGCTTGTTTACAAAATTTCAACTATCTTTTTTTTTTTTTTTATATTTACCTTCCATCAGGGATCATTTCTCAAGTGGCCAAAGTTGGGAGTCAGAGTTCTCCATCCTATAAGGTGTTTGCTGTAGAAGATCTTGAAGAAGCCACAAAAAACTTCGATCAGTCAACTCTTTTGGGCGAGGGTTCTTTTGGAAAGGTAGCTTGGAAGTGGAACCTTCAACATAGTTTCTGTGTTTGCCCCTTTCTTTAACTGACTTTAATTTTGAGCATTATTTGTAAGTACTGCTGAACATGACCTTCATCAAGCAAGTACTCTGTGGAATCATTGTTGATACTCCTTGTGAATATGACATAGTTTCAAGTTATATCTAGATACTTAGGCTGGACAGAGAGAGAGAAGAAAAGGAAGAAATTATAACTTTTGAAAGAAAGTAGCTTAATTTAGTATACTAAAAGTTTTGAGTTTTTGCATGCACGAGTTCCAGGAAATCACATCTCTCATTGAGTATGCTTAGCTTATTATGCAGTAAATAGACCAACGCCTTTGATCTCAACCTGAAATAAGAAAACATCCAGTGATGAAGCATAACTAACCAAGGTTCAAAGGGGAAGAAGGTTAGATGATTGATTAACGTCTGTGTACTCTCTCAAGACTCCGCTATGAAAACCACATTCTGAATTCCTATGATTTGAAATTTTGGATTATAGAAATATAAAGCATGATTTGACAAAATACCTTCTTCACATTATATGTTGGTATATGATAGTTTCTGCTATCTTTCTTATTCTGCCTTCACTACTTCAGGTTTACAAGGGAAGGTTGGAGAATGGAACCTTTGTTGCTATACGATCTTTGACTCTATATAGAAAATGCTCGATTCAAAACCTCCGGGTGCGGCTTGATTTGCTTTCAAAGCTGCACCACCCTCACCTGGTTGCCCTCCTTGGTCATTGCATTGATGATAGAATGCAAGATGACTCAACCGTGCGTAGATTGTACCTCGTGCAAGAATTTGTTCCTAATGGGAACTTCCGCTTTCATCTTTCAGGTACTATAATTATCAAAGTTTGAGGTATCCAAAATCATGTTTTTAACTGGAGGCTCATCTTGGAAAACAGAATATCAATGCCAATCAAAATCTTCAGAATATCAATGTCAATCAAAATCTTCTGCATAGGGATAGAGTTTATGCTTGTAAAGTGATGTTATGTATAGTCTGCTGAGGATGATGCATCTTCTTGTTTCTGTCGATAAATGATATCTTTGCTGGTGATATCGAGCTCAAATTGAACTATATGTTCATGTGCAGACACCTCTCCGGAGAAGGTCCTGAAGTGGCCGGACAGATTAGCTGTTCTAATCGGTGTAGCCAAGGCTGTCCATTTTCTGCATACTGGGGTGATTCCCCCTTCTCTTAGCAACCGTCTGAAGACGAACAATATACTGATCGATGAACATGGGATTGCAAAGCTTAGTGATTATGGAATGTCCATCATTGCAGATGAAACTGAAAAATCTGATGTAGGCAGGCTCCCTTCAGTTCTTAAACCATATATATCAATTTATATAATTGTAAAAGCCATCTATTTCTAACTTCTTTTTCTTTTTTTAATCTCCTTAGCAGGCAAAGGGAGATGCAGCCAAACCAGGGTATAAAAGAACTCCCCTCTGGTGCCAATTTTTTATCGACCGGCTTCTTTGCCGTTTACTCACCAACTTAACTTCATTGCAGGCATGTCGATACGTTGCAGGACGACGTTTACAACTTCGGATTCATACTACTCGAGTCACTTGTAGGTCCTATCACAAGTGGAAAAGGAGAAACATTTCTTCTAAATGAAATGGTACGTTGCTATCTATATATGTTCCTTTTAGAATGCAATTTCAGTGACCATCTTCATCTGGGCTCACTCAATATTGCCCCCCTCGAATGGCAGACATCCTTCAGCAGCCAAGACGGGAGGCGAAAGATAGTTGATCCAATCGTGCTAACGACTAGCTCACAGGAATCCTTGTCCATCGTGATATCCATCACGAACAAATGTATATCAGCTGAAGCCTCGGGGAGGCCCTCGTTTGAAGACGTGCTCTGGAACTTGCAGTATGCTGCTCAAGTCCAGGCTACGGCTGATGCGGATCAGAAATCGGATACCGCGTCGCATCAGAGCTTCGGTTAAAATGTAGATGAGTTGTTGTGCAATGTGTGAGACTGTAGCTTGTAAAAATGTTGTCTTTGTGATCTGATTCTTTGATTGAGTTATTAGAGAATAGGTAGAGTTACAGATATGTTGTATTGGCAAAATGTATATGATTGATTCTACAGTGAATTTTCAAATTATTTTTCCTCAGTTCAATTGTGAGTAAAAACATTAAATAAAGCATTGGATTAGTTAGGCATTTAGCTTAACTTAGCAGCAAAAAGGCCTAACAACAAACAAGGCTATACGATAAGTTTGTGTGGTATACTGACTGTTTGAGACGACGCTGACCTTGCAACTAATTACCATTGATTACACACTCGACCATTTTAGGTGGATCAACACATATGAGAGAGAGAGAGAGAGAGAGAGAGAGTGGCTGTGGCAAGTGAGAAGATTTAAAGTGGTTCAAATTTCATGTTGCATTTCTTCGTGTTTCGCTATCAAATTTATGATTTTAATTATAACATAAATAATCATGATCAATATTTATCAATAAAAAGATGAATTAAAAAACTATAAAACATAATTTTGAAAGAAATCAACAATAATAATGAATTATAAATTGAAAAGAGAAAATTAAATATTAAAAAATAACTATAAACCCTAATTGGATGGAGTCAACTCTAAGAAACAATCATGAAATCAAACTAAATCACAAAAAAATAAAATTGAAGGAAAAAAAAATACAAGAAAATTTCATAATTTGAAAGTGCAACATGGAGTATAACACAACAAGTGCAACAAGAAATTTCGTGTGGATTTAAAGTGGAAATAACAGCAACCTTCCATCTTCTGATCCACCAGTAGCAGTGGGTGTAGGGATCTTCTACTTTTGATCATGACATGCCATTTGCCAACCTTCTCTCTCTCTCTCTCTCTCTCTCTCTCTCTCTCTGGTGTAGTTTATGGTAGTTGGTAAGCGTTGTCCGAGAATTTAAGGTTGTTTCTTGGCATTGCTTATGTCTGCATTTAGATGCACGCAACTTAATTTGCAATAGAGATCAGTTTTAGACATGACAGTGATATGCTTCATATTTCAGGCACACACCATTAATTGTCTGAATTGAGATGCAACAAAAACAATGGTTGGCAAAAGTGGGAAAGGGGAGTACATTATTGACATAGAGGAGGTGAAGCCATGGCCCCCGTCTCCGTCTCCGTCTCAGCCTCCGCCTCTGAGAACACTGCGCGGTGTTATGATTCAATGGGAGCATGCCGGTGATAGGAGTTGTTGTGGCTCCACCAATGAAGTTGTGCCTGCAGGAGATGGAAGAATTCAATTCAATGAGTCTTTCAGGCTTCTGCTTCACAAGAGCAACAACTGCATTGAGTTCAATCTTTACGAGCCACGAAATCGAGACAAGTCATTGAAAGGTCACCTGCTAGGGACTGCAGTTCTTGATTTGGCAGCAGCATATGGTGTTGATGTTATTAAGGATGATTTGAGCATTACCACTCCCATCAACTGCAAAAGGACTTACAATACTACTAGCAGTAATTCTTCTCAGCCACTTCTTTTCCTTAAACTCCACAGGAAGATTAATCATCATGATCAATCTGTTTCCAAGGTACAAGGCTTCTTGACCAGAGAAAACCACGAAAAATGTTTGGAAGGACGAGAAGTCGAGAATGAGGTGCTCAATGAGTTCCCTCAAGTTGATATGTTTAAAGAAAGATTTTGTTCAAGTACTGAGAGATCAAGATCAAGATCAAGATCAAATCATGGGAAGCCATGTAGAAAGGTTGTTTCAGACGAGGGGCGAATCGGGTTTTTGGAAAACAGAGTAAAAAAGTTGGAGGGAGAATTGAGAGAAGTAGCAGCTCTTGAGGTCAGCCTTTACTCTGTGGTTGCAGAGCATGGAAGCTCAGTTAATAAAGTCCATGCTCCGGCTCGTCGCCTCTCGAGGCTCTATTTCCATGCCAATAACAGAGCAACTGCATCTAAAAGTGTAGTGTCTGGATTAGTGTTAGTTGCCCAAGCATGTGGTAACGATGTTCCTAGGTATGCATGCATGCTTTCTTTCTTTCTGTTGAACAGAGTTAGTTTGTTTGTTTAACTTAACTCAAACAAAATGTCTGTTTTTGATTATGTATGCAGATTGACCTTCTGGCTGTCGAACACCATAGTACTGAGAGCAATAATCTGCAAGTCGAATCGTCTTCCATTTCCTGCAGCGTTTGTGGCTGCATTGGAGAAGGTTGAATCATGGATGTTTTCCAGAATCGTCGAGTCTCTGTGGTGGCAGAGTTTTACTCCGCGTATGCAGATGCAGTCAACGAGTACTGATGCAAGTACGAGGAAATCGCAGCAGCAAGGGAACTTTTCCTTACAACTCTGGAAAAGGGCTTTCAGTGATGCATGTCAAAGGATATGTCCTGTTCGAGGTGGAGGGCATCACAGTGTTTGTGGCTGTTTACCTTTGCTCTCAACAATGGTTTGCTACTTTGCTACTTCTCTATATTTTGTATCATCATCCCTTGATTGATCAATGATGTATACACTCCTTGATTTGGTTTGATGAGTAGATTATGGAGCAACTGGTTGCGCGCCTAGACGTGGCTATGTTCAACGCCATCTTAAGAGAGTCGGGCGATGAAATTCCGACGGATCCTGTAGCGGATCCCATTAGTGATGCTAAGGTGCTTCCAATTCCAGCAGGGAAAGCTAGCTTTGGTGCTGGTGTGCAGCTCAAAAATGCGGTGAGAATCGCATTGCATTCGTCTTCTTCTTCTTCGTCGTCTTCCTGTGAATTGCAAACATTTGATGTCATGACAGATTGGGAATTGGTCGAGATGGCTGAGTAATATCGAAGATTTGGTTGAAAATGGGAAAAGATCAGATGATGAAACATCATCAAATTCAAAAACTTTCAGTCTGCTAAATGCATTGAGTGACCTTATGATGCTTCCCAAGGATATGCTATTGAGGCCATCCATTAGAAAAGAGGTTGGTTGAATTTGCATCTAATATGAATCATGATATATATGATGATGCTCTCTCTCTCTCTCTCTCTCTCTCTCTCTCTCTCTCTCTCTCTCTCTCTCTCTCTCTCTCTCAGGTGTGTCCTGCATTTCCCCTACCACTGCTCACAAGAATTCTCAACTTCTTCCTCCCCGATGAGTTTTGTCCCGACCCTATTCCTAGAGCTCTTCTTGAAGCTCTAAATACAGAGGAGGATTCGGAAGTCGAGTCACCGTGTGAGGCAGCAGCAGCAGCAGCAGCAGCAGCACCTATTGTATATCAGGCGCCATCGGTTGATTCAGTTGCTACTACTATCATGGCCGGAGTAGGAACTGTCTCCGGCACTGGTTCTCGATCATCGCTGCTCAAAAAATCACAGACGAGCGACGATGAACTCGACCAACTCAGCTCACCTCTGAAGGCCATCAACATCATCATCCGCTCAGATACCCCAACTACTACTGCTAGGTATCAACTTCTTCGTGAAGTATGGAAAGAGTAGCATCCATTTTTATTTTTACCTTGTTCAAGCTTATTGGCTACATTAACATCACATTACATTACCAACTACAGTAATTAATATCTCATTCATGTATAAAGCCGCACAAAGTTAAGTTTTACACTCGTTTCATTTCAGCTATAATAACATCATCTTCAAAACATATGGAAAAAAGAAAAGAAAAAAGGAAAGGAAGCATACTGCTACTTTCATACCTAATACAAAATTGCATATACTCGCTCTACAAAAAAGTATTCAAGAAGATACGCACCGTCATGATCGCTGCGATGTATGTCTCTCTCTCTCTCTCTCTCTGGTCTGGTGAATTGTGAACTAATAGGCAGTTAACTTGTTGGATGAATTGGGAGTCATGTGCTGAAGCTGCAATGCAGCCAAAAGACCTTCCCAGGTATCTCCAGGTGCACCTGCCACTTGGAAGTTCACAAGCTTCTTCTGCTGCTTGTAGTACTCTTCTACACCCTTCATCTGAACAAACACAAAGGATTCATCACACAAAAACTTTTTATTATCATATATATACATGGGGTTGATTATAATAGGGACTAGGGCTGTAAGTAACATAGCTGCTCGCGCGCTATTCGGAATTGGGCTCGAAAAAAGCTTGTTCAAGTTCATTCATTTTTAAACGAGCCGAGCTCGATAAAATTATCAAGTCAAGCTCGAACAGAGTAATATTCAGCTCGGTTAGCTAGCGAACACATTCAAGCCCGAGTTTAATCAAACATATTCACAAACATGTTCATTAATATTATAAATATTTTAAACGGGTAAATTAAGTAAACTCTTTTTTTAGCTCGAGCTCGAATATGTAAATTAAACGAGTTTTTTTTTCTAGCATTCGAACTCTGGTTCGATTAGTAAATTTTCGAGCATTTATGAGATGAGCTCGAATTTAAATATTCCTTAACAAGCCAAGCTCGAACATCAAGGTGTTCGGCACCGACTTGTTTATTATAATTACTATAATTTTTGCTTTTTGTAATTGTATTTTGGTGCTAAAACAATTAGCACCAAACTACAATGAGAAAAACATTAAAAAAATAACACCAACGTACAATAAGAAAAACACTAAAGATACGGTAAAACAAGCATGCTTTTACATTTACACACCAAGCACGTATAGTAGTACTTATTTGAACCAAATCGTTTTTTATAGACCGCCAATCAAATTCAAATTCAACATTTCTACTTTCTAGGGATTGTTATTGTACTAGTTTAAGAGGTGGTGGTGATTGGTGAAGGATTTACCAAATCTATGTCTGCAATTTGATCCAATATCTCCTGTAAACAACAAGTATAAAAAAATAAATAAAAAGCTATGTAACTCAGAAAGAAAGGAATGAATATGATATCTGGTAAAAAAAAAATCATTTACTAACAGCTTGAATGGTAGTTCGAGGAATTCCATCCAAAATAAAGCCGGTTTCACCCCTGCAATATCCTTCCTCCAGCCTCTTCGATAAAAGACCAAATATTACATCCTCTGGAACCAATTTCCCTTCATTCACTGCGCTTCCAATCTATAACACAAATAACAAATTACAAATTGAAATCTATCATCAAAGAAGAAGAAGGAGAAGAGTAGCTACCTTTTTATAGAGAAGAGAATTAGGGTTGAGCTCTTGGCGTACGAGAGATCCCATGGAGATGTGAGGAACGCCGAGAAGGTCGGCGAGGCGGTGAGCGTAGACATGGCGCCGAACCAAGGGATCTCCGAGGATCACCCATTGCACACCTCTCCGCGGCGTTTCCCAACCGTCCGATTCCGATTCCGACTCCGACCATGGATAGTAGTCGAGCTGAAGGGCGGCAGCTGATCCGTAACCTCGACGGAGCGGAGAAGATAGCCGCGCACCGAGGCGGCGGATGAGCACTGACATGGCGGAAACGGTAAACAGAAAAAAGGCGAAGCGCGGCTGCCGGCGAATGAGAGAGAGAGAGAGGAGGGTTTGTGAAGGCCACCACTTCAACTTCAACTTCCAACTTGGGGTTTTAGAGATGCTTTCCTGCTTTACCTTTGCCCCTGCTTTCTTCCAATATTACGTTTTCTGCCCCCAACTTTCATTTTCAACTTCCAATATATTGTACGAAAAGAAAACCTACATTTTGGGACCATAAAATAAAAATAAAATTTACATATACTACCCTCCTTTTTTTTCCATCACTTCTCTAATTCTATTTTGGATAAATTACATTTTAATATCTATATTTTGGGTATTTTATTTTAAAGAATTGTAAATCTAATGATGAACTATGTAATTTATTATATTTTAATATTCATATTTCTCCAGTCAGATAAAAAAATCTCTACAATCAAGAAATATTTTCGAGCCTAAAATTGATTAAATATTAGCTTTCTAACTTTTTTGAAAAAGTGGTCATTTAAAAAAAAATCCAAATGGTAGGTATCAGATATAATTTACCAAAATGTCTCAATTTATAAAAAGTGTATTAGGACTTAAAAGTGGGATTATGAGTACATAATACTCCCTATGTCCCGATTATATAGTCCACATTTCTAATTTGAGGTGTTCCGATTATATAGTCTCATTACTATAAGTAGTGTTATTTTTAATAGAAATGTACAATTATACCCTTATTAGGTTTTGAAAATTAAAAAAAATTAAACATTTAAGTTTGTGAAAGTTATAAATCTTAAATGTTATTTTTTCAAAAAACGATAAACATTAATTAAAATTGATTAACTTAATTAATTTGCATGTGCTTGAATTTGATCAATTCTATTGATATTCATTGTATTTGCACTTCATTAATTGTATATTTTCTTTGTTTCAAAAAATTAATACATTAAAGTTGAGCTAAAATTTAAGTTTTATTAATTTTCACTGAATAAGGTTAAAATTTGAAGTTTAGCTTTTGTTTCTTATTTTCATAAATATTTTTAATCTACGTGCAAATAGAATATGAACTATATAATCGGGACGGAAGGAGTATGTTCATTTGACCACAAGAATGGTAATTTAATAGTATTTCTTACCTATATTTAGAAAATAAATGGATGAATTTGAATTGGGCTTATAGTGGTAAAAAAGTAAGAGTGAGATTTAGGTGGGGGTAGTTTTGGTATAAAGAAAGAGGGGAAAAGGTGGGAGTGAGTGTCCACTCCAGACGAGTGGGAGAGCATGTGGTAAATTGAGCGACACGTGGTATAATTTCTCATCGTTTAGATGGGGTTGTCTACCCTACGTACTACCCGCGTACCGGTATAATCGTGTTGATCATACTCGTTCGTGGTTAGTATTATAAAAAATGTCACATGGCACGATCCTACCAATACACAGATAGTACCGGTGAGGATAGTAAAAATTTTCCCCGTTTAGATTATGGTGTTCCACAATTAAATTTATAAGTTTATAATAAGTATTACAAAATTAAAAATTAATTATAACATAGTTGACTTAGTCACATTTATCAAAAAAATAAAATTGAAATGTAAAAAATTATAAATCGCATTTATTAAATTAAATACTAAAAAATACCTAATTTGGTAGAATCAACTCTCTAGCTATGTTGGTAGGATTCGAACTTGAAATCTTTGCTCTTAATCTCAGGTTAGTCCGGATTCGAACTTGAAATCTTTGACATCAATCTCACATTACTCTACCGCGAGATCGTGCTTATGCCCAATGGGGACAATATTTATTCATTCTTTTTTTATTCTGATGTTGAGGGTAAACATTAGTCGCTGCCGAGGTGCGCATTAGATAATTACGCTCATGTGTAATAATTTGCAAACCATTATTCTTTTTTTTTTTTTATGTTGAGGGTAAACCGCAACCGCTAACAGACTCACATCTAGTAGTGTCTGTGATGAGATTCGAAACTTTTAACTTCAAGATAACAATGTTCTACCACTAGATCATTCTTTTACAATATCTATTCATTCTTTATAAAATAGGTGGGTGTTGTGTAATTTTGTGCACATAACACTTGTTTATAATAATACTCCATCCTATTCAAAATATAAGTCATTTTGGCTCTTTTAACTATTTGCAAATTATAAGTCTTTATGGAAAATCTTGTCAATTTTACCCCCGATTAATGAACACACAAATTAATGTACACATGAATTAATGTAAATTCAATTAACTTGGTTTATGAATCTACTCACTTTCAAGACTAATCATTCCTTATTCTTTAATTCTTTCACCATTATTTATTTATACTTATGAATCTACTCACTTAGACTAATCATTCCTTATTCTTTAATTCTTTCACCATTATTTATTTATACTTATGAATCTACCCACTTTCAAGACTAATTGTTATGTTTTTCACGGAATATACCTAGAATTGCTATAAATGTAAATTATATTTAATGAAGGTTAAATTAGGTAAAAATATTATTTATTAAAATTTGTACAACAACTTCAAACGACTTATATTTTGAATGGGAGGGACTACATTTCTTTACATTAAAGCAATATTGAACGAATTATCAAACATATTGACCCATCAACGTTAGTAATTAATTTGGGTGATGTATGTTTGCATGCCTTAGTTAGGTGAGTTTTTTTTTTTTTTTGTCTATTTTTTATAAAGTAGTTGGACGCATTATTATAGTCATAGTCAGCAATTATTGAATTAATCTCCTCCCAATGACTGGTTTTCCATGGTGCCACGAAGCCCAATATATTTTGTTAGAAATGGTGCATAGTTAGTTCAACAATTTTTCAATTTTTTAACTCAAATATAATAATGTGATTTTAGCAGTTAATATCAATTGTGTCATTTATATTTATTGTTTTGTTTGATCTCTTAATCCTTAAAATATAAAAGCTTAGCTTAGAATGAGTACCCTTAGCTTAGAACAATTTTAGTGGGAGGAGATAAAATATATAATAATCTTTAATGTCAGAGCTGAAAATTAAATCAAATGACTCGATACTTGACTCGTATTCGTTCATTAAAAATTCGTTTTGATAAGCATATCAAATAAATTTGAACACAACTTTGTGTTTGATAAGATTAAAAGCTCGAGCTCAATAAAGAAAAATTATCTAAACTTATATAAAAATATCAAACTACTCGATCTCGACTCGATTAAAGCTGTTTGAGTTTGACTCGATAGGTAATCAAAAAATTTTAAATATAATTTTTAAAGCTCGATTTCATTTTAAACAATTGAACATATGTATATTCGGGCTCGGCTCGACTCATCTACTGCCATAATCATTATTAAACAACTAATATAATTTTAAGTTATAAAGTTGTGTAAATTTGTTGAATCTCTGGCCCTTTGTGGTTCCCCGTTACCATAGGCCCATAGCCCATCCCAGATGGCTTAGGCCCAAAAGTTAAAAGAATATTAAAAATTAGGCCCAAAAGTTAAAGAATATTAAAAATTAGGCCCAAAAGTTAATAAATATTAAAAAAAAATAGCAACGAAGATGACTGCGCCCACCGTGGGGCTCGAACCCACGACCACAAGGTTAAGAGCCTTGCGCTCTACCAACTGAGCTAGACGGGCTGTTTGAATTTTATTTCCCATATACTAAAATTATTCACATAAATTCATCGTATATTGAGTATCCAATATATAAATAAATTATGAATTATGGACAAATAAGAAGTTCAAATTCTGCATTTACACAATTATGTTCTTGAGTTCTTGTATTTTTCCTCGTTAAAATTGACCTGGCAAGGTCCATATACACATAATTATGTAATTTGATTGTTTACTTAGTAGTTACCATTGAACTTGAAACTTCATTAAAATTTGTGTTCACAATATATTGTGTGTTAAATTAAGGCTCAATTACCATTTACCACATAGTTCATGTTGACTAATTGTACTAGCTCACTTAACACTTTTAATAATTACAAGTATGTCTATGATTAGTCTTGGCGAACCCAGAAATTTTATTCAGGAGCCCAATTTACAACAGCGTACACCCTAAAATAATAATAATAATAATAATAATAATAATAATAATAATAAGTTAATGTATAATAATTTTGATAAAAGTTAATATACTTTTTAATTATGCTTTAGCATTAAGAAATCAATTGGTTAAAAAAAAATATCATCATACATCATTTTTAAAGAACTTTGAATTGGTTATGTGTCCAAATAAAAAAATTCCCATTTAAAATTGGTTGTGTGTCATAATAATGCTCTTGTAGTTAGAACATAGACCTAAATATATTTAATAAAAATAAATAAATCGGGTCATAAATGCAATAAAAATTAACTTTAAAATACCCAAATTGAGAATTAGAATAAACTATAAACAAAAAAAAAAAAAAACAATCATACAACTAAACAAAATATGAAAGAAACCATTTATATATGAATTTGAATTGAGTATATGTAAATTTTAATTAATTTTTAAATTTACATGATAAAATTAATAATAAAGAATGAGAATGAAAAATATATAGGGACACTTAGTACTTAGTAGCATATAAATAAGGCATGGAATTTAAAATTTATTAAGCTTATTAAAATTTCAAATTAAATGTGTAAACTATTGTATTAAATCTAATTTTTAAAAATAATTGAGGGTCTTCTTAACTCCTACGTACGTCCGCCTCTGATCTTGACCAGTTAATCTTTAACTCATTAGATTAGAGGATCCCAGTTGAACTAATGCAAATTTCAAAATTTAATTAGGGCTCGTTTACTAAACAATATGATATGAGGTTGAATATGTTTGACACGGATTATTTTTCGGAAATCAAAGATCACGGGTTCGAATTTCCTCAATACCACAAGTCGTGTGTGTGAGTAAAAAAAAAAAAAGGAATATATTTGACATGGAATGCGTTATACCGTATAAATCTTCTATATATATTCCCAAAGGTTAATTTAATATAGATATTTGTTGTAACAAAAAAAATAAAAATAAAAAAAAATGAAAAGAAGTGGAGGGGCAAAATAGGCAGAACAGGAAAAAGGGAAGATTGCAGAGAGACGACGTATAAATGGTTATGGCCGCGAACTTGTGCGGTGGAGATTGCGATTCTCAGCGGGCTTCACGCCTTCTCATCGCCACCGCCGCCTGCTGCCGCGGACTTCGGACCTCTGCCTGTGATGTCTCTCTCTCTCCTCTCTCTCCCATCCCCATCCTCCAACGCCACAATCAGAAAATTCCCCCCTTTCATCTCCCTTTCCGAAGTTTCTTCTCCATCCCCCGCTCTCAATCCCTCCCCCCTTTTTAACCGCAGGCGCATTCGTTGTCATGGGCTTCCCTCATGGTCTCTTCCAATCATTTCTAATTCAAACTTTTCCTCCTCCTCTTCTTCTATGACGAGTGGCAGCGACGCCAGCTCTGCGGATGCTCTGGTTGACAACAGTCGTTGTGGCTCTGAAGCTGGAGACCTAGGAGTTTCCGATTCCGACGACGACGAAGCTGAAGCTCCTCACGCTCAGGTCAATCATGCCCCTGACAATTTGCCTGACCGATGGCATGTGCTCGGCCTCGGCCAAGCTATGGTTGGTAACCTTCTTTCCACCCATTCTTATCTATAATTTCATTATTGAATATCGATCGATTGTTATTTGCATTTTCCGATGCAAAGATTGCTCCTTTATTTTTTTGTGTTTTGTGCGGTTGATCGACTCGGCGTGGGATTGGGAACAGTTTTTTGTTGCAATTTCATTATTTTGGTTTCTGCTACCTTCAGCTCTACAGACATTTTCCTTTTTGTCGTCTGATATGTTTGCAAATTGAAATTTACATCCATCGCTCGTGCACCTAGATAGAGTAAAAAAGAGGAGATAATGTGGGAAATAACAATATGTTTTATTCAGGAGATAAAAAAAAAATTGTGAATCTGAAATGAAATGGGAATCCCAGCAACTTCTTCCTTAGTTGTTCATGTCGATATGATGGCTGATTATTAGTTGTTAGGATATAAAGTTAAGCAGTTAATTTTCACTGTCTAGGTGGACTTTTCTGGCATGGTCGATGATGAATTCCTTAATAGACTCGGACTAGAAAAGGGCACAAGGAAAGTGGTGAATCATGAAGAAAGAGGTAGAGTTTTACGGGCTATGGATGGATGCAGCTATAAAGCTGCTGCTGGTGGTTCTCTGTCCAACACCTTGGTGGCCCTGGCAAGGCTTGGCGCGCAACCTATTGGAGGACCTGCGCTGAATGTTGCTATGGCAGGCAGTGTTGGAAGTGACCCCTTAGGTGAATTCTACCGGTAGGATCTATTGTCCGTGTTTTCCTTATTCTCACACTTTCTACCTTCTATCATCCACTAGGTGTATTCCACATTTAGGCTTCTTTCACATCTTTCTGTGTTCTAACAACTATCCATCAGGTGGTCTCTCTGTCCTGATACACTTACTTCCAAGTGATCTGTAGAATGAATCAAGATTTATTAGGCAGTCGGCGTGCTTTGGACATTTTTTCATCCATTTTTTCCCCTGCTAGATCTCTGATGAGTCTTACATTTGGGAATGTTTTACACAGATCAAAACTCCGGAGAGCAGATGTGAATTTCCTCTCAGCTCCAGTGAAGGATGGAACTACTGGCACAGTTATTGTTCTCACAACTCCGGATGCTCATCGGACAATGCTTGCATACCAGGTCAGTAGAATTTCCATTAATGAAAAGTTTTAAGGGAGTTATTTACTTAGTGACTTCACTGTCTGTGAGATATTATCCTAACATATCATCAAATTTACTGTTATGCTTTAAAAGTTCTATCTCTGTTTTTTTTTTTGGTTCTTGCAAGTTGCCTTGTTATTTTGCTTGTTAGATTTGATGTACGTGCTTGGTTACTAAGATATAATAGGTATTGAAGACTAGTGATTCCCTTATTTTCTTCCTTTCTTTATGTCATGCATCTTCAAATCAAAAAAGTGTAGGATGTATAACATGGTGGAATATATGAAGACAATGTTTTCAATGTTTATTATTTGAAACAACTATGCCAACATAAAGTTTTAATGGAGGAAAGGTACGATAAAACTTTTGTACTTAGATCAATCAATATACATTCTAAGCAAAGCTGCGCAAATCTACCATGAACCAAGGAATGTAGAGGGTTCCAAAAATAGAAAAAAAGGTAGTCTAATTATGGCAGAACTCTAATTGTTTTTTGAGAAAAAATAGCTCTAAAATATGTGCATGTCAATTTCTCTAACAAAATGAAGTTGCAGAATAACAAAGTATTGAACAAGTTAGATCTGCATTATTCATTGTAAACTGCTGATCCCATTTGTTTGGCCTGTTTAAGATTAATACTGCATTCGCTGAACCAATGAATATGAGTTGTTAATAAAAATGACTTCTCTTGACGGCTTGAATGATTCTATGAGTGGTAAAATGATTCAGCAATGAGCTAAAGAGGCTTAATCCCGTAATATTTGAAGTTAGGCTCTACTTTGTCTCAAAAAATCCCGACCTCTCCTTTTCATTGAAGAATTTGTGATGAACTGCGGACTGATTGCCATGCCACTGGTTTATTACTACTTTTAACAAGTTTTCATCTTCATCGAAACATGTGAAATACCATAGTTACTCAGTCCATTATCTTGATTCTTATTTCGAATTCTTCAATTATATGGAAATGAGATAATTCCATAAATTGCTGACGAAATTCTCTCTTTGATGATACCAGGGCATGTCTTCAAGGATAAACTATGATTCGTGCTTGGCTAACTTGATGTCCAAAACAAATATATTAGTTGTTGAAGGATACTTATTTGAATTTCCTGACACAATCAAAACAATTACCATGGCGTGTGAGGAGGCCCGCAAATGTGGTGCTCTTGTTGCCATTACAGCATCGGATGTCAGCTGCATCGAAAGACATTATGATGATTTCTGGTAAGTATATTGTGACGTGCATAATTCCTTTTCATGATCCGGGCAACACTAAAAAATAACGGGGTTGTTTTTTGAAAACAAAGAATTTAAAACTAGAGTGTTAGACTTGTTTTTATTGAAGTTTCTATTTATTATCCTCTGTTTGTCTAGGCTTTTATTTGATTGTTGGCTCTTGTCAAACAAAGGACTGAAGCTATAGACTACTACTCTCTTGAAAAGATATTGACGTCTCCTTTTCAATATTGACACTAGGGTATTATCATGTAGAAATCCGAGGAGTTATCTGGTTTGGTTCCTTGCTCATTTTAGTGTTTCTATTTGTTCGTCAGGGATATTATGGGAAATTACGCGGACATAATCTTTGCCAACAGCGATGAAGCCAGGACCTTTTGCCACTTTTCCTCGAAAGAAAGCCCCGTTTCGGCCACTAGATACTTGAGCCATTTTGTTCCGTTTGTTTCAGTGACGGATGGGCCTAAAGGGTCTTACGTTGGTGTGAAGGGAGAAGCTGTGTACATCCCTCCAACCCCCTGCGTGCCAGTGGATACGTGCGGGGCTGGGGATGCCTATGCATCCGGTATATTGTATGGTTTATTACGCGGTGTATCTGATCTGAGAGGTATTGGTACATTAGCTTCAAAGGTCGCATCTGTAGTCGTAGCACAGCAAGGAACTCGGTTAAGGGTACAGGATGCTGTGAAGTTAGCCGAGTCATTCACATTCCACCGGAAAAGCTCATCTCTGTGGTCTGATGTAGGTACTGATCAAATTTCGAGCTTGTGATCTCGTGTATTTACTGTTTAGGGAAAAAGGAAAAAGATGTATCACCATTGAACAATTTTAGTTGTCTGTGGTTGTGTTGTAGCACTGTGTATATTTGAACTAGAAATTAGTTGCGATGATAGCTGATTCAAATCATTGGTAGATTATTGTTGAGTTATGGCAGGAAGAGATGATGTGCCTGTGCTATGTTATGTATGATTTATGAGAGAGATGTACTCTTTTAGTTTTGCCTCCCAGTAGTAATTTAGGCTGCTGGAGTTGCTCTTCACTTATATATTCTTTAAATAAAACAAAATGCTGTCAATTTATTTTTATTTTTTTGGGATTAATTACATATCAATAATCAACGTTTCATTTTTTGTACATTTTTGTCTCGAAGTTTTAAAAGTAACACATCAACACCAATGTCCGCATCATTAACACTTTTAGCATTAGTGGATTTTTTCGACAATCCAAATAATGACATGGACTGCTAGAAAACTTACGTAGATTTTCGCCCTGTATTTTTAATGATATGGAAATTTACTTTAATCCTCTTAGGTTATACAATATCGTGAAAATTGAGAGTAGATCTCTAATTTCACAAACTTGGAGATTTATGCACTTCAAAATCAGTCCAATTTTCATTTTAATCGGTGTCAAATTCTTTTTTTTTTTTAAGTAATTATGTGTTAAAGCGACTCCATGTGGTCTAGGATAAAAATGAATTTCCACATCATTTAATAAAGTAGGGAGAAAATCCATGTAGATTTTTCAACAGTCCACATCAATAGTACTAAAAGTGTTAATTATGTAAACGTTGGTTATTGATGTGCAATTTACTCTTATTTTTATATATACATAGTACATTCCATCTTATTGCTTGGAATTTGAAAACATATTTCTGTCCATGTTGGTTGTATTGATTATCAAGAAATGAGACATAACATGAGAAATAATATTATTGTGCAGTAAATTCTTATATCACAACAGTTTAACAATGTGGTACATGAATCAGATTCCTTTTTCTGGAAAGAAAACAAATGTAATTCAGCCATCACAAACAATCTGGAATCAAGGGATGCTACAACATATCTTTTTCTACAAATCATTTTCTATATGCATCATGTCAAGACCGATCCAATCGACCTGTTGTTAGACAACCCGAGACGAGTAGGAGAGGCAGGAAAGCTACAAATTAGGCCTCTGCATAACTAGTATCTAAGCGTTGATGTTTTCCATCAAGTTTTTTGCAGGCAACAATATGATACAAAAATATTTGACCCATCTTGACAATGAAGAAATCGAATGAGACTACTCCAAACCTCAATTTTCTTTTAAATCATTAAGTTCCTTAAGTGGCTGTGACCTGCACGAGCAGAGGAAAATTCAAGTTTTCATCTAAAGAAAAAAGAATAGCGAAACTGTATGAAGCTCGTGCAATAATGAAGTCACGACTGTAAAACATAAGCCTAGATTGTAAATTGTGTAATACTCAGTGGCAGAAAGAAGTCTAGTGAACTTCTACAAGACCTTTTTTACTCGATTCTAATATTTACTCCGGTTCAACTTTGCTCAACAAATAGGGACTAAGGAACCATGTACTAAGTAAATCGCATGTAAATATAAGCAAAACATGACCATTAATATCAAGCACAATAAACACACAAAAGATTATGGACAGAGCTGTCTTTGAGATGATGCACAAATAATTACACTGGTGAGGTGTAGTGTTTCACTACCTTGCAGTTGATGTCTTGAGAATTCGTGTAAGGAAACAAATCCTATTTTCATAAAAAAAATTTAGTTCTAAACATACTAATTTCCTTAACATGGAAACTATTCACTAGTTCTAGCACAATCAGCTGCATATTGCAAGAGCTTGACATCGAAAGACTGATGAGTCACCAATATACATGGTAGTTAAAAGTCAGCTCTGACATGCTATGTTACGGCCCTATGAAACATGCTGGTATGTAGTATAATAATGTACTCGAGAAGAGAATCGAGCAAGTCTAGCATTAAGAGGTATATAGATAAATGCGTGCTCACCAAATTGATGTGTGACTGATACCAAGACCATTACAGGTGAGTATCATTCCTTTGAATCTTGATAAATATTCCTGGAAAGGGAAAGGTTGATCAAAACTACCAGCGATGGAGTGTGAAAGATCCACAATGACAGCAAAGTAAATCAAAATCAAGGATATTATAGAAGAATACTAACCCGTAGGGTGTACTTGTCGATTTCGTAATTTCCATTCAAATCATACTCAATTCTCTTATCTGGATCACTCAGCACTGCAAGAAAGTTATGAGAATGAGGTTAACAAATTATGCTCCGGAGAGTTGCAGAAATCGTCATATCAAAGACTCGTATGAGGGGGTTAATTACAATTAAATACATGAACTTTGACACAATTTACAATTTAGACACAAATTTTGAAATGTTGCAACTAAAACACAATCTTGCCGTTTTTCGCAAAATAGACCCAATTTGCAATAATATGAAAATCAAACATAATATTTCATACCCATAGAATTTTATGTCAGCAAGAATGGATTCCATGGAAAGTGTGTGGAGGTCTTGATCAACTTAATTTTCAAACCGTATACCTTAAATAATCCTAGAGCCTAGAGGTAGAGTACAAGTTTGTATATGATTCAAAATAAATAAAAGAGCAAGAATCACCAGAATAAGCCTCATTAATTTCTTGAAATTTGGCAGTAACAGCAGTATCACTCTTATGTTTGTCAGGATGCCACTTCTGCAAATTAGCAGAAAAGCCCTTGAGATTAAATTTGAATCAGCAGCAGCACCCATCATCTAGAGAGAGAGAGAGAAGAAAAACAATACCAACCAAAGCGAGCTTCCGGTAATTCAGCCGTATCTTGTCATCAGGGGCATCATAATCTACTTCTAAGATCTTGTAGTAATCCTGAAACAACAATAATAGTAAGTAAATAAATGAATAAATAGAAAAGAAAAAAGAAAAAGAAGGGAGTGTGAGATTAACCTTGTGAGAAGAGGGGTTGAGATTGGCGGCCATAAGAAGAAGAAGAAGAAATGAATGGAATTATTTCATTATTTCGAGAAGGATTCATAATTTCGTTTCATGGAGCAGCAAGAACAGATGCACGAATCGGAATCCCCCTCGATTATTATTATTATTGGATTATTTTTGGATGGAGATTGGGAATTTGATTCAATATATTATTGGGGGTGGTGGGGTGGGTTGGGGTAGTTGGAGGGGGCGGGGGGGTTCAGTCAAGCTGAAGCCTCAACATTCAACAAGCACGTACTACTCAATATTCCTTTTTTCGGAATTTAGAGAGAGAGAGAGAGAGAGAGAGAGAGAGAGAGAGATTTTATTAGGGGCAGGGACAAATCGAGATTGGGCGGATCTGTATTCTCCACAAATACAATTGCCTTTCCGATTTTTCGTAATTGCAATTGCATTCCAAAAAATTACATACGACCAGTTGAGTAGAGGATGTACCAAAAAAATATAATAATAATAATAATAATAATAATAATAATAATAATAATAAATAGAGCAGTAGAGTTCAAGTAGAGCAGTGACCACTGACCACCACCACCACCGCCTCCTGACAAAATAAAATGATAAAAAAAATAAAATAAAAGATATGATCAGTCGGTAAGGGTATGTAGTACTGTATACATATCATTGCAAATAAAAAGTCGATGTAAGTACTATCTATCAGTACAATAATAATTAATACATCACTAAAACGAGCACGGACATGGACACGAGCACGTGCATGGGGAGATGTTTGGATGACTGATTCTATAGCTAACCGGCAAACCAGCTTTATCATGTCGCCCCTGTGAACCAGAACTAATACCGAACATTCACCATCAACATCATCATCATCATCGTCCTAAAATTTAATTTGCAGCTGGTAAATCATGCCAAGAAATTGCATCCTCCTCCTCCTCCTTCCTACACCCAGTAATTAATTAATGTGCACATCTGTTATCCAGTAAAGCAAATTCTCCAATAATTTCATATTTTATGAGCTCTGGGTAGTTTTCAAAGCATCTGGAAAATGAAATATCTAACACTAATCAACTCTTTCTTTACCTTGATGAATTCATTGAGGGATGGATACTTCTCACTCCTTGGCATTGTTTTGCATTATCACTTCGTGCTGCAACTGTGGTTGAGACTTGGAAAATTAACGCCCACCATCTGGTTCACCTGAAGGATTTAGAGTTCCCGATGACAACAGACTGCATAATTCTGTAGCATTAAGCACTTCACGAGCTGCTGCTGCGTCTTGATTGACGACCAAATGATCAGACATAGGTCGGAGCGAGCATCTATTCGGAGGCGAGGACAATATAGCTGGGCCTGGGGGCATATCTTGAGAAGATTTAAATTGCCCCAAGGGTTCAGGTATGTGTTGTGAGCAACTTTGTTTTTCTCCTCTAAACACGCCCCAAAGGAAGAAAAGTGTATTCCACCCTGCATGTAAATTTTAATAATGTGAAACTTATGACCTAGATGCAGCATGAAACAACGCTGAAAACTTGGTTGAAATGAATGACCTTTTTTACCATAAACAAATTATGTACATTTTCTCAAAATGAAAACATTCCAAACGGCACAAATCATTTTTGGGCCTGCCAATTATATGATGCTGAGGTACACGCCTACATATTTTCTTCAGGTATCACAACTTCATTTTTACCAAATCAAAAGCATCTTCTAACCCACCAGCTCCTCAAATTGAGTTTTGGCTTGTCAAAACTGTGAATCTATAAGATCTTGATTGGTTACTCTAAAAACGTGTATTTGATACAATATTAATTAAAAATATCTTGCTTCTGTGCAAACAAGGAAAAAAATGTCCCGATTGCAAGATATATGTAAAAAAAAAGGGGTTTAGCTTACTTTGGGAATTATCAGGAAGCTGACTGGAAGGAAATATCAGGAGTTCAACACCATTAAAATTTCCTTTTAGAGAAAGGTCATTCTTCATCATATTATCCAGCAAAAGTTTGTAAATCTTGTCGTAGCTGTTGCATTTACAAGGCAACTTGTAAGCAGAAGAAAATGGGAGATAAAACCGAAGAGAGATGAAAGTCTTAATCAGTAATATAATAGTAAAAAACTCAAAAAACTACCTCTCAACATCTTTAGCGAAAAAGAAAAGAGCTACGTTATCTTCTGTAACGCCATGTTCCTGAAACTGTAGAGGCCAGGTGCTCAAACGAGGCACTTCATACAGTACAATTCTGCTTTTAAACTTGTTTACAGCCTCCATAACTTTAGGTGATGCACGCCACGACAAATGAGCTTGGATTCCATCCCATGAATCAAATATTCTACCACTTCGGCAAATCTCAAAACTTCCTCTGCATTTAAAAAATTAGCATAAGTACACTAGTTTCATCATAACAAAGACCTACCACAATAAGTTAGTAAAATATTCACATGGAAGTATTATTCAAATAAAAGTTCATACTGCCATATGAATTCATGTGCAGGAACAAAAGGAATCAGAATTTCTTTACTGATAGTTTCCTGTTTATAAACTGCATCCCTTAAGTGCTGGGACACTGTCCGCCTCTCTGGCAATTCTGCAACAGAAGATGAGTTTTTCTTTCCAATAGACATTGATATCTGATCTTGACAAGAAGCTACCCCATGAACCACAGTTGATATAAATGAGCTGTCTGGTTGACTCGCTTTACGCTTTTGGCATAGTCCCGGCTTTCTCAGTAGAGCAGCCTCAATTGCGGCCTTGAGGATATCTCCTCCATCTTTTGAAGATTTTACAGAGGAAGGTTGAAAGTGATTTCCAGAATATTCTATCATTCCCACACCAGAACTTGCAAAATCACTGGACTGAGACAACCCATTAGGAAGACCTTCACTAAGAGGTGGTGTTTCAGAAACACTAGAAAATGAGATGTCTTCCTCCTTGGGGTTAGCTTGCTCAGATTTTAGTTCAGTATACTCAGTTCCGAAGGTAGAGAGAACACCAGGTGTGCTATGGCCATGCAGCGTTGGTCTCTCCAATTCACCTGGTGCCACAAAATTGGAGGACCACTTGAGCAATAGTAGTAGCAGTTAAAAAGACGGAGTATATCAGAAACCTATTAAAAACATGATACCAAGTTCACCTAGTGAACTGGGCAAATCTGCCATCTTTTGAGAAGATACACTGGATGGTCTTGAAACTGCGGCTATTTTTTCGTCATTTTCATCATGGTGGTTAGTGATGGTGGTAAGTGGAGAATATTCACAGGAAGATGCTGGTCTCTTATCAATTCTTGGTGTTGAACTCCGAGATGTTTCATTCATTGAATTAATTGGTGGATGTTCAGTTTTTGGAGATAAGTAATGTTGAGAAGAGCTCTGCTGTTTTGTACACTTAATATCCTGGACAAGAGAAGAGATAATGTCTTATTTCCGTCTTACACTGTCCAGAGTTCATATATTTGAATGATAAGGATTTTCATACCGATCTAGTAACGCCCTCCTTAAGAGCAAAAGAGATGTGCTCCCTCATTGATATCTGCCTCTGGAGAACAGCAACTTGATCTTCAAGCTTGACCTTTGATTCTGAATTCAGAGATGAACAAATTAGATTTTCAAGGAGCTGAAAAATAGAATGAAGTGGCAGATAAAGTAAGACGTGAAGCTAAACTCTCTATTATCATTAAGTGAAACACACTGCCTCAAACAAATTAACAAACATAAAAATTCAATGAATGGTAGTCAATGTCGCAAATTAAAAAGACAACATAAATGATATGAACCCATATGTTCGGAACTTGCATATTTGAAGCAGTATGTACTGATTCTAGAGTATCATTAAAGTGGGACACTGTCAAGAGAAGAGAGGTGTGAGGATTGAGGCCTACCCTTATCTATGGATGAAACCTCAGCATCAGTATCATCACCAAGCCTTTTACCAGGAGTTCTCATACACCCTCTTGCTCTCTGCCCCTCAATGTAATAACTATTTATCATACTGCTACTTACTTGACCACTGGAGTTATTTCTCTCACTTTCATCCACCTTTCCAATCTTTTCTGTCTTTTCATTTGTCACCAGCTCCATGAGCTTGCACTCTTCACACATCCAGTCACCATCAGGGACTGCATCGAGCATCTCTCGCATGCAATAGCTGCACTAGTATGCTTAGATTAATGTTGCCCTAAAATCTAAATGAAGAAACATGCAAGACAGAGATAAAAAATGGTGTAGAGAACTACTAAGGCTTACATGTGTTCTGCCCCATCACTGCACCTACAGCAGGTAGCGAGCGAATCCTCTTGCCCACAGTCTCCACATATATCACAAACTTTAACCTATTTCCAATAGATGATCAACCACAATCAGTGCTAAGACCACAAAGATGATTTTATCCACGAGATGATTAAGAATGAAGTTTATTTGCACCTTTAGACATTGAAATCTTAAATCCATTTTAACATATGTAAGTCCTGTAAAATGTGGCTTATCAACGTGCCACATAAAACGTGAATAAATTTCCAAACATAATGATGTTATCAGGGTTCAGGTATATCAGTTGAATTTTTTTAATCAAGATCTATTTAGAGGAATCTAAAAATCATACCAAGTCAGAGATAAACAAATTGATTACAACGATTATCACAAGGGTAAAAATAATATGCAAGTTTAACAGATAGTATTAAATAGGACTTAACAAATCTTTGATGAGACAAGAGCTAAATTATTACATCATTCTCCTCCATATCGGAGTCTTCAATCTGATCAGAAGGTAGAAATTTGACCGCCATATCATGTTCGTTTTCTATGAGTTTCTGATACATTTGAACGAGGGTCACCAGAAGGAATATATGATCCTAACTTGGTAGACAGTGATGAATTCAATATCTCGGTTGAGCCCTCCAAGCATTCACCTGTGGTATGAGAAGGTTTATTGTCCTGTATTTCCCATAAGCTTGAATTGTGCAATATACATTTTGAACTGGAAGGGTGCAAAAAAAAAAATGTAATACAGTTGAATACATTTTGTGATACTAGTTCAGTCGGTGAGCTACTATGAGATTTCTTCAGTAATTTTGCTTATTCCATGACCATCTTAGTCCAGTCTATCCTATTATTCTCTCTCAATATCATATTTGGCATTGGCATGTTCATTAGCTACAGTCTCCAGCTGAAAACAATCACAATTCCATTGAAGAACTCACTGACCAGCTAGAATATGAAGGTGTGATCATTCCTAGCACTACAACCATATCCTCACAAGCAGAAAATGCAGATGAACAGTTGAATACATTTAGAAATGAGAGTAGAATGGCCTCGAAGTGACCTATCCAATTACAAAATGCAAACAGAACAGTAAATTAGCAATGCGGCAGTTGAAAACTGAAATCAATAGACAATAAGATGCAGTAGAAACCAGGAATTTAGCATATTAAATGAATTAAGCAGAGTAGGCAGAAATTGAGCTACGACTAATCTCAACTCGCATAAACAGAAGGAAAAAAAAGGCAGACCATTCATTACTGCACCATAATAATGCAATCAATTAGAAATCACCGAATCAATCCGAAAACTCGCACGCAATGTTCTTAATTCAACAGAAGTGGAAGAGATTAAAACCCTAACGGAGAGAGAGAGAGATAGTGGCATCGTACTCGAAGAATAGGATTAGGAAGGTTGGCTCCAAAATGGAAATGCAGTTGCTCAAATCAAAATGGGCAATGGTAACTGGAATCGGAATTACTATATCTAGAATCCGAGCTAATTTATTGTTCCATGACTAAAGCTAAATGAATCGAATATCTTAAAATGGATTGGATGGAAAAAGGAATAGAATGAATGAGATTAATTAACTGAGTGATTAAGGAGAAGAATGAGAGAGATGTTTGGTTTGATTGATCAAGTAGTATATCACCCACGCGATGCACGGGCATGATGCACGGGCATGATTATTGTTAATATAATGTTTAAATTTTTTTTTTTTGTTTATGTATAGATTGAGATGTTGATATTTATTGTTTAAATATTTGTTGTACAAACTCAATGTCTTTGTCCCGGTGGGGATGACCTAGTGGTGGAGTGAGGTTGCTCGGAGGCCAAAGGTCACGGGAGGTGTGTGAGTAAATAAAAAATAAAAAAAATCAATGTCTTTAATATATTTACTTGTGAAAACAATTATAGATTATGAAATATTTCTTTATAGACCACATTGGTTGTAAAGTTGGTATTGTGACTCTTCTCATCAGCAATGAGGATTTTGAGGCCTCTACGACTTGTAACCCTTGATACAGCAGTATATGACTGCCCATGACAGAAGACAATGATTGTCCTTAGCTTTTATTTATTGTCATTGCGTATGACACAAATATTGGAAACTGTCTACTATGGAATTTGAAAGGTAATCTGGGATCCGCCGAAGTCAATGACATTCTAGGTATCAAAACTTTTTTTCCGGCATTAGCTCCGCCTATGATTTTTGCTTCCAACACATGACATCCCAATCTTGTTATAACCAATCTAGTTCCATTGCACAGTCCCATGTGAGGATCGATGTTCCTGAGCAACATTACAGGAGTGTTAACCTTCAATGTTAGTTCGTGGTTCGGCACTCCAAAACACTTTAAGGTGTTTAAGAATTCTGGGGTGTGAACATCACTCAATAAATCCACATTGCCATCGGATTTGCACGCGACGTCGGAACTCAAATAGATTCTATGTTCTTTTTCATTCAATGCGGTCATGTGTTGATTAACAGCTTCAACCACATCAAGTGTGGGCGCTAATATTGCTTGATGTTCTAAATATGACATAGCCTGACTATTGTCTACACATGCAGGGTATGTGCTGGCCACAATGGTTCGAATTGGATTTTCGGAATTCTGAAGCAAAATATCATTTGGAATTTCCATTATTGCATGACCATCATTTGAGTCGCCAATTGTGTCGTCCCCAATACTTGCCACCCATTTTGAGAATTGCTCAATCTATAAGGATTCTGTTTCAAATTGAATCGTTTTTAGGCGCAAGTTTTGAGTTAATCTTAAGATTCGACAACTCTTCCAAAGATAAGAAGAACTAATACTTGCATTAACAATATCTTGTCTTGTTCCCTTTGGAATTACTGGTAAAATTTGTTTGAAATATCCTCCTAAGACCACAGGCTTTCCTCCAAATGGCATGTCAAAACTTCTGGGGTTTTCAAACCTCAGTTTATCTCTCAAGCTTCTATCTAGAGCCTCAAAACAGTATTTATGCATCATCGAAGCCTCATCCCAAATAATTAGCTTGCACATCACAATGAGTTCCGCAAGAGGATTTCCTTGATGAATATTATATATCGAGTCTTCATTTGGATTAATGGGAATCACAAATTTGGAGTGAGCAGTTCTCCCTCCTAGTAAGAGTAAGACGCAATTCCGCTAGACGCCACATTGAGAACAATTTCTCTTTGTGATCTTAAAGTTGCAGATAGTGTCTTCCAAACATATGTTTTCCCAGTACCACCATATCCGTATACAAAGAATAAACCACCAGAGTTTGTCCGCACTGCATTGAGTACAACATCATAAATATTAAGTTGTTCCTCAGTCAAGTTTTTGTGAAGCTGCTCATGTTCTTGTGCAAGAAGTGTTCTATCATATTGCAGCTCATCCGCTATTAATTTATTGCAGTATTTCTCAAAGAATTCATCACGTGAAAAGGGCATCGATGTGAAATCTCTCAAACTTCTACCCAAGTTATGCATCAACTTTTCAACTTCGACTAAAGCATAATTTTGAATTTGATCATCTGTCAAGATCAATTCTGCATTGAAATAATTGAAAATTTAATTACAATTTATAATTATTACTTTTTTGTGACAGTACAACACATAAGTTATGGGCATTATTCAATATAATAAAAATCTAAAATAAATTAGCTATTGCATTGATTCTATCTTTATAAGATGAATTAATATTTACCATGTTTTTTTCTATATAATAATTTTATACAAATTATAACTTGCATAAAATAAATAAATGTATAAAAGTGTCGGATGGGACAGTCAGTTGTTAGGAAATCTCGAATTAAATATTTTTTCTAATTTTTTATTTTATTATAATTTTTTTGACTTGTTTTACTTAATTATGTACACTGTATTTTCTAGCTATATATACATATATATATATAATTTTCATATTAAAAATTACCTAATATTGAAATGTTTCATTAATATTTTTTTAAATATAACAAAATTTAATATATTTTAAAATTGTAATTTGTTAGTTTTTTGCTTTTTTAATGACCATCTTTTGCGACCTTTTTTATGTTATGGTTTAATTATAACTAATAAATTTATGCATTGCAAGAGAGAAACATGCCTGGATTGCGAAGCATTCTTCGGTGATTTTATAATATATCATTAGTCAAATAAGTCCAACATTTTTTCTACACAACTTCTGGGTGAGAGATTGAATCTGCACATATGAGAGTAGCAAATAAACGCCTTAATGATTGTGCCGATAACCAAAAGCTTGCCTCTATAATTCCGTCAATGTATTCATTATCATCATATAGCAATCCACGAGGATAACAAGCATTTTTAAAAGTGTGGTGTTGAACCCCATCAGCAGTTTAGATCTCCTCATAGCTGATAGGCCCGCAAACAACATTTAAGAGGCATCTTAGATAGTATGATTCTCCAGATCCAGGTGGTACGTAGTAAATCCTACCAATTGCAAAACCTTTTTGTCTTGGGACCCATTTTTTTCATTTTTTTCCACACGAATTTCATAGGGAACTCAGCATAGGTAAGCTTTCTAGCTTCTAGATATTTTTTATTGGCCTCCATCCACTGTAAAAACATGTTTGTCTTCACTGTTGGTTTTGCTATAACTTCATCAATCGGATCATACTCTGAAAATACGACACTGTGTTTACCTAGAAGGTGAAATGCTAGTCTTTCAACTAATGGGTCTTTATACTGTATCTCGTTGCTGAATATTCTCCAAACAGCTTCACATGGTGAAATATATCTGCAGTCATAGTACATGTTCACCTCATCGACCGTGTTACTCTGCTCACCATTTTCTGTTGTTCTGTAGAATGAAGCAGTGACGCGGTCATTGCCTTTATTGACGTACTTGAATAAGTACTTGATGGATTTGGATTGATTGCACCATTCAACATTTATATGAGCTCCGTACTGTAATAATAAATTTCTATTGTGAGGAACAATGAATCTGTTATCCAATGGCACTCCATTTTTCCAAATTGTTCGGCCATTATCCCTTTTTATGTACACAGGATATCCATCTTCCTCAATTTTCGTGTTTTCCACAAACTTTTTAGGAAAATGCTTCGTGCATCGTCCTTCAAACATGCATGGAGAATTTTACCTTGCAACACCACATGGACCATGTACCATAAATTAACATACAACATCATAATAATCTGGATTTGTTTCATGATTTGGGATTTCTGCCGAGATGATTCTATTAATATCATCTCCCGTACGACATTTATCTTCTCTCGAAAGAAATAACAGAATGTGCGCATGTGGCAGATGATTGATTCCGATTTGTCCTACGCAAACTACTTCGATCCGGACTCGCAAAATGACAGGGTCGATTGTAGGGTGGAGAGCTAATTTGGGTCGTGTCACTCGAGGAAAGCTTAATCTGGGCGATTACCTTTCTACGCTACAATTGTTTAACAAGCATAATAATTTAAATACAACCTAAATATTCTAAACAAGGGATTGGGGAGTTTTTACTAAATTACTAAATTAAAGCAAGTAAAATTATCTAGCAATACCAACAATAATAAAGACAAATGAAAAGATTATGAGAAGAGCAATAGGGTGTAGATTCTCTCATTGGTTTCTCTCCTAACTTGATTCAAGTTGATTATGTTAATCCTGGGCGTACAATAGACCCCTTCAAGTGGTTTAACTTCACTTACTATCACCGTCGATTCATTAAACCCCCATCGGCTATATCATACGAACTTATAGGCTTATGTACCCAGTCCACCTAAAGACTAACAATTAGGCTTACGAAACCCGATTCACCTAACGTTGAAGGAACTAAGTCGGGCTCTAGAATCTCCTATCGGTCTCATCTAGAGCCTAGCAATTCTAAGTAGTGGCCAATTACTCAACATAAATAAACACAATTTCAATAACAAGAAACCAACCATCGCAAGCATGGATCGAAACCAAATTGATTATCTACCCCCTAATGTAAGAAATTAGCCCATCATGCTCAACACAACACAAGAATCATAAAAGTTGTCCATTTTATAAATCGATAGATAAATAAAATATAAACTTCTACAATGTTTGTTATCTCGAGAGTTTGGGACAAATCCCCACAAATAAGCTAAAGTTAAGGAAAAAAATACCAAAAAGGAGGATCCTCGAGCAAGCCTAGCTTTCCCGGATAGCTTGGAGTCGGACTCCTTTCCTCGTGCCTCTTCCTTGAGCTTGAGCTTCCTTGTCTCTTTTCCTCCTCCTTTCTTTCTCTCTGAAATTGTGGTGGTGGTGAATAGTGAAGGGTGGAGAAGAAAGTTGTCAGTTTCCCCCTCCAAGTATGGAGTGAATCTGGGGGGAGAATGCGTCCACAATCCCCCCCAGGGGTGTGTTGAGAAGTTAAGGGGGAAGTTGTCAATTTCCCCATCTCCTTCCGTCTGTGGAGTTAGTTGAGAACTGTTTGCCTGAATGGAGATGGTGGATTATTTATTTATTAAGAGAGAGAAAAGCAAAAGGTGGAGTTATTGTTTGGTGTTTCCCCCAACTCTTCCTACTCCTAGCTAGAGCTGCATGCATTGAATTCTCTAGCTGGCCAAGTGGTAGAGAGCATTAAAGAATGGATCTCCCGAAGATACAACTTGAAACTGATCGAAGAGATAGCAAACTGATCGCGGCTGAGAACTGATAGGGAACTGAATTGATCACCCTCGCGCCGGCGGTGCGGTCACGCTCGTGGGTTGTACCCGCTGTAAGCACCCTGCCAAGGTCGCGGGGGTCCCGCGCCAGCGACGTTGCTTCAGCTCCAGCTCCCAACTTTGATTTTCATCAGTTGCGACACCTCAGTTGGCTCTTCAACTGGGTTTCTTCAGTTGGGCCTCCAGCTTTGACGCTTCAGCTCAGCTCTTGGTTCTTCAGCTCAGCTCTTGTTCTTGGCTCCATCAATTTTGTTCATTGGTTGGGGAGCTTCGACTGATCCCATCAGTTGTGACACCAGCTCAGCTCCAAGCTCTCAGCTGCAGCTTGGAATCTTTAGTTTGACCCTAAAATTGATAAGTTTTAGGTGCGACTTGAGCTCGGCCATCAGTTTGGTCCATTATCGTCGAGTCGGGGGCATTTTCGCCCCTCGGACCCCTAGACAAGGGGAAAGTCGCCCTCCCTTGACCCCCCGACTCGCTGACCGGGCAGCGAGACTGTTTAGGTCCAAATTTACACTTATAATTTCCAGTTTATGCTCAATCAAAACAACTACTAAGGACCGTACCCGCAATTGGACGGGGTCAATCGTAGACGTGATAAGCTAACCCGAGTCGATCTCTCAAGGAAGACTTTATGCGAAAGAATTATCTAAAGACTACACATGCTTTCAACGAAACAACTAAAATAAAATCTAAACATTCTAACAAGAGGGGGGTTTGATGATTATGCTAGGAATTCAAAATAGACACTAAAGCAAGACAATTAATATGCAAATTCACAAATTAAATTAAGATTGGAGAAAATAAGTTTGATTAAGGTATTAGGGTGTAGATTCTCTCAATGGTTTTATCACTATGCTTAAGTCAAGTTGATAATGCTATTCTCACAAATATAATAGACCCTTCCAATTAGTTTAACTTCAATTCCTGTCACCGTCTATCCGTTAAACCTCTCTTAGCTATACCATACATGCAAGATTAACATATTAGGCTTAGGAACCCATGCACCTAACGTTGAAGGAACCAATTTTCGGATTTAGATTCACAATCAAGACTCCTCTAAATCCTATCAATGTTCAAGTAGTGATCAATTATCTAAACATGAAAAAGCACAATTCCAACAACAACAACCAACAAGAACAAGCATAGATCAAAAACCAAATCGGTCTTCTACACCCTAATAGTAAGATTAGCCCATAACCATGCTCAAAATACCACAAATATCATAAGAGGATGTCATCTCATAACCAAATGAAAATAACAAAAGGTTTTACAATATTCAATGTCTTTCACAAGTTTGGGACAAACCCTCACAAATCATCCAAGAACTAGAAAGAAAATACCTAGGGGTGGCATGGTAAGGTATACCTTACTTTTTTCCTCATACCTTTACTTTACCTTACTTGTACGATATGGAGAAAATCCATACCGTTACCTTACCTTAAGGTTCGGTATACCTTTCAACGGTATACCTTAAGTTCGGTATGAAGCAAATGGCATACCTTTGCCGTACCTTTAGTTCGGTATACCTTACCGACACCGGTATACCTTACTAATATCGGTATACCTTATTATATCGGTATACCTTACCGACATCGGTATACCTTATCATACCATCCTAGGATATATCATATATCTCATATATTTACTCAAAATATATGAAACACTCCTAATAACGATCAAAATTTAACAAAATAAAATAAATATCTTCATGTCACAATAATTAAAGTCCAATAAAACAAAATAGATATAATAATTCAAATTTAACACTCCAATGAAACAATTAAAATAAAAACAACCAAGTGATATCCCAAGTCCCAACAAATACAAGAAATAAAAATAAACAAGTCTAGAATATTTCCCAAAAACTAATACAATCTTTAAATTTGAATCTCAAAAAACCTGCAAAATTGATAATTATATTAGTACTTTAATTACAAATTACAACATACAAAATGAAAAAAATAAAATATATAAGAACATAATCTTACCTTTCAAGTTACATCAAACACTAGGTGGAAACGGTAGAGAAAGTTTGTGTGCCATCTTGATTGCCATTTGCATCTGTAAAAGAATCATTAAAAATTAATAATCCACTTTATTTTAGATTAATATAATTGAATATATATTATATAAATTTAAACTTTAATAAATAAAGAAACTCTTACTCTTTTCAATTTCTTCAATTTTCTTGTATAATTCAAGGTCATCGTCGGTTGGATCTTTATATAAGCTGAAGTCCTCTACTTTCAGCCAATCACTGGTACACACCAATGCCTCTACCATTTTCGGGCTCAAGCTTGTTCTAAAAGGATCAACAACTCTCTTCCCCAAGCTAAAAGCGGATTCACTAGCAACCGTTGAACTTGGAATAGCAAATATATCTTTAGCAACTAATGAAAGCATTGGGTACTTAGTTTCATTTCCTTTCCACCAATCCAAAAGATTGAAAGATGAATTGGATCGCTTTTCAATATCATCGGCTAAGTACTTATCTACTTCATTATGGATCTCTTGAAGTTGTTCTTCTTCATTTTGTGCGTCCAAATCATTGAACAATTCATCACAAAGATCAAGACCAGTACTAGTATCATCCTTGTTACCACACTCCAATTGCAGATTTTGTGCCTCATCAATTGCGACCACTCCCTTGTACTCGGTCCACAAAGTAATCAAGTTTGCTTTTACTTGATCAACAAACTCATTAACCTTTTCAGGAGTGCCACCCAATTTCTTGACACTGAGTTTGATCATTTGAAGCTTGTTCCTTGGATCCAAAACACTACTAATGAAAATCAAAGGATTCATCTTATCTTGATTCCCCCAATACTTCTCAAATTTTTCCTTCATAGCCTTTGAAACTTTCTTAAGAACTGGATCTGAATCATCCTTGCTTCTTCTATCAATCTCAATTTGTAGGGCGATCATCAAATGATAAATCAAGTGGGAGGTAGGAGTTTTTGATGCACTTAGCACTAAAGTAGCATCATAGAACTTCTTCAAAAAATGCACAAATGCTTTAGCATTCTCCCAATCTAGCGTAGTTGGAGGACCTATCCTTTCTTTACCCTTGTCATCATTTTCACGAAAATATTTCATGAAAGGCAACCATTCTTCACCCATCCTTTCAAACACTATCCTATACTTCAGTGCAACTTCAAGCATTTTATAAGTTGCATTCCATCGAGTTTTGACATCCATAGGAACGGTTGACGAGCTAGGAAACTTTGCTAACACAGCAAGCTCTCTAAATTTATTCAATCTAGAAGGAGAAGAATGAAGAAACACCACAACATTCCTTATAGACTTAATTGAAAAGTTAAGCTCTTTCAAGCCATCCTTAACAATTAAGTTTAGTATATGACATGCACACCTCAAATGTAAGTACTTCCCATCAAACATCCATGTATTATCAATCTTCATTCTTTTTTTCAAGTAATCAATTGCAGTATCATTAGAAGATGCATTATCAACTACTATAGAAAATAGTTTTTCTATTCTCCAATCCCTCAAACAAATCTCAATCAATTTACCAATTTCTTCCCCCACGTGACTAGTGATTTTTGTGAAGTTAATTATCCTTTTATGCAATTTCCAATCACTATCCAAAAAGTGAGCTGTGATAACCATATAGTTTATATTTTGAATTGATGTCCAAGTATCAGTTGTAATACTAATTCTTTGGTCACCAATCATACTTTGTATCTTAATTTTCTCAGCTAAATACAAAGCATAAACCATACCTGCAACTTTCTTTCGATCAGGAATCCGAAATCTTGGTTGCAATTCACGGATAAGGCCAACAAATCCCTTTCCTTCAACAGCCCGAAATGACATTTCATCAATGATAACATACTCTGTAACCTTCAGTTCACATCTTTTCTGATTGAAAGCATGAGTTGCCAATTGACTTCCACTTGTTTCATTAGTCAAGACAGTTTGCCCTTTGTCGGCATCACTCACTTCATATAGTGGACTATTTTTGCATCTCTTTACTAAGTGGTTTTTTAAACCACTAGTACTTCCATTGACTGCTGGGATCTCACATTTGCAATAGTTGCATATCCCTATTTGTCGTAGACTCCCATCATTTACTTTTTTTGTCTTCTTTTCACAATGCTCCCAATATGGACTCTTTCTTTTAGCAATTGCAAGAGGCTTTTGAATCACACCTTCTCTTCCTTGTTTTTCACCAACACTGTCATCAACAACTTCATGATCTTCTATTGTTTTTTGCGTTCCAGACAGGCTTGGTATCGAAAAGGACGATTCCAATTCCATCCTGCATATAAATCTGAATTAGAATTAATCACCATATAATCCACTTTCTATATAACATAGTAGAATGTAACTTTTAGAGCTGGCATAGTCATTCATTCTCATATTAAGCTTGCTCGCCTTACAAGGGAAGCCATCTATTACTATAAGAACTGACCTTTAAATTTAATACTAAATCAGACTAGCATTACAGTGGACATCGGTGTCAACAAAAAAGCCTCTGTTTAGAAACTTATAGAATCACAACAGTTTAATTGAAAATCTGGAATATTCTACCGAGATAAAAGTTAAGAAATTTGCACTACAATGCATTAAGTGTAACAAATTTGACATTGGTTTTGGACTACAATGCATTAAATATTACATTAAATATTAACAAATACAAACAATAATTGTTAATTGCCAATTTTCGTTCTATAATTTGTATATTAACAACTACAAGTAATAATTGTCTTCTGAAAGTCACGCACTAAACCGTTCTATAATTAACAACTACAAGCAATAATTGTCTTCTGCCAATTTTCGTTTTGGATTATGACAGTGGTTTCCTCTTCAAACAACAATCAACTAACTATAATGCGAACGGGAACTTACATTATTGAATAATCTATGTTGAAGGCGAACAGGGTTGGGCAGTCGCAGAAATCGATTCGAGCGAGTTACAGCGCCGGAGACGGATATAGGAGCAGCTGGTCGGAGCTGCTGCCGCTGATGAAGAAGAACGGAGTTCGGCGATGGAGATGGCTCGACGTGGCGATCAAGTGCGGCGGCGGAAGAAAATAAGGGTTATGGGATTTTGATTTTGGGATCGAGGGTTTGCGACTGACTACTTTCTTCTTTTCATTTATTTTAATTTTTCATTATTTTTTTATTTTCTTTTTATTTATTTTATTAATTACTTTGCTAAAGTAATTTGTATACATAAGTAATTTTATTATATCTATATTAATAAGCTATTTGGACAGCATACGTCATTTCAAAAAGTGCGTACTTCAATAGAAGCATTTTTTGCATTTTTTGGATTTATTTTTTGCATATTCAATAAAGTGATAAAATTACCAAAATACAACAAGATAAAAACAAGTATTATATATCAATCATGTTAATATTTTGACATTTTTTTACTAATCCAACAAGATAAAAACAAGTAAAAAACATAATACGTAAAATTGAGTATAACATAAGATTAATTATAAGTGTTAATATTATAAATTCACTAGAGATTTATAAATTTATAACATATTTACTAGTATTACATATCAATCATGTTTTTATAATTAATATAAATTGTATAAAAATATTATAAACTTACTAAATATTACGAATTTGAAATCTTTTACATAGAATCGTAAGAATTATTTACTAAGTATATACTATACTAACAAAGAACACACGTAGCATTACAATGCATTAAGTATAAGTGTATAACATAAGATTAATTATAAGTGTTAATATTATAAATTCATTAGAGATTTATAAATGTATAACATATTTACTAGTATTACATATCAATCATGTTTTTATAATTAATATAAATTGTATAAAAATATTATAAACTTACTAAATATTACAGATTTGAAATCTTTTACTTAGAAATCGTAAGAATTATTTACTAAGTATATACTAACTAAGAACATACTTAGCACTACAATGCATTAAGCATAACATAAGATTAATTATAAGTGTTAATATTGTAAATTCATTAGAGATTTATAAATATATAACATATTTACTAGTATTACATATCAATAATGTTTTTATATTAATATAAATTGTATAAAAATATTATAAACTTACTAAATATTACAAATTTGAAATCTTTTATTTAGAAATCGTAAGAATTATTTACTAAGTATATACTAACTAAGAACATACTTAGCACTACAATGCATTAAGCATAACATAAGATTAATTATAAGTGTTAATATTGTAAATTCATTAGAGATTTATAAATGTATAACATATTTACTAGTATTACATATCAATCATATTTTTATAATTAATATAAATTGTATAAAAATATTATAAACTTACTAAATATTACAAATTTGAAATCTTTTACTTAGAAATCGTAAGAATTATTTACTAAGTATATACTAACTAAGAACATACTTAGCACTACAATGCATTAAGCATAACATAAGATTAATTATAAGTGTTAATATTGTAAATTCATTAGAGATTTATAAATATATAACATATTTACTAGTATTACATATCAATCATGTTTTTATATTAATATAAATTGTATAAAAATATTATAAACTTACTAAATATTATAAATTTGAAATCTTTTATTTAGAAATCGTAAGAATTATTTACTAAGTATATACTAACTAAGAACATACTTAGCACTACAATGCATTAAGCATAACATAAGATTAATTATAAGTGTTAATATTGTAAATTCATTAGAGATTTATAAATGTATAACATATTTACTAGTATTACATATCAATCATATTTTTATAATTAATATAAATTGTATAAAAATATTATAAACTTACTAAATATTACAAATTTGAAATCTTTTATTTAGAAATCGTAAGAATTATTTACTAAGTATATACTAACTAATAACATACTTAGCACTACAATGCATTAAGCATAACATAAGATTAATTATAAGTGTTAATATTGTAAATTCATTAGAGATTTATAAATGTATAACATATTTACTAGTATTACATATCAATCATGTTTTTATATTAATATAAATTGTATAAAAATATTATAAACTTACTAAATATTACAAATTTTAAATTTTTTACTTAGAATCGTAAGAATTATTTACTAAGTATATACTAACTAAGAACATACTTAGCACTACAATGCATTAAGCATAACATAAGATTAATTATAAGTGTTAATATTGTAAATTCATTAGAGATTTATAAATGTATAACATATTTACTAGTATTACATATCAATCATGTTTTTATATTAATATAAATTGTATAAAAATATTATAAACTTACTAAATATTACAAATTTTAAATTTTTACTTAGAATCGTAAGAATTATTTACTAAGTATATACTATACTAACAAAGAACACACTTAGCATTACAATGCATTAAGTATAACATAAGATTAATTATAAGTGTTAATATTATAAATTCACTAGAGATTTATAAATATATAACATATTTACTAGATTAATTATAAGTGTTAGATATTTACATATATATCATATTTACTAAGTATTATATATTAAGTATATATAATTCACATATACATATATTTATATAATATCACAAAAATAACGGTATATACCATTAGTTATAACGGTATACCGTTATATCGGCATATACCGCACCAACGGTATATACCGTCACAACGGTATATGCCGAACTAACGGTATATGCCGAACCAACGGTACATACTGCACCAACGGTATATACCGTTACAACGGTATATGCCGAACTAACGGTATATACCGCATCTACGGTATATACCGGTACAACGGTATATGCCGAATTAACGGTATATACCTTAAAAATTCGGTATACCGTCGGTATCGGTATACGCCGGTATACCTCGGTTTTTAAGATTCCATACCGTTACCTTACTGAAAAATCTCGGTACGGTATCATACCTTACCGAAAATACCGGTATACCTTAAAGTTTGGTATGACGGTATTTTTTCCGGTACGGTAAGTACGGTATGACGGTATTTTTCCCCAGCCCTAAAAATACCACAAGGAAAACCTTCAAAATGAGCTTAGCTTCCGCGGATAGCTCGAAGTCGAGTTCTTCTTGTTCTTCCTTCTTTTCCTTAGTCTGTTTTCCTCTTATCTTCCTCTCTTCCTCCTCTCTTGAATGGTAGTGGTGATGGTGAGAAAATGGTGAGAAATGGTGTGTAGAGATTTAGTGTGTGTATTGTGTGTGTAGAGAGAAAATGGAGTGGTGTGTTGGAGAAGATGATGGAGTGATTGAGAGTGAATTCAAGTGTATCCAAAAAGAGAAGTGTGTGGAATGATTGATGGTGTCCCCCTTTTTGATCCCCAAAAGCTAAATTCATAAGAGAGAGAAGATCGTAAGGGAGAGAGAGAGGCAATGGTGAGATGATTGATGAGAGGAGAGAGAAAAGGTGGTGGAAAGGTGATGGTGATGGACATTAAATGTGAGAGATTTGGGAGGAGGATATTGTGGAGGAAAAGTCCACAAAGCTAGGTTTAGGTTCAATAAATACCTACTATCCTAGTATTTAGATTAGATTGACTCCAAGCTCAAGAATCCCCATGCAAAAGGAATGGATGATAAAGGGCATTCATTTTGGTCCAAGATGCCAAGAGGGAAAGGGAAAAACAAGTGCAAACAAGGCGCCGATCGAGAGGGAAGCTCCAGCCCGCGGGGTTCAAGAAAGTCGCGCGCTCGCGGGGCTCCCGCGCCCGCGGGGTGCCTGCGCCGAGAGCACCCTCGCGCGGCCGCGGGGTCTTGGGCGCCTGAAGTTGCGCGGCCGCGGGGTTCACTTTTCCTACGGGTTTATCTTTTCCGGCCCATCTTCGCTCCACGCTACCTTAGTACCTAAAAATTGAGATTTCCCGAACAAAAGCTCAAGTTTTTCAAAACTTGGCATAATCCACCATAAAAGCAACCAGTGAAGAAATTCACACGAAAACACGAAATAAACGAGAACAAGAAACTAGAAAATAACTTATAGAATATGCAAAATTATGCAATAAAACAACACAAATAAATACTAAACAGAGACCCCCGACCAGCTCAGCGAAGCAGGTGATTCAGGACCTTTCCACAAGTTGGAGCTTCAGTTGGGAGCTTTGCCTCCTAGTCACTTTTTGGCCATAAAATCCTGTTTTTTGACACAAAAGCTTTGCACAAACCTGGCCTAACTCACCAAAAGAGCGAAAATGAAGGAAACAACATAAAAATCACACAAAAATAAAGGAAAAACATATACTAAAAATACTAAATTCCTATGATAAAATAGAACAAATAAACACCAATCAGCAGACTATGCTTCTGGAACTCAATAATATATATATAACTGCACATTATAAGTGAACTATATAAATAGATAAAAAAATAAATAAATTTTGACTGCATAGGTTTTTTGAAGCATTAAATTTTTGAAAATCTTTTTTCTCTACCCGTTTTTACATTTCCAAAAAAATTCTTCTTGCGAATATCTTTGATTAGCATATTGAGCTTCATCTTGAAAAGACGACACACTATATTTGGTTGATCTTCTGGCTTCAATCCTTGACTCTGAACAAATTTTTGTATCTCTGGCCATTTTGGATTACACGTGAAAGTAATGAAGAGATCTGGGTAACCAACCCACTTGCATATAGTCATTGCATCTTGATAATTTTGAATCATATATCAAGCCCCCAACAAAAGAAGATGGAAGAATGACGCGTTTTCATCTAGTTGATGGATCGTTTTCACCTTGACATAGTGCATCTGAGAGACCGTTTAAAATATCATATCGCAACTTCGTTTGATTCTCTCGAATATATGACAACCGTGCTGACTTGACCATTGTGTAAGCATCGACCACAAATTGTTGGAACAATTGTATAATACCCCGAAATATTTTAGAAGATTTTATTCAACTTATGTTACCCTCTGGTAAGTTAGAAAATAAGCTGGGTCCTTAAATGACTCAAATAAAGGAAAATCGCAGCTAGGGAAATCTGTTAAATCTAATTTGGTCAAAAATTGCCTTAAAAATATGTTATGATATTTTTCTCGGGTTGATAGAAAATATTTCAAGAATCGTGCCAACCTTTGAAATTTCAAATTTCGAGTTCAAATGAAATCTTGGCACAACTTTAAGTTGGAAAATAATAAATTTAATAGAAAAAGGCACATCCGTCATTATCCAATTTCTTTTTCAAAAGATTATCTTATTCTTAATTATCCTATTCTTTTTCCATCATTATCCTCTTTCTTTTATTCGTTATTATCCTATTTATTTTTCCTCTATAAATAGGAGCTTAAGGTTTCATTTTTCATTCATTTTCAAAATCGAAACGCCGAGCAGCTTCCAGAGAATGTACGACTCTAGTTTCCTATTTCAATTCTGAAATAGTCATTTTGAAGGTGTCAATGCGTAGATCACGAATACATGATTGAAATGATGACACGAAGGATGATCACGATGGAAAATCATCGTGACCGCCGCCAATTCCTCGGAGAAGGTACTTTCTCTGATTCTGGTCATTCGGACCGATGAATTTAGAAATTTCAAGTTCTAAATATGCTTATATTTCGATTATCTTTAATTCTACCGATTCTGATTTTTGATATTGTGAGTTTTTGGTATTTTTCCCCGTTTTCATTTTATGTAAATCTCAGATCTACTCTTCCTGGATAGTCGTATTAGAAATCTTCTTTTTATAAATAGTCTTTGATCATTTGGATCTTGTAGTTAACCGGAATAGATTTTTGATTTCTCATCGTTTGAAATCCGGATCTGAATATTATATTATAAATCTGCCCAGTTTGAATTTATGTTATAGCCGTCCGATCTTTGATTTGATTATACCATTAAATTTCTTACTTCTGCACTATCAAAAATTGTACTTTTGAGCGAAAATCCAACGAGTATCGAGCTCGATCGAGACCGATACATTTTCAGCTAAAATTTATGGCGGGAATTTCCGCCAGCCAGTTTTTCGGCCGGTGTGGCAGGAATTAGCCTTTGATCCCTTCTGACCGATTGTGGTACCCGTCAAGATTGACGTGTGGCCGCAGACGGTGCTCCGTTTCGTGTTGAAATGAATTTAATATGATTTTTCGAAGTTAATGTCTCATTTTCAAAAATTGCATTTTAGTTAGAATTGCTTCAAAATATTTGTTAGATCTGTCCTAGCAAAAAGGTTCCTTCAGCATTTATTCCCCATGGTGGATTCTCTACTTAGCTATAGATTCCATTTTTGTCCAGGCGGATTTTTGAGTTTACCCAATTATTCAAATCGTGTATTAAAATTCGTATCTTTTTCATGTGTCGTCTGAAAATCATGAAATTTTCACACTTGCATTGTTATATGTGAAGTATGTTATCAATTAAATTTGGTAACTTTCTGAAAGCCAGAAAGACTCGTAGATTAAATTTAATCAGAATCGAGTAAAATTGCAAGTGATCGACCTCCACCTTTTCCAAATATTTTTGGACGGCTTTACTCGAAAATATTCACTGAATTTAATTCCCTAAAGTGTTGAGTTGACTAGTTGAGAATGAAATTCTAATGTTGCGCATTGTAGTTTGAAGTCGTTTTATTAGTTTAGAATATTCGTATTACATTTAGTTTAGCTTAGAAAAAAATCATTTATCTATCCTAAGTTGAAGCTTACCTTATGTTATAGTTTCAAAACCTAGCATGATACTAATAGGTAGTTTCTCCTTTGTAGGTCCGAACCCGAGACCCATATTTAATTAGGATTTGCAAGACACGTGTAAAGCTTTAGCTACTATTAGCTAACCAGGTGGGTTATACTATACTATATCTTTACAAATTGTATCTTTCGAGTTATTAAGCTCTGCTTTTGTCAACATTGCATATGTGACTATCTGTGTTAAATATTTACATGCTATTGTATGTTTTCGGAGTCTCATAAACCAGCGCTGGGTCAATGTGAGTAGCTACAGTATGCATGCATTGTTTGTCTTGCCCTACTTCTTGTCGGTGAGACTAAAATGAAACACTTATTGGTTATACTCTTTGGGTATACTATGACCATACTCAACGTTATGCGTTGGTGATGTAGTTTGGGTTGCGGACAGTGACGGGTTATACTCTTAAGCGCTTCACGATAAAATATTTTGGTGAACTTAGGTTGTTTCCAACTTTTAAACCTCCTAAGTTTCACTACATGCATGAACACAGATAGATTACTTTAATAAAATGATTTGCATAACTTGAATTGTAAAACTTGCCCACTGAGTGCATTAGTACTCAGCCCAAATCTTTTCAAACATTTTCAGGTAAGTAGGCTGGAGCGTGGAGGTGACGAGGCTGAGATATGGGCTATTATGATTTAAATATTTTTCCGTTGTCCCTTTTTGTTAGTATTCTGTTAAGAATTGAGCTTTCGCACTTATGGTATTCTTTTGCTAAATGCTAAGAACTCTGATCTTGGTATTTTGTTGATATGATTCTGCTTCTCTGATTCTGAACATTTTTTTGACTTCCTAGTTAACATGTATCATATGCTTAGCTACATAATTATTCCAAGGGGAGAAAGTCCGTATTTCGTTATGTCTATTTGATCATTCATTTTGGCCTATGGAAGGGCTTCATTTATTCAGCATATTGGTGTCTGTTTCTTTTGTCGACCTATGAATGGGTCTATTAATTGTTGGTATCTGGTTATTTGTTTCCGTTTGGCCTATGAAATGGCTTATTGAATTGTTACAGCTTTCATTCTTCTCTTATAAGCCGTTATAAACGAGGATTCGCTTTAGTTACAGAGGTTATGCTATCTAATTTTTCGGAAGACATAACCTATCTTTGGCATACTCGGTTGTTAAATTTTATTCCAAACATTAATCCTTTTGGATTAACACCCCATCATTAATTTAATTACCCCATTTCTTTCCCGCTTCTTAATTCCAACCCCCGTGGCGTCCATTTTCACGATCTTTCGGGATCGGAGCGCTACAAATTGTCTTGATTTTAGTATAGTGGAATGCTCCCCCTCTCTTTCATGGAGACGAAAACAAAAGAATTCTTTCATGCTAATACTCTTCCGTGCAAATGAATTGGGGTTTTTTATTTCTGAAATCCATTTAACTTCTAGGTAATTATTAATGGATTATTTATTATATTCTAGAAAACCATTGAGTGCTCATAAAATCAATCATTTTACTATGAACTATTTATTATATTCTAGAAAACCAATATCGATGTTGTATTTCGTATGTTTGCCTTGAATAATCTTGACCTTCCGATTTCCTATATATAATTACAAAATCTCTTATAACATGTATTTAAAATTTGAATTTATAAGTTATAACTCTAATACCAAAATTATAACTTAAATATTAAAAGTGAACAATATGAGCAACGATCTAATTAAATGATGTTAGAAATAATAATCTTATATTCTTCTTTATTCTTGAAAACTAAACGTTAAAGTAAATAATCGAGAAAAGAAAACGAAAAATGAGATATACATAGGTAAATTATGAGATATAAAAATCACTTTAATATTTATATACTGACTTTTGAACATGACTAATGAAAAAAAAATTAAAATGGCGAATGCGATATAATTAACTAACAACATTACAGTTATTAAATAAATTAACAATAAAATAAATAATGAGAAAATGAATATACAAATATGATTATTTGAAATAGTCTTATTTAGAAAATGAATATAAAAATTGTTTAGCCGTATTGATTAAAGAATATTTCATTATTAATAAAATTAATAAACTAAAATAAAAATAATGAAAAAAATTAAAATAGGTATAGTTGTATCGCAATTCACAATCTGCATCCCAAAAAATCAAAAACACCCAAATTGAAATCCCAAAACCCTTTTCTTCCTAGCCTTCTTCTCCGTCAACCAAGTTTGTAATCTTTATCTTTATCTTTATATATATAAAAGTAAGAAATTATTCCTTATTTAGTAAGTATAGTTTTCCCGCCTAAACCAATTACTATATTCAGTAATTAATTCATTTTTATATTGTACTATTGTTTTAATTAATTAATCCTAATTATCATCTTAATATAATACATTATAGTAAATTAACTAAATATATATTGAATTAATTATATGTATACTATATATCATATCTTTAATTTAATTTAATATAATAGTTTATATTACATTATCTTAATATAAATTAAGACAAATATGCATATATTAAATTAATTCATTAATATCAAATCTAAAATACTATATATATATATATATATTAAAAAATGTAATATTATATTTTTATATAGGGTATTAAGATACAATGTATAATTTAATATAAATAAATTAATTTTATCTTAATATAATATATATATATATATATATATTAAAATAAGACATATAAGATGTGTACTAAGATATATATGGCATAATATATAAACCATTTAAGATAATACTATATCTTAATATATAACATATGTGCGCGTGTTGTTGTGTGTGTACATTAATATAATATAATAAGATAGGATACGAAAATTAATTAACATTTTCGTTACAATTCTTAATTAATTAAATAATTAGATAATATCTTAATCTTAATTTAATCTTAATATATAAATATAAAGACAAATAATTACATGCATATATACCCCCTAATCCGCCTAACATGAGAAGAAAATAAAAGCTAAATTAGTCTATAATTTATCATAATTAATACTAGGATTTAATATATTTCCAAATCAATTCAATAATCCATAAATTCCCCTAACTATTTATTAATGGATTTCCACATTTACTTTAATTAGTTATAATAAATATACTTAATCCCCTCAAATCAAAACCCTAAAATATGTATTAATTAATGAATTAATTAAAAAATTTCATTATATATAAGGGTTGGTGGAATTCATTTTGTATCACATCCCCTCATCAGTTTTTGTTTTATCGAGAAATGCCTTCATATGTTTTTGTGTTTTTAAATATCATTATTTTATTCTATTTTTTGCTTGCATATTTGTGTTTCTAATAGTCATGTTTCTTACTATAAAATTTGTGAAGTATTGATTTCATTCCGTTATAATTAAAAAAAAAAATATGCATCGACAAATGACGTGCTCCCTGGTAACGCCGTAAAAGAGAAAGAAGAGCAATGACAAAAAAGAGAGGACAAACAAAATTGTGAAGAAGAGCCGATCATACTTTTTTTTTCATTCAACATGTTCATTTTGTTGTTGGAATGGAAAAAAATATCCAGAATTTTGTGGACTTTATTTTGCTAAAATACTTATTTTTTCTTTATGATGCAATTTAATGTTAATTGTTAGTATTAAATTATTATTTTATAGTAATGTATAAATATTATTTCTGTTAATATTATATTGTAAAATTATTAGTTATCTATTATTCCTAAATATTAGTCTTATAAAATCTACACCTATTATTGATTGTGTTTTATTATGCACTAATTAATTGTACGTTTATTTAGTTGGGATTAGTTTGTTTTTATTGTTAATTTAGTATTACCAAATATATAGAATTATTATAATTATTGTAAAATCAACTATATATATATGTATGATTAATATGACGTCATGACAAAGATTAATATTCATTTTTTTGTGTAATAAATAGTTTATAAGAAACAATAATTTTATAATGTTGATTTAAATAGATTTTTCCGACCAATAATTGTGCCAAACACACACACACACACATATGTAGACCTTTCTTGAGTTGTATATATATTTGTGTGTGTGTGCGTGTGTGTGTGTGTTTCGGGTTTTTTTTATATTTTTGGTAATCAAATGACTTCCATGTGTGTTATACTGCACAAGATCATATTCAAATGTTATAGGTGGTAGCTTTTTAGTTATACTACATAAGATCATATATAGAAGATACTCATATGCATGTGTAAATTCTCCAATTAACCATTTATCTTAATTATATTTTTGTAGTATTTTTTTAGTTTCACATTATTTCTTTTTAAATTTATTTTCCTCTCTTAAGTAATAGTATAATCGTATCTATCCAACCATCAACAGTTAGTTATTGCAATCTTCACTCCATTGGAAAGAACATATCTACGCTATCAAGAATTTTATAAACTTAATCATATTAATTACCATAACCGAAATCAACTATTGCATACATAATTTGGAGTGATTTCCATTAATATTACTCCTTTGAAGAACAAGTTCACCCCAAAGCATCAAGTGATCATATTGAGTAGGATTTACTAAAAACACTTAATATTGGTGAGTTTTCATTAATATATTGAAAAATAGGTGACAAGATGTTATTGACATCAAAAGGTGCATAATATATATAATTTTATGTTTTGAATTCCAAGCACAATTATCAAGTGATGATCTATTTTGTAATAGTCCAAAAGTTAATGCGTAAATTACGTTATTCACAAAACTGAAGATAGATTGGAAGGTGAAGATGAAATAAATATAACAATATTAGTTGCAAATGGGAGAGAAATAAATACATGCTACCTTATTTTATTCAATAAATTATTTATACAAGAAATTTTTAATTCTTTAATGTTTTTCTTTAATATTTAGATATCATATGTATATTTTACATATCATAAATAAAAATGACGAATATTTAATTTCACACTACATATAGACTGACGTTGTACAATAATATAATATAATATATTTATACCCGTATGTAAGGAGACGTAAAGTGATATAATGTTAAAGATGGAGTTTAAAAGTGCTATCTACAAATAAAAGAGATATGATGAAATATTAAAGGTGTTACCATTCTATTTACTTATTTTCTACGCCTATAATATCCAAAAATATGGAAGTATATATATGTCATACCAAAATTATATATACGTGAGATCAAATGCTAATTTAATTATATATGGAACATTATTAATAATTAATTTAGATGATTACACATTAATATTAATTATAAATAGATGGTGCAGCGTACTTTCAAGTTCACTTTGCTCACACAAAAGTATCCTAGCAGAAATTATGGGTAGAATCGATCTTATTCAGTTTTTTTTTTTTTTATGTTGTAACGTGATCTAATTATTTTTCAGTTTCTTGAAGAGCTAACTTGAGGAAATTTCTAATATGGCTCCAATTTGGTCTTTCATCAATGCAATCGATCTATTCTTCCAAACTAACGTTGGTTGCAGAAGAGTTTGTAACAAACTTTCTGATTCCACACATTTAGTTAGGAAATGACAAGGAGTTGTCATTTGTGCAGTTGATCCAAAAGGCTTCCATGATCTTATTCCATATCAGAATGTGTAAAATTTCAATTCTTTCATTTTTACTTTCAAATTGAACATTTAAATTTTGATTGTAAACACAGTAAACCTTGTGTATGGCAAGTAAAAAAATTCAATTTATTAATTAATGGTGCATATTGTACATGAACTAGCTCTAATATAGTGTTAGTGTTGATACCGTACAGTGCTATAACAATCTTAAAATTGAAACTCACTTCTTAGTTTTGCAAGCCATTTATTGATCGCTGATCTCGATGATTTCTCATATCTATCCCACGAAATGAATCAAGAGTCATTGTGAAGGAGATCAAGGATTGCCATGCACCATATGAAGTTGTATTAGTGTTTTGTATGGATTTATCTTAATATTATTTGGTCCCAAACGTGTGTGAAGTTGTATTAGTTTTTTGTATGAATTTAATTTATCTTAATATTTTGTGAATTTTTTCTCTGAGTCCAAACCTTATGTATTTAAAAAATAAAATATGGTTATGAATGGAATTTGTCTCTATTACAGTTATATTTAATTATTATATTCTAGATCTATTATGTATTTAAAAGAACATTTAAAATCCGAACTTTAAATATTAGTTAATTTAAAAAAAACTCATTTCTTTTTAATATGTGGGTTGTGTACTTCAAATAAACTAATCATTTTATATCACTCGGTGAAAATACTCTTATATTCACAAAATATGAATCTTGTGAACAATGATTTGAAAGCACAATCCACTTTGTGTAATACCCTAGATTTCTGAATAAGGTTTAGAGGAATGATAATATTAGTTAATCAATTAAAAAAGAAATTTAATTAAGATTAGTTAAGGTTGGATGTCAGTCACGACTTTAAAGGGGTCAGTCTTTCGTAAAAACCATCTTTTTGGAAAATGTGATCTTAACTATTTTATGACCATTCGTGGTCTCGTTAGAAAGGTTTTAACTCAAGGAGTATGCCGGTGTTTTCGGATTTTAATTCTGAAGTCATTTGAGTTCCCGGTGATGAAAAACGCATTTAAAAGATGAATGAATAGTAACTTTTGCGTGCGTTCGTGTTTTGAGAAATTTACGAAATCCTCCTCGTTGATCCGAGTCCAGTTCTGTCAGGCCCCTTTTATGGGAAATGACTCAAGGATTCCGTTGGCGTTCACAGATTGTCATTCTGAGGTCAATCGAACGCTCGGGAGCCAAATCTGTCAGTCTGAGTAAATAGTAGAAAGTAATTCCAAAAAGGGAATCTTTGCTCGTCTCTCTCCAGACGACCCCGTTTTCTTCACGAATCAAGTTGGTTCACTAGTATTCGAGCTAACAAGCCTCCTGATATTTTTAGATTTCGTGTCTGAGGTCATTTGGACCTCGACATCGAATAAAGCAGCTTTTAATCGAATCCGGGGTAGCTTTTGCAGTATTCCCGCACAGCAATGGCTTCCAAGGGAAGCCAAAGCTTTTCCTATAAATAGGGGACCACCCCTTAAGTATTTCTTGCTCATTTACTCCTTCACTGCACTTCTAAATCGAGAGGGTGAAAAGCTTTGAAAGCCGAGAAGGTTCTGTCGAAGTAAAAAACGTTCTTCGTGAGTGTTCTTCGAGACGACGAGCGGAGTGGCGTGGAAGGGATGCGGTGAGGGAAGGTGCTAGGGGCGCTGTTGGGCGCCGTTGCAACTCGACGAGACACCGAGCTAGCCACCTTCCTTCGACGCACCTAACCCCGTCCATTCTTGTTCGTCGGTTTCGATCCTATTTCTTTTCCGTCTTTTAAATTCTGCATTTACTTTCCGTTCTTTACGTTCTTCGCGTTCTTCATTATTGCTCGTCTAAAGTATTATTTCGATTCTTATTGAAGTTCCAAAATAATAATGCTTACGTTATATTTCTCGTCTTATTTCCGTTATTATTATTCTAGAAGATTAGCCTCGTTCATTCCGTTAAAAATCCGTTCAAGTCATATTTAACTATTTCGGAGGATTATCGTGTTTGTGCCGTTATAATGCCAAAATTATTTTTAAGTTAAAGCATGTTGTTGCATGTTAAATTCAAGTACGTTATTTTTATAAAAATTCGGGTTAATTGTTCTTCGTGTTCGTCGAAGAAATCAATGAACACGAAGAACAGATGAAGAACACGATTGAAGGAACCCAGATGATGAGAGAGAGAAAAGAGGAAGAGAGAGGGAGCCCCGTGGGGGAGGAGGGGAGCGCCGCCGCGCCATGCCCCCCTCGGCCGCACGACAGCCCGCAGGGGGCAGGGAGCCCGCCGGTGCTAGAGGCCCCGCGGCGGCGGGTGGCCCGCCGGGGCAAGGCAGCCCCGCGGTGCCCCCCCTCCTTTTTCCGTGTTGTTTTGTCCGTTCTTTTTGGCTATTTCCGTACCCCTTCCTACCGATCTTTTCGAGTTTTTAAAATTATGTTACTTTCAAGCCATATTCAAGTTTAAATTATAGTAAGGTATCCAAGTTAATTTCAATTTATTTCTAGAAAATCATTCAAGTTCTTTTCCGTCTAAAAAAATTTAGAAATCAAGTCGAGAAGTTCCTTAAATAAAATAAATCCTTTTCGGACCCTTATTAAGTCAAAGTCGTGCTATCCATGTTAAGTCCTAGCTAAGGGAATATTAGTTGGGTGCTATTTAATACCATGTTATTAGAAATCTTCGAAGGAGGCTTCTAAGTCGATGATTCGACTCTTGTAGGAGGAATCGAGCCTCGGAGGAATACTGAGAAAGATCACCAGCTCATTGCCTCATCTTCCGTCCCGTAATCAAGGTGGGTAAATCTATACTCATCTAAAGTTTGAGCTAATAAGCTCTAGAAGCATGTTAGGGCAAATGAGATATCCAATAAAGTATTTTGCTCAGCCTGTTTGATCTCTGTACAAGGAAAGGAAAGGAATAAATGAAGTTATATGCATGATTACGTTGAATTATTATTTGAGTTAGATAAAGTAAAGGAAGATTGGTATAAGTTAAGTGAGCTCTCAAGTATGTTTAGATATGCTAGAATTGTTTATTTACAATCTATGCTAGCATGAGGTGTTTAGAATTGCTTTATTTGCAATCGATGCTTATCCGCGTTCATTTCCTCGTATTTGAATGTTTATGCTTTGTTAAAGCTCGTATAGTTAAGGATTAAGGATTTGCCTTGTTAGGGTAGCTTTAACCCTTTGTAGGCCGAGATCATGTAGTAATAAGGTGTTAGCATTAGACATTGTTCTAAGCTTGGTATTGCTAGCAAGAATAGGAAGAGAAGGAACTTAGCTTTTCACTTAAGCAGGATATGAGCCTGAAATCATTAAGGGAGTCACTGCTGGGTTCTTCCCACGCAAACTCGTTTATATATTTGAGGTAATCCCTCTATTATCCTATGGCATGCCTAAGAGTACAGTTGACGACAGGTTTGAGCCAAGATGGGCCCAAAAGAAAAAAAAAGGTTTTACGGTTACGGAGAGGGCTTTTGCGTTTTGCTCTCCGTATACCGTCTGTAAATTGTTGGATATCTTGAAGTTATTAAAGCATTTTCGCTAAAACCCACTGAGTACATTAGTGCTCATGCCCCCTCTTTTCAAATGTTTTCAGGTTGAGATGCTGAGGATGCTGGTGGCTGTGAATGTGGGTTGGCTGCCAAGACTGTTTTGTTATTGTCTAATGTTTCTTGAAACCCCACTATGTGATCTGCTACTCTGATACACTCATTCCAATTCTGTTTTAAGTCCTACTATGATTAGCAAGAACTTATAAATAATCTCCCCAGACATATCTATTTGATTATAAGATGTTTACTAATTTCTATCTCTTTCACCCGAGTACAATTCCTTTCATTTATATAAAGGGCTTTCATGCATCATTAACCGTCATCGTCTATGTCGAAGGGTATCCGTTTATCTGTTTAAACTGCTGTCTAGCAAAGGTGAATCCGAGTATCCCCGTCTAAACTCCAAAAGCATATTCCAATGGTAAAACCAACTTATTAATCTTCCGTTTTATCCGCTTAATCTCATAATAACACCCCGTCCCCACCTGTTAATCCCTATCTCGGGACCGGGCTGTTACACTTTGAATTACAAATAAATTGTGATAGAATTATGAAGTTTAACTTTGATTTTATATTTTTTTTTAAAGTTCTTAGGGGAATAATGAGAGATTTTGGGATTGAACCCAATATCTCACTATTAATACTATTAAGTTATAAAACCTGTGATACAAAAATCATTTTAAAGCTATTAGCAATTTTTCTAGATCATTGTAATTTAATTTTATGATTGATGGTCAAGTTTGATTTCATTTTTTTTTATATTTATGTGAGTTCTTTTGATAATTGGAGAAATAATTTTAATTGTGAAATTTTAATAAATTTTAAATGTCTTATCCATACATCGCACGGGAGATGTACTAGTTAATTAAATATACACAAATTTATTAATCAAAATTTATTGTAATAAATAATAATAAGTGCAATTCAATTCTATTCAAAGAAAATGATACCTTTAATATAAATTAGGGGTATTTATAGTATTTATTTTTATATATTTATTTGCATGATATATATTAGTATAATGACTATACTAAATTATTGTATTTAAATATAAAACATGCAATTCTAAATAAATTAGCTAGTGTGATAAACGTGTATTGAACATGTCAATATGGTAATGCATTGATTGGCAAATATTAGGCACTAATTTTTGGATAGCAATTATTTTTTAATTATGATATTGATTGACAAATATTATTTTTTGGCAAACATGTTGATTAACAGAATAATTATGATAACATATTGATCATATTATACATATATATATATATATATATATGAGATCAAACGACTCGTCGTATTATATTATATAATATATCATCATTACATTGTACTATATATTTTTTTATTTTTTATATATGAGATTAGATATATATTGATATATAGATATAAATCATTACATTAAATATATATATTATATACATAGTATAATATTATATTAAATATTTATGATGCGATATATAATTAAATAATTATATCAATATATGTGATATATAATCATATCCTACTTTATTTAATATACGCATAATAATATTTAATAATATAATGTACATTAATTATATATCATTATTAATTAGTTTTGGCGAGAAAATAAAATTACAATTCTACCATAGACTATCCTACTTTTAGAATTTAAAAACTAACCCTAGATGCATTGGGCCTCACTAAAATATTGGGCCTCTTTTAAAAAAGTAAATAAAATAAAGAAATAGGCCCATGCCCCTTTTGATCGCTGACCCGAAATCCAAATAGCAGATCTAATTTCCCAATTTGCAGACTCTAATAATTTTAGGGCATGAACCCTAAAAATCGATCGATGCTTTCCCTCTTCTGCTCGTGAATCGCCTCCGATCCCACGCCGGCAACCATCTCACCAACCTTACCACCTTTTTCTCTGATCCCCTCACTCTGCATCTGCTCCTTGTCCACAACATCACCCCATTCTTATCTCTCTCTCGTGCGCATCTCGTCTGCAGCAGCAGCGTTGAGCCGCCGACTCGCATTCACATCATTCATCATCGTCACCACCCAAACCCGCCGCCAACGACGAGCAGCAGCGCTGTAGCAGTAAGTTTAGCCATTTATGATTATGATATTTTGCACGAGAATTTCTTATATGTATATGATATTTTTCACGAGAAAATTCAATTGTGAGAATGAAAAGTGGAATTTCTATTTTGAGTATTTGGTATTTTGCTCTGTCAGAAATTTCCTTTCTCTCTTTTATCTCCTTTCTCTCTTGTGAGTTGTGAGTAATTTCGCAAAATTTGAGACAGGCTCGAGACATTTCCTTCTAGTTTAAATGGTGGTGCTCTTATGTGTAAATTGCAGGTGAAATTTCTTGGAAAAGTATGCATACTGGCTATTGCTTAACTGAACTTACAATAAGCTCTCAATTGTTCTCCAATATCCACAAACCTATCTAAGTGACTGCTTTTGTGCAAACAAATTTCTGAAATCTGAATTCAGCTTAGTGAATAGCATTAATAAGTCAACTGTAGATGTGTTTGATTCCTTAGTGAATAGCATTAATAAGTCAACTGTACATGTGTTAACAAATTGGGCATTATTTATTTCACTTTTCTATTAACTGGTTTTTGAAATTATTGCAGATGTCTAAATCGGACCTCACTGGCCATTGCACTCTTTTTCATTTTGTTGGGCTTGTATTAATTTGTTAAATCCATCGCTAGACTTCTAATGTTGCTGCATGCTTACATGCTTGGATTGTTTTTTATGTTTCATTTGCGGATGTTTTTATTGGATAATTGTGATGTTTTTATTTGGTTTCATTATTGGTTTCATATAGGACATTATTTGATATTTGGTTTCATATAGGACATTATTTGATACATTGTTCTGTAAAAAAAAAAATGGAACCGAACTGAAATTAACAGTTCGGTTCCTGCTCGGTCCCAACAACTATTCGGTCCGGTTCGGTCCTCGTTCCCCAAAAAAATGGTCTATTCGGTTTTGGGGTTTTCGGTCCGAAACCGACCGAATAGACCGAACGCTCACCCCTAGGCACTTGGCAGATTACAGATAGTAGGGGATGTTTGCTATTGAATTTTTTGTGTGGATAAATATTTGAAGTATGGCTGTATTTGGGATTTGTAGACTTCTTATCTTTTGTAATTTGAAGTGTGGTAAGAATTAAGACTTGAGAAGTTAAGATCATGGTTCCCATGCTATTTTTGTTGTATTTGTTATTATCTTTATTAACTTTCAGTTGCTGTATATGTGCTGTGATGTTATTATCTTTCAGTTGCAGCCCCTTGCAGGTTTACTCTTGTATAGTATGTGGTTTGAGTTGCTGTCATTTGTTGATAGCATATGACCTTAACTGGTATCTAAGTGCTGGAAATCTGGAAATTTAGTCACATTGTTTGTTATATTTGATTAGGCGTACCTAACTGAAATTTAGTCACATTGTTTGTGTGAACAGTATTTGGCTCTCATTTTTGTATGAATATATTCTAACTGATTGAAATTCGTTGGTTGGTTTTCAGTTGTGATTGCTTAGACATTGTCGCTATGGGTAAGAAGAAATCTGATGAGGGTGCTGCTGGTACGAAGGCCAAGCAGGGTGGTAAGGAGAAAATATCAGTCCCAGTGTCTGCCATGTTCGCGAGCATGGATGCAAAACCCGATAAACCGAAGAAAGCGGCTGCCACCTCTAGTAAGCCCAAGCCAAAAGCTGCTCCTAAAGTCTCGTCTTATATTGATGGTATAGATCTTCCTTCATCTGATGAAGAGGATGATGTTCTTCCATTCTCTGAGGAAGAGCCAAGCCGACAGAGCAGAAATATTGCAAAGCCTCTTGACACAGGTCTATCTGGCAAAGAGCTAAAGAAACGTGAAAAGAAGGATGTGCTTGTAGCTCAGGCTGCAGAAATGGCCAAAAAGGAGGCACTCAAGGATGACCGTGATGCTTTTACTGTTGTAATTGGTAGTCGGGCTTCTGTACTTGATGGCGAAAATGAAGCTGATGCCAATGTCAAAGACATAACAGTTGAAAACTTCTCTGTTTCTGCTCGTGGCAAAGAACTCTTGAAGAATACTTCAGTAAAAATCTCTCATGGGAAGAGATATGGGCTGGTAGGGCCCAATGGAATGGGTAAATCTACCCTGTTAAAGCTTCTTGCTTGGAGAAAGATACCTGTGCCCAAAAACATTGATGTACTTCTGGTTGAGCAAGAGGTCGTAGGTGACAATAGAACAGCTCTTGAAGCGGTTGTTTCAGCCAATGAAGAACTCATCAAACTTCGACAAGAAGTTGCTTCTTTGCAAGATGCATCAACTAAAGATGATGGTGAGGATGACGATGAAGCAAATGATGTGGGAGAGAAGCTTTCTGAATTGTATGAGAAATTGCAGTTGATGGGATCGGATGCTGCTGAGGCTCAAGCTTCTAAGATTCTTGCTGGGTTGGGTTTTACTAAAGATATGCAGGGCCGTGCAACCCGGTCCTTTAGTGGTGGTTGGAGGATGAGAATTTCACTAGCCAGAGCACTTTTTGTTCAGCCTACTTTGTTGCTGTTGGATGAGCCTACAAATCATCTCGACCTTAGGGCTGTTCTATGGTTGGAAGAATACTTATGCAGGTGGAAGAAAACTCTGATTGTTGTCTCGCATGATCGGGATTTTTTAAATACTGTTTGCAATGAGATTATTCATCTCCATGATTTGAAACTCCACCTTTATCGTGGAAATTTTGATGATTTTGAAAGTGGATACGATCAGCGCCGCAAAGAGATGAATAAGAAGTTTGAGACTTATGACAAGCAGATGAGAGCTGCTAAGAAATCTGGCAGTCGGACTCAGCAGGAAAAGGTTAAAGATCGAGCCAAATTTAATGCTGCCAAGGAAGCATCGAAGAGCAAGGGTAAAGGTAAGGTTGATGAGGATGAGACGATAAAAGAGGCACCAACGAAATGGAGAGATTACACAGTGGAGTTCCATTTTCCTGAGCCCACCGAGTTAACGCCGCCACTTTTGCAACTAATTGAAGTTAGTTTTAGCTACCCAAATCGTGATGATTTCAGACTCTCTGATGTGGATGTTGGCATTGATATGGGGACTCGTGTAGCAATCGTAGGGCCCAATGGAGCAGGGAAATCAACCTTACTCAACCTTCTTGCGGGAGATTTGGTTCCAACTGAGGGTGAGGTAAGGAGAAGTCAGAAATTGAGGATAGGTAGATACTCGCAGCACTTTGTGGATCTCCTGACAATGGATGAAACACCAGTCCAATATTTGCTTCGGTTGCATCCAGATCAAGAAGGATTCAGCAAGCAGGAGGCTGTCCGGGCAAAGCTGGGTAAGTTTGGACTGCCCAGCCACAACCACCTAACTCCTATTGCAAAACTATCCGGTGGGCAGAAATCACGTGTGGTTTTCACTTCCATATCCATGTCCAAGCCGCACATTCTATTATTAGATGAGCCAACTAATCATTTAGATATGCAAAGTATTGATGCATTGGCGGATGCTCTCGATGAGTTCACCGGAGGAGTTGTTCTTGTCAGCCATGACTCTAGGCTTATATCACGTGTCTGTGAAGATGAAGAAAAGAGTGAGATATGGGTGGTGGAAAATGGAACCGCTGAGACTTTCCCAGGTACATTTGAAGAATACAAGGATGAGCTTGTCAAAGAAATCAGGGCCGAGGTAGACGATTGATTTGGCATCAAGTCACTCGGATGATCTTGAGTGAGAAATTAGAATTGACGGGGCTAAATTGCTTTGATAAAGTTTATAAATTGGCTTACATGTGTATTATACATGATAAAAATTTTATGTTATTCATAAGTGAGAACGAGAAACAGTGTTTCAAAGCGCATATGAAACTTGAGCAAGTTAGTAGACTGAGTTAAAAATCGGTGTGATTTCTCATAATTGCAACTGTGATTTAGTTTGTATGTAACAATTTTCTTGTTTTGTTTATCAATTCATAACTCTTGAGTGAGAAATTAGAATATACGATATAAATTTTATAAGTGAAAATGGTAAACAGTGTTTCAAAGCATATGTATAAACTTGAGCAGTTAGAATAGTGTAATTTAATTTGTATTGCTAACAAATTGATAGCTTCTTGTTGTATTTGGGGTGGGGTTTCTTATTTTTGTGTACAAGGTAATTTTGAAACTGAAAATCTCCCTTTCTAGTTTAAAATTGCGTATTTTTACTGTCTTGAACATATAAAATTAGTTGGGAAATTCATGTTTGGATAATTGTATGAGATATTTCGGAGAAAAGTAGGAGAATTGGATTGTGTTTATATAGATTAGAGAGAGAGAGATTATAGATTGTATGATTGTTAGGCTACCCGCATCGGTGTCTTTCTTCAAAGGTCGCCTGAAATAAGACAAAAAAAAATTAAAAAAAAATTGAAAAGTCACCAATATTCGTGACTTGAGGCGGTCCGCCGCCTTGAGGGCAAGAGGCAAAGTAATTCCACGTGGCACCCTTTCATTGGATGCCACTTTATATTATAGAGATATATTTATAACATAAATATTTTATATAATTATAAAAAAATAAAATTATATCAAAATTCATAAAAAAAATTATCTATAAATATAGCTTAATATTGATATGTTTTTACACACAACTTAAAACTATTTTTTCTTCACACATTTTCTCTCTACAAATTCTCAATCTCACATTTCTTCTTCATTTTAAGGTATGGATCCAAACCACCCAAATTATTATGATGACTCCAAAATTTGCCAAACTTTGGATCATACTTTTACCCACAAAATTTTTCAAATTCAGAAAATCAACAAAATTCTCAATATTATCAAAATTCTCAATTTTCGCCAAACCTCACTCAAATTCCTACTTCTGAAGAATTTCCCACGACACAAAATATTTTCTCGTAATTTGTTTGGAAATGTTCCACACCCAAATCGAAGAAAGGAGGAAAAAATGTAAGTTGGTGCGTGAAAGAAGATGTAGCCCTTATGTCAGTTTGGATCTATTTTAATAACATGTTCTTATTAAAAAAATAAAATGATAAATATTTTATGTAGGTTGGAAGAAAATGAAAAAATAATATTTTATTTGAAGATTGTGTTAGATGAGGTCACTGATGGAAGTATAAATAATATAAAATTGGAAGTTGTGTATGTGGAGAAGAGAAAAATTAATATTTTATTTGAAAATTGGGTTGAATGAGGTCACTGATATCAGTAGCCTTAGTGGAGTTGGTGGGACGAAGAGAGGGGGTAGTAGGGGGCTATATGTAAATTAGGGATGTGATTAGGTATAATTTTACTGTAATTATTAAGGTAATTATATAATATCAACAATAAATGTACCTTAATGGTTAATCCCTTTTTTTGTTTGATTCAACGTTTTTTACTACCTTGTGAACGTTGCAGATTTTTATTTCCAAATTTTAAATGCTTCATTAACTCGCGACCAAATAATGATCAATTAGTTAATGCTTAAATCTCTCCGATGATAAAATATTACTTTTTTTTTTACCATCATATGGTGCAGTTTTCCTTTATATGTCTGGCTACTTAATTAGGCAGGAGCGCATTTAAATGAGTATTAAGTAAGATTTTTCCCCTTAATCACGGTGATGAAGATAAACAAGAGGATTTAGAACAATTTTTATATTTGGTCGATGAATGATGAATTATTTAAGAGTTTGTAAATTTAATTTTGTTGGATTTTTTTTTTCTTAATTTTTTTGTTTATGTCGATCATATGTCACAAATGGGAATGATTCAAATTTAAATTTCAAAGCATCTAACTTAAGAAAAAAAAAAATAGAAAGCCCGCGGGCCAGCCCACCAACCTGCGGGTGGCGGTGCGGGTAGAGCCTCATTTTTTCAGGCCCGCCACCTAGGTGGGCTTACCCTCCCCGCCCCCGCCAACAGGCGGGCTTTTTAAGCCCACGGCCCGTCCCGTCCCACCGGCTAACACGCCATCGTTTAGCGTGCAGAATTACACCTGTAGGCAAAACCCGACATATGCTTTAATTTGCCCTCAGAGGCTAGTATAGCGTCCGAAGACAGATATCGTCCCGCGGGGAGTAATTAACATTTCTATCTTTTCAGTAATCTTTCGGGATTTGTATGGATTACTGTCACTAATCCGTCCGTGCACACTGCAAACTAAACTAACAATTAAATAACAAAACGGAAATAAATATAAAATAAATGTTCAAGTTAAATATAAATTCAGTTTTGGTAGATGTATGCAATCCCGGGCACAAACACGTAGATACCTTGATAAGACCATTTGGTTACAGGGAGCAGGTACAGTCGCCTTACACCCCCAATTTCTTCTTACTGTGTACGTTAAGAGCGATACGGTCAGCGACTTTTAGTCCCTAACTATCCAGGACCCAACGAAGAGAGTTATGCAGAGAGTTTACAAGAATAGCAGCATTCGATCGGAGGAACCCAACGCTGGCAGTAGCGGAGCCAGGATTTTTGGTCAGGGGGGCCCAACTAACATTAATATGAAAAATATTATATATTATTTTTAAGATTAAAATATAAATTAATTACAATTTTGATAAAGTTGTTATATGTTAACACAATTATATTTTAGTATTAAAGATAAAAAAAAATTAATAAAATCAAATATTTATTATCTTAATTAGAGTTATAATCAATCACAAACCTAAAGACAAATGAAGAAGAAATACAATATTCAAAGCTGAATCCAAAGAAAAAGGAAAAAAACAAACAATCTACAATTTCACAAAATAGCATCAAATTTAAGTGTAAAGTGAGTCTTTTGTAAATTGAAATTTAATTTCGACAAAATAAACAAATAAGATTAAATTTTAAACATGAAATGAGTTCTATTTATATGTAGTTTAAGCTAAGAACTAACAAAAAATAGGAACGTTTAATTAATATTTAATAATAATGTTTTAATAATTTATATAATAAAAATAAATTGATAATTAAGAAATAAATTAAAACAACTAATTCATGATATAAAAAAATAACTTAAATCTTTATTTTTTGATGAGCTCACCATAATAATTTCATGACCCTAAACTAAAATTCATATATTAGACAAAAAAATAAATAAATATCAACACTACCAAGTTATAATTAATAATAAATTAGCAGAAAAATATATTACCAAAAATTCAATGAAAAAAAAAAGGAACTTGAAAGTGGGTTGATGACTGACGGATTAAATATTTACTGTTCAAATGAACTAATGGATAATATACTTTTCTAATTTTTTTATGTAGTTATTATGAAATGACGATAACACCCCTATTAATTATTCAAAATTTCAAGGGGAAACGCTGTCATATGGGACCCCTTTGGCGTTGTGCCCATATCCACTTATATTTCAATTTTCGGGCTTCGTCGTTTTTAGGCTTCTGTACCCGATTTATCACTTAGTGGCTCATCAGGGTTCGGTCGTCCTTACTTACACCCTGACTTACAATAACAATGGTTTAACTACGAGTGGCCAGCACATAACCTCGCCATTGTCATGTCATCTTTCTTCCCAAATTGAAGTTGGGAATCAACTCGAGATAAATTAAGCTCGATTAGCCTCATGCATACGCATCACCTTTATCCTTCAACACATTCAACTTGAACACTTGATACTTAGCCAGATAACATACTAATAAATAAAGCAAAAATAACTCATGATAAAAGGAAAACAAACTAGATTAAAATCTGGAACCAACTCCAAATTTGAGCAAAACAGGTACATGCATCAGTCGAGGGCAAATCGCCTCGACTGTGCAGAATTTCCAGAACACTTAAATACAGAAAATAAACTATAGTTTGTGATTCTAAAGGTGTATTTCTGGTTTGTTCTTTTTGTTCCACGAAAATGAAAGTTAACTAGTATTTATAGCTGTTTGAAAAACCACAATTCGGCCCAGCCCAGTCCATGTAGAGGCATGAAGTTAGTTGGAGAGATCCACTTCAACCATGTTCCCTAAATTTTAGGGATGAGTTGCTACATCTTTTCTCTCTCCTTTATCTCATCTCTTCTCTCCCATCCACGTCTTCTCTCTCCTCTAGCTGACTTACCTAAGCTACGGAATTGCTGTGCACGTGGGCCCACGTCAGTTGAGAAGGATTCGCTGTTGAACTTCCGCGCAAAATACGCAACAGACTGTCAAAGTTTCAGCAGTTGATTATCTTTATGCCCTTAATGGATCAAAACGTGCTCCTCTCTCCCCTGTTACACTTTGTTCGAAATTAGACTCTAGACACAACTAAAAGTACTAAAAAACGAGTAAAAAGATGTAAAATTGAGGCTGTATCACCAGCCCGTTTTGACATCTCTAGATTACAATTTAATATTTAACCTTTCTTAATTGTTTTTTCTGATTCCATCATGCAACCTAATTTCCGACGAGATATTTATGATGGGTAGTCTGATGCTCAAGTGTTACTATTTTTGCATAATTTTCTTATTTTATACGGAAATTTAACTTAAATCTTTCGACTATATGCATATTGTTTGAAGAAGTTACGGCATATGATAAAATTGGAAAACAATGGAAATATTATGTATTAAGTATAAATTTATTCAAGGTTGGGATAGTATAAAAAAAATATTACTCCTTCTTATTCATATTTTTTTTTTACTCACACACCTGATCAAGTGGTATTGAGGAGATTTTAACTTGTGACCTTTGATTTCCAAACAACCTCACTAGACCATCCTCATCGGGACCTAACTCTTGTTTGTAGTCCCTTGTTCATACTTCATCCGTTTTCAAAATTATACTTCACTTTCTTTATTTGACTTACATTAAAAATTTATTCTTCTTAATATATCCTCATTTGGTATTTTTTAAAATTAACAATTATTTTATTTTGAATCATTAAGTAATGGTATATCAAGAAAAAAATATGTAATTTTATTTTTTCATGTACATTAAATATATTTTCCTAACCTATGTGAAAATTGAAGAATGAAATTACTTCAATTATGAGACGGGAGGGGTAATGGTTTGTTATAGAATACATTATTTAATCCTATAAAATTATCTTCGTAACTATCACGTGTCGCAATTTGTGTAGCTCACGATAGTATCCTGACATTAAAATTTTAAATAAATAAAGATCGTTAGACGTATTATTCACAAATGACGATACATTGCAATTGCAAGAACGGCTTAATATAATATAATTTCCCACATGTTGAGGGTGGGAAGTTATTAAAAAATGGAATTTGAATGTTGCAAGTACGATTATAAATAAATAGAGCCATTCGCAAGGTATTTGGGACTTGACTTGAAAAAACTTTATTCAAAACTCGTTCATTTTCTAAACGCAAACAAAGTAGTTCTCAATATGTTCGAACTCGAATTTAATTGAACACGTTCAACAATATTACAAATATTTTGAATGAATAAACTAAATAATCATTTTTCGAGCTTGAACGAGTTTTTTTTCGAGCATTTGTGCTCGGGCTCGACACGTAAATTTTCTAGTATTTCATGAGTCGAATTCAAGTATGACTCATTTGTTGAGCGGATCTTTATATAAGAGAAAAAAATTCGAATCGAACTCGAACTCAAATATTACTTAATGAGTCGAGATCGAATATCAAGATGTTCGGGAATAAGAGAGAGAAGCTTAGAGGTTAAGCAATGGGATGAAGAGGTGGGATGATCCCAATCCCCACGCGTATGCATCTCCTGCGTTCCAGCCTTCCTTACTAAGCTTCCTTCCTTCCTTCCATTTGGCGTTTGAATCCATTTAAATCATCATCACCAACAGCAACAATTCATCACCAAATGCTTATGCTCTTCATTTTTACTGCCCTCTTCCTACTCTCCTCCTCCTCCGCCTCTGTTTCCGATTTAGGGTTTTGCACCCACCGCGATAATCACGCCGCCGACAGCATGGCTACTCTCGGCGCCCCCCGCGATTCCGATTCCAATTCCAACTCCGACACCGATTCCCTCGCTCGATTTGCTGTTGATCAGCATAACAACAAAGAGGTGCGTTATTGCTTTCTTCTCTCTCCTCTCCCTCTGTCTCTCTATGAACACATTTTCCTGTTTGTTTCAGAATAAGCTGCTGGAGCTCGTGAGGGTTGTGAAGGCGCAAGAGCAAGTGGTCGCCGGCACGCTCCATCATCTGACTCTCGAAGTCGTCGACGGCGGAAAGAATCAACTCTACCATGCCAAAATCTGGGTTAAACCGTGGGAGGATTTTAGGGAGCTTCAAGAATTCAAACATCTCGGGGATGTTCCTTGTTTTACCTCATCCGACCTCGGTGCTAAGAAAGGTGCGTTACCTAATAAAAAAAAAACATCGTCTTCATGTATTGTTGTAATTTCATTTGTGAGCGTTGAGCTTTGAATATCACAGATGAAGAGGTCGGTGGGTGGCGATCAGTGCCAGTGCACGACCCTGTTGTTCAAGATGCTGCTCATCATGCTATCAAGACTATCCAGGAGAGATCTAACTCCTTATTCCCTTATCAACTCAGTGAGATTGTCCATGCCAATGCAGAGGTGGGTTTTAGATTTTGATTTTTAGTAACTTTCTGATGGCAATGAGATTTTGAATGTTTGCATATTCATGCCAAGGCTTTGAATTATTTACGGTTTAGTAGTATAAATAGGGAATTAGGTTTAATATTTTAGGTGGTTGAATATTGATGAAGTTTTGGAGAATTACCCCATTTATTCAATACAATTCTGTTCTTGGGAGTTTGTGGAATTGTGTTTGTGTGATCTTTTAATTATTTAGGGTTTTAGTAGTATAAATAGGGAATTAGGTTTAATATTTTAGGTGGTTGAATATTGATGAAGTTTTGGGGAATTACCCCATTTATTCAATTCAATTCTGTTCTTGAGAGTTAGCGTGTTCTTTTAATTATTTAGGGTTTTAGTAAATATTTTAGGTGGTTGAATGAATATTGATGAAGTTTTGGAGAATTACTCCGATTATTCAATACAATTCTGTTCTTAAGAGTTTTTGGAATTGTGTTTGTGTGTTCTTTTAATTATTTAGGGTTTTAGTAAATATTTTAGGTGGTTGAATGAATATTGATGAATTTTGGGAGAATTACTCTGTTTATTCAATACATTTCTGATCTTGAGAGTTTGTGGAATTGTGTGTGTGTTCTTGTTCGAGTTATAGCTTGTGCCTCCATTGCTTTCTGCAATGGATGGTGATCTACTAATGACTGTATCTTTTGCCTTATATTGATGTATGTTGGCAACTTTCTGCAATGAATAGGTTGTCGAGTCGACGGCTAAATTTGATATGCTTCTGAAAGTGAAGAGAGGGGAAGGCAAAGAAGAGAAGTTGAAGGTTGAGGTGCATAGGAACAGTGATGGTGGTTTCCACTTGAACAAGATGAATGCTGATCAATAAATAAGCTCCAACAAGTTTCTCTCTTTTTCTGTTGGAAGTTGGAGCTTAGAACTTATGCCTAGTGCTGTGGAGTATTAATAATATGCACCTCTACATAGTTAGTTGTGTTGTGTAGTGTGACAATCATAACTTATTTCATAGTTTGTTTTTGCATATTTCTGCTGCTTTAGATTGAGATGGTAACTATGTTTGAAACCAAGTGTTAAGTGGAACATCTTTGTGGACTGTAGTGGAACCAGCAACCATGAAAAGAATTGAACCTTGAAGAAAAAAAAAATTCAAATAATTTTTCTAACTTCCTCAAACACAGCCCGTGTTAGGGATCTTTACACTGATTCATAGAAATCAAACCAAGAATCATACAATGTAAGTAAATTATATTTTGATATCTGTATTTTATTTCTTTTTATTTATATATGAATTAGCTCTTTTTTTTTTAAATTAACATAATTCACTTTTTCAAAAAATTACAAATTTAATATTTGATTAATTTTACATTTTGATATCTGTATGTTACTTTTTTTTTTCAAAATTAGCCCATTATTTAAAAATTAACAAAATTTACTTTTTCAAAAAAAAATAAATTATAAATCTAACATTTGATTAATTTTTCTATTTGAAAATCGCATTGGTTATATTTTAAGATTTCTTGATTTGAGAAATTTTTTTACGCGGTTAAGAAAATAAAAATATAAAATATAATAAATTATGTATGATTTTTAAGCTGTAAAATTGATCAAATTTACAAAATTTTTTTGTGAAAAAATGAGTAATATTTTGCTAATTTTGATAAAGTGCACTATTTAATATAATTTGGAAGTGTAATTTGCCTAAAATATAACATCAGAATCCAATGATCCTGCCTGAAATAAAACCTCAGAATCCAATGATCCTTTAAGATGATGACAGCAGCAAATTTTAAAATCACTGTACAGAAAGACAAAGTACATCCTCTTACAAACACTTTTGTTACTAACAAACAATGACAATAAGCAAAGTGATTGAACTAGACCATATTTCAAGATCACAACGCTTATGCTCTTGCAAGTGATATGATTGTTCTAGCCACATTGAAACCATACACTATGAATGATAATAGAAGTGTTTTTTTCAAGGCAAATATAAATCATCTTGCATTCAGATCTAGCTCACCTCCTTCCGGCCAATCACTTTGCAAGGCATTATCTCCATTTTCCGTTTCGTCGTCGTTGAGAAAGTCCTCAGATGGCTCCTTGTCATCTTTCTGCGCATTGCTGCCCCATCCATTCATAATGTCATCCTGGTGGAAATCCTGCTCCTGCTCACCCATGTCGGGACTAATCGTATTGCTACCACGAGCGACAAGGGCGCTTCCTCGTATGGGGGCCCGTGCCATCATCTCAGCATGAGCTTGTGATTCTACACGGGCTTGATCCACATGCGCCATGGCAGCCATCCGCATATTTGCTTCGTGAGTTTCTCGATTAGCCTTTTGCCTTGAATCCATTTCAGCCCTCAGTTCGAGCAGTGACCGCTTCTCTTCTTGCAAGAGGAACTGCTCCATCATCAATTTTTCCTCAGTCCGGAACTCCCCAAGGCCTCGTTTGCGGGAAATGATGTTGAATGCAAGGACCTGTTTCTCGAATGTGGCTGTGAACTCGGCTACTTTGGCGGCAATGTTATTGTCCCACTGCTGAGAGCGAGAAAGAACTTGGCCTGTGGTGGCTGAATCAAGAATCTTGTCATCTTCCTCTGCTTCATAGTCTGCCACAACATGATATGGTAATAGCCTATGCAGAATTCAAGGGAGAAACATAGTTAAATAATTGTAATGGTTATGCCACCGAAAAGGAAGTATGGGATCTGAATAAAACCAAGAGAGTCATTGCAGATGAGTATGCAACTCCAGGGCTTTGGAGTTTAAGCATCTTATCCTCAATTCATTTAAAATTGGAAGTTAATAACTCCAAAAATCAATTCACGAAAACGGAACCACCTAAAAGGATTATAAGAATCATAACTCAGGAGACTAAAAAACTAGCCCAGCTCTTGATGTCATGATATTCATTCAAAATTAAAGCATTTGTTTGATCTATATGAATGGGCACAAATCAAACACCATACCTATGAAAAGTAGTAGAATAACAAGCTATATGCAGAAGGATTTGTTCTCGATACATGGACAATCCTAAACATCCCTCATTACATGTTTATAAATGGTCCATCACCAAAAACGGAATGGACCACGACTTAAGTTATCGAATCATGAACACCAAAAAAGAGCAACAACTACAAGACACTTAAATTTTTCTGACACAAATATCCATATAGTATAGCAAGATGAAGCTGACATTGTAGTAAAGTAGCAAAGAAGTGAATAAAAGCCAAACTCCGAATGCTATTTTACAAGACATGGGAGAATTGAAAAACAACTTAGAAAAAGTCCAAAAAACTGAATGCTGGACTAGTTTTGCAGAATTCCTAACACAGCTAAAGGAAAACAATGGTGTACTCATCCCCTTCTATGGCACACTGGAAGACTAAAAGAGAATATATAGATACAGACTATTTAAGTAGCCGAAAATATTGAAGTAGCAGTGAATGAAGGCAAAGCATAGCTGGTGTATAGTGATGAATTTAATCTGTATTTTTATGAATTTTATTCTTGACATAAAAATATCGATTAAATTCATGCTGAAGAAGTTGGTTGGTCATATAATCCACAGAAAACGAGACAACACAAGTAATATAATTCTGGCGAATAAAAATAAATTAAAGAGAGAGAGAGACCTCTCGCAGGCGTCTTCGAGAGAGGAGAAAGGGCGCTTGAAGTCGGGGTGGCAGACCCGCCAGGCATCCTGATAAGCGAGCTGGAGAGAGGCCTTGTGCTGCTGCTGCTGCTGCTGGTTCGGAGTTGAAGAATTAGGATTAGGGTTAGGGTTAGGGTTAGGGTTGGGGTGGAGCTGATTAGGGATGATCTGTTGTTGCTGGGGAGCGGAATTAGGATTAGGGTTTGTGAGAGGGCGGGGATGGAGAAGAGAGGGGTGCTGGTGCTGGTGCTGATGCTGATGCTGAGGGCGGAGATGAGCGTCGATGTTGGAGGGGAAGCGAGACATGGCGTCCTTCTGCCTTTGGATCTGTTGCATCAGCATCTGTTGCTGCATCAATTGCTGCTGCTGCTGCTGCTGCGCCATCGCCGCCGCCGCCGCCGCCGCCTTACCGTCTTCCATTGTAATGCGCTACTACAACCACCTCTGCCTCATTTCATGTCACTCAACTCCCACTGAGAGAGAGAGAGAGATGGTTAGAGAGAGAAAGTGCTTGTTCACTTGGGCCTGGAGTATTTATAAATGGGCCAACATTAAATAGTCAAGCCCGTAATGAACGACGGTTTATAAATTACCACATCGTCTTGGTCGTTCGCACCTAAAATTAAAAATTCCCAAATCCCCCAATTCAATTCAAATTTCAAAAAATGGCGTCGGCCGGCGTGAAAGGATTCTTCCGAGAGAAGAAGAAGAAGAATAAGATATCTGGTGCCATTTCTAAGCCAGATGCGGCGACGAAGAAGACCAAGCATTCCTCCGACCTCCTCCACCCCTCGCCTCATGTCTCTCACGCTTCTCTCGATCTTCAAGGTCATTTTATCACCTAGTATTTCCGTTTTTCTCACACACAGCTCGATGATCGCATCAACCCTAATTTGCAAACCAGTACAGTATCTCTACTTTTATCAGAGCAATTTATTTGGAGATTCAGTTATATATCTGTTTAGCTGTTGAATTTTCCATTATAAATGCTATATGATTACAGATGATTATTGAACTTCTAAAGTAATCAGTAATTTTGTGACTTTTTTCTGTTTTTCTCGTTTCCTTTTCATATTTTTCTGGTTAACAAAGATGAAAACTCAGAATTCAGAAACCAGGATCCTATTAGGGTGCTTCATAGTCATAGCAGCCATTTGCTCTACATTTTCTGAATCTTTTAAAGTCGTATGCTTATGTAAATAATTGCAAATTTATTTGCATTGCATCAATGGTTTCTTTGAAGACAATTACTGATTAAATGCATTTTGCACATAAACGCAGATGTGCATGACTATGATGATAAAGAGAAGGTTCTAAGGCAATTCGACTTGAACATGGGCTACGGGCCGTGCTTAGGAATGAGCCGGCTGGAGCGCTGGGAGCGAGCTAACAAACTGGGTTTAAACCCTCCAGCAGAAGTCGGAACTCTGCTGAGAACGGAAAAGGTGAACTCCGTATGCTTGTGGGATGGTCGGGTCTAGTCTTAGTCGTTTTATGCATGCTCATTACGTATTGTCTACTGCCTTCTGACTCTATATGGCTTAGTCGTTAATGTATGTATGCTGTCTCGTATCCAGTCGAATGATTTGTGTTCGTCTCTTTCTTCAGTTAAATATAAATATAACCTCAACTGTTTGTATCCAAGACAGATGAGTTTATTCTGTGTTTCTTGCAGTGGGTTGTTGTTTGATATTCAAGGTGTATGGTTAACATAGATAAACAAAAAATTTGCAGTATGAAGCTAAAAATGGCATATCTATCTTTTTTCTGTTTATATACATTAACATTATAGAGTGTTTTATTTTCAATGTTGTACCAACATGGCGTCCAGTCTTCTCTTCCGAGCAGCATGTTTTAATTTCTCAAGAGCCACAAGCCCCACCTGCCTCACTCTCTCTCTAGACAACCCTATCCTGAAAATGTTCACAAACAATCAGAAAACGCAAAACATACATTAATGTCACAGCTCTGAGCAGTTGCAGTAACACTCCCTACCGTCGGCTGATATCTTCCCAGGTGAGACATTCGTTTTCTAAGCCGTAGTATAGACGGATGATCTCTCGCTCCCTTTCTCTTAAGGTCGCATTAATCAGCTTGTCCACCTCATCCTGCAAGAAAATACATAAGAATCTTGAGATTTTGTCAAAGAATGGATAGATGAAAGCATGAACTGTATAGCTAGCTTTTCGTGTGTTCCGCACCTTAAGTGCCCATTCATCAACTCCATTCCATGGGTTATTCTCGACACGGTTATCTGCAATGTACTGCAAAAGGCGAAAACGAAGCTCTTAAATTAGAATCAAGCAGAAAATCTGAAGTCTCCATTTATCAACACCTTTTACTTACACTGTGAAGAGTTTCTCCGGGAAGGCCGTTTAATGAGGGGTATGCTTCTCTGTCGAGAGAGAAAACCTTGCTGGTTGCCTGGAAAGATGATCATCTCATGCAAATTATTATTAGGATGAAACATACATGAATCCATTTGATTCTTACAACAAAAAAATTTGGTACCTCAGTAGCATTCCTGACTTTTCTCTGCGACATGTTCAGACTCTCAGCAATTCTCTGTGCAGCATCATCAAATGGATTATGAATATCATCACATTATTAATTCTTAATGAATACCAAGCAACAGATTAAATATCAATACTTACATCAATAGATGGAGTTATTCCTCTCTCTTCGAGCCTAGCCTTCGCATTTCTGATCAAACTTAGCCTCTCATGTAAATGGGTGGGCAACCTTAGGGTTCTTGAGCTCTCCACTAAAGCTCTTGAAACACCCTGCAGTAGGTAGTAATGGTGATACAAATTCTTCAACTGGTCTTTCATGATGGAGGTTTCTGGTGAATTTCATAAATAATTTGGAGTCTCAAACACTCATATTTCTCAAGATTTAATAGCAGTCTAAATTACCTGTCGAATCCACCAATAAACGTAAGTTGAGATCTTAAATCCCTTGGAAGAATCGAACTTCTCAATTCCTCGAAGCAATCCAATGAGACCGCCCTACACGAATGAAAGAATGAAAGAAACATGAGATGATAGAGATTCATTCACATGAATGAATGAATTAAGATCTGGGAATAGTGAAAAAAACCTGAATAAGATCTGGCATTTCAGCACCCATGTTGTCATATCTTTGAGCAATAGACATGACGAGACGTATATTGCTCATTGCAAGCTTCTCTCTGGCCAGAGAGCACTCAATCAATTTGGACTGTAAAGTAGCACGAGTCATCCGCAGGGAAGTGGCAAGCTGCTCGTCGGAAGGCTCGCATCCTAATCTCTGTTTCAGTCTGATCATGGTGGTGGTGGTGGTGAGAAATCAAAATCAAAATCATAGTAATTCATATAAATAGAATGAATGAATGAATGATAAATTCAAGTATGTATTCAACTACCTAAACCTCCGATCCTCCAAGAGAAGGCCTGCTTGAATCTTGTGTGAAAGCTGAACGACTTGAGCATGAGTGAGAAGCTGGTCGGAGTTAGCCCCTTTCGCATAATAGCCGCCTCCTTTCAAGCTGCTGTGAAGAATTAGCTCCTCAATGGACCTCGCCGACGCAGGCTGCGACGGCGGCTGCTTCTTTCTCCTCAAATCGATTCTCCGGCGCCGGGCTGTACTCCCGGAGCAAGTAATTACTCTATCATCCTCGTCGCCGTGAATTTTGGGAGCGAGGTTCCACTGCTTCTCAAGCATAGACTTCTGCAGTAGAAGCACTGCATCCACCACCAAATCCTCTTCCTCTTCCTCCGCCGCTGCCGCTGCAGTAGAGCCGTGAGTCAGCCACTGCTCCAGATCGGCATGCTCCCTCGCCCGTCGAGGAGGAATATTGATATGAGAGGCGGATTTCTTCGCGCTGACGGCGGCGTTGATGTTGATACTGGGAGGATCGGCGGCGGAGCAACCGAGCTTTTCGGGGAGATCGGAGTAGTAGGAGGTGGACCCCACGAGGAGGAGCCTTTTACCGCTGAGTCCGACCACAGCACCACCACCACCAGTCGCCATGATCATCACAATTCACACACCATCAAATTATATCACTTCTGCTGCTACCTGCTCTGCCAATCCCCAATAAACTAACCATTAATGTTTCTCTCTCTCTCTAACTAATAATGCAAAATAATAGTTCGATGAGATCGATGAATTTGCGAAAAACGAGACGGTGTAAATGCTGATGACATGAATAAGGGGAAAAAAAGGAGAAAATAGTGCATGCAAGCGCCATGACCGTAGTTAGCTTACCTGTATTCAGCCGTAGAGGAGGAGGAGGAGGAGGAGGCGGTTGTGGTTGTGGTGGTGGTGGAGAAGCGAAGCCCAATTATAATTAGAAATATATTTTGATTTGATCAAAAATGAAAATAGTGGTTTGTGTTTGTGGGGGAAAATCAAATGGGAGGAGGGATAATTGTTTGATTTGTTTGAGGAATAAAGATATTATTATTTATTATTTGTATTTATGATTATTGGATGTGAAATATGTGATATGGGCAACACCTATTGGCTGGTTTAGATATTTGGTCCTCCTTTGGGTGGTCTATATGCATCCATGTTTTCATCATCTCACTAACTCACAAACTACTTCAAATTTCACTCTTTCTTGTGCATATAACTACTTTTCTTTTTTTCTTTTTTTTTGATAAATTAAATTTTGATACTTTTTGGGCGCTTTATTAAAAATAACTCATTTTTTCAAAATTAATAAAACAGTATTCATTTTTTAAAAAAAAATTACAAATCCAACATTTATTCAAGTTTACAGTCCGAAAATCGTACGTAATTGATTGCGTTTTAATATTTCTTGATTGAATAAATTTTTCTAATGGTTGGGGAAATATGAATATTAAAATACAATCAATTATGTACCGTAAAATTGAATAAATGTTAAATTTGCAAAATTTATGTAAAAGTGATTATTATTTTATTAATTTTGAAAAAATAGGTTCAAAATATAGATACCAGAGTGAAGTTAATTTATTTTTTTATGTTTATGAGGTGGTAAGGCCATTTGCAACTCCAAAACATGCACCACATCTCATAAACTCACATAATTTACTTGTCATTAATTCTCCAATTTTTCCCATAATGAGTTTTTTTTTTTTTTTTTTTTTTTTCTGTTGAGTTTGTATTGACATGTTGCAATTTTTAGATTTGTATAGCTGAAACCAATGGTGCTACCATCTACCAGTAATCAAAGGTTAATTATATGATAAAATACATGAATTTTGACATAATTTGTAATTTAGACACGAAATTTGAAATGTTGCAGTTAAAATATAATCTTAGATTTTTTTTTTTTTGCAAAATAGACACAGTTTACAATAATATGAAAATCAAATATAATATTATGATTATTATAATTATTATATATATCTAATAATTTTGCAATATTTCACATTATATATCCATTTTTCATTCATTGGAAAATTTAGAGCCCGATCTAAAAAAAAAATGTAAGATTGTGTTTTAATTGCAGCGTCTCAAAAATTTATGTTTTAATTGTAAATTTTGTCTAAATTTATGTATTTAATCATAATTAACTTAGTAATTAATTAGGTATTACCTAAATTCGTTGTCAGAACATTCGAGCTCCAATTCCAACCTCCAACAACAGAGAAATACAAAACTGCAAGAGAGAGAGAGAGGGTGTCTGTGTGTGTGTGTGTGTGTGAAAGAGAGAGAGAGAGAGAGAGAGAGAGAGAGAGAGAGAGAGATCCCTCATCAAATGAGCAGGCCATTCCCTCATCAATTGAAACGTAGAAATAAAGGAATTCAATCATGTGTTTCAGCCTTTTAAAAACAGGGACGTTGATAACAATTCCTTTTTTCAAGAAACAATAAGAAAATAATATTTGAAAAAAAAATAATAAAAAAAAATTATATCACAACTGTGCAACATACAAGAAATGCAATGCTACTAGTATAAATAATGACGATTTTTTTTTTCTTCTCCCAGCAAAACAAGACAAGTTTGCTAGAATAATTTGCCAACTTAGCATTCCCTTTCTCTCTCTCCTTTTTCACAATCACATACACATTAAGCATTCCTTCTGTAATCTTTTCTTCCATGGAAAGCTGGAGGTGTGTTGGAAACTGAGTAATTCCCTCTATGCCCTGTAAATAAATAGATATACCAACATTGTATTAAATTTTAAATAAGCTCATTGGAAAGCAGACAAACTGATTGATGCCTTCCACCATTTATTTCTTCAAACCCATCAAAACAAAAACCAAAATGGATTCAGCTCCTGCTTCCAGGAGAAGAATGTGGTTCATTTAAACGACTCGACTCCACTCACCGTCATGAAATTGAGCTGACCTCCCTATGTTATGCCGCTGAACTGGCTGCTGCCCCAAACGGCTAGGGGAGCTTTGTGCCGAATGAGGCGTAAAATATGACTGATTGGTCGTGTGGGCGTAACCATGGATTGCGGGATTACTCCCTCTCCCTGCTTCGCCAAGAGAAAAAGACTGAATAGGCCCATCATGCCTAAATTGTGATCCAACAACAGAGAGACTCTCAATTAAGAGCAAGAGAGCAGAAGAAAGTATGAAAAACACAATCATATTTTAACAGTTCAATTCAGCTTCTCAACATTAGCACAACTGCACAACATACTTTACCGTCAACTCTCGGGGAAAATCAGCATGATATCAAATGGAGGGTATCGTAGTTTCAATTATAGGGTTTTACAAGCATAGGTCACATCAAGCTCAAGGGATGCTCTTAAGAATTCTAGCGATGTTAATAAAACTTATAATTACAAATAGAACCATTAAGTAATATTAGGTACAGTGAAACTAAAGATCATTTGCAGTTTTATTTTTTTAATATCAAATAGTTCACTGGTGAGGAGACTACCAAATAGGACATTGTATAACATTACATTGAGCTTGTCACTTTAGAAAGCATCACCTACTTTCACCATCACACATGGTAGCCAATTCTTGAACTGTGTTATTAAATATGGACGGCCAAAACTATGAACTATATGTACATATTAAGTCAGATTTAGGAAGGAAATCAGTTTGTAAACAGTAGAAGATTTTCCAACATTTTTTAGAGACATGGGAGAAATTGTTGGACCAAATTATCTTGTACCATAACATTTGTGGGGTGTGTATGGGGCATAAACCCCTGGCTTTCATGAAAAAAGCAACTGGAGGCAAGAAACAAAATGAAGTAGGCTTCTTAAATTGCTCTCACTGACTGCAAGTTTACAAAGAATCCCGTGTATTTCATAGTTATAGCCTGCTTATACATGCTATTTCTGAAAATTGATTCAACAGCTTAGCACGAGTTGAAATTCTACAAAACTAAACGTAGTTCAACATATGGGATTTATTCCTTTTCTTTCCAATGCATCAATGATCAACCTACGGATCCAGTTCTCAATTTCTGGTCCTTCCAGGTACTAGAAGTTACAAACAAGTAATACAAATGATAATATCCGTGCTATACACCCCAAAACCCAGAAGCTCCAACAACCTTGTGGCATATTGCTGGCTTTGAAGTTTGAAATTAAACTTGTAAAACCATCACTATGATTCCTTACTAGCAGAATGTAAATACAGCAGATGTTTGCTAAGAGCTAGCATTTGAAATCCAAAAGGCAGAAGATCAACCATACTCACACACTACTTCCCACAAAACTAAAAATAAATAAACAAATCTGACATCTAGTGGTCAGTGATTTAACTGGTGCAAATAATATCAACAAAATTTTAGATTGATCCATTTACTAATTACCAATTTACCATGTTCAATTGCACTCTGCTAAAAGCTAAATTGGAGAATCCGGTCTTTAAGGAAAGGGGGTAAAATGGCTTAATGAAATAAAAGAAATTATATTTTGAGAATATAACGCACACCTTTGCACAGAAATAGCAGCACTGGAGATGCGACTTGAATTTCCAGCTTCAATAGACGGTTCAGTGGACATTGAAGGTTGGCCTAAGTCCATCCCCTTGATAAACTCACTTGTCATGCTGTTCACATCTGAACTATCCTCTTGCAAAAGAAGTTCTTCACTGAAAAAGACAATTACAATATAAAACAATGTACAGATTACTTGAGAATCCAAATGGTGTTTCATCTCCATTTGGATTTAACCATTATTACGAGCCAAATGTATAAAATGGCACCACCAATGTAAATGTGGCATGATTGGGGGAACTGAAAGAGTGATAAAACCATTCTTATAGAAGACTCGGACTGATATGGCGGGGTGCTTCATGAGATGTTTTTGGATGCATGAGCACATGATAGTAAGGAACTGTTTAAATACTCCACAGGCACACTAGAGGCTCTTAGTGTTCCTTATAATGATGATGTAATAAAAAAAAAAAGCAAGCAAATTATGTCAAATTCCAATGATGGCTGAATTCGATAATTCTTCAATTGCAATTGAATGGATAGTAATCCAGATAATCATTAAGAGTGTCCAATTCAGATAGAACATTTTTCTTCTCCATCAATGGCCAACCATCAGTTCCTAGGATCCATTAGACATATAATACTCAACACAAAGTGGCATGATGATTTATCTTGACCAGCATCGCTGCAGCATTATCAGTGACTTTCACAAAAGCACTATTTGGGCAATTTATTGATCGAACTACCTAACTTCATCTTATAATGCTAAAACACATACCCCAGAACAAGGGGATGTGAATTAATGTATTACTGTGCAATGTCATCCATTTGGTAGTTTCATCAAACATAAATACATACATAATCGGAACATATGCATTGAGTTCAACCACGAAATGGCAAATGGTAATAAGTCTATCAAAACAACTTATAGAATGGACAAACATAAAGCTACTAAGAACAATAGAATGGAAAGAAGTCAAGGAACATTAAAATAAGTGAAGTTGCTTATGAAAAAATGCATTACTGCATTTACATGCTTACCTATAATTGGGATCCCAGTCCCCCGGATCAGGCAGCGAGTTACTAGCCTCATGCTTTTCAGTTGCAGTCCCTTGGGCAGTTTGCATGTGTGAAGAGGAGTAACTTGATGTCCCACTCCTCCCTCCTTGTTGTGGTCTCCATGTTGATGCACTTAAGTTGGGATGTCGATGAGAGGGAGAGCCAACAAATATTTGAGAGTTCCCCTCAGGCTGAGAAAAGGTGTTAATATCAGCGACATTTCCTTGACAGTTAGAAGATGATGCAGTCTCTTGGGACTGAAAATTTCCGTGATAGGCCCAATTTTTTCTTCTGTTGTAATGGCTTCCAGATGCCATCTTTCCCAATGGAGATCCGTGAGAACTCCCTCTCACAGGAGAAGGAGGACCGTAATGTCTCGGCGAACCTGCTGACATCTGACTATATGAGCTAGGAGGAGTAAATTGTGAAGGACTAGAACCAAGGGACATGGGAGCAAAATTTCCAGGGCTAAAACCAATTCCACTCCCATGTGGTAGCTGCATCATACGCCTAGTATCAGGACTATTCCCAAGAACTGAGATACCACTTTGTGCATAGAGATTCATTCCAGATGGACCGGCTGGAGAATAAAATGCATGGAAATTGTTGTTGTCACCAAAACTTCCATAACTGCTTCCGAGCCCCAAACCCTCATTGTAGCTCCCATGGCTTCCCAAGCTACCATAACTACCTGGATGCACATATGGCATAAGCTGGTAATGTGGGTTGTTCGGCATCACAGATCTGCTCCTTCCTGAAATCTACATGAAAAGGCCCGTTGAGTCAATTTTTGCACCCAGATAACAAAAAGGAAGAGCAGAATATAAACAATGAAATTTGCTCACATTAGGGGATAGACCAGCAGCAAACCAATGGCCCCCAGCAGGATGGTGGTCTACCTTAACATTTTGAGAAACAGGCTGAAAAGGGAAGGTAGAATTACAAAAATTAATGAAACAATCAAAGAATTAAGGGATAGGAAGGGTTGCACAGACCACCAAAGACAGATACAAATCTGGGTTCTGTTTTATTCTTACAAACAAAAATAATCAGATTTTTTCTCTTTCCAAAAAGTAAAAGAAAGAACAGTAGCATGTAGATGTAACATTAGAAGGTAATTCAGCCATACTTACTCACCATGTAAGGGGTCTCTGGAGCAGGTTTATAAGGACACGTAAAAGGTTCCCCAGTCACAAAAGGATGCTTTGAAGCCTAGAAAACATTAATAATCAAATGCTGTAAAACAATGAGGATCAAACTCTTAACAAACAAAAGACACCAGGAAAAGGGGAAAAAATGAATGTAATGGAACATTTTCAGGCAAATACAAACTATATCGTGGATACTGATATCACTAGACAATACTTTATTGAGTCTCAAGACTGAATAGAACCAACAGGATATCAGGCAATGAGGCTTAACTTACTATGCCTTTTACAACCAATTATAGAAATCTGCAAAGATTTATTAACTGGAGATTGATGCTGGAATTCTTAAAAGTTCATGAGAATAATCTTGAATCTCAAGTGATATAGAGATAAAGAAACTGATGGTCTTCATCTCTTTTCAGTAAAGCTCACTTCATTGGCAACTCAACTATAACAATGAAAATGAAGAGCACACAGTTTATCACAATAAGATGAAAAAACAGGAAACAAATTTTTTGATTTAGAAATCTGGTAGTGGTCTAAGTTGCATCTTGATCCTCAATGACAATAATCATCTCAAAGTCAAATCCAACACCACCATGTTAAGTGAAGGTAAAGGTTTTACTAAAAGTCATTTGTAGTCTAGGAAAAGAGGCAAGTTAACAAAGGCAAAAGTAAAGGACCCCTGAAGCAGCTAAAACCCAAAATTTAGAGATTCATATTTATTGAGATGTGAAAATTGTTCGATACCTGCAAAGGTGACCACCTTTTCGCTGGATCAAATTCCACAAGCCCCCTTAAGAAATCAATTAGTGCTAATCGTATTTGACTTTCTGTAAAAATAAAACAGTCAATAATATATTTATAACAAAGTCACACAAAGATCTTATGTCCTCGGGTAGCTTGTTGGAAGAGAATGATTATAACCTTTAAGAACTTCTTCCTCTGGCAAATTCTTCCTGTAAGGATACTTCGTGACGATTGCTTCAAGGTTCATATGACTAAAGTACTCCTTCCCTATTGAAGGTTTTTTTGATTCCCTCTTAATCCAGAGAAATGTTAGAATAACATGCAGAAAGAATTTGTGAAAACATAAATGAAAATCAGGAGCCGAGCAACAGGGGAGCTTGCTGGCTTAGTGAGTACAAGATTACATCCTAAGTACAATGCAAGTATAGCATATGCATCATTACTTTCATGGAAATGCATCAAAGGAGTAAACAAACAACTCACTACTATGGATTGAGTGGGCAATGCGCCTTTACCTACTTGTAGATTAACATGACAAAACATATATTTTGGGTCAGGCTATAAATTGAAGGAATGAAATAAGACTCCAAGAACATCCAATATTTTAGAAGAGAAGCATGGAAAGCTGTTAAAATCATTTCATGAAGATGATCTTTTGAACTAGGAAAAGTGAGATACTACAAAATCGCAAAGAACAATCTTAAATACCAGGAATAAACATATGATTAAAAAATAAGATGGAGACACAAAGGAAAAATTGATATAGAAGAACCTGACAATTAGACCTCAAAATTCATTTATAGGGAGCTACGCAGGCCCATAAATAAATACACTAAACATATATATGCATAGAGATTAGTATACACACAAATATACATATAAAACATAGGATCTATCGTTTATGCTTATTAGAAAACACACAAAAATCCTAACAATAAAATTCACTAAGCTGTAAAAAGGCACTTACAGCTGCATATTCTTCTTCAGTCAAAACCTGATACATGCCACAATTGCTCCTATTAAGCTGGTCCCTTTCATCATGGTTGATGCTCCCCACGAACTTAAAAAACTTGCTGGTACTTTTGGCCTTCCGTAGAATATAATCAGGAGGTTGGCTCCTGCAAATTTTATAAGACTAAGCCAACTTGCAAGATAGCTAACACCTAAGCAGAGCAATATTTGCAGAAAGCAGGTCCCGCCATGTGATTTTTTTGTCTTTTTGGGTGGGGTTACTGTTCTCTTGCTTCTTTATTTTCTCCAACTACAAGCAAAACATGATACTAAAAACAGGCAGGAAAGCATTAACTACAGGCTGTAGCAAGGAATAATAACACAGAAATATTATATGCATGTGTATGAACAAATCAATCATATATCACTCTCTTAGTCACCAAAATATCTTGTCACAAGTTCACAAAACTAAATCATTCCGGTAGATCTGCTTTGAGCTCCCTACCTATCTTTAATCGATCGCTACTTCACTTTTCGCGTGCCAAAAGGAACCGCGTATTTGATGGAAAAGAGAATGATTTTTTTTTGGGATGGCCCTGCTGGAGAAAATCATTCAAATCTTGTTTCTTGGGGTGTGATCACATTACCTACAGAACTTAGAGGTTCAGGTATTGGGAATATTTGCTGGAGAAACAAGGCTTTATTGGGAAAATGGTGTTGGCGTTTCCAGGAAGGCAAGAATTGTTTGTGGTGCAGAGTTATTGAAAGTAAGTACGGTTGGGAAGACATCTGGAAGGGTCATGAGGAGTTTTCATTGCTATTTCATTTCCCTCCTTATACTGAATTTCTACCGTCCACAGTAAACCTATTTTGTCTTTTGCCTACAGTGCTCATAGCTCCATCCCTTGTACTTCTGACTGTTTCTTGGGATTTTCACTTTGCCCATAATCTTAAAGATTCTGAAGTGCAAGAGCTTCGCTCTTTGCTTAACCTGTTGGAAGATAATCACCCTGTTGAGGATCAGGACGATAATGGGAGGTGGATTCTGGACCCCTCCAGAGAGTTCTCTTGCAAATCATTTTTAAAATTCTTCTACCCTTCTTCAATGCGGACTGGAAGGCACCCCTGCCTCAAAAAGTTCAGGTCTTTTCATGGTTACTGGTCTTGGGGAAGTTACTCACTTGTGATGAATTACAAAGACACTTCCCACACAACCTTTTATCACCAAACTAGTCTAACAAGAAAAGAAAATAACTATAAAGGGATAATTTTCTCATTAATAATACTTAATTTATATATATATATATATATATATATATTAAAAAAACTATAAATGGATAATTTGAGATGGATAAGATGATGCAAGAGTTGAAGGATCCTATGGGATGTCAAAGAGGTCAAGAACACATCATTAGAGAACCCAAAATAGATCATACAAAGGACACTGGTAGCTTAAAGGATTCAATTAACTCAAGAGTACATACGGGCATTCATTTTCAAACAAATGAAATATGGCTAAACATTAATAATAACTGAGACAGAGACATAGGACCATCAATAAACATCTCCAGAAACATAAATCCCAACTTTTGATTTCTACTTGTCAAAAGATTACTTAAAAGTATGAGTTAATTAAATTCCAGAAAAGGAAGAGGATATGTCATACCCTAGAATTTTAATCATCCTCCGCAAAAGATCAAACTCTGAAGCTCCTGGAAACAATGGCAGCCCAAGAAATAACTCAGCAACTATGCACCCAAATGACCACATGTCAATAGCTGTAGTGTATCTATGCAGGGTTAAAGTCTACAAGCGCAACTTTTTGCATCATAAAGAATCTGTTTAATGAGTAGAATTCATCAAAAAAGAAAGGAGAAAAGAGAATAAAAAGAACAAAGGTATCCCAAGTAATTAATTCCTCGAAATGCGAGGAAGTGTCAAGAACTTGCTTTCCTTTTCTCAATCAGAAGTACTATGATCGAGACTAGATTCTCAATCAAGCCTACGTTCATGGTTTCCCAACAAGTATTAGATGATTTTTGGTTTGGGGGAGGGAGGGGGTGGGGGGAGGTTGATATCATTTTCTAGGATACTGGTATCCAAGAAGAACTTCGGGTGATCTGTAATACCGACTCTGCAAAAGAAACAAAAAAGAATTATAGCTTATCAAGCTAAACCCAAATTGGTATCAATAAATTCATAAATACCAAACACAAGTAATGCTTGCCTGTATATAAGAATAAACAGTACGATCTTCTCTACAAGCTGACCCAAAGTCTATGATTTTGATTTCTGCTGGCTTCACACTGTCAATTGCATGACTTAGCACTTTAGATATTCAAGATAAATAAGATGCATTCCTTTTTTGGGGTTCAAAATCATCAAGGAGTAGCTCACCTTGTACATAATAGAATATTCTCAGGCTTTAGATCACAGTGAATTATACCAGCATCTTTCATAAGAGCCAATCCACGCAATATCTAGAACAATAAGAAATCAATCTTATAACACAATAACGAAAATCAACAGTCATGCCATGAATGAACTTTCTTAAATCAACATCAGTTTGGAGCAAGGAAAATGTATCACCTGTTTTGAGAATAGCTGCACGATGCTCAATGACAATCCCCTAAAATGATTCAACTTGATAAGCTCATACCTGATACAAGATTCTCAAGGCAATGTGGCTAAGTTCCAAGGTGTGATCAAAAAGGCTTTTCTCTAAATGGAATATTTGTGGACCAGTAACTCACAGATTAGTGTCAAGCAGCTCAAAGACGATGCATAGGTGATTTTGATACACAAAATAATCATATATCCGAACAATGTGGTGCTTATCCTCCGGATCAAACTTCTTATTTAACTGTGCAAAAAAGAGGGCTTAAAATCTACCAAAAAGATTGAACTTGAATCAGAAAAACAAAATCAAGTTTAAAGCAGGTTTACTGTTGTTAGAATAGAAACTTCAACGAGTGCCTGCTGGTAATAAGCAGGTAAATTTTTTATTATCTTGACAGCAACAAAACTATTCATTTCAGCTACCCAGCACTTGGCAACCTGCCCAAATGTGCCATGGCCAAGAACATCCTTCACAATATATCTGCATATAGAGGTAGATGGCAAGTCATTTGACAATATCCAATGTTACATTTGCCAGTGAGAAGCAGAAACACCAAAAAGACAAAGTAGAGAAAAAAGGCGATGACATTTACTAACTTTTCGTAATATGTGACAAGGTGTAAAGGGAGTTAGTAGAAGGAATATCCTTCTCTGTGATTCATATGGGTAGAATCAAGATGATGACATACATTTTTTCATAGTTTATAAAATGATGTTATGCTAAGAAAACAGGTATACAAAAAGCTTCCAGTTTTTCTATTACTTTTTCTTCACTACTAACTGAAGATTAGATAGTCAGAGGTCTTATTCAAACAATTATGTTGATCAATTCGATAAAATATTAGCAAGGGATCCACTGTCATGACAACGTAAAACAGTAGGTGATTGTAACAAGATGTCCAACTAAATATTAGGCAATGGTGTTCTGATATATAACTAGAAAAGACAGGTCAACACATTTAATAGTATAGAAAAATCAACCGTTCAAACATGAATTCTTCCACCTGTTAAAACAAATTACATGAAGAAAGACCTTATAGTAAGTGTTTGCACTACGCCCTTATCACTACACATTCAAATATACTACCCATCTCGATTTTTAGTCTTTAATACTAAATCAGAATGTAATGCTCAAAGCTGACAAAAAAGGTACATGTTCCCTCAAATCCTTAAACAAATTGCCTGTATATGGTCAGACATTGAGATAAGCATACCTTCGGTTTATGCTTGAGTTAACCAGGGAATAATTTACGGTAAGGATTAGGTCTGAGTTTTCATTATCACAACCATCATTCAAAAGTCCAGTTGATGGTGATGTCAAGAACCTCTTTAGATTCAATTCTTCTGAATAACGGAACTGAGGGTTGCATATTTGATATATCTCAACAATATCCTTAGTCAAGCGGGCAACCAACTGCAACAAAAAAACAAAAAAAAAAATCCAAAACGAATCTACTAGTTCAACAAAGGTTACACAAAGCAAATATATTCCAAGCAAAAGGACAGATAAGGTCAACAAAAGGACTAGTTAGATGGAAGAAAAACAGCAAAACTGGATACGAGATCAATTCCTTACTATTGACATACAATATAATATCATCATGTACACAAATCAGTCCAGGATATATACGCAGAATATCTTGACCTCCTCCTTCCCAATGACACTATAGAGGAAGTTTCTTGGATTTTCATCCTAAAAATTTCTTCGTCTTTCTTCAAGTAGAAAGAGGTGAATGGCAAAATATTATATAATGATTTGACTATTAAGGCTTCAGAAAATCAATTCCTACATTTCTCTCCATATGTCTCAACAAAACAAAAAATGATACTCTATCCACATACCAAGTCCAAGACCACTACTTTTCATCCATTTCAAAAGCATAGTTTAGTAATGTGGTTAAAATCTATGGTCAAAATGATTATAATTCTGTAATTAATCATCATTCAAGTGGTCGAAAACAGAATTCGCAAACACTCCCAACATCATCTAATATCAATCTCCCAATGTAACTTTCACATATATAAAGCACCATCAATCTTTTCTCCATTTTTACTTTTTTTCCAACTTTCTTTTCTGGCTACTTTGAAGTAATGTGATATATTACATTTCATGTTTCAATATCACCTATGCGTGCCATACGTAACGGATGCCTAACCAGATCATAAATATATATGTGGCATAGATTAACAGTAGTGAAATAGGAAATGTAACGCGAACCATAACAGAGAACCCAAACCAGCCTTTAAAAGCCCCACATTCTTTGACCGGATCATTGCACCTTTGGCATTAAAAGATTGAAGTGACTGCAATAGCAATGAAGAATAGCCAAAAGTGAGAAGATGGTGTGTAAAATCATACCGGTCTTCTGACCACAACCCGCAAATTTTGGGGCTTGGCATTAGTGTGGAGAGTTGAGGAATAAGGGCGGAAGGCAAGCGGCTTAGGGCGCCATGACATTAGCCTGGATGATGAGGAAGACGAAGATGTTGAACTCTCGCTGAGCTGCTGGGATTCATCTCCCCTAGTAGCAGTAGCAGCAGTAAAGACCTCGTCCATAACCCAATCCTCCCTACAAAACCCCAACTTCTATTCTATTCTACTCTATTGATAGATGATTGATTAAAGATACAGTTGAAAGTCAGAAACTGTGGGATGATGATGGCTTACTTACTCCTCCAGCAAATTCGACGAATTTACCAGAAGATTGCAATCCCATCCTCCTCCACTCAACAGAGAATCTTCAAAATCAGACACATCAAAAAACAACCCAAATACCAAAAATTCTTCTTTTCAAAAAATATCAAAAAGGCAGAGCCTGAACCCAATCGATCCAGCTGAGACCTCAACGAGAAGAAATTGCAGATACAGCAGCAAGCGCGATGAAGTGAAAATCCGAAAAAAAAAAAAAAAAGTTGATGATTGAATTCAATCTGGATTGTCAGAGGCGAGCCCTCCGTCCGTCGTCGCGAGTGGTTTTGTTTTGACAGTGAAATGCGTATTGCTTTCTCCTAATCGGAGCGCAGTAATTTCGTAGAAAACAAGCGCAAATACTACTAAAACTACTGCTGCTGTACAAGTAAATTAAATTATTATTAGCATAGCAGGAGAGAGAGAGAGAGAGAGAGAGGGAGGGAGAGGAGAGAGAAAGCAGACAGTCCGGGAGTAAAACAACTCAGCGCAGTGTTTTACTTTTACCCGATTGAATTAAATATTCACTTCCCAAAATATTGCATTTTCTTTTTTTGGAGATAATTTCCTCAATATTTATATTAGAAAATACATTTTCTAAATATTTTTATGTCATGATCGGATATACAGATAATACTATCATCCACTTTACGTTTCGTCGTCTTCAATATGGGTCAAATAAGATGATTTGTTTGACACATTTTGTTCGAAAATTGAATAATTATAATTCATGATATATAATGATTATATTATATGATATTTTAAATATCTAATATGATAATCAATAGTTTTACGAAAACAAAAATGTATTATCAATTTAGAGACCGAAAGATAAATAATTATCAATTTTGAGTCTAAAAGATGAAAATTATTTATTTGGTGCTCAATCGTTGAAACTATCAATCCAAGGGGGTACAAATTCATTTATCTTGGTTTTTTTTTAATTTTAATTAGTTTTGATAAATTATTTATTAAATTTATATAGATGATTCATGATAAATTTTCATTGAAAATTAAATAAAAATGAATGAATGAATAAATAAATAAATACATAATTTAAGAAGTCTTAAATTGACAATAATGATCTAAATTGATAATCCTCATTTTTTAGGCTCCATATATCGGCCCAAAATAGCCCAACCCGCATTGTGGTTTTTTTCTCCCAGAAAAAATCAAAAAAAAAATTTATTCCATCCCAATTAATATTTATTAATCTCAATTATTGAGTATAATGCAAGAGTCATGCATAAGTTTCAGGTGAGTGCATTGCACGAGCTGTCAGATAAAAAAAGTAAATTAATTCATAAACTTAAATTAATTTACCTTAATTTTAGGATTCACTAATTCAATTTTAGAGTATATTTTTATTTAAAAAAAAAATAACTAATGAGCTCAGTACACGAACTGTCAATAATTCTATTTTAAGATATATATATATGTATGTATGTATATATATTTGTAAGAAAAAAATGTGGGGAATTATTGTCTCCGCCTTACAGAAGATCCCTTTTTATATACTTAAACACATGATTATTAGAGTATAAACCCTTTTGAGGTCCTTAGACTCGATTTAAATTTCTAGAGTAATATGGTACTATATTATCATATTGTGGAAATGGGTCAAACTAGCCGCTTAAACTTTTAAAAAATTTATTTTAATTAGTAATTTTTAAATATTATTTTTTAGTCACAGTTGCTATATTGTCCCATTGTTAGGAAAAACTATCAAGTGAAACTCTAGATGTAGTTTTGATAAGATGTCAAAACGTGTCAAATAATTCTTGAAAAATTGAAGGAGATCCAAGCTAGAAGTCAAGGCTAACCAAACTGAGGCTCAGAAACAGTTCCAGCTAAAGAAAAGGTCAACCGAACTGGAGCACGGTCAACCCAGCTGGAAAAATATGTCAACCAGTCAGAGAATAACCCAACTAAGGGTTAAGTTCAACAGGAGTCAAACCGGTGACTACCAAACTGACAGCCAAGTCATTTGAACTGGAGAAGCAAAGTCAACCTGACTGGTGAAACAGAAGTCAAGACAATCAAACTGATGACTAGAAACACTCTCAACTGATGACCAGAATTGAAGTCAGCCAAATTGAAGCTCAAGACGAGCCAATCGCTGACCAAGCTGAAGATGAAACCAATCGAACTGAAACTCAAGACAAACCTGTCAACGGTTTGTGATCAGTTGAACTGAAGAGGAAGTTCAAAAAGTAGCTGAACTAAAGCGATAGCCAAACTGAGCAGCTAAGCTCAAATCCAAGACTGCCAACTGAAGAATCAACATAGTTAATGCTCAACAGAGATCGATTGGCAGAGTAACGGCTACATCAACAGCACCAACGGCTATGAAAATCAACATACCATTGATGAACCAACAAACCATTGATCATTCAATGGAACCTAACGGTCACAAGATCACTCATCTATAAAAGATGAGTGAATCGAAATTTCAAATGACTTTTACTTTCGAATTCAATCTTAACTTTCGCACATACTTACAACTGAGCTTTCTTTCTCTCCCTCTCTACTCAGTTCAAAGCATTGTTTCCAGCTGCAAAAGTCATAACTGAGAAGAAGAACTCCACAAGCTTCAAGCAATTAGTTCATTGTTGAAAGTTCATCCAAGAAGTCTTCTCAGTTTATGCGATACAACGATCAACTACTACAACTCAACTCAATGAGCAAAATCAGTTGATACCCCTGTTTAAGATTAAACCTCTTGAAGATCGAAAGAGATCTAAAACCTTGTAAAGACGATAATAGCACCTAACTCTCTAGCTAAGTGTGAGTCGTCGCTAAAGAAATTGTCGGCGCAATAGCTAGCTGCTGGGGACTGCAAGTGTGAGCCGTTGACCCCGCTGAGATAACTTTGTAAAGTAACGCATTGTTACCAGGTTCAGCAAGTTTGTCGTCCATTGTGTAATTTGTAAAGTGAACTCAAATTATATAGTGGATTTGCTCTTCTGCGGAAGGAAAAGAGGACGTAGAAGTTTGAGACTTCGAACCTCTATAAATTGATTGTGTGTTGTACTGTTTTACTTAACTTGCATATTCTTGAAACTGTACACAAAGTCCACACAAACTGCACTCATACAATCAACTGAAAATCGACAAACTGACTAGTGCATCGATAAGTTTTAAAGCAAGTCAAAGGGCCCTGATTATATTCCGCATTTGAGTTTAAGTTTTTGAATCGGTTTATTCACTCCCCCTCTAAACTGATACTGACTCACCCGAAACCAACACCCAGTTTAATTAATTAGCCTAAAAAAGGGAAAAATTCAGACACAATAATTCTGAAACTCTCTTTCTTCCTCCCAAATTCAAAAAGGGTAAAATTGAACCGATAAAATATTGTAGTAGTAATTACAATAATTAATTTATAATAAATAAAATTTCTAAAATAAAGTGTCTAGAATATTCTAATATGTAATGTTTTTAATAATAATGATGATGATGATGATGATTTTGACATCTTTTCTAAACAAAATACAGATAAATTAGAGAAAACATGGTTATAAATTAAAAATAAATAGAAGAAAATTTTGGCAAAAATCTATTTTGGAGTGTTAATAGTAGTGAGGCCATTTATGTTGTTAATTATCAACATTAAGCGCTTATTTATAATCTAAAAAAACTTCTAAGGCTCAATTAATCATAAGAGGAAATATTAGAGGTATATTTGACCCTTTTTTTCAAAAAAAATAATAATAATATAAACTGTAAGATATATTTGTATGAGTATATATATATATATATAGGGAATGGATCAAATGTAAATCATTTCTTAGTGTGTAAACTGTAAACCAATATCCTACATTTATAAAAATACACGACTGAGATCAAATCCCAAATTTGGTGGCTTTTATGCAATTTCCGCCTCTTTTTTTATGGTTGGGGGGTTATTACCGTCTTTTTTTTATAAAAAGTTGATGTCATGCTGACTCAACATTTTAAAAACTTTCTAAAAAAATTTTAAACAATCATAACTTATTCATTTTTTATCGGATTAACACAAATAATATATCAAATTAAGGTCTTTTAATCATCTTTCATTCAAGATCAGTGAAGCATATGTTCATTTGAAAAATATGGATGAAAAATACAAAATAGTCATTTTCATGTATATTCAAGCTCAAAATACTTCGTCAGCTATTAACAATTGTTTCGTTAGCATATGACAAATATCTCGTTAGCATCAGATATATTGCTGTAAACAGTTATCCAATCAGAATTAGGTATGTTTTGTTAGCATATGACAAGTATTTTGTCAGCAATAATTATATTGCTATGAGGGTTTATTACATTCCAATTAGAATATGTTTCATTAGTATAAATTATATTGCTATAACGGTTTATTTCATCCTAATTATGATTTACTTTATTAACATACGATAAATGATTCTTTAGTTTCAATTATATGGACAACGAACACTACATTAATGTATTAAGACATTTTTTAGACCCTCTCACACAATTACGATCAATTTGATTATTTTCTGATTCATCTTTGCATGTATCATCATTTTTTATTATTTCGTCTTTAGTAGATTTGATGGATTCAACATGTATTTTTTATTCAATTTAAAAGTCATTTGAAATTTTTTAGCTATATATTTTTGTCATATCTATTAGTCAATATATTCTTTTTTGGAGATGGTGTTTTTGTTAATGGTGTATGTTTTCAGATTTGACGTTGATTAGTTGTTAGTTGAAGAATATATGTTTTTGATATTTTTGTGTTAACAAGATACAATTTATCTATTAGCATCATTATATATTTGTGTTAGCATCATGTTTTTATTATGTATATGAATATTTGGGCTAATGAATATTTGATGGATTCACTAATGATTTTGTAATTTCTGTAAAAATAAAATTTAGACGTTTGTCGCCATGTCTGTTTGGATTTTTGCTTTTATTGAATATATTTTCTTTTCAGAGATGATGTTTGTTTATGGTTTATATTTTCAGACTTGACGTTGATTAATTATTGATTGAATAATCAATATATATATTTTTTATATTTTTATTCACGTAGTATGATGTTAGCATGATATAATTTATTTGTTAATATCATTACAATTTGTCGTTAACATTATGTTTTTGTTGCATATGTTAAGAATTCATTTGGAAAAATATTTGTGCTAACGAACATTTCTATGTATGCTAAATAAGATATTTTTAAATGCTGACCTTATAATATTATGATGCAGGTTCCAACTCAATTTTATGAGGCATATATGTCTTTTTTGAGATGAAGAAATCTGAATTTGAAATAAGCTGAATTGGCTTATATTGTTATTTTTTTGTTGTAATATTTTTTTCCAGGTAGTTTGTACATTTAATGTAGAATGGACCAATATTATTTTTCGTTAACATATGTTCGAGTTACGTTAAAAATATATTTTATGTTGTATTCGTTTGACACTGTTATTCAATGCTAATATTGATTTATTATAATGCTAATGAAGTAATAACATATTGTTAACGAAGAACAGTATATTGATAGAAAACAATATACATTAATGTATTAAGACGTTTTAACATTGGATATCCAATACTAATATCTTACTAATATAATGATAACTAAATAATAATATATTGCTAATGAAAAATAATATATTGACAATGATCAATACATTAATATATTAAGATATTTTTTATATGCGAATGAAAATGCATTGCTAAGGTTAGCATTGTCATATGTTAATGAAAACATTATAATAATGCTAACAGAATCATATATTTTTCATACTATGTGTGATTAAAATATAAACAAATATTAATAATAGCGAATACTAAAATATTTACTTTCATATACTAATATTTTATTAATATAATGCTAACGAAATAATAACATATTGCTTATAAAGAAAAATAATATATTGACAACGATCCAATACATTAATACATTAAGATATTTTTTGTATGAGAGTGAAAATGTATTACTAATGTTAGCATTGTCATATACTGATGAAAATATTATAATAATACTAACATAATCATGTATTTTTCATAATATATGTGATGATAATATAAACGAATACTAATAATAGTGAATACTAAAATATTTGCTTTCATAAATAAATGTTAATGTTATTGTTAGCATTGTCATATGTCATTGTTAGCATATGATAATACTAGCTAGCAGTAGAATTATGTAAAACATATGACAACAACATAATAATGTTAGCATTGGCGTATGCTAACAAAAGCATTATATATTGTTATAAGTGTTTATCATATCAATTTCAGGATTCTATAATTTAATTTTATTGCATTTCATCATTTAATTCCATTAGCATTGTCATATGCTAATTGAAGCATTATATAATGCTGAAGGAATATATTTCATAATGCTAACGAAACAATAATGTAGTAGATTGGAGTTAAATTATGCAACTATTAACATTCAATTAAACAAGCATAACTTTGTCCGTGATTAATATTTTTTTGAAATTATTTTTTTGTTGAGAAATAGATTTGACTAGCTTTCCAACCATACTAAACTCTCCATTTAATTATTTCATAACAAAATCTATTTTGCATTTAAAGTTACGTATTGTGTATGAAGTGATATTGCTTCGTTAGCATATGAGTATGTGGTCGTTAGCATATGATTGTGTCTTCGTTAGCATGCAACCTGAAAGTCCGTGTTTTTTTTAATATTGATTTTAAGGTGAAAATTATCAAATTGCCACCGCGTTTTTTGAAGTTCCTGTTATTTACAAAAATGTCACCGCCCCTTTGACCAAATCTTGATCATTGAATTTTGATGGATGTGTGGTTGGAGATTGGTTTATAATTTACATACTAGGGATGGTTTACACCAGAACCATCCCCTATATGTGTGTGTGTGTGTGTTTGTGAGATGGTCTCTTATCAAACCTTGTGCACCTTTTTCCTATGGTCACGCGCCCGTCTTTTTTCTTTTTTCCTTTTTCTTTATGGGCGTAATTTTCATGTTTTTTTTTTCAATTTTTTTTTATTTTCTATTTTTTCTTCTTGTTTTTTCTCCAAAAATTTATATCCTAAAATAAAGTTAGTAAATCCTAAAATTAAAGTGAATTGATTTAATTTATTTGAAATGAATATGAATTTATATCCTAAAATGGAATTAATAAACTCTAAAAAACACAAATCCCCTAAACCTCCAAAAAAAAACAATATATCTCTCTCTTTTATAAACTCGCGTGTCTTAGAGATTGTCATTATGATAATGACATATCTTTACATTTTTGGGTAAGTGTTCAATATGATGTACCGACTAGTGTTCAAATTTCGTTGTGCAAAACAACAAGGTTGAAGACGAGAGACTTCAAGACTTGGTGTTCATACCAGTGTCAGTTCATCAGACAAAGACGAGAGACTTTGGATGGTGTACAGAACGGTGTTCATCTTGGTATACATCTGCGAGCCATAGCAACCAAAACATAAATCAAATCGAGAAAAAGTTCTGCAATGGATGAAGACGTGTTGCAGGTTGTTGAAAAGACTTGTCCTATGTTCTTGAAGATTTCAAGTTATTCGTGCATAGAAAGAACAAGGTCAAAGATCAACAAGGAATGATTCTAGAAGATAGAGCTCAACAAGGAAAGTCTTACCTTTTTTATCTGCGATAAAAAAATGAAACTGGTTTCATTCTCAAAAGATAATTCAGTTGATCTCGTTTATAAAAGCAGAATGAGCGGATCAAATTATGGACCAACAAATAAGTGCAAAAATTATAGAGTTTATATACTTGTAGAGCTCTACATGTTTTGAGTTGTTAGGGTTTGTCGTAGCTAGAGTTGTTCACTCAGGTGTTCAACGTGAAGTCTAGTGTCTAAGTGTTTATATTTTTTTATCTAACATAATAGGTTTCGTTCTTTTGGATAGAAGTAGGCTCGAGAGAGTTTACTTGTGATAACTAGAGGGTATCTAGAGTGTGAGGAGATCTCATTCTTCAATTCACGAAAGAGGGTACAAATTAGAGAAAAGGGTGTAGAGTGAAGGGAGTTCAGTCGTGTAAAATCTAAGTACATATTTTGTGCTGGATTAGTGAATTATTTCTCATTTGATAGGTTCCCCAGAGTAGGTGTTCACCAAACTAGGTTAGCACACCGTATGTTCTTTATTTGTTTTATTTAACAAACTATTAAGCACATTTTAGTGCACACCAGTAAAGAACACCTCACTGCACAACGTCTACAATTTTAGAGTTCTTATTTATTTATCTTTTTTTGTTCAATACTTTAATTAAAATAAGCTTTTAATTTGATTGTCTAGATAAAGAGAAGACACTAGAATCAGGTACTTAGTTGAATTACACAGTCAATCTCTATGATTACAACATTGCTCACCTAAATTTTACTACAACTACCTTAATCACTTGCAAGTAGTATTTTTAGTGAAATAAATTAGAGAACAACTTCGATTGTTTCTCTACTGAATTATAATAGGGAAAATGGGTGACCAGGAGTTAGAGAAATTTGAAATTGAAAAATCAAAATAATAATAAGTACAATGTATATGTTAACATAATAATATCATGCAATAATAAAAAAACATACTTGAATGAAGTGGCTCAGACTTTTGGATTCGCCCACTTTCACCAAAAGCCATGCAAATGCATTTCAAATTAGTTGAATGTGCATAGGACAATGGCAAAAATGTGACAAAATAGAACTGTAACTGTAACAATCCAGAATTTCAGAAAATGATTAAGAAATTTCTAATTTTAATTATGAATTTTTAAGAGAAAATTTGAGCATAATTGAGATGATTTGGACGTAAGTCACGACGTTAGAAGTCCTTTTTATAAAAATTATCTTTTGAGATTTTTTTTATCGAAAGATAGCCGATATTGGTCTTGTCTGAAAGGTATGGGCTCGAGAAGTGTGTCAGTAATCTTGAAATTTGAATCCGAGATCATTCGAGATCTCGGTGCTGAGAAGGGTATAAAGTAAATGCATGAATAGTAATTTTTGAGCTTTTTCGTGTTTTAATATTTTATGAAATCCCATTCGTTGATCCGAGGCTTGTCGCGACAAGTCTATTTTATAGGAATTGACCCAAGGAATCTGTTCTCATTCATGGATTGTCAATCAGAAGTCAATCGAATGCTCGGGAATGTTATATGTCATCCAGAATGAATAGTAAATCTATTTTTAAAAAGGAAATTAACACACCGTTGTTTTGTGTGCAAAATTACACTCGTGGGGAAAGCCTGACATATGCTTAAATTTGCCCTAGAGGCTAGCTAGTATAGCGCCCAAAGGCAGATATCATACCTCTATGAGTGTTTAACTTTTCTATCTTATTGGTAGCTTTTCGGGATTTGTTTGGAATTACTGTCACTAATTCTTCCCTGCACACTTTGAACTAAACAAACAATTAAATAACAAGACTAAATTAATCAATATAAAAGATATGTTCAAGTCAAACATGAGTTTGATTTTGGTAGATACATGTAATCATGAGCACAACAACATAGGTACCTTGATATGACCGGTTGGTTATAGGGAGCAGTTATGGACAACTTATACCCCACAATCCCTTCTTACTATTTACACTAAGAACGATACGGGTGGTGACTCTTAGTCCTTAACTACCCAAGTGATAAGTCCAAATTCTCTCGTGTTTTTATGTCTTTTTTCTCGTTCTTTTGTCCTTTATTTTTTATGTTTTTAAGTCGGAAAGAGCCAGAATGGGCACAAGGGGCAGCAGGAGGCAAGATAATCACTTCTGGAGGGCATTTGGATACCAATGATACCAAGATGGGCACCAACTTCTCAGCGGAAAGCTCTCTCTCGAGCTTGGCGGAAATCGCCCACCATTTCAACAGAAGCTGAAAGAGAAGTCTGTGATCGTGCCCACAACAAATCCAGAGTGATTAAGAGGAGAATGAGGGGAGACAGGGCACAAGGAGAACAAATACCAGCTATAGCAGGAGCAATGCACCCTAGCCACCGAAGGAAAGAAGAGCCGCGGAAGGCAAGTTGAATCTTCTAGAAGGAGGATCGGCTCAACAAGGAAAGTTGCATGTCGGCGCTACTAGGGCAGGCGAGTACAGAATCTGCAACACAGAATCTTCTAAATAAGGAAAGAATCTGCAAAATATGAAAAGTCTTGGGCATGGCGGTTGCGAATTGGGCTGAAGATCCCCCGGTATGTGGGGGAGTTTACCTTGTGTTTTGTACTCCTATATAAGTAGATTTCATAGCAAAGGCCGAAAACACACACAAACAACCTTCTTACGCATGAAATACTTTGAACAATTTATTTTTCTGCACTTTTACTAGTTTATGTTATTAAATCCAACGTTGGTGTTGGATTACTTTTGCAGTTTAATATAAGTAAGTTTCGTTCAATTTATATTTTTTATTTCTTTTAATTATTATTGTTGTTCTAAGTCTAGCATGAGCGGCTAGACTCATTATTCCAGATTAAACAAAGATAAGAACTTAATGAACACGTAAGAACCATAAGGCTTATGGGCATAAACTGTGTGAATTTGGTTCCGTCGTGTAATCATTTTCTTTGTTGCATTAAAGCGGGCTAAGCTAATTAATCATGGCTGATCACTCGTTAATTAGAATTGTGTTCACTACCTCTATAAATGGTCAATGAATCATAGTTGTGTGTTGGTCATAAAGGGATGGGATACATCACAGGTACTGAGGGCATCTGAGAGATCAGTGTCTAGGTAAATATGGGTCTGTCTAGGGCATAATGCTGCTTTGTTGTTTACAATCATATGAGAGATCGGGGTTGGGCAACAAGTTAGGGTTTAGGGGACGATAGATCACCTCTAGGCTAAACTGAAAGGATAGATTGGGTACGTTGAGAGAGATCCGGTACCTAACCAGATAATTAGATTCACATAAGTAATTAGCGTGCCCATAATCGGTCAAGTGTTTGTTAAGTTCGAAATCTAAGTTCTAATCCGGAATATGTTACTACTAATATTTTTCTTTCATTGTTTTGTTATTTTATTTTTCAGTATTTACTTTACAAAGTACGGAGACCACAATAACCCTCAACTTTTGGAAGTGTGACATTGGAAGATAGAATTCACAGTTCCTCGTGGGATCGACCCTTACTCTCATTGCTAGCTACGTCTTGCAGTGGGCATAAGGATAAGTCTCTCTTGAGATTTATTCTGACCGCGAAATGACCGCGCGTCACCAAGCACCAAAGAAGAGACGCATACATAGGTGTTACAAGGGCATCAACATTAAATCAGAGAGACCCAATACTAGAACATGGGCACAGCCTCGGTGTGCCTACTAGATCTACATTTACTTTATTCTCCAAGCTTCAGCGCCTGCTTTATCACTTAATGGCTCATCAGGATACGGTCGCCCTTACTTCCACCCTGACTTATATAAATAATAGTTCAATTAAGAGTGGCCAACTACCTAACCTTACTATTGGGATGTCATCGTTCTGCTCAGAATGAAGTTGGGAATCAATTCAAACTAAATTAAGATCACTAAGCCTCATGCATATTTTCTACCTTAACCTATTCATATTCAACTTGAACACTCGTTACTTAGCCAGAAAATATACTAATTAACAAAGCACAAATAAATAAATAACACATAGTAAAAGAAATATGAACTAAATTAATGACTGGATCCAACTCCAGTTTGGGTAAAAATAGGTACTTGCATCAGTTGAGGGCAAACCGTCGTCTGCTGTGCAGAATATTCAAAAACTAAATGTAAAAAATTAAAGTGCGGAATTGTAAGAGTTATCGAGTGTGTCTTGCAACTGGAATAAAGAAAAGTATTTATAGTTGTTAAGCAGTCGCATCTTGGCCCAACGCAGCCCATGCAGGGGCATGACATTAGTTGGGTAAAACCACTTCAGCACAACGGTTATGCTTGCTGAATTGTAGGGACCATGCTCCATGTCTTTTCTCTCTTCTATCATTTGTTTATCTCTCTTCTATCTCCTCGTTTCTCTCTCTCCACTTCTGAACTGATCTCCTCATGTTTTGGAATTGCTGCATACGTGGATCTATGTTATTTGAATGAAGGTGGTTGCTGAACTTTCACACTAAATCCGGAACAGACTTTCAAAGTTTCAGCCTCCTCCTTATGCTCCTCAATTGAGTCAGCATCACGGTTATGCGCTTAATGGATCCAAACATGCTTCTTCTCTCCCATGTCATACCTTATCCCTAACAAGACTCTATATACAACTAAAAGTATTAAAAATGAGTAAAAAAGATAAAGTAAAAAGACACAAATTTGAGTCTGTATCAGGAATCTTTCTTCGTTTTTCTTCAGACAACTTCCTCGTCATCCCGAGTTGGGTTTGTTCAATAGTACTCGAGCCAACAAGTCTCCTAATTTTTTGAATTTTGTGTCAAAGGTCATTTGAACCTCGATATCGAATAAAATAACTTTTAATCGAGTTCGAAAATCATTTTATCAGTATTTTATACCCGAAATTTCTTAACGGGTATCTCTAATTTTTCTCTATAAATAGGGGCTCTCCCTTCACTTCATTTTCATCCCACTCCCCATTTTAGAGAGAGCTAGAATGGGGAGAGTAAAGAGAGGGTGAGAGAGTGAGAAGTGAAGGTAGCGACGGGTGGCGGATCGACGGTGGAAGCGGACTGTCGACCGGCCAATGGCCGAGCCTACTACTAGCAGTACGCCAGGAGGTAGGGGCACCGTCGGGCAGCAGCGGTGCGGCTATGCCGCTGCTGTAACCTGTCGAAAAGCCGACACCGACCACCTTCTTCCGAAGACCTCTTCTCTGTCCATCCCTTGCCCGTTCGAACCAAAATTTTGATATGTTGTGTATTTAATTATGTATTTGATTTCGTCTTTTTAAGTTGTTGTCGTTTGGGGATCGGAAATAGGCCGAATGACCTGAAATCGGTCATAGAAGCCGTTACCGATCAGTTTTGGTTTTTTGAGGTTTCAGGGCTTTTTCAGAGCCCCAAATCGAAAAAGTTTGTTCTGAAAAGTTATCCGGAATATTTTACATTGGAGTAGCATGTTTTGAATTTTTATTTCGAATATGCCATTCTTTGGATTTTTGCCTAAAGCGATTAAAGTGTTTTATTTTTATTTTGAAAGTATGAGTTGTCGAAAATTCCCAAACTTATAGGCTTTAATTCTCGTATGATAAGGATTGCCTTTTCATTTATTCCGTAATTTTTGGATAAGTATAGAGCCTCGTTGAATTTTATTATTAATTATTTCGTCGATTTAAATTTTAATCGGAAGTTTGTGATCTTGAAAACTTCCCAATTAATGTGGTATAGTTTTCACATGACGGAGATCATCATCCATTTATTTTAAAAATTTTGGAAAAGTATTAAGCTTTTGTTGGATTTTGGGTAAATGTTGAGAAAATGGTGGAGATGACGGAGTATCGTCTTTTACCAACCTCTCGACCCGGTCTATCTTGAATTAATGAATTATTGAAATTCTCTTTATGCTTTGAGTCGAGTAGATGTCTCTAAAGTCATGCATTCTATAGTCGGATTGTAGCCAAGTAAGGTAGGAATCCCGTTTAAATTATTTTGGGCTCTAGGATCTTCGATATAGATCACTAAGTCAATAATCGATTTTTGTAAGACAAGCTAACGCGCGGTCGTTTCGCGCTTAAAATAAATTTGTAATGCTCATGTGCCCACAGCGAGCGTAGCCAGCTAATGAGTACGAATCGATCCCACAGAGAGCTGTTGTGATTCCACCTTCAAGTAACCTATCATAAAAGGGGTTTGGTTTGTTGTCACTTTACTGGAAATTAAATCTGCAAAAGAAAATAAAGAAGATATCAAATAACAATGGTTCTGGCTAGGGCTGCTAATACGGATTCCGGGTATACGAGTAACCCGATCCCGACCCGGAACCGGGCGGGTAATCGGGTACCCAATACCCAAAATTAATGGGGTTGGTACGGGTGATGGATTTTTTTAAGCTATTCGGGTACCGGGTATACTCGTACCGTCCCGATTTATCCGTCGAACTACCTGATTTTTAAATTTTTAAATTATATATATATAATATTATATTTTAATAGTTAAATATTAAAGAAAATAATCTCTCTTTGTCACACTCACGCAAGCAACTTAAACCCTAAAACCCTAAACTCTCGTGTATATATATACTTATTTATGTTATTTCTCTATTTTAACACTCTCATCTCACACATGACACAACTCGCAAGCGGCAGCCGCCCTAGTCCCTAAGTTCACCAGCGTTCCAGTAAGCCAGTAAGTTAGTGATCATAAATAATTAAATATTAGCCAAGTGTATGTTTAAATTTGACGTTGTCTGCAACTTGATATTTAATTATCTATCATGCATGTACTACTAGAATTATGTTACAGAATTACATATGCAGTAAATATATGCATGGGAAATTATGGCTATGATGAATTTGAGGTCCACTATTCTCTATGAAGAAAATTTATTATTGTTTGTTGTATAATTATTTGATGATATATTATTTAGCTAATAGCTTCTATGTTTCATTAATTGTTTTTTTACGCAAGTTTTAGTTATGAATTAATTATTTCTTCACACTTGACAATTTACTTATTTACATATCTATATTTACATAGGCAATGTTTGGTATACTGGTACGGATATACCCACATTAATAAAATCTGGATTGCTTTGAAAGATAATTGTGTATTAGCTATTTTAATTGTGTGTTTGGTTATTAAGATAAATATACTAAGATTGTTTCACACATCTGTTTGGTACATTGTTTTATTTGGTAGACTAAATTCTGGAATGAGTAAATTAGTTTAGGCAATGTTTGGTAGCCTAGATAAAGGCATATATACTAAGATTGCTACGCCAGAAACTGTATCCGAGGGGGGGCGTCGGATACATTATCCAGCTGAATCAGTAAATTACACCCCGGGCCTCGCGTTAGGACCGGGCCTCGCGTGAACGAATAATGGCTACCAAACACACGGTTCTTGCTGGATACCTATACTAATATGCCTTTATCCAGGCTATCAAACATTGTCATAGTGTATACAATACATACATATAGATAGATATATATTTGATTTGTTGATGGGTCTTTGAATTTTATTGTAGATGGAAGATTCTCAAGTAGCTGCCGCTCAAGCAGAAACTAATAGACTATTAGAAGAACAGTCGCACATGGAGCTTAATGAAACTTTGAAAGGAAGAGTTGAAGAAGAAGGAACAAAACAAGAAAAGGAAGCAGGAACAAAAGTTGAAACTGGTGTGAAACGGAGGAATTCAACATTGAAATCTTTGCGTTGGAAAGATTATGACGTGGTTTTTGTTGAAGAAGGTGATCCTCCAATAAAGAAACGCAAAGACGAGTACAAGGTTTGTAAAACCTTAATTGCAGCTGACATGATCATAGGAACCAATAGCTTAAAGAACCATACTAAGTCATGTAAAGCAAAACATGGGCAAGCAACAGGAGGTCAAACAATTCTGAACTACACACCTGGAGCTAATGGCAATGAATCAGGATTGTTGACGAGTTAAAGATTTGATCAGAAGGCAAGCAGGCTGGCGTTGTGTGAGATGATTATTCTGGACGAGCTTCCCTTTCTATTTGTAGAGCGAGAGGGTTTTATGAGATTTGTCAAGTGCATATGTCCTCAATTCCAGATTCCGTCAAGACACACAATACGAGAAGATTGTGTGATGTTGTTTCTCGAGCAGAAAGGAAGATTGAAGTCCTTTTTTCAAAAAAAAAGGAATGGGAAGAGTGTTGATCACCACAGACTGTTGGACTATAGCGAATAACACAAATTTTATTTGTGTTACTGCACATTGTCTAGGAAAAGATTGGGTTTTGCATAAGAAGATCATTAGCTTTAGAAATATTGTGAGTCATAAAGGGACTGACATTGGTGAATCTATTATCACATCATTGAGGGATTGGGATTTGAAAAATATTCTTTGTTGCACTGTGGATAATGCAACTGAAAATGATGCAGCTGTTAAGTATGTGAATTCTTATCTTATCACATGGAAGACAGATGTTCTAGGTGGAAAGTACCTTCACATGCGGTGTGCAGCTTACATCCTCAATTTGGTCGTACAAGACGGGTTAGAGGACATAGGGATGTCTGTGAGACGAGTCAGAGAGGCTGTGAAGTGGATTAAGGCCTCACCAGCAAGATTTACACAATTCCAAGATTGTGTGAATATGCTCAGAGAGAGGATTCAGTGCAAGAAGTCCTTGTGCTTGGATGTCCCCACGCGGTAGAACTCGACATACATGATGCTTGAGTCAGCCCATCTGTACGATGAGGCATTTAAGATCTTTGCAACATCGTCGCCTAGTTTTGTCGATGACTTGATGCATAAGAAATACAAAGATGATCATATTGGGCCTCATGATGCTATAGATTGGTTCAATGTGAGGAAGATAAGTGAATATTTGAAGAAGTTCTACGAGTTGACACTTATTGTCTCTGGAACCACATATGCCACTTCACATTTATTGTTTGTAGAGATATGTGACATCTTTGACCTCATTCAAGCATTGGAGATGAATGAAGATTCTGAAGTAAGTGCCATGGCTACAAAGATGAGGATAAAGATTGGAAAATATTGGATAGAAGAAAAGGAGCTGAATCCTAAGATGAATCGTATTCTTTACCTCGCTGCAGTGTTGGATCCACGACAAAAGATGAAACATGTGGAAAAGTGCTTCAAAATAGTGTATGTACAAGACCGGACAGCCATTATGGTGAAAGAGTTGACAGATTCAATGAAGGAAATGTATGATTTCTATAAGAATCAGAAGATGAGTCAGCTGACTTCGACTACAACTCGATCAGGGAGTGGTATCGTTCGTAGTCATGGGCGAGCTGATCGTTAAGGGGCTCTTAGTTTGAAGAATCTAGTGGTTAGTGATGATGAATCTGATCAGGATGATTATAGCGAGCTCACTCTCTATCTAACAGAAAAACCACAAAAGAATGTCGATGGGTTCGATATCTTAAATTGGTGGTCTAAGAATTGTGTAGGCTACCCCATTCTGTCTGATATGGCAAGAGATATATTGGCTATACCTATTTCGAGTGTTGCTTCTGAGTCTGCATTTAGCACATGCGGACGTGTTTTATGCCCATATAGAAGCTCATTGACTCCTAATATGGTTGAGGCGCTTATTTGTGCCGAGGATTGGTTGAAATCTCATCTTGTTGAGAAGAAATATGAAGAAGGAGTGGCAGAAGAAGAACTTGAAAGAGAATTTTCTAGAGGTTCGTAAAATTTTATAGTTTGTTACATTTATTACATTTATTCTATGTTGATTTCTTTATTCATTTTTCTTAAATTCTTAATTTATTTCTTTCTATGTCAACAATGATAAGCAAAGTGATGGCAACGGGTACCGAAAGTGAATTGTTTACTTGGGCTTGAATTTATAATAGTGGTCATGGTAGAATAAATTTGGCTCAAATTATCACATGAAATAAATTTCATTGAAAACTTAAATGAAGTCCGATTTAGATGATCTTGATATCAAAACGATCTCAGTAACGTCTACTTTTTTTAATATGAACTCTAATATTGATTAGAAAACTCAACTGAGGTAGAGACTTTTCTTCATCTTAAAGTACCTCTAAGACCATAATTTAACTAACTCAAAATAATCTGGATTCTGAATTCATAAAATTTCTAGCCATAAAATAAATTGAAATACTATATTTTTTCGGGGTGTTACATCCTCCCCTCCTTAAAAAATTTCGTCCCCAAAATTGAATATACCTGCTATGACGAGGGTTGGATACTTAGCCAAGATCTGATCTTCAAGTTCCCATGTAGGTTCCTCTTGTCCATGCATGCTCCATTGAACTTTCACAAGCATTAGCTCTTTATTCCGCAGCTATTAGACTTTTCTGTCGAGAATTGCTATAGGAAACTCGTCGTATGTCAGATCTAGATTTATTTCTATTTTTTTTCTAATTTACGATGTGGCTTGGATCGAAAATATACTTTCGAAGCATTGAAACATGAAACATGTCATAAATTCCTCCTAACCTTGGCGGTAACGCGAACTTGTAGGCAACTTCTCCGATTCGTTCGAGAATTTCGTACGGTCCAATCTATCTAGGCCGCAACTTTCCTTTCTTTCCGAATCGCACAATGCCTCGTGTAGGAGATATTTTCAGGAACACCTTATCTCCTACTTGAAATTGTAAATCTTTTCTTCTTTTATCTGCATACATTTTCTGTCGATTTTGGGCATCTTTCATTCTTTGTCTTACTTTATCAATAACCTCAACAGTTTTCTGTATAATTTTCGAGCCCAAAATTTTTCTTTCACCAACTTCATCTCAATAAAGTGGTGATCTGCACTTTCGACCATATAGAGCCTCATAAGGCGCCATTCCAATGGTCGCTTGAAAACTGTTGTTGTACGCAAATTCAACTAAAGACAAATATTCTTCCCAGCTTCCTCCTTGATCCATGACTACAACCCTGAGCATATCCTCTAGGGTCTGAATTGTTCTTTTAGACTGTCCATCAGTCTGCGGGTGAAAAGTTGTGCTGAAATTCAATTTTGTGCCCATTGCATTTTGTAAGCTTTGCCAAAATTTAGATGTGAATCACGAATCGCGATATGATGTCACTGACACAGGTGTACCATGAAGTCTTACAATTTCTCTTACATAAATTTGTGCCAGTTTATCCAATCCTAGAGTTATCTTGATCGGTAAAAAATGTGCTGATTTAGTCAAACGGTCAATGATAACCCATATAGCATGATTTCTACGTAATGACTTTGGTAGACCAACCACGGAATCCATTGTAACATGTTCCCACTTCCATTCAAGAATTTCTAGTGGTTTTAGCAATCCAGATGGCCTTTGATGTTCTGTCTTGACTTGTTGACAAGTCATGTATCTTTCAACATAAGCTGCAATGTCTCTCTTCATATTTTGCCGCCAGAACGTTATTCTCAAATCTCTATACATTTTAGTACTCCCTGGATGAGCAGTATAAGACGTGCAATGAGCTTCATCTAAAATTTCTCATACATCAATGCATTATTGTCTAAAACCACGAATTCTCCTGGGGCTCCTTGACCTATTCTTCTTTTTATCTTCTCAAGATAGACATCCTTTTGTTGAGCTTCAACGATTCGGCCTCGCAAGTTAGGCTTCATTACCATCATTGATATATGCGTATTTATGCTATCTAGTGGAATTATAGTTTCAATGCTAAGTTTGGCAAAGTCCCTGATGATATGTTCTTATTGAGTTATCAGATAACTCAATTCTACTCGATTCTTCCTGCTTAGGGCATCAACGACAATGTTTGCCTTTCCTGGATGGTATTGGATGGAACAATCATAATCTTTGACCAATTCTAACCATCTTTTTTGTCTCATGTTGAGCTCTTTCTGCTCAAATAGATATTTTAAGCTTTTGTGATCTGAGTAAATCACACTCTTTCCACCATATAAATAGTGTCTCCAAATTTTTAATGCATGCACCACGGCGGCCAATTTCAAATCATGTGTTGGGTAGTTATTCTCATGTGGTTTCAACTGATGTGACGCATACGCAATCACTTTTCCATTTTGCATCAGAACACAACCTAAACCCTGCTTTGAAGCGTTTGTAAAAACCACAAATCCTTCAGATTCTTCTGGTATAGCTAGTACTGGTGCAGTGACTAACCTCTTTTTCAATTCTTGGAAGCTTCTCTCACAATCATCAGTCCATTTGAATTTATTCTCCTTTTTCAATAGCTGGGTCATAGGCCTTGCTATCTTGGAGAATCCTTCAATGAATCTTCTATAGTACTCAGCTAGATCCAAGAAACTACGTATCTTATGTATGCTTGTCGGGGTTTTCCATTCACTAACTGCATTCACCTTGGCAGGGTTCACTTTAATGCCCTGATCTGAAACAATGTGTCCCAAAAATACCACCTCCTTTAACCAAAATTCACATTTGCTGAATTTGACATAAAGTCTTTCACGTTGTAATGTGTCTAGCACAATTTTCAAATGCTCAACATGTTGATTCTCATCCTTAGAATATATTAGTATGTCATCGATAAAGACGATTACAAATTTATCCAGATATGGGTGGAAAACTCGATTCATTAAACCCATAAAAACTGCAGGTGCATTGCTAAGACCAAAAGGCATCACTATAAACTCATAGTGACCATAGCGTGTACGAAATGCAGTCTTGGGTATATCTTCATTCCGAATCTTAAGTTGATGATACCCGGACCTTAAATCAATTTTAGAGAATACACCTGCTCCCTTCAGTTGGTCGAATAAATCATCAATTATGGGAAGTGGATACTTGTTCTTGATAGTTAACTTATTCAACTCTCTGTAGTCTATACACATTCAGAGTGTTTCATATTTCTTCTTAACGAACAACACGGGTGCTCCCCATGGTGAGACACTGGGCTGAATATAACCCTTGTCTAAGAGTTCCTGTAATTGAACCTTTAACTCCTCTAACTCCTTTGGTGCCATGCGATACGGCACTCTTGATACTGGAGCAGCTCTCGGAAGCAAGTCTATCATAAACTCAACATGTCTGTCTGGAGGCAGACTTGGCAAGTCCTCTGGAAACACATCTTTATAGTCTCGCACCACAGGTACATCATTAATTATCACCTTCTCTGACTTATTTATTATCAAACTTACTAAGAACGATTCACATCCTTCTATTCTAAGCATCTTCATTGCTTTTATTGCGGAAATAACTCTCACTCTAGCTCCCAACTTTGATCCATGAAAAGTAAATTCTGATTCTTCTGGCCTTTGGAAGATTAGCTCTTTTTCAAGACACTTAATTGTGGCATGGTTAGCCTCTAACCAACCCATCTCGAGAATAATATCAAAGTCTCCCAAGTCTAAAACATGTAGATCTGCACTTAGTGATCTATACCCAAGGTTTAAATCTATATTTTTGCATACTCGATCAACAATTAAGATCTTCCCCGAAGGTATACTAACTTCTAAGGTCTCACTAAGTTTTTCCTTAGTCAATTTTAGCTTAGAACATAGTGTGACAGATACAAATGAATGTGAAGCTCCGGTGTCAAATAATGCAAGTACAGACATATTTGATATACTAACCATACCTGCCATATTTCCAGGCTCTCGTGCAGCATCTTGTCGATTAAGAGTAAATGCTCGAGCATTTCTTGCCGGAGGTTGACCTGGCCTAGCCACTTCTTTTCCCTTATTCATTGGACAATTATATGCCATATGTCCTGGTTGTCAGCACCTATAACACACATTCCTTCTCTTCATACATTCACCGTTATGTTTCTTCCCACAAGTTTGACATAATGGTTTTTCTTGTTGTGCTTTAGGATTCGATCCTTCTCTCATCCTAGCCTTTTTATCGAAACCACGTCCCTTATTCTTATTATCATCCCACTTTATTTTTCCCTTTGGCTCATCAATCTTGTTCTCATTCTTGCGAAGTGAGGATTCCACATCTTGAGCTCGTTCGAGAGTTTCAGCATACATGGCCATGCCGCGCCTAGCTATGATACTGCTAATCTCAGTTCATAAGCCTCTTTTGAATCTATGAGCTTTCTTCTCATCAGTGTCTGTCGGGTGTGGAGCATACCTAGATAGCTGATTGAACTTTCGTTCATAATCATTCACTGTCATATTTCTCTGAGTTAAATATAGAAACTCAGTTTCTTTCTGATCCCGATAGCACATGGGAACAACCTTCCGCATAACAGCTTGCTTGAACTCCTCCCAAGTCATATTCGCAAATTGTTCAGGCGTCATTAACCTCCTATGCGTTTCCCATCAATGATCAGCATCACTAGTGAGCTGGAAAATTGTACATGCAATGCACTGGGAGTCGGTACACACCATGTATGCGAATGTGCGTTCCATCATTCATAGCCATTCTTCAGCCTCAGTCGGTTCACCCTGACCATTAAAGGTCGGAGGTTGGTATGTTCGAAACTGAAAGATAACACATGTCGTATCTTCTTGTGGAGGATTTTGAGCCTGATTATTTTGACGTCTTTGCGGCATCCTATACACGTATTTAATACGTCAGATTCTTTGATCATCAATACTCTTACAAAATTCTAAGGTAATGATACAGTGCACTTAGATTCATATAGATGATAGAATTCCAGTAAGCTAAAGGAGCTCTAAGGTCATACCACATACTTATGTTCAGTGTATCTATGTTCAAATCCAGCTAAGTTCTGGTCTAAAACTAGCTCATATGATGTTTATACGTCAAATGAATTTGACATGAAAACACTGGTAACCATGCTTTGTAAAACATAACTTTCACAATGCTATAAAATCATACTTTTCACCATGCTTTAAATCACACATTGAGATCACTTGTATTTATATATCATGCATACAATAATATATATATATATATATATATATATATATATATATATATACTTTTCATAAGAGTACTAAAGAAATTCAAAACATGAACTTTAGTACCTTCTCGGAGTAAGCTCGGCTAAGACGATAGCTGCTGGGTTATGGGTAACCATTTCAATAACACAGTACTTAAAACATTTTAATTTTGAAAACATCATAGGCCTACAATCACGTAGACCTGCTCTGATACCACTTGTAACGCCCCAGTCCTACTAGGACCAAAACATCACCAAAAACATACGTACATGCTTACGTGAAAAATATTTTTCAAGAAATTAAGTTAACTTTATAAATAATTTATAAACGGGCAGCATCTCAACTTAAAAATGTTCAAACCACGCACTCAGACGTCCTCAAAGTCAACTTTCAATAAGGATTTTAAAATCACTAACACACACATAACTAGATTATGACCTGCCAATAAGTAAACAATGCTATTAACGCATTTAACATGCTTTTCATGGATGAATTTAAAATATAGTTGTGAGTTATAGAAAAATCCACCTGGATGATCTCAAAGTGCAGTGTAATTTTTATGCGATGCTATTATGCTTTCCATTCGTCTCGACCTATAAAATTGAAATTCTAACTTAGAATCCTCAAATAGGTCACAAAGGTAATAACCTAGGTCCTAAATAACTTAATTAAGGATTTCCTATGCCTTGAGATCATTTGGAATTGAAATGGTGTCAAACGGGCGGATAATGCGCATTTGACATAATGAATTAATTTAGATTGAGAATTTATCGGACTTTGCGGACAGAATTGAATAGGAATAAAGATGAATTGAACTGAACACAATAACTTAAAAGCTTAATTTAACACATAGGAATGAATTTTAATTTTTAGAATTTATTTTGAGCAATAAACAATATTTTACTTATAAGACTAAATCATGTTTTCTAAAAAAAAATCATAATTTAATTCCCAAGTACTAAACTAGAACTAAAAAAAAAGAATTTAAAAATTAGATTCATTTAATATTCTACGGCCAAATTCGAGATTTAAATAAATCAAATAACATTAAAATTAAAGAAGCATCGAAAAGTAAACACTCACCTTTCTTTTCTTTCTTTTTTTTTCTTCCTATTTTTCTTTTTCTTCTTCGTTTATTTCTTCACGCCGTTCTTTTTTTTTCTTGTTCTGCTTTTGATTTGTCATAAACAAAAAAAAATCTCCAACTTATACATATATATATATATGTATACACGTGTACTGTTAGTACCATGTACACTAATTCTTTCAAATCAATTCCCAAGTGCCCACTTCTAATTGGTTTAAATTTTTTTTTTTATTTTATTTATTAGTATTATTTTTTTTATTTTATCTATTATTTTTCCTTTTCTTCTCACTTAAGTAACCTCACATTTACACACACACGTGTACCTTAGTACACTAATCTCTACAAAATTATTTCCAAATTGAAACAATTGATTGGTAAGAGTTTGGAATATTTATCCAAATTACTAGTCCTATAAATAAATAACCCTATATCAAAATTTGATAAATAGAATGGGCTTGATCTAATGGGCCAAATATGAGCTTAAATTGGGCCGAAAGTGAATTGATTACTTGAGCTTGAATTTATAATAGTGGTCATTGTAGAATAAATTTGACTCAAATTGTCACATGAATTAAATTTCATTGAAAACTCAAATGAAGTCCGATTTAGATGATCTTGATATCAAAACGATCCCAATAACGTCTACTTTTTTTTAATATGAACTCTAATATTGATTAGAAAACTGAACTGAGGTCGAGACTTTTCTTCATCTTAAAGTACCTCTAAGACCATAATTTAACTAATTCAAAATAATCTGGATTCTAATTTCATAAAATTTCTAACTATAAAATAAATTTAAATACTATATTTTTCCGGGGTGTTACAGTACCTGAAAAATATTTTAGAAAACATGGGTTGAATGTCAGAAAACACTTAATGAGCTTATGGTATTCGTTCAAACACATGTAAGTATTTCTCATATCAAAAGCCAATAATTCAATATTTATAGAAAACATGGGTTGAATGTCAGAAAACACTTAATGAGCTTATAGTATTCGTTCAAACACATGTAAGTATTTCTCATATCAAAAGCCAATAATTCAATATTTATAATCATGTCAATGCGCTTAAGAAAGTCGGTTTGGCCTTTTTAATGAGTTTGCTTAAGAAAATGGATTTGGCCTTTTCTTCCATGCTTTCCTTCCTCCATAATAATAAATTCCTAATAACAATTTTCTTTTTTCCCAATACCAAAACACGTCCGTACACACCTCTTCCAAAACTAATTTCAGTTCTCACATTTTAAAGTAACAATCAATATATCTCTCCCTTTATAATCTCGTCAACGTCAATCGCACACATACGCACAAATTCTTTTCAAAACTTCCACCATTTTATACCACACTTGCAACACTTTTATACAATTAATTCTGTATAAAATAGTTCTCATAAATAAAAATTTCAATAACCCGAAAATCATATAACACTGGTGGATTAGAGGGTGTTTTCAAATATTAAGGTTCTTTGATTTTAAACTCAAAATTGAACCCTCAAATCTTCATAGATCTCAAAATTAACAAGGAGGGAGAGATTGAGAAAAAAGACACAGAGAGAAGGGTGTCATTGCATGTCGGATTCGGCCACCGAAAAAGTTCATCGGCGATGCACAGATGTGCGGCCAGGATGAGCATTTTCCGGCCATTTCGGTCTTCCTCTCCTTAGAAAACTTGCATCATTGCTTTTAAAATGAAAGGAGTCTAACTTGTACTTTTGAGAAAAAATTTTACTAGAAATGAGGTTTCCGGTAACAATGGTTGGTGGTTCGACGGCGGCGCTCGGTGGAGCTCCGTTTCCAGCCACCTTGCCGTAAATCACCATAGAGAAGTAGAAGGTAGAGATGAGAGCTTCCCTTTTCTTTGATAGAGACTAATGATCTTAAACATGAAGGAAGAAAATTATCTATGACTATGAGGTGTTGGGCTACAAACCGAAATGCTGGAATTTAAATCTAAGTGGACTTCTATTAATTAAGACTCTGAATAATTAATTCTATATATTTGTCCAAACAAATTGGCCCAAACCTAAAAAAATTCCAATATCAATGTTTTAGGGTATTACAAGAACCCACCCATTGTCACCAGTATGACATTGTAAATAAATGCGTGAATATTTGCAAAATAATGACCTTATAGACGAAAGGGACATCCACATTTTTTAGTCTCATTTTTTCTTTCCTTCTTGTCTCTTTTTGTCATATATTTCTCTAACTCTAAATTTTCTTCTATTATGTTGGGAAAAACAATCAAGACTATAATTGTTTTGATAAGATGTCAAAATAATGAACCGATCATCCAATCAAGTTAAAATAAGTCAAAAATAATAAAAATCCATTACCCGTGCAAAGCCCAGCTAACCCTATCAAACGTCTACAATATCAAAATAACATCAATTGTGCAACACTCATCTGACCCTATCAAACATCTATAATAGCAAAATAGCATCAGCTGGGCAAGCTGGGCCTTGCCCAGCTGACCCTACCAGCATTTTGTTATTTATATAAATATTTGCAATATTATTAGTATAAGATAAAATATTAATTTACATTAATGACATGTATGTTTTTTTCAAGACATGTGGATCTGTGTAGATTTATCAAACTTTGTTCGAACACTAACATATATTATCGACAAGATAAAAAATATACACCGACAACATATCAAATAAAATATTTAAATTAGAAAAAATAGAAAATAAAAATATTTGTGCTAATAAGTATTTTTAAATTATTTAGAAATTTATAATTTTTTATTATTTATATAAATATTTTCATTATTATAAGTAAAAGACAAAATATAATGACATGGATCTATAAAGATGGCTAGACTCAAGGAAATACCATACTACCCTAAGGGTATCACCCCAAGTGGCACAATAGACCTATTGGGACACTTCTAAATGTCACAACTATTGTCACATTTAGAAGTGTCTCAATAGGTCTATTGTGCCACTGAAGAAAAGGTGGCAGACATGTTCTCTTCTTATTTTTAATTTTTATTTTCATATGTTATTGACGTTTATTTTTTTCTCTAGAGAATTTTTTTTTCTTTGGTTTTCCTATTTGCTTCATTTTTTTATATAGTTAAATTAAAATTTTTGAATGAGGGGGTAAATATGTAATAGAAATGTAAATAGTAAAATTTAAAGTGCATAACAGAGGATAAAGTGCAAAGAGTAAAAATTAGGCAAAATACATCTTTAAATCCTTGTACTCTTACATTTTCTTTCATTGGGTCCCTGTACAATTTTTTTATTTAGTAGGTCCTTATATTTTAACATTTGATCTTATCATGTTCTTATTTAACATATCTAACGGATTTATTAACTTTTCCGTTAGTAAAATAACACATCACCATTACAATTCAATTAAATTTAACATATTATCCTAGTTGGCGAGCTTATATAACTATTCTACAAATACTTATATAATCTTATAAGAAAATTAAATAAGAAATTAAGGAATATATATATCTTTAAACTTTTTCCTTCAAGTTCTTATCCGCCGAAACTTTTTTCTTCAGAGTTGTCTGCTAGTTTGCCAATTGAAAAGCAAATTCTAGTTATTTAATTCATATATGCATCGGCGAATGGATCTGTTGAATAACTTACTTGAGTTGAAGAATTGAAGTGGTTTGATGATAGATCAATAATCTTAATAGATGTAAAATTTTAGAAAAATTAGGGGGAAAAAAAGACGATCGATTCATTGCATCCAGCCAATTTTCGAAATCAAGGCTATGACTTTTGAAAAACCCTCATTCTTGTGTGAGAAGAGAGCGAGAGATGGAAGAAAAGTGTTCATCCAATTTACATTTCCAAATTGATTTTGCATCGATGAAGAAGAAAGTGAAAGAAATTTTTTGATATGATTTAGATATGGCAAACACTTGCATGCATCATGATGCAAATAACACCATATGAGACGGGTCAGTCAAACCCGCTTTTGACCCAGTCAAACCCGCTTTTGATCCAGTCAACTCGGCTTGAAATAGGCGAAAATAACTGCTGTTACATGCAAGTCCACCTCTTTAGATATATATTAGGGTTAGTCTTTTTGTGTAAAATATATTTTTTGTATGGCAAGTCTCCAATTATGATATGGTGTGGAATTTAATTAAATAATAATAGGTGACGTGGAATTTAAATAATGGAAAAGTTAATGGATTTATTAGATCCGTTAAATAAGGATTTAATGAGATCAAATACATGAGTATAGGGACTTATTAAAACAAAGAAATTGTATAGAGATTTAATGAAACAAAAAATAAAAGTATAAGGATTTAAGGATGTGTTTTGCCTAAAAATTATAATGGAAATAGTGACTCAATTTTGTATTTTTTGGTGTGCAAAGAAATTTTCAGAAATTTTAGTAATGTCAAGTCAACGTCACAACAAAAGTTTAACCCTACCAACTTTTAACTCAATTTTTCCACAATGCAAAATCAGAAAAATAACTTCTAAGATGGCCTTTCTTTTACTAATCACACACACACATCATTTATTTACAATATTCATTATATAACTAATTGAATTCAGTGGCGTATTTAATTTATTTTTTTGATATTTAAAAATTTCATTAAAAAATTAAAAATTATAACATTAAATGATAATTGAAAAATATTATTCAAAATATGTTACAACAACAACAACAACAACAACAGCAATAATAATAATAATAATAATAATAATAATAATAATAATAATAATAATAATAATAATAGAAAATTGAGACATATCACAACATACTACAACATTTTATCACTGATTACATTCTTATTGTCCAAATATGCTCGACTAAATCGGTTCAGAATTGGTGATGTGTTTCTTTAGGGTAGGCTTTCAACGGTTACATTCACATATATTTGCATTTTACTACTCCCTTTGTCCCGATTTAATAGGCTGATTGAAAATTTCACAAGGATTAAGAAAAAAATTGGAAAACACAATTAATCAATAAACTTCCTAATATACCCCTATTTATTTCTTTGATGTTGAATTAATGTCTAATGTGAACATATTAAATAGGGGTATATATTAATAAATTAGCTAAATATATATAGAAACATGTCTATATATCGGGACATCCCAAAAAGGAAAATAAGTTTATCAAAGTGGGACGGAGGGAATATAAATTTTGGAGATGAGGTTTTGACAAAAATGGAGTAAAAAAAATTAAAAACAATACAAACGATAAGATATATTTGTAGGAGTTCTTATACATGCATACATATATATAGACACATACGTACATTTAAATACGTGAATGATCCAAAAGAAAAAAAATGATCGTGAGCCGACAGAAATGGAGGCGGCCCCCATTGGCAATTGCTTTTCCCTGTTCGTAATTGAGTACCCATTTGGAATCCTATTTCTTGAAAGTTGTCCAACTTTAGCTGGGACTTGGGGAGAAGCTCCGTTGCAGCCACCCTAATCATTTCTATACGAGCATCCGCTACTATTCTTTCTGCAACCTGAGAGAGCGAGCAAAGTAGGAGATGGCGGCATACGCAGCCCTAGTTTCTGTTTCGCATGTCATAGAGCAGATCCAGCAGCATCCTCGCCCTCCCATTACTGTTGACCAGGCTCAGATCCAACGTCTCACTCAAAATGTTGCTTTCTTGCAGGATTTTCTTGAATGTTATTCCAATGTCAATGAAGAGTTGGAGAGCCGCATAGCAGATGCAGCTTATGCAGCAGAAGATACGATCGAATCCGCTATAGTGAGTCAGATTCCTGCCAGATCCACAAGTCCCGTTGACTTGTCTGAAGTGATAAACGGCATGGATTCCATTAGGGAATGGGTGATGAAGATTAAAGAGGAGACGTCGATCCAAGTTGGGGTTCGAGCAGATTCGAGGCCTGCGGATCCTCGAAGATCCTATCCGATGGAACACAACATCATGGTCGGTCTTGATGATGAGCTGAATGAAGTCCTGGATAGGCTTGCATCACATGAATCTGAGCGCCAAACCATCCCAATTGTCGGAATGGGCGGCATAGGTAAAACCACACTTGCTAGAAATGTTTATGAGCATCCTCTAGTTAAGGAACGTTTTGATATTTGTGCTTGGACTACAATTTCTCAAGAGTACAATAAGCGAGAGATTCTTAGGGAAATTCTTTATCAAGTAAAGAAAAAGGGCAGGGATGATTATAATGAAAATAATGTTCATCTATTAGGAGACGAATTACACAAATGTTTGTTTGGGAGGAGATATGTCATTGTAATGGATGATATGTGGAATATTGAGGCTTGGGAAAATATAAATTTATTTTTTCCGAATAACAATGAGGGTAGTCGAATAATTGTAACCACTAGGCAATTAACATTAGCTCATCAACTGAGAGACCCTTATTTCCTTCAGATGAGCTTCTTAGATACCAAAAATAGTTGGGATCTGTTCTGTAAAATTTTGTTTGGGGAAAGAGGATGCCCCCTTGAATTGAGAGAAGCAGGAAAGAAGATTACAAATGGGTGCAAAGGACTTCCTTTGTCAATTGTTGTGATTGGAGGACTCCTTGCCAAGTCCGAACACAAGAGAGAATATTGGGAACACGTTGCAGAAAACTTAAACTCAGTTGTGAATTTAGAAGACAATGAACGCTGCTTCAACATATTGTACATGAGCTATAGTCAATTGCCGGTTCATCTAAAACCATGCTTTCTCTACATGGGAGTTTTTCCCGAAGATGAAGTAATTCAGGTCTCTATGCTCATCAAGCTATGGGTTGCCGAAGGATTTCTGAAACCAAAGAGGGGCAGAAGTATGGAACTCGTTGCAGAAGACTATTTAAGAGATCTAATTGATCGAAATCTCATTCTAGTTCATAAATTGGGGTCTACTGACAACATAAAACAATGCAACATTCATGATCTTTTGAGAGACCTCTGTTTGAGAGAAGCTCAAAAGGAGAGGTTTTATGAAGTGATCAAGCAACCTAGTCTTGATCATATGAATAACTACAGTACTAGCAGTGTTCGTATTGTTGTTTCTGAATGCCTTCCGTCACCTCTCATTCATTCTGCAGAGCGTGCTCGCTCTTTGATGTGCTTTTCTGGCGAAGCTCCATGGTTACACAAGTTTCGATTGTTGAGGATATGGAAAACATTTGATAAAGACTTATGTGAGGGTGATCTCGATTTCCCAAGAAATATGTCTCACTTAGTTAACTTGAGGTACATTGCAGTCACAGCTGAAAGCGGTTCCGAGTTCTGCTCTCCTGTGTCCCACTTTTGGACTCTCCATACATTGATTGTTAACCAGGTGTGGGGTGAAACTGGAGCATCCCAAATTTGGAACATGCCCCGGCTTCAGCATGTGGAGTTCGATGAAGTTGAACTCCCAGATCCTTCCATTGATGAAGATGATGACATTATCTTGGAAAACTTGCAAACCCTGTTGAAAATCAGAAATTTTAGGTGCAGTGCAGAGGTGGTGAAGAGAATCCCAAATGTGAAGAAATTGATTGCATCGTACGACAACTTGGAGGAGACCTCCGACTATTTTCTCAACAATGTCGAATGTCTGCACAAACTGGAATCCTTTGGCTGCTTCTTTCCTCCAAGAGGATCTAGCTTATCCCAACACCTTACCTTCCCACGCTCATTGAAGAAGTTGACCCTTAGCAATTTCGATTGGGAAGATATGTTGGCAAAGATACGTTCATTACCTCACCTTGAGAAGCTCAAACTCATCAACGGCTTCCTCAAACAACGCACCTGGGACACACATCTCACCTGGAGAACAGTTATTGGTGAGCAGTTTGCCAGCCTAAAATTCTTGCTAATTGATGGCTGCTTCAATATGGAATACTGGAGGAGTGAAAGCTCTCACTTCCCACGCCTTGAGTATCTTGTTCTTCGTAATCTAGACAAGCTGAAGGAGATCCCTTCGGATGTTGGAGAAATACCAACACTCAAATCAATTCACTTGGAATTCTGCAGCAATTCTGCTGTTATTTCTGCTAAAAGGATATTAGATGAGCAAGAACAACAACATGGGGACAACATCGTCCATGTTCGAGTTCTACTCCGGGGGCGAAGCAGGATACCGAAGAGCTGGGCAAGCGCCAACTTCCAAGTTGAAGTTATTCCCAACTGATCAATCTGCAATCAGAAGTATATTATAATTCGTTAATTTCCAAATATAGTCTATTCTGATGTTTAAATATATATATATATATATATATATAATTTATTTCTTACGGACACTCATATATATTATTGTGTTTGTGTCATAACAGGGAGGGGATGTTACGGACATTGGGAGCCATAGCAAGATCACAACACAAGGCAAAAGTAGTTGATCAACTTGCTGTATGTTCTAATTTACTGTATCGTTTTGAGAGTTTTACTGTTATGGTTTTTAATTTCCTTTACAAATGTGTGTCTGTGTCTGTGACTGTGTGTGTGTGAATGTTTTTGCTGCTGAGATACGAATGCAACTTTGTTCGTTTATTCAGAGTTCTCTCTTTATAGTTGCTACTGTTTAATTTGTACGCTAAGTTTGGAAGTTCAAGCTGTATCAATAATGTGATTAAATTGATTCGTGCAAGTTAAACAAAGACTGCTAATTGGTTTAGTTACGTTTGAAACATTTCATATATTAGTTGACTTGCTAATACTAAAGCGATGCCGGCGACTCTCATCCTCTCCTACCCTACCAAGTTTACATATATTTCTTCAATTTTTAACAAAGTTATTAAGATTTTGTAAGTTTTGAGTGAATATATATGTTTTTGTGTTAAACATGGGGAATTAGCCATTTTAATTTGGATAGTGAAATTTTTATTTAATTATACACATTAACTTTCAGCACATGACGATGGTTTCTAAATCGCCGTTGTCGTTGAGCTCTAGCTATGTAACCGCTGTAGGGATGACAATTTAAGTCCGGCCCGGGACCAAGTTTTGATGGTCCGAAAAGACTTCGGGCCAGCTGTCTAGCCCAAAAAATTGAAAAAATACGGTGTGGCCCGGCCTGAACTGATTTCGGCCTGTCCGAAATTATGGAGATACTAAAGGATTTTGGGTCGGGCCAGGCGGCCCGTTTGCCACCTCTCAGTAGACATCAGTTCTTATGTTTGCATAGACAACGGTGAGTTTGAAAACCGTTGCATTAGAGTATTGTTAATATTACACAAGAATTTCAATTCACGGTTGTAAATGTGTGTTGTTACATAAATTAGGTTAATCGATAATTCTATATTTTCTATTCATAATAAAATTCTTCTATTTAATATGATAATTGACAAAAAAAATTAGTTTTTTTTTAATTCCAATATATATTTTTTATTTACAAATAATACATTATAATTTACTAAAAAAATTCCAATATATATACATATATATATATATATTATTTTTTTAATTGTAATATTAGTATATTCATACATATATTAAAGCAAAGTCGTATGAGTAAAATTGTCATAAAAAAATCAGTGAAAAACATGATCTAAAATATGTTTTTGTTGAAATATTTCTGAAGTCTTGGTTGTGGCATAGTGGTTGCACTCTATCTCATAATCCTGAACGGCCTAGGATCAAAATTTGTGGCCACTTTCTTGCCTTTTTTTTCTTTTAATTTTCTTTTTCCTTTTTTTTGTGTGTGTGTGTTTTTTTTTTTTGCTTTTTCAGTTTTTTGTTTTTTTTTTCCTGTTTTGAAAATATACCCTCCAGTACCTTTTTTTTTCTTTTATTTCATTTTTTGTGTTTTTTTTTCTTCTTCAATTTTTTCTTTATTTTTTTTTCTTTTTTGAAACTAAAATTCATTTTGCCTTTTGATGGTAACTAATATAGGTCCGATTGTTGTTTCCCAGTTCATTTTTTTTCCTTTCTTTCAGTTTAGGCTTTCCTTAAATATTTTCTTTTTCATTTTTTTTTTCTTTTAAGAAAATTAAAATTTATTTTGCCTCTTAGTGGTATAGGTTCGATTTTTTTGCTTTCGTAGTTCATCTCTTTTTTTTTTCCATTCCAAACTTAGGACTTTCCTTAAATGTTCCTACAATAGTCTTTTTTTTATTATTCTATTTAATTATTTAATTATTATTACATTTTTTTATATTGATTGATTTTTTTTTTAATGCAATGCCTATTCCGTTTCATTTATTTATTATTATTTCATTATAAATGTATAAATTTTTTAATTCATATGTCATTAGTAATTCATCTTTTGTTTAGTATTATTTTAATGCTTCATTTTTATTTTTAACCTCCTTATTAGTTTTTTTAATCATTCATTAGTAATTAATATAACGTTTCAATTCAATGCATACTTTATTTCTTAGGTAATTCAATCATAAACTATTTCTATATGCAGAATGAAAAGGTTGAATTTTAATACATCAACAATCTATCAATCTACATATACATATATTAACGCAAAATTGTAGGAATAAAATTATAAATAAAAAATATCCTCAAAATATTGTACAAAAGAAAATCAATGTCAAAAATTTCACAATTATGTGTTTGGCAGAGGTTAATGGCTAAAGTTCTCAAATCTCATATCTTCCGTGTTGGATCCTTGAGATTGTGTATTTTTTAGCTTTTTCCACCGATACGGTTACATTAAATTCCAATTACTTTCTACATGACATCCAATACATTATTTTTATTTAATTATTTTTCAATTATTTTATTATTTCAAGTTTTTATTTTACTAATTTATTTTTATTCATAATAGATACATATTATTTAACAATCCAATTTACAAAATTTATCACAATAAACTATATAAGTTCGATTTCCAATAAAAGTTATATTTATATATACTCCAATTTATTCCAAATATAATATATATTGTGATCGATCAAGTGGAAAAGTTTATGACCAAATAAACTTTATGTTCAATTATAGCATTTTATTGTGTAAATTTTCATTTTCACCTAATTACGTAAATTTTACTGTTTCTTTTTCTTAAAATACTATAAATATTAACTCCGAATTAATTAAAATATAAAAATATCAAAGTCAATTCAAATCACAATAGCATAGCAAAAAAAATTCGTGCATTGCACCCTTATATTTGTTGAATTTTGTTGTTATTTTTGTATGCTGGACAAATTATATTAAATTTTTTCGGTGCAAACTTTGACTATACAACCACAGACCACATGTGCTCAATTAATTTCTTTTATGCCATTTATTTATAATATGCTTGAATTATTATTACTCCAAGATGATATTAAGTTATTTGTTTGCTTAAATAATTATGATAATTATTGTTTATATCTAAAAAAAATAAAATTTAGTTTTTAAACCTATTTAAATATTTTTATATGTTTATTTCACACACTTATATACACATGTATTGCAAAGAGATATCTAATCATTCAATTATTATAAAATAAAATAAAATAGTGTCGAGTATCGTACGGGAGCTAGTTACATTTATTTTAGAAACCTTATAAGTGATAATTAAGTAAATTACACTTTGATACCTAGCTAACATTTCAAATTTGTAACAAAAATGTCACGATCTTCAAATATTTACAATTTGAAAACTAACTTTGTAAACTTTTATTAAATCTATCACATGGTCAACTATTCGGTACTATACAACTTATGTGGACCGCCAAAAATTTGATGTTGATTTTTTTTTCATTTCACATCAGCCCCCCCTCCAAAAAAAAACTTAGATATTTGAAGCATAAATCACTATATTTTAAACTTATATTTATTAAGCTGCAATCACAAGTTTTTGAAGTTGCGATCAAGTTCTTCTTTTAGTTGAATAAAAATCATTTTGGTGTATTATATATTGAATATTTCAATGTATTTATTTATGATTTTAGTTTATGGCTATGAAATTCATTGTATATTTTCATCTTCTGATCAATATTAGCGTGTTTTATTATAGTTTCAAGCAGCAGTGATTACAAGAAGAAGATAGTATCGGATCATAAATTAAAAAAAAAAAGTAGAAAATATTTTTTGTTTAATTTTCACTCGATGATGATTTTTTATAGTTTAGTTTTCTTATAGATTGTCAATAAGAAATATAGCCTTGACAATCAGGGAAAAAATAATTAAAAACACATATGCAAATTGAAGTTCTTTTTTTTTATTTGATGTGGCATCGCAAAAATCCACATAAGATTTTTGACGGTCCACGTAGATTATAGGTTACCAGATCAACAATTGACCATATAATTGATTTGATAAAAGTTTATAAGGTCGGATATCAAGTTGTAAATATTCAAAAGTGGAGATATTTTTATTTGAAGGTTCAAAAGTCAAGTATCAAATCATAATTTAACCATGATAATTTATCTTCTAGAATTAATTAGCTTCAAAAAAACAAAAACTTAAATCATCCAAAACCCTTAACTTGTCAAAAAAAGTAACTGATGCGTGTAGAACATCTCACCGTTGTTCCCTTCGGGGACATCTGATAAAATTGGAACGATACAGAGAAGATTAGCATGGCCCCTGCGCAATGATGACACGCATAAATCGTAGTAGGGAGAATGCTTCTTTTTCCATACACTTCCACTATCTTGTGATCGAAAATTTTATACTACCTGATGAGTAATATCCAATGTGTCACAAACAAATTTAATGTCAATCTGTCATATGTTGTGACACATTGGATTTACCCATTGGGCAGCATAGAATTTATCTCCGGCGACCATATTTTGTTAGAACAAATCAAGCACTTGATGGCTTCTGTTTGCTTTCCCCAAATACAAGTGAGTAATTCCCTCAAATATTCTCGTAAATCCTACGTTGGTTTCACACTGTCATTTGTTACTCATAATCCTAAATAATCTGTTTTCTTTATAATTTGCCACCGATTTCACCAATTTCGCTTGTGTTGTCTATTACTATCAATCTCTATAGCTAATCGGATTTTTAATTACTTGTTACTATGATTATTTTATGGTTTTAATTCAGATTATATGTATTGAATTTATTTAGTTTAAGTTCTTATTTTTTAGTGATATGGATTTTAAATTATGTATAATTTTTCATTGTTTGTTTGTTTTCTAACTGCAATGACGAAAATTATTTTGAATTTTACATCATCAATATGTTAAATTATTCTTTTGATTGTTCTAACAAAATTCGAGTCTTTATTAAACATTCAAATTAGATTAAAATTAAATTGATTAACCAATTAAATCGAAACCCTAAAATATATCTCTCTCATTAATATTTTTTAGTCTTCAATCTATGGCTCTTTCAGTAGTCAAGAAACAAACTGATTCTTTCATGTTATTTTTTATTATTTTTTAATTACTTACACCCGATCTGTGGTATTGAGGAGAATTCGAACCCGAGACTTTTAATCTCCAAGCAACCTCACTCCACCACTAGACCGACCCCACCGGGACTAGCTGATTCTTTCATGCTGTCTGGATAGCATTTAGGGGATTAATGTCATGGCACTCACTTATAACGGTATAACTGTATAAGTAATTAATTCTCCAGCCCTTGTGGATGTGATACTTGTGTTCATCAGTGTATAATAAGCTTGAATTTTCCATACTATTTGATGCATGATTTGTATTGTTTTGACTAAGTTTAGTGTGTTTTCTTCTATAGTGGTTTTGTTTGTTTGTGTTTGATTTTGTGTACGTTTGACCTCAAAATGAGTTGAAGTTCAATATCTGAATAGTTGAAGAAAAGTCGAGAAAGCGACAAGAAGTGAGAGTAAGTTGAAGAATAGTTGGAGATCAATTCATATTTATGACATGGAGATTCATATTTATTAAAAACAATTACCCAAAATATATCGATTAATATATACTACTAATTGATGAATATTTGCTCTACAATTATGATCTCAACATGCATAAAATTTAGTCATACAGTCTACAAAACTCAGAAAAAGTAACAGAAAATTACAATACATCAAATAAATAAATTACAAAAAGAATAAAACCTTAGATGGAGTCAATTGGGGTGGCTTGATCTTCTTCATCTTTCTCACATTTTCTCTATCAACACGACAACACCAAATAATATTAAAAAAATTTCAAAAAAGATTTCTCCTCATTTCCAGAAACAGTAATTCAAGACAATTTCCTCAAAAAAATAACAAATAATAACAAAAATAATCAGACCGTGCTAATATATATGGTGTAAAAAAATTTCATCTTTGTTCCAAAATTGAACATATAATTTCATACATCTTTTTGGCGTGAAAAATATATCCGTGACTGAATAAATTCCAAAATATAATAAGACAGCACAAGTTGATATTTTTCCATCTAGTGAACAAAGAAATGTAATAGTGATATTTGAAATATATATATATATATATATATATATATATATATATATATATATATTGAGCATAATGGAGAAAAAGAAAATAAAGTAGTAGTACATAAAAATCAATATTGTTTTCATTACCGAACCGTGGATCAAAGATAGATTGGGTTCTTAATTCACAATAGTGATGGTTAATAGTGCTTACTAGATTTACGCTCATAATTAATTACATGTCTTGAAACAAATTATATATATACATATAAATTATAGATTGATGGCTTGAATCAAGTTTTTCCAAATATACATTATTAATATAATGACAAAATTATCCTTATAAACTGAGCGGGAAAAAGTTTTGTTTTAGAGTGTGTTATAATATATACTAGTATTTCCCGCGTGCAATGCACGTGAATTATATTTTTTAAAATTTGTAATACTCTCTCAGTTTCAGAAAGATTGATGTTTTAACCTTTTAATTTTATTATAAATTAAGTATTTGATGTTTTACACTTTTTAACACTCTTCCCCCCAAATTTACCCCGATATATTATAATGAGAGAAATTAAGATATATTAGTAAAATATAACTTCATAGGAAGATATGGTATATTTGTCACATTTTTTTAATTTTTAATTTTTGCTATAAACCCTAAAATATCAATCTTTTTGAAATTGAGAAAGTATTCATGTAATACAATATGAAAATAATGATTGCATAATGAGACACTATATAGCAAAATATATGGATGTTTGTCTTTGATATTCATTCTTCATTGAATTAAGATTATAGTTTCCCATTATTGTCCTCAATTCACGAAAACATCTTAATTTGAAATGTGTTATAAATTAATTGTTTGATGTACAAAGTATATCATTGATAAAAATAAAGGGAAGGATTAAATAAAATGAGATGATAAAATCATGATGCATTAGTAAGATGATAAATAAAATAAGTTTTCAATATTGGAATAAACAACAATAAAAAAATACAATTTACTATAGACAATAATAATAATTGCCCCTATGTTTTTAAATATATTAAACATATAGAAACATTTATCATGAACTATTTTATATATTTAATTTAACAATCATAATTTGATGTAAATAATTAAAAATATGTCTATAAATATAAATGCATAAACATAAGAATACATAGTAATAAAAACAACTTCAGATAAATTTATACTTTTATAAGATTTCTCAAAAAAATGGGAAGAGGAATAACCACTACTCCTTTAATCAATATAGATGATTTCATGTAATTTTGGAATGGTCTAACAGTGAAGGGTGTATGTTGAGATTAAAGGTTCCAAATTTAAATGCCATCAACAACGCTAGGTGTTCGTCTGTCATATTTAGTTTTCCAAAAGTGTGATTTATCTTTCTCCGTGTGATTTACCAATTACGCATCTCGATAGTGGATGCGGGTTACCCTAATCATCTAAAAAATATGTGTGTGTATGTGTGTCAAAACATATTGTTTCCTATATTTTTATAAAAATATATAAAAGGGAAAGCAAAAAATAGTCATCTCAAAAGAACAATGATCAACTAAAATACTCAAATATAAAGACAAACTCTATATAGATGAAAAAAACTATAATGAACAAAATAGTAGACAAAAAAATATATATATAAAAAATAAACCACCCTATTACGAAAAAAGTAATATATTGGATAACAATACACGATTGAAAAAGCGGATTCATCATACTCAGTTGTTATCCATAAACCACCCCATCACGGAAACATATTCATAACTGTAAATTTCACATTTATCTTAAAAAATTAGTTCATATAATTGAACCAAGTGCAAATGTGTAGTCATCAACTTCTCTCCGTAGGATGATGATCTTTGTCATTTGATAAGTCAAAACAATGGAACTATGTCATTTTTCCTTCAAAATATAAACTTAATTATTTTCTTTCAAAATCAATCCTGCTAACTAAATCACACAAATATCATATATCTAGAGAGAGAGAGAGAATATATATATATATATATATATATATAATTTTGATATACCTACGTGTAAATTAAAAAAAAAAACAATTTCAATAAACTAAAAAATTATGAAACACATATGAGGTACTTTTTTTAATCGTGAAACAACATCTCTAATATTGAATTTGATCACTTGTGCGTATAACACACATATTTGCATGCCATATGCATCTTCAATTCCCAATTGGTGCTGGAAGATATTTGAAAGAAAATTATGTTTACAACTCACGAATTTATCTTGATTTGAACTTTGGAGGTGAGAGGTGTATTTATATACTACTAATAATTAGATGTAAACTTATGATAAAAATTGGGTAATTGATAATTGATAACATTTATGAGAAATTGAAATTAGGTTTTCAATTACTTCAATTTACGTGTCATACCGTTGGATGTTTTCATGCAAAATTTCCACTTTTTGAAAGAAAGTTGTCCTACCTATTTTAGGCTCAATTATTGATCAAAATATCAATTAGACAATTATCATAAAATGTCATTTAGTGATTACTATATATAATTAGACGTAATTATGACATATTTAACTGATTAAGGATATGACATAATTTTGGGGCACTTGGATGATTTTTGGGCATAATTTATGCCTTATGAAATAACGTGAAGATTTAATGAGATATGTTAAAGTTTTGTCGTCTCTGTTTTAGAAAATAAGAGAATTAATTTTTGTATAATTTAATTTATTTATGTTTTTAAAAGAAGAGAATATTTATATGAGAAAGTAAATATAAAAATAAAAAGTAGAAGAAAAGGAAGAACAATATTCAATAGCTTTATGTTGGATCTTAAATTTTTTAATGAAAAACTGAAAAATGTCCCAGTACAATTTTTTCATAAATTTAAATATATACATGGTAATTATATGGTGCCAGTAAAATAATTTAAAATTTATTATGCTTATATATATATATATATTTAATTTTATAGATATTGATAACTTTATAAATAATTAATAAAATATTGATAAAATTAAATATGATACACAATTAAATTAATATGTATAAAGTAAACTTACTAAAAGTGGAAGGTACATTTTGATGGGAAAATGGTTTGGTTGCTATTAGTAGGACCATTCCGCTTTTATATATATAAAGATTCAAATTAGATTAAAATTAAATTGATTAACCAATTAAATCGAAACCCTAAAATATATCTCTCTCATTAATTATTTTTAGTCTTCAATCTGTGGCTCTTGCAGTAGTCAAGAAACATTGTGGTATTGAGGAGATTCGAACTAATAACATTTGGTCTCCAAACAATCTCATTTCACTACTAGGTCATCCCCACCAGGACTAACTGATTCTTTCACAGTGGCGGAACCAGGGGGGCTGAGCCCCCCAACCGGAAAATAACCTCTATTAGTCAAGGGTTGCCCGGAAAACTTTGTGAAATAGCCCCCTCACCTCACCGTCAAAAAATAGGGGATGAGCTTTTGAAGATTTGAACTTGGAAGGGGGAGGGCCGTAGAGTGGCTTCAATTTATAGTTGCTTGCCTTCAATTTACAGTTGCTTACCTTTGACAAAATCAAGAAATGCAGAAAATGGAATAGAAAAGGGGTGGCGGCTGAGGGTTGAAGAAGAAGTGATGGGTAGTATAGAAAAAACAATGAATAAGTGAGGGGTAGAATAGGAAATCGACAAAAAATTACCTTAGACTTGTTAAAAAAGTTATCAATGTTTTTAATAAAAAATGGTCCTTGAGAACACTTAATAATTAAAAAGAAGTCACCGTAGTTGAGAGTGTGAGTTTGTAATAATTTACCGATCACTTATGTTTTCAAATTCTCCTGGACTCAATTTTCATCATTTTTTATTTAAATTTTTTTTTTCTTGTTATTTTGCCAAAAAAAAAAAATTGTAGCCAAACAATATAGGGTCTTGTTATCTTGCAAAAAAAAAAAAAATTGTAGCCAAATAATATAGCCCCCCTACCAAAAAATTCTGATTCCGCCATTGTTCTTTCATGTTGTCTGGATAGTATTTAGGGGATTAATGTCATGGCACTCATGTATAATGGTATAAATAATTAATTCTCCAGCCCTTGTGGATATGATACCTATGTTCATTAGGGTACACTAATAAACTTGAATTTTCCATACTATTTGATGCATGATTTGTATTGTTTTGACTAAGTTCAATGTGTCTTCTTCTATAGTGGTTTTGTTTGTTTGTGTTTGATTTTGTGTACATTTGATATCTGAAGTTGGAACAAGCTTGGATTGAGTATACATTGAAGAATAGTTGAAGAAAAGTCGAGAAAACGACAAGAAGTGAGAGTACGTTGAAGAATAGTAGGAGATCAATTCATATATATCACATGGAGATTCATTTTCATTTTAACTCACCATATATATATATATATATATATATATATATATATATAGAGAGAGAGAGAGAGAGAGAGAGAGAGAGAGAGAGAGAGAGAGAGAGAGTTCTCACAAAAATTAAAAGTAATTTTCCTACGAAAAAAATATAACTAAATTATAATACAAAGATCTTATGGCCTTTAATCGATGTTTGTGAGGCCAATTTGGGTCTTGCATTTTGTAATTGTGTTTCCATTTTGGGTGGTCGTGAAATTAAAGACATATACAAAGAGTTTCGTATCTAATCTAGTAGTAAGAATTTAATCTTGTCTTGGATTCATAACCAATTGGTTACAAAGATTTTTATTTTGCACCCATAACCAGGGTTGGTGAGAAGGGAGTCTGGGAGTGTAAGGAGAACTTCAGCAGTCAGCACAAGTCCTCAAAAATTCATGTATTTTTTTCAACATTAGGGGGTCAATTTTTTTTATATTAGGGACCCAAATTTTATTAATAAATTAAAATATAGTGTTTTTTTAATATGTGAAGCCAAAATTATATAATTAGCTTAAGTTAAGGGTCTCAAAATACTTAAGATGAAATGATGAGGTGATTGATACAATGAAATGATATAAAAATGAAATGGTCATTGTTTAAAATCTTATCCTCACTATCACCCATCATGAGTTTAACCATTTAACCAAAATATCTAATACATCTTTATATTTTTAAAATATTGTCTAGTCATATTTTCAAAAAAATATATATAATTTGAGAATTAGGTTAAATAAATTATTATTTTGGTATTTAATTTCATATTACTTGATTCTTTAAAAATATGTAAAAATAAAAATTTGATATTATTTAATTTTATCGAAGAAAAATGAAAACAATACCAAAATAAATATAGATATAAAATATATGAATATTACGATGATAAAAATTAAAATTAATTATGCATTTGATATATTTAATATTCTCAAACAAAAACTAAAACCACAAACCATTTTTAACAAAGTAAAAAAATGTATATTAAGCTGTGCAAATTATATTCTATAACCCCACTTCTTTTCAATTTAAAAAATAAAAAAACATACAAAGCATTATAACAATATATTTCCCTCCTATCATTATTCAAAATCCCCAAAAGAAAAAATATGCCATAACCAATCTCTGCTGAAGAAACTCAGAAAATATTATGGTGCCATGACACATTTCATGCAAACCAATTTTCCATAAACGTCAAGCAATAGTTAAAGTTGAAACTAATTGGGCAATAAAATTATATTTTCACATTCTTTTACAGCAATTGCATTGTTTTAACTTGAGAAATGCTTGTAATAAATAGCAGAGCCATATTAGATAGATGGTGCTGCTTGAATTTGAAATACTGCTACAAGCAGCAATGAATAAGCATCTAGGGCCATTGCTAAAATACCTTTATATACAGATGCAGCCTTACCATATTTACTCCACCAATATTCACAGGATTTGTCAGCTAACTGAAGGCAGCATAGGGTTCATGCTCAGCCCGTATCCTCCGGACCCACCTGGCTCGACATGCTTCACCCGGCCAAAATATCTAATATGTCGCAACAACCTTGCCAAGAATGTGTTATGGCATATTGTGGAGCTGTCGCAAACAATGGCCACATGTTTACGTGCTCTTGTTATGGCTACATTCATCCGTCTGCTGTCTCCTAAGAATCCAACAGCTCCTAGGTTGTTTGACCGAACCTGAGACGACAAAGCCCATCGATTGTTAAGAAATTGTAACCTGTGTCACAATGCTAACCAGAGCAACAAAAACTTACCATTGATATAATCACAGCATCTGCTTCACGCCCTTGAAAGCTATCAATTGTTGCAACTTCGACACCTGTAGCTAGGGGAATTTCCTCCAGCCTGTCTCTTAGTAGTTGGACTTGAGCAACATAAGGAGACTGTACTACTATGCTTGCTGGCCTAACACCTACAATGAGTTAAATGTTTGGAAAAACATGATTAGAAAATCTGCAGATACTTCTACAAGTAGATTATTACCTTTTAACTTCAATAACGACCAATTTGCAAGGAGATAGGTTTATATCAGAACTAGAAGCTAATGCTAACATAATTGAAGCACCAATGTTAATAAGATAATACTTGCCCAATAAATTAACCAACAGAATAGTTCAAGTTACATGCCTTTGACATGTATCACAACCCAAAGGAGATGCCCATGAATCATGCCAATTATTATCTCACTGAAGCTCTAAATGTTTCGTATTGTCAAGTAAATGTCTTCTTTGAGAGAAGCTCATCCCATGTCATATAAATCTTTTAATGATATCCTTGAGATATTGACCTTTCATAGCAAAGAAATTTCCAACTTGTTAAATGCATAGTGATCATGCATGCAATCTGTTATTCAAATAGTTTTGTTGAGATAAGAAGATTTGAGAATCTAGATATTTGGTCTTAAGAGTGAGCGTGTGCTATTTTGTATGGTGGACCTGAAAGATTACTAAATTGAACAAGATGATAGTTCCAGGTCAATACCGGCATAAATCAAGGCAAAAACATGCTGTACAACAATATCTGCTTCGCCGTCATTGTAGAAGGAACCTGTACCAGCTGGGTCTAATTGTTCTTCACATCCTACAGAAAGACTTCCATATGGCATTCTTGTGTCAAGCAGCAACAGAGGACATTGTGTTATCCATGTTGGCTGCAATAAGTGTAGATGAGTGTCAGACTCCCACAGCAACAAGGAAAGGCGTCAGGCTTAATATGTGATAGAAGAGCTAAAGACAGATGTAACCATGCAATTCTTCAAACATATAAAAATATAGTAGCATCTAAAAAAGGGACCAGCAGTCTGCACTAGAAGCTGTTGGGTCCTTCTAGATTTACAGCGCACTCGGAGACATGGTTTACATTCCTACTGCACTAGTTTCTACATTATTTGCAGTAAGATACATTATGATGACTGATCTCAGCATAACTGCTGCAAACTATAACAAGTTTAACACAACGGTTCTCAAATCAGATGATACTCTAGCCCTTTGTTGAATTATTACTTGAGAAGCACAACTAACATACTGTATCATAAACTGATTCAGGTTTTGCCACTTGAAACACTGCAATGTGCAGCAGCACTAGAATTGGGATCAAGCTGTGATGATGAACAAAACAAATATAATCAACCAAAAGTCACTGTTTTAGGAAAGACTAAATCAAATTCGGTTTCTATGATAAAGAAAGAATCATTATGTCCTCCAAAGTTGACAAAGACATCAGCCTCACCTAACCTCTGCCCCTCCCCCCCAATCTGACATGTGAGGTTCATTGTTCTCTCCAATATAAAGAACACTTCAACATCAATTCTACATTTTTAAGGTACTTCCATTTTCTAAAATATAAGATTTGATTATAACAGCACTAAAAAAAACTGGGGCTTTTCCGAAACTTCATGAAGGGAGCTGATGACCTGAAAGCTTGGGAATATAGAACTCAACGTGATTGCTTAAAATTGTATGAGTAAAAATCCATGGATTGTAACATAAATTAATTTGTTTAAGCCAAAATCAGAAGCATTTGATTGTCTGAATACGGTAAATGGCAAATAATCAGACATCAGTGAAAATGCAATGTTACCTTGACCCATGGAGAATCGGAAAGAAGATGAGAAGCAACATTTGCAGAAGACTTCAGTAACCCATTATACATCTCCTTTGAAGCCCAACTGGCTATTGCATCGTTCATTCTATATTGTATTGTTAATTTCGTTGCAAGAATCCCTTCATGCAAAGCTGATGCTCTTTCCAAGAAAGATACTCGTAGACCACCTTCCAAGGCTTTTCTAGATAAGATCACGGGAGCAAGTTGGCATTGGTCGCCTGCAAGTATACAACGTTTTCCCAGAAGTATTGGTATCCAGCAAGAAGGTTCAATGGCTTGAGCTGCTTCATCTATGACAACCAAGTCAAAAGGGTTTAGGCATCTAATCATAGGGTCAGCTGCTCCTATGTTAGTGGATAGCACAACTTGAGCACTTGAAAGAATATCTCTTACTGTTTCCCTCTCTTTTTTCTTCATCGACTTTCCTAACTGTTTCAGAAGCTGACGTATGCCAGCAGCTAAAGAATCATCTCTTAAGCAATGACTAAGGTCCTTCCTTAAGTCAGATTTCTTTCTCTCAAACTCTGATTTGAAATCTGCAAGTCTACTATTGACAATCTCAACCAATGATTTAGAAGCTACAGTAGGCGATATTCGCGCTGGATTACCAACACGTACAATATTAGCTCCAATGTCAGAGAGTTTGTCAACCATGTTGTCCACAGCAGCATTAGTAGGTGCTGTGACAAGTACCCTTTCTCCCTGTTTAACAACAAGTGAAATTAGTTCCTTGAGCACACCAGTCTTTCCAGTTCCAGGAGGCCCTTGAATTATGAGTACAGGGCGCTTCCTGTTTAAACCTAACGCAATTGCTCTTTGCTGGGACTTGTCATAAAATTCAGTATCTAATAACCCATTCAATTCTGCTTCAGCCCAATCTACCAAGTTATGGTCCTCTAGCCATGCAATATCTTCTTGATCTCCGAATATTGTAGAGACCACCGATATTGAAGAATTCTTTTTCTGCAAGCCTTTCTTCTGAAGCATCATTAAAGCTTCACAGTTACGCTGCACACAGTAATCAATGAGGGATGCTTAGTATCAATGTGCCTAAAAGTAATGCTTATCATTCTATTTAACTAAGAATCTTGAATTTAGTACCTCATAGGTGAGTGAATCAGCCAATCCTTGGATACGATCAATGCGGACATTCTTGGCAAACAGTTTAGAAAATGTAGGATCGCCATGACGGGACTCAAGAGCGACGGTAATGCTGCAGCCATCATCCCCAAGATTATTAACAAAGCCCTGCATGCAAGAAGTTGCGCCGGCCCCCCTACTATCACATATTCTCACGCAAACCATGTCTCCAGGGGAAAGGTTAGTAGGGGGCAATCTGTGGTTGCCATCAACTCTGAACAATACCAAATGCATCCCTCCTAATCCTAAAGACAGGTACAAGTACAGTACATATATAATTACTTAATGTAATAATAATGTTAATGTTGTGACTTGTGACTTTGTGAGTGAGTGGTGTAGCTAGTAATATGTAAATTGTAATTGAAGTAAACCAGTAGATGTGCTGACGGCGGTGAGATTGCAAATGGTATCACAGAGTTCTTGCTCGGCCTGGGAATGGCTGACCAAGAATTCAGTGGGCTTTGAAGGAGAGGACTGCTCATCGGGTGTTGGAATAGGTGTTGGAATAGCATTGAGCTCTTCCTGGGTAAATTCCAACTCGGCATCCCTTTCAATGCGAAGCAATTGAGACATGTGGTGGCTGAAGTCGTCGATTCTGGACTGAATGGCTCTCACCTTGTGGAGCTGTAAACCAAGAACTCCATAGGAGGACTTGGGCACGGCAGTCGTCCTGGCAATGGCTCTGTGCTGGGCTGCACAGAAAGAGAAGAAACTAAGCTAGATATAAACAATTTACACAAACACACACACACACACACACACACAGAGATACCTGAAGTGGCGAGGTCCTTGAGCAGCATCCACGACTGAGTTTGACGCCAGTCGGGGATGAGAGATTTGTGCTGGAGCTGCTGAAGAAGGTCCCTCAGCTCCCTCTGGAAGTGGTCGAAGAGGGTGGGATAATGAGTGGCGGCCTTGAGGCAGGTCGCCTCCAGCCCTAGAGGCATGGGGACCGCATTCAGGTACGGCTGAGCGTTAATAACAAACGTCAGCCCCGGCCCCATACGCTGCTTCAGCTCACCGAAATCACTATCCTCCTCCACCTCCATCTCAATCTCCGCCATTGCCAAATCCAAAGCCATGGCTTTCATGCCTTGGGAAATCCATTTCACCACGCCTTTCCCCAAATCCTTCCGCCCCAGGGGGTCTCCGTTCCGACTACTCTCTACTACACCGCCGCCGCCGCCGTCGCCTTGCCTGACAATCTTACGGCTCCTTCTTCTTCTCTTCGTCGGAGCGCTACTGCTACTGCTAGTGGTAGCCCATACTCGGAGACGATGCGAGATTTGATAGAGTGAAATGGATTGGCGCCGTACACCGAAAATTCCGCCGCAGGAAATGCACGACGCTTCCATGGATCGATCCAATGAAGAATCGATCAACTCAAATTCAATTAAACATAGATTTGTGGACGAGAATAATCAACATATTTTGATTTAGAGAAAAATGATTAGAGATTTAGAGGTGAGGAAGGAGCGAACGTAGAGAGAGAGTAGAAACAGAAACACTAGATTTTTGTCAGAACCAAAGCTGCAGTTTAAACCTTAATTGCCAATTAACTCTTTCAATGGACCGTATTTCGCCGCGCCCTTTTTTTTATTATTTTTTTAATATATATAAAAAATACGGAGAGTAAATTACATTTTGATACGTATATTTTGGACACTTTTAAAAAATTGTCCATTTTTTAAAAATTAGTAAAACAGTACTTACTTTTTCAAAACTTTTGCAAATCTAACATTTAATTAATTTTATTGTCTGAAAATCGTACGTAATTGATCGTATTTTGATATTCCTATTTCTCCAGCCAGGTATAAAATATTCATCCAATCAATAAATATTAAATTATAATCAATTGCATATAATTTTCGGACCGTAAAATTGATTGAATATTATATTTGCAATTTTTTTGAAAAAAATGGTATTTTACTAATTTTGAAAAAGTATCTAAAATGTAAATATCAAAGTATCATTTGCACTAAAAAAAAAATCAAATATTAACACTTCTGGTGTAGCAGGCTTTTATCTTAAATAATTTAGGATTAATTGATTTAAATATTATGAATTATATGTGATTTAGTTTTAACACGAACTTTAAATATTGCCTCTACAGTACTAACTTACTTTTCTTTTCTTTTTTGCAATTACAACACTTTTTTGCAATCACAACATTATTTTAAAATTGAATGTAATTACAAACACACAAAAATCATGCAAAATACTTAATCAATTGAATATTTTTTAAGTAGAGCCACGAATTTGCAGGTGTATGTATGCATGCACATCACATTTGTATATATGGGTGCTACGTCAATTTTAATTGACCGGAATTCAAAATAATGTTATAAGTAAAAAAAATGTAAATTTATATTGTGCGTACAATATTTTAAAGTTCATGTTAAAAATCTGAATTTATATATAGTTCATCATATTTAAACCAATTAATTCTATAATTTAACACACCAAATTTGTAGTTTTGATCAAAATCATTTGGTGGGGACCAACGGCTCTCATGCCAATTTTTACGTTCCCATAATATTGGAAAATTCCATAAAAACACATTTTCCACCAAGAACGTTTTCTATTTGAGCCAAGCATAATTACAAATACATTTATTTTATTTTAAAAAAAATAATAAATTTTCACGTGTCTACCATTTTATAAATTAGTTACCATATTTAAACTTAGTCAATTATAACATTATATTTTAATTTAAATGGGATTAAGCATCCCTAAATTTTCCAGTTTATAAACCATATTGACAGCTACATCAACACACAAGTATAGGGTTGTAAATTAACAGAGCCGCTCGCGAGTTATTCGGAGTTCGGTTCGAAAAAAAGCCAGTTTAAAGTTCGTTCGTTTTCTAAATTAACCGAGCTCGAAAAAATTATCAAGTTAAGCTCAAACAAGTAGTATTCGACTCATCCAGCTCGCGAACATGTTTGAAATCGAGTTTAATCGAACATGTTCATGGATATTATAGATATTTTAATCAGGTAAATTAAATACTTTTTTTTCGAACTCGAGTTCGAATATGTAAATTAAATGAGTATTTTTTTTTTTAGCATTCAAGCTCAGGTTCCATTAGTAAATTTTCGAGCATTTCACGAGTCGAACATGAGCTCAATTTGAATATGACAAATATTTATCGAATCGAGCTTGAACAATAGAAAAAAAAGGTCGAATCAAACTCGAGCCGAGTTCAAACTTGAATATTCCTTAACAAGCCGAACTCGAACCTCAGAGTGTTTGGTTCTATTCAATTTGTTTACAGCCCTACACACGTGTAACAAACGACGTTTTTGTTCTTTTCTCCTTTTTTATTGAGGAAATCTTTTTTATATAATTTTTTGTTTCTTAAAGAAAAGATATATCGAAAAAAAATAATAAAATCAACGTCGTTTGTTATACATGTGTGCTGCCATGACTGCCAATATGGCTTATAGACCAAACACATCATGTTGTCGGAAAAATTAAGGATATTTAATCTCGTTCAAATTAAAATGTGGTGACTAATTTGTAAAAGGGTGCAAACGTGATAGTATGTTTGGTATAACAGTTTAAAAACTACTTCACTTTCCTCTCTATCTATCATACTCATACAGTTAGTCATACTCTATTACAAGTCATCGTCGTCGCCGCCGCCACCACCGTGGACGCCGTCATGAGCCTTCGCTTAGCAACTTTGGACCTGTAACACCACACTTCAAATGCTTCTGTGAGGTCTGGATACCTGATATGTTTATTTTCTAACCACTCCCTCAATATTTCAGCTTGCTCTGCTGATGGCAATGTAAGAATCATAGTAACCAATGCTGACTCCAAGCTTTGCCAAAGCTCCCCATCCGGTTTCAACACCGGATCATTGTCACCGGAGTCGACTGAACACTTCACCACCCGAACAAACGGAAGCCACACCTTAACCATCTCAACGCGTTTCTTTGTAGGCAGAATCACACTTCCATACCCTATGGCTTCCAACACTTTAGCTGTCACTTCCAGAACTTTCACCTGCATCCCGGGTGATGAATTTTCCGGACAAGCAACTTTCACGATGTTTACGGATGTGTCCACCCAGGCCAGAACAAAATCACTCGAGGTTTCCAGCTTCGTTACAATTTCAGAAGCCCACGATAAGTCATTTAGATACACCTCCAAAGATTCGATCTTCCCTGCTTCAGCAATCGACTCACTCACCAAGGACTCCACAAGATTTCCAAATCTTGCTAATAATCTGTTCACACATTGCTTTGCTTCCATTCTGATTTCGTCAACTGCAACTAACAAAGGAGCTTCGTCATCCTCATTCAGCACGTACTCAACCTGCTGCTGAGCTGAGACCTTCAGATCATTCACTGAAGATGGTGGAGAAGATGTGGCAAATTGGATGGCTGATATGAAGATCTTCACAACAGCCAAAGGTTGGACTGGTTCTGCCCGGGATCCCATTCCACGTATAACTCTCAAAATCTCTTCCTCCCTCAGGCTCTTTTAAGCTCAACAGCAACTAGCAGTATGCTGAGAGCATTCTCAACACTACAAATGTCACCTTCTTCACAATTTACTTCAGACAAGAATCTGGCATGTGGTCATCAAAATACTTGCTTTTTCTACTACAATATGTTGAGAGGGAATCCTTACAACAACATCACTGGAAAATCAGTCCCTTGATTCATTATCCTACAATTATTGAAAAGGGGTGCTTGTTAAATAGTGTTCAGCAGGCATGAGTTTTTCCAATCTCACCATATAATTCCATCAACTATTTTTCAAGTGCAAACTGTTACATAATTTACACTTTGGCAAATTATTAAAATCCAGACTCTAAAATTGCAAATTTCATCCAAAGTTGCTATCTTTGGGACCTTTAGGTAAATTCCTAAAATCCTTATCAGCTTTATTAGATACAATCTTCATGCCCAGTAGTACCTGAATCCATAAGCATTTTGAAGCAAATTCAATTTAAGCATTAATTTAGTTCATCCAAAGGCCAGAACTTTCCCAATTCTTAGCAAATTCAATTTAAGCATTGATTTCCAGTAACCCCCCCCCCCCCCCCTTCAATCTCCACTTCTCATCCACTGTGAGACAGCAAAACCAGCAAGAATCAAAATCAAAGTACTAGCACGCGTTCACCCTAAACTCGGCTCAATTCTTATTCAAGTGAGCAACCCCAACAAAACACAAAAATACAACGGAAGTGAAGAAAATCCACAGAATCGGTGCGTAATACCTCGAATATGTTGTAAGCCCGAGTTTTTCATCATCAGCAGCAGCAGCTTCAGAGATAGGAAAGCACCGTTTTATAGATCTAAGAATAGGATGGGACAAGTGGAGAGAGAGAGAGAGAGAGAGAGAGAGAGAGAGACTGCGAGGTACAGGAATAATAGTTAGCAATTAACCCAGTAATCACCATTTCTTCGGCATTTCCTTTTGCTAGAATTGGAATAATAGATTTTGGGAGTGTTTTCGACGCAATAAACAATAATCAACGTGTTTTTTTTTTAACAATAAGAATCAACGTCAGTTCAGTTCTTTTTTTAATAATAATAATTAAATTTCATTTTTTTGATGTGTTGTAATATTTTTTAAAATAATATTCCCTCCGTTTCGTTTTGTTTGTTGTTTTAGATTTTTAATTAAGAATTAATAATTAATTTTTTGGACTATTATATCATTTCCTTTTATATTACATAAAATCATATTCACTTATATTTTATATTTTCCTAAAAAGTTGAAAAAAAAATCTCTCTCCATATATTTGTAAGGTTAAATTTGAGAGAGAGGGTGTCAAAATATATAAAACAACAAATATTTTGACACAAAAGAAAAAATCTAAAACAACAAACAAAACAAAACGGAGGGAGTAATATTTTTGAATAAAGGGTATTAGAGTAATAATGTATGATGCATAGAGTAAAATATGAAATACAACGAGCAAGTGAAATGCAAATAATAATATTTTTAGGGTAAATAGCAAACGAAATCCTCTATCCCACTTTTTTCTATCTCATTTGGTGTCCCATTTTGATTTTTATTCGATTTTCATCAATTTTTTTCTTCAATTTCAATTTGTTATGGCTTAGTATAATTATTATTTAGGGTTGATTCCACCCAATTAGGATTTATATTTATTTTTTAATATTTATTTCTTATTTTTTAGTTAATATAATTAATTAATATGGTTGATTATTCCAAAAGTAGGGTATATAATTTTTAAAAAATTTAATTTTTAGCAATAAATGTTGATTATGATTTGTAATATTATAATAAAATTTATTTTTATAATAAATATTTTTAAAATATTAAATTTCATAGTGAGACATGAAAAATGGACTAGAGGATTTTATCCCGGCAAATAGCCACTCCCTAAACAAAATGCATATTAAACTCCCTAAATATTCTATAAATATTTATTTTCTTATATAAACTATTCAAAAATGGATTTACAAGGTATTTTAAATTTAAACACCTATTAAAACAAAAAAGTTTTAAGTATCTATTGAAACAAATAAAAATTTTAAATGGATAATTCTTTTAACCTAACTATAAGTGCATAGTGTGATCAATTCTATATACTCCCTCCGTCCCATAATTATAGTCCACTTCTCATTTTCACATAGATTAAGAAATCACATTTAATATGTATTGGAAATATGCAATTTACAATAATTATCCTATATTGCCCTTATTTTTTACTATATTAATTGCATTCATACTATATCAAATAGGGTTATATTTGTAAAAGAATATTTAAATATAATTCCAATTTAGAATAGGACTATAATTTTGGGACATCCCAAAAAGGAATAATAGACTATAATTATGGGACGGAGGGAGTAATTCTCACTCGACCCGGTACCAGGCCCATTCTGACAAAAATAAAAAAAAAAAAGGAATAAAAGAACTCATCCCAAAAAAAAACTCTCTTGCTAAAACCTTCGTGATCGTTCGGTTAATTCTTCGGCTAATTTTTCGACCTGACTACAAATGCATAGTGTGATCAATTATATAGTAATAAATAAGAGTATCGTATCCGCATGTATTTAATATTCAATTATTTGACTACCCCAACCTCAAAAGGAAGCGATTTGAAATATTTTATTTGATTAAACTAAAAGAACCCAAAATTAAATAAAAGCAATTAATTGATGAAAATTGAAAACACAGAGGTCAAGCTGACAAAGAAAAGCAAGTGATTAAGATGTATTATAGAAATTTCGAATCATTAATCAATCGACTCAATTAATTTTCCAATTCGATGTGGTTTACAGGCTATTACACAGGGGCGGAATTTACCCAGTGCGCACCTTGGTAGCGGCTGCGGGTTACCTTCGACAAAAAAAAAAAAAAAAGTCGCACACCTATAATTAAGAAAATAAAATGAGTTTCATGTTTAAATCATTAATAATAATAATAATAATAAGTTGTTAAATAAATCACCACGTTTACACCTTTTTGTAAATTAGACACCACGTTTAAATCTAGTCAATTACAATATCACATTTTAATTTATTTGTGATTAAACATCTCAAAATTTTCCGGCAAGTATGACGTATTTGGTCTAAAAATCACGTTGGCAGCCACATCAACACACACATGTAAACAAACAACGACGATTTTATTAGTTTTCTCAATATATTTTCTATTTTAGAAATAAATAATTATATAAAAAAATATTTTTTTTCAATAAATAAAAAGAAGAGAAAATAACAAAAACGGCATCATTTGTTATATGTGTGTGTTGACGTGGCTGTCAACGTGATTTTTAGGCCAAATACGTCAAACTCACCGAAAAAATTAGGGATATTTAATCACATACAATTAAAACGTGGTGTTGTAATTGACTAGATTTAAACGTGGTGATTTATTTGACAATCAACCCTAATAATAATAATAATAATAATTAATAATAATAATAATAATAATAATAATAATAATAATAAATGAGAAAAGGGGAAGAAGCATCTCCGCGAACAAAAGAATGATGCCGTCAACAACACTGGTTCACAACTTGACATTTCAGTTAGTTTTTGGTCTGCGAAGAAAAAACGCAACAATAAAGTGAAAATTTGGCAGGAAATGGTGTCGACGGAGGGGTTGGTGCCGATAACAAGGGCATTCCTTGCTTCTTACTACGATAAATACCCTTTTACTCCTCTCTCCGGCGACGTTTCCCGTCTATCCGAACAGATTCATGCGATGGCCACCGATCTTCTTAAGGAGTCCCCGCCTTCCCAAGGTTTTAGCCCTCTTTGACCCTCGTTGTCAATCTATTGCATTTGTGTAGTCATAGCTGCTGATTTCCTCTTGGATGTGATCCCTATTCTGTATTTCTCTGCAGGAGAAAGATTACTGATTCAAGAGGCTGGAAGCGAGCCTCCGCATAAAGTTGATGAGAACATGTGGAAGAACCGAGAACAGATTGAAGAAATCATTTTTTTGGTGAGATATGAATCAGTTTTTCCCATTCCCTTTTGAGTAACTGTTCCTTCTCAACTTACACTGAGTCAATACTCTCGGAATTTGCATCTAACAGCTTCAGCAACCAGCAACTGTTGAGGTTGAGGATGATGAGCTAGATTCTGTTCTTGGGAGGCTTCTGGAGAAGTTCAAATCTGCTCTGGAGATTCTGGAAAGTTTCCAAGCCAGAAATTCGGAGTTTGTGTTCAACACAGGTACCCCATAGGCCATACCTGGTTGGGGAGTGATCTGTATATTGTATAGGTCAACCCAGCTATTTCAACAAATTAAGCAATGGCTTCAAATTTCAATCATCAAATACGATGTAGTGTGTTGTGTTGCATGCTTCACAGATAGTATTGGCTAGAAGAATGTTTTACACGCACATCAATGTAGGAATGATTTCATTCAGCATTGGCTTTCCACAGGAATTTCATACTCTTTCCAACCAAACAATATAATTCTAGGAAGCCCTTGGAAATGCTATTTGAGGATCTCGATATCAGTGTGTTGTTATTCACAGAGAAGTAAAATCTATTGTATAGCTTTCAGTAACTGAGAAAGTTGTTGGGTGATTGATACTTCATAATGGGCTCCTTTAATTCAGCGTTCTCAGAAATATGTGCTTTGTTTTTAAAAAAAAAAATCTATATATTTATTGTTGCTGGAAAGAAATTTTAACTCTTGAGAAATTAGGTTTTCATGTTCATTATGCTAGGTATAGATGAGCAGTCAATACAGTTGATCTTTGTGTGCTTGCAGTTATGACCTATATGCCACAAGATTTTCGGGGTACTATAATCAGGCAGCAGAAAGAGCGCTCCGAGAGAAACAAACAGGCTGCTGTTGATGCCTTAACTAGCTCTGGCGGAAGCATACGTGATAAATATGCGATGCTGTGGAAACAACAGATGGAAAGGTGTGGTGTTTCTAGCACCTATCTGTTACTGGGACCTGAAAATGACTGATTTGATCTTAATTCTTGTTTATGCAGAAGGAGGCAGTTAGCTGAGCTTGGTTCTGCAACTGGTGTGTATAAGACGCTGATGAAGTACTTGGTTGGAGTACCAGAAGTATGTCTCAATTCACTAGATGCAGACTTGCAGATTTGTTTACCCTTTTTCTGGTGTTGAGACTCAGATGTTCATGTTCTCTGTGATTTCCTCTTTGCATTTCTATTTTATCTTTGCAATCAAATTCATTAGTTTTCTTTCCTGTCCTGTAGTCTGTCTCACTAATTATGTTACAGGTTTTGATGGATTTTGTTAGGCAAATAAACGATGATCAAGGGTGGGTATACACTTGCATCTAATAGATCTTCTAGAAACAATTAAGTTATTTTATCACTGCCAATTATTTTGAAGTTTAGTGGATCAAATAGCATTACATCACATTCTGTTCTGAACTCAAGTTACCACCAGGCCCATGGAGGAGCAGCGACAGCGATATGGACCGCCTCTGTATAGTCTTACTAGAATGGTTCAGAATATTCGTCTGTTTCTCTCTCTGCTTTGGGGTCGTCTTGGAACTAGAAAATTGTGAGCTTGCTAAAATTTATCATACGTTCAGTTGTTCAGCTGAAAACATGTCAAAAGTTTGTAATGTTTTTGTGCCATTTTTATAATTCTCAGGCAGAAACACGAAATTTCCATCTTGGAAGAAGCAGCCAATGTCTATAATTCTGAGCTGGAAAGATTTATCAAATTTATTGGGTACTGTATTTTCTTTCCCTGATCATTGCACTCTTAGCACGTCTCTAGCAATATTCATTTACTTTCATTTTGGGTTTTGTGGTACTCTAGGAAAACAGATTTAGATCTTTCGAGCGGCCAGTTTCGTATTTCATTGATATTGAGAGTTTAGAGAAGATAATTAGTCTTGTGTTGTTGCCTTTGGTGCATTATAACCTGACAAGTGACACATTAATGCTTATCTTTTCTCTCATTTCCTTTGTTTTTGGCGGCTTGCTGGCTCATGGCTTGACCTTGGTGTATGGATTGGGAGCATTGAGTTTATATTGGTTTTCGACTTTTTGTATGAGAAGTGAAATCAAATTTGGATGAAAAAATGGAAATGAAATTTTAATGTCTTTTTTATGTCTGAATTTTCAACATTTTGCATTGTTGAATTGGTTTTGTGTGCGAAGTGAAATTCTTCTAGATGAATAAAAGAAAATGCTATTTTGATATTTGTTAGGGTTTAATAGTGCAATTAAATATTTAATTAAAATATGATGATGTATCAAAAAAGTTGACAGGCTTCATCATACCGATGGACTTTGAAGATACTATATATTTGTTAGATGAAATTGCCAGTGGAAGAATTTATTTACATACTAAAGGAATATTTGTGCGTTGTGCATCTATAGTTGTAGTGTGAAATTGAAATTATAAGTAATAATGATTGACGTCTGATATACTAAGGTTATATATATGGTTGCAAATCAAATTCACTATGTTTCAGAATTTCTTTTGGAAGGGGGAGGCAGGAGGGTGTAGAAAGATGAGAAGATAGATCAGGCATTTTCATAGAAAGTAGATTGAGTAAGTAAGATTCAGATTTTAAAATAGCAGAAAATGACAAAGTGAGTTTTTCAAATGCTAACATACAAGGCCTTTTCTCGTAGTTTCATATCTAAATTATATATCCTAGGGATGTGTTTTGAGTTTTATTCAAGGAGTGCATAATGACAGAATACTGCTAAGTATCTAAGGTATTCTTTGTTTTGTTATGGGGATTGTTTTCTGTTAATTTGTTGAAGTTGTACTTGCTCTCCACTTTGCAAATTGCAATTAGCAAATGCTTGGCTTTTTTCCCTTTTCTGTCAGCCACCCAAAAGGGTTTGAAAATGAATAGTTACTTAAAAAGGGAAGAATAACTCTCCAATGATCTGATAACAATTGAGTTCTGTATCATTTTTATTACTTAAATAGAAACAGCACTCATAGGTTCATTTCTTAAAAATTGATTGCTTAAACTGAAAAGATTCATCAGGCTGGGGATGAATACTTGATTGACTCTTGTATAAGAGAATAACCCAATGTTTTGTGTCAGGTGGTTGCATTACTCTTAATTAGAGTCTGAGGCTCTCTGTTGCTCAAATGTCACTATATGCGTTTGTTAAATTGAAGGATAAAATGAACTTTTTTTAAACTGATGAGCAAGATATGGTTTTACCGTAGGCAATTTGTTTTTTAGAATAAAATTTCTTTTTGATTTGGTTCTCTTACATTGCTTGGCACTCTGATATCTGTTTTACAGGGAAGTTTTCACAAATTCCCCATTTCTTATTGCTGCAGAAGATGCCGGTGCATTAGCAGCCAGGTCTGCCTTGAAAATGTGTCATTTGTTGAATTTGTACTAGCACGTTTGGAAGCTAGTTTACTTTTTCCTTTCTTCTTTTTGGATCGTAACAGGTTGATGTTTGCAGGAATAATGATGACTACAAGGAAATAACTGTTTCAGCAGGGGGAACACACGAGGTATTTTTTCAGATCTATAGCTCACTAAGTACTTGGTCACATGCATCCATAATATCACATCGGCATAGACACATATATTCAGGTTTTCTCTCGCTCTCGATAGTTCATTATGGCATCACACTGTAGTGAACATGGTACAAAAGTGGGCTAAGTATTAGCGGGTCAAATTTTGGGCCTCTTTGGTAGTTGGGCCATGTTATATTATTAAATCAAGGCCTTTGGTTCATTAGGGTTATTTTATAGAATGTGTTCCTCTTTATTATATTGTAAGGTTTAAATACCACTTTTGGAGAAGTAAAAAATTAAGAAAGAAATATATCAAATTCCTTCCCTTCGTTCTTCTGTTCATTTTCTCTCTTCTCTCTCTCAAATTCCCTCTCCCAATTCTTTTACTAGTGATCAAGTTCTTCTACCAAATTTATAAAAAAATCATCACAAAAAATAGAGAAATTTGTGGGTTCATTACACACCCCCTCTGGAATAATCAAATTACCATCTCTAATAAGTGAAATTATCCGGTGGAAATGAAACACAATTTAGCCTGATGCATAGATTAGTGCCTTAGCTGTTTATTTCTGCCTGAATGGACTTCTTTTTGTTCTTTTAGGTAAGTTTAACAGTGGAGTCAACAAATTCATACATCGCTTGGGATTTCTCACTGGTGCAGGGCAAATTAAATACGGTATTCTTCATCAACCTTTTGCTTATTCTTTTAATCAGTACTATCCAGAGGGACTATAAATGTATATCTTGTAAATTACGTGCTTACCTGACTAGTATATTCTTCTGTACTTGGTGTGTTAGCTCTAATCAACAAAATGTGCTGCAACTGCTTCAGCTAATGGTGCCTCACTAGCTCAAAGATGTAATATATACAAACAATTATAATATATTTGCTTAAATTTCTACTGATTTATATTTTCTCAATGCATCAAAGCTCCATTTTTTGTTCTAAGCCAACTCATGGATGTTCTCTGAATAATGATCTACTACAGTTACAAAATATGTATTCCCACCTCTTTGTTTAATTTCTTTATTAACATGAACATTAATGTTAACTAAATCTAGAGTACTTTATAAGTAGTGATTACCTAATCTAACCATCATATGAAGACAAAAAATGTTGTGATTACTGATTACTGAAACATCATATAAGAAGTAAGAACACCATAGGAATTATAGAAGTACCAAATCTAGTCGGTATATACTGAACAAAATATGGATAATCCTATAAACATGAGAAATTCTCCCACATTGTAACACCCCACGCCCCCACATAGCATAATGGGCTCTGCAGGCAACTTCTTGGCATGTGTCCTTACTTTGCCAAAATAGTTAACCCAAATTGCTAGAAGAGTCTATTGTACCCACATAAAAAACTTTGAAACCTTTATTCTCCCAACGATGTGGGGCATTGCACTCATACTGGCTGATGTCTCATATTTCGACTTAATCTTAATAGTTGGAATATGATAGACCATGCACTGGTTAGCTGTATTGCATAGCATTTTATTTTAATTGCAGAGAGCTTCATGTATCTCATGCATTGTTCAGAAAGATTGTCTGCTTATATCATCCTAATTGTAATTGAGACAGAATGAGGCATTGCTTTGACTATGCCGATTAGAGTGTCAACTGTCAATAATATTGTTCTTTTCAATTTTATAATTCTCCAGCAGGATATTGGATTCAGTGTAGAATGCATAGATTTTTCTGGGAGAAAAACTGTAAGTTCTTATGCTGTTGCATCCATCCCAATTCTTAATTCTCGTTATTATGTACCACTTGTTTTGCATTTTATGCTGCACTCTTTCTCTATTGCTCATTTTGTCTTCCTCCTTTCCTTTCCTACCTTAGTTCTAACTTGGTTTTTGACTTTGGTTTATCATTGGCCCTGGTTATTGCTGAACTCTAGCTGATCTTGCCTTATCGGCGTTATGAAGCTGACCAAGTGAGTATCATTTTTTTTAAATCGTCTGTAATGCTGCTTTATGAAAGTTTCAAATGGTTTTACTTCATTTGTTAGGGTAACTTCTGCACGTGTGCGTCCGGAGACTACAAGCTTATCTGGGATAATTCATATTCAACATTTTTTAGAAAGGTCAGTGAATGCAATTATATCAAAACAAAATTTTCAGGTGCAACTTTATATTGTAGTTAGTATTTGCTACTGAATACAATATGCTGAATAATATAGTCTCTCATGCTAGATTGTTGTGGGCAATATAACAAGATGCAGCAATTTGTTCCCATTGCAATGAGATCATTGTTTTCCTCCATAAATAGCTCGATGCAAGAATTTAAGATCAAATGTGCCCTTTGTCTAGATTTTGTGACAGTTCTTATGAATCTGAGGTGGGTAAATTTGCACACACAAGTTGAACTTATCCTAGTTTTTTGGCTCGGATTCGATACAGGTCATACGATACAAGGTGGACTGTATTCCTCCCGTCACAACTGCTGCAGATTAGTAGGTCGCAAATGCTACTTCCTCCCATCATTTCCGTTGCAGACTTGCACTTGCTGTTGTTTCTGCTTGGAAAACTTCCTCCAGTTTTACAGAGGCCTACAAAATTCCAATTTCACTTTTCTGTCTTTTTTTCTTTTAATTTTAACCCCTGATTTGTGTTGTATCAGTTATATTTGACTCTTTGGTGCTCAAGACTTAAGAGATGTATATATAAGAAGATATGTGAATTGTGATTGGCTCCCACATAATAAACTGTGGATCATGCATTAACTCATTTGTGTTTATTTCTGCTATGCACACATATATTGATACATACATACATACATATATATATAGATAATCAAAACATAACAGACCCCATCCATTTCATTTGTGTTGGGAAATGCTTAAAACAGAACGGTGGAATCACACACAAGTAAACGTGTAATGTGAAGTTTGTGAAGTAGTAAAACGATAACATCATGATAACATGCATGTAAAGAAAAGAAAATTGCAACATTGTTGAATTGAATCTCTCTCAATGGAGGGCGGGTGGCAGGGCTGGCCGCCACGCCGAAGCAGTGAGCAAGCAGAGGTCCTTCCACCCGAGCTTGAGGGCGCCGTTGTCCTCGACGAGCGTGTAACCGTCACCGTCAGACGGGAACATACCGAGGAGGAGCGTGGCTTGGGCGGCCGCATTTCCGGCCAAGGACACACCCTTGAATCCGGAGTGATGGAGCTTCTCCCTCCAGTTGTTGAACTTGAGCTCCCCGCTCCGCGACGGCCCCCCGACGCTCAACACGTTCCGTATCTCCCTCGACAGCAACTGTTGCTCCACGACATGCCTCTCCTCGCTCTCTTCCCCGTAGCAAGCTCCGAGCGAGTCGAACAATGCCGAGTAGTAGTGTATGGCTTCCACAAACCTCCCAAGAAACGAGCCAGCATGGCTCAAGTCTTGCTCAACCACAGTCACCACCTTAGGAGATAATCTGCCATGATCATCAAATTCAATTCAATTTAATTCATGTTGATACATCATATATAATTGATAATTATTATTATTTTTTATACACCACTGACTAACGAGATGTGCAATGGGTAAACTCGACTCCAACAGGTGTGACAGACTCACACGTTGAACCGGTACGTACCTTTGCAGTAGCCACAGAGTGTTGGAGTCGGAGCCGGTGACATCGTAGAGGGAATGCTGCAGCCAATGGACGGCGACAGCCTCCCTCTTGCCGATGTTGAGCTTGTCCGGGTTGAGGTTGCCGACTTTGTCGGCGAGGGGGCAAAACTCGAAGGGCAATCCCAGCTTGTCGGCGAAGTCGGAGAGGCGCTTGCCGGTGGCTTGGAGGGCGTCGGAGGAGTTCCCCAAGCCGGTGAGGCGGACGAACGGCGGGCCGCCGGGGCGGGAGGCGAGTATGTGGAAGAGGCCGGGCCACTGGAGGCCCTGCATTATGTCGAGGTCGATGATGTGGACCCTATCTTCCCTCTCGAAAGCTTCCTGGATCGCCTGGTTCGCCGTGAAATGGGAGAACTTCACCAGAGGGCTGATGCCGTTGAAGACTTGGAAGGCGGAGGCCAGCTTCTGGGAGTGCGCCACCGCCGGCAGAGCCGCGTATATTCCCAGGCAGGAACTCACCAGTCTGGCGGACATTGCCTCCGAGAAGTAGGCCGCCACCCGCTGCGCCGATGTCCCGAACGGCGTCGCCACCTGCGAGATTTCCAGCAGCATCCGGTTAGCCTCCTCCAGATTGTCGGACGATACCGCCTCCGCGCATTGCAGCAGTAGCGTTAGCAGCTGCAGCCCTTGCTCGTCTTTTTGCTGCTTCCGAATGCTTTCCATGGAGCTTGATGGGCTCTTCTGCTGCTGCTGCTGATGTTGATGTTGATCCGACTGACTAACCTCGTTAAGAGGCGGCGCTGCTGCTGCTACCACTGCTACCGCCGCTGTCGTCGTTGGATTATTATTATTAGCAGTAGTAGTGGTGGCGGTAGTGTTCTCGAGCTGGTAGTGGGGGTTATGACTACTCGGCCAGTCACTCAAACCCGATAACTGCTGTTGCTGCTGCGGCGGCGGCGGAGGGTCTTTCCTCCTCCTATCTTGGGGTTGCGGCGGCGTGAGAGAGCGGAGGCGGTGCTCGAGAAGTGCGGCGAGGTTGGGGTTGCAAGGGTGGATGATCTCCCTGACGTTGAGGATGAGGTGGGGGATGGAGACGTGGTTGGAGGTGTGGATGAGATCTCTTATGATGCCGTCAATCCATGCGGTGGTGTCATCCATTTGCACACCTCGGTTTCTCTCCGGCGGGAACAACGGCAGACCGGAGAAAACACACACCGAAGGCGACGGCGAAGGGCTGGGGGAGGAGGAGATTTGAGTCGACGACGACAAACACGAAGCGGAGTCTATGAAATTGGTCAAGGCGGCGGCGGCGGCAACGCCGGTTGTATAAGAATTACTAAAGGCTGGGGATGGGGATGGGGCCGGGTCTGACCCGGATCCGGACTTTCCTGACGTCATTAATATATTGGAATTGGAATTGGTGGCGGATGATGGCATCGTCGTCGTCATGATACTAGTGGTGGAGTAGTTGGTTATTGGATTAGGCGGCGGCGGAAGAGGAAGAGGAAGATTCACGGCTGACGACACGTAATCACCGGCGGTCCGCCGTGAGAACCTGGCGGCGTTGGTGAACTCCATCATCTCGGACGCCGCCCTCTTTCTGCCTGCAGCTTGGGAACTGTTGATTAGAGTGACCACGTTGTTGTTGTTGTCGTCGTCTTCACCGCCATTGCCATTGCCGTAGCTATCGCCGCCGCCACCCACTAAAGCGAAAGCTTTCGCCGCCATACGCAACACGATAGATCGATTCGATTGAGCTTAATTTGCTACCTCTCTTCAACAATAATTCAATTTAATGTATATAGTAACGAGTAATACTACGTTGTTAATGAGATGATCCAAGGAGATAGAGCTAGGCGCAAAGGTTCGGATACCAAACATCGGGATTCTGTGGTCTTAACTCTCTCTCTCTCTCTTCCTCTCTCTCTCTCTCTCTCTCTCTCTCTCTCACATACAAGCACACATACTCAAACACAACACGTATTTACAAGCACAAAACTACTAAACCCAGCACAGCCTTCTAGGGCTAGCTCACATTTTATAATATTACACATAAAATCTGACAATTTCACCAACCAAACTAGGTTTTCCTGATGAAATAAATAAATAGATAAACAAATGTACGAGCTTATAGAAATGGAGGAGTAGCAGTTTTAGAAGAGGAGGAGGAGGAGGAGGAGGAGGAAGGGGGTGGTGGTGGTGAATTGACGGACGATTTGATGATTTGAATCGTCACTGTGTTTTTGTGTTTTGGAGCTTTTGACTTTGTGTGGGAAACTTCCAATTTAGCTTTTGCCATTTTCGATAATCCTCGAACGCCTGCGACATCGAGCTCGCCGATTTTCTTTTTCGCTTTTTATTTCACAAAAACACATTACCTTTATATGACTGTTCCTCTCCCTAGATACACGCACAAAATACAAGCAATCAAATTCCCGTCTCCAACAGTTTGCTTCATTTTACGGGAGCATCGTTTCTATTATACAGCAGAAATTGTATTTCATCTTCGATGATTTATTTTAAAATCATCACTAAAAATATTTATTTTTTTATGTATTTACTTAATCTTAGTTTTGCGAAAATAACATTACAAACTATAAAACGTAAGAATATTGCAACATCTAAAAATATAATAATATTGCAAATAAAAAGAATAATTTGATGTACAATTTTGTATGTCAACATTTGAGAGAAAATAATAAATAATTAAAATAATTATTCACAGATTATTTCTTGATCAAATTTCACTTTTCATGAAAACTTTTTAAATAAGATCACATGTATATATTTTTTAAATATTTGCCTTCTTTAGTGTGATCAAATTTCACATTTCATCTACGTGAACAAGCAAATAATGCAAGAGTACAATCATACTTAAAATTACATAGCTATTGTCGATCGATGTCTTCATGCATGCTTAACTAGTACCTCATCGATCAACATATACATATACATATACATATATATATATATGTCATGATTTTGTATATAATTGAATTTGCTGCAAAGTTTGTCGGATGATTGACAATGCAACCAATTGCACATGTCAATTAATTACTAGTGTACAATATGGCGATTCATGTAAATTATTTCCTTTGTTAGTCGACTATAGAAATTAGTATAATCTTCAAATGATTTTTTTTATAAATAAATTATATATATACACACACACCCCATTAATGCTGTTATGACGTAGGTACATGTTAAAATATGAAATAATCTACTCAAACGAATTGCAACAATTTACCTACTGTGTATTATTTTATTCTAAAAAGAATGAGAGAATGACATGTAGCTATACAAATTTGGATTAAACAGAAAGACTTCTAGAAATGAAAGGGAAGAAAAAATTAAAGCCGTAGGAAAAATATTTTTAAAGTTTAGTTGATTAAATTGGAAGAAGGGGTTGTAAAAAAAATATTGTGAAATATAAATAAAGTTCCAAGTCTATCTGTTCACTATTGGGTTGGAAATTCTCTTTCATAGTTTCATGTAATAAGACGAAGAAACAGGAAAAGAGCCAAAACATTTACTAAAAAAAAAAGGTGAAATTAATTAGACCACCAAATGTCGCACGGGATTCTCTATTCCAAATTCAGTGTTTCAACTCGTGTTCCACGATAAATTTATAAATGTTTCTTCCATTTTTTTCGTCAATTTTAATTTATTATGTTTTAGTTTAATTTTATGATTATTTTTTAGGGTTCATCTGGCTCGATTAGGGTTTATAATTATTTTTTAATATTTAATTTTCAAAGAAATGATTATTATGATTGATTATTTTAAAAATATGGTTTATAATTTTTAAAATTTCAATCTTTTGTTGATAAATGTGATTAGGTCGATTATGTTATGATTAATTTTTATTTTTATTATATCTATTGTTAAATTCATAAATTTGATCGTGAAATATAAGTTGGAGCACCAAATATGGAATAGAGGATCCTACCCGAACAAATATTAGCTCATGGTTGGCTCAATGGAAGAGTTGTCATGTTTGAATTAGTTGGTAAAAGAATTTGTATACACAAATAAGTAAATGTACGTAGCTAAAAAAGAAAAACCAACAAAATTAAATGAGTTTGCTCCCCACCCAAGGATATATATTTCAATCTTATATGATGTAATAATTTAGTGAAATTTCATTTTCAAGTTTGTTTGTGTTATATTTAAGACTATTATTTATTTTATAAATGGTGTTGTTCTTTTCTTTTTAATTTGGAATGGAGTTAGAAAGAAGGAGAAAACATCAAAACGATTTTCACTAAAAAAATAGAATAAAAAGATTATATGTATTGAAAAAACAATATCCCTTATCAAAAACATTTAGAAAAATGAAATTAAATATAAAGACGTAGACAATCGTCCCGCTAACCCTCACGATTATCTCCCAGCCACACAAACAAATATAAAATACGAAACATACACTCCACATCGCAATAGTTCAGTCTCCCAGAAAAAAAAAATATGGTTCTGTCATTGTGTAAATTTGAGTTCAAGGATCTCAAGTTCGAATCTCATCAACACCGCTTTGTGTGACTGTCACAACTGATTTTTCAATTGTGATGGAATTTACCTAATACATACTTCAATAGCGGCTATGGGCAATGGCGGAGCCACATTGGGCCCAGGGGGTCATTGGGCCCCCCTAAAATTTTAAAAAAAATTAAGGATAATATAGTAATTTCACATTTTAACAACAAAAAATATATAAATAAATTGACTTTATTTTCTCTCCTTCTAAGCAGCAGAGACAGACGGCTAATTAGTGATGAACAAAGAGAGCTCCTTCAATTCCCTTTATTATTCTTCTTCCTTTTTCTTTTCTTTTTCTGTGTCAAAATTCTCCATTTTTTTTAAGTTTAAATTTGTCTCTATATATTCATTCCATAACACCATATCTCACTCCTTAAAATGAGTGTGTTTCTTTCCTCCATTGTTGAATTTAGGATTCATTTTAGTTGTTCTCATCTAAAAAAAATTATTATTTTAAGGTGAAATTATTTTCATCAACTCTTCAAATTACTTTTTGTATTGAATTATTCAATTATTACTTTATTTTTATTTTTTGAATTATTATATTTTATTTATTAATAATTTGAGCAAATATTTGTAGTTTCAATGATTGTTAACCTTTTTGTTTCCTATTTAATTATATGGACAGTTTATAGAAAAATATCCCATATAATTGTGAATGTGTAATTGAGAATAATGTTGTGATATAATTAGCATGATATGATTTTTTGAAAACTGATATCAACTTTAAATTTTATTTTTAAAATTATATATATATTACTATTATTATTATTAATTGGGCCCCCTGAAAATAATTTATGGCTCCGCCATTGGCTACGGGTTACGTTTGACATCGAAAAAAAACAATGGTCGGGTGATTAATTAATGGGGAATGATAAGCACTAATCATAGTTTCTTTGGTATCATCAAGAGAATCACCTGTCAACAGCATGTCCGAAGAGACTATGTAGTTTAATTAACATCATCAGCCACAGCCCACATGCATGTCCATGTACACTTATCTCTCTAAAATATTTTAGGGTTTAGAGACTAATTATCAACACTTGACGCTCACTAAATTCTAATCATAACAATAAATGGTAATTATATAATTTTTAATTAATTTAAAAAATTTATATGTGAGGCACGCATGCACAGGTGAATGCTTTTCTTATAGGGCAATAAGAAAAATATTAAAAAAAAGTATAAAAATACAGTAAGAAAAACACTAAAATTATAGAAAACAAGTATTATTCTCACGTTCCTACACGAAACATTAGTCCTTATTTGAACCAAATCCTATATGTAGAGGTTGATTATAATAGTATATATAAGATTTTGTTCAAATGGATATATATACTAGTGTTTCGTGTAAGAACTAAAAAAATACTCATTTACTACGATTTTACAGCTTATTTTATTGTATTTCAGTGCTATTTTTTTAAACAAAAACTTATAGTTTATATTGTTATATTTTTGTGTTAGTGCTAACAAGCACTAAATTACAATAAAATAAATTATAAAATCATAGTAAATAAGTATAGTTAATAATTCTCACACGAAGCGGTAGTACCATTATGACTCATTATATATATATATAGTATTTAGATGGATAGAAATTTCATGTTACAATTTTTCGTGTTTCACTCCGTATTTCATTATTAAATTTATGATTTTAATAAAATTTATTATAAAATAAAAAAACTATTATAACATAAATAACCATAATCAGCATTTATCAAAATAAAAAATGAATTAAAAAAGTTATAAAACATAATTTTGTAAAAATCAACCATAATAATGAATTATTAATTAAAAATAATTATAAATCCTAATTGGATGGGGTGAACCCTAAAAACAATCATAAAATTAAACGGAATCACATAAAACTAAAATTAAAAAAAATTACAAGAAAAAAACTCGTAATATGAAACTGTAACACAGGGAAGGGAGGAGAATGTAAGAGGAAATTCAACGTGTATTTGGATAGTAATAATGTGAAAGAAAGGAGGGGAGCAGGTAAAGAGAGGACGTGACAAGCAGGTGGGGGTGGGGGGTGTAATTGTAATAATGTGTAAATGGAGATGTGTGAATGTGAAATAATAATCTTGTGAATGTGATCTGTCCAAAACTCATTTACCTAGAATACACAACGTAGCGTTTGACATTTTGCTTTCAACGGCATCATCGCTCGCAGCTTTTCCCTTTTTGGTTTTATTTATTTGGTCCTTTCTTGGATTTTTCTCTCTGTTTGACTCTTTTTCCATCTCCATTTTTTTTTAATATATAAATATGATTGCACCTATATCTATGCATACATACATCCACTTTCTGTATATATATATATATATATATCTGTATCGATAATTAATATGCTACTTTTTTTGCGTTTCCCCGCCTCATGATCTGCAGTATAGTATTAATTATGGGAAATTATATATATGTATATATATATATATAGCTAAACTGGCACAGTCTTCAAGGAAAAAGCTAGCTGAGGTTTTGGATCCAATTTCCAGACTGATTTAATTTATTTAATTATATATATATATATATATTATATAGAAAGGAATGGAATGGGGGGGACGACGTATGTAATTAGCGGTTGCCTGCAAAAGTTGAAGCTCTTTTCACGACGAGTCTTGCTCTCATTCCTGTCAGACACACGAACTAAATTATATGTATATATATATAAGAGTAGTGTATGTATATATTTAATCCAACATTTCTCTCTCTCTCTCTCTATATATATATATATATATATATTACTTGAGATTTCTTATTATACTTATACTTCGTGTTACATTTTTAAATTATGTGTTTTGTTATATATTTTTTCTTCAATAATATTTTTTTGTTATTTAGTTTAATTTTAAGATTTTTTTTAGGGTTCACCTCACCCAAATAGGGTTTATAATTATTTTTTAGTATTTAATTTTCAATTAATAATTCATTATTATGGTTGATTAATTCAAAATTAAATTTTATATTAATTCATTTTTTTGTTGATAAATGTTGACTATGATTATTTATGTTAGAATTGATTTTTAATTTATAATAAATATCATTAAAATCATAAATTTTCCAATGAAACACAAAATAAAACACATAGAAGTGTAATAGGAAATTTAAACCCCCCACACACATACATACATACATACATACATACATATATATATATATATATATATATATTAATTTGATAGTAGGGTGGGATATGATTTTGTTCAAATAGGTACTGGTCTTCATGTGAGAACTATGAACGGTGCTTATTTACTGCGATTTTATAGCTTACTTTATTATATTTTAGTGCCTTATCTTGTTGTATTTTAATACTAATGCTAACAACATTAAAATACAATAAGGTAAGTTATAAAATCATAATAAATCAACATCGTTTCTAGTTCTCATACAAAGCACAATATTTATTATAACCCACCCCGGATAGGATATATATCATATATATGGGACTTGCAGCTTCAAAAGATATATAATTGGTATCTCAATTCTCAAATACATATGTACAACATTAATACTCCTATATTTGCTTAAAAGACTTCACCAAGTGCATATGAATATGTTTTTAGCGCACACATAACAAATTTTGATTATTATGCCCGTCGCTTCAAACCTTTAATTACATATATAGTAATTTATATTTAGCAAATCATTCTACAATCATTGTAACTCAGATTCATCAACTGCTTTGATTTCAGTTTCAACTTTCAAATATAATGGGAATTTTACAATAATCACAATATATATATATATATATATATATATATATATATATATATATTGTTCACCTTAATCCGTTTAATCACACAATCTGATCAAATCACAAAAATGGAGCCTTGATGGGTGGTTTTCTAAGTGTGATTTATGTCTTTTGTATGTTTTACAAATTATTTCAAAGGAACTAACATGAACAAACAATAAAATAGCGGCTATGGATTATTCTCGTTATAAAAAAAAGTAACGAAGAACTCTTCACTGCTTGTAGGAGACTCAACTTTTCACACGACCATATAGAAAACGTTGTCCCAATAGAGGCCCATCAAGCCTCTGCAGGGCTTTTTACAACATTGCCACAATTAGTTTCTGAATAAATTTACTCATATCTATGCTCTCACTACCTTTATATCAAAACAAGCTAGCCACATGAATTAATCCACTCTTAATCTGTTTCTTGGGTCCCGTTCCCAACTATATAGTCTCGACGCATCCACGTGTAGTATATCATGTGTCATGTTAGGTATGTTGTGACGCAGAACACACTACATGCAGCAGTGACATAGAATTTCCTCCGTCATGTATAGATGACATAAAATATCCCCATCACATATAGGTCTAGTGAGGATGTGATACGACCCTGGAGGCGTATCGGTGCAGTACCACTTCAAACGAGTGCAAACTCCGTTTAGAAGAGAGTGGATAAGATGATATAGAGGGTCAAAATACTAAAACGCTAACCTTACCTCTATTAAATAATAAAATAAACGAATCTAAATAACAATAATAATTATCTAATATCTCGAATCGTATAGCTTGATCAAACATGAATTGAATTTGAGTAGATAGATTAATACATATATACATACATGCATGATGATGATGATCAATTAATCTCCACTACTAACTACTATATCTACATTATTATTGGCATGCAGTAATTTGAGCATGATGACAAACATGCCATACAAAAATTCCCCACCTTTTTTCGAACCCTACAATCCAAATCAAATTACATCAATCAATCAAATTATCACTAGTTACTCTATCCATCAAACTTCAATTTTTTTTTTCTACTGAATGCAGTGGATAAGTTCATGATATTAATTAAGAATGTATGAAGGGTGATTCTATTCACAGCCCCAAAATTAATTCAAATACAAATATAATTTTATCATACTTTTTTGTCCTCATATAGATCGATCCCGCCCTTCTCGTATAGAAATAGTGTATATACATGATTTAGTTCAAATAGGTACTAATCTTCATGTGAGAATTAGAAATGGTGCTTATTTATTACGATTTTATAGTTTATTTTATTATCTTTTAGTGCTATTTTTTTTTTTAAAATTATAGCTTATCTTGTTGTATTTTAGTGCTAATGCTAACACTAACACTAAAATACAATAAAAGTAAGCTATGAAATCATTAAATAAGAACTGTTCTTAATTCTCACACGAAGCATAGTACTCATTATAACTTGTATATATATATATATATATTTTATTTTTTTTAACACTTTTTTTTGTTGGAAACTAATTAATTCATGCCATTTCCAATGGTTTATGACTTGAATCATAACTAGTCACTACCAATGAAACCCAGTTTACTTTATAAAGTTTCTTAATTGAAAAATAGAATTTGGGACGGTAAAGACAAGAATGTTTAATTATATCTTAATTTAATTTTGGGGGCTATACCTAGAAAAATGGGATTAGATCAGTTGTGAATAACCGTTTCAAATTTCTCGCTGCACTTCTTCGAAATTTACGATTCTAATAATATTTATTATAAAATAAAAATTAATTATAACATAAATAACCACAACCAACATTTATCAACAAAAAATGGATAAAAAATATGAAATAATCAACCGTGATAATGAATTATTAATTAAATACTAAAAAATAACTATATGGGGTGAACCCTAATTAAACAACTGTAAGATCAAACTTAATAAAAAAATGATATTGAAAAAAAAAATCGTAATTTGAAAACACAACACGGAATGTGACGTGGAGAGTGTGCAATCTGACGTGGTGAAAAATTGAATTTACTGTTGTGCAGATCATCTTGACATGAGCCCATTCATGATCATGGCCCCATGCATGTTGATCAAAGATTTGAAAAGTGGCCCATTGTCTGACCCACCTAACCAGCCTTTCTTGAACAAGCCATCCAATTAAGACTTAAGATGTCTCTCTATTTCAGATGAATCAAAATTCAGAACTAACCAATAATTCACTCTCACTACATTTGGAATAAACAATCACAACCGTTAAATCGCAAATAATCAAATTAATTTTAAAACACACCTAACAACAACCATGAGTTGAATCTAGAAATTAACGAATCTTAAATAATTTGTAGAACTAAAGTTACTTCCAAATCTCACAGGTTAACTAATATTAAATATTTATATTAGGGTTAATTGCACAAAAAAAAAACGTTTTTCGAAGGAATTTAAAATTTAAACATGATTTTTAAAATATTACGATAATAGCACAAACATTTGATTTGTAGCAATTATGGTGGAATTATTATACTTATTTTCAGTGTTTTTAGTATTTTATTTAAAAGTGATTCTGCAAAAATTAGCTGTGCGTGAATAATTGAGTAATTTTAGGTTTAACTGAAGGCATTATGAATTAATCACCCCACTTCGTGGAGATGTGTTATCACTTAAATTGGTGATAGGAGCTCTCGCATGTAATGGTAGGAGTTTATATGGTTCACAGTTACGTCGGAATGGAAGGTTTAGGGCACCGATGATCTAGGTAGACAAGCAAAGAGCGTTAAGGAGATGAACACCGAAGGGAGTGGTTCGTTTGCTCTTTGACGCCCAAATCGGAAGTTTTATCATAATAATAACAAAGGGATAATTTAAAGGAAAACAAGTAAATAATTGTGTTGTGCCGCAATGGATGGGATGATTTCACAGAGGTTGAAAGCAGTGACGGAGCCATGAATTTTGTTTAAGAAAAATATAAAAATATTGAATATTATTCTTAAGACAAGAATATAAATTAATTACATTTTTTATAAAGTTATTATATGTTAACACAATTATATTTTAGCATTAAATATTAAAATTTTAATATGTTATGTTTTATATTCAAGGCTGAATCTAGAGAAAAAGAAAAACAATCTAAAATTTCACAAAAAAGCATCAAATTTAAGTGTAAAGTGAGTCTATTGTAAATTTAAATTTAATTTTGATAAGGTAAATAAACAATAATTAAATCTTGGATATGAAATGAGTTCTATTTATATAGTAGTTTGAGCTAACAATTAACAAAAAATAAGAATATTTAATCAATATTTAACAATAATATTTTAATAATTCAACCAATAAAAATAAAGTGATAATTATATGAATACAATTAAGAAATAAATTCAAACAAATAATTCATAAAATAAAAAAAGTAATTTAAATGATTCAACATAACAAGTAAATTGTGATTGTGAATGTAAAGGTGATTACATTAGAAAATTTAAATCTTAATTTATTTTTTTATGAGCTCACCATAATAATTACACGAGCCTAAACTAAAATTCAGATATAACTATATAAGACTAAAAATAAATAAATATCAACACTACTAAATAATAATTAATAATAAATTAGCACTACAATATATCAACACTACCCAAATGAACTAATGGATTATATACTTTTCTTACTTTTTTATTTTTACTTTCTATAGTAAAATGATGAAAAACACCCCTAGTATTTCTTCAAAATTTCAGGGGGCTTGATGCTGCCAGCACTCCTCTCCCTCCGTCACTGATTAAAAACAATGTCGATGGTGGTTGTGCCATTCATAGCCTCTCTGGTGATCTGACTCAATCATGACTCTGTTGATCCTTGCCCTTTCTCGGATTTGTTGCTATCTTCCTCGTGGGATTTGATTTTGACCAGATCTCTATACTATCGTTATTCGTCCCCGAGCCTCTCCCTTTGATCCTGATCCCTAAGCCTCATCGATGCACGCTCATTTTCCACTTGTTGGGCAAATCCAATGTCGATACAACCACGTTCAGACTCTTCAAGATGGACCGAGATAGATACCATGGGCTGAACCTACTAAATGCCACCACTGTCTCACATCAATACCAAAGCCCCTACCATGCGAACCAAACATGTAATTAAGCTAATTTGTTTTATCAATCAAACAACATTCATGCGGGTATTTCTAACAGTATAATTTTTATTTATTTATTTTGAGAAAAATATAATTGTAGTTGTGTTTTACTTTGTTTTCAATTATTATACCAGTATAGTTGTACACAAAAAAAAATTAAAAAATGGGTGATTCAATTTGCACCACTAAAATTACTCTTTGAATCACAAAAGAAAAACAGAAAAAATAAAATAATTTTGAATTTACTTAAATGCCCTTTACTTAAAAAGAAAAAAATCGAGTGTGGTTCGAAAATGAAATTTATAACTCACCATGTTTATTCAAAATTCATTTTCGAACCGGCATGATTTTTAAAACAAGTTTCGTTCAAAAATGGATTTTCGAACGGACTCCATGAAATTTTTTTAAGTACCATTCAAACACACGACTTCGAACATATTCAGAATGTTCGAACAGGCGACTTCGAACGGAACGCGAATTTATTTATTTTTTTATTAGTAAGAATTTTTAAATAAATTTATAATTAATAAAAAAAATAAAAAATAATTTGTGGTGTAAATAGAAAAAATTGTGGTGCAAATAAAACCATGAAAAATTAAAGATTCAAGCAGCAAAACTAGTAACTTTTCACCAAGAGCCAGAGGCGAGTTCCTTTTCCAGATGATAATTAAAGTTTGGCAATTGGGAATTGGCAAACGTATTCGTGAATTGACTCTGAAGATTCTAAGGTATTATTCTATCATGGATTTTCATTTGCCATTGAATTTTGATTGAATTTATTAGAAACCCATATGTTCTTCGCACTGTATTAATTAGGGCTGCTAAAACCTTCATAGGGTTTATAGGTCTCGGGCAGAACCCATTCGTAATTTTCAATTTTCCATTTTGTTCAGTGGCGATTAATATCTGTGACAAGAATTTGGATGTATTTAAAGTTTGCTGTTATGAGTAGCTATTGCCTAACCATATAATCGATGGAAAGAAGAAGTGATATCAATTGAAATCTTCTAACTTCTTTATACAACTATGTGGTCTCAATTCCACATTGCAAAATGCAGCATGCTTTTTTTTCTTTCTCTTAGTTGGATTGTTGCTGCAATTTGACCGAGATCAAATTGTGTAGACCTGAATGCTAAAAGCAATGCGGTATATGGCTATGGTGGCATTTTGAGAGGAATCGGGCTTAAGAATGAGAAGAAGAGCTGTGCCAATTGCATCTGATTTGCACTCACTTTGTTGGGGGAGGAGATTTCTAAGCCAATCGGCATCACGGGCTTTCAGCAACAAAATTATAGAGTCCCCCTCTCTTACGTCGGTTGACATTGTAGATTCATGGCCTTCTGTTTTGAAGCAGTCGGACCAATCTTGCATCAAAGAATGGCGTAAGTACTCATCTTCACATGAGTGTGCATTTATTCTCCTCAAATATGTTCTGATGTCCTTTCATGTACACTTGGCATAGTTGATGTGAGTAAGTGATAAAAATATTTGATACGTGGTGATGAGTAATGTGTAATGCATACTTGGATTGAATGTCAATTGCTTCACTTCATACTTAGCCTTTTATTTTGGGACAATTGAAGTTGTTGTCAAGTTTACAGTTCACACGAGCTCTCCCTGATAACCACTTTAAGTGCATGTCAATGATACGGTTGAAGGATGAATAGGTTATGGGTGATGTAGAGATATTGTCGTGCAGAAACTTGTCTATTCTAATGTATTGAAGAGCTTTAGTCTATCAGTAAAAATAATACCCTTTTTCTTCTCATTGGAGAGTTTTAAACTAATTTCTATTTCAAATCTAACTGATTCTACTGTCGGAGCTGGAGTCCTTTCGGACCTTTCCTGTCTATTGGAAACATGTTCAGTATATAAAATACATTAATTGGTCCTTCCGATCAAGCTACTATCCTGGACGTATATATATTTTTAATTTCACCTGCTTTATTAGCTTTTTGGTTACTTACTTTCACGGCATGATCGTCTATGTTGTATCTGGAATATCGTTTTCAAGCTAAGCTGTAGGATAGATAGATCAGACACTTTATAGACTTTCGGGTTGGATGGGATCCTGTTTCAGGTGCTCTGTTGTTATTTTCATGGATTACAAAATATGAAGAAATAAATCCATTGCGATTGACTTATGGCAGCAAAGAATCAAACTGCAAAAATAATAGATGGGAGAGCAATTGCTGATGGCATAAGGTCCAAAATAGCTTCTGAAGTGAGTCGAATGAAGGAACTGGTTGGACTGGTTCCCAGCTTGGCTGTCATATTAGTGGGTCAACGGAGAGATTCTCTAACGTACGTGCGCAACAAAATAATCGCAAGTGAAGAGGTTGGCATCAGGTTCCAGATGACATCCCTTCCCGAAAATTGTACTGAATCTGAAGTTTGCAATGCTTTGTGTAGATATAATGAGGATCCATCAATTCATGGTATTCTCGTGCAGCTTCCCTTGCCACAGGTGAAAATTCTGGCCTGTCTTTGCTTATTCTTCTATTGATACAAAAGCATGTGAATTTCTTAACAGACCCCGTGTAATTGACATTTACCAATCTGTGATCTTTCTACTCCTTTTACGAAATGCCACCAAGAACCAATTGATGTGGATTTTCTAATCATTATCCCGTTTCAACTTTTAAGCTATCATATCTGAGCTGATGAAATTAGTTATACATAGTAGCAGATTATTCGGAAGCTGTTTGGAGTTTGGATGGATTGATAGATTCCTTGTGTAGGTTTAGGTTTGTGTCGGATTTTAAATAAGGCGCTGATAGATTAACTTGAACAGCATCTGGACGAGGCGAAAGTACTGAGTTCGATAAGCCTCGAGAAAGACGTTGATGGTTTCCATCCTGTTAACATTGGGAAACTGGCGATGCAAGGGATGGAGCCACTATTTATTCCGTGTACCCCGAAGGGCTGCATCGAGTTGCTTCTGCAGTCTGGTGTGGAGATGAGGGGGAAGAGAGCTGTGGTGATTGGTAGGAGCAACATTGTTGGATTACCTACATCCTTGCTGCTGCAGGTAAATATAGTAAAATATAACATTCCATTGATTGTGAGTGAGCCATTGCTTTTGCTGAATAGTGAATACTAATTGGGCAGAGGCACGACGCGAGTGTGACTGTTGTCCATGAATTCACAAAGAGGCCGGAAAAGATAGCCCGCGAAGCTGATATTCTAGTGGCGGCTGCTGGAGTGCGGGATTTGGTCCGTGGTAGCTGGGTGAAGCCGGGTGCAGTTGTCATGGATGTCGGAACAAACCCGATTGAGGAGGAGGAGGAGTGCATGAGTTATGGTGTGGGTGGAGATGTTTGCTTTGAGGAAGCAATGAGAGTAGCTTCTGCAATCACGCCTGTGCCAGGAGGAGTTGGACCTATGACTGTTGCTATGCTGCTCTGTAACACTCTTGATGCGGCAAAGCGTGCCTTCAACCTTACTTGCAATCCACAATAATAATACCTTGGAGTAAATTACACTCTTGGTCCCGTAAGAATAGAATATAAACATTTTTAGTCCCAAAATGTACAATTTTGATCCTAAGTTTAATTTTTCGACACTTTTGGTCCCACAGTTTATATTTCAACATTTTTGGTCCCACAGTTTGTATTTCAATATTTTTGGTCCCAAAAACTGACGGACTATATTTAACATTCATTAAGTACCTATTTTGGAATCAAAACAGTACCTATTTTGGATTGAAACTTTCACCACATTTCTTTTATTTTTCACCCTCAATTAGCAATGCAACCAAGATCAACAAAATAAGTATTGTTTTAACTCCAAAATATGTACTTAACAGATGCAAAGTATATTACGTTAGTTTTTGGGACCAAAAGTGCTAAAATATAAACTGTGGAACCAAAAGTGTCGAAAAAATAAATTTGGGATAAATTGATAAAATAATCTAGCCAAATCAATATTTGGTGCGCATTATAGGAGCCCAATATTGATGATCAACCCATGCTCCTATCACCAATTTAGGTGATAACTCATAACCCAAAAAATGAGATGATTATTTCCATCCCACCTTTTAATATACACAAAATTACTTAGGGGGTGCTTGGTAAGGGGTAATCGGGGTAGGTAATGGGAATGGAATGTGATCCATTTTCATTCTTTATGCTTGGTACAAGGTAATGAGAATCAAAATAAGTTAATCATTCCTTTAGATTGATTAACTACCCCACCCCCTTTAATCATTATCCCCATCAATAATTTTTGAACATTTTTATCTTCAATTTTGGAAATACTTACACATATGCATATTACGTTTTTTTTTCCTGAAAATCACTTTTAAATAAAATACTGAAAAAATAAAAATAACAATTCACCGCAAATTCTACTATAAATTCATAAAAATGTAATTTTAAATTAATAATGAAAATTTTATGAAATTGCATGTGTTCATAATTTCGTAGTTTCTACTATAAATTCATAATTTCAATTTAAATGGCCGTCCATAATTTTAGTTTCATTTTGTTTTGAGTAAAAATAATTGTAACTTTAAACTAATAATGAAATTCTTATGTGGAGGGCAATCTAGATTTTCTCCTACACTTTAATCATAATCCTTCAATCCAAATAAAATATTGATGATTTATCGTAAATAATCAAAATCTCAATCAAACAAGTGTGAATATATCTATATAACCAAGTTGATATTGTAAAATTCTTTTCTAACCAAGAATTTAGACTCTTTTTTCACTAAATCTTTTTTGGTTCACCATAATACTCTTACTAATTGTGGGACCGGTCAAATTTTTAAAAAGGATTCGAAAAAAAAAGAAGTTGCACACGCCCAATCAAATATGTGTAACACACTTCTCATTATTCTACACGTCCAACTTGCTCCCGATAATTAAAAACTTGTGTAACACACCCTTAATTATTCTATACGCCCATCTCACTCCCAACAATTAAAAATCAAAGTTGTATAACACACTATAATTCTTCTACACGGCGAACTCAACTGTGTAAGAAAATCACCGGCATAACACGGCTCTCACAATTGCTGAAAAAGACAAAAAAAAAATGGAGCTTGAACTTGTATTAGGGCGTGCAATACACTGTGTATAATAAACTCACAAAGATCCTCTTCAAGGTAAATTCCAATGTGGAACCTTATACATTGCACACCCTATCTAGGATCTTGCCATGTGTCCACTATTAAAATATATTATTTTATTACTTTTATGATTAAGAGTTAAGTACAATTAGGAAGGTTGTTTGGTCAACCCAATCAAAAATTCACCAAATCTTTTTCGAATTACACATATATTACCGGCAAATAATAATTTTTAACGTTACTAATCTTTTTTTATACCGAAAAAATTACAATATGATTAAAATTATCAAATTATATAGTTTAGAATCACCGGCAAATATTTTTAAAAATTGATTATATTTCTACAAAAATTATTTTTTATAAGATGGAAAGTATCGACCATTTAATGCAAGTCATATCACATTAAATGCATTCACACATTGTACAAAAATGATAATTAAAATTTGAAAAATAATGTTTATTTTTTGAAAAATGATTATCCCCATTTTTATATAAATGCAAAATAAAAAAAACACAAATCACAAAAAAATAAAAATAAAAATAAAGCACTCGTGTTAACGAAAATAAATGCACCAGTTGCATTAAAATCTAAAAAATAATTTTAATTTAATAGTTTATTTTTTGAAAAATAATTATCCCATTTTTATATGAAGGAAACTCATTAAAAAAAATACACAAATAACAATAAATAAATAAATTAAAGAACTCCTGTCAATGAAGATAAATGCACTAGTTGCATTAAAATTTAAAAAATAATATTTATTTATAAGTTTATTTTTTGAAACATAATTATCCCATTTTTTATCTGAAAGAAAATAATATCTTGGATCTAATTAAAATTAAAATCACGCAAATTATAAAAATAAAATAAAATCAAAGACTTGTATCTATGAAACAAAACGTACTCGTTGCATTATAATCTAAAAGTTCATTTTTATTTAATAGTTTATTTTTGAAAATTAATTATCTCATTTTTTTTATGAAGGAAAACAGTATGTGGATGTGAAATGCATAAAATGGATCGTAAACTCATTTTATTGGAGGAACCAGATGCATTTGGACTCATTTTCTTGAACTCGGGTGCAATTTTGACTCTTTTGGAAGAACCGAATGCATTTAGACTCGTTTTATTGGATTCGGGTGCAATTTGCACCACATTGGAACTAAATTACCGAATGCACTAAAATTTGAAAGGAATTTTTATTTTTTTATTAGTTTATTTTTGAAAAATAGTTATCACATTTTTATATGACGGAAAACTGTATCTCAGGCCTAATTAAAATTAATATCACAAAAGAAATGCATGAATCACAAAAAAAAAGTACCCGTGTTTACCAAATTAAATGCGCCCGCTGCAGTAAAATGTTAAAAATAATTTGTATTTATAAGTTCATTTTTTAAAAATAATTATTGATTTTTTTATATGAAGGAAACTAGTATCTCTGGTCTAATTAAAATTAAAACTACAAAAAATACACAAGTTACAAAAAAAATTGAAATTAAAGCATTCGTGTCAACAAAACTAAATACATCCGTTGCATTAAAATCTAAAAATCAATTTTTATTTATAAGTTTATTTTTTAAAAAATAATTATTCAATTTTTTATATGAAGGAAAACAATATCCCGGGTCTAATTAAAAATAAAATAAAAAAATTAAAACTAAACCACTCTTGTCAACGAAACTAAATGCACCCTTAGATTGAAAACGGGTGCAAAATGCATAAAAATGGGTTCTAAACTCTAAACCCCGTTTGGAGAAAATCGGGTGCATTTGGACTCGTTTTCTTGGATCTGGGTGCAATTTGAACCCGTTTTGCGAAAATCAGGTGCATTTGTACTTTTTTTCTTGGATCCGAATGTAATTTGAACCCGTTTTGGGAAAAACGTGTGCATATTATGCCCTCATTAATGTTAAATTATCCCGTTTAATTTGAATATCAATTCATGAATGTAATTCAATATAAAATATTTGATAATAACATGAATTATAATACAAAATAACATACGTAATAAACATATGAAACATATTTGAAAATATATAATGTATAATAAAAGGTTGTTGGTAGGATATTGTTAACAATTTGACATGTAATTGTGTTTGATGCTATTATATTACATTTTATTCTTAGACATGTTATTTTGAATAATGTTACATGTTATTATCTTAAATTGTGTTTCGTGTGAGAAATGTTATTTTGAATTATGTTCATGTTATTATATTAAATACATACTAATATGAACATAATAACATTAATTAAATGTATTTGTATCAATGAAATTAAATGATCGAATGCACTAAAATCTAAAACATAATTTTTATTTATCAGTTTAATTTTGAAAGTTAATTATCATATTTTTTATATGAGGGGAAATGGGATCTTGGATCTAATTAAAATTAAAATCACAAAAAATAAATCACAAGAATCACAAAAATAAAATAAATCAATGACCCGTATCTCCGAAACTAAATGCACTTGTTGTATTAAAATGTGAAAAATATTTTTTTATTTATTAGTTATTTTTGAAAATTAATTATCTCATTTTTTATATGAAGAAAAATAGTATCTACGCAAATGCGTAAAAAAGGTCCTAAACCTTAAACCCTAATATACCTGTTTGGAGGAATCGGATGCATTTGGACTCATTTCTTGGATCCGGGTGCATTTGGATTCATTTTATTGGACTCGAGTGCAATTCGCATCCGTTTTGCAGAAAACGTGTGCAAATTATGCACACGTTAATGTTAATTCTTTTTCAGATTTTAAATCATTCGATCATTTATGAGGTTGCACATGGGAACTAAATTACCGAATGCATTAAAATTTGAAAAGGAATTTTTAATTTTTTATTAGTTTATTTTTGAAAAATAGTTATCACATTTTTATATAACGGAAGATTGTATCTCGAGCCTAATTAAAATTAATATCACAAAAGAAATGCATGAATCACAAAAAAAATATAAAAAATATAAAGTACCCGTGTTCACCAAACTAAACGCACCCGCTGTATTAAAAAACTAAATCACTCTTGTCAATGAAAACCCTTAGATTGAAAACGAGTGTGAAATGCATAAAAACGGGTTCTAAAAATTAAACCCTAATGTACCCGTTAGGAGGAAATAAGGTACATTTGGACTCATTTTCTTGGAGCCGGGTGCAATTTGAACCCCTTTTTGAAAAATTGGGCGCATTTGTACTTTTTTTCTTGGATCCGAGTGTAATTTGAACCAGTTTTGGGGAAAACGTTTGCATATTATGCCCTCATTAATGTTAAATTATCCCATTTAATTTGAATATCAATTCATGAATTTAATTCAAAATAAAATATTTGATAATAATATGAATTATAATACAAAATAACATACGTAATAAATATATGAAACATATTTAAAAATATATAATGTAAAATTATAGGTTGTTGGTAGGATCTTGTTAAACAATTTGACATACTATTGTGTTTGATGTTATTATATTACATTTTGTTCTTAGACATGTTATTATTATCTTAAATTATGTTTCATGTGATAAATGTTATTTTGAATTATGTTCATGTTATTAAGAATAAAATTAAAAAGGATCATAAATCCTAATATACCTGTTAGGAGGAAATCGACTGTATTCGGACTCGTTTTCTTGGATCCGGTGCAATTTGAACCCGTTTTGGCGAAATCGAGTGCTTTTGAACTCGTTTTCTCGGATTTATCATTTTCTAAGAAATCTCGACCCGTCTTGGGTGCATCTTTTTTTAAAAAAATTCACGCACATTTTCGGGTGCATCAACTTATGAGAAATCGCAACCCTCTCTCGGGGGGGCCAAATTCATTCTGACATACATTGATCCCCATCGGATTCATCATTTTCTAAGAAATCTCAATCGGTCTTTGGTGCATTTTTTCCAACTGATTTTTCAGCAACATCTTGCTCATCAGTCTCGGATTCTTCAGAACATCTCAATGGTGTTGTCCCACTATCTTAATGTGCTTCGTCCTTAGCAAAAAATTGAAAATTATTGGCTACAATTAGCATTTTTTTTTCAAAATTACACCCATTTTCAAATTAGCGAATGAATTACAAAATTGTTATGAAATTAGCATTATATTGCAATTTACATCGTCATTCACTATGTCGCCGATAAATTATCCATCGGAAAATTTGGTTACCGGTGAGAGTCCATATACCAAGACAAACTATCGACGAAAGACATAGATACCAAAGTGATAAAACACTCTCTCTCCAACTTTGACTTTTTAAAACTTGTTTAGTGAGAAATTATAATTAATTAACAGGACTAGTCTAAAGTTAAAATAACCAAAAAGTGGTCAGGAACACTTTTCACAATCCTGAGTGGGTATGCATTGTATGAGATTCCACATTGAAATACATGTTCAAGCCCAATTTATTTTGGGTTTTTTTTTAGATTTTTTTTTTGTATTTATCACGTTTATTAGTTAAAAAAATAATTAAAGTGTGACTGAATGTGTCACATATTTTTACTTAATTTTTTTCAATTGATTATTTTTAGTTTATCATTCACTATTAAAAAAAATTAAAAAAATAAATAAATGTGACACATTGAAATGAACGTGTCACAAAAATTGACAAAAAAAGGAAATGTGCAGTGCGTGCATGAGTGTAGTGCGAGTGTGTTAAAAAAAATTATTAAGGGTGTGCATATGTGTACACGGCCGTAAAGTCGTGTTCTATGTGCGTGCTTGTAGCAGCGTAAATGTTTGACGTTTTGTTCTTAAGGGTAATTAGACTTTTACATCTTTATTTGGTTAGAAAAGAATATTCTACCATTGTTGGTTAGAAAAAAAATTCCAATTTCATTTTGATTACTTTAAATTTCCTCCCACACATCAAACAATCCAAATACAAATTATTTTTGTATGAATAGTGCAATCCTATTTTATCTTATCAATTTTATCTATCTCATCAATCAAACCAAACAGGGCCTTAGTAAATAGTGATCTAGAGATGGCAATTCCAGCTTGACCCAACCTAATTTTGGACCGTGCTGGGCCAAGATTTTTTAGACTTGAAATCAATCCGGGCCAGTTTGCCTCAAAATATATAATTACTCGAATGGATCGGACCACCTAGCCCAAAACTCAAAAAATGCATTATGGTTATGGTCGACAATTCGGGTGCCCGGACCGGCCCGATCTGAGCCCGTCGAGCCAGTGGAAAAAATAGGGTCAGGTCGGACCGATCCAAAATCAATTCGGGTCTATAATTTTAGAGGCCCAACCGGCCTATTTTCCGGTTGGGTTGAGCCGCCCACATGCTTTAGACTACCATTATCAACAACTGGGCAAACAACCTCAATATTTAATTAATTTATCTCTCTTTCACATCACTAATATTTTACCTAACCCAACCACATACAATTTGATAGTTTATCAGCAACCACCACAAACACCCAACTGGGCAAAATTATATATTATTTTTCCATTTCTTTTATTAATAAATATAATATAACTAATTATAATTAAAATAAACAATTATTATTATTGAAAATTATAACAACACAAAATAACAAACTTTTATAAAATATACAATATGATAAAATACAAAATAAACAAAATAAGAACATAAATAACAATAAACTCAATATGAATTGAAAATAAACAAACAATAATTAAAATGGATGAAAAAATATAAATTTAGTTACGATTGCCAAATAAAATTTTCATATCCAATAAAATTTAGATATAATGAATATTTTTTTTAATAATACAATAAAAAAATTTAAAAAATAGAAAGAGTTTTTAATAATACAATAAAAAAGTTAAAAAATACAAAAAAAAAAGAAAGAAAAGAGAGGGAGACCAGCTCGTTGCTTGGTCTCCCATGATCGAATGGTTGTTTAATAAAATTTCTATATATATTTTTCAATTTTGGTGGTCGACCAAGTCTCATAAACGAGACCGATAATCTTAGTCTTAGTGCGAAATTCCACATTTGGGGCTAAATGGCCCGGCTATTCAGGATTTTTGATTTTTCGGGCAGATCAGGCTGACTCGAAATATTTTTGGGCCAGCCTGGTTCGAATTCAAGCAAGCTCGCCCCGACGCATTAGATCAGGCCTAAATTGCTAGCTCTAACTATGGCCTACGAGTGGCCCGACCTATTTTTTGGGCCAAGTCCAGATCCCAAAATATAGATCCTAACTTTTTTTTAGCCCACAGTTTCATCGAACCGACCTGATTTGCCACCCCTAGACTAAATACTGATATAAAATACTAAACAGTTTAGTTACGTACAATAGTTGTTTGGTCTTTTAGTAATATTAATAAACATAATTTTCAATTTACAACAACAACAACACAGTTTCACCGAACCGACCTGATTTGCCACCCCTAGACTAAATACTAATATAAAATACTAAACAGTTTAGTTACGTACAATGGTTGTTTGGTCTTTCAGTAATATTAATAAACATAATTTTCAATTTACAACAACAACAACAACAACAACAACAACAATAATAATAATAATAAGCTTTCAAGGTTAGTGTTTACCTTTTTCTTCCTTTTTTCAATTGGATTCCAACTGCCCACTTCAAATTTCATGTTGCATGTTTTCATATCATTCTGCGTTCACTATCAAATCTATAATTTTAATAATATTTATTATAAAATAAAAATTAATTATAACATAAATAATCATAGTCAATATTTATATAAAAATGAACTTTAAAAAATATAACATTTTATTTTGAAATAATTAACCACAATAATAAATCATTAATTAAAAATTAAATGCTAAAAAAAATTATAAATCCTTATTGGTTGGGTGAATCATGAACTCTACAAAATAATTATAAAATTAAACTAAATCATAAAAAAATAAAATAAAAAAATAAAAAAAATTCATAATTTAAAAGTGCAACATAAGATGTAACACGAAGAGTGCAACATGAAATTGAGTACCCATTGCGATATTTATTGTATTGGTGATTTAAATTGAATTTGAGCTTTCTTTGAATAAAGAAAATAGTAAAGGAATTGGAGGGGGGCAGGGGAACAATTGAGAGTTGGAAAGGGGAGTAAATGTAAAAGAAAAGGAGTTGGAAGGGGCAAAGTGTAATCGGGTGTTTTGTCTCTCCCCATCTCCATCTGTGCAGGGCATCTCTCTCTCTGAGTCTGAGACTGCTTCAAATTCAATTGAACAACTGAACAAGGCCGTGCGGGAATTGATATTGGAAATAATCAGCAGAATTCAGAGGGAATGAGTGTCGGAATCATCATCATCATATGAATAGGAGGAGAAATCTGGTGAAATCAGATTGGATTGCATATTGCCGTCGGATATTAGGTAATAAAGTGAAATTGAGAATGTGGTGCGCTGAGATCTCCACCTCACTCCTCCTCTAGAGAGAGAGAGAGAGAGAGAGAGAGAGAGAGAGGAAGCAGCAGCAGCTAAATCCCGATATGAAGGGTGGGGGAGTGTCATCGTCGTACTCCCTTCCGGTTCCGGCGAAGAGAAGATGGAAAGGTCTGGTGATAGCGGTGCTGGCCTTAGTTTTTCTTTCAATGCTCGTACCTCTCGTCTTCTTGCTCGGCCTGCACAGCAGTTTCCACTCCACCACCGGTATTCACTTCTATTTACCTTTTCTCAGATTAGATCCGATTCTATTTACGATCTCTCATTGCCTTCCAACGCAGATTCAATCAATACTATTTCCCCATCATCATCATCAATGATTCGTGTGTTTGTGTTCCTACTTGAGTTAATTAATCACTCTAGATAGATACGCTTTTGCTCTTCTTTTCAATTTTCTATTTCAATCATGTGTGTGGATGTGGATGTGGATGTGCGACTCCTGTTCTAATTTCTTACAAACCGTTTCAGGTTATGGTTCTGACCAACGCAACTCAGCTTCAGTAAGAACTTCTCCCTTTTTTTAGAAGGATTTTTTGTTCCTTTGTTTTATTTTCCCCTTCATTAACTAATCAACTGGAACTGATTTCTTTGGATGCTATCAGAATCATGTTAGAGTTTACGATCAACAGAAGACTAATACTGCTCATACAACAAATCAATCCAAGGTATGCCACATTGTGCCCTACTGATCTGGACTTTGCAATGGGAATCATTCTTAGTTGATGCAGTTGCAAGCCTGTTTACGCATTTTCACTGTGTGCAATTTACGCACATATTTTTAAACATCAGATAATGTTGTTATGTTGTTATTTCTCTTTGGATATATCATCCTATTTGATACATATTGAACTTCATTTTCTCTATTATTCTTTATTGTTTTTTTAATAGGCAGACAAATCAACACGTGTGGATGTTATTATAAGAAGATTCACTCCAACTCTTCCAAAGGTTAGCTCCTATGTTTCTTGTTGGTATGGAATACATTTAGCGCCTTGATGCTTGTATCCTAAGATTTCAGTAGAAACAGCATCACTACTGGATGCCATTGGTGATTAATTGTCAACATTTTTGTAGAGGTTATTTAGGCCCTTACAAAGACACGCTAAAGCTTTGATTTTTGTTTGTATATTGTAAGAAAAACAAGCAACCAAACTAACTAATGGACTCAAAACATCTATGTGAGCATCATGCATGCAAATGTATTTGAGCATGTATGTGCCTTTAACACAGAGTTCTACAGTTATATACTATATTCTGACATGAGAATGCAAAACATATAACCGGGCATTATGCATGCAAATATACTCATGCATCATGCATGTATGTTCCTATTACAGATTTCTACAGTTAGAATAGGCTCTAACACATTAACACTAGAAGTCATGATTGATGTTTTTAACCTAGTTTATGCTGAAGCTTCCAGAAACTTTTTTGTCAATGAATTTTTCTGGATGGAGAAACTACCAGAAAAGAACCAGGAAAATACAGTAGTTCATGTTTCTAGTGGCCACTTTAAATGATTAACAGGTTGGGATCTGTCCAGTAGCTGACTGGAGTACTAAGATTTTAGAACTTCTACAAGTGGTCACAAAGTTTTACTTGTCCGCATCAACGATATTCCAAATTCTAGATCTGCGGCCCATATTTCCATTGAATACGGAAAGACTACTATGTTGAAGGGGTGCGCGCACACACACACACACACACACAAAATCACTTCTAAAGCGATTGTAATAAGAAGTTTTAAATGGAAGCTTGATATCTTCTAGGCTTGGACAAAATAATTTATCATACATTGGATAAGTATTTATACATTGTATCGAGCTAATGGAATGCTTTGTTCCGGCTACTTTTTTCGGCAAAATGACTCGATGTTGCTCACATAAAAGAAATTGGTGCTGTTGCAAGTGAAGTTATCTTTTTTATATGGTCATCCTGTGACTTCATTTGCTTCAATGACCTTTTTGCAGGGTTTTGGTAATGCATCTTTCAAGGCAACCGGTAATGACACAAATGGTATGGTTCCTGTATGTATTAAGTGTAAAAGAATCTCTTCTATTTTGTTTGCACCATTGTTTTCCAAAAAGTGTATGCTTCACTTTTAGTTCGTCATTTGGCTTGTCTACAGGACATGGCGTGCAAGCAGATTTGCCAAAACGAGTAAAAAAGGCCCGTGGGAATACAATGGCTGCTGATGAGAGTGAAATGCTTTGTGAATTGCAATTTGGGAGTTACTGCTTATGGCGCCGAGAGCAAAGGGAAAAAATGGAAGACAGTGTTGTCAAGAGGATGAAGGACCTACTTTTTGTTGCTCGTGCTTACTATCCAAGTATTGCAAAACTTCCAAAATTTGATAAATTGTCTCAGGAAATGAAGCAAAATATTCAGGATTTTGAGCGTATTCTTAGTGAAACTACCACAGATAAAGATCTTCCCCCTCAGTAAGTTCAAATTCAAAGCCTTAATTTAAACATGTATATCTGGTCTGGTCTACTATTTGTTCATACATTCTATTTCTATAAATTCACCTTTTGCAGAGGTAACTTTTTCCATATCTATGTTTACATCGTCAGTTGCTTTCCTGTCTGTTTCGGGCAGCAGTGTGCTTCAAATGGATTTTGAACTGAATTGTAACTCAAATTCACCTGGATTTGTCTATTTATTTGGTTCCCATTGTTCATTTGGTTTCAATCTTCTCTGTCTGTTAGGAGAAGGTTTCTCATTGCAGTTTCAGTTACTTATGAAAAACAGAAAATCAGTCAAGATTTGATATTTCTTATATTTCTGATTTTACTCCTTTAAATGTCTTTGAAACACTCTATTTCCTCTGTTACGAGTATACTAGCAAAACTGTAGAAAGCATCCTCAGATGCTGTCTTCTGTTGACCATAAGCTTTGACTTTTGACTGACCTGCCATTTCAGCCATTTTCTTTAGCCTAGAATAGAAAGATTTCTAGTGCACACACATTGGGTTAGACATGGGTCCCCTCATTTATATGCTGAGTTACCTAGTAATGACCTCTTAAATAAGGTTAAGCTGCTATAAGATATGTCTTCAATAGGAAATTGGGGTGAAGTTTGGTATGAAATATGTTGGTCTGGCCCAATTAAGTAGTGACTAAAACAATGTCACCTTTTGGGAACGTCCTGCATCATTTTGCTTGACAGCCAATGCTTGTACCTTGTTGAGACATGAGGTCACAATATTACATATAGGTTTGCACATGGTTGACATATATGGGGACACTGTAGACTATTCTATTGTCATCAAGGAGAAGCATACCAGGTTAACAAAGGTATATTATTGAAGTCATTGGTTCTGTATGATGTTTGCAAGTAGATCCATGTGTAACGTCTGAGCGTGTAGATGGCATACAAAGCAAAGCATACTGGTGTTTTTACCATCATCATCAGCTACTCTTGAAAATGTGAAGGTTCATATTTGATGCGAACTAGCATCGCTTTATGTACCAGTTGATCTGTTGTTTTGAAGATTCCAGTTCTTCGATGCCCTTAGTTTTTGTGCTATGATTGCTAATTGAGTTTTGATCACCTCATCACCCTGAAAATTGATTGCAAACCTCATCAGGAATAAGCAGAAGATAACAATGATGGAGGCTACAATAGCTAAAGCAAAGTCGTGCCCTGTGGACTGTAATAATGTTGATAAGAAGTTTAGACAGCTGGCAGACATGACAGAGGATGAAGCTAATTTTCACATGAAGCAGAGTGCCTTCCTCTACAAACTTGCAGTTCAAACAATGCCAAAGAGTCTCCATTGTTTATCAATGAGATTAACTGTTGAGTATTTTAGATCTTCTTTTGACATTGAGGACAAACTGGTTGAGAAATTTGTCAATCGAGGCCTGTACCACTATGTCATCTTCTCCAAGAATGTACTTGCATCATCTGTAGCTATCAACTCCACTGTAGCACATGCAAAAGTATGACTTTAATCATTTCTCTGTCCCCTTTTCGTCCCCGCCTTTTTCTTACATACTTTCTTTTGTTATTTGGATTGTTGTGCTATTAGTGAAGGCGTTATTTTATTTGCAGGAAAGTGAGAAACTGGTTTTTCATCTGCTGACAGACAAGGAAAACTTTTTTGCTATGAAGTTATGGTTTTTCAGAAACAAGTATGGGGATGCTGCTGTTCAGGTGCTGAATATTGAAGACCTTAAGTTGTATAATCATCATAAGGTGGCACCATTACATCTGTCATTGCCTGAAGAATTTCGTGTTTCCTTTCGTAGGGTTGATAAACTATCTTCTACTCAATTTAGAACGCAATACATATCTATGTTTTCGGAATCCTTCTTTCTACTTCCTGAGATATTTCAGTCTTTGGAGAAAGTTGTGGTCTTAAGTGATGATGTTATTGTTCAGAGAGACTTGTCAGCCCTCTGGAACCTCGACATGGGGGAGAAAGTGAATGGTGCTGTGCAGTTGTGCACAGTAAAGTTGTTTGACCTGAAATCTTATTTGTTAAGTAGCAAGTTCGATGAAAATTCTTGTGCTTGGACATCGGGAGTGAATATTATTGATTTATCTAGGTGGAGGGTGCAGAATCTTACTGAAACATATCAGAGGTTGGTGCATGAGGTGAGTGACTAAATTTATAACATTTTGACTTGTTTGAAATATTTTGTTTTATTGCTTCATCCTCTGAATGTCTGTTATGTAATTAAAATGACATATACAATTAAGAAAAAAGACTAAATCTGAGAAGAGATGAGCTAAGTTTTCGTTAGGCCAATGCATCAACTGGAATCCTTAAAAAATTATTATTATGTATTACTGCTGTGAAAGTGTGAATCATAATGTTTTGTCTAGTGTGGATTTCTTAATGATAACAGACAACGCAGGTAGTAGGACTTCTAAGTGGAGGGCTAGATTTATAATTGTGACAAAGACTTATGGAATGGATAGTAGAGGAGAGAAGGTGAAAAAAAATGAGGATATGTATTAGGATTATGTATTTGAAAAATCCACCCACACCTCTTAGGGAGCCAATTCATGCAAAATATGAGGATATACCCGGCATGAGATGTCACTCAGTCTTTTAGTTCTGAACTTCATCCTATTCCTATATGATGGTTAAAGAAGCTAGGTTTCAGATAGAGAGAAGGCAACTAGAATTTGGATTTCGCTTTCCACCTTTCTAATGAATTGACGTCACCTTCTCCATGGTCTCCTATACTTTGAATTTCACTTTCAACCTTTCTAGTGGATTGCTATTACCTTCTCCATGGTCTCCTATACAGCCTGCAAGTCAATAATGTACTTCTGTGTTCTCATCTATAAAAAGTTAAAATCATGGAATCAACCCAATTAGATAATTTGCTTCAGGAGCTTGGGTGGAGAATAGGTACAAGATTGTATCAAGAAAACTCAAAGAAGGAATGTCATTCTTTTAAAATAGCAATGCTGATCGGAAAATTGAGCTTCTCTGCTCTAGAGTCTTGACACAGTCTTGGGACTGCTTAGTATATTTACTTGTGAGTCTCAAGCTTTTTAATTCCCTATGGTCCTACAGCTTCAAATACACATAGCTGTAACTGGTGGCAGAACAATTTAAAATTCCCATCGGAATGTTTTTATGAAGTCATGGACGTGACAACTGACAACTATAAAGTCGTTTTATGGTTACATAATTGTCCGTAAGCCTTACATACTAGTTTTGTTATCCAGAATGTGTGCCTACATGGGTTAAGAGTTCCTGGAATTTTATCCTCCGCCCTTTTGAAAATGTAGATACATAGGTCTATAAATATTGCTCGGTATGTTTCTGAATTTTGATTCTACTAGTTAAAAGCAGGATAATACCTGAATTCAACAAGGATGGTGTACTGAATTATGCTATTGTACACGTTGGCAGTCTCATCAATTATCATAGACTTTCACATGCATGCATTTAACCATTTTTTTTTCTTGAGCTGGGGCTGTTCTAATCAATGCCTCTATTTTGATGTTGGGAGCAGCTGAAGAAAGATGAGGGATTATTATCTGAAAGTTCTACTCTAAGTGCTGGCTTGATGACCTTTGAGGGTCTAGTGTATGGTCTTGAGGATAGTTGGATCGTGTCAGGTCTGGGCTATAACTATGGACTCAATTCAGAAGAGTTGGGGACAGCAGCAATACTGCATTTTGACGGGAGCATGAAACCGTGGCTAGACCTCGGCATTCCCAGGTACAAAAGTTATTGGAGGAAGTTTCTTGACCCACAGAATCAGTTCTTGAGTGATTGTAATGTGAGTCCATAGAAGTGATACTGCTGCTTGCTTATGAAAAATCGGAGGCGAAGATACTAGCGTACATAGAGCGAAAGCTTGATTCCAGTTGTATGAGGTGCTGAAAAGCAGCAGCAAATGCTCTGGCCGCGATCAACTTGAAGCGTATTTGTTGGTCGCGAAAGAAAATTATTTGTTTCTGACTTTGGCTCGTAAGAGGAGTTGCTGAGTTGAAGAACAATGAATCGAGTTACACATGTGACCTATCTATTAGAGTGAGCATGGAGTAAAAGGCAGAGTTGATTTCTGGTAACTGGAGAGGAGTGATAGGGAGTGGTATTTTTCACATTTAATTGTTTTTTCTTTTTTATTTTATTTTTCCATGCTTGCTTGTTGGAAGTGGAAGGATTAGCATTCATGAAAGTCGACTGAAAAAAAAAAAAACTATAATCGTTCAATATTCATTGAGTTGAGCATTTGCTTTCTCTAGCTGCAGCTTGCTTAATGAAAATTGCTATATTTGGTTTTCTTTTCTAAATAAATTCTACTTTTTGTCCCCCTCATGACACATTAATGATTGGGATCATTTGCTAGGTATATGGTATAACGTTGAATATGTTTGATTGGATGTCTTTTAGTGTATAAGATATCAATATTATGTCTTATACATATTATGTTTGTTTGAATGTATTAGAATATATGAAATATGTATTTATTAATAATTAATTGTTTGGTTAAATATATTAAAACTTCTCACAAAATTGTGAATCCTAAAATATGATTTGACAATAAAGAGGATCGTCAATTTAGACCCTGTTAATTCTGGATTTGAAAGAAGAAAATTATTAATTTGGGACCTAAAAGATAAAAGTTGTCGATTCAGGACCTTAAAAGTCATGAAATTTGATTTATTTTTTTTATTTTTAACTAATTTTCAACAATTTTTTTTTCTTTTTAATTATATATTAAGTACAATAAAGAAATTGTTAAAAATTATTAAACATAAAAAAACATGATTTTTGAGGTTCAACATTGATAATTTTCATTTTTTATGTCCTGAATTGACCGTTTTCATTTTTTATGTCCTGGATTTGTAATCAAATACAAATGGTTATCAAATGCTGACTCTTACCTAATTATGGACTTTGATTTTGCAAGCAAATACAATATTAGTGTGTAATAAGTATCTATCACCCCTTTATATTGTCTAGAAAATGAGTTCTAATACTAACGGTTAGGTTGTTCCGATGGGAATAACCTAGTGGTGGAGTGAAATTGCTTGGAGATTAAAGGTCATGAGTTCGAATAATCTCAATACCACTCGTCGGACGTGTGAGTAAAACAATTTGATTATAAATTGGACAGTATTATCATTGATGGCATTTTAGCTTAGCCTATAGTCTATAGAGTAATTATTACACACGTACCTATATCAAAATGAGGCCAAACCTACGGTATTAGAAGAAAAGTAAAATGAGTTTTGAACTATTCTAGAACATAAACCAAAAAAAAAAAAAAAAACAATTGTAGTCCTCCCAGCTGATGTTTACGTGGAAAATGTGACGATAGTGACCTTAATAAGAGGGGATTACGCAACAATCTTGGAGTTAGATGGTTTAGATTCATTGATATATCATATATTAAGTTAGATATATGTACTTTTCTTGAATTATATATATATATATATATATATAGAGAGAGAGAGAGAGAGAGAGAGAGAGAGAGAGAGAGAGAGAGTTAATACACCACCTAACAACCATCAACTACCTAGCTACCTGTGATTGTGATTTATGGGGGCATTCATTGACTAGGCACCTCATTCACTTCACATTTCACAGCTGTGCAGTAAAACCGTGAAGATCGGAGGTTTGAAATTGAATGATTTCCCTCATCACAATACCCATCCCATCTTCATGTTCATGTGCATATGTAGAAGAACAAAACAAAATAAAACTTGTTCCACAATCCCATCTCCCATATTAATTGATTGATCATTTATAGATAGTAAGTATTACGTAATTAAGTAGTAATGTTATTGAACCCATGCTTGTTTGCACGCAACCCATTCTATATTTATAAAGTAAAATAAAAAATAGTGATGTGTGTTAGTGTTTGTTGTTATTAAAATGAAATATTTAGAGAGAGAGAGAGAGAGAGAGAGAGAGAGAGAGAGAGAGTGAGAGAGAGAAGGGTTTTATATACTAAATATATACTAACAATTACACTTTATTCACAAGAATTTATAGTTGTAGAGTAGTAGTAGTGTGCACTCGGGCGCCGTCGAAAACATTAAAGAGATTTCCGATTAGTATTTATTTATTAGAAAATAGGAATAATAGATTATAGTTATAGGAGTTTTCTTCCATTATTTCTTCTTCAATTATTATTATTATTGAGGTACAAATCAAATTAAAATTAACAAATAAATCAGCCGGAATTAAGAATTCCCCGCAGCAGCATGGACATACAAGGCGGCGGCGGCGGAGGAGGAGGAAGAGGCGGAGGCATAGAGTCGTCTTCGAGAAAGCTGATGGATACCCCACCGGAGCGCCGCGGCGGCGGCGGCGTATGCGGAGGCAAATGCATCTGCCTCTCCGTGACGGCGACACTCCTCTCCCTCGGCCTGCTCTTCCTAATCCTAGGGCTCACCGTTTTCAAGCCGCGGCGTCCGACCATCTCCATCACCTCCGTCGCCGTCAGCCACCTCGATTTCGCACTGGATTTGGCGAGGCTCCGAGTGCTCCTGAACGTGAGCTTGGACTCGGTGATCTCCGTCCACAACCCTAACAGGGTAGGGTTCAAGTACCACCGCGGCGACGCCATCCTCAGCCACCGGGGAAACCAGATCGGCGACGTCCCCGTCCCCGCCGGCAAAATCGGCTCCCGCGAAACCCGGTCGCTGAACCTGACCATCTCCGTGATGGCCGACCGCATCGCCTCCGACTCCGCGCTGTTCACCGACGTCGTCTCCGGCGTCGTGCCGTTCCGGGCGTACGTGAGGCTCTCCGGCAAGGTTAGGATAGTTTTTAGCATTCACGTCACCGCCTACTCTACCTGCGACGTCGATCTAGTCCTTTCCAACCAGACTATTTCTAACCTCAAATGCCATTACAGAACCAAGCTCTGATCATTCATGAATCATGATCAATTTCCAATAAATAAATATAAATCTGAGTTTGTTAATAATAATACTTCTTGTTTTTGGTTTTGGTTTTGGTTTTGGCTCTGTTTTAGTGTAGAATTTCTTAGTTTTGTAACACTATAATTGATATGAAATGGATTCAGATAATTTATTATTAATTTATTATTACATGCAGTTGCGCAACGCAACCATTTTTTTCATTTCTTTTTCTGCATTTGCTTCTATTTCTGCAGATGATATTCTCTGTTGCACACTTTCTGTTACACTTTTTTTTTTTCTTCAATTTTTTTTAGTTTAATTTTACAGTTATAATTATTTTTTTACTATGTAATTTTTAGTTTTCAATTAATAATTCATTATTATAGTTAATTATTTTAAAAATCAATTTTATAATTTTTTAATTCATTTTTTTGGATAAATGTTGACATTATTAAAATTACAAATTTAATTGTGAAACACGAAAAAATGCAATAAGAAATTCGAACCGCGATTTCTATTATAGTGAATTGACTATTTCCAAACAAGATCTTCTTGCTTTTCGAATTTTTGGAAAGGTGCTACCTAAATTATAGAAAACTGACCCATTAATAGATCATTTTTTGTTTATGTGCCTGCTAATTAAAGCAAATAAATTTTAAGGACCTGTTGACACAAATAAAAGGAAATTGTACTATGATTTTTACATTGCAATATCAAATAGAATAATACTACCTCCGTTTCATAATGTTTGTTGTTTTGTTTTTTTTATCTGGAATTAAGAATTAATTTTGTGGACAAATATACACATCCCTTATATATGCCATAAAATCTAATTCATCTATATTTTCCTAAAAAATAACAATATTTTCTCTCTTCATATATTATAGGTAAGTTAGAATAAAAAAATCTTGTAGGATTTGAGAGGGTTAAAATTGGGAGAGAGGATGTCAAATTATATAAAACAACAAACATTTTGAAACTAAAAAAAAAACCTTAAACAACAAACATTATGAAACGGAGGTAGTATATTTTTACTCGGTGATGGATGTTTAAAATGTCTATTGATCTGGATCAATTTGATTTGGTTAAGGGATGTGACAATCTTTATTTTATATAAACATAAAAATGCTGAGAAATAAAAAAACAACCTTCCTTCTCTGAATTGGGCTGGTATTCAAGATATAATATTTATGTCTGGGAATTTTAATTTTCTGGAATAGGGGATTCCCCACTTATTGGGCTGGGCCTTTTTAATGGGTATTCATGTAATTTAATATAGGTGAGAGACTTGGGACCATATATGGGTTGTTCAATTCCCATGCGAATTGTAGAGGTCCTTTTCGATAGGTCCAAATACTTGGAGTAGCCCAAAGGTCTCAAGAGATCGAACGAGCTGATCTCTCGAAGGTAAACTTAGATTTAGGCACCGCTAAGGGAAGTGACCAAGTTAAAGCCCTAAGGGTCTCATTAGGTCACGGGATAGTGAATTCTTGTAAAATCGGAGTTAGCCTGTTGGAGATTCCTCCGTAAAAAAGGGGTAAGAGACCATTCAAGGCAGGGCGAAGAATTAAGGGCTTGAATACATGCATTCGGCCTGATTACTGACCTCAAATACTCTCCTAATCTTGCATTATTCTTCATTTTCTTTTGTTGCTTTAACTTTTGCTTTACATCTTTCTCGATTCTGACTTGGGCCTCGGAATCCGTTCGATCGTCGAATCTCTGATGGTCCTTCGGCTTCGCGATTGTTTGTCATTGATTTGTAGATCATCGGAATCTGAATTCGAATGAATTAATTGCACACTTTTTGGTCTATACTAATTGGGTGTCATATTTTTATATTTTATAAATATTCGAGTAATAAAGTTGATGTTTATTCTATTTAATTTAAGTATTTAACTATAGGATCTGAATATATTCAAAATGGTTTGATTTGGATATTCACATTTAAAAGTTTCGCCCTTTTTTTCATGTTAAGGGTAATCCACAGTCACTACCGAAGTACGTATTGGGTAAATCTCGTCTCTGTGTAATAGTCTGCAAACCACACAGGGAAGATAAACCACACTTGACAGGCCAGGTGTGACAAGCTCACACCTATGTGTTGGTGGTGGGATTCGAACTTGAGATATTTGACCTCAAGATAATACCACTCCACCACTAGACCATCCTAAGCGGATAATTTCATCTTTTTTGTTTCTATATATACTTTCTGTATAATATTTGCTTAAATAGTCTAAAACCATATAAAAATTGTTGTATACATAGTGCGTAAATGTATTAACATATACTATAATATAATTAATGTATATATTTAAGGATTTATTGTAGAATTTAACACAACGTTTGCACTATTTTGTACTTTTCGCACAACCTTTAAAAATTTACAATTTATATCACAATATTTAATATTTTTGTAATTGTAACATCCCTAATATTAATCCGGCAAATCTATCATACGTATCCGATTTGCAATCCAAGTTTAATGTTATTTCTAGCTATCTAAACGACCTTGTTATTTAGATTTGCTATATAAAACAAGATTCTTCATCAATTTCATTTCCAAAAAATGTCGTTTTATGCCGGATTAATATTGGGGATGTTACAATTGAATAAATATTAAAGATTGTAATATGAATTGTAAATTTTTAAAGGTTGTTGTGAAAATTGCAAAATGGTGTAAACGTTTTGTTAAATTCTCCCCACATTTAATTATAGAGGAAAAATTTTAAATAGCCATTATTACTTAGTAAATCATATAAATAGTCACTTTTTAAAAAACTAATGTTTCTACCCATTTTCATAAAAAAAGTACTATAATACCCTTAGTTCTATATTTATTATTAATAATTATAAAAGATTTAACTCTTTCTCTTTCTCTCCCTCTCTCTCATTCATTTTTTACTCTCTAGTTTATCAATTAAAACAAAACTACCATTGGCGAAGATGATGAAGCTATGGATTTTGAAGATTATATATTATTTTCTTCACTCTCTGTAATCCACCATATCTACAATAAATTATATGATGCAATTTCGAAAAGAAAGGATTTATTATGAAATTTGATTTTTTTTTAACTTTTGTTGACATCCGTGTTGTTTTTTAATTATTGATCTAAATATTTAATTATTTTTTAATATTTTTTTGGAATGAATGAAAAAATTATGAATGTTTTTTGATGCACATATTGTTTTCGATCGGTACACGAGTAGTGAAGTTGATCCGTGTAGCAATTCATTTGTGTACTCATGCAATAACTCATTTTTTAACCGATGCACGATTGCACGAATTAGCACACTCATGCACTCGTGTATCAACTCATTTTATAACTGATGCACTAGTACATGAGTAGGCCGACTCGTGCACTCGTGTATCAATGTAATGTTCAACTGATGCACGAGTACGCGAATGTACATAATTGTGTTTTTGTGTATGTGTTTATTTTAAACTATCACATTGAACTAATTGTATACTTATGCATTAAAACTTTATTGAACTAATGAATGAGTACACGAATGTGAATACACGTATTGCGTGCAACATACTCATGTACTCATACAGTATTACAATTTCACTACACGAGTAAACAACTATATATCCAACTTGTTGGAGAATTTGGGAAGGAGAGCTATATTTTTTAAGTAAAAATTATTTTTGAAATTATAATAAATTATTGTAGTAAAGTTATCGTTGTACATTCTCCTAAAAAATTACTCCCTCCATCCCAATTATATAATCTCATTTCTCCTCACACGTAAATTAAAAATATTTATGAAAACAAGATATTAAAGCTAAAATTCTAATAACACCCTCATTGAATATTTATCACTTTCAACTTTTAAATTGTTATTTTTTTAATTTTCAAGATTCAACAATGGTTTATTTGTACATTACTATGAAAATTAATAATACTTATAATAATTGGATTATATAATTGGGACACCTCAAAATAGTAAAAAGGACTATATAATCAGAATGAAGAGAGTACTAATAACATTATTTTTTTTAAAAGTGACTACTTACATAATTTACTAAGTAAAAATGACTATTTTTCTATATTAATGTTTAATTATATAAGGTTTAGTTATGCGTGTATTAGTACATTTGTAGGGACAATGTATTGTGACGTGGGAGATATGAATGTGTGTGAAAGTCATTGTTTGTATATGCTATTAATGCTAATTCAAGGGGATGCTTGATTAAATAATTATGACCAACTAGGGGTGGGCGCCGACAATAATAATAATTCAACTAATGGGAGTTCTAGAGTTTTTAGATTTGTTATTAATCCATTGACAATTAATCAATACGTGACATGACGTACAACTTTTAGTAGCAAGCCGATTATGACCCAATCTCTATTTCTCTATTTTAATTTTCGATATTATGAATAATATATATAATATATAATACATATATACAATAGAGGGATCATGGTTCGTGTTCGCACTGTGGATAACTTTAATAAAACAAGTTGTACGTGTCCCGGTGAGGATGGCCTAATGGTGGAGTGAGATTGCTTGGAGACCAAATGTCACGGGTTCAAATATCCTCAAGACCACGGGTCGGGTGTGTAAGTAAAAAAAAAAAACAAAAAACAAGTTGTACGTGCTAGACTATTAGTTGGATTCGAAGTCAATTTCCTTCGTCAATTAATAATTGTAGCAATAGTAAAGAAATTTCATGTCACGAGTACGATTGGTAGATAGAAAGATTCCATAAATCAATAAAAAAAAGGAGAAGAAGACAGAAATTAAAGTAGATTTAGTAAGAAAAAAAAAGTAGAATGGTTTGGTTCGGCAAACGGAGAAAGAAATAATTTATAATTTTACTGTTTCAATTTGATTGTTATTTTAATTTTTTTTATTTAAAATTAATAATTAATTTTATGTACTAATATACTCATCCCTCATGTATAATATAAAATCGTATTTACTTATATTTTTCTAAAAATAAAACAATATTTTTCTCTCCATATATTTTTTAGGATCTAGGACTTGATTAAAATTATGGGAGAGAGTGTGAAAATATGTAAAACAATAAATATTTTGATACAAAATAAAAAAACTAAAGCAACGATCAAAAGGAAACGAGGGAGTATATGATATGATTGAGCAAAGAAACAAGTAAAAATGAGAGGTAATAAAATGAAATAGTAGTTTATATATGGAGAAGAAATTAAATAGCACACGAAATCATCTACTGCACTTTTACATTGCACACTCGGTTTTTTAGCCTATTTTTCATTCTTTTTCTTCATTTTCAATTTATCGTACTTTAATTTAGTTTTACACTTATTATCCAATTAAGATTTACTAGTATTTAATTTTTCAGATAGTCAATTAACAACTAAAAAATGAAAATTAAATGCTAAAAATATATAATATACTTTAATTAGGTATGATGGACCTTAAATAACAAATGTAATTAAAACACAAAAAAATGAAATCGAAAAATAAAAAATTACACCCTCCGTCCCATTATATATATAGGCTTGTTTTCTTTTTTTGAATATCCTAATATATAAACTGATTTATATATATATATATATATATATAGCTCATTTACTAACATACACTCATGTTTAATATATTTATATTACACATTAATTCATTATCAAAAAAATAAATATGAATATATTAGAAAGCTCACTTGTTTAATTATCATTTTTAATAATTTTCTTAATTTTAGTGAAAAAAATCCAATTAATATATTATATATATGAATGAACGGGTAAAGTAAAAAAAAATCGAGTGTGATTTTACCGCGATAAATAGGGGGGCGAGGAGAAAGAGCAGGAGAGAGCGTTGAATGCGCGTAGTAAGAATAGTAGGCAGAAATGGAGGGAGCGAGTCGTTTTTAATTCATTTTGATTGGTCAAAAATCCCTCTCTCTCTCCTCCGCCCATCCCATTTCATAACCATCTATAATTGCAGATACATATGTAGCAGCGACAGAGTTGAATTTGAATTCAATTGAATCTGCAGCTTAATTATTTCTCATACATACAATTAATTATCGGAATGGACAGCGGTGGCGCCGAATCTCAGTGCAAGCGCAGCGCCGGCGGCAACTCGTTCCGGCTGCGTAGCCCTAGCCTGAACTCCGTTCGTCTCCGGCGAATCTTCGACATCTTCGACAAGAACAACGACAGCGTGATCACGGTGGAGGAGCTAGGGCAGGCTCTCGCCCTCCTCGGCCTCCAGACCGACCCCGCGCAGCTCGATTCCATGGTGAAGACCTACATCCAGCCGGGGAACTCCGGCCTACGGTTCGAGGACTTCGAATCGCTCCACCGCTCCCTCGACGACGCCTTCTTCGGCCTCGCCGACGAGCCTGCGCAGGTCGACGACAAGCAGGAGGAGTACGATCTCACCGAGGCTTTCAAGGTGTTCGACGAGGACGGCGACGGTTACATCTCCGCCAAGGAGCTGCAGGTCGTCTTGGAAAAGCTCGGCCTCCAAGAAGGCCAGGAGCTCGACAGAGTTGAGATGATGATCTCCTCCGTCGATAAGAATCACGACGGCCGCGTCGATTTCTTTGAATTCAAGGATATGATGCGCGCCGTCATCGTTCCGGCCTCCTCTTAAATCTTAATTAATCAAATCATTCATCAATTCCCATCGATCGATCGATCTCCGATCCGTTAATTCTCTCTCTCTCTCTAGATATCATCATTATCATCATCATCAAATCGATCGATAAAGGTATGGTGTTTCAATTGTTTTTGTTGACGCATGCATAATTTTGTGTTTCTGTTTCTGGTGTTTGTGTTTCTAGTATGTAGAGATTAATTTCAATTTTGTTTTAGGGATAAATTTTGCAGCGGCTGCTGTTATATATATTTAGGAATTTTATTTTTCTTAACTGCTTGTTGGTTTTTATATATATACACAAATATATATGCGTGGAGCTCTATTTCAGGATTATTGTATGTTAATTTTAAGAGCTAGGTAGGTATAAATTATTAATTAATATTGTATTCATCTTTATCGATCTACAATATATTAATTTATATTTCAGAAGCAAGAATCTCTCTTCCTTGCAGTTCATATGATCGATCACATTAATTCACGTACAACTATATAAATTAAATCTTACCTCCAGAGTAATTAATATTTAATTATGAATGTGTGGCTTAGTTTGCACTTTTTATTAATTGGAATATATATATATATATATATATATACACATATATTGTTGTTTAAATGTACGGATAATTAATTTCACGGTGCATGAAAGAAAATTATTATATGACGCATGACTCTCATAGAAAATAATAATTTTTGAATAATGAGTTCATTTTTTTATTATGTTTGAGGAAGATGCACTACGTGCGCACGAGTCATAGAATTTCTCGATGATCGGAGAAATATCCATCATCATTAAAACTAGCTAGCTATAGGCCTATAGTCTATAGCTAGAATTTATCCTATAAAAATATGAAGTGGAATTTTTAATTTTTTTTAACCTTTGGATTGCAAACTATATATCTATCTAGAATGTTTTCATCAAACAAGTAGGTGCATAGATATGGATTCATGGATGAAGGGTAGAATTAGTTCCACCAATTTAAAGTTGTTAGGATTCCTTAGTCCATCACCTTCACATCTCAGAATAAGAAATAGTTGATATTATCTGGGTCTAGCGGTGGAGTGATATATTTTGAGATCAAAATATTAGAGTTCAAATTTGTTAGCAATATCCATTCGGTTCAAATTTCTGTTGCACTTTTTCGTGTTTCACTATCAGATTTATGATTTTAATAATAATTATTATAATATTAAAATTAATCATAACATAAATAGTCATAGTGAACATTTATTAACAAAAGTATGAATTAAAAAAATATAAAAATTGAATTTTGAAATAATTAACCATAATAACGAATTATTAATTAAAAACTGAAAATTAAATAATAAAAAAATAATTATATAGTCTAATTGGGTGGGATGAATTCTGTCGATGCAATTTTATGAAGGCCCAAACTAACATATCTTGAAGTAGCCCAGTACTGATAATAGCTCGAGGGGCACGAGGTAGAACGTAAAGGTCAATCGCAGAGGTTGAAGGACTAGAAGCCACTATAAGAAAAGGCTGAATTGAAACCCTAGTGATCTCCAGAATGAGACCTGATCAATACCCTGTTAAAGATAAGGAGATGCCAGGTCAAAACCCTATAGAGGGATAAGAGAGAATCCGGTTAAAGGGGTTAGGTGGTTATGGAGGGAAGTTAAATAGGGGAAGGCAATGAGAAGTCGAGGACAATGAAAAAAGACAGGAAAGATCATAGCTATTGAACATTGAAAACTTCGCATTATCTTCCCCATTTTCTATCATTCTTGCATTGACCTTTTTCTGTAACCGTTCTTTTACTCTATTTTGATTTGAGTGCCGGGGTCCGTTTAATCGTCAATCTATCGACGATCCTTCAACTTCACGTATTTATTGCTTTATTTTGTAGATCGCTTGAGCCCGAATCCGAACATACTTAATTGCAGAATCTCGGTTCTATGAATCATAAGAAATAATCTTAAAATTAAATTAAATCACAAAAAAATGAAGAAAAAATGCAAGAAAACTCATAATTAATTGAAAGTGCAACACGGAGTGTAACACAGAGGGTGCACTGTGAAATCTCATGTGATATCCACTCAATTGCTCATTAATGACATGCATGAAGGTGCAGTTTTCCAACTTCCTAATTAGGTGTAAACATGAAGATCTATTTTTCCAAGTACGATTTATCGATGAGTATATTTTTGTGATTCATTCGAGAGGTAGTATACGAAGCCCAATTACATTAATTTGTGTTGTAATAATAAAATTAAACTGCCCAATACGCTTGTGTGATTGTGATCATCAATAACACCATCGTCGATCCCACTTCAAACGCATAACTCAACACACTTGTTTAATTCATGTGTTTTAAATGCAATTATGGCCCTAGTTAGTTGTTGCATGCATATAAAATTTCATGACTCAATCCAATCAAACTCAATTTTAACAAAATGAGATTTTATGGTATATATATATATATATATATATATATTTTTTTTTTTTTGCTTATGTACATTATTAATCACGTCACTCACGTATATTTAATATTGATATTATATGTTTGTGTGTATATATGGAGTTGAAATATTCTATTGCACATTTTGTGTTGCATTCTGTATTGCACACTCGATTTTCTTAGTTTTTTTTTCAATTTTTTTCCTTGATTTCAATTTCTTATATTTTAGTTTAATTTTACACTTATTATTTAGAATTCATCAAACCCAATTAGGATGCATTGTAATTTTTTATTATTTAATTTAAAATTTTAAATTATTAATTGATTATTTGAAAAATTAAAGACTAAAAATATATATATATAACCCTAATTGGGTAGGATGAACCCTAAATAATAAGTGTAAAATTAAACTAAAATATAAGAAATTGAAATTTGAGAAAAAAATTGAAAAAAAACTAAGAAAATCGAGTGTGCAATACGGAATGCGACGCGAAATATGCAATAGACGATTTCAAATGGTATATATGTGGTTTGTATATGTTGTCCAAAATAACATGATATATATCATATATGTAGCAGAAAAATCAACCCGGTCAACAATAAAGTAAAAAAGAGCATTAATTATAGTTCAAATTAAAGACCCCATTTTTTTACTGTTATTATATCTCAAATAATTAATTAAAACATCATCCATCACATGATTCACGATAGGAAGCTAAAATGAAAATATTACATAAATGAATAATACAGTATATAGGTTATTGTGATGAATAAATATTAATTAGGTTATTAACTACAACATATATATTATATACTAAATGATTGACTGGTTGTTGATGATGGACGATCAGTAACGTACGTTATATTAATATATATCCGTATGCATTAAAATAATTACTATATATTTTGGTTGCATTATTGATTTCGGAAATAAATTTTGCACTTCATGAACGAAAGAAAATATATGAATGGAAGAATAGGTTTGTTTTTGAAACCGGCAGTTTGTATATATTTTTTTTTAATTTTTTTTTAACGGTCGAGATCACGATCCGCGTGATCTCGATCAACGGCTAGGAAAGCACAACGACGGATTGATGACGTGGAACCGCCGGTTATGAAGCACAAACCGGCGGTTTGTTTTTTCAAAAAATTTCAAATTCAAAATTTAAATTTTTTCCCCCACTCCCCAATTTTCACCTATAAATACCCCATCTCCTCCACCATTTTCAATCACACCAAACTCTCAATCTCTCTCTCTATGCTCTAATTCTCTCTATTCTAGCAATATCATTTCTTATTCAAGTTTTCTTACAATCTTACGAAATTACTCTCTCAATTCTCAAGTCTCAACCTATCTCGATTCTCGATCATTCTTCATTTCTTCTCATTTCCTATCATCCACTAATCATCATGTCTAACTGAGGTAGCCGAGCCGATAAGGATAAAGGCAAAGTTATTGCTGATAGTTCCGAAGGTCCACGTCGTCGTCGTCGTACTCATTCTGGAGTACATATTTTCGATACTGTTGATACGACGTCTCCTCTTCAACAACAACAACCTGAAGAATATGTGAATGTCTATGACTATGGCGGAGCCGCTGGCAGGTTTTACAACGATCCAAGAACCCAAGTCGAAGTTGATGCAGAAGTGGCAAGATGGCGTTTTTTACAATGATCCAAGAATCTCGTGCTTTCAGCAACACTGGTGGAGATCCATCTATCGATCTCGATACTGAGGAGGCAGAGGAGAAGGAGGCGGTTCCAAGAAATCCGACGCTGAAATCCGCTCTCTTCACTATTCATTTCAGAAAAGGTGGCACGAATGAATGAAGAGGGAATTATTTATTTGTATTGCAACTATTGTACGAAAGCAATACAAATTTCACACCGGAGGAGGCTATGGGACGTACTGATCGCACATCACCAACCATCATCCAGTCGAACTTGGGCGTGCTCAAGCTCAATCGCAACTCAACTTCCAACCGGTAAGCAGTGCTAACGTTGAAAGCTACGGTGGAGGTACGCCGTACTCATCTCAACTCTTTAGGTTTGATCTTCTTGTTGCTAGGGAACAGATGTGTTATTTTATTTGTGAAGAATCTTTAGCACTTCAATTTGCTAATAACATGAATTTTGAACGTCGTATAAAAGCTGCTTATAATCCTAGTGCTCAAAGAATACCTAGAATGACCATGACTAAGACTCTTGAAAGATTGCATATAAGATATAAGTCGAAATTGAAAAGTATTGTTAGCAAAATTCCTTATAGGGTTGCTATTTGTTCTGATATTTGGTCTGATCAACATATCCATCGTCATTATATTGTTGATACATTGCATTAGATTGATTATTCATGGACTTTGAATAAGAGTTTAATTGCTTTTCGGAGATTTAATTGTCAACATAGTGCTGCTAATATTGCTAAGGCTATCATAAAAATTTGCAATCAATTTAGAATGCTTGATAAAAAATTTCTATTGGTTTTGATAATGCGAATGCTAATACGGCTAGTATTAGATAATTAATTCAAGCATGTAATCCAACCTTGCATGATAAATATTTTCATACTCGATGTATTGCTCATATTTTAAATTTATGTGTTCAAGATGGACTTAAAATATTAAATAATTCAATTCAACATATTCGTGATGTTGTAGATTATATTCATGGTAGGGTGAGAGTTAGACGTTAAGTGGGAAAAATTATGTAGGGAAAATGGTGTACATGCTAAAAAATTTAACATAGATGTGCCTCATAGGTGGAATTCTACTTCTGAAATGCTTGCTGCAACACTAGAATATCGTGAATTATTATGTTCTTCTTTTGCTACACATATTGAATCATTTATTTTACTATTTTCGTATTGGGGTGATTGTATTGAATTAATGAAACTTTTACAAGTTTTTCAATATGCAACAAAAGATTTATCCGGTGTTTATTACCCTACTGTTTGTAAATTTATGTATCATTGTTGTTTAATTGCTGCAAAATTTAATGCTTGTAGTCATAATCCAAATTTGCAAGAGATGATTCTAGCCATGGTAAAAAAATGTCTTAAATATTTTGATAATGTTCCTAATATTTTTTTGATTGCAAAAATTTTGGATCCTATTTTTAAACTTAGTGGTACTAACGACATGATTGATATGTATTACAAGTTTTTATCTACTATGAGTTTTACAGGTTATGATCCCGTCAGCGGATGTATGAATACCGGTAAAGCTCATAGTAGATAAAAATTTGTCATACATATCAATCATGTCGTTAGTACCACTAAGTTTAAAAGTAGGATCCAAGATTTTTGCAACCAAAAAAATATTAGGAACATGATCAAAATATTTAAGCCATTTTTTTTTACCATGGCTAGAATCATCTCTTGCAAATCTGGTTTATGACTACAAGCATTAAATTTTGCAGCAATTAAACAACAATGATACATAAATTTACAAACAATAGGGTAATAAACACCAGATAAATCTTTTGTTGCATATTGAAAAACTTGTAAAAGTTCCATTAATTCAATACAATCATCCCAATATACGAAGATAATAAAATAAATGATTCAATATGTGTAGCAAAAAAAGAACATAATAATTCACGATATTCTAGTGTTGCAACAAGCATTTCATAAGTAGAATTCCACCTATAAGGCACAACTATGTTAAAAATTTTAGCATGTACACCATTTTCCCTACATAATTTTTCCCACTTACGTCTAACTCTTACTCTACCATGAATATAATCTACAGCATCATGAATATGTTGAATTGAGTTATTTAATATTTTAAGTCCATCTTGAACACATAAATTTAAAATATGAGCAATACATCGAGTATGAAAATATTTATCATACAAGGTTGGATTACATGCTTAAATTAATTCTCTAATACTAGCCGTATTAGCACTCGCATTATCAAAACCAATAGAAATTTTTTTATCAAACATTCTAAATTGATTGCAAATTTTTATGATAGCCTTAGCAATATTAGCAGCACTATGTTGACAATTAAATCTCCGAAAAGTAATTAAATGTTTATTCAAAGTCCATGAATAATCAATCCAATGCAATGTAACAACAATATAATGACGACGGATATGTTGATCAGACCAAATATCAGAACAAATAGTAACCCTATAAGGAATTTTGCTAACAATACTTTTCAATTTCGACTTGTATCTTATATGCAATCTTTCAGGAGTCCTAGTCATGGTCATTCTAGGTATTCTTTGAGCACCAGGATTATAAGCAGCTTTCATACGACGTTCAAAATTCATGCTATCAGCAAATTGAAGTGCTAAAGATTCTTCACAAATAAAATAACACATGTGTTCCCTAGCAACAAGAAGATCAAATCTAAAGAGTTGAGATGAGTACGGAGTACCTCCACCTTAGCTTTCAACGTTAGCACTGCTTACCGGTTGGAAGTTGAGTTGCGATTGAGCTTGAGCACGCCCAAGTTCGACTGGATGATGGTTGGTGATGTGCGACCAGTACGCCCCATAGCCTCCTCCGGTGCGAAATTTGTATTGCTTTCATACAATAGTTGCAATACAAATAAAAAATTCCCGCTTCATTCTTCCTTGCCACCTTTCTGAAATGAATAGTGAAGAGAGCGAATTTCAGGGTCGGATTTCTTGGAACCGCCTCCGCGGTGTCAAGATCGATAGATGGATCTCCACCAGTGTTGCTAAAAGAACGAGATTCTTGAGATTATTATAGTCATTCATATTGAATCCATCTTGCCACTTCTGCATCAACTTCGACTTGGATTCTTGGATCGTTGTAAAAAGGTCAGCGGCTCCGCCAGTTGGATCATTGTAAAAATCACCAGCGGCTCCGCCACAGTCATAGACATTTACATATTCTTCAGGTTGTTGTTGTTGAAGAGGAGACGTCGTGTCAGCAGTATCGGAAATATGTACTCTAGAATGAGTACAATGACGACGACGACGACGTGGACCTTCGGAATTATCAGCAACAGCTTTGCCTTTACCCTTATCGGCTCGGCTACCTTGGCTAGACATGGTGATTAGTGGATGATAGTGTAACGACCCAGTTTTTAATATTTAAATTGCTACATTTTTTTTCTCTAGGGAAATATTTTTTATTCATTTTATTACATGCGATATTAATTGATTAAGTCTAATAAGCTGCGCCTAAGTAATTTATAAGCATGAATTCATTTTAGTATATAGTAATCATCATAGCATGAGCATGCATTTAATTTTAATTTTGTACCTATTTTGTTGCATTTTATTTAATTTTGTACCTTCGGGCTATACACGCAGAGCTTTCGAGCTATCACGCAGAGCCTCCGGGCTACATGGTTTGGTCTACAGACTGAACACCTTTACTATTCGCATATTATTCTGTTTGATATATAGCTTGGATAATTGGACACTCCTCACTGAGTCAGTAGTACTCACCCCAAAATCTACTTAGCTTTTCAGGTGTTGTCTTGGGTGATGCGTAGCGGACAAGATGTGATGATTGTGGTCAAGTGATCAAGCATAATTAAGGATTTAAATTTAATTTTGACTTTATTTTATGTAATAAATGTCGAATTATGCCTTGAAACTTTCGCTGTATTTCAAGTAAAATATTTTTATTAATGAAAAGCATGGATAACGTGCCTTTTTCTACTATTAAAGTGAAATTGGGGCGTTACAGATAGGAAATGAGAAGAAATGAAAAAATGAAGAATGATCGAGAATTGAGATAGGTTGAGACTTGAGAGTTGAGATTGAGAATTGAGAGAGTAACTTCGTAAGATTGTAAGAAAACTTGAATAAGAAATGATATTGCTAGAATAGAGAGAATTAGAGCATAGAGAGAGAGATTGAGAGTTTGGTGTGAGTGAAAATGGTGGAGGAGATAGGGTATTTATAGGTGAAAATTGAGGAATTGGGGGAATTTAAATTTTGAATTTGAAATTTTTTGAAAAAATAACGGACAAACCGTCGGTTTTCAGTCCAAACCGGTGGTTTGCGCTATCTAATCGGCGGTTCCACGTCATCAATCCGTCATTGTGCTTTCCTAGCCGTTGATCGAGATCACGCGGATCGTGACCTCGACCGTTAAAATATATATATATATATATATATATACACACACAAACCGCCGGTTTAACCGGCGGTTTGTGAACGTCGCACACCTCAAACCGGAACCGGGCCACCAATTTAAGGTTGACGGTTACGGTTCCCAAACCGTAACCGTCTGTACGATCGGAAACTGGGCACAAACCAGCAAATCGGCGGTTACAAACCGCCGATCCGGTTACTTATGGGCGTCCTTGATATGAAGTGCAAGCCCAAATTTCAATTATTTTCCCTCCCCCCTAAACTAGTCAAATTGTTAATTCTAATTTGTAAATTGTAATTTAGTGTTAAATTGTAACTTGTACATTTGTAATTTCATAGTTTGATACCTTGATTTACAATTTGTAATTTTATTATGTCATATTATTTATCAAATTAAATTGTATTCTCATTTTTTAATATTCTTGTAAGTTGTAAGTTGTAAATTGTATTTTGTAAGTTGTAAATTGTAAAATATAAATTATAAAGTTATATAATAATATCAAAATTCAAATAAACTCGTGTTTTGTCATACTTCTTAATTTTTAACATGTAAATTTGTAATTTTATTGATTTAGTTCGTCCAATCGTCTGTTCGATTAAAAAAAATGAAAATCGACGGTTAATCAGGTAACCGCCGGTAAACCGGTGCTAACCGGCGATTCCGGTTACAAAACCGTAATCGACAACCGCCTATGCATGGTCCGGTTCCGGTTCTGACCATCCGGCACTGCCTAACCGGCGGTTTACAATCGGAACCGGAATCGTGGGCACCCCAACTAAGACATGAATTGAACCTTAGAGTTTTTATTTTGTAATAATGAGAATTGTCCGCAATCGTTACTCAAAAAATGTGTATTAATATTATTAGTATTTCAACTGTCTCTTTTGATTTCAAATTATACAACTCTATCACTAAGTGATCATCATCACATATAAATAACTTAAATTTATATTATCGAGAGAGAGTAATTTTTAAAAATTTGATTTAATGTCAACTGAAAAAACAAAAGATTTAAGAGGAGGTCTTGTGTGCACAAGGTGGCTACTACACTCGATAATTTATTTTTTCGATATAAACATAAATCATAATTGAGAATAATAAATCCTAATTTTGAAATAAATATATACTCTATATGGAATTAGTGAACCTAAAATTGAAGTGAATTAATTTAGTTTCTTTATATGTCGATTCGGGCAGTGCACTTGTGACTTGTTCGACACCAATGTGTGGGCTCGTGCATTGCGTTCGACAATAAATTTTTTCAAAATAACTACAAATCTTAATTGGGAATAATAAATCATAATTTGGATGTATTAAACATAATTGAGATGTAAAACCCACACAATTAAAGCAGCATGTGATATATCTATACATATATTAAGGTAAAATCGTATAACCGACAACGGTTCTAATATAAACCGTTGTCTATTACACATGTTGTCTTACACAATAATTTTTGAATAATAGACAACAGTAGTGACATTTATTGTTGTATTTTTTTTTCATTTCCACGATGGTTTAGATTACAACCACTGTATTTTAAGAAATTTTTGCAATCTTATTTATTATTTTTTACTTGAAAATTTGAGATTTATAATATTTTTTATTTTATTTTTTATGTATAGATGGATGATTTGTAGTACTCTACATTTATCGCCTAAAAATATCTTTCATTTGTATTACACGATAATAATAATAATAATAATAATATTATGTTATTTTTTCTATTTCAATTTCATCATTTAAAATATTTAAATAATTATATTTTTTATACATGTTATATATTCAAAAAAACCAAATATTTTATAGAGCAAAATTTTTAAATAGTCATTTTGACTTAGTAAATCATGTAAATAGCCACTTTTTAAAAAAATAATGTATCTAGCCATTATGAAAAAAAAGGTACTATAATACCCTTACTTTCATATTTAATATTAAGAAATATTATATATATATATATATAATATTCATATATCAATAAGATTTGGGGAAAAAGAATCTGATTTTCTCTCTCTTCAATCTATAACCGTCGTTCTCTCACCCACTCGCCTCTCTCCTTTTCAAACGATGTTTTATCATTCCCAACAAAACTACCATTAGCGAAGGTCAGAAGCTATGATTTTTGAAGATTATCACGATTTTTCATCTCTGTAATCACTGTTGCAGCGATAAATTATCTGATGCATAGTCAAATATTAGGGATTCCTTCGCGTTGCAACGATAAATCACTGTTGCAGCGAGTTAAGCGATTTTAAGAAGTTCTGTTGACATCGCGTGTGTTGTTTTTTGCGTAAATAAGATATGATTTTTATGTATCTGTACTATATTTTTGTTGATCTAGATATTAAGTTTTTGTCTGGAAGTGGTGGAAGAATTGAATGTTCTTTTGAGCACGAATCGATTTCCTTCGGCACACAAGTATTGGAGTAGAATCGTGCACGAATTTATTTGTAACGTGTGGAATATCCATTTTTTTACTGTTGCACGATTACACGAATTAGCAGAATAATGAACTTGTGTGTATCTATGAATTTTTGAAGTAGTGCACGAATACACGAATAAATATACTAATGCAGTCGTGTTTCAAGTTAATATTTAAATTTTACACGAGTACACGAATGAGCATATGCGTGTTCTCGTGTATTGAACTGTTATATTGAACTATTTGTGTACTCATGTAGCATTTGAATATTTAATCAATGCACGATAACACGACTTAAATTACTCGTGTCGTAGCACTCGCGTACTCGTGTTGCATTATAATTTCAATTTAAACACCAGTATATAATTTTCTACTCGTGTAAGAATCTTATTTATAGGTGTTGCTATAACATGTTATTTATTATTCGTAATTTGGTGATTGTAGATGAGCCGAACACATATTATTGTTGTTCATGGAGATGTTTGGAATAAAGTTGGAGACAAATATGAGAATGATGGGCAAGAATCAACGAGAAAATATGTTGAGCGAGAAAATATCAAGTTTGATAAAAGATTACTATGAATCTGATTTGTTTTTAAATATATTAGATTGTTCTGAATCTGATTTTGTTTTTAAATATATTAGGATATTTTTATTTTAGAAAATAATAATGTTAAAAATACATTATATTCATAAATTATTTATATGGAAGTAAGGGTATTGATGTATATTTACATCCTAAAAGGCTAGATACATTATTTTTTAAAAAACTGGATATTTACATTATTTACTAAGTGATAATGGCTATTTACCCCTATTAACACTATTTTATAATCATGTACAATTATACATTGTTATTTGTAAAATCGTGATGTTGGAAATATTCCAATTCGATCTTTCTAACATGTATTTTCATTTAGTTCCTAAAAATTAATTTTCTTTTTGTCTGTTGTAACTATACAAAATTGATCTTCTTGTCTAATTAATTAACACATGTGCATATCATTTTATTAATTTTTACAAATTGAACACACCATATAAAATTAAAAAATAATCATAATATTATAGATCTAAAAAAATAATAATTATTTGTGCATCACACAAAAGAAATACTAGTTTAAGATTATTACTAATACCTTTTAATGTAATGAATGATACTTTTTTCCGGTGTTTTTTTTTTTTTCGAAACAGGATGGGGCGGGGTTGGTCGACTTGACCCAACAACTGAAATCCTTTATTGCATATGTAATGTTGCATTTCCTATTGCTCACTTGATTTTTTTAGTTTTTTTTTTTGCGATTTCAATTTCTTATATTTTAATTTAATTGTACACTCATTATTTATAATTCATTCTACCCAATTAGAATGCGTTATAACTTTTAGTATTTAATTTTCAATTCTAAGTTATCAATTGATTATTTGAAAAAATAAATACTAAAAAATATATTAAATCATAATTGTGTAGGATGAATCCTAAATAACAAATGTAAAATTAAACTAAATTATAACAAATTGAAATCAAAGAAAAAAAATTAAAACAAAAAATCAAATATGCGATAAAAATGTAACACCAAATAGACGATTTCGTATGCCGACCCAATACATACGTGACCCATCAGACGACGATTTCGTATGCCGACCCAATACATACGTGACCCACCAGTCTGATGGGTCATCTGATGGTCCGATGGGCATGAATTTTGATTTTTTTTTTAAACTCACACACCCGATCTGTGATATTAAGGATATTTGAACCCGTGGTCTTTGGTCTCCAAACAACCTCACTCCAGCACCAGGCTATCGGAGACCTGACTTTTGATCTAGTGTTGAGACTTTGGCATGATTTAATGTACAGTTGTCAGCATATTTCAGGAGAAGGGATGGGTCCCACTTAACGATCTTCGCGAATAAGAAAATATTTGAGGGAAGGAGGTGTTCGACACTTAGAAGAGGAGAGGTGTCTGATGAGTCAGGACTCTCTCTCTCTCTCTCCTTCTCTCTCCTCTCCGCGCCAGCGACGCCACCGAGTTACAATCACACACCAATTTTTCATCGTCCTGTAAATTCGGAGATTTTGTTATAAGACTCTCACTCTATTGAATTCGTTAATTTCTTCATATTCTTTCACCACAAGCCTCGAATTCCTGAACCTGTATCGCCTAATCGCTAACCTCTCTTAGGAATTGGAATATTGGAATTTCGACGGCCGCCGCCAGTTCCTTCCTCGGTAACTTATTCTTTCCTTTATTTTTCAATTTTCTTTCTCTATATTCTTATGTGTTCGTAGATTCGGCCGGTCAATTTTGGTATTAATTGATTGATAATCTTCCTTGGATCTTCAATTTCAATATATATCAATTCGTTGTTGTCTAATTCAGCTGTTTTACGCGATTTCAGAGAGGAAGTGTTTACTGCTTCGTGTAGAGATAATAAGTGTTCTGTGGCGATGATGGATAGAGTGCAGAGGTTACTGATTGAGGTCCTAACGGAGCCCCAAAAGGGCGGTCAGTCAGTTCTTGGGACAATAAAGATTGCGGTTCTGCCCATAGCCAAAGTTTTTACCATGTGCTTTCTGGGATTTCTCATGGCCTCCAAGTTTGTTAATATCTTGCCTTCTAATGGGAGAAAGCTCTTAAATGGGGTAAGCCACCTCTTCTTGATCTTATATTCCATTCTTTCACTCATAATCTTTGCTTGTAACTTGTTTAGATGGATGGATTTTATTGTCCTGTAGTTTAACTGTGAAGATTATATAGCCAAATTGTTCCGTTAATTCATGGTGGATTAGATTATTCTTAACATATATTTCACATATACTTTTCTATCCATAAATATATATTACTCACAGTTATTTCCATCTACCACTTGCAGCTGGTCTTCTCACTTCTGCTCCCATGTTTGATATTTTCGCAACTGGGACAAGCAATAACTTTTGAAAAAATGATTGAGTGGTAAGAACTGAGTTGTCATTTAGTATTAGCAATAGCTAGTTTAAGTGCTCATCAGTTGGCGTTCTCGTTTTGCAGGTGGTTCATTCCTGTCAATGTTGTCATTGCCTCTATAACAGGCTCCATTATAGGTTTTCTTGTTGCATCCATTGTCCGTCCTCCTTACCCGTACTTCAAGTTTACTGTAGTACAAATTGGAATTGGTAACTCATTTAACCTGCCTTGCTGTATGTTGGTCGATGACATTAAACCGTTGTACCTTGAGTTATTTGCTGGTTCAAGTTTACTCTTTTATGCAATTGTATCATCCGTAGTAAATGATACTACAGCAAGTAGATGATTGTGTGATGAATGTGTTGCTATAGATGCACCATATTATGACTGGCATATGCATCATCTCTTGTGAACCTAGATTAAGTTTTCTTTATACATGCTTTCTGAAATGCCCTCTTGCAACTCCTGTTTAGAAAATGATAATACATTGATGCATGTTGGTAGTTCGATTTATTCAGTTGGAGTAAAAATAATGCCTATAGTTAATGCAAGACTATTATTGGCTACACCAGGAGTCATGCGGTATGTGAAAACATTTGCAATCTCTTGAAAACAAAACTAGAAAGTCCTAATGTCTGCATCAGGACTAGCTAAAACTTGTTTCAAGGACTAGTACAAAAAAAAAAGTGAGAAAAAAAAAGTGCACTGTTGATAAGATTAGGAGGTCAAACATTATTGAGCTCTTATTACTTACCCAAAGAAATTATAAAACCTTCATGGGAAAAACTGGTAGCTTACAGACTTTTCTACATTAAATTTTCAAGTTTGATGGATGTCAAGAATTCCTTCTTTCCTGACACTCATTGGCCAGATATTGTAATTTTTTTTTCCCTTCGATTTATGTATTTCTGATAATTTATGCTTTGGTAACGAATTCTAGCATAAAACCTTGGTCTTCTAAATCTTTTTTCATTGTTTTAGGGAATATTGGAAATGTGCCTCTTGTCTTGATTGCTGCATTATGTCGAGATAAATCAAACCCTTTCGGTGACACTGATAAATGTTCTCAAGATGGAAATGCCTACATCTCGTTCGGCCAATGGGTAAGTTTCTCTCACAATTATAATCTCTGGATCTCTTCAGGTCGTATTTAGCAACCTAGGAAGTCAATACAGCTGGCGAACTTTTGGAGCTGTACAATTTTTTACGCCTTCTACTCATGTTTTTATCATGTATTATGATTTCTTCAAAGAACATACAAAATCATTCTTGCAGTATTGCTTGAAATAGTAAAGATTAGATATTTGTCCAATGGAAAAAATACAAACTGTTATTGATCTGAGGGCCTCGGTTTTAACCTCTCTGCATAGTTTTGGCACCTTTTTGCTTAGGTTCTGAAAATTTGTTTCTCTCGCAGGTTGGTGCTATTATCCTGTATACGTATGTTTTTCAAATGCTTGCCCCTCCCCCTGGTGGATATGATGCTGAAGATGGAAATATGTCCTTGAAGAATCCTGCAAGTAGTAACCCTAGAGCACTTTCCAATGATGATTCTCCTGAGCGACTTCCCCTTCTAGCTGAGGAGGCAACACCAGTTTATTCAAGTTCCACCAAAAAAGAGCAAGTAAGAAATCACCGAATTCATATTGTGCATACTGCATAATATCTTAGGCTGGTATCATGCTGCAGTTAATTTGATATATAGAACTACGTTGGGACTTCATGTATGTGTAGTCTGTAGACCTGTTTGACCATTATACGGGGTTCCATGGTTTGGAAAGAGCTCTCATAGTTCATTGGTTCCGAAAGCTGTTGATCCTGCTAATTCACTAGCCTCTTGAAATTCTAGGATGAAGTAATTGGATATAGCGGCAATTTCCTGTTATCGTGTAACCCTGTTTGTCTGCTGGTAAAGAAGCATGGTATTTTGGGGTGGTTTTTTTTCACATAGAGGATATCAGCACAGTAGTCAATCCCAGATACAAGATATTTGGTCAACCCTATGACTAAGTTGCACTGCATTGGACATTCTATATAAATTCGGATTGAGCAATCTAGACATGCAATTGTATTTAATTTACTAAGTTGATATTTAATCTCTGACCTCCTGCTGCCCTCCGTGCAGATCAAAGTTTTTTTCAAATACATTTATGAGAAGTTGAAGCTCAAGCAAATCATTCAGCCTCCAATTATTGCTTCTGTAAGTGTAGTTCTTTCGATATTTATTTTTGGCAAATTAGATCTTATAAAAGACTTTTGTGATGTGTGATTGGCATTTTGACCCATCTCTTGGCTCTCTCATTATTCTCTTAGATGCTATAATGGATCATCTAGTTGATCCCTGCAAAATTTGATACTACATAGTCTCTTCCTCGAGTTGTCACACACCCAGTAAATTGATTTATTCGTAGAATTGCCACCTTAAAATTTTAATTTTTCTACAGGTTGTTGCAATATTCATAGGGTGTGTTCCTTTCTTGAAGAAATTAATATTCACCCCAGATGCTCCTCTCTACTTTTTTACAGACAGCTGCATGATTCTTGGGTATGCTCTTCCTCCACAGAATGAGATTGTTTGATGAATGATTATTATAAGTTTGTAATGATATTCTAACTGTATTTATCATTATCAGAGAAGCAATGATCCCATGCATATTGTTGGCTTTAGGAGGCAACCTCGTGGATGGTAAGCTAGCCCCGATTCTCCATCCGACCAGACATGCCTATTCTTATCTTCATCAGCATATCCTTTACCTATGCAGGGCCAGGTCCAGGGAGCTCAAAAGTTGGTGCGCGGACAACTGCAGCCATTATTTTCGGGAGATTGTGCTTGGTTCCCCCGACTGGACTAGGCATCGTCATGCTGGCTGATAAACTGGGGTTCCTGCCCCCAGGTGATAAAATGTTCAGATTTGTGCTCCTACTCCAGCACACAATGCCTACTTCTGTGCTTGCAGGTAATGAGCTCATTTACGAGGCTTTCGTATTTTATATATATCGCAGCTCCATTCTCTCCCTGATTTATGTATCGTCACAGGTGCTGTTGCGAATCTACGAGGATGTGGGAAGGAGGCTGCGTCCGTACTTTTCTGGGTTCACATTTTTGCTATTTTCTCAATGGCTGGTTGGATCATTCTTTATCTCAACATATTATTTTGAGGCGTGCACAAAATCAACCTCGCTCTTCCTTCGACTGTGCAAACCGAGCAAGACGAGCATAGTTTTTGGCAGTGATATATGTGTAGGTTGAGAGGCAGTGTATATAATACATATATATACCTGTGCAGTGTAAAATGCTTCATTTTTATGGTTAAACCATCTGAAATTCATAACTCCATTCAATTCTTGATATACATGTTTGTTCAAACGCCAGTGTAGAGATCAATTAAAACCACTTGCATGAAATACAAATACAGAAGCAGCAATTCATCAATCAGAAAAAAGAAATCATGACAAGTTAAGCATATACAACAGACATAAGTTAATCATTGATGCTTCCTTCACCTATAACTCTACTGTAGCAATGATTCAAGAAAACCTCTACCTCAATATTGGAAAATCATCCAGAATTCAGTCTGTTAAAGAAAGCGAATCAGAAAAATGACCACCATCTCCGGTGGTGGTTATTATCCCGGCGGCAAGGAACGCGCCCACTCGGGCATAATCTACTACTAACTGCTGAAGGATTGCCAAACCACAAAACGAGAGAAATGCCAACAATACTCACAATTGGAGCAGCAAGGAAGAGCCATCTATTTCTTGGAATGTCCCTCGCAGAATCTGCATCAACAACCAGTTCCCTTTGCTCCTCTCTACCATGATGAAGTTGAGATTCAGGTTCAGGTTCGGGTTCATCATATGTTTCAGTGGCAACCAAGGAAGTATCCTCATTCAAGTTAAGCACATCATTTCTTTTCCTTGCTTCATAATCCTTGTCATCAGTTGGAAGCTCAAAACGGCAAAGTGGGCACGTATTTCTTGAACTTAACCATGGCAGGATGCAGGAAGGGTGATAGAGGTGAAAACAAGGAAGCTGATTCACAACAGTGCCAACAGTGAAGGAGTCCTTGCAGACTGCGCACGCCATACTGTCGAGCTTGTCTTCATCAATGGTCAGGGAGGGCATATTGTTGACATAAGATACAGAAGCAGGAGGTGCCCCTCTCTTCGAGCTCTCATTTTCAGCAAGGTGCTCGAGAAGATCTTCAAAGCCTCTGGCATCAAGATAATCTCCAGCATAATTCTGTGCTAGCGGCTCCTCAAAATTGGCACGTGCTCGTATCCTCTCACGTATACTCAGTGGAAAAGTCCCCACAACTTCAGGGGACAATAGCTGCCTGCGCCAATTAATGTAGACGTTCCCCCCATTAGAAGGCTGAGCAGCACCAGCACCAGCAGCCGTGAAAGACGACTCAAGAAGGGTGTTCTCCTCGATGTCAGCATCATCCCATTCGCTATCTTCTTCATCAGAATTCCATTGGAACAGACCGGCATTCATGGGGTCAATATCATTATCACTATCTAGGTCACTCTCTCCATTCGGAAGGCCAAAATTATCATTCTCGAATAAACTCTGGCCATCGAGGGAGGCATCAGACTCGCCTCCATAGGCACTGTAGGATACAGTATCAGCCCTGTACCTCCTAAAGCTAGCATTGGACTCAGTCTCACCATATAAAGAATCAAAACCATCACTTTCCGTATCGGAGAAGACTCTCCTCCACCTTCTAGAGCCACTCGGCAGTAGCCTCGCAGCAGCAGCATCTCCATCATCGGAGGGGGGGTGGTTCTGCCTAGCCAGGCTGATGATTTGTGAAAACTGGTGAGAGAACATACTCTCCATGGACTCAGAACTGTCGTACCTTCTCCTCCTCGATACAGGCCTCCTCCTATCGGGGGAGGCGGTCTCAAAATCTTCCAGCAACAAAAATTTGCAATCGCCGCATATACTGATAGCTTCAAGCTCGCCACCACCCTCATTGTCGGACGATGAAATAATTGTATGGCATAAAGCACAGGAGGAAGAGGATTCGGAAGACTCCCCCAAATTAATATCCATTGACAACTGCAACAAAAGCGAAATCATAAACGCGACTTCGTTCAATAATTAGAAACCTCGGAAATCCAAATGCATCACCCTAATTTGACTCAAAACCTTCTTCACAATCGGTAATCGGAAAAAATTAAGCGCGGAAGAAAGCGAAAAATTCAGGTTATGGTACGGCGGCGAGATCCAATTTTAAGCGGCGAGAGACAGAGAGAGAGCAATTTACCTGATGTATAGGTGTCGGAAGATCAAAGCAAGCGTCAATCGGTAGCCAAATCAGAGACCAGAAAACAGAGAGAGAAAGAGAGAGAGAGAGAGAGAGAATGAATGGTGGTTAAGATTAATGGAGATTGGAAAAAGAGAAAAAGGGGTTAAAAAGCGATAAATGGAGGAATAAATGGTAGTTGGGTCCAAGGATGAAAATATCGCTATCGCAACATATATCGCAACTTCAATTTTACGGATATATCGACGGATATATCGATATCGCATATCGATATCGCAGAAAATTGAAAAAAATGACGGAAATCATATTAAAATCTTGGAAATTTAGCATGAAATTTTAGGAACTATTATGACATATTATTATGCACATATTCCACTAATTTTTTTGATAGAATTGTATTTTGAAAGGTAATATATGAATAATACATTATATAAATACCGTCTGAGACAATACATTTGACAAAATAATACATAATACAACTTAAAATGACTAAATAAACATTATAAAGTACAATTAATACCAAAATGAGGATCTATGAGGTTCAAATATAGTAGATGGAATGCCATATTGTTCTAAACAATATTGGTACCAACTTATCACGTTCGAGTAATTATGGATATAATTATGCACATGTGCTTGATATGCTTCTTGATTTCTTCCAACAGCTTCACCATGAATTGGATAATGTCCACTGACCCAATTATTTTGTTGATACGCATTTTGAGTAGTCTAATCAATTTGTGAACTCCCATATGTGTAAGAAGCATATGAATCTTGGGACATATCACTATGATCAGTGCCACCCGTATTCATAGAATCAAAATTGGTAGAAAGTTCTTCAATATCAGTCCTTGGACTTTCTTCTTGAGTCCATGCATGTCTCCTTATGTATTCCTTTCCTATTGCACCTATTCCAGAACCTCCAGCTCTACTTCCGTGGTCCATATCTTGTGTTGCATGAGTGAAGTTGGCCTCACAACTGAATGGACTCAATAACGTATGACTTGAACCATAATCGTCTTGATTGTTCCCACCATTTCCACCACTTCTATCATTTCCTCCATCACTATTTCCCCCATCCTCTGTTGAGCTATCTGTTTTTGAATCACGAGAAGTATTACCCACTTCGTTTTGTAATACTTGATTCACATCAATGCCATAATCACGAGCCATAGCAGCAATTTTTGGATCAGGATTTCCCTCATTATCATCTAAGTGTGCAGGACGAACCCATTGAAAAAGTGGATTTCCTTCTTCATCATTTTCATCAGCTGTTATATCTACCATATCTAGATATTCTTGCTCTGCAACCTTATCATTTTCAGCTTCCATATCTCGTATCCTTAACTTCATATTATAATAGCAAAAGACCAATTGTTGAAGTTTTGGATACGCAAGTCGATTCCTTTGCTTTGTGTGGATTAAGGCAAAAGTGCTCCAGTTCCTCTCACATGCAGAAGATGATGCCGTTTGTGATAAAATTCGCACAGCTAAATCTCTAACTGTAGGTGATGAATGACCATACATAACCCACCACTCAGCTGCCATTACAAAACAACAATAAATATAAAATGCATATTAATTCATTGAAGATATGATTTGAAATTATTTAAACAAGCTATATTTGAAAATATTAAGTAAAAGACTTACATGGGACCATAGTAGATCGAGAAGCAATTTTAGCACGATCAGCAAATCCTTTTCTCCCATCACGAAAATATGTAAGCTTCACATTTAATACAACCAAAATATAATAACTAATATGATAACATGATATCTTATCTTAAAACAAAAATATGATAACTACTATTGAAAAATTATGTCACCTCATTTCCAAATTGAGCTACACCATTAGAGTTCGGGTCTAACTTGTTAAAAACATCATGAACTGCTTTAATCAATTTTGGATCATCACCAACTCCTGGCTGATATTGGAATCGCGGATTCAAGTAATAAGCTGAAATTTTTTAAAAAATTATTAGAGACTTAGAGTGTCATGAATATAATATAAATGTGCAAACAATTCATGTAAATAGAAAAATTATTTACCTGCTGCATGTAATGGATGAGAAAGTGTACGGTCCCACCTTGAATCGATTATGTTCAATATCCATTGTGATCCTTTCAAGCGTTCAACTTTCTCTTTCATAACACGTAGTAAGTCATACAATATGGGCATAGTAGGAACCACCTCGGTGTCCACCACTCGTAGAACTTGATATAAGGGCTCATAAAAATCAACAACATATTTTACACCATCCCAGAAAGATTGATCAAGAACTTGTCTTTCTAACTTTCTGCCCAAAGCTGTTTGACTTAGTCGGTTATTTCCCCATTCATCACTTGTAAACAACTGCTTCAAGCCTGACTTTTTCTTTAGAAGACTGTCCAATGAGATATAATTTGTTGCAAAACGTGTAGCTCCTGGGCGTACAATATCTCCTTGACACATCTCCCGCATGAGTGCAAGTAGCCAACCATGGTTATAAATGTAATTGGTTACTTGTCTAGCCTTTGCAATTACCTCTGCAACAGTCTCTTTTTTTCCAATATCTTCAAATATTAAGTCGATACAGTGAGCAGCACATGGTGTCCAATACAGATCATACTTACTCATGAGTTTTTTTCCTGCTTTCACAAAAGCGGAACCATTATCAGTAACAATCTGTACAACATTCTTAGAACCAACCTCCAGCACCACATCCTTTAACAAACCATATATATACTTATGATCCTTGATTCTATTGGATGAATCAACCGATTTAAGAAATACGGTTCTGCCCTTACAATAGACCATGAAATTTATGATGGACAACTTTGTTGGTCCAGTCCATCCATCTGACATTATCGTGCATCCATAGATTTTCCATTTTTCCTTTTGGGCATCGACATACTCACTCATTTCTTTATGCTCCATATCGAGATATTTATGTTTAATCTCATATGGAGTCGGAGGCAACACTCCTGTTCCTACTTCTTGCACACCCGCAATCATATTTTTGAAATGGTGTGATGATGCTTTGTTGGGTGGTACATTCTCATAAATAAAAAACTTACTCACCAATCTGCCAAGTTTTTCTTTCAAATTGCCACGAGAAAATATATCTTTGATCTTTTTCTGTTTTGCACCTTGTGATTTGTATAAAGATGGTGCAGCAGAAGGTTCATGGCCTGATTCACGAACACTTTGTGTTCGATGAAATTGGGAAGAAGATGGATTTGCACTTCGATTTGAGCTGCCTCTTTTATTTTGGGTCCAACTCTGTCTTTGTTGTCTTTCCCATTCACTTGCTTTAGAAGCTTGCATAGCAACACGATATGCTTTTCGATCTGTTGGATCAAGATCAGCAGGATACATGAACACGTCTTCATTATCTATTTCTTCTTCATCATCTTCATCTCTTAAGCCCTGACGCAATTCTTCTCTAATTTCTTTCATCTTTTCAGCTTTTTTTTGCTTTGCATGATCTTTCATTTTTAACAAGTTACGAATTTCTTGCTTAACTTCAGGAGGCACATTTGAGCATTTTCGTGAATTTTTCCGAGGATCTGTATGGCTCAAATGATATTTGAAACGAGTAATGCCTCCACTTTGAAGTACAAGACCACAAAAATTACATATAGTTCCATTCTTGTTATTGGGAATTGGTTTACAATATTTCCATGCGGGATCAAGTCTTGAGTCAACTTCTCCACTACCACTTCCCCTTTTCATTTTCGTTTGTAACTTCAAATTGAAAAAAAAAAAGTTAGCTAAGCCCTAAAAATTTATACATAATTTTTATGGGGATGAGCATTAGATTTAAAAAAAAAAAGAAGCACAAAGATTCATCTTGGACGACTCTATTAATTTCATTAATAAATATAATAGAAGATTTTTGTATATATATATTTTTCAAATTATATGTATGATATTAGTAAAGAAAGATCAATAACCCCAATGATAATAACAAAAAAATAAATATATAAAATTGAAAGTATATAAATGAATTTCAAGCAATATAAATAAAAAATAACCATAAATGTAATAGAATTATGGGACTTATATTACTTCCCTTCAATTTATTATTTTGTTATGAATGAATTAAGCTTCCATTAATATTGTTGCTCTATTTCAAGATTTTAATCGAACTATTGGATGTTTTCTTATATGAAAACAATTTTTAGGGCATAACATGCGTAAAGTTAGGTTTAATTAATTAAATAAAAACATGCAACAATTTTCGTAAAACAATAAGTAAAATAAATGAATAAAAATGCAACAACACGAAGAATAAATTGCATTAAAAAACACTTTTAATCCCTCTAAAATTATTTTATCATTCATGCTTATGCATCAATTTTCACAACAAATTTTTGTTAAGATTAACTCATACAACATCATACCAATTCATAAATAAAAGAAAACTATAAATTTACATACCTGATTTGTAGCTCTTCAAAATGATAAATTGAATGTCAATTCCTTCCCATGATCACATCATCACTGCCAATTACAAAAGAAAATTACAAATAAATATGTGAATAATTAAATTTTATTTAATTAAATATGTTGAGAGAGATTTTCATCTCGTACCTTAAAAATTGAATGAATCGTTGTGAAATGTGATGCATATATGCTTGGTTTATTTTATAGAGAAAAAAATCATATAAAAAATTTATAAAAAAATTGAAAAAATTGGTTGGCACATCTGACACCATGTGATCTCTACATCTATATTTTACAAAAAGACAATGCAATATCACACATTTGGAAGCTTTATTACATTTCAAACACAAATATGATATATTGATTGAAAGTTGAAAGACTTTAGGTTTATTTTATAGACAAAAAAATCATATAAAAAATTTATAAAAAAATTGAAATAATTGGTGGGCACATCCGACACTATGTGATCTCTAGATTCTCTACATCTATATGTTACAAAAAGACAATGCATTATCATACATTTGGAAGTTTTGTTAGATTTCAAACATACATATGATATATTGGTTGAACGTTGAAAACTTTAGTTGGCATTTGGCAAATAATTTATATTCAATCTTAGATTTTAATTTCGTGTGATATATGGGGAGAAAAATTTTAGTGATTTGTCCATCATGTCCTCTAACTGAAAAAATGAAAAAATAAAGTCGGCGCACGTGCATCTCACTTTTCTTTCTAAGACATCCGTTGATTTCCCGGTCTTCTTTCTCTTATATTTTTTTGCAAAGTGAATGTCTTTATAGAGCAAAGAATATTGCAACTCAAATAATTACATTGAAGACCTAAAAAAGATCACAAAAATATATAGTATTAAATAAAAATCAAAATATATTATAGAAATATTAAAAAAATCGCGATATATTGCGATATCTTGCGATATTTTGCGATATCTTGCGATATATTGCGATATATTGCGATTTCTCGTCGATACTCGGGAAAAAAGATATTCCCCCCAATATCCGTATCGCAATGTCAATATCCGCGATATATCCGCGATATATCCGCGATATTTCGCGATATTTTCATCCTTGGTTGGGTCAACACGTGCAGCAGCGTTGTGAGTGACTCACTGAGTTGTAAATTGTAACACGTTGTCATTATTATAGTATTATTATTGCAAGTAAAATAAAAATAACAAAATATTTGACCTGCGTATAATTTGATTCAACTTTGAACAATTCCTTCCAATATTTCATTCAAATTTCACGCTGCTCCATTGTCTAGAGCTTTGACACTTTCAATTTATATCTGACATGAAAAAAAAAAAAACAAATGAAATTATAGTGCAAATTAAATTAAATTAAATGAAAACAAATTATTGAGGAGTGTGCAGTTATATATGTCATGCAAACAAATGGATTAATGAAAAGATTGAAAAGTGAATGTGTATGATTCCAAAAATCAAGAGTTACTATAGTAGCACGTAACGGCATATACATACATATATATACATATATATTTATTACATATGCAGGTTGTTAATTTGTTGTTAAAGTATGGAAAATCAGAATCTTGGTTGTCCTAATACAGAAGAGAAGTAACTATAGTTGGACGACGACAAACAAATAACAGCAGCAGCAGCATCTTTCTTCTTCAATTCATCGATATATACATATATATGTATATATATATGTCCAATTAATTAATATTAATAATTGAAAAACAGTAATTAATTCTGCAATTCAATGTCCAGGTACTAACTGACTGAACTCCTCTCACTGAGATACAGTGATATACATATGAATTATGATGTATATGTAAATTTGTAGGAAAAAAGTGGGGAAGTCGATGATGATGATGATGCAGGGGCAGAGGAGGAGAAGCCCTCGAATCTCAGCCCTTGATACATCTAATCAAAAGCAGATCATCAACACTACAACATCTACAACAACAACAACTTTTGATGAACCTAATTTACCTCCACTCTCCAAATTACCCAGACAAGTCTGGAAGGTATCATTCCATTGCATTTGCATGTCTCTCTCTCTCTCTCTCTCTCTCTCTCTCTCACAATGTCATCTGCATGCTACAGGGGAGAGACAGTCCAGAAAATGCAGATTGCGGTAAAGATACAGACACTTGTACACGTATATGTAATGTACTTGTGAAAAATGATGATCAAATAATAACTTTTTTTTTAATTTATTTTTTTTGGATTGAAATGGTGACAGTGGTGGAGTGGAGATCTCTTAAAGAAAATAAAAGGGATGATGATGATGATGATGATGCAATCACAAATGGCAAAGCCAAAGCAACGGCAATGCCAGCAAAGCATATACTCGAGCTGGTTCTTGATACACTGCAAAGGTTAAATTTATTTAACTTTGATATATATATATATATATGTATATGTATATGCATGATCGTATGATGAGTTTGAATAATCTCTATACAAAATAAAACTGAATTAGTGAATGTGAATTGTTGTTGGTGGTGTTTTAGGAGAGATACTTACGAAATCTTTGCTCAACCAGTTGATCCCGATGAGGTCTGTCTCCTCGATATGAATATCTCCTTCCTTATATACATACATTATACATACACATATACATACAGGTTGAGGATTATTATGAAATCATTAAAGAGTCTATGGACTTCGGCACGATGAGGGCCAAACTCCACGAAGGGATGTACCAGAATCTTCAACAATTCGAGGTTCCATGCATCTTCAAAATTATAAATACTTACATATAATTGATATATAAATATAAAATTATTAATGTAATTTATATGCATTCATGGCAGCATGATGTGTTTCTCATACCAGAAAATGCAATGCATTTCAACTCCTCAGCCACAACTTACTTCAGACAGGTAATTTAAGTGGTAACATTAATAACTCATCACCATTTCACCTCTTATTAATCTCTCTCTCTCTCTCTCTCTCTCTCTCTCTTGCATGCAGGCTCGTGCTATACATGACTTAGCTATCAAGGTCTTCCATGTTCTCAAAACCAATCCTCAAAACTTCGTCTCTGAGTTTTCCGGGACGAGGAGGAGATCCATGAGAAAAGCTTTTACTCGAACCAAGGATTCTTCCATTCCTAAGTCCGTTCCATCTCCCTCAACTTCAAGATTTCGGAGAAGTAACAAAAAGACCACCCCTGCTAGGAATGTTGGTAATGACTAATGTGTGTGCTTATGTATGTTGTTAACTCTATGAACAAAAACCGAAAACTATTTGTTCTGGTGACAGGTAGCAGAGATTGTAGACTATCGAATTCTCAAGCTGTAGATAGGAGAGACACGTACTCGTGCAAAAAGGAGGATCGTACGGTATATTCAACTTGTGACAGCAGTTGCAAGCCACTGATTCTGGTACGATTGAGATGTAAAATATATGATTGTTTGCTGTATGCACTACTAGAAAAATGATAATAGACAACGGGTATTACGTAAAACCGTTGTCTATATCTCTACAGACAACGGCCAACATTGAAATAGTTGTCTTTCTCATGTTGTCTATTAACATTTTTCTTGTGGTGTGTTGGTAACATATATGCAAGTGAGTACTTATATTGTGTTGGCAAATGAATGATCAGGGAGACATTAACTACGAGGATAGCTTAATGTGGTATGCGAAGGATTTAGGAGCAACGGCACAAATGGTTGCTAAACGGAAGCTGTTAGGAGAGCAAGAATCGAGTAAACGTATTGAGAGATGTGACGAGATTAGAGTGAGAGAGTTCAAGACATTCCGCGACTTTGCTCCTACAGCAGCAGGCTCCAACCCCTTTGTGAAGGCAAGCAGCAGCAACACAATTGATCTCACAAAAGATGGAGAAGAAGCAAAGTTGAAGCAGCAGATGATGATGAAAGAGAAAGCTGCTGCTGCTGCTGCTGCTGCTGCTGCTGTTGATATCCCCAGCCACAGCCCCAAAGTAACACTAACTAGTACCAAGAAAGTGCATAGAAATCCTTGTGCTCCTGTGGTTAGAGATTTGAACTGCTCGTCGCGTCCTGTAATATTAGCTTTAGAGAACTATCATTCTAATGTAGCTGAATTCAAGTCGAGAAAGAGAAGCTGCATCGTGCCTAGTAGGTCCGTCTCTGTCTCTGTCCGTGATGAAGCTGCTAAGCAGCAGCAGCCGCCATTGCCTTTAATATCCTCCTTCACTTTCGACCTTCCATTCTTGAAAGCTCGGCTGGATCGGATGAAGGCAGTGGAGAACAGTAAAGGAGGGCTATCAATTACTTGAATTTACACCATGAATATTGGCCCTGTGCCTGTGTATCATCATCTTTCAATTCTCTTTCCTCACACAAATGACAAATATATACTTCTGCATTCATCTCTTTATTGTTTAAATAAAGATAGATATCTAGGCCAGGAAAGACTGGCTTTTCTGCTCAAGATTGATCATTAAACTTGGCTTGTAAAACATGTGTTTTTCTCATAATTCATAAACAGCACATTGAATAACACAAATGGTGTATTGCAGCCTAACTTCAATCAATGTGTCAAGTTATAGATTTTGTAGCATTATTTCTTGAGCATTATTGCTATTGCTATTGTTGATGCCTTACAAACAGGTATTAGAGTCTTGATCTCAATTCTCAAAACCATAACATGAAAAGCAAGAAAGCCACACCTCCCACAATAGAAAAAAATTCATAGACTGATATTTCATCAAAAAAAGAGAGCTTTTATATACCTCACATGCTATTGTATTTGCATATACTGTTACCGTGAACCTAACTCCGGTTACAGGAATTTCTTCACATACATTTTTCTGATTACATCGTATGATCGTGTCAATGGCAACAGAATAGTTACAAGTTAAGATATTCTATGCAGATGGTGTGATCAGGACAGAGCTGCTTTGGATGGAGCATTAACCCTTCAAAGCACAAAACTTCCTGGATTTTAAAATAACTGAAAAAATAGACTAGTTGATCCATCACTAAATGATCTAAGATCAGCCGGTTTCACCAATGCCCGGCATAAAGGGCAAGTTCGTTCTCTCTCAAACCTGAAAACAACACAAACGATTGCTCAAAATGAGAATAACATCTCTTTAAGCTTTTATTAAATGGTTACCACTTCCTATGACCTATATTGAAATGTCAGTGAACAGGCCGGAAAGACGAATAGGTTAGCTTGTCTTTCTTGCTCGTAGCCAATATATAGTTGTGGCTCAAGCAGGAAATGAAAATTGCTTAGAAGATTATGGATAGAGTAGGAAGAGAAAACCAACCACTCAGAAACACAGTCCTCGCAAAATATGTGTTTGCAACGTAGAAGGACTGGAGCGTGCATCTTTTCCTGGCAAATAGCACACAAATCTCCAGCGGCAATGACCTGCATTAAGTAAAATGTGATTTCAGTAACAAACCCCTCAGGGAGATGAAGCTTTATGTAATTATCAGAAAAGGATGAATGAGTAGCTAGAGAGAAATTTAAGAGCCCACACCAACAAAAGAGAATCAAATCAATGAAGTAGCAATAGGATTTGTCATCAACTTGAAGCACAAAAAGAGCAGCATCAATATAGCATGGAAATCAATACATTGACTCATAGAGAGAACAGACAGTAGAGATGAATTTTAATGCAAGAGCACATCATCATAAAACAGAATGCCAGCACACAAATGTTAATATATCATTCAGCTCAGCTGGCAATAAGGGATAATAGCTTAGTATCAAACAGGCAAATTCAATTCAAGACCTGATCAAACAAGAACACCTTCTGGTCACCACAGCATGCATCTTTTAAATATCTATCCTAGAAGTTCAGTGACAACCCCGTTACAAGATAAAATCAAGTGCATTGCATTGCTGCCAAAGGAAATCAGACAGGTTCGAAGTACATTTGTATTGCATTTAGCATACTCAAAAGTGCAAATTTAAAGATGATGGGTCTAACCATTCACACATGAGATTTTAAAGATAGGTTGGCATCAAAAGTAGCGAGCCACTTGTGCTAAAGTGGAAGTGAGATCTATGACCAGTATATATCATTAACTACTTCATTCCAGAAGGAATATACGCATATCCCTTAACTTGAGGTATTAGAAAAGAATTTTAGCCAGTATATCTCCTCAACGGTAGCTCAAACAATATGGAATATATTGAGTAAGGACCATAGAAAGAAAAATGAATACCTGTTCAGATGTAGCATAAGATCCATAATGGATGTCTTTCCTTGACAATGCTTTCAGTGCAGTAACGAATGATTGGACCTGAAATCATCAATAAATTCAGTAGAGTCTAGAGGTAAGGATTTTATTTAAATTGGGGAAAACATGGGACTCTGAAGAAAATCTACAGAATATTACTACAAAACCTAGAGGCTACAACGTTAATCATGACGAGAACAAAACTCGGCTGAAATATATGTGGATACCTTCTCAACAACAGAAGTGAGCTTGAAGGTTAAATACAATCCAGTCATCAGCGATGAGAAAAGGCTCCCATATTCTTTGTTCAAAAAGAAACGATACCAAACGGGGGCAGGGAGCAGTGCACGGTAAAGGAGCAGCAGGTACTCAACTAAAGTTAACATTTGACCCTGTGAATCAACAATGAACAATCTTTTCATTAGAAGGTACGTGCATTCCAAAACAACTGCACAATAACTAGCAATACATATAGCTAACAGAAGGCCCGGATATATATACCTGCCTACGGTAGTTCCGACCTCTGCTGTTCTTGTAATACATCAATAGCATACACTTGACGACCATTGCTGCCTGACGGACCAGTGTATCTGAGAAAGAGATGCATGCCCAAGAATTAGGTCAAAATATTGACAAGTAATTCTACGATTGCACTGATTGATGATAAGCTCTCACCATTCATCATGATAATGAATATCGCATTCCAGAAAGGAGGTATTGTTCTTGGAGGCAGCATCAACAAAGGATACAGCACATCATCATTCCGGTACCACCAGTACATCCCGAAAACATGAAGTGAGTAGAGAACAGAAATGCCAATAAGAGTAAATATATTCCTCTCACCCTGAAAAGGGAAAGTTGGTCCCTTGTTAAAAGTGACATCAAAGTGAAACTCCAGGGGGTTTTCATTGCTCACTGAATACGGATAAAAAAATTCTCAGAAGAGGATGAAAATATACAGTAAGTACCTTCAATGCTGTCTGCTTCCGTACAATATCATTTGATTTAAACATGAATGCAGCAATCCAAATTGTAACACAGAATCCTGCAAATTTAAGCAAATAAAAAAACTGTTTTGATATTTTCATACAATAGAAGGGGAAAGGCAAAAATAAAGAGTTATTTGAATAAAGCTGCAAAGAACCTACTCTAAGAGAGTCCTCAGAGAAATTAAACCACAAAAGGGGCTAATATCCAAATTAAAATTTCAACCATAGGACAGAAATACCAAACCCAATCTAAAAAGGACAAATAAGAACTGCATTCTATGCAATAAAAGAGCAAAAGTAAATGATTATTTTTTTAGTAATTCAAAGGCTTAAATATTACATGATAAAAATTATGGGTTCATGTGGGCGCTGGTGACAAGGATATGGGAGCAAAACAGACATCTGTACTGCTACTTACCAGTAAAAAAAAAAGTTATATGAACTCAATTATAACATTCTACACAAAAAGGTGAAATGATTGTTCCTAAACATTGAACAAGTAAATGTTAGTTGAAGCCACATACACATGACATGACAGTAAAAACCCAAATGTATTCTAAATGGAAGGAATAATGAAGAGTGGCGGTTGGAAGAAGCGGAAAAGAGTTCGTCTGAACCATCGGAGAAGTTATATTTCATAACTTCTAAAAGTTAGACAGAGGTGAGAATATTTATGAAATGTGAAGGAACCCCATTTTACACAATTATATTTCCATAATTATGCATCTAAGATTCCATAACATATCAGAAGAGGTGTGTTTGCAATAAGTCGTGGGTTGATATGGGAAGCATAAACTGTGCATCAAAAAGATTGGTTCTCGAAGAGTATTAAGTAATAAAAATGTGGGAGAAATATTTTGTTTTGTTTTACATGAATATAGTATAGGGAGTAAGACTACAATACGCAGCAAGAATGAAAACTGTATAATATTTAGCAAACTACATGGCCGATATCAGTACACTAGCAGAGTTGAAGTGAGCCACATTAATAGCAGAAACAAAATCCATGACTATTAAAACTAAGATGAAGCAGATAATAATACCTTGCAGATGCTGGCGTATGAATACAATCAACAGAAGCAATGAGAACGGAAGGACCTGCTCTATCCACCGAGCAGCCTGCTGTATATCATATCTCTGGTAAGAGGAGGATGAATCCCTATTGTTGGTGCCACCTCCGTCAGCAGCATCTGCATCACCACCTGCATGAGTCGGTGTACCTCCATCTCCCGTGTCTCTATCACTCCGCAAATCAACCTGACTCTCCAATGAGGACAACACAGAAGCTCCAGACCCCGACCTTGAGACAGGCCTTGAAAAGGAGTCGGTTTGTGCATTGAGCTGCCCAACAGATGTTGCCGAATGAAGAGCAGAGGCAACCCTATCATGATCATGTTCTGCAGAGCCGATGATCCTAATGGAAACCTCTCCTGCACTGTCACTGCTGCTTGCAGCAGGGGGAGGTGCAGGATCATTTATTGGACTGCGAAAGCCGCCATTGTTCAATAAAGAATCAGATTCCGAATTATTGGACCTGGTTCTGAGGATCCCAGTGTACTCCAATAAGGTCGACACGGGCGATCGGAGAATGGAAGAAGCTGAAAAATGAACCCCATTTCTTCGGGAATGATTGGTGGTAGTCGACGAAGAAGCTGATGAAGTAGAATTCCTGTAAGCGTCCGAATTTCCACCGGACGCTTCCATTTGCGAGGACGTCCCAAACCTAAACCTAACCCTAATCAAGAACAATCAAATCCATCCCACCACAATCAGATTCTACATTTCGGTGAGGGGGATAAAAGGAAACGAAAAAAAGGTAATCTTGCGATCAAATTTCAGCAATAAATGGAAAAAAAGAAAAACAATTGCGAAACATGAATAAGGCAGAAAGAAAATCAAAATGAGCACGTACCCTGGAGATCGAAAATCCGTGGATGATCGTTACGATTCAAGAAGAATAATACTGATTCATTGTTTGGAAAAGAACCCTAAACGAGAAAAGGGCATATTCAAAACAAAAACCAGACAGACAACGTTGGTATTGTTGGCCCCGCAGCGGAGAATCAGAAGCGGGCAGCGTTGAGAACCACGGCCGCGAGTCGTTGAATACGCGTTTTCCCTTTGTTTAGATGGTGGGGCTCTCTCTCTCTCTCTCTCTCTCTCTCTCTCTCTCTCTCTCCCCTTCTCTCTTCCGTTTGGCTGTGGAAAATTTCTCCTTGGAGTTGGAGGAGCGCGAGAGGAGAGAGAAACAAATCACAGCTGCTGTCTCTATTCAATTCAATATTGTACTCGAAAAACAAACCATTTTATTTTAGCGAATTATATTTTCGCCCAATAATCTGAATAATAAAATTAGTAAATTATTTCTGGCGCGTCGTAACTCGTACGGTGGGTTTATTATTATTATTATTATTATTATTATTATTATTATTATTATTATTATTATTATTATTATTATTATTATTATTATTATTATTATTATTTTCTGACTCGTTATTTTGAATAAACAAATAAATAAATAAGCAGATACGTGTGTTTGTTTGATTTTCGGACAGCTGACAGCTTTGAAAATTTGTGGTCGGAATATTTAATATTCCTGTCCCAGCTCAGCTCCATGGATTATTAATTTAGTAAGTACTATGATTTTTTAATATTATTAGGCTCCCATAAAATCAACTTTTAATTTCTGGATAAATATCTCATGTTGGCCCGGAAAAGTGACATGCAACACTTATCAATGTGCGGGCAATTCTCCCTTCATAAGTCTATTTTCAAAAGTCTATTTTGTGAAGGTGAATTAGATTCAATATTATTTTTAATAGGGTATCAGAGCTAACCTCAATTTTAATGTTGTTCGTGAGAGAGCGTGTTAAATATCTCATGTTGGGGCCCTCGTGTTGGCCCCCACTATTGAGTTCTCAGTAATTTGTGGCATAGTTCCACGCCCCACGTGTGGTGTGTGTTAAATATCCCATATTTTTTTTACTCACACCCGACATGTGGTATTGAGTAGGGGTGTAAGTGAGTCGAGCTTACTCGTGAGCTACTCGGGATCGACTCGGTGAAAGCTCAGAATCGACTCGATATTTGTTGAGTCGAGCTACTCGAGTAGTTACCGAGCTTAAGCTCGAGTTCCATAATAGTGAGTTCAACATGCTCGCGACCCTTATCGAGCTTAATCGAGTTTGAGTGCAATTACAAATTTACCCTTAATAATTTAATTATTTACATATATATAAGTAATAATTAGATTATATTTATTTAATTTTTTATTTATTATTTATACATAATCGAGTTGAGTTGAGCTCGAGTTTGTCGAGTTTCTTATCAAGTCGAGCTCGAGCTTGAAAAATTAAAGCTCACCGAGCTCAAGTCGAGTCAAGCTTCGAGTTTTTCTTATCGAGCTTGAGCTCGATGAGGCTATTACTCGGTTTGATTACACCCCTAGTATTGAGGATATTCAAATTTGTGATCTTTGGTCTTTAAGCAACCTCACTCCACCACTAGGTCATCCCTATCAGGACCATGTTAAATATCCCACATTTGTTGATTTGTGGCATAATTCCAAGGGCATGTTAAATATCTCACATTGATTTATTGATTTATTTATATCGAGTTCTCAATTATTTGTGGCATAGTTCCATGTTACACGTGAGGGAACGTGTTAAATATGTTGTGTGTGATTTATATCGAGTTCTCAACGATTTGTGGAATAATTCTACGTTTCGCGTGAGGGGATGTGTTAAACATGCGTGTGAGGAAGCGTGTTAAATATTCCACATTGGTTGATTTGTGACATAATTACGTGTGAGAGAGCGTGTTAAATATCTTACATTGGTTGGAAAAAGTGGTATGTGCCACTTATTAACATGAGGACAATCATATATTTATAAGTTGGTTTCGTGAGGGTGAGTAGGGATGGGTCGTTACGGTATACCAAAAATTTCACGTCGTACTGTATGCCGTACCGAAAATTTGATATCGAAAAATTTCATACCATTCTCGTTCCAAAATTTTTGGTATACTGGAGTTTTGGTTACGCCGTAACAGATATTGATATCGTACCAATATTTTCAATATACTGTATTATACAGATATTATACGGTATACCAAACATACCGAACTTCCAAGGTATACCGAACTTTCACGGTATATCGAAAATACCGAATTTTACATGTCGTACCGATCCGAATTTTACAAATAACAACATAAAAATCATGTTTTAACAATCAAAATACCAACATCAAACAAGTTTAATAATTCATGTCTTAACAACCAAATTTCAAATATAATATTTCTAAATGAAATAACATAGCAATTTGAATTTTTCAACATCACTAGAAACCTGCAAAATTAAAAATTAATTAAATTACATTTTTCAAAATATTAAAGTTGAAACAAATTTAAATACACATTGATAATCTTACTTTTCAAAAGACACCAAAGACTAAATTGAGTCTGGAGAAATAGTTTGAGAACGTTCTTGATTCACAGTTGCATCTGCAATAGAAACATAAGAAATTAATAAAATTATTAATACACTTCATTTTATTTTATGTATATTCTAGTTTCCTATTCTTATTTTATTATTTTGAGAACGTTCTTGATTCACAATTGCATCTTGGTTCACAGTTGCATCTTGATTCATTATCATAATTTAAGTATATTACAGTTTCTTATTCTTATTTTATTATTTTTTTAACTTTTAGTGCTTAATATTGGAGAAGAATATAATGTTGCTATTTATTATGTGTATTTTTAAATTGTTCATTTTCAATTCATAACTCATGTATTTTTTATTATATATATTTTCTAAGCTTTTATGTTAAACTTATTGAATATTATAGTTTTTTTTAGAATTTAATAATAAAATAAATAAGATTACTATTTTTTAGTTATTAGATATAATTTTCAAATTTCAATTATTTACTTTATTATGTAATAGTTTAAATTATACCTGATTTATATGATATATTAATCAAAGTGTAAATATATGTTGCAATGGTGTAGATCATCATAATTTAAATATAGCCATTTGATTTTTTTTCTTCTTTTATTGATATTTAGGGGTGTATTCAATTGAGATTCTGTAGGATTTTGTTGGACTTTTAAAATCTGGGTGTATTCAATCCAGACTTTTAAAAATCTTTAAAAATTCGGGTGTATTCAATCCAGACTTTTAAAAGTCTTTAAAAATCGGGTGTATTCAATCAAGACTTTTAAAAGTCTTTAAAAATCAAAAGGTATTCAAAAATCTATGGACTTTAAAAAATCAATGATTCTATTAGATTTCATCTCAAAATCACGTTAAAAATACAAATGATGAAATATAACCTCTGCACACGAAATTTTAATGGATTTGTAAAACCCGGCGCGCGGTGTAATCCAACAGCCGTTGGGGAGTTGAATTCGGGCACCCCAGCGCACGGTTGACCCCAGCGATCGCTGAGAATAAGTCGGTCAGTTCCCAGCGACCGCTGAGGCCCAACAGGGATTAGGAGAAAAAATTGTCTGTTTTTTGTTTGCAAATCACGTCTGCTCTAATTTAGGGCTCATTGGTAATTTAATTCCTAGTTTCCAGCGGTCGTTGGGTTTAATTTAGTCTGCGGCTGGGACCAACGGATACTCATTCCCAGCGGTCGCTGGGTCCAATTTTGTTCTCTGCTGCTTTTCAGCGGGCGCTAGTTTACATATACAGCGGTCGCTGTGTTCCAGCGAGCGCTGACAAGAAGGATTTCAAATCCATTAAAATCGTCCGAAATCGGTCCAAAATTCATACCCAAGTCACGGAGACTCCACGTGGAGTCTATGAATTTTATAAATCCATGGACTTTTTAAAATCCTTTAAAATCTATAAAATCTCGATTGAATACACCCTCCTTAATTGTCACTAATAATTTTTTGTAGTCATGTGTACTCAAATGAAATTAGTATACTACAATAACCATAAATTGTAAAAAAATATAAAAAAATCATAAGTATGGTACGGTATACCGTTTATACCGATATACTGAAATATCGATATATACCGATACACCGATATATCGGTATGTACAGAACTATCGGTAGATACCGATATATACTGAATTTTCGGTATACCGAATACCGATATATATAAAAAATATTGTTATATACTGAATACCGCGGTATATCATGAATTTTTAAATTTCATATCAATACCGTATCAAAAATTCGACATTTTCAATACAATAAATATGAAATTTTGATATTTCGATATTTTTTCTCACCTCTAAAAGTGAGTTAAGCTCAATATCATTTCTAACCGAAATTATCGTGCGGAAAACAACTATACAACTCATAACCATTTTATTTATGAATAATATTTCAGTCAATAATAGGGTCCTCAAATTAATATTGAAGGAGATGCCCTGTCATTATTTATTTTTTGAGTGGGGAATAGAGGTTTGAGATTGGTCCGTAAACATGCCAAATTGATTTTAAGATAGATAGATAGATTGACTTTTTTAGATACTTGTATTATTTATAGCTGCTACGGTAGCTACTATAACATTCATGAATGAGAGATGCATATATTTATAAATTCATTTGTTATAAATTATAATTATGAAAAAATAATATAATTATTATAACAAAATAGAATTAATTACAACTTTTGCGAATTGTATAAATTTTTACAATTGTTATTATGATCATTGAGATTAAATCTAAAAAAAAAAGATTAAAAGGAAAAATGATTATTTGAACTTAATTTTGAAATTCAAATTAGGCTCGAATCACACATAAAATATATAATTTTTTTTGCACCATGCAATATTATTTTTTATTTCCAAACCATACATGCAAGTGAAGCTTTTGTTAAATTGATTCACAATTAATAATAAATATTATTTAGTGGATTGACATCTATTTAATACATGGCAAACACTTGCATGCATCATGATGCAAATAACACTATATGAGATGGGTTAGTCAAATCCGCTTTTGACCGAGTCAACGCGGGTCAACCCGTGCTTTGACCCGGTCAACGCGGGTCAACCCATAAAAAAAAACTGTCCAAAGTGAGTATCAACCTTCCTATTAAAAAGTATCACAAAACATTCGAAAAGTACCATTTGTATCATTAAAAAGTAAGGGGTCTGCTAATTATTTTATATAAGCTTATTTAGTTCAAATTCTGATTTTTTTTTCAATTTTTATATTGTATGTGTTGAGATTAATCTAAAACAATCATCATTCCAAGAATTTGCAAATGAAAGCAAAACACGAGTTCGGTAAAATAAAAAGTACCATGTGGTAAGCAGAAAAATATCAAGTACGATAAAGAAAGATATCAACCTGAGATTAATACTATCATCATTCTAACTACAATAAAAAGTACCATGTGCCACGTGGCACGCCCGCGTGGGACCACGTGGCCACCTGAAATAGGAGGAAATAACCCCTGTTGCACGTAAGTCCACCTCTTTATACATATATTAAAGAAAAATCACAGGGATAAAATTGTAAATAAAATAATTACTGAAAGCTTTATTTAATTTTATTTCCTGTTAAGTCTTTACTGTAAAGTGTGCATTGCCCCAGTGGTAGCACGTGAGACTCTTTAAGTAATGTGCGTGCCTTCATCAAGTGCAAGTGTTCGACTACTGGTTAAGACAAAGGTATATATTTTTTCTATCTTTGTTTTTAAAATACATTTTTATGTTTATTCTATATGTTCTTTATAAATACGATTTTGCCCTTTTTTATCTTTTATTACAATTAGTATTTTCCCCGATGTACGGAAATTATTTTATACATTTTAAAATTAAAGTTATAGGGCAATTGACATAATAATAATAATAATAATAATAATAATATAGAATGATTATAATTTTATCAAATGATACTTTACATAATCACATTTAATTTACATTGTTTTAAAATAAACTTAACTATATTTTTGTTCTATAGTATCATACATTTGGCTTTGTAGCCTTGGATATAATGTATGACATTCATAAATCATGAATTTTGATAATCGCGTTAAAAATAATAAACACACAAAAATTCAACTTTTTATTTGTAGGAATAATTTGTATAAGTACATAAAAATCATGTATGTATACAACTTCTATATATCATTTTTTTTGTTTGAATGATGGATACAACTTCTCATACACTACTACATATTATAAGAAGTTGATGGATCCATCAAGATTAATGTGAAAATTTGATCGTGTTTGATATATAGGTTGGTTTAGAATTCGTTGTACACCTGTACTTTTAGCACGTATAATTATGTTTTATATTTTCTGTGCATCAACCCTATTCTCCAAGTTTATACTCATCACGCGTGCAAAAGAAGAAATGCAATCTAATTAACCGGTGAAAACAAAAGAAAATTCCAAAGCAAAAACAAAAATCAAACGTTAGCTCAAATAAAGTATAATGAGAAATAAAATAATGTTATTTATAGGTGTAATGGTGAAGTTGAACAATCACCTATATTAAATTCAAAATTTCATACAAAATTAAATTATCATCTGTACAATCCATTAATTAAGGATATTTTGATAAAATGCATAATAAGTAATATATTTTTAATTAAAAATGAGATATAATTCGAGACATCAAAATAAAAATTGAATTTATAAATCTAATAAGATTTTATTAAAATTTTTAGCACATAGACATGCATGAAATTTATATATCATGTTTCGTTATTTTATGTTTGCATATAATCAAAATACCATAGTCCATAAAGCATAAGTGGGTAATATTTAAAGCTTTGAAAAACAAATATTATATTATTATTCTTAAAAACGCTGCAAATTAATTACAGTGACACGACAAATAGCCTAATTAATTGGCACATAGTTTATAATTAAAAATTTTATGTTTTTTTTTTTGTATAATTTAAATTCTATGCTTTTTGTAGTTAAAATGTATAGGTTTTTAAAATTAAAATATCCACTTCAACCGTCCAACATTGGCATTTATTGTAATTAAAAAAAGACATGCGACTGTTGAGAATTTCATTCAGATTTAAATTGAAATTTATTTTTTTTTTTGGAAGCATTAATAAACTAAAAAAAATCATGGTCGGCATTAATAAATTAAAAGGCAACAAAAAAATAAAATGAAATGCTATCAGCTGGAATCGAACACACGCAACGGAGCGAAACATGAATTTTGCAAAAGACCAACACCCACTTCGACAACATTAAATTTATAAGACTTGTTAGCCAAAATATTTATTTAACTTAAACTTTAGCCAAATTATTTTTATGACAATTTTACCCCTGCAATTTTGCCTTAGTACATACATAGATAGATAGATAGATTCTTGCTTACCACATTAATTTCATATTTTTCTATATTTTCTTTTAAAATACATTTTATCTTCTTTCTTTTTCTATCTATTGTTTATTAAATACATTTTTATCTTTTTTCTATATTTTAGAATAAGATTATAAGCAAATGTCAAATGTCCTTGCTTCAAGTTCAATTTTTCATATTTCGCTATAACTGAAAATGGAACATTTTTAGATTTGAAATTCATGTTTAATTTTTTTTGTGGAAGTCGTAAATTGTGGCTGTTGGTTTACTTCTGTTTTGTAGAATAAAATTAATGTGGACATTTCATTTATTTGGGACATTAAGGCATGATGACTGTTGGAAATCTACAATTAATTATGGTTATGCAAATACAAAAGTGAATCATTATATATATATATATATACTAAAAAATGCAGTTTACTTTTTTCAAGGCCATAATCTATAAACATATATAAGTGTCTCAACTTGAAAATATAGTAGGCGTACGATACGAATGCTCAACAGGGAAGGCAACTACCGAAGCGTTGTCAGCAGGAAACTTTAACCTGAGTTCATTGTGGGCAGCAGAAATAATATACATATAAAAAATTAATACATATTTTTCTCTATATATAAAAGATAAAATGTCAGTACATTCGGATATTTATAGACTATATACAATCATTATAAATATTTTTTCATGTTTTTAATGTAATGATATATGATTCTATATTTGTAACTCGATCCCATTGTCACGCCCTTGGCCCCTCTCCTTGGGAGGTTAGAAGTTTACGATTTCATGTGTCTATTTTTACTGTATTTTTATTTATATTTTGTTTGAACTAAAATTATGTATGAAAGTTTGGACTTTGAATTGATCATTACTTTGAAATACTCAAATTTTAAAGTTAATAAAATTTAGTTTTGTCTGTTGGTTTTTGTTGTTATTTTTTGTTTAATTGTTGGGGCAATTAGATAAATTTTTTTGTGCAAATTTTGACTATACAACTATAAACCACACACGCTGAATTAATTTCTTTTGCTCTGTTTTTTATAGTATGCTTGAATCACTACTCAAAGTAATTACGATAATTAATGTTCATATTCATGAAAATAAGGTTTAATTTTTTTATTTATTAAATATTTTTACACATTAGTTTCACACATATATATTTGAATTTGGTGTATATATATATAATGAATAAATTTTATTTTTATCTTTTCAATTATTATAAAATAAAATAGAACCGAGCATCGCGCGAGAGATATACTAGTTGATAATAAATAAAAAACAGCTTCCAAAATTAGTAATGATTTTTTGTGGAAAAACTATTTTTAGCAACGATTTTGCTATGAATAGATAAATTGGTTCACATTTAATAATAAAATATTATTTAGTGGATTGATATTGGGGATGGCAACGGGTAACGGACCCTATGGGTACCCGCAAAAATTACCCACGATGGGTAGGATAATTACCCAGTCATTGGGGGCGGGCACGGGTAATTACCCGCATTTTTTTACGGGTACGGGTGCGGGTATGGGTACCTTAGTACGCAACTCGCCCCATACCCATATGTGTATTTATACATATAATTTTATATATAATTATTTTTATGAAATTTATTAATAGTACTATTATAAATTAGAAAATAATAAATATTTAAATTTGATTCTATTTTGTATTTTATTTCATATATATTATGTTTTAGTTTGTTTCCTAATTTGTAATTTTTACAGGAAATTAATTATATATACATACATACATACATACATACATATATATATATATTATAAAATTTGAAAATATTTATTGATAATTGAAAATAAGGCAACATTATACCTATATATAGCCACCGCCTAATTTGTAGACATTTTGTATTCATTAGTCTACGTAATTATAGTTTTAGAGAAGTTAATTGAAGATGATTTAATTCGTGTTTTTTTTCAAGTTAGTTTTTTAATTGAAACACATAATACAATAAATAAAGAAAATTAATTGATTTTCTGCTACATGTTCACATAAATATCTTTCATTTGTTTTGTTATTCATAGTATTGTAATGTTTGTTGAGTTATTTATTTAATATATTTTTTTGTGAAGATTGTATTAATCAAATGGTTATTATGATTTTTGTTTTTTAATGTTTTTAAATTTATAATTTTTTATAGTTAGTTAAATTGTGGGTAATGAGTACGGGTATAGACAGTTAGGTACCCAGAGGGTATGGGGACGGGCACAACAATTGCTGCCCACGCGGATATGGGGACGAGTATGGGTATTTTTTTTAAACAAGGGTATGAAAACGGGTACCATAGTACCTACTCATACCCTACCCATTGTCATCCCTAATTGATATTAATAAAAAAAAAAATAGTTTCCAAAACCAGCAATAATTTTTTGCGAAAAAAATATTTTTAGCAACGATTTTATTATTAAATGGATAAATAAATAAATAATAATTAACAAAGATGTACAACTATTTTTTTAAATATAATGCATTGGTTAGAAGCATATCTATAATCTTTTAATTATAAGATCAAAATTTCATCAACTAAACCACCAAATGATATTATGAAATGAGAGTTAATATGTTTCCAATGAGACAGCATCTTGAGCTGCATTTTGAGGGAGAGGAGAGAAGGGCAATTTTTTTCATTTTTTTTTCAATTTCTGTTTATGTTTTATTTTATTTAGTGTTTTTTTTTATTTTGTGTATGTTATTTATTTTATATTTTAAATAATGTGTTGTAAATTAAAATTAAAATTTATTATATATGATAAATTTAATTAAATGCAAATGTTGAAAACATAAAATTAAATTAGATAAAAATTACACCAACAATAAAAACTACATAAATATACCAAAATAGATAAAATTATATCAACAATAATTGATCATTTATGGGAGGAATATTCTAATTCTAATAATTAGAATATAATATTATGTAACTTTATGTTTGTTTCCTAATATTTTAATGAATCGTATTTTTATTTTATATTAATTCTAATATATTTGTTTCTAAAAAATGTTTTAATAATTATTATGAAATGTTGAATTTAAGTATAGATATCCATTAAATGAAATTTCATGCATTATTAGTTTATTACACGTTATCAATTATAAATTAATAATTATAAAGGGAATATTATGGAACATTATCTTTCGATATAGAATTATAATGCAAATTGTTGGAGATAAAATTGAGAATCTGCTGTAATTTAGTGATATTGATGTTGTATTATAGTGCAGACTGTTGGAGATGACCTAAATACTATTAATAGTCATCGTAGATAGGGCTGAAAAACAAACCAAATAGTTCGATACTCGATTCGTGTTCGTTCGTTAAAAGCTTGTTTGAGCTTGATTCGATAAGCATATCAAACAAGCTTGAACATAATTTTTTGTTCGATAAAATTTAAATCTCGGCTTGAACTTGAGCTCGATAAATAAAAATTTACCAAACGGTATAAAAATATCAAATTACTCGAGCTCGATTCGTGTCGACTCGATAGAAAATCAAACAGGGTCAAACATAAATTTTAAAGCTTAATATCATTTCAAACGATCTTGAACAATGTATGTTCGAATTCGACTCGACTCAAATCATTTACACCTCTAATTGTAGCACATATGAATATTGTACAGAATGAATTCAATCCAGTTTTGATGAAATATTGGGCTGAGCCCAATTTCAATAGATGCTCATAAGCCCATAGTCATTGAAGAGTTGCCTATCTATCAAAAACGCCCATTTATGTATCATGATAAATATGACTAATGTGTATAATTGTCTAACAACAAATTAATAGAATCTCCCATAAAAAAATAATTAAGAATAACCATAAAGTAATGGATCAATTTGCTAAACAATAATTAATAATTTATCATTATTCCCCTTGATTTATATGAAGGACTATTATCATCTATCTATACATATATTAAAGCAAAGTTACAGGGGTAAAATTGTAAATAAAAATTATCAGTAAATTCTATACACATATTATAAAGCAAAACTGCATGGGTAAAATTCTAAATAAAAAAATATTACTAAGTAATGTTACAAAATAAAATTGATGCAAATAAATTATGAAGTGAAGTTCATTGTGCAACTGGCAGCGACAGTTAATTTTTTGCTTAAGGCTTTGTTGTCTTTTAAAAAAAAAAAAAAAAACTTTATATTTAAGGCAATTGTCATAACATCTTCCATTTAAGGATATTGGTGGTTGATAATGCTAATTTTATTTTTTAAAAAATATATTCTAATTTTTATTTGTATTTAAAATGTTTTATCTTCTAATATTTATTTACATTTAAGATTTTTTTTCTCTTTCCGTTTGAGGCTACTAATGACTTCTATCATCATATTTCTTTCCATTTGAGGTTATTAACGTGGTTGTGCTAATTTTATTTAAAAAATTATATTATAATTTTTATTTGCATTTAAGATGTTTTATCTTCTAACTTTTATTCACATTTAAGATCTTTAACAAACAATCGGTTCTTTGAATATATAAATGTATGTGCATTGAATGATCATGTTAATTAATTCGTAGTGTTATAATTTATGCATTATTGTATTTACATCAAATTCCAAATAATTTTCACGTGCTTTTTAACATTTTGTTTTTATTTGATTATTTTTTGAATTTTTTTAGTGTTAAAGTTTTTATTTCATTAATTTTTATTGCACGACTGTATTTGTTGGATTTTGTAGATATTTTTGTATTTGGCAGTTATATTAAATTTTCTGGTGCAAATTTTGACTATTGCAACTACAAACTAAATGTGTGTGCTCTTTTTTTTTTGTGCGCCATTTAGTTTATAGCATGTTTATTATTCACTCCAAGATGATATTAAGTTATTTATTTGCTTAAATAATATGGTAATTATTATTTATATCTATGAAAACAAAATTCAATTTTTTTACTTTATTTAATTATTTTTATACGTTTCTTTCACACACTTATATATGTGTGCATTGCAAATGTTCTTTTAAATATGATTGAATTTTGTTTTTAATTTTTTCAATAATTATAAAATAAAATTATACCGAGCATCGCGCGAGAGATATACTAGTTACTATCAACTCAACATTGAACGATTAAAACTATCAATCAAATGCTAAATAAAAATAATCCATGAATTCTGATTCTAATTTTATTTTATTTTTAACTATTTAAATAGATTATTTATTGAATTTAAAAAACAATCCATGGATTATTTGTTTCCTATTATGTTGCATTTCAAAGCTATAATGTGACTCAAAATTCTTATAGTTATTTGTAATAAGGAAGTGGATCAACTATACAACTTTTCTTAATGTAGGAACTAGGAACTCATCTTATACCGTCCATCTAGATGATCTAATGACTGAGATTAAATGTCAAAGTCAACAAGTCAAGACAAAAAAGAAAGAGGCGGGGTATAGTTGTCCAATCCTTATAAAAAAGCTGATGTCATCATTTTTTAAAAAAAAATCTTAAAAACTTTAAACGATCATAACTCACTCGTTTCAAATTGGATAAACGCAAATAATATACAAAATTAAAGATCTTTTCATGCTCTTTTAATTCAAGATTAGTCATGGATATGTTTGTTCAAATAAATATAGATGAAAAATACAAAATATACATTTTTACTCGTGTCCAGTGCGAAAATGCTTTCGTTAGCTTTTAAATAATGGTTCGTCGGTATTGTAATAAGTTAATAACGTATGCTAACGAAGCATTTGTTATATGCTAACATATTGCATTCATTGTGCTAATGAATGATTATCATAATGTTAACGTAGTACACGTACTTATATTGTTATTACGATTTATTATATTTCAATTAGGACTTATAATTATTTTTTATGATTTAATTTTTATGTTTTAGTTACTAATTGATTATTATATATTGTTTATTTCATCAAATTAGAGTATATTAGTTAGGGTTTCTTCATCCATTTATGGTTTATACCTTATGCTAACGATGAATTGTCATATGCTAACATAGTCTATTCACAGTGCTGATAAAACAATATCATTATGCTAATGTTGTATATTTATATTGCTATTATGGTTTATTTCATCTAACTAGGGTTTATAATTAATTTTTAGGATTTAATTCTATTTTTAGATCATTTGTGTTTAATATATCTGAATTATGATTTATTTCATATCATTAGAATTTATAATTGTAGAGGTCTAATTTATCAAAGCCCAATGTATAAAGCCCATATCCACTCAAGAGTCTTGAGGCTTAATAAATGCACATCGAGGCCTAGCGGCCAGAGGTCGAGAGATTGATGACAGACAAGGGATAGAGGTCGTACCATTTCAGAGCTCGTAGACAGGAGACCAAGTCAAAAAGGAAACGTTTAGAGATAAACGAGACTCGGTCAAAACCCTGTTAGAGATAAGTAACTAACCCCGAAAATAAGGGAGAATCCCCTGTTTTAGGGAAAGAGGTTAATCGATTCGACCTATATAGGGGAAGCAAGGGAGTGAAGAAAAGACAGATTCTTTGGGGACCAGTCAAGCTAACACTACACTCAATTTTTTACACACGTTAAATCTCATTGTTTTTTCTACTTCTTCTTCGGCCTCGAGAAATCAAGTAGGTTGCCAGAGCCCGAACATTACATCGAAATTAATTGTAGAAACCAACCGACTACAATTTGGCGCCCACCGTGGGGCTCTGATCAACCATAACCAGGATGACAATCGACGGCCAAAGCAATACGACCCCGAATCCTCAAGACAATCGAAGGGATTCGCCATCAGTAACCCCCCCGCGGGAGGAAACGGAGATATTACCCAGGTGCTGCGAGCGATCCAACAACGACTCGACTCCACAGTTGTGGAACTCGCGGCTATTCGAACAGAAAACTCAGTTCTCAAAGCTCGGATGGAAACATTCAGTTCATCAAATCAATCCCCCAACAGATTTCATCGACAACCCCCTCGAACTCGAAAAACCAGTCAACTACGCGAACAGGTACTTTTAAATTCAGCTAATGAAACTGCTAACCAAAATATTGCAGGAACCAGCGAAGGACAACAAAACAAGGAGGATGCCGGTGATCCGTATCTGAGACCTCCCCCAGGGTTTGAATACATCGAAATTCAACCTGAAATTGAGGTTGAGAACAAACTAAAACGGTTGGAGGAAATGCTCACACGAATTCCCAGAGTTCCCACCCCCATTCGTAAAACGGCCCCGACAAGCTTCGCAGATTCACCCTTTACAGAGGAAATCAGCCTTGTGGAGATGCCTCCGAAGTTTACCTTCCCATCTATGAAACTGTTCGACGGTACTGCCGATCCTGACGATCACATAGCACAATATAAACAAAGGATGTTCACCACTCCAATCCCACGACAAAGCAGGGAATCCGGGATGTGTAAGGGATTTGGAAGTAGCTTATCCGGACCAGCACTCCAGTGGTTTACAAATCTACCAAACTCTTCGATATCCACCTTTGCTCAACTCAACGACCTGTTCGTTGAACAATTCGCTAGTAGTCGGAAGATCGAGAAGCACACCGACGATCTCTACACAGTAATCCAGAAACCAGAGGAAACCCTACGAAGCTTTGTAGGTCGATTCAACAGAGAAAAAGTATCGATCCTGGGATGCAACATCGACACCGCCGTGGCCGCCTTCAGAAAAGGCCTGAAAAGAAATTCAGATCTTTACAAAGAATTAACAAAATATCCGTACAAGACAATGGAAGACGTCCTCGCCAAAGCATGGGCACAGATCAAATGGGAAGAAGACGAAGTAAACTCATCCAAATTCAAACCCCGGAATGGTCAACCTCACAAGGAACACAGACCTCACATCAGAAATGAAAGATATCGAGCAGACCCATATCCTCGTAACCCCAGATTCGACCCCAGAGACAGAAGATTACCCGAACGTCCGGGCAAGAGACTATCCGAATATAATCTCTGTATAACGCCTTCGGAAGCTGTAAATGCATTAAAGGGACTCGGCCAAAACGTCAAATGGCCTCCAAAGATGAGAACACCTGACAATGAGCGAGACATGAATACATTTTGCGACTTCCACAATGACCACGGGCATAGAACAGACGACTGCATCGCTCTTAGACTTGAGGTGATCGAGCTCCTCAAAAGAGGTCACTTAGCTGACCTCCTGACCCCTAAAGGAAGAGAAAATTGGAATAGAAGAGACAATACTACAGGAACTCAGCCTGCCGAACCCCCGAGAATCGATCGAACTCTAAACTGCATAACCGGCGGTTCGGAGATCAGTGACATCTCCCAATCATCAGCAAAGAGGCATTGCCGATCCATCAAATATACAACGAACATACCTAAAGAAGCAAAACCTGATGATCAGACAACCATCAGCTTCTCTAGTAGTGAAGTATCTGAACTCTCATTCCCACACCACGATGCACTAGTTATTTCACTGTTAATATCGAACTGTCTAATTAAACGAACTCTCATCGATAACGGGAGTTCCTCTAACGTGATCTTCCTTAGCACTCTAAAAGAAATGCAGGTGAAAGAAACAGATATCGTGAAGAAATCTACAACGTTGATCGGCTTCAGCGGAGAACATAAAACAACATTAGGAGAGATCACGCTTCCCACTTACATCGAAGGGCTCAACCTCTTCACAAGATTTCAGGTAATAGACGCGTCGTCAGCATACAACGTGATTATGGGACGGCCCTGGATCCATGAACTTCGAGCAGTACCTTCAACATATCACTAAATCATGAAGTTCCCTACCCCATGGGAAATCCGATCGGTACGAGGAGAGCAGATCTCGTCAAGAGAATGCTACGTCGCTACATTCAAACAGAAAGTAATCATCGAGGTTAACCAAATAGAGGTCGGCTCAACCTCATCAAACCCTAAAGATCGAAGTTACGAAGAACCAAAAACTGAAGAGCTCGACAAAATACAAATTCATCCCGAACACCCAGATCATAAAGTATCCATCGGGTCCAGATTAACCTCATACATCAGGGAGCTATTGATCGAATTCCTCAAAGAACATCACGACTGCTTCGTATGGTCGTTTGAGGATATGACAGGTATCGACCCATCCATTATAACCCACAAATTGCAGGTAGACCCGGAAAAAACTCCAGTCAAGCAAAAAAGACGCAAATTTGCCCCGGAAAGAAACAAAATCGTGGATGAAGAAGTCAACAAACTGTTAGAGAACGGACATATCCGCGAAGTTCATTACCCTGAATGGCTAGCTAACGTCATGGTGGTAAAAAAGAAGAATGGAAAGAACCGCTTATGCATAGACTTCACCGACCTCAACCAGGCGTGCCCCAAAGATTCTTTCCCCTTACCACACATAAAAGCACTAGTCGATGCAACGGCAGGCCACGAGCTCATGAGCTTTATGGACGCATTCTCAGGATACAATCAAATACTAATGCACCACGAAGACCAAGAAAAAATAGCATTCATTACACATCGAGGTATGTTTTGTTATAAAGTTATGCCTTTTGGACTAAAAAATGCAGGTGCAACATATCAAAGACTGGTAAATCGAATGTTCGAAGAACTCATCGGGGTAACAATGGAAGTATATATCGATGATATGTTAGTCAAATCAGTACGGGCTCAAGACCATGTCATGCATCTACGACGAACCTTCGAAGTCCTACGACGATATAACATGAAGTTGAACCCCACCAAATGCGCCTTTGGAGTAACTTCTGGGAAATTCCTAGGATACCTAGTAACAAAAAAAGGAATCGAAGCCGACCCCAGCCAAATCAGAGCAGTCCAAAATATCCAACATCCCAAAAACAATAAAGATGTCCAAAAACTGACCGGTCGGTTAGCAGCTCTCAGCCGCTTCATATCCAAATACTCAGAAAAAAGCCGAACGTTTTTTCAGACTCTACGAAAAAACAAAGACTTCGAATGGACTCCGGAATGCGCCAAAGCCCTCGAAGACCTTAAAGAATATCTCGCGAGTCCACCGCTTCTAGCCAAACCAATCGACGGAGAGGCACTCCTTGTTTATTTATCTATTTCTACTAACTCGATCAGTGCAGTTCTTATTAGAGAAGATGAGGGGAGACAACATCACGTATACTACGTCAGCCGATCACTGCTAGACGTAGAAACCAGATACCCACAACTCGAAAAATTGGCCTTAGCACTTGTAATGGCTTCTAGGAAAATGAAACCCTACTTTCAAAGTCATTCAATAAAAGTGGTCACAGAGTTTCCCTTAAGAGCAGTATTGAGAAAACCAGACCTCGCAGGGAGATTATCAAAATGGGCCATCGAACTCGGGGAGTACGATATCGACTTCGTTCCACGAACATCAATCAAATCACAAGTCCTATCAGATTTCATTGCAGACTTCTCCTATGACCCAGAAGGGAGAATATTAACGAGCCTCGAAGATAATAATTCTAAGTACTGGACCCTCCAGGTCGATGGATCCAGCACTTCGAAGGGGAGTGGAATGGACTTAGTACTAACTGATCCAGAAGGAATAATCACAGAAAGATCTATTCGATGCGGATTCAAAACCACAAATAACGAGGCTGAATATGAAGCCCTCATAGCAGGATTAAATTTGGCGGCCGACATAGGGGCTAAAAAACTACGACTCATGAGCGATTCGCAATTGATAATAAATCAGTTTGAAGGAGAATTCCAGGCAAAAGATTCAAGGATGGTATCGTACCTCACGGTCGCAAAACAAGCAGCAACCAAGTTCGAAAAAATCGAAGCCCGACACATCACCAGGGAGAAAAACCGCCACGCCGACGCATTAGCTAATATGGGATCAGCCATACAAACAAACCAGGACAAAAACATCCAAATCCTATACGCCAAATGGCCCGCCGTATGGAAAGGTGACAACCCCGAAGTCCTCCTAATAGACATCGAGGTAAATTGGACGACCCCTATATGCAGATTCCTAACAGAAAATGAACTACCCGAAGAGCCTATCGAAGCAAGACGAATACAAGCAAAAACTCCAAAATTTGCCATGATTTCCGGGTCCTTATACAGAAGGTCATTTTCAGGACCATACTTGAAATGTCTAAGTCCGATCCAAGCAAAGTATATTCTAGCCGAGCTCCACGATGGCGAATGCGAAAACCATTCAGGCCATAGAAGCCTAGCTAACCGAGCATTGACAGCCCGCTTTTACTGGCCAACTATGAGGGAAGACGCCAAAAACTACACCAAAAAATGTGACGGATGTCAAAGGTTCGCCCAAACGAATCATATGCCGCCAGAACCCCTACATACCGCATCCATACCTTGGCCATTCATGAAATGGGGAATGGATATCATAGGACCATTACCGAAGGGATCAAATCAGAAATGTTTCATTTTGGTCGTGACTGATTACTTCACCAAGTGGGCCGAGGCAGAAGCCTTCGCACGAATAAGGGATACCGAGGTATGTAATTTTTTATGGAAATATGTTATTTGCAGGTTCGGAGTCCCTAAAGAAATAGTCACAGACAACGACTCTCAATTTAAAAGTTTGAAATTCCAAGACTTCTGTCATCATTGGAATATCAAACTTTCCTTCTCTACACCAAGACATCCGGCCTCGAATGGTCAAGCCGAAGCTACCAACAAAACAATATTGAATACCTTGAAAAAGAAACTCCCCGAACACAAAGGGCAATGGGTCGAACAGCTCCCAGGAGTCCTTTAGTCTTACCGAACTACCGCACGAACCGCTACGGGGGAAACTCCTTATGCTCTCACCTATGGATCGGAAGCGGTCCTCCCGGCAGAAGCAGAAATAGGGTCAGCAAGAACTCAGTGGTCGGGCAGAAGTAACAACTCCGACCTCGAGGCTAACCTCGACACCATAGACTAACTCAGAGATAAGGCCGCTATAAAAATAGCCGCCTATCAATAGAAAATAAAGAGACACTTCGATAAGAACACAAGACTAAGAACGTTCAAGGCAGGAGATTGGGTGCTAAGGAAGGTATTCCAAAACACAAAAGAACTCAGAGCCGGAAAACTAGCCCCAAATTGGGAAGGCCCCTATGAGATCGAGAAGGTCATAGGAAATGGAGCCTACAAACTGCGATCTAAAGAAGGACGTTCGATAGCCAACAGCTGGAACGCCATCCATTTAAAACAGTATCATTTCTAAACTCGTCAACCCCTCATTTCGCCTTTCAAAATTCTTAATGCTTTGTTTACTGACTTGAGCGTCGGAGTAACTAACAGAACCCGAAGCACAGGGCTCCCAACACGCAAGAGTCAAGAAGGTATCGACCTCGAAGCTAATCTCACGAACGAAGAGTAATGTATCCGATCCTCATTTTTTACTCTTTCTTCTTAATGCTTTGTTGACTGACTTGAGCGTTGGATTAACTAACAGAACCCGAAGCACAGGGTTCCCAACACGCAAGAGTCAAGAAGGTATCGACCTCGAAGCTAATCTCACGAACGAAGAGTAATGTATCCGATCCTCATTTTTTACTCTTTCTTCTTAATGCTTTGTTGACTGACTTGAGCGTCGGAGTAACTAACAGAACCCGAAGCACAGGGCTCCCAATACGCAAGAATCAAGAAGGTATCGACCTCGAAGCTAATCTCATAAACGAAGAGTAATGTATCCGATCCTCATTTTTTACTCTTTCTTCTTAATGTTTTGTTTACTGACTTGAGCGTCGGAGTAACTAACAGAACCTGAAGCACAGGGTCCCCCAATTTACGAAAATCAACGGCCTCGAAATCAGTTTGTGATCAAAGAAACCCGAAAATTCAAGGATTCTCCCCATCGCTATTTTTAAACGAAGTCGAAAAGGATAAATCATAAGACAAAATTTAACCTTTTCTTTTTGGTTTAATTTCAGGACGAGTCCTTAGAAGAAAACCAAAGATATGCGTAATCTCGTCTCAACGTCGCAAAAACAGTCAGATATAAACATCACACGAAGTTCCCATCCAAGAAAGAAAAATATACAAAAAACGTCAATCAATATTTGAAACCAAGTTAAACTTTTACAAAAAAAAGATATGGTAAGGGATCTACAAAGGATCCTCTACTCCCTTCTCAGCGGCCGCGACATCCTCCCCGGCCTCGACCCTCTTCCCTCAGTCAGCCCCATCTGTAGAGTCTTTGGCCGCCTCATTCTCCGCCTCGTCATCAGCCTCAAGGAAGGAAAGATCAAAATCGGGCATCTTTTCCTTGATAGCCTCGACCACAGCAGAACCCCCCTCTTGGTAAAAGAGTTCCTTATATGGTTCGAACTCAGCAGAATCTACCAACGAGGAGAAGTCCATGGTCGTGTGATGGGCTTCGAGCTCCCCTATTCGTGCCTCTGCAGCAGCTAGCTTCGACTCAAGCGAAGTCTTCGAGATCTCAAGCCGGGCTTGGTGATCCAAAGCCCGGTCAAGCTGCGTCTGAGCCCCGGCCGCCAACGCGCGAGCCGAGTCCCGCTCCACGAGTAGGGCTGACTTCTCGGCAGCAAAGTCTCGCCTCTCCTCAGCGATTTTCTCTTACTCCTCAGAAAGCTCCATCAGCCTCTTCTCGAGGCCCTCGGCATGCTCCGAGACCCGGCTCCGGAGCTGGTATTGGCAAAAGAGGGCCTATAACATGGCAGATCATTCTAAGACGAATACCCTTTTGGGCACAGGATATATGTATAAAAATATAAATATATGTATATATTCAAAACAGATAAAAATAAACCTTCGACAGCATCTGGAAGGCAAGTCGAGTTTGCTCCTCTAAGCCTTCCCTTTCGAACTCTAGAGGAGAACAGCCATCTGCGATCGCGGACTGCACATCCAGAAGGAAAGGTCTCAGAGGCACCTTCAGACTACTCGATCCCTTCGAAGCCTTCTTCGAAACCAAGGCTTCAACGTCAATAACAGAGGGGGGGATTGTCGAAGGATTGGAAACCTCTAAGCCGGACTGTTCCTTACGCCTCTTCGAAGGCGGCGAGGTTGAGGGAGTGGCCCCGACAATCCTTTTTACGCCAGAAGACGAGGGGCTTAACACCTTAGAAGCAACTAAGGCTTTGACTTTATCATCAGAATGGCGAATCTTCAATTTTCCCATGTCGAAAAGAGTACGTCCGCGGCAAACAACTTCGAACTGACGATCTTCTTCAGAGAGGGAAAATGTGGCTTCGATTCTTTCCGCCTCAGTACCTGATACCTCTTTTCGTTTGTGAATGCCTACAAAGAAACACGAAGCATAAAAACCAAATGAACTGATGCATGTAAAGAAGAAGAAATAAAGGGAGACAGGCTTTGAGGACCCACGAGCTTTAGCGAACGACGATGGCAAGATCCTATCGCTCGAAGTCTCCGCAGGAACAAAAACAAATTTTGGCTTCCAGTCCCCCGACGAAGATGGAAGAGTATTTATTAAGGGGGCTCTTTCCCCGACCCACTTGGTGAAATAGTAAAAACCTTTCTGATTTGGGGTAGCCACAATTCGGTATGAGGAGTGCCACTCCGCGACACTGGGTTCAGGAAATCCTAAGTTCTCCCAAAGATAAAACATACCTAACATATGATACCATCCTATTGGTGATATTTGGGCAGGGGATACTCCATAAAAATGAGAAATCTTGGCAAAGAAAGGGTGAAGAGGAAGCCCTATACCCTTATCGACGATTATGGTGTAGAAGGCTGTGAAACCAGGAGGGAGTCTACTAGCTCTATCAGAAGGCCTGAGCACGTGGACTTCTACCCCCGACCCTGAATATTCCGGAGAAGTAATTTTCCTAACTAGATCATCCCCGACGTGAGGGACGACCTCGGCAGCTTTAAAGTCTGCGTCCAAAGAAGGAGAACCCTTGGCTTCGTCTTTTCGCCTCTTCGATTTACCCTCATATTTCTTGGTGGCCATCTTCGAAGCTTTGAGGCGGCTCGCCACACTTCCTCCCCCGATACGAGGAATAACAGTGGGCTGAGGCGAAGGGATATCAAACCCGGTAGACTCAGAAACCGAGCCAGAGAATTGCTCCGACTCGGCTGACTTAACTCCACCGCCCCAGCTTCGGGTCCTCTCATCAGAATCATCACTAGCCGACATACTCATGGTTCTAATGAGAATATAAACCTACAGGAATGTGCTAAGAATGCCCAGAAAACGCCTAAAAACTCCTCCCTCGTTTCCAACCCAACTTCATTAGAAAACAAAATTTATCGGTAATTCTACAACTATCCCAAAGAGCGCCACCCAGTATATTCACGCAAAATCCACGTAAATCCAAGCCTAAAATCTTCTATTTTTTCAAGCTACTAACAACAAAACCTTAGTTTGGAAAATTCCTCAATAAAATGAAGAGGGGATTGAGGAGTAACCTGGAGATATGGAATCCGGTTTTAGAACGAGAAATCTTGAACGGCAGAAAGATGGAAATGCACAACAATCAGAGAGGATTCGGGCGAAATCTTCAAGGAGAATTATAATTTCCGCATGTTTGAATGAGAGAGAGGAGGGAATGATTTGGGCGAATTTCTATTTTAAACCCGCAAAGTGTTTTGAGCCGTGTATCCCGCATATGGACGGTTGAGATTGAAAAGAAGTTGGAAAGTCGGCGAAGGTAGTTTTAAAAGACTATTTTACCCTTTTTCTAAACTCCCCAGGACCTTCATTCAGGTCTGGAGTCTAACGAGGTCTGTTCTCACGACCCTTTTTCTAAACTCCCCAGGACCTTCATTCAGGTCTGGAGTCTAACGAGGTCTGCTCTCACGACCCTTTTTCTAAACTCCCCAGGACCTTCATTTAGGTCTGGAGTCTAACGAGGTCTGCTCTCACGACCCTTTTTCTAAACTCCCCAGGACCTTCATTCAGGTCTGGAGTCTTGAGTAATCCTTCTTCGATATTGAGATCAAAGACTAACTTAAGGCTTTAGTACTTCTCAGGAGTACGTTACGATTTTTTCCTTGGTATTACGAGGATGTTCATTACATGATCCTCGGTCTTCGAGCATCAAGTAATGAGGGGCTAATTGTAGAGGTCTAATTTATCAAAGCCCAATGTATAAAGCCCATATCCACTCAAGAGTCTTGGGGCTTAATAAATGCACATCGAGGCCTAGCGGCCAGAGGTCGAGAGATTGATGACAGACAAGGGATAGAGGTCGTACCATTTCAGAGCTCGTAGACAGGAGACCAAGTCAAAAAGGAAACGTTTAGAGATAAACGAGACTCGGTCAAAACCCTGTTAGAGATAAGTAACTAACCCCGGAAATAAGGGAGAATCCCCTGTTTTTAGGGAAAGAGGTTAATCGATTCGACCTATATAGGGGAAGCAAGGGAGTGAAGAAAAGGCAGATTCTTTGGGGACCAGTCAAGCTAACACTACACTCAATTTTTTACACACGTTAAATCTCATCGTTTTTTCTACTTCTTCTTCGGCCTCGAGAAATCAAGTAGGTTGCCAGAGCCCGAACATTACATCGAAATTAATTGTAGAAACCAACCGACTACAATAATCACTCTTTAGAATTTAATTTTTTGTTAACAATATGAAACAACTTTTATTAGCATGATGATAATACTTCGTTAGCATGACGATATGTTATCAAATCCTCCGCGATTTTTATAAAAATTACCAAATTACGTCAATACCCTCGCGTGATTTTTTTTCCTCCAAATATTACAGAATTGCCACCACCCCTTTTAAGCAAATCTATGCCATAGATCTTTATTATTATTTTTTTGAACAATGCCATAAATCTTTATTAATTATATGGTGTGAAATATGTTCCTAATTCTTACACTATGGTTAATTTGCACTATAACCACCCACATTTCAATAAATGCATAAAAACGTATAAATATAACATTTCCAAGTCAAAATGTACGTTTATATATTACTATCTCTAATAACTTTGGACAATTCTTAATTATTGAAGTTTTCAATTGCAAACTTTTGGTGTGGTTTTGACATGTATATAGTATTACGATCAATATTTATAGATGTAGTTTGCATGAATATAAAATATGAATATTTATTGTTTGATATGACACAACTTCATTAGGTTTTTTTAAATTTTTTTTGACTTGGTTAGATCTTGAAAGTTGATACGTATCACTATAAAGTTTTATGAGAATTCATGTAATGTTTAAATATCTTACCCAATTTTAAATTTCATAATGCATATGTTTGCTAAAATCACTATTGTAAAAGGTTGAATTTTATCTTGCTGATTTTCGCTAGACAGAGCGTGTTAGGCGGTCGGCGCCTATAATGATGGATTTTTTTATTTGTTTTTTAAGCTAGTCTCAATTGTTTTTCCCGTTGTTTAACAATTAACCAATGTTTGAACTTTGAATGACATTGTTTTTCGAATTTTGGATTATTTGAATTTTGAAAGTTGCTTTTTCTACTTTGGGATGATTTTGACATTGAATGTTCTTTTATCTCGACTTTTGGATGATTTTAACTTTGAATATTCTGTTTGAAATGTTATGCTTTATAAACTAATAAATGAAAATAGTAAATTTGATAGGTTATAAATAAATAAATAAATTATAAATGAAAAACCGCCTAGGTTTTGTCATAGACTGATTTTCAAAATAAATTAAAGGTATTTTGTAAAATAATTTTATTTTATTATATTTTAAACATGTTTAATTTATAAAAAATAAACAAAAATAAATATTCAGCACTTCAGTAGAAAAAAAATCGATCTTCAGTCCAAAAAAAAAACCTAAATTATACTTGGATTGAGAGAGAGAGAGAGAGAGAGAGAGAGAGAGAGAGAGAGAGAGAGAAATCGAAAAAGCTTAGTTTGGGGCGAATTTGAAGTTGGGTCAAGTTCTGTAAAAAAATAATGGTTCAATAAGTGAAGAATTAAATTGGAGAGGTTGGATTCAAACAACACAATCTCGATTATACGTTTCAGAGAGAGAGAGGAGAGAGAGAGAGGGAGAGTGCGTGCAAGTTTAAACAAGGAAAGCCAATGGCAGTAGGCCTCTGCTGTGTGAGTGTGTGTCTCCAAATCCAAGAATGTCGGTTGAGTTAGGGCTTCGATGAGAGTCATACCCACTCTCATTCACTCTTCACTTTGCAGAATCGCACACACTCTAGGTAAATGTTTCTCTCAAAAATTTATCCTTTCCCCTTCTCACTGTTCTTAGGAATTTGATTTATTTCATGTTTCTCTTAATTTTTTTTTAATAAAAACTGCCCCTGTTATTTCCAGTTGAAGTGCTTTACTTAAAAATAACGAGGTTTTGGAGGGGATTCTTGACCGCGTGAATATCTCGCTGAATTAAAATCTATTCGATTGAGATTTCTTTTACCTTTTGAGCATTAGGTGTTGCCGTAAGATTCTTTTTTTTCATCCCCCTTTTCCGTTGTTGCTCTGATTCATGCATGTGGTTTAATTACATTTGCATCCACTCTTTAACTATTCATTTAGGAAACTAATTGGTAATTCGTTTACGAGGTTGTTTTGTTGATTGAAAAACTTTCTATAATTTGGCCTGCTCGAGTTTGTTAAGGTTTTGGGTTCCCCTGCTGACTTACATAGGGTTTTTCAGTACATTGAGATTCTCCCGCCCCTTGTCTACGATCCTTTCTCAAACTAGGCATCCGAGATGTTGTGCATAACTTCTTTAGATGACTGAACATGTGGATCCTCTGGATGGTGTATTAAAACTCAACCGGAGACACACAATATTTGGTGGCCTACTTGATTATTTGAGGCGTGTTTCATGCGTTGTAAGTCGAGATGTTTTTCCCATATAGTTGCCACTTGCATGTCAACCCCTCTGGTTGCCGCGTTTTGAGGTGTTGACTGTATGAATTGCAGATTAGTTCAGCTTTTGGCGGCTCCTCTGAGTTGGTAACTACACCCAATAATCATTCTTTTGTTGCGATGGCTTCAGCCGAGCCAATAGATATCAGTTCTACAGATAGTGAAGATTCAGATTTATGGGAAATAGAACATTACAAAGGTGATGACTCCCCAATCAGGGATACTGTCTCTTCTATCAATAACGAGATCCTTCCATCTCGGGCGTTCTCACCTCGTCATAATTTCACAGGTAGCGCCTAAATCACTGGTCATTAATCACTTTCTTGTGATTCAACTAGTGTCACTCATTAGATATCCTCTACTCGCAGGTCGCAATGGTCTTTCTCGTGAAGACCCTTCTTCTTCGAAGAGGCAAATTGTTCAGTACGAGTCTCCAATGGGAGATGTCATCTCTTCTAGCAGTACCAGGATTCTTCCATCTTGGGCAGCTTCATCTCATCCTAATTTGACAGGTAGCACCTAAATTATTGGTCATAAGTTCACTTTATGGCAATCCAACTAGTGTTATAGGTCAGATACCCTACAATTGCAGGTTATAACGATCCTTCTCGTAAAGACCGCCCTTCTTCTTCTAAGAGGCAAACTGTTCATGATGCAATTCCATCAAGAATGCAGGAGCGGTTGAGCATTGCTGAGACTGCTGGATCTTCAAGTTCAAGGATAGACAATAATATGCAACAGAAAGTTGGTTCAAATAATCCCGGTCCTTCTCAACCTATGAAGAGGGCTCTTCCTGCCTCCATTCAGTCTTTTACCTCTAACCCACAATCACACAACCTGATAGAAAATGTGGGTGCTAGTGAAATTCGTGAAACGTATGGAAAATCAGCATGGTCCAATCCTTCTCATGGAAATAGAATCTTACCCCCGACTTTGATGCCTGGAAAACATTCTTCAACCACCCCATTTGTTGGTTTAAATGATTCTTTCCATCAAACTGGGGTAAGTGAAGAGAGGCCTGCAGGACCTGATGAGAGCTTTGTCTTTCAAGCAGCTGTCCAGGTACTTGTCAGTGTGTTTTATTTGGTTTTGTCTTCATTAGTGACCTTAATTCTGAAATGAGAGCTTGTTCGTAGATTGTGGTTGGTGTGGGCCTTTGAGTTTGTGATTTGCATTTCTCTGGATCAGTGAAGTAGTAGTATTTACTCCCATTGTCTTCAGTTGCTTGTGGTTTTCTGTCAGCTTTTCTCTCGTCGCTTCTTTGATTTTCTGGAGGAAATTCTCTTACTTATGTAATTTAGTTGTACTCTGTGAAGTCAGAAACCTTTTTGAAGTATTGCCCATTGTATCTTCTATAAATAATTGTTTTGATGTTCTCATGTTCCTCTCCAAGCTGGATGATTTTGTCATTGTAATCTGAAGTGGAATATGCCTGGTTATGCTCTTGGAAGAAAAGCACGTATAACCTGCAAGTACAATTAGTTTAAAACGTTAATTATCTGTTCCTGATCATTGATGGTCCAAGTCTGTTTTTTTAAATAACAGGGGGGGAAGGGTATTTTGTGAATTTGGCCAGAATTCGATGCCTTTCAGCCATCATTAAAGTGGTGTATAGCGGATGCTAAAGAAGTTATTTGAAATGTTACATGTATGTCCTTATAATATAGGATTCTTGATTGTTATGTCCCAGACTGCCAGTAATACATGATATTTTTATCGTTTTTTTATTGGCTGAGTTGGCAATTTGAGATGTTCTCCTACTTCCATTCTTTTTTCAGTTATGCTCAACATTTGAACTTGCTGCTGACTTTTCTCTAATTTGTGGATGACATTTTCTCACCAACACTTTTTACTCTATTTTTATGATTGCCTTGCTATAAAGGTGCAAACTTGTTCTTATTTGCATGTATAAATGTGTATTGAATTTCATTGCAGGATATGCAGCAACCTACAAATGAAGCTAGTTTTCCTGATGGTCTCTTGTCAGTTTCTCTTCTTAGGCACCAGGTCGCTGTCTGATTATTTACGACACTTCATTAATTGCATTGGGTATTTGTGGTTTTAAGCTTTGACCTTGCCACTTTTCAGAAAATTGCTTTGGCATGGATGCTTCATAAGGAATCATCTGGTTTATGCCTGGGGGGAATCTTGGCTGATGACCAGGTCAGGATGCTGGTCATTCAGTTAATCACGAGAGTTTCTATTTGCACTACTAAAATTACTCTTTGCACCACAAAAGAAAAAAAGAAAAAATAAAATAATTTTGAAGTTACTTAAATGCCCTTTACTTGAAAAGAAAAAATCAAGTGTGGTTCGCAAAAGAAATTTTGAACTCACCATGTTTGTTCGTAATTCCATTTTCGAACAAGCATGATTTTTAAAATAAGTCTTGTTCGAAAATGGATTTTCGAACAAACTCCATTAATTTTTTTAAGTACCGTTCGAACACACGACTTCAAACATATCCATCCTGTTCGAACACAAAATTTTGAACATATTCAGAATGTTCGAACACACGACTTCGAACGGAACGCAAATTCATTTATTTTTTATTAGTAAGGGTTTTTAGGTAAATTTATAACTAACAAAAGAAAATAAAAAATAATTTGTGGTGCAAAGAGTAAAAATGGTGGTGCAAATAGAAACTCCTTTTAATCATACTTTCCTGCATCTAGTTTCTTTCACAAACTCCTCTTTTGTTGGAATTTATCTCGCTTTTGATTGACCTTATACTTTTTCACACCCAGGGCCTAGGCAAGACTATTTCAACGATTGCCCTCATACAGATGCAAAAGGTTTTGGAGGCAAAATCTAAAGCTACGAAGTCGTGTACTACCAAAACTGAAGCCTTTAACTTGGATGATGATGATGGAGTTAGTGGTTGTATTGTTTTTGATGAGGTCAACCAGATTAAAGAACCTGGTGATATCACAATACTTCCAGAAGCTAGTAATACAATTAAGGGATTCCAAAGCAGGAGGCCAACAGCAGGTACATTGATTGTTTGCCCAGCCAGTGTGGTTCGACAATGGGCTCGGGAGCTGGATGAGAAAGTTACAGATAAAGCTAAACTTACTGTTCTAATTTATCATGGAGGCAATAGGACCAAGGATCCTGCTGCTTTGGCAAAATATGCTGTTGTTATAACAACATATGCTATTGTAACAAATGAAGTTCCAAAGAAACCTTTGGTTGAAGAGGATGATGATGAACTAAAGGATGGAGAACGATATGGAGTATCTTCTGCATTTTCAACGGAGAAGAAACGAAAAAAGTCATTGGTTAATAAGAAGCTCAAGAAGGGTAAAAAAGATATTGACATGAATGATTTGGATAGCAATTCTGGTACATTATCAAGGGTGAAATGGTCTAGGGTTGTTTTGGATGAATCTCAAACAATAAAGAATCACAGAACTCAAGTGGCTAGAGCCTGCTGTAGCCTTAGAGCAAAACGGAGATGGTGCTTATCTGGAACTCCTATACAAAATTCTATTGATGAATTGTACAGCTACTTCAGATTTTTGAGATATGATCCATATGATAAGTACAAAACATTTGGTTCCTCTATCAAGGCTTTTATAGCAAGAGACCCAATCAAAGGTTACCAGAAGCTTCAATTTATCTTGAAGACTATCATGTTGCGCCGAACAAAAGGTGATTCCATGTGCTATTCAGTCATTCATTCGTTTTTTTTTTGTTTTTTGTTTTTTTTTTTGTTTTGTTTTTGTTTGTTTTGTTTTGTTTTTTTGTTTGTTTGTTTGTGTGTTTTGTTTTGTTTTGTTTTGTTTTTTTGTTTGTTTGTTTGTGTGTTTTGTTTTTTTTTTTTTTTTTTTTTTTTGGAACCCTTGAAATTATATAATTTCCTAAAATTTACGGTACATATTACTTACTTTTTACATCAGGTATGAAGGTCACTATTATTTAAATTCCAAAAAGAAAAAAAAATCAAAAGAAAGACAAAAAATGTAATAGATGCGGACTTTTGCCAATGAAAAATGTAAGGACTTACAATGTAAATAAGGAAATTAGCTGAAATATGCTGAGGTAATACCTTTTTTCCTTAGGTGAATCGTCCTGCTTGCAACTTCCCACTTCATGGTAAATTAGTTTTCAAATCCTGTGACTCAGGAACATCATTAAATCAGGTCTTCAATTATTTGTTAACAAACCAATGATGCACTTTATCTCTGGCCATGTGAAATCTACATTCTCAAGTTTTAGTTCACAGGCTTGGATATGCTTACTCCGTCCTATAACTCCAGAATGTTAATTTTCCTGCTAATTTGCCTTTTCTTTAGTCTTGATGGTTTAGGGGAGACCATTAGGATTCTAGTAGTTTAACAATCCAGTCTATTTGATCCCATCAAGCATAGCAAGTCAATAGTCATGATATCACAGCCGTGTTCTGGGCTTGTAATCCACACTTCACAGTTTACCCTTCTTGGCTGTGGTTGTCTCTAATGTGCACCATCATGTTGCACTTGCAGTTTTGTATTTCCTGATTAACTTTCTTAATGCAACAATATTTGATTTGGATTCATGTTTCAAGAGTCATTACAATCTTTTTTTCCGATGTGGTAGGTACCCTCATTGATGATAAGCCTATAATCAACCTACCTCCCAAAAAGGTTCACTTAACAAAGGTGGAATTCTCTTCGGAAGAACGGGCCTTCTATGAGAAACTTGAATTTGATTCACGCAAACAATTTAAGGTTTGTATGACTCATCCTGTGTGTCCCCAATCTATATATCGCCTTACCATGTATAGTTGCCAATGTGCATGAGTGTTGCAACTGGTGATGCTAACTCAATTCTGAAGATGTGGTCAAAATGTGCGATTGCATAAATGATGTGATGTTGTAACCATTGCTACTTCTCAACAAAGAAATTATTACCTCGAGTCATTCAGTATAGTGTAAGTTCCTTTTGCAGTAGAAAAAGAAAAGGTGTTGTTAGATTAGTCCTTCTGAAAACTAGAGTCTGAAACATTCCAGGACTATCTGTAAGACTTTTGAAATTGACATTTTCTTATTCTTTTGCTCTGACTTACATTAAAATGTCAGTGTGCTATAGTTTGACCAAGATTTTTAATCTATCTTCAGTTGTAGGGGATGGTCCCTCTTTTGTTAGATTCACAGATTCCTCAGTGTCCTTCCCAGAATGATGTTCTTTTATATATATACCTTTAGTCAAGCATCTCACCTTTTGTTAGTAGAATATTTTCAATGCTGAATGTTAATACTTTCTGTATACATTAGGACAATAACTACATAAAGTAGGATTATGAAGTCAAATTAATATCCTCTTACCACACATCTCTAGTGAATGAAAATTGTCATCTCTCTGTCTTCTGCAGCTGGCAAACATATTATCTCCTAGTATTAGTTTGCACTACTGAGTATGGAACTTATGAACTGAACAGCCTAATATCCTCTGACCACACATCTCTAGTGACTGAATCGTCATGGCCTTCTGAAGCTGACAAGCATATTCTTTCCTAGTGTTAGTTTAGCACCACCGAGTACGTACCTTATTAACTGAACAGCCACCAATAACATACACCTATCTATTGGCTTTAAATATCTATGCAATGAGAAGACTAAACCAAAATAAGTAAAGCAATACGCCAACTTAAATTTCAATCAACTGCGGGTGAAAACTCAGGCAACTTTCTGCAAACATGTGGGACACAGCATGTATACAAGAAGTCAATGAAAGCAGGATTGAATTTGCTAATAGATGACAATCTTCCATATTACTGATTCTGGATCTGGTTCCCGCTTTCCATCAGAAGACAACACTCCATTCAGGTTGAAAGATGCTACAAAAGTTGTGGATTTTGAAAAGTTCTTTTTGCAGGCTTATGCTGCTGCTGGTACTGTTAATCAAAATTATGCAAATATCCTATTGATGCTTTTGCGTCTGCGGCAAGCTTGTGACCACCCATTACTTGTTAAAGGGCTTAGCTCAGATCCCGTTGGAAAAGTTTCATCTGAGATGGCTAAGATTCTCCCCAGAGAAATGATAGTTAGTTTATTGAAACACTTGGAAGCTTCACTGGCCATATGTCTTGTATGCAGAGTATGTTCCTCCTTTCCATATGACTTTTCATAGCTGCTTACTTTTGATGTTTTGGTACTTCATTGATAAACTTCATGAAATTTGTTGCTGCTTGCTGCAAAAACTTACCAAAATTAAATTGAGCAATACTTTAAATGAGGGAGTTCCCCATTATGTACTCTATTGCTCTAGGATACTGACTTGTTGGTTTAGACTTCGGATGAATAGGAATTTAGCTTGAGGTTATAGTTATTATATTCACAGGATCCCTTTCTACCTTGTTGAACATGAATACTCTCAGTTATTGATTTAATACTAACTGCAAGAATGTATGTGAAACTTTTGTCCTTGTAAGGGAAGGGACTGGATATTTTATATTGTTTAGGACTATAGTTCCCATGTGGGCTGGAGTTTTCTCTGGTAGATCTTTCAATAGTTTTCATTGGGAAGGTTCTTGTCACTAACAAGGATCTGATGTACATATCATTTTATGTGCTACAGGATCCTCCTGAAAATGCAGTGGTCACAATGTGTGGACATGTTTTCTGTTATCAGTGTGTTTCAGATCATTTAACTGGGGAAGACAATACATGTCCTGCCCCTCAATGTAAAGAACAACTTGGTGCTGATGTTGTATATTCAAGATCTACCTTAAGAAGATGCCTGTTTGTTGATGTGGATGGTGATGACCCTGTTTCGTATGAACCGGGTGATGAATCTGTAGTTCTACAGCGCAAGTATTTATCATCAAAAATTAAGTCCGCTCTTGAAATTATCAAGACACATTGTATATCAAAAAGTCAGAGTTCAGAATCACATGATTTGGTCAGATGTGATGGGGATGCTTCATCGTCAGATGGTACTTGCTTCGAGTTAGCGAGTATAGCACCTGAAAAAGCTATTGTTTTTTCACAATGGACTAGCATGTTAGACTTAGTTGAGATGTCACTGAAGAATTCTCATATCAATTACCGGAGGCTTGATGGTACTATGTCAATAGCTGCTCGAGACAAGGCTGTCAAAGAGTTTAACACCGATCCTGAGGTCAGGAGCCCCATATTATCTCTGGTTAATTTTGTTTCGCATCCTCCAGTCTCGTTTCTTATTTGCATTAGTTGTGTGTCGATTCTCCATTATATAGAAGGTTGTTGATTTGTTATGTTAGTCTTTATTTTCCTTTGGAACCTACAATATGGTGCACTAGAAGTAAAATTTTATGCATTTTTCATGCATGTGTATTTTAGATAGGCAAAAATGATGATTCCCAGGCGCTAGTAAATATGGAGAATGGACACACTTGCTACTAAATTAGATTACGTTGGACTACTTTGTGGTGGATGCATTTATGCAACTGGTTACAAAACACTCGATAGGTAATTGCGTTGAAATTTTGGCCAGCGCTCCTTTAGTTGCTTGAGAAATCTTGTTGCGCGGAGCAAAAGCAAGGAATGATAACAGTTATAAGTTTTAACCATGAGGACTGTGTTATGTACTTCTATGTACATCCTTCTAGCAAGGTTTTTGGTCACTGGTCAGTGGAACCCCTTTAAACATGTTAGGGCACTTTTAAACATTATTATCTTCATTTCTTTCATGTATTTTGTTATCTGTTACTATTGATTCGGAGCTTGCAAGTGTCAATTGTCATGAGTGCTCCAATGTTCTTCCTGCTGCTAATATGCGAGCTTGCAAGTGTCAATTGTCATGAGTGCTCCAATGATCTTCCTGCTGTTAATATGCATCTAACAATTGTTCAGTCTCACCTTAGTCAAATCACTCATCTTGACCTAAATTAAGTGTTAAGGGAGTCTGGTAAATAAACATACAGATAAACCTTTATGGCCTCTACACAAGATGTTTGTTGGCACCATTGTCTTCTCACTTCTTCGTTACTATTGAGATAAGGACTTCTGTTTCTTATTATTGTTTGATGTAGTGCTCTGATGCTATTATTATTTCTTTAAGTGTTCTGGGAGAAATCTTACTAATTTTTAATTTTCCATATTCAACTATTTTCCTTCTTGTAAGTTAATTGTGCTCTGCAGGTGGATGTCATGTTAATGTCTCTGAAGGCTGGAAATCTAGGCCTTAACATGGTTGCTGCGTGCCGTGTAATCCTTTTGGATCTTTGGTGGAATCCCACTACAGAGGATCAGGCTATTGATCGAGCTCACAGAATAGGGCAGACACGTACAGTTACTGTATCAAGGTTAACCGTCAAGGACACAGTTGAAGATCGCATCCTTGCTCTTCAGGTACCGTGACTTCCGATGCTTCTATATTTGTTCATTGTTGAATGTTAATTGTTTTGTTATTAGTGGCAGTTTATAGATCTTTTGTCTGATTATTATGACGATACTAGGCATGACTCAGAACAGATAGTCACTTATTTCCAGATTCTAATGTCATCCGTCCTTCTCATTTTTAGCCATCTCTTCAAATTAAACCTTTTCTGTTGAGCTATATCCTCTGAGTCCTAGGGTCTTGAATCATTCCTTGTTTTCAAGTGACTAGACATATAGTGGCATGTGGAATATCCTACTTATAACTAATGGCAACCCCTTTTTTTTTGTAACCATTGAACATCCTAGGATGTAGGATAAATTTGTGTGCTTGCGGCTAAAAGCTAAGCAAAACTTAGATACGTTGTTGAAAAAATATACTGACGATAAAGAATCAGCAATATCAACATGGTGCTAAAGCTGGTGGAGACCATGAGTGAAGTAAGACAATTTTTGAAAGAGATGAATGACAAGAATAGACTCCTGGGAATCATTGGTATCAGTCGAGTCTACTACAAACACATCCAAGTGAAGCACTTTTATTTGTGGGGGAAAGCTGTCCATTGGCCTTGTTGCTTCATTTTGGATATGCAAATGGCTGCTTCATGTTTCTGAATTTAGCATTGAACTGTTAATATGTGTTTTCAGGAGGACAAGAGAAAAATGGTGGCATCAGCTTTCGGGGAAGATCAAAGTGGTGGCCATGGTGCTCGACTGACAATGGAAGACCTCAGGTTTTTGTTCGAGGGCTCAGGACGTTGAAGAATGAGTCGGAGGCAATCCTCAGCAGCTCACCGTGATGAGATCGGATGTTACTTCACTTAACTGCCTTTTTTTTTGTTGCCAGCAGTGGGCAATTTTGTCTCTCTATTGCAAAATGGGGAAAACCCAAATGCTTGTACATATTGAACTGGGAAATGTATATGCTAATTATTGTGTGTAAACTGCAAACTGTAGTAGGGCTGATGATTTTAAGGTAGGTTATTCTAATTTGGACATCTTTATTGGTGCTGCTCCATCATGTGCATTCTATGCATCTTGGACTTGCTTTATTATTTGCCAAATCATGAAATACAACAACTGATACACGAGACTTTGTCGAAAGCAAAAAAGACACATGATCTTATCTACAAATAAGGAAAATATTGCAATGGTCCTCAACGAGGATTGATGGTCGGAATGACACCGCTAACAAGGTCACTTCCCGGGAGGAGATCCATTGAGGTATACGTTCTTCTCTCATCATAGATAGACGATGAGGGAGGAGAGGCCACCGAGTTTCCAGAACTCGAGATGTTGAGGTTGAACTCGGGGGGCAGAGTGCTCGTGTTGTTGGACTGGGGAAGCATGGATGATATGTTCTCTAGCTCCCTGACAACTTCGAGCATGGAAGGCCGGTCCTTGGTTTCATCGAGGGAGCATCTAAGGGCGAGGGCCATGAATTTCTTGACGGTGTCGGATGAGTACGGCCCCATTGTCCTGTCTATGATGGAAAACATCATCCCAGATTGACATGCAGTGTTCACCTCTCTCACTATGTTCCTTCCATGAGCTATGGGCTGCATCCCTGTCAAGAGCTCCAGGAAGACAATACCAAGGCTATAAACATCGCTCTTCTCTGTTAATTTGTGGGTCAAGAAATATTCTGGGTCGACGTAGCCCTGCAAATAACATTGAGAAACAGTCTTATAGACTCTTGAGAGAGAGAGAGAGATCTAGTTGATGCATGAATGCATGCATGCATTGTGTTGTGTACTTGTGTTTGTGATTTATAAATTTCTTACTGGTGTGCCTTTAACGTTGGTGGATATGTGAGCAGTTATGATTCCTTTTGCATCAGAGACAGGCGCAAGCCTTGAGATGCCAAAATCAGAGACTTTAGCAGTCAATTTGGAGTCCAATAGTATGTTGTTGGCTTTGATATCGCGGTGAATGATAGGCGGGTCTGCTTCCGTATGGAGGTATAGAATGCCTCTCGAAGCACCCAAAGCGATGTGCAGTCTCGTTTCCAGATTCAGAGGTGCTCTGTATTTGGCTGTTGCATCACATGTTATTCAAAGAAAGAAATGTAGGAGGTAAGAGGTTACAATCAAGATAGTTGATAGTTGATAGTTGTTAGTCAGTTACCAGATAGGAGGTCATGTAGAGAGCCGTTGGGCATGAATTCATAGACTAACATCTGCTCATCCTTCTCATCACAGTAGCCAACCAGAGAAACCAGATTCCGGTGATGCAAGCGCGAAAGCATCTCAATCTCGGTGTAGAACTCCTTGTCGCCCTGCAACGACCCTTGCTGTGCCCGCTTTATAGCTACCACCACGCCGTCAGGTAGAGTTCCCTTGTACACTTTCCCATACCCTCCCTGCCCTATTTGAGTTCTGAAACTGTCTGTTGCCATTTCCATATTCTCAAAATCGAATGCCTTCACACCCTCCACCTTCATTCCAACTTTTGGGACTGGTAGTAGTAGTAGTAGAACACCAATCCCAATCCCAATCAATCAATGTGCATGTTGTGATGAATTGGTTATTAAATCTTACTTAAATGGACAAGTTAGAAATAACTTACATGATTGATGATCCTTTACATGTCTGGACTGCTGATGCCGTTTTTGGAAGAAAAGCACGAGGGCAGAAAGGATCACACCGGCACAGGAGAGGGATCCGAGTATGATTCCGGCCAATGCACCTTTGCTCAGACCACCACCGCCTCCGTTGTTGAAGGATGGCAGCAGTATGTATGCATAAGGTCCCCTTGCAGTGAAGTTGAGAAGATCATAGGGCCCGAATACATCATTCCCAGGTATTGTGAAGCGAGCAAATGCCTTTGCAATTCCATCAATCTCACTTTCTTCAAACAAACTTTTGTTCTGCTCCGGAAAGAAGAGCAGAAACATTCTCAGCCTGTGGTCAATTTCCCATGAGATTGAGTCCACATACAGCTGATATTTCTGCAACCCAACATTTGATGTTATGAACTTTTCAAAGTCATTCAGATACGGTGGGAACTGATATACGCTGGGACTTCTAAGCCTTAATCCCACTCCAAAAGGAGCCGCACAGAAGCATTGGCCTGGTAAAGTTGGGACGTATTGGTAGTTACCCTGGACCGGACAACTCTGAGGTGGACAAGTTAACACTGGCTTGTCCAAGCTGTCATCAGGTATTTCTTCGTTTCCATTACCAGCTCCGCAGAATGGGCTGATGTTTCGTTGATTTGCATTCGTACAAACAGGATTTCCATCAAGCCTGCATGCATTGCATACGTTATACACTCAACTAGGTTACTACAAGTCACTCATAAAGAATCAATATAATACCTCAGTTTAAGGCCAAAACGAGAGTGTTACCTTAGTGTAACGTTTTGAGGAACATCAATGGTGCCGGATATATCAGACAGCAAGTTATTCGCAAGATTTCTGCAAAGGGACAACAATGGAATTAACCCTGGTGAACAGGTTTGAAGGTAATCATCAAAACCTACTTCAAAGTTATTCAGATGACATCTCCTGACTTACATATCAAGTTTTGCATCTGAAGTGAAGGTTATGTTGTCCCAAATATCCGATGGCACGGATCCGCTCAACAAGTTGTTCTCCAGATTCCTATAATAAAAGGATATCAATATCATGATCGGTAAGTTGATAAATCTTTTATGAATGAAAATGTTTCAAGACTTGTGGAAGCGAGTAGTCTTAACAATTTCTGGAGACGAGGGAGCCCAGAGAAGTTGGGAGGAATGGAACCGTTGAGCTGATTGTGTGATAGAATACTGCAGATGGAAACACACGAGTTAACTATATGCTGATAGCAAAAGAACATTCTGTGCAGGTATGAATTAAGGTCTATCAACATCATATCCTCAAACAAACATTAGGTTGCACATGTTGAAATGGAAGATAAATTGAGTTCTCTCTCAGAAATTTACTTACATGGTTGTAATGTTTTCAGATAGTCTATTTGTCGGTATCCTTCCAGTGAGCTGATTCATGCTTAGATCCCTGTGAGATGAACAGGTACCACTTTAACATTCAATATTTCTGATTTAAGGAATCTCAATTATACCAGTACATATGTGAAAATCAACAGTTTTTGACTTTTGATTAAGGAATCCCTTGTTCTATGATGCTGCTGCTGCTAGCTACTTACAGAAATATATATATATATATAGTTATACTTATAATATATAGCTAGATGCATGCCGAAAAGGGAATTAAATTAAGAATGAGTCAGAATCTGGAGTTGAGACGATGAACGTACAAGTAAAGAAGGCGTCTTAGAGCACTAACATCAGGTATTGTTCCTTGAAGGCCACAGTTTTTAAGACTTCTGCCTCAAATAAAACAGTAAGTAGAAGAGTGTTCATATAAAGTCACTCAATATCTTGAAGAATGCATATATATATATATATATATATATTTCCCAGAAAATGAATGAGATGGAGAGGGACATACAGCTTGACAAGCTTTGTAATGTTGACATAAGAATCTGGAATCTGAGTCCCAGCAAAGTTGTTGTTGTCTAGTTGGCTGAAACATACAGATAATTGATATGCATAATCAGATACATGCATGATATATCTATATATCTCTGGGAATTGAAATGAAGAAGCAGAAGAAGAAACACACAGAATTGACAAGCTAGGCATGAGCGCGAGCTCCGGTGGAAGATACCCGGTGAGTTTGTTGTTATCAAGAAGGCTGTCATCAATCATGTCAAAATAAATATCAAAATTAGTTAGGCAATATGTAGTTATTACATATATATAGATGCATGAGTGAGTGATATAACTGGTGTTACTTACATGTGCTTAAGTAAAGGAAGGGAGCCAATCTCTGGTGGGATCTGACCACTGAAACTATTGTTGTTCATGTGGCTGCATTGCATTGCATATATCATTAATTAATTAATTAATAAAATGCAGTGATTTCTAAGTAGTAGTATTGATTCAAAGTGAAGATCAATACACACACACACACACACACATACAAATGCTGAACTTTGGCTAATTTAGCAAATGATTTAGGGATTGGCCCTGATATCATGTTGAGATCCAACTGAAATTTGTTGAGGTTGGGAAGATTGCCCAGCTCCTCTGGTAGAGATCCTGTTATTTGATTCCCACTCAAAAGCCTAATTCATGTCAAAGAATTAACACTTCATTCATTAATTACATTTCTGATATATATATATATATATATATATATGTGTGTGTGTGTGTGTGTGTAGTATATAGGTAGGTACTGACAGGTGCTCAAGTGCAGTAATATTGCCAATCTCCTTGGGTATGCTTCCACTGATGCTATTCCACAAGAAGTCCCTTCAATTAATTTAAAATTAACATTAATTAATTAAGTCATCTATATACATATCTTGTATAACTGAAATTAATTAGTTGAAGAAGAAGGTATTAATTAATGAATGAAGACTCACAATTGCTTCATATAAGTTAGCATGCCAAGCTCCGGCGCTAATGTTCCCGAGAGATTCAGTCGCAGTAAACGCCTAATATTAATTACATACAATCATACCAATACAATACAAAAAATCGATGATGTTTGGCAGCAGAATTTTTCCGTCGTTAAAACGCAATTTTTTTGTAGTGTTTAACATATATATATGCATACGTACAGTTCAACGACGTGTAAATAACCATCAGTGGCGCTGAAATTGCATATGACCCCTCTCCAGTTGGAGGCACAAGGATCAAACTTCCTTGTCCAGTTCAGATTCTTGAGTGGATCCTTTAGTTTTTTGCGGACTGCCAGTAATGCCGTCACTGTAAATTCAAATTCAAATTCAAATTCATATACATATGTATATAATATGCAAAGAAGAAGAGGAAGATGAGATCAAAAAATTGAAATTTAAAGATACAAATAATTAATTAATTAAGCAAACTATACCTTCTACTGCATCAGTAACCTGTCCATGAGCAACTGGAGCACAACAACATAAACAAACCACAACAAATATAATTCCCACCAACACTACAAACCTCCTCCTCATCTCCATCTCCATCTCCTTCTTCAAGAATAACAATAATATTTCCAGACAACAAAACAAATAGCTAGCTACATTAACACCACAATATTGGAATTTAACATTACTTCATATTATTTTATTTTACAACATGCATCTCTCTCTCTCTCTCTCTCTCTATATATATATATATATATATATATATGAGAAGTAGTGGGAGTTAATTGAGAAGCAGTCAGAAAGATAATCCAGTTGGTAAGTGGTGTTGTCACAAAATTTGTCAACACCTCCAACTGCTTCTCTTTTCTAAATGATACGCTTATAAGGCCTACATACTACTATATATCTCTTAGTTAGAAGCATGCAATGCATGCATGCAAATCCATTTCAAATTCTGCCCATATATATATAAAGTTCAAATTTTAATTAGATTATAAAACTACGTAAAGTACGTGTATCATGTACATTTTTAATTTTTCACCTTTTCTTCTAAATTTTTTTTCCTTTTTCTTCTAAATTTTTTTTCCTTTTTCTTTCAGTACTGTAGCACTAGAATAATTCTGCGTGTTTGTTTTTATAAAACCTAAATTAATGGAGGTATAATTAGGGCTGGTAATTCGTGTCATCATGTCGACACGATAACGACACAACACGATAAGGCCAAACATGAACACGACATGATAAGAATCTTCCTGACACGAACATGGTAATTTTGTCACGACACTATCACGAGCACGAAATACACGATATTTTGTCGTGCTGACACGACACGATAATAATTAAAAAAATTAAAATAATAAATATAATTCACTAAATAATTTCTTAAGAAGACAAAAAAATTAGAATAATAAATATATATTTTTTTTCGTGTAACAGGTCGTTATTAGGTTTTTAACATGTCAGCATGTTAACGGGTTCTATTAGATTGACAGGTTATCAGGTCGTTATCGGGTTATTAGATAACTTGTTAATTTTTATCGCGTTTTAGCAGATTGACACGAAACACGACACGATAATTTCGGGTGTCGATACGATAACAATACGAACACGATAAGGTCAAACACTAACCCATTATTTTCGTGTCGTGTCATTGTGTCCGTATCAAAAATTGTCAGCCCTGGGTATAATAATATTCTGTAAGGTTGAATTTGAATTGATCTTTCCATTTCATTTTTCTGGCTGGGCCTAAAGTAAAAGCGACGGATAATAGTTAACAATGAAAATTGCGTGGGATTAATTGGTGTTGAATGGGTTAATTCTTGAGGAGTTGTTGAAGATAAAAATGTACACTATATATAATAATATAATAAAACCGAGGAATATTAATTAAATTTACTCCAAATTGTTAAATTGTCAACTCTTATAAGATATCAATCACAATTGGTAAATTATCCAATCGGCCGAGGAAACCGTCATCCACGCAATATGATTTTTTCAAACAAATTAATCATACTTAAATATATGTTGAGTGCGACTAATTCGAAACATTAATAAACACAAATTGCCTCATCCCTATACATGAATCTAATTAACACACAAACACACACACACCACATATATATGAGGTGGACTTGCGTGCAACAACGGTTATTTCCGCCTATTTCAGGCGGTCACGTGGCCCCACGCGGACGTGTCACGTGGCATATGGTACTTTTTATGGTAATTGGAATGATGATAGTATTAATCTCATATTGATACCTTTCTTTATCGTACTTGATACTTTTCTGCTTACCACATGGTACTTTTTATTTTACCGAACTCGTGTTTTGCTTTCATTTGCAAATTCTTGGAATGATGATTGTTTTAGATTAATCTCAACACATATAATATAAAAATTGAAAAAAAAAATCAGAATTTGAACTAAATAAACTTATATAAAATAACTAGCAGACCCATTACTTTTTAATGATACAGATGATACTTTTCGAATGTTTTGTGATACTTTTTAATAGGAAAGTTGGTACTCACTTTAGATAGTTTTTTTTTATGCGTTGACCGGGTCAAAGCGCAGGTTGACCCGCGTTGACTGGGTCAAAAGCGGGTTTGACTGACCCGTCTCATATAGTGTTATTTGCATCATGATGCATGCAAGTGTTTGTCATATATTATATAGAATTTGGTTCAAATGAGAACCGTGTTTCGTGTAGGAACGTGAGAGCAATGTTTGTTTAGTGTAATTTTAGTGCTTTTCTGATTGTATTTTGATGCAATTTTTTAATTTTTGTTTTTAATACTTTTCTTATTATATTTTAATGTTAAATATTCTGATTGTATTTTGATGCAATTTTTTAATTTTTGTTTTTAATACTTTTCTTATTATATTTTAATGTTAAATATTTTAGCACCAGAATAAAATAAAAATAAAAAACACTTAATTACACTAAACAAGTCGGTTCTCACGTTCCCACACTAAATTTTATTCCTCTTATAACCGATCCCTACATATATAGTTTAAATCCTTCACAATTTCAATGGTAGAAAGTCAAAGCAGAGCAGTTAAAGGCCTCGGTGATTTGTTCTTGCATTTGCATGATTATATCTACATTTACATGTAACTCAACATCAAAATAACATATTAATTATGCAACCAAATGGATATTTTATTACATGATACTGATGAATAGGGCTGTAAACGAATGTAGCCGCTCTCGAACTATTCGGAATTTATTTATTTTCTAAACGAGCGGAGCTCAAACCTCGAATCGAGCTCGATAAAGTTATTGAATCAAGCTCGAACATAGTAAAATTTGACTCAACCTGCTTATTAACATGTTCGAATTCGAGCTTAATCAAATATATGTTCATGGATATTATTAATATGTCGAATGAGTAAATTAAATAAGCTTTTTTTTCGAGCTTGTAGTAAATTAAATAATCTTTTTTTCGAGCATTCGAACTCAAGCTCGATTAGTAAATTTTCGAGCATTTCACGAGTCGAGCTAGAGCCGAATTCAAACATGATAAATATTTATCAAGCCATGCTCAAACAAGAGGAAAAAAGCTCAAGCTTGAGCATTAGGATATTCGGCTCGATTCAGTTCGTTTACTGCTCTACCGATGAACTAGCTTATTCCTGCATCGTTCATCACATTTTGAAACCAATCTGTCTGAAGATACAAACATCTTCATCCATGTATTTGAGTTGGATTCATTGTTTTTGTTCAAACAAATGGGTGCTTCATAAATTCTTACCTTTGAATTCATTGTACATGAACATGAACCTGCAGAATATAACCTATTCTTTCATCGTAGAAACATAACAGAGACTACTACTACTTCTTCATCTGTATGTATGTAATATTATATAACATACAAATTCTGGGTCTCAAAAAAAGCTTCTTAAAGCAGTCAGTATTTACACAGGAATTGACATCGTAGGGAATTCCCCCGAACAAACACATCTCCATCCCGTCGTCTCACTCGAGATTAACTAGTTCTTCGGGTACCAAAACATACCTTTGATGCCCTCTGGATCAGCTTCAAATCCTAGATTGCGATAGAACTCCACAACTACATCCAATTGCAACAGCACAAGATTAACTCGCAATTTTAAGCTTCAACTGTACAGATTGCCGTATGATATCACTGTTGACATACCTTTGCTATCTGCAAAAAGTGAAATATTTCCAATGTCCCGCTGCAGAAGAGCCCTTATAAGCTTCTCTATCAGGGCCTTTCCAAGTCCTTGTCCCTAAACCACCACTCCATCCGTCAACACGGAAATTTATTATGTAGAATCGCAGTTAATACATCTCAAACCAATATTACAAGAAAGATAGCAAGAAACAAGATATAGCTCCACTGATTGTGTTCGTTTTATGTTGTGTCGTAGCAAGTGAGAGTACCTGATAAGAAGGATCAACAAGGACATCCCAAATTGTTGCATTGAAAGCATGATCAGATGTAGCACGGGCCATTCCTATCAACTTCTTTTGGTCATTTCCCTCTGCCAAGCAACTTGCCAAAGTACACTAAGATGTCTGTCACTTAGTTATTTAATAACGAATATTACCAAATGATACTATATACTTGGGAAAAACAAGAAATGTGAATTTAGTTGAGGCAACTAACATTACTTAATGAATAAAATGTGAAAGGTCCTGTTACTGAGTACCTTCTCCAGTTGACTTGCTAACGGAATGCAAAGTAACAACCATGTAGCTATTTCTTAGGGCTGCCGCTAGCTTTGACAAAGGCCTTCGAGGCCAACCAACCTGTTGGATACATCATGGGAATTAGTAAACGCATTATCATTAGCCAATTTAATTAGAGTAAGCTTTATCTATTCATCTTCAGGGTAGAACATGAATTGCCACTTTATTTAAGTTTATCAATTATCCATACAACATTTATGACCCACAGGTTATTTATAGAGTTCCAGTCAACAAGTTTTGAAGCATTGGAACTGTATGACGCAACTGCAACAAAGTAACTGTATCTTCTTTGAACTTACTTTAACCAACATGAAAATTTGCCACAGAAGAAGCTAGATAAAAGCATAGTGTGAGGGGAAGGCTAATTGGAGACCAATCTCGCATAGCAGCACAGATTTCTCGTCGATTATGAATTAGAGGGAATGATATGTCCTCAAATAAATGTGGAAAATCATACCAGCAACTGAAATACAAAAAAGAAAGAATTCATTACCCATATAAAGGGTAGAACTATACAGAATTGGACTGAGGACGTGCTCCAATTATGCAGATAACGAAAAGAGACACTGTCATAATGACAAGCAGAGAAGGGCATCATACAGAGAAGTTAGTAACTAGTGAAAACCTACCATAGCCAAAATAGAACACTGAGGCCGCATGTCAAATGTTAGAGAAAGCTAGAACAGGATAAAGGCAAACGAGGATAAATGGGACTTTGATGGGTTTAAAGGAATTAGCAAACAATTACAATAAGATATCTTGGTATTCTCTGATCAACCATTACAGGTACACAGCTCATCGTCCTCAACCCAACACTGCATTAGAAGCAGTTTGCATGTAAATGGACAAACTTCAACCAGATATGGCCGTAGATCTACAAGGTGCATATCTCATCACTTTTCAAAGAGCTTGCTTCTGAAGACACAGAAACAACTAACTATCCCAGTCATATCAGCCAATGATCTAAAGTTCGCTGATAAAGATAGATAGAACTTCCGAAGTCACATAAAAATGACTCAAAAGGAGAAATTGCAAAATCACCCATTACCATGTGTCATAAGAGAAAGTAGCTCATGTTGGCCTCCATGAAATCTATTCTGAACTAATGCAATGGATAATATTTGAAATGTAAGCATGAAATGTTACATTCTGGACAATACAATAAACAATCTTTCATAAGAGCAAGACGAGGAAAACACAAACATATACCTTATCACATAAAGCCTGGAGATCATACACGTCAACATTCCCACCGGAAGAAAAAATGATCTGTTCGATAGTTCCATCAGGTCTGGTCCTCTCGACGAGAACAAATTCCTCAGGCAAGAGCTCTTCCTCCTCTTCAGCAGCTACAGGAGGCTCTATAACCTGGGTAGTACTGTTTTTCAAAATCCTGCAACATGAAATGCTCACATTATATATTCCCTTCTCCAGTCCAAACATCAAAGCACAGCAATTTTGATGTGATTATTATGTGTAGTCAAGACATTAGATATTTTCAACTATTTAGACATGCAGAAGAGTATCATCAGAGATTTATACTGATTGATTTCCATTTACCCTGATCTAATAGACTCCCAGAAGCTGGCCTTGAGTCTAGAAATCTTTTGCTCCCTCCTTCCTGCAATGCTAACACACATGTGTAACCAATCCATGAATGAAAAATTACAACATAGATGACACATCTTCAGTTTCTTAACCGGAACGAATAATTAGCATGATTCAATCCGTGTAATTCCAATTAAATCAAACAGAAACAAAAAAACTGATAGAAAAGCAAAAATAACCTCTGGGAATTGGGGAATTAAGGAGGGCAAATTGATGGCAGCGGCAATCGGAAGAAACAATTCGTGGGTAGCTGCAAAAATCAATCTTTGAATGAAAATCAAACTGCAAGATAATTGCAACATAATTAATTAAGAATAGTAATAGGAAACTAACAAATTGAGGTCGGCGGCGGCAAAGGGCAACACTACCAGTCCGAGGGCTGGCATTCTCTTCAGATATGTGTGGTGGAGTGACTCCGATTCTGCTCAATATCACATATGCTAATCCACAACGCCAGATTTTTCTTCTTCTCTCTCTAGTTTTTAGTTTTATTTTATTTTTAAAAATCGGGTATTTCACAAATGGTGACCACTTTCTCTATCAGTCTATTTTAATCTAACTATTTAATTCCCCATTTTGATGTACTTTTCTATGTCCTTTCAGAGAAATTCTTAGGTATTCAAGTGGCACAATAGGTCTATTGAAATAAGAACACAATCTCCAAAGCATGAATTTAGATATGTTTCCGTTTTTATGTTAAGATCTTAATAATCCACATAAGAGCTGGTTAACCCCTTAAGAATCTTCTCCTAATGAAATCCAACAATTTCTACTTTCTATTTCTATACATCGTGAAACAAAATTATAGTCATTAGTTTCCTTCATAAGATAATTATTATTTATTAAATAGATAAAATTATGTGGTCCACATTCCTTATCCAACTATACATGTGTTTCACTATCAAATTTATTATTTTAAAAATATTTATTATAAAAAATAAATTTTATTACGGTATAAGTGTATAACTAATCATAATTAACATTTTTGTTAAAATTTGAAATTTTAAAAAATTATATCTACTAATTTTAGAATAATAAACCCTATTAATCAATTATATTAACTAAAAAATTAAAAAAATTATTTAAAAATAAATGTGAACCTTGATTGGGTTGAATAAATCCCATTTTTTTTTACTCACACACCCGATCTGTGGTATTGAGAAAATTCAAACCCGTGATATGTGATCTCTAAGCAACTTCACTTCACTACTAGACCATCTCCATCGAGATTGGAATAAATTCTAATTAATAATTATAAAATTAAACTAAATCAAAACAAATTGAAATGAAGAAGAAATGAATGAAAATTTAATAAAAATCAAAATGAAACACTATATGCAACAGAGAGAGTCGGACTCCGGGAATTTCAGCAGAGCAGATCCTCTGTTGCATTTGGTGTTGCATAACTATTTTTTTTTTTAATAGACCCTAATTGGGGATTAATAAACCCTAAATAAAAAATTAAAATAAATCATAATAAATTAAAAAAATAAAAAAATATTTTTTTAAAAAATATTAAAGAGTTACAATAGAAAATGCAACAGAATTTATAACAGGATTTGCAACAGGTGGTCCATTTCGAATTTCAGTTGGTAAGAGTTGGTCTCTTAAGCCGCGGCTGCCATTACCTTTTTAGTTTTTTATTTTTATGTTTTAAATTTAATTAAAACAAATATACAACTTAATTAATTAAACAAAGCACATAATTGTCAAGAATAACAAAATAGATAAGCAAAATAATTAATTTTAATAAAAATAATCAATATAGTAATGTTTTATGGATTTGAATTTGAACTTTTTTTTAAAAAGTAAATTGAATTTAAACTATTAATTACACATACAAGTGTGCGATGCTCAATTGAGAAGCCTTAATAAGCTAAAAATAAAGACAATTCACAAACGAATAAAATTATAATAATTGACATATCAAAATTAAATGATGAGTCGTGTAGTTTTTTTTTTTGGATAAAAAAGATGAGTTGATCTAACCTTCTTCCAGGGTAAAGTTTGCAGGCGATTTGGCAATTCCAACAATGGCGGACGACGGGAATCCAGATGAACGGCGGCTAGATTTCACCGGAGAATCTGAAGAGGGCGGCGGCGATACAACCACTAGGAGTAGCTCAAATTCGGCGGTGGCGGATGGTTTGTCCTCTTTGATTTCATCTGTAATGACAACCTTCGATTCCAGAGCAGAAGCCACTACACGCAGCCAAGATCAACTCGCCTCCTCACTCGATCGTCTCACCGGAGGTACTTCCACAAATTCCCCTTTTTTGTTTTGTTTTTCTAATCTGAAGTTAATTAATGTTAATTTGTGAATTGATAGTTAAAATTTATCAACGTTTCTTCAAATTGTTTGATTGGATACTCAATCTTTTCGATCACAATGCTCTTGATGATAAAGCTGGTGTATTTAGGAATCCAATACGTAATGGATTGTGAAATGTGCTTAGTTATTGTTGAGTTGAATTGATGGAGATTGCTTTTAGGGTTAACTATTCTACATAGCTTAGTTATTGCCACATCTGGTTTATTTTATTGAGAAGACATATTTTGGTGAAAATTTATTCAACAGTAGTATTAATTTGAGCTATAATGCACTATTTTTCTTAGGCTGAAATTGCACATTCTCAATATGCAAAATCTTTAGCTTCTCGTATTTTTCAGAGCTCGACAAATTGCTAGAGGATGCTCCGTCGCCCTTCATTATGCAGCATGCGGCTAGGATTTCCGGTGTTAGGAAAAGGGTTAAATCACTAAATTCTGTTTTGAAGTCTGTACAGAGACGAATTGACAATATGGACCGGATTTTATCAGCTGGATTAGCTCATGGTATGATCTTTTTCGTTAATTTTTTCCCTTTGTTTTTAATTTGTTCGTTTCCAAAGCAACTACCATCATTTGGGAAGGAAGGATGAGGATCTACGACCACAAAAAATGTTAGGTGCCTGTTCTTTAGGATTTCCGTTGATTTTACAGAAGTTCTTAGGACACCGTTTCTAATTTTTCCTCTCGATGATTTGATACTATAATTACTTATTATGTTGGTGGAGGTGGGGTGATAGAGGGATAAGCAATAGGGAAACCGGAAGGATTAAAGATGGGCAATACTATGGAAATTACATTGGTTTAGTAAATTATTTAGGAAACGGTATTACTTATTAGAGACTGATACACTTCTCCAGAGTAACAGAAGCACAAATGCTGTTATAGCATGCAAAAGCACTAATATTGAATGTAACGATACAGGAAGTGAGGCTTAATGTGGCGTCTAATCGTCTATTCAGTTTGTTTATTTCATATTTTACTTATGTTGATGCTTTCTTGTCTAGTGTGTGTCTCCAATATGGCTGATGATTCCCTGCTTTACATTAGTTTGAGGTGGAGGGCTTCCCATTTTGTCCTTTTGCCTCTCAACTATTTTCATTGTTTCAAATGACCAACTACCTGCATACATACTTGGCATCTTTTCCAATTTTTCGTATGAATTCTGCGTAGGTGCAGAAACAATGGCGGGAGAAAGCAGCGAGCAACAGCATGCTCAATAACAAAGGTATATCATTGAATTCCATAGTTTATATAATGCATCACTTGTTTGGCAGTAGTGTAGATCTCAAAAACTCCCAATTAAAATTTGGATGGAAACGAGTAATTGAGAGACGTGGTGATGACTGCTTATTGTATTGTATGTGTTAGGTATTTGAAGTGGATGCATTTGGTATATTTTGAGGAGTTGCAAGGCAAGGCTGGTGTACAGGAATACAACAGCTGTGAACTAAAAGTGCATAATCTTAGGAAGTGAACATGACATAGCTTGAGCTTGAGGTTTATGTCATCTTGTAATTTGTATTTGGTTGTTTTACCTTTACTACAACCCCAGTGGTATTTGCTTCTGTCTCCAAAAATATGTCAGCACTAGGTTTTCATCCAAATTTATAATTTTTTTCCTTTGAAATGCATCTCTCTCTCTCTCTCTCTCTCTCTCTCTCTCTCTCTCTCTCTCTCTCTCTCATTGCAGTGATTTACTGTTCATTTGCAGTGCAATGGATGAGGCTCCACCATGGAATTTTCCTAATGTAATGCACATTTCTTTCTAGATAGAAACTCATTTTTTGTGAGTTAAAATAGATAAATAAGAATATGCGATTCAAAATCTTCCCCATCTCATTGGATTAAATAATTTTACTATATTTTTTACAGTCAATTTTGAAAATTGTGCTTTTTGTTCAAAGAAGAATGTGAAAAAGGAAAAAAGAAAGAGCAAAACTACGAAGAAAAGAATAAGTAAGAAAGGAAGCCTTTAGCACAAAGTATATCCTCTATAATTTACACAATACATACTTAAATATAAGATATTAACAAATCAAGTTATACATTTAAATAACTCAATATAGTTTTTGAAACCGAATAATTAAAACCTAAAATTTACTCAACTCAATGACATGTTTATTTTAAAGTAATGTACTTAATCTTCAGTCCATCTAATTTAATATGATTCGGGTTAGGAACGAATATAACGCAGTAATTAACGAGTGCAATAAAATATATGAGAATTAATAAATTATGGGTACTAACATAAATCATGACACATGATCAAAGTTTTTGATTGTTTAAAGAATTAAGCCATGAGAAATGTGAGAGAAACTAGGTGAGGAGTAGACAAAAGCTGAACACATTCTTCATCTAATAATTTGGCCCTCTTTTTCAGCATTCCCAGTGAGTGAGGTCTCTGTTTCACTTCTTTACATGCTTCATGCTCACATTTCATATCATATTATCATATGCTGATCTCCACCAACACCACCACCTTTTTTCTTTACACTATCACTCCATTAACCAAACTTTTTTTTCCTTCAAAAATTCCCATCTACTTTACTCTTTACCCAACTAAATATTACTACTAAAATTCCTACTCTTTTTTCACAAAGCAAACAATACTAGAAAAGAAGTGTTTTTGCTGCATTTCTTGAAAAAGAAGTATTTTACTTAGACTAGTTGCATATTCCAGCAGGGACAGAAGAGCCATTAATATTTAACACCATATTTCAAATGTTCGAAATTTGAAACACCATCTTCAATTTTAACATAATGAATGATGATGATGATGTTATAGGCTCCTTCCTCCCCCACCACAGTTCACAGCCACAATCAATCACAATATTATATTTCATTCCCTCTGAATCTTTTTTTTTTTAATATATATGTGTATATATATATATATATTAAAAAAACACAATGAGGAAAGTGAAGAAAAACTAAAGACAATCCATCCCACTAAGAAAGAGACAAAGGAATGAAAAGCAAAAGGCGCTTCTGCGTAAAGAGGAAAAGGTAAACTCAACTCTGTTGTGAGATTTGAGATATGTAGATAAACACTCGCTTTTGCATGCCTAATCTCTTAATAAATACAGCCAATTAATTTGCATTATCTCTTTTCTTGAATGCCACAGCCAATTCTTGAAACTTTCCTCTTTTTGGCAATGTGGGCTCCTTCTTGAATCAACTTTAGCTTCCTTCCTTCTCACTTGAATGATTGCATTACACTGTTGCTTAGCCTAACAAGTTTGACACAGTGTTGCAAGGAGAGCCGCCGCCGCAGAATGGTGTGGGAGCAGCCTTTCTCCGCCGCACGCCTCCCTTCTCCCAAATTCTCCACCACCTTTGCCAACCGGTACTCCATCCATCTCTCACTTATTACAAATTGTTTTTTGTGCTTTTTTGAATTGAACACAAAAGAAATGTCTGAATCCTATGTTAGTAGTTGTACACCTCCAAGAATCAAGACTTCCTTATTTGCAAAATGGGGTGGAAATCTTGCTCCTTTTATATTAATTGTGTTCCAAATTAAATGAAACTTATAGTAGTAGTAAATTAGTAATAGTAGTAGTAGCCGCCTATATAATTAATCATGAATTTGTGTTGATGGTTGAATTTGTAAGCGTGCGTGCAGCATTTTCTCTGATGTTGCTGGGGACATAACAATCATTGTTGATGGAGAATCCTTTCTACTGCATAAGGTAATAATAGCCATTTGCCTCTTTTCAGTTTTGACTTCACCTCCCACAATTAGCTTAATCAAATTCCTACATTGATGCTAATTATGCTCATAATTAATCTGAACTGTTGCATTGAAGTAGAGATTAATTTATCCCTCATTACTTTGCTTAAGTTTCCCCTCGTAGCTCGAAGTGGGAAGATCCGCAAGCTGATTGCCGATGCCAAGAATACAGGTTTATCGAAGCTGGAACTCTGCAACCTCCCCGGGGGACCGGAGATGTTTGAGCTTGCTGCTAAATTTTGCTACGGCATGAATTTTGTGATCACCACAGCTAATGTAGCCCCCCTGCGCTGCGCGGCTGAGTACTTGGAAATGACCGAAAACTATCAAGACGAAAACCTTCTTGAGCGTACAGAAGCCTATCTAACTGAGGTTGTATGTCGGAGTCTTGAGAAATCGGTGGAGGTTCTGTCTGTCTGTGAGAACTTACTACCTCTAGCTGAGGAGATAGGGATTCCAGAGAGATGCATAAGTGCCATTGCCATGAATGTTTGCAAGGAGCAGCTGGTTTCGGGTCTATCTCGTCTGGATTGTGATAGTAGTGATCTTAAAGATAGGTGCCTGGAGTGGTGGGTTGAAGATCTGTCAGTGCTGGGAATCAGTTTTTATGGTAGGGTTGTTGTTGGCATGGGACAAAGTGGTGTTAGGACAGATAGCATAGTTGCCTCCTTGATGCATTATGCACAAACGTCGTTGAAGGGAATTGGGAAGCCTCAGATATGGAATCCAGCAAGAACTACTGCTCCTAGCTTGATTGGGAGTGGGCAGAGGACTATTGTCGAAACTCTGGTAAATCTGTTACCTAATGAGAAGAAGAAGAGGAGGAACTCCTCTTGTATTCCGTTGAACTTCTTGTTTGGGATGACTCGAGTGGCCCTCATGGTGGACGCCACATTAGCCTGCCGGCTTGAGCTGGAGAGGAGGATCGCTTGCAAATTAGAGATGGCATTGCTGGATGATCTGCTTATACCTTCGGTGCAGGCAGGGGATTCCTTGTTTGATGTTGACACGATTCACCGGATTCTGGTTCAGTTCTTGCAGCGGATTGAGGAAGAAGAAGACGAAGATGAGGAAGAGAATGATGAAGAATGTGGGTATGAATCGGAGGAGATGGGGTCTCGTGGCCATGGATGTTTGTTGAAGGTTGGAAGGCTTGTTGATGCATATTTAGCTGAGATTGCTCCTGACCCTTATTTGAGCCTCGACAAGTTCATTGCCATGATTGAGGTTCTCCCTGATTATGCTCGTGTCATAGACGATGGACTCTACAGATCCATTGACATCTACTTAAAGGTATATACATATACATATATGAGATTTCAATTCCTAGCTATTTGTTTTCTAATGTAATATCTGTGTGTTCACTAGGCCCATCCGGTGCTGAATGAGCAGGAGTGCAAGAAGCTGTGCAAGTTGATCGACTGCCAGAAACTATCGCAAGAAGCTTGCAATCACGCTGCCCAAAACGACAGACTGCCAGTGCACTTGGTGGTGAGGGTTCTGTACTTCGAGCAGGTTCGATTGAAGAATGGTCTGTTGGGAAGCTGTGGAGACGGGGGGCTGATGTCGCAGAAGATAAGCAGCGGGGTGGGCAGCGCGGCCATGTCCCCACGAGACACGTATGCCTCGTTGAGGAGGGAGAATCGGGAACTGAAACTGGAGATATCAAGAATGAGGGTAAGGCTGAGTGATCTTGAGAAAGAACAGGTGGTGATGAAGCAAGGGATGATGGATAAATCTAGGCAGGGGAGCACTACTTTATTAACCTCCATATCTAAAGGGATTAGCAGGTTTGGTATATTCAGAGATGGAGGAGGAATTGGACATAACTCTGGGAAGAAGAAGAAGAAGCAGCTAAAACCAACAGAAGCTAGGAGGAGCAAGAGGCATTCTCTCTCTTAATTACTTCAACAAAATGAACTCCTAGTTAGGCTTCTTCTAAGTTCTATCTACCTATTTTCATGCATATATATATGTATACTCAAGAAAACCATCAGTAATCAATATTTAATCAGTAAGCATTGATCAATTCCATATAGAAATATAGTAACTAATGCAATGCAATTAAGGGATAAAGTACATGGGATTAGGGAGTTTGAATGTGCGATTGCCTACATACTCTCCTTGAAGATCGCTCCATTGATCTCCCACATTCCCCCATATTCTGTAGCCCTCTTCTGCCAACTGCTTCCTTACTGCAGATTTGTATGCTATCGCGCTCTGTCCCTTGAACACTCCAGTCCTGTATATACACACACACACAACGATGAATAGTTAAATAATCGATCCTCTGTTCCACATTTGGTGTCTCGTCTCGTGTGTGTACCTTAAAATGAGACGCTCGTAGCCAAAAAAGCCTTGCGCCTCCAAATTGTGAAGAGTAGCCTGCCCTAGCGTCTCTTCATCCCTGCCGGTGACGAGGAACACCTTAAATCCGGTTCCGATCAATTTCACGAACAATCTCAGCACATCTGGAACTGCAGAGCACCTCCCGCTCACCGCCCACGCCTTGAATCCAACCGGATCGAACGGCTCACAACTGTCAAATCAACATCCACATCCAATTACACACATCATTCAATCGATCGATCGAGTGATTTAGTTAGTTAGTTAATGCATCATCTATGAATCAGATCAGTTAATAATCAATTGGTTACCCGTAGCGCTTGGTTCTGTAGTAGAAGAGGTTGGAAATGCAGGTGTCGTCGACGTCGAGAATCCAGGCGTCGAGGCCGTCGTCGGAGAGAGTTATGGTGTCGATGTAGCTGCAGATGCTGTCGACGATGACGCTCAGATCCCGCTCGTACTGCCCGCCCACCATGTACGCCTCCACGTGGCCGGAGCACTGCGCCGGCACCGTCCGCCACGCTCGAATGTTGTTCGCCTCCACCGCCATCCTCCAGCTCAGGCAGTACCCCGACGCCGCCGACGCCGTCTTGCTTGGCCACCAGTACGGCCGCGCGCTCGCCGCCTTCGACCATATCGCCAACAGCACCAACACTATCGCCTCCCGCAATCTCTGCATGCTCGATCCAAACATTTATATGTATATATATATATATATATATATTTACACACGCGAGATGAATGATCGGGATTGCAATTTGCATGCACACACACGTAGCGAAGAGCAGGGTAGGAAACTGGAGAGGCCGAATTAATTCCATTAATTAATGTGTATATATATATATATCATATATATATATATACTTACCATTAGGTAGAGAATGTTGACCGAGACGGGAGAGGAATGAAGTCAATGGCGGATAGCGAAGACTCTTCTATATACAGCCTTTCTTTCTAATTTCTTCTTCTGAGAAATTAAAATTTAAAAATCAACATTTTTTGTGATGAATATATAGGAAGAAAAAGGTACTTAAATTTTTTTGGTGCAATTCCACGTGGCATTTGGTAGTCAACTATAAATTCCAATTTTATAAATCATAGTGTGACAAGCATACCCAATTTTATAACAATTTTGGATCAAGTTGGGGAGAATTTGATTTAGTGCTGCCTGTACCAAGGTGGAGATCGAATATATTGATCCAAGAAATTATGAATTCCACTCTCCTAAAATTCTACATGGTTGATGAAACAAGAATAATGAAATAACAAATCAATTATGTATGATTTTCGGGCCGTAAAATTGATTAAATGTTAGATTCACAAAATTTTTGAAAAAGTGGATACTGATTTTTTTAATTTTGAAAAAGTTGGCCATTTTTAAAAAAGTGCCCAAAATATAGGCATCAAAGTGTAACTTACCGTATTAATATTCACATGCATGTTAATTATTCTTCTTTCCCGCCCCTCCAATTAAATTTTTATCTTTTTTTAATTTGGGCCGGTTTAATCGGTAAATCAGTGAGTGAGTTTGTGACCGAGAGATTATAAATGTCTCGTCGAAAATTAATTATTTCGGTCGTTCCTTCCTTCCTAATATATACTACTCTCTCCATCCCGATTATATAGTCCCTATTACTATTTTAGGGTGTACCAATTATATAGTCTCATTACTAAAAGTAGCATTAATTTTCATAGTAATGTACAAATACACTCTTATTAATTCTTGAAAATTAAAATACTATCCACTTAAATTTTAAAAGTCATAAATATTAAATAAGGGTATCATTGGAAGTTTATCTTTAATCTCTTGTTTTTATAAATATTTTTAACCTACGTGCGACTAGAAAAATGACTATATAAATGGGACGAAGGGAGTATATGTTTTTGCATATAGATGAATGAAATCCGGTCATTTCTCCACTCAAGTTTATTTTATCATTAAACAAGAAAAAGTGACCAAAATATATTCCTAATGGTATTTTTAGATTATTTGTGTAGCGTATAGAATAGTATTAAATTTAAGAACGATGTGGAATGAAAATGAAAGATACCGAATAAGACAGTCATAGTTTTTGTATGATATATATATATATATATATAATGACCTTATCCTAAAATCCACATGTGATTCTTCTATAAATGAGAGGGAGAGGCTGATTTTTCATATATAATGTCGAAGCAGCCTTTGGAAAATGTAGCTATAGGGGTGCGATTTTTCTTAGAAGAAAGCTGGAAACTAAGAGCTTCCAAGAAAATGCCTAAGGTGCCTTCCCGTGAGTGGAAAGAAGAATCACATACGTGCTAACAACAACTTGCAAATAACCACCCGTGACGTGCATCAATGATAATGAAATAAGAATATTTCTTTTAATCTTACAAGTAGGGGAGGTAAAACGCGTCGCCCGGCCTAGCCCGAACCCACCGGGCCAATGGTAAAAAGTAGGTTGGATGGGCCCGAAATGATTCCAGGTCGTCATTTTTGGAAGCCCGAGATTGAGCCATGGTGTATTTTTCTAGTTTTGGTTGGGCTTCGTGCCGGGCCGGGCTTAATTTGCCACCTGAACTTACAAACGGAGACTAAATGTCCAGTAACATGAAGCCTTTTATGAACGATCAAAAATAAAATCATGTTGGTTTAACCCCCATAGTAGGGCTGAAAATCAAACCAAATAGCTTGATACCCGGTTTGTGTTCGTTCATTAAAAGCTCGTTCGAGCTCGGTTCGATAAGCATATCAAACAAGCTTGAACATAATTTTATGTTCGATAAAATTTAAAGCTCGGCTCAAACTCGAGCTCGATAAATAAAAAATGAGCAAACATGTGTAAAAATATCAAACTACTCGAGCTCAACTCGTGTTCGGCTCGATTAAAGCTCATTTGAACTCGACTCGGTAGATAATCAAACAAGCTCAAACATAAAATTTAAAACTCGATATCATTTCAAACAAGCTTGAACATATGTGTGTTCGGGCTCGACTCAATTTATTTACACCCCTACCCCATAGTGCGTGGACAATGAATATGTAGTATATTTTCCCCACTTTACGTTTGGGGCAAAACAAATATGCCCATGAAATATAAGTTGCAGAACTCATCATCAATAATAATATCAATATGCCAATGCCATGCATGTAGTTGAATTTTGTTCTTTTTAGTTCAATGTACACACACAACACACAATTGTCTAGAGAGAGAGAGAGAGTATGTAAGTATGTATGTTGATATATACATGGGATAATTAATTAATTAATCGAATGGAAGTGGTATTGGCGTCATAGGGCATAAACAAATGAGGTGGAGACAAGTGGGAAATTAAAGGCAATGGAACTAGACACTTTTAATTTACACACTCATCAACATCTAGCTACCTATTTTGATTTTATTGTTGCCTATTTTCATAACATTCTTTGCACAAAGGTCACAACTGCAATTGAGTAGTACGTTTTTTTTTTCATTTCCTATCTCTTCTAAATAAGGATCCAAAACCTTCCACGTAACACCTATCTTTACAAGACATATACATACATATTTCAACAATATTATTTAGATTCATCCCTCCTTAACACCCTTTTTTCAAAATCAAATAAAATGAATAAATACCACCTTATCATTATCATATAAGGTGTTTGAAAAATGTTAGTGAAAAATTAATATTATTTTATCATTATCAAGCTTGCACTATTGTGCATTAAATTTATTAATAAGGTGTTTGAAAAATGTTGGGAAAAATATTATTAAATGTTCTGAATGATGTCAAAATTAATTAATGTCTTGCTAATTGCCCAAACCAAACAGCAAAACTTGGAAAGTTACAATTTTTAATGAGAGTTAGAAGACGAGGGATCTAGCGGAGCTGATTCAAGAGTCCTGACCATGAGAGGAGAAGCGGCGGACCAGCAACAGAGCTGATTCATAAGACCTGACCAAACTAAGAAGGTCAGAGAAAGAGACCACATGATCCTGTGATCAGGGCGTGGAGAAACTAAGCCAGCGCCATGCCGACAGTTAATATATGTCCGTTTTGATAGGTGCAAAAAGCAAACGAAAAAGATTTCCAGGATAGTTAAAAGTCAGAACAATGTTCAGAGAAGGATCATGGATCATGTTTCCATTTTTGGAAAGAAACCCTCAATGTCAAGAAAGTCAAAGTAAGAAGACGAAAGTGTGAAGATCAAGAAAAAAGAAATCGACGTGTCAAAAGAGAGTCAATTAGAGCACGCCCTATTTTGTGTGCTTGCTCTTTATTTGTCCTTATCATTTGTTTTGGTGTTTGATAAGAGTTTTTTGTTAAAATCAATTGAGTCACTTGACTAGTTGAGACTGCCTCCTTTACGTCTATGCTGATAAGTTGAACTCTGAAAAAACCAACTGACCCGGTTAGGTTAGTTGAGACTTCGGGCCCCTTATTCCGTAAAAAGTTTTTTGATCCCACATGTGTTTATTCACCCTCTCTAAACAATGACCTGATTGTCTACGACCATCAAAAAATATATGTCAGATTTTTAATAAATTCCAATAAAAAAATACAAGTTCAATTGTGATAAAATAATATAAAATTTATGCATGTAGATACGATTCTAGATCTATAATTAAAGGAAAATCATCATACAAAAATACATATGAACTTTTAGGGATGACAAATTATAAAAAAAACACAAATTTCGTCAACTCTGATTTAGTAAGAGAATTTTTTTGCACAAGAAAAACAATAATTTAGAAGGGAATTTGCACCATTTACTAAACGTTAGGGTGATATTTGTTCCAAATAAACGTTTGGTGGAATTTTGGCACTTTTTCCCATAAATTAAAAGGAGATGGACTTTTAGGCATCAACAAAAAATGATGATTATGCAAATGACTAAAATATATCATAAGTTAGAACAAAGATATTGGTTGTGAATGTGATGACTTCACTGCCCATAGGCCATATCATATCCTATAAACTTTTAACATATTTAGACCAAACATAAATATATATTTGTTGAGCTTTAATTAGGTATGGTCACACCTCTAGCAGTCCAACCAATTGCAATTTGTTATCCATCATCCACTTCTTCATCCACTTAAATTTATTAAAGTGATTATTGCCCCATATAATATACTAATTCTTCGTTTATATATCTTTTTATATATTTAAATACATACACTAATTCTTCCATACATATATATATATATATATATATATTACTATTGACCCACAAAAAGGTAATTAGAATTCATAGGAAGATGCAGGCATTAATACCAACACTAACATCGCATAGATTCTCTGACTTTGCCACATGAAAACGATAGGTGATCGTAATCAAGTATAATTTGAATTCTGAATAATTTTGCACATCACTTTCATCAGTTATATATACACTCTTTTGTGATCTCTTGTCACAATGGTCGATCTAGTCGGCAAAATTTTATAAATTCGTCACTCAATCAATAAAGCTACCGACATCGATCACATTTTCAAGTAGCAATTGCGGATATATAGAAAAAAGATCGCAAATTCTCATGTATATAAGATGTACATCAGACGGTCAACGAGTTGACCAAAAAAATCATTAAAACAGGTGATACTTTTTAGTGTTACGGTTGATACTGATTTTGATATGTTTGGACTTTTGAGTGATGCATTTTAGTACTACGATTAATACTGATTTTGACGGATTTTTTAGTCAGCACGTTGACCGTCTGATATGCACCTTGTTGTGGGATCGCCTAGCCAGGGGATTCACTACTTGTTTCCCCGCCTCTTGCGGTCTCACACACAAGCTACTCAAGTAGCAAGAACACTTTAGATGTTATTACACAATTTACAGAACACTTAGAACTATTACAGAGAGAAGGAACCCTTGAAGCTTCACAGTAGGTAGAGCTTCAACAGAGGAAGGCCTCAGAAGGATAGATCAAATGGATATACTTGTATTCTTCACAAGCAAGGCACTACTCTTGGTCAAATCTACACAAAGGAAGCAGAGAGAATAAGAACAGAGAGATATCAGCAAAGTAATACCAAGAACAGAGAAAATATTGAAACAGTCAGAGATGAAATTCGAGGGACATCGGTGGAAAAAATGCCCAGGGGACACGGCGGCTCAGATTTTTCCACAGGCGGCGGCGAGGGTGGCTCCGGCGACTTCAAAAGACCCAGACCATAAGGAAGGGGATGGTGAAACGGACAACTCTCGAAGCACTCACAAACCCTCTATCTCAGAGAACAACCCGACCGACTACACTCATAGGCCAACAGGAATCAGGGTCAGATTCCGGCCAGAGAAACCGAGATCGGCCGCAGAAAACAAGAGAGAGAGAGGGCTTTTCAGATTAGGGATTTGGAACAGTGTGAGGCTTGAGAGAGAAGAGAACTCTCTCAAATGTTATAGAGAGTGAAATCGCTTTGGAAATAAAGATTAGATTAAGTGTGGATTAATGAGGGAAGGGAAAAGGCGTTTAGGGTTAAGGGTTTTGGGCTTTGGGTTTGGGCCACTGCAATTAAGAAAGCTCTTGGGCCAACAAAGAGCAATTGGGCCAACCCTCAACACACCTAAGACTACTAATATCAGCAACCACTCCAACCACCCAACTACTTTAATATTTAATTAATTTCTCTCTCTTCCACATAATCAATATTCATCAAATCCAACCACATCTATTTTACATGTTTTATCCATGACCACCCAACCACCTAACCACACCATTATATATAATTATTTTATTTTATTTTATCTTATTTTTTTTAAATTAAAATATTACTTGTAATAAAAATAATATAAAAATTTATAATCATAACAAGAAAATGAAAATATTCCAAATAGTCAATACCAAAAATATTACAAACTAATTAAACGGTGGAGATCAAATTGACATAAATTGTGCTTTTTATGAATGACTATGATTTATTGTTCGGATAAAATAGTCAATACCAAAAATATACAAACTAATTAAACGACATTTCATAAAATTATAAAAAATAAAATCACACTCATTAAACGGTATTTTCTAAAATTACATAAAATAAAAATTTATTATTTGGATATATAGAAAACTAGAGAAAAAATAGATAATTTTAAAGTGTCTTGAAATATAGCAAAATTGATGTCTATTTATAAAGAATAAAAAAATATGAATTTTGGTATATTTTTTATTTAACTTTATAATATTATATAAAAAATATACTAATTTTATCTATATATCTAAATAAAATTGATTGACCAATAGAATGGAGACAAGTGTCTCCATCCCATTAGCCAAATACATGGTTGGCATGAAACCATAAATGGTCACATATGGCTAGTGGTCGACCCATACTTTTCAATTTCACCCATTTTTTTTATTTTTTTTTTATTTTTTGCTGACATGGCACACAAAAATTGCTCACAAAGGATTTATATTATATTGTTGTAAACTAGGTTGATTAATTAATTTCAAGTAAACTGGGCTAAATTAATTATAACTAAAAAAAATTATAAACAAAGAGACAAATTTATCTTGGCAGTTGCATCTATGGTATGATTTAATTTGGAGCTCTAAGTTTTGGAAAGATGATCCCATGACACTGGAATATATAAGAGAGATGCTATATATATTGTAATTGTAAATAATAACAATAATAATTATTATTATTTTATACTCTAATATTATCAAGATTTAGCACAAAACATTTTTTTTATAATCCACATTTTTTTACAAATTTAATTTCTTTTGGTTTAGTTTAATTCCACTTTATTATTTATGGTTTATTACGTTCAATTAGGGTGTTAGGGTTGATCATTCGAAGATTATGGTATATAATTTTTAAAAACCTTAATTCTTCACAATAAAAATTAATTATGATTTGTTATAATATAATATATTTTATTTTTATTATAAATATTATTAAATTTATATAATTATTAATGTTGATATATTGAAACACGATTAACACACGATTTAAAACGGAGAATCTCATTCGGTTGAGTTAGAATAGGAGTGAGGGGATGGATTTTGAAGCTTTTTTACATTTGAATAAATATAAAGATCTAAACGCATTAAATTCGACAATCTTGAATATAAATCAAATGTCAAAAGCTTCAAAAATATGTCCACTCACTCCTTTTGACAATCTGCACAATTAATGGTGCTAAATAAGTAAATATTCTTACTTATAGCTTAGTAGGCAAAATCATCAAGTCACCACCTCTCCACTTTCTAAGACCATTTTCTATTTTGTAATATATTAAAACATAGCCCAATAAAACATAGAGAAAAAAATAAAAATAAAAAGAAGTCAACCTCCCTTTTATGCACCATGGTTTAAAATGTGACATAATCATCACATATTTACTACATAATTTAATTAGAATGAATTACAATTTAATGCTTATATTTTTGGCACTTCTACAAAAATGATCAACTTTTTCAAAATTAACAAAACAGTTCTTAGTTTTTCAAAAAAATTGCAAATCTAATCAATTTTACGGTACGAAAATCGTTCGTAATTGATTGTACTTTAATATTTCTTAATTGGAGGGATTTTTCTATGTGGTTGAGGAAATAAAAATATTAAAATACAATCAATTACGTATAATTTTTGGGCCGTAAAATTGGCTAAATATTAGATTTGCAAAATTTTTGAAAAAATAGTACTATTTTATTAATTTTGAAAAAGTTGATCATTTTTTAAAAAGTGTTTAAAATATAGGTATTAAAGTGTAATTTATATAATTTAATTAATTAATTTTAAATACTAGGGATATGGACTACCTCAACGGATCAGATCCTGTGTTGTATGACTAAATTTTATTTTATTTTTTTTTTTTTTAAAAATATTAATATACCCTAATTGGGAATGAATGATCTCTAAATAAAAAATTTTAATTAAATAAAATCATAATAAATTAAAAAAAAAAAAAAACAAAAACGTGAAACAAGAAATGCAATAGGTGATCTGGAGCGCTACCTCAATCAAGTGAAAATGTAAAAGCTTTGTAAATTAAATTGGGCCATGATTAATAAAGCCCATTATTTAGAATTAAGGCCCATATAAACGGCCCAAATCCGAAAAGTTCCTTCTCCTCGCAACCATTTCGTCTTCAGCAAGGCAGCTACTGTAAAAAAATACCAAAACGAATTTGAACGGAGAGAGAGAAACATAACCCTAATCGGAAGGGAAAGCAAGATCTGAGAAGCAACAATGGCAGCTTCGGCAATGGTGCTCGATCCTAAACCTGCATCCACCTCCGAACCACCGCCGTACATTCCCGCCGCGAAATCTGATGTCCCCGTCGCCGAGGAGGAGGATTTGTACGGGCGGCTGAAATCTCTTCAGCGGCAGATTGAATTCATCGATATTCAAGAGGAGTACGTCAAGGACGAGCTGAAAAACCTGAAGCGGGAGCTTCTGAGGGCGCAGGAGGAGGTGAAGCGGATTCAGTCGGTGCCTTTGGTCATTGGCCAGTTCATGGAGATGGTCGACCAGAACAACGGCATCGTCGGGTCCACCACCGGGTCGAATTACTACGTCCGGATTCTCAGCACTATCAACCGGGAGCTCCTCAAACCCTCGGCCTCCGTCGCGCTGCACCGCCATTCCAATGCCTTGGTCGATGTGCTGCCCCCTGAGGCTGACTCCAGCATCTCGCTGCTCAGCCAATCCGAGAAGCCTGATGTCTCGTACAATGTCAGTCTCTTTTATTGTTATGCTGGTTTTCGTGTTGAATTTGAGTTAAGGGATTACTTGAGTTATGCCGTGAGTTGTGAGATTTCTCGTTCTACTTCATGAATTATTGATTTTTCTAAACTGTTGCGAATCGGTATAGTTTTGAGTATTCTTACAATTAGGACTTTGCCATGGTAGATAAATCGTTTATCAGACTTGAGAAAGATCAATCCCAGTCTTCGGGTGGCCATTGTTGTTCCTTTTTGCTTTGCAGACATAGGTGTTTCCCCTTGGTTCAGTTTTTAATATTTGAGACTATTAACCCTTGCCTATTGAGCCTTTCAACTGCAGTTTAGACTTAATCAGGTTATTATTGTCTGGTGATTTTTAATTAGACGCTGTAAGATTAGCAGGAGAACTCATGCCACTTTCATCCACTCATCTTTATTTAGAACTAAGATTTTTCTTCATGTTCCTTTACGATCCTCCCTTATTCATGAATCTGATTGGCCAAGATTCCCCAGCAAATCTTAAAATGTTGCACTTGAATATCTTACATTCCTAGAATAAAAGTATTATCATATTCACACTATATGTTATGGAGGTAAATTTGATTGTAAGAAGATTAAATGTTTAATAACAGACATTAAGGCTTCAGGACAAATAGAATTTTACTTCCCCACCCAACCATTTAGGATACTCAAGCTGCGGGGAAAATGACTCCCTCTCTCTTTCTCTCTCTCTGATTGACACTCTTAAGTTTGACAATTACATTACGGTTTATATAAAGACTTATATACATGCTGGATAAGCTTAAGAGTTAATAGTTATTGGTTGCCACTTGTTTTTTCAACTATAAGATACTAGGCACTGTTCATAATTATTGCTTGCCTTTTCTTTTCTAGCTCCAAAGTTTTGACAACTCTCTTATATCAGTATTTCTGTTAATTATGTAATCAGGATATTGGTGGATGCGATATTCAAAAGCAAGAGATTCGTGAAGCTGTAGAATTACCTCTCACTCACCATGAACTGTACAAGCAGATTGGTATTGATCCTCCTCGTGGTGTGTTGCTCTATGGCCCTCCTGGTACTGGTAAAACCATGCTCGCAAAGGCTGTAGCAAACCACACAACTGCAGCTTTCATTAGAGTGGTGGGTTCAGAGTTTGTTCAAAAATATCTTGGAGAGGTACTTCAAAGAATTTGTACACTTGCTTAGGGCTTTGGTTCAGTGTGATAGTGTCAGTATTTTCTATTGGCTTCCTTTCCAGCAATTAACATGTGAATCAAAATGTCTGATATGATAATGTTTCTGTTGGAAATTAAGGGTCCTAGAATGGTCCGTGATGTATTTCGTCTGGCCAAGGAGAATGCCCCTGCAATTATCTTTATTGATGAGGTAGATGCCATTGCAACAGCACGTTTTGATGCCCAAACTGGAGCTGATAGAGAGGTTCAAAGGATTCTTATGGAACTTCTAAATCAGGTATCTAAATTTGACCAAGTCTTTAATGAGTCTGTCTCATGATGAGAGAGGAAAAAAATTAACACTTCAAATTCAAAGTTGAGTCTGTGTCATGAAGTTTAGCTTGGTCTTCCATTTTATGAACTCTACTCCATAAGACAATCTCATACAAGTTTTGTACTCTAAATTAAATTTTGAAGTTTAGGCATTAACAAGGTGCAAAGTTCCCTATTTACAAACATAATATATTAGTGGTGTCTCATATAGAGAACTTGAGATTTTATATTTTTATTATCAATGTTATAAATGGCACGCCTGATTTGCAAAGGTGCTGGGTGCACAGTCTTGTGCCTTGAGAAGCAAAAAGGCAGGTGTGGACGTGTGGTTTCAAAGGTGCCTGCTTAGTTGCACCTTGCTGTAACTTTGCACCTTAAAAAAGGCACCCAAATGCGCCTCTTTCTATCGTTTCAGCCTGTTGTGCTTCCTTCCCCTGTTGTGCTTCCTTCCCCTGTTGTCCTCTTCTTCTACTATTTTCCTTGTTTTTCTTTATTTTCCTTTTAGGTGCTAGCATAATATACAAAATCAGTTATTTCTAGGCTACTAGAGGGAAATTAACATAAATCAATCAAAATAAACTATCCCTAATTTGCTTCTACCTTGTGTTCAGAAGGCGCACCTTGCGTCTTATACCTATGGCTCCAGGAGGCAGTGCGATTTGTGCCTTTAATAGCTATGCTTATTGTTAGCATTATTAGTATTGGAATTTTGATTCCTCGGTTTTCTTAATCTTGCATTAATTTATGGCCTGTTAGATGGATGGATTTGATCAAACTGTGAATGTAAAGGTCATCATGGCCACTAATCGTGCGGACACTTTAGACCCAGCACTTCTCCGTCCTGGTAGACTTGATCGTAAAATTGAATTTCCTTTGCCCGATAGACGACAGAAGAGACTTGTTTTCCAGGTTAGTTTTTGGCCTTATATGGGAAAACAGTTTTCTTTCCCTGATTTATACGCACTCCACCTATATTCGGTTGTTTTCGAACAGGTTTGTACTGCCAAGATGAACTTAAGTGATGAAGTTGACTTGGAGGATTATGTCTCTCGACCTGATAAAATAAGCGCTGCTGAGGTTTGTTTCCTTGATTCCGTAACTTGTGTTCCGCGCATAGTAAAGTAAACCTCCCGCAGTTTCTCCAACGTCCGGATTAATTATCTTGCTTTTAATTGGAATGCGGTGGTTGTCTGCAGATTGCTGCTATATGTCAGGAGGCGGGTCTGCATGCTGTGAGGAAAAACCGGTACGTGATACTTCCAAAGGATTTTGAGAAGGGATACAGAAGCAATGTGAAGAAGCCAGACACTGATTTCGAATTTTACAAGTAATTAAGTTGTATCTATGGCTTTACTCACTGTATCACTATGGATATTGTAACATCTATCTATCTATGTATCTATCTATCTATCGAGGGTGCTTGTCGTGTTAATTAATATTTGGGATTGTGATGGAACAATCTTGAATGAGTAGAACAATTGGTTAGTTTTGTTATTTGGAGCAGGAATGAATAGGGAGAGTGGTGTTGATGGAAATGGCTTTCATTGTATGGAGAGAGTTGTCTTATTTTTTATATGCATGCACCTAGTCCTACTCTCTCTCTCTCTCTCTCGTGAATAATAATATCTAGTCCATGTGAATTAAGGGGGGTGGGGTTGAGTTATCTTTACTTCAAAGGAAGAATTGGAATTGGAATTGGAATTGGAATTGGAATTGGAATTGGATGGTGCTTTGCAGATTCTTGGAGTGGGCTCCCTTCCCATGTTGTGATGACTCAACAGGCATAGCACATGATGTTTCAACTTTCACGTACAACTCTCACTCTCTTGAAATATTTTGTGTGCCCAAAATAATTAAAAGGAGATGGGTTTGGCATATGACTAGAGAGAGCATCATGGGCCATAAACCCCCCCATGCATCTCTATCTCTCACTCATGTACCAATACTTATTAATTGCAGAAATTAGCACAAAATTTACCCTATTCTGCAATTTTTGCATAATATTTAAAATGCTGTAATTAAATTGCCACCCCCTTTGTTTCACAATAAATGTAATACATTTATTTTAATTTTGTTTCACAAAAAGTGTCATTTTACACAATCGAGATAAAAATTTCATATTTTTCTCATGTTTATCCTCATTTAATACATTCAAACCATCAATCATATTTAACTCGTTTAATGTATTCACATAAGGTGGACATACCAAAAATTACAAAATATGATAAACGTTGTGTTAATTCCTGCAATTAACTCTACTAATAATACATCATGTCATCACACTAACGTGGAATAGCATTGATTGATAAGTGACAACGCACACGCACACCACGCATCTAATTCATCTGAGATATTATCAGAGTGATTGCCCCATTTCATATGATATCATCTCATCTTCTCCCTCGATGGAAACATCACACATTTTTCATTTGGGGAACATCGAATCATCTCTCTCTCTCTCTCTCTCTCTCTCTCTCTCTCTCTCTCATTGAATACCATAATTTAATACAGAATAAAATAGTGTTGCAAAAATAGGGGAACTTAATAGTTACGTGTTTTATGTTGGGTTTACCTTCTTCTCGGAAGCTTGCGGCAGTGGATACAAATACAATAATTTGAAGCATTCAATTCTAATTACTGCTGCAGCAATAGTAGTCACCACTTATTTTTTAATCTGTTAATAACCTTATCTTACCCGCCATAACCGGCAATTATGAAATACAGCCCTCTTTGACTTTCACATTTCCCATTCTCTCTCAAATATCTCACCTCTCATTAAATAATAAATACACACCATTTCCACTCCCACCCACCACACATTTTTTACCCCAATAAAATAAATGAACACAAGTCCAAGCACTACTAACTCGGGACTTGTATAAATTATTACTCACTCCGTCCCATTTTGATAAGCTTGTTTTCCTTTTTAGTATGTCCTGATATATATGCATGTTTCTATATATATTTAACTAATTTACTAATATATACCCCTATTTAATATATATACGTAATGCATTAATTTAATATCAAAGAAATAAATAGGGGCATATTAGTAAGTTTCTTAATTAATTGTCTTTCCCGATCATTTTCTTAATCCCGTTAAAAATCACAATCAACCTATTAAAGTGGGACGAATGGAGTAGTCTTTTTTCTAATTGCACGTAGATTAAAAATATTTATGAGAACAAGAGATTGAAGTTAAATTTTCAATCATATCTTTATTTAATATTTATAACTTTCAAAATTTAAGTGATTAGTTTTTAAATTTTCAAGAATTAATAAGAGAGCATTTGTATATTACTATGAAAATTAATGCTACTTATAATAATGAGATTATATAATTGGGACACTCCCAAATTAGTAACATAGACTATATAATCAGGACGGATGAAGTACATACTTTACAAAAAAAAAAAAAAATTCATTTTAATACGATGACATGTTTATAATTTTATTAATGTTCGGTTATATTTGGATTTAATATGAGTACCGCCAATTAGACACTGAGACGTCTTAAATATTTTAAGGGACATGTGCTAATTATAAAAATTGGGCTTCTAATACTAAAAAATATTACTCTCTCTGTCCAATTTTTATAGGCTGATTGAGATTTTTTATGGGGATTAAGAAAAGAATTGAGAAAGACAATTAATAGAAAAAAACTTACTATTATGTCTCTATTTATTTATTTGACAATGAATTAATGTGTAATGTAAACATATTAACTATGAGTGTATATAAGTAAATTAGCTAAATATATATAAAAACATGTTTATATATCGGAACATACCAAAAAGAAAAACAAACTTATAAAAATGGGACGGGGAAATGTTTTATTAATTATTAATAAAAATTGGACCCTAATATTTAAAAAAAAAATTGATCCCCTAATATTAAAAAATTAGCCCCCTAATATTAAGAAAATATACATGGGCTTTCCACCGGCCCTGATCAGACAATTTCACACAAGATTTTCCACGTATGTAATAATTCTCGATCATTTTCATTCGGGATCTAATTTCACAACCAACAAATCAAAAACATGTTCAATTATGGTGGTGTTTATGAAAGTTGCAGCATGGAATTAGAGGCGGATGAATTGAAAATCATTGGCAGATAAAGAGTGTTAATGATTAAGTAACCACAAATCATAGCTTATGATGGTAGATTTGTTTGCTAAATTAATTGTAAGATTCAAAGTGTGTGGAGGCAAATGCAATGAATGGGCCACGTTTTGGTAGAGTTGCCCCATCACAACACTCCATCCACTTTTCCAAATCCTAGTCCTTGCATAAATTAATTTACATCTCATTTATGGAATTTAACTATAAATTTCATGTTTGGGATTGAAAAAAAAAAAAAAAAGTGTTGCAGTTCTCTTCCTTTCTCGTGATCCATTGCTCCAATGGTCCACCACCTATATATAGGCTATTACATGTCCACAAATAGCATTAATACGGAGACAAATGTGTGTATTAAAAAATATCGGTATACCAACGGTCTAAAACTACTCATAACATAAAATGTCATAAATTCTAGAGAGGTAAGGTGTTTCTAAGCTTAAGATCGAAAGTCTCGACTTTAATCCGAAAACTCATGTTAAAGTTGAATTAGCAGCAAGGTTCTCTTTTTTTGGATGTCGAGGGTAACCCACAGCCGCTACCGTGGTGCGCACTGGATAAACCCCGCCCCTGTGTAATAGCCTGCAAGGGAGGTAAACTACACTTGACAGGCCAGGTATGACAGACTCACACCTAATGGTGTTGATGGTGGGTCGAACTTGAGACCTTTGACCTCAAGAAATACCACTCCACCACTAGGCCATCCCCAAAGGGGCAACAACAAGATTCTATGTGTAAAGAAGATGCGGGTGTAGAATTGAAAATGTTGTGATTATTCTAGAGGGTAAATTAAGTTTTGGTGCTTACATTTTAAATTCTTTTCAAAAATAGTTTACTTCTTCAAAATTAACAAGGCAGTACCCGTTTTTTTTTCCAAAATAATTAGAAATCTTAAATTTGATCAGTAAAACTGCTCGAATATCATATGTAATTGATTGTATTTTAATATTTTTTTATTGAATAATTTTTTTATGCATTGGGGAAATAGAAATATTAAAGTACAATCAATTACATAGAATTTTTGGGCACAAAAATCAATCAAATATTAGATTTGTAATTTTTTTTTAAAAGTGTGTACTGTTTTGTTAATTTTAAAAAAATGGGGTTATTTTTATAAAAGAACCCAAAATGTAAGTATCAACATGTAATTTACTATATTCTCGAACCACAATATATCTATAAACTCGATGATTTGAGAACTTGATAACGTTCATAAGAAAGTTGATTATAAATCGTCACATTGAGTTAAAATGCTAGAGTTAACACGAATGAGATCTTCTGTTCTGATTATGTTATAATTAATATGTATTTTTATAATAACTATTATGAAATTTATAAATTTATCGTGATATACGGAATTAAATAACAAACGTGAAATAGAGAATCTCGTCCCACTTACTATGCATGAATAAGGTATTCATAAACTTAAAATTTGATAATTTAAATGTATATAGGTAAGGTGATCCTACTTTTAATAAGGGTGATTTAAGAAGCAAGATCTAGGAATAGTAGTTGGCCAGTATCATAAAAAAATATACTTATATAGTTACATGCGTACAAATAAATTAAATCGGAGGAGAGAGAGAGAGAGAGAGAGAGAAAAGCAGCAATGGAAGCACAGCTGGTGGCTTGGGGGGTGTTAATTTTTTAGTGGGAGGGAACATGCGTTTGCCTCTTTGAGTCTTCGACTCGATCTGAGATGAGTCTACTGCTGAACTCGTCTCTGACTCAGTGACTCACCACCGCCACCACCTTCCTCTCATCACTCACAAACCAGACTCATCATTTGAAGACGTCGTCAAAACCATAATTATTAGTCTGTTGGAAACCACAAAAGTCTTCCTTCTTCCGTGACTCACTCTCTCTCCTCTCTTCTCTCTCCTCACTCACAGCACAAACACATTGCGTGACGCACATGCTTCTCTTCCTTTTCTGAATCATTTTCCGTCTCTCTCCCCATGAATCGCACCTTGAGGGAATCCGTCATCGGCGCCGCCCGCAACGTTCCGCTCAGTCACCGCCGCGGCCACAGCATCAACGGACATCCTAATTCCAACGATGACAATCTAGATCTCTTCTCCAAAAGCCGCCGCAGCCTCTCCGTCGCCTCCTCCGACGAGTCCGATGGTAATTCTCATCATTTTTTTTGTATTCCGTCCAATCACGCGACTGTAGTGGACTCTGTTGAAACTGATTTTCAGACTCCGCCCCCCGCCAAAACATCGTGCTCTTGGTTGTTTTTTTATTATTATTTAATTATAACCTCTTTTTTTGGCAATATCTGCTAATTATGATGAGTAGGAGTTGGTTTTGGTAAGTAATTGTTTGTAAACGACGTCGTGCCTGCGGTTTCCTTTTCGAATATGCAGTCCTCGTTTGAGTGTTGTCGCCGTCTGCTGTATTTGTTGGAGAGATGCAGAATTCTCGATTGCAACTATGCATTTGTTTGAGCGGTTTCTATCCGTTGGTTTGATTTGTGGCTGATTTTCGTGTTTAGTGTCGGTGAAATTGGGGAGGCTTTCGCTTGGATCCGCCAAACAGGGGAAGAGTGGATTGGATGATTTATTGTCGTCGGCTGATGGAGGGAAGCACGATTATGACTGGTAATTCCATCCATCTTTGTTTTTTCTTTCATTATTTTTATTAGATTGGATTTATTATTTATTTTCATTTTCACGATCAGATCTAGCTTACTGCCAAAATCCTACCCCCCTTCAATAATAGTAGTTCGATTGGCTTATAGCTTTCCCCCAGTCGCTTGCTGACCACCACGAAAACAACTGTGGATGTATTTGCTTACTTTTAGTTGATTTCGAATAAATCTCAGATGTTTATTCCTTTCTTCTATTTGGTACTCACAACTATTTTTGTGATCGAGCTTCCTAGTTAATTTTGAGTGGTATCACCACTTTCATTAATTTTACGGATGAAAGCATTGCTTATACACTGCTGAAGCAACATATATGCACGGATGCAGCAATGGGATAGCTTGATAATAATAAGTGTAAAGAATTTCATAAAACTAATTCAAGAGTAATTGTTAGCCTGCTGAAGAGGGTCTTGATATGGACTATTGGAGTATATTTCTGACGAGAATTAGATCCCAAATATGCATTCTTGGACTCATTCAAGACTAAGCTCCCCTGTTGCATTCTATGAACTTCCATAAAGAACACCTCTAACCCTTAGTCTAAACAAGAATTGATGTTGATTAATGAATTTTCAAGATTAGGAAAAAACTGAGATGATTTTCTGCTTGACGTTTAAAGAAAGTTGGGATGATTTTCTTTGAGAAAACATGAGTTTTTGGTAGTCATAGTTCATGCAATTAGTGTTTCAATATAATACCAAAACTTTGGGCTCAGGTTGCCACATTGTTCACTACCAGTGGACATTATTAGGTAATACTAGACCCTTTAAAAATCGGAATCTGAAGATAAATCTGCTCCATTGAGATGGAAATTTTGTTCGTTAAAGAATATAATTATAGTAGGTGAACCAAGATTGTCTTGTTTGACCACTTCTATCAATTAATCCCAACTTTCTTTACCTAATAGGCTTCTTACTCCTCCTGGAACTCCATTGGTCCCTTTGGATGGAAGTGAAGCTCAAACAGGTCTTATGGCGCCAAGGAGTGGTCCATTGGTCAGATCAATATCGACAGCCAAAACTTCACGGGTATGCCAATCTGCCTTGCTATGTTACACAAGCTTTTAGCACAGTGTTTTTTTATCCTTGCTTCCTGCTGCTTTTATGCTTAATTATGAAATAACCATTTGTATCTTTTGTTGTTTTTGCTAAACTCGACTTAATATCTTCTCTCATTTACTTTGTCCTCGTTAAGTGAACAAAGCTAATATGCTGTTGGCAGTCTTAAATACTTTACAGTATTTACTTTCTTTACTGATGCTTCGCATAATTATTTTTAGCTAAACAAGTTTTCCAATTCCAGCTATCAGTGTCTCATTCAGAGAATAACCATGTGACAAAACCAGCTCGAAGCAGTTCGGTGACCAGACCTTCTGTTTCTAGTTCCCAGTATAGCTCCTATTCAAATAAATCGACCAACATTCTCAACACAAGCTCTGCTTCTGTTTCATCTTATATCAGACCATCTACTCCGACCAATCGCTCTTCATCAAGCACGAGGCCTTCTACCCCTTCTGCCCGTTCATCAGTGTCGAGATCTTCAACTCCTTCTAAACCTCGTCCTGCGCTCAGTACTACCTCTTCGATCGATAGACCAAGAGGAACCCAAAACTCAAGACCATCTACTCCTACTTCTAGGCCTCAGATATCGGCAAACCTGAATTCTCCTGCTCCTAGAACTACATCGAGGCCATCAACACCTACACGTCGAAATTCCACACCATCATATTCCCCCGTTTCTGGACCTTCAACCCCCGGTGGGCGTAGTCTCACAAACGGGAAAGCTGCTACTTCAGTTTCTCGACCAAGCTCCCCCGGGCCACGAGTTCGGGCCCCACCACAGCCAATCGTACTCCCCGATTTTTCACTTGAAACACCACCAAACCTCAGAACGACTTTGCCTGACAGACCAATATCCGCCGGTAGGTCCAGACCAGGTGTGGCTCTCACTGCAAAAGGGAATGCGGAGCCTACGATAAATAGTGCCAGTGTCCCTAGGCGGCAGTCATCACCAGTGGTAACCAGGGGAAGACTTACAGAACCCGCTGGAAGGAGCCGAACACTTTCCAATGGACCGCTGAATGATGCTGCTGACTCAAGGAGAGAGTTGTCAGCACGGAAACCTATGAAGGCGGCATCCACAGATAGCACAGGGTTCGGTCGTACAATCTCAAAGAAATCTCTTGATATGGCCATACGGCATATGGTACATGACTCTTCGATCAATTCTTCCTTAATTATAGTTGATTATTGAGTAACATGATAAGAGTTTCTTCCTGTATGAGGGAAATAGGAGAACTATCATGATGGAAACCTCTTCCGGTTGTATTGCAGGACATACGAAACGGGGGCAGCAACGGCTTTCGTCCGGTTACAGGGTCAAATCTCTTCCCTCAAAGCATCAGATCCAGCAACCAGAAAATGGGGAACGGAAACCTGTCGAGGAATGGTAATGGTGGTGGCACCGGCATCACAGAAAACGGACACCACCACCGATTCAGTGAAAGTGGTAGCGAGGAAGACAGGAACTGCGCAAAGTTGAGCAACGTCGACATCTACGAAAGCTCGCGTTACGACATGATTCTTCTGAAAGAGGATCTGAAGAACACGAACTGGCTTCACAGCATCGATGATAAGTCGGAGCAAGGATCACTCTTCGATCATGGATTCGAACTTCTCCCCGAACCATTTCATCCTTTATAATCAATCCATCCTACCCTTCAAGAACTAGCTTGCCTCGGAGTCGTCGGATTTAATTTTATTATTCTTTGTTGATGATCATAAAAAAAACTTGATTCATAATGGATTAATGTCAATGATAGTCAAGATTGAAATGGTTTTACTCTCTTGTTATGCCTCTCAATGCCATTTGTTGTTGGTAAATTCCATGGTGGAGGTGGGTGTATTACATCCATCTTACTATATGCAACTCTTTTTTGTTATTTTTAATTTTATCGCCGACCGATAAAAAAATTTCAGTGGTATCCAAAATTTTTAATATTATTTATGAAATGTGTAATACTAAAGATAAGCAGTGCCGAAATTTTTGTTGTTGGGCAAAGTAAAAAAAATAGAGTATAAATAATAACTGCAACCAACTGTAACATTATATATAATTCTTTTATTTTATTTTAATTTTAAGATTAATGTATTACTTGTAATAAAAATAATATAAAAAATCATAACTATAACAAGAAAATTGAAAATATTACAAAAAGGAAAATTGAACAATAAATATAAAAAAAGATAATACCAAAAATATTACAAACTAAATTAGTAACATAAATTATGACTGAAATTTATTGTATGGATACATACAAAACTAGTAAAAGAAATAGTAGATGCTATGTAGAGAAAAATAAGATAATTTGAAAATGTGTTGAAATATAGCAAAATTTATCTCCATTTATATAAAAAAAGATATATCAAATTTATCTATATATCTAAATAAATTTGATTTACCATTTGTTGTTGTTGTACGCCCTATTTTATCATTTTTTTTATTGTCGAAGGTAACCCACACCTTATTTTATCATTTTTTTTTTTTGTCGAAGGTAACCTGCAGCCGCTACCGAGGTGTGCACTGGGTAAACTCCGCCCCTGTGTTGTGTAATAGCTTGCAAACCACACAGAGGAGGTAAACCACACTTGGCAAGCCATGTGTGACAGGCTCACACTTAGTGGTGTTGGTGAGATTCGAACTTCAGACCTTTGACCTTAAGATATCACCACTGCACCACTAGGCCATCCCCAAGGGGACCCTATTTTATCGTTTTTCACTTACCATTTGTTGTGCACGCTATTTTATCATTTTTCACTTTCAATCATGCATTCATGTTAGCGTCACTCATTTTCAGAGGAAAACAACAGCTTCCTCACACTTTTTTTTTTTTTTAGACAAACACTGTCAAACCAACCAAGCATCTGCATGTGCACGACCGCTCCCAAATCCCAATCAATTATTATTGATATAATCATGCAATAATTTTAGATATTTGACCAAGAGTTTGCTTCCAATCCAATACCTAATTATTACACAACTAAACGGGAGAAAAATTAAAATAATTACAATGTAAGAAAATTCAGTTTCTAACGAAGAATTTAGATAAATTCTTTTCAAACCAAACCGGGACTTAGAAATCAATTTTACCCATACTAAAAAAAATCACATGGTCAATCAAACGTGTGCAAAATGCACAAGTTTTTCCATGCAAAATGCACCATCATTGTGAACATGGTTTGGGGAGACGTGTAGTTTGCAAATGTTTCGTATGAATTGTGTACAAAATGCACATGTTTCCCCTGAAATGTGTGGAAAATCAATTAACTGTCATAGACATGGCCAAGGGGCCGGGAATTGGAGTCGCAGGAGCGGGAATTGAAGTCAAGGCTAATGAAAAATGCGATCTTGAATTGGGAAACCCTAATCTAGAAGAAAAGGGAAAAGAAGTAAGCATCGTCGGGGCGGATCTAGGGATGTCAATTTAGCCCGAAATCGATGGGTTGGCCCGAATAGACCGATAAAAATATAGGGTTAGGGCCGAAAAATTTCAGCCCGAAAAAAAATTAACCGAACGAGCCAGACCGGTCAGGCTGGCGGGCCAAACGGGCTGGCCCGGTCGGGCCGCGGGTTGGCCCGTCGAGCTGGCCTGGCAGCCTCCGTTGTTTTGGTCATAACTTTTTTCTAGAAAAATCTGGTTCACGAATGGTCGGAAGTGTTGGAATCTTTCCAACCATATATTATGCATTTACAGATTCTAAGTATGCTAAACGTTATGAATTTTTAAAGTTACAACTAATAATAAATGAGTCTTATTCAATGATGCAATTTTTCATTAAATGTTATATTTTCATTTATGACATGCATTATTACATTTATCAATGTTACAAGGACTATAAGTGATTAGTATGATATATAAAACATGTTTATTCATTTGTTGCGTCATGAATGTCAAGACCTTTCACTTTAATTTCTTTTATTGTTTTATTTTATTTTTGTTGAGAAAATTATCTTTCACTCGTTATCCATCTATTATTATATAATATTGATGTTTTAAAGTATTAAAATTATATTATTTATCATGTTTTTAATAATTTAATTTTATATACATTCTAATGTTATCGTTTGTTTAATGTATGAGAAATAATACAAAGATATACGTAATTTGAAGCACCAAATGTCTTTAAAGTAGAAAAATAATGTAATTTCAATATTTATATCGATGATTGAGCATAGTTAATGTGATGTAATTTGAAATTATTATTTTTGAAAAAATAAATTAAGGTTGAACATTATTATCCTGAAATGTACACAGTTTTGATTTTTTCTTTATTACTCGGATGTTCTTAGTGTGTGATTTTAATTATATTAATTTTACCCTTTTTATTTTCTCATATCTTTTTTTCCTAGCTAGCTATTATTTATCATGTTTTAAATTATTTAATTGTATAATATTATAATGTTGTTATTTTTTTAATAAATAATGAAGAATTTAAAAATGAAATATGAACATGAAGTCGAAAGATCTTCAAATATTATTGTTGAAGTAGACGAAGATTGTACTTCAAATTAGATCGGAGATTGAGCTATAATTAGATTTATGATTTAGTTTGAAATTATTATTTTTGAAAAAATAAATTATGATTGAAGATTATTGTAATTTATCATTTCATGTACCGTTGATTTTTTTTTTATTTGATGCACTACGATGTTAATGAAATTTTATATTCGTCATATTTTTTTCATTTTATGTTATTTTTCGTATATTTATTTATTTCAAGAATAAGAGATGGTGATCATTTTTTAGAATTATTAAAATATAATTTATACATGTGAAAAAAATTCGTTAACATGCCAGCCCGACGGGCTAGCCCGAAAACCAAAGGGTTAGGGTTAGGGCTAAAAATTTTCAACCCGAATTTTTTTTAACCAAATAAGCCCGAAATTGAGTAGAATTAACCCGAAACCGAACGGATTGGCCCGATTGATATCACTATGTGGATCTAACCGTTGTCGTGGTCAACGGGTCGAGCTAGTGGCTTGCTGGCCCAAGTGTCTTTAGTTAATTCCAAAAGAGGCTCAATAGGTTGTGGCCCAAAGTTGTCTATCTTATATTCTTATGTTATTTCTTTGACTATGCTTTAGGGTTTGGGAAATCGTAAAATGTTTCAATTTCACTAATTTCATATGCTAATTTGAGTATATTATATGTATATTCCTAATTTCCGACGTCTAAAAATGTACCCACAATTAATTAACTATAATACAATCCTATTAACATGTTTTAATCGAGTAGAAAAATATGGAAAGTGACGGATTTGGAGTTGGGTTTGGTGGAGAAAGACAAAGGAGAGTCAATGTTTTGGATCGGGTCCTATCAATTTTCATTAAGAATATAATTGATAGAACATAAAATTGGGTTAAAAAATAATTGATTTATAATCGTGATTAGAAAATAATTTTTTTTAACACCAACGAAAACTACAAGTAAAAGTAGCTGGGAATGGCTTTACATTCCTCTATTTCAAATAAATTTTATTTCAACTTTATTTTTATATTGTCACACAATTTATATTGTTAATACCTAGATCTATTTTTTATACTTAGGAGGAATTGAATAGAATTTATCTCACTTAAGCATGCAGACTTTACACCAAACCTCAACTGCCCTTGCTCTTGTCAACGCCATAAACTATTATTATTATCTTCATTAAATAAAAATAAAAATAAAAATAAAGGGGCCCCAGTATTTTTTTTTTTTTTTTATATGTTGCTTAACTAATAATGATTAATATGTACTCCCTTCCTCCCATTTATATAGTCCCTATTACTATTTTGAGGTGTCCGAATTATATAGTCTCATAATTATAAATAGTATTAATTTTCATAGTAATATACCAATATACCCTTGGTATGTATTGAAAATCAAAACTCAACCATTTAAATTTTTTATAGTCATTAATTTGAAATAAGGGTAATAATGGAAGTTAAGCATTAATATCTTGTTTTCATAAATATTTTTAATCTACTTGCAATGATAAAATGACCTATATAAATGGGACGGATGGAATATTAAATTCGTCATCTATGCTCAATTACCTTCTTAATTTCTGCATATCTGTTTTTATTAATTTATCACCATTCCATACTACTTTGAGCTTTCCTCTTCTTTTTCTCATCAATAAAACTAATTGAGACGTCACATTTTTTTTCTTTTTTTGAGAAGTTGTTGTCATGTTTTCGTGCAAAGTTAAATTGAAGCATTAGAGCAAAATAATATAGACGAAGAGTGTTCCAACTATAATAATTGTAAAAATATATTTTATTCGTATAGTATGCCTATATTTTTTGCATATTTGTATGCAGAGAGAAAAGAAAAGAAATTCATTTTTGTATTAATTGTCTATGATATTGAATTATTTTGAGACATAAACGTCACTTACTTCACACCCCGTGCATTTATTTGCAATTCTAAAATGATTTTCAAAATCAAGATTGAATTTATTTAGGGTGGAGTAGCTAGTTATTATTATTAAAATAATGTTGAACAACCCCACCAAATTAATTTGATAACCATTAATTCTAACCCACGGTACTATATTAGTTCAGAGTAGTTGCATCTTACGTTAATCTCATAATAATTCCAATTTTTTTATAACTTCACTTTCAACAATAATAAAGAGAAAAGCGCTGTGTGTGTGTTTCAGAAGGAACCACACCCTAGGTGAGAACCGAAAATCAATCTGAGTCATAAATTCGGTATATTTGGACGGTCTAGATCTGCTCCAAATTTTAAAAAACGCGGTGGCAATCTCGTAATAACGTCCAACTTGGCTGCCCCTGAATCTTAGTAAGAGTAAAATCGGAAAATATATAAATACACAGAATTTACGTGTATATTTTTCAATTTAAGGTTTTAGCATTGTCATGACTTATTTTAGCATGACTCTTTTTTAGCATTAGTATAAAAAAAATGTCATCGGCATTGTAAAAAAAACCACGAACAAACACTGTTACATGTTAAATTATCAATATATGAATACTCAGAATTTACGTGTATATTTTTCAATTTAGGGTTTTAGCACTGTCATTTCTTATTTTAGCACTGTCATGACCTTTTTTAGCAGAATTTCTAAATTACAAAAATACATTTACTTCATTAAAAAGTCGTTAATATTACAAATATGCCACCGCGTTTTTTTCAATCTTGGGACAGATATTGGCCATCAATATAAGAGCGATCTGTGGTTGAGATTGGTTCTCACCTCTCACATGATCGTGTGGTTCTCACATGATTCTATCTCTATATATATATATGTACGTACGTATGTATATTCTCATCGAGATTGGTGTGGAGCAGAGCAGACTCCGTTAGCTTGACGATGAAGCCCCAAAAAAACTCCAAATAAATAAATAAATTATTGAAGTAATTAATTAATCTCTTAATTTCCATTCAACCCACAACAAACACTTTTGATTTACTCCCACAAATTCTTGTCAACCTGAAGAAGCTTCTTTTTCAATGCCAACAACAAAGAAGAAGAAGAAGGGAATATGCAAAAGTTAAATAATAATGCCGTTGCTGGACGTTGTGTTAGGGAGGAATCTTGCCATTTCATAATATTCCCTCTCTCTCTCTCTCTCTCTTTCTCTTTCTCTCTCATCCTAACTATTTTAAAGCTTCCATGGTGTCTTGTTTCATCCCACCTCACCACTGAAGGTACTGTTCACTTTCCATCTCTCTCTGTCTGCTCCCATTTCTGTATACAGCTGAGCGTACATGAGTCTTGTCAGTCATAGCATATACATACATACATACATACATATATAATCATTACATGTGTGTTTGTCTGATTTCTTCATCTGTGTGTGGTGTGGGACCTCACAATCTGCATGCTGTCTCTCTGCTTTCATACTTGTGTTTTGTCTTCCTCTTATTATCAACTGTTTTAACAGAAAAATGTTGGAGTTAATCAAATGGACAGATGGATCTCTTCCATTTTCCTTATGATTAAGTGTTACTTTAAGATTTTAGATGCCAAGATTAATTTGATTCATTAGCTCAACCAGAAATTAAAACAGTTTCATTTACTCAAATTGATTGCGCCCTGCAATTCAAGTTGACTGCATATATATTTATATGTGTGTGTATAATTTCTACCTGTTTTCAGACCGTTGAGTCTATCAGCACACCTTTATCTTGATTCAATGATACTAAGTTGTTCAATTCCCTTATTAAAGGCATAGCTAAATAGCTAATCATTCAATCTTTATATATATATATATTGATATCTTGCAGGAAAAAGAAACCAAATGCTGATCAAAAGAAGTTTGTAATGATGAATCTGCATTCCTCATTCTCTACATGTTCATGCTTCTTTTTCTTCTTCTTCTTGTACATGGTGACTATGATCATGGCTGACTTGAATTCAGACCGCGACGCCCTTCTTGATTTTGCTTCTGCTATGCCTCATGCAAGAAGGCTGAATTGGAAAAACACTTCTTCAGTTTGCTCATCTTGGGCCGGCGTGACTTGCAGTTCAGACGGCAGCCGTGTCACCGCCCTCCGCCTCCCCGCCTACGGCCTCTTCGGCCCTCTCCCGGAGAACACGCTGGGGAGGTTGGATGCACTCACCACACTCACCCTCCGATCCAATTTCCTCAATGCCACTCTCCCCTCCGACCTTCTCTCTCTCGATTCCCTCCGCTATGTTAACCTCCAAGAAAACAGATTTTCCGGTGGCATCCCTTCCTTCCTCTCTCCGCAGCTCAATGTGGTTGATTTCTCGTTCAACTCGTTGACTGGGGACGTGCCAGACGCCATCCGAAACCTCACCCGTCTCACTGCTCTATTCCTCCAAAACAACTCCCTCTCTGGCCTCATACCTGATCTCAACCTCCCAAACCTTAAGCAGTTGAATTTGAGCAATAACAATCTCACTGGTTCTGTTCCATCTCACCTCCAGAAATTCCCAGCTTCTTCTTTCACTGGCAACTCTATGTTGTGTGGGAAACCCCTGCAAACCACCTGCCATTTAGTATTATCACCTGCTCCTGCTCCGTCTCCTTCGTCTCCGTCTCCCTCTCCGGCTCCTTCTCCCTCTCGAGCTCTCGTCCCACCAACTCCTCCTCCTGCACAGGCCCCATTTCCCCCAGCAACTCCTCAAATTGATCACAAGTCCAAGAAAAGTTTAGGCACATCAACTATAGTTGCAATGGGAGTAGGTGGTGGTGCAGTGCTGGCAGTTGCAGCTTCGGCAGTCTTGGTTCTGTGTTTGAAGCGGAGGCGAGGTGCCGGAGGTAAAGGAGCAGCCCTGCAGGGGAGGAGAGGAGGCGAGACGCCTAAGGAGGAGTTTGGGAGTGGAGTGCAAGAAGCAGAGAAGAACAAACTGATATTCTTCCAAGGCAGTTCCTACAGCTTCAATCTTGAGGACTTGCTGCGAGCCTCGGCTGAGGTGCTAGGGAAAGGCGCCTACGGCACAACCTACACCGCCATCTTAGAAGAAGGAACCACGGTGGTGGTGAAGCGCCTCAGAGAAGTGCTCGCTGGAAAACGGGAGTTCGAGCAGCAGATGAAGGTTATTGGGAGGGTGCAGCACCACCCCAACATTGTTCCTCTGCGAGCTTACTACCATTCCAAGGATGAGAAGCTCCTAGTATACGATCATGTACCCGGTGGCAGCCTCTCCACCCGACTCCACGGTACTTGCAGAACGAACAAATGAATGAACTCTATGAATGTAACAAACACAACTTGAATTTCATACCTGTGAATGTGATCTTATTTCCTGCAGGGAACAGAGAAAATGGGAGAATTCTTGATTGGGAAACTAGAGTTAAGATCTGCTTAGGAGCAGCCAAAGGGGTGGCACACATTCACTCTGCTGGTGGAGCCAGACTTACTCATGGAAACATCAAGTCTTCCAATGTGCTTCTCAGCCAAGACTCAGATGCACGCGTTGCGGATTTTGGCCTCACTCCTCTGCTGGGAGTCCCGACAACTCCATCCCGAAGTGCAGGCTACCGGGCACCCGAGCATGTCCAAACTGCCGGGAGATCTACGCACAAGTCCGATGTCTACAGTTTCGGCGTTCTGCTCCTGGAGCTGCTCACAGGTAAAGCACCAATTCAGTCGACGGGGCAAGAAGAGGTCACGGATCTGCCGCGATGGGTCCAATCCGTCGTGAGGGAGGAATGGACGGCTGAGGTCTTCGACGCTGATCTGATCAAGCATCAAAATGCTGAAGAAGAAATGGTGCAGATGCTTCAGATTGCCATGGCCTGTGTGGCCAAGGTGCCGGAGATGAGACCTGCTATGGATGAAGTTGTGAGGATGATCGAGGAAACCCGGCGGCTGTCAGATTCCGGGAATCGAGCATCATCGGAGAATTCTGCCACTAGTCCCACGTTGTTGTAACGATGTAAAAACATTCCATTCTTGCTAGTTACACCTTATTTTTTCACTAATGTACTCATCACAATTTCCTTATTAGGTGAATAACAGTAAACATAATTCATCATTAATCAGTCTACATACTTTATAATTGTTAAATCTACATAAAAAAAAGGGAATACATTCAATTGTAGCAAGGAGAGTTAGTGTATAAAAGTATGACCAGATTTTCCTAGAAAACTGCCTGTGGTTGTTCTGTATAAATCTATCTATTCAAAAACGACTCATGAATCTCTGCTGTTAGCGGCCGGTGTTCTTACTCACTAAATCAGCTCCGCTAACATATCTAGCTACAAATGATATTAACCGGAATGGGGCACCAATCAACGGTGCATCCGTGAGCTCCACCACATCCACATCGTCATCATTTTGAGCCACCTCCGAATTAGTTTGCTTCACTCCGTTCTCATCCAATGGAATTTGCACGATTTCATCAATCTCGATTACTTCTGAAGAATGTGCAGCTCTAGGGCCGGGATTTATGTTCACAAGCTCCCCATTCCTCTCATCTTTTGCCATGACCTCTTCCAAAGACCGGTTGTTGTCTGAGACGGGGATCATTTCGCTAGCTCCAGATATTGAACCAGCTACTTCAGCAGATTGAGCAGTTACGGCCCCTGGAACTGAGCCATCGGAGGGAGATTGTTGGGTTCTTACACCCCTCTGTTTAAGCTCAGCATACAATTCATTTACCTAAAGAACACGATAAATATTGTAGCTCTAATGCATATTCAAACAAAAATCATCCCATCGCGGATGAAACCACGGCCATTTCAATAGATGTGTACCGTACCTTTTCAACAAGCTCTGAATTTTCTGACATCAATTTCTCAACCTGTGCGCGAGCAGCTTCTACCGCCAACTACATTATATACGGAATAATAATCATAACAAGCCCGAGGAGATAAAATGAGTTCTTTCTTGAAAAGTCAGATCGCAAGGTAGTATTTTTTTTATTTTTTTTAAGAGTAGCAAGAGTAGAGAAGATGTCTCTTACTACCTTTTTGTCCATCTCAAGGTTGTTGATCTGTAACTGTAGACTGGAAATAAATTCTTTCAACTCTTGTGTTTCTTTGAAGAGACTCTCCCTTGATAGCTCCAGCTCCACCACCTGCCATGCTCTGATTTTAATTTCTACTATCAGAATAAATTGGGACATTAGGAGTAATTTGGATTAAACGGTAGCATGTTTTGTTATGCAGCAACTTTCTACATTTCTACTCATTTGCAGGAATCCCAAGAAGATTATTTTATCAAAAAGGAAGTATGATAAACACGAACAACTTAGCGAGTTCGAACATAGAACACTACACGTACTATGATATTCAAATAATAAAAACTATTTTCTCAACTAAACTACGTTGCGACCTTTGGGAAGTCGCAAGGGCCTACTGATTCCGCTAACTGTTCGGAAAAGCACTAGAGCAGTGGAATAAATGAGAAAACAAGCTCCAGTTGGTTTCTGGCCAATAACATAATCCATGCAAGTTAAAGATACCTTTACATTGTCGAACAAAGTTGCTTTTTAACGATTTCATTACACTTAATATATACTGCTAAGACTGGTACCTGAACTCGTAATTTGGTGTTATCAATAATCAGGCTGGCATTAGATTCCTTGGCTGAGTTCTGTAAAAGTGCAAGAGCCATATGGAAAATTAGTGTCTTCAAAATTCATCTCCATGGATGATGGAAAAAATAATACAATGGACAAGTCAATTAAAGCAATGCTCCTAGCCATCCAGCATTCATTGAGTCTTTCTATGATTGACTCAAACTGATTTTCCTTTTTCCACAACGAAAATAAAAAACAAAAGACAAATTGACAAATAAAAATTTGGATTGTGCATGAGAATCTGTGAACTACAAAATATCTTCATCTCATGTCTCACGCTTTTAGATAGGCCGGGTGTCCATATGGCAAATGATGAAATGTATGGATGAAAAACCATCAATTTGGTAGCAGGGGATGTAGTAATATCAGAATGCAACAGCTAAAATGGAGAGCAAGTATATCAGTTGAGATAAAAGCAGTGTGTACCTCTTTCAGGATCCAGGAATCCCTCTCCGTTTCCGTCTGTTTTACCTTTTCTTCTAGGGTCACCTGTGGCACACTGTGAGTTAATTTATCGAAACAGCTAGTTCCTTATTTGATTCCATGACGAAAACCGAAACATCTTATATTTAATGAGGAAAACTCTATCGTATTTCTAGGTTAACTAAGACTCAGTTTTACCAATTTCGAATTCAATAATGAAGCTTCATCCACCAACTGATTAAACTTTGCCCCAAAACCAGCCTGCAAGAAAGAAGCTTTGAATCTCAACATACAAAATTTTAAGAAGTGAAAAAATGTACTTGTGAAGAAAGTGGTAGTGGTATTTAGAAACCAATGAGCACTGCAAATTGCTGCCAAGAAGAACTGATTTTGATATAAATTAATTAATTGTGCAGAGTCCCAAACATTGAGAAATCAGCCTAGTAAAAGAATTTGATGAAGATAACCTCTGTCTGGACCCAGGAATCTTTTTCACCCTTCAATTCTAGAATTTCTTTCTCCAGACTGGCCTAAAATTTATGGATAATCATCAGTATACATCAAAATCCTTGCAAAAGGCGAAAACCCAAAAAATAAAATGAAAATGAAAATGTAAAGCGGACTTAAGTCTGTAAGTCAAGAGAAAAACAATAAAATCAATTAAAAGAATAGAACATGTACTAAGGCTTTGGTTGCCACAAATTAGAAAAATCTAAGAATATAATATTATTACCTCTTTCTGCAGTTGAGTATTCATTTCCCTTTGTAATTGTTGAATTTTCTGTTCAAGACTACCCTGTAAGCATAGAACATATCTATAGCTATTATAGAACTATAAAAATTACACATAAAGACGAAAGGAGAGGGAGGGAGAACCGGAAGTAAAGGAGACATACATGCAATTCAAAGAATTGACCAAAATTTTATATTTTATAATATAACATTACCTCTTTCTGGATCAATGCATCCTTTTCCTTTTCCAACTCTGTGAGTCTCTCCTTTAACCTAGCCTGTAGAAGCCAACATTAACACATACAGCATGCCTTCTGAGTTGCTTGTCGAATAAAAGAAGTTTGCGACTCAACGCGCGCACAGTAAAATTCTATAAAAAAAAAGCTGCTTCCTATGAAAAAATCCCACTACCTCATTCTGCATAGATGCATTCTTCTCGTCATGTAACTGCTTAATATTTTCATTTTGACTAGCCTGTCAAAACAAAATAGTCATGATCTAATCCATAAAACAAAAAAACAAACATGACACTAGTCAAAGAGCCATTAACAATTGCAAGCAAATACATGAGTAGTAAACTGACTGCATTTTACCTCTTTTTCTGAATTTCCATTATTTTCCCTCATCAACTGCTTGATCCTCTCCTCAAGGAAAGCCTGTAAAATCAAATTAAATGGATGTTTTCACTGAGGTAATATAATTATATAAATACACAAACCGACTGCATTGTACACACATGTACATATGCATGATGAAGTAGTCAGAGACATAAATAGATAGAGGAGGAAAAGTAGAAGCTCAAAGGTACATTAATGTCAAAAAATTATATTTAAACCACCTCTTTCTGCATTTGAACATCCTTTTCAGCCTGAAGTTCTTTAATTTTGCCTTCAAGAGTCGCCTGTATCATCCTTTACATTATCAGGTCTTCCTCAAAAATGTTAAAAACAAGAAATCGCATACTAAAATACGAATCACAGCAATGGACGATTCAACCATGTCCTTTTACCTCTCTGTCCAACCAGTGCTGTTTTTCCGCTTCAGCAAAATTTATCTGTAAAAAAAGGGCGGCGTGAGCAAAGAAAGGGACACAACATTTAATACAATCACACACGGAGAACAAAAAAAAAATTACTACCTCCTTGCCATTGGACAGGTGTCCATCCCCGTCTGCAGTTATGTGCCCTCCAGTATCATTTGGCGCATCTTCTATCTCCGACACTTGACCGTTATTACTCTCTATCTCCTGAACATGGTTTTGACTATCCGCAGTTAATTCCTTTGCATCAAATTTGTCACTTTCAGTTGGTTCATTGGCTTGCTTATTCTTCTTCTTCTTGTTCTTCTTCCTCTTCTTCTTGTCATCCTCCATTAGTCGATAAGCTCAAACACTGAAAAGTGAATGTGAGTGAACAGCCAAGCTCAAATAGCTATCACTGAATAATAGTGATTAAATAACCAAAACAAAAATATCATCATCAAAAGTCAAAACAATTCTAGATTTATCTTCAAAAATCAAGATCCGAAATTGAATTGAGTGAACCAAAGTAACATCTAAAAAACCAAAAAGTGAATCGAAATGGCACTTGAATAACAACACAGAAGCAGTCGGTTTCGACATCGAAATAATGAGCTCAGAATGCATTTTTACAACCTAGTTAAGCCAACATCAGATCCAACAAGGCAAATAAAACTTAAAACCTTTGAGATTTCAGACAGGTCAAGCGTAAATCAGATCAAAAAATAGTTTTCCCCAACAAGTTCCGACAACATAAGTTTCGCTTCTGAATATTACCAACAAACGTCAAATGCACAACATTATACGCTGTAAATTCGAGCATTACCAATTAAAAAACGCAGACATTGAATTAGATATTCATATCAGGCTTGAATCCAGACGAAATTGAAGGTTGAAAGGATTGATGCAATACATACTATATTTCTATCTCCAACACATAAATTAATTAGAATTTAAACAAGAAAACAGAAAAAATTACTGAAACTCACACGAAATGAAAAAAGTTAATGCCAGATTTTGGAGTGCAGTCCGTTACTGATTGAAGGAGAAGCCTCTGAAATCTGAGTTAGATTTTGGAGCAAAGTGATAACCAGATTTTGCTTCAAACGGCATTTGCCTTCATTTTGCGGGGGCTCTTACGTTTCACTTTTCCGACACCGAATTAAATATAAATTAATATTTTTAAAATATGATGGTAGAATTTTAGAGAAATATGATTTTTGGGGATATATCTTATTTTATTCACTTTATTTGCTTTTTTTTCGGTTTTTATTTTAATTAATTTATTTATTTATTCGACAAATTTATTTGATGTTTTCGACAGATGATGCCAATATGAAAATTGTCAATCTAGGATCTCAAAAATCATGTTTTTTTTCTTTTTTTAATAATTTTTATTTATTTTTGTATCATATTTAATAGATAATTAATAAATGAATTTTTCATTGAGAATTAATATAAATTAATTAAAAACAAAAAGAAATTAAATTTTCATGATTTTTGAGATCTTATATTGATAATTTTCATCTTCCAAGTCATGAATAAATAATTTTCCATCTTCTCATATTCTAGATCGACAAATTACTCATCTTTCAGGTCCTTGATTGACACATTTTATTACAAAAACTAAAAAATATATATGGGAAATTTACACTTTGATACCTATATTTTCAACACTTTTTCAAAAATGACTCACTTTATTACTATTAGCAAAATAGTACCTACTTTTTCAAAAAAATTGCAAATCTGATCTCGATCAAATTTCCACCCTAAAATATCTACGTGGCATGCCCAACAATTTTATTTTATTTTTAATTCATAATTGACATGGAATATCTAGGTAATATTTTTTATTGGAGCAAAAAAACCACGCGAGAATTCCGACGTGCTACATAGATATTTTAAACTGAAAATTTGATCGGGGTTATATTTGTAAATTTTTTGAAAAAATAGGTACTATTTTGCTAATAGTAATAAAATAGGTCATTTTTAAAAAAGTGTTGAAAATGTAGGTATCAAAGTGTAAATTTCCCTATATACTCAGCTTCAATTAAATTGATTGATGTTTTAGGGTCTAATTTTTATTCCAAATTATTTAATGTTTTAAAAATATTTAACACTCTTCATCCCACTTTTACCCTTATAAGATCTCGTATAATTTGACATGTAGATTACATTGTGAGAAAAAATAAGTTATATTAGCACAATACTGTTATGGAAACGATAGTCACCGCCGGAGATGAGGGCCGGGAAGAGGTTGTAAAGGCTGGCTCGGCAGAAGAAGCAAAGTTGAGGGGAGGAATGTTAAAAATCCAATCTTTAGGGTTTCCCCAAACTGGGAATGAAATTGGGAATTCGGGCTAGGATCGGGTCGGGAGACAGGCGGACCATGATTCTGGATCTGTAATTGTTGGGCTCAACATATTATTTAGCTTTTGAGCTTATCACTGTTTTGGGCCACAAGTTGTTTCAAATTATTAATATTAGGTTTAAGTTTTCCTAAGTGGTCCCCTTTGTGTGATCTTTAAATAGTCGTAATTTCATATTTTGGAGTATGAATGAAATGAGCCTCCTTCTACTACTTTCTTCTCTCTTGTGTCCTCATTTCTTCTTTATCCCTCTCCCTTATTTCTAATCATAAAGATCGCATTTTGTTAAACAATTCACAACTTAAATTCCCTAAAGTTACAGATCTAGCTATACTAATACGAGATTGGGCGAAAGAAAACTAAAAACAAAATAAGCACAATTGAAGCCATTGCAAATACTCTCTCCATTTCTAAATAGGCATCACTATAGCATTTTAATTATTGTTTTACAAAAAATGTCATTCTACAAATTCGAGACAGAAAATTCATATTTTTCTCATATTTGGGCTCATTTAATGCATTCAAACATATATATTTAAGGGAAATTTACACTTTGATACTTACATTTTAGACAATTTTTCAAAAATGACCACTTTATTACTATTAGCAAAACAGTACCCACTTTTTCAAAATTTTTGCAAATCCGACCTCAATCAAATTTTCAACCTAGAATATCTATGTGGCATGCCCAACAAATTTATTTTATTTTTAGTTCATAATTGATATGGAATATCCAGGTAATATTTTTTTATTGCAGCAAAAAAGCCACGTAAGAATTCCGACGTGCCATATAGATATTCTAGACTGAAAATTTGATCGAGGTCAGATTTGTAAAAAATTTGAAAAAATGGATACTGTTTTGCTAATAGTAATAAAGTGGGTCATTTTTAAAAAAGTGTTCAAAATGTAGGTATTAAAGTGTAAATTTTCCTATATTTAACCCATTTAATATATTCACACAAAAATGTACCAGTAAATTAATTAATTTATTTAATTTGTGTGTATTCATTCAAAATCACATTTAAACAAAAATGAGAATAATATATATAATTTAATAGATAGGGGGTAAATATTTGTCCCCATTTTTTATTTTTTATTTCTCATGTAAAAGTTAAAACATAGATTAATCTGATGTTTATCACATTTTACAAAAATAGTAATTAATCCAAACATCAAAGGGCAGAAACGAGAAACATATAAATGATGTTCATCTTCTCCCAATCACAATTGGGGCAGGGTTAGAATTTGCAAAAGGGGAAAAAGAGGAAAGCTATCGGTGTAGATAGGCCTTCCAAATCGAGGGGGTTTAGGGTTTGGCTTGCTCAATCTTCGCCTCCACCCTCTCGTCGCCCACTCCGCGATTTGCCCTAATCACGATTGTGGTACTCAAATCTAATTTTGCTGTTCAGATTTAGGTTTTATTTTTTTTATTTTTTAATTATGTATGTTATACACGACACTCGATCTTGTTCATCGGCATATCTTGTGCTGGTGCAACTTTTTTCGAATTCCAATGATTTTGCTTTTATGTTTACTCGCATCGGTGGCAGCAGCTGTGTTGACGACTCGTACAAGCGATGGCTTCAAAGCGTATTTTGAAGGAACTCAAGGATCTGCAGAGAGATCCTCCTACTTCTTGCAGTGCCGGTATTTCTATTCTTTCTGACATTTTTGTTTATTGATTGTCTACGAATTTGTGTGTTGTTATTGTAATGGATTTGGTGTTTAATACATACCTCTTTGCCCTAAGTTGGACGTAGAGAGTATCTGGTTAGATTGAGCATGTTACTACACTTATATGTTTGACTGGATGCTGGAGTTGAAAAGGAATCATATCGATTGTTCATGTTAGGACTTGGGTGAGATGATCTCTATGTGGTATTGTGTACAATTCAGCAATCTTCTCAGCTGATCTAGTGTTTAACTTCTTCGTTGGTGTGAGAGTTTCCTACAGAATGGGCTGTCTTTTTTGTTTTTTTTTTTGTTTTTACAACGCGATTGAATGGGTGTGGATTTCACTTGCTGCAGGGCCTGTTGCTGAAGATATGTTTCACTGGCAAGCAACCATCATGGGGCCAACAGAAAGCCCGTATTCTGGAGGCGTGTTCCTTGTTACAATCCACTTCCCTCCGGATTATCCTTTCAAGCCGCCCAAGGTGTGTTTCTTCACCCGTTCTTGATGCATGTTGGATTCTTGATGATTAATAAACTCTTTTAGGAGCACAGGCAACATTTTCAGCAACTTTGCTCGATTGGAAAAGTCAGTATAGATGCGATTAAGGAAGTGAAGAGGATGTCACCTTTTTAGGCTGACAACAGTTGCATACAATCGTGTTTGTATCTAATATCTGTCTATCAGAAATATGTAGCTAGTGACCACACCTTTTTATCAATAATCAGTACTAGAGTCATATGATTGGATTAACTAAAAAATGAAAATTAAATATTAGAAAATAATTGTAAACCCTGATTGGGTGGAATAAATCTTAAATAATAATGTAAAATTATACTATATCAAAAGAAATTAAAATTGAAGAAAAAAATGAAAGAAAAAGTAATAATTTTGAGGTTTGGCACACGGTTGGCACATAAAAGTTGGGACTAGAGGATCTCAAGTGTACGAAAAGGGGCTTTTTATCAAGATATGTGCAATCTACCATCTAGTGGCTAATACATTCCGTTTGAGTGTGGTTTGTTTCGATAATCAAACAAAAAATGGGATCTAATATATCCAACAGTAATAAGCTCGTAACAGTGAGTATTCATGCGGTAATGACCTTCTTGTTCTTTACAAATCTCTATAATTCTTTCCATCTGAGTTCTAATGTTGTGCACTCTGCCACTCTTCAGGTTGCCTTTAAGACTAAGGTTTTCCACCCTAATATCAATAGTAATGGAAGCATCTGCCTTGATATCCTTAAAGAACAGTGGAGCCCAGCACTTACCATCTCGAAGGTATAATGCTTTCTATTTCTTTTAATCTCAAAGATGCATGTCTTGCTTCCTTCCATCAGCTGATGTAATGAATATGGGGTTGATTATTAAGATGCTTGCCAATGTTTTTGCACTTCCATGATGTTACTCGGGCTTGGTGGGTAAATGCGTATAACAAACACAATGAGGAGAGTTTATGTGCACTGATGTATACACAGGGTGTTAGGTTATTTACCTTTGAAATTTTCAATTGATGGCTCTCACGATGTCTTAGGTCCCTTCACTCTCCAAATTTGCCTCCTATTGTATTCCTATGATTGCCTTGAGTCGTTATTCAAAGACTTATGTTCAATAATGGTGCTTTATGACATTCTTCCTGTTAACCAGGTGCTGCTTTCAATTTGTTCGTTGCTGACTGATCCAAATCCTGATGATCCACTTGTTCCTGAGATAGCTCACATGTACAAGACTGACAGGCCCAAATACGAGTCCACTGCCCGTAGCTGGACACAAAAATACGCCATGGGATGATGATGCCTTAACTATGTGGCGTCATCCTAGTATTAACCCAACGTATCTTGAATCTTGTAAGCAAGGCGGATGGATTTGTGTGCTCGGGTTTAACTTTTAAGTGGCTGGTATTTTGCGCGGGGGGTACTGATTAGTAGGGGGGGGGGGGGGGTATAAACAAGGAATGGAATCTCAAGTGAGGTTCGATCTGGTTCTCTTTAGGATCTAATGTTGTGTGAACTGTGTCGTCGAATTTGGAATCTCACTTCCAGGCTCGTCGTGTTATCATTTAATTTTGTGCTTAAGGATCTTGTGTTGGTATGTTTTGGGTGACATTTTCAAATATAAGTTCTATAAATGTGTTTTTTTTTTTTGTCGAATAGGTCTATTTATTCGTGGAATTGATCAAAGTTGTAGTTGTGGCTTGCACGGTTTTGTTAGTCTCATTTATGAGATGTAACGAAATTATAATACCATAAGTTGTGGAGCAAAATAGTCTTAGCAGATCGAGAAAGTGCAGGGGGAAGTGATGTAGAATAAAATAGTCTGCTTTTCTTTAATGGGTAATTCTATTCACAACCCTTAATTTTCTTTTTACTATCCCCACAATTAATTAAAATGTAATAATTATTTTATTTGTCATAATTGCCCTCATAGCCCCCACCACTTAAAAAACTCTAGCAGATTAACATAAATCCCCCAGCTCCCAATCACTTTTATAACTTAAAAAAAATCTGATCTAAAATCTGCAGAAACAAAACATAAATCCCCCAGCTCCCAATCACTTTTATAACTTAAAAAAAATCTGATCTAAAATCTGCAGAAACAAAAGAAAGAAAACCCGGTAGAGTTTGGTATCTCTTTTTCATTTTCTACATCTTCAAGATCGTCGTCGGCTTCAAAATATAATTCCAGTGAGATGGAGATTGAGATTTTGACACACTCTACAAGAATATAATTTCCATTGAAGCATATATATATATATATAGGGTGAAAAATTAAAGTAGTCAAATTCAAGATAGCAAATGCTTTTCTAGCCAAGATTGGTAGGTCATGCTTTTCTATTCAAAAAGTGGTGTAAAAGTCCTATATGCCCTTTTTGTCTCATGTGAACAATTTCCATTTCTTTTGTCATTTATTAAAAGAAGCATATGTGCCAATTTAAAAAAAAAATGAAAAATCTGGGAATCCAATTAAATATGGGTAGTTGGATTGTGGTTGCATGCATTTAATTCCAAAATCAAGAAAACACACAATTGATATGCACGCAATTTTCAAACCAAGCTCACCTCATTTTTACAAAAAATTGTTGGAGAAACAACACATAGCCAAAAAATTTGAGGTACGTTTTTTAATTTTTATAACTGTCAAGTTGTTCTAATTAGTCGGGTTTAAAGTCCTTTTAAAATTTTAAGCAATTTATCCGTAATTTATGTTAATTTCATAATAGATATGTTTAATAGTTATTGATGTTATAAGATGTATGTTTTTGTAATTTTTAATGATCCTATATGCATAAATTGTTGTAGATTAGGATATTTTGTGGTAGATTAACTTGAAGTTAGAGATTTTGATGTTTTGAAAAGATTAGTAGCATTGAATTTTTTTTTCGGCTATACAGTGTTCTCGTGAGTATTATTGTCACAGTTCATAGATTTCGTGACAATATAGTCACGAAATCTATGAACTGTGACAATAATACTCACGAGAAGAAAACATCTCGTGGCTAAAAATTTATTGTCATGAAATGAATAGATTTCGTGACAGTAATTTTTTTTTAAAATTGTCAAGTTTTTGCATTTCGTGACAATATTGTCACGAGATCATAGAATTCGTGACAATATTGTCACGAGATCACCTAAACTGTGACAATATTGTCACGAATTCTATGCTTCCGTGACAATATTGTCACGAGATTATTTATTTTTTAAATTACTTTAATTACTGTTTATTGTTGATTTGCAGATGGCTTGGCAACGTATTGTTGTCCGACATAGCGGTAGATGGGAGAGATCTGAGTATGTGCATGGTGAAGATCAGCTGGTGCACCTCCCATTTGACAATTTATCTCGTGATAAATTGGTTGAAGAAATTCACGATTTTATGGAGACATCTCCTACAAGTGTTAGTTATACACTGAGTTATTTGACGAGGTTATTGACAGAAAGAACATTAAAAGGACTTTTGAAAACGGATGTTGATTTAGCTCGTTTAGTTCAGGAGCAAGATGAGTCGGTTGTATACGTTACTGAGAAATCAATTCTGCAAACTCCAAGTGGAGTGCCGTCAAATGATGCTAACGACGAACCAATTGGAGATGATAGTGTTGATGATCTGTCTTGGGATGATGATGATGATGATGACGACGACGATGAGAATTATGAGAGTGAAGTTCGGCGTAAGCAAATTGCCGAAATTTGTGAATGGATTCGCGAGCCAGGGCGTCTCGATGAGTTTGTCAATATTCTACAGCATGGTGGACCTCACAACTTCTCATCTGAGGATGTTGCTCCTGATGTTGAAGCTCTGAATGTAGAGTTTCCTCCCTTGGGACACTGGTGATCCTCACTAGTACTAGACGTGAGGGTCGCTAGTCTAGGACGCTTGTCTGTAGGGCGAGTCCCGTATCTCCTGGATGACTCAACTGCACCCGTATCTGCACACGTGCGAAGAATGCAACTCCCAGATCGCCTGGAGTGAGAAGGAGCTCTGGGAGGAGAGGGATCTCTGGGAGGAGATGGAGCTCTGGGATGAGAGAGAACTTTGTGCTGATGGGCTCTAGCCTGCTCTCGATAAGTGGGCTTCATCCTCTTATTGCGTTGCGCCTCATACGTCACGCCCATATAATCACCGAGCAAGACACTTCTGTAATATGGAGTGGCCATCTCATGCTCACTCGACTGTAAATATATGAAGCAGAATTGCTGCAAATGGTAAAGAATTGATTAGAAACACTTCAAATAATCAAGAAAACACACATTCTTTAAAATAAATGTTTATCTCATCAGAAAACAATGTGCCAAGATGCGCAGTCTTCGTCTTAAAGGCCCACTTCAAACACCTGGGCAATGCGGCTGGTGCTGGGACCTGTGCACAATGTGCACCCAGTCGAGGTAAGACCTCATATGCCCACACCTGTAGAATAAGATATTGATCAAATTATATTTAATAAAATAAGATTACAGTCATAATCGTGAAAAAATTGAGATTCATACCAGTAGAGCCCACACCGGTCCATAGAAATGGTAAGACAATCTGGTTTTTTCCTCTGTCTTCTTGAATTTTCTCCTCAGTTCCACCTCAGTAGATGTTACCAAACTCATATAATGCGTCAAGAGACTGGATGCATAAGCTCCCAATGGAAATGAGTTCCATCGATCCTGATCCTTGGCTAAGACCCATACCCAGTCATCTATCACGTGTGTCTGATCATATCCAAAGATCATGGTGTACAGGAATAGGACATTGACGACCATGATGTAATCCATGAGGTCATCTCCTAGTGAATAGGTCCTAAACCTCTCAAGTAGGTCATTCACTCTCAGAGGTGTCTTATTCAACTCATGAGAATAAAAAGATCTCCTAGAAATCTGATGTGATGCAGACGGATCAAAATCGGATCCTCCGAACTGCAGTCCAGTCACCAGAGCAAACTCACTCGGAGAAAATCTAATATTGGTTTCTCCAACTCGAAGCCAAATATCGTGCTCCTCTGCACCGTCAATAATCACCTCCCTACTCAACAATGCGTGTAAATCATTGTTACAACTGTTTCCACCCACGAAATCTATCAAATGCCCAAAACACGACTCTCTCCTAAACTGTTCGAATAGTTCGGGCCCACTACTGATCACGTGTAATACTTCCTAATTACACTCATGTTGTCCTTCCAGTATAAATTAATCCCGCATGTGATGTTCTGTAAAGCCTCTCTTCTCCACACCCAATCACGCTAGTTTTTAAATAATATACAAAAAATTAGCAATAAATAATGCAAAAATAAAACAAATATAATTAAATTAAAACTAATTGGACATGATATAGATATCTACATGCTGAGAATTTACCAATGATTGAGAAGAAGAATTAATTCTAACATAAAAGATGCAAGCAAAAAATAATTATAAAAAAAAAAGAAAAAAAGAAATGGTGACAATATTTTTACACGAATTCTGTTCTCGTGTAAATATATTATCACGACATCCCTTCTCGTGAGAATATATTTACACGATAACAGATTTCGTGTAAATATATTCTCACAGTTTTTTTACACGAAAAATAGAATTCGGGAGAATTATAGACACGAAAACAAATCTCGTGTAAATATATTCTCACGAGATCGTTTTCGTGAGTAAATATTCCCACGATATCAACATAAATCCAGAAAACACAGGGCAAAAAAACGATTCAAAATCCACAAAATTCAACATATTTCAATACTTCGCAACATTCAAACATATTCTCATACCAAATACCCTAAAATTCGAACATAATATCTCATTTAAATTGGCAAAATAAAACGCATCCAATTCCACATATTTAAATTGACGAAAATTCAACATCAAATCATTTGAGTTCAAGGTTCGAAGCCTAACCTTTTGAAATTCGATAGCCCAAGGCTCCAAATTGTCCATTGCTCAAGATCTCGTCAGTTTGTTGTTGCTTTCTTGCGGAAATTTGAACGGAGGGGATTTCATGAGTTTCTTCTTGTTTTCGTGCAGAAAATTGCTTGGAGAAGTGAATGGTTTCGTGAGAAAAATTGGATGTGGATCGGCTGTCTCGTGAGGAAAATTTGGATGGGGATCGTGAGAAAAATTTCAAAGTTACCGTGAGAAAAATTCTCATAAGAGTGAGTTTTGTTTCTTGTTATTTTTTCTTGCTCTCGTGTATATGGCTGATAGCGTGAGGAAAATTTCAATCAAAGGAATTTTGGTGTATTTTGTTTTTTCTTGACTCACGTGTATTTTGAATCTCGTGTATATATGCACAGAGTTTTGGTCCATTTGTCCATGAATATTTTGGTCACGGTTTTAATTTTTTCAAATTCATAGATGAGTCAAAGAGATAGTTGTTGACTGGACCCACCATTTAGTAAGGGTATTTATGACATTGTGAAAAAGTTTGAATAAAAAAGCATGAGTTATCAATATTGGCTAAAAAAGCATTTGCTATTTGATTTTTGAATACTTGTATCCATTTACACTATATATATATATATATATATATATATATATATATATATATATAAATTTGCAGAGAAAACGATGGTGGGTAACTTTTTTTATTGATGAAAAAGTTTCTTGCTTTTAGAAGATTAGTTTAGAAGTTTCATTAGTAGTTTGCATAGTTAGTCAAAAAGAATGGCTTCCCTTTCAGTGAAATAATTTTGCTATTATATTAAAATGTTGTTGATTGGTTGCAATAGAATTGAATTGGAAATAAAAAAAACTGAAATGTGAAAAATTAATTAATATTTTTTAATTTTAATTGAATAGAGATAAATTTAATTTGGTTTTGAGTACTTTTAAATCAAACCAAAATAATTATTTTACAAAGGAGAAACGATTGTCATCAAGCTAATGAAATTTTACATAATTTAGTCATACTTAATCCTTCCTATTATTATGATTTTTTTCCGTATGAAATATATATATTTTTTTTCATTTTTTATGAAAGAGGAGGTTGTACATGAATATTTATTAAATTTTGATAGATTTGAAAGTTTTGGGAGCTACGAGGGAAAAAATGTCAAATAAAATGATTACTAAATTAAAATTAATTATGAGGGTTGTAAAGAAAAAAAAAACTAGGTTGTGAATAGAATTACCCTTCTTTAATGTTTAATTAATTGAAATGCCCAACATTTTTGGCCCTATTAATTATTAATTCAATTTTCAAGGGGTTTTTTCTTATAGGGATAGGGTTGATTAGTTTTTAATAGTTTAGGTATTAAATTGATAAAAATGTTAGTTTGGAATATATTTGAAAAAATTAAAATAGTTTAGGATATAATTGATGGTTTAGCCTACTTTTTAAGATACAAATGATACTTTTTGAATTTTGAGTGATACTTTTAGTGTTATGGTCGATACTGATTTTGACGGTTTTTATTGATTTATTTATTTATTTTGGACGATACCTTTTAACGATACAAGTGATACTTTTGGGCTTTTGAGTGATAATTTTTAGTGTTACGATTGATACTGATTTTAATTTATTTCTTTTGGGAGTTGACCGGGTCAATGCGCATTTTTCGACATTTACCGGTCAACATGTTGATCCGATCAATGTCCCTGATGGTACACCTAGTACACACAAGTGTTTCTCTCTCGTAATTATTTGCACTGCATTTATCGTATAACAGATCGATTGGTTAACTACTTAGCATTAAATTATACTACTATAGATAAATGCCTACCTAAATTGCTAGTAAATGAAATTATGGCTAAACTATACGTATACGTAGAGGGCTTAGATCAGAGACTACATTAATGCAACTACTACATGTTCCTTCTCGAAGTTTAGTTAGTACACAAGTCAATAAATACTACTAAATTGTGACAGTGACGAAATCTTTTATTCCAAATTATTATTATTAATTTCATGAATATATACACACACACAAATAACTTAATGTTTTCGATGAAAATATTATTTCGGTCGCATTTACTCTTAAGTGACTTAGATAATCCATATACTAGATTGATATTTTTACCATAAATATGACCAAATTATTTTCTTCACCTATAATACCTAGGGCTATAAACGAATCGAATCGAACATCTTAATATTCGAGCCCGGCTCGTTAAGGAATGAATTTACTAAACGAGCTCGAACTGGCCGAGCCGATTAAGTTAGAAAACGAATGAATTTTGAACGAGCTTTTCTCGAATCGAACACTAAATAGTTCGTGAGCGGCTCTGTTCATTTACAGCCCTAATAAAATCTAATTATTTCTGTTAAAATATTTAAACATTGAGAATTAAATTATAATTATTAAAATTTTGAGTTATTTTTATTAAAATCTCAAAACGTGACAACGATAAACAATGAACAATAGCCTCAAAAGGGAAGCTCCCAAAAATAAAATATTACAAATTGGGATTTCTTCCTTAGATTATGCACTTCCGTATAATTACGTTTATTTATTTAATCAATACATTCAATCGATAATGATGGGGGATTTAGGGTGATTTGTCTGTGTCTCTGTCTATTATATCTGCTTGAATTTGGAACTTTCTTCTTCTATTCACAAAGAATAAAGATCCGCGTTTGTGTTTGTGTTTGTGTTTTTGTTTACATAAATTCTTACATCGGTGGCGCCGGTGGTGGAATCTTCTTAATCTTGACTCGGAGCCGTCGTTGCGGTCAAGGTTTAATAATTTTCTTCAAATTCCCAGCTTAAACCTCTCAATTCTTCCTTTTTAGCTTCGGTTTTTCACGTTCTCACTCATATTTTGGATTTTCACAATTTTGTGTTAGCATTAAGGGATCTGACTGCGTGTTTGATTAAAAAAAAAAAATTGTAGCGAATTTATGCTGGATTCGAATTTATTTCACCTCATAATACTCCCTTTTTCTCTCAGATACAATCGCAACGACTACCAATAATGGGGAATTGCTTCAATAAGGTATTCGGTATTCTCAAATTGGTGGCTTTTTGTTGTTGTGGTGGTTTTTTGTTTTCTGGGTTTTCTTCCTTTGGCATTCTTGATCATAAGTTTAGTTTTGTTCTTTGTTAATCTGTTTTTTTCTTCTTCTTCAGCACCGGACTGATGGGGATGACTCTGAACACAATGTTGAATTGATTGGTGGAAATGTGCAGCTCGTCACAACGAAGGAAAGTTGGGAACAGAAGATAGATGAAGCAAAGAGGGATGGAAAGATTGTGAGTATTCGTTTCTTGCTTGATCCCTTTTGTATGAACACACACTCACTCACTCACTCTCTTCTCATGTAGATTTTGGTTTGATGTATTTGATGATTTTGCTCCCAATGTCCAAATAGCATAGTTATTCCTTGTGGACAGTCTGCGACTTGTACCTCTGCTCCTAGCTTTTTCACATGCTCGAAACAGATTTATATGTCGTCTATTTGGTTCGAATGATGCTTGATGCTTGATTTTTGAAGAAGTTAGATGTCTCTGTACATCTTATTATGATTAGATACTCTTCTTGCACATCTCTTAGTTTTCAAACATGCTTCGGAGTTCGGATATTGGTGCTTGCTCTTTGTATACTCTTTAACTATGGCTTCACTTCATAAATTGGAATTTTATTCCATGAACCACCCCGTCTCTTAATTTTTTCCTCTATGTTTGTTTTTGTGGCTTGGGGATGGGGTTTTGTGTGAAGGGTCAATCTAATATTCTTGATCCTTGTATGTTGTGATATGCTTATGGCATGTTTAGGTTTCAGAGAAAGGATGATAAGGAGACAGTTAGCTTCTTCCTATGTTGTTGTTTGGTGTTGTAGAGTGGGGTGAATTGATTACTGAAAAATGGCTACTTTTCTTTCTTATGGTACATAAAAGCTAGGGGTGACAACATAATTTTATTTCAAGTTTTAACCCCTTCTGCAACTCCTCCATATTGGCAGAGACTAAAAACTGTGCATGGGGATGATGAGGATTATTGTGTAACCCTTAGATGTCCTCCCCCTCCATTTTGCTTTAGACTTTAATAAATTAGAGGCTTGTAGCCATACCAAGATTCCCTTGAATCCCTTCTTAACAAAGACTTGCTTTCAACTTTGGTTTCCCTTGTAGCCATAGGCCTTGTCGTTTATATTTTATACCGATATAATCAATATTTCAAACACCCGTATGAATATGCCCACCTGCTATCAGTTATTCCAAGGCAAGACCTTGTTGGCTTTGCATCATGCTTCTATTCACTTCATCAACAAATAAGGAGCTGCACGTGCAGAATATTACTAACATCGATCAATTTTAGTATCACCAGTTTATTCCAACGTGGAAACATTTACTGTTTGTGTTGGAAGCTTGGAGTATTTGTGTTGTTTTGCTTTCTAATATGGATTGATTATGTGGCAGGTGCTAGCAAATTTTAGCGCTACATGGTGTGGCCCTTGTAGAGTAATTGCACCTTTCTTTGTAGAGCTATCCGAGAAACACCCGTCAATAATGTTTCTGACAGTCGATGTAGATGAACTCACTGTAAGTTTTTTGCTTCTACCAGACCTAAAATGACACGAGTTTATTACTGGTCTAAAGCTTGTTTGATATGAGAGGAAGATGCATGAGTTTTGTTGTGTTGTTGCAGGAATTCAGCACAGCATGGGACATCAAGGCAACTCCGACCTTCTTCTTCCTTAAAGACGGGCAACAAATCGACAAACTCGTGGGTGCCAACAAGCCAGAACTAGAGAAGAAGGTGGTAGCCATACTAGATTCAATGGCACCAAGGCAAACGTAGTTTCATGGGTGTTGATCATGTGTCTCTTTAGTTTCCCTTGCGACTATCTATCTATCTATAGACGTATAAAATTGTAAATTCAAGAGTGATTATTTTGTGCATGTGTTGTTGATGTTGAGTGAGGATCAATCATAAATTGCTGGTATGATGTATGTTATGTTTTGAGAGTATTAAATTTAAAGATTTTTGTTATTATTAGTGTATGGTCAATCTTGAAAATGATTGTTGAAAAGTAATTGGGGGGAAAGCAAAGCAAAGGAAGGAGGCAGTAATATGATAATTCAATTCAATTCAATTGCATTACCACTGCCTGCTTGACCTTGTCTAGTCTATGTCTACTATAAAAATATTCCTTAACCCTTGTATCGTATGTGTCTTCTCGATGATATCCAAACGATGGACACCCATGTGTGAAAAAGAAACGTCTCGATGATATCCAAATGATGGACACCCATGTGTAAAAAAGAAATGTCTCCGGTTGAATGTCCAAACTCCAAACGTTTGATGAAAGCGATACAGAAAATAACTCTTAACAAATTGCAAAATCTGAGACTCAATCTTCACCTAATCTGATGATAACTTAGACAACCATATTTTAACTAATTCCACTCACGCACGTCAATACATAAAATAATCCATAAAAGAGCTACATGCATTTCATTTTACAGATCAGCAACAGCATGCATGATTCCTAACCTAATAATTGTTTTTTGAAGGAATAATTCTCTTTTTGGACAAGCCCATTTTCAACCAATCACTTGTAATATGCAAAAAATCAAAATGCACATGTACATGGCTAGATAGATACATATACATATCACCATATTAGGCAGAAAAACGAACGAATTATTGTTACACAATCTTTCAGTATGGATAAGGCTTTGTAAAAATGTTTGAGCGCAAACAGATACACAATATGTAATAAATATTCAAGTAAAGATGAAGACCAAAAAATATATAAATTAAATCAAGAAAAACCTCTTAATTTCCCGTGGTTAATGGGGACTAACACCACAGACAGTAGCTTTCTCGTCTGCTGTTCACCTCCCTTTCGGATTCATTATCTGAGAAAATACAGCGCTCGGAGTTAGCCCGTCGGAGTCCTCACTAGCGAGGCTGCGCCCACCAATGCTCATCGACAACCCACTACTCTTCGAATCTGTTATGTTGCCATCAAAACCCGTCGATGAATCAGGATCCTTCTTCCCCTTGCTGCATGTGACGTCGAATGACTCAGCATCCATCTCTCCAAGACCCTTTCCGCTTTCCTCTGCACTCTCCTGCAGCTGCAGCGCGAATTCAAGGTTCCACAGGACGTCCCCCATGGACGGCCTGTCAGTTCCGATGTCCGACACACACTTCACTGCTGTCTCAGCAAATTTCTTGAAGCACTCTGGAGCTATCTTGCCCTTCAGGTAGGGATCAAGTAGCTGGTCGAGGATGCCTTTCTTGTAACAATGCTGAGCCCATTCAGCCAAGCTAACTTGTTCCTTGGGAAGTGCAGGGTTTAGAGCTGGTCGGGCACATATGATCTCAAAAAGAACGACCCCGTACGAGTAAACATCAGATTTTTCGGTCAGTTGCTGGCGTCTGAAGTACTCAGGATCCAGATAACCGAAACTTCCCTTAACCACAGTGCTGACATGGGTATGATCCAGTGAGGGACCAGTTTTTGACAAACCAAAATCCGAAACCTTAGCCACCCACTTCTCGTCGAGGAGGATGTTAGTTGTCTTCACATCACGGTGAATTATAGTATGTTTGGCCCCAGTGTGCAGATAGTGCAAGCCACGAGCAGCACCTATGCAAATCTCAAGCCTCTGCTTCCATGGCAACGGAGGCTTCTGGGTTTTGTATAGATGCTCACGAAGAGTTCCATAAGCCATGTAGTCATATACAAGAATCATTTCACAGTTCTCTTCACAGTACCCAATGAGAGAAACTAGGTGACGGTGGCGAAGCTTTGAGAGCATTTCAATCTCAGTTTGGAACTCATGCACACCTTGCTCGGAGAGTGGGTTCCCACGCTTAATTGCCACTTTCGTGCCGCTATCAATCTCTCCGCGGTAGACTTTTCCAAAGCCTCCAACCCCAAGAAGAAGAGCCTCATCAAAGTTGTTAGTGGCAGACTTGATATCAGCAATTGAAAAGTGGCGGCAAAGATTTGATGGCAGGGAGGAGGCGTAACTTCCGGTGGTGTTTGTCTTGGCAGAACCTGAAGAATGCGAATTTCCATACAAAGACAAAGGAAGCCAGCCATCACTAGTGCTAGAGTCCTTCTTCTGCCTCCGGCGTCGGGTAACCACACAGACAATCAAACCAACAAGAAGAAGTGCAGCAATTCCACCTCCAATCCCTCCTCCAATAATACCTTTGTTATCTTTACCAGATCCAGAAGACTGGTTACTCGAGGATTCATCTGGTGACTGTGGAAGAGGATCTGGATTTACACCAGCAAGATTACCGGTTGTATCACTTATCTTGAAGATTTCCACTCCATTCAAGATGGCATCGTAATACTGGGGCTTTAGTGCAACATAAGGATGCAATGCAAGCCAAAGATCCTGCCGAGGAGGCCCATTCGGAACAAAGACAATATAGTCCTTGTGAATGGGGACTCCATTACCATGTGCCCAAGCAATCACATCTGCCTCCAGGTCAGCAGTCTGATTATTCAGGAAGATACTAAAAACTCTTTGATTTACCTTGTTTATAGTATCTGTTATTTCGCAGAAGTGGAGCCTAACTAGGTAAGAGAAGCCAGAATCGATATCAAAGAGCCAAGTCAGGTTGTAATTCTGGTTGACAGATGCGTTCGGACCCATTGATCTCAGAGTACTGTATACATCAAGAGGGGCAATGTAGCTCGGGGATCCCGGAGGATAAGCAACCGTCACATTTGAATCAGAAACCTCTGTAACCCCATTTGCTGCACCAAATATATAAACTGAGTCATCACGCCATGATCTAAAAAGACCTGTATCACCAGATGAGGAAATGTCATTTCCACCCACATTCAGCCGATAAACATTCTCCAGTGCTGTACTGTTGTCGATACTGAACCCGGTGGACTGACCAACAACAATTTCAGTCCCATCTGTGCTGTAAATATCGGGATGTGAAATTACCTCAATCCCATTGATGAATGCGTACGAGTTAGATGCATTCGGGGATGGGGTGAATGTAACATTCAATACTTCACCCGGGACATTTATAGAGAACTCCTTCATCATATAGTCATAGTTCAGAGCCTCCGTCGTCAGAGCAGCACTGAAGTTTCTCAACAGGGTAAATCCCCCTGAAGTCACAGCAAAGATAGCATCTGAAGCATTTAAACCATTATATGATGCAGGGTAGAAATGCAAGCGCAGGAACTTGCGCCCGGACGCCACTGGGAAGCTGTAGGTGAATTCGGATTGGAAAATTCGAGCAGTCATGTAAGGAACTTCTGGGACAGATGGTTTCTGGACGGCTGCAGGTGAAGTCGAAGACTTGGTGCTCGAAAGGGCAAACTTTGACCCGATATCCGATGTCCATTTTCGGCCATCGGTATCAGTAGAATCAGGGGGGCCTCCACAGTTCAAGAAAATCTTATCAGTGGCTGAATAATCAGCTGCTGATACTACATCAATCACAAATACCAGCGACAGAAAACCGAAAACCGACCACAGCCGCAGCTTATTGCTGTTCTTCATAAATGATAGATTGAAAACCCTAGAAGAAAGCCACCTAATTTCTGGAAAAACGAAATTGAACTATATCAATATCTCTGACCTCAATATCAATCCCAACAACAGATCTATATATACTCATAAATTACAAGAACAATGCAGAACTCAAAACTACACATAAACTCCAACATTTTTAACTTATCTCAAAACTACTCAAAGATCTAACAACTAAAGAACAAGCCCAATTGAACAACCGGGTAGAAAAGATACATTATCACCCAAAAAAAAAAGAAGCATAATTTCTCAGATCCATAAGAAACCCAACTCAAAAGTCAAAAAATTTCAAGTAACATCAAGCTCGTAACAATTAAAAAATGAAGAATCAAACGCGGAAGAGTAATTACCTGAGCAGAAAACCAAAAAAAATGCAAGCTTTATGCCATTTATGAGTTGGCGAGAGAAGAAAGGCGCCGAATATATGAGAAATAATTGAAAACCAGCAGAGAAAATCTGAGCTAGCAAGGGCTGTACTGTAGTTGAAAGAGAGAGAAAGGACAAGTTAGAGAGAGAAATATAATCACCGAAAAACTAGAGAGAGATGTCAATGAGGAGGTTTTATATTGAGTAATTGAGCTTGGAGTGAGAGATGTCAATGAACAATATTAGACAATAATCTAGATTAAGATTATTTTAGTAAATTGACAATAGTGTTAAATGACTGGAATGCCCTTTGTCACAGTCTTAAATTCAATTCAATGATATCATAGAACTCATTGAATTTTTTTATTTATTGTTTTCGAGTAGCATTTATTAGAAGAGCAGCTTTTGATTGGCAGCTCATCCCACAACTCTTTATTTAAAAAAAAGAGTTAATTATCAAATAAATAATCATATTTTCATTCTTTCCTAAATTAGACATTATATTTAAATTTAATTAATTATAATATCAAGTTTTAATTCGGTGAGTTAAGTATGATGTATATGATATATAAGTCACGTTGGCAGCTACGTTAACTCAACTCGTATGTGTAAAAACGACGGCAGTTTTGTTATTTTTTTTCAATATTTTCTCTTTTAGAAACATAAAAATATATACAAATTCAAAATAAGAGGAAATAATAAAAACAGACGTCGTTTGTGTCACGCGCGTGTTCTAATGTAATTGTCAACGTGGTTTATAGACTGAACACACGTTATACTCAATTGGCCAAAAAAAATTAAGAGTGTTTAATTTCATTCAAATTAAAACGTAAAATTGTAATTGAATATGTTTAAATATGATGTCTAATTTATTAAAAAAAAATGTGTTTTTAGGTCATTTCAGAAGGTTACCCAAATCACAAATATGATGTCTAATTTATTAAAAAAAATGTGTTTTTAGGTCATTTCAGAAGGTTACCCAAATCACTAAATTTGGTGCTATATTCACACCAAATCATTAGGTTTTAACTGTACATCAAATTTGGTATGGACGAGTCTCACACAATTTATATTTTTTTTAATTATACATATATTATTTAATCTTATAGAATATTATTAATTAATTATCAAGAATTACATTTAGTGACCCATTGATAATTGAAATTATAAAATAAAATAAAATAAAATACACTTTTTTTTCTTTATAGAATATTTGTTTTGGGATAAAACGGGCAATTGCCAAATGGGGCTTCTTATTAAAATGATAGCCATTTGATTTATTTTATTTTAAATGTTACTCCATTTGATAAGATTCCAGTGTTTAGACTTTATAAAAATAATATTAAAAAAAAATCAAATTGATTGAAGAAGTTGGAACTTGGATGAATGGAAGTGAACGCGTCAAAACATAAGAGAAGGGGCCCAATTTTGGTTAACGCGGCTTTTGTCTTTTTGTTTTCACAAATTATTTAATTTTAATCAAATGTATAATAATATTACGGAAAATTGTCGATTCAGGGCCTAAAAGATGAGTAATCTATTAATTCAGGATCTGAAAGATGAAAACTTTCAATTCAGGACCCGAAAGATAAAAACTCTCAATTTAGGATCTAAAAAATCACAAATTTTGATTTCTTTTTATTTTTATTTAATTTTAAAAATTTCTTTATTAGATTTAATGGATAATTAATGAAGGAATTTTCATTGAAATTTAATATAAAATTAATTTAAAAAAAAAAACAAAATTCATGATTTTCTGAGGTTCTGGATTGAGAATTTTCATCTTTCGAGTTATAGATTGAGAGTTTTTATTTTTCGAGTTCTGAATTGATAGATTCTCCATCTTTCAGGTCCTGCATCGATAATTCTCCTAATAATAATATTCCCCCAGTCTCAGAAATGTAACCTTTCATTTTTTACACATATTAAGAAAACTTATTTAATATTATTGGAAAGATAAAATTGAATAAAATTTACTCACTATACCCTCATTTATTAATTCAAAATATATTGGATATTAATTTTAAAGAATATTAAATAGAGATATATTAAGAAAAAATAAAATTTAATCCATATATATATATACATATGAAGAGGTTGGACTATAATTTTGAGATTGACAAAAAGAAATAAGACTATAAGAGATTGTAATAATAATAATAAAAATAAAGTCTTAAAATGAGGAATTTAGGTAACAGTGAGTTGTGCAAAGGTTGGAATGCGGGCCCACCCAGTTGCAATTGAAGGAGGAGGAGAGAGGGCGTCACGTTGTGGTGTGGGTCCCATATTAAACCGGTGGGAGAAGAGGATGCGGGCCGGGCCGGGTCTGCCTGGCATCGCGCTGTGGACCACCCTGCTTAAAATGCTTGTACCTTTTGACTTTAGCTCCCACCGCCGGCTACCGGTAAATTCCGTAGTTATAACACAACACATGCACTCCATTCCCTTCTTCTTTGTAGGGCCCTGAACCCATTGGATTTGGTTACTTACCATTCCATTTTTTTGCTAAAAGTTTCGGTCTCTAATAAATAATACTACTTCCGGATAATTGTTATTTTTCTAATTCTGCAACGGTACAGTAAAACCTCTATACAGTAATATCGTTGGGACCAAAGAAAAATATTACTATAGGGAGGTTATTCTTATATAGAGTTTACATATAAAAATTATTTTTAAAAAAAATTAATATATATTATACAATATTTGAAAATATCCCTTCATATTTTAAAACACGTGAATATAAAAGATATATATATATATATATATATAAGATTCATTCATGTGCTTTAACCAAAGAAGACATCAATATAGAAATTAGACAAGAAATGCAAGGTGATAATCCAAAGAATGATAGTGTAGAAATAGAAAAAATCTCATGTCAAGAATCTTAAAACATGTTGGACAAGCTGTAAATGTTTTAGATTTAACAAGAAGGTGATTGTGTTGACGAGTTACTTCGAATTCGCATGTTAAAGGATGTGATATTAACCCAAAAAATTAAAGTATTGTCATAGTCAACTTTAGATAAGTATTTCATACAATCTTAAGTTTAATGTAACATATGTAGTTAAATAGTTCTAGATATTTTATATAGATATTTAATTATATTTGAAATTTAATATCATTTTATTACTATATGGAGGTAAATTTCTTAATGATGGTCATAAAAAAACACCGGAATATTACAATGTAGATGTTATTCTTATTTATAACTGGTCCCGAGTTGGGACCATCATTTTTTATTACTATAAGGAGGTTATTCTTATATAGAGTATTCTTATACAGAGATTTTGCTGTACTATGATTATTTTTGAATTTTATATGTTGTGTTCAATTTTTTAAAATTAATAAAATAATGCACATGTGTTAATTAAGAGGAACTCTTGCGTGCACAAGGTCCTTATGTGCACCAAATATCAGACGGCGCGTGGGCGTTACGCGCCCGTCCTTTTCTTTTCTGAAGATTTTTTTTATTTTCTTTGTTTTTTTTATTTGTCCCAACAAAATTTATACCATAAAATAAAATTAGTCAACCCTAAAATTAAATCAAATTGATATAATTTTTTTGAAATAAATATAAATTTATACCTTAAAATGAAATTAATAAATTCTAAAATAACACAAAATAAAATCCTAAAAACACCCCCCAAAAAACCCTAAAAAACACAATAAAAAACCCTAAAAATACCTCCAAAAAACACTAAATAAATCCCTAGAAGCACTCCTAAAAAAACCATAAAACACACAAAATAAATCCCTAAAAACTCCCCCAAAAACCCCTAAAATAAGTGGCAGACCCCATACTATTTAATGATACAGGTGATACTTTTCGAATTTCGAGTGATATTTTTTAATGTTACTGTTGATACTGATTTTACTGAATTTTTTTTGCGGGTTGACCCGCTTTGACCCGCTCGTCTGAAATAAGTCTTATATGCACCTTGTGCATGTAAGTATTTGCCGTTAATTAATTAGATAAGAAGATCAATTTTGTGTAGTTACAACAAATAAAAAGAAAATTAAATTTTAGAAACTAAATGAAAATCCATGTTATAAAGATCGAATTGAAATATTTCAAATGACACGATTTTATAAAAAGCAATGTATAATTGTCCACGGTTAAAGAATATTTGATTTCTTTGAATATATGATAGGTATAAAAAATATAATTATTTAATCATTTTAAATGATTAAATTGAAATAGAAAAATAATAAATTATTTCAAATTATTATTATTATTATTATTATTAGTAGTATAGTGCAACACAAATGAAATCTATTTTTTAGGCGACAAATGTAGAGTACTATACAAATCATCCACATATGCATAAAATGATATAAATCTCAAATTTTCAAGTAAAAAATATAATAATAAGATTGCAAAAATTTGTTAAATTACAACAGTTATAATCTAAACTGTCATGAAAAAAGAAAAAAAAAAGAAAAAAAAATTTACAATAATAAATGTCATTATTGTTGTCTATTATATAAATAGTATTGTCTAAAATATAATTATTAAATCGTGTGATAGACAACGATTTTGCCTTACATGTATAGATTTTGGTAGAATTTATCTATAGTAACCGCTCACGAACTATTCGAAACTCAACTAGAAAAATGTTCGTTTGAAGCTCATTCATTTACAACCCTATCTATAATATTACACAACTCGTAAAGTTGAAAATTTCAAATGCTGAAAATTTTCTATCAGTTAGCCGGTAAAAACTGAAAAAATCACAAAATATTGTATACATAGATAAGGAATAGTAAATGTGCTCTATTATGCAATTCACCCCGCACAGCACCACAAATACGTACATGTAGGACCGCGATCTTGCTCTCGAAACTCAGCCTAGTTGGTGAAGTGACAACATTGTGTTTCTAGACACACATTTGAAATTAATATTTGTTTGATAAATTTAGGGCGAGGTTACAACACATCATCATAGGTATTCGGGGCTTGAATAGCACAACTGAAAAGTGTCGTAATCCATGTGATTGAGAGTAATACCAACAGCACGAGGTAGTACATAATTTCTTGTTTTCTACATTATAGTCCATAATTCATTACTAATCTTACCACTTACGCCCAACAAGCTGGGAATTGATTTTATCTTTTTACTCACACACCCAACCTGGTAATATTGAGAAGATTTGAATTTGTGATTTTTGATCTCCAAGCATTCTTACTCCATCACTAGACCATCCCAAATGGGACGAAATTGAGATTTGACTTCATTTGAAACAATTGAGTAGTGGTGGGGTTGATTTTTCTTCTCTTCACATCTACCCAGATTCTTGATAAGAACATTAAATTTATTGACATTTTTCAAGTTTTGAGAGGTCAAATATAACAAGAAAAACTAGTTTTTTTAAGGATGTCTAAATCAATTTTCCACTTCACAATTTCATGGATGCAACAATTAAGGAAATCATGCATAAATTACTCCAACTTTTCATTGAACTTGAAGAATTACAAAACATTAATTGTTATTTCTGGAGATATCAAAGCTGAATGGAAATTATATACTAGGCCAATATACATGCTAATTGCTATGCCATTGAAAAATGATTCTAAAAAACCCTCAGATTCACCATAATTCTTGCAAGCCCAATTCCAGAAGAATGCACCGGGAAGGCCCTAGCAATCTTCAAAATAAGATCAAACATTCTGGATTTTCATACATGGAACGCGATTGGCTCGTCTCATATCTATCTCGTTCACAAAATCATCTAAATAAATTAACCGTACGAAGAAAGCAAAAAAAAAAAAAATTCTCTCAAAAGAGAAGAAGAGAGCATCACTTAACCTCATTTAACTGATTAGATGCAAAGTTGTGCCTGTGAAAATCCAGAAGCTGAGGAGGGCATTCCTTTTATTGAGGCAATGCATTTTATCATGTAATCGCCTCGAATTTATCTAGCTGAAAACGAACAGACAGCGTAACATAAGCCAAACAAAGCCTTGCCAATGACATAGATCAATTATACTTTCAGAAAAGGGAAAAAAGAAAAAGATTATTGAGAAAGTTGGAAGTGTTGCAAACTCACATAGTATAATAAATCATTGCTTGCTCAAACTGAATTTGGAGATAACAGCAGCAGCTTGATCACCACCTAACAAAAAATAAGGATGTCTCAGGGCAGCTGCTGCAGACAATCGTCTCCTTTTCGAGAAACCTCCCTCTGAGATGAGCTTGGTGGCCAAATCCCATCCTCTACCCGAATCAAGATCGAGAATACTGAGATCAGGCCTCATCCGAGTTTTCTCTCTCCATGTACTCAAATCATAACCAACACCCTTCAATTCGATATTGAAATTCTTCAGCCCTGACGAAGACCTTAAGGTTGGTATCGCCATTTGAAGGAGCACTATTCCAGCAGAATACATATCAAAAAGATCGGGACTATTCAGCTGCAACAAGGCCAAAAGTTCGTTCATGGCTTATTGAAAACCACATTCTCATTTATGTCAATGGGAACTAGAATTGTTATGTAACAACTCGTTGGAGCATTACAGGCTCAGATATGGAAAGAAAAGTCAATTGAAGTACAAAGGCAATATCATATGTATACCTGCCACAAGATTGGAGAAAGCAAGGCTGCAATCGGCTCTGCAGGTGGATTTGGAGTTTCCTCAGGCATTACGTAAAGTTCAGGTGGACAATAATCAGGGTCGAGCAGACCACGATTGGGGATGTAGTTTTTGCCTATGCGGAGGTCTGTGGCTGCTCCAAAGTCGATGAGTTTGATCTTCCCCTTCTTGGTGACTACCAGGTTAGCCGGTTTTACATCCCGGTGAACTATTCCTGTGTTGTGGATCTTTTTTAGGGAAGTTATAATCTGACGCATCACTTGTTTGATAATTAAGGCATTACGCTTGATAGATTCTAGCCCTTGCAAAACACGTCCAAACATGAGAGACTCCAAATTCAAAGGAAAGCTTCGATCTTTCATGTAATCCCCCAGGTCTAAATCTCCCTGCACGAAGCTACTGAACATTAATGCAGGTAGCAAATATAAAGATAGAACCTTGTCATATTCAATTAGGTAACACATGGATGTGGCCAAACAAATACAGAGTTAATCGAAAACAAGAATCCAATAAATCAATGATATATACAATGGACAGATGTTAAGATAAATCAAGTACCTCATATCTCCAGACAAGCCATTTCTCACCCTTTGTAAATAAAGTATTGGTTTTATCTGCTATAAAACTACCAAGAAATTCTGCACACGTATCGGGAGCAGCTCTCGATAGCCTGTAATTGAACCACTCTTCAAACTCTCCACACTCCACAGCCCCTTTAACTCCAATTTTCACCTGTCATTCATACTCAAAGGCATCAGACTCCATTTAAGCACACTTGATTGAGCGTCCAATTCTAGCAATTATCAATGAAGTAAACAACACTACAGACTAAAGCAGCTAACTTTAACAAGCCTTTATCTTTTCTTGCACTTGTAGAGGATAATAAGCACGAGGAGACATAGTTAAACAGGCAATGAAATGCAAGAAACCCACAACGAAATGCACATCAAACCCCATTTTAAGTACACTGGATCGTGCAACTAGTTCTAGCAGTTACCAATAAAGCAAACAACAACACTACAGAGAGCAACAAAATGCAAATGATTTTGCCAAATGCAGACTAAAGCAGCTAACTTTAACAAGCCCTTGTCTTTTCTTGCACTTGTATAACAATAAGAAGCACAAGGAGACATAGCTAAACAGACAACAAAATGCAAGAAACCCACAACGAACTGCGCATCAAACTCCATTTAGCATCATTAACACTGCAGAAAGCAACTAAATGCACATGATTTTGCCAAATGCAGACTAAAGCAGCTAACTTTAACAAGCCCTTTCTTTTCTTGCACTTGTACAACGATAAGAAAACACAAAGAGACATAGTTAAACAGACGATGAAATGCAAGAAACCAACAACAACTTCCAACATTCGACAGCTCATAATTACCTTCTTGAGGATAACTTTGTCTTTGAACCTTTGATCAATCTGTGGAGCTCTCCGACCTGATTTACTCCGAAAAGTGTCATCAACGTTGACATCCTTGGGCACAACCACGCCAGAATAAACAACTCCAAACGACCCTTCACCTAATCTATCGCCAACCAAGAAATTAGTCCTCTTCAAACTCCTCCGCCCACTCAACGTGTCCAATCCCAGCTGCAGAGGAGCCAAGATATAGGCATCAATGGCTCCAACCAGAACGCCGGGCCTCGCCGTCAAGTAAATCCAAGAAACGCCGGCGAAAACCAGCAAACCCCATTTCTCGACGTCCGGGATATCGCCGGCGAGCTGCTGGAGAGCGGGGAATTGGGACAGGGACTTGTCCAGATCAATTGAGTTGCTCAGGAGATTGTCGGAGATGTCGTTGAAGAGCGCGTTGCATTTGATGACGACATTCCTTCTGCTCAAGGACCAGATCAAACCGTGCGGGATGTGCTTTGATTGCCGGAATTGAAATGCAGTGGCGGTGGGGGAGAGAAGAGAAGCCATGGATTGTTGAAAGAGGTGGTGGTGGTGGTGTTTGGCGCCTCAATCCTAGGTTTATCCCCTTACATGTCTGGATATGTGGAGTTCATTCAAACAACGATGCTTATGGCTTATGCTCCCGCCTCCAATTCCAATTTCCCCCTTATATCAGTTAATCACTTTTATCCCAAAAAAAAAAAAAAAATGTGGCGCCGACTAATCAAAAGTCGGTCAAAATTTGGTAAATTCTAACCTCAAAGGATGCATTGCATCTCCTCCCTCCGCATTTAAATAAGTGTTTGTGGAAATGTACCAAATTAGCCGGTCAAAGTTTTAAAAAATTTTATTTAGTCAGTAATTTTTAAATATATTTTATTTAGTCAGAATTACTATATTGTCCCTATATTAATTAATCCGTCTAAAGAAAAAAGAAAAAATCACACTTTTCAACTGAATCTCTCTCTCTCTTCCCTCCCAAAATTCCGAGTGGTATCTTTCGTCTCTCCCCGTCGCCGCAAACTTCAACTGTGAACTCCGACGACTCATAAAATTCGGTGACTGCTACATCTTCGCCGCACATTATTATTGACCAAAGGTGAGATTTGAGTCGAAAATTGAGTTTGCGTAGGGTTCGTGTATTTAAATGGATTGTGGAGTTGCGCTGTTGAATGGGTTTTAGGATTTTGGGTCTGATTTCTTACTGCATTATGTCGTGGATTTTGCTATATCTAATAGATACATATTGTTGACATTGTTCTATCTTGTCTTGAAATTCGATTTTAGGGAAAATGTCAAATACTGAAGAACGTCACGAAGAGGCTCCTCCGCGTAAGAGACAACGTGCAACAATGTTAGAGGTATCTTCATATACATATTGAAATGGGTCGGTGAAAAAATGGAATAATTTGCGATATTTTGGAAGTATCTTATCTTTTTCTGCCTCTTTTTTTATAACTCTCCCCAACAATTATGCCTCCCTTTTTTTTTAGGTTCTTGTGATGCCCCTGGCTATATATTACCATCCCAAACAAAAAAAAATTTGCCAGGGCATTTCATAAGCTCAAAAGGGCTTCAAGGCTGTGTTGTTGGTGGGTCAATTCATATCAAGGTGGTTTGGCAAAAGATAGCCCACATCATCTACGTATGCATCGACAATTTCAAGACTTCAAGCAGAACAACAAGTTCTAGGACTTCTAAGCACAGAATGTCAACACTCTTGAAGTAAAGAAAACTGTGAAATGGACATACATCATATAGACTCAAATCTCACGGGGCATGCTAACTCGTTCGTCATCCCTATCTTACTGTGGGCATGCTGATTTTGATAAAGCAATTAAGTTGAAAATCAAAATGTAATGGCCACACGAACTTCACAGAAACATGCTTGACTTAACTAACTACCTATACACTTTGCATTTTGTAAAGTGTCAAAACAGACTCAACAAAGAAACAAAGATTAAAAACACTGAAATGCCCTCACCCACACACTTTGCACGAGGCAAAGTGAGTGAAACGGGGGCAACACACAAACAGCAAAAACAAAAATAAAAACCTAATCTAACGAAAAGAAAGAACCATGATCAGTTGGTCTCAGGCGTTGGGTATAAGAATCCAACGTGCTTGAAATATGCCCTCAAGGATTTTTCCATACGGGCTAGTTTCTCCTCAATCTGGAACTGGGCATTCTCCACTCCTTCTAGTTTGTTCAGGATCACACTGACCGGGTGCTCCCTCTGCTATGCCTTCCCTGCTGGTGGCTTCCCAGATGTACCTACAATCATTAAAAGGCTCGAGGGGTCTGCCCTTGACATAGCAAAAACAGGTCTACCCTCCTCATCATCAACCACATCTTGCATCTTTTTCAGACAACTAATATCAAAGTACTCAATGGCAGGGGTTTCATATCACTGATATTCGCATCTAAAAGCCTAGCATTAACAGCGATTTGGGTGATTAACTGGGCACATGAGATACGATGCCTGAGGTGCGTTTTAATTTAACGGAAGTGTGCAATGGCCACAGAGCCAAAATTAACTTTAATTTTTTTCACCATGCACCATAAAATAAACAGTTCTTGATTTGTCATAGAATTAGAGTTGTCATTTCTCCTAAAGAAACTATAAGCCAGCACCCTATGGCAGAATCTCAAGGCGTCATTGTTCAAACAATAGCCTTTTGTGGCTCCACTTTGATAAATGGAGCCATCCCCAACAACTGCCCATTTCGCATCTACTCCTTCAGCGGAGTCGGACACCACAGTCACAGCATTCATATAATTATCTTTTTGCAAATCAAGATAAGAGACAATACCAAGACTCATGTTTGATTCATCTGCAGACAATTCCTACCCAGAATTTTAAAGTTCAAAACCCTAGTGGACGTAGCAGGTCGATTGACAGCTTTGATTTTAAAAAAGTGGATAAACTCTTGTGAAAGTGTAGCAAAAATTGGACCATGCATATCAATAAAGAATTCCCAGCCTATTAAAGCAAAAAGGGCTCTTACCTCCTGCTCTATCCCCAGAGTGACTAGCGATTCACGGTGGACTGCTTTTGAGTTTATGATGCCCCGTACTAGCGGTGGGCCACTTCCTGACCTTCCCGAGGTGGGACTCTCCACCCCTCTGCTTCTCTTGGGCTCAGACTTTGGTGTGCCCTCTCCAGCCTTCCTCTTCCTCGAAGAGGGCTCTCCAGCCAGCTTTTCCCCAGCTCTAACTGAAGTGGCCTTGTCCACCCTTTGCTTGGGTGGTGACTCTTAAAAAGGCTCGTCCACCAGTGTATTAGCCTGAGATGGCTCGCTTGTTTCCTTCTGCTGCTCCTTCTGCTCAGAGACTTCCTCCTCAGTTTTTCCTTGCTTGGACTCTTCACGTTGTTTCGGAATGGGCTCTTTTATTTAACATCAGTTATGCAAGTGAAAGATTCTAGTTTGTGCAGACACTCAAGATTGTTGAGACAATAATAATCACCATCATGTCTCCCAATTCCCTCCTCATCATAATATATTATTTTCAATCTCTTAATATTGGGAATTCTCCTAACCACCTCTTCTCCAAACTTTAAATCCCTTACACCCTTGAGTGTTTCTAGATTCTCTAAGATGACTCTGTCAATGTCGTCCCTTGGAGGTTCTGGGAGATGCACACTTCCCCATATGAAACTCGACATGTCTGAGTTGAGAAATCTTCCATATCTCAACTGGTGCTATCAGTCCTTTACAACCATCATAATCAATTCGTAGTGTTTGTAGATTCCAAAGGAAGTTCACTAACGCAGGGAGTTTGGTTTTGGTTTACCAACATTAATAGCAAGATACCGAGAGTTAACTAACTCATGAATCACATCTTCTAGAAGAAATACTCTGGGGAGTTTTCTCTATACCTATTATCATATGCATTCAGTATCCTTAACAATCTATAATTTGGCAACACACTAACTCTATGAAATTGAGATGCAAAAGAACGAACATGAGACATAGATTTCAAGGCATCATTGAAAGATTCTTCGAGGATAAAACACATGGTGTCGGTTATGTATGCCTTGAGGACTATGTTGCCCTAGCACATGATAAAATCCCTATTTTTCACCTTCTTTCAAGCGCATGTCCCTCAACAAATCATGCATTTTGCAAAACCTTATGTCTCCAATGGATCCCAATCCATCAATTAGAATAAGATTTCTATCAATTAAATCCTTTAAGAACCATTTTCCAATTGATTCCAAGCTTTTTCCATTCTCTGGTTTCAGAAATCCTTCAGAAACCCATAGTTTGATGAGCGTCGAGACAAGAATTTTAGGGGGTGTATTGGTTGTAGAGTTTGATGGATTTCATTGGATTTTTAAAAGTCCATGGATTTATAAAATCCATAGACTCCACGCAGAGTCTGTCATCATCAGCGAAGTGCCGAAGTCAGCAGTCGCTGGCTTCGGGTGACAGCTAGGGTGCCAATTTCATCTACCCAGCTGCCGCTGGGACACAACGCTCCCTGAATTTTTCAACTCCATCGAAATCTCGTGTCTGGAGGTCGGATTTCATCCTTCGTAATTTTCACGTGAAATCCAGCCGAAATCCGACGAAGTCAATGACTTTTTAAAGTCTGTGGATTGTTGAATACCTCAGAATTTTAAAGGACTTTTAAAAGTCTGAATTGAATACATTAGGATTTCATTGAACTTTTAAAAGTCTGTATTGAATGCACCAGAATTTCATTGGACTTTTAAAAGTCTGAATTGAATACACCCGGATTTTAAAAGTCTAATGAAATCCATCAAAATCCACAACCAATACACCCCCTTAGTGTCTTCCTCAAATATTCCCATATACAGAAAACTTGGCTTTAAATAAGCCTCATTTTCAATATCTTTAAACAATACTCATCATTCTTATAATTCATAATTGAATTTAGTTTTTGCTCTATCTGTTCCCAACATTCTTGTGTATGCTCACATTTTGCAAGAAGACCTCCCATCACTACAATTGAAAGGAGAAACTATGAGAGAAATATATGAGTAGCTGATGTCTACTATACTGTCCTTGTTTACATTCACGATATATAATTGTATGATAAATGATTCATCAATTTCGGCATAATGTTTTTAACATAAGAAAATAAATAGAAACACAACCCATACGGACTATATATATTGTGCCGATGTGGGGTGACCTACTTAGTTATGTGTGTGAGATGGGTGGAGGGGTCAAGGAGGAGTATTTACCTCCCTAGCAATTTTTTTAAATAGGGCTATTTAGCCAAAATTTATTTTTGTCCCCCAACTTTTCTTTTATTTATGGTTCTTATTGTTGGGCTTGACATATTTAAAAATAATGATATTAGTATATTCATAATTGTGCTTGGACAGTTCGGCACTTGGGCCTCACTCAAATATATAAATACATATGAAATAAAATTAAATACACACAAATTAAACAAATTCTCTCTAATCCCTCACCAATCAAAACAAATTAAACAAACGAGGGTAGTTATTCGAGTTTTATGAATTATATTATAAATTTATTAAATTGATATCAACTTTAAGTTAATAATGAATTGTGATTGAATTGCATTATCTATTTGTTTTAATTTTTTATTTGAAATTATTGATCTATATATGTTATTCGCGTAATTTATTTTATAAATTATATATTGTGATTGTTTTATTGATTCGCCACCTCAATTTTAATTTCTACATCAAATGATTAGTATGAATTAATTATTATTCTAACGTTTATTGCTGATCATAACTAATTAAATTTCAATTAATAAAATAGTGTAGAAAAAAAAATCAATTTAAATTTTATTTTATTAATGTTAATGTTTTAAGTTATTTATTTTAATGAAAAACAACATTCTTTTTTATATAATTTGGAGAAGGAAAAGAAAGAAGAACGTGCAACATGATCCCCATAATGACATCGTTTCGCTAGAGAAACAACGAACAAATGAAAATGATGATGTCATTTCACTAACACACCCATAACAAAAAGTAATTGAATACATAAATATTGACGATCGTCTGATTTTCAATGCTCTTCCTTAGTCACGGATAAATAGGAAATATGAACAGGTACCGCTTCGCCCAAAAAGAATTTTTTTTAGCTCCACCACTAGTAGTGTTTGTTGCTGTGATTCCCAGTGATGGAAATGCACAAAAATATTGTATTATCGATTGAGGTAAGAGATCACATAAAATTTTGATTCAAATTGCTCTTATAACTTTTTAAAATGTATAGATCTCTCCGTTACTCCCTAAATAAAAAAGATTAACGTCCATTATTTAAGCTAACTCACGTTACACAATCTATTTTAGTGCGATTAATTTAAGTTAAGGTTTATGCATAAAATCGCCAAATTACTCCACACCTCTGCAAATTCCGAAAATTTGTGTGCAAATTAAGTGGAATTGGATTGCGGTTTTTGCTCATGCAGAAAGCACGTTGATGTGTGGCTTTGGTTCCGATTTCCTCATCTTCGTATGATTTCTGAATTTATTGCTTTATTCTTCTTTTTTTTTTACTCACACACCCGACCTGTGGTATAGAGGAGATTCGAACCCGTGACCTTTGATCTCCAAACAATCTCACTCCACCACTAGGTCATCCCCACCGGGACTAATTTATTGCTTTATTCTGATTTGCCGGATTAATACCTTTTAAATAATTATAGAAGCAAATTCCGGATCAAACTGAGATTTTGAATCCGGATCAAACTTAGATTTTAAATATAGTCAAGGAAGCAAAATGACGTTATCCCTAGATTTCCAACAATGAATCTATCATGAATCGGGAGGTGTGGAGGGAAATGCAGTCGAGAGGTGTGAAAGGTGTCGCCTTTGGGAAGAAGACTAGGGTTTGGGTTCTTGGTTTTTTTTTTTGGGAAGAATTCAGAAAAGAGGGAGACGAAGTCGTGTTTGAATTAAAGTCGCTGAAGGAATATGCTAAAGGGAATCCAGCCGTTCGTTAGCCACACGCGTAAAGAAAAGGATTGCCCACTTTAAAAATGCTTTTTTATTTAATTGTTATTTTGTGAATTAGGCAACAAGTAACTAGGAATTTTAATGTTTTATTTTGTTTTATTTTTAGTTGTGGTCCCATCTGGATGGTTAATCAGTGGAAGTGTGAAATGAAATGAGAACAAGAAGTTTATTCCCAAAAAAATCTCTCTCTCTCTCTCTCTCTCTCTCCCTCTCTCTCCTATTCTCTCTCTATTCTTCTATCCTGATCTCCTTCCCCAAATCCCTCTATTTTTCTACATTTACAGCTTTATTATACAGAAAATATCAAAAAATTAAATATCACAAAGTTGATTACAGAATCGGAGAAGCTAATTTACAAGTCTTTGTCAAATCCCAAAGACTTTTTATTGAAACCGAAAAAAAAACACTACTGCATATATATACTTGCATATTTCTATTTTTAGAAAAAAACACATAAACACAGAGGCATAAACTGCTTGTGAAACCAAATAACATTTCCAACTCTATTTTCTTCTTCCCTGGTTTCTAACTGCTATTCTTGCTCGTCTTCTTCTCTGGTTTCTGGCATCGATTATATCTTCAACAACCTCTTCTATTTTGCCGTAGTATTTCTCTCTGAAGCTTCGCCAGAATAAAAGTAGCCACACAATGCTTCCTAAGCCCACAACATATCCGAGTGCAGCAGATACATATTCCCACTCAATCTCCTTCTTTGACTGCACATTTTCATCTTCTTGAGGTGATAAATCACCGTCATCGTCATCAGCACTACTGCAGCTTATGTTGAGTGGGAAGCCACACAGCCCTGAATTTCCTTGGAAGGAATCATCTGAAAATGTTTGAAACTGACGGCCCTTTGGGATCACACCGACCAATTTATTGTAGGACAGATTCAAGACTGAAAGGAATGTGAGCCGCGCAAGCTCCTCTGGTATCATCCCTGTTAGTTGGTTCATCGATAGGTCTAGTGATCCAAGCTGTGTCATGTTGCCAAATGACTTGGTGATGTTGCCAGTGAGACTATTGTGGGAAAGGTTGAGAAGATACAGTGATCTGAGATCACCAATTGCATCAGGTATCTCTCCGTGGAAATTATTGCAAGAGAGATCAATGGAGGTGAAGTCTGCCCTAATCTTGGTAAGCGTCAGCCCTAAGCCTTTGATGATCAATGTTACCTCATCAAGGTAGTAGTTGGGAAGATAATTATCCCGCGTATAGCCTAGATGATTTCGGTTCAACTGTGCACCACTTTCTTGCATCATTCCCCTCCAACTTGAGAAGTTTACTAGATGCAGATTGCCACTGAAATTATTGGAAGCTATATCGATGATTTGAAGACTTGGCCAGTTTTCGTGACATCTGATCTCACCACGGAATCTGTTTGAGCGCAACACGAGAACACGTAAGCTCAGTGGCAGCATGCATGGAAAACTATCATCAAATTTGTTGTTACCAACATTCATTACTTGTAACTGCTTGCAGTAGCCCACGGAGTTTGGAATACGCCCTCCAAAGTTATTGTTGCTGAGATCCAAAGTCTGTAGGCTACAATTGACAGGAAATGTATCCGGGATGTCACCACTAATGTTGTTGCTCTCCAAACTGAGCACCCCGAGTTCGGACATGTTTTCAAACAGACAATGAGGTATGTCACCGCTCAAGTGATTTAAAGACAAGTCCAGAACTAGAAGGTTTTTAGCATTGCAGAGAGAGATTGGAATTGCTCCTCTTAGGCTATTATTTGCAAGAGATAAATAACGACGAGGAACATCTTCTATGTCAGGTGGAATGACCTTGTCGAAGTTGTTATTTGAGCAATCTAGATAATTAGATGGGATGAGGGGCAACTCACCCCGGAGCATGTTGGAGTGCAAATCAAGAATCCAAAGAGAAGTAGGAATATTGTAAGGCTTTTGCAGATCCACAAACATATTACAAGAAAGGTTCAGTGCGATATAAGTTATTCCAGTTCCAGTTCCAATTTCCCAAATCCAACTTGGAATTTCCCCTGAAATCCAGTTTCTCGAGAGGTCCAAATATTTCAAAGTCAGAGAAATTGTTTTTATGAAAGGAGGAATATTGTAGAGGTTGCAGGAAACCAAGCTTAAAACATCCAGCTTTGTAAACGCAGATGAATTAACAGGTAAACCATACAGATTGCAGGAATCCATAATTAATACTGATAGCTGGGGAAATCTATACGAACTCGAACCCATGTTTGTTGCATCAACTGACAAGTTGTTGTAGGATAGCTCAAGACTTTCAAGATTGGGAAGACTTCGAATATTTTCCATTTGAAATGTGCCATTGAACGAGTTGTTAGAAAGCCGGATGATTCCAAGGCTGTGAAGCTTGAAGAAAGAGTGAGGAATAGGCCCTTCCAGTAGGTTATTGCTCAAATCTAAGTCAACCAAGTTAGACTTGTTTACAAAAGAAAATTCATGGACTTGCCCACTAAATTGGTTGTTGGAAAGATCAAGTGACTGCAGTGAAGGCAGACCAAACAGAAACGAGGGAATGCTTCCACTCAATAAATTGGAGGCCAAAAATAATAGAGCAAGGTTGGGGAGACCTTCAAAATGGAAGTTAGAAAGTGAGCCCAATAGACTATTGTAACTAAGGTCTATGGTTGTGAGTTTCTTGGACATATTAAATGAAGGAATTGAACCAGTGAAGAAGTTTCTTGATAAGTCAAGATAAACTAGGTTTGTTAGGTTACCAAGCGTGGGTGGAATTCCACCTGAAATCGCCTCATTCTGGAGCAGCAATCTGATAACATGGCCTGCATCGTCACATTCCACGCCATCCCAGTTGCAACAATCATTTGTCTGATTATTCCACCCCACCAATTTTAGTGAACGAGAAGAATTGAAAATAAACTGCCTCTTCAACTCGAGTAACAAAGTCTTTTGATCATCCAGGCATTTGCCATGGACACTTATCACAACTATATAGAAGAAAAACAAGTGGGGAAGTGAAGAAATTGCCATTGCAATTTGGAAAGAGGACCGGATGATCATATTTTGCGGTAGTGCTGTGTGTGGCTTTAAATCTACACTCATGTAAAGTCGACTTGAAAGACTAATCTACTAACACGCTCTGTACGCAGTTTACTTAAAGACCAGCCACACATGTTTGTAAAAATTATAATTTTCTGCATAAATAATATTTTGAGCTTTGTTTTTTTTTTTTAATTAAAAACTAATATTACTCTCGTGTAATGCACGGATTTGAATTTTATAATGGACTTTCAGAAGGCATGCTGATAAAGACAGAATCATTTGCTCACGGAACACAGAATCTTAAGCTAGCACGGAACATATCACTTTAAGCACAACTCCTAACGCAAAATTAATTTTATTAGGAAATAATTAAATGATAAGTTTTATATGGTTGAAAATTAAAGCTAATCAAGCTTACTTTTCTAACAAAAAAATAATTTCAAAGTTATGATTTTTTTATTGAAAATTGTTAGTTGCATTATTTAATTTGGCTTCAATTCACTAAATAATTATTTCTTTAGCATTGCATTCCTTTAGCATTATATAATGCTTCATTTTTTGTGGGAAGGCCAAGCATCAATTTGAACCATAAAGTATGACTACTTTCTCATTTTGTAATTTTTTTTTTAATTTCTCGCTAATATACCTCAGTCATTAATTTTCAAAAATGCCTCAATATATATGAATAGTGTTAACTGAAGCTAGTAATTAGTAAAATTCTTGCAATGTTCTGAGCTTGTGAAACTATAAAACACAGAAAATTAGTAGTAAGACTTCCACTTAGAAACATAAAACTTGAATATTTTTTTGTTTCGATTTCTTGATATATACCAATATGCCATGATTTCAACATTTGGTAAATTCGAGTGTTTATAGAATTATAAATTAAGATTATCATCGACAACCGAGATATAGAGATAGAGCCAAAAATATCACCAATTAACACAAATTATTATTGGATATAGGTTTCATTTTAAGCCCTTTTTCAAGGATTACGGTTCATTATTATTTTACGCTAGAAGAAAAGTATGAAGATACTATATATTACTATTAATTTATAAATATAACATTTAACTGTGGAAGCTTCCTATAGTTGTAGACGATGGCTTAAGTATCCATGAATGTGAACCCGATATTATTATTATTATTATTATTATTATTATTATTATTATTATTATTATTTATTTTTGTTTGGGAAGACAGGGTGTAGCACCCCGAAATCGGACACGCAGGGTGCTAATGAAAACACACACGAGAGAAGAAAATCACACAAAAAAAAACTTGCAAACTAACATATATAATACCTTTTCTCAAACTATGAAAATTCAGACAACACTGACATTAATTCCATACTGACAGACTATTAAAATTCAACAATCAATTAACATACAATAAAGTTTTTCAAATAAATCATATCATAACAATAGACTTTTCAAACAATATATCATCTTAAAATAAGACTTTTCATACAAACAATAAAAATCCGTTCAACCACAACTTGTCAAAGATATCATTGTAGAAGGCAAAAATTAATAATATTATATATAATATTTTTATTAATTTTTATATATTTATTTAGTTTTGAAATCTTATAAAATCCAAAATTAAATAAAATATTTAAATAATAAATATATCATTATATGGTAAAATCAAGAGTTTTTAGCAACAAGTAAATATCTTTACATGTAAATCCTATATATATATATATATATATATATATATATAGGATCATGTGAGAACCAAACCCCCCTGTGAGAACTGAAAACCAATTTTAACCACAGATCTCGCCTATTTGGACGGTCAAGATCTGTTCCAAACTTAAAAAAAATGCGGTGGCATTACTGTAATATTACTGACTTTTTAATGAAGCAAGGGTATTTTCGTAATTTAAGAATTCTATTATTTTTGGCATGAAATCTCTTCTCGTCTCTTGAACCCTCATCTCCACCTCTCTCTCTCTCTCTCTCTCTCTCTCTCTCTCTCTCTCTCTCTCTCTCTCTCTCTCTCTCCGGCCGATCCGATGGGAAGCCCGGCGAAAAGAATTCAAATACTAGTGCGCAAGAAACTTCATATGCATTGCGGAAATTAGAAGCTAATCAGCTACTGTTTTCGTGTGCGCGTGTAGTTGTAAATTTTTTCAGACATTGCCATAAGTGTATGTTGTTTGTTTGTAATATTATGTAATAATAAAAATTATTGTACTTGGAAATATAGGGAATCGTTTTGACAAAGAGCTCACAACAAGAATTTGATATTTTACCTACACATACAAATGTGGCTAAAACTATACTTATGTGTGAGTATAGCTCTTTACCCACATATAATACAAATGTCAACAAGTGTGGCTATATTTCTGCAGGTAAAGAGTTTTTGCCACACATATAACTGTGTGTGGACAAATCCAGTATCATTACCTACACATGTATATGTCCCTAAAGATATATATTATATGTGTCTAATGATGTTGCATAGATGACATGGATGCTGACATGTCATTTGACGTGGCAAATGACAACTTTTATGTGTAGGTATAGACTACGATATATGTGTGGGTAAATTATTTTTTAGTATTTTAATATTAGAAAAAAAAATTATTTGCAAATTTAAATGCTCTAGAGTGGATGAAATTAATATTATTTGTGGGTATTAATATTTTTTTATCCATTAATCACAATATGAAATGTAGGTAAAAATATTCATAAATGTCGGTAATAACATTTTATATCACACTCTATTTGGGACATTCATTAAATAATGGTGACTAATTAATTAAAAAGTCATAAATTCAAAAAAGTACATATAACACGTGAAATTATATGAATGTCGATATTCAATAAAGTTAAAGTAAACAATGTTTAAATACCAACTATTGTACAAATAATTCCACAATTTATCGTATATGTGTGAGGCCATGAACTTCATAGGAGATCACCCCAAACAAAATGAACGAATTGATACAATTCTCGTCTTTGAAGTTTTTCTTGGATTTCTTTATCAATCATCTCCTCGGGAGGATTTCTTACACTCGTTCGCATCATTTCAATTCAATCTGTTGAAGTAGATAAACTATTATTAGAAAGACAACATTAAAAATTAAAATAAGTAAAATAGATAACAATAATCTCGTGATCTTAAGCATAAACCATAGCAACAATCCCATTTTAATATCTTATGTTATTGTAATAAATTAAGTTTGCAGTTCGATCATATTATCCACCATAAAGATATTTGGTGCACCCTAATCCATACAACCATCTTTATTCAAAGTAAAATTTTGCAGAGTAAAATGAACAAGGTCTCAATCAAACTGAAATTAAAGCATGCTAGGCCGAAAACCAAACCCAAAAATTGTGTGTGTGTGTGTGTGTGTGCGCGTATCAGCATGCCAAAGAACTCCAACTCCCTTGCAGATAAATATAGAGATTTTTCAGCCCAACATGACTACATACTACATTAAGAACAAATTTAACTACACTGCTACAAGATAGTTTACCAAAATGAGAAAATCAATGACTCCAGGAATCTTCAAATACCAGCGAACATCGAAATTCCAGTTGGTTCCAACATGTAATTCAGCCACAATCTACAAAAATACTCACGTCGAAATAATTTAGCGGGTCTTGAATTTCAATTTTGGGAGGAAATAATTCAAAATTCATTCATCTTCCAACTGAGTTAGACATAAGGGGAAATCACGGATGTTGAGTATTGTGTCTGAAACTCAGAAGAAAGTTTCTCACCTGGAGCATCAATTCGAAACATGAGATTGGTAAACGCTCGACGACTCCGATGTCTCCTTTCCCGCAATCAAGCATCAAATAATACTTGAATTTGACTCCAATATATTAAATACAAACTAGTACCTTAGGAAGAATGAAAAATCAAGATCATAATGAAGTATTTATATGGAAATTGAAACTTGAGAAAGATACACACTAAACATAATACTACAATTCACCAGAATTTTCAAGATAAAGACTCAATTGTGATGACCGAGTAGACCGCCTAAGGGAACTGTTGGGAGGTTGTTGAATGGAAGAGAAGTGGAGAACTATTGGGAGAGGAAATCTAGCATCGTCCCCCAATGGTTTTCAAATTTTTCATTTTCAATTCTTTGATTCTTTCGCGGTTTATTTTCGCTGTCGCTAATTTTATCTATTTTCGTTAGATGGGCATTGCCGATAATATATATTTCGTATATGAATATATGGCAGCTGATGGAAGAGTCCAATAATTTTTCAACCTAATAAATTTTATTTTAATTTAATAAATTAATGTATGATTGTTGGTCTGTTTAAGGAATCATTAAAAAATTAATTTTTTTATAAAGAGAACAAGTATTGTGTTTTAGGCATGTATTTTATCAAAGCCGACGATCTTTTATTTTATAAAGTTGTAAGAGATAACACATTATATAAAAAATACACATGTAATTCATAATTAAATTAATAAAATTTATATATTTATATAATAAATAAAATCCATATATTTATATATTAAATGCATCGTATAAGTGGTATACTAATTTTTTTTATAAAGAGAATGAATATTGTATTTTAGGCAAGATCATCAATATATTTATTATGATAATATTATTACCATTATTATTCCAGTCTATAGAAATAATAAACTCTTTTCAATAATATAATAAACAATTATCGTTTATCATTATTGATTAATATTCATTATTTCAAATAAACAAAAAAAGATAAAACCAAGGAGAATTATCAATCCAGGACCTAAAAGATGGGTAATCTTTTGATTCAGGACCCAAAAGATGAAAACTGTTAATCCAGGACTCGAAAGATGAAAATTCTCAATTCAGGACCTCAAAAATCACGAATTTTGATTTCCTTTTATTTTTTTAATTAATTTTATATTATTTTTCAATGAAAATTCCTTCATTAGTTATCTATTAAATCTAATAAAGAAATTTTTAAAATTAATTAAAAAATAAAAAGAAATGAAAATTCGTGATTTTTGAGGTAATTACAAAATAATAATAATAATAATAATAATAATAATAATGGATTATGGAATTTAAAATTGATCATTATTTTTTAATATGATAAATAATACTACCAGACATGATTATGTGTAAATATATAATATATTAATTTTTGGAGTTCAATATGAATAGTTAAACCCATGAGGTGGGTGGAGTGACTATTTACTTTCTTTTGAGAATAGATTATATCTTAAACCATACCAATAGTAGAAATATGAATGATAATTTCATTTCACCATATCAATCACTTCTTATAGTAATACTAGCAGTACACTAGTAGGATGAAAAAATGTTATTAGTTTGACAAAAATAATTAATTATTAACTAGATGAAGATTAATGATAATTAATTATTTTGACAATTTTTGTTAGTTTTTCTAATTAATACAATTTATTATTTTGTCAAAATAACAATACATTATTTTTCATCTAGTTATTATTATTATTATTATTATTATTATTATTATTATTATTATTATTATTATTATTATAATAATAATAATAATAAAACAATGAATTAAAATAATAATAATTTTAATTTTAATATGTAATTATTTAAACAAAAATCAAATATATGAAATAAATAATAACTTACACATTAATTATTTATGCTAGTAGTCAAAAATATTTTATGATTATCATTATTAATTGGACTGTAATAAGAATAAGAATTATATTAATTATTTCCATAACTAATGTTTTGATGGTCTTGTGTAAATATTGTCATCAAAATTTACTTAATTTTGAGCACTCTCAATTGACAAAAATATGGCTTAATTGACAAATTTAAAAGAAATATCTAGAATTAAAAAATTCAATTTTTTTTTTTGCTATTAAGCATATTATTTATTGTCATGTGTACCTAATTACAAAACTAAATACACATTTTACCACACGTAAAATATTGAAGGAAAAGAAAATGTCGATAAAAAAATTAGAATATACTTGTTTAAAATATTTTTGATTTGGTCATATGGGATAGACATGAAGATAATTAACATTAAAAAATGAGTTTGAAATAAACAAACATACGAACCAATTATTACCAATAACTATAAAATAAAGTTATAAAAAGTAATTTGAAAATAAATATAAAGATGAGACGAAGATAAGGATTTATCCTTAAGATATTTTCTTGATTTCATTTATTGTGATGTTTATCTAAAACGATATGATTTATTATATTGAGATAGGATAATATGTATTGAACTTTTAGTTATTTAAACTTTATGTGTTTTAATTTATTTTTACTCCATTCACCAATAATTTACATATATATGAAACCAAATTATTGTGTAACACTTGGTGCTACACATTTAAATTTAATGGTTTTTTTAATTTTTTATTCAATTTTAATTTATTGTATTTTAATTTAATTTTACAATTATATACCCTAATTGGATAGGATGAACCCTAATTAATAAACGTAAAATTAAACTAAAGCATAATAAATTGAAATTGAATACATAAAAAGAAAAAAATAACAAATTTAATTATGCAGCACCAAGTGTTAGTAGAGAATTTCATCTGAAATAAAACAAACCAATCTTGGGATTCTATACTGATAGAAGATAACAATTACTGTGGAGTCATTACACAAAATTATAAATAAAAATATTAAGAACCGTATATATATTTAATTTGGTATCACGTCATCTACATATTTTGAAATATAAATTCTACAATAGCATTTCGACACACACACACACAGAGATATATATAATATTATAAGTACAAGTGTAGTTAATTTTCGAATTAAAATGGCTACATAAGCACTAATAGCCAAGATTTATAAGTGATTTTTACCCACATGTATACATATTTGATAACTATGTGTGGTTAATTATTTATTTTAATAATTTATTAAAAAAATATTTATTTTAGAATGCCACGTAGGAATAGAATATTTAAAAGAAATAATAAATCGTGTTGCGTAAAATTTACATGATCCTTTTATCAACACGTTTATGTAACCAGTGAATATGTGTAGCTAATAATTCTTTTTATTAAAATAATATTTATTTTCAAATAACACATGGAATTATAGGAACCGTTTTGCTAAACCTGTACATATATAGCCTTTTAGCCACACGTTTCAATAAGTCGTGATTAGGTGTGGTTAATTATTTTTTAAAAATTATTATAAAAGAATATCGATTCTCAAATGCCATGTTGACATTAAAAAAAAAGTGAAAGGAATTCAGAATTATTCCTACAAATGAAATGAAAATGTGATTAAAATATTTTATTACACATATTAAAAGTCAAATGGTAAAAAAAAAGAGTCAGTTCATTCACCCACACATTTTATAATTATGTGTGGCAAAATACCCACACATTATTATGTGTGGTAAATTTATGTGTGGCTAAAACTTCAATTTCTTGTAGGTAGATTTTTTTATTTTAATTTTTTTCATATTAGCTCTTCGAGTTTTTTTGCGGAATTGCGGTGGTAACTTGGTGTTATTGTGTGTAAATGTGCTAGAAATATGTTGAATTATCTTTTTAACATTTAAAGTATATTTACAGAGAAGAATTCGAATCCTACCAACAGAAACTACAAGTGCTAAAATACTTTATAAAAGTGTTAAAACTTCAGAATTCAAATACTAGTGCTAAAAAAGGAATGTCATAGCTGATATTTCATTTTTTGCATTGCTAATAAGGGTTTTAATATTTTCAGCATGTGTCTAACAACAGTGCTAAACAAGGAAACATACGTGCTAAAGTAGAAACTACAAGTGCTAAAATACTTTATAAAAGTGCTAAAATGTCAGAATTCAAATACCAGTGCTAAAAAAGGAATGACAAGTGCTACCTCAATTACCAGTGCTAAATGTCACATAAAACTGCTGGAAACTTAGAATTGTGAATCTAAATATTAACTAGACAAACTTAGTAGTCTTATATGATAATAGTTGTGCTAAAAAGGGATTTGTAAGTGCTAAAAGTCAAAATGCCAGTGTTAAAACTTCAGAATTCAAATACTAGTGCTAAAAAAGGAACGACATAGTTGATATTTCATTTTTTGCATTTCTAATAAGGGTTTTAATATTTCTAGCATGTGTCTAACAACAATGCTAACACAAGGAAACATACGTGCTAAAGTAGAAACTACAAGTGCTAAAATACTTTATAAAAGTGCTAAAATGTTAGAATTCAAATACCAGTGCTAAAAAAGGAATGACAAGTGCTAAAACCTCAATTACCAGTGCTAAATGTCACATAAAACTGCTGGAAACTCAGAATTGTGAATCTAAATATTAACTAGACAAACCTAGTAGTCTTATATGATAATAGTTGTGCTAAAAAGGGATTTGTAAGGGCTAAAAGTCAAAATGTCAGTGCTAAAACTTCAGAATTCAAATATTAGTGCTAAAAAGGAATGACATAGCTGATATTTCATTTTTTGCATTGCTAATAAGGGTTTTAATATTTCTAGCATGTGTCTAACAACAGTGCTAAACAAGGAAATATACGTGCTAAAGTAGAAACTACAAGTGCTAAAATACTTTATAAAAGTGCTAAAATGTTAGAATTCAAATACCAGTGCTAAAAAAGGAATAACAAGTGCTAAAACCTCAATTACCAGTGCTAAATGTCACATAAAACTGCTAGAAACTCAGAATTGTGAATCTAAATATTAACTAGACAAACCTAGTAGTCTTATATGATAATAGTTGTGCTAAAAAAGGATTTGTAAGGGCTAAAAGTCAAAATGCCAGTGCTAAAACTTCAGAATTCAAATATTAGTGCTAAAAATGAATGACATAGCTGATATTTCATTTTTTGCATTGCTAATAAGAGTTTTATTATTTCTAGCAGGTGTGTAACAACAGTGCTAAACAAGAAAATGTAATTGCTAAAGTAGAAACTACAAGTGCTAAAATACTTTATAAAAGTGCTCAAACTTTAGAATTCAAATACCAGTTCTAAAAAAGGAATGACAAGTGCTAAAACCTCAACTTAATATTACAGATTTGAAGTTTCAACTTAATTATACTCTTTTTACAGTCAAGAAATGAAGATATTAATATTAAACATACATAGGTTATTGTCAACTCTATAAATATATTTTTTTTTTCGTTTTTTCTCAATTGTGTTTTTAAGTCCATAAATATTTAGTTGGCAGGCAGTACATCATATATATTAATGACATGACATTATCACATGTCATCACCAATTCACAACCCAACCTTAAATTTGACATTTGAAACATGGTGAACCGTGAATTATGAAAATAAATTACATAGAATGACGGCTCATGTATCAAACCACCTTATGTTATCGATTGCATGAAACTCTTTATGCTTTTCAAATTGCACCAAATCTCCTTGTATTTTTTAAAAATATCTGCGTACAACTTCACCTCTTTTTTTAAATTTGTAACAAAATACACTTATTTACTTGGTCTTGGGCACTTCAATGTTGCATGGTAATTGTTGTATATGGCGCAAAATTTCGATTAACACTTGGAACTTTTGCACATTTTTGTCCATCAATGGACACTTAATTTACTCTTCGGTAGACAGGTAAAAATTAAGTAATTTAATAAATATTTAGATCTACATATAATTTGACAAGTACAAGATTGATCGACCACGATCCTCTCACAATAGTTCATATATATGCAAATCTAATCCATAATAGCTTATATAAATTAAAATAACAAAATCTGTTGCATAAATTAAAATAACAAAATCTGCTGGAATAAGAGTCATGCTAAAATAAGTCATGACAATGCTAAAAAAGACCATGACAGTGCTAAAATAAGTCATGACAGTGCTAAAATAGGAAATGACAGTGCTAAAACTCTAAATTGAAAAATATACGTGTGAATCACATATACATTGAATTTTCTGATTTTACCCTCGCCGAGTTTCAGGGGCAGCGAAGTTCGGAGTTATTACAATTATGCCACCGTGTTTTTTTAATTTTTGAACAGATCTTGACCGTCCAAATAGGCGAGATCTATGGTTGAGATTGGTTCTCGGTTCTCACATGGGGTATGGTTCATTCTGGAACCCAACCCTATATATATATATATATATATATATATATATATATATATCAATATTCAAGAGCCAATGAGATCGCGCCACGTCAGCCCTAGATACTCCTACCTACATCTTTAAATAATAATCGTATATTCTTCTTTAATCTCTAGATTAAAAGTTATAATGAATTATCGAGAATTTTTTTTAATATAACGATAATTTTGGTATACTGAGAAATATTATATTTCATATAATTTAATACAAAACTCCTAACTAAAAATTAACAATTTGAAATCAAATATAATAAATAATAATCGTATTCTTCTTTAATATTTAGATTAAAATTGTTATACTCCCTCCGTCCCATAATTGTAATCCACTTCTCATTTTCACACAGATTAAGAAACTGCATTTAATATGTATTGGAAATGCACAATTTACAACAATTATCCTATGTTGCCCTTATTTTATACTCTATTATTAGCATTCATACTATATTAAATAGGGTTATATTTATAAAAGAATGTGTTTAATACAATCCCAATTAAGAAATAGGACTATAATTTTGAGACATCCCAAAAAGGAATAATAGACTACAATTATAGGAAGGAGAGAATAGTGAATTATCGAGAAAAATGTCGGTACTGTACCGTAAGTAGGTATGATAAATGTATACATTATGTATCATATTGAATTCAAGGTATACCGAACAAAGGTATACTAGAAAGTCATTAAGGTACGACAATAGTATGATTTTTATCATACCGTAAATTAAAGTAAAATATAAGGTATGACAAAAAAAATAAAGTATATCGTATCATATCATAACATATTCAGAAGTAATTGCACCGAAATGCCATAATCGCATCGAAGTGCTGATGAGTGTCTAAATTACACTCTTTTTTATTGCATTTATATATAAATGCAATAGCTTTTTATGTATATATTGATGTAAAAAAAAATGCATATTGTATGTTAAACTTAAACAAATATTGAAAATATATAATATTATAAATTTTGAAATACTTCTTTATATACAACATTTGTAGTGGTTGTTATATCACTACCATCTTTGTCAGAAATTAAGATCTTCAATTCACTACGACTTTTTACCCTTGAAACGGCAACATATAATTGACCATGTGTGAAAACCGATTTTTGCAAAAACAAACCAACATGAGAGAGCGATTGTCCTTGGCTTTTGTTAATTGTCATTACATAAGAGACAATAATAGGAAACTAGCATCTTTGAAGCTTGAATGGCAATCTTGAATCTGCTGGAGTAAGTGATATTCTTGGAATCAATACCCTTTGTTCTGCATTTTCTCCTATTAGGATTTTTACTTCAATTACATGATCACCAAGCTTTGTTACCATCAATCGAGTGCCATTACACAATCCATTTGCATGGTCAATATTTCTCAACAACATAACGGGAGTTCCAACCTTCAAATATAGTTCGTGATTCGGTACACCAGAATATTTAATACTATTTAAAAATTCTGGAGAATGTAATTGCTGAAACAAATCCATATTTGAGTCTGAACTGCATGTTTTATTCGAACTTCGATACAACTTACCCTCCAATTTGTTCAAAGAAATCATATATTGATTGATTGATTCAACTATATCAAGAGTTGGTGCAAGTTATTGCTCTCTCTCGAAGATAAGTTGTATCTGCATTATCAGTACTATATGATGGATAAGTACTGTTAATAATGGAGGCAATTGGATCTTCTGACCATTTAATCAATATATCATCTGGAATATCAATCGTGGCATGACCATCATTCGAACCTCCAATTCTTCTATCACCTATGCTGGCAATCCATTTTGAATTTTTTTCTAATTTAATAGCTTCAGCATCAGAATCAATATGTTGAAGTCGCATATTTTTTGTTAACCGCAATACCTTACAATATCTCCAAAGATATGAAGAATTTATTGTTGCAAAAACAATATCATGTCTACTACCTTTTGGAATAACAGGTAATATTTATCGAAAATCTCCTCCAAAAACAACAGTTTTGCCTCCAAAAGGTGTATATTCACTTGAAGGGTTGACAAAATGCATTATGTCTCTCAGACTTCGATCCAAAGCTTCAAAACAATACTTGTGCATCATCGGTGCCTCATCCCAAATTATCAACTTACACTTAACAATAAGTTCAACAAGTGAACTTCCTTGTTTAATGTTGCATGTAGAATCCTCATTTGGGTTTATTGGAATTTTGAAATGTGAATGAGTTGTTCTTTCACGCAATACCACTTGAAGCAATATTTAAGACAATATCACCTTTTGATCTCAGAGCTGCGGATAATGTTTTCCATATAAAAGTTTTACCAGTACCTCCATATCCATATACAAAAAACATCCCACCAGAATCTGATTGTATTGCATCCATAATCATTTCATACACAGATCGTTGCTCATTTGTAAGCTTAGAAACCAAAACTTTGTGTTCATTCATCAAAGAGTTTCGATCATATCTCATTTCATCATTGATCAATCTATTTTTATTGAGTTGAAAGAATTCAGAACTTGGATAAGGCATAGCTTGAAATTCTCGTAAACTCCATCCAAAACTTCTCAACAATTTCTCAATTTCCACAAGATTATAATTTTTAATTTGATCATCATTCAACTGCAATTCTGCAAATTATGTAAACATATATATGAATAAAATATTAATTTTTAAAAATTACAAATTTATTAAGGAAATTGTTGAAAATCCTATAATATATTGTACTGGATGATTTAGCAAACGTCTTTGATTATATAGGATGTCGTCTGATAAAAACCTCCAACATGTATTCCATACTTCTTCTGGACGTCCTAAAGAATATGATGATAATAGTGTGATGAACATACTTCTTAGAGATTTTGCGGATGTCCAATAACTTGCCTCAATTATGCCATCAATGTATTCCTTGTCATCATCTAACAATCCCAAAACATAGCAAGCATCCCTGAATGGACCGTGCACAACATTATTGATAGTTCTAATGTCTTCATAACATGTAGCTCCACGTACTACGTTAAGTAGACATCTGGAATGATCATTTCTCCACTGCCAGGAGGAACGTAAAATATTCTTCCAATTGAGAATCTTTGTTTCCTTGGCAACCATTCCTTCTGAGATTGTTTCCAAACAAATTTTGTTGGAAATTCTGCATATGTAAGATCTCTTACTTCTGGATATTTTTTATTTACCTCAAACCAAGCTAAGAACATACTTTCATTAATTGTTGGTTTATGCAAAACCTCATCAATTGGATTTGAATCTGAAAAATATTATATTTTGTTCATCTTGAAGATGAAAACTCAATCTTTCAACTGGAGGATCTCTGTACTGAATTTCAAATCCAAAAATTCTCCAAGCTGCTTCACATGGTGAAATGTATCTGCAATCATAATACATTTTGTTAGGAAAAACTATCAAGGAACCCCTAGATCAGGTTTTGATGAGATGTCAAAATTATTTATGAAAAACTAACCAAAGCTCAAGCTGTAGATCGAAGCTGACCAGCCCAGGAGGGCATCATCAAAGAAGAACTCTAGAAGAGTCAAAGTCAACCGATCTGAAGGATGACCTAAATTGAAAGACACGTCATCCATTTTAAATTTCAACTTGGCTGAGGAATCATACCAGTCAAAGCAAGCTGACAACCGAGTCAACTGAACTGAGGGAGAAAGGAGTTGACCAAAGACTGAAGAAACTGATAAAATGTCAGTTTATGCCAGAGACTGGCAGTAGCCAACTAGAGCAATGGCCAATCTCAGCTGACAAGCCCAGAACTGTCAACTGGAGCAATGGCCAATCTCAGCTGACAAGCCTAGAACTGTCAACTGGAGCAATGGCCAATCTCAGTTGACAAGCCCAGAACTGCCAATTGGAGCAATGGCCAATCTCAGCTGACAAGCCCAGAACTGCCAACTGGAGCAATGGCCAATCTCAGCTGACAAGCCCAGAACTGCCAACTGGAGCAATAGCCAGGCTTAGCTGACAAAGCTCAGAACTGCCAGTTGGGACGATAATGTAACTGAGCTGAGAAATCCAAAACTGCCAGCTGAAGTTCCAAATTGCCAAGAGAGTTGAAGCCAGAAGACTCCTGGAGTATACTGCTTAAATCAGCGTATCTTGGAATAAATGCTCCTTCAAAGATCCTGGAATTTAATGAAGATCAATTGACAGAGTAACGACTACTTCAACCAAATGATCCAAGCGATCATTAAAGACCACCTGCCATTGATGAGCCAACAGAGCCTCTGACCACCAGTTCAGTATAAAATGCCCTCAAGGCAAACTGGCAGATCAGTTCACTATGAAAAGAAAGACCAGTTTAGATCTCAAACCTACCCTGCTAAGAAGTTCAATCAGAACACCTATAGGAGAGATCAAATAAACTAGTTTGAGCCTTATCATCATTATAATGATTATCTAGATTCTAGAAATGAGCCAAAAAGGTTCATTCCAATAAACTGGAAACACACAAGGCATTGGCCTGATAGAAGAGCCCGAAAATCTCAAAACAATTGTGTGCTAGTTGAATTGTTTTATCCCACTAACTTTCAACGCATGTACCATTCAACCGACTCAAGGAAAGTTGAAAGAGAGTCGAAACTGATGAAACAATCCAAATCAGTTGACTCCTTGAATGATAAGAAGCCAAAAGTTTGGCAAATCTGGATTCCAAAAGACTTAATTTATCAAAAAGGACCCGATATGAAACGGGTCCCTAAATGCTAATCATTTTCTCTGCAGGACAAGAGCATCCTATCTATAAAGAAAACCAAAGACATTTGGTACCTAGATAGCGGGTGCTCCAAGCACATGACCGGAGATAGAGAAGATCTCGACGGTTATGAAGAAATCAAAGGTCCACTCGTCATATTTGGAGACAATTCCAAAAGTCGAACCATTGGAGAAGGGTTCGTTGTCAAAGGAAAAGTAGTAGTGAATGGAGTCTCCCACGTGGATGGACTGAAGCACAAATTACTCAGCATCAGCCAATTGTGCGACAAGGGCTACTCAGTTGACTTCACCAAAAACTCCTGCAACATAAGAGACAAGTCAATTGGAGTAATCTTGCTAACCGGCATCAGGAGAGGTAACATGTACATTGTTGACTGGTCAACCGGCTACTCAGAAGCTTGCTTTCTCTCAAAAGGATCAACTGAAGCAAGCTGGCTATGGCATCGATGACTGAACCACCTCAACTTCAAAACAATCAACTACCTAGCAAAGAAAGAGCTAGTTGAGGGGCTTCCCAAGGAGATATACAAGAAAACAGTTAGACCTCAAACTCCAAAAGGCAAAAGATTCACTCTTGTAGTAGTTGATGATTACTCAAGATATACATGGGTGGAATTTTTTAGGAGCAAAGATGAAACATATGACAAGCTCACGGCGCTGATCAGAAGACTACAAACTGAAAAGGAAAGATCAGTTCAAAGAATTCATTCCGATAATGGAACTGAATTTGTGAATCAACACATGATCAATTTCCTCAACCAACTTGGGATTACTCATGAACATTCAGCTGCAAGAACTCCACAACAAAACGGTGTAGCTGAAAGGCGCAACCGAACACTAAAAGAAGCAGCTCGAGCGATGATAGCTGATGCCAACATAGCTGAAGGGTACTGGGCTGAAGCAGTCAACACAGCTTGCCATACTCAAAATCGAAGTGCCATTGTAGCAGCCCATGACAAGACACCTTATGAACTGTACAAGGGTCGTAAGCCTTCTATCTCATATTTTAAAATATTTAGGTATAAATGTTATATTCACAACAATGGTAAGACTCAATTGAAAGCTTTTAGTGCTAAAGCTGATGAGGGTATATTTCTTGGGTATAACTCTCCTCATGCACAAGCTTATAGAGTGTTCAATAAATGAACTCTTGTTGTGGAAATAACATGTCATGTGGTATTTGATGAATTTGCTAATGAGTACAGGAACAAAGAAACTATAGACACATCAGTTCAAGTACTACCTAGTGAAACTGAAAATTCGCAGGACTATGTAGATCACATTGTTCCAGAACGATTTGAATTTTCATTAGAAGAAGGCAATGAAACTGGTACTAAGCCAGTTGAGAACAACTTGGTCAATGAAGACACAAATCGTGTTGAGACCGCAAACCCCACAAATGAAGCAGGGTGAAGAAATGATGAGAATGCTGAACCTACTGATGAACAAGAAACTGACGACGTCATCACAGAAGAGCCAGCTGGAGACTCAACTGAAGCCATGTTGCCCAAGTGGCTCCGGAGCCATCCAACTGATAAGATAGTTGGTGATCCAAGAAGTCGAGTTCAAACCAGAGGATCAACCGAGCATGCCTTATTCACATGCTTCATCTCTCAAACTGAACCAGCAAATGTCAAGGAAGCCTTAGTAGATTCAGACTGGATCATGGCTATGCAGGAAGAACTGAAGGAGAAAGGAGTTGACCAAAGACTGAAGAAACTGATAAAATGTCAGTTTATGCCAGAGACTGGCAGTAGCCAACTGGAGCAATGGCCAATCTCAGCTGACAAGCCTAGAACTGTCAACTGGAGCAATGGCCAATCTCAGCTGACAAGCCCAGAACTGCCAACTGGAGCAATGGCCAATCTCAGCTGACAAGCCCAGAACTGCCAACTGGAGCGATAGCCAGGCTTAGCTGACAAAGCTCAGAACTGCCAGCTGGGACGATAATGTAACTGAGCTGAGAAATCTAAAACTTCCAGCTGAAGTTCCAAACTGCCAAGAGAGCTGAAGCCAGAAGACTCCTGGTGTATACTGTTTAAATCAGCGTATCTTGGAATAAATGCTCCTTCAAAGATCCTGGAATTTAATGAAGATCAATTGACAGAGTAACGGCTACTTCAACCAAATGATCCAAGCGATCATTAAAGACCACCTGCCATTGATGAGCCAACAGAGCCTCTGATCAAATGGACAATGGAGCTCAACGGTCATAAAATTACTTCGCTATAAAAGACGGGTGAATCAGAGTTTTAAACACTTTTCGCATACTTTTCGTAACCATAACACCTTGCCAACCTTCACACATACAAGCTAAGAGCTTTTCTTTCTCCTTCCCACTCAAGCTCAAGTGCAACGTTTGATAGAAACTGAGAAGAAGAATTCACTGAATCAAGACATCCAGCCAGGGCAACCTTCTTAGTTCCAGCTATTCAACGATCAACTACTCAGCTCAATCAAAGGAGCACATCAGTTGATACCCCCTTGTTCAAGACTAACCTCTTGAAGATCGAAAGAGATCTAAAACCTTGTAAAGACGACAATAGCACCTACCTTCCTAGCGAGCAGTTAGGGACTTCAAGTGTGAGCCATCGACCAGCTGAGGTAGAAAGCAGTTACCAGGTTCAGCCAACTGTCCTTCATTGTATAATTTGTAAAGAAACTCAAGTTATATAGTGAACTTGTCCTTCTACGGAAGGAAGAGAGGACGTAGAAGTTTGAGACTTCGAACCTCTATAAATCTCTTGTGTGTTGTACTACATTGTTCATTGCATATCTCTAACTGCACACAACATCACACAAGTTGCACTTAAACTGTCTCAACTGACTATCAAATTTGTGCATAGATAAGTTTCATCAAGCGAGTTATAGGGCCCTGTTTTCCGCATCTAAAGTAAAAAAATTTTAATCAGTTTATTCACCCCCCTCTAAACTGATATCGACTCGCCCGAGAGCAACACATTTTAACCTCATCAATATTTCTCACCACCCTTTCATCTTCCACACTCTTATAAAATGTTGCAGTTACACGATCATGACCCTTATTAATATATTTGAACAAATATTTTATCGATCGTGACTGATTGCACCATTCAACATTTATATGTGCTCCGTACTTGATCAGAAGATACTGATTGTGTGGAACAACATATCTATTATCTAAAGGGACACCATTCTTCATAATTGTTCTCTCAGTATCTCTGTGTCTGTATATTGGATACCCGTCTTCATCTGTTGTCGTTGTTTCAATAAATTTTTTAGGAAAATATTTTGTACAACGACCATTTATCATGCAAGGCGAATTCTTTCTTGCAGCGCCACATGGACCATGAAGCATGAAATCTTGAACATATGTATAATATCGTGGATTAGAAATTTTGTCTAGTATTTCAGCTGATATAATTATGTCAATGTCTTTAGGTGATGGATACTTGTCTTCTTTTGAGAGGAAAAGCAAAATATGTGCATGTGGTAATCCTTGTTTTTGAAATTCAATAGTGTATATAAATGGACAAATATTAAACTGTTAATATTAATTTTATGAAATAAAATAAACCTAAAAATAAATTCTAAAATAAATAAAAAATTGAATAAAAAAGTAGGTAATATAAGAATATAACTGCTCTTACAATTCCAAAAACTTTCCTTTCACGCAGATCTTTAATCAAATTATCCAACTTAATTTTGAAAACTCGACAGACAATATCTGGACGATCTTCTGGTTTCAATCCTCTCTTTTCAACATATCTCACTATTTCTGGCCATCTTGGGCTGCATGTAAATGTGATGAATAAATCAGGATATCTGGCCCATTTGCATATAGCCATTGCATCTTGATAATTTTGAATCATGTGTCGAGCTCATCCAATGAAAGTAGAAGGTAAAATGACTCGTCGTTTTCCTTGGGTTGAAGGACTTGTTTCACCTTTGAAAAGAGCAACTTTTAAACCTTTATATATATCAGACCTTAGTTTTTTTTATGTGTATGTACATATGTCAACCTTGCAAACTCTACCATAGTGTACGCATCAACAACAAACTGATGATATAGTCGTTTACATGATAAAATTGTTGTTGGCTCATACCTTCTTTCATGTAACCGATAAGCAAAGTATTCTCGAATACTAACATACTTCCTACCAGAAGTAGAAGATGACTTCAAATTCGATAAAGGAATGTCTTCACAGTAGCCATCTTCTCCATATGGGAATAAAAGTGGATATTGAAAACCAAGATAAGATGCACTTAACTCATTTATACGGTTCAACTCACTTGTTTGAGTTTCAACTATTATATCTCTGTCTCCTAAAGATTGATCAAAATCACCAACTATTAATGCCGCAACTTCAGATACCACTGGAAGGTTATATTTACGAGCATCTCCTCCTCTTCTACCAATAAGCTTCAACTTGACATCCGATTGTCCATGATCAAATTTTTTTTGTTTTGCCATTCGAAATGATTTAACCAATCATCCAACATTTTCTTCAATTCATAAACAATCTCAGATGGAGTTTGTTTATGTCTTTTTTTCCCTATACACATAGTAAACATATATTTTTAAAAAAATATATTAAAATATAATATACATTTAATTTTTTAAAAAAAATAAATAATGAAGTTAAAATGAAATATTATTTACCTCACAAACTGCATTCTGTTAGCAACTTCATTTTTGGTATCATAAATATATAACTGAGCAAATTTTGGTGTTGATCCTTTTGGTGGCATTAAACTCCCAATCAAATGGTAATTTTGGGCATGCAATCGAAATATTGGTGGTGAATTATCACTGTTGAAACTCAAATCTATCTTTCCTCCCATTGATGTAAATGCAAACATATTATTATATGAACGAATATTTTTAAGAAAATGTTTACTCTTTCCATCAATTCTATATATCAAGTCGTGCAACAATTTTAGAGGGTTTTGCATCCTCGGCAGTTGTATTTTACCATTCATACAACACGATGAATATTTTGGTTTTTGTGTATTGCAACTTTTTTCAATCTTTCATCAAACTAAAAAAATGCATCACAATATTGACATTGCCAAATTGGATCACCAATATCAAAATATTCTGTTTAATTCAAAAGGATATTAATAAGACAATTAGAATGATTGGACTAATAATTACAATTGCATGATAATAATCGATGAAATAATTTTAAAAAAATATAAAAAATAAATGTATAACATTTTTTTAATATATTAGACGAATTTAAAGAAATTATTACACTAATTATTAATTAAAATTGTGTTTATAGGCTATGAATAGAAAACTTATCAAAATATTTTGTTCAATAAATCATTAATTATCAATAAATACAATTAGAATTTGTGGACAAATAAATAAAATAATGTGATAATTATCAATGAAATAACTAAAAAAAATTAAATGTGTAATATTTTTTTAATAAATTAGACAGATTTAAACAAATTATTACACTAATTACTAATTAAATTAAGTTTATAAGTTATGAAAAGTAAACTTACCGATTGAATTTTTGAAGCCAATATGTTCATAAGCTGTTATAAAGAAAAAAAAAGAATGTTAGCATATCAATAACAAATTTATGGTGTATTATTATTATCATTATATAATATTGATTTTAAAAAGTCATTCAGTACCTAAATTTGGCAAATCTTCATTGTTTGTATTCAAGCTATTATTGTCTATATGTTTATCATCTGTTAAGTCAATAATTTCTGGAATTTGACTGCTCTCTTGACCCATATTTCGACAACTCATTTTCCTTTCGCAAAAACTTCCATTCAGCTGTTGTAAATAGCACTATTTAAGATGGGCCAGATCTGAATTTTTTCCGACCCGATATATTTAAAAAAAAATCATTCCTTCCATCATTCTCATTCACTCCTAACCCTAGTTTTACGCTGAGGCAGAGAATCGTCGTTCTTTCGATTTTTTCCCCATTTTCCTTAACGATCGAAAACCCTAGCTTCAAGCGAAGAGGCACTGTCATTTGTTCAATCAAATTTTCCGACAACCATGAACCCTGGTTTGAAGCGAAGAAGTGACGTTGTGACTTTGATCGAGTTTTCTGGTGATTTTCTTCAATACGATTTCATTCCAGGTTAGTTTCTTCACCTTTTTAGGTTATTTAATCTCGTTTTTAATTTATAATTTATCTGTTAAGTTAATAATTTTTGGAATTTGATCGCTCCCTTGACCCATATTTCGACAACTCATTTTCTTTCGCAAAAACTTCCATGCAGCTATTGTAAATAACACTATTTAAGATGGGTCGGATCCGAATTTTTTCCAACCCGATATATTTTTAAAAAATCATTCCTTCCATCATTCTCATTCATTCCTAACCCTAGTTTCACGCTGAGGCAGAGAATCGTCGTTCTTTCAATTTTTTTCCCCTTTTCCTTCACGATCGAAAACCCTAGTTTCAAGCGAAGAGGCACCATCATTTGTTCAATCAAATTTTCCGACAACCGTGAACCCTGGTTTGAAGCGAAGAAGTGACGTTGTGACTTCAATCGAGTTTTCTGGTGATTTTCTTCAATACGATTTCATTCCAGGTTAGTTTCTTCACCTTTTTAGGTTATTTAATCTCGTTTTTAATTTATAATTTTCTGTGATTTCTTTTAAGCAAATGATATTCATTTGTTGCTAGTTATTGACTCTTACACTTGGTTATCTGTAAGGGTTAATGTAGCACCTAATCGTGTATCTGAAACAAAAATAAAGATGTGTTGTTTTTGTTTGATCCATTTTCGGTGCAGTTTTTTTCCCTCTCGTATATTTTGTTCATGTTGTTTGTTTGTTATTTGCTATTGTGGTTTTCTTTGTATGTTTTATTGTACAATTCCGAGTGAGTTTATTATAATCAAACCATAAATATATGATATCTCAATAGAAAATCTGAGAACATTCACTATATTCAATTTCTATATTTATAATAAACTTGTATATCAATTATCTACCTTAACCCTTACAGACAACCGAGTGTAAGAGTCAATAACTAACAACAAATGAATATCATTTGCTTAAAAGAAATCATAGAAAATTATAAATTAAAAACGAGATTAAATAACCTAAAAAGGTGAAGAAACTAACCTGGAATGAAATAGTATTGAAGAAAATCACTAGAAAACTTGATTAGGCATATATAGTCATATGGTTTGATTCATAATTGACTCTAGTGTTCAGAAATGCTGGACTCAATGAAAAACCTGACGTTTACCCCGATCCCTATATAAGTCGGTTGTGGAAATCAACCTGATAATCACATAGAGGTTGACTCAAAAGGAATTTCTTCCGTTTCGACTTTTTTAGGGTAGATATTTGAGTTAGAAATTCAATGCAACAAGAATCACGGGTAAAGCTTACCTGTGGAGAGAGTTATAGCCGTTTTACTGATGGCTACCAGAAAATGGGGCCAAATTTGGCCACCGGCCATAGGGGTACCCCTTTGGGCGGGCTTGAAAATTTAATTTTTTAAAAAGTGGACGGATTAGGCATATATAGTCATATGGTTTGATTCATAATTGACTCTAGTGTTCAAAAATGCTGGACTCAATGAAAAACCAGACGTTCACCCTGATCCCTACATAATAGGTGACGGTTGTGGAAATCAACTTGATAATCATCCAGTATTAGTGGACTGAGTTTTGTAACTTGAAAAATGATATCTGGATTAATTGAATATAACTTATTTTCATCTCTATTAGTTGATGTTGTGGTTTTCTCTGAATGTTTTGTTTTATTAGAGTTTAGTATCAGTTTTTACCCATTTTAAGTATCATGCTATTCACATATAAGTATCACATGAATATGTATCTGTCTTATACACATACAATCAGTTGAGTTATTTTTTGTAACTTGAAAAATGATTTATAGATTAATTGCATATAACTTATTTTCATCTCTATTAGTTGTTGATGTGGGTTTATCTGAATATTTTGTTTTGTTAGAGTTTAATATCAGTTTTTACCCATTTAAGTATCATGATATTCACATATAAGTATCACATGAGTATGTATCTGTCTTATACACATACAATCAATGGAGTCATTTTTTGTAACTTGATATTTGATGAGTATTGTTTATGTTTCAGGTTTCTAATGTTATCATTTGATTTTATTTCAGATTTTCACAATGAAGAGAAAGATGAAGAAGAAGGAAATTGATTCTAAGCGTATTGATGTGCTGTTAAAGATGTTTGATGATGCACCTTCTAACACACAGGTTGCTGATGAGAATACTGCAAATGAAGCAACGCATGAGTTTAAGAAAGCTGTGAAAGGGAAAGCAAAAGTCAGGTATATACGATGAAGTTTGCTGATGTGTTTGAATTTGTTACATGTTTTGTTTTGATTTTATTTTCCTGTTATCATGTTCATTTAAATTTTTTAGTTTCTATTTTAGTTTTGCGGAAGTGAGTAAATTAAATAAGCTGAAAAAGTTTGGCAATGCCCCCATCAGACTGTGGAGATAGCAGTCATGAGGTAATATATTTTGTGAACTGATACTTTTATGTGATTTTGAGTGTACTTTCATGCTATAGATTAGATACTTTATTTTTTGCAGTTTGTGAATTATCTTTTTTTTCCTTTTTCCTTTGAATTTTTTGTTGCAGTAGAAGAGAATATGTCATTAAATGCCGACCTTCTTCGATCTCTTCTCTTATCTCTTTATTGAATGAGGAGCAGTGGGCTACTGTAAGAGATATTGGGTTTGGGGTTTGCTTTATTTTCAAGATTTCAAATGTGTGTATTGGTCATATGTTTATTTATTTATTGAGCATTTTAACCCTGCTAGTCGATTGCTATGTTTTGACAATAATGATAAGTTTGTCGTCACACCGGATGATATATGTGATCTATTTTTACTTCCTAGGAATGAGGGTAGGGCTGTGTTGAGGGGTAGGGATGGTCAATTCCTTAAGTCTTTTATTAGTGACTGGATTAAGACATATTCTGAGAACAACATTGTGACAGTGTCTAGTGTTTGTAGTTTACTGTTAGATTCACGTTTGGTTGATGGAGGAGAAGATTTCAAATGATTTTTTGTTATGTATGTTATGTCTGTATTCCTTGCACCTACAATGAATCGCTCGACTGATCTGAATTTGATTAACTTAGTAGTTGAGGTTCATATGATTTCATCTTTTGATTGGTGCTCCTATGTATTAGACAAATTGTGCAAAGGTGTTGTTTTCTTAAATAAGAACTTTGAAAAGAAAAATTTCATTGGTTGTATTCTTGTGCTTCCTTTACTGTACATGCACCGTTTGAAATGGAAAGGTTTTACTGTACCTAGTACGCTATCATTGATTAGGCATTGGAATGTCTCACTTTTTAATAAGAGATTGATTGAGGAGATGAAAGTGGGGGGTTTCAGACAGGGAGAGTTTGTAGTTGGAGTTTATCCCGTGAGTCATGGTGTGAGTGGAGCATCTGCTTCTTGTAAGGGAAAACGATTTGGTGATGTGAGGATGGATCAATCTGGGAGGTACATCCATTACCTGTTCCCACCCAGTGAAAAGAATGATGCAGAGATTCACAATGTTTCTGAAGATTCGAGTATTATCGTTTTTTTTTTCTATTTTTTGTTGTTTTTTATCATTTTCTTAATTTTGAATTAATATATGTATTTTAAACTTATTTGCAGGCTCTCTAGGAGTTCTTTTTGCTATTGAAGATGGACTTAAATGTTGTGACTCATACTCACATGGATCGATTGAAAGAACTTGTAAAATGCTTTCAGGAACGAGATCATCATCATTCATCTTCTTCTTCTGCTAATCCTATGCCTCACAGTGAAGACTTTTTTGGATCAAACAAATTTATTGCGCTAGTAGATGAAGTGATAGACACCTTCAGGGCTGTGCAGGAGGATTCAAAGTCTTGTTTTTCAGTTTTTTCTAATCTTAGACCTGAGTCACTAAATGTAGTTATTGACGAGGTTTCAATAGATGATATAATTGATGATGTTTGTAAGTTTTCTGCAAGTTTGGATATAGTTGGAGTTGGTCATGAAGAAGCTAAGAATGAAGTGAAAGAAACAGATGTTGTATTTGAAGAAGCAATAGAAGAGGATATTCTAGAGGTATTGATACTTTTGATATAATTATTGAATCTTATCTTATTTTTATACTGTTATTCATTTCTTTGTCTCCATGTTTTGAAACAACAGATGATGCATGTGCTGATCGTGGAAAGAGAACTTTATTGAGAGATGTCGATGAAGGTAAAGATTATTATTTTTTGCTAACACCTTGTATTTTCATTGATGTTACTTTTTATGTATGCATTTTTTGACTGATTTTACTTGTTTTCTTTTGTAATGAAAATGGTCTAGCTGTTGTTGTGGTTGATGAAGTGCTTTATTTTGTTGGTCGGAATGGTTCACAGCATTTTGATTATGATCCCATTGATCCATGGCTTGTGGGTGATTATGAGTGGTCCATCGATGAAATTTTTTCCTTCTAGTCAATTTTCATGAAGAAAAATGAACGTCGTTATTTGAAGAATTTGTCTCTAAAAGAGAAATGTGTGGTGGATTATTTTTTTCACAATCATTGTTCAGCAGTCGAGTAAGTGGATTTACTTACATAATGTAATATTTTCTAGGTTGCTTTTCAAAAATGTTCATTTCATTTATTTAGTTTTTGTTTTTTTGCAGTTACAATGTCTTTGCATGTAGGAATAATTTTGTTCTATCTTTTGCACTGGTGCAATCTTTACAAGATAGCTGTTATGTTTATATAACAATTATCGATACATGGGCTTTGTTACTTGATCAATTTGAAAAACACAATGCACGGATTGGTGCAAGAGATCAGTTGAAGTTATATTTTACTGGCCAACAATCTGTAAGTTCGTTTATACTTTTTTCAGTCTTTGTTGATACTTTCTTTATATGTGTTTGATACTCTTTCTGATGTATGCATTTTTGTTTTGATTTTTTTTCATATCAGATGTGTCTTAATGATGTGATAAAGTTGAAACGCGAAATGGAACGTCAGAATTCTGAAGTTGGTGAGGATTTCTTAGATATTTTTCAAATGAAAATGACAGCTTTGAGAGGTTGTTGGAACTACAGCATGCAGCAGATGGGTTCTTTGGGTGGTGTTATGACAGCAAAAATACTGTATTTTCCCATCTATTCTTCTGGTCATTTTTTCCTTGTCGTTATCAGGTTCTGTGAACGCTTAGTGCAGTATCTGGACAATATCAAGCGCACGAGGGTTGAAGATCGCATTTTCTGGCAATTGTCGACTGTGTTGGTAAAGTTTTATATTACTTGATATATTAATTTTATTATCATTGTAATGTTGTTTATTTGTTATTTACATGAGACATATTTTTCCCCATGTTGTAGCAAGAAGAATTTGCTGATTATCTTCAAGAGATCAATCATCCAAAAACATTTGAGTTGAAGGAGTACCCTTTAGTGAATGTTGAATTTTGAATGGCAGAAGAATTCTGGCGGCTTCAATTATGGAGTGTTTGTCATGAATCACATGGAGAATTTTGATGGCGAAGTTTACTCATGCCCTGATTTGATGAATGTGAGTTTTTATTATACATTATTTTTGCTTTGCTTTATTTTTTTAGCCTTCTGTTCTATTTTTTTTTACAGTCGTGCGGTCGAAGGAAACTACGAGCACTATATTGTGCTCGTATTGTTCTTGCCGGTACCAATGACCTCAGATTTGATGTTCACAAATCAGTTCTTGTATTTTTGAAGAGAATGAAGAAATGATGCATTATCTAATTTTGATGAAGTTTTTTTGGATGTATTTACATCATGGTCACAGTGATCTAACTGTTGGATTTGTGTTTTTTTGTGTATGGAAAAAATATTATTGATTATGGTTTGTACCTATGTGTATGTTTCTTGGGAGAATACTCTTTTACAACTATGCTTTTTTTTGCTGGTAATGATGAATAGATGGATGTTTCTGAATGTATTAACAATGGTTTTATTAAGTATTTTGTTTATCGTTTTTATGATTATAAAAGGGTATTTTGGATGTGCAAAAGTTTGTTGTAGGTTTTACTAAAAGTATGCCAATTATATAAAAAGTATCACTTAATATTATATGAAGTATCACTTAACATGTAATTTGGATACATTGCAAGTTTAATAAATAGTGATTGCGTATGAATATTCATGGCTAAATATGCTTCAAATGTATCTGTAAATTAGTTCCTTCATCATTATTCGTAACTTGAATTTTAAAAAATTAGATCTTTTTAGATATAATAATAGTATCATGTATGAAGTATAATAGTATTCGAAGAGATAAAAAAAGTACCATCATGCAGATTGAAACAAGCGTACTAAAGATATTAGCAATCGTTGTTTTAATGAATAAAAAATGATTTGTTATAAATGAACGTTTAATAAATGAAATTACATGATAAAATCTCAAAGTAACAAAATTTAATTAGTGCTTTTCCAATATAACTCTAAAATAAAAAGTACCATGTTGTAAGCAAAAAAGTAACAATTCTAATGAAGACATATATCAACCTGATATAAATTTTAACAATCGAGGATTGGGAGTTTTCGATCCAAACTTATTCAACTGAGTTGAGCTTGCTGCATTATTTGTCTTCTTTTTTCTGCCCTTCTCAAGTTGTCCTTTAATTCTCTTTTATCCTTCCATTTGTTGTTGTTCTTTGAGGATCAAGTACACTTATGGATGATGTGGAGACATCGATGTCCTCTATCAAATTTTATGTTGTTGTCAATGCTTCAACAACCTCAAAAATGCTCTTAGATCATTCTTCTATAATCATTCTTACTTCTTCACTTTCCTGGGCCTTAATAAGTATATTATAGTAGTTCATCGCCATCTTGTACCTCCAACCATTGAAATCCATCAATCTCCAATTTGATCACCTGAATTTGCAATTTTATCCCACAAATCCTTTTTTGCAAATTTAGTCCATCTTTTCATAATATAACAGATGTGTATTTGTTGTGCTGAATTCCTATCCAGTATCCTCAAGCAATGAGAGCATAACAATCCATACTCCTCAAATCTCCTACAAGTGCAAGTTATGAAATATTCTCCAAGGAAAAAATTCACTCTATGTGAAATGCACACATCATGATCTTGGACATCATATACTTTTACTCTTAATGCTTCACCAACTAGGTTGACAGTTGATGATATAGATTTTAAAAGCTCGTCCTCAAAATCATAAAACACAGATAGTGTGTATACCTTAGAGGCATGCTTGAGCATTCCTGTCAATGGTATACGCATGTTTGGTATAGCTCTTGAGCATTCAAATTCATCAGCTTGTTCTCGGCTACTCCATCATTGGATTGTTCTCTTGAAAATTGTGTAGAACTTATGCAAATTTGTAACCTTGCTTGCCTTAAATCTAATTGTATAGTCGTACTCTCACTTCGCTGTGAAGAAAGAATTCTAGCTGAAAAGTAATCTTTGTTGTACGTAGTGCACTATTTTTCTCTCAGGTCATAAAGTCTTGTAAACCAACTATTATCTTGCAATCCATAAACTGATATCATTGAGGCCCAGCATTCCTCAAATTCTTCTTTGTTGATACATCCAGATAGATATCATTGGAAGGTATCATTGAAGTTCTTGTTACCTTTTGATCTCCCAAAACGACTTATAGCATTCTGGTACAAATGTCATATACAGAGTCTGTATCTTGCTTCTGGGAAGACCTAATTATCACTCAAAAAAATTTATATATTTCAATACAGGTATCATCTATTAATAATAAAAGCATCACTGACAGGAGAACATGTATACATTTCTTATTGTATTTTTAATCGCATGATCTTGATCGGTGAAGATTGTGATCGGACATTTCAGCTTCATTGACTTCTTGAAAACCTTAAACAGCCATTCAAATTAATCAATCTTCTCATCTGTTAAGAATGCGCCCCAAACATGACATTCTTCTTATGGTTATTAAGTTCAACAAAGGGCGCACAAATCATATTATACTTGTTGGTTCTATAGGTTGTGTAAAAAACTACCACGTCACCATACAAGTGACAATCTTCACACATCATAGAGTCTCTCCAAAACACATTAGATAGTCTTACATCACTATCCAACTTAAATCTATAAAAAAAGTTTTCATCTTCAGTTCCGTCTTTACCTAAAATGTCAATAAAACTCTGTGCATCCCCCACTTCAATTGCAATCATCTTCATTTTGTTTACAAAATTCAAGTGATCCTTCATCGTATGACCAACCAAATGCTCGGCCCCTACTTCTTTTGCCATATATCGATATATTGATCTTTGAGATCTATGTCTGTGACTCCATTCTTTCATGGAAAGCTCGTGGTTATGTTCTTGAATATGTTCAATGACTTCAAGCAGTTCATCTTGGCCTCTCTTTACCCTCAATGATACTTTACAATTTGTGCATATAATGTTTCTTCTTCGTGTTCTCTTTTTTCTTGATTGCTCAAAGGAACAATTGCTGTATTATTTCTAACTCTCTCACTTAAACAAACATATTGTTTCTCTATCACAACACCAGTACTGTTGTGCCTTTGAGTAAATTTTCTGACACTAAAGCCAACCTCCCGAGCATGTAGACAGTATAATTCATACATCTCTTTAAAACTCTTTCTCTTGAAACCAATTAGAGAATCACTGAGGTCAAATGTATTCACTGTATTGTATAAAAGTAACAATGAGTGCAAAACAAAGTACCACAATATGTAGAAGTATTCAAATACATAAGATTAGATTTTTCACCTCTTTCAATCAATGTAATGCTCTGCCCATTTTCATCAGTATGTTCATGATGCTCATTCCCAGATTTGTCAAGAATAACTATATCTAGTTCATTATCCGCAACAATAGCATCTACAATGCAAAAAATTAAGATTGGATACTAAATAAATTTTCGTATATGAAATTTTAAAATAAAAATTAAGATTTATTTACTTTGCTCCTTTTCAGCAATAAGTTCTTCATGCTTATCCCCAGAATTTTCATGTATGATTATAGGTTGTTCACCCATTTTTTTTATCGTATCCTTTAATCCAAAAATAAAAATAAAAATAAAAATCAGAATTTCAACTCAAATTCTATAAAAGTAAATCCTATGATGTTATGATAGTTGATTTTACCTCAATTTCGATGAATGCGGATCCAATTGAGATTTTTATATGAAATTGAGATCGACTTTAGCTTCGTGATCTTTTAATGGTGTCGCCGACTTACTCTTTGCGGTGTTCACAAAGCCTAACCGACAGAGATGACATGCTCTATGAAGTTGGTGCCAAGGTTCACGGTGGCGACGACAGGGCCTCCGCGATGGTTGATGGGAGATTGGTGCTCGCCAATGTTGAGCTTAGGTTTTTTTTTTCTTAGGCTTGATTAGATCTGGTTTTTTTTAGATTAGGGTTGGGTCCGAATTGAAGTGGGTCGGCCCGTCTGACACTTTTCTTATATCAGACTTCTGCATGGAAGTCCTTTTCTTTTCCTTTTACTCGTCCATGAACAATCTGTAATTGGATAAGTGCGTAACAGTGTCGGAGTGCCAGTCATCGTGCAAAAACTCATTTGCACGCGAGATTTAGCGCGTAGTTAAGAACAACCCGGCGCACGATTAAGAACATTTTTTTTTCAGGGCTTCGATTTTAGTATGCAAATGTCAATGAGGTGAGAACAATACCTTTCAAATTACATGTCAGAAAATTGAAGTTCGCGTTTCACACTTTGCAATTCAGCTTCGCCTTCTTCTTGCCTCTTTCACTGTGTCAGTAAGAGAGAGAGATCCGGACAGAGAGGAAAAATCGCTCAAACTTGCATTCGTCTTCGTCTTCGATAGAGGGGGAAAAATCGCTCAAACTTCCGTTCATCTTCATCTTGCCTCGTTCAAAATGTAAATTGAAAGTTTTGGGGAAAGAGATGGAGGGAGGGGATATTTTCAGATTTGGGGAAATTTTATTTTGAAAATTTAATTATATTAGTATATATATTTTCATAGGGAAAATAGGACAGAAGGACATTTTTGTCCAAAGTGGCTAAAAAATATATTTAAAACTTACTGGCTAAAATAAGTTTTTAAAAAGTTTAAGTGGCTAAAATAGCATTTCCCTCTAAGTGTTCCGGGATCACTAAATTTTGGTTATATCTAGTTCTTTTTTTTTCAAAAATAAAAATTTCGACCAGCTGAAAAAATCTATTGTGATATTTCGACTACTTATTATGACACTTAATTACCTATTGTGATGGTTCAAAATTGGAATTATTTTATTGGCCGATCGATAAAGATTGGAATAAGAATTAAAATATCGCGGATTTTGACATTGCAATACGGATATGAGAGATAATATTTTTTCCCGAGTATCGGCGAAATATCGTAATATATCGTAATAAATCGCAATATGTCGTTATTTTTTTATATTTTTATAATATATTTTGATTTTTATTTAATATTATATATTTTTGTGGTCTTTTTTAGGTCTTCAAAGTAATTATTTGAGTTGCAATATTCTTTACTTTACAAAGACACTCACACTGCAAAAAATTATAAGAGAAAGAAGTCCAGAAAATCTACGATGTCTCAGAAAGAAAAGTGAGGTGCGAGAAGAAGAAATTTGAGAGAGAAATTTAAGTTAAACTTTTCTTGCTGTATAATTCGAAAAAATTGGCTATATAAGCCTTACAGGTGGGGACTGTATAAGGGTCCTTTACCAAAACATATAAAAGTGCCTTTAATAATAAATTGGCCCAAGACACTAATAAAAATAACTAGACCCAAGCCCAATACAAAAGCAAAATTAAATATTTCACACTATTAGCCCGTTTTCTTTGATTTGCCCCGAATCTGCTCCATTTAACTTCTGAAACACTTGACTCATTTCTCCCAATTGAATTCCTTCGATCCCCAAATTAATTTGCCCTAAAGATTGCACCTTTGCCTCCAACTCTATTTCCTCTGTTGTTCCCAACCTTAATCTATCACCTCCCATCTTGATTGCGCGATGAATTGTTCCCTCTTCCTTGAGCTCCTTCTTATGCATAACATGCACCAACATTATTTTTTCATTTTTTTCAGTGATTTGGTCATGGTTGGTAATTTTAGGGGACATGATGGACAAAACACTAAAGTTTTTCTTCTCATATATCGTATGAATTTGAAATCTAAGGTAGTATTTATATAGTGTATTATTCAAATGGACCACATGAGTAGAGCTGTAAGAGGTCCTGGAATAGGTGCAAGTGATATGTCTCAAGATTCATATGCTTCTTACACATATGGAAGTTCAAATTTTGATTGGATTACTCAAAATGTGTTAAAATAATTGGGTCGTTAGTGGAGATTATTCAATCTATAGTGAAGTTGTTGGAAGAAATCAAGAAACACATAAGTGCATGTGTATATAATTATATTCAGAATTACTGTAACGTGATGAGTTAGTACTAATATTGTTTGGAACAAGATGACGTTCCATCAACTGTATTTAAATATTATATATCATCATTTAGGTATTAATTGTACTTTATAATGTTTATTTAGTTATTTTATATTGTATTATATATTATTTTGTCAAATGTATTGTCTAAGACAGTATTTATATAATGTATTATTCATATGTTTGCTTTTAAAATACATGTCTATATATCAAAATTTTGAGTAGAATACATGCATAATAATATGTTATAATAGTTCCTAAAAATTCTTGTTAATTTCCAAGATTTTAATATAGTTTCCGTCATTTTTTTCAATTTTCTGCGATATCGATATGCAATATCGATATATTCGTAAAATTGAAGTTGCGATAGTGATATTTTCATCATTGGATTGGAAATAACAAAAATCGCGCTCAAGACCCTCTACTTTATTTTCATAATTTAGATATTTGAGTTATGTTCTTCGGAATTGTACAGATAACACATAAAAATCTTGTTCTTTTGAAGGCATGTGTCTGTTAATATGTATCTCTAGAATAATAATTTACTAATATGTTAATAACATATTATTAACCTGTTAACAAATATTTGCTAATATGACTGATAAATATTGTTGGCTCGTTTGAACCCAAATTTGGATATATTTTTAAATTATTTTAGTTGGAAAATAAACTCGACTAACTTTCTAACCATAATGACTCATCATTTTACTCATTTTATCATAAAGTAATTTTGCGTTCAAAGCCATGTATTGTACATGATATTTATGAAGGTGACATGCCTTTTTAAAAAACACATAACAAGTATACTTTGCTTTTTTAAGTTTAATTTTTTTTTCACTCACACACCCAACTTGTGGTATTGAGGAGATTTGAATCCGTGACTTTTGATCTCCAAGCAATCTCACCCCACTACTAGGTCATCCCAACTAGGACTAAGTTCATTTTATTTATAAGAAAATCTTTCTTATAGCGGATTGGTTCATATTTGTAATCATTTCATAAATAAATAGCTCGTTGACTTAAGAATTACTATTTGGGTAAGCATAGACTTAATCACACAGCTAATTATTGTATCTCATTTGTGAATTACACACGTAACATATTCTTCCATTAATATGATAACAAAATTAATTGTACATACATATTAATGAAAACAATTAAACGACATTAATTGTTATTAATAATTAAAATTGTTTTTCATTATACTAGACTTAAGTACCAAGAAAAATATTTTACACACGTAACATATTCTTCCATTAATATGATAACAATTAATTGTACATACATATTAATGAAAACAATTAAACGACATTAATTGTTATTAATAATTAAAATTGTTTTTCATTATACTAGACTTAAGTACCAAGAAAAATATTTTACTAAATAAACTATCATTATTGTGCTTGTAATTCAGAAATATATAACTTTAAAATATTTATATTTTAAAAAATATTATTTTATTAATATATGGAAATTATATTGCAATTTGGAAAATGGAGGGGTACTTAAGTAATTGCAGTCAAAACTGTTAACTCTCTCTCTCTTATCCGAATAAGAAGAAGCATGCCTACTTTCTCCGCCGGCGACAGGAATCTTAACTTTGAAGCTCGGAGTTCCGGTCAATCGCCGACGAAATTAGGCTCCTTTTCAAGTTCAATTAGCCGTCGGAAATCCTCAGTGTTTTAGAACTAGAATTCCCAATTCCGGTCATGTATGACTCTGTTCAGTCGATCAATTTGCCTCCCCAATATTCATCCAGAATACGTAAACTAGGGTTTGCAACCTATGTCAAGCTTCCAAAATACGTGAAATGCAGCATTAATGACTCGCAGTGGAGGTCCATTAGCATAAACGATTTGGGATTACCGGAGAAGGAAAAAAATCGAGAAATTCGATTGAGCAAGGGCTGGAAAGATGAATCGGAAATGGAGGAACCGGATGCAAAAAGCGGAATCGACGAAGTGTTCAAGTCCAGGGCTGCGAAGAAAGATTATGAATTAGTAAAGGAGGATGGTGATATTGATTCTGAAATGGAGGAATTAGAGAGAGACAACAATCGACGCACAATTGATGCGGCGAGGAGCAGGAGGCAAACGATGAGGAGATCGAATGTGATGGCGAAGCAAGTTATCAGCATTCGCTCTGCTCTCAGTTTAGGTTTCGTGTCTCAGCTTTGGGTCGACTCCAGCTCAGTGAGTCACAACTCTTACTCGTCTTCTGTTCTATACGTTTAGGGCTTCAAGAAAGGAAAACGCCTTCTGCAATATTGTTTGTTTGATGATGGAAACCAATTAGTCTTACATTTGACATTCATGTTCTATATTTCAAAATGCATTAGTTTGCAGTTCTTTCATTTGATGCTATGATAGTTATTTGTTATCTTCAATCATTTCTCCAGAAAAAAATTTAATAACACATAGTTAAAGATATGGTGTTTCTACTATTAATGTTTTTTTTTTTTTTTTGCTTTTTTGCCTTGTAATGCTCAGTGGGTTGTAATGGTTGTGGAAGTGAAGCCAAACTTACTCTCAGGAGACTCTGAGAGGTTTCTTTTGAAGGAGATCACACAGGTTATTCTTGAGATACAGTTTGAATTGTCTTCTTTCATTTCTTATTTATATGTTCTTGGCGTAGAGTTGTGTTGTAAGTCATCATCTCTTATTATATCATATATCCCCATCAAATTGAGAAAGATTATTGAGTGATAAAATGGTAAACAAGTTGTATATTTCATCACAAAGAGGAGGGCATGACAGGTATAGCTTGTGGTTCTATTATTCTTGCCATCTCAAGGGTATAATTAGAGTTTAACTAATAAACCTTATATTTTTTCCTTCAATTGACTACATGTGTGACAATTAGTTGCTACTTTTTGCCTTTTCCTTTTCTGTTTGTAAGTTGGTGATTTTTGACTTCATATATTGAATGTTTATGCTAGGTGGGAGATGTTATACTCGTTGAGGATGAGACTGTGATGGAAGATGATCTTAAATTGGTTGGACTGGAGACATTGGTATGTGCTGTTGCTATGCCCTTGGCTTGGTCTTCATCTTGTTCAATATCCTCTCTTTAGTCATGCATAAGAGATTTCATCAGGGATCTTGATTTTTTTTTTTTTTTTTGGAACTGGCTTTAAAATGTTGTTTTATAGAGAAACAAAGATGAAAATAGAATCTTTATTTGTTGTTTGGATGCCCCTTATCTGTCTTGTATTTTCTTTAATCCCTACTGCATTTTCGATCACTAAACTTATATGCAGGTAAGATTTGCAGTTTCAACCATTTGGGAGCAAAACTGAACCCCTTTTCTCCTCACCTCCTCCTCCTCCTCCTCCTCTTTCGCTTTCTTTCTTTATTTATTTATATGTTAACACTTTCTAACAAATTCTCTTCGCTAGGTAGGATACACTGTTATAACACCAAGACGTCAAACTATTGGCAAGGTGCACTATATTATTCTTTAATCTTTAGTGTGTTTGCCAAGATTAATGTTGTTGTCTTTGACACTTCCATAGTGTTTCACTTTTAGGTGCGTGGCTACTCCTTTAATATCAATTCAGGCACAGTGGAATCACTTGAGCTCGATTCGTTTGGACTTTCCATTATCCCCTCAAGCTTGGTAGGTTATGGTCCTTTATTTTGTGGCTTTAGATGATATTACTTTCTGTTAGAAGCCATAAGTAAACTAGTAAGTTCCCCAGTTTCATAGGGGGAAGGGCTCAGGGCAGCAATGTTTCATCGTTTATTCATTTATATGAGGAAATGACTGTTTTTATCTCAGGTAAGCACCTATGCTTTATTTGTGGATGACGTGCTGGAAGTTTTTCCCGACACGGTTGTTGTACGTGATGCTGCTGTATCACGCTTGCAAAGACTAACCAAGGCAAGTTTTTGGCTGGTGGTTGCGCGGTGTTCATTCATGTAGAATTGATTTTCATATTCGCTATTCTTTCATTGCATCTCAAGCCACTACTTACGCTTTCATTTCCAGGGGTTTTGGGATGGCCAGAGTGCAGGCAACTCAAACAAAGAGCTGGAAGAAGAATCGGACGGTGATGATAATGCAGATTACTCAGGAAGGCCACGTAAAAGTCGAAAATCTCGCAGAAATAAAAGAAAATCAGTAGATGAGTGGGAGCTACCCATGGATTATTTCTGATCTGAATGAATGAATCCTCATGCTACAACTCCCTGTTCTGTATATATCTCTGCATTTGGCTTCTTCTTTTTCTTTCAGCAGCTATTCATTCCTTCCTATTTTCACTTCCTCAAAAATTATCATTCCAACTTTGTTTTTTTTCTTTCTTTACTTTGTTTAAAGTGAAGTGATAGATGAAGGCAATTTTGAATTCCAGTTGCTTTTGAACTCTTCTTTTTAGGAACTCGAGCTTTTCAATTCCACAACTTTCTACCAAACACACTGCTTTCTGCATTTCTATCATCATACCTCATGATTTAAATTTGAAACAGTAGTCATTAATTAGTCCGCCTGCTTCTTTCAAATTTCAAACCAACTCCCATCAAACACAAAAACACTTGTTTTCACCCATAAATTCTGAGAAAAACTCACTCCAAACCACCCTACCAAAGAGCAAATCAAAATGATGGCAACTCAGCCCCCACTCTGTGGCGAGCGGCCGATTCATGGCCTGAAAAGCCACCGGAGACCGCTGCAGCCCAAGAACCAATCCGACGCGGCTATCATTAATGCTGCGCAACCGAAGCCATGCCCGGCCAAGATTTCATTGCTAGATATCTCTAACAAAGAGAATGTTCCTCCCTCCTACACCACCCCGGTTAAGGAGTGCTGTTTCGAGGCTGAGGCCATTGATCCATCGTTGGCCGATGAGCTGATCGCCGTTCGCAAAAAGCTCGAGAGACTGAGGAGTGAGGAGGCGAGGAATGAGAAGGTGTTGAGAGAGAGGGGCCTGATGCTGGACTTGGAAATGAAGGAGATCATTAATAGAGGGGAGATGCAGAAGCAGCTCGAACTCGAGGTCGATCGCTTGTATCGTCTCAAGGAGATCAAATTAGCTTGCATGGTAAGCAAAGCCATTCTTGAATAGTTGGGATCTTGATGATTGGTGAGATGCAAAGAAAATTAAATTTTTAACTAGTTTTTTTGAGTGTTGCAGAGGGTATCTCGACTTCGATCATTGAGAGATAAGGAAGAAGAAAAGAAGATAAAGCAAGATCAAGTTTATATCCAAGGCAGGGAGAGTCTGAATTCAGAAGCTGCTGCTGTTGCCTCAGCAAATCAATTCGATTTCTAATTTACAGCTGCAGTTCTCTCTCTCTCTCTCTCAAAGATCAATCCAGACTGAAGCGGAAAGATAAATTATCTAGAAATATGAATCTTGTATCTCTCAGTTAATCAATTGGTCATAGATTGTAAATTTTGAATATTTTTTTTCCAGTCCAAATATAATATTCATTGGTATTTATCAGACACATTTAACAAAAATCTGTATTATAAAAGTTTGACACAATTTGCAATTTAGTCGTGGATTTTAAAATGTTGCAATTAAAATATAATCTTGTAATTTTTTACAAAATATATACAATTTGTAATAATATGAAAATCAAACACAATATTTCATATCGATTTTTATTGTATTAATAAAATTCAAATTATAATTATGCTATATATTTACACAATTTTATAATATTTCATGTTAAAAATCAGATTTTCGTTGTTGAAAAATTTGGGCATGTCTCTTTTGCTATAGATTGCAAGATTGCATTTTAATTGCAACGTTTCAAAGTCCGTGTCTAAATTACAAATTGTGCATTCGTGGCAGAGTTTCTGTATTTAATCGTAATTAACCATATTCTAAAATCTCTAACCTTTCTTAGGTTTGAGTAAAAATTGCAGAGTGTAGACTTTAGAAATTTACATATTGTAGCTTTAGGTGGGAAATGCTTGATGCATAGATAGGGTTGTAAACGAACCGAATTGAGTCAAATATTCTGGTGTTTGAGCTCGGCTCCTTAAGGAATATTCATATTCGAGCTCGCTTCGGGTTTTTTCATCTTGTCCAAGTTTAGCTCTACAAATATTTATCACGTTCAAATTTGGCTCGAGCTCAACTCGTTAAATGCTCTAAAATTCACCGATCGAGCCTTAATTAGAATGTTTGAAAAAAAGCTCTTTTGAATTACATATTCGAGCTAGAACTTGAAAAAAAAAAAAAAAAAAAAAAAAAACCTTATTTAATTCACCGTTTGAAATATTCATAATTTCATGAACATGTTCGCGAGTTGGTCGAGCCAAATACTATGTTCGAGTTCGACCTCGGCTGGTTTAGAAAATGAACGAGTTTTTTTTCAAGTCGAGTTCCGAATAACTCACGATAGCCCTGTTCATTTACAGTTCTATGCATGATGGGTTTTCGTACAATAAGAAAAAATCAGAATAACCCACTGCGATAGACGTGGCACGATCTCTGTGGTCTTATGGATAACACACTCAATTTTAACTTTTGTAGGTGACATTAAGTGCAGAAGAAAAGTGAAAAGTGAGAAGGCATTGGTGTGTTGGATAGAAAATGTTAAATTGTAGGCAATAAAACAAAATAATAATTTATGGGTGCATGCAAAAGCAGAAGATGAGATGCAATGCAATGACAAGAAGATGAAAGGAAAAAACTGCAAAAATGAAGAGAGCATCACGGAAATCCATGTCGGAAATTGGACCACCTAACTGCTAACTGGTATTCTAGTACACTTATTTTTTCTTTTCACTGACATTATATAATGCAATTGCAATAACAACAGCTCCTTTTCCTTTCTTTCTGACACTAATCAAAATTCATGAAATTGGGAAGATATATACAATAGTTTTGTGTAAGTTAATTAAGTCCAATTTGGCCCACCACATTTTCATGAAACCAACAATCGTAAGTTCGTAACTCTATCTACTTTCAATATGAATTTTCTTATCAAATTAGGATAAGCGTGTTTGTGAATGCAAATATGATACACTTTGGTTCGGTGGATTGGATAAATAAGATTGATTGGATATAATAGGATTGAACTGCTTAATCATTTATGATAAATTTTGAATATAGCAGAACTGCACTGTTCAAATAAAAATAATCATGGGTTTGAATGACTTGTTTGTGATTTTAATGGTTTATGGTAGATTTTGGATTTATCAGGACTGCACTGTTCAAATAAAAATAATCACGAGTTTGGATTACTTGAATGTGATTGTAATGATTTATGATATATTGTTAATATTCTACGATCTGTATTCTTTGTGGATTGAAGGATTATGATTAAATGTTGGGGAATACCTAAATTGTTTTTTATATAGTTTTTTTCATTTCTAATTGTTAAAGTTGATAAAGATAATAATTGTGTAATTTCAACTTCAATGAATAATGAGATAAAAATAATCACCCCAATATTGAAATGATACCTTATTACTCAAATGAGTGATACCATCCAAAGCTAATAATCCATAATGACCTTTTATTGTATAAAGCAAACATTTGATAAGATAGGATAATTTTTTTTCTATCCAGTCTTCTCAATTATGAGCACTCAAACCAACACATTTTTTTTACTCACACACCCGTGACCTTTGGTCTACAAGCAATCTCACTCCACCACTAGGTCATCCCCGCCGGGACAAAAAGAGAAATTCAAACCAACACATGTCCTAGCTGGATAAATTGGTTTTAAACTACGTGAAAATTTCCTAAAACTACAAATTATTCAAGGGCGAAAATCACCATTTAATAACAAGGGTAAATTGCTAAAAAAATCACTATCTTTGAATGAATTTGCAATGTAAACACGACTTTTAAAACGCGCAATAATAACCCAACCAATTATTTTGTAGAAAATTCGACACAATCAATGTTTTTCCGATCATTGAAATTATGATGCTGCAATATTTTTCTACATGTACACATTAATTCAATCCCGGAGTGTTGAATATGAGTGATTTTTATTGTACAACGTTAGGTTTTTTTTTTGTCAAGGGTAACCCGCAGCCGCTACCGAAGTGTGCACTGGGTAAACCACGTCCCTGTGTAATATCCTGCAAATCACACATGGGAGGTTAACTACACTTGGCAAGCCAGGTGTGACAGACTCACACCTAGTGTGTTAGTGGTGGGATTCAAAGGTCTCAAGGTAACACCACTCCACCACTAGACCATCCTAAAAGGGACGCAACATCAGTTTTCTAATGATCGAATTCTTTTTAGGTGTCTATTTTGCTACAAATTAAAAGATCGAGTTATTATTACACGTTTTAAAAGTCATATTTAAACTGCAAAATCATTTAGATGTGATGAATTTTTTTATCATGTAACCCACTAATAAATTATTTGTTTCAAATTAAGTTGCTTTTTTGAGGTGGTTGGCTTAAATCTTAATGGGTGGGGCAAATTGAAAAGCAAAAGAGGCACAAGGCATCATAAAATCATAATGGTGTGGGGTGTGGTGTCCATTTTTGAACAAATTTGAAATGGGAAAATAAATTAAAACAAAGGTAGTTGTTGTTTTTTTTTTGAGATAATTAAACAAAAGTAATAGTAATATTAACGACAATATAATAATATAATAAACCCAATAATCTTGCTTTCCCCCTCGTCTCTCTCTCTCTCCTCTCTCTCCTCCGTCCTAGCTTTCCCTTCGATCTCAATCTCAATCCCTATCAGCATTAATTCAGATTCAAATACTATATATTATAACCTAATTTTATGTTACTTTAATCACTTGTTCACTAATTCTGAACAAATTAATTAGTTAATTTTTGTGATTTCTTGCGAGATTGGAAAGGAAAAAAAAGAAGCTGATCAGGATTCAGAAGCAAGTGCGAAGAAGCCGATAAACAAAGAAAGGGATCGGAGATCTGAAATCTGCCAAATTTTCGACTGCAATCATTTCGTATTCAGTGCATTCATGCGTTCATTTCCATCAATTCACGCTTTCCTAGACCATAAATAAACGGGCCATCACACACACACACACTCTCTCTCTCTTTCTCTCTCCGCGCTTCAAAATTTTCCACAGGTCAGGGGCTCAGACTGTCCTTTTGTTTCATAATTCATGCTGGCATTTATTTGCATTGCTGTTGACGACAATGTGGCAATGATTTCCTGATTCGAAATTTGGTTTTTGTTTTTTCTGGTGTCTTCATTTTTGCCTGGTGTCTAATTTTTGCAGTCCTGGCATTAATTTCTCTTGAAGGCTGTGGAGGGTTGCTCTTTTTGTACCGGAGTTATGATGCATCTGTAGGCATTTTGTTTCCATTTGATCTCTGATAGTGTTGTGGGATTTTTGGATCTGCTTCTCTTTATCTCTATCAAAGTAAAGGTACAGTGTTTTAACACTCATATGTACTAGGGTTTTTAGGAAGATTACTTTTTTGAGGGACGAAAATTTGCTACTACTGCATCACATTTCATTTTGAGGTGGTATTAGCAAGTTTTCCAATTGACTGTAGAATTATCCAATTGGTTCAAACTTGATGCATTTATTTGGCCTCCCCACTGTGTGTATTGTTGGTTTGCCAAGGGAAATCTTCTCTTGAAATCTTATCCTTTGTGGGTGAGAGTAGTGAGAGACTGAGGTACAATTTGGGGAGTCAATTTTCAGTTTGGGGTTTGTAGGGTTTTAGCAATTTGTTCTCCTTTGGGGATTCGTTATGTTATTCTCCAATGTGTTCTTGGTGGTGTTGATGGATTCTTTATGTCTTCCGACAAGCCATTGCTGTCCGAGTCTGAACCATTTTCTACTCCAGACCCCCAGCCCCTTCACCATCGCCGTCAATCATCCTTGAGAATCAGCTCATTGCGATGCCAGCACCATGGCAGATCCTTCTCTTCCTCGGATGCTGAGGAGACACAAGATTGCAATTTGTACCGTCAGAAAGAGTTGGACAAAAAAATTGAGCTGAAAGGAGGTGAAGCTGTTTCAGGAAATTCATTGGAATATCCTGCTTTCCGGCCTGGACGGAAGGGATTTTTGTCAGGTGATCTCGGTCGACAATGCCCCCAACGAGAGCGAAGACGCTTTGTGTCATGGGGTGGTGTAATGGATGTGCAGCAGAACGTGAAAGCCTTTGAGGTTTCTGGGACTTCGTCTCGCATCACTCCTCGATTACAGGACGTGAACAGACCTCTGATACCTCAAAGGTCTGAGAGGTTTCTTCACTTAAGTATGCATCTTGAAGATAATATGGCACATCATGATAACCCCAGGTTCATACATATTAATGATCCAAAGAAGACAAATGATAACTCTGATTTCTCTGGAAATGAGATCCGGACAAGCAAATACACATTGCTTAACTTCTTGCCAAAAAATCTATTCATTCAGTTTCATAGGGTGGCTTATTTGTATTTTCTAGCCATTGCTGCTTTGAACCAGCTCCCCCCTCTTGCAGTATTTGGCAGAACAGTTTCCCTTTTCCCTCTTCTTTTTGTGCTTACTGTCACGGCTGTGAAAGATGGTTATGAAGATTGGCGGAGACACAGGTCTGACAGGAATGAGAATAATCGGGAGGCACTAGTGCTACAATCCGATGGATTCTGTCCCAAAAGGTGGAAAATGATTCAGGCTGGTGAGGTAGTGAAGATCAGTTCTGATGAGACTATTCCTTGTGACATGGTGTTGCTAGGAACGAGCGATCCTAGTGGAATTGCCTACATACAGACAATGAATTTGGATGGCGAGTCCAACTTGAAAACAAGGTATGCTAGACAAGAAACTAATAAACTTGTTCTTGAAGGGACTATAATATCTGGTATGATCACTTGTGAGCAGCCGAACAGGAATATCTACGAGTTCATGGCTAATATGGAGCTGAATGAGCAATGTCTTCCTCTCAGCCAATCAAATATCATTCTGCGTGGCTGTCAGCTGAAGAACACAGAATGGGCAATTGGGGTTGTGGTTTATGCTGGGCAGGATACAAAAGCTATGCAGAACAGTGCAATGTCTCCCTCTAAAAGAAGCAGACTGGAAACCTATATGAATCGGGAGACATTTTGGTTATCTGTTTTCCTTTTAATCATGTGCCTTGTTGTCGGATCAGGGATGGGTTTATGGTTAAAACGCCATGAGTCTCAGCTTGATACACTGCCATACTACCGGAAAATTTACTTTCGAAAGGGAAAAGATGGCAAGAAGTACAAGTATTATGGGATTCCTATGGAGACATTTTTCTCGTTCTTAAGTTCTATCATTGTTTTCCAGATTATGATTCCGATATCCCTCTATATCACAATGGAGCTTGTACGGTTGGGGCAATCATATTTCATGATTGGTGACCGGCATATGTATGACAGTTCAAGCAACTCTCGATTTCAGTGCAGATCGCTGAATATTAATGAGGACTTGGGACAAATACGATATATATTGTCCGATAAGACGGGCACACTGACAGAAAACAAGATGGAATTCAAGAAAGCAAGTATCTGGGGAAAAAGTTACGGTGACACTAACTCTGCAGCTGATTCCCAGGAGACAGATGTGGGAGGTATAAATTGGAAGTTTTGCTTTACATTAGATAATAATGTGAATCAATGATTGTGTCTCGTTTTGCTTAAAGTTTAATCATAATCCCTTTGTTATCTATTAGAAAAATGATTAATCAGCATTCCTATAGCTAATCAGACGAGTCTATAGAATTATACTCAATTTTTTTGAGTTTTGTGTAACTAAATTGTAGAACTGCAGTAGACAACGTTCTACATTGGCAAGCGAGTTGCATGTTGCTCGTAACTGCAAAGTCCCCTTCAGCATTGACCTGTCCTTTTTTTGGATTCATGCCTTAGTATTCTTTTTGTCTCCATTTTGAGAGATTGCCACAACATAATTATCTTGTCAATCTGACTATGGTCAATCATTTATTTCTACACATTTCTTGTCTTCTATAGTTTTTCCACTGCACATGTTAGCAATAGTAATGCTAAAAGTTTGCTAAGAATTAAGCTCCACTATGTTTGGCGTGTGCATGCTGATGTTTGCCATTGTTGAGATAGTATCATTAATCCATTTTATATCATTTTCTCTTTGGTGATTTTTTTTTATTTAATTTATGATAGTATGTGCATTGTGCAGTGGAAGATGCTGTGGTGGGTGGAAGAAAATGGAAACTTAAATCTGAAATCACCCCTGATTCTGAACTCATCAAATTATTGTACAAAGATCTACATGGGGAAGAAAGAATTGCTGCACATGAGTTTTTTCTGACGTTGGCAGCTTGTAACACTGTGATTCCCATTCTTACTGATAGTCCATTGAGCAATGGTCTTACCTCTATAGACTATCAAGGTGAGTCTCCAGATGAACAGGCACTGGTTGCAGCAGCCTCCGCATATGGTTATACGCTTTTTGAGCGAACATCTGGGCATATTGTGATTGATGCCAATGGTGAGAAGTTAAGGTAGAAAGCTCACCTCTTTACTTATGCTATAATCTCCTAAATGTAGTTTGTTGTCCTCAATGAGCTGTTTTTTCTTGATCTGTGTGGAATAGGATACAGTTTATGATATCTGTTATTCTGTGTTTCCCATGTCGCTGTTTCAATGAATTTGAGACACATGGATATTTTTCATAATGCAAGTTATTTCTCATTGTTATACTCTTTATTAATCTTGAAGTTATTTTATGTCTTACAATATTTACCCTGTCTAATGTAGGTTGGACGTTTTGGGTTTGCATGAGTTTGATAGTGTGCGTAAAAGAATGTCCGTTGTTATTAGATTTCCCAATGGTAGCGTAAAGGTATTGGTAAAGGGGGCCGATACATCAATGTTCAACATTTTAAGAAAGGATCTTTCATGTGTTGAGCACATAAGACATGCAACGCATAGTCATCTCAATGATTATTCATCTGAAGGTTTGCGCACCCTGGTTGTTGCCGCTAGGGACCTTAACGGTGAACTCCTTGCAGAGTGGCAACACATGTATGAAGATGCGTGCACCTCTTTGACTGATAGAGTTGTAAAACTGCGCCAAACAGCAGCTCTTATTGAATGCAACTTGACCCTTCTTGGAGCCACAGCTATTGAGGACAGGTTACAAGAGGGTGTACCAGAAGCCATTGAGTCTCTGCGGCAAGCTGGCATAAAGGTGTGGGTTCTTACTGGTGATAAGCAAGAGACAGCAATGTCTATTGGTCTTTCTTGCCGACTCTTGACTGCAGACATGCACCAGATCATTATCAATGGAAATTCAGAACATGAATGCAGAAAGCTATTATGTGATGCCAAGGCCAAATACCATGTCAATTCTGCAAATTGCTTTAATGATATGACGAATTTGAAGAGGAAGTCTGAACTTAATTTGATTGAATTATCTTCTCAAACAAAGTCTCCCAATATGCCTCAACAGATTGCAGACGAGGAGGACCGACCTAGTTTTGGGCCTTTTGGCCCACTAGCCCTCATAATTGCTGGGAACAGTCTGGTTTACATATTAGAGAAAGATTTGGAATATGAGGCAAGTTTAATTTCTTGTCAATATCTTGGTTTGACATGATTTTCAGTTTTTTTTTTTTTTTAAATTCTTATATTCATTTTTTTTTCTTTGGGCTGTCTTGAATTTTGGTTTTGCTTCTAAGATTACTCAAATCTGTTATTAAATTTGAGCTTGATATCTGAATTTGAATGGCAGCTCATTTTGCAGCTGTAAGAATACTGTACTCACCAAACCACTTACGATTTGATTTGATCATATTTATCAGCTCTTCAACCTTGCAACTTCGTGTAAGGTGGTGCTCTGTTGTAGGGTTGCACCCTTGCAGAAGGCTGGAATAGTGGACATGATTAAAAGCCGTACAGATGATCTTACACTAGCCATAGGTGATGGTGAGTTGGTCATCTTTTGACTCAATATAGCATTATTTTTCCCATTCTATTAGTTATATGTTGTCATCTGGTTTTGGTTGCTTAGGGGTGTGGGAGGTGACTGCTGCAATACAGTTTCTTTTTTTCAGTGGGCTTGTAATTCTGAATTTGCACTGATATTCTCTAGTATGCATTGCACATCATTTTTAAATGATTTCTGCTTGCCAGCTTTATGAAATAATACATCTTTGATCTTTCTAAATGGTTATGCAAATCTCTTTTATTGTCATCTGATGAATAATGCGTCTCAGGGGCCAATGATGTTTCAATGATCCAAATGGCGGATGTTGGTGTTGGAATTTGTGGTCAAGAAGGGCGCCAAGCAGTAATGGCATCAGATTTTGCCATGGGACAATTCAGATTTTTGAAAAGATTGCTTTTGGTGCATGGACACTGGAATTATCAGCGTCTTGGCTATCTCATTCTCTATAATTTTTACCGCAATGCTGTTTTTGTATTGATGCTTTTCTGGTATGCAAAGGATCTTTCATCTTTACTTAATGCACAATGTTTCCTTTCCTTACAAAATATGGGGCTTTGCAAGTTGATATCGTGTTGACCAAGCTGATTAACATTAGGCATTTGATTGTTCAGGATTACTGTATTGTGTTCAGTTTTTGGTTGAAAGGCTCGTTTGTTGATTTTGCACCACTTGTTTTTCCTGAACTTACACATATGAGCATTCACACACACAGACATTTAAATGCATATGTATCCTCGCTGATCTGTTGCTTTCTCCTATTATCTCCTCAGGTATATTTTATGTACAGCCTTTTCTACTACTTCTGCACTGACAGATTGGAGCAGTGTTTTTTATTCCGTCATATATACTTCAGTACCTACAGTTGTTGTTGGTATTCTAGACAAGGACTTAAGTCACAAGACATTACTCAAATATCCAAAGCTCTATGCAGCGGGCCACCGGCAAGAGAGTTACAATATGCCCCTCTTCTGGATTACAATGGTTGACACATTATGGCAGAGCCTTGTACTCTTCTACGTACCACTGTTCACCTACAAAGAGAGCACTATTGACATATGGAGTATGGGAAGCTTGTGGACAATAGCAGTTGTTATATTAGTGAATGTGCACTTGGCCATGGATATTCAGCGTTGGTTATTTGTTACTCATGCCGCAATATGGGGATCAATTGTTGTCACATATGGTTGCATGGTGGTGCTTGATTCTATACCTGTTTTCCCAAATTATGGGTTAGTTATTTCAGATTCTGAATGATCTTATTCGTTGAATAAAATCATTTATTAGTACATCTATAACATGCACCAGAAGTCATCCTTGTCTGACAATAATTGTTGTTGTGTTGCAGTACAATTTACCATCTTGTAAAATCACCAGCTTACTGGCTCTCCATTTTACTTATAACGGCTATAGGATTGCTCCCCCGGTTTATTTTCAAAGTTTGCCATCAGATCTTTTGGCCTTCTGATATCCAGATTGCTAGAGTAGCTGAAATATTGAGAAAAGGGCGAAATTTTTCTGGGTCAAACGCAGATCAGGTTTCAAGCTGAAATGTGTGCTTGCCGTAATTTCTCGTGACATTCACTTGGTGAGCCTCTCCTCAAGCTTGTCGAGATGTGCCTTCCAAATGGCATTCAGGTGTCAAAATTGATTGGTATGCCCAACATTTTGTTCTTTGTTATGGTTTTATAGACATTACCTGTTTCTTAAGTTATCTGGTCAATGGATATTGGAGGAATGGTGATTTTTATTCCCAAAGACATCTCTATATGTATATGTATATATGATTTTCTAGTATATTTTTTCTTATTACCTTAACATAATCATGACATAAAATGCAATAAAATCTTGATGAAGTGCACATTTGTAGCATTTGTCTGCCCAATTGCATGACAAACATGTAGATGCTCCTATGTACCCCTATTCTAGGGCTAACATCATATAAACTTTTGGCGATTTTACTTTTTGACTTGCTGAATCCTATTCTCGTCATATTGGTTTTTTACTCTATGGTGGCTTTGTTCTAACTTCTAAAAGTTCTGAATTCTTTCTCATTTATAAAAATGGTCAAGTTTCGGAAACTTCCGCCAATATGATTGTTGATGTTAGAGGTATTAGCTTTTCCTGGTGCTAATGGAGTTTAATGGAAAGCATGTTTTGTTCTTTTGTCTACTTTGATTAGACCATTACCTGACATAGTACAAGCAGTGAAGTTTTGGATGATGTTTTTCCATGTGACTCGGTGTTAGTGGAGCTTAACCAAAAGCAGCATTATACTTGTTTTCTACTTTTAAGTGGACCATTTCATGTCAGTGAAATTTGTGGATGGTGTTATTCCATTCTGATCCATTCTTCGCCACGTGTAGGGCTTGGGCTTGGGCTTCACAATGTACTTTTGTTTGATGTAGCCGAAACCTGGTACACAGGAACTCTTCCCTGATCTTCTGGAGTTCCCCAAGCAAGAAGAAGAGCGAAGAGGCGTGTTTATCATTCTCCTTCCACTTGAAGGTATAGAGAGGGGGAGCGAGTTACCTTGAGGCCGAACTGTGACAATCTTAGTGAAGAATGAGGAGCGAGGGATTGAATAATGCCGGCTGAGGCTTCTGCCCTTCTTGTCGACTGACGATATGATTACAAGTGCAGTCCAGGTAATTTTAGTTGTACCTGTAACAATGAGGGGGATTGAAGATGAGATTAAATGCAGGGGCTGTTGTATAGTGTTGTTAGTTAGAGATTTAGGTATTTTATTGTATTACCTTTGTGAGAAACTATAGTGTTTTTTTTTTTACATGTGAGAGTAGATTTCTAAGTGTAAGAAATGAAAATGTGTTTGCTGTGATTATTAGTTTTGTTGTGTTAACTTTTGTGAAGAGAAGGGAGGTGAGATTTTCTGTTTTTGTTCATAAATTAGGAGTTAGTATCTAATGTGTTGATTGTCCAAACTAATACAACACAATTTAATTAATTAGGTTGCATATGCTTACCTAAGTGGTGGGGTTGAATTTAAATATGGGGTGTCCAAATAGGAGAATGATGACACATCATTCGACTCTTGATTGGTGGGGTTTACTAAAACATCATCCAAATAGATTTGTACCAATTCACATGTGTGTCATATTCATCACTTATTCACATGATTTACATCTACTTTTTCCTTTTTTCTTTTTAAGCAAACTAGGTAGTATTTCAATAATGATAATTTTATGGGTTTCTTACATTTCAGTACCCAACATTTTCTCATCTTGTCATTTTTATCCCTAAGTTTCAAAAGTTACACTTTAATACTCTATGTTTGACAAATTAACTCTTATAGAATTAATGTTATTAAATATTGATATGGAATGTCGTCCTCACCTTTAAACATCTCCACACCTCCTTGTTAGATTTTCAGCATTCCAAGTTGATATTTGGGATGCATAAAAGTTAAATTAGTGCTATAAACTAGTGTTAATTTGTCAAATGTTGGGTACTGAAGTATAACTTTTGAAATTTCGGGACAAAAGTGAAAATCAGACAAACGTTATTGAAGTGTAATTAACCTTATTATGAGTTTATAACATTTAAGTACTCAATATTTGTCCCATAAAATTTGGGACTCCATACTTAGCCCACACCAAATTTTTCACAATTTAACACCCTGCAAATCTCTGATGAAAAAAAACTACCCAAATTCTTTCAAAATCTGCAAATTCAACAAAGAAATATCCAAATTGCTCAACCCCACACTCCAAGATCTTGAATCATCAATAAAAAAAAGGATACAACCGACAAACAAAACACCAATGAGTGAAACCATCCCCGGTCCCACCCATGCACATGTGTATGAGTGTATTCTAGGTGGTATTTAAAGTAAATGTTCTTCGTATATAATATAATAGTCGGTAAATCATACAAGAGAGATAATCTACATCATATAAATTTTGTGTTACGAACTCGACTAGTAATGCGAAATCTCGGGACGTATGGTAAAAGACAAAGCTCGCACAAGCACGCGCAAGTGCCGCTCGCACCTATCCTAGAATGCGACTAATTTTATTCAATAATCGAAGCTAAAAATATATGGACATCAAAATCCATTGTCGTCGTCTACCTCTAGTTTCCACGAAATAAAGCGAAGTGTGAACACTACTTTTTTCTATACACATCCAATTTTTGTATTTTTCTTCACATTGTATTATATACACACACACACACATATAGGTGTGAACACAACTTTTTTCCAAACCCAAATAACACTCCATTTCCAACACACTATTTGACATCGAATACTTTATCAACATCAATTATGATCTATGTCTAAACATATCTTTCTAGATCTAATTAATTAAGTCTCAAGATCCACCAATATTGCATGTATGATATGCCCAATTAATGCTAACCATTCTAATCATATATATAGTACTTGCGTAAGCACATGCAATGCCCAATTTGTTGCTTAATTTAACTCAATTCATATTTAATTAGTTGACAGAACTTAAATGTGGCCTCACTTCCTAGAAGGAAATTTTAGGTGTAATTGTTCACTTCTTGGGCAGTATTCACTGTTGCACACTTGATTTTTTTCATATTTTTTTTTCAATTTTAATTTCTCGTACTTTAGTTTAATTTTACATTTGCTATTTGAGAAGTACTTACGTGCACAACCCCTTAGGTGCATCTATATTCGACAGGCATGTGACGCCCATGCATCTGTCAGATTTTTTTTTCTTTTGTTTAGCGCCGATTTTCTGATTTTTTTTTTTTTGCTTTTTCTTGTTGTTATGTTCTCAAAAAATTTATACCCTAAAATAAAATTGGTGACCTAAAATTAAAGTGAATCGATTTAATTTATTTGAAATTAATATGAATTTATATCCTAAAATGGAATTAATAAACCTTAAAAAGGCACAAAATAAACCCCTAAAACCCCCCAAAAAAACTCTAAAAAAAAATAAACACCTAAAAAATACAAAATAAACCCTTAACCCCCCCCCCCCCCCACACACACACACACACAAAATCCTAAAAAACACAAAATAAATCCCTAAAAACCCTCTAAAAAAACCTTAAAAAACACAAAATAAACCTCTAAAAAACCCTAAAAAATACAAAATAAACCCCTAAAAAACCATGAACACTACAAAAATCATGAATTCCTAAACCTAAACATTAATTGGAATGGAAAAATCACAATTTGAATTAAATAAACTAGTATAAGATAAGCAGTAGACGCCTTACTTTTTAATGATAAATGTGATGTTTTTTGAATTTTGAGTGATACTTTATAGTATTACTGTTGATATTGATTTTGCCGGGATTTTTTTTATGTGGGTTGACTTGCGAATTTGACCCGTCCATCTGAAATAAGGGTTATATGCACCTTGTGAATGCAAGTATTTATTTTGTTATTTAGGGCTCATCTTATCAACTTAGGGTTTATTATAATTTTATACTCCATCAGTTTCATAATAATTGACGTTTTAAATTTACAACAAAAATTAAGGAAAAAAAAGAGATATATATGCCATCTTCTCTCTCTACTTCTATCAAATTTTATGAAAAAAATATCATCTATCAAAAGTAAGTTAGTATATAGGATATTTTATAGTGTTTTCATAAGGGGGGTAAACTTGGGAGAAAGACCGAAAAGGTCTACAACACCAAATAATTTAAAACAAAATTTAAAATCTAAAGCATCAATTATTGTGAAACAAAGTATAATTTTTTTTTGAGTGAAAAACAAAGTATAATTAATTAATCATTAAAAATTGAAAATTAGATACTAAATAATTATAATACATTTTAACTGGGTAGGATGAACACTGAATAACAAGCTGGTGTGAAATTAAACTAATTAAAGCATAGGAAGTTCAGATGAAAAAATTAAAAAAATCGAGTAAGAAATGCAACATAAAAGGTGCAATAGAGGCTCATCCCGTAATTATTAGTTATAGATTTTTATGATTATAATATTTTTTTTCTTAATTATAAGCTTTAATATTAGTATCGAATTAAGATCAAGTTGAGATCTTCGTTTGAGGGACTAGGTTAGGTTAGAGGATTGATAAAATTATCCGGTCTTATCTTTTGTTTGGTTTGCATAATTGGAGCCCGGGATTGATTACGGGCTTAGACTCCAATCTCATCATTCCACTTTTAGGGTGATTAAATTCATCCCTAACATATACTTGTCAAATTACCCATATAACCTAATCTCAAATAAAATAATTACAATTTTAAAAATTATTATGAGAATAATGATATGTAAATATAATATTATTGTGAATACTAATATGTAATTAAAAGAGGATTTCTCCGGAAGAAAGTATTTTGATTAATTATTTTTATGACATTATTTCCCAATGTTTGGTGAATAGTTTGTGTGCATCAATTATTTCAAATTTCATGATTTTAAGTATTTTTAAATAAAAAAAATACAACTTTCATAATTATAAATGAATATCTTATATGAAGGACAATTTATGTATTTTACAACATCTTATTAATCATTTAATCCAAATAGAATATTGACAACACATTCCAAATCATTAAAATTGCAATCAAACACAAGATTATTTTTATCCAAACAGTACAATCTTACTTTATTCTATAAATCCTATCTATCTCATCAACCGAACCAAACGGAGTCCGAAATTGATGACGGATCCTAGCTCCAATCACTTATTTGAGTGATTACTCATCTTCCAAATTTTGGGGTGATTAAATTCATCAATTAAACACTTAGTTGTAAAATTATCCATGTATCCTCATCTCAAATAAAATTCAGACTAATTTTCCCTTAAATTTATTATGAGAATATTGATATGTAAATATAATATGAAAGCGAATACTAATATATCATTAAAAGGGGACTTCTGAAGAAGAAATTATTTTGATTAATTATTTTTATGTGTCCATTATTTCTCAATGTTTGATAAATTATTTTTGTGCATCGATTATTTCAAATTTCATGATACCATGTATTTTTAAATACTCACAGGCCACCATCCCATAATTGTAGTTTCTCATTCCTTTTTCGTCCATCCCAAAATCATAGTTCACTTTCTTTATATATGTGCATTAAATTTTCATTTTCCTTAATATACCCCATTTAATGTTCATTGAAATTAACATCCATTCTTTCTTTTTTTTGTCAAGGGTAACCCGCATCCGCTACCAAGATGCGCACTGGGTAAACCCCGCCTCTATATATTAGCCTACAAACCACACAAGGGAGGTTAACCACACTTTGCAAGCCAGGTGCGATAGGCTCACACCTAGTGGTGTTGCTGGCGGGATTCGAACTTGAGACCTTTGACCTCAAGATAACACCACTAGGTCATCCCCAAGGGGACACATCCATTCTCTTTTGAATCAATAAATAAGTGTATAATAGAAGAAAAAAAAAATCAATTTTATTTTTCCAAGAACATTAATTGATTTTTCTTAATATGTGTAAAAAGGAGAGGGGGGCTACATTTTTGGGACGTAAGGAATAAAAAAATACAACTTTAATAATTATAAATGAATATATTATATGAAGAACAATTCATGTATTTTCCAACATTTTTACTCACAATCATTCAATCCAACAACATATTGACAATCTATATATAAAATTATTAAAATTGCAATCAAGCAATCCAAACACGAAATTATTTTTATCCAAACAGTGCAATCCTATTTTATCATATCAATTTTATCTATCCCACCAACCGAATCACACGGGACTTTAGTGGGATGGATCTTGAGTCTTGACTCTCAAGTTTCATTTTCTCATCCCTAGCTAAATATGAGATATATAGATAAGCTAGCTAGCATTGTAATAGATTCATAGGAGTAAAAGGGGGAAATAATGATGATATTGATGGAGCCACATAAATGAAAGATATTTCATGATGGAAATGAATTAAGAGGTCCACAAACCAGATTTAATCCCATTTCAAGACAGTCTAAAACAATAATAAAAGACAAGCAGCAGCAGGTAACATGTGTTCATTTTATATATTATCTGGTACCATAAAAAAATAGCACCACAAATTATCCTTCAATTCTTTACTTGGAAAAATCCCACAACAAAATGATTGGTTTTTCATCACTTTATTTTGGGATGGAATCAATAGTAAAATCTATATGTACACACCACTGGCGGCTTTTGTGGTATCAAGGGGTACAATTTTTTTACTATATATATATATTTCATATTCTATTATTTTTTAAGAAAAAAAATAGTGGTTATCTTTTTTTTTTTGTTATTAAAGAAGTGGAAATGGTTATAAAAGAAGAAAATAGTGGATAAAGTTGACATGTGAAGATAACGAATCTCTCGCCATAAAAAGAAAAAAAAAGAACCCACTAATTTGTCTCTCACTCATCTTTAAAAGATAGTGTAAAATTTTAGGGAATGATTGTTTGGTTACTTTTATTAAGAAGGATGCTTTTCTATAAATTTTTTATGACGATGATATCATAGATCGTTTCCAAAAAAAATGAAGACTTATCGGACTCGATAATTTGAATGATGTGTATTTTTTTGTTATTTTCATATTTAAGATTGTATGATTTTAAAAATTAAAAAATATTTATTTATGAGTTTTTCATAATTATTTATCGTACCCGTACCCCCAATTTAAAAAAGAGGAAAAATTTTAAATAGCAATTATTACTTAGTAATTTATGTAAATAGCTATTTTTTAAGAAAATGATATTTTTAGCCATTATTACGAAAAAAGTACTCCAATACCCTTAATTCTATATTTATTATTAAAAATTATTATTCATATATATTTATATATCAATAAAAATAGGAAAAAGATCTAATTATCACTCTCCCCTGCATCTGAGTTCTTTCACTTTCTCTTATTCTCTTTCATGCTTCTGCGTTCTTTCACTCTCTATTTCTATCTCTCTCCTTCATTTGTGTTCTCTCACTTTCTCTGATTTTTCACTTTATGTTTTATCAATTGAAATAAAACTACAATTGATGAAGATGATGAAGCTATGACTTTTTAAGATTATCACCTTCATCTCTCTCTCTCTCTCTCTCTCTCTCTCTCTCTTCCTTGTATCGTCAATAAATTATCTGATGCAATTTTGAAAATTTGGGATTCATTGCGAAATTCAATTTTTTGGAAGTTTTGTTGACATCGTATTTTTTTACGGCATCTTTTTTTTACGGCATCAAGATGTCGTATTCTTGTATTTGTACTTTATTTATTAATGTATATATATTTTATTATTTTTTAATCTTTCTTTGGAATGGATGAAAAAAAATTGCAAGTTCTATGGTGCACTAATTTATTTTGTTTGGTACACGAGTATTGGAGTCGATTCGTGCAATAATTTATTTGTTAACGGCTACACGAGAATTGAAGTTGATTCAATTGGTACAGGAAAATTGTTGTTCATTCGTGTAGCAGTTTAAAAATAAGCTACTACGCGAGTAAATCTATTAATGTATTCGTGTAGCAATGCATTTTTAAAATGATGTACGAACATACTATTACGCCCACTCGTGTATCAATTCATTTGTTAACGGTTACACAATTTCATGACTGAACCAATTTGTGAAATCATGTAATTGTTCATTTTTAAATCGGTGTACGAGTAAACAAGTGGAATCATTCGTGTACGCGCGTTCAATTTTGAACAGATGCACGAACACACGAGTACATTCACTCGTGCACTAGTGGAAAATGGTACATATACACTAGGATTTCCACCCGTACATCAAGGCAAAATCGAGAAAATTTCGATTTTAGTCCCATAGGGCATGGGTTAGTCCGATTTTGGTCTCATCCCTATCACTTTTGGTCCCAAATCAATTGAATTATCAATTTTAGTCCCGCCGTAACGTTTTCTGTTTAAAAAATTATCGATTTTGGTCCCATTTTGATATCGATTTTGGTCCCAAATTTTCCGTTAAAAAAATTATCGATTTTGGTCCCATTTTGATATCGATTTTAGTCCCAAACAAAAAAAAATGCTAGAATTTTTTTCTTTGCAATTCAATTGGAGGCACAATTAAACTGATTTGGTAGAAATTTAACATAATTTGGTTCCAAATTTCCCATGAACATGCATCTATATAAATCTACTGCTCAAATCATCAAATTACAACTACTAAATCAAAAGAAAGCCATTTTTTTTATTTAGTTTAATTTTCTGTCGAGCTCAAGTTCGATCAAGAAGATACTCGACTCGTTTACACCCCTAAAGGCAGAGAATTTTTTTATTTATTTTAATTTTACAATACTCTTTATGAGCGTTCACCACATCTAATTAGCGTTTATAATTATTTTTAATATTTAATTTTAATTTTTAATTAATAAATCATTATTATGGTTGATTATTTCATAATTAAATTCTTGTAAAATGTAAAGTAAAAAATCCAGGAAAAAATTATAGTTTCATACCTACATTTTGAACTTTCACTACAAAAAATTCACATTTTAGCGATGAAAGCGCGCCAAGCCAAGCCCAAAATATTAAAAATAATATAAAATAATAAAAATATATATAAAGTAATATAAAATTTTAAAAATCGTAAAGTAAAACTAATAAAAATTTATACTCATAATTAATTAGTAATTGAAAAATAAAAAATATATATAATATTAAAAATGTAAAATAAATAAAACATTAATAATATTAAACAAGTTAATTTCAAATTCATAATTAATTAGTAATTAAAAAATTAATAATATTAAAAAATTTAAAAATCATAAAGTAAAATAAATAAAAATATTAAAAAATTTATATTCGCAATTAATTAGTAATTGAAAAATATATAATATTAAAAAATAATATATATTATTAAAACATTAAAAATGAAAATGAAATAAATTGTAAAATGTAAAATAAATAAAAAATCAATAATATTAAAAAGATTGATTTCAAATTCGTAATTATATAGTAATTAAAAAATTAATAACATTAAAAAAATTAAAAATTATCATGTAAAATAAATAAAAAATTTATATATGTAAAATTAATTAGTAATTTCAAAATAATAATAATAATAATAATAATAATAAATATTATAAAAAAATATGTCGTTATTGTGTCGTTAACATAAAAAAATAAAAAATTAAAATTAAAATACGAATTGTGTTCTTTGTTAAGTTTGAGACAAAAAAAATCCGTCATTAAATATCTTAATCTTAATCCGTTGTTAATGTGTCTGTATTTTAAAAAGAATTATAATCCGTTATTAAATCGCGTTTTTATTGTAGTATTTTTTTTAAATAACCCAATTAAAAAAAAGTGCCCCCTATTTACAAATCTAACATTTGATCAATTTTTCGGCTCAAAAATCGTTCATAGCTTATTACATTTTAGGATTTCTATTTTCACTGAAAATTTCATTTTTGGTCTCATATTATCGATTTTGGTCCCAAAACTAGCAGCCGTTACCCCATTTATTTTTTCCGTCTAAATTGTGGGACCAAAATTGATAATCCAAGTCCTATGGGACTAGATTTAATAACAATTTCTGAAATAAGACCAAATGTAATAGGGTTGGGACCAAAATCGGACTAGACCATGTCCTATGGGACAAAAATCGAAATTTTCTCGGACAAAATCATGCAAATACACAAACAAAATTTTCACTCGTGTACCGATTCAAAATTAAAGATGTACACGAGTTACTGAATCCATTCGTCGATTCCTACATCAATGTAAAAATAAATTATTACGCAACTAACCATATTCGATTGTCATCAAATCTCAAAAACATTATAAATATAAATTTGAAATATGTTTAAAATGAGGGAGAGAAGGGTGAGAGAAGGGGGAGGCGACAATTGGATGTGGGTGGGAGAGAGAGAGAGAGAGAACTGGGGGAAGGGGACACCATGATGGCCGGAGGGGAATCGAGAGTTAGATTTTTTTTTTTATTAAATATTATTTTTAATGATAATAATAAGAAGAAGAGGAAGGGTACATGCCTTTTCTTTCGACTAATAATATATTTATTTTTTTAAAAAAGAGACAACTTACGTGATTTACTAAGTAAAAGTGACTATTTATCCATATTAATATTTAAAAAATTTGGGTTCCTCACTCTCTCTCTCTCTTTCAATTTAAAGAAAGTGGTTGTATTTATTCTGATGAGAATAACCTAGTGGTGGAGTGAGGTTGTTTGGAAATTAAAAATCACGGTTTGAATTTTCTCAATATCATAGGTCGAGTGTGAGTAAAAAAAAATAAAATAATAATAATAATAATAATAATAATAATAATAATAATAATAATAATAATAATAAAGTGCTTGTATTTTAGCCCAATCATATTAAGTTAGAAAAACAACGTTGAATAACAGAAATTAAAGCTGTCTCCTAGTAGAGAGAAGAAAGTCCCTTGAAAATCAAAAATTGCACCCATTATTCGTCTTCATCCAGACAACTTATTTAAATAATTTGTTTTAATCTGACGACATAAATATATATATAAGCATATATAGATGCTGATGTCCATTTCTAGAAACCTTATCTTGAATTGCTTTTAAGGTTGAATACGAAATTAAATAAAACAATAGTATTTGATTCGGTAAGATTTGCTAAACACATGCTCCAACATTTGAAATAGAAATAATTAAATTTGCACACAATTTTTATCTTCGGTGAAATGTAAATCTTCACTTCAATGAGAGCCATATGTATAAGTTTAGAAGATAATTGTCTCGATGGGATGATCTAGTGGGGTAGTGAAATTATTTGGAGATGAAAAGCTACGGTTCGAATCTCCTTAATACCACATGTTGTGTGTGTGAGTAAAAAAAAAAGACGACAAAATGAAGACTTTCGAGTAATATTTAAATTGATCACTCGATTTAAATGGATTTTATTTTTTCGATGTTGATTACAAGATATGCGCAGTAAAAGAACTTGCAAAAATGAAGTTGTATATAACATGCTATCGAATATCAATGTAAGAGTAAGTTCTAGTATTTGAACTATTTTTCATCAACATCAACACGTCATTCGTATTACAAATCGTTTAAGTTTGTCAAAGGTCATGTACAAATGGAAAAATAAATCTACGTTGAATTTTTTATTGTCTAAAAATTTTTGGGTGTCAAATTTGCTATAAATTAATCAAAAGGTAGTGTTATTATCGTAATTTTTCAAAAATAGTGTTACAATTATAAATAGGGAGAAAAGGTGATGGTTTTTTCAATTTTTATACTATCACAGTTTCACAATAATTGATGCTCTAGGTTTTACAATAAAAATTAATAAGAAGTAAAACAAAAGGAGATAAATATATGCTTTTTAATTTTCTCTCCACCCCTATCAAATTTTAAAAAAGAAACTTCATTTATCAAAAGAAAATTAATATGCACGACATTTTATAGTAGGAGCACTCTTCGGGCACTAGTTGTATGGGTCTGGACCTATCAGACTAGCCCAGACACAATAACATTAATTGAAATGGAAAAAAATCACAATTTGAACTATATTACTCATACTACCTCCGTTTCGAAATGTTTGTTGTTTTAGATTTTTTTTTTTTCAAAATGTTTGTTGTTTTATAAAATTTGACATTCTCTCTCCCAATTTTAACCCTCTCAAATCCTACAAGATTTTTTGATTCTAACTTACCTATAATATATGGAGAGCGAAAAATATATGGAGATAGAAAATATTGTTATTTTTTAGGAAAATATAAATGAATTAGATTTTATGACATATATGAGGGATGTGTATATTTGTCCACAAAATTAATTATTAATTCCAGATAAAAAAATAAAACAACAAACATTTCGAAACGGAGGTAGTATTAGATAAGTAGCAGACCAGTTACTTTTTAATGATACAAGAGATACTTTATGAACTTTAAATAATACTTTTTAGTGTAAAGATTAATACTGATTTTTACCTTTTTTTGTGATTGACCCGCGTTAACCCCACTCGTCTGATGAATGCATGAGCTTTATTGGACTTGGGGTGATGTATAGGAGTTTTGGTGTTTATAATATTTTGATAGGGTTAAAATTAGGAGAGAGAGCATATAAATATCCAAAACATTAAATAATTTAAATTTAAAATAAAATTAAAAAAATTAAAACATAAATTATTGTAAAATTGGAGGAGTACATTTTTCTCTAAATTTAGATGTTGAGCTCGCATTTGAATCAAACTTAAAATTTTACAAACATGAAATTATATTCGAATTTATTTGATATATGTTTATCTTATAAGTTTTTAACAAACGAATGAATGAAAGGCGGGTTCCAAATTATTTGATTTGATTATAGTAATTGCTAATCCCAATTACCATCTAAAATCCAATCTCAAACCAAAATTAGAACATTGAATGTAGATCTAGTACAAATGCCTATAAAAATATGATAAATTAAGAGAGAGAGAGAGAGAGAGAGAGAGAGAGAGAGAGAGAGAGAGAGAGAGTAAATTTCTCTTACAAGTCGTATATTCGAGGGAGGTAAGCGTAAATTGCACATGGTGACGCCGTAGCCTGTGACAAAGCAGGTATACGTCAGCAAGTAAAACATCCCACGCGCCATACAACGCGTGCTCCACACGACTCCTTATATTGAAGAAACGTGGTTACACGAACCCAATGCGCGCGTGGGATTGAGTGATCCACCAATCTCCATGAATTTCCTACAAATTTCCTTGATCAACTATCCAAACACCAAAATAAAAAAATAATAAATAACAAAAAAAATGAAATTATTCATCACTAATTCACTATATAAAAAGGGGTTGGGTTGAGAAAGAGCACTAGAGTAAGGTAGTGAGTTAAAACTCCAAAAAAAATAAATAATAATAATAATAAATTAATATCGCGATGGCATCTTCTTCTTGCGTTGTGACTGAGAGTGAGAGTCATAGACTCGCCGGTCCGGAACGGGTCATCACAGAGTTGAACCGGGGACGGGAAATAGCCGACCGGCTCCGGCGCATGCTGCGTGAGGCCGGCTTTGATGGCTCGGCCGGTTCAGTTGCGCCGGCTCAGAGGCTGGTCTCCCAACTCCTCGACACCTTCACTCACTCTCTCTCCATGCTTCGCGACGCTTCCGACTCCGACGAGGTCTATCAGGTTCACTCCGCCGCCGCCGCCGCCGCCCTCAAATCCGAAGATTCCGGCGAGAGTTGCAAGACGCCGGCGCCCAAGGATCGCCGGGGATGCTACAAGCGAAAGTATGTTTATATATATATATATATATATGTGCGTATTATTTTATATAATCAATTAATTATCGTACGTTACGTTTGTTTGTTTCGGCTACCCGCTTTATTAAAAATATTATTTAATTTATGAATCGTTCTACTAATTAGTTTATATATTTCGTTTATGACGAATTTTGATTTGATGATAGCAACGATGTTAGTTTTCTAGTTGTGTAATCAATGTGGGCAACTGTCAATTTATTTATACATATATCACAATTTATATATGTTCCACTTTCTATTTGTCAAGGTCTATTATGCCCCCAGCCAATTGACAATATATATGTGGTTGGTTAATTATTCACATACACATAATTTTTTTTAAAAAAAAATCACATATACAAATCGTATTATGTGTTAATTAATTGAGTAACTAGATCTAACAATGAATTAATTACTTAGAAATTAAATTCAGAATGATTTATATATATATATGAGATTTAATTTAATTTAATTTAATTTAATTGATGTAATTAATTATAATAAAAATATTATGTTGCAGGAGAAATTCGGACACATGGACAAAAGAGACACCAAATTTGTTAGAAGATGGATATGCATGGAGGAAGTACGGACAGAAAGTCATCCTTAATGCCAAACATCCTAGGTATTAATTACATATACACATGTATATTGAATCAAATTAATTAAGAAATAATGAATTATAGTAAAAAAAATTGAAATTATTTATATGAGGAAAAACTTATTTTAGCCACTTAAATTTTTAAAAAACTTATTTTAGCCATTAAGTTTTAAACATACTTATTTTAGCAATTTTGGACGAAAATACTCTTGTGCGCGCTGGCAGTGCACACAACAAGAAGGGACAAAATAGTCATTCTGACTAAAAAAATATATTTAAAAATTAGTGGCTAAATTAAATTATTTTAAAATTTTATCGGCTAGTTTTACATATTTCCACTATCTATATTGTTGCAGGAACTACTTTAGGTGCACCCATAAATTCGACCAAGAATGCCACGCATCTAAACAAGTCCAAAAAGTACAAGATTCACCACCTCTGTTTCGGACCACCTACCTCGGCCAGCACACTTGCAAGAACTTATTCAAGCCGCCGCACCACCACCACCACCTCATTATCCAAGATCCCACCCCACCGGATTCCTCCATCATCTGGAGCTTCGGCCGTTGCGATTCCGTCAAGCACGAACAACAACTTAATGAGGACGACGACGGCGATGGCGAAGACGACAACAGCGATCGGGACTACTACATGGTGCCCGATGACGTTCTGACGACGGCGGCGCTCGACGGCGAACACTTGCCGCCATTTTCATCCGGGTCGGATCATGGGGAAGTCATGTCTTCGGATGTCTACTCTTGCTCTCCTAGCCCTACTACTACCACTAATATTCATGATCTTGACGCCATTGTAGGCTACGAAGATTTTTGGAAGAACCTTAATTAATATCTTTTTTTAGTTATTAATTAGTTTTTTTTTTCGACGATGTATGTATGTATGTATGTATATATATATATATATATATATATATGTACGTACCTATTTTAATTTATTTTCTAGTTAATTATAGGTTCTTCTTGTGATTTGAGAGAGACAAATTAAAGCCATGTTTAGATAGTTAGGCTACTCGTAACTCTCGCGTGTTGTAGGGTTTAGTTTGTTTTATTTAATTTCAATCGGGCATGCATGTATATACATGACTTCGGGATGAAATACTCTATTGCACGTTGTTTTTGTGTTGCATTATCTATTGCGTACTTGATTTTTGTAATTTTTTTATTCTTTTTTCGGTTTCGATTTATCGTGGTTTAATTTAATTTTGCATTTGTTATTTAGGTGTATTATAGTTTTTTTAGTAATTAATTGATTATTTAAAAAATTAAATGCTAAATAATTATAATAATTCCTAATTGGACAAGTGCAAAAATAAAAATAAATTGAAGTACAAGATATCGATGGAAAAAAAATGAAAAAAAATGCTAAAAATAGACGATTTTTGTGTGTCAAACTTCATTAAAATTTAATATAAATAATTTCCGTCATCATGTAAATAGTAATATGCATCAATTAATATTTATAGTTATATAGATGCATGTTATTGTCAGTTGTGACAACTCATTCGAGGAAAGTAATTGTCCTATGTATTTGTTGCGGTATGAAAAATCCAATTTTGACGAAAAGATCAGATTATGCCTATATCATGCGATAAAAAAAATCAAAAGGGAAAACAAAGGAAAAGGCGAGTGAAAAAAGTAGTAATTATCAACACTAGCTTTCTTTAAATATTTCTTGATAATTATTGCGTTATATATATATATATATATATATATATATATCTCACTGTCTGCATCTTTATCATGCATTGATTATTTCCGTACGTCTTTTCAGTACCGTTAGTTTCGTGGTTTTAATCATATCTCAAAATTGAAGGACCACTGGATTGAAAATGCATGCATGAGACAGTAATTGCGTAAATAAATAGTAGTCATATTGTTTTGGAAAATACAATGCTATCCTACAATAGATACAGTGCTATTCTATCAAAATTATAAAAAAAGATGGTGTCATTTTTGTAATATACTCATATTAGTAGAATATACAATGTTAAAATACATGTACAATGTTATATATCATATATATATATAAAAGAATAAATCTTATCAATTTATTTAACTAATTTAAACTGTTCAGATTGATGCATGATGGGAGTTTGAACAGTGTTGATGATGATGCATATATATATATATATGTATATATATAGTTGGAGCTATATGTATATTAAAAAATTCCAAAATGAATTGCTTCCGCAAAGGGTCGAACGTAAGGGCCAAAACATCAGCAAAATGTCATGCACAATATATAGTAATTGTTGAGGTAAATTCCACGAAACTAACCTTCAATAATGCATTCACATTAATTTATATATGGTTTGTTTTTTTCATTCATATGTAAATGTGAACGTCCCACATAATTGGACACAGTGAAGTGGTTGACAGGCCCCCTTTAATCTTTAATGGATAGGTACTTTTCTTTGCTTAGCTTTTCCATTCATCATATCCCCCCCCCCCCCCCTTATAACATACATACATACATACATACATACATATATATATATATATATATATATATATGAACATAATCCCCCCATATCATGCATATATATGTGTGTGTGTGTGTAAAAGATTAAATATATATGAACAAAATCCCCTTGGAACTTATGAATCAATTCAAGTTACGTTCTAGATTTGATTTGATGAAATCGCTACATTTTAATTAATTTTTTAGTCAAGTTGAAGCAGATGACAAACTTTATATATGTGATAATATTAATGAAAGCTGAATTATTTTCGTAATTCAGAAATTATGTTATATTTTTTGAATTTTGGGTTCAATTTTCAAAATTAAATAAACAGTACTTTAAAACAATTGTATTTTCAAGCATGTATCTATAAGTTAACATGAGAGAGAGAGAGAGAGATATTGTTAACATCGGATGATTATGTTGGTAACATGAGAGAGACTCATATTATATTGTTAACATGATGAGATCATATTGCTAAATTGATACGTGCTAAACACCATTCATATATATAACATTGAAGCACATTTAAATTTTAAAATAATATTGCGTAACACATTATAACATCTTTCACACATCATATTGTTAACATAGTAGTAACATATATACGCAGGGACAGAACCATAAATTTTTCATTGGGGGCCAAATTATTCTTCACCAATAACTCTATATACTATTTTTTTTTTTTTTGTAAAATTACATGTATTTTTTTTTGGGGAGGGGAGGGGGGGTAGGGTGTTCGCTCCTATGTACGTATTCCTAATGTGTAAAGAATGATTTGTTAATGTGTTAATAACATAATGCTGACATGTGAACAATGATTTGCTAATATGACTGATGAATGTTGTTGGTTTGGTTTGAACATAAATTTTCTTTACGGTTTTCGCAATGAATTTACAGACTTCAATCAAGCAACCTTAGCTTCCTCCATGGTTATTTTTTTAGATGTTTCTTTTAAAAATAGACTCGACTAGCGAGCTTTCCAACTATGTATGACTCGTGCTTTAATTATTTTCTCATAACAACAGTTTTGTATTCAAAGTCATGTATTGCGTCGGAAATTAGCATGTTTCATATTAATTACATAAATACAAGATATTAAGAATGTATTGTTACCATATATTTTCATTCTTTTCATTTCTATAGACATATGAAATCAAGATCTTAAATAAAATATAATGAAAATAGCTTTAATTTGATATATAGTTTTTATAAATTATATTAAAAAGAGCAAGTATTGATTACTTATAGTTTTTAATAAAAATTTTAAATATATTTTGAAAAAATACAGCAAATTAAATATGTGGGGATGTGTGTAATGATGATATATATTTGAACAATTAAATGGAGTGGGGCACGTTGTATGGAAAATCAAAACCCGTGGTTGATATTATAGTGTGCGAATAAATACGTGGATATATATAGCTAATTTCTTTGGGGCTTTTGATTACATCTTTTAAATAATTTAATATTTCTCGTCAACCTCTCATGTGTGATTTGCACGTTATTACACAGGAGCGAGATTTACTCAGTGCGCACCTCAGTAGCGGCTATGGGTTACTCTTGACAAAAAAAAGAGTGTCATGCATTTTATATAATCGAGGTGGAAAATTCTCATTTTTCTTTCATTTGTCCTCATTTAATGTATTCAAAATCATCTTTTTACTCGTTTAAGTGTTTAACTATTCACATAACATTGTATTAAGTAATTCAATTGATGTATTAATATGTGTGCGGATATTTCTCCATACCAACACCCTTTGTAAAACAGATGGAGTATTTATCAACCCTCTTCACAAATAAGTAGATAAAATAAAAGGATTTCCAGAAAGTTATTATAAAAAATATGTGACTTAACTATATATGGGTGAAAATCTGGATCTCCTTGATTGGTTAACAAGGAATATAGGTAGATATATGCAATATACATGAGTAGTGTCATTTTGGTACTTCAAAAAACGTCTTTCTACACAAATTCACAATTTTATTTCATTTGTCATCATTTGATATATTCAAACATCTTCTTAATTTTTTACTCATTTAATTATTAACATAAGAATATTCTTTTAAATAATTTAATTAATTTATTATATGTATGCATTTATTCAAAATGATAATTTTTGTTAAACAAATAGATCGAGTATTTTTATTAACCCTCGTCACAAATAAATAAATAATATAAAAGGGTTTCCAACAAATTACTGTAAAAGATATGTCAAGTGACTATATATATATATATAGGGGTGGGTTCAAATAGGAATTAATCCCCGTGAGAACTTGGGAACCAATCAAATTGAAAAATTTTGATGACATGACGAATAAAAAGGTGGTGGCATAGTTGTAAATACGTAAAATTCAAAATATAAGGGGTAATTCCAGATTTTTTTTATAAAGTGATATCATCATCTTTTAAAAAAAATTTAAAAACTTTAAATAATCATAACTTACTCGTTTTTAACCAATTTACGCAAAAAAATATCAGATTAATGATTTTTTTTCATGCTTTTCATTTAAAATCCATAGTGCATATGTTTATTTGAGCAAAAATTGATGAAAAATATAAAAAACTTTTTTCCACGTATATTCAACTCATAACTGTCAGATATTGTGATGAGAATGAGATCATGCCAACCAAGGAAGAAGCAATGCACCATGGCAGTCCCAAATGGATTGCTATGTTGTCCATTGAAGATAGGGATGTCAATCGGGCTAACCCGTTTGGTTTCGATTCTATTCGGTTCGGGCCTATTCGATTAAAATTTTCTTCGGACTCAAAATCTTCGGCCCTAACCCTAACCCTTCGATTTTCGGGCTAGCCCATCGGGCCAACATGTTCATGATTTTTTTTCCACGTGTATAAATTATATCTTGATAATTCTCCTAAATAATCATTATCTCTTCTTCTTGAAATAAATTAATACGTGAAAAATAAGATAAAATGAAAAGAACATGACAAATACAAAGTTTTATTAAGATCAAACTGTATCAAATGAAAGAAAACAAAATAAATTACATGAAAATGACAATAATGTTCAATCATAATTTGTTCTTCCAAAAATAATTATTTTAAACTACACCACAAATCTATTTATAGCTTAATCTTTCATCTAATTTGAAGTACAATCTTCTTCTACTTTAACAATATTTGAAGCCCTTTCAACTTCAGGTTTGATTCCTTCTTCAAAATATTTATCATTTATCAAAAGAAATAATAATATTATTATATTATAAATTAAATAAATTAAAACATGATAAATTATAATAACTAGTTAGTCTAGAGAAATATAGGTAGGGATGTCAATCGGGCCAATCCGTTTCGGTTTCGGATCTATTCGGTTCGGGTCGAATTGGTTAAAAAAAATTTCGGGCCATAAATTTGTGGCCCTAACCCACCTTTTTTTTCGATATTTTCGGGCCGTCCCATCAGTTTCGGGCTAAATTGACATCCCTAATTGAAAATGAAGAAGATCAAGGCATGAAGAACACGAGTGTTTGAAGATATCCAGTCCAAGAAGACAAAGTTGATGAAGTGACGTGTTGGATCAAGTGTTGGATCAGCCCAATTGATGATTTAATTCGCTTCTTTTGAAGCCCAAGTCCAATTGGATTTATTTTATCTAGTTTAGTATTTTTATTATCTTATTTTTTGGTATTTTTGGATTATTCCTTAAAAACAGTTTTTAATTAAGGAAACAATCCTATCTAGAATATGACTCTTTATTTTCGGCCATACCTTGTTATTTGGCCTTTAGATTTTCGTCCATAGCTTTAGTATAAATAGGAGAACCTTATGTTATTTTTATTTTAGACGTTGATTAAACATTTGAAGTTTATTTTTCAATAGTCTCGCCGATCTTTTGTTGATTGCCCAATTCACGTTCTTTAGACCTAGCAATTCTAAAGTCCTATCAAAGGTTCTTTCGAGTTCTTCAAGATCACAGGAGAATCGCTATCAATCGAGGAGTATCAATCATCGTGTTCATGGATTCCAATCTACGGGTTCGACAAGGTACAAATCACATCACCAATCTGCTATCGTTCATCATCTTGCATGCACGTTCGTTCATCATCAATCCATCATCATCATCTCCATATTATACACGTAAGATTCATCTCCCCATTTCAGCCTTTAACCCTAGCCATAATTCATCTATTTTAGTCCATCCCTAAATCTGCTCAAAGTTGATTTGTTTCTTATTTATTTGGTATTTGTGTTTTGCTTATTTGTGTCGTAATCTAAGTATCCTAGGACTCGTTTATCAAGTCTTTGTTCTTGTTTTTAGTCGTGTATTTTGTTAGTTAGTCGGATTGAATTTCTTATTTTTCGTTGATGTTGTTCGAGTCCTATAGAAGTCTTTCGCTTGCGTATCGATTTGGCTTAGATTCATTGTCCGGGTCGTATCATATTGTTAATATGATGTCACAATATTGCTCATATCTTATGTTTATGTTGCTAACATGAAATTTTTTATGCACGGCTTTGAATCTTAAGTTGCTTTCATGAGAAAATAGATAAAGTATGGGCTATATATAGTTAAGTTCATAAACAATTATAACTTTATCAATGTTTAGTATTATTTTGAAAACTTGTAATATTTGAGAATTTAAGTCATACTAGCATATCATTATTCACATATTAGCAACATGTTACTAACATATTAGCAAATTATTAATCACATATTAGCAGTGTGTGTATTTCTAACATATTAGCAATATATTGTATGTATGAATGATGTTACACAATATTATTTTAAATGCGGTCCAATGTTATATGTGTGGTGTTTAATACGTGTCAATTTAATATTATGATCTCGTCAAGTTAGCAATATGAGTCTATCTCATGTTAGCAACATGATCTCTTGATGTTGGCAATATAAATCTCTCATGTTAGCATATTAATTCAATGCCAGAAAAGACAACAGTTTTAAAGTGTTGTCTATTTAATTTTAGAAATTGGGCCCAAAATCCGAAAAAACATAATCTAATTTCTAAATTACGAAAATAACCCCACCTTCATTAAGTTCTCAAATATTACAAATTTACCATCTTACTTTAACTAAATTATGGTCATTAGATCTAATCAAATCTATAATTAAGATTGACTCATAGGTTCTCACGGGGGAATTGAGTTCCTATTTAAACCATTCCCTGTATATATATATAGCCTTGATTGCTTAACAAGAATATAGGTAGATGCAATGTACATGATGAACTCACTTCAATAAAGTAATAAATAAGCCAAGTCATTAAAGCAGATTGTTCTAGCTAGGTAGCTACTAGCAGCCAAACCTGTCTGTCTCATATATCTTTGGTTGGAATTTAATAAATTTATGAATGAATTTATGAGCCTACAACCGGTGAAAATGTCATATTGCATATTTTCTTAATTTATTTCCTTTTTTTCCTTCTCTTTTCCTCGCTTTTTATTATTTCTCATCCTCACGATCTCGGACGTAGATAGAGATTAGCAAAATCGAACTAAAATTGGGCAACTTAATATTTTCATTTATTCAATGGATGATGATATTGTATTCAACGAAAATTTAAAGAATTATAAATAATATTTTTATTAATTTTTATATATTTATTTAATTTTGAAATCATATGAAATCTATAATTAGATAAAATATTTAAATAATAAAAATATTATTTATATGATAAACATCAAATTTATTTGGCAACAAGTAAATATATTTCAAAAGATATATATTAATTTTCAGGAGCCAATGAAATTGTGCCACATCAATTAAAGTTGGAGAAAAATTATTATAGCCACTTTTTAAAAAAGTAAATAGGGGTGTGCCATGTCAATAGCCATTATTACTTAATAAATAATGCAAATTGCCAATTTTTTTAAAAGTAATATTTCTAGCAATTATCATATAAAAAGCACTATAATACCCTTAAGGCCTTAATTCCATATTTATTATTAAGAATTATTATTTATATATATCTTTAATAGGGGTGGGTCGGTACGGTATACCGAAAATTTCACATCGTACCGTATATCATACCGAAATTTCGATATCGAAAAATTTCATACCGTTCTCATATCGAAACTTTCGGTATACCGAAGTTTCGGTATACGCCATAACAGATATTGATATCGTACCGATATTTTTAGTATACAGTACTGATATTATACGGTATACCGAATATAACGAACTTCCAAGGTATATCGAACTTTCACAGTATATCGAACATACCGGAATTTTAAGGTATACCGAAAATACCAAATTTTACATATCGTACCGATCCGAATTCTACAAATAGCAACATAAAAATTCATGTCTCAACAATCAAAATATCAACACCAAACAAGTTTAATAGTCCATTTCTTAACAATGAAAATTCAAATATAATATAATTAAATGAAATAATATAGCAACTTGATGTTGAGTAAATGTTGATAATTTTTAGATATACTTAATATTTGTATATTATAGTATAGAAGAATCAAATATAATCTTGATGATGAGAGTTATTCTTTAGATTAAACTTATATAATGAGATTCTTTATATAGATAATTCTTGATTATTATTTATTAAAATAAATATTCACTGATTTTTATTAAATTTATTTACTAAAGATTTAATTATTAGTATTACATGATGATTAATTTTTTAGATATAGATATAAATATAATTTTATATAGTTTATAATTGTTTATGCAGTATAGTGAAAAACTAATTGATGGACAAATAAAGTTTTATTTCATCATTCATATGCATAGATCTCGATAATTTTCAAATATACTTAATATTTGTATATTATAGTATAGAAGAATCAAATATAGTCTTGATGATGAGAGCTATTCACTTTACAAGGAACTTATATAATGAAATTTTTTATATAAGCAATTCTTGATTATGATTTATTAAATTAAATATTCACTAATTTGTATTGAATTTATTTACTAAAGATTTAATTATTAGTATTACATGATGATTAATTTTTTAGATATAGATATAACTATAATTTTATATAGTTTATAATTTTCTATGCAATAGAGTGAATAACTAATTAATGGACAAATAAAATTTTATTTCATCATTCATATACATAGATCTCGGTAATTTTTAGATATACTTAATATTTGTATATTATAGTATAGAAGAATCAAATATATTCAAGATTAACATTTAACTTTTCAACGAAAAGTGTCATTTATCTAAGATTAGCTTAATTTTATATTAGTAAGTTTTGATTTAACTTTTCAATGGAACATTTTATATTATTGCATTGTATTTCAATTTCTAATATATATATATATGATTAAATACTTGGGTTTTTGTATTTTCATCATCATCACAAATATATATATAAATTATTTATCATTCATATATACGTACATTAGTCATGTTCATATTTGTATATTCATTTCTATTTATTCATTTTATTTTTAATTATACTCATAATTGTAATCTTGTTAGATAATTATATAATTCCTCATATTAGTTTATTATTTTTCATTAGTCATGTTCAAAAGTCATTATATAAATATTAAAGTTTTTTTTTGTATGATAAAATTGTTAAATGATATATTATTGCATTGTATTATTCTTTCTCATTTTGAATCTTTGATATATTTGATTAAATATTTGAGCTATAATTATGAATCCAAATTTTAAATAAATGTTATAATATTGTAGAATCAAATGAATTCAGATATAATTATATGATTAACTATTTCTTATTTTATTTTATTTTATTTTCCTTATTAAATATTTTACTCATAATTATAATCCACATTAGTTAAGTAGTTCATTCATATTAGTTTATTATTTTTCCATATGAGTCATATTCAAAAATCAATATATAAATATCGAAGTGTTTTTCTTATATCTCATACATATTTATTAATTTTCAAATATTGTATTTTTGCTAAACTTTTATAAAAAACTTACTAAATATTATTTTATTGCATTATATTTATTTTTTCTTTCTTTCTCATATTTATAAATCTAAATTTTAAATATATGTTGCAATATTATAATTACAACATTGAATTATAGATGCGATTTTTTTTTTTGAAAAGATGGTATGTATCGGTATATCGATATACTGTACCGTATCGAGACATCAATATATCGTCTGCATATCAGTATACCATGGAGTTTCGGTATATATCGGTATTTCGGTATATACCGAAATTCCACGGTATACCGTAATTTTTAAAAGTTCATACCATTAATGTACCGAAAATTCAAGGTACGGTATCATACTGTACCGAAAATCTCGATATACTGAAAATTTGGTATTTTCAATATTTTTTCGGTACGATAAGTGCGGTATTTCAATATTTCGATATATTTCTCCACCTCTAATCTTTAATTTATATTCATATATCAATACTATTAGGGAAAATATCTGATTTTCTCCCTCTTCCCTCTGCAAATGTCGTTTTCCCGTCTCTCTCATTTTTCAATCTCTGTTTATTAATTGAAACAAAACTATCATTTGTGAAGATCATCAAGCTATAATTTTGGAAGATTATCATGATTCTTCCTCTCTCTAATCCCCGTTTCAACAATAAATTATCCGATACAATATCAAAAATTAAATATTCTTTGCAAATTTGGGATTTTTTTAAAGTTTTATTGACATCGTTCGTGTTGTTTTTTGCGGTAATAAGGTATATGATATTTACGGATCTGCACTCTTTTTATCGATCTAGATATTTAAGATTTTTGAATCTTTATTTGGAATGGGTGGAAAAAAATTGAATATTCTGTTGGAAAATTAGATTTATTAAATTGAGTTGTGACTCATTTTATCCAATTTTTGGTGACCGGGTTATTTAATTTTGGAGAAATTAAATAGTGTATGATTGATCTATGTTTGTAGTAGATAATCGTAGTATTTTTATTTTCTAAAATTTGATTTTCGGTGAGTGAGAAATAAATAGTTGAAGTCGGTCACACGATTAGACATTTAGAGCATGCACTGTAGACCAATTATTTTGGTACAACTGGATTTGTATGTACCATAAATTGGTACATACTATAGTGGAAGAAAAATAATCTGGTACAAAGTTAAAAACTAAATCAGCTGCATGTACCATTTTTCTAAAATTGAAGAAAAATGCATGGATGAGTACGTGATATACACGATTGATGGGATGATGGTGCGTGATTGCAAACACAAATAAAAAGGAGTGGCTTCCCTCTGCAAATGCCAGACCCTTGCCCCACTTTTCCTCTTTTTTGGTTTTTTCTTTTCATTTTCTCTCTCATCAAATCTACCCACCCTTTCTCTTTTTTTTCCTTTTCCTTTTCACTCTCAACGAAATTGATGGATCTCATTTTACTTAATTTATTTTGTTTCTTTTATTTATTTACTATCTTTAATTCATTTTATTTAATTTTCTATTTTCGGTAATTATTTTTAAAATATAACTTTTATGTGATGTATTAATTTTCACATTTATTTTGAATTGAAATGCATAAAATTAAAAAACTTTAAAATGTTTTATTTTAATTTTTTTAATTCCTATCTCCAATGCATTTACTAGTTAGACTACCCACATCAGTGACCTCATCCAACACAACCTTCAAATAAAATATTATTTTTTCATTTTCTTCCAATCTACATAAAATATTTATCATTTTATTTTTTTAATAAGAACATGTTATTGAAATAATATTTTTCTCTTGCATTTTAAAAAAATTAATTAATTTATTAGAATTTTTTTTAATTCATAATTATAAAAAAATTACCCATACAATTATAAATTCATAATTTACTTCACAACAAAATAAAAATTACAAGAGTGAAACATAATTAAATAAACTACAATGAGACACATGAAATTTTAAATTACGAGTGCATAAAACGTAAAATTACACATTCAATTAGTGCCGAATTTTTCCCATATGTGATCGATCAAATCCTCTTTAAGAGCTCTATGAGCCTCTCTGTTGTGACTTAGGGTAGTTGCAGTCTAGAACCCAGAAATCTCAACTTCTTCATATCTACTCTCTACAAGACTAAAGACTCTATTTATGGACTAAAGACTCGAATTTATGGACTAAAGACTTTATTTATGGACTAAAGACTCGAATTTATGGACTAAAGACTCGAATTTATGGACTAAAGACTCTATTTCGGGACTAAAGACTCAAATTTATTGACTAAAGACTCTATTTATGGACTAAAGACTCGAATTTATGGACTAAAGATTCTATTTCTGGACTAAAGACTCTATTTACATTTTTTATCTGTATATTGTATAATTTTTGGAGGATTAAATTTTGCAACAGTCATACATATAAAGTGGGAACATTTCCCAACAAAATTGCGAAAAATATTTTGTGTCATGGGAAATTCTTCAAAAGTAGGAATTTGAGTGAGGTTTGACGAAAATTGAGAATTATTAATAATTAGTTTTGTTTAAGAAGTTTTTATTTATTTCAATATTTTATTTTATGTAATCTTTATTTTTTATTTCTCAATGTTGTTCTCATTCTTCTTGTATGAATAAAATTGTTGGTTTTTTTTTATTTGGTAAAAAAAGTGATTCATTTTAATTTAAAAAAATTAAATTAAAAAATTTAATGATGACTTTGAATTAATACCTAAAATTAATATTTAAAATTAATTACTTAATTTTGTATAAAAATAATATATATGTATATATATTAAAAGTGAATGATGTATTGGTGGGACCCTCAAAGTTATGTATGTACCATATGTGATATATGATGTTTTGAAGGAGAATATGTATTTAGAAAAGTAGGTACATAACGTTTGATGTGGCGGAGTTATGTACCAAATATTTGGTACACTATTGTGGATGCTTTTATGGTGTGTGGAACAATGTGTTTCATGCACATTTAATTATCCCACATTAATTTCTTAACTTAGTTAAAATGTGTATTTAAGTGTATTAACACTTAACTGTAATAACTAAGTGCACAAGGATATGGGTCGTGAGCCCATACACGTGCGCCCGCCCGTGCTCGTGCTCGTCTTTGGACTTAGATCTTAGCAATCAAAGTTTGACGTATTTGTCTTGCGGAGAGATGTCCCCCTCGACTCGGCTTGTCAGAATTTGCCTCCAGTTCCAGTTTGTCTAATTTGTTCATTACAGTTTATTGTTTCTTGTCTACTACTTTCTCGTTTCTGTGTACTTCAGATTGTTCGACTTTCAAGCATTGTAATTGTGTACATCCAATAACATGTTCTTTGGTACACGAATCAATTTATTTTGGTACAAGAGTATTTGAGTTTATTCGCGCAATAATTTATTTGTGAACTCGTTCAATATCTCATTTTTAATTGTTGCACGAGGGCACGAATTAGCAAATTCACGCACTCATGTATTTATAAATTTTTTAACTAGTGCACGAGTACACAAATAAGCATACTCATGAAGTTGTATATCAGTTTAATGATCAACTGCTGCACGTGTATATGAACGATCCTAATCGTGTTTTCGTGTATAAGTTATTGTTGAACTGCCATATTGAACTAATCGAGTAGATAGCAGTTGAATTTTGTAATTTCGTCTCCAGCAACATCAGTGTTAGAAGACGGCAACAACATCAAGATGACAACTACAACAACAGAAGACGACAACAAAAACCTGACAGTTATGACTTATGGGACTTTAACGTAGAATGGTGGCGAAAGATATATTTTTTTAGGGTGCAAAAGATAGATTCTAAAATCATAGTCTATAATTTTTTTGTTAATATATTATGAGATTTTTATGTTAGGAAATAATTAATGTTAAAATTATTTGTATTATTACTAAGGGTATTTATGTATATTCCCATCAAGGCTAGAAACATTATATTTTTAAAAAATGGCTATTTACATTATTTACTAAGTAATATTGACTATTTTCGCATACTGACACAAAATTATGTACGAAGTTCTCTCCAACATTCAAACCGTTATTCACCGAAGTTGTCTCAAATCCAGATTTTGATCCGGAATCAAGGTTATTAAATCCTCTAGACGACGTTATAAAGTCTATCCAAGGTGTTCTAGCTAGATTTCAGAATCACCTCGAATCCAACGTTCAATCTGGAATCAAAGTTGTTGGCCCTGGTTAACGTTATCAAGTTCAAATACTAAGTCAAAGAAGATAAGAATACAAATCTTCTCTCAAAACTTTGAAGACAAAATTCAAATACCAAGTCAAAGAAGATCGGGGATACAAATAATTCTCCGAAAACTTCAGAGACCAAATCCAAATAACAAGTCAAAGAAGATCGATGATACAAATTTTACCTGAAAAGCTTCGAAGACCATTTGGATATCAAGTTTTGAAGAGAATAATTAGAGGAAGAATAGATATTGGATCCATGAAAATATATTTTGATCCGAAAATCATCTGAATTGTACATTGTTTTGTGTTTTACCAAATTAAATATAATAAATTTGTGTTACATATATATTGAATTTGTTCTCTATTTGTGTGTAAAACAACCCGAAAATACTCTCCATGTTTTTGAATAAGTGTAATTTTAACATTTTAGTTTTATTTCATAAAGATTGCCGTTTACACATTCTAGGGGAAATGTTATATTTTTCTCTGATTTACCCACATTTATTGTATTCAAACGTTTCATTTTGACTCATTTAACGTATTTAAATGGGTGTACATTAGATAATTTGATTATTTTATTGATAGATGTACATTTACCAAAATGACACTTATTCATAAATGAAGGGATCACACACACACACACACACACACATAATTTTATTGATTATCTTACTGTGTTTTAGTGCTAATTATTTATTTTTATTCTTGTTGCTTATCTTATTGTGTTTTAGTACTAATTATTTATTTTTATTCTTATTACTTATCTTATTGTGTTTCAGTGCTAATTGGCATTAAAATACACAAAAAAAAATAAATTACAGTAAATAAATATAGTGCATAATTCTCATATCAAGCCCAACGCACATTATAACCCACACATATGTGTGTGTACACACGCAGGGAGAGAGAGAGAGAGAGTATCATAGTATAGGATTCTATTGATGATGAGATATAATACATACGATATACGTGTTGTCTCCAAATTTAATTTTTTTTATTAAACTGAGATTTGGAGTTTGCTTATATATATTGAATCGCAAATTAGAATTGAAATTGAATTGGGCCGAGATCAGACTTCAATAGCCCAGTTGGTTTCTAACATGCAGGCCCAATAAAAACACTTACATTAGAACCCAATTGTTCACCGCGTCTCGTAAATGAGATCACCTGTTGCAAATCCTGTTGTATTCCCTATTGTAACTCTTCAATATTTTTTCAATTTTTTTTATTTTTTTATTTATTATGATTTATTTTAGTTTAAATTTTATATTTAGGGTTCATCTATCCCCAATTAAGATATATTAAAAAAAAAAAACTTAGTTATACAACACCAAATGTAACGCCAAATGTAATAGAGGATCTGCTCTGGTGCGTCTCGTATCCAAAACGTCTTCTGTTTTTGTAAAAGTCTATCTCAATCTGTGAACTAGTATTGAAATATGTACATATAACATCTTAGTAAATAATTAATTAGAAATGTTGGATCAGATAAAAGGGAAAGGAAAGATAGAATGATATACATTCATATATGAATTCGGTCTAATACCACTTGAGATCCTTTAGTCCCAATTTGTGTGTGTTAACGGTGTGCCACACCTCAAAATTATTACCTTTTCTTTTATTTTTTTCTTCAATTTTAATTTCTTTTAATTTAGTATAATTTTACATTATTATTTAGGGTTTATTCCACCCAATTAGGGTTTATAATTATTTTTTAACATTTAATTTTTATTTTTTAGTTAATATAATTGATTTTTGGGGTTGATTATTCCAAAGTTAGGGTATATAATTTTTTAAAATTTTAATTTTTTTTATAATAAATATTAATTATGATTAGTTATGATAAAACAAATTTTATTTTTATAAAAAACATTATTAACAATATATAATTTTAATGGTGGCACACGATTAGCACACACAAGTGGGACTCGAGGATCTCTACTCGTCTAATACACTTTTTATCGTCTCTTCCAATTCTTATATTTATTTTATCAATACACGTATCATATGTTGTGAAATCCAACAAAAATATATATCGAAAACACACCTTCATCTTCATGCATAAGTATTGAAGTATGTGAGAAGTGAGAACCACCATGGCGTGATCAATTTTTTGGGAACAGTGCGATCTTCTTAACGTATTTAAATAAGATTTTCTAGTATAATTTATGTGTCTAAATTTTATTAGTTTTTTCTTTTAATATTTTTTATTTAATTTCAATTTCGATATATCTTGAGATTTAGTTTTATTATACATATTATTCATGATTTGCTAGTTTATTTTTATGATAATTAAGGGAACCTAGAACCATTATCAAATGGTAAGTTTTGGGTAAATATCGTTTAATCTAATAACTCGCAACATCACATAGTAGAGAGAAATCAAGTACAATAAATTAAACCTATAAAAACATTAATGAGATTCGAACTTAAAACATTTAATCACGAATCACTCAATTCCACGAGACAATTAATCAATATGATTGCCATGGTTTGACAGTTGATCATGCATAGAAGTCTACAACTATTTATGCACAATTTCATCATTTTGGACACCAACATATATAAATTTCACTATCTATATTTCATCACTTTAATATGTATATATATATATATATTTCTCGCAAGTAATATTGAGAAAATTCAAACTCAGCTCGTAATTTTTGATTTCTAAACAATCTCATTGCACTACTAGATTATTTCTACCGGGATCTTATATTTATATATATAAATAAAAAGAAAAGACGAGGAATTAATTACACATTAATTGAAAATTAGATTGATGAGGTTTTTAGAGAGAGAAATGACAGCAACAATTTTTGGTTTAATTTGTAGAGAGGGAAGCCACAAAATCAAGCTCATAGAGTCCCCAAACAAGGGCGAAGGAGGAGAGCGCCACCGGCAGCGGCCCAAACAGCCACAGCAACAGCGGGAAAGCTATGCAGAGCACTCTATTCCCCACCACCGCCATCGCGAAGCCTCTCTCCACCACCGCCTCCGTGTACCCGCCGGCCGGCGCGAACTCCCCGATGGCGTTGATGAGGAAGTTGGCGTCGACGAGGAATCCGACGGCGAGGGAGCTGCAGAGGAAGCTGGCGAGCAGGAATATGGAGGCGGAGGCGTACTTGAGCAGCATGATCCGCGGCGACTGGGAGCCGAAGAGGTGGGCGGCGGTGAGGATGCGGGCGGCGTTGAAGGCGTTGTTGGTGAGGGCGGCGAGGCAGAGGGTGACGATGACGGTGACGGTGGCGGTGAGGATGGCGAACATCAAGCTGTTCCTGAGGCTCTGCACCGCCAGCATGCCCTTCTTGTCGTCGCCTTGGTTGAGCTGCCGCAGCCATGCGCGGCGTTTGAGCATGTTCATTCCGATGGAGGTCTGCGACGGCTTCGTTTTGAGGTGGTGCCATAGATATGCATGGTATCCTATTGTTAAGAATAGGCTTATTGGGACTATTATGCTATCCATGTACACTATACCATTTCCATTTCCTCCCCTCATTCTCTCTCTTCTCTCTCTCTAGCTCTCATCAATCAATTGTATTATATATAGAGAGAGAAAGAGAGAGAGGGGATGCATCATGCATGTATAATGCATTACAGGTATGGTGGAGTAAATTTCAATTTTGATCTATCACATAGTTTTATAGTTTTCGAATTTGGTCTCACGATTTTAAGGTCAAAGCGGGATTAAAATTGAAATTTACTCAATTTGGGACAAAAAAAATATGATAGTTTTGGGACCAAAAACGGACTAGCTAACACACGTTTTGTGGGATCAAAACTGAATTTACTCTATATATCGATATCTAATATCTCGTGTTTTGCAGTTGAAATCTTCTAGTTATTGCACATTTGGTGTTGCATTCCGTATTGCACACTCGATTTGTTCAGCTCTTTTTCAAAAAAAAAAATTCGATATCAATTTATTGTGCTTTAATTTAATTTTACACTTGTTATTTAGGATGCATACTTTCCAATTATAGTGTATTATATTTTTTTAGTATTAAATTTATAGGTTTTAGTCATTAATTTTTTATTTGAAAAATTAAATACTAATAAATTCTAATTAAGTGAGATGAACACTAAATAATAAGTGTAAAGTTACATTAAAACACAAGAAATTGAAATCAAGGAAAAAACTAAAAAAACGAATATGCAATAAGGAATGCAACATCAGATAAGGTGGAATAAACGATTTCGCGTGCGTGTCTTGCTTTATTAGTACACGTTATGTTATTTGTGATAACGCTTGAATTGGATTTTGGAGTAGGATTTGCACTAATTAAAGTAGTGGTGGATTTCTTTGTCACGAAACAAATTGAAGGAAATAGATTTGGGTGGGTATCCGGCACACTTTCAAATGCTATCTACATGTGTGTGTGTGTCTATATATATATATATATATATATATATATATATATATATGCTAAAGATAATGGATGAATAAGAATCAGTTTTCTAGTGGTTAGAGCTCTTTATTTTTTTGTTTTTTTACGTACCTAATTAAGTTATTACGTTACGTGTCTATACATATAGTTTTTTTATTATTATTATTAAATTAGTTTTCTGTCATGATGTAGTATACAAAGTCGGAAAGTTGATTGAAAAAGAGGAATAGGTCGAAGTTTGGATAGCACTAGAGTGTCGATGTGCAGTACTCTCGTCTTTTATTTCATTAGTCCTTGACATCTTGTGTGTATGACACTCTTGATTTACATTATAGACAGTTAATTACATCGTATATTTTCGGGGTAGTTAATACGTTGTCTAAGAGAGAGAGAGTTTTCTAGAGGTAATCATATTGTCAGGTATTATAGTCGGAGATTGTTGTAAAGTTTCGGATAAATTGAAGACACCCATAGTATATGCGAATTTCAACAAACTTTGAGTCGAGATTACATCATCAGTTCAACATTCAATCTCAAAATTGATTGATTTTTTTTAAAACTCATGGCCTGGACTCTTCGAAATTGAGGTGAAATGGCTTTTCGACAACTGAGGGTGGAAGTCCATTAGTAAGAGGGATAACACAAGAGTCTAATTAATCCAGTTATGAAAATTATGTTTGAGTGAACAATTGAACCTGATATGAAAGTTCGAGAGTCTAATTATACCGACAATAATTGAAATGTGATCTTGAAATTAACGAAATAGTTTAGAATCCTATTTGTACATCTTCCCTCGAAAAAATACCTTAAAATAGGAGCTTTACCAATTTATTGGGCTGCTATATATTTGATGAGCCCATAAACGCTATTAACTTGGTTCAAATGGTCATTAAATCTACATAGCATTAAAGACCAAATCAGGAGTCCAATAAACATCCAAGTTTAAGCACAAATAAAGGTTACTAAGCAAATATCAAAATATTTTAAAAGTTTTGTATGTTCTAATATTAACTATAAAAACTAAGACACATGGACTAAATAAATAATATCTAATAATAGATCAAATTCACTTACTTTAATAAAAATAATTACATCTCTTCTTTGTATAGATCTCTTGAGTCTTGACTAGTATGAATAGGGATATACACACGTGTGTGTGTGTAACTGTATGCATATATAAATTGAAGTTTGTGGCGGAAGATGATGAAAATTAATAATATTATATACAATATTTTTATTGATTTTTATATATTTATTTAGTTTTGAAATCTTATGAAATCTAAAATTAGATAAAATATTTAAATAATAAAAATATTATTATATGATAAACATTAAAAGTCTTTGGCAACAAGTAAATATATTTCAAAAGATATGTATCAATTTCCAATAGTCAATGAGATAGTGTCACATCAGCTCTAGATCTCTCTTCCTACAACTATAAATAGGGGACTCCATATCAGTTGAAAAACATACCAGAAGTCATTTTAAAGAGTTCAAGAATTTGAGAAGAAGTTCCATTAAGTGAAATTCTCTCAAATATTCAAGGCATTCTTCACCGAATTCATTCTGAAGACGGCGTTTGATCCATAAGCAAGACAGTCAAAGGCGTTCTTCATCAAATTCAACCCAAAGTTGGCGTTTGATCCCCCAAAGTTGGCGTTTGATCCGAAAACAAGGCGTCGACCCTCCGAATTAACGTTATCGAGTCCAAATACCAAGTCAAAAAAGATCGAGGACACAAATCATCCTCGAAAACTTTGAAGACCAAGTTCAAACAACAAGTCCGAGAAGATCAAAGAGACAAATTTACTCTGAAGATTTCAAAGACCGTTTGAAGATCAAGTTTTGAATAGAAAAATCAGAAAGATTGGATCCGTATAAATATATTTTGATCCAAAAATCATCTGAATTATATGCGTTTTATGTTTTATCAAATTAAATACAAAAATTTGTATTACGGTGGCTATCAATTATTATCTATATACCACTCATTTATTTCACCGTTGCATCGTGGAGATAAAACACTCATTTCAATGGCCCACCTCCTATTTTGTTTACATTTATTATTATTATATTTATATTAAAAAATAATACATCAAGATTGTAATAAGAATGTTCACGTGCGCCAGGTTTACATTCGCACAACTCAACTTATTATTGTATCATTTGTATGAGGAACCCTATATTACAATTCTACATTAATTATAGTGGGCCCTAACAAATTGTTTTAATTTTATCAATATTTTAGTCGTTGATTTCTCCAATCGCATCGGCCTTGAGCCGACACCTTAACCTTTGATAAAAAAATTGTATGACATGTGAATAGAGCCGTAAATGAGTCGAGTGGAACTCGAATATATAAATTTTTAAATTTATTTGAAATGATATTGAACTTTAAAAATTTATATTATAGTTTGTTCGATTACTTATTGAGTCAAACTCAAATGATCGAGTTTTAGTCGAGCTGAACACGATTTGAGCTCAAGAGTTTGATATTTTTGTACATATTTTTTTAATTTTTATTTATCGAACTCGAGTTCGAGCCAAATTTTATATCTTATCGAACGCAAAATTATGTTCAAATTTATTTGATATAATTATCGAATCGAGCTAAGATAAACTTTTAACGACAGTCCTACATGTCACATCCAATTTTACTTCCTAAAACAATTTCACGTAATTTTTTTAATATATATAAATATAAATTGAGTTATTACATGACAATAGTATTTATACAAAACACACCAAAAATTAATTATTGAAGAATTTTCTCCAGCCAAAAAAATAAAAATAAATTAATAATTGTATTATTTATTTATTTATACATACATAGTGTTGTATATTTAAGACATGTGGCAAACATGCAAAAAATGAGTGATAGGAAATTCCCAAACGTGGGCCCATTGGGCCCATCGGCCCACTGCCTCTCCACAACCCAACAAAATAGTGCAAGAAGGTAAAAACAAATTTCACATCAGTAAATCGTGACCACACATTTGTGCAATTCAATCTCAACAACCAAATCTCAGCCATTCGATCTCTCATATTTGTATCTCCGAATTAGTCGGTTTTGATGAATACCGTTTCTCATAAATACAATAAAAACATTAGAAATGTGATCGTTTATCTATATAATTACTACGTGGCGGCATCTACAAGATTATACTTTATCTTGTTCGAGTTAGAGAGAGAGAGAGAGAACTTTAAATGATAATATTAGTAACTTTTTCTTGCTAATTAAGGTTCGAGTATTTAGACTAGATCAATATACTTCCCAAGATCTGTTGGAGTTATTTTCAAGAAACAGTCCAAAATATTAATAGATTTGTAGTTAATAGATCCAAAATCGATAATTTATACAAATCCTATGCTGCTTTCAAGCTTATAATAATGCCGACACAATTATTTACAATCAATTTTCGTTATTAACACGTCGTTACCATTTAATTTACTAATCCAAATCCTACTTTTTTTTTTATTCTCCCATTTGTGTTAAAACTCTTGATATTTTATTCCTTTTTTTTTTTTTACCAAAGTTGACTCCTCTATTCAGCTTTTCCCTCAACTTACTTGCAGTTGCAAAATTCGCTTATAATACATGTGAAAGTATTGATCTTTCCGCTCGTTCAGCAGTTTTACGATCTGGGTGGTTGTTTATTTCGGTAAAGAATCGATTTTTATATCGAAATATTTGATGAAATTTGTGTTTTAAGAAGAAAGATCGAGTCTTTTTGAGTGGGTTGGTTTTAAAATTTCTTGATCTGTGTTCTAGCTACTCTGTTTCGATCTTCGTTCTGATCGAAGGGAAGTGGGGTAGAGCGGGAAGGATGAGAGAGAAGTTGGGAATTTTGGTTTGTGTTGTGTTCGTTCTCTGCGGTTCCTGTTTGGGAAGATTTGTAGTGGAGAAGAACAGTTTGAAGGTGACATCGCCAGATGCATTAAAAGGTGTTTATGAAAGTGCAATTGGAAATTTTGGAGTTCCCCAATATGGAGGGACGATGACTGGCTCTGTTTTCTACCCTAAATCGAATCAGAGAGGGTGTAGTGGATTTGAAGATGTTGAAAGTTCATTGAAGAAGAAGCCTGGTGGCATTCCAATCTTCCTTCTTGCTGATAGAGGGGGTAAATTATCTGATTTCGCAGCTTTTTTGTTTTTGGGTTTCTTGATCACAAATTTGTATGAATGAGTAGGGAGGTTCATCGTGATGATTTGATAGTTTGATTTGTCACTTTATTTTCTTTGCCGATTGCATGTGTGTTAACTTGATTCTTCTGTTCAGTTTGTATTTGTTTGCTGTGCTTGTTATGTATAAGATGTGTGTTAATACTACTTTCGGATATTGGATATTCATGGATTTGGTGAAATTTGAACATGATTATGATTTCTTCATAAGATTTGTGTATCTAGTTTGTAGAGAAATATCTCGAATCTGCAAACCTTTCTTCATGTGAATTGCTAGCTTTAGATTGGTTCTGATTGCCTAGATTTCTTCTTCTCCTACGCCATTGACAATTTCGAGTGTCGGTATATAATTGCGCAAGACTTTGGTTTTATTCAGAAGCTTATCTCACTGAAAGATGCTAGAAAATTGTTTTCATCACCTCCACTCCAGAACTTATCTTCTTCGTTTGCATCTCTTTCAGAATGCTATTTTACATTGAAGGCATGGAATGCTCAAAATGGTGGAGCCGCAGCTATTCTTGTGGCTGATGACAGGAATGAACCTCTTATCACCATGGATAATCCAGAGCAAGAAGATGCAAATCCTGATTATCTGCAGAACATCACTATTCCATCGGCCCTCATCAGCAAGGATCTCGGAGACAAAATCAAGAAGGAATTATCTAGGGGAGAAATGGTGAGTGTCAATCTTGATTGGAGGGAGGCCCTTCCACATCCTGATGAGCGGGTTGAGTATGAGTTCTGGACAAATAGTAATGATGAGTGTGGCCCCAAGTGCGAAAGCCAGTTAGATTTTGTCCGAGATTTCAAAGGAGCCGCTCAGATACTTGAGCAGAAAGGCTACACTCAGTTCACTCCACATTATATAACTTGGTATTGTCCTGAGGCTTTTAAATCGAGCAAGCAGTGCAAGTCTCAGTGCATCAACCATGGGAGGTATTGCGCACCTGATCCTGAGCAGGATTTCAGCAAAGGGTATGATGGAAAGGACGTTGTTGAGCAAAATCTACGGCAAGCCTGCTTCTATAAGGTGGCAAATGATAGTGGAAAGCCATGGCAGTGGTGGGACTATGTGACAGATTTTTCAATCCGCTGCCCAATGAAAGATAATAAGTATAATAAAGAGTGCGCAGATCAAGTAATCAAGTCCCTTGGTAGGTTTTATTCTTCTATGTCTATTGTAAATTGTTAATGCTATTGACTTTGATTTCAAGGTTTGATTGCTGAAATCTCTGCTATCTGCAAAGAAGTTCAGTGATTGTACAAATGCTTTTGTTTTTCTTTGTGAAAGTTTAGTGCATGTTATCAAATTTTGTAGCATACATGATCACTTCTGTTGAATATGTGTCTTTCTGGAAAATGTTGTTTATTTGTTTGCTAGCTGTCTTTAAACATGATGTTACTCAATTTTGTGCTTTAATTGGGATGGTTGTTATGCATTTGAGCACTGACTTAATATTTTGATCTGAAGGTTTTTATATGGGAACTTTAATTGGCATTGTTGGTTCATACTTACATGCTTCTCTCCCCTGAACTTCTTTTCGGTTGAGTTCAATCTCATCTTTGTGCTCTCTTAGTTCATACTCTCACTTTGCATTATTTCTTTAATTTCCTGACAAGCATAGTATTTGTTTGCAATAAACAAATCTGTTCTGCTCATTTACGGTCCCTCCTGTGTAGGAGTTGATGTTAAGAAGATAGATGAATGTGTCGGAGACACAGATGCGGATGTTGACAACCCTATTCTGAAAGCCGAACAGGAAGCACAGGTTTGATAGTCTTGAAATTTCATGTAGCTTTTGGTAAACATGCTCTGCAAGAGCTATTAAATGGGAATCTACTTGTTCTCAGATAGGAAAGGGCTCAAGAGGAGACGTAACCATCTTGCCAACTCTTGTTGTGAACAATAGACAATACAGAGGTAACAACTCATCACTGTTGCGTTAAGATATCCAGTGAAAAAGAATTTAAAACCTTAGGAAAGTGTTTTTATGATTCAGGAAAACTGGACAAGGGAGCAGTTCTCAAGGCTATTTGTTCAGGTTTTGAGGAGACTACGGAACCCGCAATTTGTTTAGCTCAAGGTCATTTTTACTATCCATTTTTCTTTTGTTAGGCAATTGCGTTTGTTTTGTTCTTTATCAAACAAGAGCATCTATAATGTTGGCCCTGGCCCTTGCATATATCATCCACTCCTCTGGTCTAATTGCTGTTTTTGTGTTTGTGGGCCAGATATTCAAACAAACGAGTGTTTAACAAACAATGGTGGGTGCTGGCAGGATACGGCTGCTAACATTTCTGCTTGCAGGGTATCCATTTTTTTTTTATAAAATTCATTTAAATCTTTTGGATGCTTAATTTTTTTCGTTCTAAGTAAGAATGGATTACAGGATACCTTCCGGGGAAGGGTGTGCGAGTGCCCTGTCGTGCAGGGTGTGAAATTCTCTGGTGATGGTTATACTCATTGTGAAGGTAATTTGTTAAAATAGTCTCGAGTAATCTACTATGCCTGAATAAAAGCAAACGAGAAATTACTCTCGCCTCAAATTGGTTGGTTGTGTCCTCTTGCATTCTAACCCTACGCCACTTTCTCACCTGCGCATGCCTCGTATTTCTTTCTTGATATGACAGCGTCTGGTGCATTAAGATGTGAAATTAACAATGGAGGCTGTTGGAGAGATGCAAAGAATGGACACACATACTCTGCATGCGTTGTGAGTTACCAACTACCCCCCCATCTAAAAAATCTGCATCTCCTTTGTTTTGTTTTTTCATCAAAAGAGCTAGGCATTTTTTTAATTTGTTGATGAGCGAGATGTTCGATTGTTATATTTCAGGATGACCATACAAAAGGTTGCAAGTGTCCACCTGGATTCAAGGGCGATGGCATTCACTGTGAAGGTAACACGACAGATATCAGCAGTTTTTGTTAAGATTGTTGCTGTTGACTCTGACAAGTGGTTGACTAGGTTTAACTCGAATGATGTTTAGATATCGATGAGTGCAAGGACAAGTTGGCTTGCCAGTGCTCTGATTGCAAATGTAAGAACACCTGGGGAAGTTACGAATGCAGCTGCAATCGCAACCAACTCTACATACACGAGCATGATACGTGCATAGGTAAGTTCTTATACACAGCCATCTAACTTCTTGTTAGTTAATTTGGAAAAAAAGTATGATAATCGTATGCTTTAAAACCCACGATTGTATGCATAAGTGCATAACCTTCTTGAATTTATCTGTTGGCCATTGAAATGCTGCATCATTGTGGATAATTGATTTTTGTTTTCATGCTTCACAAGATATCAATTACGGAATATATCATGTTTGATGGAACGTGCAGGTAAAGATAGTGTTACGGAATATAGCTGGAATTTTGTCGGGGTGATTATTCTCGGTTTGGCTGTTGCTGGCGTTGCAGGATACGCTCTCTACAAGTACAGGATTCGGGTAAGTCCGGTTTTCAACACGAGATCTTAAAATACTCGCTTCCCGTTTAAACATCTGCACAATTTTGACATTCACAAAGGTTCGAGAATGGCAATGACATCGAACGTGTGTATATTTATGCAGCGATACATGGACTCGGAGATACGGGCTATCATGGCGCAGTACATGCCGTTGGATAACCACGGGGAGTCGGATCAGTTGCATCAAGGTCATGTTTGAGGATGACTGACCATATTGTAAATTAGCAAAGAAAACAAAATGCATTACTCCCTATTCACATCACCAACGATTTCTTTGGTTGTGTGATGTTTGAAGCAACTATATTACTCTTTTATGGCTTTGTTTTTGTTATTACAGGGTAAACTAGATCGATTTGTGTACATTTTAGAGTCTGTCTTTATATAAACTCCCATTGATTCGGGAAATTTTATTGTCTTTTCACATGCAATAATTCAAATATTTAGTGTATGTGAACTCGTTAGAGTCGATATGAACCCGTTAACACCCTTATCGTATTCATATGGCTAAAAAAATCATTTTGTTATCTACTTTAAAGTAAGTATTATAGTCCAAAGTGTGTATTACAAATACAGAAAATAATTACAATTTAATTCTCAATTTTTGAATATTTTTGACCGAAATCACATTTTCATCAAAAACATTGAACCATTTATGTTAAAATGTTGAGAATTAAATTGTAATTATTAAAACATAAGATTATTTGTGTTAAAATCTTCAAACATTGAGAATTAAATTGTAATTAGCTCTTAAAATAAATCGAATTATGACTGAGTTGAGTTTTTACATAAGATAATGGTTCCATACAAAGGCAGATTTCTGAAATCAAAGCTGTATCAGTTCTAAAAGAGAATCTGCAGAAGGGCATTTCCACAAATTTATTGGCATATATTTTCACCTAAACTCACTCAATTCCTTCCTTCCACTGAAAATAAACTCCAATCTATTCCTTCAACTCACTTCAAATCTTGGTTATTACTACAAAGCATCACAAATCTTGGCACATTATATTTTAGTAGCTGTCCCATCTCGAACCACCTGAAAATGAGTTTCGAGTGTAAAGTGGACTCTCCTTTACTTGAGGCAAAGTATTTCATCCGTGTGATCCCAACTTACATCGAGGGTTCAAGTTTCGGGCCCTACGTCTAGGCTCGACCCTCCCGGCTGCTCTCTGTCTCTGATGATCCTGTAGAGATAGAATGCAAGTACTCCGCCACTGCACAAACAAGCAAAATGCTTTAGATATGGGATAGGGACGAGAGACTCAATGCTTCGATAACACAATGAAATTTTTGATTGAAAGATCAAACTAAATCGTCATATTATGAGGAATAAAGCACTCAGTGGAATTATTAATTTAAAGCAGGAACCGGTACAACTGTAGAAGGAAAGCTAATCAAATATAGTTAAGATCAGAGAAAGTGAACCTGATAAGGGTTGTAACAAAATTGGCAATAAATGGTCGCTGCAATTAGCACAAACAAGAGACAGGGTTAGAACAATGAATGTGCATGACTTGCAACTTAGCATCATTTTAGAGTTTTGGTGTGACAGATTTACCATGGACAATACACGCATTTCCCTCAGAAACAAGACGGTAGCAATTACTGCAGAGGCAACCGAGAATTGAAAAAGAAATTAGAAGAAGATAAGGTAATAATCAACATAAGAAGCATAACTCACATAGGTAAGTAAAAATGTCTAAATAATTCTTCTTCAACTAACAATAGCTAATTACAGACAATCAAGATTTGTTTATGTTCGTAGCACATTGAGAATTAAAAATACATGTTCTTCTGGCAATAATTGTAATGGATAAATCATTAGATAGAGAGCCGACCCAACTTCTCAGACACCCGAGATCACAACTTCAAATATTGCAAACAGTATCAGGAGCCCAGGGGGCTACCTATTTGGTCAGGATATAGTGATTGTTCACTTAAGACACCATATCACCATCTCATGACTCATTGTCAGATATGGATTTAATCTATTTTGCACAGATCTTTCAAATTTAATTCTTTTTGTCACCACAAGAATGCATGCATATAACCACAAATAAACCACCGCAGTGTCGTTTAACAAATGAGAACTTGAAGCACGAAAGATATAATTTTTCAACAAATATAACATTAATCATTTGTATGAAGATACCTCAAAATTTTATGAAATTTGCCACAAATACCATGCCTTGTTCTTGCACTAGAAAAGATACTCTTCGCTTAACATTTTCATGCATAGATAGCTACATGATGAACAGTATAACATCATAAAATTACAGTAAACCAAACACCTGTCTGTCCTTTCACCAGTAAGGACGACGGCTCCCCCTTCTTCCATGATTTCAAACTTGATACACTCAGGGCCAAAAGAGTACCACCGAGTACAATGCCAAACCTAATTGCAGGGATGCTTCCAGTTAACATAAACGAAAGAAAGCCTCCAACCGAAAGAAATGCACCTGATCAAACAGGAAATCTTTATCTCAAACAAAGCTTAATTGGCACATCTAACAATTGGATGAAATAAATTATGAACTCATATCCATACCATAAGGTATCCCAACATAGAAGTCACGGACTTTAGACACGTCGTTGAGCTCATCAGTTGAGGTGGCAAAAGTTTCCACAATGTCCTTAACCGGTTCAGGGGAATTCTCTGCAGCTGTGGCCAAGTATTCTTTACTTTCTTCAGCAGTTTCTTTCGCAATTTCAATCAAATCATGCCTCGCCTTTTCTGCTTGGATTTTCAACTTCTCAGAAGTTTCTTTAAGAACGAAGAACGCCTTTTCCGAATACAACTCATAAGCTTCCTTCGACATGCTCTGCATTTTTAAAGCTTGTTCCTTGAAAGAAGCAAGCGTCTGCTGCCATGCTTCCTCTGATTCTTGAGCTCGCGCTTTCGAATCCTCCTTTTCTTTCTCTATACCAATATCAGAAGGCTTCTGGAGACCAAACCACAACAAAATTAATTAATTACTTAACTGCATACTTGTATGAAAATACTACTGCGAAAACAATATGAATAATTTAATGAATATCTAGCTAGAAAGCAGAACCCCTTTAAATCTAATACGGTGAAATGCAGAAAACCGAAATACGATCGAAACAAACCAAAATAATGCGAAAAACATAAAATTCCAGAAAATGAAAATAAATTAAAAATAACCTCACCGATTCCTCGTGAGAAGCGGCGAAGGAGAAAACGGTGCGATTCCTCACAGTCCTCTGCCGTAGACTAACGCCGAGCACTCTGGGAAGCGACAAATTCCCATGGATTTTACCTCGGAGCGAACCTTCAAACCCTAACGAGGCCGGCGGCGCGTGGCAGAGCGCCATGGACGAAGCGGCTCTATTCAAGGATTGAGAAGGGTTTCTGAATGTGATTGACTCCAATCTAACGCTCATTTTCGCGAATGGATTTGTGTATGTATAGGTAAGAATTAGAGAGAGAGAGAGAGGGTTTTGGTATGGAGCAGAAACACCTGAGAGGAACACGGTAGTGTTGGTAGAGGTATTGTATTTAACGTGCGCCGTGGACTGCGATGCGCAGGCAAACTACAAATGTGTTTTAGAAACTAAAAAAAAAAAAAAGAAGAAATGAAAAAAGATGAGTGACACGTAAGCCTCAGTTTTGGGAGCCCACTGAATCTGGTAGATGGGCCTGGGTGGGTCGTATTCGGTTCTCTTCTTGCTCCGAGTCCGACCCGATTCTTTAAATTCACTTTTTTTTTCTTTTTACTAAAATTTGTATGAGATTGTCTAGTAAGATCAAAATCTGTAAGATGGATGAAATTTGAATTCAAACTTTATATTCAGTTGTAGATTTGTAATTTTATTAGTGTTTGATTGTGTTTGGATTCGGGTGTTGATCCGATTTATGAATTTTGACATGACTGGCCTCTCATACGAGGCACTCTCTCCCTTTCTTTCTAAGAGCCAATTGTTGAATAGTTTTGATTCGAATCGAGTCCTCTATTATATTCGAGTTTCGTATTTTATTTAAGCAACACACAATTATATGGTTAATGTACGGAGTATTAAAGTGCAAAATTATATTGGACAAATGTGAAGATGGGTCTAATTGTGTTTGCTCATGAGTAAATGGTCATGAAATATCGTACTTAATTATCTAAAATTTTGTTATATCCAGAAGCAAAAAATGAAATGTAAAATCAGAATATCTCAAGGATAAGTTGGAGAGAGAGAGAGAGAGAGAGAGAGAGAGAGAGAGAGAGAGAGAGAGAGAGAGAGAGGCGAGCAAAGAATAAATGCAAAACCTCCCAAAAATGCACACATTTGTGAAGAAAAGAATATCCGTACGACTGAAATTGGGCCTTATTATTACTATTTTGGACTAGGCTAGTTTAAATTAATATAGTTTCAAAAGCCCAATCAATCTATCTATATTTAATTAATTAAATTCAAAGCCCACTATGTTGGGTTCTATTTCATTACTTGTAACATTTGCTTGCTTATATAGGAGTTTTTTTGTCTTTTTTTTTTTTTTAATGTAGAAGACATTTCGGATTTGAGATCAAAATTTTTTTCATCTTTTTAAGAAAATATAAGTGAATAAGATTTTATGTAATATAAAAAAGAAAGATATATTAGTCTAAAAAATTAATTATTAATTCTAAATTAAAATTCTAAAACAACAAACAAAACGAAACGGATGGAGCAATAATAATAGTATATGATACAACCTTTGTGATTGATATTATTGTCATTCCTATTTTTTATCTTATTTATGCTTAAAAATAAAAATGAAAGCTCAAATTTCCAAATGAGTAATTACTATATTAGTATTCGGACAGCGCGCCATTCACGCAACTCAACTCCTAATTAAGACAAATTCCTAAGATAAAACCAAACTTCTCTGCCAACTATACATTATTATTTATTTATTTTTTAAAATAATAATAATAATAATAATTCAGATATGATATTTGATCGTACTGTATATATATTTAAAGTCAAATGTCAATCGAAATAGGCCACGAATTTCACACTGATTCAAGCAGAAGTCCCCAGATATGAAATTACTGAAATGCCCCGGTCGAGACAAAAAAACCCAATCATATTTTATGCATTCGAAAAGGAGAAAATTGTCTCCTCCACCAACCCCTTTCACTGTGCATTTTTGGTTTTTACTTGTTTCTCTTTTGTCAACTGAGGCAATCCAAGTTTTTGTCCCCCTCTCATAATTATACATACATATTACATACATATATATACATATAATTATTTCAAAAGGAGTAAACTCAAAGTTTTCTAAATAGTGTCACGCTTGCTCATGCATAGATATAAAATATTAAAAACATAATTTCTCAACTTTGTTAATTTTCCTCGTTATCCCCTTTCATACAAATTAAAGGAAGCTTATAATTATAATTATTATATGGGTACTCAATCAATTTCATTCAAGATAACATTTATTTTATTTTATTTTTATATAGCGTGCCGGCATGGACGGATCTATAAAATTTTCTTTAGGGGGTGAAACGACGACTGTTCGTACTTTCTCTTTATTCGTGCCGCTAAGAAAGAACATTAAAAATGAGACGATTGTGAATAATTATGCATTTAATTACTTTTACCATAGGTGTATTTGTGAAATGACACCGTTTTCATTTGTTCATTTTTTTTTCTAGTGAAACGATGTCATTTTAGGATCAGTTTACACTTTCATATTTCTTTCCCTTCCCCAAATTAAATAGAAAAGAATATCGTTTTCATTAAAATAAATAACTGAAAATAATAACATAAATAATTAAAATTTGAATTGAATTCTTTTTTAATATAAACTAATTCGTTAATCGAAATTTAATTGGTTATGACCAACAATAAAATTTAGAATAATAATCCATTCATACTAATCATTTGAGGTAGAAATTATAATCCAGGTGGTGAGTTAATAAAATGAAAACTTCACAATATATAATTTATAAAATAAATTATGTGAATAACATAAATCAATAATTTCAAATAAAAAACTAAAATAAATAAATAATTCAATTCAATCATGATTCATTATTAAATTGAAATTGATATAAATTTAATAAATATGTAATCTAATTCATAAAAGTTGAATTGATAATTCAACCCTAATTTGTGTAATTTGTTTTGATTTGTTGTGTATTTAATTTTGTTCCAATATTTATTTATATATTTGAGTGTGGCCCAATTTCTCAAGCTCAGTTATATATAAACTAATATCATATATTTTTTTCAAAATATATCAAGCCTAACAAAATAACCTTAAATTAAAAAAAATAAAATAAATTTAGGGGGTAAAAATAGAATTTAACTAAATAATCCTACTAAAAAAAATTTGATGTGTTAATTTATGTGATCATATTACATGCAGTCTAGAATATAAAATGAGTTGCTCGCCTTGAATAAATATACGTATGAAATGCAACTATGACAATCTGATTAAATTTTATTAATCCCACTTTAAATAAGTTAGACTTCAAAGCACGCCATTAGTGAAACTAAAATTCTAAAGTACGTGAAATATATTTTGAAATAATGTATGAAACACAAAAAAATGTATGGAATAAATTTTAAAACCTTATTAGAAATAGAGAAGGGTTTTGAAAAGCTAAAATACATATATATATCTTTAAGCAATTTTACACCCCATAATATTCATACTCTACACATTAATATAATTTTTAAAAGAAAAAAAATACTCTCAAAATATATGGATTAAAATTCCTTATGCCAGTGACATAGATGGAATAAAACAAACTTATTTGATAGCTATCTAATTAATTGTATTGATAATTAATGCAGTCTTGAAATTAGTTATGCAAAAATTGTCATTTTGTGCCTCTGAGAACTAAAAATGACGATTTAATTATTATTTAATTATAGTAGCAATAAAGTTATAATTATTTATAGAGCAGAGCAAAAATTGCAGGTTATAAGTTGGATTTGACCCTTATTTTCTTGGTTTATTCGATATCAACAAACATATGCCTTTGGATTTACTCTTTACTTAGATCTTTCTTCGATGTAATGCCAATTTTCATTTCAACCTTTATATTATATTATATAAATTTCATTCATTAATCTGGGATTATGTGTTCAGATAATTAAATATAAATTATTAAATCTTGACTTGATTTATTTATTGGTTTGAATTAATGATCTGTCGCAGCAACATTAATTGGCATTAACTACGAAGTGTGTTTATGCTTTATTTAAATGTTAAACGAATTCCTTGTTTCATTTCATTTAATTCCATTTTCACATTGACTATTGTGATGTGAATAAGTGGAATATTTGAGATCAGATCTACGCGACTCAAATTCAGATTCTCGAAACTAGAAAAAAAAAAAAAAAAAAAAAAAACTTTGACATTTAGATTATTTAATGGAGTTTGTTTAAAAAATTATCTCATACTATTAATAATTTAAAAAAAAATAGATGGGCTATTTTTACATATCAAATTCATAGTTCATGCATAGCCAATTAGATCCAAATTTAGTGGGAATTCTATTTACTAACCGTAGCTACTGCTTATGAACGTAATACTCCTTTCATCTCATTCATATAGTTTTTTTTTTTTGTTTTTTTTTCGAATGCCCTAATATATAGGTTGATTTCTACATATATTTAAATAATTTATTAATATATACTCTTATTTAATATGTTTACATTAATCATTAATTCATTATAAAAAAATAAATAAATACGGACATATTAGAAAATTTTTACTTATTTAATGTCATTTCCAATAATTTTTTTAATTATATTGAAAAATCAAATCGACTTATATAAATGGAACGGGGAGAATATCGAATCTATTTTCAATCACGACATGGCTTAATCCATCAAATAAAGGGTGGGTTGAGTTTTCATGTTATAAACATAATTGCGATGAGAATGATAGTGTAAGCAAACTTCAAATTAAAGTCTCATTTTTGCTACGAGACACACATACATAAGCATAATTGTAAGCGCATTATGCTTCACACAACACCAAAAATCATAGTAAAAATAATTGAATATTTTTAATTTTTTTTTCTGGTAGACTTAGTTATGAGTAGTAGTAGAAAGTGACAGGGAACTGGTGCCACGTATGATAATGGCAGCCTAGGGTTCCAGTTTGACATCAACATAAATATATCTTTCTTGATTTAAACATTACTGGTATCGTTTAAATGTTAAATTTGTAATTTTATTGAAAATATCGGTATTGTTTTGTTAATTTTAATAAAGTGAATCATTTAAAAAAAAATACAATATTTTCACACGACAAACAACTGCCCTGTTTCAAAGTTACATCAACGTTGATGATCTATTTAGAAATTGTTAAGAACTTTAGTACTTAACTATTCATACTCAAGAAATCGAATAAGTTTATCTTTATTTATAAAATTGGAATACAATATCACTATATCGAACACACTAATTAATTATAAATCGTTTTTTTTTAATCTTGTTCTGGATTAGAGATTGAAAATATTTCAAGAAACCTTAAATTGCTTTAGTAATTATATGGAAGATGCATGGTTCTTTAGTTGCAAAGAATTTGATAATTTAGATCGAGAAAACAGAGGGAAGTAGAGAGTATAGGAAGAGTATATCATCAAAAACATTGAATTGAAGAATTAAATTCTGTCGGAGAGAGAGAGAGAGAATTCCAAGACAGATAGATGGAGAGCAGTGGAGAAAAGCAAAAGGTTATGAGTATTGAAGGCACACTTGCAACCGCACTGACATTAACTTTAATGACCTCCCATCATCATCACTGCCTCTCCTAAATTTCTTTCCGATTCTTCTAAACCAGTCTTTGCTTCTCTCTCTTCTCTCTCTCTCTCTCTCTCTCTCTCACACTCACACTCTCACTCTGTATTTAATTCACCTTTCCCGGCGTGTCTTCCGATGACTCTTCAACTACAAGCCAAATTCCCACTACCTTTTACCGGTCAGACTGTCACTTTCCGGCTGTAACAAGCTGCCATTTTGATCTTCAAGCTCTGATTTTTATCGTGTTTCCTGTCTTGTATGATCAAGATTAACGTTGTTTCCTCACACCCTTTATGCATTTCTTCACTTCTTTTTGACTGAGAAATGTTGTTGCCGATGAACTTAGTAGTAGTGGCTTTTCTGTTGCTGTCTCCATTGCTTTCGGTCCAATCTCTCGACCCTGCTTTCAACGACGACGTATTGGGGTTGATAGTCTTCAAAGCTGGCCTAACCGACCCACAATCACGCCTCACTTCTTGGAACGAAGAAGACAACCTCGCCTGCAAATGGGTCGGGGTGAAATGCGACCCGAATACGAACCGGGTCACCGAGCTCATTCTTGATGGATTCTCTCTCTCCGGCCACATTGGTAGAAGCTTAGTCCGATTGCAGTCCCTTCGAGTTTTGCAGCTATCAAGAAACAATTTTTCCGGGACTATTAATCCCATCCTTGCTCAAATTCCAGCTCTAGAATCCCTCGATTTGAGCGGTAACAGTCTGTCAGGATTGATTCCTGAACAGCTTTTCCAGCAATGTGGGTCGTTGAAGGCGGTTTCACTAGCTAAGAACAACCTCAGTGGCCTCATGCCGCAGTCTCTGAGCTCTTGCTCGAATTTGCAGAGGCTAAACTTGTCGTCGAATCGCCTTTCAGGTCAGTTGCTCTCTGAGTTGTGGTCTTTGAGGTCGCTTAGATTGCTTGATTTGTCTGATAATTTGTTCGAGGGTGAGATTCCTGGTGGGGTTGAGAGTTTGTCTGAATTGAGAGTGATTAGTTTGAGAAGGAACGGTTTAGTTGGTTGGTTGCCTGAAAATCTTGGAAACTGTTTGATGCTCAAGACTGTTGATTTTAGTGGTAACTATTTTAGTGGCAGTCTTCCTCTGTCAATGAGGAAACTGGGGCTGTGCAGATATCTTGATGTGAGAGAGAATTCATTGACAGGAGAGTTTCCTGATTGGATTGGAGAGATGAGGAGCTTGGAGTTCTTGTACATTTCTGGTAATAACTTTTCTGGTCGGGTACCTAGTAGTGTAGGCAATCTCCAATCCTTAAAAGAAGTGAACATGTCGAAAAATAGGTTTGTGGGGAGCTTGCCGGAGTCATTTGGGGGCTGTGTGAACCTTAAAGTTGTTGATTTTGGCCACAACTCGTTCTCTGGTAATCTGCCTTCATGGCTTTTTGTATTGGCATTGGAGAGTGTCTCTCTCTCTGGTAATAGATACAGTGGGAGCATCGCCTTTCCTGTTTCTTGGTCGCAGTCGTTTCAAAGCCTTCAATCCTTAGATTTGTCGTCCAATGCATTGACCGGTGGGATTCCGGTAGCTATTGGGAACTTCAGTAGGTTGCAGGCCTTGAATGTATCCCGGAATTCCTTAGCTGGTTCGATTCCAGCCAGCGTTGGTGAGCTCAACACGACTCGTGTTGTTGATATGAGCCACAATCAGCTAACCGGGAGCATCCCACCTGAGGTTGGAAGCGCGGTTTCACTGCAGCAGTTGAGATTGGATAGCAATCTGCTGGCTGGAGGCATTCCTGCAGGCATTGGGAACTGCTCATCTCTAACCTCATTGTGAGTAGTTTTTCTGAACTATATGTCATGTTTTTGAAGATCAGATTGCTGTGTTAACTGAGTTTGGATAGATTTTTTCGTGTTTCATAGCATTTGTGTGTTATAATGTGATCATGTGTTTCTTCTGTAGGGTCTTGTCTCGGAATAACCTAACCGGTCCTGTCCCTGGTTCGATCACAAACCTATCAAACCTCGAGCTCTTGGACTTGTCATTCAACAATTTGACAGGAAGCCTACCGAAAGAATTGACTAATCTTTCGCACCTTGTCTCGTTTAATGTCTCCTTCAATGATCTTGAGGGGGAACTCCCGGTTGGAGGCTTCTTCAACACTATCCCACCGTCGTCTGTCATTGGAAATCCATCCCTATGTGGCTCCATTGTCAAGCAGTCATGCCCTGCCGTCCACCCCAAGCCTCTGGTCCTGAACCCCAACTCGTCCGTTTCAAACCACGGCCCTCTCCCACCAAATCTTCGTCACAAGCGAATTGTGCTCAGCATATCTTCCCTTGTTGCCATTGGTGCAGCTGTGTTCATAGCTCTTGGTGTGGTTATAGTCTCTATCCTCAACATGCACGCACGCACATCCATGGCTCGGTCTGCAGCTGCTTTCGCATTCTCTGGAGGGGACGATTTTAGCCCTTCACACGACACGGAGGCTAACTATGGGAAGCTTGTTATGTTCTCTGGAGAAGCTGATTTTGTTACCGGGGCTCAGTCTCTGCTTAATAAAAACTGTGAACTCGGGCGGGGTGGTTTTGGAACTGTTTACAAGACAGAGCTTCGAGGGGGGCGGTCCATTGCCATTAAGAAGCTTAACACTACGAGCTTGGTAAAATGTCAAGATGATTTTGAGAGGGAAGTTAAGGCACTTGGAAAGATCAGACACCGTAATCTGGTGACACTCGAAGGATATTATTGGACGCCTTCGTTGCAGCTGCTCATCAACGAGCACATCTCTGGAGAAAGTCTGCACAAGCATCTCCACGACGGGGGGTCCGATAGCTGCCTCACATGGCAGCAGAGATTCAGCATAATCCTCGGTACTGCTAGAGGCCTAGCTCATCTGCACCAGCTGAATGTCATTCACTACAACATGAAGTCGAGCAATGTTCTGATAGACGTTTCTGGAGATCCGAAGGTGGGAGACTTCGGGCTGGCTAGGCTGCTCCCGGCACTAGACCGTTATATCCTGAGCAGCAAGATTCAGAGTGCGCTAGGGTACATGGCCCCGGAGTTCGCGTGCCAAACTGTGAAAATCACTGAGAAATGTGATGTGTATGGATTCGGGGTCTTGACTCTCGAGCTGCTGACCGGGAAAAGACCCGTGGAGTACATGGAGGACGACGTGGTTGTGCTGTGCGACATGGTGAGGGAAGCTCTAGACGAAGGCAGGATAGAGGAATGCATCGACAAGAAGCTCAAAGGTAACTATCCGGTGGAGGAGGCGATTCCAGTGGTGAAGCTCGGCTTGATTTGTGCCTCGCAGGTGCCTTCAAATCGCCCCGACATGGAAGAGGTGATAAGGATTTTGGAACTCATCCAATCCCCCACAGAGAATCAGCAAGAACTGGAATGAATGATAATCCACAACAGAAATATTAAGTTAAAAAAAGTGTTGATATTTGGGGCCATCATCAGGTGAAGAGGAATCCAGTTTCTGTTTCAATATACGAAGAAAGTAGATTTGTTATCAATCCTTCCTCTCTCTCTCTCTCTCTCTTATGAAATATTTAATTAGTTTGTCACTAAGAATATCTCTGTCTTGTTCCTTACATTACTGGATTTCTGTTCACCAGCTCCAACTCCTGAGATCTTTCATGACCAGTAAAGTTGTCTGAAAATTGCTATACCTATCTATCTATACATGCAAATTTTGAAGTATACTCGTGAGTGAATGCTTTGTTGCTGTTGTTGAGAGAGAATATGCAATCTAGTGTGCTGACACCCATAGTGATCTCACTGAATAAGCAAGCACATAGCTTTAGATTGGTTGGTTCCATTATTACAACTTAGATGTGAAGCATTTACTTAATCAACCTCATTATCATGACACAACTATTGACTTAATCAACCTCATTATCATGTGGGGTTTCCTCATTCCTCAACTAAATTGATTAATGCCATCCCTTTAGATTATTGCTCACGCTACATCATTACTTTAGCAATCACGTTATTACATCAAGGCTCAAGCACATGTTGTAGTTAGTTAGTTATGCCAAGGCTTTTCATCTTACATTGTCTCAAGCCAAAGGAAAACCTGTGTCAGCTGCTAGAAAAAGTTTGTAAAATCCGAGAGAGAGAGAGAGAGAGAGAGAGAGAGAGAGGATCAGAGACTCATAGTCATAGTGTGGACCAATCTCAATACATCATGCTCATCAAACAACTGTAATAGATTGAAGAAAAAGGAAGGGGATTATATTTATGGGATTTTGGGCAAAAATGTATAAAAAAAAAGTTCCAAGAAATCACTTTTGGTGTTATGGGGTAATGCTTTATGGGACAGAATGATGGAGCCATGCAACTACTTTTATTTGAATAGGAGCATAAGCATTAAGCATTAGCACGTCAAGAATGTAATAAGTGGGGACACATTCATACTTAAATGCTCATTTGGAATATAATCATTTCATTCCATTCATTAAAGTGGAACCCTCTATATAAATATATAACTCCAACAAATGGGGCATGGACCCCAAAACTTCATCACAATCTTTTCATAAACTAGGTAATTTCATTATTATTCACATTATCATATAAACATCGTTTGAATTAGGAAAAATCCAAGTTTCTGAAAGGGAAGAATCTATGAATGAATCCAAAAATAATTGAATACTGCTGTAAATTTGAACATTTATCACATAATAACATCACGGCTAAGCTAAAAAAAAAACAAAAGAAAGAAATGTACTATATCTTACAAACAAGAAGCTTCCATTTTCAGCCCAAAACTGATCTTGCGCAAAAGATCCTATGTATATATATAAAGCAGTGTTTACATTTTCCTATCATTGCAAAAAGAGGGAAAAATATTTTATAATTTACCAATGGACCTGTCATTTGTTATTCCCACCTCCCACAGTCAGTATGTCTTGCTCCCGGGGTTGCCGGTGCCAGTGGTGGTGGTGGTGGTTTTGCTACCATCAAACGTGTAGTCCTAATCTTCCCAGTCATTATCCCATCCTTCTTTCTTAGGAGACCTAGAGGTGAGTCCATCAGCAGAAACACTTCTTACTTGGTGTCCAGATGGTGACTTCACTGCAATCTCCTCATCCCAATCATCGTCCCAATCATGATCCCAGCCTTCGGAGCCATTCCCATCAGCAGCAGCAGAAGCAGATTCTGGAATACCCATTTCAAGCTCCTGATATGGAACTCCACCCTGCTGATTTCTCTTCCTAAATCTGCAACAAGCCCATGTCCCTCCGAGGAGTAATGTTACGAGGAAGGAAGCATATATAGCATATGTTGGGGTCACTTGCTTAGAGTAGTAAGAAAGCTGCTGAATAATCTTGTCAACAGAAACAGACTGGGCCAAAGCAAGTTCGCACATGGTGCTTCCAGAACTCACTATCAGTTTACTGCTCTTGCCTACAGATGATGATATATCTATCTGCAAACCATGGATCCCGAAATGAATAAAAATCGAGGAATTGAAAACACAGCACAAGACACAAACATGATACAACAACTTTATGGAATTTCAAGTAGTCCAAATGAGAAGTTTGTCAGATTTAGGGTGGGTGCATACTAACATAATCAAAGCTCTTGTAGCATCAACTGGCAAAGCTAAAAAATGTTGTTCTTCGTATTCATTATCTCATATTCTAAATTACATTTTTGCACGAATTTGCAATTTCATATTATTGATTTATTATTATTATTATTATTATTATTATTATTATTATTATTATTATTATTATTATTATTATTATTATTATTATTATTATTATTATTATTATTATTATATTGTCGTCGGTTAGATCCCATACCAACAAAGAGATTACGAGGATGAGCAAGGTTCCCACTCAATAAATTCTGTTACAAATGGAACAAACACAACCAAAACAGAATAACAGAAATACAAGGTACTAGCCATAGGATACCAAATGAAGTGAATTCACAACATCAGACAAAATTCACTAGATTGCAACCTGCTTAATAATATTTCAAATGTCACACAAAATTCTAGTAGGAATATGATTATCATTAATATGATAAATTATACAAATTTACCAGTCAATACACCAATGCTTTTCAGGCACTGTCAACGTGTTTCTAATGGTGAGCATAATGAAGATGATTAGAAAATTGTGGCCAATAAATGATTATTTTCCACCTAGCTCTCCACTTCGCATCAATTACATACAGAAAAATTGCTATATTTCCTTTCTCTTTATAATTCTAATCATTAGGCTTTCATGATAATATAGAAGCTTACTTATAAGTAATGAAGTAGACTAGCATAAGGCTTTAGTTTACATTGGCATTGCTATCAAACATAAGCCAAAAAAATTCCAAATACGGTTCTTTATAAAATAATGTTATTTGTTGTACACTTATCTTTCTCCATTAATCAACATATAGGAGAAACAATTAAAGGTGCTTTATCATCCACAGCATATTTTTACACAATTTACAAGTAAAACTGTAAGAAAAGTTCAGAATACGACATGCTTATCTGTGGAGTTCAGCCTAATAAACATATCTAAATACAAGAGATCAAACATCACACGTGAGAAGTGAGATAACGGAAAGAAGAAAATGCACAGACACAAACAAAGAAGATCCATACCCTTTTACTTGTATGTTTGAGTACTTCAAAATTGGCCATGTTAGTTTTCAAAGAATTAGGTAGTTTGACATTCACTTTCAAAGTAATTTCCCCTTCATTTTTTGTCACAAGGAACATCTTCTCTGACCCTGCCAAAATAAAGTTAGTGTAAGTTAAGTCTTTGCATGAGACAACCTGTCGAATGGCTATAGTATTTAACCAAAAATAAAAACAGGAAAAGAGAAAGAAAAAAAAACAATTAGCTTTCCTCATTTCACAAGTAAGAGAAACAAATTTTAGGATCTCCAAGTAAGAGCCACAGATTACAGGAGCAGATACTATTCTTCTCTTTGTTCAAATAGGTAAATACATAGTCCAATTTAGAGTACTTGGTATAATATCAACTCAAAGTAATCATCAACTCTCTAAGTCTAGGTGGGTAATAATACCAGACTTTTCACCTTTAGCACAACTAAATTGTCGAAACTCTTGTGCCTAAAAAATATATTCTCAAACTTTAGGATTGGAAAAAAAAAGACAGAAAAAGAATTGCGATGAAAGAACTGTTCTATTCTATCAACCAATTATCCACAAACACTCCTTTACTCAAGTAAATTATCTACATCCTTTTGTGAGTCCTTTCCAGTGACACAGAAGTCTATAGGCATTGAAAATTAACAATGACATCACTAAATGCTGTATTGTGGTATTATGAGATCCTACTACAGCCACCAGAGTAACAAGGCCAAAAAATTCTTAATAGGGCATTGCACAATCCCCAATATTTGGATAATTCAACTTTTTCCCATTCAAGACTCAGCTTATACCAAAGATATCCCAGGTACAGGAAATCACTGGAAGTAACCAATCACATACATACCATCTGATCACAAAAACACCATCTTGCAAACAAAGAAAGGAATTAGATGCTACCAAAAATTAATAATAATGTGAGAATCAGTACCACCCTCTTTCGAGGCTTTAATGCAGGTAACCATCCCTTGCTTCTTGCAGAAACTGATTGATCTATCGCAACTGTCATTGTTGTCGGGCTTTGGCAGGGTCTCATTCACCTTCCCATTGCCTCCATCAACTCTACTGCCATTCTTCTCACCCTCAGCTGCGGGTGGGATAGGAGCACCTGAAGGTTTAGTCTCATTGTCATGTTTGTTTGATCCCTTCGGATCAACTGGTAATGTCACATTACTATGAGTCTGATTGACCTTCTGAGATTCTTTCTGCTTGTCTAATTGAGAGTTTTCTGCATTTAATGAACTCATATTCGTATTCGAACCATTAACTGAGCTTGCAATTGGCGGAACCTAGAACACAAAAAAATCACTTTTATTAAAAAAAAAAAAAACCCATCAAAACACACACAAACACGAAGAAGCTTACCTGTGAAGTTGCAGAAGAATTATTTCCCTCACTAGCAATCAGTTTCCGTAGATGAAAAACTAAAGAAGCATCGCAAGATGTTGAAACAAATAGGAATACGAAGATAATAGCAATAAACCCATTTTTATCCATCCCACAAAACCTTCTGCTTCTCTGAATCCAAATTTTTAGCTTGTTCCGATTATTCCAATCGAAACGAAGCTAAAAAACTCATCTTTCCAGCTGAATCTTGAAATTTAGCTATCCCTTCCAATTATTGACGGAAAGCTTAGGATTTAAGCAGTATAGCAAAAGTAGCTTCACACAAACGAGAGATTAAATTAAATACAATACAATGAAATCCAAAACGGGGAAGTTATTCAAAAATTAAAGCTGTATGAGTTGGGATTTCAAGCGAATTAATGGATGAAGAAATTTAGGGTTTATGAATCGTCGAGACGTTGGATCTAATCAATAATCATCATCTAAATCCTAAATCCATTAGCACTCAAGAAACGAGATCGCGCCGAGGGGTTAAATCGACATTTCACTCAAGCAGGCAAATAGTTGTCAACAGTTAATTACCTGCATATGTGACCAATCAACGGTTGACACGTGTACGGACCTAAGTGGGCTTCTTTATTAATATGCCAGGCCCACCAACTTTGTGGGCCTAAACAAAAGATTTCATTTAAATTAAAATTAGGTTGATGCGCCATATATGATGAATTTTGTGTGTAGTTATAAATTCGATACAAAGTTTAAAAAGTACGTAACATAAATAATAATTTTTAAGTTGTGTGTTATTCAATATTTCTGGTAATTAGATGTCAATGTGTCCGACAATTAATGATAAGTCAATTTCAAGGGATGAATTCTGCAGGGAAGGGAGGTTGTCATTGTTGCCTTGTAGGATGACGTACATGTTATGGTTGGGGAAATTCCATGCCGCAGCACATGGTACACTACGACCGGTCGCGGTATAGAATTTCTTTTATGGTTGTGGGATTTTATTTTCCATGTGGTTTATTGACGTGATATCAATTGTCGGACACATCAGCATCTTATCACTAAAAATATTTGGAGATATTGAGTTACAGAAAATTCTATAACACGTGAGTAGAGCTGTCAAAATGGGTCAAGTCTGTTGGTCGGCCCGTACCTGCCAAAAAAAAGGCGGGTTGGAGGCGATGGGTAGGCCTAAATGGATGCGGGCTTTTGCGGCCCTGCCTAGGCCCGCGGGCCTACATTTATTTATTTTTTCATAATCTTAATTTATATTTATATTGAAAAATAATGAAATGATAAATTATTTTATGATTGCAGTTAAAAATACCAAATAATGGTGATCATTTTTATTTGTGAAGCAAAATATCTTTGTTAATATAATTTGATAATGAAGAAAAAATATATGAATGTCATAAAAATTGAAAAAATTGAAATTGGCGCAATTATAATAGTAGTTTATACTTTGGGATGCTCATATTCACATATAAATATAAAAATAAGTGATTCAAAAATAAAAATAAAATTTGATTTTTTTTTTTGAAGAAGCTCGCGGCAGCCCTCCAACCCGTAGCCCGAGGTTGGATTGGAGGTTTTCAGGTCTGTGCCCACCTTGGGCCCGCCCTCTCGAGGCCTGCCAAATGTCGATCTTTTGATGCTCGCAGGTTGACCCACCCCGCTAGCCCGTTTTGACAGCTCTACACGTGAGCACACATTACACATTTCATGTTGGTTTTGTATACTAGAAGACTTGTCTTTTGTATACTTTATTGATAATGGTTTTATGATGATATAGAATGAATACAATTGCAGTCACTGTTTGCATTTAAATTGTTATATTTATATGCATGTTCACTATACTTACATTGTAGATGATATGGTGTGAGTAAACACATGGTTAGATCATATCATCGGTTCCTTGTAATGTATTAAAAAGCTCACGGTTTAGATGGCACTGAACCTGCTATCGGTACGCCGTAGAATAATCTGATAGTTAGTTTGTCTTGACTAACTGATTATTCTAATACACGGTCAAGTGTATTGAGGAGGATCTACTTAGGATTCTATTCTATATTCTGACCTTAAATGAGAGAATAAGAATCCACAGAGTTCGGGTTCTTAACCCCTATGTGTTGGCGGACATATACGTGTAGTGTTTGCAGCTTTGATTTATCAAAGGGTGAGATTCTTTCATAAGGATCAATAATCTCGATATCTTGGGTTGTGACATTTACACTTATGATGGGTCGTGCAATATGTAGGGGCATCATGTCCTGGTGCGCCAGGTTGATGGTGTCCCCTTGAGGAAATGCAAGTTCATGCTGAAACCCTGCAGGTGGAATTTATTCCGTGCATGAGTAAAGCTTGTGTGGTACTACTCAAGGATAAGCTATTAATTAATTATAGCTGTCAGAAGCTTACATAATTAATTAATGGGCATTATATCTTAAACACGGGGAATGGCTGGACTAAAGGAGAAAGCATATTCAGAAATATATATTAAATTGGTAGGTCAGTATTATTTCTTTAGTGGAATAAAAATAATACTTAATTTATTTAATAATATCCTAAGTTTATTGGATATTGGAAATTAAATAAATTAGCAGGCCAATTTAATATTCTTCTAGATCCCTGTTGTAGCCCAATATGACTTTAATGGACTGGAGATAGAAAAAGAGATAGAGGCCCAAACCCAGTAGGGTTGGGACACTGAAATTTCACCCACCCCCTTATATATAAGAGGGTGGGGGACGAAATTTTAGGGTTACAATTCAGCTCCTCTTGTGTTCTCTTTATCTCCACAGATTCCATAACGATCTAGTAGATTTCAGCCCACCCTGAAACTAGATTCAGTCCGGGAATACAACAGAAGATCAAGGAGTGGAATATCACTGTGGGGCGCCATTTTTCATACATACAACAACAAGATTATACCTTTAATCTTGTCCTCCACCCGTCGTTTAATTTGTAAGTCATTTTTCGATTTCTATGTTTTCGCTTTAGTAGAATCGTTTAAACCGGATTTGCATGTTAATTAAACTCGGTTAATTAAAACATATGAGATGCATGAATTTATGATCTACATGACATTAGGATTAATGAACATCCAATTAGATCCTGCGGTGGTTCAATTCAAAAAAATCCTAACATTTCACACATATTTTAATAATTTTTAAATAATACGCCCATTTATTTTTCTAATGTATGTGTGTGATTAGTGTAGTGTGTGCTCACGCGTTGTAGAATTTCATGTTGAATAACTGTAGACGGTGAAAATTTATAAAATATATATAATATTTTTATTGATTTTTATATATTTATTTAGTTTTGAAAAATCTTATAAAATCCAAAATTAGATAAAATATGTAAATAATAAAGATAATAGTATTATATGATAAACATCAAGAGTTTTTGGCAACAAGTAAATATTTTTGAAAATATATATATATATATATATATCAATATTTAAGAGCCAATGGGATCGCGCCACGTCAGCCCTAGATACTGATACCTACACCTATAAATACGGGTCTCCATATTAGTTGAAAATCACACTAGAAGTCATTTGAAAATTTCAAGAATTTGAGAAGAAATTCCATAAGTGAAATCTCTCAAATATTCAAGATGTTCTTCACCAAATTCATCCCGAAGACGACGTTTGATCCATAAGCAAGGTAGTCGACATTCTACATCAAATTCAACCCAAAGTTGGTGTTTGATACGGAAACAAGGCGTCAGCCCTCCGAATTAACGTTATCAAGTCCAAGTCCAAATACCAAGTCAAAGAAGATCGAGTATACAAATCTTTCCTAGAAACTTCGAAGACCAAGTTCAAACAAAAAGTCCGATAAAATCAAAGAGACAAATTTACTCTGAAGATTTCAAAGACCGTTTAATAATCAAGTTTTGAAGAGAAGAATCAGAGGAAAAATAGAGATTGGATCCGTATAAATATATTTTGATTTGAAAATCATCTGAATTGTACACGTTTTGTGTTTTACCAAATTAAATACAAAATTTTGTGTTACAATAACATACAACTTTAAAATTGACGCTTTAATTGTATACTTTTAAATTTAGTGTCGAATTTGCAATACATCCAAAGTTCATGATTTTTGGTGCAGTTTAACCATTTAAACTGTACCACATTCCATTTTGCACTTTCAAATTACGACTTTTTTGTATTTTTTCTCAATTTTATTTTTTTTGTTCTTTAATTTAATTTTATGATTGTTAATTGGTGTTCATTATATTCAATTATGATTTATAATTATTTTTATGTATTTTATTTTCATCTTTCAATTAATAATTCGTTATTATTTGTTGATAACTATTGACTATGGTTAATTATTTCATAATAAATATTAATAAAATTTTTAGTTGAATAATGATACACAAATAAATGCAATAGAAAATTTGAATTGCTTTTAAATGGATTTGTTTCTTCTTTCTCAAATTAGATTAAATGTGCTTCAATCTATATTATTTTTTAATTTATTAGTGTATTTTAGTAAAGATGGAGAATCGAAATTGGAGCTCGCCAACTTTATCCAACTTTTTCACTCATAAATCCTCCTCAAAAGGTAGGCATCAATTGTTATATATATTTGTGGTGAAAATAAATTTATAACAATCATTATTATTTATAAGTATTCGTTATGTGTGAGCTTCATCACTCATGTAATAATTCATAAACGACACAATAAATTCAAACTCATTATTTTACAATCACAATCGTATAAACTTCAAAAATAGAACTATCGTTAAATGAAATTGAAATAATTTATGATGGTTATTAATCATCTTCGACGTGACACAAAATAATTTGGAATTTCGTTAGATGTAATTAAAACTTAATTAACTCATGAGAATAGGTCCGAACAACTTTAGCCACGTGATTAGAGAAAATTATGGTTGTCAACTTTTTTGTTGAGGGAGCCTCTTCCAATGAATTACAATTTCAATCAATCAAGAAAGCATAAAGTGCAAAAATAAAAATTTAAAAAAATAAAATTATTTTGGCTTGCATATTATTCTAACTTTGTCTCATGTGTTCTCTCTTCCACGTCACACATTTGAAGTTGGAGTCACCCTATTCTAAATTTCTATACATATCATATCATTTCTAAATCCTTTTATTTTAGTAATATCATTTCTAAATCCTAATCACAAACTATCAAAAGTTATTTATGATTAAATAAATAAATTTGATATGAATATAGTCATCAAGGGAGCATTGTTAAACCAACGTACAACATCATATAACTGTTTTTAACAGTCATTTGTGGACTATTGCAAAAAAAAAAAAATGAATTTATTCAAAATACAAATATAGATAGTAAGTCGGTTCTTGTTATCATGAAAAAACGTAACGTTATCGATAATAAGTACATACAAGCAAATTTAGAATGCTAATAATTGGAGGCAGTCAGGAACAACGAAGCACGTTGACGGATACAGGTGGATATATAATTATAAAAGAAAAATGATTACATGCATCATAATATTCGGATGGAATCATCTATTTCACATTTGATGTTCCAATTCGTATTCCGCGATCAAATTTATGATTTTTTTTTCAATTTTAATTTATTGTATTTTAGTTTAATTTTACACTTATTAATTAGGGTTGATTATGCACAATTAGGATTTATATTTATTTTTTAGAATTAAATTTTCAAAGAAAAAATTATTATAGTTGGTTATGTTATAAATATGATATATAATTTTTTAAATTCCAATCTTTTGTTGATAAATGTTTCTAGGTTGCCTATTATGTTATCAATATGATATATAATTTTTTAAATTCCAATCTTTTGTTGGTAAATGTTACTAGGCCGTCTATTATGTTATAATTAATTTTTATTTTTGTAATATAATATTATTAAACTTATAATTCGATCGTAGAATACGGATTAATTCACAAAATATGAAATAAAGGATCTCATCCCATAAGTTTTACCTACAATTCACAATTTTCATTTAAAGACCACTTATAAATTAAATATATAATTAAAGAGCAACTGGAAGAAGAAATAAATTCAAATGATGCAGTGAGATTTTTGAAAATCAAAATTCGAATGAAAATTAAATAACGCAACGACCGTCGACCTGCTCATATATATACAACTTTGAACGACGCATCCATCATTATAAATTTCTACCTACAATAATAATTATTGTAAACTGCGTCACATATTAATTAATTCATAAATATAAATTCATTTACCTCTCAAATTTACTTACAAGTTACAAAAACCCACTGTATTTGTGTTGCAGCCTTTTCCTATATATCCATTTTGGTGCTACTGTCTTATTTTCGATCACTTTTTCTTACCAGTTGCTTGTGAATTTGTCTGAGTGATTCCCTCTGTCTAAATTCTTTGCCAAGATTTTCATTTATATATATATACATACATCATTTATTTATATATATAAATACATTCATGCAACTAATCATTCAAGATTTGCTTTCTGAGATGGCGAAAGTGGAAGAAATTGCTGCGATTTTCAAGAGATTTGGCGACGAACAAAGCACGTTGCTCGACCAATACGAGCGGCTGTCGTTTGAGGTGCAGCTCAACAAGGCCATGCTGGGGCGGAGCATGTCGGAGCCGGCGGTGGCGCGCCGCCAACCGCCGCCGAAGCCGCCGGTGGCGAAGGTGGGGCGGCGGGCGGCGGGCTTCCAGAAGGTGATGAGGAAGTTGTTCGGCCCGATTCTGGGCAAAAAGGGCCCGAGAAAAGAGGGAGAGATGGGGACGAAGAATCCATTTTTTTACAAGAATTTTAGCAGATCTTTGAGGGTTTGATTCAATTTTTATTTAGTTTGATTTGATTGCTGTGTTTTTTGAAATAATTGTTGGGATTTATTTATAATTAATCATCGGTTTTTGCTATCTTATTATTTTGTATTTATGGCTCATCTAACGATAGGATTTATGTGTATGGATGCATATTTAATCCTTGAAAATAAGATGATTTTCTTTAATTTAGTACCCACAAATTAATATTTAATTTCTTTTTTCGTTACGAGGAGAAATCTGCAACTTGTTTCTAATTTGCAACTCTAGATTTACATATTATTATTATTATTATTATTATTATTATTATTATTATTATTATTATTTTGTTTTAATATTGAGTTCTTGTTAAAACACAATTAATCTATGTTATGTTCTTACAGTGTGCGATTACTAATATCTTATTTTAATAATGTGTTTGAGAATATATAGAATTCACATTGGATATTGAAGATCTTGTTCAAACCAAACTTATGTTACAATTTCATATTTTTTAATTTCAATTAATTAGCACATAGTACGGTGTTACTAATATTATATAGTATAAAATTTATATCTATTTCAATTCCAAGAATTTCAAATTTGAATTCCAATATGTATAGTAAGTTGTGTAAATGAATATCTTCTTAAAATTGAAGTCATCTATAACTGTCTTCTAAACATTTTGTTCCTTCTCATTTTGCTTTAGATTTGATTGTAACTAGTAATACATCCGTGCATATGAGAGATATATGAATAATTTAAAATAACTAGTTTGTATAAATAAAATATAAAATATAGTTTTGATATTTTGCGTAATTGATTGCTTATTTTGATTTGATTGTAATTTCTCATTTTCCAAAATATAATTAAATTTCTCATAATTAATAGCGATGGACATAACTCACAAGTCATATCCCCTACCTATAATAAACTAAAACTAGGATAGGGACTAAATCACCTGAATCTAACTATATTCAATTATATCTCTTTTGATTGTAAATTAATACTCACTCCGTCCCAATTATAGTCTCTTTTACTATTTTGAGGTGTCCTAATTATATAGTTCCATTACTATAAATACTATTAATTTTCATAGTAATGTACAAATAAACCCTTGTTGAATCTTGAAAATTAAAAAAATAACAACTTAAATGTTGAAAGTCATAAATATTCAATGAGGGTGTTATTGGAAGTTTAGCTTTAGTATCTTGTTTTCATAAATATTTTTAATTTACGTGCGAGGAGAAATAAGACTATATAATTGGGACGGAGGGAGTATTTTAGTAAGTGTAGCTAACGCCAATATTAAAGTAACAAATAAATTATACATTTAATAATTTTGAGCCTCAACTCCACCCTAATTCCTAAGACTATACACAATTAATTAGTTAGGTAGCCGAGTAGATTCCAATATTTCAATATATTACAAAGGAAAAATAAAAGTAATCAAATTTCTTAAATCTAGACTGTTTAGCAGATAAACAACTTATTTTTTTTCAAATGGGCCCACCCAAAAATCATTACTCTCTTTGAGCTACAAGAGTTGATTGGAACATATTTGTTACAAAATTAATACGATAATATATTATTTTGTAAATATTTATAGGTTGAATTATTTTTATTAGGACTAATTTGTTTAAAAATTATGAATTTTACGTGAATTTTGATTTTCAACTCGAACTTTAAAAAACTACATCTATAACATCAACTTACGTTGTTTTGTAATTATTATGTGTTGTGCAAGTGTGATGTCCAAAGCCCATTTTGTTTGAGAATATGGAGGTTCGTCAGAGTAAGAATTTTGGAGAATGTATTGCATCCACCTTATTATATGCAATCATTTTTTGTAAGTTTTAATTTTTGTCGGCCGATCAATAAAAAATTTCGGCATCCAATAGTTATAATAGATAGTTGATGTGTCATAATAAATTTTTTTACTGGCCGAATTTTTTGATTGAAATTTTTGTTATTGGACAAAATAAAAATATGATATAAATAACCAAAATTTGTGGGTCTGAAAACACGTATCGGCTGGACAATTGAGTGATGAACCACATCCATCTTACCCTAGAATTTACCATCAAAACACCGAGAAAAAATGGCAATGCAGTGGGAAATCTTTCAACATAATGTTTTTTATAATACCTGTGTAACTCCAGCAACAAGCAAAACGAGATCAATCAATTAAGCACACATGAAACGATGTTGTTTTGGATTGCCGGATAGTGGTACGCGCGTATTAGTCCAGTGGCTATGTCAGATTCGATTACATTCAATTTTCAAACTTATGTTATAACTACAAAATAATGTAAGTTAGTGTTGTTGAGATAACTTTATAAAATTCGTGTTGAAAATTAGAATTTGTGTAAAGTTCGTGAACTTAAAACCAATCAATATAGACATTCAATCTTTACAACAAAATGAAATTAGAAAATCAAAGGTAAAAAACTACTCTTTATTATCCATAAATAAAATGTAATAAAAATTTGCATGAGGTCGTTTAACGGGCCTCTTACATTACACGGATCAAATAATGTCCAAACCCGTCCCACTCACTTTTTGTCTCAAGCGTGTGGGCTTCACGACTGAACACCCTAATCTTTTTTTTCTGATTTTCTTTCTTTCACGCCTGGACATCCCCAACATTTTTGATTTCATTTTCTGTTTTTCTTTCTCTTTTCTTTTCTGGGCATGTCTTGTGTGCACTAGGTGCACATCAGACGGTCAATGCGTTGACCCGGTCAATCGTTGACCAAACAAATAGTCAAAATTAGTATCATTCATAATATTGAAAAGTATCAATTTCAAAGCTCAAAAGTATCATTTGTATCATTAAAAAGTATCGGTTAGAAAATAAAATAAAGAAAAAAACTGTTAAAATTAGTATCAATCTAAAGACTAAAAAGTATCATTCAAAATTAAAAAAAGGGGATAAGGTCCAATTTGGTCCTACAACTATACCTGAAATCTCAGTTTGGTCCCGAAACAAAATTTTGGCCTAAATTGATCCCTCAACTTTTTAAAATGTATCATGTTAATCCATAAACCAATTTCCGTTAACATCCTTCACTAACGATGTTAATTTTAGGGAAAAAGTCCAAGTTGGTCCTACAACTATACTCGAAATCTCAGTTTGATCTCTATATAAAATTTTAACCCAAATTTTAATTGTTCAATGTGGAATATTTTAGTCTCGTTTTCACTTTATTAATAATTTTATTATTTTACTATTCTTTTTCATTTTTTATTAATGTATATTTTTCTCTCCAATGTGTCAATATAATTAATGATATTATAATGAATATAATATTTATCAATAAACTTACCTAGAATTGATATATGATAGAAACAATATAAACTGACTAGTTTTCTTCTTGTACTAATCATGAAATAATAATATTACGTACATTTTTTTGTCTTGGCTTATAAATTATATATTATCAAAATTTCATTATGTAGATTAGATAGTTCCACAACTTAGTATTGATTTCTAAAATTATTAAATTTTGACTAAGACTATTGAAAAGGATGTTCAAACTTTCGGATACATATATTGTATATGTGGCTTGATATTGGTCCAGAATTAATCTAATTAGGGTTTAATAAAAAAAAAAGGGGTCCAATTTGAGCAAAAAATTTATTTCAAGACTAAATTGAGATTTCGTGTATAGTTATAGGACCAACTTGGACTTTTTTTTCCTTAGTTTAACACTGTTACTGACGGACATTAACGGTAATTAGTTTAGGGATTAATATAATACATTTTAAAAAGTTGAGGGATCGATTTGGGCCAAAATTTTATTTCGGGACCAAACTGAGATTTTAGGTATAGTTGTAGGACCAAATTGGACCTTATCCCTTAAAAAAAGTATCACTTTTGTCCCTAAAAAGTATCACCTATTTTGATGATTTTTTTTAATCAACACACGTTGACTGTCTGATGTACATCTTATATACATGAGTATTTGTGTTCTTTTCTTGTTTTGTTTTATCCGAGTTGTTTAAAAACATATATTTTATATTGAGCGCAGTGCAAAATGGCTCACGCTAGAAGTTAGATAAAAATATTAAATTAATTTAATTTAATTTTGGACTTTACAAATTATATTTTATGGCATATATTTATTTTAAAAATAAATAATTATCAAGCACAATGTACGAGTCCACGCGTGTCACGGGATGCCACCCCCATCCTATCCCCTCTCCCAGGATACGCCGGGACAAGTCCATTCCCTTATCCCGATCCTTGGGATAGGCAACATCGGGCCCTTGCTGCCGAGGCCCGTCGGGCTCCCGTGACTGGCGCCCCAGCACCCCGGGCCACCCGCACCCGCCTGGGCCGCCAGCACTAGCACCAACATACCGTCGGGGCGGACCTCCGCCAAACGCCCCGCCTGAAGCTCTTAGTTGCCTAGAGTGCTAGCTTTTTTCCTTGTAGTGTACATATTGTAAGCACGGCCTTGCACGACCGTTTTTGTCGTTTTCTAGCTTAGTAGTATCTAGTGCTGTCGCTAGCCTTTTTTTCTTTAAGCCTATTATAGGGGGTGAGAGCGAACTTTTGTCTGACTGTGAGCGTTGTAAGGAGCGACCCCCTCTCCGACCAACGCGTGCTGTAATTGCTTCCAAGCTATAATGTACATTCAAATTGCATTAATGAAAATTTCCTTGCAATCAATCGTGTTCATGTGTTGCTTGCTCTGCCGAGACCACTAAAAGCACCGGAGGGTGTGAATTGCGTCGTCATCGTGCATCAAGCCTTGCGAGCAAAGCTTTTGTGAGTGAGGCGGACGTAGTCTAGGACGGACTACTAGCCGCACGGTGCGCCACTAGCCCAAGCACTACAAGCGCCCCGTGACAGGTGGTATCAGAGCCTCGGCTCCTGATCCACGGACCGAGGCGGGTTACTATGGAAGACGTGGCTACTACTTCCAACACGAAGGGTGGCCAAACGGGACCCGAAATGGGGACTCCAACAAAGGCCCCGACTAAGAGTGAAAGAATGAACTCCATAGAAAATGAGTGCACCCGACTTGGGTATGTAGTCTCTGAATTGGAGGAAAAGGTCGCGACCCTACGGGAAAAGGTCGAAATCCTTGAAGAGGAGAGCCTAGATCTCCACCATCGGCTGGGCGAGAGTCGAGAGGCACGGGCGTCCGAAGGAGAGACGCAACGTGCTATTGAAAGGTTGGAAACGCAGGTGGCGTTACTCCAACAAGCCGTTGTCAACAGAGGGCCGGCGGGCCGAATGGAGAATTTTGGCACTGGAGGGGGAGCGAGGAAACGCATCCCCGAACCACAACTCTACAGCGGCGTTAGAAACGCGAAGGAAGTCGACAACTTCCTCTTCGACATGGAGCAGTATTTCGTAGCGGCCGAGATAGAGGAGGAATCGGAGCGAATCGCCACGGCCACTATGTATTTGACTGGAGATGCGAAACAATGGTGGCGAGGGAAATACCAAGACATCCGGGATCGACGGGAGCGGCTCGATACGTGGGATCTCCTTCAAGTGGCCATTAGAAAACAGTTCTTCCCTGAGAACGTCGGGTATAACGCCCGCAAGGCACTTCGGGAGCTCAAACAAACAGGCACGGTTAATGAGTACACCAAAGCATTTGCCTCCATATTGTTGGACCTCCCGAACATGGATGAGGAGAGCAAAGTCTACCAATTTATGGATGGACTGAAGCCCTGGGCCCGTGCTGAACTACAACGCCAACGAGTATCCAACATCCGCGACGCAATGGCAGCGGCGGAATGTTTAATGGACTACCATACGGAGACCCGAGAGAAGAAGCCACCAGCGCCCAGTGGTAACCAGCAGAAGGGGAGTGGGGGCAGAACTTTCCGCCCCACTTACAACAGAGGTGGTGGAGAAAAGCCCTCCCATTCCCAAGAGAGTTCCCAAGGGAGCACCGACAAGAGCCGCCCTCAAGGGGACAACAAAGCCGCGGGAAGCTCGAGATTCGACGGGTGTTTTTTGTGCAACGGCCCGCACATGCTAAAGGATTGTCCGAAGCGGCAACTAATTAATGCTCTATGTGGAGACATGGAGTGGGACAAGCGAACGTCCAAAAAGAAGGAGAAAGAACCGGTGCCAGTCCCGGAAGAGCCTGAGGAAGACTCCGAGAGTGAAGGAGAGAATCTTGGAGCCTTCTCACATAGGTGCAATGCCCTGTCAAGGACGGGGGCACGGAAGGGTAAGGCGTTACCCAAAAACACGAAGACCGCCCCCGCAATGGAGGGCGGAGCAGTTGGAGAAGCGTCGGCAAAGTCTACCAAGGAGAAGGGGTTGATGTTTGTCGACGTGAAGATCAACGGGAAGCCCGTTCGAGCGATGGTGGACATAGGTGCCACACATAACTATCTTGCTAGCACCGAAGTTAAAAGACTTGGGCTAGTCTTGGAGAAGGGAGTGGGCTGAGTGAAGGCCATCAATTCTGCCGCTCAACCGATTGCCGGAGTTGCAAGGTCCGTGTTAATCAAGCTAGGGCCATACGAAGGGAGGACAAATTTGTCCATTGTGACCATGGATGACTTCAAGCTCATCCTTGGGTTGGACTTCCTGCGGGACACGAAGACGGCGGTGATGCCCCATGCTGGAGCCCTCATGATGATGGGTAATAAACCCTGCGTGGCCCAAACGGTGTCACACAAAACGAGTTCAAAGCCGTTGTCTGCGATGCAGTTTGTGAAGGGGTGCCGGAAGAACGAGCCATCCTTCTTGTGCACCCTCCGAATAGAAGACATTGAAGAGAAGTCGGGGAAGATCCCCGAGGTCGTGAAGAAAATCCTTCGGGAGTTCGAAGACACCATGCCTGATGAACTGCCGAAGAAGCTGCCGCCGAAGAGGGCAGTCGACCATGAGATCGAGTTGGTGCCAGGCACAAAGCCTCCTGCCCGAGCACCATATCGAATGTCATACCCTGAGCTCGAGGAGCTCAGGAAACAATTAAAGGAACTGCTCGAGAGCGGGCTGATCCGGCCTGCAAAGTCCCCGTACGGTGCCCCTGTGCTGTTCCAGAAGAAGTCAGATGGCACCCTACGGATGTGTTGTGATTATCGCGCCCTGAACAAGCTAACGGTGAAGAACAAATATCCAATACCCTTAGTGGCGGATTGCTTCGATCGCCTCAGCCGGGCAAAACATTTTTCGAAGATCGATCTTAGATCGGGCTACTGGCAGGTTCGGATCAAGGAAGGAGATGAGTTCAAGACAACTATCGTGACAAGGTACGGGGCATACGAGTACTTGGTGATGCCCTTCGGCTTGACAAACGCCCCCGCCACCTTCAGCACCTTAATGAACCAGGTACTCCACGGGTTCCTGGACGAGTTCGTGGTGGTATACCTTGACGATATTGTCATTTACAGTGAATCCCTTGAGGAACATCTGGAGCACCTCCGCAAGGTATTCACTAGACTGAGAGAGCACGAGCTTTATGCCAAGCCGTCGAAGTGCTCATTTGGCCAAGACAGGATCGAGTTCCTGGGCCACATCATTGAGAGAGGGCGAATCCGCATGGATCCCAAGAAGATCCAAGCCATTGAAGAGTGGAAGCCGCCGGAAGATGTTCATGGAGTGAGATCGTTCCTTGGGCTGGCTAACTACTACAGAAGATTCGTGAAGGGGTACTCCGAGATTGCCCGCCCCTTGACGGATCTCACGAAGAAAACCGAGGTGTGGAAGTGGACGCCCCAAGCACAGGCGGCCTTTGAGAAGTTGAAGAAGGCGATCATGAGTGACCCCGTGCTCGCACTCCCCGACCTCACCAAACCTTTTGTTGTGGAGACGGACGCCTCCGAGTTTGCCCTTGGTGGAGTGCTAACTCAGGGAGCGCACCCCGTGGCTTTTGAGAGCCGAAAGTTGAAGGATGTCGAAAGACGTTACCCAGTGCACGAGAAGGAGTTGTTGGCCGTTGTTCACTGTTTGAGACAATGGCGACATTATTTGATGGGCTTCCCTTTTGTGGTCAAGACAGACAACACAGCGGTGAGCTACTTCTTGACCAAACCGAAGCTAACTGCGAAGCAAGCAAGATGGCAGGAATTGCTTGCAGAGTTTAATTTCTCACTGGAGTACCGGGCAGGCTCCAGCAATCATGTCGCTGACGCCCTAAGTCGTAGGGCTGATTTGGAAGATCAACCGGTGATGGCGGCTCTCGCCTCCAGTAAAGCAACCACCGACTTGAAGAACCGAATCCGTGAGCTCACCAAGGAAGACCCTACTGCACAGGGCCTACTCAACCTAGTCGAGCAAAAGAAGACCCGGAACTTTTGGCTCGAAGAGGGATTTCTGAAGACAAAGGGAAACCGCCTCTACGTCCCGAAAGGCGGGGACCTACGGAGAACTATCATCGCAAAGTGTCATGACACTCTCTGGGCGGGACACCCTGGCGAAGAACGCACCATGGCCCTCGTACAGAGGACGTACTTCTGGCCACAGATGCGAGATGAGATTGAAATGTTCGTCCGCACCTGCATTGTATGTCAACAGGACAAGGCGGATCGACACAAGAAAGCAGGGTTGCTAGAGCCACTTCCCATACCCTCACGACCATGGGAGAGTGTCTCGATGGACTTCATTACCGGTTTACCCAAGGTTGGAGACTTGGATGCGATCGTGGTGGTGGTAGACCGGTTCTCGAAGTACGCCACTTTTGTGCCAGCCCCCAAGACAATCACAGCAGAAGAGACAGCTCAACTCTTCTTTAAGCACATTGTCAAGTTTTGGGGACTGCCGCGGGATATTGTTAGTGATCGGGACTCCCGTTTCACTGGCAACTTCTGGACCGAGCTGTTCAAATTACTCGGGTCCAAGCTGAATATGAGCTCGAGCTTTCATCCACAGTCCGACGGGCAGACGGAGCGCTTCAATTCTATGCTGGAGGAATATCTTCGGCACTTTGTCAGCGCCAATCAGAAGGACTGGGTGAAGCTCTTGGATGCTGCTCAGTTGTGCTTCAATGCCCAAAAGTGCTCTACCACTAACGGTACGCCTTTTGAGATATGTACCGGGCAGCAACCGCTCCTTCCACACTCGATCGACGCCCCACAAGGTGCCAGAGTTTCGCCGGCGCAGAGTTTCTCTCTGGAATGGAAGCAGAACCTCGACCTCGCCCGAAGCTACCTGGAGAAGGCACAGCAGCGCATGAAAAAATATGCAGATCAGAAGCGACGCTTCGTGGAATATCGAGTGGGAGACCGAATTATGGTTAAGGTCCCGGACCAACGACTTTCCAAAGCATCCCGAGGGCGGGACGCCCGGTTGATGCCAAAATATATTGGGCCCTTAACCATCTTGCAGCGCATTGGGAAGGTAGCCTACCGAGTAGAGTTGCCCCCATGGTAGCGGATCCACAATGTCATCCACGTCAGCCAACTGAAGCCGTTCCAGGCAGATAAAGTAAACGCTACGCGCGCCATGCCCGACCGCCCCCAGCTCCGTCTGGCCAATGACACAGGGAAGCGGATCGCGGAAGCCATCCTTTACCACCGGGACGCCGCAAAACGCACGAAGCTCCACAGAGAGTACCTGGTGAAGTGGGTGGGCTGTCCAAAGGAGGAAAGCACGTGGGAGAGAGCGACAACCCTCAAGGCGTTCCAGCCGCTGATCGAAGCGTACCTGCTAACCGTGGCGCCGAGGATACGCCGGGACAAGTCCATTCCCTTATCCCGATCCTTGGGATAGGCAACATCGGGCCCTTGCTGCCGAGGCCCGTCGGGCTCCCGTGACTGGCGCCCCAGCACCCCGGGCCACCCGCACCCGCCTGGGCCGCCAGCACTAGCACCAACATACCGTCGGGGCGGACCTCCGCCAAACGCCCCGCCTGAAGCTCCTTAGTTGCCTAGAGTGCTAGCTTTTTTCCTTGTAGTGTACATATTGTAAGCACGGCCTTGCACGACCGTTTTTGTCGTTTTCTAGCTTAGTAGTATCTAGTGCTGTCGCTAGCCTTTTTTTCTTTAAGCCTATTATAGGGGGTGAGAGCGAACTTTTGTCTGACTGTGAGCGTTGTAAGGAGCGACCCCCTCTCCGACCAACGCGTGCTGTAATTGCTTCCAAGCTATAATGTACATTCAAATTGCATTAATGAAGATTTCCTTGCAATCAATCGTGTTCATGTGTTGCTTGCTCTGCCGAGACCACTAAAAGCACCGGAGGGTGTGAATTGCGTCGTCATCGTGCATCAAGCCTTGCGAGCAAAGCTTTTGTGAGTGAGGCGGACGTAGTCTAGGACGGACTACTAGCCGCACGGTGCGCCACTAGCCCAAGCACTACAAGCGCCCCGTGACAACGCGTTAGGACAGGAAAAAAAAAACAAGGGGAGGAACATTGGCAAAAAGGAAAAAATATGGAAGGGGTCGCTCCCAGGTGAAATAAAAATATATTTGGGCATTATCCATTATCAAATCTACGAGTCATGCTTGCTTCCCAACCATGGCATCCAGCCTCCATTTTTCTTCATCCCCCCGCGAATTTTTCTGCACTCGATTTGCCCTCATTCTTCACGGACAGCTCAATCCAGCGGCGAAAATTTCACATTTCCGCCGCGCCCATCAAAGAAAAACACAGTCTTTACGGACATACGTGCAGCAGAGAACTGCAAGTCCGAGATTTTCTTGAAACTGTTGCAACATCGCCGTCACCGGAAAGTCTTGAACCGTCGGAAAAATTCCGGAGAAAGGGAGAAATCCAAACCATTACCGAATTCAATCATCTACTCGAGGCTTTGATTTCGTCGGATGAGTTTGAATCAGCATTGAAGCTCAAGTCCAGTTCATCGTCTCTCGGTTTATGCCCAGATATCTCGACGTATTCGATTTTGGTGAACGGCTTCTGCAAGAAAAACGCGGCATTGGTAGCGAGGCATGTTCTTGATGAGATGCTGGAAGCTGGGTTCGAGCCAAATGTAGCCACATTCACCACATTGATCAACTCGTTTTGTGAGATAGGAAGATTACGGGATGCATACGAGGTGTTCGACGTAATGTCTAAGATAGGATGCAAGCCCACAATCAACACATACAATTGCTTGTTGAAGGGGTTGTGCTACGTGGGGAGGGTAGAGGAGGCTTATGACTTATTGGGGAGAATCAAGAAATTGTCTATCAAGCCAGATATCTACACTTACACTGCAATGATGGATGGTTTCTGCAAAGTAGGCCGGTCGAAAGAGGCCTTGGAGTTGCTCGACGAAGCTTTAGAAATGGGGCTGACGCCGAATGTAGTAATGTACAACACTCTGTTTAATGGTAGCTTCAAAGAGGGGAAACCCTACCGCGGTTTCGGCCTATTGAGGCAGATGAGGGAGGGGGATTGCAAGCCCGATTACATTACCTATAGCACGTTGTTGCATGGAATGTTGAAATGGGGCAAAACCCGAGGTGCAGTCGGGGTGTATAAGGAGATGGTTCAAGTTGGTTACCACGTGGATGAGAGGATGATGAACACTCTGTTGAGAGGCCTTTGCAGGCGTTCGAGGAAGGAGAAGGAGTACCTGGATGATGTGTACAATGTGTTTGATGAAATGAGGGATGGGAATTATACCATTTACCAAGATGCATATGAGTTGTTGGTTGAAACCTTCTGCAACAATGGGAGAGAGATAAAGAGAGGTTTTGAGGTTTTGAATGAGATGATTGGGATTGGATTTTCTCCCAAGACATTCACCTTCAACCTCGCCATCCACGCTCTTTCCCGTTGCAGTGAGGTTGACAAGGCGTTGGCTGTTCTTATGATGATGCACAAAGACAGAAATCCGAGAGGGATTCCGTTCAACGGGTTGATCAAGGAGTTGAATCAGCAGGGAAGGGTGTTGGAAGCTTCTAGTGTTTATGGCTTGGCATTGAAAAAAGGTGTGGTGCCAAAGAAGAAACCTAAGAAATAGACATTATTGCATGTGCATTTGTCGATATTGGGTGTATTAATCACAACTTTGCAATTTGATTCAACAAATTGTGACCTATTTCTGCATCATATGGAAAAGGTTTCCATTACAAAAGATATATACTAATAGAATTCTGTTTGGACGTGCTTCTCTTAGTGGTAGGAAATAGCCAAAAAAAAACCCTTTTACTACAGAATTTGGACATTTCTCAAATTCAAAAGGAAAGAAGATGCCGGATTTTCAAAAACCATGGAAGCCTCTCCCAAAAATGATATGAAAGCAACTATGCACGGCTCATGTACTGCCCAGTCCTGGTGTCTATCAGAATTGTGTCACCAGCGTTTACGAACAATGGAACGTTAACCACAGCACCAGTTTCCACAATAGCAGGCTTTGATCCTCCTGCAACCGTGTAATGGATATGAACACATGCACGGAGCAATTAGTCGAAAACATGAAACAATTTAGCATGAGGGCTATTTTCAATGAGTTTGCGCCTTTTTCGGATAAAGAAACCGCATATTATTACCTTGAGCTGTGTCCCCCTTTAAACCAGGATCAACTTCAGTCACGGCCAACTTCACATTTATGGGGAGTTCAAAATCTATGACCTACAGCAATGCCGGTGGTCAGTCTTTGCTCGAGCATTGGCAAAAAGTTTCAGTGTGGAAGGTAAGGTTGGAATTGCAGAAACCTGAGGTAACACTGACCTTCCCGTTCCAGAATAACAAAGTGCAGTCCATGCCTTCTTTCAACCACTTGGCTTTATCTCCGACATCTGCCTCATTGAGACGAGATTCTTCATATGAATTCTGGAACATATACCCCAGGGGATGGAATCAGTAGTTGCTATATCTAAGTGATGTTTGCCATTGAAAGAGCACGGAGACATGGAAGAACTATGTAACGAGCATCAGGTTCGTGCACATAATGAAAGATAATCAGTTTTAGACCACATTTAACCAAGCACAAGTAATTATAACCACATGATGTACTCGATGTCATGCCTGCGTATGAATCTAAGAGGATGAATGGCTTACCAAATCCATGAAAACATACTGAGCACCATCTTTGTAAGTATATTGCTTGGTTTCTTTAGATATATCGGCCTCTTCTATCTGTCGAAAGAGTAGAATAGAAAATAACATTAGAACTTCAAACTGCAAATATTACAAGTTATCAGTGACACTATTGACCTTTAAGAAAAATGCAGTACTTTGGGGTTTGGACGGACTGAACAAGTTTAGAACTACAAATTTGCATGATTGCATCATAAAATTCTAAAACAAGTTTTACAAAGATGGCAAAGTTACCGGGGTTATAAATTCAACTCAGAACCTATTTCTACATCAAAGTGTGTCAAGAATGAGAACCTAGCACTCTTATCTGAAACTATCTTAATAATCATTGAATTTCAAATTTATCGACTACATCTCAATCAAGCTACTGGAAACTTCTATCTCTATAGTTGAAACTATTGAATTTCTGTATCTAGTAGCTACACTTAGGTGTAACTTACTCCGTGTGCAGGTTGGGGTGGGTGTTAACGCGAGCAACGCATATCATTATAAATTTTCCTGAGCGTTCAATCATCTTCCTGAAGCTTCTAAATTGTACTGTACAAGATTAATGAAAAAAACTTAAAAATAGTATTTCCAAGTTTTACCAACAAGAGGAGAAAAGGAACAATCTTGTCAAACGAGCGATGCTTCCAGCATATAGTCATATCAATTCAGATTGACGTATAAATCTATGATCCTTATGATGCACCAATCTCACAATCAGAAAATGAAATTCATCCCCTACTGTAAACTGAAGGAAGTATGGTGGATACAGCTTCACAATTGCTTACCATTCTGAACTGCTGTTTACATCTGAAATTTCTTATGGACGCTAAGATCATTAATTCACTCGACTAAGTCAGAGTTATCTCACATGTACTTGGAGCCATAAACAATCTAACTTTATGATGAACTTTACTCCTCTGCCAAGCCTAATTTCTCTTTATAGAAGAGAACAATAAACTGCATATGCTACACAGCCTACACTTGAGACTTCAAGCACATTCACAAACATAAACAAACATATGATACAGTGTAATAAACTTTATATGAGACAGTAACTATCTTCATAGAAAGGCACAATGAACTGCATATGTAGCCAGTAACAAAATCGTTCTCTTGTACTCACTTAACACATGATATCCAAGTCGGCCATTAAATTCAGAAGAACAATAGGCCAAAGTGTAGAACGGGACTCACTGTTTTAGCCCATACGTAGTAAGAGTCGCCCAATAAAAAGACCATGTTTGGCTACTTAAGCATAACTAATTGACTTCAATTTCTGGGAAATAAGAGTAAAATAGGAAATGTAACTACAAAATACAGCTCTAGAGTAATTTACCTTACTCCCTGCTCTGAAAGTTTTTTCACATTGATTTCCAGTCACATAATTTCGCAATGTGGTCCTTACAAAAGCTGCCCCTTTACCAGGTTTAACATGAAGGAATTCTGAACAGTCACCCAAAAACAAAATGCATCACATCATACAGACACAAATAAAACAACAAAAGTAAAAAATTACCAAAATCGAAACCCATGCAACACACACCCTACTTAATCACAGCAGCAATCATTTTTACTTAGTTAATGTACATAATGCAGTGTTTTCCCAAAAATTCTCCTAGTAATATGCAAAACCAACAAAGCAAAAAAATAAAATAAAAAATTGAAACACCAAATTTAGGGAATTACCAATAACCTTCCACGGATTCCCGTCCACTTCAATGTTGAGCCCTACTTTTATATCGTTGCTCGTAATTGCGTAAATTCCTGAAATAAAAAAAAAAATTAGAAAACAATCGCGAAATCATGCTAAGTGAGTCGAAAAACAATACGAAACTGGGGAATGTAGAGAGGCGGCGAGGCGTCCTGAGCTGCGGCGGAGGCAAAAAAGGGGTGGAACTGTAGGAGAGAGAAGAAGACGGCGGCCGGAAACACTGGCACTTGAAACCTGAGATTCCCGCCATGCCGGAATCGGAATCCAACGTCGGGAAATGAATGCTGCAAACTCAGAGCTTAACTGAGTTGGATAAGGGAGAGAGAGTTATTACACTATATATGATTTTCCCCCCTTTTTCTGTTTTTTTTTCCCTGTTATGGGCCGAATTGATTGGGCTTACAACTTGCAACTGGCCTATTATAAAGTATAGTTGGGTAGGGTGATTCTACACGTAACCCCTAATTTTTTCATTATAGCCTCTAAAATTAAAATAATTATAAACATATGATTTGAAAGTTCTGCTATACCCGGTAAATTTTACTCTACAAACTCGTACACTATAGATCTTCTTAGACGTGCGACATGTGTCTCTTATATTTCTTTTCTGAAAGTGATTAATATAACTCAACTTTGTAGAAAATGATATTTTTTTTTATTAAAGATGTTATTGGTGTCTATAAAAGATATTGGATCCATAAAAAGATATGGATATTCGTAAACGTTATTGATGGACTCCACATATGATTGACACAGCAAATGCAGATCATCGGATGACGGTTGTTTGGCCGATAATATTTGTCTGCCTTTTAGTATTTTTTTTGTTATTAAAGTCCTTTATTCGATATGTTGTATTATTTCATGTATAAATTTTACAACTTGCCAACAATATATGTTAGTGTTCTAACAAGGTTTGGTAAATCTACATAGATCCACGAACTTTGGAAAATGCATGCATGCCAATGAAGGTAGTTAATCATGGTTTAGGATAAAGTGGAGTATTTAATTTTACAATTACATTTATTAATAAAATTTAGAAGACACATATGCAGTTAGAGGTGTGCAAATGGTTGGTTCGGTGCAAAACTGAATCAAACTAATAAACTCATAAACCGAAATTCTTAAAAAAATGAAAACTAAACCGACCAAAGTAATTGATATAACCAAACCTAACTGAACCATATTTCTTTGGTTTGTTTGGTTCAATTTTTCAGATTAACTGGATATTAATATATTTTTTAAACAATTATATCTAAAGAAAAATAATACCGAAACTCAATAAATAATAAATGATACATTAAATAAATAAGGATATCAATAATATCTCTTGATTCAATTGTGTACATGGTCAGGTTAGCACAATATCACAAGTCACAATTACACTTAATAGTTAATAGATCAACACACAAAAAAAAAATCTCACAAATCTTTTACTTTGAAGTTGAAGCACTCTTGCATTTTGCCATAATTCACTAATGAGCGTATAATTTTATTTTTTATTTTTTTGATTTATGTGTATACTAGAAATATAAATTATAAATTTAAAAAAAATGTAATGTGTACACTTTGGCTAGTTAGTTTGGTTTTATCCGAAACCGAATCAAACTATATTTTTATTTTAATATTCAAAAACTGAACTAAAACTAAAGATAAAATCACCTAACAAACTAAACAAAATAGTTTGATTCGATTCGATTTTACGCACCCCTACATGTCGCACGTTCGGATGAGTTCGCAGTGCATGAGTTTGTACCGTGAAATTTAGCTCGAGAAGTCGATGGGCTCTAGTGAGTTACGAGTGGCCCATTAACAAAGCGGGCCCAGCTAGTGAAGTGGGTGAGTGATGAGGGGAGCGTGAGGTGAGGGTGACGTAAGCGAGCATAAGAAACGGGGGCCCCACTAGAAAAGCAACAAATAAACCGACGAGAGACGAGGAGGCGGAGGCAATGATGATTGCTTCAACACAAAAACAGAAAAGCGTGCACCAAACAGGGCGCTATCCGAGGTATACAGCTGTCATCCATACAACAAATATACGTTACGAAAATTTGTATCCGACCGTCTAATGAATCAAAATTCGTGGAATGGTTTAAGTTACGAAAATTTGTATCCGACCGTCTAATGAATCAAAATTCGTGGAATGGTTTAAGATATGGATTTAAATTCATGTTCAATTGTACATTTATAATTTTATTAGTATATGAATATATTTTGATTCAGATTATAATCCGTAGCTTGAATTTTAATCCATAAAACGATCATGTACAAGATTTCTCCAACAAGAGATGAAATCCTAGGGCAACCTCGTTAATTCATGTCACGGAATCTCTGTTGCATTGCATGCCCAATTTTTTCCCTTTCCAGTCTTATATTTACATTCCAAATATATATGAGGTGGTTTTCGGTGCATGAGGCGCCTCATGCGGCACCCATCAGACAGGCGCGTGGGCCTCACGCGCTTGTCAGTTTTTTTTTTTTGGTGATTTTTTTTATTTTTTTTTCAATTTTCTGTATTTTTTTTCGATTTTTTTGTATTTTTTTTTCCTAACAAAATTTATATAATAAAATAAAATTAGTAAACTCTAAAATTGAAGCAAATTGATATAATTTGTTTGAAATAAATATAAATTTATACCCTAAAATGAAATTAATTTATCCTAAAAAACACAAAAACACCCCCCAAAAAACCTTAAAAAACACAAAATAAAACCCTAAAAACAACCCCCAAAAAAACTAAAAAACACAATAAAAAATCCTAAAAACACCCCCTAAAAACATAAAATAAACCCCCTAAAAGCACCCTAAAAAAAACCCTAAAACATACAAAATAAACCCCTAAAAAACCCCCCAAATAAGTAGCAGATGCCTTACTTTTTAATGATACAGGTGATACTTTTCGAATTTTGAGTGATACCTTTTAATGTTGCTGTTGATACTGAATTTGCCGGATTCTTTTTTTTACGGATTGACCCGCGAATTTGACCCGCCCATCTCACATAAGGCTTATATGCACCACATGCACTGAAAACTTTGCCAATATATATATATATATATATGTGTGTGTGTGTGTGTGTGTGTGTGTGTTTTTCTTTTAGAGGACACAAATATATGTCTTGAGATTAAAATAAAGGAAAAAAACATTTCATGTTATATTTTTTGGAGCAGTGTCTCAATAAAGTAAAGAGTTGTAAACAAAATAGAGCAAATTTCATATTCCTCCCCTGTGTTTCTCGAAAAATCCAAATTTCCCTGTGTTAAGAAAATAGTCTAAAAACTCCACTGTTATGTATAATTCATCAAAAAAGCCTCTTTTTGAGAAAGTGAATTACATTTGCTAAACAAGAGTATATGATTCTTATATTTACAATTATTGTATTATTTTTTAAAATAATAGTTTGACCAAATACTATAATTTTTAAATAATATAAAATATATTTATATGTAAAAAAATACGTAACATAGGAAATTATCAAAATAGCTAAAAAAAAAATAGTAGTATAACCAAATACTAAAATTTTTAAATGATATAAAATATATTTATCTATAACAGAAATTGTAAAAATAAGAATTATACACTCTTTTTTAGTAAATGTAATTCAATTTATCAAAAAGGATTTTTTTTATGAACAATACATAACAGAGGAGGCTTTTTAACATAGGGATTTTTTTAACTTTTTGGAAAAATACAAGGATAATATGAAATTTACCCAATAAAATAAAATAATATATATATATATATATATATATATATATATAATATGGCGATGTGACTGAGAATGTTTAGTGATTCATTAAATTTGTTTGGTCTGAGTCCGAGATGAAAGGAGCGTTCTTACCAAATTCGATATTGACATTGCAATAAATAGGCTATATTATACTTAATACCAATGCTCCTATTTCTGTTCAACATCAATTTTATTCATATTTTTTTTTTAATCCAAAAACATTAACTTCATTGAACTAAATCCCTCAATTGCTGAGGAAAATTAAAGTTTCGGATTACAAAATCGTCACACTGAGACCAATGAGTCATTGTATTGACTTCCCCAAACATGTGATATGACAAAAATTTATCACGAAATCATTCTTTACCACCTCTCTAAGACGGCGAACCACAAGAAGAGAGTCTGAATTATTCGTAACATTTTATTTTTGTTACAATTCTATTTTTCGTATTTTTTTTATCACATTGATGAACACATGGACCAGAAAAAACAAGATTACATATAAAACAAAGTTGGTTAACATGTTGGAAAAACTCATGGATGATAGAATTATAATGAAATAAAATATTGGATTAAAATTATTATTAAATATAAATTATGAACATTGGAATATTAAATGTAATTACGGCGATATAATAGTAGTTGATAATTGGTAGGATTTAATTGGGTAAATCTGATTAGTGATTAGGAAGAATTGCAAGTCACGATTAGGAATGAATGGAGTCAATCATCTAAAATAGTTTTGTTTCCTCATTATTTAATTCCAAAGAAACAGTAGATCGTGAATTTCTGCCAAAACTCATAATTTCCAGTAAATTGAGAAAATACTTTAACCAAAAATACATAGAAGAAGAAAGAGGAGGTGGGGGAAGTGATCCAGCAAAATCACATCGCCGCCGGGATCAGCCTCTCTCCGCTCAATCACGGCGGCTTAGTTGTTGCGTCAATCATCATATCACTTGCTCTTCCTCAAACGCGAGTTTGCTCGTGCAAAAAGAAACCTTTTTTTTTTGAACTGCTGCAATTTGGTGAGCTCCCACTTCCCAGTTTGAATTTATTTCACCGTGTAAGCTTAAAGAATTCAAAATTTACAATCTTTGCTTCCATAGTTTTTAGCTTTACTTTTATTTTTTTTGCAGTGTTGCTCGGTCTTTCCCTTTTTTTGGTGAAGTGTTTGAAAATGGAGGGTGGTGTGTGCATGAATGCGATGTGCTCTTCATCAAATTCGGTGGAATGGAAAAGAGGTTGGCCCTTGCGATCCGGTGGTTTTGCTACTCTTTGTGATAATTGCGGGTATGTTCTCTCTCTCTCTCTCTCTCTCTCTCTCTCTCTCTCTATGAATAGCTAGGTCTAACGGAATGAAATCTTGGAAGTTTCTGGGCGTGATCAATGTCGGATTTTGTTTCAGTTGTCTTCATTTATGTCTAATTCTCTTTGAAAAAGCTGGGGGTTTTTCTCCTTTGTGGATTTAATCCTTGTTTTTGGTGGTCTGGAGAATCAATGTGCAGGTTTTAAGTTTTGAGTATTCAACTCATCACAAACCAACCATGATGCATGACAGCAATGTAATTGTGTGTGGTTGAATGTCATGTGTGACTCTATTACTTCGAAAACCTGAATATTCTTGTTCAGTAATTTGTGTAGTAAAGGCAACTTTCTCTCTCAGTTTAAGGATTTGAATGTCTGAAAGAAGATTTGGTTTTGACTGGAGGTAGCTAATCTTAGCTTTTAGCTATTTTGAAATCTTAATCATGATGTTGTTCCTATATATCTAGGAAGAAATCACTAGATTTATATGATGGATCAAGAATTTGCCTTGTTGAGTTTGTGCTAACTATAGAAAACAAGTGTTGCTTATCCCATTTATGAGAAACGTTCCAAATGGGTTGGAGGGAGTGTTGCTTATTCCAGACAACATAATTGTTGCAAATGGGTTGTCGACAGGACTGCCTATAAAGATTTGGTCTTCTGCGAAACGTTCCACTCAGAGGAAACAGGTTGGAGGGAGTGCTCTTCGTGCGGGAAGGTGAGTAAGCGGATTGCTAGTCCTTCAGCTTCAAATGATACTTCTCAGTCTTCTCTCTTGGATTCCCTGTCATGTAACGGTAGAGCTTGATTTTCACGCTTTGCAGCGTCTTCATTGTGGATGCATTGCTTCAAGTACGTTGCTAGAGCTACTCGACACTGGTGGGGTGAACTGTAAAGGCTGCAGCAAGAGTTTTACACATCTTTATGTAAGACCAATTTGTACATGCTCATAGTGAGCTACTTCGGAAATTCAGATGTCTGACTATTCTGCTATCTTCTTAAATGCACAAAATTTTTGTTTCTCTAACTGAGATATACTCTGATTCTTCCAAAGCCCTATGCAGACCCCGTTGGAAAAGCACACATCACGTGGTCTTTCAACAGAAAACGGCACTGATAGAAATTCTGAAAGGATGGTACCTGCACAATATGGTGATGATGCTAAAATTGACTGCCAAGAAAACATGCGACTGTCCCAGAATACGACTTCAAGGAAACTGGAAGATGATCTTGCCAGTTCTGGAGAGATAGGGTATAACTTGTTGGCAGGTTCCGATCAGTCACCTATTGGACCATCAAAAAATCATGAGATGTTCCAAGAAAGTAAAAACATACATAAGTTGTTAGTTGAGACAAACCTGAGCATCAGCTTGCCTGCTTCGTCAAACTCAAATACGTTATCCGCGGCAATTGCTGAAGAAAGGCAATTGAACACTGCGATTTCTTCCTTTCAACAGGGTTGCAGGCCCCGCCATCTTTTACCAAGGGTGCCGACCATTTTGGCTGCAGGATTAGAAACAAACTCTAGCTCTATTTCGCAGTTACGAGTAGCAAGGCCACCCGTTGAAGGAAGAGTTAAAAATCAACTGCTTCCACGTTATTGGCCTCGAATAACAGACCAGGAGCTGCAGCAAATATCTGGAGAGTATCCTCAATTTTCTAACTTTTTAATTAATAAAGCCTTATTAGCAGTTCTGGCAAAGCTAAATTCTCTCCATTAGACTTCTTAAATCGCATATTTCCTTAATTTGGTCATTTTCCAGCTCAAATTCTACCATTGTTCCCTTATTTGAAAAGGTCTTGAGTGCCAGTGATGCTGGTCGTATTGGTCGTCTGGTTCTTCCTAAAGCATGTGCAGAAGTATGTTTCTAATCTAGCTATTGCTGTTTGAGTGTAGTGCTTTATTCTCATTCACTGGCATAAATTCGTTTAGCCTTTTTCTTCGGCTCTCTAACAAGATGATCCCGGCTAACTGTTCAGGCATACTTTCCGCAAATCTCTCAACCGGAGGGCCTTCCATTGAGGATTCAGGACGTGAAGGGCAAAGAATGGGTATTTCAGTTTCGATTCTGGCCAAATAATAATAGCAGAATGTATGTTTTGGAGGGCGTAACCCCCTGCATTCAGTCGATGCAGTTGCAAGCAGGAGATACTGGTACTGGGATCAAGTTTTCTTTATCTGGATTTTAATTATTTATAAAAAAAAAATCATTTGATGTTATCAATCTTCGCATTCCCGTAATATGCAACTAAAATTATTTCCCATCTTCTTGTGTCTTCTTTTTCAGTTACATTCAGTCGTATGGATCCCGAAGGAAAGCTTCTAATGGGGTTCCGAAAAGCATCAAGCAGTGTTTCTGTACAGAAGGTAGCTATGGTTTTCATTTCTTCAGCCATGATATTTTTTATGACCACGATTTTATTCATTTTGTTATATGTCATGATAAACAACTTTGATGGTACTCTATATTGAAAAGATGTGACGTTGTTGAGTTGTTACGGAGCAGGATTCACACTATCCGATTGATATTGGTGCTTTGCAAGGCGACACACTCATGGGAAATGCTGAAAATCTGCCTATAATAAGCGGCTACTCCGGCCTTCTTCAGTCACTAAAAGGAAGCAGGAGCCCTTCTATGTCTCTGTTCCCTAAGCATGTCTACTCTGGGAATATCAGTCCCCAAATCGCGGAAAAAAACGCGTGCAAGTCCGGAGGAGACAATCTCCTGGCCCACTCGTTGCAGCCTTCGGAGCGCAAAAGAAGAAACATCGGGGCTAAAAGTAAACGGCTACTCATTGATGGTCACGATTCTTTGGAGCTGAGACTCTCATGGGAAGAGATGCAGGATATGCTCCGCTCACCACCAAGTGTCAAGCCAAGCACCTTCACAGTCGAGGATCATGAAATTGAAGAATTCGACGTAAGAGTCTTCTTACCTCTTTCCAAGTCACATTTTTAATCATCTATTAATGAAATTCTCCCAAGTTTTGAGGATGGTGTTTGTGCTCCCTTTCAGGAACCACCTGTTTTTGGAAAACGAAGTATTTTCATTGCTCGTCTATCCGGGTAAGAAAGAAGTTAAAGATTTAATCTCTTATCTACTGATATGTAGTGTCAATTCTATAAAGGATTATCTATATTGGAAAAAAAAAGTTTTTAGCATGAGCATATCAACTTATTCAATATTATCAACAGTTATTTTTGAGGTTGCTGTCTTGTGATTTAGCAATATCATTTTTTTTTGTGTGGACAATATTAGATAATTTACGAAATGATGACTCTAATCTAGGGAGCAAGAGCAATGGAGTCAATGCGACAGTTGCTTAAAATGGCGAAAAGTGCCGATTGATCTTCTTCTCCCTCCCAAATGGACGTGTCAAGACAATATCGATGATCAGACAAGGTTGGCTTGGTTCTATTCTTGAATATATTATGTGACGAAACTTCTACTTATCTCTCGATTCTTTCTTTCTCTCTGTCGAAATCAGATGCTCGTGTTCCGCTCCTGATGAAATGGACACAAGGGAAATCGAGAATCTTCTCCGAATGCAGAAAGGTATCACAACACTATCCATGGTTTCTGTGATTTTGGATTATCCTTGTTTAGCAAAAGCATTTGCAGTAAACTGTAAACTACTTTTTCTCTGCTTATCTTCTGTTATGCAGACTTCACTAAAAGGAGAGCTTCAACAAGCCTCAAACCAGTGCATCAACATGAACCTCAGGACGTTGAAACACCGACAAACGGAGCACCTGTTGGAGGCAACACGAGCGAGGCAGGTGCTTCATCCATTGCAACGACTACAAAACATCCGAGGCATCGTCCGGGCTGCTCCTGCATTGTGTGCATACAGCCTCCCAGTGGGAAGGGCAAGCACAAGCCCACGTGCATGTGCAACGTGTGCATGACCGTGAAACGGCGGTTTAAAACCCTAATGATGCGCAAGAAGAAGCGTCAGTCTGAGCGTGAAGCGGAAATAGCACAGAGGAATCAGTTCACGTCCTCTGCTAAGGAGGAAGCCGAGGTCGACAGCATCCCGAGTGAGGTGCTGCCACCGCAACATGTTCAGCCAGATAATGTGAAGAGATCGGAGAGTGAGATGCCTTTCAAATGCCAGAGCGATGGCCCATCTCAAGAAAATGCTGAAGCTTTCAATGGAGGATTGGACTTGAATAGCTGTCCCGGTCGAGAACAAACGACGCCGTCTCGATTAAGCATGATGAGTCTGCTTCAAGAAGCTAGCTTGCCTTTGGACACATACCTAAGACAGAACGGTCTTACAAGCTTGGTTTCTGAGCAACAAGGGACATCGACGCTTGCCCTATCTCAGGCGACCGGAGAGAACCCGCCTCAAGCACGGGACGATGCCGGTTTTTCTGCTGCTGTCCAAGAGCACGAAGGCAGCAATGAGTTGTCAGAAAAAGATCAGAGAGAAGACGATACATCGTGATCTCTCTTTCCCTCTCTCTCTGAGTTTTGTTCTCGAATTTGTGATGTAAGTGAAGTACACATGGATATCCATATGTCCAAAAAGGATGCATGAAGTGGATTGAGATGTAATATTTCATATTCAATTGTGCAGCTTATACAACTCAGTCCAACACTCTTTTGTTGGTAATTCAGAATCCTTACATTTACAGGTTTAACTACAGGAGAGAGAGAGAGAGAGAGAGACAGAGAGAGAGAGAGCATGCACGAATGGCCAGAGGAAAATAAAAAATAACATACAACCATCAACAGCACGTAGGAGGCAGCAGAAACCAGCCTCGCTACAAGAGAACATAATTTTATGTACAAAAAAAAAAAACATACCTCCTCGAATAACTTCTGAGCAACTATATGAAAACATCTTTATCTTCTATATAATATGTAAGATCACATTTCATAATGGTAAAAAAGAAAAGGAAAATAAATAAAAAAATGCTCACTACTGACTATCAAAATCCTTCACACTAGATCTACGAACAGTAGAGGATGATGATCTCCGGCTTTCCTGTCGATCAATTTCCTCCAATAAATATGAAGACGAACTTGTTCTAGGAGGCAGAGCCAAGGGTAGTGGATGCAGACTTTGGGGGGTTACGGATGGTCTAGTTGGAGGCGTAGGAGAACAATTTGATCTCGTAGTTGAAGTGACGATTCCATTCAGACTAGGTGATCTCGACATATGCTTCTGACTAATGGATCCTGGCTCTTGTAGAGGAAAACGAGAGGTAAACTTCAAGTCCTGTATGGCTTTGAGATGCTCCACAATGGTTCTCATGGTTGGCCTCTCTGACGGGTCTACTAGGAGGCATCGTTGAGCAATATCAGCTACTGTCCGTGCTGCTTTGACCGGGAAACGACCCTTTAGCTGAGGATCCATAATAAGGGATAATCTACAATCATCAGCCAGGAAAGGCCGACTCCACTTCACTAGATTTCTCTCTTCCTTTGGATGCCGGCTGTCGAGATTTTTCCTACCCGTAAGCAATTCAAGAAGCACAATACCAAAACTCCACACATTACTCTTTGGGGTAAGCAACCCCCTCTCCAGTGTCTCCACTGAAAGATTTGCCACAGCCTGAACAAGTAATGGGTAATTTCAGCAAGACACAACTCAGTTGTAAGGTGAATTGTTTTGTTAATACAGACCATTGATGTGACACACTCAACACCCTCACAAAAAGGGAAAACAATACTTGAAATGTACTATGGCACACATCCAAAAAGGCAAGACAATGAGGCTACAAATAGTTAGCTTTAGCACTTACAACTGAGCCACTGGAGATATCCCCCTCTGGGATGTGGCTTATGCAGCCATATCCAGAAAGCTTAGCACTAAAATCCTTGTCGATCTGTATATTTGCAGTTGAAAATTCATGGAACATTGCCTGTCGAGGAGCAAAAGCACAAGTTACTCTATAGACTATAATAGTAGCCAATTGATGATAGCAACGAGAACTAAAGACCGATTACATGTCAAGCTCACAAGATAGGACTGAAGGTGTGGATATAGTGGCCAGAAATTTTAGTTACCTGAAAGGGGCCTTCCTCATGCAGGAAGGTTAGACCTTGCGCGGCACATAAAGAAACTTTCATTCTACTATTCCAGTCAATGGGTGGACCATCTGATCTTCCGTATAGGAGCCTATCCAAGCTCCCATGGAATAACCTCTCATAAACCAACATCCTGTGGTCTGAGCCTTCACGTGCATGAAATCCAATCAATTTACAGAGGTATGGATGTTGCAAAGAAGCAAGGGTATTCACATCATTTACAAACTCCTTCAACCCCTGGTAATGCATGACAAAATGTCAGACAAAAAGCGCATGACAGAAAAGCACAATAGAACTTCTCTACACAGAACTTGTACAAAAGACACGAGAGCTCGCAGAAAGACAAGAACATCAATTTGGAGAGAGTTTTTCAATGGAGAGTAATATGATCCATATCTCTATCCTAGTATATATCTCTACACGCAGAGGTCGTAAACCATGTATGACAACGGGAGTATGCAGAAAGGTCTGATACCCCACATATACATACAAAAAGCAGCTAATGCAGCATAAGATAATCCCCCATCTTTATCTCAGTGAAATCCCTCTAATAATACTGAGACGGTAGAAGAAACTTCAACATGTAAACCAGATAGATATGAAAATCAACAGATCTGTACCTGGTTGCAAGGGTGAAGACGGGTCACAGTGGCTTCAAGCATCCTTGAACCAGATGCATCCTCTGCAAAAGAAGCCCGGTAGATGACAGAAGACAGACCTTCGGACATACATCTCTCAGGAGAGAAGTTATGACAAGCTGATGCAAGCTCTTCATAAGAAAAGTTAACAAGTGTTCCTTTAGCTGTCAGAGTTGGATGCGAAGTAGGAGGGAGAGGAAGCGGCCCAGACATATCAAGTGGGCCACTAGAATTCATCATCTTAAAACTTGATGTAGCCTTGAGAGCATTTGTGCCACGGGGTGACGGAAGAGGAAGAGGTTGAGGACTCGGTGAATTATATTCTTTCATTGAACCAAAGCGACTCCTAGGTTCTTCTTGTTCCTCACATTCAGTAGATGCCAGTGCATCTTGTTCTGCAGCATCAAGACTTGATGGTGCCGATAATGCTCGTGCCCTGCTACTACTTACTCTAGTACTAGACTGAACGGGTTTTACTCTTGTTTTAAAGCTTGGTGGGGCAGACTGTAGAGAACGCGTTTGGCATTGGGGTTCAGGTAATGCAGTCGGTGAATGCTCCTGTGGGTTTACTCGTTTAACATAGATTGCTTGATCATTTTTCTTCTTCTTACTCTTTAAAACCGTGAAGCACCCCATGCTGCAAGAGAAAAATATTCCAACTCGAAGAAGGTATAGCAAGCTCCTGCCAAGAGAAATCATATCACACACATTTTAACTATGCTGCCAAACATAAATCTAATTCTCATTGTCAAATGATCACAAAATCCTGCAACTAGGGGGAGATTGAGATATTAAACAAGGAAATGAACTCGTGCATTTAACCATATAAGAGATGTAACTCCTAGCTTATCAATAAGTGAAATTCATATCACATAAACATCAGCAATTACACTCCTCATTTTAATTTTCTTACAGTAAAAATTGCACTTTTAATTGCTACAATGAATTCTGCAAACCAAAAACTAAATGTACTTAATATTTCAGTGAAAAAGCACTTCCTCTCGTTCAACAATATTCTGTCTGATCTCGCAGCTATATACTTCAGCAGAGTATAATTTACAAATGACAATCCCCAAATTTGTTGGTTAGCTAAAACTGATTCAAGAAAATTCCTCAGTACAAATTAAATTCGATCAAACACTATTACATATAGCAAAGATTTGTATAGCAAATTAAACGTGGGAGTGTTTTACTCCAACTCTTTGTAAATACAAACAACCGCGCACAAAAACACTGCACATAAATAAATTAAATTAAATCGAGTCCAGATCCAGATTTCCACCAAGAACAATAATCACGGCTATTATAAAATTAAAAGAAATGTGATGCAAATAAAAAATAATCTTGATAAGATTCCCCCAGCCAAATTCCAAAACAATTCATCACGAAATGGCAATCATTAAGAGGGAGATAAATTTAAATTAATTAGGAAAAAAAAAAGAACTTACCGGAAGGCGAAATTCAGCTCAAACTTGAACCCCTCTGGGGAAAAAATTGGATATTTACGGAGTTTCACGGAATATACAGGCACCCACCCATAAGGTGAAATTTCAAATCTTGAAAACTCGCGACTTCAATTTTGGTGAAATAGAAAAACCCTAAATGGAGGCAAGTCAAATGAATACAAATGTGGAAATGCAGTGAGGAATTTTGAGAGGGAGATGAGAGAGGGGTGAAGGAATGTGGTGATTATTAAAAGTAATAGTAAGAGAGAGAGAGAGAGAGAGAGAGAGAGAGAGTACAAACAGAACAGATTAAAAAAAAATGTATATATATACATTGTCATTGTATATACATCTCAAATATATTTATATATAAAAAATTGTATATATACACATTGTATATAAATCATATATATATATAAGTAGCACTGGTCAAACCAAAACCCATCTACAAAGAAAATCATTATTGTTGGGCTTCATTCCATACAAAAAAGAATTGTTATCAACCATTTCTGGACACTTTTGACCTCACGTTTCTTTTTAGGACAATCCCACAAAATTACTTTAATACCCTTAGTTACACTTAACAATATTTATATTAAATTGTAATGGTTGTAACTTGTAAATATTATTTTGTTTATTTAAATATAATCACAAAATATGCATGTAAATGTCTGTAAACCAAACTCGACCATAATGCAACATAGAGCATATTTTTTGTTTGCTTATTTACGTATAGTTACATAAAATATTCATGCAAAATATCCGTAGACAAAACTCGATCATAATGCAACATAGAGTATACGGTCAACATGATAGAAAAGCAATCTATTTTTAGTAATATTTGATAGTATATGTTATTTTAATAAACGTGATAAGGATGTGATTTGATCATTTAAAATAGCATTATTGTATTCCTATAAGTAAAACTGTTACATTTGATAATATCACTCTAATTCAATATATTATTATTTATTAAGGTTATCATCACCCTCGTATATAAAGGCGAGAGACCGCGGTTGTCCTGTTTAAAAAAAATATTTATGTCATATTAATTTTTATTTTATTTTTTGTGAAGATTGTCAAACACTAACTTTGATCCAATATTTTTAAAGTTGATTACTCGATGAAAATGAATTGCAAGATGAAGCGAATAACAAGATATAAATATCGTATATTTGAGATAAGGATGCAATTTTTTATATTTATGCAGTTTCCAAATCCAATCAAATGATTTAATGATTCTCGGTAATATAATGTTGTAGATATTTATTAACACTCTTAAGCTAAATCTTTTTACAGCATTTAGAGAAGAATATCAACAATTCAAGGGGGGGTTTTTGAATGAACTTTTGAAGTTTTGAGGTTGAGAAAAACAAAATTATAAATATTTTTCGTATACATTTGTAGAGTAAGTCTTACATGAGATTATCCTGCGACGGGTTAATATTTGGATTCAAATACAATCAAACACTAATAAAATTATAAAAATGTCACTGTATAAGATGTTGGATCCAAATATTGACATGTCTTACGAATTTAGACTCATAAAATGATCTCATGCAAGTTTTTGTGTTTGAAGAAAAAAATATAAAGGTGGGGGCAAATAAGACATTTCGGCATGAATCTAGATTAGAGGTGAAGGGTATTATGGTCCATGAATTCCCACAACAAACACAACTACCTCAATTTTCAACAAAGAAGGGCCTCGATTGAAGTGACAGCCTAGTCAAAGTATAGAAATGTCGTGACATATTTTTATTTTATTTTTCTCCTTTTCCAAATACTTAAAATAAAAGGTATATATTGTAGAAGTATTATTTTTATTATCACTATTTATTTATTTATTTCGGCGTGGTCAAAGATACCCACCAAGATGGGGCTTTGACTCTACAGCAAAGCGATTGGCTAAAAGCCAGATATTGAGATTGAAATATTTAAGACATATGTAATCCATTTAATAAATTCAATTTTTTTTATAATTCAATAATCATAAAAAAACCCTATATATATAATTCTTAAATTAGGTGATTTTTGTTTCTAGACTAGCATTCTTTTCCTCGCACGGTTGCCGCTTTCTGACTGTTTGCCCTCGCAGTCTTTTTCTTTAGATCTACGACTTTTAAATTTATGTTTTATACATCTACCAACATTTTTGAATAAAATTTAAATTTGAATGACCTATATATACATATATATATATATGTATTCTGCTGGATAAAACTTCGAAAGATTGTTAATAGGTAAATTCAATTACAAGTTCTAAAAATACTTATACTAGGATAATACTTTGATATCCTTTACTTATCTTGATATGAAGAAATTAAATACCCAATTCAAATTATTTAATAATAATAATCATAATAATAATAATAATAATAATAATAATAATAATAATAATAAATTTTATTAAAGATCATTCTCGATGTGAATCAAATTAGCAATCACAAAAGAATCAACAAACAACCATGATAGTGCATGGTTTAAATCTAATTTTCACCAATTTATATTACATCTATTTATACATATATTAAATCAAAATCGTTGGATAGACAACGGTACTAGCATCAAAGTTGTCAATCAATTGAATTTTTTTTTCGGAAAGGGTCTATCGGTTGATTTTGATACATAATTTAGACCACAGTTTGTTTTACATTAGACAACAGTTTTGAAGTGATAGACAACAACTTGGCATCTAACTGTTGTCTATGTATGTCTTTAGTTTGAAATTTACAATAGTTTTGGACAATAATTTTTGTCTTTTGGAAAGTTATTTATAGGTAACTTAATTTAAAATTTCACTACAAAGTTCGCTTAAAAGTGTTGTGGTTTTGACAAACTTTTGACATTGCATTTATAACTATTTTCACATAGGAAATTTGAGATTGTTTTTATATTACTCGCTCCGTTTCTGAATAAATGTCAATCTAATATTTTAGTTTTGTTGTTCAAATAGTGTCATTCTATACAATTAATGTAAGAATTTCACATTTTTCTCATATTTGGTCTCATTTAATGCACCCAAACATTCATATTTGTCTCATTTAATGCATCCACATAAGAGTTTATAATATAATCTATTAATTTATGTTTTAGTTTTATCGTTTATGTTAAATAATTATTTTTTTACATTTATTATTTATTTAAAGAAATTGAATATTCTTTAATTGTGGAAAATTATACATCTTTATTTCAAGAATCATGAATTGTAGGGGATTTAAAATGTGTTGAGTCATTCATTTGAAATAGTCCTCAAATCATTTTAATGTGTAGATGTTCATTTATTTCCTAAAGTTTATTTGTCCCATGTGCAATTTTTCATCTTATTGTCTTTTTAAATACGTATACTATTTTCACAATTTTTAAAAATATAATACAACCTAATTTAGACAAATTAAAACTAAAATTAAAATTAAAATTAAAATTTTAAAAAATTCACGCAATACATGAGAGAAATACTAGTATACATAAACATCGACATTGGCATACTCGAGTACGCTGCTTCAAATCAAAATTCAAAATAATGAAATTATTGATACGGCATTTTAGTTAACTATTGAAAAATATACTTTTTTAAATATTTTCATTTTCAACTTCACTATTTTTTTAAAGAAAGTCACTTTTAATATTTGGAAGTCAATAAATGCAACATATTACGTTAACCAAGGAAATAGTATATAAATGAAGAGTATTTTACCTTGTAATGCCAAGAAAAAATGTAAGAACCATAAATTGAAAATTGCAAATCCATGGTGCAGCGCATGCTATATTAGACTAAATTGATCAAAGTAGAATATTTCAATTTGTAGAGGCTTCAAAATCCATAGTTTTATTTAATTATTTTCTTCTTCTTCTTCTTCAAATTCAGTGTATGCAACCAGATATACGAAGATACACCCCCTAAAAACAAGAATTCACTACACAAACAAGCATCAAATTGGCCCCCAAAAAAAAAAAAAATAACAACCATGATTTCCAAGAATAGACTGTACGAAAAACTGCTCATCATTTCAAATGCATTAATTAATTTTCTAGTAAGTCAAACATATCTCAAGACAAAATTAATGTGTGCAAGAAAAGAAAAATATGATGATGTCGACAACATAAAGCCAATAGAGCTGAGGTGAAAATGCTGAAAGCCAATGACATGTTCAAACAAATAATGCCGTTTGGTCTTGCCGATCGAACTCGATACCCCTTCGAAAAGTTCTATGTTAAATATCCCACGTTAGTTAGAGAAAGTGACATGTGCTACTTGTTAAGGTGAGGGTAACTCTGTCTTTATAAGTTAGTTTTGTGAGTGTGAGTTAGACTCGATATCTATTTCTAATATGGTATCAGTGAGAATATCTTTTTTCCTGAGTATCGGCGATATATCGCAATATATCATGATTTTTTTATATTTCTATAACATATTTTTATTTTTATTCAATACTATATATTTTTGTGGTCTTTTAAGGTCTTCAACGTAATTATTTGAGTTGCAATATTCTTTACTTTACAAAGACACTCACACCGCAAAAAATTATAAGTGAAAGAAGCTCGGGAAACCAACGGATGTCTTAGAAAGAAAAGTGAGACGCACCAGTTTTATTTTTTCAAAATGTGCATTAACAAAATAATTGGATCATTGAACATTATCTAATCCATGGTGAAGTTGTTGGAAGAAATCAAGAAACATATCAAGTGCATGTGTATTTATATCCAGAATTACTCTAATGTGATGAGTGGGTACCAATATTGTTTGGAACAAGATGACATTCCATCTACCATATTTGAACCTCATAGATTCTCATTTTGGTATTAATTGTACTTTATAATGTTTATTTAATTATTTTATATTGTATTACATATTTTTTTGTCAAATATATTATCTTAGACAATATTTATATAATATATTATTCATATGTTTACTTTCAAAATACAATTCTATCAAAATTTTGAGTAGAATATGTGCATAATAATATGTTATAATTGTTCCTAAAATTTCAATATAGTTTCCGTCATTTTTTTCAATTTTCTGCGATATCGATATATCCGACGATATATCCATAAAATTGAAGTTGCGATATATAGTGCGATACCAATATTTTCATCCTTGGTACCACCCTCAATTTCAATGTTGAGGCCCCCAATATCAAGTGAGTTATGTCCGATATTCATTTTTAATATCTACGCGCATGGTGAATCCGTGTTAAATATCTTACATTGGTTGGGGAAAGTGACATATCTGATATTCATTTCTAATATCCACACACATGGTGAATCCGTGTTAAACATCCCACATTGATTGGGGAAAGTGATACATCCTTACAAATCCGTGTTAAATATCTTACATTGGTTGGGGAAAGTGACACATCCGATATTCATTTCTAATATCCACGCACATGGTGAATCCGTGCTAAACATCCCACATTGATTGGGGAAAGTGACACATCCTTACAAATTGATTTTCTGATGGGTGAGTTAGGTCCAATATCCATTTCTAATATTCAAACTGCGCATGAGGGGGCGTATTAAATATCTCACATTAGTTAGAGAAAATTTGTTGGGGAAAGTGACATAACCGATATCCATTTCTAATATCCACGCGCATGGTGAATCCGTCTTAAATATCCCACATTGGTTGGGGAAAGTGACACATCCTTACAAACCGATTTTGTGAGGAGGCGTATTAAGTATTCCATATTGGTTGAAGAAAGTGGCACGAACTGTTAAATATCCCACATTGGTTAGGGAAAGTGACCTATACTTACAAACCGATTTTGTGAGGATGAGTTAGATACGATAGCCATTTCTAATATTCAAACTGTGCGTGAGGGGATGTATTAAATATCCCACATTGGTTGGAGAAAGTGGCACGTAGTTAGGTCCTATATCCATTTCTAATATTCAAACTGCGCGTGAGGGGGCGTATTAAATATCTCACATTGGTTGGAGAAAGTGACATGTGCCACTTATTAAGGTGAGAGCAACCCTCCTCTTACAAGTCGATTTTGTGAGAATGAGTTAGGCCCGATATCCATTTCTAATCTTCTATGCTACCCCGTTGATTTTATTACATGTTTATTCTGTCAAACGAGATTTCAAACTTGAAAAAAAAAACACAAGAAAATTAAGTACATGGACACTCATCGTAAATGGAGCAAGGATAGTGTGTGATATGATAGTGTTTAATTTGTAACACAAGATACCTATATAGTCGCATCGCATTATATTGGAACACAAATATTTCTCCAACATTTAATTTTGTAACATCCTAGAATCCCAGAGATCCAATAAGCCCATAAAAAATCACCTGAAAATGTCGGATGTGTGTTATGAATTCATAAAAAATAAAAATCCCCAATGTTTGCAACTTACCAAAATTATACCTCAACTTATATTTAAGAGCAATTTTACCCCAAACATTTTATTTTCTTTATAATTCGACCCTTCGTCAAAATTTCAACGACTGAAAATGGACTTAAAGATGAAAAACTTTTTAGGATAAATTATGATAAATTGCAATTGTCGGGATATTAAGTATAATTGACTGTTTAATTATTTATAAATTAGTACCCGCGGTTACATCTTTTTATCAAAAAGCTAACAATCGGAAAATTTACAGTTAATTCTTAACGATATAACTTGCTAAAATACACATTTAAGTTGGATTACTTATTTGGCATGTCATATTATTATCATTAGAGGACTTGTATTCATTAGGTGCAGCATCAGACGCATTGACCGGTCAACGCCGGAAAACACGTGTTGACACAGTTAATCCACAAAAAAAAATTCTTCAAAATCAGTATAAATTGTAACACTGAAAAATATGACTTAAAAACTCAAAAGTATCACCTATTCCTTAAAAAGTACCGTCAGAAAAAAAAATAAATCTCAAAATCGATATCAATTTTATCACTAAAAATATAACTCAAAATTCAAAAATTATCATTTGTAACCAAAAAAATATCACCTATTTCACTAATTTTTTTTTCTTTTTTGCAGGTTGACCGTCTCATATAAGTTTATATACATCTAGTGTATACAAATTTTTGCCTTTTTGCCTCATTATTATTTGACGTGGAGCATTCAAGTGTTTAGTCCAATAAGCCCTAAAAATGTTAAACGATGAGTATTAATTTGTAATTAATCAAATAAGGTAACATTTTCACAAAAATGCTCAAAATATGATATAAAATGATATTTAAAAAAAAAAAGAAAAAAAAGAAAAGGAAGATGAAATTACCTTAGAAAATTGATGTAACAACCCAGAAAGGGGGGAATGATTCCAAACCATCGAAAAAAAGTTCCATAAAAATCTCGTACGAAAATAAGAGCTCAGCTGCAAAATCACGAAGCAGCTCGCCACTGCCCACAACCAAACACGATTTCCTCTTCTTCCACACAAATGATTCTTCAATTTTCAACCCCAAAAAAAAAACCGATTTAATAATATGCAGTACGATATCAAATCTGCAAAAAATTAACATTCATAACAGAAAAGTATGAAGCGAAATCAACGATACCTTAAAATCAAGCGCAATGCCTTTGTTCCTGGATCGCTTGCATCGAAAACACTTGAATTTTTGAAGGAATTTGAGATCTAACAATTTCCGTTTGAAGGAAAAAGCGGATTTGGGTTCGCATTTGAACTCAATTGTGAATGGGCGGAGCTTGAATCGGATCGAGAGGCGGAAGAGTTTGGAAATGGGGAAGATTTTGGAATACTTAAATTTGAAATCGAAGCGTTTCGCTCTCGCTCGGAAGCTCATCGTCCATGGCTGCTCTTGCTCTGCTTGTTTCATCACCAAATGCCACTTCGAATTTACATTTTTGAGATTAAAAAAAAAACTTCATGGATTTTGGCTTTTGCCTCTTCTGGAGCGCCTCTCACTAGCCGTTACCACAGTGGGGTTGCCTAATTCTTCCCGTATGGATCGATAGATAACTCATCTTTCGAGTAGATATAGATATTAAAAACGAGCGTGCATCATAATAATATGATAAATGAAATATACTTATTTATACCTTTGTAGTCCGTTGAATTATAATATAATTTCAAGATCAAATTAAATATAAAGAATCATTGTGAAATTATATGACATTTATCCCCTGAGGAATGCATATTGACATGAGCTATATTTCATTATAGACTTATAGTGTTAGAATTTGATACTTCAAATACAGCGAAAAAATAAACGTGTGAAATATGGAATTAACGTTGAAGTTAGTATTGTCACTGTATCATCAACATGCAGCGGAAATTTAAAAAACTTGCATGAAAATAATTTTAAATCACAAGTTTCAAACAACTCGTGATTGCCCCATAGCGAAATTTCACTAATAAAAGTGAATACAAAGATACGTCCTCCTCGATTCTCTAGAACCCATTCTATGTAATAAAGAAATTATCCTAACTTCACTCACTCGAATAATTTCGAACACTCAGAATTATCTAGTATCGGGATAGCTAAACACTACACGGATCTACCAACACTTATACGTAAAACAACGACATATAAAGCTCACCTAAAGATCACACACTATAGCTAAACAACTATATATCGCACACTATAGTTGATTTAAACAAAGATAGGTTGGTTGGATGTTAGAAACTCTTATTAAAGTGACTCAACCTTCGATTACTCTTACTTCACTCGTAATAACTTCCTCGTAGATTGGATCACACAATACTACTTAGATTTTGCAACACTCGGAGAAATCAACAACCTATAAATTCAGTTAAAGATCACACACTTTAGTTGATTGGAACAAAAATAGGTACAGTGTTCATTTCAATGTTGACGATATCTTGTAGAAATTCGACGCATCCTTATTCCTTCAAGCATCTCACTTCACTGGTGATAATCTCTCATGTTGGGTAAAGATCTTTATGGCCGATCATGAACATATATATTAAAACATAATAATTGATTATTTCCTAAAAACATAATTATATACTATAATTGGGTAGAATTAGAGATGGACACACATGATGTCTGACTCCGCCATCAGACCGACTATGTCGGAGTGGGTTGGATCGGGCTTGCCCCAAATGGAGATCAAGCCATTATTTTTGTTTCCCAGCTCGACCCGAACAGCCGACCGGGTAGGACGGGGCCGCCCGCGGGCTCGTGACTATTTTTTCTTTGGAATTGAGTCGACCCGACCTAATTGGCTCAATGTCTTATTTTACATGTTATGTATTAAGGAAATCTATATCATCTTAAAAAAAAAAACAAGAATTGGTTTGAGAATTTAATATGGGCCTAACTCCCATTTCCATATGGGCCGGGTTGAAAAATGGCCCTGCAAACATTGCGATTCTGCACCATTTCGTTGATTAGTAAACTTTTCTTTAGTTTATATATAATTTATAAATTGCAAAATTATAGACCATTTGAGACTCTCTTTCTAGATCTATGGTATCTATGTCTTAGTTTTTTGTGTGTGTGTGTGTGTGTGTGTTTTTTTTTTTTTTTTAAATTTCCATTTAAATTATGGTATCAATGCGTGCAGAAAAATGTCAATTTAGATGTTTAATTGCTTGCACACAAACAATCGATGAGTATCGAATTTCTCATTAATGATTTTCCCTAAAGTTCAACAATTATGTAGCTGCAATTCATTGCAAAATTTCCAAATAAAGAAAATAAGGCGGCAAAACGTTGCTGTCTAATGTTGCAAATTGGTACGCGCAACCAATTATTTGTGGTAAAAACGTTGGCAAAACGAAAATCCTAGGGTGTTGTAGAATGACTTAATTGTCACGGTAAATTATTAATTTAAGGATTAATTATAATTTAATTCTCAATGTTCGGATATTTTAACAGAAATAACCCAATTTAATAATAACAATTTAATTCTCAACATTTGAACATTCTAACAGAAATGATCCAATATTTTCGATGAAAATACTATTTCGGTCAATTTCGATCATATTTACTCTCAAGTGAGCTAGAGAACTTATATAACGGACTTACATTTTTACCGAAAAAATGACCAAAATGGTCGTTTTCATCTAAAATGTCGGATCATTTCTGTTAAAATGTTCAAACTTGGGAATTAAATTGTTATAATTAAACATTGTGTTAGTTCGGTTAAAATATCCAAACATTAAGAGTTAAAATTGTAATTATTAAAACGTTGGGTTATTTTTGTTAAAATCTTCAAACGTTGAGAATTAAATTGTATCAGCCCTTAATTTAAAGCATAATTTTCAGCAATGGAAGAATGGAAAGAGAGCAAAGTTCCGCTATACACTAATTATATTTATAATTTTATAATAGTTTTTGTAAAAATAAAATTATTTAATTTTTAATTTTTAATTGGAGTTCATTCTTCCAAATTAGAGTGTATAATTATTTTTTAATATTTAATTGTAATGTTTAGATTTAATGATTCATTGTTATGGTTGTTTTTTTTCATAATTAGGTTAATAATCTTTCAATTCAATTTTTTTGTTAATAAATATTGATTATGATTCATTATGTTATAATTAATTTTTAATTTTACAAAAAACTATTCTAAAATTATAAATTTAATAGTGTTTTCATCCCATATTTTATATTTTACGGATAGAAGACAAACCAACCTTAATTTTTCGTGCTCAATCTTGTTTCGGTAAACTCAACTAGCTCGAGCTGGACTCTGATTGCTAATTTATATTTTATTACTTATTTTTATTATTAAAAAATAAACAAGCAAATTATTTATGGTATTTGTGTAATTAAATAATTAAACTATTAATGATAAAATTATAAATACATTGAAACTCAATTAGGCTTGCGCTGCCTATTGAGCCTGCCAGAGTTGAGCTCAAGCTCAACTTGATCAATATCGAGTCGATTCCAAGTTCTCTTGAATTGATCCAATCTAAAGTAGTTAACGTGTTGGCTCGACTCACTTATACAGTTATACCCTAGATGTAATAATGCCACATAAATTGTCATGTTATCGATTACCGACATAATTTACTTTTGGTAAGTGATTCGATGGAGTGACAGTATAAGGTTGTAGCTAGAATTAATTCAACCGGTGATATTTAATATTTGAGTGGTTTTTCAACTGTGGTTTGCTCTTAATTTTATAGAGTTTATAAATAAATGATATGCATAATAATACATTAATACCCAAATCGAATTATAGATACATATATATATATATATTCTATATATATCCATACTTTTCTCCTTAAATAATTAACAATAAGTTTCCCTTGTAAAGAAAAAATATTTATCAAAACACAATGCATTTATTTCACAAATTATTACAATATTCATTCTCGTAGTATCCGATCGCAAACCAAATTAGAGAAATATATATGGGCATAAAATAAATTAAAATAAAATAAACATGTAGTCGTAAGTCGTAACATGCTCCCGTTGCTCCCATCCGCACCCTTTATTTTCATCACATGTTTAATTTATTCTCTTCCCATCACTTCACCCTGCAATCACAAATATATCGAAAAAATGTAACAGAAAAATCGAACCAGTTAATCATTAAACTACAATAACTTCCTTAGTCCGTGATAAAATATAAACACTCACACATATATATAGAGCAGGGGTGGAACGTAACTAGAAATTTTTCATCAGGGGCTGAATTGTTCTTCACTAATATTTCTATATATAAGTATTTTTATTTGTTTTATTTTTTTAAAATTTTACATGTATTTTTTTAAATCAACCCCCACCCCCCAATCCGCCAGTCATATAGATGGAGCAAAACATATCGAAAAATGTAACCGAAAAATCGAATACACGTATTTTTTTTCAGATTAGTGGCTAAATACACTTTTTACTAAGTGAAAATGATTGTTTAAAAACTCGTCAAATTAGAGAAAACTTCACGAATATATGTAGAAGTGATCAGAATTCCCATCTTTATTGAACTTTAGGATTGGGCTAGAATATCAAAACATAGGCCTGAAAACGTCCAGTGTCACGCAGTTTGAAAGGCCCAAACACACTGATTGTTTAAATGGGCCACATTTAATTGACAAAAGGGAACGATGGATGTCGAATTTGACACGATGCGTAGCGGATAAGACATAATGATGGTGGTCAAATGACCAAGCATGATTAGAGGAATTTTATATTTTCTAACTTCATTTTATGTAGTAAATTGATGCACTATTTATTATGCACTAAACTGCGACTAACACAGGACAATGCAATATATCAAGCGAATCGAGTATCGTATCCACAGGGACTGAATATTTGATAATACTGAGTACTAAGCTAACAACTCTCTATTATCCAGACTACCAATATATGAGTTTACTAAAACTAGGCACAAATTTAAATAAAATAAAAGAACAGAACTAGAACCAAATAAACACAAGAGTAAATAAACTAAGTAAATAATCAAACTCAAACAATTAATGAAATACTAATCCTAGGGAATGCAGCACACATGTATCCACTATGATTCGATTTAATCCTAATCTTTCCCAGTTTTAATCCGATTAAAGGTGAGGAATCAGAAATATATCTACCTATCTCCGCCAGGTCTCAAGGTAGAAGCAGATTAACAAACAACCTATTACTTTCGTCTCTAGGTTAATTTACTTAACTCCCGATAGAACCACAGATTAAAATTCCCCTACAGATTCCTTAGAACGCGTATCAAATTATTCAATTAATCCCACTAATTAATTATCTCCGCCAGAACTCAAATTAACTAGCTAGCATGCATCAATTATGATTAGTAATTGAGCATGAAATCAAAGGCTCTTGAACAATTAAACACAATAATCGGAAGGGAAAAATAACAAGATTAAATTAAATACATAGCTTCAATCATGCTTTGCAAACCCTAGAATTAATAAAAGACTACTCACGCATAATTAAAACCATAGAAAAAATAGAACTAAGAATAATCATAAACATAATATAAATATGCGATAGATTAGAAAAACCGGAATGACGATTCGTTGATTAAAACTTGAATTCTTCAATGTTGAATGTTCACAGCAAACCTCGAAAGTAAAAAATAAGTTTTGAACTCTAAAATAATGAATAAAGTCTGTCAAAAATCGTGCAAGGCAAAGCCTTATATAGTTGGGGAAAAACAGAGCCCGACAAGGAAAGAAACAGAGCCCAATTTTCGGAACAAGGTGGCATGGACCGTGCCGTTGCTACCGAGACTCCAAAAGTTGGTTGTTTCATGGCACGGGCCGTGCCGTGCTGTTGGACAGCACGGTCCGTGCCAGCGCGCACGCCTCCGACACGCTCCGCCGTTTTGCTCCGTTCTCCCTCGTTTCTCGTCCGATTCCGATTCAAATTGCGTTGCGACCCTCTCTTGATCCTCTATCTTTCTAGCAACTTTCCTCCTTGAATTGGATCTTGGATAAATCTCAAATTCAACTCAAACTTGCACAAGAAACACAAAAACATCAAATAGCACACGGAAACTCAAAACTAGTATAAAAACTCAACAAACGCATGCATTACTCCATGAATATGAGCCATACAACTACTCAAATGCATGTAAAAGCCATGTTTATCATAAATGTCAATTTTTGAATTGAAAATTCCGCTGTATTTTTTAATGAAGCATTTTATTAATAAAAAGTATGAATAACGTGTCTTTTCTATTAAAAGTGAAATTGGGGCGTTACAACATGAAACTGATAGCCTTTGAGGATGCATATGGGGCAACACCTATTTTTTAATTAACAGGTTATGTTGCAAGTCGTATCTAATTTCATTTAGTATAATCTTTCAACTATATTTTTAAAATTATTCCACAATATTTCATATTCTATAATCTTATGATGTAGAGAGTCCTTTATCACATGAATCTTCAGATAAGCAAAAGTAAGTATTTTAATCTTACTCTGCAAGCCATTGTAATTTTTTTTTTTGAGTCAACAAGCCATTGTAATTTGATGCTTATAATGCCTTTAAATTAACATAGAATGCAACATAGTATGAAAGTAATACTTGACTTTAAAACATATTTTTAGTAATATTTTGAAGCTTTTTTACTGATAAATAATTTATCACCATGAATTTGATGAATTGGAAACTAAATCATGGTAAGAAGTGGCATCAAAGTTTGGGAACCAATTAAAAATGCCAATTTTAAATAGAAAAACTCAAATCAACAAATACTTAATTAATGTGTTCTAATTGAATCAAGCCAAATTAAAAGAACAAAAGGAATCGATAGTAGTAGAATTAAATTAGTATATGTCATATATTTACTTGTAACACCCCGAAAAAAAATATAGTATTTAAATTTATTTTATAAGTTACAAATTTCATGAAATTAGAACCCAATTTATTTTGGCTAGTTAATTATGGGCTTAAAGGCACAATAAGACTAAGAAAAGTCTGGACCTTAGTTGAGTTTTCTAATCAATAATCGAGTTCATATTAAAAAAAATTTGGACATTAATGGGATCGTTTTGATATCAAGATCATCTAAATCGGATTTCAATTGAGTTTCCAATGAAATTTATTTCATGTGATAATTTAAGCCAAATTTATCATGACCAATATTATAAATTCAAGCCTAAATAATCAATTCACTCTCAGCCCAACTCAAGCCCATCTTCAGCCCATTTATTTAGGCCCACTTCCAACTAATTCCTTAATTATTATACATATATCATTAAGTGGGCCTAGTCATTTAAGTAAATAATTGGAAGAAGGAATTTTATTTTTCTTTCATTTGGGATAATTGCTACAACTTTCAATTAAATATACGTTAGCTAAAGTGTAGAAATGTGTGTGTAAATTTGGAAGGTTGCTTAGGTAAGAAGAAAAATAATAATAAAATAATAAAACCAATAAAAAATGGCCATTTGTGTAGAAGTTAAAATGGATTAGTGTACATATATATAGTACACATGTCCTACATATATTTATGCTGTATGTATATATATAATATGGGGGGGGGGGTTGTTCGGCAGTGGTTAATCAAAAGAAAAAAAAAAAGAAAAATAAACGAAGAAAAAAAGAAATTCAAGGAAGAAAATCGGAAGAAAAAGGAAGAAAAATTAAGGTGAGATTCTTAGTACCGAAGTATTCTTTCGATTTAATTTTTGGTGAATTTGATTATTCAAGTTTTAATTTTTTTTAATGTCGTTGTAACTTCATGTTATAAGTTTTATCTCCATTATTTCCAAATTCTTTTTAAACCAATATTATTTGATATATCAATTCTCAAGTTTTGCCCATAATATATTAAATGAACCCAACTCCCAAATTCATATTTTTTTTATCAGTTCAAATTTATTACTTGGGAGTTAAAATTAGGATTTTTAGAAAATGTTATTTGGTCTTATAATTTCTAAATTATATTTTGTCCCAAAAGAAATTAAAAAAAATATTATAATTCACTCTTAGGCATTAAACCAAGCTTCCTATTAGTCATTGAATTTAATCCAATTCATCTTTTGTATTTGTTCAATTCGTCCTCCAAAAGTTCAATAAATTCTTAAATAGAGTCACTCAATTGACTCAGTCCGTCAAATGCGCATTATTCGCCCGTTTGACTTCATTTCAATTCCAAACGATCCCAAGGCATAGGAAATTCATATTTAATTTATCTAGGATCTAAGTTATTACCCTTATGGACCTATTTGAGGAATTCTAAGTTAGAAATTTCAAATTTTATAGGTCGAGATGATCGAGAAACATAGTAGCATCGCATACAAATTTCACTGCACTTTGAGATTATCCAGGTGGATTTTTCTATAACTCACAACTATGTTTTAAATTCGTCCATGAAAAATATGTTAAATGTTTTAATAACATTGTTTACGTAATGATTGGATGTGTTGAGACTTCATGCATAGAGGAATTCCGACTTACAAGCAAGACGGTTTACTTTGTGACTAAATGTCTAGATAAGTAACCATAAAGTATCATGTGATCACATAGGGTCTCTCATCCAATGAAGAAGAGTAAACTTTGTTATAAAGAATGTTCATGGTTATTTTCCATGATTTATGCAGTATAACAGTTTTAAAGCATGAAAGTTTGTCTTGGACGAATGTTAATGCCTACTGAGTGTTTTCTGGCACTCAACCCAAATATTTTTAAATATTTTTCAGGTCCTGGAGTTCGAGCTGGTTGATGACGAGGTGCTGGAGTGGGTTTGAAGGTTGATCCTTGTGTGGTTTTTGCTAAAACCATCTTTAAAATCATTAGTATTTAAATATTAAATGTTTCTGCCAACACTCTGCAAAACTTTTAAGTTTGAAAGTTATTGACCTCAGTGGTCAGTTTTTGATTGTATACAAATATTTGAATGTACAGAAGGGTTGACTGTTGAACTTTTAAACGTGTGACCTGATTGGCTATGTATATTGCTTGTTGACAGGTCATAATTTGGTTATGTGTGAGTTAATGATTTCGAAAAGCCTTGTTGAAAGTTGATTTTGAAAGCACTTGAGTGTGTGGTTTGAACATTTTTAAATTGAGGTGCTGCCCGTTTACAAATTATTTTTAAGGTTAATTTAATTTCTTGAAAAACATTTATCACGTAAACATGTACGTATGTTTTTTGTGACGTTTTGGTCCTAGTGGGACTGGGGCGTTACATTACTACTCTCCTAGTTTCAGAAATATTAATATTGATGTTTTAATCCCTTAATTTTTTTTGCAAATTATTTGATGTTTTTACACGTTTTAACTTAACACTCTTCCTCCCAATTTTATTCCTATATAGATTAAAATGAGAGATAAATTAAGATTATATCATGTTAAGTTTAATTTTACAATCATTAATTAGGATTTATTCCATCAAATTATAATTTATAATTATTTTTAATATTAAATTTTTATTTTTAGTAAATGGTTGATTATTTCATAATTATCGTATATAACTTTTTAAAATTACGATTCGTAGCAATAAATATTAATTATGATTGATTATATCTATAAGTAGTTTTAATATTTAATTTTTATTTTTAATTAATATAATTATAATTAATTTTTGGGATTGATTAATCCCAAACTTAGGGTATATAATTTTTAAAAATTTCAATTTTTAGAAATAAATATTAGTTATGGTTAGTTATAATATAATAAATTATATTTTTATAAAAAATATTATTAACAATATACAATTTTAATATTGACACATAAAAATTTGTGCAAAAATTGAGTTCTATCAATTTGTGCAAAAATCTGAGTTCTATGAAGTTAAAATTGGAAAGATAGGTTTTTTTTTTCTTTTTCTTTTTCTAAATCATGAATCTCAATAACATAATCGGGAATAAATATTAGATGATGGCACATTTTGTGACGACATTAATTTTCGTCACTTAAATATAGAGTGTTTCTAAAACTCCATCCTAAATAAATTAAACATCATTTTAAGTGACAATAATGTCGTCACCAAAGTTAGAGACGACATGTAGTTACTTAAATCCATTACATGTGACGACATTGATCGTCTCTAACAATATTATCTATGAAGATCATTTTTGTTGTAGTGTAATTAAAAAACAAAGGAAAAAAGAAAAGAAAACCAGACAAACTTTAGGAAAAAAAAACACAAATTTTATTAGCAACGTAACATACAAAAACCAGCAAGAACTAACTTTGCCAAAATTCCACGTACGCTAGCGAGAATCGTAGATAAAATTACAACATATATAAATCCAAACAAGAACTAATTATTGCCCAAATTCCACGCAAGGAATCGTAGATAAAACTACAACAACAACATACATAATTATCCAAAAAGTTCTTTAAAAATGTGGTTTATTAAAAAAATCCAACTTCCACGTCCGCCTCTCATTAATGCACCCTGATCAAAGATACAAAGGAAAATAATGTAAAACAAGAAAAGAAATACAAATGAGAGAGAGAGAGAGAGAGAGAGAGAGAGAGAGAGAGAGAGAGAGATTACTTGGTGCAGTCCAAGCTGCTGCTGATGGAATAACCAAGGTTAACATTGCACTTTTTAAGCACGCTGGAAGCAGTCTGAGTATTGAGTTTGTAAGATTTTGCAGCTCTCTTTATGCACTCACAAGCATTCCTCCGCTCCGGCGTCGTTTTGGTGGCGCTGTTAACAGACCTCACGCCGCTGCAGCAGCTCTCCGTCACAGATCCGCCGTGATTCATGGAGGCCCGGCACGGCGCCAAACTCTGCAACACCTTGTCGCAGGTTATGCTCTCTGCATGGGGAGCGAATGCTATCATGCACAACAAAATTGCCCCAACTATCGCACAATATTTAGCCATTGATCGAAAATAATAATTAATAAGTTAAATTTGAATGTTTGATATATGTATATTAGATAATAATTTTATATGAACTTGTTTGGATTGATCAAAGGGTTGGGGTATATATATATGTAGAAATAATTAGTAGGTGGTCATACTAAAAGAAGAGAATAGGGTTTGTTGGCAGGCGAATATTAATGTACAATTAAAATTAATTAAACCCCTAATTAATATGAGTAATTATTGTTTTCTGCTGTATCTATAACATAGATCTATAAATAATGGCATGCTTTCGTACGAGAGATGAGTTAATTAGCTAGGTATAAATAGTACGTAATTTAGTATGAAACACTTTTATCGGGAAAGTAGTCCACCTATTATAGAATTGGGATTTTCTTCTTAATTATTCCTTTAATTATTTTTGAAAAACAATTGCATAATCTTATTTTTCATTCCCCATTTCAACCGTATGAGATTGTTTTCACCTGCTATTTAATTTTTATTGGTCCATTTTCGTTGGCTATATTGAAATTTTTATATACACATACATGTTATATATATATATATATCTGTGTGTGTGTGATATGATATCAGCTACTTATATAATTAATCTCATGATGTAATACGTGTATTGCACATAAATGCATGGGTGATATTTGAAAAATGAAATATAATTAACATGGGTTCCAATTCCACTCGGAATCGTCTGTTGCATTTTCTGTTGGCCGTTATATCCTCTATATATTTAAAAAAAAAATTTCAATTTATTATGATTTAGTAATTCTTATCTATTGGGTTACATCATAATAAAAAAAATTAAAATAAAAAATTTAGTTATGCAGTAGGATCTAACCTACTCCAATTCTCATATGTAATCACACTATTTAGAGGGAACACAATTTTATTTATTTATTTATTTTATTTTGAGGTAACTTCCCCTCACACCAGAAACTCACTATGCCATTCTATTTCTCTATCACATCTTCTCTGCCAAACTTTTATTTTTAATTTATTGTAATTTAATTTAATTTAAATTATATATTAGAAAATCTCTTCATTTCAAGATTCTCTCAACTAGATTAATTTCAACGGGAGGAACATCTAGAGGGTGGCGGAAACGGCGACTTTGGACAGTGCCACGTGGCTCTTAATTTTTATTTTTATTTTTTTGGAATGGAAGCTTCTAGCTTTCTTCTTGGAAGTGAAATAAGAGGTGAAATTTAAGTTCTCTGTGGTTGTGACTTGTAAATAATAGGATTATTGATATTACAAATTACAATTTTTGGCCCATGCATTCTGCAATTATAACATACTTTTTTAAATTATTGTCAATAAAATATAATTTTTAATGAATTTTGTAATTACAACACGCTTAATTCAATCTAACGTGTCTTACCAAATTTCACGTACACACTCCACGTGTTTTACCAAATTTCACGAACCACATCTGGAATTGGATTTTAGTATTGAATTATTCTCTCCGTCCTATTTTGATAGACTGATTGTAATTTTTCACGGGGATTAAGAAAATGATTGAGAGAGGCAATTAATGAAGAAACTTCCAAATATGCTCTTATTTATTTCTTTGATAGTGAATTAATGCTTAATGTAAACATGTTAAATACGTGTATATATTAGTAAATTGGCTAAATAGATATAGAAACATGCCTAACAAGTCTATCAAAATGGGACGGAGGGAGAGTAGTTGCAAAATGCATTAAAGATTGTGTTTTCAGAAGAATTATAATGTTCGGTTATAATTGCAAAATGGTCTAAAAATTGTGATTTTTAATGTAAATAACACTAAATTAAATAATAACCGGAGGAATAAATTCCTTTTTAAGGGAAAGAAAAATACATTACTACGATAAAAATTATAAGGTGCGGGCGATCGAACATTGATAAAGTGGTTATATATGTAGTTTTGCATGAGCAAACAAGAGAGAGAATGTATCACATTTTTTGTTATTGAATTATTGAGAAGAAAGTGACCATGTGTCTATGTTATAGCTAGGCCTAATTATACTAGGTATATTTAGTGTGTATATCTTATTTTTAACGATCAAAGTAAGTAGAAAATTGATCTCCAATCTCTACCTTCACAACTATTAACATCTACGAACCCATAAACTACATTTCTTCACATTGATGTGATATTGCATGTCTATTTTTTTTCTTTTTGAATAACGATGATAATCCACAATCGAGGGTGTGTATAATTATTAATTGGTAAATCCCGCTTTTATATGATTATAACCACGTACCATTTTATTTTTAATGATGAATAAACTCTCTCTCTCTCTCTCTCTCTGTAACTATATCCTTTATTTTTTTTTTGTTTTTTTTTTGTATGTATAGAAGATAACATATGAACAAAATAGCACTCACATTTTTTTAAAAAAATTGTAAATTTAACATTTAATCAATTTTATGGCTCAAACATTGTACGCAATTTATTATATTTTAATATCTAGATTTCCCTAGCCACGTAAAAAGTTCTCAAATCAAGAAATTTAAAATACAATCAATATATTACATATGATTTTCGGATAGTAAAATTGATCGCATGTTATATTTGTAATTTTTTTTAAAAAATTGGTACTTTTTAGTTAATTAAAAAAAACAACCTATTTTTTTAAAAATAGCCCAAAATATTAGTATGCAAATAATTACCCTATTATATTTTCTCTTGTTTGTCCTTAATTATATATGACTTGCAAGTTGCAACTTTTCATTAATATACAAGTAATTATTTTAAGCTATTGAGAAGGAAAATTAAATAAAACTCATGAACAAAGTCATCATATATATTAAGATATAAGCCAAACTGCTCCTTTTATTTTATTACATCCACCACAAGTGGCTGAATTACAATGCTAAAATTGGGAAACATAAATGTTACATAATAAATCCAAAGCCTTTTATTTAACCATAATCCAAACATTACATAAGGAGATGCCAATTTCCACGTCCACAGCTGATCAATGAATACTGCAAAAAAAAAAGAGAAGCAAACACATACAATTTCATCATTTAAATAACACCGTAATTATATTTTACATTAATACTATATATCAAAACTCATATACGTATGAAACCGGGGGTTGAAATTTCATGCTGCACTTTTTCGTATTTCACTTCTCGTTTCACTATCAAATTTATGATTTTAATAATATTTATTATAAAATAAAAATTAATTATAACATAAATAATCATAGTCAACATTTATCAACAATTAAAAGAAAATGAATTCAAAAAATTTATTAAACATAATTTAAAAAAAATCATAATAATGGATTAATAATTGAAAATGAAAATTAAATATTAAAAAAAATCATAAATCATAATCGGGTGGGGTGAATCCTAAAAAAATGATAACATTAAATTAAATCATAAAAAAATAAAGTTGGAGAAAAAAATATAAGAAAAATTCATAATTTGAAAGTGCAATACGGAGTGTAACATAGAGAGTGCAATAGGAAATATGACGTGTGAAACGAGACGCGATGAAAATTGTAAAAGAGAAACAAAACCGAACCGAACGTGATTTTTTTACCTGTCGCAGTTAGTGCTGTAGCTGATTGGGTAGCCAATGTTAACGTTGCACTTTTTAGGCAAGGTGGAAGCGAATTCCTCCTTAGCGCCGACAGATCTAGCCTCAGATTTGAGGCACTCGCAGTAAGACTTCTTCAACGCCGGCGTTTTGGCGGCGGCGTTGAGCGACTTGACGCCATTGCAGCAGTTGTCCGGCACGGCGCCGCCCTGCGTCAGGTAGCCTCTGCACGAATTAACGGCGGTTAACACCGCCCCGCAGTTGCTTGCTGCGTGGGCATGGTGGCTCATCGCCACCATGCAGACGCAGACAGCTGCTGCCAACATAACCTTAACCGACCTCGACATTTTGCAGATATTTTGAAAAAATTAGTTGTCGAGTTAATTTGTGTATATGTGTGTGTTTTGTTTCGTAATTAAGTGCTGATTTGGAGTGTTGGGGAGCAGATGCTTATATAGGGAAGCTAATGACCGGATTAGCTGGCTAATTAATTATAAGTACTGCTAATAATTAATTAGTCCGTAAATCTAGATTAGTAGAGTGATTGAATATATGTGAAAAATAAAAGAGAAATTTGAGAGGTAGACTGATTTGTTGGAGAGTGTTTATTCAATGCGGACAGAATTATTGAAAGTTTATGCTACTTCTTTATAGGGGTAATGTTTATATTTAAGCATTAAAATTCATTGTCAAAGAAACAAACATGAGAGTTTACTTATTTATATATTGTTTCTAATAATTTTCTTAATTTTATTAAAAAATACAATCAACCTATATGAATGGAACGGAAGGGTACAATAATTAGCCCATTTTGCAATTATAACATAATTTTTTAATTCTTGTACATAAAGTATATTTTTTGATTTTTGCAATTACAACACGCTTAATTTTTTTTTTTTTTTTTTCCGATTAATCAATTTGATGCATCCTACCAAATTTACACGTATACACTCCGCATGTACAATCATATTAAAAAAAATCCAAATATACCTCATATGGATTTGAATTTCGGTATTGAATTAGTTAGGAAAAAATGGGGGTATTGGAATTGCGAAAGTCATTAAAGATTGTTTTCGTAACAAGTACAATGTCCATGCAAAATGACCTAAAAGTTGTGATTTTTAATGTAAATAAACCTAAATTAAATACTCCCTCCATTTCCATTTAAATGTCATTTTAGATGAGTGCACACAAATTAATAAATTAATTAAATAATCTAATATATCCTTGTGTGAATACATTACACAAGTTAAATATTATAGATGTTTGAGTGCATTAAATGAAGACAAATATAAAAAAAATATGAATTTTTTGTTTCGAATTTGTAAAACGGCACTTTTTTGAAATAAAATTAAAATGCTAAAATAACGCTTACTCAGAAATGAAGGGAGTAATAAATTGAGAAATAAATTCCTTTTGATGGATCGAAAGAAAAATAAATTAATTATTGTTGAAGTTGGCCCAATTGGCATTTTCTCTGGCCCATGAGCTTTCCCTATTCCCTACCCGCTCCGGCCCAAACCCAAAACCCTTTACCCTAACCCGACGTTCCACCTCCCTCTTAAGTCTTAATTCAACATTATTGCTGATATCTATTCCCTATGTTCTGGAACCCTCTATAACATGCGAGAGATCCCTCTTCTCTCTCAAGCCACTCTCTGATCCCTAACCCTAATCTGAAAAGCTCTCTCTCTCTCTGTGGTTTTTGCCGCCGTTCTCAGTTTCTCTGGCCGGAATCTAACCGTGATTTCTATTGGCCTATGAGTGTAGACGGCTGGGCTGTTCTCTAAGATAGAAAGCTTGAGTGTGCTTCGTGAGGGATCATTTCACCATCCCCTCCCTGGTCTGGGTCTTTTCCGGTCGCCGGAGTTGCCGCCGCCGTCTCCAGTGGGAAAATCTAAGCCACCGTGCCCTGAGCACACTTTTCCCACCTCTGATCCTCTCTGTCTTTTCTTGTCACTTCGATTCACTGCTGCTTACACTTTATACTTACTGAGTTTGCTTGCTATTGTGCAGATATACGAGTTGGTGCCTTAGCCTGTGAAGAATACCAGTAGATCCCCTAGATCTACCTCTCTGAGGCTATCCCGTTGTGAAGCTCTTCTTGCTGTGAAGCCTCAAGTGTCTGTTTTTGCTTCTGTTTTCTCTGTAATCCATTGTAATAGAACTATAGCTTGTCCTTGCTACTTGAGTAGCAAGTGAAAGAGACCGCAAGAGGCGGGAAATCAATTAGTGTAATCCCTAGCTAGGTCTGTACCACAACAGTGGTATCAGAGCCACGGTTTGACCTAGCCGGGGGCACTCTCTTGCCTCCATCTTTTTCACCCCGCCGCCGGTAAGGGCTGCGTCATACTCGCCCCCGTCGGGCTCATTTGATAAGTAAGTCCAATTCTCTCATTCCTGGGTGAATTGGCTCTGGTATTATTCTAAATCCCTAAAACTCATATGTGGTATCGATCGATCCTGTTCCTTTATTGCTTCCGCTTTTGATTCTGTAATTTTCTTGGCATTCAAAGCTTTTCCCTCAAATTTTGCTTACGGTCGAGACCGTCTGGACCCTCCTGTGGGTTTCCTCAAAGCGGGTTGCCCCGATAGCAAATTTGAGTAAGGAATTACAGTAGAAAAGGAAGGGTATTAGGGTTGCCTATTTGCTGTTGATTACCTGCCGTTATTTGCTTTTCTTGGTTATCTGTTATTTTTGTGGTCTTTTGGCTGTATGATTCCTGTTCTGTTTGGATCTGTGTTGAAACTCTGTGTTGAAAGAGTTTATGTGTTTGACTTAGTGATCTAAGTCTGTTCCTTGGCTAAAATTGGGTTTTGGGATTGACCTGAGTGAACCCCTGCTCCACAGATCAATATGTGCTGAGAACTGGGCTAGCCTCAGCTCTAGATTCCCCTGGTGCACCCAATTTTGGGGCCTATGGAGGTGCTTCCTCCTATTTTTTTTGGGTTGAATTGTGTGACTGCTGAGTTTGTGGTAAAAACTGTGAATTTGGTGGAATTCAGTGAATCTTGTGTGATTTTGTGTGAATTTGTGAAAAGATGAATAATTTGAGTGCAGTTCCTTTCAATGGAAATGATGATTTTGGTGATTGGTAGACTAGGGTTGAGTGCATTTTAACAAAAGAAAATCTGCAAGATGCCATATTTGAAAGAATTAATGAAACTGAGACAGACAGAAATCTTGTTAAAATGAATGCTGGAGCAAGGGCTACAATTTTACTTAACCTAAGTAGTGCTGTTGTCAGACAAGTTTCTCACCATAAATGTGCAAAAGATTTGTGGGATGCTTTGACTTCATTATTTGTTGCTAATTCTGAAGAGTCTGCATATTCTCTCCAAAATCAAATCATGACTTTTCAAATGGATCCCTCAAAGGATGTTGACTCAAATATGCATGATTTTAGTAAACTTTTAAAAGATTTGAAACTTGCTGGGGATGACACCCTTGAAAAATATGCCCCCCCAGATCCTTCTTGGTGCTATTCCTGAAATATTTTCTGAAGTGAAATCTACATTAAAGTATGGAGGGTCTAAAGTTACTTGTGACATGATAGTGTCTGGGTTAAAGGCAAAAGAAAATGAAATGAAAAAATTACAATCCAAGCCTTTACATAATGAAATCCTTTATGTTAATAGGAACAACAATATGAAGTCATTCAATAGACCCAACCCTGAAAATCCTAGTGTCCTTGCAGCAGAAAGATATAGGAGAGAAATAAATATTGCCCACAATCTCCCCAATCATTCCAGATCCCATAATCTTGTTGAGATCCATTCCCAAAATCCCAGAAGTCAAAATCAACACCAAAATTTTGGCCATAATTCCGCTCTTCATCACCCTAGAAGCCAAAACTTCCCCTCTCAGCATCAAAACCCTGATATGAAGCCTAAAAAGACCTGTTAGAATTGTGGGAAATCAGGGCACTTCTCCAATAGATGCAAGCAACCTAAAAGAGGCAGGGGGTTTGGGAATAATCATGCCAATAATGTAATGTTTTCTGAACAATCTGTTAGTCATGTTTACAAAGATGATGATTATGATTATCATGAAGATGGTGAACTATATATGGTGCACTCTGAATGTGATTTCCAATTCATAAACTTCTCAAATGCTATGTCCAAATCTGTGCATGAATCTGAATGGTTGATTGATTCTGGATGAACATTCCATGTCACTCCACACAAGCACATGTTTCACAACTTGCAACTTATGAAGTCTGGATCTGTTGCTTTGGCTGATGGTCAACACTGTGATATTGTTGGAAAAGGTGATGTATGCCTAAAGTTTGAGAATGAAAGCATGCTTACTCTGCATGATGTGAGATATGTACCTAAGCTGAAATTCAATCTGTTGTCTGTCTCAAAACTTGCTGATCAGATGCTATTTGGTTCTGTAAATCAAAAAAGCTTCAAGTTTGAAATGAATTCCATGCTCTATTTTGATGCTCATAGAAAGGGAGATTTGTATGCTGTACATGCTTTCTCTGTGTCTGTTCCTGCTGCAAACATTATTCAAAATGATAAAACTGCACTATGGCATGCTAGGTTAGGGCACATGAGTAACAATGGACTTGATATTCTGAATAAATCTGGAGCATTTAAGCATGATAAGGTGTCTAACATGTCTTTCTGTGAACCTTGCTTGATGGGAAAGCAACATAAGTTGCCTTTTCCAGTATCTGCTCCCTACCCTAAAAACCATGTGAGTTCTGCTATTCTGAAATACCTTCATGCTGATGTATGGGGACCTGCAAAGGTCCTAACTCATGGAGGAAATATGTTTTTCTTGTCTGTCATAGATGATTTCTCAAGAAAAACCTGGGTTTTCTTAATGAAACGTAAATCTGAAGTTTTCCAAAAGTTCTCAAAATGGGTTGCTGAAATACAAAATCAAACCAATAAGAAAATTAAATGTTTAAGAACAAACAATGGCTTAGAGTTCTGTAATCATGCCATGGATAATCTGTGTTCTGAGATGGGAATAAAAAGGCATAAGTCAGTGCCTTACAACCCCCAGCAAAATGGGGTTGTTGAAAGGATGAACAGGACTCTCCTTGAGAGAGTCAGAAGCCTGTTGGCTGGTTCAGGCCTTGATAAGAAGTTCTGGGGAGAAGCTCTCATGACATCCTGTTACTTAATTAATAGATCTCCTTCTATACCCCTAAAAGACAAACTTCCTGAATCTGTGTTTTGGAATAAAACCATTTGCTTGTCAAATCTAAGAATATTTGGGTGTAGTGCTTATGTTCACCAAAAACTAAGTAAAATTGAGCATAGAGCTAGGAATTGTATTTTCTTAGGATACCCTGAAGGTGTCAAGGGGTATAGGCTATGGGATAAAACTTTACCTGTATTCAAAACTTGTATAAGTAGGGATGTGTCATTCAATGAAACTAATTTCCCTTTTTTAAATGAATCCTCACATTCTGATGCTCCTTGTGAGGTGGAGAAAATTCATGTTCCTGTGTTGATCCCTGCTGTGTCTAAGGTGGATCCTCATCCACCAATTTTATCTGAGATTAATGTGCCAAATCTGAATGATCACTTAAATAACAATGTGCATGATAACATTAATCCAAATGATTCTGCATCCAACCATGAGTCTGATCATGACATGACTGCTCACATGAATGTGTCTGAATCTGAATCTTCTGAATCTGAGCCTGAACAACCTCCTGAGCCTGACTCTGAGCAGGTGAATCTGGATAATTATCAGTTGTCTAGAGATAGACCTAGAAGAACCATCAAGGCTCCCTCTAGATATGATGGCTGCAACTTATCTATGTATGCTTTCAATGTGTTTAATAATGTTGATTGTTCTGAACCTAAAATCTACAAAGAAGCTGTTTCATGTGTAGATGCTGATAAATGGATTGATGCTATGAAGTGTGAAATGAATTCTCTGCATGAAAATAACACTTGGATTCTTGTGGAAAAACCTGCTGCATGTTCTCTTGTTGAATGTAAATGGCTGTTTAAATTAAAACAAGAAATCAATAATGTAAGATATAAAGCAAGGCTTGTTGCTAAGGGATTCACACAGAAAGAAGACATAGACTACACTGAAATCTTTGCTCATGTGGTGAAATTCACCACTGTTAGAATAATGCTTGCCTTGACTGCACACTTTAATTGGGAGTTAAAACAAATGGATGTGACCACTGCATTTTTGCATGGAGAATTAGAAAATAACATTTATATGCAGCAACCTGAAGGTTTTATAGATGAAAAACATCCTAATCATGTCTGTTTATTGAAAAAATCACTTTATGGCTTAAAGCAATCTCCTAGGCAATGGAATATAAAATTTGATAATTGCATGAAAAGCCTGAATTTCTCTAGGAGCAAATTTGATCATTGCCTGTATTATATGCAATCTTCTGTGCCTATGTTTTTACTACTCTATGTTGATGATATGTTACTGATAAGTCCTTGCTTGAAGACCGTGAAGCAAGTACAATCCTATCTATGTGCAAACTTCAATATGAAAGACCTGGGAGATGCCAGGAAGATTCTAGGTATGAATATTGATAGAGATAGGAGTAAACACACACTTTTATTGCACCAGTCTCCTTATGTTGAGCAAGTGTTATAGAAATTTGACATGGAGCTCTGTAAACCAGTATCTGTTCCTCTTGCTTCCCATTTCCAATTAAGTAAGGACCAGTGTCCCAGAAGTGACTCTGATTTGAGTGATATGTCTAGAATTCCTTATGCCAATGCCATAGGGTCAGTTATGTACTTAATGATCAGCACTAGGCCTGGCATTGCCTATGCTGTGTCATGTTTGAGTAGGTATATGGCTAACCCTGGGTTGCCACATTGGGAGGCTCTGAAATGGCTATTGAGATATTTAAAGTCTACTACTTCCCATGGCTTAACTTTTTCTAAATACTCTGATGGTGTTAAGTGTGTTGGTTATGTTGATTCAAATTATGCCAATGATAAGGATCAAAGAAAATCAACCACATCTTATGTGTTCACATTGTGTGGGTCTTGCATAAGTTGGAAGTCTCAGTTGCAAAGTATTGTTGCATTATCATCTACCGAGTCTGAGTATATAGCAACTACTGAAGCTATGAAAGAAGCAATTTGGTTAAATGGTGTCTTGTCTGAAATAAATTTTATTGATGTTAAACCTTTGCTCTTCTCTGATAGTCAGTCTGCAATCCAATTATGTAAAAACCCTGTTTTTCATGATAGAACTAAACACATAGATGTGAGATACCACTTCATCAGAGACATTGTAGAAAAAGGAGAAGTCCTGCTGGATAAGATTCATTCTGAGTTCAACCCAGCAGACATGGGCACCAAGTGCCTTCCAGTTGCAAAGTTGAATGCCTGCAAGAAATCCTTGAACATGGATTTAGGTTGAACAAAAGGGAATGTTGAGCATTCTCTGGACTTGTGATCTTGAATGCTCTGTTTTGCCTCCAAAGGCAGAGAGTCCTTCTGGTTATTTCCTTGGTACTAATGCTAGGTGTAACTATGTTCAATGAAGGTCATGCTTTCTGACCAGAGACTTGTTACTATACTTTAGGTTGGTCTCTTGTGTTGAGACTGGATTGAAAACGCATAGTATTCCTTTTTCCCTCTCTAATTCTGTCTTTGTGATGAACTTAGAGTAAAAATTAATGACTATGATGATAATCTCTTGTGTTTCTATTGGCAGGTAACTCCTTGGTGATGGAAACGACCAAATGGGCCAAAGGTGGATATGTTGAAGTTGGCCCAATTGGCCTTTTCTCTGGCCCATGAGCTTTCCCTATTCCCTACCCGCTCCGGCCCAAACCCAAAACCCTTTACCCTGACCCGACGTTCCACCTCCTTCTTAATTCAGCATTATTGCTGATATCTATTCCCTATGTTCTGGAACCCTCTATAACATGCGAGAAATCCCTCTTCTCTCTTAAGCCACTCTCTGATCCCTAACCCTAATCTGAAAAGCCCTCTCTCTCTCTCTGTGGTTTTTGCCGCCGTTCTCGGTTTCTCTGGCCGGAATCTAACCGTGATTCCTGTTGGCCTATGAGTGTAGACGGCTGGGCTGTTCTCTAAGATAGAAAGCTTGAGTGTGCTTCGTGAGGGATCATTTCACCATCCCCTCCCTGGTCTGGGTCTTTTCCGGTCGCCGGAGTTGCCGCCGCCGTCTCCAGTGGGAAAATTTAAGCCACCGTGCCCTGAGCACACTTTTCCCACCTCTGATCCTCTCTGTCTTTTCTTGTCACTTCGATTCACTGCTGCTTACACTTTATACTTACTGAGTTTGCTTGCTATTGTGCAGATATACGAGTTGGTGCCTTAGCCTGTGAAGAATACCAGTAGATCCCCTAGATCTACCTCTCTGAGGCTACCCCGTTGTGAAGCTCTTCTTGCTGTGAAGCCTCAAGTGTCTGTTTTTGCTTCTGTTTTCTCTGTAATCCATTGTAATAGAACTATAGCTTGTCCTTGCTACTTGAGTAGCAAGTGAAAGAGACCGCAAGAGGCGGGAAATCAATTAGTGTAATCCCTAGCTAGGTCTGTACCACAACAGTGGTATCAGAGCCACGGTTTGACCTAGCCGGGGGCACTCTCTTGCCTCCATCTTTTTCACCCCGCCGCCGGTAAGGGCTGCGTCATACTCGCCCCCGTCGGGCTCATTTGATAAGTAAGTCCAATTCTCTCATTCCTGGGTGAATTGGCTCTGGTATTATTCTAAATCCCTAAAACTCATATGTGGTATCGATCGATCCTGTTCCTTTATTGCTTCCGCTTTTGATTCTGTAATTTTCTTGGCATTCAAAGCTTTTCCCTCAAATTTTGCTTACGGTCGAGACCGTCTGGACCCTCCTGTGGGTTTCCTCAAAGCGGGTTGCCCCGATAGCAAATTTGAGTAAGGAATTACAGTAGAAAAGGAAGGGTATTAGGGTTGCCTATTTGCTGTTGATTACCTGCCGTTATTTGCTTTTCTTGGTTATCTGTTATTTTTGTGGTCTTTTGGCTGTATGATTCCTGTTCTGTTTGGATCTGTGTTGAAACTCTGTGTTGAAAGAGTTTATGTGTTTGACTTAGTGATCTAAGTCTGTTCCTTGGCTAAAATTGGGTTTTGGGATTGACCTGAGTGAACCCCTGCTCCACAGATCAATATGTGCTGAGAACTGGGCTAGCCTCAGCTCTAGATTCCCCTGGTGCACCCAATTTTGGGGCCTATGGAGGTGCTTCCTCCTATTTTTTTTGGGTTGAATTGTGTGACTGCTGAGTTTGTGGTAAAAACTGTGAATTTGGTGGAATTCAGTGAATCTTGTGTGATTTTGTGTGAATTTGTGAAAAGATGAATAATTTGAGTGCAGTTCCTTTCAATGGAAATGATGATTTTGGTGATTGGTAGACTAGGGTTGAGTGCATTTTAACAAAAGAAAATCTGCAAGATGCCATATTTGAAAGAATTAATGAAACTGAGACAGACAGAAATCTTGTTAAAATGAATGCTGGAGCAAGGGCTACAATTTTACTTAACCTAAGTAGTGCTGTTGTCAGACAAGTTTCTCACCATAAATGTGCAAAAGATTTGTGGGATGCTTTGACTTCATTATTTGTTGCTAATTCTGAAGAGTCTGCATATTCTCTCCAAAATCAAATCATGACTTTTCAAATGGATCCCTCAAAGGATGTTGACTCAAATATGCATGATTTTAGTAAACTTTTAAAAGATTTGAAACTTGCTGGGGATGACACCCTTGAAAAATATGCCCCCCCAGATCCTTCTTGGTGCTATTCCTGAAATATTTTCTGAAGTGAAATCTACATTAAAGTATGGAGGGTCTAAAGTTACTTGTGACATGATAGTGTCTGGGTTAAAGGCAAAAGAAAATGAAATGAAAAAATTACAATCCAAGCCTTTACATAATGAAATCCTTTATGTTAATAGGAACAACAATATGAAGTCATTCAATAGACCCAACCCTGAAAATCCTAGTGTCCTTGCAGCAGAAAGATATAGGAGAGAAATAAATATTGCCCACAATCTCCCCAATCATTCCAGATCCCATAATCTTGTTGAGATCCATTCCCAAAATCCCAGAAGTCAAAATCAACACCAAAATTTTGGCCATAATTCCGCTCTTCATCACCCTAGAAGCCAAAACTTCCCCTCTCAGCATCAAAACCCTGATATGAAGCCTAAAAAGACCTGTTAGAATTGTGGGAAATCAGGGCACTTCTCCAATAGATGCAAGCAACCTAAAAGAGGCAGGGGGTTTGGGAATAATCATGCCAATAATGTAATGTTTTCTGAACAATCTGTTAGTCATGTTTACAAAGATGATGATTATGATTATCATGAAGATGGTGAACTATATATGGTGCACTCTGAATGTGATTTCCAATTCATAAACTTCTCAAATGCTATGTCCAAATCTGTGCATGAATCTGAATGGTTGATTGATTCTGGATGAACATTCCATGTCACTCCACACAAGCACATGTTTCACAACTTGCAACTTATGAAGTCTGGATCTGTTGCTTTGGCTGATGGTCAACACTGTGATATTGTTGGAAAAGGTGATGTATGCCTAAAGTTTGAGAATGAAAGCATGCTTACTCTGCATGATGTGAGATATGTACCTAAGCTGAAATTCAATCTGTTGTCTGTCTCAAAACTTGCTGATCAGATGCTATTTGGTTCTGTAAATCAAAAAAGCTTCAAGTTTGAAATGAATTCCATGCTCTATTTTGATGCTCATAGAAAGGGAGATTTGTATGCTGTACATGCTTTCTCTGTGTCTGTTCCTGCTGCAAACATTATTCAAAATGATAAAACTGCACTATGGCATGCTAGGTTAGGGCACATGAGTAACAATGGACTTGATATTCTGAATAAATCTGGAGCATTTAAGCATGATAAGGTGTCTAACATGTCTTTCTGTGAACCTTGCTTGATGGGAAAGCAACATAAGTTGCCTTTTCCAGTATCTGCTCCCTACCCTAAAAACCATGTGAGTTCTGCTATTCTGAAATACCTTCATGCTGATGTATGGGGACCTGCAAAGGTCCTAACTCATGGAGGAAATATGTTTTTCTTGTCTGTCATAGATGATTTCTCAAGAAAAACCTGGGTTTTCTTAATGAAACGTAAATCTGAAGTTTTCCAAAAGTTCTCAAAATGGGTTGCTGAAATACAAAATCAAACCAATAAGAAAATTAAATGTTTAAGAACAAACAATGGCTTAGAGTTCTGTAATCATGCCATGGATAATCTGTGTTCTGAGATGGGAATAAAAAGGCATAAGTCAGTGCCTTACAACCCCCAGCAAAATGGGGTTGTTGAAAGGATGAACAGGACTCTCCTTGAGAGAGTCAGAAGCCTGTTGGCTGGTTCAGGCCTTGATAAGAAGTTCTGGGGAGAAGCTCTCATGACATCCTGTTACTTAATTAATAGATCTCCTTCTATACCCCTAAAAGACAAACTTCCTGAATCTGTGTTTTGGAATAAAACCATTTGCTTGTCAAATCTAAGAATATTTGGGTGTAGTGCTTATGTTCACCAAAAACTAAGTAAAATTGAGCATAGAGCTAGGAATTGTATTTTCTTAGGATACCCTGAAGGTGTCAAGGGGTATAGGCTATGGGATAAAACTTTACCTGTATTCAAAACTTGTATAAGTAGGGATGTGTCATTCAATGAAACTAATTTCCCTTTTTTAAATGAATCCTCACATTCTGATGCTCCTTGTGAGGTGGAGAAAATTCATGTTCCTGTGTTGATCCCTGCTGTGTCTAAGGTGGATCCTCATCCACCAATTTTATCTGAGATTAATGTGCCAAATCTGAATGATCACTTAAATAACAATGTGCATGATAACATTAATCCAAATGATTCTGCATCCAACCATGAGTCTGATCATGACATGACTGCTCACATGAATGTGTCTGAATCTGAATCTTCTGAATCTGAGCCTGAACAACCTCCTGAGCCTGACTCTGAGCAGGTGAATCTGGATAATTATCAGTTGTCTAGAGATAGACCTAGAAGAACCATCAAGGCTCCCTCTAGATATGATGGCTGCAACTTATCTATGTATGCTTTCAATGTGTTTAATAATGTTGATTGTTCTGAACCTAAAATCTACAAAGAAGCTGTTTCATGTGTAGATGCTGATAAATGGATTGATGCTATGAAGTGTGAAATGAATTCTCTGCATGAAAATAACACTTGGATTCTTGTGGAAAAACCTGCTGCATGTTCTCTTGTTGAATGTAAATGGCTGTTTAAATTAAAACAAGAAATCAATAATGTAAGATATAAAGCAAGGCTTGTTGCTAAGGGATTCACACAGAAAGAAGACATAGACTACACTGAAATCTTTGCTCATGTGGTGAAATTCACCACTGTTAGAATAATGCTTGCCTTGACTGCACACTTTAATTGGGAGTTAAAACAAATGGATGTGACCACTGCATTTTTGCATGGAGAATTAGAAAATAACATTTATATGCAGCAACCTGAAGGTTTTATAGATGAAAAACATCCTAATCATGTCTGTTTATTGAAAAAATCACTTTATGGCTTAAAGCAATCTCCTAGGCAATGGAATATAAAATTTGATAATTGCATGAAAAGCCTGAATTTCTCTAGGAGCAAATTTGATCATTGCCTGTATTATATGCAATCTTCTGTGCCTATGTTTTTACTACTCTATGTTGATGATATGTTACTGATAAGTCCTTGCTTGAAGACCGTGAAGCAAGTACAATCCTATCTATGTGCAAACTTCAATATGAAAGACCTGGGAGATGCCAGGAAGATTCTAGGTATGAATATTGATAGAGATAGGAGTAAACACACACTTTTATTGCACCAGTCTCCTTATGTTGAGCAAGTGTTAAAGAAATTTGACATGGAGCTCTGTAAACCAGTATCTGTTCCTCTTGCTTCCCATTTCCAATTAAGTAAGGACCAGTGTCCCAGAAGTGACTCTGATTTGAGTGATATGTCTAGAATTCCTTATGCCAATGCCATAGGGTCAGTTATGTACTTAATGATCAGCACTAGGCCTGGCATTGCCTATGCTGTGTCATGTTTGAGTAGGTATATGGCTAACCCTGGGTTGCCACATTGGGAGGCTCTGAAATGGCTATTGAGATATTTAAAGTCTACTACTTCCCATGGCTTAACTTTTTCTAAATACTCTGATGGTGTTAAGTGTGTTGGTTATGTTGATTCAAATTATGCCAATGATAAGGATCAAAGAAAATCAACCACATCTTATGTGTTCACATTGTGTGGGTCTTGCATAAGTTGGAAGTCTCAGTTGCAAAGTATTGTTGCATTATCATCTACCGAGTCTGAGTATATAGCAACTACTGAAGCTATGAAAGAAGCAATTTGGTTAAATGGTGTCTTGTCTGAAATAAATTTTATTGATGTTAAACCTTTGCTCTTCTCTGATAGTCAGTCTGCAATCCAATTATGTAAAAACCCTGTTTTTCATGATAGAACTAAACACATAGATGTGAGATACCACTTCATCAGAGACATTGTAGAAAAAGGAGAAGTCCTGCTGGATAAGATTCATTCTGAGTTCAACCCAGCAGACATGGGCACCAAGTGCCTTCCAGTTGCAAAGTTGAATGCCTGCAAGAAATCCTTGAACATGGATTTAGGTTGAACAAAAGGGAATGTTGAGCATTCTCTGGACTTGTGATCTTGAATGCTCTGTTTTGCCTCCAAAGGCAGAGAGTCCTTCTGGTTATTTCCTTGGTACTAATGCTAGGTGTAACTATGTTCAATGAAGGTCATGCTTTCTGACCAGAGACTTGTTACTATACTTTAGGTTGGTCTCTTGTGTTGAGACTGGATTGAAAACGCATAGTATTCCTTTTTCCCTCTCTAATTCTGTCTTTGTGATGAACTTAGAGTAAAAATTAATGACTATGATGATAATCTCTTGTGTTTCTATTGGCAGGTAACTCCTTGGTGATGGAAACGACCAAATGGGCCAAAGGTGGATATGTTGAAGTTGGCCCAATTGGCCTTTTCTCTGGCCCATGAGCTTTCCCTATTCCCTACCCGCTCCGGCCCAAACCCAAAACCCTTTACCCTGACCCGACGTTCCACCTCCTTCTTAATTCAGCATTATTGCTGATATCTATTCCCTATGTTCTGGAACCCTCTATAACATGCGAGAAATCCCTCTTCTCTCTTAAGCCACTCTCTGATCCCTAACCCTAATCTGAAAAGCCCTCTCTCTCTCTCTGTGGTTTTTGCCGCCGTTCTCGGTTTCTCTGGCCGGAATCTAACCGTGATTCCTGTTGGCCTATGAGTGTAGACGGCTGGGCTGTTCTCTGAGATAGAAAGCTTGAGTGTGCTTCGTGAGGGATCATTTCACCATCCCCTCCTTGGTCTGGGTCTTTTCCGGTCGCAGGAGTTGCCGCCACCGTCTCCAGTGGGAAAATCTGAGCCACCGTGCCCTGAGCACACTTTTCCCACCTCTGATCCTCTCTGTCTTTTCTTGTCACTTCGATTCACTGCTGCTTACACTTTATACTTACTGAGTTTGCTTGCTATTGTGCAGATATACAAGTTGGTGCCTTAGCCTGTGAAGAATACCAGTAGATCCCCTAGATCTACCTCTCTGAGGCTACCCCGTTGTGAAGCTCTTCTTGCTGTGAAGCCTCAAGTGTCTGTTTTTGCTTCTGTTTTCTCTGTAGTCCATTGTAATAGAACTATAGCTTGTCCTTGCTACTTGAGTAGCAAGTGAAAGAGACCGCAAGAGGCGGGAAATCAAGTAATGTAATCCCTAGTTAGGTCTGTACCACAATAATTACTACGATAAATTATTTTATGTTTAAATTAATTATGTGCTTGCATGAGCAAACAAGAGCTAGATAGAGAGAAGGATCAATCAGATTTTTTGTTATTGAATTATTGAGAAGAAAGTGACTCTGTTATACAGCCTAAGACTAATTATACTAGGTATATTTAGTGTATATTTTATTTTCCACGATCAAAGTAAGTAGAAAATTGATCTCTAATAATCTTTATCTTCGCACAACTATTAACATCTACGATCCAATAAACTAAATTTCTTCACATCGATATGATATCGTAAGTCCACTTTTTCTTTTTCTTTTTTTTAATAACGAGAGGCATCTAAAATCCGCTACACGAGTATATGCATGATTAGTAAATTCTACTCTTGTACAATAATCGAAAAATCATTCTATTTTTTATGACGAGTAAAACTCCTTTTCTTTTTATAGAATAAACCACCTCCGATCCCGTGGCTTAAAGGATAAGGCTCAAACTCCAATAGTGTTCTTTGCCTAACTAAAATTATTATTTGTTCTTATTATTTTATCAAAGTTGTTATTCGTATTTTTTTTAAACGAAAATTAATTCTATATAGATCTTAAAAAGTTGTTGCTGATTCAAGAACAATTTATATTAGAGAAAAATGTTATTTTGGAACCCTAAGTTACTCATTTTATCATTTTTGGTATTCTATGTATTATTTCAGCTAAAATGATTCCTAACAACACTTACTTTTAAGAATATTATATAATTTTAATTTTTTCAAAAAAGTTATATAATTTGATTTATTTTTTAAAAAAATAATTTATTTTTAGAAAAATTATAATTATATATATTTTAAATAATTTAAAATTTTAATTTTTATAAAAATTATATATTTTTTCTAAAAATTATATAATTTTACTTTAAATTTTAAAAAATATTTAAGATTTAATTTTCTAAAAAATATTTAATTTATTTTTTAAAAAAATTATGTAATTTGAATCTTAAAAAAATTATATAAATTTATTTTTTTAATATATATTTTTAATTTCTAATTCTAAAAAATATACTTTTATTTTTAAAAATAAAAATTATATATATATTTTTTAAATTTTCAATTTTTGTCCCTCAATTTTATAAAATTATACAAATAATACAAATGACCTACAAACTTGTTATTAAAGATAATTGAGACTAAAATGGTTAAAATATTTATTGTTAGGGTATCATTTTTGCCGAAACAAATATATAAGATACCATAATTGATAAGAATCAAAAATAGGGTACCAAAATGTCATTTTCCCATTATTATTATTATTATTTGAAACTTAAAAGTTATGAAGCCCGTGCAACTTCTTACATTTTCTCTTCTTTGTCCTTAATTATATATGACTTGCAACTTTTCATTAATATACAATTAATTATTTCAAGCTATTGAAAAGGAAATTAAATTAAACTCATGAACAAAGAGTACATGTCATTATATATATATAAGCCAAACTGCTCTCTTTAATTTATTACATGCGCCACAAGAAAAGTGGCTGAATTCCAATGCAAAATTAAAACTTTGAAACATAAAATGTTACATAATAAACCCAAAGCCCTTATTCAACCATAATCCAAAATCACACAAGTGGATGCCAATGTCCACGCCCACAACTGATCAATGAATACTGCAAAAAAAAAAAAAAAACATACAATTTCATCATTTAAATAACACATTAACACTATATATCAAAACTCATATATGTATGTAACGAGCACATGAGATTTCCTGTCACACCCTGCGTGTTACATTCTGTGTGACACTTTTAAATTACGAGTTTATTTTACATTTTTTTCTTCAATATTTTTTTGTGATTTAGTTTAAATTTATTTCTAAGGATTCACCACTATAATTATTTTTTCAATTAATAATTCATTATGGTTAATTATTTTCAAAATTCAATTTTATAATTTTTTAAATTTATTTTTTGTTGATATATAAAGGTTGTTGGCTATGATTATTTATGTTATAATTAATTTTTATTTTATAATAAATATTATTAAAATAATAAATTTAATAGTGAAACACGAAGAAGTACAACAAGAAACTTGAACCGATAAAATGAGCGGCGATGAAAATTGTAACAGAGAAATCGAACCGAATCGAACATGATTTTCTTACTTGTTGCAGTTAGTGTTGTAGCTGATTGAGTAGCCAATGTTAACGTTACACTTTTTAGGCAAGCTAGAAGCGAATTGCTCCTTAACGCCGGCGGATCTAGCCTCAGATTTGAGGCACTCGCAGTAAGACTTCTTCAACGCCGGCGTTTTGGCGGCGTCGTTGAGCGACTTTACGCCCTTGCAGCAGTTGCCCGGCACGGCGCCGCCCTGCCTCAGGTAGCCTCTGCACGAGTTAATGGCGGTTAACACCGGCCCGCAGTTGCTTGCCGCGTCGGCATGGTGGCTCATCGCAGCCACCATGCAAACGCAAACAGCTGCTGCCAACATAACCCTAACCGACTTCGACATTTGCAGATATTTTGAAAAAATTAATTATCGAGTTAATTCGTGTGTGTGTGTGTGTGTTTTGTTTGATTAATGTTGGCTGTGAGTGTAGGGGGAGCAGATGCTTATATAGGGAAACTAATGGCTGGATTAGCTGGTTAATTAATTATAAGTATTGCTAATTAATTAGTCCGTAAATCTAGATTAGTAGAGTGATGGAATATATGTGAAAAAAAAGAAATTTGAGAGATAGACTGATTTGTTGGAGCGGTTTTATTCAATGTGAACGGTCGTCATCGCAGAATTATTGAAAGTTTATGCTACTTTTTGGGGAGTAAATTTTGATATTACTATTTTTTTTATCATTTAAAAAAAAAATTAAGTCTCATAAGTCTATAGTTTTCGAATTTGATCCCATGATTTTAAGATCAAAAGCGGAACCAAAATTGAAATTTACTCAATTTGTCCCGGTGGGGATGGTTAAGTGGTGGAGTGAGGTTGCTTGGAGATCAAACGTCACGAGTTTGAATATTTCAATACCACAGATCGGGTGTGTGAGTTATAAAAAAAATTACTCAATTTGAGACCATAAATAATAGTATTAGGACTAAGAGCGGACTAACACATGTCTTGTGGGACTAAAACCAACAATCGCATGGATCTCGACATGTGAGTATCTATCTTTCTTTCTTTCGTATTTCATGATTTTATCAATGCACGCATTATTATACTGTTATATGTGTATTTGTGATATTGAAAATGAAGTGCAACATGAAATCTCATACAGATAAATATCCAATAATCACAACTTGAGATAACATTATCAATTTTTTTTTTTTTTTTTTCTGGAGTCTGGATGAGGGGATTGAAATTCAGGATTCAAAATAAAATAAAAAAGAAGGAAAAAAAAAATGTATAAGCATTTCATGATTCTTCTCTTAATTAGATTTCACCGGGAGAAATTAACTAGGGCCTAGGGGTGGCGGAAACGGCGCATTCATGAAGCGCCACGTGGTCCTTTCCAATTTGTTATGACTAGGCAACTAGCTCATCCATTCAAATTTCTTATTACACACATTTCCTTTGTGCGTTTCATTATTAAATTTATAATTTTAATAATATTTATTATAAAATAAAAATTAATTATTATATAAATAATCATAGTCAATATTTATTAAGTAAAAAAATTATAAAATTTAATTTTGAAATAATCAACCATAATAATGAATTATTAATTGAAAACTAAAAATTAAATACTGAAAAAGAATTATAAACCATAATTGAGTGGGTAAAACCTAATAAATAATCATAGAAATAAATTAAATAAAAAAAAGAAGAAAAAAATTAAAAAAAAATCATAATTGAAAAAATGCAACACAGTGTAACACAAAGAGTGCAACATGAAATCTCACGTGCGAGCTCATTAGCTGGCTCTCCCATGAAGGAAAGAAGAGGTGACATTCGAGTTCTTTGTGGTAACTTATTGACAAGTACTCTAATTTTTCTAATTATTTTAGTCTTTTTATAGTAAAATTGTACTCCTTAGCTTATGCCTCATTCATACAGAGTTGTTTTCTTTTTATGGATGTTCTAATATATAGCCTAGTTTATATATATATATATATATATATATATATATATATATAGCTAATTTACTAATATATGAGATGAAATACCAAATTGGAATAAAGGACCCCCTTCGCTATTTAATATGATTACATTAAATATTAATTCATTATCAAAGAAATAAATACGGACATATTAGGAAGTTTACTTGTTTAATTGTCTTTTCCAATAATTTTCTTAATCCTAGTAAAAAATCTAATCAACCTATATGAGTGGGACAGGAGGTACTTTTTTTTTCACGGGTCAGAAATATATATATATATATATATATACAGAGAGAGAGAGAGAGTATGATGACCTTGCACGGAGGGCAATTTAGAGCAGAAATACGGAAACATTTGCGTGAGAGTTTATACTTGAAGAGCTAATCACACTCTAGTGTTGATGAGAAACACTACAAGAAAATGTCAATTTCCAGCGGACCAGTCTGCCGGAAAACGGGTCGGTGGAATTGAGTTTTTCCAACTGAATTATAGCTTGCTGGAATCAACAAAAATAATGCAATTATTGATCAATTGTAATCTTTCGAACTAATTTAATCAATTAATTGAGAAATGAATTAAAATAGAAAAAAGAAAAAAAAAGTGTCTAAACATCGAATAGGGGTGATGCACATGCGTCACATACACGGTTCATGCGGAGCCGAGCCATGGCTGCACAAATGGAGTTAGAGTTTTTTTAAGGACAACAACTTAGACCAATTTGGAAAAGAGGACAAATTTATTGCGGGCCGAAATTTAAGGACACTAACATCTAAGTGTTGCATCCGTAGGCCAATTTTCAGTCCGAACGGGCTAGGACGCAACACTTAAATGTTAATGTCCTTAAATTTCGGCCCGTTCGGGCTGAAAATTGGCCTACGGACGCAATACTTAAATGTTAATGTCCTTAAATTTCGGCCCGCAATAAATTTGTCCTCTTTTCCAAATCGGCCTAAGTTGTTGTCCTTAAAAAAACTCTAACTTTGCACAAATGCACGGTCCATGCGGTTTGCAACCCCCGTCGTGTCCATTTCATACTACATTCGCACGGTCCATGCGGTCGGCGTCGCCTCCTTTATTTTGCAAGTTCTCGCTTGTTTCTTATCCAATTGAATCGTTTTTGCGAATTTTTCTAATTCAATTTACGATCTTCCGGGCTCTTCTCATGTTCATTGCATCTCAAATACAAATTTGACGACAATAAAACACTTCACGATAAGTAAACACATTATATTATAGAATATATAAAAAATTATGATTAATTATCAATTAATGCATGCGTTGCTCATTAAATATTATTTAAATGAACCCAAAAGCATAGACAAAACCGCGTATCAATTGAAAACTAAATTAAAACTCATGGACAAAGAGTATATAATTATATATAAGCCCGACCACACTTTTTCTTTCATCCACCACTAGAATATAGTAGCTAAAATTCGGCATTATAACTAGGCTAAATCATCATTTATATTCTAAACTATTTCAATTTTCTCAAATCTATCCCAAATTAGCTAACATTTTTATGAATTAAATACATAAACTATTAAAAACTAATTAATCAAATCTATCCCCCGAATATATTTTTAGGCTAAAATCAGATCTTAAAAAGAGCTTAAAAAAACTAGAATAAAGATTTTATGTCATAAATATGATCAATTTGGCTACAACATAAAAAGAAGACCCAAATATTTAGCCGAAGCGTTAGGTAATTTTTTGCCTAAAAAGATATTGGGGATAGATTTGATTATTTTTTAATAGTTTAGGTACTTAATTGATAAAAATGTTAGTTTGGGATAAATTTGAGAAAATGAAAATAGTTTGAGATATAATAATGGTTTAGCCTTATAACTATTACATAATACTATATAACACAAAGCCTCAATTTATTTAACTATAATCCAAAATCACAATTAATTCCACGTCCACAACTGATCACTGGATCCTGCAAAAAAATTAAACAAAACACATATACAATTAATTCCATTAAATAAGATAATAACTTTACACCTACCGATCATACTAGCTATAATATATACTCCTTTCATCCCATTAATTATATAGTCTCATTACTATAACTATAAATATAGTTTTTTTTTTATAATAATGTACAAATTAAATACACCCTTATTAAATTTTGAAAATTTAAAACTAACCGCTTATTTTTAATGAAAGTCATAAATCTTAAATAGGGGTGATCTTGGAAGTTTAGCTTCTGTATCGCGTTTTACATATATTTTTAAAATTACATGTGAGTAAAAAAGAGGCTATATAAACCGGATGGAGGGAGTATATATATATATATATATATATATATATATATATATATATATCAAAACTCATATAAGTATCAAATTTAATGTAACAGACAAATCAAACGGACAAAATAAAAATTGAATTTACTTGTTGCAGTTAGTGTTGTAGCTGATTGGGTAGCCAATATTAACGCCACACTTTTTAGGCAAGGTGGAAGCAAATTGCTGGTTAACGCCGAGAGATTTGGCCTCAGATTTGAGGCACTCGCAGTAAGACCTCTTCACCGCCGGCGTTTTAGCGGCGGCGTTGAGCGACTGTACGCCCTTGCAGCAGTCGTCCGGCACGGCACCGCCCTGCTTCAGGTAGTTCCTGCACGAATTCATGGCGGTTAACACCGGCTCGCAGCTGCCTGCGGCGCCGTCTGCATGGTGGCTCATCGCCACCATGCAAACGCAGACAGCTGCTGCCAACACAAACTTAAACGGCTTCGACATTTTTGCAGATATTCGAAATATATGTTAAGGAAGAAGAAGATTAGTTTAGTAGTTAATTTGTGTGTGTGTGTTTTGTTTGATTGTCTGTCGAGGAAGCAGATGATTATATATGTATATATATAGGGGAAATAATTAATTAATGGCTGGATTAGATGGTAATTAACTGCTAATTAATTAGTCGGTAAATTAATCTAGATTTTGTAGTGTGATTAAATATATGTGAAAGTAATTAATATTTGAGAGGTAGACTGATTAGTTGGAGAGGTTTTATTCAATGTGGACAGTCGTCGCAGAAAGAAGATTGAAAACCCTAATTAGCATCAAATTATAAATTAACCTTTAATTAATATCTAGATATGTTTTTAATTCGTGCATCGGTGTTTTCTATATATAACAATGTTGTAACATTGTGTTCGTTTAATTGGTTGCGTTGGCTTCTTAATTGCCAGTAATTTGTATGTCGAGGGTAACCCGCATCCGTTACGGCGATGCGCACTGGGTAAACTCCGTCCTTGTGTAATAGTCTGCAAACCTACACAAGGGAGGTAAACCACACTTTGTGTAATAGCCTGCAAACCTACACATGGGAGGTAAACCACACTTGGCATTCCAAATATGACAGACGCACACCTAGTGTTGTTGGAGGCTTCAAGAAATACCACTCCACCATTAGGTCATCCCCAAGGGAACTACTTAATTGCCAGTAATAACTAGACAGTGTGTTGGGCGAATGAAATCATATGTTATACTTTGTGCAACACTCTATGTTATATGATTAAATTTATTAATTTTTATATACTATGTTATCAATTTTAATTTCTTGTGTTTTAGTTTAATTTTTCAGTTGTCAATTATGGTTCATTATACTCAATTAGTGTATATAACTATTTTCAATGTTTAACTAATAATTGATTATTTCATAAAAAAATAATGATGTACCGTAACTGGGTAGAATGAGCACTAATTAAAAAATGTAAAATTAAATTAAAGCACATGAAATTGAAATTGATGAAAAAATGGAAGAAAACTAATAAATACATGAACTTTGGACACAATTTGCAATTTAAACACGAATTTTGAAATGTTGCAATTACAATTTAACATAATTTAACAAAATGGACATAATTTGCAATAATATGAAAAAAAAACAATGTCTTGCACCAATCTTTATTGTGCTAATGAAAATCAAATTATTATTATATATGCTATATATCTATACATTCTTATAACATTTCATATTATATATCAACTTTTTATTTTAAATAAATTTAATGATATCTATTTCGCAATAAATTATAAAAATTGTATTATAATTACAATATTTCAAAATTCAGGTCTAGATTACAAAATTATGTCAAATTTCATATATTTAATCATAATTAGCGGGGTAGTCTAAGTTGGGTCGGTCGGCATGCAGCTGATGTGGTAGGCGGTAGGGGTGGCCGAGGGCGGCGGTGCGCCACCCGTCCTCTATTCATCTAGCTAGCTAGCTTTGGACAAATTCAAATGTTTAATTTGCTTCATGTTTTGACATGTGGAAAACTTCCAATAACTATTATATCAACTTAATTATATTTAATTATTTTATCTCAATCTAGCTAGCTACCTTATTAAATCATATTTTTTCCCTCTTTTTTTTTTCTCTCATTTTGACTCTATTTTTTTTTTCTCTCATTTCCGAGAAGATAATTTTATTTAAATCAATACCATTTTAAGTTGGCATATATTGTGCATAATAGTGATTGTGAGTATTTGAAAATAAATAACCTATTCTTCTTGTTGTATTCGACTTTCAAATTAAATAATTGGTGTTCTGAAATATACTATACAAATTAAATTTGATAGCTAGCTAGCCTTATGGAAGCTTAAATGATTTAATCATAGGTTAGCAGTCCGGTATAAATGAAATATCCCCACCAAAATAATGATGTAATGGATTCATACGATTTAATCCTGGATCATTACCATAACTATATATAAACATGTGAGTGACTATATTGTCTAATAACTAATTCCCAATCAAATCCCCTATGTTCTCCCATGTTGCATTTTCTATACTATAACTTTTTTTTTTATAATATATCTTAATTAGGTACAGATAAATCTTAAATAATTTTTTTTAAATAAATTAAATCATAATAAATTAAAAATAAAAATTATAAAAATAAATTTGTTACTCATAGAGAACAGGCATACGAGATCTTAGGTGGATTAATTGAGAGGCGTCTCGAGGGGGAGGCCAACAAGGCAAGGGAGTAGACCCTTCCTCTCAACTTGGGCCTCATTTTGGTGGGAATGACCTAGTGGTGGAGTGAGCTTGCTTGGAGATCAAAAGTGATGGGTTCGAATCTCGTCAATACTACAGGTTGGGTGTGTGGGTAAAAAAAAAAAAAACAAAAAAACTTGGGCCTCAAATTTTTAGTTTGTTAATTGAACATTATTAAATAATATTAAATTTATATGGAAATCTAAATATAATACATAAAATTTCTAAATAATTAAATTGATTAAGTACATACTCTATTAGAAAGAAAAATAGAAAAAATGTGAAAATTTTGTTTGCCTTTGTGCACCCGTGAAATATAGGATTTGATTCAAATAAGTATTAGTGTTTCGTATATGAATGTGAGAACGGTGCTTGGTTACTATAATGTTAGTGCTTTTTCTTACTGTATTTTGATGGTATTTTTTATTTTTATTTTTAATATCTTTTTATTGTAAAATTATAAATATATATTGTGAATATTGTGTGGGTAAATTATAGATGATAGAAATTATTTTTGCCTTACTGATGTGAATTATGGCATATATGTGAGTTTTGACATTTGGATATATTAATTTTGATTTCTATTTTAAAGTTTAAAGTTATGATCATTTGGTTCACATAAATATAAAGTTATTTAGGAATATGATTTTTAGTAATGTGATTCTAAGAAAAAAGTATAATACGATTCTTTATTATGTGTTTGGAACATAATAAATAAATTATCAAGATTCTCATTTAATTTCCATTCAAGTTACACAAGCATGAAATGAAATATCTAAAATATCACTTATCATTTTTGTATTACCAATATATTTTTTTTATAATTTTAATGATATGAACAATATAGTTTATAATTCCACAAAAATAATTGTATTTTATATATTTCGTTCAAAGTAATTTGAATACAACATGTTATTTAAATTTAACTCAAAATAACTTATATGAATACCAAAATAATAAATAATCAAGATGATGAATTGGAATCCCATCGACAAAAATTAACTTATTTTGTTTTTCAAAATTTTCAACTTTTTTATTTTATTTTTTTCAACCTGAAAAACTGCATATTATTTGTTACAACTCAATAGAACACATGCAGAAAAATCATTTATGATTTCAAAACATTAAAATAAAAATCATTCATTACAAAATACTTTACATCACTTGTATATATTTTCAATCAAACACGAAAATGGTCATATCCGAATATTCAATTAATACAAATATCAAAGATAATACAAAGACTAAAATATGAAAAACTAACTGAACCATTATGACATATAAACATATCACTGCACAATCTGATACTTGTTTCTACATCAATTGATACACATTATCATGTTAAATGATACTTAACAAAATAAAAATAAATACTTTTTTTCAATTAAAAATTTAAAATATAGTACATAAATTCGAATACAAGGAAAAATATGTAATGCCCAAGATGTTACCAGACACTCCATATAATAGAATAGAATCCCAAAAAGATGACTTCAGTTTTTTGTGTAACTCAATCAACAAATTCTATACAAGTGCTCCTAAATTTCAAACAAGTACATGAAGCTAAACAGAGTAAAAGGAAAATCATAAAAAGAACATAAACTCATTTGGAATGAGATGCAGTACTATATGAGAGAATATCAATCCCAGAACGTACCACCCGAAAAATTTATGATACAGAGATACAATTAAAAAGATGAAGAACATTTTTTAAAATACAACAAATGCAGAGTTTAATGGACTGCACACTATCAAAGAAACATCATATTTTCCCAAAACAGACACTATCCAATCTCCAAAATAAACAATTATTAAGCAAATAAAACACTAAAACTACCTAAATAATATACATATCAAATTACCTAAATATCAGTTCACAATCAAACACAATAGGAAAAAATGAAGCACAGAGTGAAAATAACCATGAAACCGAGAACGTTACCTTAAAACGGTGAGAACGCGATCGGTGACCTCATGCTTGTCGAGGAAAGAGCCCCTCGCTTCGTCGGAGAAATTGTGGCAGATCAGCTGCTACAGGTTGTCGGCACCGGCTCTAGGATTTTGACAGCGAATCGGACAAAGACGATGTCAGCGGAAGAAGTCGGGAGACGTCAAGAGCGAGAGAGACGTCAGGAACGAGAGAATCCGAACAGCGGTGGGGGCGGCTAAAGTTAGGGCAAAAAGAGGTGAGGAATGAGAGCGATCGGAACAGGGGGAGCGGCTAGGGTTAGGACTCAAATTGAAATGGGGGGAAATGGGAAAATTGGGTCAGGGGATATATTTAAATGACGGGTCACGGGGCCGGGTCAGGACAGGCGCGGGTCGAGCCGTCTGATGGGCCGACCCATGCATAAGATGTATAGGATTTTTTGCGTTTTAGGTATACTACGCATGATCTCTATTTGAATGACTTGTGAGGGTCCGGAATTTTATGGAGACGGTATAATCTAATTTATTAAACAAAATCATGTAAATAAATGACAAAATTGCACATAAATACCAAAATATTTGGTTTTTTTAACTAAATGAAAACTATTGATAAAACAGTACTAACTTTTTCAAAAAATTTGTAAATTTGACTTACGATCAATTTTTCACCCCTTAAATCATACATAAATTATTATATTTTAAGATTTATTGATTGAATGGACTTTTTTTACGCAACTAGAGAAGTAGAAATCTTAAAATATAATAAATTATGTAGGATTTTTGGGTTGAAAATTTTATCAGATAATATATTAGAAACATTTTTAAAAAAATGGATATTATTTTGTTAATAATTTTCATTTGAGTTATTTTAAAAAAAATTCAAAATATAAGTATCAAAGTGCAGTTTGTCCTAAAATAAATAAAGATATAAATTGTGGGTTGATCAGGAGATGGGCCATAAATACATCTAGCCCATTTTCATTATGGGCTACCGGCCCATATTTCAGGTTTAGTAACTTGCCAACAAACTTATCAAATATGTTCGTACGTTAGTTACAAGTAGTATGGGCTATAGAGAGTAGTTTGGGTTTCCCCCAATTTTTTTTTTTCATTTTAATATATTATTATATTTATTTTATCATGAATTCTCATATGCATCACTCAAGGTTCAATAAGGTTCATATATCCATCAAATAGGTCGGGGTCAATAATAGTCAATCTGCGTTGACCGTCCGGTGAACACACAAAAAAATATACTTCAAAATCAGTATTAACCGTTACACTAAAAAGTATCGCTAAAAATTCAAAAAGTATCACTTGTATTCTTAAAAAGTAACGGGTTTGTTACTTATCTTAGATGAATTTATTTATTTTATATTGTGATTTTTTTTCCATTCCAATTAATTATTAGAGTTTAGGAATTTAGTTTTTTATATGAGTTTTTTTTAAAGTATTTTTTAGACTTTTTTTAGATTTTTTAGGGGTTTATTTGTAATTTTTAGGGTTCATGTTATTTAGGTATATTAATCTCAATTAAGAGTTATATTTATTTCAAAAAAATTAAATTTATTCACTTTTATTTTAGGGTTCACTAATTCCACTTTAGGGTTATATTTATTTCAAAATTAGATTTTTTAATTTTCAATTACCGTTTATAGTTGTTTCGGAAAAATAAATCAATTATCGAGCACAATGTATGAGCCCACGCGTTAACGTCAGACAAGTGCATCGCGAGTCGCTGAATTTCAAAAAATAAATAAAATCATTCACTTTAATTTTAGGGTCCATTAAATCAGTTTTAGACTATATGTTTATATTTATTTAAAAAAAAATAATCTATTTTAGTTTTAGGGTTCATTAATTGTATTTTAGGGTATATTATTTTGGGAGAAAAAAAAAAGAAAATCACGATAAATAATAATAAGAAAATAAAAACATATATAAAATTGGGTGTGTGTATCCCACGCACCGCGGGTGGGAACGTGTGGTCTGCGCTTGTTTGGTACACGCGCCCAACATGAGTTAGTTTATTTGTTTTTTTTCTTTCACCGTTGATTCTTAATGGGCTTGGATGGACATGAGAGCACAACTTATTTTATTATTATACTATAATGAGAGTTTAGTTGACTAATGGGGAGGGTAGTTAATCAAATGTAGGATATCATTAACTTAATTTGATTTCCAACATACATTACCATGTTCCATTAATGATATTAGTATCTGTTATATGCGATGCGCATATTTTAATTTTATAAATTATAATTATAATTTTAAATTCACATTGAAAATTATAATTTTATAATTTTGTCAAAAGGATGAATACAGTTAATTCATATATATATATGTAAATATTGTGATACCACATTTACATTATTACACTAAAAGTAATAAATAAATAAATAAATAAATAAGAGCATGCACATTCAAATAAAAGCCAATTAAATATTTTGGAGGCAGAGATCAATTGTAATCAAACTTATCCACAATTTGAAAGGACGTGTTAATGATTTTTTTGTATTTAACAATCAACTTGCAACATATAGGTTGCTTTATTTGATTATTGCGAAAAGCATTATACACGTGATAACTGTGTATTTTATATAACTTTTGGATATGAATTGATGATGTTTATAATGTTAAGTTTTATAGTTTATATAGATTTTGTGCTTTATTTATTATTATTTGGAGTTTTTGATGTGTTTGATAGTTTTGCAATGATAGTTGTGAATTTGTTAAATAATTGCAGCAAAACAGTCAAATATGTGTATGGAGAGCTATAGGAGGATTCAATTAGGCTCTTGGACTTAATTAAATACTTAATTAAAGTCTAATGAACTGAATTAAATGATCAAAGTTCGTGAAAATCCGAAATTTGGTGTGAAAATGGTACGGGTCGACCAGGAAAGCTTTGTTCGGCCCAACCGAATACAATTTGTGAAGGCATGGGTTGATCTGGTCAAAAGCACTTGGGTTAACCATGTACAAAAATAGCTCTTTGGGTCGTGTAAATTTTTTCACTTGAGCCATGTCTACGGGTCTGCAGGAGTGCGATTATTTCTCTTCAATTCAGGATTTTTAACCTACATATTGAAAATCTCCACTTTGATCTACGTATGAGAGGTCATCATATGTTACAAGGGAAATTAGAGAGTCACAAGAGAGAGGAGAAAAGAGAAGAGAAAGACGATGATTTGCCATCTACTAACAAGAAGGTATCAAGGTATCTAGAGATCGAGTGCTACTGTAGAAGAGACAGAGATAGTTGAATTCCCCCGTCTTATTCGATTTATTTATCAATTTTATCATGAACACTTATACTCTAGTTTTTATTATTTATTTCATTTTGTCTAGCTAATTTGCTAGATAGGTTTTAGGGATTGAATGTTATGGATTTTATCTATATGATTTGATTGATTTCTTCCTATTATCTCACGAGGCTTGATTTCTATGATTTTACTTTTATCTTGCATGAGTGCTTGATCACCATTTGTGCATGTTAATCGATTAATTTAATGTACTCACCAGAGAAGAATTATTTGATAGAAAGATATAATTCAAGTTATGAGAGTTTAGAAGTTTCGACCCAGTGAACAAGTATTGCATATGGTTCAATAAATGTTTGTGTGCTTGATTGTGAGTAATGTATGACATGTGTGAAGAATTGACCAAGTGAAGTGCATTTTCATTATGTCTATGTTATGGTTAAATGTCTTAATAAGTAACATGATAACAAACTAGTGATTGTCCACCATTGATAAATTATAGTCCAAGTCGGGTTGTAAGAATCAATGAATATAGATAAATGAGATAGTAATCAGTTTCCCTAAAACTTACGTTTTCCCCATAATAGTACCATTAATTTATTTTGTGTTTTTATTTGCTTTTAATTATTTTCCTCCTACTTGTGAATTTAGTGTCTAGATATTAATTAGGTGCTTGTATTTAATAAATAACATGTCTCACACACACAAACAGAGGCCACAAGCATTCTACATAAGCAATTTTGTTTATTAAGGGAGTGTTTACTTTGATTGATTAGCCTAGATAGATAAAATAGTACAGACCAATCTACTGTTTACTTTGAAGGATGGAAAAAATTGCATATCTCAAAGCCGGGATTATTTAAAAATTTTGGGATTATTTAATGGATATAGATCGGGCCGAATAGGTCCTGATTGGAGAAATCTTTCTAATTATCATTAATAAATATTGCTGAAAAGACCAATATATTCTCAACTTTCATGAAAAAAATTAAAAAAAATCGCCCTCATCTCCTACCCCTTAATTGAGAACAAGAGAGAGAGAATGAAAATCATCACCCAAAATTGCAGTGGAGGAATAAAGTTCTGTCTAGAATTTTTTTAATCTACTATCGGTTGTAGTTTATGATCAATCAAAACCCAACTCTCTTGGAAGGTAAATTTTGATTTGATACTATTTCAATTGATTAATTTGTCTGTTTATTTTCCATAATCATTTTTGTGGTGATTTTTGCCATAACCAACAATTTATTTTAATTTTTACCCAGTTGATTGATCTACGTCGATCGCATGTGCATAGATAGCTGGTGGGTTTGTGTTTCATGAAAATTTTGAACTTGATATATATAGTTTTTGAGAATAATTTCGAGGATTATTGAATGTATATTCTCCTAAGCTTTCTCAATCTTTAGCACTCACTGTCTATTTTCCATTCTCAATTTTTATTTTTAGTTTTTAGGTTCTATTTTTTTTTTATTCATTAGTTTTTGGCTCAATCAGGAATGGAAAGATTTTTTTGGTTTCCACTCTTGCTTTCTTTTATAATTTAATTGTTGTATGATATTGGAATTAACTTTGGAAGATAGATTTATGCCTTTTTTTGTTAATAATATGATTTAAATTTTTGTTATTCATTGTATTGTTCTTGGCTTGAGGTGTTATGGAGCATTTAGTTAATGCTAGAGAAACTATGCTCGTTGAAATAATATTGTTTGTTTCACTAGTATTTGATCTCTAATGTTTTGATTGTTTCATTTTCTTATATTTTCTTTTTGGCAAATCTATTTGTGAATGGGATAAATTTTAGTTGTGCAACATGATAAAGATATATTCATTTGTATCATCATCATCATCATCATCATCATCATCATCATAAGTGAATAGAGAATTTATTTACTTTGGTATCATTTGGCATACTCTATATTAGAAACTCTTATTTCAAGCATGCTTTGCTCATGATTTGATGTTAACTTAATTCTTAAGATCATAATACATAATCTTCTATTTATCATTTCCTAAGTGTCTGCTACTACTTTTATTGGTGTCTATTTAGTCTAGTTCTCTTTCTTATGTGATTTTTGTTGCTCTATAGATATGGCATATATTTTTTAATATTTATCTTATTTTATTGGATTAAGTTCTAACAAAATTTAATTTATATAGGATGGATGTTGAATTGAGAAAACGTGATGTTCTTATAATGGCCCGAAAGCTGATTAGTGATAAGTCCATTTATTTCATGTTTTTATGGGCATTTTGTTCGTTATAAATGTCCTTTTTAGTGTGTTTTGAGTAAAAAAGAACCACGATGAGGTCATAGGGCATTGCGGAGGTCAAGTATGGAGAAAGGGGCATTTTATGCCCAGTTATTCAAGCAAAATCCAAGCTAAATATTCAGTCAGAGGCACATGGGACTTCTTTCAGCACTCATCCTACATTCGGGTGGCGCAATGGGCATATCAGAGATGGATGAGGCTGACTGTATGATGCCGTGCCCACTTTGCTCGTGCAGACTTGACAACAATGGGGTTGGGCTAGGACGATTGCGAGAAACCTGAATTTAGTTGGAGGAGAGAGACGAGAAAGATAGCTACATTATCTGAAGAAGAGTTGGAGGTGGATTGGACTCTTAGAGGCGTTGCAAAGAGAGATAAGCCCAATCCCTAAAAAATAGGGATTTGGTCAACTTATGCTTATCCAGTCAGATCAGAAAGGGCACGCCAGTTCCGGAAATCCAGTAAAGACCCCAGCTTATTGGGGGATCTCTGATTCAGAAATGTAACTATTTAAGCTATTTTAATTTCTGGAAACAGAAGTTTTGGATAGTCAGAAACAATTGCTACAATTTTACTTTCCTGCATTTTCATTTCGTAGGCTGCTTTGCAGCAAGAAACAATCCATTGGCCTTAAGCCTTTGGGAATTTAGGATTATGATATTAAACTCAACGGTTATGTTGAGTATTTTTGCGTATTAAATTCCGTAAGTTCTCTTTATAATTATATCTTTTATTTTTATTTTAATTATGTCTAGCATGCTTGGCTAGACACCTTATTCTGGTGTTTGAATAACGAAAATGGTTTGAATATAAATCTGGACTCGTGAGGCCAGAATGGGCATAGTAATGCATGATAGGTTTCTGTTGATTCTTGTGCCTTGTTCCATATGAGTGTGTGTCTGAAATGCCCAATGTGGCTGATCACTCATTAGGTAAAGAGGACACACTACTATTAATTGAATTGGCGAATCGTGACTGTGTGTTGGTTCATATAGTAATAAGGGAATCAATGGGTTGTTATGGCTACACGAGGAATCGGTAAACACAACAGATCTGGGTTCGTCTAGGGCACACTGCTGTCTGTTCGCTTACATCTCTTTGGGGAACCGGGGGGTGGGTGACTGATTAGGGATTTAAATTGACGAGGAATCGCTTTTAAGTCTATAATGAAAGGATGAATGAGGAGACGCAGAGAGGAATTCGGTCTCCATAACTAGGTGATTTATCATGTATGAAAATCTTTATGCCCATGAGCGAGTTGATATATATTTAAACTAAATTCAAGTTCAAATGCCAGAAGCTTTGCTATTTGATATCTTCTTTACATTCTTTTGCAGATTTAATTTACAGTAGTGACAACAAAACCAAACCCCTTTTTATGATTGGTTACTTGAAGGTGGAATCACAACAGCTCTCTGTGGGATCGACCCGTACTCATTAGCTGGCTACGCTCGCTGTGGGCACAGGAATTATACATTATTTTTGAGCGCGAAACGACCGCGCGTCAAAATTAGCGCCGTTGCCGGGGAGCTGGTTTCCAATGATTTTACCTTCCACAATTGGTGAGCCTAGAATTTGATGCCCAGGGGCTCTTCAGAGGAGACTCTATTGTACGATCCAAAGATAGAGAAGACTTCGAGGAAAAATAGGGCAGCAGTGAAGAGGGCACGCCGAGCCGCAAGAAGATCTCGTGAGCCCACACCACCACCAGAAGATCAAGAATACGAAGGGCACGAGGAGGAAGGGCAATTTGAGAATGGCCACAACATCAACATGGCCACAAATGGTAATACGGATGATAACAGGACTCTAAGGCAGTTGGTCTTTCCGACCAATATGAATCTACGCCTGATGGGCATTACACTCCCAGCTGTGACTCATAACTGGGATATTCATGCAAACTTCATCCAGATCTAGCCAAATTTTCACGGAATGTCCGGAGAGGATCTAGAAAGACACTTGTAAGACTTTGAGATGGTTTGCCAAACTCAACCATCCGACCATGGATGAGAGGAGTATGTGCGGTTGGTTTCGTTCCCTTTTACTCTTCAAGATGGGACACGGGACTGGCTATACACATTGCCGACTGGCGCTGTGACCACGTGAAGACAACTTCAGTAGAAGTTTTTGGAGAAATATTTCCCAGCATCCAGAGTGCAAGAGATGAGAAGAAGGATAGGGAGCTGTTTAGTGTCTAATTGTGTCATCTTAATTTATTGATTTTATGGTGTTTAGTATTTATTTTGTTTACTTTTATATTGTTATGTGTTGCTTTTATGTGTTTATTTGTGCTTATTGCTCTAATGGTGGATTATGCCAAGTATTGCAAAAGCTTGAGCTTTTAATCATGAAAGCAGGTATTTTACGGTAATTAGGTGGCAAGTGCAAATCGACTAATTGAGCTGGATTGTTGAAATAAGAAAATCAAGACTGCTAAAAGGAATTGAGGAAAAAGCACCCTTGAGTAGGTTTGGATTCCCTAGGGCGATCATAAGTGACGGAGGAACTCATTTCACCAACAAACTTTTTGCAAGATTAATGAAGAAAAATGGAGTGACTCACAAGGTGGCGACTCCATATCATCCTCAAACTTCCGGTCAAGTTGAGACTAGCAACAAACAAATTCAAAACATTCTGAAGAAGACCGTGAATGTGATGAGGAAGGATTGGTCACAAAGGCTACCAGATGCTCTTTGGGCGTACCGGACGGCCTACAAAACCATTCTAGGAATGAGCCCGTACCGCCTTGTCTATGGCAAAGCATGCCATCTCCCCGTTGAGATAGAGCACCGAGCCTATAGGGCGATTAAGGCTGTGAATTGTGATCTTGAAAGTGTGGGAAAGGAACGAGCCTTGCAATTGTCCGAGCTCGATGAATTGAGAAACGAAGCCTATGACGATGCCAAGATTTACAAAGATAAAGTGAAGCGGCTACACGATAGGCGAATTGTCAAAAAGGAGCTCATACCGGGCATGAAGGTTCTTCTTTTCAACACTAGCTTGCGGCTTTTTCCCGGAAAACTCAAATCGCGTTGGAGCGGACCGTTTCTCATTGAAAAAGTGTTCCCCTACGGAGTGGTCACATTGAAGAATCCGGTAACTAATGTTACCTTCCAAGTGAACGGCCATCGAGTCAAGCCATACTATGAAGGATTTTCACACGAAGCCGATGTGGAGGAATTGAAACTTATCAATTCCGATTGAATCTTCCACAAACTTCGTCTAGCTCGAGACATTAAAATGAGCGCTGCATGGGAGGCAACCCATGATTGTTATTTTTTTGATTTTATTTTCTCTTGCCTTAATTTTAATTGGTTCATGGTATTTGGTGGAGTGGAAAATATTTAATTGGGCAAATAATTTTGCAGGGATGGAGAAGAGAAGAAAAACAGAGCAAGAAAGTGCAATATTGAGAAAAGAAAAAAAAGACACAGCGCGGGCGGGGCGCGAAAAGGCCGAGACACCCGCGCCCCCGCCGTGCCAGCCCGGCCCTCGCCGCGCATACCGCCCCCGCGGGGCTCCTTCCCACGAGCCCCGCCGCGCGCTTCACGCCCCCCCCGCCGCGCTGTACGCCCCTGCGGGGCTCTTTCCACACGCCCCCGCGGGGCGCCCTCTCCCTTGCTCTCCCTCACTTTCTCCCTCTAAGGGACACATACCTCCCCCGCGGGGCCCACCTCTTTTAACACTTGTGGATTTCATTCACCATTTGTACTCCTCCTCTGTACACTTGTACTCACTCTCCTCAACAATAGCCCACCTAACTCCTTCAATCCCCCCATCCACATGTACGCTATCTTCCATTTCCCCAAATTTCACTCCAAATTCTGCTAAAATTCACAGCACCCCCTTCCCACTCCTTCCAAATTTCTCCAAATATTCACCAAGCTCCCACAAGCTCCCACACGCCCCGCCGCGCTACACCGCCCCCGCCGGGCTGTTTTCTTGTGCTCCACATCCAAATTTTTGCTACATTTCATCTCCCTGCATATCTCCAACCTCCTCACCATGGGCCCCAAAATGAAGTTACCCAAAATTTTTGGAGGAAAGGGGAAAGACAAGAGCAAGAATGCTGGCTCCTCCACAAGCAAGGACAAAGGCAAAGGACCGGAAGGCACAAGCTCCCCGCCAATGGTCTCGGACTTCCGACAACACTATGGAGCTCCATTCCTCATCACAACTCCCAATGAAGCACTTGCCAGCAGATTTCAATGCTGCGGATGCATGGTATGAAATTTCGGGATTCCGGAATCGGAATACAAAGGGCATTCCCAGCAAATTCATTGAGGATCCCGCCTTGTCCGTAGTTCACAAGTTCTTGGCATACAACATTTCGGGCAAGGAGCAAGCAAACAAGATGAATTCCACTGAGGTCTTCCTTCTTTGGTGTGCCAAGAAAGGCAGGAAAGTGTGTCCGTCCACCTTCATTTTGAGCATTATCAAAGACGCAGTCATGCGGAAGACCCATCACCCTTCTTTCTGTGCATTCATCTCCGCCCTTTGTGCCAAAATTGGCGCACTTGATGAAGATGCCCCAGCTCCTCCTGGGTACAGGCGCCTTGACGCCCACACAATCGACAAAGGGGAGCTCAAGCGGGCCGAAGTGATTTACAATGAGCGAGAGGTGCGCCCTCATGCCAAGAGGACTTGTGTTGGTACCTTGAAGCAAATCCAGCGCAATACCATGAAGGTTACAGGAGGTTCCTCGTCAGCTCCACGGGAGCCCAATGAAGAGGGTGACGTCGATGAGCATGCCGCCGGCGGACACCAAGGAGGACATGCAGGGCATCAAGGATACCACATGCCTGCCACGGACTGGGGCTCATTCCAAGGCTACATGGACACAATGATGGGTCAATTCCAGCAGTCCATTACCGATACCATGAGCTCTTTTGGCACTCAATTGCAGGATTCTATGTCCACCTATTGGCAAGAGCATAATGCCCGCATGATGCAGCAGCAAGAGAGGATTGATGCCTCTTTTCAGTCCATCCACGAGGATATCCATGCAGTCCATGACGATGTTTAGGGCCTCTATACTCGAGTCGACTGCCACGATGAGCAAATCCAAGCCCTCCAAACGAGCTGGGATGCATGGACTCTTGCCTCCTCTTTCACGCCAAGGAAACCACCACCTTATCCACCACCAGAGCAGTAACGATTCCTCTATGTATTTCGTGTTTAATATGTTTCGTGTTCGCATGTGTTGTTTTTTGTACTATATATTGTTCGTATTTTCCATTTGTGTTGCCTAATGTTTTGTAGGAGCTCGCGCACGTTGCCGGTTTTCTACAAAATTGTGATGTTCTCTACTCCCTTATCCCTTTTTCTTGCATTAGTTTTCATTCATTGAGGACAATGCATGTTTTAAGTGTGGGGGAGCGCATGTTATGTTATGTAGCGAATTCTGTTGTTTTTGCTTTAATATGTTAGTATCAATGACGTTATGTTAATTATGTTGGTTTTGATATGCATGATTATTTGTTTTAGTTATCTAAGTATAGTGTGATTCTCCCACTTAGTATTTTGACTTGCCCGACGATCAAATTTGAAAAAACTTTGATATGAATCTTCAAGGAATTACTTCGGAGTTGATCATGAATGAAGGAAGTGTTTCGTGGTGTCACTCTTAAGCCTGAATTATTTTGAATGAGATCACAATTTTTTGATTAACGTCGAAGAGTCTTGCTCTTGAAAGAATAGGAAACATGCTCTGCCTTGTTCTTAAAAACTACTCCCTTTAATCATTTATCCTTGTTTAAAAAAAAAAATAATAATAAAAAAAGAGAGAGAGAGAGAGAAAGGGAAAATAAGGATCTCTACTCCTCTAGTTGATTTATTAGACTATGAGTATGGGAAACCACGCAAGGACACTAGGGATGTCCTCCCTATGGTTGAACCTTGTGATTTTTGATCCATACCCCCCCATGAATGTGTTTAAAAAAATGGGATTGCAGTCCGGATTCTACTCCTCTCATGTGTGTGTCAATCCTTTCACGTGTTGCATGATGAGTATGGGAAACCACATTAGGAAGCTCGGGTATGCTCGATAAATTGACCTAATGATCCTTATTCTGTGTTTGCAACCCCCCTTAATAAATGTGGATATGATTTTTGGGATGTAAATTAATTGAATCGGGGCTAGCGTGTTTTTCCTAGACTTGAGAGGACAAGCGATTCACTTGATAAGATATTGTGTTCACATTCTTGATTAATGTATGCTTTTGTGGGAACCATGCAAATTGACAATTACATGATCACCTTGTGAATATTTCCCTATCGCTTCATATTTTTAATTTTCTTATTTGCTTGAGGACAAGCAAAGAGCTAAGTGTGGGGGGAGTTGTTTAGTGTCTAATTGTGTCATCTTAATTTATTGATTTTATGGTGTTTAGTATTTATTTTGTTTACTTTTATATTGTTATGTGTTGCTTTTATGTGTTTATTTGTGCTTATTGCTCTAATGGTGGATTATGCCAAGTATTGCAAAAGCTTGAGCTTATAATCATGAAAGCAGGTATTTTACGGTAATTAGGTGGCAAGTGCAAATCGACTAATTGAGCAGGATTGTTGAAATAAGAAAATCAAGACTGCTAAAAGGAATTGAGGAAAAAGCACCCGCACGGGCGGGCACCAAAAAGGCCGAGAGCCTCGCACCCCCGCCGCGCCCGCCTCACGCCCCTACCGCGTCAAGGGCCCCCGCGGGGCTAGCCCCCGCCGCGCCTCAGCGCCCCCGCCACGCCAGCCGCCCCCACGGCGCCATGCAGCTCGCCGGCGCGCGGGCTGCCCCCTCTCCTTCTCGGGTCCAGTTCTCCCCCATGTTCGTTGCAATTCCACTCCTTTTCACTCCAGTTCCAACTGATGTTACTAAAATTAGATCAAGGACTTTTTGAGCCATTTTTAATTGCTAGATTTTTAGGTTATCATTCCCTAAACTTCTAGAGTAGACTTTTGGACACAAAAATCTTCCACAAAATCCCTTCATTAATTGATCCCTTACCATCAATTCCCATCACCCTTTTTCTCTCTCTCTCACGTCTCTCACTCTCTCCCTCTCATATCTAATAGATTTTGAGAGGATTCATCCCATCGACTCTCACCCACTTTCACCCTCACTTCACTCTCACCCATACCATTCTCACCATTCTACATCCATTCTCTCTCTCTTTTCACACACACTACACACACTAAATCTCTACACCACCATTTCTCACCATTTTCACCATCAACACCACCACAAAAGAGAAGAGGAGAAGAGGAAGAAGAAGGAAACCAAGCCAAGCTAGGAGAAGGAAAGACAAGAAAAGCCCGACGATGAGCCATCCGCGGAAGCTAAGCTCGAAAGAGGTTTCTCTTATATTTTCTTTGTAATTCTTGGATGTTTGTGGGGATTTGTCCCAAAACTCTTGAAAGATACTTAATATTGTAGAAGTTTGAGTTATTTGCATTTGATTTATGAGATGACTTCCTTCTATGGTATTTGTGTTGTTTTGAGTATGTTTAGTGGCTAATCTCTCTATTAGGGGGTAGATGATCGATGTGGTTTTGATCTATGCTTGTTCTCGTTGATTGTTGTTGTTGGAATCGTGCTTTTTCATGTTTAGGTAATTGATCACTACTTGAACATTGATAGGATTTAGAGGAGTCTTGATTGTGAATCTAAATCCGGAAATGGGTTCCTTCGACGTTAGGTGCATGGGGTTCCTAAGCCTAATATGTTAATCTTGCATGTATGGTATAGCTAAGAGAGGTTTAACAGATAGACGGTGACATGAATTGAAGTTAAACTAATTGGAAGGGTCTATCATATTTGTGAGAATAGCATTATCAGCTTGACTTAATCATAGTGATAAAACCATTGAGAGAATCTACACCCTAATACCTTAATCAAACTTGTTTCCGCTAATCTCATTTTAATTCGTGTTTTTGCATTTAATCACCTTGCCTTATTGTCTATTTCGAATTTGTAGCATAATCCTCATCGAACCCCTTGTTAGAATGTTTAGATTTTATTTTAGTTGTTTTGTCGAAAGCATGTGTAGCCTATAGATAGTTCTTTCACATAAAGTCTTCCTTGAGAGATCGACTCGGGTTAAGCTCATCGCTTCTACAATTAACCCCGTCCAATTGCGGGTGTGGTCCTAAGTAGTGTCTAGTGAGCATAAATAGGTTGGAGGATCTTGCGTTTACCATGGCTGAGGAAAATGATAAATTTAAGCAAGAGACTCGAGCTGGTCTCTTGCACATGAGCAAGCAAATCAATCAGCTAGCTCAAGCCATGCACAAGATGAAAGAGAAGAATGGGAAGCTGCCTTCCCAGGTAGAGAAACCAAGAGAACAGGTGAATGAAGTGACTCTAAGGAGTGGAAAAGAACTTCCGGAAATGGACAGACTAGTAGAAGAGAAGAATGATGTGCCTTTGGAAGAAGAAGTGGAAAACATTCCCACAGAGGATAGGGCACATGAAGTTGAACAAGAGGATACTGTTCCCATTCCAGAAGTTAAGCAGCCTACTAAAGTGCCCACTCCAGTAAAACAGAAGCCTCTATTTCCAGGGAGATTGGCACAAAATAGAAAAGAAGAAGAAACCAGGGAAATGCTAAAGGTATTCAGCAAAGTGGAAATCAATATTCCACTGATCAAGACAATCAAACAAGTGCCACGGTATGCCCGGTTTCTGAAGGAGCTTTGCACCAAAAAGGTGCTATTCAATGACGATGCAAGGTTCTTAGTTGGGGAGAATGTATCGGCTGTGATACAGAAAAAATTACCTAAGAAATGTGATAATCCAGGGATGTCATGATTCCTTGTATCATAGGGAGTAAGAAAGTGGAAAAGACCATGTTGGATTTGGGGGCATCAATCAACGTAATGCCCTTGTCGGTGTTCAAAGAATTGAAGATTGGACCTTTGAAGGAGACCCGTGTGGTCATTCAGCTTGCTGACAGGTCTAATGTATATCCAGAAGGCCTCATTGAAGATGTATTGGTCAAAGTGGATGAGCTTATTTTCCCAGCAGATTTTTATGTGCTTGATATGGGCACAGCGACTTCAAATTCTTTAGTGTTATTGCTGGGAAGACCTTTCATGAAGACAGCTCGGACTAAGATTGATGTGGACAAGGGCACACTAAAGTGTGCGTTTGATGGGGAAACAGTGACGTTCAACATATTTGAAGCATTAAAGCACCCCCAGATACAGAGAATTGCAGTTTTGTGAATACCTTCCACCACCCGAGTTGATCCACCCTATCCATGGTGAGCAATAGAGATCCATTGGAATGGGCATTGTGGGATGGACTAACTGACCAAGATGCCATGGAGGAAAATGATAACATCAAGGAAGGAATTATGATGCTGTACTCATTGGAAGAAATGTCATACGGATGTGTGGACTATGGGGTGCCCATTCGGAGAAATGATGACAAGATGATGCCTTCTATTGTTAGAGCGCCCACGCTGGAGTTGAAGGCATTGCCAAAGCATTTGAAGTATGCCTATTTGGGGGATAATGAGACTCTCCCTGTAATCATAAGTGCGGGGTTAAATCAAGCTGATGAGGACCATCTTTTGAGATTGTTGCGGCTATACAATGAAGCACTCGGATGGACTTTGGCAGATATAAAGGGCATTAGCCCAGCAGTTTACATGGACAAGATTCTGTTGGAAGATGATGCAAAGCCCGTTCGTGATCCACAAAGAAAGCTCAATCCAATGATGAAGGATGTGGTGCTAAAGGAGATTATAAAGCTATTGGACCAAGGTATTATATACCCTATTTCAGATAGTAAGTGGGCCAGTCCAATCCATGTTGTGCCCAAGAAGTCGGGCATTCAAGTTGTGAAAAATGAAAAAGGAGAGTTTGTGCCCACACGACTGCAAACTGGCTGGAGAGTTTGCATTGACTACCGGAAGCTGAACACGGTCACGTGGAAGGATCATTTCCCACTTTCATTCATTGACCAAATGTTGGAGAGACTCGCAGGAAACAAGTTCTTTTATTTCTTAGATGAGTACTCAGGATACATGCAAATTGCAGTAAGTCAAGAGGACCAGGAGAAAATAACATTCACGTGCCCATTCGGCACATTTGCCTATTGCAGAATTCCCTTTGGCGTCTGTAATGCTCCTGGCACGTTTCAGCGATGTATGATGAGCATATTCTCTGATTTGCTTAAGAACAGCATTGAAGTATTCATGGATGACTTCACGGTGTATGGAAGCTGCTTTGATCGATGTTTAGACAATCTGGAATAGGTGTTGCAGCATTGTGTGGATAAATGCCTAGTGCTGAACTATGAAAAATGCAATTTCATGGTCAAAGAGGGCATTGTACTAGGCCATGTGATTTCAGAGAGGGGCATTGAGGTCGATAAAGCCAAAGTAGACATAATTGAAAAATTTCCATATCCTACTCCGGTGAAGCAAGTGAGAGGATTCCTGGGGCACGCTGGATTTTACAAGAGGTTTATCAAAGATTTTGCAAAAATTGCCCAGCCTATTACTCACTTATTGCAGCAAGATATTCCCTTTGAATTTGATGAGGAATGTAAGAAGGCATTCAATTTTCTGAAAAGGCAACTGGTCACAGCACCGGTTATCCAACCACCAGATTGGGGAATGCCTTTTGAGATTATGTGTGACGCCAATGGCTACGCTGTGGGCGCTGTACTGGGTCAGAAGAGAGGAAAAGAAAGCCATGTAATTTACTATGCCTCCAAAACTCTGAACGGGGCACAGTGTAATTGCACCACTACTGAAAAGGAGCTATTGGCAGTAGTGTTTGCATTCGAGAAGTTTCAGTCCTATCTCTTAGGAGCAAAAATTATTGTTTACACAGATCACGGTGCCCTGAGGCACTTGATGGCCAAGAAAGAGATGAAGCCGAGACTAATTAGATGGATCTTGCTCTTGCAGGAGTTTGATGTCGAGATAAAAGATAAGAGTGGGGTATAGAACTTGGTAGCCGACCATCTGAGCCGATTACTAAATGAAAAAGGCAATAAGATGGCCATTACGAATCATTTTTCTAATGAGCATCTATAGTCAGCACGGGGCACACTGGAACCCTGGTATACAGATATAGTGAACTTTTTGGAGTCAGGAGAGCTGCCAATTGGGTACTCATGGTACCAAAAGAATAAACTGAGGCAAGAGAGCAAGTTCTATGCCTGTGATAGCCTTATTCTATGGAGGAGGTGTGCAGATCAAATTATAAGAAGATGTGTCCCGGACTATAAAATTAAGGAGATTTTGAAGCATTGTCACAATTATGCTTGCGGAGGGCATTTCGGACCAAACCGAACAACGAGAAGATTTCTGAATTGTGGGTTATTTTGGCCCACAATTTTTAAGGATGCCCATGATGTTTGCAAAAGGTGTGATCAGTGCCAGAGAATCGGGAACAACACCAGAAGGAATGAAAAGCCCATGACACCCATCATGTTAGTGGAAATTTTCGATGTTTGGGGAATGGATTTCATGGGACCCCTTACAAATTCCAAGGGGAACCATTACATTATCCTGACAGTTAATTATGTGTCCAAATGGGTGGAGGCAAAGGCCACTCCTACCAATGATGCAAGGGTAGTAGCCGCATTTCTGAAATCCCACATTTTTAGCCGGTTTGGTGTGCCCAGATCCATCATCAGTGATCAAGGGACCCATTTTGGCAACCAAACGATGGAAAGGCTATTGAAAAAGTATGGGGTGAACCATAGAATCACAACAGCCTATCATCCACAAGAAAATGGCTAAGCTGAAATCTCAAATTGAGAAATTAAAGCCATCATTGGAAAGGTAGTGAATCCAAGTCGGAAAGACTGGAGTGCTCACCTGGATAATGCTCTGTGGGCATATCGGACTGCATTCAAGACTCCAATTGGGATGTCCCCATACCGAATGCTATTTGGAAAGTGTTTTCATCTGCCAGTAGAGCTGGAACACAAGGCATGATGGACACTTCAGAAGCTGAACATGGACAAGGATGTAGCCGGGCATTTAAGAAAATTTCAGATTCATGAGATGAAAGAAATGAGAATGAAGGCCTATGATAATGATGTGCTTTACAAGGAAAAAATGAAGAGGCTTCATGATCAAGTGATTAGAAGAAAGAGATTCTTCCCAGGACAGCAAGTGCTTTTGTACCATTCAAGGTTCAAATTAATGGGAGGAAGTTTGAGGACCAAGTGGGTTGGTCCATTTGAAGTCTATACGAAATGCCCCAATGGGCAGTTGAGCTTAAAAATCCCGAAACTAGAGGACAATTCAAAGTAAATGGCCATCGGCTCAAACCATACCTAGGGCATTCTGATCAGGATGCTAGAGTGGTCTGGCTTGGGAAGCCTATTTACACCTGAGCAGGAACTTTGTTGTGCCCATGACAATAAATGGGGCGCTACTGGGAGGCAGCCCATGTTTTTAATTGCTTTAATTTATTTTTATTTTGATTAAATAAAGTTTTCAGTTAATTAACCTAGATTAGGGGCAATTTTACGCTTATTTTTTGGATAAGTATGTGATCTGCAGGTCAGGATAAGGAAAGAGAAACCAAGGATAAAGATAAATCCTGGAAAAATACGGATTCTGAAGTAGGGCATTTTGAAGAGATAAAGTTTGTTCCGATTTTTCAGGGGATAAGGCTTATCCGTTGATGTGGGCACGCTGATTCAAATAAATCCTTTGGAATCCAAAGAGTCACGGTCACATCAGGAACAGTAACACACATTTATAAAAAAGCCAACCCCACAAAATCTAAACTCTCACTTTCATTCTTTTCAGAAAAAAATCGAAGTTTCTTTCTTCTCTCTTTCAAAACCCTATAGCATCTCTCTGCAAATCTCAAACTTCAACAATGGTGAACACACGCGGGAAAAAGATGGTGCTTAAAGCTGGAGCAAAAGGCAAGCTGGAGTTCGACACCCAGTCACCTCTGCAGAGCCCACCCCAGCCAAGGTGGTGAAAAAGAAGGCTGTTAAGCCTAAGGAAAAAGCTGCGCCTGCCACGGCTACCTCAAGTAAACCGGCAAAGGAGACTCTGCTGGAAAAAGAGCCTGTAGCTGAAGCAAGCTCTGCTACACCGTCACAAGAGGAACATGCTGAGGATGATACCACTATTGGTAGAACACAAGAAGAAAAAGAAATGGCCACGGAGCCCACACAAGAGCCTGCCAAAACAGCTTCTAAAAAGGTGAAAAAACCGGCTAGGGTTCCGACACCTCCGCCATCTGAAGAGGTTGTATAGGAAGAGGAGAATGCGGAAGAAGAGGGCGATGATGAAGCCCTAGATGACTATATGAATGAGTTGGATGAAGAGGAAGCACATCCCGCAGATGAGCAAATCTAAGAAGAAAGACCTGTAGAGATAAAGAAATGGGCATTGAAGAAAGTGAAAGGAAAAAGAAAGGTCAGAGAGCCCATTTTGGAGCAATCAACTGAGCAGCCCACCGATTCCCAACAAGATGAAGCCGAAAAGGAGGTTTCAGAATACCCAGAGCAGTAGCAGCAACAAAGTGAGCCATCCCAGGCTCAGACGCTCGAGGATGAACCTTCAAAGGACTCACCACCAAAGCAAAGATTGGGGAAAGCGGTGGCCATGAAAGCAGGGGCCAAGCTAGCTGGGGAGCCCTCTTCGAAGAAGAGAAAAGCTACAGAGGGCACACTACACCCTGAGCCTAAAAAGGGTAGAGGGGTAGGGAGCCCCACTCTAAGTAAGCCAGGAAGTGGCCCGCCACCGGTCTGGGGCATCATAAATTCGAAAGGAGTCCATGCCAAGTCGCTTGTAGCTCTTGGGATAGAGCATGAGGTAAGGGGTTTCTTTGCTGCAATTGGTTGGGAGTTTTTCTTGGATATGGAATGTGTTATTTTTCCTACATTTTCACGTGAGTTTGTTAATAGTCTGAAAATAAAAGTTGTGAATAAGTCTGCTACGTCTACTAGGATTATGAATTTTAAAATTTTAGGTGAAAATTTCTCCATGTCTGCTGATGATCTGAACATGATGTTGGGTATCGTGTCATATTTGGGCCTCCAGGAGGAGGAATATGTGGATGCAGTAGCTGTTGTGCTCGACTCTGCTGAGGGAGTCGAGGTAAAATGAGCTGAGGTTGGGGATGGCTCCACTTATCAAAGTGGAGCCACAAAAGGCTATTGTTTGAACAATAAGGCCTTGAGATTTTGCCATAGGGTACTGGCCTACAGTTTCTTTGGTAGGAAAGATAGTTCGAATTCAATAACTAATCAGGAGCTTTTCATTCTTTGGTGCATGGTTAAGAAAATTAAAATTAATTTTGGCTCTATGGCCATCGCGTACTTCAGGGAGATTAAAACACACCCTAAGCATAGAATCTCGTGTGCCCAGCTGATCACCCAAATTGTTGTTAGGTCTAGGTTCTTAGATTTGAGAACCACTGATTTAACCTCCCTCCCCATGGAATTCTTTGATATTGCTTGTTTGAAGAGAATGCAGGATGTGGTGGATGATGAAGAAGAAAAGTCTGTTTTCTATGTGCCAAGGGGAGACCCCTCGAACCTTTTGATGATTGCAGGTACATTCAGAAAGCCACCAGCAGGGAGGGCACAGCAAGGGGAGCATCCAGTTACTGTGATTCTGAAAAAGTTGGAAGTATTGGAGAATGCCCAATCCCAGACAGAAGAGAAACTAGACCGCATTGAGACATCCCTGAAGGACTACTTTAAGCACGTTGGGTTTTCATACCCAACGTCCTCATCTGATTGAATCCTGGTTCTTTTCTTCTTTTAGTTTAGTTTTTGTTTTTTCTGTTTTTGTATTTGTTGTTTGTGTGTCGCCCTTGTTCACCCAATTTGCCTAGTGCAAAGTGTGTGGGTGGGGGCATTCCAGTTTTGTTTGTTTTCATATTTTTGTTGTTTTTGTTGAGTCTGTTTTAATACTTTACAAGATGCAAAGTGTGTAGGTTGCTAGTTGAGTCAAGCATGCTTCCTGTGAAATCTATGAGGCCATTGCATTTGATATTTTCAAACTTAAACTGCTTTATATAAAAATTCAGCATGTCCGCATAAGATAGGGATGACGAAAGAGTTTAACATGCCCTGGGAAGATTTGGGCCTAATGCTGTATGCCCATTTCACATCTTTCTGTTGGTCCCGAACAAGTCGATATCAGTTTAGAGGGGGGGTGAATAAACTGATTAAAACTTTTTACTTTGAGTGCGGAATAACAGGGCCCTTTGACTCGCTTAATGAAACTTATCAATGCACAAACTTATTGAATAGTTAAGACAGTTTAAGTGCAGCTTGTGTGAGATTGTGTGCAGTTCAAAGATATGCAATAACCAAAATAGTACAACATACAAGCAATTTATAGAGGTTCGAAGTCTCAAACTTCTACGTTCCCTCTTCCTTCCGCAGAAGGGCAACTTCACTATATAACTTGAGTTTCTTTACAAATTATACAATGAAGGACAGTTGGCTGAACCTGGTAACTGCTCGCTACCTCAGCGGATCGATGGCTCACACTTGAAGTTCCTAACTGCTCGCTAGGAAGGTAGGTGCTATTGTCGTCTTTACAAGGTTTTAGATCTCTTTCGATCTTCAAGAGGTTAGTCTTGAACATGGGTTATCAACTGATGTGCTCCTTCAATTGAGCTGAGTAGTTGATCGTTGTGTAGTTGAAACTGAGAAGACTGCCCTGGCTGGATTGTCAACAGCTGGCTGATTATCTTGACTCTATGAATTTCTTCTTCTCAGTAGAACTCTCGCAGTTTCTATTAAATGCTGAACTTGAGCTTGAGTGAGAGAGAGAGAGAGAAAGAAAAGCTCTTGCTTGTATATGCGAAAGTTGTGCAGGCGAAGGATTCTTCTTCGTTCTGCTTGAGAGAGTTGAGAGTTCTTAGCGTTCAACATTTTTAAACTCTGATTCACTCGCCTTTTATAGAGGAGTGATTTTATGACCGTTGAGTTCCATTGTCCATTGATCGATGGCCCTGTTGGCTCATCAATGGAGCATGATCACTTAGAGCTTTTGGTTTGAAGTAGCCGTTACTCTGCCAATCGATCTTCATTGGATATTTAATTCCAGGATCTTTGTTGAAGCATTTATTCCAAGATTCGGCAGTTTGAGCAATAACCTCCAAGGTTCTCTGGCTTCAGTTTTCTTGGCAGCTTTGAGTTCCAGTTGACAGTTCTGGACTTGTCAGCTGAGTTTGACTATTGCTCCAGTTGGCAGTCTTGAGCTCGTCAGCTGAGTTTGGATGTTGCTCCAGTTGGCAATTTTGAGCTCGTCAGCTGAGTTTGGCTGTTGCTCCAGTTGGCAGTTTTAAGCTCATCAGCTGAGTTTGGCTGTTGCTCCAGTTGGCAGTTTTAAGCTCATCAGCTGAGTTTGACTGTTGCTCCAGTTGGCAGTTTTAAGCTTGTCAGCTGAGTTTGGCTGTTGCTCCAGTTGGCAGTTTTGAACTTGTCAGCTGAGTTTGGCTATTGCTCCAGTTGATCATCAGTTGGATACTTTCTGTCTTCAGTCTAAACTGATCTCTTATCAGTTCCCTTAGTTGACTCTTTTCTTCCTCAGCTTAACTGACTTAGTTGTCAGTTTGTTTCAACTGTTCAACTTCTTGACTTCTCAGTTCAGTTGACTTCTGACGTATCCTTCAGCTTGCTGACCATACTCTTGATTGGTTGACTTTGACTTTGCTTGATATCCTTTTTGATGATGCCCTGGATTGATCAGCTCCGATCTGCAGCTTGACTTTCAGTCAGTTTTTCACAAATAATTTTGACATCTCATCAAAACCTAATCTAGGGGTTCCTTGATAGTTTTTCCTAACAATTTCCCCCTTTTTGATGATGTCAAAACTTTGTTGATGATGATGGAAAAAGCTGCAAATGTAGCAAGTTTTCTTAAGCATTTTCAGAGCAAATTCAGAGCAATTTTGAGAGAAAAGTTGATTTATGATTTTCATTCAAGTATCATAGCATTTGTCATTAGCATTTGTCATTCATGCTGTTATTCAGGTATTAACGCATTTAAGATATGTATGTAATTCAAGTTTTAGAGCAATTTATACTTCAAATTTCAGTGCATGTTCTCATTCTTTCATTTTGGACATGCTTTCATTCCAGTATTAGAGCATTTTTTTTTATTCAAGCATCAGAGTATTCAACCATGTTTCATTTAAGTAATAGAACATTATCAGAGCATTTAAGTTAATCATATTTGAAGTAACAGAGCATGAGCATTATAAGCATGGTCAAAATGTATATTATATATATTTACTTTAAAGCATGTTGTATTTTCAAGAGTAGTTAAAACTACTAATCTACTCCCTGAAAGTTCCTTCTTTGCTCCTTTTCTTTCTGCTCGACTCTCCTTTTTCTTAAGCTCCTTGCATCCTCCATGCTCCCCCCTGAAGCTGTTCTTCCCCCTCATGATGAATTTCTCTTTGAATTTGATCCCAAAGAGTTAAGCATCCATCATCTATTTGTTCTCCTTCCCCCCTTTTGGCATCATCCAAAAGGTGGAATGGATCGTATGATGGTAGTGGCAAGCTTGGCAGAAAGGTGAACGCAGTTGCCATATTGTCATCATGAACTAAGGGGACTGAAGGAATTTGCATGGGTGAGGAGAGCCATGCATATGCTTCTTCAGTTGTCATGAACTGACCTGGAGCAGAGGTGAGAGAGACTGCTTGCTCTTTGAAGTTCATCGAGGCCAAGTTGTTGAAGATCTCATCGGTTGAAGGGATGGGTGGATCATCAACGAAGGGTGAGCATGAGGAGTTGGCCGGTTCATTGTTAGGGAGAGGAACATCGGCTGGTATGCTCAGCTAGATTCACTTGATCATCGAATCCATTATCTCTGAAAGTGTAGGTGGCGAGGAGAGTGGATGATTCATCCAGTTTCTACTCCATGTTCCTTCGTTGATCTAGAAGGTGGAGCCACGGGTGTGGATGAGGTGGAACATTGTTGACTCATCCAATTGATATCACCATATGTGGTACTGCAGGTACCGTCGCAGTTGGTCGAACAAAGAGGAGTCTGTGCTTTCAACAAGACCGAAACAGCTTCTCAGCTGATGGTCTAGAACTACTTCAAACTCAACCTCAATGGGGTCACGTTGGACTGACGGTAGAGGTTGGGAGCTGGCTGATATTGTAGGCCGATCACTCAGCCTTGAAACAGATTCGCTCTCAATCATCAGCTCTCTTTCGTCAGAGGAGCTGAGTGGTGCCTCCAAGGGTACCTTTCCACGATCTGAGTTGGAAGGCCCTTGTCGACGTGAACGCTTCAGGATCGGATAACCGTAGATAGTGGGGAGTATGTCTCTTCTTTTGAGTTGTTCGCCATTTGGGATAACCTCATCAAACTGGCTTTGAATGATATGGCTTATGCGACTCATAAACCCGATCTTTTCAGGAAAAGAGCCAGTGGATAGGTTATAGGCTGTTTGCTCTACATTAGCTCGCAGTTGAGCAAGGATGAAAGAGGCCCAGTCGGCTTTACATCCGTAGTATAGAGCGGCTGCGAGATGGGCTTTGATGTCTGAGAAGTGGACTGTCTCAAAGTTGCCATGTAGGATATGGCCGGCGATATCCAAGAGTTGGAGGATATCATTTGGCATACTCTCCTTCAGCCGATGTGAACAGTCATAGTGGTTGACGTGAGGAAGCTTCCAAGCATCCCATAGTGCGTATTTGCAGGGTAATTGCAGGGTCATCACATCTGGACCGTCGTCTGGAAGGTGAAGAGTAGACATCATTGTCTCTTTTGTCACTGTGATCGTCTTGCTCCGGACGGTAGAAATGATGTTGTCGCCAGAGATCGTTGCATTGTAGCAGAATTCCACAACATGAGAAGGTAAGTTCTTGAGTGAAACGATCATCAAAAATGGTAACAGCCCAGTTGCCTCCAGTGGCCTATAAATCCTTTGAAAGTTTTCTGAGCCGAGGCGTACGTTAAGATACTCTAGACTTAGAGTTTTATCTTTCTTCAGCTTCTTAAGAAGTAGATTGGCGTCGACCGTCTGAAATGGGGGCTTCATATCTGCAAAAAGATGTTGTTTTAGTTTAGAGAGCAAGTGTTTAAGAGAGAGAAGACTTATCAGATGATCAGAGCAAGAAAGAGATGGGATTTGCAGATGATCGGAGCCTTCATCTCTGTGCATATATTTATTTAGCTTTGCATGCAGGAATCGAGGGTACTCGATTGCTTTTCTTAGCTGATCAGCCATCCGATTTGATGGAGGATTAACTGAATTAATGAGGATTACATCTCAGCCGTTTGATGAAGAAGTAACTTTATGATCTTGTGGCTGAGAAGTAGCTTCTCTGAAAATGGGGTAGTTGCCATAAATAGCAAAATATTTTCTGCAGATCTTGCTATTTATATTTCAGTAAGAAAGTATTTTCTTTTTCAAGTTTGAAGAGTTGATTTAATATCAACGCAGAGATATATTAATTGCAGCATTGTGAGATAAAACCCTATTTTCAAATTGTAACCGTTTGAGTATAATATAAGAAATTTTATAATCGCAACGGTAAATAATGTAATTATGATAAGCTTTGAAAAATAAAAACTTATCCTGATTCAGTTGGGATACAATCCAACTGATTTGACGGTTGGATGATCAGTTGAGGCTTGCTTCTCAGTTGTCGCTGAAGAACTGGCTGAAGTGGAAGCTGTATTTGAATTGAATTGATCAGTTGGTTTGATCAGTTGCTTGGCTCTCAGTAGACAGTTTCCGCTTCTTGAAGGGCCTAGCTGGATTGGCTGCACTGTTTCCTTGGGATGCAGTTGTGGTCTTTGACAGTTCAGGCCTTGCAGTTCTCCGGGCTTGATGAAGATGAAGCTGGATGGCAACTGACGACTTTTTTATCCGTTGACTAAGGGATTGGGAAGTTCCCTTTGATGATGATCGAAACTGATCATTTTTCATAGGCAATTGCATGCCTTTTGAGCTAGATGTGAGCAGTGGAGTGACATAGCTTTTGGATAGGAGGCTTGGTGATGTGGCAGTGTCTTCATCATCACTATCGCTCTCGTCAGCACACCTTGGATTCTTCTGGGTAGCCACAACTTCAGTTTGTGATAGATGTGGTTCTATCTTTTCAACGACCGGTGGAGTTTGTAGTGAGGGCTCAACCGACTGACTTGATAAATTATCAAAGTTCAGTTTTCGACTAAGCAAGCCAGTTGGGCAGTTGACTGGTTGATCTGTAGTTCTAACTGCTTAAGGCACGATGCTGGTCTTGATTTCTGCTAATAAGGTGGTGGCTGGAATCTTGTTGTCAATCCGGTGACGCATGATGTACTGGACTTGCACAATGGTTGGAGGAAATGGATTTGATGAACCTATCCATTTGATGCTCCAAGTTTCTTCTCGCTGCCAATAGCTCATGCCGTGAAAGGCAGTTAGCAGAAAATGAGACTGGTTGGACATAGAATGTCTCCAGTTATACCAATAGAAATACCGATGGAGTTGTTTGAACAACTTTTGGTCACGTTGTGCACCAAAGGCAAAGTGATTGAGAAGTAGATTGGTCACTTCCTTTTGTGCACCTTTGACTGCATATTCACCACTATAAAAAGTGTGAATATTCTCTTCAGTCAGCTAGAGAGAAGAGCATGTACTTCTGAAGTAGTCCGCTCCATAGTTTGGATGAGGGATTCCAATGAATGGAATAAGCTTATCTGGATCAGAGCAAACCTGGAAATCAACTGGCGATCCGTTCTTTGATTTTGGAGATTGAACGGCGTTGGCAGTTGAGTTGCTCGATAAGTGATTGCCTGGCTTGGCTTTGGCTTTTCTCTTTTTCTTTAGCGACTGAAGATGAGCAGTTCTTTTCTTGGAAATCCAGTCAGAGATAAGAACTGGTAGTGACTCATCATTTGGAAGCTTCAGCAGGTCTTCAAGCATTTTACTCATTCTTAGAACAAGTCCAACCTTGGACTCAAATTTACCAGATTTCTTTGAGTCAGAGGCCTTGATGACTTGATGCTTGAATTGTTGGAAGACAAATTCTGCCCAGTTCGTTTGTCGCCCTTCAGCAAGGTGAATCATAACCTTGTATCTCTCTTGGGTGAGTTGACTCAGGCTTCCAATGGCCCCGAACATCATCTTGTTCGTTATGTCAAGTAGAACTCTATACTCGGGATTCAGGTCAGTTTTAGCGGTTGTAAAACTGAATTGCTTGTCGCAGGTTGAAGCTTTCCATTTTCGCCAGTACAATTCTGCAGATTCTTTTAGATCTTGAACGGATGAACCTTCATGTGGGAATTGGAACACTTCTGCAATTGTCCTTTCAGTGACTTCAAGCGGTCGTCCTTGAATCACTGATGACATTGTGTTTCCATCTGCAGATAATTTTGCTTGAAGCAAAAATTCACTCACCAAATATTGTCTAAAGAACTTTAGTGGTGTTTCCAGGTAGTAAAGAATTTCTGTCTTGTGAAGATTGGACAGAAGGAGTGGGTTATTTGATTCATTTAGAATCAATTGAAATTTCTTTCTATCAAGAAATTTATCTCTCATAAGTTGTTCTTTGAAGGAATTTGAAGATCTGGATAATTCGGCCATCTTTGAGGTTGGCTGAGACTTTGGGAGTTTAAGATCTTTTGGGAGAGAGTTTTAGAGATTGTAGAAGGAGGGGGCTTTTTGAGAGGTTTGAAAGAGAGGGGCTGTTTATGAGTGTTGGGACAGGCTTATGGATCTGTTGGTTGGAATGGTACTAGCCTCTGGTCTCTTTTGGTCGTTGGCAATTAATGACTTTCACACGTGTCATTGTTTTTGCAACGGTCAAAATTTCAAAATAAATGTGAGGCTTAACATTTATTTGAAGTAAAAAGAATTTTTATAAATATATCAAAAGATATAATTACAAATTGATTAACAAGAAGTACACTTAGGGCTTTTCTAATCAGGTTTTAACTTGATCAGCCACTTAGTCCTTCTTGTGATCAGTTTTCCTTTTCTTAGCCAGCGGTTCATGAAGATCCTCTTCTCTATCCTCATAACTGCTTTCTGACTCCGTTTCAGCTGACTGGAGCCTTGGATGGGTTTGCAGCTGCTTGATCTGCTTAGTGTGCAGTTTAACATGTTGCTGTAGGGAGTGGATCAACTCTTCATAATACAGAGGGAGTTGGACTATTGAACTGCTTGGCTGAGCAATGAACTGTACTGCTCTAGAGTCCACTTCCTCTCCTGCTTCAGTTCCAACAAGTTCCTTGAAAGGAACTGTGTGAGAGTGGTTTGCTTTCTCCATACTGATAGATTCATCATAGCTTGCCTCTGGTGGTGTTTATGGTGCGGTCGCTAGGGCTTCAGATTGAAAGGCCCTTTGAAATCGATCAAAGTACACAGTTAGTGCTAGTGTACCTTGATAGGCAGGTTGTTCATTCATTTGAGCAGTTTGTCCAGTTGGCTGGTCAGACTCAGCTGGCTCTGGAGTCGTATCTTGAGGAGGAATAGTTTGAGGTTCAGTTGGCTTCTCAGGTAGTTCAGTCTCTTCAGTTGTCTTCCGTGGCTCTCCATCACATGGAAGATCTGGTAGAGGAGGAGATTTGAGCAGTTCTTCAAACTCCTGATCGCTGGCTGTTTGCTCGTCAATTGGTTGCACCTCAGGAGAATCATCAAGAAGATCAATGATGCTGTCATCCGGTTGAGGGGATTCCTCGAATGTTAACTACCTAGCTACGGATGCTATGGCAGTTTTCTTTGGGATATGAGCTGCAACAGTTCCAGCCCCTTGTTGATTGCTTTGAGCTTCTTCGTTGAACTGGTTCTACACCTCCCGAAGCTGTTGTTGTCTGAGTTTTAACACTTCATTGAGTAACCAAAGTTGTTGAACTTGAGGATTTTTCCACTGTTGCTACTCGGCTTGAGTTTGCAGATGTGGCAATCTGATGTTAGCCCAGTTTAGTAGATCATTCATTACTTCCAACAACGTTTGTTGTTCTGGGTATGGATGGTTCCTTCGAATGGCAAGCATTCTTTTCAAGGTGATGACTGGATTTTGTTCTGAAGTTTCCTGTCCAGCCCATTGCATGCTCCATTTTTCTTCCCTTCTCCAGAAGCTCATCTCGTGTAGAGCAGTTAGGAGAAAATGGACTTCAGAATTGAAGCAATGTCTCCATAGGTGCCAATAAACATACCTCGTTAGGGCTGTATACAGAGCGGCAGTACCAATCACATCTTCAATAAAATTTTCAGTAATGAATTTCTGCACTTGTTCGTCAGCCCAGCATTTGACGATTTCAGCTCTTGATAGAGCTCTTATATTTTCTTCGGTCTCTCCCATCGGGGGGCACGCAGTTCTGAAGAAATCTGCCCCTGAGTCCTTTGGAGGAATTCCCCTGTCAGGCACAATATCATCTCCTTCAATTGGTGCTACATCAAACACCTTGATATTGTGAGGAGGCAGTTTCGGAGGGGGTGGAGGCCCTGATTTCTTCTTCTTTCCTTTTGGTTGAACTGCTGCAGATTTCTTCTTTGTCTTGCCAGTTCTTTCCTTGAGCTGAACTGGCTTGGTTGGGATCTTTTCTTCAGGTGAATCAATAGATGATCCACATCGAACGTGGCGTAGTGGCTTAGCTTTAATTGAGCTTCCCAATATTTGGCTTATTGGGAGATTATCGTCTGAGTCGGAGCCCTCCTGAGGCATTTAAACAGCAATTTCTTTGCCTTTTTTTTTGCAGGCTCCTCTGCTTTCTTTGAGATGGCAGCAGTTGACTGACTGCTTTTGATGTTTATGGATTTTGCAGCTGGCTGCCTTCTGGTTGTTGCTGGTATAAAATCCAATTTATCGATCATCAGCGTGTCGGTTTCTTCTATCATGTAGTCACAACTGCTTTCCAATATGATGCTGATTCTGCTTGGATAACACATCTTTTGATGGAATTCTGTTAGTGACCAGTTCTTCTCCATAATATCAACGTACTTCTTTATTTGCTCGAAGAAGTATCGAGCCCAGTTGACGTTGATGCCTCTAATGATCGTTGCACATATTTTGTACTTGTGCTCCGACATTTTTGAGTGGCTTCCAGTTGTTCCAGTGATCATTCTAGCAGCAACTGATGCTAGAACCCTGTATTCTTCTTGAAAAAGAGACATGCGTGTACTGCTCTTGTATGGATTTGCACATTCCTCCCTCTTCCACTGACGGCAGGCTTCCTCTTGATCTACTTCAACATCTTGCAATCTTGTTCCAGTAGATGGCAGTTTAAACAGTCTTTCGAGCAGTTCTGGAGTTACGATCAGTTCGACTCCACGAACTTCAGTCTCTATTCTGTCATCGTAGCCTTTTAAGTTTAAGTAAAACTCAACCACAGCCTTTGGATAAATCTTTGATGGGTACTCTTCTATGAAGCTTTTTAGGCCACTTTGCTCTATCTTCGTGATCAGTGAGTTGCAAAGATCAGAATCTGAACATTTTTCTCTATAAGCCCCTATATCCAGGAACTTGTCTCTGTAGAGATTCATTTGGAATCCTCGTTAAGATTCACCAATTCTTTTAAAGTCGAACTTTCATCGAACAGTTGGTGCGTGTCTGTCAGCCATGGAGTTTTTTTGGATAAATGATTCAGGAAGGGTAAGTTGGCTTTGACTGAGTTTAGGAACTGAATGATTTCACTTTCGTAAAATTTGCAGAACAGTTTCAAGAATTGAAGGATGAGAGATGCTTTAACTCTTTACTGTGTTTGAGATTGGTAAAAGTGAAAATGAAAGTTCAGCCATCCCTTTTATAGAAAATGATGAGATTCAACCAATGGTTGTGACGCTTGGTATGCCCAATATTCAACGGTTGGATTAACTCAATCGACCCGTCGATTGGTCTTTCGATTCTGTCCGTTGGGGATAAATGAAGGAGAGAGAAAAAGTTCAACGGTAATATTTGAGTGACACGTGTTTTTACCATTTCTAATATTGAAATTTGAACTTATCTTTTCTCTCTAGCAGCTTCTCCTTGGCTTGAAACTGATTACGTCATCAGTTGGCTTTCACTGTAACTGATGATCCTTTTGTTGATCAGTTTCAGCTGAGATGTCTTTGCATCAGTTCGGAATTGGTCTTGACCGTTTAGACCTTTGTTCAGCTGCTTCCTAGTTTAGCTGTTCTCCTTTAGTTGGTCTTTAAACTGACATCTCCTTTTGATTTGACTCCAGTTCCTAGTACTCCTTCATCAGTTTGATCAATTTGCAGCTTGTGTGTTCTACATAACTGACTGGATCATCAGTTTGAACGACTGAACTGATGATTTAGTTAAACTGATGGAGTAAACTGATCATCTCCAGTTTACTTTTCTCTTAGCAGCTTCTTTCCTTTACTTCAAACTGATGGCTTTTGTGGCCAACTGATCAGTTTCTCGCCTTTTTGATTCAGTTTCTCTCTTTAGCTGGAGTAGTCCCTTGGCCTTCTTCCTCCAGTTTATCATCTTCATCCTGTGATGCTAGCTCCAGTAGTCCCAACTGTATGCATAGCTCCATAAACCTTGCTTCAGGTAAGGGTTTGGTGAAGATGTCAGCTATCTGCTTCTCAGTGTTGACATATTTGATGCATATGTCTTTCTTCTCGATGTGATCTCTGATGAAGTGATGCCTTATGTCAATGTGCTTGGTTCTTGAATGCAGAACTAGATTCTGAGATATCGCAATTGCACTATTGTTATCACAGTAGATAGGCACTTCTTCAGTTTCAACTTTGTAGTCCTTCAACTGTTGCTTCATCTAGAGTATCTGCGCACAGCAACTTTCAGCAGCTACATATTCTGCTTCAGTTGTTGACGTGGTAACTGAGTGCTGTTTCTTGCTAAACCAGGATATCAGTTTGCTTCCCAGAAACTGACATGTTCCACTGGTACTTTTTCTGTCAATTTTGCATCCACCAAAGTCTGAGTCTGAATAACCAATTAGGCTCAAGCTGTCATCTCTGGGATACCATAGTCCAAGATTTATGGTTCCTTTGAGATATTTGATAATTCTCTTAGCTGCTTCGAGGTGGCTCTTCTTTGGATTGGCTTGAAACCGTGCGCATAGTCCGACTGAATAAGAGATGTCTGGCCGGCTAGCTGTTAAGTAGAGTAGCGACCCAATGATTCCTCTGTAATATATTTGGCTAACTGATTCTCCTTCTTCATCGAGAATTAGCTGAACTGATGTGTTCATAGGAATCTTTAGAGTCTTCTAAGGCTTCTTTGACATTTGCTGGTTCAGTTTGAGATATGAAGCATGTGAATAGTGCATGCTCAGTTGAACTTCTGGTCTGGACTCTACTTCTTGGATCACCAACTATTTTGTCAGTTGGATGGCTTCGGAGCCATTTGGGCAAGGTAGCTTCAGCTGGGTCCTTAGCTGGCTATTCTGTGGTGACGTCATTAGTCGCTCTTTCATACGCTTGTTTAGCATTTTCATCAGTTCTTCCCCCTGTTTCAGAGTGGGTTTGTGGTCTCAGCACGATTTGTGTCTTCATTGACCAAGCTGTTCTCAACTGGTATTATGCCAGTTTCATTGTCTTCTTCTTCTTCTTCTATTAAAACTTCAAACCGCTCTGGAACTATATGATCTACATAGTCCTGCGAGTTCTCAGTTTCACTAGGTAGTACTTGAACTGATGTGTCTATTCTTCTTTTGTTCCTGTACTCATTAGCAAATTTATCAAATACCACATGACATGTTATTTCCACAACTAGAGTTCATTTATTGAACACTCTGTAAGCTTGTGCGTGAGGTGAGTTATACCCAAGAAATATACCCTCATTAGCTTTAACACTAAAAGCTTTTAATTGAGTCTTGCCATTGTTGTGAATATAACATTTACAGCCAAATATTTTAAAGTATGAGATAGAAGGCTTACGACCCTTGTACAGTTCATAAGGTGTCTTGTCATGGGCTGCTACAATAGTACTTCGATTTTGAGTGTGGCAAGCTGTGTTGACTGCTTCAGCCCAGTACCCTTCAGCTATGTTGGCATCAGCTATCATTGCTCGAGTTGCTTCTTTGAGTGTTCAGTTACGCCGTTCAGCTACACCGTTTTGTTGTGGAGTTCTTGCAACTGAGTGTTCATGAATGATTCCAAGCTGGTTGAGAAAACTGATCATATGTTGATTCACAAATTCAGTTCCATTGTCGGAGCGAATCCTGTGAACTGATCTTTCCTTCTCAGTTTGTAATCTTCTGATCAGCGCCGTTAGCTTGTCATAAGTTTCATCTTTGCTCCTCAAGAATTCCACCCATGTATATCTTGAGAAATCATCAACTACTACGAGAGTGAATCTTTTGCCCTTTGGAGTTTGTTGTCTAACTGGACCAAACAAATCCATATGTAGCAGTTGAAGACAATCAGTTGTTCCTGGTGGGTGACTCTTATTCTTGAAGGATGACTTCACCTGCTTCCCTTTTTGACATGGTCCACATACACCTGTCTTCTTGTATATTTCCTTGGGATGCCCCTCAACTAACTCTTTCTTGGCTAGATAGTTGATTGTTTTGAAGTTGAGGTGATTCAGTCGTCGATGCCATAGCCAGCTTGCTTCAGTTGATCCTTTTGAAAGGAAGCAAGCTTCTGAGTAGCCGGTTGACCAGTCAACAATGTACATGTTGCCTCTCCTGATGCCAGTTAGCAGAATTACTCCAGTTGACTTGCCTCTTATATTGCAGGAGTTTTTGGTGAAGTCAACTGAGTAGCCATTATCACACAGCTGGCTGATGCTTAGTAGTTTCTATTTCAGTCTATCCACGTGGGAGACTCCATTCACTACTACTTTTCCCTTGACTACGAACCCTTCTCCAATGGTTCGGCTTTTGGAGTTGTCTCCAAATGTGACAAGTGGGCCTTTGATTTCTTCATAACCGTCGAGATCTTTTCTGTCTCCGGTCATGTGCTTGGAGCACCCGCTATCTAGATACCAGATGTCTTTGGCTTTCTTCGTAGATAGGATGCTCTTGTTCTGCAAGGAAAGGATTAGCATTTAGGGACCCGTTTTATATCGGGTCCTTGTTGATTCATCAAGCTTTTTGGAATCCAGACTTGCCAAACTTTTGGCTTCTTATCATTCAGAGATCCAACTGACTTGGATCGCCTAATCTGTTTATATTTTTTCTCAACTCTTCTATTCTGATTTGAATCAGTTGAGTGATACCTGCGTTGAGAGTTAGTTGGATAAAACAATTCAACTAAAATGCTTTGGTCTTGAGACCTTTGAGTTCTGTGATCAGACCAGTGTTTTGTATGTTTCCAGTTTATTGGAATGAACCTTTTTGGCTCATTTCTGGAATCTAGATAATCATTATAATGATGATAAGGCTCAAACTGGTTTATTTGATCTCTCCTATAGGTGTTCTGATTGAACTTCTTGGTAGGATAGGCTTGAAATCCAACCTGATCTTTCTTTCTAAAGGGGACTGATCTATCAGTTTGTCTTTGGGACATTCTTTGTTGGTATGCTGATCTTTGTTGAACTGGAGGTTTTGAACGAGTAGATTGGCTTGAGTGAACTGATAATCTTGGCTGGAAATTGGACTTCAGTTGGCCTGGTGTTTTTGTTTGGTAAAACTGACCAAATTGTCTAGGCTGAGTTTGAGGACTTTTTAATATTCCCTTTCCTTTAGTTGACTCAGCTAGCCGATCATGAGATCTAGTGAACCCTTTTAGGATTCCCTTGTCACTGGGTTGGGCAACTGCTTTTCCCTTTTCTAAAGCAGTGAATTTGCTATATCCTAGCCATGAGCTGCCAATTTCAGTTCTTTGATGGCTTAATATTTCATCTATAGTTTGAGATCCCTTTTTGAACTTCAGATTTACCTTTTCTTTTTCAAGGATATCTTGCTTGAGTTTTTGGTTTTCAGCCTCTAGATTAGCATTTCTCAGTTTCAATTTCTCAAATTCGATAAGCTGAGATTCAAGATAATTTAATCTTTCATGATCAATGCTCAGTTTCCTAACCTTATTTCTCAGTTCATCATTTTCATCTTTTAGTTCAATATGCAAACATGAAATTGAAGCTAATTGGTCTTCTAGCATCATAAGTTTCATATCAAGTTCATTACTAGAGACAGTTGCTTTATTTATATGATAAAAGGAGGTTTGAGAATCAGCTGTACTAACCTCTTCATCATTGTCAGCCATGAGGCAGAATATCGCTTTATCATCTGAGTTGTAGCCGTCAGAATCGATTCCAGATGGATAGTCTGAATCATCCAGCCCGGCATTCTCAAGATTTGCAACCATTGCTTTTCTTTTGAAGAAGTTTCTCCTAACCTTGGCTTTCTTGTCTTCAGGAAGTTCTGGACATTCAAACCTGTAATGTCCTTGCTTATGGCAATGAAAACATTATCCAAGATTTCAATTGCCGCTTCTGAATGGTTCAGCTGCTCGTTCAGCTAGTTGGTAAGTTTTCTCAACTTTTAGGATTTCATCAGTTTGAGGTGAGACTGATTGCTTATCCCGAACTCTCTTCAATTTTTCTAGTAACCTGGTGACTGATTGGATTTGCTCATTGATGTCATCAGTTAGGTTCTCCTTCTTTTCTATTGCTTCTCTTTTTCATTCAGTTGAAGATCCGCCTTGGTTTTCTTTGGCTGGTGAGCTCCTAGGTTGGAAGTTGTTTCTTCCTCGAGTGTCTCTAAACCTGGTCCTCTCGCCATAGAAAGCTGCGTCTTGAGCTGACGATGTTGATGCTTTCTTTTTCCGGTTTAGACTGTACTCATGAGATTTGAGAGAACCAAATAGTTCCCTAGGAGTGATGCTATTTAGATTTCTTGATTCCATTGTAGCTATCACTTTCATATCCCATTCTTCAGTAAGATTATCCAATATCTTGGAATTCATCTCAGAATTGGGATAAATCCTTCCGAGGTTGTTCATCTCACTGATGATGCCTAGAAATCTAGTTTCAAGGCTTGAGATGGACTCTTCTGCCTACATTTTGAAAGATTCATACCTGTCAATTGCCAGTTGGAATTTGTTTCCTTTTATGGCTTCGGACTCTCTGCAAAGATCTGCGAGTAGGTCCTATATTTCCTTGGCAGTTGTGCAGTTCTTTGTATCCTTCATACGATCTTCATCTAGAGTTTGAAATAGTGCGGCTTGAGCAATGAACTCTAGATTTTTTAACTTCTTCTCTTCATTGGTGAGAAGATTAGTTGGCTTCAGAATCCTTGCCGGTTGATTGATATCAACTATGTGAGCGTCATTATCCATCATGATGATGATTGGACCGTCTTCGATGACTTCCCATATATTTTCATGAATTGAGCAGAGATGCGTCTTCATTCTCCTGCTCCAGTTATTATAATTTTCAACTGAAAACAAAGATAGCTTATGGTTTCCCATAGCTGAAATGTTAGAACAAATAAGTAGATCTGATTTAGTTGATGTGCAGAAATGGCTGAACCTTAGAATCAACTGCTCTGATACCACTTGTTGGTCCCGGGCGAGTCGATATCAGTTTAGAGGGGGGTGAATAAACTGATTAAAACTTTTTACTTTGAGTGCGGAATAACAGGGCCCTTTGACTCGCTTAATGAAACTTATCAATGCACAAACTTATTGAATAGTTAAGACAGTTTAAGTGCAGCTTGTGTGAGATTGTGTACAGTTCAAATATATGCAATAACCAAAATAGTACAACACACAAGCAATTTATAGAGGTTCGAAGTCTCAAACTTCTACGTCCTCTCTTCCTTCCGCAGAAGGGCAACTTCACTATATAACTTGAGTTTCTTTACAAATTATACAATGAAGGACAGTTGGCTGAACCTGGTAACTATTCGCTATCTCAGCGGGTCGACGGCTCACACTTGAAGTTCCTAACTGCTCGCTAGGAAGGTAGGTGCTATTGTCGTCTTTACAAGGTTTTAGATCTCTTTCAATCTTCAAGAGGTTAGTCTTGAACAGGGGTTATCAATTGATGTGCTCCTTCAATTGAGCTGAGTAGTTGATCGTTGTGTAGCTGAAACTGAGAAGACTGCCCTGGCTGGATTGTCAACAGCTGGCTGATTATCTTAACTCTATGAATTTCTTCTTCTCAGTAGAACTCTCGCAGTTTCTATTAAATGCTGAACTTGAGCTTGAGTGAGAGGGAGAAAGAAAAGCTCTTGCTTGTATATGCGAAAGTTGTGCAGGAGAAGGATTTTTTTTGGTTCTGCTTGAGAGAGTTGAGAGTTCTTAGCGTTCAGCATTTTTAAACTCTGATTCACTTGTCTTTTATAGAGGAGTGATTTTATGACCGTTGAGTTCCATTATCCATTAATCGGTGGCCCTGTTGGCTCATCAATGGAGAATGATCGCTTGGAGCTTTTGGTTTGAAGTAGCCGTTACTCTGCCAATCGATCTTCATTGGATATTTAATTCCAGGATCTTTGTTGAAGCATTTATTCCAAGATTCGGCAGTTTGAGCAATAACCTCCAAGGTTCTCTGGCTTCAGTTTTCTTAGCAGCTTTGAGTTCCAGTTGACAGTTCTGGACTTGTCAGCTGAGTTTGACTATTGCTCCAGTTGGCAGTCTTGAGCTCGTCAGCTGAGTTTGGCTGTTGCTCCAGTTTGCAGTTTTGAGCTTGTCAGCTGAATTTGGCTGTTGTTCCAGTTGGCAGTTTTACGCTCATCAGCTGAGTTTGGCTATTGCTCCAGTTGGCAATTTTAAGCTCATCAGCTGAGTTTGGTTGTTGCTCCAGTTGGCAGTATTGAGCTTGTCAGCTGAGTTTGGCTGTTGCTCCAGTTGGCAGTTTTGAGCTTGTCAGCTGAGTTTGGCTATTGCTCCAGTTGGTCATCAGTTGAATACTTTCTGTCTTCAGTCTAAACTGATCTCTTATCAGTTCCCTTAGTTGACTCTTTTCTTCCTCAGCTTAACTGACTTAGTTGTCAGTTTGTTTCAACTGTTCAACTTCTTGACTTCTCAGTTCAGTTGACTTCTGATGTATCCTTCAGCTTGCTGACCATACTCTTGATTGGTTGACTTTGACTTTGCTTGATATCCTTTTTGATGATGCCCTGGATTGATCAGCTCCGATCTGCAGCTTGACTTTCAGTCAGTTTTTCACAAATAATTTTGACATCTCATCAAAACCTAATCTAGGGGTTCCTCGATAGTTTTTTCTAACACTTTCTTTACTTCATGTGTGAATAATTGTGTGCTTAAGAATTCTAGAACTTGCTGTTGTTCTGTTTGAAGCTTGGAAATTGTTGATGCATAAGTAGATGACATAGGCCATTCTTTTTACCGAGCCACTGAAAAGAAAACCTTACCCACCAATGATACAGCCTTTGCAGCCCATCGAGTCTATGAAATGCCCTGGCAGGTTTTTTTAGGATGGTAAAATATATTGCCAGGGCATTACAAGAGCCTAAAAAAAATGGAAAATGCAGAATTGTTGGGGGATACTTGTGAAAAGGCCAGAAAATATAGGGGAATAAGAAAAAGAGAAAAAAACAAAAAAATGATGATAAAAGAAAAGGAGAAAAAAAAGAGAAAAATAAATTCCCCTAGTCTTAAGTGTTCAGAATGCCCAAAAGTAAAATTTGTTGTCTGAACGGGGCACATCAGGGTAGTGATTTAGAAAAAAATGAGGGGCCTGTACAGAAATAAAACTCCACCTACATGAAATGCCCACTGTAGCCTAAAAAGTCCTATTGATACTTATGCATCTATGGTTTCTGGAGATTGATAATAGAACTTTAGCAAGCCTATGGGATGACTAAGTACATAATTGTATTGATTTGAGTGTATACACTGAGCCTAAACACTGAGTGAAGAGAGTTGTGAGGATTACCATGCTGAACTCATTTTTGACCTATTTTTTGGTATGCTGATACTTTGCAGTTTTGTTGGAATATTGATTGTGATGTGCCTACGCTGACTAACAGTTTGCATGCTTTGTTTTGAGTATGTTCTTTTTACCTTTCTTTTCTTTTATTTTTTTATGGATGCATTGCATCCCATGCTTGAGGACAATCATGTCTAAAGTGTGTGGGTATGATAAGTCCATTTATTTCGTATTTTTATGGACATTTTGTTCGTTATAAATGTCCTTTTTAAGTAAAAAAGAACCAAGATGAGGTCATAGGGCATTGCGGAGGTCAAGTCTGGTGAAAGGGGCATTTTATGCCCAGTTATTCAAGCAAAATCCAAGCTAAATATTCAATCAGAGGCACATGGGACTTCTTTCAGCACTCATCCTACATTCGGGTGGCGGAATGGGCATATCAGAGATGGATAAGGCTGACTATATGATGCTGTGCCCACTTTGCTCGTGTAGACTTGACAATAATGGGACTGGGCTAGGATGATTGCGAGAAACCCGGATTTAGTTGGAGGAGAGAGAGACGAGAAAGATAGCTACATTATCCGAAGAAGAGTTGGAGGTGGACTGGACTCTTAGAGGCGTTGCAAAGAAGAGAAAAGCCCAATCTCTAAAAAATAGGGATTTGGTCAACTTATGCTTATCCAGTCAGATCAGAGAGGGCACGCCAGTTCCGAAAATCTAGTAAAGACCCCAGTTTATTGGGAGATCTCTGATTCGGAAATGTAACTATTTAAGCTATTTTAATTTCTGGAAATAGAAGTTTTGGATAGTCAAAAATAATTGCTACAATTTTACTTTCCTGCACTTTCATTTCGTACGCTGCTTTGCAGCAAGAAACAATCCATTGGCCTTAAGCCTTTGGGAATTTAGGATTATGATATTAAACTCAACTGTTATGTTGAGTATTTTTGCGTATTAAATTCCGTAAGTTCTCTTTATAATTATGTCTTTTATTTTTATTTTAATTATGTCTAGCATGCTTGGCTAGACACCTTATTCTGGTATTTGGACAACGAAAATGGTTTGAATATAAATCTGGACTCGTGAGGCCAGAATGGGCATAGTAATGCATGATAGGTTTCTGTTGATTCTTGTGCCTTGTTCAATATGAGTGTGTGTCTGAAATGCCCAATGTGGCTGATCAATCGTTAGGTAAAGAGGGCACACCACTATTAATTGAATTGACGAATTATGACTGTGTGTTGGTTCATATAGTAATAAGGGAATCAATGGGTTGTTGTGGGCACATGAGGAATCAATAAACACAACAGATTTGGGTTCGTCTAGGGTACACTGCTGTCTGTTCGCTTACATCTCTTTAGGGAACCGGGGGGGGTGGGTGACTGATTAGAGATTTAAATTGACGAGGAATCGCTTTTAAGTCTATAATGAAAGGATGAATGAGAAGACAGAAAGAAATCCGGTCTCCATAACTAGGTGATTTATCATGTATGAAAATCGTTGTGCCCATGAGCGAGTTGATATATATTTAAACCGAATTCAAGTTCAAATGCCAGAACCTTTGCTATTTGATATCTTCTTTACTTTCTTTTGCAGATTTAATTTACGGTAGTGACAACAAAACCAAACCCCTTTTTATGATTGGTTACCTGAAGGTGGAATCATAACAATTCTCTGTGGGATCGACCCATACTCATTAGCTGGCTACGCTCGCTGTGGGCATAGGAGTTATAAATTATTTTTGAGCGCGAAACGACTGCGCGTCTATTAGTAACTCTACTATAGTTTTTGCAATTGTGTTACAATATTTTATCAGTCATAGGCGTCTAACTTCTAATGACTCTCATGCACCCATTCGTGAATATTTCAAAAATTATCATCGCATTCATGAAGATAACGAAGATGAAAGTAATATTGCAAGATTTATTCAATGAAACTGCTCTAATACAGAGCTCAACCAAAATCATTTCTTAGAAAGTGTTTTTTCTGCTATTTATACAAATGAGTAGCTTGAGTATTAAGCAAAACTAATCTAAGGTCAATACATTTCATCCATGTGACATGGGATCAACGGTGGTTGTGAGCTAGGAGAGTGGTTCTGCATGCAAGGAGGATCGTATGTACATGTGGCATCTGAGTTGGAACCTTCTCATGCAAGACATCAGACAGCAGCCTATCAACAACAATACAATCCCATGCACTCTTAGATTTCATCAATATTATAGTCTGACCTAAAATCCTAAAACAAGTAGAGAATTTACATGAGATTATTGTTGTAGATTATATTATTTGTATCAATAACTTGAGGATGAGTAGGGATTCATTTGTTTGTTTGTGTTATCTACTTCAACATTCAGGTGGCCTACGGGATAATCGAAATGTTAGCATACATAAGCAAGTAGCAACGTTTCTAGCAATACTTGGGAACCATACAAAAAAACCGCATATTAAAATATAATTACAAAATATCTGGATGAACAGTTAGTAAGAATTTTCATTCAGTATTAAATGATGTGATAAAACTTCACCTAGTACTACTTTCACAACCCGAACTAGTAACTAAAGATTGTTCAGTTGATAAATGGAAATGGCTCAAGGTATGCTATCTTTATATGACATTATGGTTTTAGAAATATATTTTTTCCATCACTATTATTTATTTATATTTTCATTATCAAATAATTTGTAGGGAGGTTTGGGGACTTTAGATAGAACATATATTGATGTTACTGCCCTTAAAGAGAATAAGGCTCATTATCGCAATAGAAAAGGTCAAACCTCTGTTAATGTGTTAATAGTATGTCATCAAGACATGCAATTTATCTATGTGTTGAGTGGTTGGGAAAGAAGTGCTGCAGATTCAAGAGTTTTACGAGATGATGTTACATGATAAAATGACTTACGAGTCCCAAGAGGTAACAGTATATAATTATGTTGATGTTAACCATATTATTAAATATTATTCTTTTAATACTCTTTTGTTAATATTATTGGCAGGGAATCATTATTTGTGTGATAATGGTTATATCAATGGTGAAGGATTTTTGACTCCGTATAGAGGAGTGAGGTGCCACTTGAATAATTGGGGAGAAGAGACATCTATTCCTTGAAATAAAGAAGAATTCTAATATGAAGCATTCGCAAGCTCGAAATCATTGAAATATCATTTGGATTGTTGAAAGGTCGATGGGGTATCCTTAGAAGTGCTTCATTTTACCCCATCAAAATTTAAAATCATATTATATTGGCTTGTTGTCTAGTTCATAACTTTATTAGAAATTTCATAGAAATTAACCCGATCGAATATGAAGTTCCTAAGCTTGGTAACCCTCATCAAGAAGACTATATCGATAACTTAGTAACATGTATGTATAACGAATAAAGAAGATCTACGTGATGTAGCTAGTTTTTTCCCAAACATTAATGATGTTAGGAATTAATTGAAGTATACTTTATTGGTTGTCATTATCTATTAAGTACATTTTTATCCTAGAAAAATATGTAATTGTTGTCTAGTTGTGCATGAATATATCTAATTTAAAATGATGATATGTACAAATGAATTAAATATGCATACTAACCGTTGTTTTGTAGGGAAATATGGAGGGTGCAAACTCTAGTAAGGTTCTACAAAAAATCTGAAGACTACTAATAGACGTCGTATGTGGAGCTTTCAAGAGAGAGAGGCATTGATTAATGCTTTGAAAGATTTAGTTGTTTCGGGATGGAAATACGAAAATAATTTTAGGACATGTTACTTATTTTATCTTGAGAAGAACTTTTGAAAGCATTTCCTAGTAGTGATCTTCGTGCAGAACCTTATGTAAGCTCTAAAATGCATGTTTGTAAAAAATGTTATAGCAGTCTTTATTTCATGCTTGGGCGAAGAGGCTTTGGTTAGAATGATGAAACTAAAATGTTATCTGTGGAGAAAGAAAGCATTTGATGAAAAGAGTATGTTTTCGATTGAAACCATTCTTAATAGTGTTTTGTTTTCTTATTCTTTTTTTTTTCTCTATGGAAATGCAGATTGATCATTTTTCACGAACTATGAGATACAAAACTTGGCCACACTATCATCATTGGTGTGAAATTTTTGGCAATGATAGAGCAATGAGGGAGAATACTGAAGATTTTAGCAGTGCAGACAAAGATCAATTGGACGGGAATAATATTAAATTTGAAGGAAATATGAATGATGTGCTACCTAAGAAAGAAAATGATTCCGTATCAGTTTGCTAACCTGTAAGTAGTTCTACTGGGAAGAAATCAAAATCCAAGAGAAAAAGGTCAACTGATTTGACTAGTGAAAAACTTATCTATTTGATGTGAGCTTTTGTGAAGAAACAAAATCCGGCTTGAGTGACCCGACGAAGAAAATGAGTGTTGACTATGATTTGTAGACTTAAATGAAATTTGTTTATGAGGCACTTGTGGCAATAGGGCATTCATATGTAGCTGAAAAGTTGCATGTCACAAAGTTATTGGTTAATAACAGCAAGAAACTTGACTTGTTCTTCAGTCTCCCAGACGAAGCAATGATAAAGATGGTCTGTCAATTGATGGGTGATGATATCTGAGAAGATAATGGAACCTTGCATTGGTGTTTAGTTCATGTTATTTTGTTTGTTATGCCTATGGAGAAATGTTGATATTTTACTTTAATTAGGTATTTGTGTTGTTTATCTTAAAACTGTTGTTTTAATGCTAGGAACTAATGATTAGTTGACAGCTATGTATTTTACACAACTTTTGGATATGAATTTATGTTATTTATTATATAGAGTTGTGTATTTTATAGAGCTTTTGAGCTTTTATTGTTATCATTTGGAGTTTTTGATGTGTTTGCTAGTTTTGTAGTAATTGTTGTGATTTTGTTGCATATTTGAAGTAAAACAAGCGAATATGGACAAGAGGAGTTGAAAATGTATTTAATTAAGCTCTTGGACTTAATTAAATATGAATTAAAGCCTAATGGACTGGATTAAATGATCAAAACCTGAAAAAATCTGAAGCCCAGTGCGAAATTTGACTTGGGTCGATCCGGAAAGTGCCGGTCGACCCAGCTCAGTGTAATTTACAAAGGCTTGGGTGTCGACCCAACCCTGCTCACCTGGGTCGACCCTATGTAAAAATAGGGCTCTGGGTCGACCTAGCCAAGTCAGTTGACCCATACATGCGGGTCCGCGGGAATGCGATTTTTTATCTCCAATTCAGGATTTTTAACCTGGATATAGAAGCTCTCATTTTGATAGACGAGAGAGGACACCCCATTCTACATTTTTACACTTAGAATACATCAAAAGAGAATGAAAAAGATAGAGGTTTGTTGTCTACTCAAGAGGAGTTGACAAGGTTGCTAGAGACGGGGTGCTACTGCAGAGAAGACGAGACTACTGGATTACTCATTATTTTTTGGTTCTTTTATCAATTTTATCATGAACACTTATACTCTAGTTTTAGTTGTTTATTTATTCATGTCTAGCTAATTTCATAGCTAGGTTTTATGGATTGAATATTATGGATTTTAATATGATTTGATTACTTTTCTTCTTGCTATCTCTCGGGATTTGATTTATGTGTAATATTTTATATCTTATATGGATGCTTGATCACTATTTATGCATGCTAGTCATTAATTTGAAGCACTGACCAGAGAAGAATTAGTTATGAAAATATATAAATCAGATTATGTGTGCTTGGAAGGACTGACCAAGCGAACAAGTATCACACAGGGTTAAATAGATCTTCGTGTGCTAGATTAGGAGTAATGACATGTGTGAAGAACCGACCGCAGTGAAGTGCATGTTCATTATATCTATGTTATGGTATATCCCCTTAAAGGGAGTCTGATAATAAACTAGTGATTCCCCACCATTGATAGACTAAAGACATAAGTCAGGTTGATATGATTAATGAATATTGATAATTGATACGATAATCCAATTTCCCTCGAGCCTAGGTTTCGTACATCTGTTTAAGTCCAGCAGTTTATTTATTGTGTTTTATTTTATGTTATTTAGTTTATTCCATTTTTACTTGCATATCTGGTGTTTAGATATTAATTAGGTACTTGTGTTTAAGAACTAGGAAGTAACGGTCTATATGTGATACGATACTCTGGCTCACCTAAATATTACAAACACATCGTGCACTTGCGGTATGATTATTTGTTAATAAATAGCGTGTCATTAGTATTGTCGTATATTTTGAGTTTGAAAAATATCTTTGCTGGTTCACTGATTGAGATTGATGACTTTCCTTAGTTCAATTTTATGGAGTTTCTTTACCTATGTATATTGATTTTGCATCATAAATGGTTTATAATCTATTTTTTTTTGTTGGATTTTGTGCTTAATTTTATGTTTAGGCAAGATTTTTAGACAATATTTGATTCAACTGGATTGGACCTTGTTTATTCGAAATTGGACTATGTTTGTAAGGAATTGAAGGTCATCTCGAATTAAAAGATACATACATACATACATATATATATATATATATATATATTAAATAGTATAATTTATAAAAATAAATTTTCATGCTATTTTTCTATTTGATTTTATGAATATTATAGTTAGGTAAAAATATATAAAATACAATCTTAAACTGTAGGCAAGTATGTAACCACTTATTTAAAGATTTGTTTTCAAAAAAAAAAGATGAATATCTAAATTAATTTACATTTTTTTCAAAGAAAATTTAATTTTTTTTATAATTTATTTCCAAACAAATTTCAAGTTTTGACGATAAAAAGGGTAAGTTTGTAAACTTGATTTGTATCCATATATAAGCCACCATAGTAAATAGTAGATTATTTTTATCACTGTTTTAATCACCCTAATACTCTCTCATAGTAAATGCTGGATTGACATATTATTTTTATCTCATCACCCATATAATTCATAAATACTCTGTTAGTGCCATCATTATGTACTAAGTGTTTTAGATTATCACGATCTTTATGAAAATTCAAAGAACACAAATTAAGGTTTTGGTTTTTCAAGTTTGAAGATCATGTTCTCGATATTATGATATGAACATTTCGCTGCCAATCTGATTGAAGATCGAAGAATGTACTTGAGCATGTTCGTGAACATGATCATGTACATGGTTGTCTAGAGAGTTTCCTAGAGACGTGCCAAACTGATTTCAAGAAGTTGAAGTTGTCTTTTCAAGGTGAACATTTCAGAATAAAAGATGCTTTGTTCGAAGATGAAGATCAAGAAGGAAAGAGGCGAGTTTTATTCAAGGAAGGTTTATAACTAGGAGTTGTCCGATTTAAACATGTAAAGTTTCCTTGTTGAGTTTGATCCAAATTAGGACAATCTAATTACCTTGTTTAGGCCATGTCTTGTGTTTATAAATATCCTGATAATCAGACTAGTTAGAGTGCACAAGTTGAGGTTTACGAATACACAAGAGCTAGAGAATCTAAAAGACTTCAAGTTTGAAGAATATAGTATTCGGGTAGAATTGGTTTGATCCTTGTGATATCATTGTGTGTCTAGTATGTGTTTGAAATTCTTTTATACACATTTTAAGGAGTCTCGAGAGAGATTTTCTATGGAAACTAGAGGAAGTCTAGGTTGTGAAGGGATCTCACAATTCAGTCCATCAAAAGAGGTTGTAGTGCGTAGGAAAATGGTCGAGTGATGGGAGGTCATTGTGTAATAGTCTTTGTAACCTTGCAATGGAGTAGTGGATTGTTTCTCACGGACTTGTGAAGTCCCCCTGACGTAGATCAGTTGATCGAACAAGGTTATCAACCTCGTGCCATTTACTTGCTTTCAATTTATCTTTCTGACCTTACATGTTCATTATAATGTACGTGTACATGATCATGAACATGTCTGCCCAGTTTATGTAACTTCATACTCAATTACTTGTATAATCAATGTTGTAAATTAGTTTTGCACTTGTGCGATACATGGTGAGAGTGATATACACATACTTAAAATTTTATTAAAATATGATCACAATAAAAAAATATTCCTTCAATTATCGTACTAAATTAAAAGTCACACAAGGTGAAAAATATAAATCATGAATTGAAGAACTATTGGTCCCGGTGCGAGCCTTTGTCATTTTAGAGGGCGGGTGAATAAACTGACTTCAAAAACTTTGAACAGATGTGGAATAGATAGGGCCTTGACTCGGTTTTGAGATTTATCTGTGCTGACTGATCAGTTGAGTGAAGCTGACAGAGGCTTAGCTGGTGAGCTGATCAGTTTTCAACTGATAGCTGGAAGACGTGGCTGAAGCTTGTTAGTTCAGTCTGTGTGTGTGAATGTGTGCAGTTAAAGAACTTGCAAAACTGAAGAACAGTAAGAGCAACACATACAGAGATTTATAGAGTTTCGAAGCTTCATGCTTCTATGTTCTCTCTTTCTTCCGCATAATGGCAATCTACTATGCAAGAGTAAAGTTTCTTTATTACAATTACACGGTGAAGAATTCTTGTTGGACCTGAAAACGGCACATTTCAACCCGAGTGCGGCCTCCTTTCCAACTGTTGTTGTCCCGGAAGAACGGACCCGTCGGTACACGCTCCTCCTCAGCTGGTTTCTAAGTCGACAACTCACACTTAGCGATCCTAACTGCTCGCTAAGACTTTAGGTGCTATTGCCCATCTTTACACGATTCTAGATCTCGCTCGATCTTCAAGAGAACAGTCTTGAATCTGTTATCAACCTGGAGTGCTCCTTTCTCTTGAGCTGGGTGGTTGATCTTTGAGGACTGTACTGAGAAGCTTTGCTCTTGCTGGAATTCTGCGTCAGCTTAGCAGCTTGCTTGACTTGAAGCACGCCTTATCAGTATGAGACTTTTCACACTTTGAGAGTTATGAGCTTTGAGCTGTAGAGAGAGAGAGAGAGAAAATAAATAGCTCGTTCTGCAAAATAGCAAAGTTAGATCGGCAAAAGTCTTGGCCAAAATTGATTTCACTATCTTTAAAAAATGAGTGAATTTTGACCGTTATGAATGGTGATGTCTAGAAATCACCGACATCAATTTAATGCTTGTAGCCGTTTGAAGCTCTTTTAATGAATTAGCTGTTATGACTTTAATATTCCCTGCTCTCAGATCATCAGGATCTTATAAAGATTTCTTGGTAAGATCTTCATTAACTGCTTGTCAGTAGGAGCGGGTTATTCAGCTGACGGGCTCTCAGCTATCTCAGCTTTCAGCTCTGAGATTGTTCAGTTGGCAGCTCTTCAGCTGCCTTAAGCTTCTATCATGATGTAGTCTAGTTCAGCTGACTTTTCAGTTTTCAATTCTAGACTCATCAGTTGGCTACTGATTGAGCTTTTACCTTTTTTCTTTTGAACTGATCTATGGTCAGTTGAGTGAAGGCTCAAAGCATTCAGAGCTATTTTACCAGTAAACTGATCTTTGATCAGTTTAGGATCGGCTCTGACTGATCTCTGATCAGATCAGTTTCAGCTTTCAAGCTGACTTTGTTCATCAGTCTATCTTGACTTTTTGCTAAGACTGATGATCAACTCATCTGTGGGTGCCTACCAGTTTCCAAAGTTCTCTTCCCCCTTTACAGCTTATCCCAAGCTTTGAAGAGTTTACTCTGACTGGTCTGATCAAGGCAACCTGCAATCTGGTTGACCATGCTTCTGAATAGTTGTTTCTCATCTCAGCTTGAAGTCTTATTTGGTCATTATCCTTGATTTTCAACTTGTCATAACCTGCAGTTTTTCATTAAATCATCATTCATATTTTGACATTTCATCAAAACCATCATTTGGGATTTTCCCAACAATTTTCTTAACAAGAACAATTTGCATCTCGAATAAAAAAAGTAACTTGAATAAAATTAAATTAGAAATGGTTCAACGTAAACTATAAATAAATATCAAAATTTAAAAATATTTGAAAATTTCAAAGGTTCTGAAAAAACTTCATATAAAAAAAACCCTTAGTAACATTATTAATTTTACCCACAATCCCCTTATATAAAAAAAATATTATTAAATAACTTAAATATTAAATCAAAAAAATTTAGTTGCATATTAAAGTACTTTAGTCTTACGATAAATCCAAAATAAATTAAAAAAATCAAATGAATACATTTTTTGTAAAAAAATCATTATTACTAAAAATGAAATAAATATATTTATTTATATAAATAACCTTTTATTAATAAAAGACCGTATGTACTATTTTTATGTTTAGATAAAAATGAAATAAATAAAAAAGTACTTTTATGAATCACTTGTTCATTAATAAAACATCATTATTAATAAAATCTTCAATTTGAGTGAGAGTGCTTTCTGATTCAAACTTGATTCTAATTCAGCTAATGCAGTGTGGCATTATTTCTTCACCAACTTTGAACTTCACTAATTGTTGAAATGGATATGAAAGTCTTTTAATAAACCTATTTTGGGATTATATTTGCCTACGTATATTTGTCTTTCTCTTAATTTTAAAAATCATATTAATTTTAATTGTATAATTTGTTTTTCGATCTCTTAACAGGAAGAGTCATAAAATTTATGCAAAATTGATACATAATTCTTCAATTTAAATCCAACAACAAAAAATCCAGCAATCATGTTACAAAAAAAAAAGAGTTAAAATGAACAATTTATGTAAATAATTTTAAAATCTATGCGCTTGAGCTAAATAATTTTAATATGGCATCCTTCAACATTTCATGAACAATGTAGAAAATAATCCTATTACAAATTACAAATTCAATAATAATAATAATAATAATAATAATAATAATAATAATAATAATAATAACAATAATAATAATAAAACTAATTCCAATACAGATCACAATCTAATCTCACCAAAACCTTCCATCAGAACACGATATATTCAACATAATTCTTTCACAACATTAAAACCAAACACCACAAACATGCATAAATTAAGAAATACAATAAGGGTAGCAATAAAAACCCTAGCTACCATCAAGAACCAATCAAACAGAGTTTATTCCATAACTCACACCCAAATCAATAATCTCATTACAGATACAACAAACCAAAACTATAAACAATTCCTCATAGAGAGAGAATAAAAGAAAATAAAACTACTAATAAAAAAATGACACCTTAAGCAAATTCAAAGATTCAATAATTCCTCATTTGCGACCTAAATCAGTTACCTTCTAATTGTCAACATTTGAATCTTCTAATACAACACCACCATCAATTGATGTTGCTATGTCATCCCTATATTCTTAATTAATCTGCTAAATCACTAAGCCCAACTGAAGAACTCATAAAACAAAAGAAATCAAAAGAGAATCAAAGTTTTTCAATCAAATATTATGAGTCTAAGATAGCAGCTATATACATAGCATAGCTAAGAACATAATGCAATGATATAGGCACATGAGTAGACATTTTATTTTATCCAACTCTATACAAATAATTTGTCCCTTTGCTTATAATCATTGTAAGATGAATACCGAGCAAAAGGACTTTAGCCAAAACTAACAGAGAAACATGTAATTGAACGATATAGCTTACTATCGATAATCTATAAAAACAATGTGTAGTGCTTTATTTTAATTTTACACTTATTATTTAGGATTTATCCTACCCAATTAGGGTATATAATTAATTTTACAATATTAAAATTTATTTTCTAATTAATAATTTATTATTTCATAAGAAAATAATTATATACCCTAATTGGGTAGGATGAACTCTGATTAATAAGTGTAAAATTAATCTAAAGCACAATAAATTGAAATTGAATGAAAAAATCAAAGAAAAATTAATAAATTTAATTATGTAGCACCAAGTGTTGTACCAAATATAGCTGATGATTTCATCCGCTCAAAATTGAGCATTCGCGCTAGTTTCTCACCTGATTGATCTGTATTTTAATTTTTTGCAAACTTTTATAATTTAATTTGCAATCTGGGCTCTTCTCCTGCTCATTGCATCTCAAATACAGATTTGACGATTAAAAACCCTTCAATTCACGATAAGCAAACAACTGACCTTACATAAAATAAAAAAAAAAACTATGATTAATCGTCAATTAATACATGCAAAGCTCATTAAATATCGGCTAAATGAACCTCAAATCACATATACAAAGCCATGTATCAATTGAAAGCTAAATTAAAACCCATGAACAAAGAGTGTATATATATAGCCAGACCACACTTTTTATTACATTCGCTAGAATAGTACGTAGCTAAAATTCGGAATTATAATAAAATATTACGTAATAAACCCAATGCCTCAATTTATTTAACTATAATCTAAAATCACACAGTTAATCCGTAAAAGTTGTTGTCAATTAAGTTCAATTCCACGTCCACAACTGATCACTGGATGCTGCAAAAAAGCAAACATATATACCATTTCCATTAAACAAAATCATAACTTTACATATACAGACACACTATATATATGTATGTATGTGTGTATATATATATATATATATATGGAGTATAAATCAAAACTCATATAAGTATTAAATGTAATGAAAATGTAACAGAAAAATCGAAACGAACAAATTTGGTTTTACCTGCTGCAGTTAACACTAGAGCTAATTGGGTTGCCATTATTAACACCACACTTTTTAGGCAAGGTCGAGGCGAATTCCTTCTTAACGCCGCCGAGAGATTTAGCCACAGATTTGAGGCACTCGCAGTAAGACCTCTTCACCGCCGCCGTCTTAGCGGCGGCGCTGAGCACCTTTACGCCGTTGCAGCAGTTGACCGGCACAACGCCGCCCTGCATCAGGTAGTTTCTGCACGAATTCACGGTGGTTAACACCGGCTCGCAGCTGCCTACGGCGCCGTCTGCATGGTGGCTCGTCGCCACCATGCAAACGCAGATAGCTGCTGCCAACACAACCTTAAACGGCTTCGACATTTTCACAGATATTCGAAATATATGTTAAGGAAGAAGAAGATTGTTTAGTACTTAATTTGTGTGCATGTGTTTTGTTTGATTGTCTGTCGAGGAAGCAGATGCTTATATATGTATATATATAGGGAAAATAATTAATGGCTGGATTAGATGGTAATTAGCCGGATGGGATCCCCTATTCCAATTTTGGTGTTTCAATCCGTGTTCCATAATTAAATTCTTTTCGATTTTTTTCGTCAATTTTAATTTATTATGTTTTAGTTTTATTTTATGATTATTTTAGGATTAACCACATCCAATTAGGGTTTATAATTATTTTTTAGTATTTAATTTTTTAAAAAATATTATTATGGTTGATTGTTTTAAAAATATAATTTATAATTTTTAAAATTTCAATCTTTTGTTGGTACGTGGAATAATACGAGTTGGAATACCAAATTTGGAATAGAGGATCTCATCTCGTAATTAGCGGGATAAAATCCTATCTAGCAAATTTATTGTTGTGATGAAATACTCTGCTACACTTTGTGCAACATTCAATTAAATTTATTAATTTTTCTTCAATTTTTTATTCATACAATTTCAATTTACAGTATATGTGAAATAACAGATGTTTGAGAGGTAGAATGATTAGTTGGAGTGGTTTTATTCGATGTGGACGGTCGTCGCAAAAAGATTGAAAACCCTAAATAGCATCTAAATTAACCTTTAATAATTAGTTTTTTTTTTTTTACTCACACACCCGACCTTTGGTATTGAGGAGATTCGAACCCGTGACCTTTGGTCTCCAAGCAATCTCACTCCACCACTAGGCTATCTCCACCGGGACTAATAATTAGTATCCAGATACTATTTAACTTAGTTGTGCCTACGCATGGCTGTTTAATTTCTAAATATAAATATATAATTAATGATGTTGTAACATTAATATCCTCGTTTAATTAGTTGGTCGTGTTAATTTCTTGTCCGTAATAATTGGACAGTTTCTTGCTATGGCGTTTCGCAAAACGAAATCATCTGCTATACTTTGTACAACATTTCATATTACACGATTAAATTTAGTAGTTTTTTTTTAAATTTTAATCGATTTCAATTTTTTGTATTTTAATTTAATTTTACTTTTATTAATTATGACTCATTCTAATTTGGTATATAATTATTGTCAATATTTATCTTATTATTTAGCTAATAATTGATTATTTCACAGATGAATAAGTATATACTCTAATTTGGTAGAATGGACACTCTTTAAATATTATAAATTAATTAATTTAATTCTTGCAATAGAAAGTTCATAATTCATTTTAAGGAACCCACTTTAAAATAAAGAATTTCTAAAAACCTATTATCGACATATGATAATATAAATATCGACTTCAGAAATCTTGAAAATACACTACTAATTAATCAAAATATATATTACTTCATTCCTTTCATATTTATATTTGTAGTAATAAAATATAATACTTGAACTTTAACACAATTTGAAATTTAGACACGAATTTTGAAATGTTGCAGCAATTACAACACAATTTAACAAAAATGACATAATTTGCAATAATATGAAAAAAAAAATCTTACACCAATCATTATTGTGTTAATGAAATCAAATTATTATTATGTTATATATATACATACATATATATATATATATATTAATGTAATTTTACAATATTTCATACTTATGTGTCAGTTTCTTGTTTGTTAGTAAATTTAGAAATGTCTATTTCACAATAAATTATAAATTATGTTATAATTTTCAATATTTTAAAGTTTGTATCTGAGTTACAAATTATGTCAAATTTCATGTATTTACATCGTAATTAACCTTACTAAAATTTGGGGCAGCCTATGTTGGGCCGTAGGGGTGGCCGAGGGCGGCGGTGCGCCACCAGTACTCTGTTCGTCTAGCTAGGTTTGGACAAATTCAAATGTTTAGTTTGCTTCATGTTTTGACATGTGGAAAACTTCCGATAACTATTATATTTACTTCTTTAATTTTTTTATGTCAACCTAGCTACCTTTATCATATTTCTTTTTTCTCTATTTTTATTTCTCATTTGACTCAATAAACCTTATATATCCGAGAGTATATATAATTTTATTTATATCAATACCCTTATAAGTTGACATGTATATATTGTGCACGTCCGCAAATAGTGATTATGAGTATCAGAAAAAAATAAACTATTCATCTTGTTGTATTCGTCTTTCACATTAAATAATTGGTGGTTTAACTTAAAATATACTATACAAATTAAATTTGATATCTAGCTAGTCTTATGGAAGCTTTAGATGATTTAGTCCTAGTAGTCCGGTATAAATGAAATACCCCCAAAAAATTAAAGATCTAAAGAACGTGATTCGTATGGTGGAATGGAATGAAATAGAATGTTCATTCTCATTCCAACGATTGGTATGGTTCAAAATCGGGAATTGTTATTTCCGATGGAATCCCTATTCCTAAAAGAAGGGGAATAGCCATTACACGCACCCCCATGGGTTTAGCTATTCTCAATGATCAAAAAAATTATTATATGATATATTTATACATAATCATGTCTTATAATATTATTTTATCATATTTAGAAAAATAAATCAAAAATCAAATTAAATAATTTATTATTATTATTATTATTATTATTATTTATTTATTTATTTTTAAAATATATTTCAAAATATGTGTTAAAATCAAATTTCGATAGCTTTTGTAATTTTGTTGAAAAAAAAAATGAAAGTGATGCCGAAATAAATATAACATAAGAATATATTATAATACAATATAAAATATTTATGTATTTGATATAATTTAATATATTCAAATGAAAAATTGAAATGTTAAAGTATTTTTCTATGAAGTAAAAATATTTTTATTAACTTATACAAATTATTATATATTGATTAATTAAATATTTCAGAATAAAGTTTTTCAATAAAATAAATAAATTATAATTTGCTAAAAAAATTAGAAAAAATCACATAGTAAAAAAGAAAAACGAAGTTTAGAATGTGAAAATATAAATTAAGGCATGTGTTGAAATTTATTAGCTACTACATACATTTTATTCAATTATAAGAATATTTGAAATTACATAAAACATTCATTATATAAAAAAAATGCTGATATTTTATTTCGTTTTTCATTTCGAAGACATACTAATCATAAGAATCGTCATTACATTCCGACCCTCATTCCATTCATACCTAATTTCATTTTATCATACCAATCACCTCCTAAGGACGTGATTCGTATAGTGGAATGGAATGTAATAGAATGATAATTTCTATGTTCATTCTCATTCCATTGATTGGTATGATTGAAAATCAATAATCATCATTCCTGATGGAATCTCTATTCTCAAAGAAAGGGGAATAGTCATTCGACCCACCCTTCATGAGTATAGCGATTCTCAATGACTAAAAAAGTTAGTATATGATATATTTATACATAATCATGATTTATAAATTATTTTATCATATTTAGAAAAATAAATCAAAAATCAAATTAAATAATTTATTATTATTATTACTATTATTATTATAATTATTATTATTTCTTAATTATTTATTTATTTTCAAAATATAATTTAAAAATATATATTAAAATCAAATTTTGACAGCTTTTATAACTTTGTTGACGAAAAATCAAAGTGATGCTGAAATAAATATACCATAAAAACATGTTATAATATAATATAAAATATTTATATATTTGATATAATTTAATATATTCAAATGAAAAATTAAAATGTTAAGGTATTTTTCTATGAAGTAAAAATATTTTTATTAACTTATACAATATATATTGATTAATTAAATATTTTAGAATAAAGTTTTTCAATAAAATAAATAAATTATAATTTGCTAAAAAATTAGAAAAAATCGTATACTAAAAAAGAAAAATGATGTTTAGAAAATAAAAGATAAATTAAGGCATGTGTTGATATTTATTAGCTACTACGTACACTTTATTCAATTATAAGAAAATTTTAAGGTACATAAAATATTCATTATATAAGATAAAAAAAACTGATATTTCATTAAGTAGACATACCAATCATAAGAATCGTCATTTCATTCAAACATTCATTCCATTCCTAAGTTCATTTCATTCATACTTAATTCTATTCTATCCTACCAATCACCTTCTAATAGATTTATACGAGATTTAATCGTGGATCATTACCATAACTCGACTAATAGTCGATCAAATTCATTATGTCCTCTAGGGATGTAAACGGGGCGGGATGGGGTCAGGTATTGCTCCAGCATTCCAATACTCGCCTCCTAAATTGACCTCCATCCCTGACCCCATCCTCATTTAAATAAGAGTAGGTATGGAATGTGGATTATTCGGCGGGGGAAGGGTACCAATTAGGGATCCGTTTATATTATTTATTTTTAAAAATTAAAAAATCAAGCATGAAAGTCTATATTTGTTAAATATATAATTTTTAATTTTTTAAAAAAAAAAATCAAAAAGCTAGTATGAAAGTCTTAATCATAAATTATAATTTTAAAATCTATATTTATGAAAAATATAATTATGAATTATATTAAATCGGGGTTGATTCGGATTGAGTATTTATTATCCCGCCCCGAACTTGACTCGGGTATTAAAATTTATACTCGTCCTCATTCCATAGCCGATTTTTTCATCCCCAGACCCATCCCATTGTGGGCGAGTATTGGTGGGGACCCGAACCCGCTAGTAGAATTGTCATCCTTACTCTTATGTTGTATTTCATATACCATAACTATTTTTTTATAATTTTTTATAATATACTCTAATTGAATGAGGATGAACTATAAATAAATTTTTAAAATAAATTAAAATAAAAAAATTATAAAAAATAAGTTTGTTACTGGGATATATAGAGAACTGGCATACCGGATCTATGGTGGACTAATTAACGAGCGTCTCGAGGGGAAGGCTGACTACATAAGGGAGGAGGCCCGCCCTTTAAACTTGGGCCTCAATTTTCTTTAGTTTGTTAATTGAAAAAATTATTAAGTAATATTTGGCAAAAATTTCTATCAAACTTTGGAAACCAAAATCCATGAAATCACACCTATTAGATGGGGCGGGTCACGTGGGTCAACACGCGGATCAATCCTGACCCGACCCGTCCCACCAAAAAAAAAAAAAAGTTCGCCAGACATATTATCATTCTTAACACTAAAATGTATCATTTTGAAGTACAAAAAGTATCATTCCAAAGTACAAAAAGTATTGAGCCTGCAACTTGTCTTATACGATTCTCTTTAATTCAAATTATGATTTATTTCATCTCAATTAATGTTTAGGGTTTAGGGGTTTGGGGTTTAGTGTTTTTTTAAGGTTTTTTGGGGAGGGGTGTTTAGGGTTTAGTATTTTTTGGGGTGTTTTTAGGGGTTTATTTTGTGTTTTTTTAGGGTTTTTTGGGGTGTTTTTAGGGGTTTATTTTGTTTTTTTAGGATTTTTTTTGGGTGTTTTTAGAGGCTTATTTTGTGTTTTTTAGGATTTTTTTTAGGGGAGGGGTTTAGGGGTTTATTTTGTGTTTTTTAAGGTTTTTATGGGTTTATTTTGTGTTTTTTGGGGAGTTTTTAGGGGTTTAATTTGTGTTTTTAAAAGTTTTATTAATTCCATTTTAGGATATTGTAGTCGGTCGATTTCTACAATTAAATTTGATATATTGTTCGAGCTCTGGCAACCTATTAGATTTTTCGAGGCCGAAGAAGGAAGTTAACAAAAAATGAGATTTAACACGTATATGGAGAATCAAAAATATTACTAGCTTGATTGTTCCAAATTCGAATGCCCTTGCTTCACTCCTTAACCCTACCTATATAGCTGGAACTGTTAACCACTCTTCCTAAAAATAAGGGATTCTCCCTTATTTCCAGGGATAAACACTTATCCCTACCAGGGTTTTGACCGAGTCTCGTCTATCTTAAAACGTCCCCTTTTTGACTTAGTCTCCTAGCTGCGAGTTCTACCATAGCTTTGGTCTTTATCCCCAATTTGTCATCAATACTCAAGACCTCTAATTGTTGGGCTTCGACACGCATTTACTAGGCCCCAAGACCCTTGAATGGGTGTGGGCCTTGTATATTGGGTTTTGATAAAAATAGACCTCTACATTTAGCCCCTCATTACTTGATGCTCGATGACCAATGATCATGTAATGAATACCCTCGTAATTACTAAGGGATGATCGTAATGTATTCCCGATGATTTGTTAAAGCCTTTAAGCTTGACTTTTATTAATAAATGATCTTGAGATCGAAGAAAGGTTTCACAAGACTCCAGACCTGAACGAAGGTCCTGGGGAGCTAAAAAGGGTCGTGAGAGCAGACTTTGTTAGGCTCCAGACCTGATTGAAGGTCCCGGGGAGCTAAAAATGGTCGTGAGAGCAGACCTCGTTAGGCTCCAGACCTGATTAAAGGTCCCGGGGAGCTAAAAAGGGTCGTAAGAGCAGACCTCGTTAGGCTCCAGACCTGATTAAAGGTCCTGGGGAGCTAAAAAGGGTCGTGAGAGCAGACCTTGTTAGGCTCCAGACCCGATTAAAGGTCCTGGGGAGCTAAAAAGGGGTCGTGAGAGTAGACCTCGTTAGACTAAGGGTGAAATAGTCTTTTAACACTCCTTTTGCCGACTTTCTAACTTCCTTCCAATCTCAGCCGCCCGTATGCGGGATATAGGGCTCAGATTAGCTTTACGGGTTTTTTAAAATAGAAATTTTCCCAAATTATTCCCTCTTTTCTCTCATTCAAACATGCGAATATTATAGTTCTCGAAGATTTTGCTCGAATCCTCTCCGATTGTCGTGCATTTCCATCTTCCCGACGTTCAAGATTCCTCATTCTAGTACCGGATTCCAGATTTCCAGGTTACTCCTCAATCCCCTCTTCGTTTTCTTGAGGAATTTCCAAACTAGGGTTATTTTTGTTAGTAGCGTGAAGAAATAGGATATTTTAGGCTTGGGTTTATGTGGATTTTACGTGATTTAGACTTGGCGGTGGTTTCAGAATCGTTGTGGTTTCGTTTGATAATTTTTGCTTTCTGTTGACGAAGTTAGGTTAGAAATAGGGGAAAGGTTTTTTGGCGTTTCTGGGTATTCTTAGCATATTCCTATAGATTTGCGTTCCCGTTAGGATCATGAGTATGTCGAGTAGTGACGATTCTGATGAGAGGACTCGAAGTTGGGGTGATGGAGCTAGGTCAGCCGAGTCAGAGCAATCTTCTGGCTCAGTCTCTGAGTCTACGGGACTTGTTATCCCTTCGTCCCAACCCACTGTTATCCCTCGTATCGGGGGAGGATCGGTGGTGAGCCGCCTCAAGGCTTCGAAGATGGCCACTAAGAAATATATGGGCAAATCGAAGAAGTAAAAAGTCGAAGCCAAGGGCTCTTCTTCTTCGAACGTAGACTTTAAAGCTGCCGAGGTCGCCCCTCAAGTAGGAGATGACCTAGTTAGGAAAATTACTTCTCCGGAATATTCGGGGTCGGGGGTAGAGGTCCGCGTCCCTAGGCCTTCAGATAGAGCCAGCAGACCTCCTCTTGATTTCACCGCTTTCTATACCATAATCATCGACAAGGGTATAACACTTCCTCTTCACCCTTTCTTTGCCAAGATCTCACATTTCTATGGAATAGCCCCTGCCCAAATATCACCAATAGGGTGGTATCATATGTTAAGCATGTATTACCTCTGGGAAAACCTAGGATTTCCTGAACCCAGTATCGGGGAATGGAACTTCTCATACCGGATTGTGGCTACTCCAAATTAGAAAGGCTTTTATTACTTTACCAAGTGGGTCGGGGAACGAGCCCCTCTAATAAACACTCTTCCAACTTCGTCGGGGGACTGGAAGCCAAAATTCGTTTTTGTTCCGGTGGAGACTTCGAGCGATAGGATCTTGCCATCATCGTTCGCTGAAGCCCGTGGGACCTCGACGCCTGTCTTCCTTTCTTTCTATTTTTTCTCTTTTTCTTTTTGTTATATGTATTAGTGTTATCTAATTATTACGCTTCGTGTCTCTTCGCAAGCATTCACAAACGAAAAAACGTGTCAGGTATCGAGGCAGAACGAGTCGAAGCAGCCTTTTCTCTCTCCGAAGAAGATCATTAGTTCAAAGTTGTTCACTGTGGTCGTACTCTTTTCGACATGGGAAAACTGAAGATTCGCCCTTCTGACGATAAGGTTAAAGCCTTAGCCACCTCAAAGGTGTTAAGCCCCTCGTCTTCTGGTGTTAAAAGGATCGCTGGAGCCACTCCCTCAACCTCATCGCCTTCGAAGAAGCAGAAAGAGCAGTCCGGACTCGAGGTTTCTAATCTTTCGGCAGTGCCCCCACCTGTGATTGACGCTGAAGCCTTGGTTCCGAAGAAGTCTTCAAAGGGATCGAGCAGTCTAAAAGTGCCTCTGAGGCCTTTCCTTCTGGATGTACAGTCCGTGATCGCAGATGGCTGCTCTCCTACAGAGTTCGAAAGGGAAGGTTTGGAGGAGCAGACTCGCCTCGCCTTCCAGATGCTGTCGAAGGTTTGTTTCTTTTTATCTATATGTATTATATATATATATATATATATTTTTACTCTATGTCCAAAAGGATATTTGACTTAAAGTGGTCTTATCATCTTATAGGCCCTCTTCTGCCAATATCAGCTTCAGAGTCGGGTCTCGGGACATGCCGAGGGTCTCGAGAAAAGGCTGATGGAGCTCTCTGAGGAGCAAGAGAGGATCGCCGAGGAGAGGCATGACTACGCTGCTGAGAAGTCAGCCCTACTTGTGGAGCGGGACTCGGCTCGTGCGTTGGCTGCCGGGGCTCAGGCGCAACTTGATCGGGCTTTGGATCATCAAGCCCGGCTCGAGATCTCGAAGGCTTCCCTTGAATCGAAGTTGGCTGCCGCTGAGGCACGAATAGGGGAGCTCGAGACCTGCTATGCGACCTTGGACTTCTCCTCGTTGGTTGATTCCGCCGAGTTCGAACCTTATAATGAACTCTTTTACCAGGAGGGGGGCTCTGCTGTGGTCGAGGCCATCAAGGAGAAGATGCCCTATCTCGACCTTTCCTTCCTTGAGGCAGATGACGAGGCGAAGACTGAGGGAGAGAAGCGGGTTGAGGCCGGAGAGGATGCTGCGAAGACGGCCGCTTCGGAGGTCGAAAAGGGAGTAGAGGACCCTTTGTAGGCTTCTTTATATTTTTTGTAAAAGCTTTACGGACAAGTTTCAGACATTGACTGGTGTTTTTATATATCTCCTTTTTTAAATGGGAACTTCGTATGACGTCCATATCGGGTTGCTTTTGTGACGTTGCGACGGGATTGCAAATAGCTTTAGTTTTCTTCTAAAGATTAATCCTGAAATTAAACTAAAAAAGATTAAATGTGAAGCGTGAGTCCTGCTTATTCGGGTTTGTCTATATTTTATCTTCCTGACTTCGCTTTAAAAAACAGAAATGGGGAGGACCCCTGGATTTTGGATTTCTTGGTTGGTGAGATTGGCTTCGAGGTCGGCGCCTTTTTGACTTTTGCGGGTTGGGAACCCTGTGCTTCGGGTTCTGTTAGTTACTCCGACGCTCAAGTCAGTAAACAAACCCTTTTACAAAATATTAAGAATTTTGAAAAAATAAAGAGCGGATACATTACTCTTTATTCGTGAGATTGACCTCTGGGTCTGCGCCTTCTTGACTTTTACAGGTCGGGAACCCTGTGCTTCGGGTTCTGTTAGTTACTCCGACGCTCAAGTCAGTAAACAAACTCTTTTACAAAATATTAAGAATTTTGAAAAAATAAAGAGCGGATACATTACTCTTTATTCGTGAGATTGACCTCGGGGTCTGCGCCTTCTTGACTTTTGTGGGTCAGGAACCCTGTGCTTCGGGTTCTGTTAGTTACTCCGACGCTCAAGTCAGTAAACAAACCTTTTTATAAAATATTAAAAAAAGGAACGGAAGGTCGAAGAGTTTAGAAATGATACTGTTTCAAGTGGATGGCGTTCCAGCCATTGGCTATTGAACGTCCCTCTTTAGATCGAAGTTTATAAGCTCCATTCCCTATGACTTTCTCGATCTCATAGGGGCCTTCCCAATTTGGGGCTAGTTTTTCTGCTCCGATTTCTTTCGTGTTCTGGAATACCTTCCATAGCACCCAATCTCCTGCTTTGAACGTTATTAGTCTGGTGTTCTTATCGAAGTGTCTCTTTATTTTCTGTTGGTAGGTAGATATTTTTATTGCGGCCTTGTCTCTGAGTTCGTCTATGGTGTCGAGGTTGACTTCGAGGTCGGAGTCGTTGGTTCTACCCGACCAATGAGTTCTTGATGACCCTATCTCTGCTTTTGCCGGGAGGACCACTTCCGAACCATAGGTGAGGACGTATGGCGTTTCCCCCATAGCGGTTCGTGCGGTGGTCCGGTAAGACCAAAGGACTCCTGGGAGCTGTTCGACCCATTGTCCCTTGTGTTCAGACAGTCTCTTCTTCAAGGTATTCAATATTGTTTTGTTGGTAGCTTCGGCCTGACCGTTCGAGGCCGGGTGTCTTGGTGTGGAGAAAGAGAGTTTGACATTCCAATGGTGACAAAAGTCTTGAAATTTTGAACTTATAAATTGGGAGTCATTGTCGGTGACTATTTCATTAGGGACTCCGAACCTGCAAATAACATATTTCCATAAAAAATTACATACCTCGGTATCCCTTATTCGTGCGAAGGCCTCTGCCTTGGCCCATTTGGTGAAGTAATCTGTTACAACGAAAATGAAGCATTTATGATTTGATCCCTTCGGTAACGGTCCCACAATATCCATTCCCCATTTCATGAATGGCCAAGGTATGGATGCGGTATGTAAGGGTTCTGGTGGCATATGATTTGTTTGGGCAAACCTTTGACACCTGTCACATTTTTTGGCATAGTTTTTGGTGTCTTCTCTCATGGTTGGCCAGTAAAAGCCGGCTGTCAATGCTCGGTTAGCTAGGCTTCTGTGTCCTGAATGGTTTCCGCATTCACCGTTGTGGAGCTCGGCTAGAATATACTTTGCTTGGATCGGGCTTACACATTTCAAGTATGGTCCTGAAAATGACTTTCTGTATAAGGATCCGGAGATCATGGCGAATTTCGGAGCTTTTGCTTGTATCCGTCTTGCTTCGGTAGTCTCTTCGGGTAGTTCATTTTCTGTCAGGAATCTGCACAAAGGGGTCATCCAGTTTACCTCGACGTCTATTGGGAGGACTTCGGGGTTGTTACCTTTCCATACAACGGGCCATTTGGCATATAGGATTTGGATGTTTTTATCCTGGTTTGTTTGTATGGCTGATCCCAGATTAGCTAACACGTCGGCGTGGCGGTTTTCCTCTCTGGTGATGTATTGTGCTTCGATTTTTTGAACTTGGTTGCCGCTTGTTTTGCGACCGCGAGGTATGATACCATCCTTGGATCTTTTGCCAGAAATTCTCCTTCGAACTGGTTTATTATCAATTGCGAATCGCTCATGACTCGAAGTTTTTTGGCCCCTATGTCGGCTGCCAAATTTAATCCTGCTATGAGGGCCTCATATTCAGCTTCGTTGTTGGTGGTTTTGAATCCACATCGAATAGATCTTTCTGTGATTATTCCTTCTGGATCAGTTAGTACTAAGCCCATTCCACTCCCCTTCGAAGTGCTGGATCCATCGACTTGGAGGGTCCAGTACTTAGAATCGTTATCTTCGAGGTTCGTTAATACTCTTCCTTTTGGATTATATGAGAAGTCTGCAATGAAATCTGATAGGACTTGTGATTTAATTGACGTTCATGGAACGAAGTCAATATCGTACTCCCCGAGTTCGATGGCCCATTTTGATAATCTCCCCGCGAGGTCTGGTTTTCTTAATATTGCTTTTAAGGGGAATTCTGTGACCACCTTTATTGAATAGCTTTGAAAGTAGGGTTTTATTTTCCTGGAAGTCATTACAAGTGCTAAGGCCAACTTTTCGAGCTGTGGGTATCTGGTTTCGGCATCTAGCAGCGATCGGCTGGCGTAGTATACGGGGTGTTGTCTCCCCTTATCTTCTCTAACAAGCACTGCACTGATAGAGTTAGTAGAAACAGATAAATAAACAAGTAGTACCTCTCTGTCGATTGGTTTGGATAGAAGAGATGGACTTGCGAGGTATTCCTTAAGGTCTTCGAGGGCTTTGGCGCACTCCGGAGTCCATTCGAAGTCTTTGTTTTTTCGTAAAGTCTGAAAAAACGTTCGGCTTTTTTCTGAATATTTAGATATGAAGCGGCTAAGGGCTGCTAACCGACCAGTCAGTTTTTGGACGTCTTTAGGGTTTTTGGGATGTTGGATGTTCCGGACTGCCCTAATCTGGCTGGGGTCTGCTTCGACTCCTTTTTTTATTACTAGGTATCCCAGGAATTTCCCAGAGGTTACTCCAAAAGCGCATTTGGTGGGGTTTAACTTCATGTTGTATCGTCGTAGGACTTCGAAGGTTCATCGTAGATGCATGACATGGTCTTGAGCCCGTACTGACTACTAAACCGGCCATCCGCTGTTGTCAGTAAACCGGCCATCCGCTGTTGTCAGTAAGCGGATGGCCGGTTTAATTGACTACTAATTAATTCCAACTCACTAAGCATTTGCAACTACCTAGCAATATCGAAACAATTAACGACTCGAAATACAAAGAATAACAAATGCATGCACATAATTGAACGATGAAAACGATTCGATCTCACAGCATAGTTAGGCTAGGGATTCGTTAATTATTTCCGGAATAAAAAGAAATTAGCTAGAACTCATATTAAGATTGAATTGAAAAATATTGAAAACAACAAATACCATGAAAGTAATGGAAGAAGAAAAGCAAATCTGCTCCAGAGAAAACGTCGTTTTTGTTCCTGTTCTTGCGTGAAAATCAAAGTCTCTCTCTCTCAAAATAAGATAAGTCCTAATCTATATATCAAATCCCTAAAATAAGATAATATCAACAAGGAAATAACCATCTTAATCTATTCCAACAAGGAAGTTGACAAAAAAGGAACTCTTGAAGGTGGTGGGATTCTTCTCGCTCGCGTCCAGGCCTTGGGCTTGAGTAATTTCCGTGTTCCAGCCCAAATTCGCACGCTCAGCCCAGATTTTTGAGTTATCCGCCCATATCGTCCTGCCGTATGCCCATACGGCATAGCTTTACTTCCTTCCATTTCAACTTCTTTTGCACAGTTCATTTCCATCACAAAAAACACACCATTTTCTTCATCTTTACCTCACTGCCCTGCAAAAAACCCTCAAGGTACTACTTCTTCCAAAATAGCATCATTATATAGCAATTAACACAAATAAACCACATCAAATCGCCCCAAAATATCAAGTAGAATTGGTCCGATTAGCGACACTCTATTAATCTTGATCATCCCACAGAGCTCTAGAAATTATGATAAATGAGCATTGGGATCTTCATTCTGAATGCCGCCAAACTGGTTTTGTTGCACCATATTGATCAGTCTATTTTTAGCTCAAAATTGGCGGCACTGATTGCAGGTCCTCCGACCACGCGAGCCGGTCCAGCACATTGTTGGAACACATCTCTAACAGTGACACCGACGTCACCTGTCTGCTATTTATTAACAAAATAACACTTTCCGTAAGTGCACGATGCTATTGTAATACTAGATGAGCAAGAGTATCGTATCTCACAGATATTGAATTAGCTGACTCTCACACAAGTACTCATTTAATATCTAGACACTAGTAATCGCATAAAAGAGAACAGAAATAAATAATAGAAAATAAATAGCAAATATCAAAAATATGCAGAGAGACAAATAATTGGAAAAACCTAGGTTTTAGGGATAGTGGATTTATTATCTCAGATTAGACTTTATCCGGCAGAACTTCTAGGTAGTTTTACAGTCTGGTGATAGTCAGTTTGGCTATTATTTGTTGACACAACACTGAGTTTGTGGATATTTGTCTGAATATCACTGGATCGAAGAACTTATCTTTATGGAGTTGACTTATTAAGGTTTGGGAAGATTGTCCCATTTCATAGAAGTTGAATCTTGGATGGATTGATCTTTCAGCCATTGTATGGCATTAATGAAGATTTGAGTATGAGTGGGAAGATGAATTTTTGTGAGTAAGTCTTGCTGCTTTTAGAGATAAATCAGTCTATAAGGGTTTGTAAAAGTACGAGACTCTTATCAGTCGGGCTATTTATAGTAAGAAGGGGTTGCTTATCAACAGTTGTGATTTTTCAAAAGGCTCTAGATCCAATGCTTCAAATCTGTGCATCTATTCAGAGTTTTAGACACGTCGATTGGTGTTAAGGGTGTTCGTTGGATGGCCTTGATGACGTGGAGCTTTTCAAATGGTAATAAAATTTTAATGAGAGTCAACATTTATCGTTCTCATCATAATTTTTAATTTCACATTCACCCTTATAATTAAGGGAAACTTAAATTATCATAAATTGGGCGTACAACTTATTTACATTTCAGTTCAGTTGTTATAGCTGATTGACTTGCTCAGACTGAGTTTTACTCACTGAATCATCTGTGACACATTTATTCAGTTCTCTTTCTTCAGTTGATTCTATTTCTCATTAACTTATTTTTTTGATTCAATTGCCATTCTGATTTAGTTGTCGACTTGAATCAATTGATCTTCTTCTTCCTTTGATGCGAGCTCAAGCAATCTCAGTTGTATGCATAGCTCTATGAATCTTGACTCTGGGAGTGGATTTATGAAAATATCATCTATCTGACGTTCAGTGTTCACGTATTTAATGCAAATATCTTTCTTTTCAATGTGATTCCTGATGAAGTGATGACGTATGTGAATATGTTTGGTTTTGGAATATAGTACTAGATTTTGCGATATAGCGATTGCATTGTTGTTATCACAAAATATTGGTACTTCTTTAGCCTGGATTTTGTAGTCTTTCAGTTGCTACTTCATCCATAGTATTTGTGCACAACAACTGTCTGCTACTACATACTCAATTAGTGCTATGCTTGACACCAATCGAAGAAACTTGTTTCAGATTGGATCAATGGTATAGCGACCCAGTTTTCTAATATTTAAATTGCTACATTTTTCTTTCCTAAAACTAATTTATGAATTTTATTTGTGTGATATTAATTGCTTAAGTCTAATAAGTCGCGCCTAAATACATTTAAACATGAATTTATAGCATATGGTTATTTTTTTTTATTTTTTTTCATGACCATGAATGTAGAATTTTATTTAAAGAGTTAAACAAGTTTGCGTTTTATTTTATTTTTTTGGCCAAGTTTTTCTAGTCCATTTGGAGTGGTATTTTTTTAGCCCAAATTTCAAGACCCATTGTTGTGAAGCCAAACTCAAAAATATTCCCTTCCTCTTCATTCTCTCGGCAGTTGTATAGAGATAACTTGTATATCTCTAATCTTCCAAAGACTTATCATTTTCTTGATGATCCTATCAAGTGGTTAGAGATAGCTATGAAACCTAGCCTAAACCCTAACCTATCATTATAAATAGATGGCTTCTATTCATCTTGTTCTTCCACCAAACAAGCGAAACTCAAGAGCCTTTTTAATTACGTGGAAGTATTCGAGAGGTATGGTACTTCTTTTAGATCATTTTGTTTCATTTTTATTTTTACTTTTTTTAGCATCTGCATAACATCTGAATAGTCTAGCATTGGATGGGTGTGGGAGAGTGAGTCAGGCCTGATAGGTTGTAGAACAACAACTATCGACAACGATGACGATGATGACTTCCGGCATCGGCGTGGTTGCGTCAGCACCTGACGAAGCATGGTGGTATTGCGGTGAGAGTAGCTGATTCTTTAGCTATTCCAATTGAGTTCCCCATCAACCACTGCTCTCTGTGGAGGTTTCGGGGTAGTAGACGGCTCTCGTTGAGTCTATTTTCGTAAAGAAGAAAGAGAGAGGAAGACGATTTCTTGGTTTGCTAGTTCTCGTAAGCAATGAATAAAAAGGGAGAGAGAAACTTTATCTTTGTGTTGATTGTTGTTCCCGTAAAGCAATTATGTGAGAGAAAGTTTGGCAGATTTTTGTTATTTTGGAAAATAAATTAGAAAGAGAGATGGGCCTTAACTTATTTGAGAATTATGTGGGCTTGGGTTAATTGGGGGGTATGTGGGCTGAGAGGTTGATTCATTAAGCATGCATAGTAAATGGTTTTCTTTTACGTAATCATGGTTTTACACACACACACACACACACACACACACACACATATATATATATATATTATATACATGCATGCATAATTAATTCTATGTATGGATTAGCTTATTAATTAAATGATTATGGTTCTTTTGGGAAAAATCATCCATTCTCATAAATATTTTATGCATGCATCATATATTAGTCTTGAGCATTATTTTTGTCATATATATATATATATATGATTATGGTTTTAAAGATGCATCATAGTTTGAATTCATGCATAGTTTAATTACATCATGTTATGCACTGTATTAATTTACAATAAATAATTTCTAGAAGAGGTGCGCAGGACTTAATTGATTTATATCCGAGTTAAGGTGAAGGTGAAGGTGGGGTATTATGAGATACTGTCCTGATTATTCTCTCTATATTTTATTATCGAGTTATGTGATGACACAGCACAGTATGGGCCTTCAGGCTAAATGAGACAGTGCTTTCGGGCTAAACAAGACAGGGCCTACGAGCTACACAGCATGGGCCGACGGACTATATGGTTTGGTCTACGAACTGAACACTTTTATTCTCACCTACTCATTTAATTTTATATAGCTTAGATAATTGGACACTCCCTACTGAGTCAGTAGTACTCACCCCAAAATCTACTTATCTTTTTAGGTATTGTCTCGGGTGATGTATAGCGGACAAGATGTGATGATAGTGGTCAAGTGATTAAGCATGATTAAAGATTAAATTTATTTTGACTTTATTTTATGTAATAATGTCCAGTTATGCTTTGAAACTTCCGCTGTATTTTTAGTAAAATATTTTTATTAATGAAAAGCATAGATAACGTGCCTTTTTTCTATTAAAAGTGAAATTGAGGCGTTATAGAGTGGTATCAGAGAATGTCTACTTTCCTGCATACTTAAAAAAAATGCAAGTGAGTAAGTAATGACCATCATCACATCCGTCGCATCGCTCCGAGAAGAGGTAAAAATTACAGTTATGATTTCATGTCAAGTTTATGATTATATGAAAAGTATGTTTTATGATGAAATATTTTTAATTGTCCTCGAGATTTACCTTAAGGATTGTGTTGTTAGATGCTTAAAAGAAGGTTGACTACTAAGACACGCAAGAGAGTTTCAGTTACTACTCGGGTCATGCCCCGTGCAGAGAAGTAGGAGTAGAGAGATATTTGGTAAGATTCCTAAGAATGTGGAGAATAATTAAACGTGAACGAGGTGCACTCAAGCCCGTTGAAGTTGCTCAAAAAGGTGTTAAAGATCATTCCAACAACTCTCAAGCTTACAGTAGAAAATCTTTATGAAGAACTCTTAGATTATTCCCCAGGAATAGGAGAAACACTCGATTTTGTGAAGTTCATATGCGGTATTTTAGCAGATTGGGGACAAGGGCATTATTAGCCATAGATGGAGCATATCTAAGATTTATTTATTTTGTTCCCCAGTACTAAGTATTTGCTAAGCATAGTTGGATGAATAAAAATAGTTATTTTTTTAAAGATATTTTAACCGTATTACTATGGTCGACAATAGGAATCATGCAACCAAAGAAGAATACGCAGCTAATTCAAGAAGATAGCGAGGAAACGGAGTCAATGAACAACAACAACAATAATGAGAACGGAGAAAATAACAATAATGACATGGATGTATTTGCCCAAAATCTCGCAGATGCACTAAGAAGAGTTCTACCTCAACAGAATCAGAATCAGAATTAGAATCAGAATCAACATCAACACCAGGAAGGAGACTGTATCTTGACGCATTTTCACCAGTTAGGATCGCCCAAGTTGAAAGAAACTGGAGGGCCTCTAGCAGCAGAAGAGTGGATTCGGGAACTGGAGTGAATCTTTGACTACTTGGGATGCTCAGATGCCCAAAGAGTTACATGTGCAGTGTTCCAGCTGACGGAGGACGCGAGTCATTGGTGGGAGACAGTGAAGATCAGCATGAGCCCAGAGCAGCAGGCCAACTTGACCTGGACCATTTTCAAAAGAATGGTCATGGATAATTATTTTCCAAAGGCGTTCCGCAAGCAAAAGAAGAAAGAGTTAATGAATATAGAGCAAGGCAACATGACAATTCTGGAGTATGAGCAGAAATTCAACCAGCTAGCTCGCTATGCTCCTCACTTGGTGGATACGGATGAGAAGAAGGCATGACGATTTGAAGATGGATTGCGTCCTCAGATTGGAGCACACCTATCCGCGCTCAATCTCACCACCTACTCAGAAATTGTGCAACGAGCTCGAGCGGTGTCAACTCATTTGAACTTGGATAAGCTAGCCTCAAAACCTCCAAGCAATGGTGGAAAAAGACGATGGGATGATCGCGACAACCAAGACAAAGAGTGAAGTTTCCAACCTGAGAAGAAGCCGAACGTTGCTGGAGGAGAGACACCTGGAGTGATATCTCAATATCCACAATGCCAGAAATGTCATAAATACCATCCAGGAGAGTGCAAGTTGGGGACACAAGCTTGCTTCAAATACCACAAAGAGGGACACAGAGCTTGGGATTGTCCGTTGCATCAAAATAAGAATACTAAAGGAGGTGGAAACACCGAAAGGAGAGGAAATTCTAGGGTTTTCGCGATGAATGGCGAGGAGTGAAGAAAGAAAGATAACAACGCGTTAGATTTTATCCATTTCTAGTTATTTTCGTAGCTACTTTGGTTTTAGTTTTTTTAGCAAACGTATGAGATCGCAAAGAAGTTTTTTTTGTTGGAATAAAGTTTTGCATTATTTGGGTAAAGATGGATCTATATAGTACACGTTGGTAGCAATTTGTTAAAGACCCGTAATCAAGTGTGAGCAGATTGAAGACAGAGCATGTGGGATCCTAGATAAATGTGGCGCAATCGATGTTCCAGGATGGCCAAAACGCTACGCAATTTCCGACGTGATCGCGTCAAATTTTTAGGAATATTTTAGTGTCTGAATAAGATAGTCAATCTAAAGCCTAGCAAGATAATCATCAATTAGAGAAATCTTTTAAGTTTGAGAACGTAGATAGGCTTCTATTTTACGTGCCGGTTAAGAAGATCTCAGAACTCAGAAGTTTGGGCGATAGACATGGCATTAGCAAGATTATGCAAGATCGATGATAGATTTTAAGTTTAGATACCTTTGAGTACTAAGACCAAGTAAGAACGAAATTTTTTTTAGTAGGGAAGGATGTAGCGACCCAGTTTTCTAATATTTAAATTGCTACATTTTTCTTTCCTAAAACTAATTTATGAATTTTATTTGTGTGATATTAATTGCTTAAGTCTAATAAGTTTCGCCTAAATACACTTAAACATGAATTTATAGCATATGGTTATTTTTTTTATTTTTTTTCATGATCATGCATGTAGAATTTTATTTAGAGAGTTAAACGAGTTTGCATTTTATTTTATTTTTTTAGCCAAGTTTTTCTAGTCCATTTGGAGTGGTATTTTTTTAGCCCAAATTTCAAGACCCATTATTGTGAAGCCAAACTCAAAAATATTCCCTTCCTCTCCATTCTCTCGGCAGTTGTATAGAGATAACTTGTATATCTCTAATCTTCCAAAGACTTATCATTTTCTTGATGATCCTATCAAGTGGTTAGAGATAGCTATGAAACCTCGCCTAAACCCTAACCTACCATTATAAAAAGATGGCTTCTATTCATCTTTTTCTTCCACCAAACAAGCGAAACTTAAGAGCCTTTTTAATTGCGTGGAAGTATTCGAGAGGTATGGTACTTCTTTTAGATCATGTTGTTTCATTTTTATTTTTACTTTTTTTTAGCATCTACATAACATCTGCATAGTCTGGCATTGGATGGGTGTGGGAGAGTGAGTGAGGCCTAATAGGTTGTAGAACAGCAACTATCGACGATGACGACGATGAATTCCGGCATCGGCGTGGTTGTGTCGGCACCTGGCGAAGCATGGTGGCATTGCGGCGAGAGTAGATGATTCTGTAGCTGTTCCAATTGAGTTCCCCATCAACCACTGCTCTCTGTGGAGGTTTCGGGGTAGTAGGCGGCTCTCGTTGAGTCTGTTTTCGCAAAGAAGAAGGAGAGAGGAAGATGATTTCTTGGTTTGCTAGTTCTCGTAAGCAATGAATAAAAAGGGAGAGAGAAACTTTATCTTTGTGTTGATTGTTGTTCCCGTAAAGCAATTATGTGAGAGAAAGTTTGGCAGATTTTTGTTATTTTGGAAAAGAAATTAGAAAGAGAGACGGGCCTTAACTTATTTGAGAATTATGTGGGCTTGGGTTAATTGAGGGGTATGTGGGCCGAGAGGTTGATCCATTAAGCATGCATAGTAAATGGTTTTCTTTTACATAATCATGGTTTTACACACACACACACACACACACACACACATATATATTATATACATGCATGCATAATTAATTCTATGTATGGATTGGCTTATTAGTTAAATGATTATGGTTTTTTTGGGAAAAATCATGCATTCTCATAAATATTTTATGCATGCATCATATATTAATCTTGAGCATTATTTTTGTCATATATATATATATGATTATGGTTTTAAAGATGCATCATAGTTTGAATTCATGCATAGTTTAAGTACATCATGTTATGCACTGTATTAATTTACAGTAAATAATTTCTAGGAGAGACGCACAGGACTTAATTGATTTATATCTGAGTCAAGATGAAGGTGAAGGTGGGATTTTATGTGATATTGTCCTGATTATTCTCTCTATATTTTATTATCGAGTTATGTGATGACACAACACAGTATGGGCCTTCGGGCTAAATGAGACAGGGCCTTCGGGCTAAACAAGACAGGGCCTATGGGCTATACAGCATGGGCCGATGGGCTATTGTAATACTGCACTATGATTATTTATAAAGTGCTCTATATTACACTTGCTATAGTGATTAATTATCATTCATATGTATGGCATTTGATAATCACTTAAGTATTTGGTTTTTCTAAGTATATTACTACTGTTCTGGACAACGTTCATAAAGATATACATGAATGTGATCGGAACTTCCTGAAGACAGCTTACGTAGGGAGTTTTAGATTGAGCTGAGAAGAAGACTCTTGTGCATCGTGCCACAATAGAGATTGCTCAACATGCTGAGTATTGTCAGCTAGCTTGAGTGATTGCCTGAAGTCAACATCTGAACATACAAGGCATTCCGTTGTGATACTTAAAGAGAAGATTCAACATCAACAATGTGTTGGGTTCTATGCTAAAACAGTTTGCTTTTTGTATATACCTTATTTCATTATTTTGAATGAGAATAAACAGTCGCTTATATTGCATTTATAATCTTATTTAATTTATGCAATATCCTCATTTACTTAATATTGAAGATGATGTGGTGTGTAGAATGCACACAAAAGATCATATTATCAGTTCCTTATTAAGTATGAGAGTGTCCACAACCTAGATGAAAGTAGACGAACCATCGGTATAGTTGTGGTATAATTTGGAATTAGTCTATCTTGACTATGAAATTATACCAGCACATTTTGGTAATGTATTAAACTGGGTCATAGTGAGATAATTCTAATGGACTGACAAACATTAAAATATAGATCTCGGATACTCATGATTCTTAATCTCTATATAATATAAGATATGTTTATTTTAATACTTATTACTTTAATTTTTCAATGGGTGAGATTCTAATTAAAGACTCAAGAAGCTCGATAGACTGGGTAGTGACATTACTATAGGTTACGAATTATAGAAGGACTCCGTGTCTTGGTACACCAAGTTGATGATGTCCCGTGAGGAGCTCAAAAGGATTATTATGTTAAACCCTGTAGGTGGATTTATATTCGACATAATAATAAAAGTTAAGTGGTACTACTCATGGATAAGAAATTAATTAATTCGGTTTTCAGTATATTGTAATTAAGTAATGGACATTTGATATCTTAAACACTGGAAATTAATTGAGTTGAAAGAGCCATATCCGTAATTATTGAATTGGGGCGGTAGTGCAGTATTAATTTTTTAATGAACTGTAATACTATGGGCTTAAATTATGTCTAGGCTTGACATAGAGAACTTAAGGCCTGTTGGAGGCCCAACCCTAATTCTCCTTCTAGATCCTTGTTGTAGCCTATTTATACAAGTTGAAGAGAGATGAAAACCCTAGCCACCAAACTCAAAATTTTTGAAAATTACAGTCCAAAATACTGTGGAATTTTCGTCCATCTCAATAGTTAGGGTTTGTCGAACTAGTTTTCTTCAAGGTCAAGAGGATCATCGCCCGCACGATGTCTGGATCAACGGGAAGGTCATACAGTAGAAGATAGAAAAGTCAGTGCAATCGACGTGATCAAAGTTGCTGTAGTAGTTGTTCTGCATCAATTCTGCCCTACATCAAAATCATTCATTTTGCTAGGTAATTCGATAGCCTTTATTTTTCCACTGCGCATGAGGTTAAGATTCGAATTAAACATGTAGTGGATGTTTATTGATTATGATCAAAATTTATTTTATTCAAATGAGCACGTCCAAATGAATCTTGGCTATGTTTGATTAAGAACTGTTAATGATCTTCAAAATGCTCTGATAAAAATGATAAAAAAAGAAATATAAAAATAAAAAGAAAAGAAATCAAAACAGAGCTGAAGTTCATAACTATGTTCATAAAGATCTAGGTGGATGTCCCTACTGCTGATGAAGATGCATTTGGAAATATAAAGGAGTTGCACCTAGAAAAACAAAGGAGCTGATCTGCCAATAGATAAAGACAAATGGGGAGATTGTTAGTGCTATGCTTGACACCAATTGAAGAAACTTCTTTTAGATTGGATCAGTGGTGTTATATTGCACTATGGTTATTTATCAAGTGCTCTACATTGCAGTTGCTACAGTGATTAATTGTCATTCATCTGTATGGCATTTGATAATCACTTAAGTATTTAGTTTTTTCAAGTGCATTACTATTGTTCTGGACAACATTCATAAAGATGTACATGAACGTGATCTAAACTTCTTGAAGATAGCTCAAGCAAGGAGTTTTGGATTGAGTTGAGAAGAAAATTATTGTGCATCGTGCCACAATAGAGATTGTTCAACATGCTAAGTACTGCTAGCTAGCTTGAGTGATAGCCTGAAGTTTGCCTATGAACATATAAGATATTCTATTGTGCTACCTGAAGAGAAGATTTAAGATCAACGATGTTCATTACAACGTGCATGAACATCTACATGAAGAGAAGATTCAAGATCAACAATGTTCATAGTAACGTTCGTGAATGTTTACATGAACATTTCTTGTCTAGATTGTTCTTGCAAGATCAATGAAGTTGTTTGAAGTTTCCAACCAATGAGAGATTGAAAAATCAATCTAGAAGCTGCCTTATCTAATCTGAAAAACACGTGATTGAAGACAAAGGTAGAGTTCTAAAGATGAAAGAAATCCTAACATGGATTACCCTAAGTCTTGGTTTCAATAAGGAAGTTTTCTTATACATTTCTGATTTTGATTAGGACATATGTTCCCTTGTTAATGCTGTGTTACTCATCTATAAATAAGCCTGAGACACAAATACGATAGACACACATTGAAAAGAAGAACAAGATAGATTATCTTAAAGATCTCTAATTGTTTTGAGCCACATAGTTTCGGTTGTGATTTAGACTAGAGATTAGTGTTCTAGTCATCGTGTATTAAAACACCTTTTTCATACACTGCCGAAAGGAGTCTTGGGAGAGATTTTATGTGGGAACTAGATAGGTTAGACATCTAGGTTGTGAGAGGATCTCACGATTCAATTCAAAGAAAGAGGGTGTATGGGTAGAACATGTTTTAAGTGACGAGAGGTCAGCATCATGTAATATCCTAATTAAATGTGATATCAGAGTAGTGAATTATTTTCCACCGACTTGACAAGTTCCCCTGATGTAGATCAATTGATCGAACAGGATTACCAATCTTCTGTGTGCTTTACATTCTGCAAACTACATTAAGTTCACAATAACATTCTTGAACATTATTATGAACATAATTCTACAACGTTCGTGTACTTTTCTGTGAACATTTTGCAGACGATACATATCACATGGGGTGTGCACTTTTAAAAGAAAAAAAATGTGAAAAGTGCCAATAAAAATAAATAAGAAAAGAGATCAAAGGTCATTGAGTTGAAAGAAAAATGCTATGAAGACTCGAAGAGTCTAATGTTGAGTAGATGGTTTAAGGTGGTGTAGGAGGAAGTTGGAAAAATTCCAACTAGTGAATGAAGTGAGAAACTAGTTGGGAGTAAAACGTAAAAGTGGTGGGTTGTTATATAATTGTTGAGTCACTTTAGCCAAATATTCATAACCTTAACCTGAACCGACATTACAACCTTATCAAAAGTCCTATTTGATCTTAATTTTGAGCACATTTGTTTGTTAGTGGAGAGTTGAGATTGCATGCAAGCCTATGGTAGATCAAGTGTATGGTTCAATATTTCAATGAGTGTTTACCCGTATTTTATCACACTTTGAGTGTAGGAGCGAAACACACACTGGTGAGGATCATTGTCTTGATATTTGCTCGTTGGAACTTATTACATATGTTCATTTTTTTAGTGTTGTGCTTGTTCTTGCCATTTTCCAGTTCGATTTTTGAGGTTGTAGATACTAGATTGTAGATTATGATCGCGTGTATTGTTTGAATTCTAAGTTAGATTTTTATTTTTTCTTTAGGGACAAACAAACTCTTAAGTTTGGGGGAGTTGATAAATTATGATTTTGTACTAATTTTCGTGCTATTTAAGTGTGCATTCTATTTGGTTTACTCATGCTTTTATCCCAACTTAATTGAAATTCACTCGTTCTTGGAGTTTGGTATGTGTTGTGATATTTTTAGGTTTTGTCCCGTATTTTATTGTATTTTTGGACAAGAGATAGTTGACGATGTCCCGGGAGCGTGTGTTGAAGAAATCGAGTCGAGAATGGGATGAAAACATAGTAGAAGAGGACTCGTGAGCATCATCCGCGAGTCCGGTCACGAGCCGTCTGTGAGTTCGCGACAGAGAAGGGGGTCTGAAGAAGAAAACCCACGAGCATGGTCACAGGTACCAGTGGGGTTCGCAGATATTGTGCCACATCAGATATACATAGACCCGTGACCCGAGCCGTGAGTGACTAGGTTGCGAGTGAGGTTGCGGGTCGTCTGGACTAGTCTGATTCTGTGTTGGTTTTGGGCTTAAGTTTACTAAGTATAAATAGGGGTTTTATGCGAAAATTTGACATAATCTATCATATCCTAAAGTTGCCAGCAGAGGAAAGAGGACGCAAAGAACGAGACCAAAGAATTCAAGATTTGTCAAGATTAGAGGCAAAATTAGACTTCCGGGTTTTATTTACTTTAATCTTTTCATGTTATTGTTTGCTTTGTGTATTATTTTAGTTATTTATTTAATTTTGAAGAACTAAAACCCTAGTATTCTAGGGTTGTTTATGATTTAACTATGAAGTTCATTTAACCTGTTGAGTTTTTATGCCTATGATTTAGTTATGTTTTGTTTATTCTTGTGCTTATCTGTATTGTTTATCTGATTACTAAATAGTATAATTTGATGTGTTAATTCATAAATTGAGAGATGAGTTTTAACACGTGATCTGTAATAAGTAACTGGTTAATCAATATCACTCGACATAGTTGCAGTTAATTTAGAGAGAAAAGAACATTCGGAGCCATTAGGAGTTGCATGCTAGATAATTAATAGACACATTGTTGCTTAATTTGTAATCTACACCCTGGGCACTTCGAGAGGAGGTTTATGATACATTATTGGTTGCTCTAGTACGATTTAAGTCCCATCATAGGCATAAGGATGAAAAGATTAAATGAATGAATTAGTTGATGATTACTCAATCCTAGAATGCGTTTTTTATCCACTATTTATTTCAACTGTGTTTATTTTTGTGGTAGCATTTATTGTTTTATTTAGTAATTAAATTAAATCCTATCTGGTAGTCTAGATAACTGTAGGAGGTTAATTTAGATAATTAGTAGTTTAATTATTAAATCCTTGTGGATACGACCTTGTTCGCCGCTACACTATAAATATCACTGTGCACTTACAGTTATGTTAAATAATTACCTAACAGTGATGTATTTTCTTTTAATTTAATAGTTCATAATTCCATATCTCACCCTAAAATAACATAAATGATATATACATCATGAACTATAATCGAATAGAATACTAAGATATATTAAGTGATATTTTTTTTTAAAATTTAATACATAGTTTATAATTTCATATTATTGAGAAGAAAGCTTATTTTATTAATTAACTTGAATAACAACACAAACGTTGAGCTATTGTATAAAGGACATAATTACATATCTAATATAGATAACAACAAATAAAATAAAACCTAGATATAATAATATAATAGGATAATTTAACTAAGGAGATTACAACAGAAGGTTAATATCAAAACTATATTTGTGCTTATCACATATCTCATCCTAAAATAAGTTAAAGACTATTAATATGTAGAAACATATCACATGATGAATATTTTATGAGATTTTCCTCCCAAGAGTACTATATTATGATTTATGACTGAATTAAATGAGGTTCTAATGTAATAATTTTGAAATTTCAATATGTTATGATTTTACATTAAAATAGCTTCAAGTAGAAACGATTATTAATGAAGAGATAGATTATGTATGAAGAGGTTGTTAGGGCATAATTATTGACAAATACCTGATGAATAATATTATATAATATATCTTACCTAAATTAACATATACTGAAATCGAGCATTAATCAAATCAAATAAAATAAAAATTAATTCATAAATTAAAATTAAGAAATACAAATCGAAATAAATATTCCAACTACGAATCCAAAAATGAATAAATTTGACTCTCGATCTTATCTTCTTCTCTTCAACGCTTCTGCATTTCATTTTTGTATTTTTTGAACTAATTTCACAATTGCTCGACTCAGAATATAAATCGATACCACCGCTCCCAACAACTATCATATTCTTGGCATTTCAAACTAATATAATTTTCATATGCCTCCACCGTTTTATCTTCAGTTGGAAACGACTTATCAAGCTTCCCCTAACACCGAGCACAAAATGGAGTACAATTTACCAAGTTTGAATAAATTCCGGTTTATATACCTTTGAAGACAACATAAAATTTCATCTTTGATTTCCATCTTATTGCGTTGGATTTTTTGGATTTTGATAATTCAGAACTATTTGAAGATATATGTAATGGATGAGCAAATAAAACGAAAATAATGAAGATTGAAGATGAATGAGAATATAGAATACTAAATCCTATTTTTATTGGAAATAGCAAAACAATTATTAATGTTGAGAGATATATTCGAATTTTGAATTTTGAATCTATTATTTTCATTCTCTCACTAGATTAAGAGAGAAAAGAGTAATAGAGTAAAATACAATATAACACTAATTACTATTATTATTTAATAAATCAATATAGTAGGTACTTACTATATTACTCTCATATGGCCGGACCGCATTGTAGCCATTTAGCATTACCGTAGTTTACATGGAATTTTGGATGAAAATTTGAGAAAGTTGCTCCAAGTTTCATTATAGTGCGTGTTTGTCTACACAAGGATGCATATCTTGGTATAAGTTGTTTGTGTACTGTCTTAAACTAATCATTTCACGTTGTTTTTATGAATGGTCTCACTCAATTCTTGGTAGAGATGTATTTTACGATGATAGGTTCGTTTCATTTGGTACCCTTTTTATTGATGTGCATTTAATTAATGCTAGCATATAGGCAGAGACAGAAGTACGTACGCCCAAGATAAGTATCAAATTGCTAAAATTTATAAAAATCATGGTGAAATTTGTAATACTAAAACATAAAAGTTATAAAAATAAATAAATACCTAATTTTGTTTTATCTCGAATCCCTCCTTTTTATTACTTATAATATAGTCTTTATTTTGTGTTTGGAGCAAAATAAAAAAATTGTCGTATTCTCTTTTTATTACTGGATTAAATTTAAATAAGAGTAGATAATTAAATATCTAAAATATATATCTTATTTCATACTACCAATAGTTTATAATTTTAAATTACGAACCATATACTGTGTAATTCTTCAATTTGCATTAGTACTATAGATATTGAATGCAACATATTATTTCAATTTAAATAAAATGATATGACTAAAAAATAATCGATTAAGGCAAATAGTGTATTGTTGATCCAAATATTTTTTATTGAATTGGAAATTAAAATTATCTACATAAATATTTTTTTTATTGAATTGGAAGTCAAAATTATCTATATTGATAATGGTAAGATCGTCGTTTAATCCGTAACATTGTCTCAAAAATGATATTGGAATTCTGATAGAAATGCCAAAAAATGATTGATAAAATAGTCGAATTTTGGTCGTAATTTCTTCAATAAAAAATATCACATTTTTTGAATTTTTTTTCATTTATAAAATTTTCTACTTTTTCTATTTTATTTATTTTTCTCATTTTTTTATTGAAATGTTTTAATCCAAACTTAGTATTAATAATAAAAAAGATAATAATAAATCTTATTTTTTCAATTTTAAAGAAAAAACCATTTATTTATTTTTTAGTTAAAAAACTATGAATCCACACATAATAATAATTTTAAAAAAATTAAATAATAATAAATAAAGAAATCGAACAATGAGAAATCATTTAAAAAAAGAATACATACTTGGAGTAGGTATTCACATTCAAGGAAAGTTGCACAATTTTTCTTGTTTTGAGAAATGTGATTCCTTTCCATATTATATAAAAAATGAACCAAACATATAATGTTAAAATAAGGAATCAGATTACTTTCCCAAATCAAATTCTATGTCAATCAAACTCGGCCTAAATATTAAAATATCCCCCTCTCTTTTTTGAGAAAAATATCCCCCATTGTTAATGAGGATATTAGGTAAAACTTACTAAAGCCATACCAACTTCTTATAAAAGGGGCAAGAAAAAAAAAAACTTTTCAATAATTATTCTTTTATTATTTTAATTAAGTGACTTTTTTTTTTATAATAAATTGATCACGCTTTTCATGAATAATACAATAAATAAATAAACAGGGCCATAAAAACCAGTAAATAAATGTGTTTGTATTTTTATATAATTGCCACTCCGCCATTTCCATGAGAAGCTTCAATTATTTAAGCCTCGAAAACCTAATCCCCAAATTCTGAACGCAATCGGCAAAATCTCCGGCATGTCGACGAACACGACGGAGGGCTACGCTGCAGACTTCTTCGAGCAAATCCTCTTGATGCCTCCCTACGCCGGACTTTCCGGAACCGACTCCGGTGGTTCGTCGGAGACGCCGTCGCTGAATCCCAGTGTTTCTCAGCTCTACCAGCCGCCTATGTTTCCGTTGGGCCTCAGCCTGGATAACGCCCGGGCCGCCGTTGGTGACACCAGAGCATTTCACACGAAGCCTGTAAGCTCGAACTTTCACCGTTTTTTCCAGTTTGGTGGTTGAATTGGGGAAATTTGTTGCCTTTGTATGAGTGTGTGTGTGTGTGTGTGCCTGTGTGTAGTGGTTATGATAATTGAGCGTCTATGTCAGTGTCTGGCTCGTTTTCATGAATATGCTTGCATCAAAGAAATTGAGCTGACATTTTGGAAAAAAAAAAAAAAAAAACCCAGCTTTTTCTTTGGTGATGTGAGTTGGTGAAGTGGGTTGTGTTTTTGGTATATGATTTTTGATTATATTTATTTCATGTTTCAGCAGGATACTGCTGCTGTTAATAGTATGAGCAATTTGTATCCAGGTCTTGAGCAGTTGCAGACTCATGCCGTTCGAGGCCCCGTTTATCAGGTTTTATAGATCATTCTCAAACATACATGCATCATCCAGTATGCTTAATTTATCAATTAGGTGATAGTTGCATGCTTGACATAGAGTGCATTTGTTTTACAGATCTATAACACACCTATAGGCTTGTGTGTACCATGTAGGTGCTTGTACATTCTTAACATTGAGTTGCTAGAATGCGTATGCATTTCTTTTATGCTTGCAGAGGGAATGTTCTAAGTCCAGTTGCCTATTTACTATCTTGGTCTAAACTATTTTATTTGCTAGCATATATGAGCTACTTGCACTAGTTCTCTTCCTGTATTTGCTGCTTCTGAAATCTAGGCTAAAAGCTAAATCGAGTCTCTGTTACTTCTGCAGGCTTTTCAAGGTCATCCTACATCTGGCCCAGGCCCAGCAGTCTCTGCACCAAACCAGCCTTCCATTAGGCCAAGGGCCCGGGCACGAAGGGGACAAGCAACAGATCCGCATAGTATTGCTGAGCGGGTATATCATTATCCAAATAAATTATGAATATTAGAGAAAAAAAACTGATTGTCTCATTGCTAATGAATCTGACAGAAGTGGTGGTGTTTTGATTCAGTTGCGTAGAGAAAGAATATCAGAGAGAATGAAGGCATTGCAAGAACTTGTTCCCAGCTGCAACAAGGTGTGTCAATCATGTTTATACAGTACTTCAGCTCTTGAAGTTAGTTCCGAGATCAGTTTCCTTTTATCAGCTTATTGTGTTTTAAGTTTGGTAGTGATTAGTTAGCCTTTGATTCTCGGAAAAGAGTGATTTTTTTTTGGTAATCCAGACATATGCATGTATGCACTATCATGCATCCTCTACGGTTCAATACCTAGTTGGAACTAGTTTTGTGGCTTTAAGAACTGTATGATTATGATTTGAACTGGTTATAGTTTTTCTACTATTTGTTAACATATTCCCCTGCTTATAAGTTTGAGTATGCTTATTGCTCAGTTTTCAATTGATTGTTATTATGATTTTATTAATCTTGACTTGTTTGGCAGACAGATAAGGCTGCCATGCTTGATGAGATACTGGATTACGTGAAGTTCTTAAGGCTTCAAGTCAAGGTAAAAGAGTTGCCTATTCTCTAGCAATTTAACTAGTTACTAGTCTGAGTAGCATATATACTAAGTTTTTTTTTTTTTTTATCAGCCTGTTTCAAATTTGTATTCTTGCCTTCGGTGGTATGATTTTTTGGCATTGTGTTTGGATTTTTAAAGGTTCCGAAACGATAAAGTATGCTTGAAGTCCATTTTTTTTATGGTTACCGCATGCTATCAGGTCTTGAGCATGAGTAGGCTGGGTGCAGCTGGTGCAGCAGCACAACTTGTTGCTGACATTCCCCTGCTACCCATTGAGGTAATTAGAGAAATTATGCTTTAACAAAGTGCATGCAGGCAAGGTCCCTATTAGATTAGTTTCACTAAACTTCGATTGGATTTCATAACTTCTAGGATCAGACTTGTGAAAGACAATCTAATCAGCATGTATGGGAGACGTGGGCAAATGAGGAAACTGAATGCGAGATTGCTAAACTCATGGAAGAAGATATGGGAGCTGCTATGCAACTCATCCAATCCAAATCACTCTGCATAATGCCCATTTCACTTGCATCACTAATCTACCCCAGTAATCTATCCTACGAGTCCACCCTTGTCAAACCTGAGCCTTCTGCCCCCTCATGAACTTTCTACAAACTGCGTGCACGTGCCCGTGACAACTCCCAGTGGCCTCTATCCTACCTTGCCTATAACTGAATATAAAGTCTGTCTATAGTTGTTGCTTTGCATACCTTGCCATATGCAATCCAAGTTGGATCCCACAGTTTTGCCTTTCTTGGTTTATCCCATCTTTAGAAGTTGCCTCGACTACTAGTTTTTGCCATATGCTCTCATCTCAGTCTTTCCGTATCGACAAAAATCAGATGGATGCACGTCTGTGCTGGAGCATGCCATCTCAAAGTAATCGCTCGTTTATTTGGTGGGAAATTTGGTATTCTCTTGTGCTTTGTTGATCGACATCGATATTAAATTATGTAAATTCAATACATTATGTATTTATGTTGCTATATAGGGTGTGGTGGCCATCATCTTGCCTTGTATTCTTGATGGTGTACTTGTTGGGGAAAATGGCCTTTTGCAATATCAACTGTTTATCTGTGTTATTGGTGATTTGAACGCTCCGATGCTGGATTGAATTTGAAATTATGATTATTAGATCGTGCAGGATTTCATTTTCCTATGTTGACTTTGTGTGCTTCGTATTAGAATAATTAAATATGATTTGAATTACCTTTACGTAATTCCAACTATATTTTGAGGACCAGACTATAGTTTTTGAGTAAAATGTTAAAAAAAAAGTTGCATAATCTGGAACCAGCTTTTAGTTGCAGCACAAAGTATTACATTTTCAATGGCTATTTTTTTGTTGAATTTTGTTTTTCCCATTCCTAATAAATATATTTTTTTTCTGTATTTCCTATAAATTTGTGCAATTATTTGAAAGGAAGGCGAAAAAGGGGAAAAAAACCTTTGAAAAATAGTTTCAAATGACAATTAATGAAAGTCGGGGGGGATCACTTGGTTAAGTAGTTCAAATTAAAATCGAGGAAATAAGAAATTTAACACAAAAAATAGAAAAAGACATAATATATTATATCTTGACGATTTTTTTTTTTTTTGAAAAAGCAAATTTTGTTGGGTTATTGGTTACTTAATCTGTCAATCATATGAATTATGAAGCCAAGTATTTCGTGAATATAGATGATAACAGACAATAAAGCTACAATTTCTCTAAACTAGGACATAGACATACATTACAAGACAACTTTAAAATGTGAGATGTAATTTTCAGTAAAAAGAGTAAAATCCAAATAATTCTCTTATGTTTCTTAAGAAATGCAAACCTCTCCATTTAATAAATATAGCTAAAAAACTCGTCAATTATTATAAATTTTTTTACCATGGTTAATTTAAATTTTTAACAGAATATTTCTTACTAGTATTTTTATACCCTAATCCAATCCAATAAAATAAAATAAAAACGAAGCACCAGCAGCAGTATTGTAGTACTCGTATCGAGGAGAGGAGAGGAGAGAGTAGCATTAAAGTCACCGGAGATTAGACAGCGGAACGACACCGTATCTATTGTGCATATAAATACCAAAGATTGTGTGAAATTATTATCGAAGATGGGGCACGGCGGCTACGGGAAGCGCAAAGGCGCCACCGCCGAGAGGAAGAACCCCGCCGGCCAGAGGCGTCCCAAAACCCTAACAATCGACAAGAAATCGAAGGCCAGCAAGCCCAAGTCCGTCTCTTTCAAGAACCAAATCCGCTCCATTGAACGCATGCTTCGCAAAGTATTTCTTCTCACTTCATTCAATTTTCACGATTTTTGTCCCAACCCGAAACTCTATATATGTATTGTATCCATGGATGATTTATGTTGTTTTCTGACTATGCGGTGAAACTTTGCATTAAATTTTATTGATTGGTGGTAAGTGAAATATTGCAAAATATAGAATGGAAAGTATTTTTTTTTTTTTTAGGTTAGGCATTTCTGTTTTCGGATGTTCTTGTATGTCTATCTTTTCTTCAAAGATGAATGGCGTAGATAATCATTTCTATCCTAATGCACAGGATCTGCCTAGTGGAATAAAGGAAGCTCAAGAGAGAAAGTTGGAGGAAATCAAGAAACAGCAAGAGATTCACAATCGTCTTGCTGTGGAGCGTCAAATATTTTTGCGGAACAGGAAGATTAAATTCTTCGGTGAGTGATGAGTGTACCTGTGGGAAAAGTTTGAGTTTGTTTCTCAGTTCAAATGCTCTTGTTCTTTGTGATGTATACAATGTTCTTAAATTGTTGCGGTTACTAATTCCAATTTTGCATATGTAGAGAGAAGAAAGGTTGAAAGAAGGATTCGACGGTTGGAGAAACAGCAGCGTGCTTCAACTGGTCAGGCTCAGGAAGCAGAGATTGCTGAACAACTCTCTAAACTGAAGGAAGATCTTGAATATGTCAAGGTATGTTACACAGCAGGCACTCATCTTCCGGTTGTCTCTCTATCACTATCTTTGCCCTTGTAAGTCAAAAGTGGACCTATATATTATATGCTCAACTTAATTTTACAAATGTTTCATGTGGAAAAGAGAGCTATTCTCGTCTCCAGGTGATTTGGGGTGATGAGAATTAGACACAACAAGTTTAGGCATAATGTTGAACATTAAAGTAGTATGTACGTTGATCCAACACATAAAAGAGTGTTGGTTTCTGCCACAAGAGTGCCGATTAACTTTTTGTTGAATTTTGCCCCCCATATTCTGCCTGTATATTTAGTTTCTGAAGACACTTATTAATAATTTGTTCTTTTTTTGAAACATTAAACTGCAGTTCTTCCCCAAAACTGAGAAATATGTCCCATTATATGTTGGAGGTGATGAGGCAGAAATCATGGATAAAAGAATTGCTTTGCGCAAGTTAATTAAGGCTAATCTGATTGCTGCTGCTGCAAATGGGAAGGATTTGGAAGGTAATTTCTTTTCAAACCTGTATTAGTTCTGCACTTCTGCTTAAGCTATACCATGGTCAGTGTGTGCTTAAGCCATAGCAGTAATCCCAACTGTTAGTTAGGCATTCTATTTTCTTCCAGAGATTCCCAAATTCATGGTCTTGTAAGTTCTGCTTAAGCTATACCATAGTCAGTGGCATGATTTGAGAGCACAATATATTATGTTATGTTTTTCTTTCATTTCAAATTTCTTCTGTAGAATTACATCAGCTTGTACGTGTGTCACAGAAACAGGGAGTGAGGATGATGGCCTCTTGGATCCTAGTGATGATGATTTCTTCCTAAATGGGAGCTCTAGTGATGAGGCTGAAGCTGATGATGAGTGGAGTGCAAGGTACTCATCCAAACTCTAGTCATCTTAGTTTTGTATTTCATTTTCATGTTTAATCCTGTGATCTCGAGAAATTTTATTTACCCTACTAGAAAGAGTACTTAAAAATTAAAGTAAAAAAATGTTGTCTTCATGATGCCATTGTGATAAATCATTAGACAAGCCATTTCTTAGTTCGGAAACGACTCATATATATTGAATTCTTCCTTTGGCAGAAAACTGTTAATAGTTGTTTTAGAACATGGAGTCACTGGATAAAGTGCTTCGTGTATCTCAGGACGTGAGTTAAAGCCTCAAACCTTGTCATTGGTGCAACCCATCATTTTTCATGATAAATTCTTTAAAAGGATTTCAGATTTCCATCTCTATCCATGTTGGATGGCTAAACCTAATTGAGGAACTGTTTTATTATGTCGAATTTTAAAGCCATGAGATGAGCAAAGATGATTTGGGAAGAGGAATGTCTGAAAAGAAATTAGAGCTTGTTTGTCATTTAAGTGGGACAAACCCAATTTTAAAGCCATGAGATGAACAAAGATGTGCATTGGCAGTGGCTTTACTTTTACAGATTGTTTTAAAAAAATGTTGTCTTCATGATGCCCTCCATCAAAGTATCATTTTGTAGCTGAGGGCTGCATGTCGAAAGTAGCATTTCTGGTTTAGATGTTGACATGTATAATTTTTGATAACTTGGATATCCACTTCTCACTTCCCAATTCTTCATCAAAAACTATCTAGAATTTTTTTTAATATGGCATGTAGGGACCAAGCCTCTAGTGCCTCGGGTAAAGCAGCATCTGGAATGTCCAGTGATGAAAGAAATCAGGTTAGCTGGTGAATTTCAGAGTTTGCTTGTGTAAGATAACATCTGAAAGCTGATACTTAAACCTCGTTTTGATGCAGAGGCAGATCTCTGCCCGTGCTCTAATGCCGCCTCCTGGTCCATCCAGGAAGCCAATAGCAAGTTCAATCAAGAATAAGTCGAGATTTGCAGGATCCAATAAGAAGCCATATAACAGAGCTGAAATATCCACATCTAGCAACACGTCTAGTAGCATTGATAGACCTATCTCCCGAAAGAGAGGCCCTGTGGATTCGACCACCACAGGAAACAACGGTAGCTTGAGCTCCAACTCAGATGCTAGAAAACCTAGACGAAAGAGGAGACCTAAGAAGAAAAATCAATAGAATTGGGAAATCTACTATGTCAGTTCGTTTATCTTTCTACATTGCTTTTCTTACTACAATCTGAAGTGATTTCAAATTCTGATTCTTGGTTATGCTTCCGCCGAAACTTTTGCCTGAAAATGTCGTCAATCTAGTCATAGGTTGATTGTTGTACTATTCATAGTTTAGTGTGAAGAGTTGTACAACACTTCATGTAATTTATCTTCAAACTCCTCATCTTGCATCTCTGAACTAATTTTGTGATACTGGAAAAAGTAGTTAAATTTCAACTTATTTGAAGGGAAAAGGGATTTTTATCTATGTAGACATAATGCTCTCTCTTCTTGTAACAGAGTTAGGTTTACTTACAATACAACTCCGCTTGGAATACAGACAACGCATGAAATTTGTAGCAAAATAAAAGTTTGTTGTTGATGTAAATTATGTTACAAAAATATTAAAATATGTGATCAAATCGAGGAATAACAATATAGATCGACACAAAGAATATGATAAATTATATGCCCCCGGCACTACCCGGGCTCCGTTGGGATACTTTTTTTTAGAAATACTTTAACTTTAATTTTGATGCGTATATGACCGTATTTCATAGGAAAAGAGGGGACTTAGCTATTAGGACACTTGGACGGTGAACAGTAGCCTGTGGGTCTCGGGATAGTATTGGCAGAAGGGTTGATGTCGATATCTGAAAGTTTTCCGGCGAACTTTGTACGTCGGCGCCGGTACGGAAACGTAGTACGGGCAATTTCCGTACGCGTCGACAGTGACTCGGAATTTTTTGAAGAAATCCTGACGCGAAGTTTGGCTATTTACGGTTTCCGATGCGTGAACAGTGATTGTGGGATTCTGGCGGATTAGTGAAAATTGGCGGACATTTTGAATTTGCTTAATATTTTAATTCTATTCTCTTCTCCAATGCGCCATTTCCCCCAATTCTGAAAACTGATTTTCCAGCGTCTTGTGCGAGGGTCCACGATTTTGCGTTCGTCTTGCCTCGGCAGAGCGATTCCGAGAATTGGGTAGCCTTGAGGTATGCAAAGTTTCGTGCGTTTGGGTTCCCTTACTATAGGGGGTTTTTTATTGATTAATTGTGAGGGTTATATTTATGCTTTCAATTGGAGTTTTTTCCTTACGTGTTTTAACTGTTAATGTTTCAATGCGTCGGTTGTAGTGTATGGGCACCCATATTGTGGTATTGATTTAGGGGGATTGACTTTGTGAATTCATTTTGGATTTGGACCCCCCTGTTTTCATCCCGAAGCTTGTTGGTTAGGTAGACGGTTTGAATTTCTGGTTTTTCAAATATTTTTTCATTTTATTTTGAGGTGCCCTAGTTAATGAATTTGCAATTATGTTGAATGGGAAATTGCGTGGGTTTGAATGCCGAAGTAGCATGCATGATTTCAGTTATTAATGAATATGTTGGTGTGGAACTCTCGAGAATGTTAACTTTTTTCAGTTGCAACTAATTGGACTGTTTCTGTAGATAAGGTAGAATTATAGTTTGTCTTAATTATCTTTGCTGATTACAATAATTGTCTATAGATTTATGGCGAAGATGAATATTGACTTGAATGTTTCGGTCGAGAATGAAGCATCTTCCAAGGGTAGCACTCAGGTCAGAACAGATGGAGAAGGGGCTGGTATTGAGGCAGAAGCAGGACGTTTGCTTTCTACAATGTTAATAGAATTAGAGAATCGTTTAGAAATTGGAAATGTTGTGGATAGTATAGAGCAAGCATATTTATTATATTGTGAGTACGGCAGGTGCCGGGGGTTTAGTGTGAGGAAGGGTGACTAATACTATTTTTCTGGGACGAATGAGCTTCGATGGAAAGAATTTGAATGCTCATGTGAAGGTCGGCCTAATGACAAACGATCGAAAGGGAGAGTAGCATCATATAGGAAACAGATAACTAGGAGAAACTGTAAAGCGAAATTACGGATTGGGAGGGAGAAGAATTTGCAATGGACCGTTCATAAATTTGTGAAGAAGCATAATCACGAAATGCTTGGCACACATCAAACCTATCTGTTACGTTCCGCTCGGCAATTGAGTCATGCAAAACAGTCACTCGTTGAGACGCTTAAATCTGCGGGTATCAGAGTTAGTCGGGCATGTCGGTTTATGGAGAACGAAGTCGGGGGGCCGCAAAATGTCGGTTTCATGAGGAGGGATGCCTATAATCACTTGAATCGGGTTAGGTAGTCAACAAGAGTGGGGAATGTCGACGCTAATGCTCTGGTGAATTTATTTGCCAAGAAATCGAACATCGAGCCTTTCTTTTATTGGAACGTGCAGCTAGATGATGAGGGTCGCTTGATGAATTTTTTTTCCGAGACTCTCGTGCTCTTATTGATTACGAGTGCTTTGGAGACGTGTTATCGGTCGACACCACGTACAAGACAAATCGGTATGGCCTGGTATGTGCACCATTTGTCGGCATCAACCATCGTAGGAGAAATGTGATGCTAGGTTTGGGCTTCTTGTTGAACGAGACGACGACTTCCTTTGAATGGCTGTTTGCCACGTTTTTAGAGTCCATGCATGGGAAGGAGCCACAAGTGATCTTCTCCGATCAAAGTCAAGCGCTAATGAATGGGATTGATGCCACTTTCAAATCAGCGAGTCATCGGCTTTGTCAGTGGCATATCAACCGAAACGCCCCCTCTCATTTTGGAAAATTAAACGGCAACAGTGAATTCAAGCGGCAGTGGTATCACTGCATGCGTGGGGTGAAGATGGAGGATGAGTTCGAGGAGTGTTGGGGTTCCATGATCACTAACTATGCCCTCGATGATCATAGTTGGTTCTCCAATATGTACAGGTTGAAGAAGAGGTGGGCGTCGGTGTTCACGAACACCTCCTTCAGCGCGGGTCTTCTTGTGACCTCACGTAGTGAGGTTACGGACAAGGTATTGAAGGATCTGTGCTCGGCGAGTTCCACTTTGACTGAATTGGTCGATAAGTACGAGCAGGTCCTGCATGATTGGCGTACAAAGGAGACTGCCGATGATGCTCTGAACTTCGGTACATCAGGACAGTTCGTGAATAACAGCCTATTGCTGGCTCAAGCAGCACAAGTGTACACAAGGAACGTGTATAAGGCATTCGAGTCACAATTTGCCCTTGCCATGAGCATGGTAATAATCGAGAAACCAGCCAACGATGTCGGCAGTGTTGATATGCAGTTTAAGGTCGCATCGCAACCCCTCATGTCGAGGATTCGAGTTGTCCAATACAACAGTGAATTGAAATGGGCCCTCTGCAGCTGCCATATGTATGAGACTGAAGGAGTTCTATGTCGGCACATACTTAGAATTTATTTTCACTTCGATGTGACTAGGCTGCCGACATGCTACATCATGAGTCGATGGTGCAAATTTGCGAGGCAGCGACATTTAAACGACATTGGAGACTATTCCATTGCAGACGGTAACGAGGCTGTTGATAAAATGGCTGTGACACCCCAAAAATTCATAAATAATAAATATCTCATTTATTCAAATAAAATGGTTTAATACAGCGGAAGCAATATTTAAAATAAAATCATATTTAATTAATTTTGACCATTACCCCGTCTCCACGTCATCGCCCGAACTTTATAAACATGAAAATATAATAGTTTTGGGGTGAGTGCTATTAACTCAGCGAGGTCCACATTTATCCGAATTATACAAATACATAACATAACAAGTCATCATAGCATAGTGTTCATAGGTCGTCACATCATAATAACCCGGAGGGTGTCATCAATAAACATAAAGCCCGTAGGCCATCATAAATACCCAGAGGGGGTCATCATAAACATAAAGCCCGTAGGCCATCATCAATTAACCCGGAGGGTGTCATCAATAACACCTGCATATCATATACAAGCATAATAGGGATAAATGTACTTTAATTTTAACGTCGGATCCCCCACCTTTACTTGACTTTAAACTTGACTGAAAACGAACTTAATTAAATCCGTGCGCGCCGCCTAGCATTAATTAAAAAATAATAATTATCATAACTTTAATATAATTGAACTTAAAAATAATAATAATAATAATAATAATAATAATAACAACAACAACAACAACAACAACAACAACAACAACAACAACAATAATAATAATAATAATAATAATAATAATAATAATAATAATAATAATAATAATAATAATAATAATACCACATGACTTATTTCCTAACTCCCAAGTCCCATTTATCATTTATCTTTCCAAGCCCATCTCATCATCATCAATAGAGAAAAATAGAGAAAAATAAATTTTATTTTAGTTTAAAAAGCAATTTTATCATTCAACAATTAAAAAGCAACCCAAGCCCAACTTCAATCCTAGCCCATCTCATCATCATCAATAGAGAAAAATAAATTTTATTTTAGTTTAACATCTTTGACCAAAAAAAATGAAGTAAAAATAAAAGGCCACACTTTATCAAAATCCTCGTGGCAAAACCATTCCCGAACAGTGCCCCCTCTCTCTCTCTCTCTCTCTATATATATATATATATATATATATATATATATATATATATATATATATATATATATATATCTTTCTCCCTCTCTTCTTCCTTCAAAATCAACCTCCTTCCCGTCTCTCTCTCTGCCTTACGCCAATTATCACTACACAACTACTGCTGCAGCGTTGCCGTGACGCTACCGTGCTGGAGTCCACCACCGCTGCTGTCACTTCACGATCGGCTATCTCCGTCGACTCCCTATTTCCATTATCCCACTTTTTCTAAAAAAAAATGTTATGAAATGCAGAAGGAATATAAATAAGAATAAAGGAGCAGGGGAAGTACCTCAAGGGAAATGTGAAGTAGAGAGGAGATGAATGCTTGAGGTGTGATTTTATGAATGAAGGGGGGTCTATTTATACAGGAGAATTTCGATTGGAAAAGGAAATGGGTGAATAAATTTGCTGAATTTTGTAAGAAATTGATCAAATTTTTGGCTCCATCAAAACGGGAATTCCTCCATTTCCATTCTGCTTTTCACACGTTTGTTTTGAGGGAGGAGAAGAAATGTTTGAATCTTACCAAGTGGGCTTGGAAATAATATTTTGATGTATTGGGCTTGAAAGAAATTAAGTGTTTGGGCTCAAAATAAAATTAAACTATATGATATAATTCAAATAATGATAATAATATCATTAAAATATAAAAGAAATTTATTGTATTTAATTTACGTAGACATATACAATTGCTAAGGCGCGACTTATGGGACTAAAAAAAATAAATATTAAATAATCTCATTCTTTGAAATAAAATATCATTTAAAAAAATAATAGCAACTTGTAAATTAAAAATTTGGGTTGCTACATCCTTCACCACTTAAAAAGAATTTCGTTCTCGAAATTTACTTACCTTACCCTTAAAATGAATGTACCTAAACATAATATCATCTTAACTTTAACGCTTTCACTATCTTAACGTGCTCATTTCACTTGTATTCTAAAATAATCTTTAGATTTTCCACAGAGTTCTAAGTTAGCTATCTTAAAGCCTCCAAAATATTTCCTCGACAAGTTGATACGTCTCTAATCCTTCATTCTCATCTTCTCTTTAAAAGAACTATGTCATTGAGAAAGACCAATCCTCTACATTTCCGAGAAAAAATATTTAACCTTATTAATCTGCATAAAATTTATTCCTTATTGATCACGACCTTTATTACAATTCCTAGATTAAAACGTCTCCCAAACAAAATCGCTTAATACTTAACCTAGTGTCGTCTTTCTCTTTGCTACTCCTCACGATTCATGGCATATGCACGGGCGTTACCTCTTCCTCTCGCATTTTCTCCTCTTTCGGTGTTTTCTCCTCTTCCAACGTTCCCTCCTCTTTTGTTGTTTCCTCTCCTTTCTGCATTTTCTCTTCTTGGAAAATTTCTTTGCTGAAGTTTAGGACAATTCAAGGCTGTGTCCTTCTTCGTGGCACCAATAACACGCATTCCGTCTGAAATAGCATTCCCCATTTTGATGTTTGCGACATTGTGGACAAAACGGTTTATTGGATGATGTTCTGAAATTTCTGTCTTCATTCTGCCTCGATTTCTTCTCAAAATGAGATTCTATATCTTCTTCATTTTTATCTCGACGTCTTTTCTCGTGGTTGGTTGGGTGCCTAGAAACAGAGTTTTCCAAATTTAGGCGACTAGCTACAACTTGAGCACGTTCCACTACCTCTGAGTATGTTGCAATAGTTCCTTGAGCGGCTAGGATCCCCGCGATCTCTGAGCGTAACCCATACTCGAAGTTACTCGCCTTCTTTTCTTCAGTATCCACCAAGTGCAGAGCGTATCGAGAAAGTTGGTTAAACTTCCTCTCATACTCCATAACCGTCATGCTCCCTTGCCGCAAATTTATCAGCTCCAGCTCCTTCTGCTTCCGGTAGGCCCTTGGAAAAAACTTTTCCAAGATCAAATTCTTGAACTTTGCCCAAGTTAGATTTCTACGACGTTCAGCTGTCATGACGCGAGCCAAACTTTGCCACCAATGCCCTGCATCTCTGATCAGTTAAAAAATAGCACATGATACATTCTCCGCATCTGTACAATCGAGGTGTTCAAAAATCCGCTCCAGCTCAAATATCCACTATTCTGTGTTAAGTGGTCCTTCGTTCCCCTTTAGCTTGGGCGGAGCCATCTGTCGGAATTGTTTTACCATAGCGTTACCTTCATTCCTCGGTGGAGGGGCGTTTTGAGGTATGGCTTGCCTCAAAGCTTGCGTCAGCTCTTGCACAAAGGTTGGACGATTGCAAGGGGCCCGTCTCGCATTGTCATCATCCAATTGAGTCTCCTCACTATCAGCTCAAACGTTACGGCGTCTATTGACCATGATTCCTATTTATCGAGTCCATTAGCCAAAGAATTAAAACTTAAAAGCCAAACATGGATAACTATTTCATTAATAATTCCACTAAAATAAAACTTAAATCCAAAATAACAATCATAAAGATAATAATTTATTTCTTCTTCCACATGTCCCGTATCAATCGTTTCTTGACCTCTTATTTGATTTCACTACTAGATTCAAATTTTCTTTGTTGAAATCTTGATTCTTAGTTCTCTACCCTTCACCGTAAACTAGATCTCGCCAAATTCCTAAAGTATCGGATATAAATGCGTCAAATAAATCATCTTCTTCAGATACGTATTTCACTAACTCTTTAAGAACCAGTTCAACCCAATTTTTAATTTGGGCAGGAACAATGCTGATTATTTTCTCGGCAGCTTTCACGTGTCCATATTGGCCACCTTCTTTCTTTATAACTTCCCATCTTTCTCGCAGCTTTAGCAAATATTCTTCCACTCCAAACTCGTAATTCCATTTTATTTGCATGCATTTATTCCATAGCATGGCATGTCTCGTCATTTGTGATGGATTTTTCTTATCGGCTTGCATACGTCTCCTGGTCCTTACCCTAGGTACTAATTTCCAACCAGACATCTAAACATATAATTCTTATAGTCAATTCCGAGGACTAAAAATAAATAAATATAAAACATTTCATAATTTCATAAACATTAGCATAACTTGAACTCATTACCTTTTCTCGGCGCGATGCGGCAGACGTGATGATGGTTTTTTTTCATAAATCATTTTTTTAGCAAGTCTGCAGAAACGCAGACCCGCTCTGATACGAACTGTGACACCCCAAAAATTCATAAATAATAAATATCTCATTTATTCAAATAAAATGGTTTAATACAGCGGAAGCAATATTTAAAATAAAATTATATTTAATTAATCTTGACCATCACCCCGTCTCCACGTCATCGCCCGAGCTTTATAAACCTGAAAATATAATAGTTTTGGGATGAGTGCTATTAACTCAGCGAGGTCCACATTTATCCGAATTATACAAATACATAACATAACAAGTCATCATAGCATAGTGTCCACAGGTCGTCACATCATAATAACCCGGAGGGTGTCATTAATAAACATAAAGCCCGTAGGCCATCATAAATACCCAGAGGGGGTAATCATAAACATAAAGCCCGTAGGCCATCATCAATTAACCCGGAGGGTGTCATCAATAGCACCTGCATATCATATACAAGCATAATAGGGATGAATGTACTTTAATTTCAATGTCGGATCCCCACCTTTACTTGACTTTAAACTTGACTGAAAACGAACTTAATTAAATCCGTGCGCGCCGCCTAGCATTAATTAAAAAATAATAATTATCATAACTTTAATATAATTGAACTTAAAAATGATAATAATAATAATAATAATAATAATAATAATAATAATAATAATGCATGACTTATTTTCTAACTCCCAAGTCCCAAACCTTACGGCCCATTTATCATTCAACAATTAAAAAGCAACCCAAGCCCAACTTCACTCCTAGCCCATCTCATCATCATCAATAGAGAAAAATAAATTTTATTTTAGTTTACGATCTTTGACCGAAAAAAATGAAGTAAAAATAAAAGGCCACACTTTCTGTATCAAAATCCTCACGGCAGAACCATTCCCGAACAGTGCCCCCCCTCTCTCTCTCTCTCTATATATATATATATATATATATATATATCTTTCTCCCTCTCTCTCTTCCTTCAAAATCAATCTCCTTCCCGTCTCTCTCTCTCTCTCTTTGCCTTACGCCAATTATCAGTACACCACTACTGCTGCAGCGTTGCCGTGACGCTACCATGCTGGAGTCCACCACCGCTGCTGTCACTTCACGATCGGCTATCTCCGTCGACTCCCTATTTCCATTATTCCACTTTTTCTAAAAAAAAATGTTATGAAATGCAGAAGGAATATAAATAAGAATAAAAGAGCAGGGGAAGTACCTCAAGGGAAATGTGAAGTAGAGAGGAGATGAATGCTTGAGGTGTGATTTTATGAATGAAGGGGGGTTCTATTTATACCGGAGAATTTCGATTGGAAAAGCAAATGGGTGAATCAATTTGCTGAATTTTGTAAGAAATTGATCAAATTTTTGGCTCCATCAAAACGGGAATTCTTCCATTTCCATTCTGCTTTTCACACGTTTGTTTTGATGGAGGAGAATAAATATTTGGGTCTTACCAAGTGGGCTTGGAAATAATATTTTGATGTATTGGGCTTGAAAGAAATTAAGTGTTTGGGCTCAAAATAATATTAAACTATATGATATAATTCAAATAATGATAATAATATCATTAAAATATAAAATAAATTTATTGTATTTAATTTACGTAGACATATACAATTGCTAAGGCGCGACTTATGGGACTAAAAAAAAATAAATATTAAATAATCTCATTCTTTGAAATAAAATATCATTTAAAAAAAGTAATAGCAACTCGCAAATTAAAAATTTGGGTTGCTACAATGGCCTTTGTGAACTATGTGATGAGGATCACTCTTGAGGTGGCGCATGATGTGAAAAACCACCAACAAGGCAGGAAGACATGTTTAGATCGAATACGTGCATTGAAGGGTGGCGTGCATGCAATGGTTAACATGGGCATACCACATAAAAGGCAAAAAGCCAGGGACCTGTCAGGTGCGAGGGCTGATCGGGCCAACATTCAGGATCCTTCCCTAGCCAAACGTCAGGGCAAGCCTCCAATTACTTCACATTAGAAGCGAAAGAAACTGAATCCCAATCCCCCACCCTCTGTTCCAAAGTGGCCGGGTACCATAATATTGTCTGATTATGGTTAGTTTCATGCCAAGAATGTCATTCGATAGTTATAAGTGTCGTTCTCTTTTGCAGATGTCGAGCCTTCTGTTCAGAACGATACAAATACAGAGCGATCTAACGAGGGGGACGAGACTGACTCCGTGTCAAGGCGGCCTTGGTCACATGATTACGTCCCTACGACTTCATTTGAAGTATGGTTTCTTCACACTTACCCCATACCCGACTCCCAATTTATATTAAATTAATAACTGCACTCCCCTAAACCATGCATTCAGGACGAAGATATAAGTTTGACTCAGTACTCTCGTGATGTTAATCTCGACGAACCGCTAGATGTGTCGTCACTATTTCAAGTATGTGCTCTAGCTATAAATCACGCCAACGCTGTTCATATTATTTTCCTTGTCCCTTTTATTTACGTGGATGATGAGAATTTTTTTAATTTGTCTTTGCTCAAGCCACTTACTGGACAATCGACAAGCGAAGCTAGGGCGGGGCCCAACAGTTCTTGGTGGGTGTAGGCTCTACTAAGATTGAGCAATTCCATATCGGCAGTGCCCTCTAGCTCATGAATCGTGGAAGTAAGACCACTTTCACGTGATTCTGCATTGTCTTTATCTGCCAAATTAGGTCCTGCCGATACATGTAGCGTTTGACCAAGTGACCTGCCTGCTGATGCATCCAATGGAGATTCTCAGCCAGATTGGAATCTGATTTAGACATTTCACAAATGTGGCATGTGCTACAATTTTAGAAAATCAACTGTTGGACATGCACGTTACCCCATGCATCAGTTATTAACAGTTTAAATGCACCTTCTATTTATGGTCATAACCCTCATAACCCTAATTCTCATCTCAGATAGCCACGACTGCAAATGGCACCAAGAGCGATATCACAAGAAGACGTTTTCTTTGTAGAGCCGTGGACCAGGTATGCCGAGCAGGTAGCCCTGCTTGAGCTGGAGAATCAGTATTTGAATGAAAATTGAATCCCGAGGGAGGATGCGGGTAATGTTCGTGTCATTCACGACGTCCGCGGACTTATTGAACAACAATTGGAGATTGCACTTTCCAATGAAGAATTCGAGCTTAAGGTGGCTTAGTGGGCCGAGAGATATGAGATGTTTTCATGGCTGCTGGACTTTGGACATCCTTGCCGCTACGACGAAGTTACCAACTTTGTCGACTTGCCTGATAGCATGTGGAGAAGGGTTAAGCAGGTATATTCACCTTGCATGTACACACGTCGAGATTATATTACATGAACTATAAAGTTGTTCTTTTATAAGGTACGCCCCGCGGCATTGGTGTACAAGAACGAGGAGGAGGAGTTCTGGGCAATCTTGAAGGAGTTGTTTGAGATGGATGATCTTTCGAGTGGATCAAGCTCCGCTTTGTCCGTGGCTGGCCTAGGTGTTGACAAAATTGATGCAGACGATATGGAAGAGGGTGCGTTTGCTCTGGATAGCATTGTCGATGTGGATGCCGATGACACTATCGACGAGGCTGCCGACATATAAGAAAATTCTAGTGCGCGTGTGCTCTTTTGATTTTCTTTAATTTTATGTATGAAGACTTATCTATTATCTAGGCATTTTGGACTGTACCACTGAAACGTGTTATTTTGATGACTTTATCATGCATGTGATCTTCCATTCGCCTTTTGTTATTTTTGTCGTGTTATGAGTTTGTCTTAATCATTTGTATTGTTACCTTAGCATGAGTATGTGTTTGTCACTATCTGCGTTTTTCTATAAATTCACTTGCCATTGAAGCCCTAAATCACCAACATATCACACCAACTGAGGAGACCTAAAGAACTACAAATGGCTTTACCCGTGCCACTTTCACAAGATGATGTATTTTACAACAATGAGCCATGGAGCAGAACCATGGAGTCGTTCTGCATGGGCGAGCTATATTTCTTTGCGCACAAAGACTTCTGGATCCCAGCTGACCCCACGACTCACCAGACTTACCTCGTGTATCTGCAGCGAGAGATATGCTAGCAATGTGAGCGTGAAATAACAATAGGGCAACTTCAGACACGACTTGAGCATTGGAGGGATAGGTACGAACTATTTGGTTGGTTACTAAAATTTGCAGGGCCAATTCGGATGAACCCCATGAGTAAGTGGCTAGATCTCGACATGGCCGAGTGGTAGAGGATTGCCGAGGTATTAATTTAGTCAACTGTTTCTCGTATATAGACAAGGTCACATATTGGATTATCTGAACTTGTCGTCCCACATACAGATGCGCCCGGACGCACTTGTCTATATGAATGAGGGAGAGAGTTGCTGGAATTTTTTCAAGGTGATGTTCGATATTAAGGGTCACTCAGATGTTTTAGGTGACGACGAGCACAAGGATGACATCGGGCTGCCACCAATCGACTATGATGACGATGAGTAAAACATGTGTCCTCTAATGAATGTCGATGTATATTAGGTGACTGTCGATGTGCCTAAGACTTATTTGACTGTTGAGTTGCATTAAAACATCTATTTCTGTGATCTTGGATCCATTTACTTTAAATTTGGTTGTAATATTAGACAATTTTCCCAATTTCGGGCTTCGTGCCTTAATATGGAAGACATTGACTAGACTATAACCTTGTCGATAAAGATGCATGCACACCTATTTTCAAAGCTAACTTTGGAATGCAGGGAATATATTTCATTTGTACAATTATTTGTCCATATACAAGATCTTATGTCGGCAGGTTCCCTATTAAATCTAAAACACCATTCTCAAATGCACCCACAAACTCCCTTCCATTCTCATATTCGCTTCCCACAAATGCATAACCCCTACGACGATCCTACCCAAAATGGCGCCACCTTAAGAAGCATTTTTCTATGACAATCATTGAACGACGAGGCTTGAATCCCGCGTCGTGAATGAGCTACTCGAGCAGAAGAAGGAAGGAGTGTGGACTGTCGGGTATGAGGACAACAACACGGCCATTTCCAATATCCGGTCGATCATCAACGAGGAATTCTCAAAGGACTACGGTGTCGAGTGGTACCAAGCGCATGTCGACATGCTAGCGATACACTATGAGACTTTGAAGCTATTGTGGGACTACACACCGGCTGAGTTTCAATGGAATCACAGAAGCAACAAGTTCTATGCTCCTGACGAGACATGGACACATTTTGAAGAGGTATCCTACTTATCTTTACACATGTTGCACACAGTTGGAAACTTAGATTGGTTAACGAACCAAACAAATCTTTTGTTTATCTGTGCAGATGAATCCATTGACGATGGTCTATCGAAGCAAGGCGAGCTGCACTACCGCTCCCTGATGAACTTGTTTGAGACCGGTGAATCTTTTATCGTGAGGGACGATGACTACTGCCCGTTTCAGTCAAGCAAGAACGACACTGATTGAAGCGATGGAATTAGCTATAGTTTGAATGTTTTCTCCTTTCTCTGGTCTCTCTAGAATTTGGATTATGGTGGCGGTGCTAGTGTAATCCCTAATTATGTCGTTGTTAGTGTTGTATTTAATTATGCCGTGTGATTGCCTACTTTTTAATTATGTGTGAACTGCAATTGCAAATATATCACAACTTAATCTTTCAGTTTAGGTCAAAATACCACATATCTGGCGTCGACACATGGTCACACCCCTAATCAAAACACATACAAAAACACCCTAGAGTGAATAGTCATTGTTTCCAACTCCTAATATGTCGGCAGTTCTAATATTGACATATGCACCCGTAAAATATTTAACCCTATAGATATTTGCAACCCAACTACACATATCTGTTTGGCTGGACCAATAGCTATATAAATACATATACAGAAATTTGACAAATATTTAAATATGACGGCTACGGGCGAAGTGTTCGGCGCAAGATGCCTTTCTGTATAACGGCCCCTTCTCTGGCACAATATCCTCGAACATCTGACCCATCAGCATGCATTTCAATATCTTCAAGCAGAACACGCCACAGTCTGAGTTCCCTATTTGCTGCGGAGGGTGTTCAAACCGCATCAGCTTCCACACTTCTCTTGGAGGACCATCAAGGGCCCTGTTCTTATAGACACTACCGTATTGACAAAGCAATGGCACATTTCGCTGCACATGCTGAAAGGCGTCCTTGACATCGGACTAGTCTTTCAACATTTTGAGATCGGGTCAAAAATAATAATTGCCTCACTGGCAAAGTGTAGCATGTACAGGACCCAATGGTCGTGGGAGACATGACCGATCCCATAAACCACATCAACTGCCCACCATGGCTTCCCACCCTGCTGAGGATAATTGCCGTCGACATAAGGGAGAATACGATCACGAACCTCATCCATGTTCTCTAGCACCAATGTTTGCTGCATTGAATAATGGTCGATGTTGAATAAGCAATTGGAAGCTATCTAATAAATACACAGATATAGTCAGTGTGTATTTACCCAGCCAAGTGACTCAATAAGAGCCCAATATTTCTTAAAGTAATCGGAAAATTCTGTTGAGTACATAATCAACAAATTCAGTAGGATGTCGCATTGCTGCAAAGAATATTAACTTGGAATAAGACAATGAAAGTGGAAAGAAACCATAATCCTCAGCAGTGTTTGAGACGGTGTCAATTGATTGGGATGAGATTCTTAAATTTAAGGTCACTCGCATCATTATCGAGCCATCCCCTCACTGTCCACAGCCCCTTGAACCAAGGGGCATCACATTGTCCCTTGCATTCCACGGGCAACGATATCCTCGGAGGGCTGAGGAACAGATGACTTGCGTCAGGTGAGATGTATATAAAATAACTAATATTCAATCAAATGTTTAGTCGGACAGAACTCACGGCTGTTTTGTGAGGCCTTTCTCGTACCATTCGTAGAAAGGCTTCACCACTTTCCAATCATATTCCCTTGCTACGTCGTATTTACCAGACATTATTACCAACATTGGCGGCTCTCGATGTTTCTTCGACTTCGCTCTCACACGAGATGGCTTCGTCTTCTTGTGTGGCAGTTATTCCATCACAGAAGATCTTGCTTCGGGGATGGAAATCTTCCTCTTAACAGGCAGCTTCTTGGTGGCTGGCGGAGCTTCTCCCTTATCTGAAATAAATGGCCCCACATTATTCCATTGAGGTAGCAAAGCAAAGAGCGAAAATCAACTGTTGGACGAATACCTGTCACTTCTTCACTAAGGAAGCTGATGTCAACATCCTCGAACACAGCCTCAAGGTCACTAAGCTCGTCCACATAGGTATCTGCTGCACGCAAGACATCATCGTCGACATCCTCATCGACATCCTCCTCAACGAACTCCTCCTCCTCAACCAGATCGATGTCCTTACATGCTTCTGCAACCAGCTCTACCAGTTTTGACATGTCTATCACACCCGCGCCATCTGCAGCAAGTAGCTTGTCGGCAGGCCTTGTCCTCTTGTTAGCGGCCTGGCCATGTATATCGGCAACATTGATATGCTTGTTGGCATCGGAGGTCCACGTCTCAACTCCATCCTCGACTTCCCTGTCCTCTTTTTCGGCATCCTCTGCAGCAACTAGCTTGTCGGCAGACCTTGTTCTCTTGTCGGCAGGCCTTGTCCTCTTCTCAGCAGGCGTTGTCCTCTTATCGGCGGCTTGGCCATGTATATCGGTAAGATTGATATACTTGTTGGCATCAGAGGGCTGCGTCTCGACTTCATCCCTGACTTTCCTATCTTCTTTTTCGGCATCCTCAGCCATTTCTTTTCTCCCACCTACCTCTGTGAACATGGTGGCCATTACCTTATCGGTAGGCCCTGATAACATGTCGGCAGTATCGCCATGCTCGTCAGCAACATTGCCATGCATGTCGGCATCGGGCATATTGGTGTCGACACTCACATCCCCCTCTTCCTTGTCATACCCCCCGTTGTCCTCCGCCATTTCCCGTGTCACGTCCGCATCCTGCCCCGCGATGGTGGTTGCCCCAGTATGGTTGTCCGATCTCAGACTCAATTGATCCGGAGCACTTGTGTAGTCCTCGCCATCGTAGTGGTAGTCTTCCGCATGTCGGTTTTTTTGGCCTTTGTAGAGTGCATCCACCTTCTGCTCCACGTGCTTGATGGCCCTATCTAAACTGTCCATCCTCACAATTACCAACGCATTCGAATCTTGTCGACAAGTCGACGAAAGCTTCTTGAGCAATTAAGCAAGCGCAGGTTTATCAAAGCAATTATAACATAAATTCCTTACAATGATCATTCAGGAGATGGCCGCCAAGGTCGCCAGTTCTCCATCAGCCGCAGCCGATTTCTTCTTAGACGGCTGAGACATCCTCTCAGTGGGCCGAGACTTGGACCTCGAAGAACTCACACTGCCGACGTGCTTCCTCGATGATCTGCGCACCTCAAGCGCTCGAGCCGCCCGTGATCCCACAACCTCCACATTAGGCTCATTCCCAGGGATGTCATCCTCGTCGATAAGACTAAAATGAGATGCCCTTCATGGTGGGAATGATTCATCGTGTGTCAAACCCACGTTCTCCAATCTCACTATCTCATCTCTTGTCAATACAAAGGTGTAACACCCCAGATTTTTAGATAAGGTTTAAGAGAATTGTTAATGTTAATTAATTAGTTAAAGAAGAAATTTAAATAAGTTAATTAAGGATTGGATGTCAGTCACGATTTTAAGAGTCAGTTTTCGTGAAAATCGTCTTTTCAGAAAATATGATCTTAATTCTTTTATGGCCATTGGTGATCTCGTTAGAAAGGTTTTAACTCAAGGAGTATGCCAGTGTTTATGGATTTTAAATCTAAAGTCATTTGAGTTCCCGGTGATGAAAAATGTATTTAAAAGGCGAATGAATAGTAACTTTTGCGTGCGTTCGTATTTTGAGAAATTTACGAAATCCTCCTCATTGATCCGAGTCTAGTTCTGTCAGACCCCTCTTATGGGAAATGACTCAAGGATTCCATTGGCGTTCACGGATTTCCATTCAAAGGTCAATCAAATGCTCGAGAGCAAAATCTGTCAGTCTGAGTGAATAGTGAAAAGTAATTCCAAAAACGGAATCTTTGCTCATCTATCTTTTGACGACCATGTCTTCTTTACGAATCAAGTTGGTTCACTAGTATTTGAGCCAACGAGTCTCCCGGTATTTTTGGATTTTGTGTCTGAAGTCATTTGGACCTCGACATCGAATAAAATAGCTTTTAACCGAACCCGGGGTAATTTTCACAGTATTTTCGCATTGCAATGGCTTCCAAGGGAAGCCAAAGCTTCTCCTATAAATAACGGATCACCCCTTTGCAATCCTTTGCTCATTTACCATCCATTTCACTTCTAAATCGAGAGAGTGAGAAGCTTTGAAAGTTCTATCGAAGTAAAGAGCGTTCTTCGTCAGTGTTCTACAAGACGACGAGCGGAGTGGCGTGGAAGGGATGCGGTGAGAGAATGTGCTAGGGGTGCCGTTGGGTCGTAGCAGGCGGCTCTACCGCCGTTGCGACTCAACGAGATGCCGAGCTAGCCACCTTCCTTCGACGCACCTAACCCCGTCCATTCTTGTTCATCGGTCTCGACTCTATTTCTTTTCCATCTTTTAAATTCTGCATTTACTTTCCGTTCTTTGCGTTCTTCATTATTGCTCGTTTACCTTCCGCATAAGTTGTATTTTGATTCTTATTAAAGTTCCAAGTTAATAACGTTTACTTATATTTCTCGCTTTATTCCTGTCATTATTATTCTTAAGATTAGCCTCGTTCATTCTATTAAATTCCGTTTAAGCTATATTTAAGAGATTTCGTCATTATTCTAATTATTAAGGAGGATTATCGTGATTATCTCGTTATAATGCCAAAATTCATTTTAAAATTAAAGCATGCTGTTGCATGTTAATTTTAAGCATGTTGTTTTTAAGAAATTTTGGTAAAGTGTTCTTCATGTTCATCGAAAGAATCAACGAACACGAAGAACCCAGTTGAAGATCTCCCAGAACTGGGCGGAACAGAGAGAAAGGGAGAGAGCCCCGCGGGGGAGGGAGGGGGGTGCGCCGCCGCGCTACATCCCCCTCGGCCCTCACAGCCCGCCGGCGCACCCCTACGCCGCGGCGGGGGCTGTCCGCCGGCGCCCATATGCGTCGCGGCGCCCCCCCTTCTCCGTGTTGTTTTCCGCCATTTTTTCTTCCGGCTATTTTCTTCGTACTCTCTTCCCAGCTTTTCAAGCTTTTCAAATCGTGTTGTTTCGAAGCTATTTTCAAGTTTAAATTTTATAGAAGCATTCAAGTTATTTTCGATTTATTCAAATAAGTTATTCAAGTTATTTTCCATCTAAAAATTTAGAAACCAAGACGAGAATTTTCTTAAATAAAATAAATCCTTCTCGAACCCTCATAAAGTCATAAAGTCATGCTATCTATGTTCAAGTCCTAATTAGGAATATTTAAGATGGGTATTATTTAATTTGATGTTATTACTTAGAAAACTTCGAAGTAGGCCGCTAAGTTGATAATTCAACTTTTGTAGGAGGAAGTGACCCTCGTGGGAATTCGAGGAGGGATCATCAACTCATTGCCTCATCTTCTGCTCCGCGATCGAGGTGGGTAAATCTATATTCATCTAAAGTTTGAGTTAATAAGCTCTAGAAGCATATAGGGCAAATGAGATATTCAATAAAGCAATTTTGCTCTGCCTGATTGATCTTTGTACAAGGAAGGAAGGAAAGGGAGATATTATGTTATAATTGAGTTCTCAAGCATGTTTAGATTGTTTAGAAATGCTAGAAATGTTAAAGTATTGTTTATACTTAGCATGAGATATTTAGAATTGTCTTTAGTTACAATTCGTATTTATTTACGTTTATCTCTCGTATTCGAAAGTTTATGCTTTGCTAAAGCTCGTATACTTAAGGATTAAAGAATGCCCTGTTAAGGTAGCATAAAATCCCTTATAGGCCGAGATCATGTTATATTAGTACCTAGACGTGCTCTAGGATTGGTTTTGATAGCAAAGTTAAGGAAGGAATGAACTTAGCATTTCACTTAAACAGGATTTAAGCTCAGAACTTTTAAGGGAGTCAATGCTGGGTGTTTTCCCTCGCAAACTCATTTGGATATTCGAGGTAACCTCTCTTCTATCCTATGGCATGCCTAAGGGTGTAGTTGACATCAGGTTTGAGCCATATTGGGCCCAAAAGAAAAGAAAAAGGTTTTACGAATATGGAGAGGGCTTTTGCGTTTTGCTCTCCATATACCGTCAGTTAATTATTGGATATCTTGAAGTTATTCAAGTGTTTTAGATAAAACCCACTGAGTACATTAGTGCTCACGCCCCTCTTTTTCAAATGTTTTCAGGTTGAGATGCTGAGGATGTTGGTGGCTGTGGATGTGGGTTGGCTGCCAAGATTGTTTTGCTATTATCTGAATCTCTTTTGAAATCCCATGATATTTCTGCTACTCTGATACACTCTTTCTAATTCTGTTTAAGTACTATTATGATTGTCAAACTGTAAGAATATTCCCGGACATGATCATATATATAAGATGCATATTAAGTTTACTCCGCTTTCCGAATATGTTTTTCTTTCGCCTAAAAAGGGGCTTATGTTTAGTGGTATCTGATTAGCTTCCCGTTTTATTTCGTTAAAGCATGCTTCCTTCTTAATCAAGTAAACCCAAGTATCATTATCTATCCTCAGAGCGTATCTTTATTCCTAAACTTCTTCGTTAATCTCCCATCCTTATTCATTAATCCCTTCATAACACCCCATCCCTATTCGTTAATCTCTATCTCGGGACCGGGCTGTTACAGATGGTATCAGAGCAGGCTTGCAACTCTGCAGACCTGTCTCTTTGTTTACGTTAAACTAAGTATTTATGTAAATATAAGTTGTTTTTTGATGAGTTAAAGCAGCAACCCACAGCTCGCCATCACCCTTGTATCCTCAACCAAAAATCAAGGTATGATAGTATAGAAATTTTGGATGTTGGATTCATGATTTTTGGAATACAGGAAGGGAAAAGATTTAAGCAAGCATACCTGTTTTATGGATAAGAGAAAAATCGTGAGAATGAAATTCCAAGTAAAAGGTATTCGGGAAAGATGATTTCCAAGATGGAAAGTTTGTGAAAAGATTTTTCGATCCCAGAAAGGCTTAAATTCATTTCTCGAAAATTTTAACTTAAAGAAAAGGTAAACATGTATGTTTAAGACTTTGGGCACCAAAAATTTTATAAAATTGTCAACTGCTTATTAAAAAGGAGCTATGCATGCAAGATTAATCTTGACGTTAGTATGATCTCATGAGGACCTTAGGTCTCCCTTTTATAATCTAGACTGATTAAGTTATTCTCTTATAGATGGTTAAGCGTCGCTCGACAGCTAGGAAAAGTGTGCCTCTTTTTCACCCTGTGCAAGAGAGGGTCGAGAGGTTCAGAAGAGAGACATGGAATGGCAATGAGCAGTTGCTGTCTTATATGGCAAGGTACCTTGAAAGATGGGCTTGGGCAAATGGCTACGGAGGGGAGCCCGGAAGCGTATCCGATTTAGAAACATGCATCCGCATGTGTGAGCACACGCCACCTGCTTAGAGGCCTACGATGTACCATATCCTGCAAAGCACGATCACCCGTGATCCCAAGACGTACGCCGAGATCGGAAATATGACAGAGTTTTCATCAGCCTTGATGGCTCGTTCGGTATCGGAGTATGGTCACGTGCACGCCTTAGCCGAGCAGCAAGCATACGAGCAAAACCCCTCTCTCTTGGTAGAGTTAGAACTGCAAATGGCGACTTTCAATAGTCCCCCCGGATTTCAGGCGCCATGCCCTCACCACGAAGGAGCCTCAGGAGCAGGACCCTCAAATGTCCGGATTGTGAACCACACCGAGTCCCTATTTTCCTGCACTCTTCAAATGAACCAGTGGACTCCTGTGTCCGCTTCTCAGGGTCTGGGACAATGTATGCCCCATCAGTATCCCGAAGGGAGCATCCACATAAGAAGGTTCAAGTTCAGCATCCCAGAGACAGTTGAAGTTGGAGACGAGAAAGAAGAAGACGAGGACCCGGAGAAGGGCGAAGAGGAAGTAGGATCGCCATGCAAGGAGAAAGAGAAGGGCCCTGCTTATGATTGAGCATTAGTAGGAAGTGTAGGAGGTGTTGCTGTTAAAACACCTAGTTGTCTGATCTATCTGTTGTCTGTCTGAATTTCCGATGTCCGTTTAATCCGCTTTAACCAAAACTCTAATATGTAATATATGCTTTAACCTCTCTAGACTCTAATAGTGGCAGTGAATTTTCCAAGAGACTGTCCTACTCCTTTTGTAACCCATAACTTCTGTTATGATATCGATGCCAAAGTCCTCTTAATGAGACAATTTTTCCCATTATGCTTGAATATCATTTAAAACTCCATCTTGTTTGATCTATCTTGCGTAAATTAAAGACCTTATCGAAAGACATCCTTGCAATTGTGCAAATTCAATCAATATCGCTAATATCTAGTTCTTTAGGATGCCGCCCCGAAGACGTCAAGTCGAGAACGAAGATGAGAACAAACCCGAGCAAGTCCCAAACCTCGGTCCAAGAGCCGAAAGTATGTTTCTCAAGCATAACCCTCCATCGTTTAATGGTTTAGGAGATCCAATGGATGCCGAGAAATGGGTTCGCTTCTTAGAGTGAATTTTCGATTTCATAGCTTGTTCGGAAGAAGAGAAGTTAAGTTGTGCCCTTTTTATGCTGACGGACGATGCAGACTACTGGTGGGAGTCCGTTCAAAGGACCATAACCCAGAGCAATGGGAGGACTATAGTTGGGAAGACTTTTAAGAACAACTTATATCAGAAGTACATCCCGGACTGTTATTGAGAGGGAAATGAGATAGAATTCTGGAACCTAAAGCAAGGAAATAAGACAGTGTTAGAATACGATAGAGAATTCAATCAGTTGTCAAGGCATGCTCCACACCTAGTGGACACAGACGGGAAGAAAGCACGCAAGTTCAAGAAAGGACTTAGATCCGAGATTGGCATAGCCCTTGCTGGGCAAGAAGACATTTCTTATGCTTGAAACTTAGCCAAAGCCTTAAGCATAGAAGCCATTCTTCCTCGAGAGAAAGTTCAACCCCCTCAGTCAACTAATGATCCAAAGGGAAAAAGAAAGTGGGAAGGAGGAAGAAGAGATGACAAAGGAAAGAAACCCCACTAGCAAAGCCGAGAATCAAGAGTGCCTCACAGTCAGCCTGGCAACACCCCTAGCTTTAAGCCATGTCAAAGGTGCGGAAGGATGCATCCTGGAGTCTACCGAGCAAATCAAACTGGATGCTACAACTGTGGTGAAGATGGGCACTTCAAGAGGGAGTGTCTGAAAGGAATCAATAGACGATCTCAAATACCACAACAATCCATGTACCTGCAGCCGCTTCAGCAACTTCCGGGAAATCAGCCAAGGCTGCAGCTAGGAGGACCTCAGGGTCAAAGACCGGGGATGAATCCAAGGCCGAACCAAGGACGAGATCAAAGGTCGAATCAAGGACAAAGGCCGTCTCAACTAGCTCGTACTTATGCTCTCAATCAGCAGCAAGCTGCTAAAGCCCCAAGTAATCTGGCAGGTATGATTACCCTCCTCGAGACGCCGGTTTTAGCTCTCTTCGATACTGGAGCATCGCATTCATTTATAGCTGAGTCTGTTTGTAAGAAACTGAAGATAAAACCCGAAAATGCTGAGAATGCTCTTGAGATAAGTATTCCCTCTGGAAAGAGAATGATGTCTAGAAAGGTCTGCTCTAACCTAGAATTGAACATAGAAGGGGAAACCATTAAGTCAAATCTTTATGTGATAAAGATTTAGGACTTTGATATAATTCTAGGAATGGATTGGTTAGCCTCAGCTTATGCCTTCATAAGCTGCCCCGAGAGGGAAGTAGTGTTTCGACCACCTGGGAAACTCGAAGTGAAGATCTACGGATCAAGGCTAGGAACCAGAGTCCCAGTGATATCCGCCCTAAAGGCCATTAAGATGATAAGGAAGAATAGCTACCAAGCCTTTTTAGTTAATATGAATAGGAGAGAGGAAGGAGAGCTTTCAATCGAAGATGTTACAATCGTAAGAGAATACCCCGACGTATTCCCAAAGGAGCTGCCAGGACTGTCTCCGGATAAACAGGTAGAGTTCGCCATCAAGTTGGAACCAGGAGCCACCCCAGTTTCGAAAGCCCCTACAGAATGGCACCTAAGGAGTTGCAAGAACTCAAGGTTCAACTGCAAGAGTTATTAGACCTAGGTTTTATCCAACCTAGTGTGTCACCTTGGGGAGCTCCAATCTTGTTCGTAAAGAAGAAGGATGGTACATTGAGAATGTGCATCGATTATAGAGAGCTTAATAAGCTGACCATCAAGAATCAATACCCTCTCCCAAGAATAAACGATCTCTTTGATCAGTTCAAGGGAGCAAGCGTCTTCTCCAAGATAGACTTAAGATCTGGGTATCATCAGTTAAAGATCCGAAAGGAGACATTTCTAAGACTGCTTTTAGGACTCGTTATAGGCATTATAAGTTTGTGGTAATGCCATTCGGATTGACCAACGCCCCAGCGGTGTTCATAGATTTAATGAACCAGGTTTTTCACCCATACCTAGATAAGTTTGTTCTAGTTTTTATAGATGATATCCTCATCTATTCCAAGGATGAAAATGAGCATCAAAACCACCTAAGAGTAGTGCTGGAGACGTTAAGAAGAGAAAGACTGTATGCTAAGTTTAGTAAGTGTGAGTTTTGGCTCAGGGAAGTTATGTTTTTAGTTCATATAGTTTCGGTGGAAGGAATCAAGGTAGATCCAGCAAAGATTGAAGCTGTAAGCAACTGGAAGTCTCCAAGAAATGTGAACGAAATAAGAAGTTTTCTAGGACTCGCTGGATATTATCGTAGATTCATCGAAGGATTCTCGACTATATCCAAGCCCATGACGTGATTGCTAAAGAAGGACTCCAAGTTCAAGTGGACGCCTGAGTATGAGGAAAGTTTCGAAACTTTGAAAAAGATGCTAACCACAGCCCCAGTGTGGGCCATTTCGGAAGGGAATGAAGATTTCGTGGTTTACACAGATGCATCGAAGAAAGGATTAGGATGCGTACTAATGCAGAGGGGAAAGGTGATTGCTTATGTTTCAAGGTAGCTTAAGAATCACGAGCAGAACTACCCTATGCATGACTTAGAGCTGCAGCAGTCATTCATGCACTGAAGATCTGGAGGCACTATCTCTACAGAGCTAAGTGTGAGATCTTCTCAGATCACAAGAGCTTGAAGTATTTCTTCGAGAAAAAGGATCTTAACATGAGGTAGAGAAGATGGCTAGAACTTGTAAAGGATTATGACTGCACAATTCACTACCACCCAGGCAAGGCGAATGTGGTAGTAGATTCCCTAAGTACGAAAGAGAAGGCAGAGTTAGAACTCATTCTAGTCCAGGAAGATCTTCGCAAGGAGTTCGAGAAGTTAAGGATCGAGGTGCTAACACCACCCGAGACCATTCAAGCTCAAGTCGCCGCGATAGTCGCTCAGCCCGACCTAAGGCAAAGGATAATTGAAGCCCAGAGAGGAGATGAGTTTCTCGAAAAGAAAAGGCTAGAAGCACGATCTGATAGCTTGCAAGATTTCACGGAAGCCGCCGATAACGCGCTCTTATTTAAAGGAAGGCTTTGCGTGCCAAGCAAGAAAGAACTAAAGGAGGAAATCATGTGCGAAACACATGACACGCCATATACAGCACATCCCGGAAGCACCAAGATGTACTAAGACCTCAAGAGGAACTTCTGGTGGAATAACATAAAAAGAGAGATAGCTACCTTCGTGGAAAGGTGTTTGAACTGTCAACAAGTGAAAGCTTTGCATCAACCCTTAGAAATTTCTGAATGGAAGTGGGATCACATCAATATGGACTTTTTCGTAGGTTTGCCAAAGTCTAAGCGGGGAAATACCGCTATTTGGGTAATCGTTGATCGATTATCTAAATCGGCACATTTTGTTGCTGTTAAGATGACGGATGGGCTAGATCAACTAGCCCTGCTGTATGTTAAGGAAGTTGTGCATTGGTATGGAGTGCCGGTCTCGATTACATCGGATCGTGATACAAGATTTACATCAAGATTCTGGAGGAGCCTACAGGATGCAATAGGATCAAAGCTCAACTTTAGCACGACATTCCATCCTCAAACGGATGGCCAGTCCGAAAGGACTATCCAGATTCTAGAAGACATGCTTAGAGGAGTAGTCATCGATCAATGAAGCAGTTGGGAGGAATTACTACCTTTGGTAGAGTTTGCGTATAACAACAACTACCAGTCATCGATCGGCATGGCCCCTTACGAAGCCTTATATGGAAGAAAGTGTAGATCGCCCTTGTATTGGGACGAAGTTAGAGAAAGAAGGATACTTGGACCCGAAATGGTCCAGGAAGCTGTCCAGAAGATCGAGCTTATTCGTCAACGAATCAAAGAGGCTCAGGATAGATAGAAGGCTTATGCGGATGAGAGAATGACGGAGCTCAGTTTCAACATTGGAGATAAAGTGTTCTTGAAGGTGTCTCCGTTAAGAGGAATAGTTCATTTTGGCAAACGAAGCAAGTTACGGCCCAGGTTTATTGGACCTTTTGAGATATTAGAGAAGGTGAATGAAGTAGCCTACAGGTTGGACTTACCACCCAACCTGAGTAACGTTCATGACGTCTTTCATGTCTCAATGTTGAGGAAGTACGTGTTTGATCCAAAGCACGTGATTAGCAAAGAAGAAATAGTCCTGAATGAGGACTTAGCCTATGAAGAAAAGCCCCAGGCCATTGTGGATCGAAAGATCCAGAAGCTGAGAAACAAGGAGATCGGTCTTGTGAAAGTAATCTGGAACCATCATGGTTCAGAGGAGGCAACCTGGGAGCTTGAATCCGAGCTGCTCAAGAAGTACCCTAATATCGTTTATCATGATTAGTAAATTTCGGGATGAAATTTTCTTTATGGGGGGTAGGATGTAACACCCCAGATTTTTGGATAAGGTTTAAGAGAATTGTTAATGTTAATTAATCAGTTAAGGAAGAAATTTAAATAAGTTAATTAAGGATCGGATGTCAGTCACGACTTTAAGAGTCAATTTTCGTGAAAATCGTCTTTTTGGAAAATATGATCTTAATTCATTTATGGCCATTCGTGGTCTCGTTAGTAAGGTTTTAACTCAAGGAGTATGCCGGTGTTTTCGGATTTTAAATCTGAAGTCATTTGAGTTTCCAGTGATGAAAAACGTATTAAAAAGGCGAATGAATAGTAACTTTTGCGTGCGTTCGTGCTTTGAGAAATTTATGAAATCCTCCTCGTTGATTCGAGTCTAGTTCTGTCAGGCCCCTCTTATGGGAAATGACTCAAGGATTCTGTTGGCGTTCACGGATTTCCATTCAAAGGTCAATCAAACGCTCGGGAGCAAAATCTGTCAGTCTGAGTGAATAGTGAAACGTAATTCCAAAAAGGGAATCTTTGCTTGTCTCTCTTTTGACGACCCTGTCTTCTTCATGAATCAAGTTGGTTCACTAGTATTCGAGCCAACGAGTCTCCCGGTATTTTTAGATTTCGTGTCTGAGGTTATTTGGACCTCGACATCGAATAAAACAGCCTTTAACCGAACCCGGGGTAATTTTCATAGTATTTCCGCACTGCAATGGCTTCCAAGGGAAGCCAAAGCTTCTCCTATAAATAAGGGATCACCCTTTTGCATTCCTTTGCTCATTTACCATCCATTTCACTTCTAAATCGAGAGAGTGAGAAGCTTTGAAAGCTGAGAAAGTTCTATCGAAGTAAAAAGTGTTCTTCGTGAGTGTTCTGCAAGATGACGAGCGGAGTGGCGTGGAAGGGATGCGGTGAGGGAATGTGCTAGAGGCACCGTTGGGTCGTAGCAGGCGGCTCTGCCGCCATTGCGACTCAATGAGACGCCGAGCTAGCCACCTTCCTTCGACACACCTAACCTCGTCCATTCTTGTTCATCGGTCTCGACTTCATTTCTTTTCCATCTTTTAAATTCCGCATTTACTTTCCGTTCTTTACGTTCTTTACGTTCTTCATTATTGCTCGTTTACCTTCCGCATAAGTTGTATTTCGATTCTTATTAAAGTTCCAAGTTAATAACGTTTACGTTATATTTCTCGCTTTAATCCTGTCATTATTATTCTTGAGATTAGCGTCGTTCATTCTGTTAAATTCCGTTTAAGCTATATTTAAGAGATTTCATCGTTATTCTAATTATTAAGGAGAATTATCGTGATTATGCCGTTATAATGCCAAAATTTTTTTTAAAATTAAAGCATGCTGTTGCATGTTAATTTTAAGCATGTTGTTTTTAAGAAATTTTGGTAAAATGTTCTTCGTGTTCTTCGTGTTCATCGAAAGAATCAACGAACACGAAGAACCCAGTTAAAGATTGCCCAGAACTGAGCGGAAGAGAGAGAAAGGGAGAGAGCCCCACGGGGAAGGAGGGGGAGGGGTGCGCCGCCGCGCCACACCCCTCTCGGCCCTCACAGCCCGCCGGCGCACCCCTGCGCCGTGGCGGGGGCTGCCCGGCGCCCATGTGCGCCGCGGCGCCCCCCCTTCTCCGTGTTGTTTTCCACCATTTTTTCTTCCGGCTATTTTTTTCGTACCCTCTTCCCGAGCTTTTCGAGCTTTTCAAATCGTGTTATTTTCAAGCTAGTTTCAAGTTTAAATTTTATAGAAGCATTCAAGTTATTTCTGATTTATTCGAATAAGCTATTCAAGTTATTTTCCGTCTAAAAATTTAGAAACCAAGACGAGAATTTCCTTAAATAAAATAAATCCTTCTCGGACCCTCATAAAGTCATAAAGTCGTGCTATCCATGTTCAAGTCCTAATTAGGGATATTTAAGATGGGTATTATTTAATTTCATGTTATTAGTTAGAAAACTTCGAAGTAGGCCGCTAAGTCGATAATTCGACTTTTGTAGGAGGAAGTGAGCCTCGTGGGAATTTGAGGAGGGATCATCAACTCATTGCCTCATCTTCTGCTCTGTGATCGAGGTGGGTAAATCTATACTCATCTAAATTTTGAGCTAATAAGCTCTAGAAGCATATAGGGCTAATGAGATATCCAATAATGCCTTTTTGCTCTGCCTGATTGATCTCTGTATAAGAAAGGAAGAAAAGGGAGATATTATGTTATAATTGAGTTCTCAAGCATGTTTAGAATGTTTATAAATGTTAGAAATGTTAAAGTATTGTTTATACTTAGCATGAGATATTTAGAATTGTCGTTAGTTACAATTCGTATTTATTTACGTTCAGCTCTCGTATTCGAATGTTTATGCTTTGTTAAAGCTCGTATAGTTAAGGATTAAGGACAACCCTGTTAAGGTAGCATAAAATCCCTTATAGGCCGAGATCATGTTATATCAAAGGATTAGTACCTAGACGTGCTCTAGGATTGGTTTTGATGGCAAGGTTAAGGAAGGAAGGAACTTAGCATTTCACTTAAACAGGATTTAAGCTCAGAACTTTTAAGGGAGTCACTGCTGGGTGTTTTCCCTCGCAAACTCATTTGGATATTCGAGGTAACCCCTCTTCTATCCTATGGCATGCTGATTGGGCCATATTTTCCTAAGTTTTAGGGTTTGTTTTGTGTCTATTGTTGCTATGTTAATTACCCAATAGCTCTTTTTTGTGGAAAGAAGTGGTCTTTTGAGTTGAATGCAGGTAGTTAGCTCCATAGTGAAAAAAGAGAAAAAAATTCTAGATTGAAGCTGTGCATTTTGACGTAAGGAGATTTGATGTCATAGTCAGTAAGGGCATACTGCAGGAGCTAAAAAATCCTGAGCGCAGTTCGTGGGTTTCAACGATTAGAACTGGGCCGATCCATGAGTTTTTTAGACTTCCCGTGGGCCCAGATGTGAACTACAATTTTGAAATTAACTTGGAAGCGGCTACAAAGAAGTCTACAGCCCTAAGGAGTCCTTTTGGTCAACTTATCTAGTTTAGATAGATATAGATTTTTATTTCCTAGTTAAGATAAACTCTTTTATGGATATTAGATATATTAGGATCTAATTTACTTTTAATCACATATAGAGAACAGACGCAAGAGAGCGAGACGCAGCGATGCAATTCTATTCAGTTTCATATTTTCTTTTCTAGTTTATCGTGTTCGACATTTTCAAGAATTTATGTGATCAAGTTTTATTATGAATTCCAGCTAAGGATCGATCATATCTCGGGTGACAACTTAACGATGCTCTAGCAATTTAACCTGTGAAATCTAATTGCTTTATCATTTAATCAAATGCATATATCTGTTGTTCTTAATTTTCATGTTGTTAATTGTTTTGGCGTTGCTAGGTAGTTGCAAATATTTAGTAATCCGAAGTTAATTAGCAGCCAATTAAACCGGTCATCCATAATTGTGGTTTAAGTTTAATTAGTGGTAAAACGGTTCTTCAAAACCAGGGAAATAACAGTCCAGTTTCGATTGTCCTGTGTCAGAGTCGGTTGGATTTGAATCGGGTTTCTCTAGAATTAAATGTTGTCGGCTCATTAAACCTATAGAGTGTCTCTTACGGTTGTCAGTCGATTAGGGAAATAATTGGTGAAGTGTCTTCCTCGTTATCGAGAAATTATGGAGAAATTTGGTCGTGTCAGTAAGTGTCTTCGGTGACTATAACTGGTTTGCATGAGTTGATTGAATTAATCTTTGCATCAAGGATCGGTTAATTGAGCTAGAGTGGAGTTAGTTGCAATCCGAGATATTTCTTTAATCACTGTTAGAATTTGTTCTCTGCGTATTTGTTTATTTAATTTAATTTAATTTTATTACTGCTTTCGTTAAATTCAGTTTAAAAATCTCAAAACCTCAGTTTGAAGTTTGGTTATACAGAGTGGAAATAAGGAGTAATTCTCGCCGGTCCCTTGGGAGACGATCCTGCTCGCCGCTATACTCTGCAGTAAGGGCTTACCGACTGATTGTCGGGACATTTATTTTTGGTGAAAAACAACGCACCAAATTTTGGCGCTGTTGCCGGGGACTGGTTCTAAGCAGCGATTACTCTTATTTTTCAGTTTGTGTTTTTACTTTCTTTATTTTTTTGATTTTTCTGGTACATGACCTGTTCCTCTCAGGAAAAAGAGTTAGTGTACAATCTAGAGCCAGAAAGAACATTACATCGTTTAAGGAAGGCTGTTCGAGAAGCTAGGGAGGCTTTCGAATCTGAACAAAGAGACCTCGGTCTTCAACAGCTGTTCAACATGGCAGACAACACAAATCCACATAACAATCAGGAGCCACCTGCTAACCACGAAGAAAACCGAGTCATGGTAAGGGCTGATGCGGATGGACCTGCTCCCTTGATTTGAGAGCTTGGTCGTCATCGAAACAACCGACCTATTTGCATCATTCTATCCACTATCGCCCATATTACAGAGATCCGACCAGGTTTCATACAAGTACTACCCAAGTTCAGTGATGCTCCTGGAGAAAGTGTGCACACGCACTTAGCAGAGTTTGATTGGGTTTGCTCTACCTTGCGTCCTCAAGGCTTCACGGACAACAACCTCCGTTTGTTGACTTTTTCACACACGTTGCACGGACGGGCAATGGAATGGCTGTTTGATCTTCCACCAGGTTCGATCACCACTTGGGATGAGATGGATGAACAGTTTCTGCGTAAATTCTTTCCAGAAACTAGAGTTGCGAATCTCCAAATGGCTATTAGTAGCATCAAGCAGAAGTCGTATGAAAGTTTGGCCAATTATTGGGCGAGGTTTCAGCAACTATGCCGAAGGTGTCCAGACCATGGATTCACCGACTATCAGTTGTTCACCAATTACTTCTATCGTGGCATGTCGACGTTGGACAGAAAAATTGTTGATGCTGCCAGTGGAGGTTCACTCACTAACAAAACTTTGGCAGAAGCAAAGCAACTGATCATGGACATGGTGTCCGGAGGACAGCAGTATGATGATGAAGATGAGGGGCAACACAGACTAGTGAAAGCCGTTGATCGAGCAGAAGGTTCTGGAGTAACTGAGAAAATTCATGCACTCACATCTTTGGTTCGCGGCCTAGCTATTGCACAAACAAAAGGCGCTCGATGTGGAGTATGTTCAGAGAATGGACACTTTTCTGATGAGTGTCTGACATTGCAAGAGTCGACCACTGAACAGGCTTGCTATGGTTCAGGCAATGCACAGTAGGATGCACTCAAAGGGATTTACTATGATGCTCCACGAGGAGATAACTTTCGGAGAAGGCAGAACAATGATCCTTACTCCAACACTTACAATCCGGGATGGAGAGATCCTCCCAATTTTCGCTGGAAACAACCTAGAGATCAACCTGTAGCTGGAGATTTACCTCCGAGACCATCGAGAGACAGTCAGTATGCCCATACTGACAAGCCTGTTCCCAGCATGAGTGATATCATGAAGTGTCTCAAGCAAAGCAGTGCACTGGTGAACAATTTGGCACAAAGTCAAAAGGCTTTCCAACAGGAGACTCAAGCAGCTTTAGGTAGTATAGGCACACAAATTACCCAGCTTGCCACCCAGATTAACAAGATGCAAGGGAATCAAGGGAAGGTTCCATCCCAGACTGAGCAGAATCCCAGAAGCAATGTCAGTGCAGTAACACTTAGGAGTGGAAAAGAGTTAGTTGAAGTTGAACCAAAGAAGCAGAACACCCAGCAGTATGGGCATACTACCGATGTTGAAGGCAGGATGAAAGCTGAAGACAAGCAATCTGTTGCTCAGGATACCCCTACTGAGGTAAGTGAACCATCTAAAATTTCTAATCCTATTCATGCAGCTCCTTTTCCTTCCAAGTTAGAGAAGCATAAGAAGGATGACAATGAAAAAGAGATCTTCGAGTTGTTCAAGAAAGTGGAAATCAATCTCCCATTTCTTGATGCTATCAAAAAAGTTACCAGATACGCCAAATTCTTGAAGAAGCTCTATGCAAAGAAGATAAGGTATGGGAAGGACGCAAGAATCAAGATTGGTGAGAATGTGTCTGCAGTTATTCAACGAAAATTACCACAGAAATGCCGAGACCCAGGTATGTACACAATCTCTTGTATTATTGGAAGTAAGAAAGTCGACAGCGTCATGTTAGACTTAGGTGCATCCATCAATGTCATGCCTCTGTCTATGTACAAAGATCTGCAGTTAGGTCCTATGAAGGATACCCGAGTCATAATTCAGTTGGCCGATAAATCTAATGCCTATCCACAAGGTGTTGTAGAGGATGTTCTTGTTAAGGTCAATGATTTGATTTTTCCTGTGGATTTTTATATTGTTGATATGAATGACTCATTGTCTACTCATAGGCCTTTGATCTTGTTAGGTCGTCCATTTATGAAAACAACAAGAACTAATATAGATGTTGATAAAGGCATGTTGAGTTTTGAATTTGATGGGGACATAGTCACATTTAACATCTTTAAGGCTATGAAACATGTCGAAGATCCTGAAGCCTTGTATATGGTTGATATTGTTGATTCTCTAGTTGACGAGTTTGTGGAGTACAATTTCAGGGAAGACAAACTTGAGCAGGTACTTTTTGGTAGAGTTTCTGACACAACTGCAAATTCAGAAGAAGAAGGGGCAATTCGAGAGATTATCCAGCAGTTGTATGCCACCGAGGAATTTCCAACCCGGAACATGACAGGTCGTATGCCCTTACCGATGGTCACAGAACCAATATTGCCATCCCACGTAAAAGCCCCAGTTCTAAAGCTGAAGGTTCTTCCTGAGCATTTGAAATATGCTTACCTGGAGAAGGAAGACACACTGCCTGTCATCATCAACAAGGATCTTTCCTCCGATCAAGAAGACCGATTGGTCGAAATTTTGAAAAAGCATCAAGGAGCTATAGGATGGACATTAGCCGATATCAAGGGGATTAGTCCAGACATTTGCATACACCGGATATTCCTTGAGCCTGATCATAAGCCCTCTCGAGATCCACAGAGAAAATTAAACCCAGTGATGAAAGAAGTGGTTCTTAAAGAGATACTCAAGCTGCTCCAGCTTGGGATCATTTACCCAATTTCCGATAATGAATGGGTCAGCCCAGTGCATGTTGTCCCTAAGAAATCTGGCTTCCAGCTTGTGAAGAATGAGGATAATGAGTTGATTCCGATATGGTTGTAGACTGTTTGGCGCATGTGCATCGATTTTAGGAAACTAAATGATGCGACACGCAAAGACCACTTTCCTTTACCATTCATCGATGAGATGCTTGAACGTCTGGCAGGAAAATCGTTCTTTTGCTTCCTCGATGGATATTTCGGCTACTTCCAAATTTTTATCGCCTAAGAGGACCAAGAAAAGACGACTTTCACATGTCCATTTAGAACATTTGCCTGCCAAAAAATGCCATTTGGGTTGTGTAACGCTCCTGGCACCTTCCAACGGTGTATGATGAGCATTTTTTCCGATTTGATCGAGAGCTGCATCGAGATTTTTATGGATGATTTTACAGTGCATGGAGATTCTTTCGAGCAATGCATAGAGCACCTAGAAAAGGTTCTTCAAAGGTGTGTCGAGACTGATTTGGTGCTGAATTTTGAAAAATGTCACTTTATGGTGTAGCAAGGCAACGTGCTTGGCCATGTCATTTCTGCAAAGGGGATCGAAGTTGATAGAGCCAAGGTTGATTTGATCGTGAAGCTCCCTTACCCTTCTAATGAGAAAGAAATCCGAACTTTTCTAGGCCATGCAGGCTTCTACAGGCGCTTCATTCAAGATTCCTCCAAGATCGCACAACCAATGACCAAATTGCTGCAAAAGGATGCTCCATTCATCTTTGATGAAAAATGCAAAGAGGCCTTCGATCTCTTGAAAGCAAAACTTATCTCTGCGCCAATCATTCAGCCACCCCAATGGGGTCTTCCTTTTGAGCTCATGTGCGATGCTAGTGACTTCGCGGTTGGAGCAGTGCTTGGACAAAAGAGTGGAAAGCAGAGCCATGTCATCTATTATGCCTCCAAGACTCTAAACCTATCTCAATGCAATTACACAACTACTGAGAAGGAGCTCCTCACCGTAGTCTTCGCATGTGAGAAGTTTCGGTCCTATATTGTGGGATCCAAAGTTGTGATATATACAGATCATGCTGCTCTGAAGTATTTACTATCCAAAAAAGAGTCCAAGCCTCGTTTGATTCGTTGGGTGCTCCTCCTGCAAAAATTTGATCTGGAAATCAAAGACAAAAAGGGCGCTGAAAATAATGTTGCTGACCATCTGAGCAGACTGATGACACAATCCGACGGTATGCCCATACTGGATGATTTCCCAGACGAGCTTTTACTAGCAGCCGCAAGTGCAACCCCTTGGCATGCAGATTTGGTAAACTTTCTCACCACTGGAATGTTCCTAAAAGGGACTGAGACGACAAGGAAAGACAAGTTGAAGAGCCAATCTAAGTATTTTATTTGGGATGAGCCCTACTTATGGAAAACATGTGCTGATCAAGTCATTCAACGCTGCATTCCGGATGATAAGATCCAGTCAATTCTCGAGTTTTTCCATGCTCATGCCTGTGGAGGACACTTTGGACCCAAGCGAACTGCTTGTAAAATCCTCGATTGTGGTTTTTATTGGGAAACAATCTTCAAAGATGCTTACTTCTTCTGCAAGACTTGTGATCATTGTCAATGCCTTGGTAATATTTCCTCAAGAAATGAGATGCCTCAAGTGCCTATCTTGGTGTGTGAAATTTTTGATGTATGGGGCATGGATTTTATGGGCCCTTTTCCGAGCTCTTTCGGCAAATCATATATCCTTTTGGTCGTCGATTATGTCTCCAAATGGGTTGAAGTTCAAGCTACTCCGACCAATGACTCCAAAGTGGTAGCTAAATTTCTCAAGACTCATATCTTCCAACGATTTGGTGTTTCTCAAGCCATCATTAGTGACCAAGGCACTCATTTCTGCAATCGGACATTGGAAGCCTTATTCAAGAAATATGGAGTCCATCATCGAGTTGCTACAGCTTATCACCCACAGTCTAACGGACATGCCGAAGTTTCGAATCGAGAAATCAAGAACATTTTGGAAAAAACCGTCAGTCCTAACAGGAAAGACTGGAGCCTGCACCTTGATGATGCAGTATGGGCATACCGTACAGCCTACAAGTCGCCTATCGGCATGTCCCCTTACTGATTAATTTTCGGCAAACAATGCCATCTTCCTGTGGAATTGGAACATCGAGCCTTCTGGGCTGTTAAAACAATGTTGCCTAGATCCAACGTCCGCCGGGTGCGAGAGAAAATACCAATTGCAAGAACTTGAGAAGATTCGTTTTGAAGCTTATGATCACGCTCGTTCCTACAAAGAGCGCACAAAATTCTTGCATGACAAATATATTCGGAGGAAAAGTTTCAAAGTCGGCCAGAAAGTACTATTGTTTAATGCTCGTCTCCGACTCATGCAGGGCAAGTTGAAATCCCGTTGGATGAGACCATACGAAGTTGTTCGTGTAAGCCCTCACGACGCAGTGGAGATTCGAAGCTTGTCTACGGATAAAATTCTCATAGTCAATGGACAACTATTAAAACCATTTCTTGCTGGACTGGCTTCACAACCTTTTGATGGGGTCGACTTGGTCGCCCCTGAAATAACAGCGTGATCCTTTCCCTCCTGTCGAGCTGACGACGTTAACCAACGGCGCTTCTCAGGAGGCAACCCGATTTTCTTTCCCTTCTTGTTTCGTTTCTTTACTGTTTTATTTCCATTTTCATTTGAGTATTTTTATTTTTTTTAGTTAATATTAGTTCTTTTTATGTGAACAAAAATACAACAAATATAAAACAAAAAAAAAAACAAAAATTAAAAAAAAAATGGATAATGACACTTGCATATTTTGATAATTCATTTCAGTGTAAGTGATAATTTGCTTCTAAGTGTGGGGTGAGGGGGGCATTACAATTTATCCAGTAAGGAGGGGTTTAATTGCAAAATCCATGACTTTAATTGGGGAATTTTCTTTTCCTTAACCCTATTTGGTCTTCAATTAACCCCATCCCCCTGATTCAAAAAAAATTTACAGCCTTACTCTCTCGTTTTACTGCTTACAGACTCCCGCGTCTTTTTGACTTCCCAACCGCCATGGCTAAATAGAAAGTCTCCAAGCCGGCTGCCACACCACCACCGCCCCTTTCTGAAGCCCAAACTCCCAGCGCACCCTCCCCGCCTCGCACTCGAGGTCGAGCCCTCGTCGGTGGCTCTAAGAAACGAAAACTCACGGCTGGTCCCTCTTCATCAACGCGCGCCATCTTGACGTCCCCAATGGAACCCGCCGGGACGGTTCTGACCCCGTCTCCACCACCCTTTGACACCACCACCCCGCCGCGCGCATCCTCTCCCCAACGACCATCCTCTCCATCCACATCGCCGCCTTGTCGAATTCACAGCAAGTCCACCGCCGGCCGCCCTTCCCGCCGTGTAGTCACCACCGATTCCTCACAGACCGCGTCGGCCGATGCTCAACCTCCTCCGCCTTCCGCCGACCCCGCTTCGGAATCCCCCACTTCACCACCGCCGTCTGCGATGCCCTCCTCTACTACTACGGTGGCATTCTCCCCATCTGCCGCGCCTTCCACCTCTCACCGTCGCACCAGCCGTCACCCCCCTTTCTGTCCGGTCGAGGAGATCAATCATCGACTTCGATAGAACCTGACACGCTTGCTTCTCGGACCGCGACTGTTCGATTGGGCTAGCATCGAGCCCCTTGGGGTAAACGACTCTATCCGAGCTTGCTTTCGATCGATAGGGTGGGAAATCTTGTTAGATACTTCTCGTCTAGTTTATGATGTTTTGACTGTGGAGTTTTTGTCTTCTTTCGTGTTTAAGGCTTCTAGTTCGTTGAATGACTTGAATGCTATCCTTTTTCGCTTAAGAGGATGTGAGTTTAATTTGTCTGTGAATACCTTGAATGTGTTGTTGGGTTTGGAGTCTGCCATTTCTGTGAATGAGGAAGAATATGATTCTGCTTGGTGTGACATTTCTGATGAGCATGCTTTAGCTATTTCTGATCACTGGCGTGCCTTATCTGTGGATGACCATTATGTGCAACGCCTGTCTAAGAGTGCTAATATCCGTGATGATGCTTTGCATTTGAGTCATCGGTTCTTGTCTATCAATTTTTTTTGTCGGGTCGATATGCTTAGTATACTCACCAAACAGGAGGTTTTCTTGTTGACTTGCATGTTGAAGCATGAACGGGTCAATTTCGGTTTTTGGTTAGCTTTACAATGGTGCTACATCGCCAATCATCCGCATGGTAAAGTCCCCCTCGGTCATTTTGTTACTTTGTTGGCTGAAAAATTGGAGGTTCATATCACTGATTTAGAGTCCATCCCTCCCACCACTCTTACTTTGACTGAACTCAACAACATGCGCCTCCTTTTTGTTAACGCCTCCGGGCAATTTCAGTTATCTCGACCAGGTGTTCCTACCCCGAGTCCGTCTGTGGCTGCAGGTCCTACTGTCGCTCCCGTTTCTCTGCTACCGGCCATTGAGGCCCTCATCACTCAGTCTACTCAACAGCTTCTCCGCCGCCTTGATGACATCGATGGGAGACTCACTGCTTTGGAGCAAGTAGTGATCCATATGAACGACTCCCTTTGACTGCCAGCACTTTGGTCCATTCTAACCCTTTTTTGTCGTTTCTCATTTTGTTTTCGTTGTGTGGTGTGTGTGTTTTGTTTTGGTTGCTTGTGTGTTGTTTTCCTTCACCGTGTGGACACTGTGATCTTTTAAGTATGGGGTGGGAAACTCATACATACCCATGCTTCATTTGTGTTGTGCTTGTCTGTAGTTTTTGGATACAAGTGAGTGATTGTTTGAGATTAGACGTAGAAGGAGAACGGGCTGTTATGTTGGTTTGACTGGATTGCTTGGTTGGTATTTCTGTGGATTAATTCATGCTTTGCTTGAATGTGTTTGCGAATGATGGATAGTGCATCTTGATCAAATTTTTTTGATAACCTACATAAGTGAGTTTTGAGCCCTGAGCATACAAAAATAAGAAAGAAAAAAATGCATCTTTAGTAAAGCTCAAAATTTTCTTGATGTGTGTGTCAGATTAGGATTGCTTGATACTTGAATTGCCTAAATGCCATACTTGTTTGACTGTTGAAAGTATTTATGAAAATGATAAAAGCAATTAGGACTTAACCTCATCTTGGCTTGAAATTACCTTACCCTTGTATTATCCCCTAGTGAGCCTTTTGAGCCGTAATTCCTATTTCTTTTGAAAACCATAATTCAGTTAGCCGTAGCCTTTCATTTCATAGCCTATTTTGTTACCTTTGGAAAATATGCAAGTGTCATTATACTTTTTGATCTGCAGAAAGAATTAATAGGTGCAAAAGAAAATTCTCCTGCCCTACTGTCATATAAAATATAAAATATAAAAAAAAAACAAAAGAACAGAAGCAAAGCTTCAGAAAAAAAAAGGAACAAAAGAGCTATAGGGCAGGAGGAATAGCAGAAGCTGAAATTGAAGTTGAATTGAAGCATAATAAAGCAATTAAGCACGATTTTGTGAACATTGCAGTCGTTTATGAACTTTGATATACTTGCATATTTTTCTTGTTATAACCACTTATCCCAAAATTCTCCTACCTCTGACCCTAACCCCATTACAACCCAGAAGAAAAGACCTTTTGATTCATGAATAACTTGATTGATCAATGCATGCAATGACATAAGGGCAATTCTGTGTTGAAAGTATCCAATCTTGACTGAGTGCATGATACCCTTATTTGTGAGTGATTTTGAGAGAATCTTGGGTGAGGCTGGATCGAGGTGCACGCTCCTAACTCGAATGAAGAGCATATGTATGTTTATGAAACAAAAATGGTTTGTGGTGTGTGGATGGTTACATGACAGCCTGGACTCCTATTATTCTTAATCAAGAACAGCCATCATTTGTATTTGTGTTTTTAAATCTGGTTTGTGTTTTGTGTTTAAGTGTGCTTGAGGACGAGCATTCTCTTAGTGTGGGGTCGTTTGATTGGGCCATATTTTCCTAAGTTTTAGGGTTTGTTTTGTGTTTATTGTTGCTATGTTAATTACCCAATTGCTCTTTTTTGTGGAAAGAAGTGGTCTTTTGAGTTGAATGCAGGTAGTTAGCTCTATAGTAAAGAAAGAGCCAAAAATTCTAGACTGAAGCTGTGCATTTTGACGTAAGGAGATTTGAAGTCACAGTCAGTAAGGGCATACTACAGGAGCTAAAAAATCCTGAGCGCAGTTCGTGGGTTTCAACGATTAGAACTGGGCCGATCCATGAGTTTTTGAGACTTTTCATGGGCCCAGATGTGAACTACAATCTGGAAATTAACTTGGAAGCGGCTACAAAGAAGTCTACAGCCCTAAGGAGTCCTTTTGGTCAACTTACCTAGTTTAGATAGATATAGATTTTTATTTCCTAATTGAGATAAACTCTTTTATGGATATCAGATATATTAGGATCTAATTTACTTTTAATCGTATATAGAGAACAGACGCAAGAGAGCGAGACACATCGACACAATTCTATTCAGTTTCATATTTTCTTTTCTAGTTCATCGTGTTCGACATTTTCAAGAATTTATGCGATCAAGTTTTATTATGAATTTCAGCTAAGGATCGATCATATCTCGGGTGACAACTTAACGAAGCTCTAGCAATTTAACATGTGAGATGTAATTGCTTTATCATTTAATCGAATGCATGTATCTGTTGTTCTTAATTTTCGTGTCGTTAATTATTTTGGCGTTGCTAGGTAGTTGCAAATATTTAGTAATCCGAAATTAATTAGCAGCTAATTAAACTGGCCATCCGTAATTGTGGTGTAAGTTTAATTAGTGGTAAAACGGTTCTTCAGAACCAGGGGAATAACAATCAAGTTTCGATTGTCCTGTGTCAGAGTCGGTTGGATTTGAATTAGGTTTCTCTAGAATTAAATGTTGTCGGCTCATTAAACCTATAGAGTGTCTCTTACGGTTGTCAGTCAATTAGGGAAATAATTGGTGAAGTGTCTTCCTGGTTATCGAGAAACTATGGAGAAATTAGGTCGTGTCAGTAAGTGTCTTCAGCGACTATAACTGGTTTGCATCAGTTGATTGAATTAATCTTTGCATCAATGATCGGTTAATTGAGCTAGAGTAGAGTTAGTTGGAATCTGAGATATTTCTTTCACCACTGTTAGAATTTGTTCTCTGCGTATTTGTTTATTTAATTTAATTTTATTACTGCTTTCGTTAAATTCAGTTTAAAAATCTCAAAACCCCAGTTTGAAGTTTGGTTATACAGAGTGGAAATAAGGAGTAACTCTCACCGGTCCCTTGGGAGACGATCCTGCTAGCCGCTGTACTCTGCGGTAAAGGCTTACCGACTAATTGTCGGGACATTTATTTTTGGTGAAAAATGACGCACCACATGCCTAAAGGTGCAGTTGACATCAGGTTTGAGCCAGATTGGGCCCAAAAGAAAAGAAAAAGGTTTTACGGATATGGAGAGGGCTTTTGTGTTTTGCTCTCCATATACCGTCAGTTAATTATTGGATATCTTGAAGTTATTAAAGTGTTTTTGCTAAAACCCACTGAGTACATTAGTGCTCACGCCCCTCTTTTTCAAATGTTTTCAGGTTGAGATGTTGAGGATGTTGGTGGCTGTGGATGTGGGTTAGCTGCCAAGATTGCTTTGCTATTACCTGAATCTCTTTTGAAATCCCATGATGTTTCTGCTACTCTGATACACTCTTTCTAATTCTGTTTAAGTACTATTATGATTGTCAAACTCTAAGAATATTCCCGGACATGATCATATATATATAATACACATATTAAGTTGACTCCGCTTTCCGAATATGTTTTCCCTTCGCCTAAAAAGGGCTTATGTTTAATGGTATCTGATTAGTTAGCCATTTTATTTCGTTAAAGCATGCTTTCTTCTTAATCAAGTAAACCCAAGTATCATTATCTATCCTCAGAGCGTACCTTTATTCCTAAACTTCTTCGTTAATCTCCCATCCTTATTCATTAATCCCTTCATAACACCCCGTCCCCATTCGTTAATCCCTATCTCGGGATCGGGCTGTTACAAAAGGGCACCTATTAAGAAAGAGCATCAGACTGATCAATACTTTCCATGAGTTTAAGTGCATACATCGCCCTTGAGGACCAAGTAAGTGACGACCGTACCGTCGAGTCTGGCGCGTTTGAATTGAAGAACGGCACTAGAATAGAAGCTTTAAAGAACTAATCGGCGGTCCAGTGCCTGAACTGAGGGAACAATGTCTCTGGAAGTTTGTGTGCGCAGTGAGATGCTAGCTTTTGCATCACCTCAAAGGCAAAGATCTGCAAGACGAGAGAGAATCCGCAAAGGTCTGTAAAAGGCCTCGATGATGAGTTCTTCATACGGGCGATGTTCGATCGGGCTGCATGCATCTATTTGACCAGGAATTGATAAGCAACCTTCCCTCAATGAAAATTGTTGAAAGTTTCGTAGTTATCGATGAGGTGCAGATACTGGAGCACAATCAATTTCGACAATTGATCTCTGTTCAAAAGTAGACCGAAGACGATATGCAGCATGGCCAATTTTAAATCCAGGTTGCTAGAACCTCGATGCACGTCGCTATAAGTTTCGAATGCGTTGTCAATGTCCCGAGCTTTCATGAAAGGCTTGCTCATAAAAATGTCTCTATGCATGTCCGACGACGCCGGCGGTTCACCCACTTTGTTGAATCACAACCCGCTCAAGCAATAGAATTCCTGAGGCCCTAATTCAACCTGCCGTCCGTTGATCGAAAAATACAATTGATTTCGGACCTCAGAATCCGGCTCCGGGTGATTCAGTAGAAAGTAAAGGAGTTGCCCTTGCGCTTGAATGTCGGGCATATCTATGAGATGGCCGAAGCATGTCCCCCAAAATGCATCAACATTAGCCCGATTGAGCCGGCCACACACTTCACTAATGAATTCGCCGAAATTCCCATGCACAGATATTCGGGCACCTGCACATTCATGCACTTTGTTAAAATATGGGGTTAGTTTCCACCATCTTCCCCTTGCTTCACACCATTCTTCTATGTCCGAGTAAGTACATTCACTTTCAACTTATTAGCTTGTATATATCATGCAATTATGTTTCAGTTAGCAATAGTTAGTAGGTGGTTAAGAAGCATAACCGCATCTATGTTAGTTAAGCTGTTCGAAATTTATATTCACCTAAACTGCAAGTGTACAGTGAGGCTAGTAGCAAAGCAGTGAACAAGGTGGAATCCACAGAGACTCAATATCTAACCACCAGTTATTCTATTCATTCTACAGTTGTTATCTAGACTAACAAAATTATGAGAATTTTAAACTATTAAAATAAAATAACTAAATAATGCGCACAACCGAACTTAAAGTGAACAAAGATGCATAGATAAATTATCAATGAAGGAAAATGCGTATTCTAGGATTGATTCTTCATCAAAGACTCCATCTCATTACTAATCCAATAACTACGCCTATGTTTAGATTTTAATCACACTAGAGCAACCACTTAGCTATTCAGAATTTCTTCTCAGATAATTAAGAACGTTGATTACATTATATATAACAATGTCTCCATTATTTAGCTATAATGTAACTCCTAAATGATCCGCAGGTTAAAGCTCTCACTAGTGATCTCAACTCTCTCGAGTAGTATTAATCACCACGTCAATTATTCTATCCTCATATTGAAACTCCTCTCTCGATTTATGAATCAATACCATACAAATATATCAATCAATGGCCAATCAATTGACATAAGTAAAAAATAATCCAAGAATAACTAAAGTGTAATTAAAAATCATACACATATAATTGGACTCAATAAAAAGATTTCATAGATGAATCCGAAATCAACCCTAGAATACTAGGGCTTAAGTGTTCATAATGAAATAAAGAAAATAAATCAAATTCACAATGTTCATAGCTAGGCAAGAAGTAAACTGAATAAAACCCGGAAGAATAAATCTGTCTCTAATCTTGACTTGCTTGAAATCCTCTGGCGCGTTCTTTGTGATGCCTTTTCTCCACGGCAAACCTCTATTCCAAACTTGGGGGCTGGTGATTCGTGTCTAATTTTCACCCAAAAGAACCCTATTTATACCAAGTTTAAGGAAAGGCCCAAAAATACAGCAAAAATCGGAAAAGCCCGCTTCATTCACGACCCGAGTCGCGATCGTGTAGCTCGTGAATCAGCCTGCGAGTCTACGTGGCATGACGTGGCGCCACCTGGCAGAGAATTCGTGATCCCTCTCTTTATTCACGACCGGGGTCGTGAAAATCCTTCTTCTTCACCCTACCTCTGTCGTGACTCCGCAGTAGAACCGCTCATCGGGACTCGCGACCATGCAGTCGTGAGTGGGTCGCGGGTCGATGCTCGCGACTTCCTCTTCAGCTTATTCCATCCCGTTTTCTCGATCAATTCTTTCATATACTCTTTTGGGACTCCACATTCATTTCAATACTCTAAAACATCCAAATCTCACGTACAAACCTGCAAAATATGTCAAGAACGCCCAACTCCCAAAAACTCGGAAAACCTGACTAAACTGAGATAAAACACACTCAAATCATACAAAACATGACACCACAGTGTACCAAAATCAGTGTAAAATCTCAGTTTATCATAAGCTCAAGATTCTCTTCATCTTGTATAAATAAATCTTATTTACATTTAGTTTCAAATCAATGAAAATACAATTGAAAATCACAAACATTCTTCACTTTTAATATAACTAGACAATGGATATACGTACACTCTAGCAGAGTTATGGAAGGAGTAAATTAATAACATGTGAACGATGAACCCCATATTTTTCAAAGCACAACAGACACAATTCAGCGAATTAAATGAAGCACAACATTGTGAAGCCATTGAACAGAGAATTGTTACTATGCATTCAAAGAATGTATATACCACTTTGAAATATGTATAAACATCTAGACCCTGCACCAAAGCCAGAGCCTTTAAGCCAAAATCAAGTTGACGGCAAAACAATGAAAATTCAGAATCAGAGCATAAGTTAACGAGTTCCACACTTCAAGTTCATCATCAAACGTGTTTCTAATGAAAACCCTAACCTTGCGCAAAAGATGAAAATCATAAACCCAACTAAATTAGGTGAAAAGAGGGCACCTTAGAACACATACGCTAAAAATTACGTTGATGAACTTGAAAATCGAAAACAGAGACTTACCCTTGGTAGTGTTTCTTGTGTGGGCCCTATCTCCACGCGACGTCAGCACCTCCGCCTCCGGCACTCGGCTTTCACGACGGTGCGACATTATCCAACACTTGATTTTCAAATAATCAAGATGAGTTGTAGTGAAAATCTTAAAAGGTTTTTTTAAAAAAAAAAATTCAAGGAAACGGTCGAATGTTGTGAAAACAGAGTACGCCCGGTTTATAAGCACGTACCTCCTTCTATCACGAGCGATGCAACTATTCGAAGACCCCCAAACTACCGGTCGGTGGTTGTAAGCCCTCCGGTGAAGATTTTTGAAAAAAAAATGGCGTCCGTTCGCTACCAAATTTTCATTTTGAGGAAATTTACCCGCGCCCGGTTGTCGATACACTTTAAGAGTGACTCTGTTTTTTGGAAACTAATTTTTAATTGAATTTAGCACGCACCAAATTGGAACTCCTACTTAAATTTTAAAAACCCGAATTTAAAAACCAATCTACTCTGCCGACGTCAATTTTGCAAATAACATTAATAGAGAAACCCTAAAAAGGGTTTGTCGATGCAGCAAAATCCCCAAATTACACATATTCACGTTGCCGACACATATCTCGATATGTAACATTAATTACTGTTTAGAGGGGTGCCATTAAGTCGCATTCTTGGAAATTTAGAGTTTTCCGCTAGCATTGAAACGAATTAACACACGGATGAATTATTTCATTTTTTGAGACGAAATTAATCAAAAATATTTAATGATTACACCTCCAAACTTCTATTTTGAACTGCCTATGTCATTTTCACCTTTCACAACTAACGGTAAAAATAATATTATCTTTGCCGACAACAAATACAGCTTATTGAACAAGAAATCAAAAGTGCCGATGATCAAATTTACGTAATTCAGGGAATTTCTAGATAAATTTCAAGGTGCGCATCTTTTTTCCACATTTCTTCTTATTTCCTCAAAATTTCAGTAACACAAACAAGTCAATTGTTCATATATACCATTCAGATTACCATATCTTAAATTAAAATTCAGATCCGAATCTTAATTAACTAATAGAACTCAAAAAATAATTTGAACAAACATTGTTCATGAACAGGCTGTACATTGGTAAGGTAAAAATTTCATCTCGCTTGCTGTGCACCCAATGATGGAGGCAAAGTGTCCTAATAGCTAAAGGGGGCGTATTCGAGCAAAAAGTCACTGTATTTCTGAACAATTAGCTTATTTAATTTAATTGAGCATATTTTCCCCCCCGGGCCACGTGTCGGCATCCCAACGGGCCCGAGTAGTGCCTGGGGGGAGCATATAATTTTCCCAAAGAATATATGCCCATAATAGGTAAAGGGTGGCACTGGTTAGCGACAACATTATAACATGTTTTTTTTCTTTTTCTTTTTCTGGAAAAAAGAATTAGCTCTAACTGTTTCATGCGACAAAAGCTTAAAAATTTTCAACTTTTGAGATTCTTACGTCATATATTTTTTTTTTCGAGTTACAGGAAGGAAAAGTTGGGTTTCTTTTATACGAGGGTTTTCATGATTTGGGAACGCTCGAGTGCTCCAGAGGGGGCTACAACATAAAGATTATCAATGCACAATTCATATATTAGATATCATACCCATAACCCTATGATGGATAGCATTATAAATGTATATATAATTTGTATCGATGAATTACAACATAATATTTAATGATTTATCATAAAAATGTAAGAGAAATCTGAAAAGTTTGATTCAATGAATGGTATGTGGGATGCTGTCTTAGAGAAATTAATATTACATTACAAAATGAGTTAATTATGATTAAATACACAAATTTTTGACACAATTTGCAATTTCAACACACACTTTAAAATTTGCAATTACAACACAAATTTACATATTTTTGCAAAATAAACACCCCCAATTTTTTCCTACAAATGGAAAAATGGCATGACATTAAATTTTGCCACATTGACAAGGTTGCTGACATGGACTTGACACATAAGAATTTGGACTTCGTTTTAATTTAGAAAAAAATATCGCGATTTCATTATCATTCTAAAACAAAATCTGTGTAAAACCTTTAAACCCTAATCTTCATATTAGCACCACAACAGAAGAAAAAATTCAATTCAAAACTTTAACAAATCAGCAACATAAACCCTACTTGTCGTGTTAGTGGTCGTGATGGTCCACTCGACATGTGAAAAGTGAAATATCATTAATATAATTGGAAGAGAAGAGCCGTGGTGGTCCCTTCGATAGCTTTGAAAGATTCGATCTGTTGTGTAAATGTCTAACAGGTAGGGCTCCTTTATGTGTTTATTTCAAACTTTGTTGTTGTATTTTTTCTTCTGGTTCGATTAAGATATGCTTCTTATCAAGGCGTCAATAGCTGCTCGAGTAAAAGTAGGAACGCATGATTATAAAATTTGAATTATTGTTAGGTTTTGTATGTCCTATCTAGTTCCTCATGAAAATGATAATTTAATTATATTGAATTTTTGTTGGGTTTTGTGTGTTGAATTTTTACACTATATTTATTTAAATTTTTGTTAGGTTTTGTATGTCCTATCTAGCTTCTTAATTGATTTTTTAATGTAGCGATTCATTCTCAATCTACTTTAATCATGGCAGGAAATTCACATTCCTTCAAGATGAATACTTGTATCATGGTGGCCAAATTACAGCTAGGCACGGGCTCGATACCGATAGATTTGGTTTTTTTGGATCTTGTAGAAAAAGTGGAGAAACTTGGATATGAATCGTGGGATAGTCTATGATAGAAGGTCTCGAAAACTAGTGAATATGAGGTCTTCAATGACGATAGAGAAGTGGAGTTTATTTCTCATATCATGAAAAGTTACAAACAAGTTATTCATGTTTTTGTGGATAATGGAAGTGGAAACAGAGAAGGAGAGCTGATCAAACAGACAAACATCGAGCAAGTTGAAGATTGCAATGAAGAAAAATAATATGAAGGTGATAGAGATGAATTAGATGGTGAATTTGGTGAAAGCTCCGAGGAAGATAGAGAATATGTTCCGTTGAGTGAGAGCCAGAGTGAAAATGATGATGGAATGAGTGCTGATGAGCTAGGCTCAAATGATGAAGAGTGCATAGAGGCTAGGAACAACAAAATCAAAAAGAAGTTTGAGCTTATTAGCCTTCATGACATCGAAAAACTTAAATCTATTGAAGAAACCAAATTTGTTGGAGAAGCTGATGCAACAGATTTTTACTCAGATTATGCAGATTCAAATAAGAAAGTTAATTATGAAAGTAGCGGTAGTGAAGAAATTGATACATTGACTCAAAGAAAGAAGCATGTTTGATTGAATTATGAATCAAAATGTGACCATAAGACATTGAATTTAGTGGTTGGGATGAGATTTGAAAATGCAGCCCAATGTAAGCATGGCATCCGAACAATTTCTATATGGAATGGTCACCCTATACACTTCATAAGATCAAGTAAAACACAAGTTGAGACGAAATGCATCCCGCAGTGTGGCTGGATATGTTATGGAAGTGTAGTGAAGAGCTCACCGTCATTTTTCATCAAAAAGGTCATTGATCGTCATACTTGTTCAAGAGATATGCAAAACAAACAAGAAACTCCAGAATGGATTACAAAAGAATACATGGAGACTTTTAGAGCAAGTCCATATTTGAAGATGAAGGAGCTACAAGCTGATATCATGAAGAGATTTACATGTGAAGTGCCACTATGGAGGTTATATAGAGCTAGAGATGAGGCTAGAATTATCCTACGTGGCTCACTTACAAGCCATTATGCAAAGGTCAGGAATTATGTAGCTAAATTAATGAGGGTGGATCCACAGGGTAGATACGAATTGCAAGTGGGTGATAATTGTGTCTTTAAATTGTTACATTTTAGGTTAAGTAAACTGAGAAAATGGTTCTTGGCCGGTTGTCATCGTTTGATAGGGCTTGATGGATGTTTTCTAAAGACTTTGTTGAGTGGTGTATTATTGACAACTATTGGGAAAGATGGAAACAATTAGATGTTTCCAATTGCATGGGCAGTGGTAGACATTAAGAATGAACAATGTTGGAGTTGGTTTCTGAAGATTTTATTTGAGGAGTTGGGCATGGTAGATGGCCTGGGTTTGACTATCATCAGTGACCAGCAAAAAGGGCTTGAAAATGCTGTGTCTGGACTCGTTCCACTGCTGAGCATAGGAACTGTGCAAGACACGTATATTGTAACTGGAAAAAATTGCACAAGGGACCAACTTTGTAGAACTTATTTTGGAAAATAATCAGAAGTACATATAATGAAGCTTATAAATTGGCTTTAGATGAGTTGAAAGTAGAAGATGAGGTTGTCTATCTGAATTTCATTAGTCAATAGACTCAAAGATTTTGCAAGACATTTATCTCAACTTAGCTTCTGAATGGTATAATTGACAACAACATCAGCGAGACGTTTAATGGGTACATATTGCATGCACATGGCAAACCACTCAATGATATGTAAGAGGAGATTTGAAACTCATTAATGAGTAGGAAATATGATAAGTTGGTGATGATTAGTAGTTCAACAGACAAAATACGTCATGTGATAAAACGTAAGGTAGAGCAGCTCAAATATGACAGTCGATATTGTGTTTGTACTCCTGCACTAGGTGGTAAGTTTCAAGTGCAACTGGATGATAATCAATTTGTTGTGAATATGGGAAACAAGAGATGCACTCGCAGGAGTTGGGATCTTACCGGCATCTCGTGTGTGCATGCTTGTTCTGCAATCAAATTTCTTAAAGAAGGGGCTGCAAATTTTGTTGCTAACTATTACACGGTGGTACAATACATTGAAACATATGAATATGGAATTGAACTCACAAAAGGAAAGTAAATGTGGCCACCTACAAGTTGCTATCCAATTCAGCCACCTTTGGTAAGAAACATGCTAAGAATACCGAACACAAATAGAATAAGGTCGACTGATGAGAATGAAAGTAGAAATAAGCTTGGACACTTGTATTCATGGATGACTTTTCAATATTGCCTTCAAGAAGGCCCCAACAAACGATCTTGTAAAAATGAACCAGTTAGCAAACATGTTCACTCTTTTATTTTATTCAAAAATGACTCGCAAGTGTACGAGACAAACTGTAGTAAAATAATGGTGAGAACAGATATCGTATCCACAAGGACTAACTATGTATTCCAACTAAGTACTCAATCAAACTATTCTACTTGATCTAGATGACCAGATTAAAAATTGTGATTTTTAAACTAAATAAAACTAAGAAATAAATAATAAATAATAGGAACAGAAGAATCAGACGGGAACTCTAGAGAGAAATAGATTCTAGGATCTATATATCTATGAATTCAATTAATCAATTTAAACCAAATTTAATTCCTAAATTTGCAGGAGAATCACTAAATTATCTAAACCCTCTCTCTCGAGTAACTTCTAGACATAGATTAGATTCTAATTATCATCTCTCGATCTCAAATTATCATCTAACTCCTAATGGTTCTCAAGATTTATTCTCCTCATGACAACCTACCAATCTCTCGATCTAGCAAGCTCATGTTATGCATTCCTAAATACGTCAACTAATTAACATCTCTCGAGTGATAATAAATTAATTGCACATGTGCATTTGAAGGTCAAACAAATTCACAAGATAATTAATTCAAGGAAGCATAAGTAAATAAAGGAAAGGAACAATAGTATTAATTGAAATCACAAAAAATTCATAGTTGTGTTCAAACCTTAGAATCTCTAAGTGTTTAGCCACTCATCATCAAATTACAATCCATAGAAAAGAAAGTGATAATTAAAGCTTACATGATAAACATAAACTAAAATGATAAAGACAACTTATTCAAGGTTGAATCTTCAATCTCAGTTAGTCTCTTTTGTTCTCTGTCGTCCCTTGCTCTTCTCTGCTTTACTATAAGGTAAAAAATATGTCAATTTTCATCCAAAGCAAACCCTCAAATAGTTGGGAGGAATTTGGGTAGGTTTTAGAGTCGCATAAGGAAAGATAAGAAAATTAGCAAAAATGCGCTTCAGTGCACATGGGTTGTGCTCTCAGCAAATACCAACGCACAGTTCGTGCGCGAGTCCTTGTACGAGTCTAGTAGTAAGGGGGCACACGGGTCGTGCGCTCAGAAATCATGACCCCATGGTCCATACGGGAGTTCCTGGATGAATCTAGTGGTGCACGGGTCATGCGCTCGGCTATGTCCACCGCATAGTCCGTGCGGCCCTTCATTCAACTCATTTGTTCTGTTTTCTGTCCCGTTTGGCTCCGTTCTCACTTCCAACTTTACACCTCTCGACTTTTAACTCATTTTCACCCCTTTATCTAATTTAAAACTCAACAAACTCATGAAACTACCAAATAAATGAGAATTAACCTTAAACATACTCATATAGCTTAAAAAACTACAAAGAATGTAATAAATTTGACCCCAAAATGCATGAGAAATCCGAGTTTATCAACTCCTCAAACTTAACCATTTGTTTGTCCTCAAACAAAGAGAAAAATAACACAACGAAAACTCGAGCATAAGGGATTAAGACAATCAATGTTGCTTCAGACAAATCAAGATTTTTATGACAACATAATCAACAAGTAAAACTAAACAATGCACTGCAGCTACTAACTCGTAAATCACATTGTATTAATGAACCTCACAAGTGTATATAATATCTCAACTCTCAAGTGTATATGGATAAATGTGTATACTCTCAAATTAAATAACATGCAAAGTTTACATAAGCTTGCTCAAGATCTCATCTCTCCTCTACTTCATATGGATATAAATCAAGAATCAGAAAGGTCTTAGAATCAGGTTGTAATGTAGTGTTTTGGATAAGGTGAGGAAAATATAGGTTAAGTGACTGAAAATCAAAGTGATCATCCTCAAATAAGTTCAATATCATCACCATCCAATTCAACCCAAACCCAGTGGAGTTAAAATTTCTCTAACTCCCTTCTTACTTTCCAAATACCATTGTCAACATATTCATCAATTTTCTACATTACGTTCTTTCTCTTCTTTTATTTTCTTTTTTACTTTTTTTTCAACACTTAATCTCATCACTTGTTTAGTTTACCCATGTTCTCTTCATCATCATTATTCTCTGAAATTGCACACTCGTGTGAGAAGTACCTTCCTGCACAACTGACACGCTATTCATTAAAAAAATAACACGTTCCAGAAGTGCACGGTGCTATTGTAATACCTAGGTGAGCAAGAGTATCGTATCCCATAGAGACTGAATTGACTGGCTCTCACACAAGTACTCACTTGGGATTTAGATGATATATGCTTTATGGTTTATGATTTATTGTTTATGACTGAAAGTAATTGATTGGGAATGACTTGAGCATGTATAACATGATTTGGAAGAGCATGTGTTTTTAGAATTCTTCGAGCTTTATTTTTTTTCAATGTGAGATGTGAGATTTTGAGCCTATAAGACTATTGTGTTAATTTTTGTTCTTGTGTGTTGGTTGTCTATACACTTATTTCTTTAGAACTTGTATGTCGTCTTGCTTAAGATTGAATTTTTGTGATTAAGAATAGGTGATGAGCCCGAGACTAGCATTGATGATTCAAATCCCGAGTTGCAGCTTAGAGGTCCAGTGACGAGACTTAGAGCCAAGAAGCTGCAAGGATACCTTCAGTGTTATGTTGGGAAGAAGCTGGAGGATGTTGGAGCTGATTTCAAACAGTCCAAGTTGGTGACTGTATTGAGCATCGAGGAGCTCGACTGAATTGAAGAATTAGATGTTCCTTGCTATTAATTTTAGTTATTTTATTTATTTTGGGCTATTATTATTAGTTGTGAATTTATGTAATTAGCAGTCCAATTTATCACAACTTGTTTAGGTGATATTGGACCCAGTAGTAGTTTTAATTAGCCCAGTTCGAATTCTAGGCCCAAGACACTTTAATTTTCGTTCCCTAGGTTAATTATTTAGGGGATTTTCATTTTTGATGTTTCTCAGACTTGATTGAATGAAAAACAGTGCTTTTACGCTATTCTCTTGTCTCACACAACATCGGTTCTTCTGGTAGAGTTTGGTTCTGGCGATTCCAGACTTGAAATCATCCATCTTGTTCATGATACCTCGTACTATCCAGGTTAGATAGCCATTGAAGATTGCTCCATAGGCGCGTTTCGGATTCTCGTCGATCCGGGGTTCGTTTCGGGTAAGATTCACTTCTATCTTTCGTTTCCATCATTCCACTTTGTTCCAGCCACCATCACGCCTCCACACACCCTTCAAATCATCCATAATCATCACCATACACGTTCCATTAGCCACCAAGTTCAGATTCCATCCATACAAGCCCTAAGTCCAATTATAAGCTGAAAACAGTCCGAAATTTGACCACCGAGTCATCTCCCAATTTACTTGTGCGTTTCTTCTGAATTTTGGATATGTTGTTCAAGACTTATGGTTGTACCTTTTGTTGAAATTTGAGCTTAATCCGAGTTGTTTAGCATCAGTTTCTGTTCATGTCGTTCTTAGGGTTTTTAAGGCTTTAATTTGGGGTTTTGCTATTTAATTCTTGTTCGAATTTAATTGAGTGTTTAGGACAGTGTATTTATTAATATTTAAGTGTTATTATAGTAGATATCTTGGATTGAATCCTTCTATTAAGTTGACGTTGTTTCGATCTTTGCTTCCGCCCTTTTTATTGGTCATATCATAAATTTGGTACTAGAGCCACGTTGACTTCGGTTGGTCATGGTTCAATCCATATCCGTGTGTGACACAGTAGGGGAAAAAAGGATCGATCATTGTTTAAAAAAAAAGTTTCGTACAAAAAAAACAGAAAATCGAAAAAAAAAATCAAAAAAAAAGAGAAGAAGTTGATCGAGCCCTATTGTATTCACCGTGTTTCTTGAGAGTTTTGAATTCATTCTTGAATATTCTGTTGATCATTGTGGGTTATGGGTAGCTAGTAATTTTGTTGCTTCGTGTCGTGTCGCATTTTGCCGTTCTTCGTCGTATAGGGATTGGGAACGTCATCTTGCTTTGTTAGGTGTTCATATTTTCATCCATAGTGTTTATTATATAGGGGGGAGTCATTTTTTTTGGTGTCTTCTAGTTTGAATAGGATTGGTTTTGTGTGTCTCCGATTTTTGCCCATAATACCATTCCGGAAGCATCTCCAATTTTTGAGAGTTTATTCACTTTGAGTGCTATACACGAGAGTCAAAAAAAAGTGTGAGGTCCTGTTCTTTTGTTTTCTTTTGTTTTCTTTGTTTTGCAGGTACTAATGGAATCTAGAGATGGATATAACAAGATGAATGATAAGGCACCCGCATCGCCTAGTACTCCTACAGATGCGGCTTCATCAATGCCACAGTCGTGGGATGCCCAGTACCACCATCAAGAGCTGGAGCATAAGCTGGATAGTTCATTGGCCAAAGTGATGGAACAGCTCGAGCTTATTGCTGCTCGAATTCCTGCACCACCACCAGTTCAAGCCCAACCTGTCCAGCCAAAAGGAGCAGACCGACAACCAGTAGTAGCTCATCAGCTAGAAGTTGTTGTAGTCAAGCCAGCCAGAGCAAATGCTAGAGCACCACAAGCTCAGCATCATCAGCCTCTAGTGCAGTTTAACGACCCATATGATCGAGATGCTGCAGAAGCTTTTGGTGATTTTGCAGAGGGATTTGAGGATGAGTATGATCCATTTCAGAGGCGTGACCGACCACGTCAGCCTTACCACCGACATTCAGCCCGATGTACGGATCCTGATAGCTTGTTGAATAACATTAAGACAAGCATCCCTGAGTTTGAGGGATTACATGATCCAGACCTTTATCTCGACTGGGAGAGAAAGGTTGACAAGATTTTCGACTGCTATGATTTTCCTGAGCAGAAGAAGGTCCAGTTAGCCTCATTAGAGTTCAGAGGATATGCAGCCACCTGGTGGGAGTTCCAGCAAAACCGGCGACGCCGAGAGCGCGACCCGCCTATTGATTCGTGGCATGAGATGAAGGACGTCATGAGAGGACACTTCATTCCAGTACATTATGAGCCTGACCTCAAGAAGAAACTGAACCGAATCAGACAGGGTACACGTTCCATAGAGGAGTACCATAAGAAACTCGAGACAGCCCTTAATTGAGTTGGGAAAGAAGAGACGTTGGTTGCCACAATTAACCGATACATTGAGGGAATGAATCCAGACATCGCCTGTGAAGTCGAGTTGAGGGACTTCACCAGTATTGAGGCCATGGTCCATTATGCCTCAATAGTAGAGCGGCAGCTCAGAGATGGCCGCAGGAGACCATCACAGTCGACGCCAGCACAGACACAGTGGGGTCGAGGCGAGTCTTCTATGCCTAGGACAGCCCCTACACGTCATCAAGACCAACAGTCCAAGCCCATTCTCCGTTTTGAGCAGTTTGCACCGTAGCCGAGCCGTAGACCTGAGTACAATTCGCCTGCACCAAACAGAGGCAATCCAAATCGAATCGTGCAGCCCAGTCAGTCTTCAAATAGTACTCCAAAGAGCGCACATGACGTTCAATGTCACAAGTGCAGAGGATGGGGACACTTCCAAGCCCAGTGTCCGAACCGCCGAGTTCTTTTCCTTAGTGAGCAGAATGAGCTGGAGTCAGCAAGTGAAGAAGAGCTCCATGAAGCAGAAGTGGAAGAAGGCACTGAACAGCCCCTTGACCGTCCACCTGTGGATGAGGTTGAAGATGAGAAGCCGAAGCAAGCCCACGTCAGTCATGTTTCGATCCGAGCACTGAGCCTGATTCGAGAGGAGGATCAGAATAACCAGCGTGAAAACATCTTCTATGCGCGCTGTGAAATCCAAGATAAGACGTGCTCACTCATCATTGACAGTGGCAGCGTCGTGAACGCGATCAGCCAGTACGCAGTGGGAAAGTTTAATCTGATCCCACAAAAGCACCCCAAGCCATACCGTTTGCAGTGGCTAACTGACCGAGGATAAATCCGCGTTGGATATCAGGTAAGTGTTACTTTCTCCATTGGTCAATTTACTGATACTGTTCTTTGTGACGTCATCCCTATGGAGGCATCGCATATATTGCTTGGTCGTCCGTGGTAGTTTGACAGGAAGGCGATCCACGGCGGATACGCCAATACTTATACGATGACCCGAGATGGACGGACCACCAGATTGTGGCCATTGATGCCCAAGGACGTTAATGAAGATCAGCAGAGGATACAGCAAAGATTTAAGGAGGAGAAGGCGAAGGAGAAACGGCCCGAGAGCAGGGTTCCCGTTCCAGCTGGCCAATCGACAGCCGACCCAAAGACATCCAAGGGAACAACGTCAGCTTCCAAGAGTGCGACTAAGGCTGCCCATGTGGCCATTACAGATTCTTCCAGTGCAGCCAGTTCATATATAGTGCACCGAAATTTGTTCATTAGTGCAAAGGGAGTCCAAAAAGCCATCAAAGCTGGTAAGCTTATCGTTCTAGTTAATTTTAAGGCTTATGATACTCCTGATGTTGTTGTTCCTTCTATTTTGCAGTTGTTGATGGAGGAGTTCAAGGACGTGTTTCCTGAAGAAATTCCGAGTGGTTCGCCGCCAATTCGAGGAATTGAGCACCATATCGACTTCCAGCCTAGAGCAGTCCTTCCAAACCAGCCAGCTTACCGTACTAGTCTTGAGGAGACTAAAGAGATTGACCACCAGGTCAAGGATTTGCTGGAGAAGAAGCAAATCAGAGAGAGTCTGTCACCGTGTGCAGTGCCCGTCATACTCGTCCCCAAGAAGAATAACGAGTGGCGCATGTGCATGGATTGTCGGGCCATTAATAAGATAACGGTAAAGTATCACTTCCCTATTCCTCGTTTAGATGATATGTTAGATGAGTTGTCTGGAGCGTCTATCTTTTCAAAAATTGATTTATCTTCTGGATATTTTCAAGTGAGAATGAGTGAGGGGGATGAATGGAAGACTGCGTTCAAGACGAAGCATGGATTGTACGAATGGCTTGTCATGCCATTTGGGCTTACCAACGCCCCTAGTACATTCATGCGTCTCATGAACCATGTCTTGAGAGATGTGATAGGGAAGTATGTAGTTGTTTACTTTGATGACATCCTTATCTATAGTACTTGTGATTCTGAGCATGTTAGACATCTTAGGCATGTTTTTGAGTTATTGCATGATGCTAAGTTGTATGATAATTTGTCTAAGTGTACTTTATGCATGGATGAGGTTGTCTTTCTAGGATTTTTTGTGAGTAGTCGAGGTGTTGAGGTTGACAGATCGAAGGTTAAGGCCATTAAGGAGTGGCCCACGCCTAACACCTGTGCTGATGTTCGGTCTTTTCATGGTTTAGCTGGATTTTATCACCGTTTTGTGTGGGATTTTTCTACTATAGCCGCCCTATTGACCGAACTCAGTAAGAAAGATAGGAAGTTTGAGTGGGGCAAAGCCCAAGAGCATGCTTTTAATTTGCTGAAGTCGAAATTGTGTGATGCTCCTATGTTGGTTTTGCCTGATTTTAATAAGATGTTCGAGATTGAGTGTGATGCCTCTGGTATAGGCATTGGTGCTGTTTTGATGCAGGATAAGAAGCCGATCGCCTACTTCAGTGAGAAGTTGAATGGCGCAGCTCTGAGGTATCCTACGTATGATAAGGAGTTGTATGCACTGAAGAGGTCTTTGGAGACTTGGCAACACTACCTGCGCTCGAAAGAGTTCATGATTCACACTGATCACGAGTCACTAAAGCACCTGAAGGGACAGCAGAGCTTGAAATCGCGCCATGCTCGATGGGTGGAGTTCATTGAGTTGTTCCCATATATGATCAAGTATAAGAAGGGAGAGGAGAATGTGGTTGCTGATGCACTCTCCCGCATATATGCTTTGATTTCTGTTATGCATGCACAGTGTTTAGGTCTTGAGCATGTTAAGAGCTTTTATGCTTCTGATCCGTTCTTTGGACCTATTTTTGCATCTTGTGTTGGTAAATCTCATGATGTGGATTCATATTATGTGGTTGATGGATTTCTATTTAAGGATGCAAAGTTGTGTGTGCCTGATTGTTCTATGCGAGAGTTGTTTATCTTAGAGTCACATGCAGGGGGTCTTATGGGTCATTTTGGTGTCAATAAAATGTTAGATCTTTTGCATGAGCATTTTTATTGGCCTCGCATGAAAAGAGATGTTGAGAGAGTCTGTGCTAGATGTATCACTTGTAGGAAGGCTAAATCCACTTCGAGTCTATTTGGTCTTTATACGCCTTTGCCAGCGCCATCTGCTCCTTGGGTAGATATTTCCATGGATTTTATTTTGGGTTTGCCTCGTTCAAAATCTAGTAAAGACTCTGTGTTTGTGGTTGTTGATCGTTTCTCAAAAATGTCTCATTTTATTGCATGCAAAAAGACTGATGATGCTGTTAATATTGCCAATTTGTTCTTTCGTGAAGTAGTCCGCTTGCATAGCATCCCTAGGACCATTGTTTCTGATAGGGACTCGAAATTTTTAGGGCATTTTTGGAGAGTTTTGTGGGGAAAGTTGGGTACTAAACTGTTATTTTCTACTGCATGTCATCCACAGACAGATGGTCAGACTGAGGTAGTAAATAGGACGTTAGGTACTCTTCTGCGTGCATTAGTGAAAAATAATCTGAAATCGTGGGAAGAATGTTTACCATTTGCTGAGTTTGCATATAATCGGGTCGTATATTCTTCTACACATATGTTGCCTTTTGAGGTAGTTTATGGTTTTAATCCGTTGACTCTAATGGATCTTATTCCTTTTCATATTGATCATCTTTCGAGTATACAAGGTATTCGTAGGGCTGAACAAGTTCGAGAGATGCATGAAAAGGTGAAGACGAGGATCGAGCTTCAAGGAGTTCGGAATGTAGCTAAGGTGAATACACACCGCAAGCAGCTGTTATTCAAACCCGGTGATAAGGTTTGGGTTCACTTCAGCCCGGGACGTTTCCCTAACTTGAGGAAGTCAAAGCTGATGCCTCGTGGAGATGGACCGTTAACTATGGTTGCTCGAGTCAATGACAATGCTTACCGACTTGATCTACCTAGTGAGTATAAATGTTCTCCAACGTTTAATGTTTCTTGTCTCTCTCCTTTTCCTGTAGATGATTTTGATGAAGAGGACCCGAATTCGAGGTCGAATTCTTTTGAGGATGGGGGAAATGATGAGTCCGGGACTAGCATTGATGATTCAAATCCCGAGTTGCAGCTTAGAGGTCCAGTGACGAGACTTAAAGCCAAGAAGCTGCAAGGATACCTTCAGTGTTATGTTGGGAAGAAGTTGGAGGATGTTGGAGCTGATTTCAAACAGTCCAAGTTGGTGACTGTATTGAGCATCGAGAAGCTCGACTAAATTGAAGAATTGGATGTTCCTTGCTATTTATTGTAGTTATTTTATTTATTTTGGTCTATTATTATTAGTTGTGGATTTATTTAATTAGCAGTCCAATTTATCACAACTTGTTTAGGTGATATTGGACCCAGTAGTAGTTTTAATTAGCCCAGTTCGAATTCTAGGCCCAAGACACTTTAATTTTCATTCTCTAGGTTAATTATTTAGGGGATTTTTGTTTTTGATGTTTCTCAGACTTGATTGAATGAAAAACAGCACTTTTACGCTATTCTCTTGTCTCACACAACATCGGTTCTTCTGGTAGAGTTTGGTTCTGGTGATTCCAGACTTGAAATCATCTATCTCGTTCGTGATACCTCATAGTATCCAGGTTAGATAGCCATTGAAGATTGCTCCATAGGCGCGTTTCAGATTCTCATTGATCCGGGGTTCGTTTCGAGTAAGATTCGCTTCTATCTTTCATTTCCATCATTCCACTTCATTCCAGCCACCATCACATCTCCACATACCCTTCAAATCATCCATAATCATCACCATACACGTTCCGTTAGCCACCAAGTTCAGATTCCATCCATACAAGCCCTAAGTCCAATTATAAGCCGAAAACAGTTCGAAATTTGACCACCGAGTCATCTCCCAATTTACTCGTGCGTTTCTTCTGAGTTTTGGATATATTGTTCAAGACTTATGATTGTACCTTGTGTTAAAATTTGAGATTAATCAGAGTTGTTTAGCATCAGTTTCTGTTCACGTCATTCTTAGGGTTTTTAGGGCTTTAATTTGAGGTTTTGCTATTTAATTCTTGTTCGAATTTAATTGAGTGTTTAGGACAGTGTATTTATTCATATTTAAGTGTTATTACAGTAGATATCTTGGATTGAATCCTTCTGTTAAGTTGATGTTGTTTCGATCTTTGCTTCCGCCATTTTTATTGGTCGTATCAATAGGAGATTATAATAGGCCATCTTTTCTTTAGCCATGATATCCCATACACTGTTCTAAGTTCATTTTATCCCATTGTGAGCTATTTTGTGCTGAATTACCTTTTCTTTGAACTGTACAATCAAAAATTTCTTAACTGCCTTATGGAGTAGATACAGAGCTGATTTAGACCCTCAACTATATAGAAGGCATCTACACCAACATAGAAAGAATCACAAATCCTAATTCACCTTCTAAGTTGATGAAGATTGGAGATCAAGTCAACAAGAAGTGTGTAAGTATAAGATTGTCAATTCTCTTCACAATCGATGGTTCGCCCCCATTATTGATTCTCTAAGTTTAGTGTTTGAGAGTCGTTGGTTTGTGATACTTGTAATAGCTAGAAGTTGTCCCTTAAATTGTTCAACTTGGTAGTCTAGCATTAAGTGTTTTTTTAGTAAAACACGTGAGGGTATTTTTTTATCCATTTTTATACGTAATCTCGGAAGAGATTAGAAGTTGAAGTCGTGGGTAGCTAGAGGGAGTCTAGTGTTACGGTTCTGAGGGGATCTCACAGTTTTCATTTATCAAAGAGTTCGTGTTGTAAGAAAGAGCGGCATAAGGAGGGAGTCATGTATGTGCAAGATCCTAAATAGTCTTCACGAATGAGTAGTGGACGAATCTTGAAGTTTAGGTGAAGTCCCTAGAGTAGGTTGGTTAACCGAACTGGGTTATCAATCTCATGCATACTTTTACTGCTTTTATTTACTTGTTTTTACTTTTGTTCATGTCACTTTCAAGAACACGTGTATGTAATAACCTTAAAGGGTTCAATGGTTTTTTCGACAAAAGTAATTAAATAATTGGAAAAAAATAAGATTTAAAATTTATCAGTTTTTTCGACACTTTGTACTTATTTTGTATAAAATTCATGGTAAGGGTCCCACAATATCAGTTTTAATTGTAAAAAACTGACAAGATTCTGCCAAGGAATAAATTCTCCCAATTTTTGAATTTAAACCCCCACCAACCCTCACACGTTCTCTCTCTTTCCTCCTCACTGAATTAGAGAAACAAACAGCAAAAAAAAAGAACCCAACTCACCGTAGCTTGCTCTTGAAACCCGCCGGCACCGATTAAAAGATGCAGCCTCGATTGGTAGGTGCCGCAGCCTTGATTAACCTGAATTAGGGAAATAGAAAATAAAAAAATCGGCGCAGCCACGCTTAAATTCGACCGAAAACCGCAGCCTCGATTGAAACTCACCGCTCCCTCGATTGAATACACCATCGCCGGTGCCGGAGATGGAGCGAGGACGCATTGATCAACCGGAGACCTCATCTTCTCAAGTAGGCCTTTCATTGAAATCTTTTAAATTTTTTTTGGATTGTTGTTTTATTTCTTTTGCAATTAATCATGGAAATTTATGTTAAGCGAGGACTTTATTTTGTTAATTGTTGGTTTTGAATTTAGTCGAGACTTATTATGCTAATCGTAGATTTTTATGTTATTTATATGTTAATCGTAGATTTGTATGTTATTTGTGACTTATGATGCTAATCGAGGACTGAATTATGTTAATTGTAGCTTTTGAATTTAATCGAGGCACACATAAAATCAATCGAGGAAATTTAATAATACTAATTGAGACCTAATTAAAAAAACAATCGACGCTTAATTTGATACTAATCGAGGAATCGATGGTTGATGCGTCGTTTTACACCAAAAATAAATACCCCGACAGCAGTCGGTATGCCCTTACTGCACAGTACAGCGATAAGCGAGATCGTCTCCTAAAGGACCGGCGAGAATTACTCTAAATTTCCAATCTGTAGAACCAAACTTTCAAGGGGGTTTTTGTGATTATAATAAGACAAACGAAATTAACAAATAAATAGAGAAATGCACGATGGAACAGAATGAACGGACTTAAAGTATTAGAAGAAATATTCCGGATTCCAATTAACTCCACCCTAGCTTACCTAAACTGGTCCTCGACGCAAAGATTAATTCAATTAACACATACAAATCAGTTATAGCTACCGAAGACGCTTACTGACGCAGCCTTATTCCTCCATAGTTTCTCGATCATCAGGAAGACGCTTCACCAATTATTTTCCTAATCGACTGACAACCGTAAGAGACGCTCTATAGGTTTAATGAGCCGACAGCCTTAAAGTCTAGAGGAACCCGATTCATAATTAACAGACTCTCACGCGAGACCGTTAAATTAAGATTGCTATTCTCCCTGGTTCTGACGAACTATTTCGCCACTAATTAAACTTAAACCACAATTACAGATGGCCGGTTTAATTGACTACTAATTAATTCCGACTCACTAAATATTTGCAACTATCTAGCAATATCGAAATAATTAACGACTCGAAATATAGAGAATAACAAATGCATGCAATTAATTAAACAAGAAAAGCACAAATAGATCTCACAGTTTAGCTAGGCCAGGGCTTCGTTAGTTGTCACCGGAATAAGATGAAATTAGTTCGAACACATTATAATTGAATCGCAAAAAATATTAAAGAAACGAATACCATGAAATAATCAAAAAAGGTGGAATAAATCTGCTCCAGAGAAAACGTCTCTCTGGTTCTCGTTCTTATGTGATTCTATGGAATATCGAACAACCCAAAATAGAGATACGTCCTAATCTATATATAATATCCTTAATCAAATAGTATTAAACAAGGAAATAGAATCCTAATCTAATCCAACTAGGTAATTAGCAAAAGAAGGACTCTTAGAGGCGGGGGAGATCCTCTCGCGCACGTCCAGACCATGGGCCTAAGTAACTTCTACCTATAAACCCAAAAACGCGCGCTCAGGCCCAGTTTCTGAGTTCTCGGCCCAGCTTTCCTGTAGTATGCCCATACGGCATGGCTTTCCAGAGTTTCCAGTTTTAACTTTCCTTGCACAGCTTGTTCTCTCACCAAAAGCATGTCACTTCCTCTAACTTCGTGTTAATTACCTGCAAAACTCTAAAGGCACAACATTCTTCCAAAATGGCATCATTATACGGCAATCAACACAATTAAATCACATCAAATTGGCCCAAAATATTAAGTAGAATTGGCCCGATCAACGGTCTTTTTTAAACTAATCGAGGCTATATATATATATTAATCGAGGATACGTTTATATTAATCGAGGCTATCTAAGTAGGAAGGAGAAGGTAGAGTTAGGACTTATTCAAGTTAAGAAGGAGCTTCGATAGGAATTCAAGAAGTTAAGGATCGAGGTGCTAACACCACTTGAAACCATTCAAGCACAAATTGCCGCGATAATCGTTTAGCCCGACCTAAGGCAAAAGATAGTTGAAGCACAGAGAGAATACGAGTTTTTCGAAAAGAAAAGACTCAAAGCACAGTCGAATAGCTCGCAAGATTTCACAGAAGCCGCCAATAACGTGCTCTTATTCAAAAGAAGGCCTTATGTGCCAAGCAAGGAAGAACTAAAGGAGGAAATCCTGTGCGAAGCACATGACATGCCATACACAGCACATCTTGGAAGCACCAAGATGTATCAAGACCTCAAGAGGAACTTCTGGTGGAATGACATGAAGAGAGAGATAGCGGTCTTCTTAGAAAGGTGTGTTGAATTGTCAGCAAGTGCAAGCTTTGTATCAAAAACCTTCGGGTTTGCTCCAACCCATAGAAATTCCTGAATGGAAGTAGAATCATTGTAGTATGGACTTTATGGTAGGTTTACCAAAGTCTAAGTGGTGGAATACCGCTATCTGGGTAATCGTGAATCGATTATCAAAAGCAGCACATTTCATTGTTGTTATTATGACAGATGGGCTAAATCATTTAGCCCAGATGTATGTTAAGGAAATTGTGCGATTGCAAGATGTGCCGATCTCAATTATATCGGATCGTGATGCGAGATTTACATCAAACTCTGGAGGAGCTACAAGAAGCCATGGGATCAAAGCTCAATTTCAGCACGGCCTTTCATCCTCAAATGGATGGCCAGTCCGAAAGAAATATCCAGATCCTAGAAGACATGCTTAGAGGAGTAGTCATCGATCAAAGAAGCAACTGGGAGGAGCTACTGACATTGGTAGAGTTTGCGCACAATAAAAGCTATCAGTCATCGATCGGCATGGCCCCTTATGAAGCATTGTTTGGAAGGAAGTGTATATCGCCCTTGTATTGTGGGATGAAGTTGGAGAGAGAAGGATACTTGGACCTGAAATGGTCCAGGAAGCGGTCCAGAAGATCGAGCTTATTCATCAGCGAATCAAGGAGGCTCAAGATAGATAGAAGGCTTATGCAGATTAAAGAAGAACGGAACTCAGTTTCAACATTGGAGATAATGTGTTCTTGAAGGTGTCTCCGTCAGAGGAGTGGTTCATTTCGGAAAACAAAACAAGTTAAGGCCCAGATTTATTGGACCTTTTGAGATTCTAGAAAAGGTGAATGAAGTAGCCTATAGGTTGGCCTTACCACCCAACCTGAGTAACGTTTGTGACGTCTTTCATTGTTGAGAAAGTACGTGTTTGATCCAAAGCACGTGATTAGCAAGGAAGACATAGTCCTGAATGAGGACTTAGCTTGTAAAGAGAAGCCCTAGGCCATTGTGGATCGAAAGATCCAGAAGTTGAGGAACAAAGGGATCAGTCTTGTAAAAGTAATCTGGAACCATCATGGTTCAGAGGAGGCAACCTGGGAGCTTGAATCCGAACTGCTCAAGAAGTACCCTAATATTGCTTATTATGGTTAGTAAAGTTCGGGATGAAATTTCTTTAAGAGGGGTAGAATGTAACACCCCAGATTTATTAATTAGTTAAGGAAGAATTTTAAAGAAGGTTTAAGTGAGGTCAGATATCAGTCACGACTTTAGGGGTCAGTTTTTGTTAAAATCGTCTTTTTGAAAAACGTGATCTTAACTCTATTATGGTCATTTGTGGTCTCGCTAGATAGATTTTAACTCAAGGAGTATTCTGGTGCTTTTGAATTTTAAATCTGAAGTCGTTTGAGTTCCCGGTAATGAAAAACGTATTTAAAAGGTGAATGAATAGTAACTTTTGTGTGCGTTCATGTTTTGAGAAATTTACGAAATCCTCCTCATTAATCCGAGTCTAGTTCTGTCAGGCCCCTCTTATGGGAAATGACTCAAGGATTCCGTTGGCGTTCACGGATTTCCATTCTGAGGTCATTCGAACGCTCAAGAGCAAAATCTGTCAGTCTGAGTGAATAGTAAAAAGTAAATCCAAAAAGGGAATCTTTGCCCGTCTTTCTTTTGACGACCCCGTCTTTATCACGAATCAAGTTAGTTCACTAGTATTCAAGCCAAAGAGTCTCTCGGTATTTTTAGATTTCATGTCTGAGGTCATTTGGACCTCGACATCGAATAAAGCAGCTTTTAACCGAACCCGGGGTAACTTTTGCAGTATTCTTGCACAGAAGTGGCTTCCCTTGGAAGCTAAAGCTTTTCCTATAAATACAAGGCTACCCCTCCATTCATTTTGCTCATTTCCAATTCATTCACTTCCAAGTTGAGAGAGTGAGAAAGCTTTGAGAGCCGAGAAAGTTCTGTCGAAGTAAAAAGCGTTCTTCGTGAGTGTTCTGCAAGATGACGAGCGGAGTGGCATGGAAGGGATGCAATGGGGGAAGGTGCTAGGGGCGCCGTTGGGTTGTAGTAGGTGGCTCTGCCGCCGTTGCAACACGACGAGATGCCGAGCTAGCCACCTTCCTTCGACGTACCTAACCCCGTCCATTCTTGTTCATCGGTCTCGATTTCCATTTCTTTTCCGTCTTTCAATTCCGCATTTACTTTCCGTTCTTCATGTTCTTCATTATTACTCATTTACCTTCAGTCTAAAGTTCCAAGTTAATAACGTTTACGTTATATTGCTCGTTTTATTCCTGTCATTATGATTCTCATTATTATTTCTTGTGATTAGTCTCGTATATTCCGTCTAAGTCCCGTTCGAGTTATATTTAAAGATTTCATCGTTATTCTAAATGTTTAAAGAGGATTATCGTATTTATACCGTTATAATACCTATTTCATGTTAATTTAAATTATTGAAGCATGTATTTTTAAAATTTTTATAAGTGTTCTTCGTGTTCTTTGTGTTCGTCGAAGGAATTGATGAATATTGAAGAACCAAGATGAAGATTACCCAGAATTGGGCGTAGAAAGAAGCCGCTAACGTGGGGGATGCGCCACCACGCAACACCCCCACGGCCACAGCCTCTCCGCCGGCGCAAGGGTGCGCCGCGGCGGCGGAGTGCCCGCCGGCGCCCTTAAGCGCCGCGGTAGGGGTGCCCGCCGGTGCAAGGGTGCACCGCGGCGGGGGCCTCTCCGTGTCGTCCAAATGCCGATTCTCCCGGCTATTCTCGTACCCTCTTTTCGAGCTTTTCGAGTCGTGTTTTCCCCGAGTTATTTACAAATTTAATTTAAGAAGATTTTCAAGTTATTTTCGTCTAAAATTCAAGTAATAAAATATGATTTCTCCAAAGTAAATTCTTCTCGAATTTTATTAAGTCATTAAGTTGTGCAATCTGTATTTAAGTCTTAGATTAAGGTCTCTGGGTTAGTTATTACTATTTCTCGTTCTAGATGTTCAATTTATTCGAAAGAAGTCGCTAAGTCAATGATTTGACTTTTGTAGGAGGAAGTGAGCCCCGTGAAAATCTGGAGAAGGATCGTCAGCTCATTGCTTTACCTTTTGTCCAATAGTCGAGGTGGGTAAATCGATACTCATCTAAAGTTTGAGCTAATAAGCTCTAGAAACATATAGGGTAAATGAGATATCCAATAAAGTATTTTTGCTATACCTGATTGATCTCTGTACAAGGAAGGAAGGAAAGGAAGATATTGTGTTTTAATTGAGCTCTCGAGCATGTTTAGAAATGCTAGAAATATTTAAGTATTGTTTACGCTTAGCATGAGAGATTTGGAATTGTCTTTAGTTGTAATTCGTATTTATGTACGTTCATTTCCTTGTATTTGAATGTTGATGCTTCGTTAAAACTTGTATAGTTAAGGATTAAGGATTGCCTTGTTAGGGTAGTGTTAAATACCTTATAGGCCGAGATCATGCTCTATTAAAGGATTAGCCTTAGACATTGCTCTAAGCCCGATAATTCTAGTAAGGTTAAGGAAGCTAAGGAATTAAGGATTAAGGTTGAGAAAGGAAAGGTAAGTTAAGAAATGAAGAATATAGCTTTTATAACTAGGATTGAGATCAGAATTCATGATCTTTGATCATTAAAGTAGGTCACTGCTGGGTTAATTCCCTCGCAAACTCGTTTGGATATTTGAGGTAACCCCTCTTCTATTCAATGGCATGCCTAAGGGTGCAGTTGGCATCAGGTTTGAGCCAAGGTTGGGCCCAAAATTAAAGAAAAGGTTTTGCGGATATGGATAGGGCATTTACGTTTTTCTCTCCATATACCACCAGTTTATTATTGGATATTTCTCGAGTTATTAAAGAAGCTTTTATTAAAACCCACTGAGTACATTAGTCCTCACGCCCTCTTTTTCAAATGTTTTCCGGTTGAGATGCTTAGGATGATGGTGGCTGTGGATGTGGGTTGGCTGCCAAGATTGTTTTTCTATTATATAAGTTTCTTTTGAAATCCCATTATGTGTTCTGCTACTCTGATTCACTCTTTCGAGATTCTATGAATATTTCCCCAGACATGGTTATCTATATATAAAGATACATTATAAGTTTTATTCCTGCTTCTCGAGTATATTTTCCCTTCGCCTATGAAGAGGCTTGTTCATGTTGGTATCTGTTTATCCGCTTTGACCTGTGAATGGGTCTATGCTTGTTGGTATCTGAATAGTGGTCGCTTTGTTCTATTAAAGCATGTTTCCTTCTTAATTAAGTAAACTCGAGTATCATCGCCTATCTTTCAAAAGTATATCTTTATTCCCAAACCTTCTTTGTTAATCTTCCGTCTTATTCGTTAATCCCTTAATAATACCCTGTCCCCATTCGTTAATCCATATCTCGGGACCGGACTGTTGCAATTTCACATAAATCCACATATAATCAGTCAATAGATTACAAATAAGATCCAAATATGAAGAAATTCAATACACTTCACATAAATCCACATATAATCAGTCAATATATTACAAATAAGATCCAAATATGAGAAAATTCACTACAATTCACATAAATCCTAGATGTCGTCGGTCGACAATCCAACCGGACATGTGGGACGTGTATGCTCCGTGCTACCGCAAATGTTGCACTTCTTAGGTGCCCTTCTCTGCGAAACATCTTCGGGTGGTGAATTCAGATCAACACCGTCAATAGGTAGATGGGTTGTGCATACGCGCCTGTTGTGCCCCTATCCATGGCATCTAGTGCAAAACTACCTCCGTGTACTGGATGAGGCCTCAAACGGGGCTCGAGCTCTGGATGTAGATGGACGTCCAGTACGTCGTCTGATCTCTGGCGCCAAGACCACTCGTGATCCAAATGCATCGGGCATAATCCATTGTTCTGGATGAGGCAGACCCCTGATGAACGAGTTATACATTCCGACCAAGCTCTCCATCTTGCAACACCTGTCCACATAATCATATATGGCTGCCCAGTACAACTGCGAAAGGAAAAATAAAGTTAAACACAGTTGATTAGGTACATGTAAAAAAATAAGAACAAATAGAGGTTTAAATGTCATACCAGATGACTGCTGCCACGTGAGAACAGGGGATCAAATCCAGCTTGAACTCACGATAGTCATAGGTCCGGTTCTGAAGATCGACCATGTAGACCAACCTCCCAACCTCGACTTTTCATAAAGTTGCTAATGTAGTGGGCCGCACAGCATAGCAGCGTCCCTTATCGACGTTCCCCGAAAGCTTCAGCGCGATGCCATCAGTCAACACATGATTCGAGCCCTGTGCTGCCGCACGTCGCTCGATGAACCACTGCTCAACAATTGATCTAAACATCTCGAATAGTGAGCAAATAGGTAACCTCCTCACCCACAACAGACAAGCATTGAGACTCTCTGCCACATTAGATGTCATGAACCCGTAGCGCTGTACGGGACAGTGTAAACGGGACCAATGCACTGGGCCGATATTACACAGATTCTGATAGGCATTTGGGCAGACATGCTCTAACGTCGACATACTCTCCTGGAAGGTATCATAGCGTCATCACGTGTTTTCCTCTCTTCGTCATCTTATTCTTCAAATGGTAGTAGCACAATCTGTGCGCCGCTCTCGGGAAAATAGCCTCGAGAGCATTTTTAATGCTCTGATGCTGATCCGAAACAATTAGAAGATCATCTATATCACCCAGAGCCATGTGCAAGTGGGCCAGAAACCATATCCAAGATTCATCATTCTCTATCGGTCTGAGCCCAACTGCAACAGGTAAGATCTGTCCATTGTCGTCCTTCATCACAGCAATAAAGAGAACCCCCTGTTCTTTCCCTTCAGGTGGGTCCCATCGATCACAAGTACTGGACGAGCATACTGGAGAAATGCATTGACACACGCACTGAGAGCAAAGAAAGAATGTTTGAACTAACCATCACTCGTGATCTCCATGTCTACTACAGTCCCCGGATTCATCAATTGCAAAGTGTGAAGGAATGTGGACAACTATGCGTAAGACTTGTCAAAGTCTCCATATACCATCTGAATGGCAATGTTCCTCGTGCGCAGAGCGAAGCTATAATCGATATGGATGCCAAACTCACGCACAAGCTCCGTCATCATCTCCTTTGGCTTCAAAACAACCCGCTCATCCACCAATCTACGAGTAAAGTATTTTCCGAGCACTCGTGCAGGAACCTGTCGCAGAGCAATTCGACCCATAAGTACCGTTGAACTTGTATATTCTCCACATATGTCCATCAGCAACGGCAAAGCACTTGAACGGAGAATCACCGCCATGCTTGCAAACATAGCCCAATCGTGACATGTTCGAGCGATACACAGCATACTCCACTAGATTCTGCATGTGATAGATCCCGACCGCCAGAGCCAGATTGTCCTTAGTCTGGAAGATGGCTCCTGCGTGCAGTGTATCTGATTGTGGTGCTAGTCCCTCATCCCAAGACAGTGGGCCCGCAATGTCCCAATCAGCAAGGGGAACCACTCAATCACTCGAACGCCCGTCAGCTCTAAACAGAACACCAGTGGTAGATGGTGGGACGACTCCCGTCAAGCACAACAATCTGTCTGTGCGATCAGCAGAAGAACGAAGCCATCCACTGAATTCTGTCGACAGTGATTCCACCAACCTCGTTCAATCATTCACCTCTTCTTGTTCTTGTTCTTTCTCCTCTTCTTCTCCTTTTTCCTCTTCTTCCCCCACTCCATTTTCTTCTCTAGTATCAGCATGCATCCCTGCTTGTGCTTTTTCATCAACAGGGTTCCTCAAACCCTCATGGTACTGTGGAAAGTAGGGAACATAGTCGTTCTTCATAGATATGGCCCGGCTCTAAAACCTTCCAATTGTCTTGAAATCACATACACGACCATCTCAGTAGTCTGCTCGTGAAGCAAATCAAGCAAATCTCCATCATCTTGCAAAGATGCTCTGATCCGTCTGCCAGTATTGGTGCTGGTGAGGTAAAATAATTCATACTCCATCCTGTTTGGGTCAGTCCGCAACAACTTGTGAATCTCCCTCACTAGTGAGCTAAAACACAGCTTATCGGATGATATCGTCATGAGTTGCTCATCTCCATCTACATATTCTGATCTCTCCCATCGTCCACTGTGTCGTACAATAATACGACGTCTAACCATCTGCAATTTATAAATAATGCTACATGATTAAACCATAAATCCTATTAAACCCTAAAACCCTATTAAACCCTAAACTCTAAACTCTATTAAACCCTAAACCCTATTAAACCCTAAAACTTTAAAATTATACACGATTTAAACCCTATTAAACCCTAAACTCTAAACTCTATTAAACCCTAAAACCTAAAACCTATTAAACCCTAAAAAGCCATGATCAAACCCTAAACCCTAGAAGAAGTCCCGATTAATAAAGGGTGAAATTAGCCACGATTGCATTTAAAATTAGACACAATTTAAACCCTCAACCCTATTAAACCCTAAACTCTAAACCCTATTAAACCCTAAAACCTATTAAACCCTAGAAGAAGTCACGATTAATACTAACTAAAGCAATTACTGAAGTAATTAAATAAAATTGAACTGAAAAAATGGATAAAATAATAGAAGTTCAAATAGCAACGATTAAATTTAAAAAGAGTGCACGATTAATAGTTCAAATAGCATCGATTAACTCTATTAATTATATGGCTCGATTAAGTTTAAATAGCATCGATTAATTATATTAATTCCATGACTCGATTAAGTTAAAATAGCATCGATTAATTATATTAATTCCATGGCCCGATTAACTTAAACGCGTCAATTAATTAAATTAATTCAAATAGCAAGCCTCGAATAAATTTAACTAGCCTCGATTAAATTTGAGTACTCCTCAATTAAATTTAAGTTTTCCTCGATTAAATTTAACAAAAACTAATCGAGGCAAGCCTCGATTAAATTTAAGTATTTCTCGATTCAGTTATAAAAAATACACCCAATTAAACTTGATAGCCTCGATTAAATTTAATAGCCTCAATTAACTTTAAAAATATCATCGATTAATTATAAAAATTTCCTCGATTAAACTTGAAATAGCCTCGATTAATTCTAAAAAATACCTCGATTAATTCTAAAATAGCCTCGATTAATTCTAATAGCCTCGATTAACTTTAAATTAACCTCTATATTATTTCTAATAGCCTCGATTAACTTTAAAAAATATCCTTGATTAATTATAAAAATTTCGTCGATTAAATTTGAAATAGCCTCAATTAATTCTAGGAGCCTCGATTAATTTTAAATAATACCTCAATTAATTTTAAAATAGCCTCGATTAATTCTAATAGCCACGATTATAGTCTACGACATGCAACTCATGAATTTATTAAAGATTAAAGGGTACGACATGCAAATCTCTCTATGTCGCCTATTTTCGAATTAAATCTAACAACACATGCAATATATAATCAAAACAATAAATATTTGGAAAATAAATTCAAAAAAATAGAGTACAAAACGTACCTTTGAAATTGCTCGTGAACTACTTTTTTCTTCAGAAAAATCTTTTCTTTCACCCCCTTGCTCTAAAAAATTTCTCCAACTTTTGCTCTTCTTCGTCGATTTGTATTGTAGTGTGAATAAAAGCTTGTACTGTAGTGGAGATTTGTATTGTAGTGTGAATAAACGAGCTCGGCTCTTACATCTATTTATTCAAAAATTTTACCTATCTCGTTACAAAACATTAAAATGTATTAAATTCGGTCCTGCCTTCCCTTCTTTTCATTAATTCAATTCTACCTTCCCCTTCTTTTCATTTAATGAAGTTAGTAACCTTTCCTTCTTTTTATTTATTGAAACTCAGTACCTACCTTACACAAGAAATAAATGCATTCATTAAAAAAGCCACGATTAATTGTAGGGAACATTGTCTCGATTCTTTTAAATGAAGGCCTCGAGGATAGTTAGATATTAATCGTTTCTAGTTAGATATTAATCGAGAATCTCTTAAAATTAATCTAGGTATTTTTTAAAAAATAATCGAAGCTTTTTAAAAAATAATCGAGACAATTTTAACAAAAATAGTCGAGGCTTTTTAAAAATGATCGAGACAATTTTAACAAATAATCGAGGCTTCTTAAAACATAATCGAGGCATCTAAAAATATAATCGAAGATAATTTAACTAAAAACTAATCGAAGACAATTTAACTAAAAAACTAATAGAAGACAATTTAACTAAAAACTAATCAATTACTTTTAACTAAATAATCGAGGCATCTAAAAATATAATCGAAGATAATTTTAAATAAATAATCGAGGCTTCCCCTTTCAATCTAGACATCCCCTTTCAATCGAGACAATTTTAAAAAAAAAATAATCGAGGCTCAACATATATATAAATCAAGGCTTGTAATTTAAATCAAGGCAATTTTCAATCGAGGCTTATAATTTCAATCGATGCGATTTCTAAAAACTAATCGAGACTAAAAAGTAATCGATGCTTGCTCAAATATAATCGAGGCATTTAGAATTTCGATTTTAGGGTTCTGCATTGTTTGAGAATGACCTGACAAAAGTACACTGACTCAATGATTAGGTGTGGGGACCAAGTCTATTATAGTACAAATTGGCTAACAAACTATCTATTTTTAAAATTTATTGTTTTTTCCCAATTACTATTTACTTTTATTTACTTTTATCTATTTAGACTAACCTTAAACGCATAAGTGCACGGATTATAATTTTTCAGAGTATATACTGGAGATTTATGAGGTGCATTAGGATGAGAGAAGGTTTTGAGAATTCGTTGTAGAAAAAAATTTGGGGTCTGGTATATATAGGATTCTTGTTGATGCAACTTTCATAATTTTTGTCATTCTTGGAACTGTTGTTCAAGCTAAAAAAAAAATTAATTGGGAAGAAAATAATAATAAAAAACACTTCTAGAAGAAAGAAAGAAAATTGGGAAGTCCATCTAAGCAACCTTGTCAATGTGGCGAAATTTAATACCATGTCATTTTTTCATTTGCTCGAAAAAATTAGGGGTGTTTATTTTGCAAAAACACGTAAGTTTGTATTGTAATTGCAAATTTTTAATGTGTGTATTAAAATTACAAATTGTGTCAAAATTTGTGTATTTAATCATAATAAATCCTTACAAAATCACATAGGTATGGTTGAATGATTTGTATGAAACATCAAAGATTCAAAATCTGATTTATATGAAGATTTTTGGTAATATATTACCAGATACGTACGTGGCTAGAATTACACGAAACCACCCAAATTAAGAGGATGAAGATCATCCCATTTCGTCAAAATTGGACACTCCATCTCATTATCGTCACTATCCCAAAATCATATGGAATTATGAATAGCCTTTTCAAGATTCTTGATGTTTGAACCGTGGTTATAACTAATAAATGGATTATTACAATTATGGAAAACAAAAGAAATGTAGTTAATCAATTAATGATAAATAGCCACGATTATATTCATTTATTTTCTGTGTGCCATATATCCAACGACACAAGATACAATGATGCAACTTCAAATTCTGAATCAAGAAAATATCGCAGACTTCTTTCCCAAAGATCAGCCGTACGTTGGTTTAATTTTTCCTCGTCATCAAACATAAACGTCTGTCTAATTAATCATCAAGATACATTTATATATATATATGTATGTATACTGTATATACATCATCCTTTTGTACAATGGCATAAAAAATGTCTGTATGCATTCGGTTTTCCCTAATTATTACAACATTACAGCAAATTAAACCGTCCGAGGTTTGAAGCTGTAATATGTAGCATGTCCCGAGTGAGGGCTGAAGAGAATCTCATCTCAGGCGAATTCAAAATCTTGTTTCATCTTCGACAACCCGAGCCCTACTATGATTCTGCCTGCTGCTTCAATCGTGTTGACATCATCACCATCTTCTCTCTCTCTCTCCCCCTAGATGTTTTCATACACCACAGCCTAAGCCTCTGGCATCAGATCCTTTCATCACTCTCAGCCTCTTGCAGGAAGACATGAACATTCTGCACAGTTGTTAACAAGTAGAATATGAGCATACAATATTTTATTATTCATGTATTTCACACTATGCTACCTGTGCGTGTGTTTGTGTGTGTGTGTGTGAGAGAGAGAGAGAGAGAAACGGGGGACTTACTCCCATGGAACATCTCCAACAAGCATCAAATCACCATCCTTATCTTCATATGCAGGTGCATATTCTGATCCTTTGTATCCTTCTCTCTCAGAGTAATCACCTGTTGCCCAAATCAGACGGATCATCATTAATCAAGACGAGAGAGAGAGAGAGAGAGAGAGAGAGAGAGAGAGTTGTGCTGTCCTGCCTACCTATAGTGAGTTTGAACATGGTTTCCAAAGCCTTAAGAAGCTCCGCATATCCATTGTAAACTTTCAAATCAATCTTCCTGAGGTAGGGGGCTCCATCCATGCTCACTTTCACGTATATCCCGGTTTCGGCTTCTCTTCTCTTCGCCGGAAAATTGTTTTTCCGGTAAGACCTCACCGGCGGCCACCCCACAATCTGTGCCCTGACATCAAACACACGTCAATATATGCAAAAAATAAATTAATTGAACTCCAGTTTCCAACATCCTGCTAACGAAAACTGTTTGGCTTCTTACTTGGGCGCAGGAGCTGATTCATGATCTGTAACGGCGCTAGAATCATCCGACTCCGGCGAAGATCGCTTGTTGTTTGTAGCCGCCGGATAAATGAGATCTGCACCGGGCAATCCCAATCTGAGCTCAGTGGCCTTCAAATTCAGACCAGCCTCCATTTAATTAATTGCGAAAAGTCCCAAATAATCGCGTTGGAGATTCAAAATGTTCGTTTGTTTGGATTGAGATGGTGAATGAGGAAAATAATGAAAAATAGGGGTGTTAATATAATAAGCGTGTAATGGATGGAGTGTGCATGAATGAGAAAGGATGATTAAGTTGTCGGAAGGGGATGGAACAGCTTTGAAGGCAGCGGTCGTTGTTTGAGGGGACACCAGAGGGACAACCTCTTTTCTAACCAACGCTCAAGATGCGTCTGCCAAATCCGTGTCGGGATGGATCTCTATTCTAAATTTAATAATTCAATCTCAAATTTATAAATTTAATAATAGATATTATAAACATAAAAATTAATTATAACATAACTTATCTACTCACATTTATCAAGGAAAGATTATAATTTTAAAAATTAAAAATCTTGTTTTTAAAATAATCAATCATAATAATTATTTTTTAAAAAATTAGATATTAAAAAATAATTATAAATCCTGATTGGTGGGGGTGAACCCTAAAAATAATCATAAAATTAAATTAAAAATAATAAAAAAATGAGAGAAATACGGATTAAAATATCAAAATTGGAATGGAGAATTTCATCTCGGCCCAATTATAATTAGCTTTATTTCTCATAATTTACTTACCAAATTTTCACTTTATTTATGACCGGATTACTTCTTATCAACTTATTAATTACTTTTACATCAGATTTGAGTTGCCAAATCTTATCTATTGTGGTTTACTGTTATTAATGCTACATACTGCTATATTAATTGATTTTATACTTATAAATTATAATCACCAGTCTTGTTGTTTAGCAATACTCTTCAAGTTTATTTATGAAAACATTCCGCGATTTATTATTAATATCTAAAGTACTATTATTAATTTGGACAATGCTAAATTGCACAAATTGTCCCGGCACAAATGTAGAATTTCATCGAATTTTAATGTAAAATAACACTATTATCTTTCATATAATTTTGGTTAAAATTTATTTCTCATTTTCTACACAATTTCATAATATTTAATTTGAATGCATGAATGACCAATAATGCATAAAATTCATCCCCCATTTTCTACACCAATTCCCAAGTACAATGAATTTATTTTAAATAAAATAAAAATAGAAATTAAACTACTCAAATTAATATTTGTCATTGAACATCAATATGATAATAATTTAGAAAACTTATATATACCTCAAGAACACACTAGACTACTAGTTATTTTAGTGAACATGGATGGTGTTAATATTATGAAGCAATTATTTGGCTTAAGTGAAAATGATAGCCTTATGAATGATGAAGCTACAATAATTATGGAGAAATAAATAGCGATTTCAATGTTGAAGAAGGTCCATTGCCTAGTGTGATTTTTCCTAACGTCGATAATTTGTTTTATAAATATAAAAAAATATGCAATATTAAAGGGGTTTAGTGTTTCGAAAAAATCATGTACTAAAGAATGAAAAAGCTAAAAATTATTCCGGTGATTGATATTACCAACACCACAGACAATTCTAGTTCTAATATACGAGTGTCATACAACAATTATACTATTTTTTTGCCAAATGAAAATGTCAATGAAAAATTTTGCTGAAGAATGTGAACATGTTATGAATGGATTATATATTATTAAAAATATGATATTTTCTTATATGGTAATATGTTATATTCGTTTAGTATTCTCATGATGCACACTCGACAATTTTTTAAATGTTTTTAAAAACCTTTTAAATCAAATAATCATAATTTCATTAAAATTTTCATTAATTGATCAAGAATTGAAGTTCAAAGTTTAATTGTCTTTCAAGAAATATTTTTTATCTATAATGATGAATTGAACTCGTTGGTCATCTTCTAAGAACCATTTTTTATTAATCAAATAATTTTATATTGGACTAATGAGTAATTAATTGAAGGATTGGAGTTCAATTATTAAATGGGGAGAGAGAGATAGCAACGTACATTAATGAGAGTGAGGAATTTTAAATTTTGAATTCTTTTAAAATAAATAGTCCAATAAGATTAATTTAATCATTTAACAGTTTTATTATTATTATTATGCTGGCACAACTCGTGCTAAATAGAATTATCCTATTAATTTTTGCCGGATTATTAATTCACAAAGGCTGTATTTTAATTATTTAAAAAAAAATTATCGGAGAACTTTCTACAGCTTTAAAAATCGTTATCATGATAAACTACCAATCATTATTTTAGTGAAATATTTTTGAATCTTTTCTAAGTTCTGTCAAGTAAAAAATGGAGCCTCTTTTAATTTTAAAACTAACCTCTGCAGGGAATATTAATGACGACCCCAACAAAATTATTGTGTTCATTTTAATTTTAAGTTACGATATTTCCTGCGGAAGCGATAAGTTGATTTTTTTTAAAAAATAATAATAATGAAGCATGTATGATAAATAAATAAATAAGTAAATAAATAATACGAATATATTTATTCAGCTAATTAAAGATGCCATTTTTTCTGTCTGATTTTTGTGGGACAAATTACTATTTTGTATTTCTATTCTCTCTCCTTGCCGGGCTCGAATATTATTAAAAGAGGTTTGAGTTTTTTTATATGAGAAGCACTTGTGTACGCTTGGTGTATCATGAGTCGCATTGATCGGGTCAACGTGTTGACCGATCAATCCTAAAAAACGCGAGCTGCGGTCAATCCCAAAAAAAAAACCTTCAAAATCGGTATGAACCGTAATATTAAAAAGTATTACTCAAAAGCCCAAAAGTATCACTTATATCCTTTAAAAGTATTGACCAAAATAAATAAATAAACCGTCAAAATCAATATCAACCGTAACACTAAAAAATATCACTTAAAATTCAAAAAGTATCATCTATATCATTAAAAAGTATCACCTATTTTACCATTTTTCTTTTTTACGAGTTGACCCACGCTTGATCCGGTCAAAAGTGTTGATCGTCTGATATAAACTTATATGCATCTAGTGCATGCAAGTTTTTACCTTGTTATATATTTCTTTTTATAAAATTTCGTGATGATGGAGTTTGATTATGTTTTAAAAATTATCACAATCATTTCTTAGAATTATGTCTGCCTTTTATTTCTCCTGATTCTAATTTCTAACCCATTGACATCTGTACATAGCAAATTTGCACTAATTAGATTGTATATATGTTCTTTTATCCACAAGATGATATAGTTATTTTTACTAAAATATTTATTTTTGTAGCCATTCCAATAACTTCTATTATTAGCTAGCTAGCTGCAGCTAGGATATGCTACACACACTCTACTTTTTTTATTAATATATATGTTTTTTAAATTGGGGGTGACATAAAGGTGGTGCAATGAGCAAAAAAACAAGGACATTTGCCTGATAAATTAAAGAAAGGGATGCACAACTAACAAACTCAACATACCACAAAGCTTAGGCAACTCATACTTGTTTCTCATCCACAAAACAAAAGGAACACATTAAACATTTAATTAATTTTGATATAGGTTTGGATGTGACAATGACACCAATTGAGAAAGGAGCCTAAAGTTTGGTTGGGGTGATTTAATTGAAAATTCATGAATGAATTATATAGATATTTTTTAGATTGAATTTATTAGGCATCACATTTTTAGTGTAATTTATTCTTTTCTATATAGCTTATGAATTATTATACAACAATATACATTGTTCAAAATAAATTCAAGATTAACTCGACTTCCTCTTTGTCAATAGAGAGAGACCCAAACCAACTTTTCTTTCTTTTTTTTTTGCCGAGTCTAATTGGAGAAATGGAAAAACATCTTTTTTTTTTTGTAAATGAAAAACATCTGTTTGAAATTTTGAGTTGGACTATATTATATTTGAATTGCACTTCTTCCAAATTGGTAAATCATTATCATACAAAAGGTTTCGTAATCAACTCGTTTATAAAAACACTTGCTTTACAATCACTTAAAAAACTTGGATCATTCTTAATTATTTGTGAATGTCTTAATTAGGAAAAAAAGTGATTATTCAGCAATGGAGCTAATTAAGTGTAAATTTAGATTGAAATAATATAAAATTTTGATAGATAACCATGCTCACCTTGTTTTTTTACTAATAATAAGAATGTCCTTAAAGCTTAGACAAGATGGCAATTGGCACATTAGAACATGGATTTGTATGATTATGTTGTACAATTATGTTTTCTTACCAATTCACAATCACAAACATTAATCATTTAATGTCTTCGAAATGCTCTGCTCTTTCGCAAGATGTAAAGACAATCCATATGAAAATTTTCTTACGTTTGCTTAGTTGATGAGATGATTGAGAATAAATCACAAATTCAAATGTCGCCAACATTTTTGAATTTGTCGACCATGATTTGCCTAGTGGCCTTAGCGATTAATTTGCCTCTTTTCACACGAGCCAAAAAAATTTCTAAATAGTATCCATCATATACAGCGGTTGCTTTAGCAATCAATATATACAAATTAAACACAAGAACGATACGTATACAAAAAAATTATTTGGAATCAAAGATATCTAATTTTTTGTAAATAACAGGTTATTGACACGAATCTCTCAAAACGTTTTAAACAAAAAAAAAACTATATATTTAGAGTAAAACTAACTACTCATTCATAAATAGGGATTGCAGGTAGCTAAAATTTTAAAAATAATAATAAGATTGAAACATGTAATAAATCTTCACATTGTTGGTAATTGGACATTGAACTGAAAAAAATTACAATTTCGTTTCGGCCATGGATCAAAGTTGAAGAATACAATGTGAACAGCAAATTTTGAACCCTAGAATTTAACAACTTTCGTAATTGAGCAACATTTTTATAAATACTTTCTGGTGAACATTTCTGCATTTAAACTGCAGAAATGTTATTTTGATTTTATTAAAAGTAAAAAAAAGAGAGAGAAAATAAAAGGGTCAATTTTATTGCAATAAAACCGTGAGTATTATATATGTATAAATATAGCATATGCATCTCTGGATCCAGAGCAGAAATATCGAGTGTTAAGGGTCCACTGGTGTTTGCTGCAATTTATGAGTCCACATGTTTTAGATTTTTAGATATGCTCAAACATATTTTGTGTGCTACAAATTCAATCACACATCATTGTCCCAATCCACTCACCAACCCTACCTCCATTCATCACAAACGCCAAATTCAAGTCCCCCAAGATCATGTCAAATTAAATATGATTTTAGTAACTCATTTATTGCAGGCAACTGTAAATAGATAGCATGCTCTCAGATAGTAATTGTGAGTTTTCTTCATCATAAAAAATAAAAAACACAAATCTTGTTTCTTTCAACCACCGTATAATACTAGTCGTCCCTATAATTTTTCTTTGACCATAACATTACAATTTGAATCATTCATTGTGTGGTTTAGTGTTTAATTTAATCTCTTGTGTGTGTATAAATTCATATATCAGATCGTTTTAATATCATTGCCATAAATTGTATAAAAGAAAATACTCGAAACTTCTTACTTTCAATTTATACAACAATTTCAATTATACATGTAAGCAAGATTTATATATATATAGACGTTTCATCATATTCAAACAAATTCAAACTATTTATGAATGGATATTATTCTATTATTTGATGAGTCGAAATTCGTTAGACAATTCCATATTCCAAGTCATGTCTTATTTCGATCCATACATTTAAATAAATATATGTGAAATGTACCAATGAATTTCGATCGAACTGAAATATAAGTATTTACGATTTAAAATTATTCTGGGGCATAAACTCCCACCCAACAACACAAGGCGCACGTGTGCTGTCACTTAACCGTGTGGAGCCCCATCTTCACCTTCACACGTCTGGTTGTACGGTCTGTTTGATTAGTTGTTTTTGAGTAGTCAGCTTTCAGCTTTTGATTAATAGGAATTGCGTTGTAATTTAATAATTTGTTGCCTTCACCCAAACAAGCCACAACCAGCCACATTTCTTTCGATGGTCTTGCCACGTCAACAACAATTATACCAGTCATTTTCTTTTTCCTATTTTTTTTATTTATAAAAAAATTGGTATATCAATCAAGATATCTGGAATGGAAAAGATATTCAGATAAGAGACGATAGTAACCAATTTAATTAATTTGGAATGTAAATATGGTAAGAAAGTATTAACAAGGATCAAGCGATTGTGTACAAGGAAGCAGGGGATGAAATTCTCTATTGTAATACTTCATTGTATGTATTTACAAATTACAACTATTATGATTAAAATAAATATTTTTAAATAAAAATAAAGAACTTATTCTTGTTGGATGATCTATTGATAGAGTGAGGATGCATTAAGCCTGTCGTTCGTCACATGTGATTTTCCTATTTGAATTTACAATTTATCTTTGTTGGAATATAGCTGGATTAAACTTTGAAGTAATTTGGGCAGAGTAACGGGTAGGATAATTAAAGTCGAGTCAAGAGTTATACTCTTTCTCCGCAAGACAAAATTGCACCGTATATTAAATGCAAACGGACTATAGCAATCGTCTCCAAGATAAAACGACTTTCAACAAAGTTTTGTTGCATTTTTACAAAACTATGTTACAACGAACAAAACAATAACCGAGATTCTCAATCGATTACTAGGGTAGAAGAGAAGATTTCGGATTGTGAATTAGTGAATGAAAATGAAGGACTTGTGGTCTTATTTATAGTAGGTGAAGAGTTGTGGTGAAGTGGTGCACCAATTGGCTCCAAACAGTGCAACGGTTCGCTTCCAAGGCTGAATGGTTGTGTCGATTCGAGCCAAGAGTTGCAACTGGTGAATCATTGTGTCCGATCGGCCTAGAGCTTTCACACCAATTCGATTCGAACGGTTACGTCCGAACGGTTGCAACCATTCGCCCAATCCTCACTCACCCTTTCACTCTTCCATTTAATTAACTAATATAATTAATATGTCTTTTAATTAGATATTTAATTAATTAATTAATTAATTAACTATACTAACAATCCCCCACAAAAGATATATTTGAAAATGCAGAGTATAAGAATCTCGATAAATTATTATTGCTTAGGGATAGGTAGCTTCCGGCTTTGAACCTTCCTTTAGTATAGTATTATCGGATTTACTCGTTGCTCAGTGAACACGATGTCTTGAACTGGTCAACTTTAAATGTAAACCAAACAATAATACTAATACAATAACAATTCTATTAATGTTTTGTTCTCACGTTTTGTCCATTTTGGCCTTGGACCGTATCTTGTTTCATAAGTGATTCTTTTTTAAGCGGCCCCACTTCTTACTAATATAGGTGATCTCCTATTTAAGAGTAAACTGCCATTACCCCACCTTTTATTCGGTATAGGAATCATTAAAAACTTTTAAGGTTTATCCTGACCACATCCTAGCAGTCATACTTGGTGTAGTGCCTAGAATGAGTTTCTTAGTGTAAATATTCCAAGTATTGTAGTGTAAACTTTCATAACTTAGTTGTCTCATTGAACTATCTTCTTGGGATCTCCAATTGGTATGGTTGAGTTACCGCAATGAACGTTTTTGTTTATGTGGCTTTTCAAGCCCATTCCCTTTACGGCACTATATAGTAGATCTCTATTAATACCTTTAGTAAACGGATCTGCTATATTTTCTTTTGACTTTACATAGCCAATACAAACGATTCCATTTGAAATCATTTGTCTAATGGTATTATGTCGTCTTCGTATATGACGAGATTTACCATTATACATGCTGCTTTGTGCTCTTCCAATTGTAGACATACTGTCGCAATGTATCATTATAGGAGGCACTGGTTTTTCCTAACAAGGAAAATCTAGCTATGTCTAATGCAATGAATTCTGATTCCATTGTAGATCTAGCTATGCATGTTTGTTTAGAAGATTTCCATGCTACTGCTCCACCTCCAATGGTGAAGATAAAACCACTAGTAGATTTTGAGTCTTGCATATCAGATATCCAATTTGCATTAGTGTATCCTTCAATAACAGCTGGATATCTTGTATATGTTAAACCGTGGTGTATGGTATGTTTTAAATACTTTAACACTCTTATTAATGCAGTTCAATGGTCTTTACCTGGATTGCTCGTAAATCTACTTAGTTTACTCATTGAATATGCAATATCAAGACGAGTACAATTTGTAAGATACATTAGACTTCCAATGATCCTTGCATATTTGAGTTGTGAAATGGGTTCTCCTATATTTTTAGCTAAATGAAAACTCATATCAACAGGAGTTGCAGCTGGAGGCAGATTAAAAGCTTCAAATTTCTTAAGCACATTTTCTACATAATGAGATTGTGATAAGATAATTCCTTCATTTGTTCTAGAGATTTTTATCTCTAGGATAACGTCAGCTAGACCCATATCTTTCATTTCAAAATTTCTTTTTAACATATTCTTTGTATTCGTGATCACGTTCTTATTATTTCCCATGATCAATATGTCGTCTACATAAAGACAGACAATTACATATTCATTGGGGGTATTTTTAATGTAGACACATTTATCACCCTCATTTATTTTGAATCCATTTGATAACATTATTTTATCAAATTTCGCATGCCATTGTAATGGAGCTTGTTTAAGTCCATACAAAGATTTTACAAGCCTGCAGACCTTGTTTTCTTGACCTTTAGAGATAAAACCTTCTGGTTGATCCATATAAATTTCATCTTCTAATTCACCATTTAGGAATGCAGTTTTTACATCCATTTGATGTATCTCAAGGTTATGCAATGCAGCAATAGCAATGAGTACTCTAATGGAAGTAATCCTCGTGACTGGAGAATAAGTATCAAAATAATCATAGCCATCTTGTTGTTTGTACCCTTTGACAACCAAATGAGCTTTATATTTATCAATTGAACCATCAGCTTTATATTTTCTTTTTAAAATCCACTTGCATCCTAAAGGCTTAAAACCTTTTGGAAGATCAATGACTTCCCAAGTGTCGTTTTGCATGATCGATTCAATTTCTGCATTGATAGCTTCTTTCCGTAATGGAGCTTCCGGACTAGATAATGCTTCTTTGATAGTCCTTGGTTCATCATCTTCTAATGCATAGATTAGAAAACCTGGACCAAAAGATTTTGTTATCCTAGCCCTTTTACTGCGTCTTAGTTCTTCCTCAACTAAGGGAGAATCATTCGTAGATTCATGGTTTCCTTTGGTTGAATTTGTTTCAATTCTAACCTTTTTAGGAAAGATAGATTCAAAGAAAATTGCATTTCTTGATTCTATAATCATTCCTTCATTTATATCAGAAATTTCTGATTTGTGTACAAGAAAATGAAATGCACTACTATTGTTTGCATATCCTATGAAAATGCAGTCTATATTTTTTGGACCTAGCTTTATTTGCTTAGGTTTAGGTACTTCTACCTTTGCTAGACACCCCCACACTTTAGTGTATTTATAAGAAGGTTTTCTACCTTTCCATAACTCATATGGGGTCTTATCCAGTTTCTTATGAGGTAATTTATTTAAGATATGATTAGCTGATAAGATGGCTTCCCCCCATAAATTCTGAGGTAAGCCAGAACTTATCAACATGACGTTCATCATCTCTTTAAGAGTTCGGTTCTTTCGTTCCGCAATTCCATTTGATTGAGGTGAATAAGGAGCAGTGGTTTGATGAATTATGCCATTTTCTAAGCATATTTCTTCAAATGGTGCTACATATTCTCCTCCTCGATCACTTCGTATTGTTTTTATTTTTACATTGAGTTGATTTTCAACTTCTATTTTATATATTTTAAAAGCTTCTATTGTCTCATCTTTGCTTTTCAACAGATATACATAACAATACCTTGTTTCTGGTTGATCCATATAAATTTCATCTTCTAATTCACCATTTAGGAATGCAGTTTTTACATCCATTTGATGTATCTCAAGGTTATGCAATGCAGCAATAGCAATGAGTACTCTAATGGAAGTAATCCTCGTGACTGGAGAATAAGTATCAAAATAATCATAGCCATCTTGTTGTTTGTACCCTTTGACAACCAAATGAGCTTTATATTTATCAATTGAACCATCAGCTTTATATTTTCTTTTTAAAATCCACTTGCATCCTAAAGGCTTAAAACCTTTTGGAAGATCAATGACTTCCCAAGTGTCGTTTTGCATGATCGATTCAATTTCTGCATTGATAGCTTCTTTCCGTAATGGAGCTTCCGGACTAGATAATGCTTCTTTGATAGTCCTTGGTTCATCATCTTCTAATGCATAGATTAGAAAACCTGGACCAAAAGATTTTGTTATCCTAGCCCTTTTACTGCGTCTTAGTTCTTCCTCAACTAAGGGAGAATCATTCGTAGATTCATGGTTTCCTTTGGTTGAATTTGTTTCAATTCTAACCTTTTTAGGAAAGATAGATTCAAAGAAAATTGCATTTCTTGATTCTATAATCATTCCTTCATTTATATCAGAAATTTCTGATTTGTGTACAAGAAAATGAAATGCACTACTATTGTTTGCATATCCTATGAAAATGCAGTCTATATTTTTTGGACCTAGCTTTATTTGCTTAGGTTTAGGTACTTCTACCTTTGCTAGACACCCCCACACTTTAGTGTATTTATAAGAAGGTTTTCTACCTTTCCATAACTCATATGGGGTCTTATCCAGTTTCTTATGAGGTAATTTATTTAAGATATGATTAGCTGATAAGATGGCTTCCCCCCATAAATTCTGAGGTAAGCCAGAACTTATCAACATGACGTTCATCATCTCTTTAAGAGTTCGGTTCTTTCGTTCCGCAATTCCATTTGATTGAGGTGAATAAGGAGCAGTGGTTTGATGAATTATGCCATTTTCTAAGCATATTTCTTCAAATGGTGCTACATATTCTCCTCCTCGATCACTTCGTATTGTTTTTATTTTTACATTGAGTTGATTTTCAACTTCTATTTTATATATTTTAAAAGCTTCTATTGTCTCATCTTTGCTTTTCAACAGATATACATAACAATACCTTGTTTCTGGTTGATCCATATAAATTTCATCTTCTAATTCACCATTTAGGAATGCAGTTTTTACATCCATTTGATGTATCTCAAGGTTATGCAATGCAGCAATAGCAATGAGTACTCTAATGGAAGTAATCCTCGTGACTGGAGAATAAGTATCAAAATAATCATAGCCATCTTGTTGTTTGTACCCTTTGGCAACCAAATGAGCTTTATATTTATCAATTGAACCATCAGCTTTATATTTTCTTTTTAAAATCCACTTGCATCCTAAAGGCTTAAAACCTTTTGGAAGATCAATGACTTCCCAAGTGTCGTTTTGCATGATCGATTCAATTTCTGCATTGATAGCTTCTTTCCGTAATGGAGCTTCCGGACTAGATAATGCTTCTTTGATAGTCCTTGGTTCATCATCTTCTAATGCATAGATTAGAAAACCTGGACCAAAAGATTTTGTTATCCTAGCCCTTTTACTGCGTCTTAGTTCTTCCTCAACTAAGGGAGAATCATTCGTAGATTCATGGTTTCCTTTGGTTGAATTTGTTTCAATTCTAACCTTTTTAGGAAAGATAGATTCAAAGAAAATTGCATTTCTTGATTCTATAATCATTCCTTCATTTATATCAGAAATTTCTGATTTGTGTACAAGAAAATGAAATGCACTACTATTGTTTGCATATCCTATGAAAATGCAGTCTATATTTTTTGGACCTAGCTTTATTTGCTTAGGTTTAGGTACTTCTACCTTTGCTAGACACCCCCACACTTTAGTGTATTTATAAGAAGGTTTTCTACCTTTCCATAACTCATATGGGGTCTTATCCAGTTTCTTATGAGGTAATTTATTTAAGATATGATTAGCTGATAAGATGGCTTCCCCCCATAAATTCTGAGGTAAGCCAGAACTTATCAACATGACGTTCATCATCTCTTTAAGAGTTCGGTTCTTTCGTTCCGCAATTCCATTTGATTGAGGTGAATAAGGAGCAGTGGTTTGATGAATTATGCCATTTTCTAAGCATATTTCTTCAAATGGTGCTACATATTCTCCTCCTCGATCACTTCGTATTGTTTTTATTTTTACATTGAGTTGATTTTCAACTTCTATTTTATATATTTTAAAAGCTTCTATTGTCTCATCTTTGCTTTTCAACAGATATACATAACAATACCTTGTTTCTGGTTGATCCATATAAATTTCATCTTCTAATTCACCATTTAGGAATGCAGTTTTTACATCCATTTGATGTATCTCAAGGTTATGCAATGCAGCAATAGCAATGAGTACTCTAATGGAAGTAATCCTCGTGACTGGAGAATAAGTATCAAAATAATCATAGCCATCTTGTTGTTTGTACCCTTTGGCAACCAAATGAGCTTTATATTTATCAATTGAACCATCAGCTTTATATTTTCTTTTTAAAATCCACTTGCATCCTAAAGGCTTAAAACCTTTTGGAAGATCAATGACTTCCCAAGTGTCGTTTTGCATGATCGATTCAATTTCTGCATTGATAGCTTCTTTCCGTAATGGAGCTTCCGGACTAGATAATGCTTCTTTGATAGTCCTTGGTTCATCATCTTCTAATGCATAGATTAGAAAACCTGGACCAAAAGATTTTGTTATCCTAGCCCTTTTACTGCGTCTTAGTTCTTCCTCAACTAAGGGAGAATCATTCGTAGATTCATGGTTTCCTTTGGTTGAATTTGTTTCAATTCTAACCTTTTTAGGAAAGATAGATTCAAAGAAAATTGCATTTCTTGATTCTATAATCATTCCTTCATTTATATCAGAAATTTCTGATTTGTGTACAAGAAAATGAAATGCACTACTATTGTTTGCATATCCTATGAAAATGCAGTCTATATTTTTTGGACCTAGCTTTATTTGCTTAGGTTTAGGTACTTCTACCTTTGCTAGACACCCCCACACTTTAGTGTATTTATAAGAAGGTTTTCTACCTTTCCATAACTCATATGGGGTCTTATCCAGTTTCTTATGAGGTAATTTATTTAAGATATGATTAGCTGATAAGATGGCTTCCCCCCATAAATTCTGAGGTAAGCCAGAACTTATCAACATGACGTTCATCATCTCTTTAAGAGTTCGGTTCTTTCGTTCCGCAATTCCATTTGATTGAGGTGAATAAGGAGCAGTGGTTTGATGAATTATGCCATTTTCTAAGCATATTTCTTCAAATGGTGCTACATATTCTCCTCCTCGATCACTTCGTATTGTTTTTATTTTTACATTGAGTTGATTTTCAACTTCTATTTTATATATTTTAAAAGCTTCTATTGTCTCATCTTTGCTTTTCAACAGATATACATAACAATACCTTGTGCAATCATCTATAAATGTGATGAAGTAATTTCTACCACCTCTAGTTTGCACAAACTTAAGATCACATAGATCGGTATGTATAAGTTCTAGAGGTGTTGAACTTCTTTCCACCGAATGAAAATGAGCTTTTATCATTTTTGCTTCAACACAAATTTTAAATTTTTCTTGTGAATTAAATTCCATTTGTGGAAGTAAATTTAAATTAACTAATCTTCGTAAAGAATTTAAATTTACATGTCCTAATCTAGCATGCCATAAATTAGAACACTCAACCAAGTAAGAAGAAACAACTTTATTGATTGGTTTGACGTCTCGGTGGACAGTCATTACATTTAGCTTGAAGAGTCCCTCATTTAGGTAACCCTTCCCAATAAATAGACCACATTTGGTCAATACAAATTTGTCTGCTTCAAAAACTAGTCTAAATCCAGCTTTACTTAGTAGAGAGCCGGAAATCAGGTTCTTGCGGATGTCTGGGTCATGCAACACATCTACAAGGGTTAGCTCCTTTCCAGATGTCATTTTCAATACAATCTTTCTGAATCCAACGATATCAGAGGTAGTAGAATTATCCATGAATAGTTTTCGACCATTCAAAGGTGTATAAGATGAGAACATCTCTTTGTCGGAGCATATGTGGTGGGTGGCTCCTGTGTCAATCCACCATTCCTTTGGATTGTCAACTAGATTTGCTTCAAACACAATAGTAGATAGACTCAACTCTGACATGTCTATTGGAACAAATCGGTTCTCGGTCAAGTTTGCCTCGGATTTCTTGGCTTTCTTTGGAGCTTGGCATTCTTTTTCCATGTGACCTGGTAATTTGTCGCAATTGAAGTAGTTTCCTTTAAACTTTTTAGCTTTCTTTGCTATCCTAGCATCCGCCTTTTTGCTCACAAACTTCCTCTTTTTGTTAGGACGAGCCTCGGCCAGATTTGCTTTTGCCACAAAAGTTGGCTTATTAATTTTCCCCTCGAATTTCCGATTGTCTTCCTCGATGTGAAGTCTCACAATGAGATCTTCAAGTCCCATCTCTTTGCGTTTATGCTTGAGATAGTTTTTGAAATCTCTCCACTGTGGTGGCAATTTCTCAATGATAGCTGCCACTTGGAATGATTCACTGACAGACATTCCTTCGGCATGAATATCATGCAGAATCAACTGAATTTCTCGAACTTGATCGAGGACAGTTCGAGAATCCTCCATCTTGAAATCCAAGAACCGACCGACTATGAACATTTTCATACCGGCATCTTCGGTCTTGTATTTTTTATCAAGAGATTCCCACAACAGCTTAGCACTTGTACATTCAGAATAGGCGGAGTAGAGAGTCTTCCAAAGCATTAAGAATATAATTATGACACAAAAACTCACTGTGGTGCCAAGCATCAAGAGCAGTTCGTCATTGAGTGTCGTTATCGGTTTCCTCAACAATAAGAGCATCTTCTTTGAGGAAGCGGACGAGACCAAGGGTGGTCAAGTAGAATAGCATCTTTTGCTGCCATCTTTTGAAATCTTCGCCGGTGAATTTTGCTGGCCTTTCGCCTTAAACAGGAGCAACAACGGTAGCCATCTTCAAAGAGTAATCACAAAAATTTCGTCTTGCGATTATTGGAATATAGCTGGATTAAACTTTGAAGTAATTTGGGCAGAGTAACGGGTAGAATAATTAAAGTCGAGTCAAGAGTTATACTCTTTCTCCACAAGATGAAATTGCACCATATATTAAATGCAAACGGACTATAGCAATCGTCTCCAAGATAAAACGACTTTCAACAAAGTTTTGTTGCATTTTTACAAAACTATGTTATAACGAATAAAATAATAATCGAGATTCTCAATCGATTACTAGGGTAGAAGAGAAGATTTCGGATTGTGAATTAGTGAATGAAAATGAAGGACTTGTGGTCTTATTTATAGTAAGTGAAGAGTTGTGGTGAAGTGGTGCACCAATTGGCTCCAAACAGTGCAACGGTTCGCTTCCAAAGCTGAATGGTTGTGTCGATTCGAGCTAAGTGTTGTAACTGGTGAATCATTGCGTCCGATCGGCCCAGAGCTTTCGCACCAATTCGATTCGAGCGGTTACGTTCGAACGGTTGCAATCATTCGCCCAATCCTCACTCACCCTTTCACTCTTCCATTTAATTAACTAATATAATTAATATGCCTTTTAATTAGATATTTAATTAATTAATTAATTAACTATACTAACAATCTTTTCAGTGTGGTTTTCAAACAATTACATAGAACGAGATTTATTGATAGTATACTTTTGAGTAGCATCAACCATCTTTGATTCCCTTAGTCACTAAAAAAACTTTATAAGTATTAAGCGATACAAAATATGTATCATGAATAGCACAAAAAAATTTGTGTAGGAAAATCCATGAGACGGTACATATATCATGATCAATTTTGTATTCCACATATAATTCGCTTATGATCACTTTAACGCGGAATTGAGACTATTACCTTATGATATTTTCGTTGGTTTGAGGCAAAATGAACATTAATTTTAGCCCAATTAAGCTCATCGCAATCGACGAATTCAACCAACTTTGAAAAGAATAATGAATTGTATCGATTTTGTGCTTTAAACTATAATTGTGAATGTCTTCGAGAAGAGAATATTGTTGAATGTCAAGGCAGTTGGGGATTTCGATAGTTGGTTTTTTTTTTTGTTTTTTTTTTGAGGAAACGAGTTGGGTATTAATTATACTAGTATATCTCCCGCGCGATGCACGGTACAATTTAATTTATAATAATTGATAAACTAAAAGTAAAATTCAATATGCATGGTTATATATATATATATATATATATATATATATATATATATATATATCTACAATACAAATACATTTATAAGTGTGTCAAACTAACATATAAAAATATTTAAATAGATTAAAAAGTAAAATTTATTTTTTACATATATAAATAATAATTATCATAATTATGTAAACAAACAAATAACTTAATATCATCTTGAAGTAAATAATAATTTAAGCACGTTACAAAAAAAAATGACATAAAATAAATTAATTGAGCATGTGTGGGTTGTAGTTGTTATATAGTTAAAGTTTATACCGAAAAATATAATCTAATATTCTAATGTCCAACATACAAAAATAACAATAAAATCAAACCTACATAACCAAATAATCAACCCAATTAACTCCAGAATCTCAAGTTTTACAAAATAATGCCACAACCTAAACTTCCATACCAAGATGAAGCTAAATACACGAATTTTCAAGGTATGACATGAAGCCCACTCCACCGCAAGCCTAATTTGAAATATTTTGAGACGAAATTTTCCTCATGAGCAATATTTTTCTAGCATTATTTACGTACAATTTTTCCATCACAAAATTATACTGAAATAATAATATTATATAAAATCACTTAATTGTTAAAATAGAGAATACGAAGAAATATAAATACTCAATTCAACATATTTTATGTGATAGTTAAATGACAACACATTTTCTTATCTACTACAACATGTGTAAATTTTAATAGAAGGACGGACTTAAACACGATATATTAATTTTTGGATATCAATGAAAATCTTTTTGGTTGGATATAATTTCACATTTTGGCATGTTTATTTGTAAACAATAGCCTTAATAGATAATAGTATACTAAATATATAATTAAAATTATACTGAAAAAAAAAAGATATACAATATTCGTTATTAAATTACAGTATGAATGTCCTCTCATAGAATTAAACTCACAAAAGTTGAGACCCTCCTGCCACTGCATATAACTTTTGTTAAGTTTTGTTGAAATACAATATTTCAAGAACAATATTGATAACACAAATATTGAAAATTTGTTGAATTTTTTTTTGATAAATTTAATTAAAAAATATATCTTTTAATATACGTGTCTTGCATTTCCTATTTTTAATGCATGCAATAAAACAATGATAATGTTCAATATATATGCGTATATATAAATTTTTACTTTACTTTTCAAATAATTATAACAATTAAATAGTATTGTTTAAACATACTAATAATTTAATAGCAATTTGAACTAAATAGCAATTGAAAAAATGTCTTTTGCTAATATTCACATTGTTAATTAAATAAATTTCTCAACAATAAAAAATGTCGTCTTTATGTCATGCCTAAAACTCTAAAATTCGTGCGTGCTATGCTTTTTCCAAAAAAAATAATTATAGACTATTTAGCTCCATTACATACAAAATTAAAATTTATAATGAATATCAGACGTTTCATGCAATTGAATAATTTAATATAACATATTACTGATGGTGTAATCAAATAAGCTTATGATATAATCAATGAGTGTTTTAATGACAACTATCTATATATACTGTAATATTACTTCTGGTATAATTAGCAGAACTTTTGAATGACAATCATTTAATTTTTTAAAAAATAGTTATTTTCAAATGACTATATCAATTCCATTACATACCAAACTATAATTAAAGAATTTATCAAAAGTCACGCTAACAACCCAATCCATTTAAAAAAATTTAAGAAAATTTTTTAAAAGAGATGAGAGACTTTAATTAAATAATTTATTACTATTAGTGACACAATCACACTAACAAACCGACCCGTTTGAAAAATTAAAGTAACAATAGAAAAAAAAATAAAAATAAAATTAAAGAAGAAGGGAGAATAAGTTGAAAAATTAAAGTAACAATAGAAAAAAAATAAAAAAAAAATTAAAAAAGAAGGGAGAATAAGGGGTGTTATATAGCAAGGCTCGATCACGAGTGCAGCCAAGCAGCAACTTAGCAGAAAACCACTACTCCACGGGGATGTATTTGAAAAATGTCGGCAGCAAAATAAATTTAATGAAAGATTTTTCTAATATTTTAAATTTACAATTTTGCCCCTATGATTTTGCCTTAATATATGTATAGATGGTCTGAAACAAAGTATCACCGTATCAATAAATTTTTATGTATATATAAATAAAAATTTGCCAAATCAATAAGAAAATAAATTTTAAAAATATAATATGGGTTGATAAACCTAAAATTATAAATTAAATAATATTTAACAAGTTATTATGGTACCAAGATGATAACAATATGAATGCGGTAAATCTAAATACTAACCTACTATTTTTTGTGTCTGTGTTATTGCATCATGTCAAGAATTGTCACCCCCTTGCAGCGCCTTGGACCCTAGGTGGCCCTTAGTCGTGCAAACTCCTCATTTGACCTCGTCACTTGTTTGTTGATGGTCTAACGAATTTTAGAACACTGGTTATGACAAAGATTGTTGTTTCAAAGTATTTGGAAGATGATTTTGTTCACGTGAAAAAAGTTGAAATTATATATGGGTTTGGGCCTCTATGGCTATACTATTATATGGGCCTAAGCCATCGTGGCATGGACCATCATTCATAATTATCAATGTTTTAAATGAATGAAAAAGATATGGTGGTTCAAATTATTAATTTAAAAAAACAACAATAACAACGACAGCAACAAACCAACCACCAGGTTGGAATCCAAGCCGATGAAGATGAAAAAACATTAGATCTACTAGGTGCATATTATAAACAATATCTATGAAAGTCCAACTCATAAATAAATCAAAATCCACACATAAAACGAGTTTTGTGTGGGATCATTTTTAAGATAAAATCTATAAGACAAGTCAAGATCTAGATCCAAATACAATAAAAAACACCGATAAAAATTTCATTGAATATGAACTTTAATTTGAATTTTCACCCATCTTATAAATTTTAACTAAATGGCAATAGTTGTGTTACAAATTAGAGCTTATCCTGTACAAAAGGGATCGAAAGAAATGGCTAAATGGGCCAAAAGCGGATATAATTAACATGGCTAGCATATTATCATTGTCAATGGTCGTTGTTGTTATTAATTAATATATCATTAAATTTGTGGGAAAAGAATATTTTTTTTGCTATTTATTATGGAATTACTCACCGTATAGTATGATTAAATTGAATGTGACGTGGAGGAATGTCACAGCAACAGTTGTTCTCTGTTGGGTCCAAATAATAATTGGATTATATTTCAAGAGAGATACAGAATTTGCCCTTATTGCATCAAAATTGACTCTCAACTTACTTAGGACCAAAACAGTCATTCTCAGCTTCGGCCCATTCATAGGTATTATTTATTCTCTCTCTCTCTCTCTCTCTCTCTCTCTCTCTATATATATATATATATATATATATATATATATATATATATATAGACACACACACAAGAGAAAACGTAACTGCTGTAGCAAAAATATCCTATTTATGTACAAATTACAATAGACCCCGATGGTTGAACTTCTAAACGCATAGTCATATTTAACTGTGACTCTCAATTATATGGCTTCTACTTTAGCTATTTGTCGCATATTTTGCGTTGGGACACTTTTATTCCGTGTTTACAACAGGATCAACAAATACTACAACTAATATATCCTATTTGAATTTTACGAAATGAATTATATTTATTTCAAAATCATATGTAAATTCAAATCGTTACAATATCACAAATTAACAAATAAAATATCTTATTGGTATACATCTTAGTAATATATGTTTTATAATATACTTCTTCCGTTTCATATTATTTGATGTTTTTAGACTTTTAATCATATTTCAAAATATTTTAATTATGTTTACCATTTTTCACACACTTTCTTCTAATATTACCCCTATCAAAACACTGTAAAATCTTGTATAAATATAAAACTTACTCGAAATTGATATATGCGGGGAGGGAGGGAGGGAGAGAGAGAGAGAGAGAGAGAGAGAGAGAGAGAGAGAGAGAGAGAGAGAGAGGGCGTATTTGTCACAGTTTTTACATCTTAAAAATTAAAAACATCAAATAATATGAAATGAAGGGAATAATTAAGAATGTATTTTGATTATTGATTCAAAAAAGGATCTACTGATTCAAAAAGGAAAAAGAGAAGGCTAAATCAAATTACAACAAATTAAGATTAAAACAGGAACACTTTTTTCTCCTAAAAAAACGAAGAAAAAAACACTTTAAACAAAAAGGAAAGAAAGGGGTATTTTGGGTTAATTATTTGCTAATGCTTATACCATTTTCTAAATGTAGGACATAATTAGTAAGTTTGGCCATGATTAGCATCACTAATGAGATTCACAATAATGTAATTATATAATAAAAGGAAGATACGATAATATAAAACCCAAAACCAAAAAGGCTAAACCTGTCATGTTTAGACTACAGAATGAAGTGGGAGATTTTCTATTTATACAAAATCTTTGGAAAATCAAACTTAGCCGTAGCCACACTTGTAAAGGAGATTCACATCATCTTTTTGGAGCCCCAAAACTTATATTTTATGTATGGATGCAAATCATGTTTGATTTAATTTGCTTTTTATCTGATATAATTAATCAATATATATATATATATATATATATATATATATATTGTGCGCAGTCGCAAATAAATATAAATATTATAATGTATATCAAACGGAGCATCATGCAACAAACGATTGCTGGGTTCAACTCCCTTTTCCATTAAATCAAATTTGATATATAATTTGTCAACTGTTAAACTTATCATTCTCATTGTCACACCGCAAGTAAAATAGTATATATGTGTGTGTATTCGATCCATTTGATGAAATTTTCACATCTCTCTTACATAATCTGTCCAGATCGACGTATATCTCTATATATGAGATATCATGATTTAGTTCTTTCTTAATTAATCATGTCCAACCTGATTAGGACGTTAAAGTTAATTAATCACAAAATAAGTAACAGCTAATATAAATTTTTTTCTTAGTTAAGCTACTTTTATTTATGAAATTATATATGATCTGATGATCATGGGATATTGCATTTTTTTTTTGTGGTGCTGGGATTACGAGCATGAGCATTAATATAATTGGCTGTGTGTGAATTAGAACATGGAATGAAATATTATTCATAAATGGAGAATATTATTGTAGTGTAATATACTCATCAATTCTTGATATTCTTATATGGATCATCACGTTAATAGGGTTCGTTTTAGTTCCAAAATAAATATTTGACTAGTAAAAATACATACGGGACTAATTAAGTGAACAATTATCTTACAAAACTAAGTTTAATTGGAATCAACCTCGATTAAAAAGAGGATACACAGGTATTGATTACGAGTTAATCTCACCTAATTTTCTTTTTTCTAAAATAAAATATATTTGAATTTCATCAATCAAAATGAAATTCAGGACGATACACAGTAACTTAATAGTATAATCTCACATCTTTTATACTAGTGAGCACCTAGCTATACTTCAATTGTTCCAACTTTAATTAAAATGAATTAAAATCATAAATCAAGTTAATTCGTCCAAAAGTAGTAATAAAATAAATGCACTCAATTTATTAATAGAAGAAAATAAACAAGAGAAATAGAGAAAGGAAAATAATATATAGAGCAGTTGACTGGAGATGATAATTGAATGAATTAGTATAATATAATATATATAGCAATAAATAAAATGGTACCACAAAAGCGTGTGTTAGATGGCAAAATAAAGAAGAGAATGAGAGATAGTGAGGCCAAATGTTAAGCAGTGGTGCGCTTTTAAGACATTTCAACGGGGGTCCCACCACTGCCCCTTGGGATCCATTGTCTCATATTCAACCAACATTTCGAATAATTATTATTGTGCCCAAGACACTCTCTCTCTCTCTCTCTCAAATCTCAATATATATATATATATATAAAATGTATGGGACCCACACAGTTACTTATAAGCTTATTAAATTAGTACTCATAATAGACATTGGAGTTAGGTAATGAATTACTGAATTCTTTTTTAAGGAAGTGAAGTCATTTATTATTAATATTAACTAATTAGTATTTCCAAAAGATTTTTTGGATCATTAATGTGGTTTCTCTTTACAGAAGGCGATTCAGTGAAAAAACAAAACCCATAGATATGCCTAGCTTAAGTGTTATTTAACTAATTAGCCGGGTTCCACTAAAGAGTATTGGTATGTATATAACTACTATATCACCTATCCGATACATATGAAATATTATTAAAAAAATATTTAAGTGCAATAATAAAATTATAATTAATCATAAATTTAGTACATAAATATATGATTATATCGATCGAATTATGAAATTGTGCATTTTTCAGGGTTGGAGTAATTGGGCTAGACGTCACCTGGCCTGTTGAAGACACCCAAGTCGGGTGTAAAATCGAGGAGGCCGAGTCCTCACCGCTCAAGTGGCCTCATCACCGATTAATTTTTTTTAAATTATTTTTTTTGTTCAAATATGATCAAATAAAATATTTGAAGTTTTCACTCTTTGAACAACAACCTACATCTTAATTCTTCAATCCCCAAGTCTACAACCAATTCAAAAAGTAGGAAAATTGGAAAAAGGTTGGAAAACTAATTTGTGGTTTCCGTTTAAGGTTACCTACTCTTTTAAACGGTTAAAATTACCTACTTTTTTAAACTAATATGAGGTTTCCGTTTAAGGTTACCTACTATTTTGTGTGTGTGTATTTGATTGAATATCAAATAAATTTATAAATTTGATGATTTGCATCTTTGGATATTTCTTAATAATATTATGAACTTACGATTTGAGAGAGAGAGAGTAAAATGACCCCCAAAAGGAAAATCTCTCGCATCAAGTACCTTTGATATACTCCTTCAATTTCAAAAGATTAATGTTTTAATCTATTAATTTTATTATAAATTATTTACTATTTTATACTTTTTAATAATATTTCTCCCAAATTTACTTCTATATATTAGGGATGGAAATAAGTCAGGTTATTTGATAGGGGCCTACAGTCCGGCCTACTTTAGGCCTACATAAGTCTGGCTTATTTATGAGGCTCTGCAGGAAGCTTCTTTATATAAATAGGCTGGACCTAGGCCTTTGAAAAAGCGCATCAAGCCTAGTAGGCCGGCCTATTTATGAAATTAATAAAAAATAAATATTTTTTTATAAAATTTATTAATAAACTTTGTTAGTTAATATAATAACAGTGCTGTCACTCCTTTCCTCCACCCTCCTCCAATAGCGCCACCACCCCCTTTCTCCAAGAAAATAAGCGCCAACGCCACCAACCCTCTTCTTTCCTCCTCCACTACCGCGACTCTTCCTTTTGTTATTTTTTCCCTCGACAACTTTGATGTTTGAAACTGCGGAGTTCGAAAATCATTTCTCGGATGACACATTGATGAATCGAAATATGATTTTCGAAGTTAAAGATAGACGTTTGGAAATAAATTTTCGAACCACTATTCGAAAATAGATTTTCGAATCATGTACTATCCGTTCGAAAACATAATTTTCGAATCTATGTGAAGGGATTCGAGCTAATATTTTCGAACCCAGTTTCCGACATAAAGGTTTCAAGGAAGATGAGAAATTTTTGGTAATGAGATGTTTCATCCTTAACGGCATTTTTCTAAATTAATTTAGAGATTCATTTTCTTTTATGTAATTTGATTAACATATGAATCTATAATTGAAATTTGAAATTTTGTGGGGGATGGTTGCCGGAAAAAAGAATAATTTTGGCTCTGCTCTGCCGGAGAAGATGAAGTTTTTTGCTTTTTTTTAATTATTTATTATATTATTTTTTTTTGTGCTGTAGAAAGAAAAATAATGTTGAAATAAGAAAATGGCATTTTAGTAATCTCAAAAAAATTACTTTTGTATTTTTTTTTTATGGTGTGAAAAGAAAAATTGATGGTGTAAATAGAATCATCCATAATAAATATTATATTTATATTTGTAAATCATTAATTTGATTTATTGTTTGAAAATATTTTATGAAAAAAATAAATTGTATGCGTGTATGTATATTTTTTTATAAAAGTATAAAATTTATTTTTAATAGGCGTAAACAGACTTTTCAAAGATTTAAGGCCTGACTCGTTTAATTAAATAGGCCAGGCCTAGGTCTATCTTTGCTAAAGTAGGCCCATACCTGACTCGGTCTAACCTATTTTCATCCCTAGTATATATTACAATGAGAGAGAAATTAAAATATATTAAAAATATATTAAAAATATAACTTAATAGGGAGAGAGTGTGTATTTATCACATTTTAAAATTTTAAATTTTTGTTGTAAAACGTAAGACATCAATCTTTTTTAAACTTATATATTTAGCGGTTCTCTATTATTTTAGCTATTTTTTCCATTTTTGATTTTTTTTACTCACACACCCGACCTGTAGTATTGAGGAGATTTGAATCCATGACATTTGATCTCCAAATAACCTCACTCCACCACTAGGCCATCTCCATTTCCGATTTACGTACCTTATTTGAAACTATAAATATCTGAAAGTTATTTCTGTTTTTTAAGATATTTCTTTATGGAAAATTTTCTGCTTGCTAGTTTTAAAGAAGAGTAATTGGCACATGAGATTTCAATTGCACCATCTATGTTACGTTCTGCACTTCAAAATTATGATTTTTTTTATATTTTTTTCTTTAATTTTTTTTTTTTGTAATTTAGTTTGATTTTATAATTACAGTTATTTATTAAGGTTCACTCCATCCACTTAGGATCTATAATGATTTTTTATTTTATTTTTAGTTTTTAATTAATAATTCATTATTATGATTGATTATTTTATAATTAATCTTTGTAATTTTGTAGTTTTTTTTTTATGAATGTGGACTATAATCATGTTTGTTATGATTAATTTTTATTTTATAATAAATATAATTAAAATAATAAATTTGATAGTAAAAATGAGGAAGTGCAATAGGAAATTTGAATGGAGTAATTGGTACTTTAATTTGATGCTTACATAATGACAATCACATACTCCTATATAATTTAATTGGATTATTTAGGAATCAGTGAATCACCAACACAATAATTCGATGATATGATTTTCTAAATAAGATTTTGTAGATGTCGACGCTCCCATGAATTAATTTCCTAACTCATTCTCTGTCACCCAATAAACTTCAAACTCAGTGTCTTATCATTCAATTAACCTTTTTTTTGCCTCCATCAATCAAATGATTGTGAATTGATTATATAATGGATTATTACCTTTTTTTTAATTTTATTTATTGAACCACAACCAAGATGGCTCGTATTACCCAGTTCCTAGGACCTAGTAAAGAGGCAAATCGCGCTATGTGGCTCACTATGTGATTATCAAGAAATTACATGTACACTAGAGATCCACAAGAAATTCAATTTAAACTGTTGCCAAGAAATAGAAGAGAGGACATTAACCATCAATAAATTCGGAATATACATTAGGGGAGATCATATTATACATCGATCGAAATTGTTTGTAGGCTAGGTTGTGATAAAATTGAATAAATGAACGTGTATGGGTTTTATTACCTAACACATTAACTAGATGACCAAAAATGTGGTCCAATTGTATTAATATTGTGAAGCTGATTATTCTCTTCTATGTGCATGTATCTTAATTTGTAGGGGATGTTTGGACCGCTCGAGACATATATATCCACAAATATACTACCAGCTCATGTTATTGTAAAATAAATAAAACTCCAAAAGTAAACTCAAATTGGGAGATAGTCACTTTCTTTTTTCCAAAGGGTATTACAATAGTTGTAGATTTTTTGCAAATCCGAAAAACAGTCTTTTGTTTTCTTGTGTGATTTCGACCGATCCACCAAGTTCAATCCAAAAGATGAAAATAGATATATCATCTTTTTGGATATTCTAGATTTTTAATACAAAATGTGGATAGGAATGACTTTGAGGATATATATATTATATATATATCCATATATCCTAAAAAATGAGACATCATCTTACACCATTCAATTTAATGATCTAATGACTGATATTTAAGTTGGCAATTTCGTAAATAATAGGGCAAAAAATAAAGGAAGGACGGCTATTTTCATCCAAACCCATTCAAAATGATGATGTCAGCAATTAAAAAAAAAATTTTAAAAACTTTAGATGACCATAACTTGCTCATTTTTAATCCAATGCACACAAAAAATCTTCGTGCTCTTTCATTTAAGATGTCAAAAGGCTATGTTTAGATGAAAAAATATGAACGAAAAATAAAAAAGATAATTTTTTACGCGTGCCCAAGTTGTAAATGCTTTCGTTAGCATATAATAATTCTTCATCAGCATTATGATAACATAAGATAACGTATGCTAACGAAGCATTTGTCATATGCTAACATAATATATTCGATGTGCTAACAAAGAATTATCATAATGCTAGCGTAGTACAAATTTATTAGGGTTTATTCAATCTCAATTATGGTTTATTTCATCTCAATTATGATTTATTCCATCCAATTATGATTATTTTTTTTTTAAATTTTATTTTTCGTTTATAGTTCCTAATGGATTATTATGGTTTATCCCATCCAATTGTGGTTTATAACGTATGTTGACAGAGTATTGTTATATGCTAATATAGTGTATTCACAATGCTGACGAAGCAAAATTATAATGCTAACGTAGTACTCATTTAGGGTTTACCACATCCAGTCAATGTTTATTTCATTTAATTAGATTTATTTCATCAAATCATGATTTTTTCCATTTAATTACGGTTTATTAAGTCAAATAAGGTTTATAATTAATTTTTAGAATATATTTTTCGCTAACAACAATATTTGAAAATTTTAATTAGCATAACTATAATGTTTCGTTAGCATGATGATAATATTCGTTAGAATGACGATCTGTTATCAAATCCTCCGCGATTTTTATAAGAATTACCAAATTACAATAATACCCCCGTGATTTTTTTTTCAAATATTACAAAATTGCCACCACCTTTTTTTATCAAATCTGGGCCTTTGATTTTTGAGAATTGTGTGGTGTTAGATGTAGTCTCATTTCTCACACTAGAAGATATAATTGCATGGGAAAGAAGAACAAAAAGAAGACATGAAAAGCCAGTTCCAGTTGTTCTAGAGGAGGATACAGAAAATCAAATAGAAACTGAAGATGATGGCGATGATGATGCCACAACCAGCAAAGAAGATGATGATGATGCATCAGAAAATTCCAATCTCTTTCAGCGTTTACCTTCTCTGAAGTTGAGGACGCCTCCAAAAGCTCTTTCTAGTGCTGTAGAGCAAATGAACCCAGCACAAAAGAAAGCTGTTGAAGAATTAGGCTTTAGAAGCATACTAAACCTCATAGTGAATGCAGTACCACAGAAGCTCGCTTACTGGTTGGTGGATAATCTTGATCCCCAAAGCAAAGAGATAAAACTAAACAATAGCAGAAGACTACATTCTAATGCTGAGGATGTATCTCTCATATTTGGATTCCCAAGAGGACCAAGAAAGATAGTAAAGATGAAGAGAAGTGAACCATGCAACTTTGTGACTGAGTTTAGGGATAGAATGAACAAAGGATACAACAGAATTGGTGTATCAGATGTTCATGATGAGACGCTTACTGAAATTGATGGTGGGCAATGGTTCCGGAGACTGTTCATGGTATTGCTTACAAGCTGCCTCATAGAGAGTTCAGGGAATGGATATCTTTTCCCCCAACTTTTGCATTACTTTGACAATGTTGACGATGTACTCAATTATGACTGGTGTGAATATGTTATGAGATGCTTAGTGGACACTGCAAAAAAGTGGCAACATCAGAAGCACAGATACTTCACATGGCCAATCTTCTTTCTAGTGGTAAGTATAAAAAACTAAGTTTGAGCATAACTATACATCTATGTTAGCATACTTATACATCTATGTTAGCATACATGTACTTGTTTGTTAGCAATAGAAACATTTTATCAAAAACTTAATACTAGATATTTACTTATTAGCTTGAGAGTTATTGTTCATTAATATTAACATATTGCATCATCAGATAACAAGTTATGCTCCATTTTTACATGAAAAATTCAACACAACTTCATTTACTTGTTATTATTCTATTCAACAGATGTTCTATGTAGACCGAGTAGAGTTATTCAATAGAGAAATCCCAAGGTCTCTGCTAGCATTCAAGGGTTGGACATTTAGAGATTTATATATGAGACAGTCACAAGAGATAGCATCTTGAGGTTTTGGAGGAGGATGCCCATGTCAATAATACACAATGATTGATTACGTTAGAGATAACCCACAACTCCATGATGAGAAAGGGAATATGCTGTTTGTAAACGCCAGTGATGAGCCAGGTCCCAACAATGTAGCACCTCCTAAGAGTAGGTAGCCACCCCTCACTGCCACTAATTATGCAGATGAGATGATGAATGCAACAAAGATTATGACAGATGCAATGGTTAGACTACTGGCTTTGATTCAAGGAGCACCTAATGAAATGTGTGAAAATCTATTTTTTAAGAAAACATCAGAGACAATGCACAATCTTCTTCTACGAAAACCTATCTCATCAACACCTCCTGAAGTGCCTACCAAAGAATCATCACAATCAACACAAAATGACGATGACTTCTGGTCCAACCCAGAATGCATTGCAACAATTGAAGAGATTGAGAAGACACTAGCTAAGAGGGCTGCATATGAAAAAAATGTAGATGACATGCCAAGCTTCAGCCTTGGTCTAACACAAGATAATGATAGTTGGTAGAAGGTGATAAATGTAGCTAGGGATATTCAGCAATCAGAGAAGTCAGGTGAAAGCGAGGTGATACTATATACTTTAAAATATTTTAAATTTCATTAAATATCATATTTTTTATATGATATCTTTCAACATCATTTAGGGAGAAGAATTGAATGATGACATTCAAGCAGATTGCAATTAGAAGGAAACTCATGTTCCTGACGAAACAGAGGTAGATATATATACACAAACTAACTTGTATTCCTAATATATTTATTATATCAAACTAATATCAGGTACCTTAGAAAGAGACGATTGTGGAAGAGACAGGAAAAATTGACAAGGGCAACGTGGAAGCGACAACAATAACTGACAAGAGTAAAGGAAAGGTACAAAACTTTTAACCATGGTTAGCATTGTACATCACTTAAATTAGCATAAAATATTTATTTCATCAGCATACACATAAAACACATTATATTGTATGTGTAATATCGAATGCATTATCAACTCCCCCATTTAGCCAGCCTTTTTATATCGATTAATTAACATGAAAAATACAGAAAAATACTATTTTAAATAATTATTTAATTTCAAGCAGAATGTTGTGGAAGATCATACTCATATCAGAACAAGGGGCAAGGGTTTGATAAAGCCATCCGAACTATTGATGTCACCATATATATCAAGGATTGTCGATGTGAAGGAAACAATGATAAAACTGAGTGTGAACTCTACTTCTGGGTGATTCACAAGAATCATGAAACATCGAGGTAAAATTTAAATATGATTTTATTTAACATTTATTATAAATGAAAATAATACACTAACATACATGCATGGATGATTTTATACTCTGATGGATGAGTCATGATCTACAGAGGTGAGCTGCAGACTCTATCACCAAACACTTACACCAGTTATGCAATTCTTGATGTTTGGAGCATGGTGTTGAATCACAATGAACGTATGCGATCAAATGACTCTCCATACATATTTTTCTTCACAACCTACTCATGTGTAAGCAAAATATTTTATCTTCAACATCATTATCTTATTTCTATTAAAATCATTAAGTTTTAATATATTCTTATTAACATATAGAATAATAGAATTGTCGACCCTGCCAAGTCTTGGAATACAATTAAAAGGATGAGTGGATTTGTTGATAGAGTTAAGAATGAGGTGAATGCATTCCCATGGATCAATCTGTCAGAAATTGATATGGTATGATCTTATTACAAATTTCATGAATCTTACACAGTATTCATATCAGTAACTAATTCTGGCAAACATATATGCAATTTTTCTTCCCAATATACCAGATGAATCATTTCTTCTTGATCTGTATTGATTTGAAAGACATGAAATCAGTTATCATAGATAATTCAACTGCCATGGAAAAAGAGAATGATGGACTGAAACTGAAATATGGCGATATTCCCAGTCTCCTGGTAATGGATACTTACAGATTAAAAACCATTACAATATTGTTTGTATACTTACAATTTTATTTGACTATACTTACAGATTAAGTATTTTATCGAGTATACTAAGAAAGCTGGGTTGGTTCAGAGATCAAAAGAGGTGAAGAAGTATATTACATCTTCACAACGTCCACAGATACCGTGGAGAGATGAAAAGAACAAGAGTGATTGCGGGGTGTATGTCATGCGATATATGGAGACATACATGGGTAATAGGGTGAAGAACTAGAAGACAAGGCTGAAAAAGAAGTCTCCAAAGCAGATGAGGTACCTGAGGATGAAGTACTACACTGCTATTCTGAATTCTGACAGCAACATTCATATGAATGAGAATGCACCAAAGGCAAACCTCTATTATAGAGAATCTTCAGAAGATGGTCCCGTTGATGTTGCAGGATTGTATCTCAACAAACTCAAGTGATGAATGATACTATGATGTATTAAAATAATATTATATTCAAACAATATCTTGCTTGCTACTATGACAAATTAAAACAATATTTTGTAGGGTATTAATGCTTGCTACTATGATACATTAAACAATATTTTGCAGGGTATTAATGCTTAAGTAATTATCTTTTGTATATGTCAATGATCAAGCATTCTGTATTTATGTCTTTATGCTAACAAATATCTAGATTTTTTGCTGATATATATATATATATATGTCTTTGTGCTAATGAAACTTTCATTATATCACTGATATAGTTATGTGTTTGTGCTAATGAAGCTTTTATTTGTTGTTGATATATATAAGTCCTTGTGCTCATGAAGCTTTCATTGTGTCGCTGATATAGTTATGTGTTTGTGCTAACGAAGCTTTCACTTGATGTTGAAGCTTTCATTGTCTTGCTGATATAGTTATGTGTTTGTGCTAAAGAAGCTTTCACTTGATATTCATATATATAAGTCTTTGTGCTGATTAAGCTTTGATTGTGTCGCTGATATAGTTATGCATTTGTGCTAACGAAGCTTTCACTTGATGTTGAAGCTTTCATTGTCTTGCTGATATAGTTATGTGTTTGTGCTAATGAAGCTTTCACTTGATGTTCATATATATAAGTCTTTGTACTGATTAAGATTTGATTGTGTCGCTGATATAGTTATGTGTTTGTGCTAGCGAAGCTTTCACTTGATGTTCATATATATAAGTCTTTGTACTGATTAAGATTTGATTGTGTCGCTGATATAGTTATGTGTTTGTGCTAGCGAAGCTTTGATTTGTTGCTCATATATATATATATATATATATATATGTGTCTTTGTGCTGATGAAGGTTGTACTGTATCACTGATATATTTATGTTTTTGTGCTAACGAATCTTGAATTTAGTTTCATGTATAGACATATTTTTATATCGATCAAGATTTATTTGTATTAGCTAATTGATTTTTTCTAGCAATAATTGTAATAATGTATAAGATCTACGATATTAATAAACAAAGGTACTTCAATCATACTTCGTTTGTATGAACACATACCTATATCAGCAATACAATAAAGTTTCGTCAACACATACCAACAAAGTAAAATAAGCTTATACGTGATTATAGAATTAGAATCATCTATTTACATCTTATATGCATTGAAGTATTTATCATTAAAAATAATCATAAAAGACCATTAAAATATTTATTCTATCATTAAAAATGAAATGCTTTATTCATCATTATCACAAATAAAAAAAATCCAAATGAAAATATAGAACGTCCACAATTCAATATTTTCATATAACCATAAACCAGTTATTCACCTAAGACTTATATTATTAATAAAATTAATGATTTGAACATCTTTGTTATCACCAGATTGCTACCTGCAAAGAATAAAATAAAAAATAAATATAATTGTGCCCCTGATTTAGAATAAATAAATTAAATTGAATATACATAAAACTTAATCAGCATAAACAGATAACTCCATTAGCATCACATGATTTATAGCTCAACATTAGTCGCTCACTTTGCCACAATTTCTAGAATCATGCCTGCATTTTTTATTGCACTTCTTACATGTTTTTTTTAGTATTTTTAGGATTTTTTTATTATTTTTAGGGGTTTTTGTTATTTTTTAGGGTTTATGTTTTTTTAGGATTTAGGTTTTTTTAAGGTTCATAATTTTTTAGGGTTTTTTTAGTATTTTTTAGGGGTTTTTGTTATTTTTTTAGGGTTTATGTTTTTTTTCAATTACCATTTATATTTCTTTTGAAAACTTAAATTAATTGTCGAGTACAATGCACGAGCCCATCTGTTAGTGTTGGGAGAGTGCATTGTGCGAGTCACGGAATTAAAAAAAAAATCATTCACTTTAATTTTAGGTTCCATTAAATCAATTTTAGGATATATATTTATATTTATTTTAAAAAATTAAATTAATTCATTTCAATTTTTAGGGTTCACTAATTGTATTTTAAGGTATACAATTTGGGGGGGGGGGGGGAGGGGAACACAAAAAGAAATAGAAAAATCGAAAAAAGAAAAAAAAATATGAAAAAAAATAAAAAAATAATAAAAAAATTGAAAAAAAAATTAATACAGGCGCGTGTACGCATGAGGTACATGCGCCTGCAAAATGGGGCTTTTTTTATGTTGGGCTGATCCAGATTATGGGCAGGGTCATCTAATGAGCCGACCCATCAAACTTATGTACAAGAGAGTGCCCCTATATATATATATATATATATATATATATATATATATATAATCTAACGCGTGACAACACATTCCATGGTACTATTATTGTGTGTGAAATTAATACAAATTAAATAAAATTAAAGATGGATGTTGAGGAGGAATTAGAAATAGAAATGTAGTAGTGCATGTAAAAAATGATATATATATATATATATATATGTATAACCATACCCCTATGTAGGAACTAGGAACCATTTATATTCATAGATCTCTACAATTTGAATGGACGGAATTGATTTGAGATTTTAGGGGTCAAATTGCAAAATGATAATTTTGTACCTAAATTTGAAACATAATAAGAATATTATTGAGAAACCCAAATCACCGTTTAACACGTCCCACATATCTAGAAAGTGGGAATAATTTTACCAAAGAATTTGTGGATTCATTAATAGCAAATCACAAACCCTAAAAACACAAAACAGAAACACAATTGCTCGTCTTCAACCTCAGAAACACAAATCAGAAACCCTAGAAACACAAACCTCTTCAACCTCGCGCTGCACGGTCATCTTCAACCTCGCGCCGCCGTCTTTCACCGCTCCCGGTCACGCATCGGCGGCCGAATCCTACACAGACGCCGCCTGCCGCTGTCCTGATTGAGGTGCCGCCCTATGCAGCAGACGCTGCTCGCACTCCCTACACCGCCAAACACCGCCAGCCGTCACCCCCAATCCCTACGCCGCCAGACGCCCCCAGATGCTGGCCGCCCTTCACCGCGGGAAGCTCGCCCTTCATCGCCGAAAGCTTCACCGCTGCACGCTCGCCGAAACAACAATGAAGGAGGCCAAGGTCGTACAAATTGGGTTTGTTTATAGCATATTTATATTTGCTTTATAGCAAATTTTTAATATATATGATTAGCAATTTGAGAGGCTGGATGATTATAGAGGTGAATAGAAACCATTTTTTCAAATTTTTTTGTGATAATTTGATTTGATGTATTTATCATATTTTTTGTATATTATTAGCGATATTTAAGGTTATTGGGTGTTGAAAAATAATCTACTAGTTTAGATCTGTTTTAGTTTAAGTATTGGCAAATAAAATGGATATGATTAGCAAATTAAATGTTTATACTTAGCAAACTTGATCGGTTTTCCTTTTTGTTTTATCATTTTTTTTATTGATTCTGATTTGATTTGTCTTGATATATTTAGCAAATTAGTAAGTTGTGATTAGCAAGTTATTTATGTATGTTTAGCACATTAACTTGATAGGGTGTGGTTTTATGAATATTTGTTATTTATATCAAATTGGGTTTGTTTATAGCATATTTTTATTTGGTTTATAGCAAATTTTAATATATGATTAACAATTTTAGAGGCTGGATGATTATAGAGGTGAATAGAAACCATTTTTTCAATTTTTTTTTTTGATAATTTGATTTGATGTATTTAGCATATTTTTTGTATATTATTAGCGATATTTAAGGTTATATGGTATTGAATAATCTATTAGTTTAGATTTGCTTTGGTTTGAGTATTGACAAATAAAATGGATATGATTAGCAAATTAAATGTTTATACTTAGCAAACTTGATCGGTATTCCTTTTTGTTTTATCATTTTTTATTGATTCTGATTTGATTTGTCTTGATATATTTAGCAAATTAGTAAGTTGTGATTAGCAAGTTAGTAATGTATATTTAGCAGATTAACTTGATAGGGTGTGGTTTTATGAATATTTATTATTTATATTAAATTGGGTTTGTTTATAGCATATTTATATTTGGTTTATAACAAATTGTGAATATATGATTCGCAACTTGAGAGGCTGGATGATTATATTGGTGAATAGAAACCATCCAAGCTTGCGTTCTAGCAACTTAGTACGATTTGACCAGCAAATGTTGCATCTGTGGAATTTTACTACTGAGATTTATGTTTTATCAAATTGATATTTTGTTTTAGCAAATTATTAAGACATAATTAGCAGATTTGTTAGACATGCTTTTATGCGTATTGGTTATTAATAGCAAATTGTGTTCTTTATATCAAATTTTCATTATATTTATAGCAGATTGGTATTAGTTTATAGCAACTTAGTAAAATGGGATTATCAATATTTGCAAATCTATATCTTCTTTTTAGCAAATTGATAATTTATTTATAGCAATTTGACATGCTGTTTAAATTATTCACAAATTTCTCTTGCATTTTGAGTAGATCTTCTAATTGATCTCCCTTATCATCAAAAAAAAAAAAAACTATTATGCGAGACCACAGTCCACAGTGTTATTTGACTTTTTTTCATAAAAAAAAATCATATTTTTCACATAAAAATATTACCGATTTGCTATTAACACATCTATAATGTGCTAATTACAATTAAATAATTTGCTAAACATCGTACATATGCGTTACTAACAGATTTTGCCCATATCCCTACACCTACAAAGATACATTAATGAATAACGTAATACCTGCATCTTGCATAATCAGACGATAACCGGCGTGATGATAATATACGATGGAGTAAGAACTTGTGGAAAAAAATACGTTCTTATTTTGCACACAACAATTCATGCCATTTTAACTATTTTTTTTAATAACTTGAAAACTTCGACAACCAAATACGAAAAATATCTATCGTCTATAATAAATATGAAATACTCATTCTCTGCAAACATCTCACTATCATACAAAGCACATTGAAACCATTTTAAAAAAAAAAACAATAGACCATCCTATCATAAAAAAAATCATATTTTCACATAAAAATATTACCGATTTGCTATGAACACATCAATAATGTGCTAATTACACATAACAAATTTGCTAAAAATCGTACATACGCGTCCCTAACCAATTCTGCCCATATCTCTACGCCTACAAAGATACATTCATGGATAACACAATATATGTATCTTGCATAATCAGACAGTAACCGACGTGATTATAATATAAGATGGAGTAAGAACTTGTGAAAAAAATACATTCTTATTTTGCACACAACAATTCATGCTATTTTAACTATTTTTTTTAATAACTTGAAAACTTCCACAACCAAATACGAAAATCATCTATCGTCTATAATAAATATGAAATGTCCATTCTCTGCAAACATCTTACTATCATGCAAAACACATTGAAATCATTTAAAAAAAATCGTATTTTCACATAAAAATATTACTGATTTGCTATTAACAAATCTATAATTTGCTAATTACGCATAAAAAATTTGCTAAACGTAAGACATACGTGTCCCTACCAGATTCCACCAATATCTCTACACCATTAATGGAGAACATAACACCTGTATCTTCCATAATCAGACGAAAACTGGAGTGATGATAATATACGATGGAATAAGAACTTGTGAAAAATGACTCCTCCAGATGAACAAACAAACCAATGAAATCCGACAAAGTGGACGCCGATAAAAAAATATGAAACAGAACAATGAAATCCGACAAAGTTGACTTATCTATAATCTGGAATGATTTCTTCAACCTTAAGAGACCCAATCAATAAGAATGTTGAACAGGTGTGTGATGAATTAAAATATGAAACACCGATAGATACAACTCTGTAAAAAAAAGAGTTGTAAAAATCGTCCAAAAAAAAAACCGTTCCATATAAATCCCACTATATATGGAACAGATATATTTACTGCAGATTTTTAATATGCATTACAATGACATATATACCCTTAACTTAATATAATTTTTAAGATATTGCATTTTTGACCCCATTTTTTTTACATTAATCTGAGCCTTAGAAAATCATTGATCCAACGCTCCATATTAGTTCCTAGTTCCTACACAAGGTATTGGTTCTCATTTGATCTCTATACTATATATATATATATATATATATATATATATATATATAAATAAAAGAAGGTAGGCAGGTTTGGAGATAGTGACGGGGCAAGGGTGCAGCTAGGGTTTGGAGATGCATGTTTCTCCTCCAAATGAGGATGTGACCTGTCTCAACCGTAATTATGGCCATATAAATTATATATATACCTTTAGATATATCGAGTGATGTTCATGTCTCATATATATATACATATACACACACATGTTACATATATGCAGCTACGTACCCCATTTTTTTGGCATAACATATATAGGCTCTACAATTTTTCATAATGCTCAGACAAAAAACTTATTGGCATATATATATGCAGGCCTTTTAATAAAAATATATGCATCCATCGGAGAAAACAACCACCTACGTACGTACAACTTTCGTACATACATATTCAATTCGCACACAAATTTTATTTTATTTTATTTTATAAACGATATATATATATATATATATATATATATATATATATATATATATTCTTGATTAATTAGGTTTAATTCCAACTTAAATCCCATTAGTCTTATAAAATGAATTGAATTCCATCTGAATGAATGATTGATTGCACGATTTTCACTTGCTAATTTACTTATAGTTGGCCATGTGCGCTAGCTCGTCCAAGTGATCGAGAGAGGAATCAGAGGATGAGCTAGCCTTTTAATTAATTATTTAACAATTTACTATTTTTAAGAGTACTATACGCACCTTATATATATATATATATATATATATATATAGAGAGAGAGAGAGAGAGATAATTTCGATTTTGGTTCCATGGGACATCGGGTATTCCGATTTTGGTCCTGACACTATCACTTTTGGTCCCAGAGGAAATGAAGTATCATTTTTAGTCATGCCGTGACGGTTTTCGTTAAAATTGATATCGATTTTGGTCTCAAATTACTATCAATTTTGGTCCCAAAATAAAAAATTTCCAGAACTTCATCCAGAATTTTGGAGGTTAATTTCACCTGATTTTCCTATTATTTTGGAGGGAAGTTTGACATCTTTTAAAAGGAAAATTCCCACCAACACACACACACACACACACACTCTCTTTCAATAAACCTGCTACGACGTGTGACAAAATGCACTCAACAGAAACTCTATAAATTCAAAAACCACGTTTCCTCCTTTTTGGATCACCACCTTTTCTATTATCGTACCATGATTCAATAGAAACTCTATAAATTCAAATATTGAGGCCTCGTACGAGTACCAAGTGATTTCAACTGTTCTCAGCTGCAACAGAAAGGACTTAAGGATATTTACTTCAGGCTCTGTGTAGTTCTCTACATCAAACTTAAATGGTTCTCCAATATCTTGCTTCTTGGCATCAACAAGTGTCCATTGGGTTCAATAAGACCACTACTAATCTTCAACAACTTCACTTTCAACAATGGTGGAAAGGAATATTTGCCTTTCATGACTACGAGCATTTGTTATAACAATTAAGTTAGACGCATTCGTAAAAAGAATAGGGGTTGGTAAGCGTAGTTACGTACTAACAACAACCAATGCAATTTTACAAAACTAAGGGCAAAGTACACGGTATCTACTAGCTAATGCATTAAAATAAGAATTCCAAGAGAAGACAAGATTAAGTTATGAATTCATTGCCTATACAACATGATACATTTATCAATCAATACACGAGTACCCTATCTCCTCCATCCTCACACCCATCAAGCTCACACACGCAGAAATGGACCAGAAGCTTAAGCCGTTGTGAGGTTGTGTGTGGTCTATCTTCTTGCCTTTCCGGTCTCGGTGTGCATTGGTCACTGTTTGGAGGAGTCTTTGGTCTCAAGAAACCCCCGAGCCTTTCTGCGACCTTCCTTGCTCGATTCTTTGTCCCTTAAGGGATGAACGGACCGATCTGAGGCGGCGAAAAGCAAGAGGTGTAATTTCCGGGAAACGATGCATATATATATATGGGTGGTTATAATTACCAGATTCTTCCGCCCTGCGATCATGAAAATCAAGATCACGAGATCGATTCTCGTGCTGCTGCAGAACATTCTCCACAACTGACGCCACCGAGAACAACAATGCACCTTCAACGCCGCCATTCCTAATTCCTTCACACACAAAAAACCTCACTAAATCTCGCATTTCTTCATCACGTCCTTCTACTGCTTGCGAATTTTGAAAATTTCTTGCAAATTGTGAAGTAGGTTGAAAATTAGGGCTTTGCGATTTTGGGGATTTCTTACAAGCTATGAATATGTCTTCTATTTCTTTTCAATTAGGGATTTAGGTATAATTTTCCCTCCAAAAGACCTGTACGTGAGAAATCTGAACACTATCACTTAGGATATCGGGTTCTCCACTTTTGGTCCCAACACTATCACTTTTGGTCCTTTTTCAAAAATATTACCCAAAACTAGTCCCATTCCGTCACTTGTAAAAACTGACGTTAAATTCGTGGGATCAAAATCGACACCAAAAATCCTATGGGACTAGTTTTGGGTAAAATTTTTGAAAAATGACCAAAAGTGATAATGTCGGGACCAAAATCGGAATACCCGATATTCCATGAGACCAAAATCAAAATTATCTCTATATATATATTATTGCTTTCATATTTACCTGGATATCTGTTCATTAGGATCAATTACATATATACATGCACACACATATAATCATTTTTCATACGATTATATATAAGATGGCAAGATACGGATACCATATAGAAATAATAGATTAATGTTTAGGTGGATAGTGTTTGTGCTAGTGTCTGCCGGCATCGATTTTTATTGTTCATGTTTGGGCTAATTTGTATCGTGTTGATACGAATCACAATTCAAATAAACTAGTATAAAAAATGGATTATGTTTAATTTTTGTTATAAAATTGATTCCTTTTATTTTATAATTTCAAGTTAAGTTTTTTTTTTTTCTTAATCCATTTTCAATTATGTTATATATTTTAATTAAAAAGTATATTTAACATTTTATTTAATTTTATTATTGGGCCACACAAATGTGTCCCATTACACGGCATATCGATTTAACGGATTCTAATTAATCACCCCATAAACTTAAGAGCAAAATACAAGCCTTAATGAATTTTTGTGTAAATTTTAGATACACACGCATGCATATATATTATTTTTTTCGCTTCTTTTTTCAAATAGTGAAAACAAAAACCCTACTATTCGTCAATAAACGCACACCACATCCTTGATACTATTTTACTAAAGGGTGTTGTTAGTGCCATCATTATGCACTAAAGTTTGTTTTGACGAAATATGTTCGACAATATGTGCTTGGGTATGTTCCTGAAGAGAAATAATCCGTTGTGCAAACAATGAAGAACAGTTGGTGAACTGTTCGCTCTGATGTTCCCGACATACTCAGGAATAGTCTAATTATGGCAGTTTCCATGTTTGAAAGATCTTGCGCCGTTCCAGTTTGGGAGGTCAAGATACGTTCCTTTGACTGCCTTATGGTGTAGATACCGTGCTGAAAATAACCCTACTTCTCAAGGAAAGCATCTACACACGTTTGGAAAAATCACAAACCATCATTCACTTACCATATTGTCGGCGATTGAAGATCGACGTCAATCTAAGGAGTGAAGCTATAAGAAGACCGATTCATTACAGCAATCGGTGCCGACTGGATTAGATTCTCATAACTTATTATTTGAGGGTCATTTGGTTTGTGATTTATGTAATAGCTAGAAGTTGTTCCCTAATCTATTTGACGTGATAGTCTAGCTTTTGAGTGTCTTGCGTGAAACACGTGAGGGGTTTTATTAATCCATTTTGTATGCAATCTAAAGAGAGATTTTAAGTTGAAGTCGTATGTAGCCAGAGGGAGTCTGATGTCACAGTTGTGAGGGGATCTCACATCTTTTGTTCAGTGAAAGAGTTCGTGAAGAAGAACGGGCGACATAAGGAGGGAGTCATGTATGTGTAAGTTCCTAAATACACTTCATAAAGGAGTAGTGAATGAATCTTCAAGCTTGGACGAAGTTCCCCCAGAGTAGGTTAATTAACCGAACTGGGTTACCAATCTCGTGCGTTCTTTATTACTTTTTATTTACTGTTCTTACGTCTGTTCCCAACATATCGAAGAACACTTGTATGCAGTATACATAAAACACACTTTGCACGGATTAATGTTTTTCAATTGGCACTAGAGCGGGTCACTAGTTATACAGGTGTGATCTTAGGTTTATTAATCCGTGTGTTGTGTTTGTTTTGCCGAGATTGACACAATGAAATAAGGAGCATCGACAGTGCGACCCTCGCTCCTTGATGACAATAATTATACCTACTGAAAAGCCAGAATGACCGCGTTCAGTCGCTCCATAGATGAACATGCCTGGAAGATGGTGATTGATGGCTGAAAACCTCCCACAAAGAAAGATGAATAAGGGAAAATGGCTTTGAAGCCGGAAGAAAAATGGGACAATGATGACTACCAGATTATGGGATTGAATGCAAAAGCCATGAATGCCATTTTCTCGGCTGTTGACATGAATGTCTTCAAACTTATCTTCACGTGTGATAAAATTAAGAATGTGTGGGACATACTGCAAACCACTTATGAAGGAACAAGTAGTGTTTGTGCCTCACGAATGCAGTTACTCACCACCAGATTCGAAAATCTTCAGATGGATGAGGCTAAAAAACTTGTAGATTTCAATGCCAAAATTTATGACATTGCAAATGAAAGCTTTGCTCTTAGATTTCTGAAGAAAAATTTGTTCGAAAAGTTCTTCGTTCCTTGCCCAAAAGATTTGCCTACAAAGTCATAGCTATTGAAGAAGCCAAAGACGTGAGCAAGATGAAGCTGCAAGAATTGTTGGGGTCCTTGCGAACCTTTGAAATGAGCCTAACAGAAGAAGATACTGTGCAAAAAAAAAAGCATTGCTTTTCAGATGGGTTCCAGTACCGATGTTCCCAGCAATATTCCTGATAAAGCTGACCTAGCATAGTCAATTGCTATGCTTTTAAAAAACTTCTCTAGGTTTGCAAAACGATATGAGAAGTCCTCTCAAAATAATCCTGGCAAGAATAGGTTATCCAAACCTCGAAGAACCAAGGACGAAGATCCTAATGAAGACAAGCATAAGGAAGTCAAGTGTAGAGAATGCAGTGGTTTTAGTCATTACCAAGCCGAATGTGCTAACACTCTAAAAAAGAGGAACGAGTCTTACTGTTCTACCTTAAGTGAAAGTGATGATCCTGATGATAGTGGAAGTGATGAAGAATGTGTAAGCAATCATATTACCTTCATGACACATTCTGTCAAGGCGTTTGTGTCTGCATCTGTTTCTGACGACAAAGCTGAAAAGACATCTAAATGCAGTGATGATGAAGAATTTGCTGAAGAATCAGCTATGGAGGCATATAAAAAACTACATTCTAGCTGGATTATGGTGGTTAAATTCAATGAAGATTTTCTTAAAGAAAATTTCGATCTTTCAAAAGAAAGAGATAATCTTTCCATTCGTCTCAAAGAATTGCAAGATGAACTGTTACAGTCCAGGAACAGTACTCAAGCCCAGATTGGTGAACTTCAGCACCTAAAAAAGCTTGTCAAAATGATGAACTCTGGATCATCTCAACTAGATAAAATCCTCTCTAAATGGAAGAGCCCTCAGGATTATACCGGGCTTGGATATAATGATGGTCAGACCTATAACAGATTCTGTCACGGACAGACTTCTGGAACAAACAATTCAACAGTTCCAGAATCAAAACCTGAATAAAAAAACAAGCAACATCAAAATGAGTCATCTCAAAGGACACGAGTTGTGTGCCATTATTGTGAAAAGCCAGGTCACATTCGACCGCATTGCAGAAACTACATCAATGATCTTAGAAGAACAGTTGGTGAACTATTCGCTCTGATGTTCCCGACATACCCAGGAACAATCTAATTATGGCAGATTCCATGTTTGAAAGATCTTGCGCCGTTCCGGTTTAGAAGGTTAAGATACGTTCGTTTGACTATCTTATGGTGTAGATACTATGCTGAAAATAACCTACTTCTCAAGGAAAACATCTACACATGTTTGGGAAGATCACAAACCATCATTCACTTACCATATTACCGGATATTGAAGATCGACGTCAATCTAAGGAGTGAAGCTATAAGAAGACCGATTCATTGCAGCAATCGGTGCCCACTGGATTAGATTCTCTTAACACATTATTTGAGGGTCATTTGGTTTGTGATTTATGTAATAACTAGAAGTTGTTCCCTAATCTGTTCAACGTGATAGTCTAGCTTTTGAGTGTTTTGAGTGAAACACGTGAGGGGTTTTATTAATCCATTTTGTACGCAATCTCAGGAGAGATTGTAAGTTGAAGTCGAGGGTAGTTAGAGGGAGTCTAGTGTCACGGTTGTGAGGGGATCTCACAGCTTTCGTTCAGTGAAAGAGTTCGTGAAGAAGAACGGGCGACATAAGGAGGGAGTCATGTATGTGTAAGTTCCTAAATACACTTCATGAAGGAGTAGTGAACGAATCTTCAAGCTTGGGTGAAGTTCCCCCAGAGTAGGTTGATTAACTGAACTAGATTACCAATCTCGTGCGTTCTTTACTGCTTTTTATTTACTGTTCTTACGTCTGTTCCCAACATATAAGAGAACTTGTATGCAGTACACATAAAACACACTTTGTACGGATTAAGATTTTTCAGGTGTTTCTATTTGCACTACAAATTAAAATAATTCAAAAATAATTAATTATAAATTTACTTAAATACCATTAATACAAAAATTAAAACAAAAGAAAAAAAAAGAGAGAAAAAAAGCGAGAAAACAAAGAACTCTTCTTCTCCAACGAATTAAAGTTGTTCATCTTGTCCAGAGAATAAAAGAGAGATACGTGGTGGCTGCTGCCCTCTCCACCGTCGCCGCTGACACTCTTGTCGGCTCTTTCCCCTAAACAAGAAACTTTCTGTTCAAATGGAAAAAGAGAAACTAGAATTCTTCTGCATTAGTTTTTTTTTTTAAAAAAAGAGAAAGCTTGAAAGAACGATTTTCGAATCTATTAATCAAGTTCGGAAAAAAATCGAAAAAGAAACTCGAGTTTGAAATATTCAATTCGAAGGGCAAGGGGCTGAGTTTGATTTTCTTTTTTCTCATATTTTCAGCTTCAATAATTTCCGGTGAAATTTTCAGATTCAAATATTTTTTTTTTAGATTTCTGATGAGCCAGACAGCAATAAAAAGAATCTGTACATGGCATCGAGTATGGAGTCATCTTGGTTGGGGCTGGGCACAGGTTATCGAAGGCGGACGGCCATTCCTTGGAGTCGCCGGTGAAAAAGGAACGTCGTTCTGCTTTGCTGTTCTGCTATTTTTTAATAATGATTAAATAGTTTTCTTGGAATGTAGGATAAAAAAACTTTTTATGTAGTGCAAAGAGTAAAATGTGTAGTGTAAAAAATAAATATGGTGTAAAGAATAGTTCTTATAGTGCAAATAGTCACACCCTTTACTAAAATGTATTGTGAATAAATGGGATGTTTCGCATTTATAATTGTATTGTATTGTATTCACTTTAGCTACGTATTTCAATTTACCAATATACTAGTACATGTGTGGGTGGGTGGTGTTTTTCATTTAACTATGAGTTGAATATTCCCGTGCATTAATGGTACTAGCTTGTCGGAAGGTATTATATTGTCACACTAATGTAGTATATATATAGTTAGTAGTGATTAATTTATTTAAAGCTAAGAGACAAATATTTCTTAAATTGAGGACTTCGTGACGTGATTCCTCTCTCTCTATTTTTTTTTATATGTCGAAGGTAATCCGCAGTCATTATTAGTATGCAAACTCCGCTCCTGTGTAATAACCTGCAAACTACACAGGAGAGGTAAATCACACTTGGCAAGCCAGGTGTTTGGTGGTGGGATTCGAACTTGAGACCTTTGGCTTTAAGATAACACCACTCCATCACTAGGCCATCCCTAAGGGGACATGACGTGATTTCTCTTATTTGGATAATAGTATGTGTGTGTATTAAATAAAATCAGTCTACAATTTATAGGTAACTTATTAATTTGTATATTTAACTAGTATATCTCCCGTACGATACACAGATAAGATGTGTATACTTAATAATAGGCCAAATATATACTTATCTCCTGAACTTTGATCATTTTTCTAAATATGTCATGAACTTCAAATAATACTAAAATATGTTCTGAATTTTGACATTTTTTCTAACAATGTCACGAATATATTGTTTGAACTTCAGGACATTTTTAGAAAAAAAAAAAGGTCAAAGTTGAGGGCATAAGTATATATTTGGCCCTTAACAATATATTAAAATGTGCATGATTAAACTTATTCCTCCAATTATCAAATTAAATAATATTACTAAGATAAAATATAAGAAAAAAAAGTGAGATCAAACATGTCGGCTCATAAAAATTAAATCTCAATAATTTCAAAAAGTCACTCATGACTTTAAAGTGATTTTTATATCTCGAGATTTATAATTTAGTAGTATTAATGGTGATACATGCCAAGTTCAATCCCAAAATCTCTCATCCCCTAAAACCCTTAAACATGATTTTCATCAAAAAAATAAATTTTATAATTTTATCTCAATGTATTTTTAATTCGGAGTAGATTATATTTTCAAATGATTGACCAAATTAAAAATTCATATTTTGTGAATATTAGAGTATTTCCATCAATTGACACAATCTTTTAAATAGTGACCTAAATAAAATTTCATTGTTAATTTTTACTATTCGTTGTTTAGGTTATCATGATATTTTTTTTTTTAACGTAAACATACAATATATTGTTCAAACTTTACAATCTTCATATTACAAACCTTAGCATTTTCGAATAAGGGATTTGAAAGTTAAGATTCTAAAGTAATAATACTAATAAAATATTAAATAAACATAAACATAAATGTACCCTAATTATTTTGGATTAATTGGCTCACCACGGAAACTACATGAATTGAACATTATGTCAATATAAATAATTTAGTTATATGTATGTGTAGAAAGTTAATGTCAAAACAAATGTGATAATTACTTTTCTATTAACTAAATATTTAAAGAATTTTTTTGGTGACTATCATTAATGAAATTATATTATCCTAAATAAAATTAGAGTTGAATATTTTTCCTATTTTTCATGCATTAGAAATCTACAACAGATAAAATGAATTAAAAGAGAATAAAATTAAGAATTTATTATCCATTGAATTCATGATTATCTAATAAATTGCAATATCCTAAATGCATACCGATCTTCTAATATATACAATCTTCTAATATACAAAATTTTCTAAATTATCGACCAGTATATAGGCATCACATTAATTCGAAAAAGAATGAAAATCGTGACCCCGCAAAAAACATATTAATTTACAATTACTCAAATTTACTTCCAAGATAACCATAATACCAATAATCAAATAGTTAAAAAAAGAAGATGAATAATTAATCATAACCAAAAATTACAAAATAAAATCTTGTATACCAAACAAAACACAATGTCATAAAAAAAAAGAATAATAAGAAAATAGAAAAACTAACATTACAAAGTAAAAAATGTGGCCCATTCAATTACAAAATAATGTTCAATTACTTTAACACACAACTATTGCACATTGAATCTTTACAGTCAAGGTAATCTAACATCCAATGAAGAAATGTACTCCGAACTACAACAAATGAACAAATCAATAAGAACTTTCCCAATACACAATAAAATTAGATTTCAATACGTGCTATTATTTCTACTTCAGTGATGAGCAAAAAAAAAGTTCAAATTTAATTATTGAATAATGCATTTTATTTGTATATTTGCTGAAACATATTGTTATAATAAACATGTAACATACAAATATGTTTTACATCAAGCCATGACCTAGGTAACTTCAATCTTATATAATTACAAATTGAAAAAAACATTCAACTAAAAGATTAACTAACTAAATAATATATACTAGTTTTACCCCCACACGATGCGTGGTCAAGTATGAAATTTTATTTGGTTGAAAATTGGTATCTCATTTTGTGTCTTATTTCATGTCGAAAAGTTTATAATAATAATTATTTCCTAAATAAATATTATTTATTTCTGTTGTATTACAAAACTTTCCGAACAGGTATTGAGCAATGAAGTGGGAACATGAAAATAATATTTAAAAAATTCATTTTTTTCATGAAATAATAGCAAAATATTCTAATTTCAATGAAAAGATAAACGAATCCAAAATAAAAAAATAATCAGCGTTAGAGGCAAATAATTAATTAAAATATTTTGTATGCAATTGACGACTTTTGTATATGATATAAAATATTTAATTTAATTTAAGATCATGAACAAATGATTATAAATAAATAAAAAAAATTACATTATTTATGTTATTGTAAACAACCAATTAAATAAGAAAAAATGAGCCAAGCCACACGGCCACTACATCTATATACAGTTCGAAGTAAATGAGGTGAAAATGTTAGATTTTCAAAAAAAAAAAAAAAACTGAATTTTAAAATCAAATACATATTAATGAACACATGTGGGAATTTATAATTAAGTTGATTGGTACGATGGAATAGAATGAATGGAATGACTATTCTTATATCCATTCTCATTTATATGATTATGCTTTGAAATAAAAAATTATCATTCTCAAAAGAATTGATATTTTCAAAAGTAAGAGGTATCATTCCAGAGATCATTCCACTCAGCTTCAAGGATTTAGTTATTCACATAAAATAAAAAATGGGTTTAGTTCCTCATTAAACAAAAAAATTAATATATGATATATATTTACACATCATCATGCCTTATAATATTATTTTATCATATTTAAAAAAAAAATAATTTGAAAATTAGATTAAATAATTTTTATTATTATTATTTTGTAATTATTTCTATGTTATTTATTTATTTTCAAATATATATATATATATTAAAATAAAATTTCGATAGTTTTTAAAATTTTATTAAAAAAATAATGATACCAAAATAAATCTAACATATAAATATATGTTAGATTTATATAATAATTTTGTTATTGATTCGCATTTGACAACATGCATACAATAAATAATAATTTTGTTATTGATCGATTTAAATAATAACTAATGAATCGAATCGAACAACACTACAAATTCGAAACAACAAATAATGTGATGCAAATGAAGATTTTTTTTAATTTTTTTTATATATTATATTGTTAAAAATGAATTAGCCAACTATATACACATAAAATTATTGTATTCCATGGGCAAAAAAAAAAAAAAAAAAAACAGATTTGTTGGAATATTTTGATAAAACCAACTACAATTAGAATATTTATGCATGTTTGAAGATTGTATGCTAACAAAATACCATTTCCATCTTGCAATATCTTCAATTTCTTCCCTAGTATAATTGATGGACTTGTTAGGTTCCTCATGCATTTTCGAATATAAAATTCTTGTTGAATAATCAAGAACATAAATTTATGAAGTTGAAATTCGTGATAGAAAATTGCATATCTTGATTCAACTTCATTCATGTATTGAAATGGAGGAACCAACTGGTGGTCTAAGGGACCAACTTATTTCTCCAAACGGAAAAATGGAGCCATGGAGTATGTATTTATATATTACTTGTAATAAACCTGCAAAAGACATTAGAATAGATTAAATATGTAAAACGTACATTTGGTGAAACGATCATGAACAACGCAATCAAAACCAATCAACAATTTCATCATTTTCTCCCCATATGTGAGAGCTTTGCATGTGCACACAGACTAAAAGTAGATTCATCACTAATTCACCATGTATTTACTAAAAAAATTCTGCCAATTAGAAAACAAAATTATATTAGTGAATACAAATACAACGAAAATAAGAAAACAAAATTATATTAGTGTATTACAAAAATAAAACGGAAAAAAAATATTCAAATTGAAATAGTGATCAATTTTTCTAAATATTCCTATTGAGAAAAATATTAGACTACAACACAACTATTTATACCAATACAATAATCCAACAGACATTCAATTAAATGATATAAAAGTGAAGTTACGGAAATTGCGTAAATTCATCCGACTTTGCCGCAATCTAAAAACCTAATTATTAGTATTCAATTTACGTGATTAATTATGTAATTTTCCATACATATAATTGTAGTAAGGATCAATTATCAATTACTATCAATCATTAATTTTATATAGTGATTACGGAAACATATCATTAATTAATTAACATATTAAATCTCAATTTGCATGAATTCATATAAAATATTTTGATTAATTATAGAAACACACAATTAAGGTTTCTATAATATTACACACGAAAATGGGTTTATAACTGATCAAACATATGTTAAAAGATTATATGATAGATTGACGGGAGGATTGAGATAATTAACCAGCAAAAATGTACATATTTATTATTATTATTAATGTAATCATAATTGATTATGTATAGAAATTATATTATTATTATTATTAACGTTAACTATATAATGATATTATATTATAAGATAGATTGATTATATTATACTATAGACATTGTATCTTAGTACGTAATAGATAGCTTAGGAAATATATATTATAGATTAATTATTAAAGTAATTATACAGTGGTATTATTATGATTATCAATGTAACTATAGATAATATATATACAAATATATATATGTGATTATATGTATAGATTGATTATCATATATTCATATTACATTATTGCATGAATTTGACATTTGACAATCATATATAAAATTGACATTTTTCGGAATTTGTAGATAATGCTTTCCAATTAATTAATTAAATGTATTTGATATAATATAGATATATAAATGATTATTTATGATATTATATGATTAATGATTAATTAATATATAATTACATTGGTATATAAAAATCAACTTACTAAATGTAGTAAGTGTTTTTGGAGGAAAATGCTAGGTTACTAATTAAAGTATAACTATTTACTTTTATATATATTAAGATTAAGATTTCTAGATTTGTAAGACTAATTAAGATTATTAATTAGACGGTCATGAAATTTAATTTTTTCTTCTTCTTTACAATGGACAAAATATAACTTGACAACAATTTGTAATCAATTTCATATTGTATGAGATATAACAATAGCTAATGCATAGTGAAACAAGAGCTATATAATTAAGGCTGAAAATGAAAATATTAAGATGACTCAACCAATTATATCAAATTAAAGAACAAACCTGGTTTTGTATCATCCATCCAAAGTTTAACATATCTACTTTACGTCTATATATAAGCTTGGATTATTCAAACTTTCACAACCCATGAATATCTGAAACAAAAATATAAGTAAAACTTAATAAGATAATAATATAAACAAACCAAAAGATGCAGATAGTTAATAATATTTGAATAACAGAAAAAGAATTAGAGATTTTCTTTTACTGAAATCTCAATCTCAATCACTATAACGATAAATTTAACAATGTCAACCACTATTTATAATGTACATAATCATAGCTAGATTGAGTAGCTATTTATAGATAAATTTTTTATGGGTAACGTAAATATAGAATTGATTATATCTTATAGATTAATTAGCCTAATTATAGAATATTATATCTTATATATATATATATGTATAGATATGCTAAATGTAATTATAGGACAATATCATATATATATATATATATATATATATATATATATAGAGAGAGAGAGAGAGAGAGAGAGGTGTTATAGTAGGGACTACACTCCATGTGAAAAATAGGGACAAATCTAATCCCTACAAATTTTGTTGATGGATGGGTGAGATTAAATATGTGTAAAATGGTATTAATTAAATTTAAAATATATATTAATTCGTACATGGGTAATTCAGTAAATTGGTATCATTATTTTTTTATGGAATCATGCACTAAAATGGCGGTAGATACGGGGGTTTTATGATTTCATATCTTTTCTAAACCAAAACCCCCCACAAATATCATCAAAAGAAAATTACAGAGAAAGAAATCCAAGAAATCGACGGCGGTGAAAACCTAGCATCCACAAAAAATGTCGGTTGTTGGCCGAGATTGTAGCGAGGGTTCAGAAAAAATAGTTATTTAGCGGTGACGGCGGTTGTTGCGTAGTACTCACACGGCGGTTCTGGGCAGCGGCGCGACTATTTCAGATTTAACTAAACAATAGAACCACCTTTCACCGACACAACAATGGCATGACGAAAGTCAGGAAATAATTTTGAGATTTTGGAGTTCTTTGAAGCGGTTTTTCCCGATGCTTGTTCATAAAATTGTAGGTTGGGGTATAAATGGTAAGGTTTTGTAAATTTTTGTATTTTTTTATAATGGGTTGTTTGGATTTGTTGTCGAAAATCTAAAATTATACATCATTTTTTGGGGGATTGGTTATTTTATCGATTTATGTGGCTGTAGTTCGGGTAAATTTGATGTGAATCGTCTGGATCTGAAATGAACATTTTGATGTGTTTTGATGCTATGGAACATGTGTTTTAGTGCTAAGATATTGAGTGGTCAATGATTATGATATCAGTGCTTGCGTTATTGCTTTGTAATTAAACAAGTTTTTTATTGTTTGTGTACTTGTTAATGCTTTGAATCGGTTGATTAAACTCTTTTTTTGAAGTTGTACCCCGTCGTTCAAGAGTGGTTGATCTGGATTCTGATTTTGAGGATGATATATCGACTGAAGCAAATACTGAACAAATGGATCAACGGTCGACATAGTTAAGATCAAAATATAAGCATGACAAAGAAAGAGGTATTTATGTTATTTCACATGATAATAATTTGTATTTATAGTATTGCACATTTCGATTGTTGCAAATTATTAAGACTTGATTAATTGTTTCAGTCAATTCTAAGATGGTGAGGATATTAGAAGCCGAGTGCAATAATGAGAACGTAGAGCCATTGCAAAGAAGAAAAAAGGTGTGCATATTAGGTTATTTAATGTTTTACAGTGTTTATTGTTGTGTTATAACTTTAAAGTGTGATTTGGTTTTCAATGTATTTAATATATTCTAGTTGATTGATTTAGTAAGAATTGTTGTTTAGTTAACAAAATTGATTTTTGAAGAAACGTTATTGTGAGGCCGTGGTTATGAAGTTGGTGATTGTTTAATAGTAAGTTGATACTATGTAACCTTGTAGTAGGTGCTATTTGTTAGAATTTATAATGACAATAATTAAATCTTGAATTTTAGCATTGTATCTCATGAAATTTGTGTTTTGGACCTGCGAGTTTGATGCTTCAGAATGTTTAAGTTAGTGCTTTGTTTAAGTAGTAGTACTAACAATTATTCAGACCTCTCCAAGTAAATGTGAACAATATTTGAGAAATTACGATTTTGTTCATCTTCCAATATATGTGTTTATGATTACAGTATCGAAAGAGCCAATTATGGCAACTATTGATGATGACAACACAATGGACAATGATGAAGATACAGCCGTGGGTGAGCATCCCAAGTTGAGAAGTCATTCATGCCCTACTTTACTCTTTAACGCGATACTAAATTTTACGAACAAGCAACAACGTGCAGTGATGGAGAGGGGGTTTTCTCATATACTACATATGAAAGTAAATAAGGTACCAACGCAACTAGCTTTCTGGGTTCTGGATAATGTCAATGCAAACAGTTCAGAGATGCATTTGTGGGACGGTTGTTTGATACCCGTAGATGCCGATGATGTGCATTTGGTTTTTAGTTTCCCAGAGGAGGCAGACTGATACAGAGAAGAAAGAAATCTGATGTTTAGTACTAGGAATGCAAGTACGGAATGTATTTTATTTATAATGGATGTTGGTAGTTTGTTTTCTTTTGGATATGACCAATTTTTGATACTATCATTTTTAATTTTTCCCATGGAATCATATGAATGATATTCCGAACAATAGTTATAAGTTATTAACTATTCGTTCTTTATATATATGTTATTGCATTCTGTTTTGTGTTTATGATGTTTGAGCGTGTGAATTGGTGATATGCAGGAATGTGGAAAATGCTTCGCATTGTACTTGTTAGTGCTTGGTATAGTTCCACTACTAGAAAAATGCTAATAGACAACGGGTATTACCCGTTGTCTATAGAGAAAACGACCGTTGTCTATAAAGGTGTTGTCTATTAGCGCACGCTGATAGACAACGGTCAATACCCGTTGTCTTTATAATAATAGACAACGGGTATTTTGACCGTTGTTAACTTCAGACAACACATTAAAAAAAAAGACAACGGTTGTCATGAAAACCCGTTGTCTATCATTTCATAGACAACGGTGTTTTATGACAACCGTTGTGTGTTTTTATGTAGACAACGGTTTTCATAAAAACCGTTGTCTGTATTCAAATAGACAACGGTTTTATATCTGACCGTTGTGAAATTTTTTTGCATCAGACAACAGCTTTCTGTGACCGTTGTCTTTTTTTTCCTGCTGCATTATTTTAAATAGAACCATGCTGCTTATTTTCAAAATTTCCCAAAATAATAAACAATTAAATCGAACAATAATTCATTACATAATAATCATAATGTATATAAAATAAATAATACATGTAAGTTCCCCAAAATAACATGATTAAATCTGAAATAAACTAATATTAAATATTTTGCATTCAACATTGTTATAAGTTCATAATCTCAAGTAGGAAAAAAAAAGTTCGACTTTTCTAGCCTTCTGCTCCTTCCCTTGCCTCACTTATAAGAATGGTCACTTCATCATCAACTCAACTAAAAAAACAATTGTCTAATTAAGTATCAATTCCATTAATGCATGTCATATTAATTTAAAAGAAGCAAAGTTAAGATTAATTATTCAAACTTACAATGTCAATTGGTATAATCTTGGACACACTCAGCCCACTCCATACGAACTTCATCAATTTCCCGTCGAGTGTAACATCCGTCGGAAAACTAAAAAATAACACATATTAAACAATTATTTAAAAGATAATTGTTAATGATATGTGAAAAAGCTATAATCGGTGAAATTCAACATATATAAGTTCTATCTATTCATTTCTTATTTTGGCAAACATTATTCAATCATATGCATGCATATTACAAACTTGAAGCCAAATAATACCAAAAAAAAGAAGAAAGTAAATGAGAAATAATAATAATAATAATAATAATAATAATAATAATAATAATAATAATAATAAACTCACTTGAGTAATCTCAATATCTCCTCAGGCAGATTCTATTTTCAGTCCAAAAATTCTCTTCAAAATGCACCCTGGGGTTCTCTCGTGGCAAGAAACTGGCTGCTGGAACATGTCTATCTTCTTCATTAATGAAAAAAAAATAATAAGACTCATTAATTATTATTATCAAAATTCACACAACTCTAAAATTTCAGGCATGTACATTCCTACTACTTATTATGGTTTCAAATTTTATTTTATTTCATCGATACCATGCTATCTATATAAATATATATAGTGATATTTTATACGAAAATTAAATAGTATAAGAATAGTAAGTCCAAACTACCAAACGTAAGCTCTATAGTAAGTAATCACCAGAATGATAGGAGATCTCTATACATTATGAGTTATGTGTATTGTATATTCATTTTTATAGCAATATAGCAAATGTAACGCTAGTAATTAAACACATCCTAAATTATTCAAGTTGGAATTAAGTCGTAGTAGAGTGTACAAGCTAGATGATTAGAAATTTAATATGGAAGAAGACACAATTTATTAAAATAGATACCCCTGGAGCCTACCACTCTACCAGCACTATTGCTGAAGCTTCATCATCATTCCTCATTCCTCATTCATTAGTACAGATATGATCAAGAAGAAACTAGTATGTCCCCATTCATTCTTGCACATGCACATATTCTTACACACACACACACACACACACACACACACACACACAGAGAGAGAGAAAGCATGTCAGAGAAGTAATAAATTTGAATACTTTATAATTAATATTGAGAATCACTACACAAAATCTGATATTCAGTAATAATATGTTTACTTTTATTAATAAGAGAGAGAGAGAATCACTAAACAAAAACCAAATATCTAAGGAAAAAAATGTTAGTCAATAACAAAAATGATTAAGGCCAAGTAATGCAAATAACCTTCTCTCTGGTTAAACTGATCAACCAAATTCCCTAACCAAATTTCTCTCTGGAATAAAAGCTTTTTCATTTTATAAAAATGAATGTTTATGTTCCCCACTTTCACCTGATGAAATTGAAATATATCTGATCTGAGAGTTAAAACACAAGCAACATGACCATTGCAAGTTCAACCTAAAAAGAGTAACTAGGTCATCTATATTAATATAACCAACGAAATTACTCGAAACCTGCAAAGACGTCATTTAATAAATTAGGAACAAACAGTGATGGATGGCCCTGTAAATATGGCATGAACCACGCAGCAAAGCAAAACTGTACACATCCTTACAAAAAAAAGAAAAAAAAAAGATGAGAATTGCATTACTCCTTTCAACACAAGATATTAACATCTCGCTCTCAAGATTCTTTCTATTAAGCTTCTCATAAAAGAAGCATCTACTCCCCAGAGCCTTCATTCATTATGTGCACAAACCTCACTTGCATTAAAGCCTTCTCAGTAAACAACCTTAGATATCTGACAAAAAAAGCTAGAACAAAAAAGAGAAATGAGAGTGGCAGGAGAAGTATATTGAAAGAATCAAAAGCACCTGCAAATAGGAACACAAAGAGGAGCCCTTCTCTCTCTATCTCTTATCTCTCTCGCTCTCATCATTCCAAAAGCAAAGCAAAAAAGCAAAAGCGAATTAAAGGGAGAAAGAAATAACCCCCTCAAGGCAGAAAAAAGAAAAAAGAGGGCATCGGCGAGAGATAATAAAGAGAAGAAATCAAGATAGCAAGAGGGTTTTGTTGTGCGAGAAGAGCAATGATGCAGACGCAGAGAACACTAGAAAACCAGCAATCTCTGATGCAGTCGGGCCAGATTTCTGGGAGCTTGAGCTTCAACGATAATTTGTCAAAAGAAGACGAGGAAATGTCGAAATCCGCTCTCTCTACTTTCACGGCTAAGGAGGAGGAAATTGAGACAAATAGAGTACTTGACAACAAACATTTTTCAGAAATCAGAAAACTAAAAAGAACTTCAAAAACTCTCTTTCAAACACAAAATCACAAATATAATTCTCCGTTTTTGTTTTTATTTATTGGAAAGAAAGGACTTACAGCTTCAATAGGTCCCCATAGAAAACGTCGAGAGCCCAAGAGCCCTCACTATCGTCAAGACAACCAGGTACCGTGATCCCCGTGCGCACGTTAGGCTTCAAGACAACTACTGAAATGGGACCAAATATCCACCCGCCCCAATTTCAGAAAACCTCATCCATGACCAATCAACCAAAACCAAAAATCAAAGTCTGAAACACGAAAAAAGTAAAAAACCCTATCCAACTCAAACAACCTTAAAATCTCAAAACCGCACCTTCAACGAACCTTAATTCAACTCACGGCGGCAATGGTGAGACGTCTCATGGCGGCGACGACGATGGTGGAGGTCTCACGGCGGAGGCGGCGAGTTGCTCTTCAAATCGACATTCAATTTAATTTGGGGGAAAAATTATTTTGTTTCGTGACCTATATAAATTTGGGGATCTATCCAATTTATTTTATTTTGTTAACAAAACGACGTCGTTTTGCCCAATCACACAGACAACGGATCAGTAATAACCGTTGTCCTTCCACAATGGTTAGAAAACCGATGTTTATATTGAGTTGTCTATGTGAAAACGCAGATACAGACAACGGCTACTGATCGCCCGTTGTCTATTAACATATAGACAACGGGTTTGACAACCGTTGTGCGAAAAAAAATTAAAAAATAAATAAAAAATGCGGCGATAGACAACGGTTTTGTCTTTAGCCGTTGTCTATCACTATATAGACAACGGGCAAAGACAAAACCGTTGTCTTTAACGCGTTGTCTATCAGCGTTTTTCTAGTAGTGTTCCATTTGGTGTTTTTTATGGTTTAAGTTAACACTAGTTACTTTGATAATGTTTTGCATTTTACAAAGTGAAATTTATTTAATGCTTGTTATTTAACATTTTAATGCTTTATATGAAAATCGTATTACTTATAATTATATTTTGGACACAGGACGTTAACATAAAAACTATTTGAAAACAACATAACATTGGCCCCCAACAAAATTGAAAAATCTGATGAATCATAGATTTAAATGCTTTGTATGACATAAATTAATACTATGCATTTGACAATTCAAATATCATGAAATATAAAGTTGGCATGAACACATAACATACAACTTTTTAAAGAAAGAAAAAAAAATCCATTATCGTACAACTATTTTTTGGATACGGTAAGCTCTAGATACTATGACTTTTAGTTTTGTCCATGGAATCATATGAATGATATTCTGAACAATAGTTGTAAGGTTATTAAGTATCCCTTCTTTACACATATGTTATTGCATTACGTTTTGTATTTATGATGTTTGAGCATATGAATTGCTCATATGCAGTGATGTTGACGCGTGGTCGTTTCGCGCTCAAAATAATATTTGTAACTCCCGTGCCCACAGCGAGTGTAGCTAGCTTATGAGTACAGGTCGATCCTACAGAGAGCTGATGCGATTCCACATTCGGGTCACCAATCACTAAAGGGGGTTGGTTTGTGTTCCCACCTTACCGGAAGTAAATCTGCAAAATAAACTTAAGAGAATATCAAATAATAAAAGTTTTCGGTATTTGAACTAGAATATGATCTAGGTTTAATTCACTCGATCATGGGCACACCGATTTTCCTGCATTACTAAATCACCCAGTTATGAAGACCGGATTCATTGCTACGTCTCCTTATTCATCATTTCAGTATATGTTTAAAAGTGATTTCTCTTCGACTAAACCCCAAACCTATCACCTACCCCAGGTTCCCTAAAGAGATGTAAATGAATAAGCACCAGTGTGTCCTAGATGAACCCAAGTTTGTTATGTTTACTGATTCCTCGTGTGCCCACAACAACCCATCGATTTCCTAATTACTATATGAATCAACACACAGTCACGATTTTCCAATTTAATTAACATTGGTGTTCCCTCTACAACTAAAGAGTGATCAGCCACATTAGTCATTTTAAATACACACTCACTTGGAACAAGATAAAAAATCGGCAGAAACAATTCATGCAATAATATGCCCATACAGCCTCGCGAGTCCATAATTTATCCTAAATCATTATCTATCATTCAAACACCGGAAATAAAGATCTAGCTACTCATGCTCTCATGCTAGATGGAATTAAACTTGCATAAATTAAAAACATAATTTAAAGGAAACTTACTGAATTAAATAGATAGAAAACTCAACTCCAACATTGAGCATACAAAAGCAGATCCTAGTCCCGAGGGTATAAGGTCTCTCGAATTGTTTTTGCTACCGTGCAACTTAAAAGTAAAATGGGAAATTAAAGTGTATAAATTAAATATTGTATCTGACTCTGTCTAACTATTATTTCCAGAAAATAACATTGTTTAAATAGTGAACATTTCGAATTCAAATTCTCCCCATAGGCGGAGGTCCTCAACTGCCTCCGGGATAGGCGTGCCCTCTCTACCAGACTGGATAAACCTTATCCGGTGGGTTGTTCAGAAGATCTTGCTTTTTCAGAGATTACTCCTCATCATCTCAGCCTCATCTCTTCTAGCAGTCATTTCCTGCACAAACTCTCTTCGGATTATTGACAAGTTCAAATTCTCTCGTGTTTTTTTGTTTTTTTTCTCGTTCTGTCCTTTTTTTATGTTTTTTGAGTTGAAAAGTGCCAGAACGGGCACAAGGGGCAGCAGGAGGCATGAGAATAACTTCTAGAGGGCATTTCGATGCCAATGATACCAAGATGGGCAACAACTTCTCAGCGGAAAACTCTCTCTCGAGCCTGGCGGAAATCGCCCACCATTCCAGCAAAAGCTGAAGGAGAAGTTTGTGATCATGCCCATAACAACCCCAGAGTGATTGAGAGGAAAATGAGAGGAGACAGGGCACAAGAAAAATAATTACCAGCTACAGCAGAAGCAATGCACCCTAGCCGCCGAAGGAAAGAGGAGCCACGGAAGGCAAGTTTGAATCTTTCAGAAGGAGGATCAACTCTACAAGAAAAGTTGCATGTCGGTGCTACTAGGCCACGGTGAGTACAACATCTACGATACAAGATCTTCTAAATAAGGGAAGAATCTTCCAGATTTGGAAAGTCTTGGGCATGGCGGCTGCGAATTGGGCTGAAGATCCCCCAACCTGTGGGGGAGTTTACCTTGTGTTTTGTACTCCTATATATATGTTTTTCATGGCAGAGGCCGAAACAACTTTTAATGCATGAAATCCTCTGAACAATTTATTTTTTCGTACTTTTACTTTTCTGCATTCGGTCTCAGGTCTTATGCCTGCAGACACTTAGGATTTGCAGTTTATGTTCTTAAATCCAGCGTTGGTGTTGGATTACTTTTGCTGATTAATATAAGTAAGTTTTTCTTTTATTTTATGTCTTCTTTTATTTCTTTTATTTATTATTATTTTTCTAAGTCTAGCATGAGCGGTTAGACTCATTATTCCAGATTGAACAAAGATAAGAACTTAATGAACATGTAAGAGCTGTGAGGCTTATGGGTATAAACTGTGTGAATTTGTTTTCATTGTGTAGTCGTTTTCTTTGTTGCATTATACAGTGGGCTGAACTAGTTAATCATGGCTGATCACTCGTTAATTAGAATTATGTTCACTATCTCTATAAATGGTCAATGAATCATAGATGTGTGTTGGTCATAAAGGCATACATCACGGGTATTGAGGGCATCTGAAAGATTAGTGTCTAGGTAAATCTTGGTCTGTCTAGGGTATAATGCTGCTTTGTTGTTTACAAGCATATGAGAGATCGGGGTTGGGCAACAAGTTAGGGTTTAGGGGACGAAAGATCACCTCTAGGCTAAACAGAAAGGATAGATTAGGTACGGTGAAAGAGATCCGGTAACTTTAACCAGATAATTAGATTTGCATAAGTAATCAGTGTGCCCATGATTGATCAAGTGTTTGTTAAGTTCGAAATCTAAGTTCTAATCCGAAATACGTTACTACTAATATTTCCTTTCTTGTTTTGTTTTGTTATTTTATTTTTCAGTCTTTTCATACAAAGTACGGAGACCACAACAACCCTCAACTTTTGGAAACGTGACATTGGAAGATAGAATTCACAGCTCCTAGTGGGATCGACCCTTACTCTCATTGCTAGCTACACCTTGCAGTGGGCATAAGGATAAGTCTCTCTTAAGATTTATTCTGACCGCGAAACGACCGCGCGTCAGAATTGGCGCCGTTGTCGGGGAGCTGATTCTAGAAATTCTATTTTCCCAACTTGTTAGCCTGGTCAGTGGATGCCCAATACCTCTACAGGAGATTGCTCGTACGATCTAGAACCTGAGAAGACTCTGAAGAGGAGGAGAGCAGAAGCACGGAGGGCACAACAAGCAGAAAGACTTGCTTGTGAAAGAGAACTGGAGCAAGAAAGAGCTCAACAAGAAAGGAATGAACAACCAAGGATAGTCATGATAACGAAAGAACAAGAGCAGACACAAGTAGAGGTTGCTGAGCCCATAAGGCAAGAAACAAAGAAGAAGCCTCCCTTTCCTGAACGTCTTGCCCATGACAGAAAAGAAGAGGAGATGAAGGACCTTCTCAAGGTCTTTTGAAAAGCGGAAATCAATATTCCACTACTAGATGCAATAAGGCGGGTCCCTCGTTATGCCCGTTTCCTGAAGGAGTGCACCAAGAATGTGCGATTTGAAGATGATGCGAGACTTTTCGTGGGAGAAAATGTCTCTGCTGTGCTACATAAGAAAATGCCAAAGAAATGTGAGGATCCTGGTATGTTTGTCATACCATGCATAATTGGGAGCAAAAAGATTGAAAATGTGATGCTTGATCTCGGTGCATCCATAAACGTCATGCCCATGACAATTTATGAAGAATTGAACCTGGGACCACTCAAGAAAATAAGAGTGATCATTCAGTTGGCAGACCGATCAAATGACTATCCCGAAGGTCTAATAGAAGATGTTTTGGTGAAGGTGGGAGAATTAATTTTCCCAGCAGATTTCTATGTCTTGGACATGGGTAAAACGACACCATCCACATCCGTTCTACTGTTAGAGAGGCCGTTCATGAAAACTGCTCACACCAAAATCAATGTCGATGAGGGCACGCTGACATGTGAGTTCGATGGCCAGATAGTTGTGTTCAATATTTTTGAAGCCATGAAGTATCCACAAGATCCGGAGTCAGTCAATCTGGTGAACCATTGTTATGCCTAATCAGAAGCCATCCTGGGACATATGAACAACCAAGAGCCTCTGGAATGGGCATTGCAATCTGGATTAACTGACTATGATGCCCTCGATGAAGATGAAGACATTAGAGATGCCATCATGACGCTGTACTCTCTGGAAGAATTACCGCATGGAGTGGTGGACTACAATTTACCCACCATGACTCAGACAAAAAGGATGCTACCTTCGGTGCAGAGAGCACCAAAGATGGAATTGAAAAATCTCCCGGACCACTTAAAGTATGCATATCTTTGATAGAATGAAACACTTCCTGTTATCATAAGCAAAGGCCTGACCTTAACAGAGGAGAACCGGCTGCTGAGATTGTTACGTCTATACAAAGAAGCTATGGGATGGACTTTGGCCGACATCAAGGGCATCAGCCCTGCAGTATGTATGCACATAATTCTCTTGGAGGATGATGCAAAGCTAGTGCGGGATCCACAATGCAAGTTGAACCCTGCCATGAAGGAAGTCATACTGAAGGAGATACTCAAGTTGCTGGATATGGGAATCATCTATCCGATCTTGGACAGCAAATGGGTAAGCCTGATTCATGTCATGCCCAAGAAGTCAGGAATCCAAGTTGTGAAAAATGAAAGGAATGAGCTTGTGCCCACAAGCTTAAAAACTGGGTGGAGAGTCTGTATAGACTACCGAAAGCTCAACACCGTCACAAGGAATGATCATTTCCCATTGCCCTTTATAGACCAAATGCTGGAGAGATTGGCTGGAAACAAGTTCTTTTGTTTCCTTAATGGATATTCAAGCTACATGCAAATTGTAGTTGATCAAGAAGACCAAGAGAAAACTACTTTCATGTGCCTATTCGACACATTTGCTTATCGGAGAATTTTTTTGGGCTCTGCAATGCCCCTAGAATCTTACAACGGCGCATGATGAGCATTTTCTCGGATCTTTTACAGAAATGTATTGAAGTGTTCATGGATAATTTCATAGTCTACGGAAACTCATTCGATACATGCCTCGACAACCTTGAAAAGGTGCTCAAAAGATGCGTGGACAAGTGCTTGGTACTTAACTATGAAAAATGCCATTTCATGGTTCGTGAAGGGATTGTTCTTGGGCACGTTGTTTCAGAGAGAGGCATAGAGGTGGATAAAGCTAAGGTGGATATCATTAAAAAGCTACCCTACCCCACTACGGTAAAGCAAGTTCATGGTTTCCTTGAGCATGCCGGGTTCTACATGTAATTCATCAAAGACTTTGCAAAATGATGTGCCTTTTGTCTTCGACGATGCATGCAAAGAAGCTTTTGAAACCCTGAAGAAGAAGTTGATCATTGCACCCATCATCCAACCTCTAGATTGAGCATGCCATTTGAAATAATGTGTGATGCCAGTAGATACGCTGTGGGCGCAGTGCTTGGACAAAGGTGAGGAATAGAATGCCATGTGATTTACTATGCGTCCAAAACTTTGAACCATGCCCAAGCCAACTACATAATTACTGAAAAAGAATTGTTGGCAGTAGTCTTTACCTTTGAAAAATTTCGATCCTCTTTGCTCGGAGCTAAGAGTGTGGTTTACACCGATCACTCTGCATTGAAGCACTTACTTGTGAAAAATGAATCAAAGCCAAGGCTCATTTGGTGGATATTACTGCTACAAGAATTTGATTGGGAGATTAAAGACAAGAGTGGAGCTCAAAACCAAGTGGCCGATCATTTGAGTAGAGTAATCAATGAGGAAAAAGACGCGGTGCCCATCAAGTAGTCCTTTCCAGATGAGTACCTATTCAACCTCAAGGGCACTGCACCTTGGTATGCTAACTTGGTCAATTTCATGATCTCTGGAGAGTTACCAAACCAGACTGTCGACCTATAAGAGGAACAAAATCAGAAGTGAGAGTCGATATTATGTATGGGATGAGCCCATACTGTGGAGAAGATGCGCAGACCAAATCATCCGTCACTGCGTGCCTACAGAAGAAACTAAGAGTATTCTTGATCAATGCCATTCCGAAGCATGTGGAGGGCACTTCGGTACAAAAAGAACTGCAAAGAAGATTCTTGATTGCGGTTTCTTTTGGCCCTCACTTCACAAAGATGCTTATGAAGTGTGCAGACGATGCCCACACTACCAGATGACTGGAAACATCTCCAAACGGAATGAAATACCTATGGTTCCTATCATACCGGTAGAAGTTTTTGACATTTGGGGAATTGATTTCATGGGACCCCTGACCAAATCCAATGGACATCGATACATAGTTCTAGCTGTGGAGTATGTATCTAAATAGGTGGAAGCAAAATCAACTACTACAATTGATGCCCGTATAGTCAAGAAGTTCCTGAAGTCTAATGTATTTAGCAGATTCAGTGTGCCCAAGGCACTGATCAGTGATCAAGGATCCCACTTCTGCAATATAATCATCAAGAATTTGCTTAAGGAGTATGGAGTGAGACACAAGGTGACTACTGCATATCACCCACAGGTGAATGGACAAGCTGAGGTTTTCAACCGAGAAGTCAAGTCCATACTTCAGAAAGTAGTAAACCCCAATAGCAAAAATTAGAGTTTTAAGCTGGATGATGCCTTGTGGGCATATCACACTGATTACAAAACACCCATTGGGATGACTCCCTTCCGCTTAATCTATGGGAAGAATTGTCATCTTCCAATTGAGATTGAGCACAAAGCATTTTGAGCAATTCAGAAGTTGAACATGAAGCTTGATAGAGCTGGAATCGAAAGGAAGCTTCAACTTCAAGAGTTGGAGGAGATGTGGCTGGAAGCCTATGGCAATGCTGTTCTCTACAAGGAAAGAATGAAACGAACCCATGACCACCTCATTCGCCACAAGCTGTTTGAGCGTGGGCAAAAAGTTCTGCTGCATAATTCCAGACTAAAGCTATTAGGAAGAGGACTCAAGTCCAAATGGTCAGGACCATATGAGATCCAGACTGTATGCCCAAATAGAGCAGTGGAATTATTTGATTCAAATACTGAAGAAACATTCAAAGTCAACAGTCAACAACTGAAGCATCTCAAGGAACCAATGATTTCATCTATAAAGGCTCTCGGGCTCTAGCTCGTTGAGCCTACATACACTTGAAACTAAGGAATGTCATGCCCATGACGATAACTGAGGCACTGACTGGGAGGCAACCTAAGTTTATTTGTTTTTTTTTTTTTTTTTTTTTTTTTTTCACAATTTATTTATTTCATTTTAAGTGTTTATTATTTGCCATGTTAGACTAGGAGTTGGATTTTATGTCTGTATTTTGTTTTGGAGTATTTTAGGAAACAAATTTAGGTGAATTTTTCGTGGAAGGAAAAATCTAGCCAAATTAGATGCTTCCAGTATGGAGGGCACCAGCAAAGGTAATTACGGAGAATTCGAGATCTCTCTACCCCCGTGGGCACAACACAAGATTCCGTATAAGAAAACCCTAGAAGCCCAAAAGTTGTCTGATAGGCCTGTCACATCAACCCAAATTGAGTGGCTAGGGTGAATCCAAGTATTTAACCCTCATCCCCTTCCTCACCAAAAATTCACTCACCTTTTTTCACTCCAAAAATTCAAAAAATTATAGACCCTCTCTCTCTCTAAAAACTCCCTCTCTCAACCGCCATAGCCACGATCACCATGGCCCCTAAAACTCGTGCCGCCAAGTCCTCCAAGAAAAAGGTTGATTTCATCTCTTCCTCCTCACCAGAAAGCACCAGGGACACCACCGCCGATGCCGCTGTACCAACAAAGCCGACGAGCACTGCCATCATGAACGTTCAACCTCTCACCATCGTGGAGCCACCACTCTCATCTATTTCCACCCGTGAATCAGAAAGAGAGGAAGAAGCCTCTCTGAAAATTACGGAGGAGACCGCCGAAGAGATTGACAACCAAGAGAAGGCTAGCATGTAGAAGGATGCGACACCTGAGCCTACACCGGAGCAGACCCCTGAGCCCTCTGTGATCGAAAAACTTAAGAAGGTGAAGAAGAAGAAGGTCGTCACTGCGAAAGCCCAGTCGCAAACCCTAAAAAGGAAGAAGCAGCCATCACCAACTGTGTCTGAGGATGAGGAAGCTGACGAGGAAGCCGAGAAAGGAAAAGATGAAAGCAGTGGGGAGTCGCGAGCCCACAAGAGCCAGGATGACCAGACTATCTCTCTAAAGGAAGTTGCTGAGGGCATAACAGATGTGCCCTCTGTGTCTGCCAAAGGAAAAGGAAAAACCCCTGCCAAGCCGTCTGTAAAGAAGGGCAAGATTGTGGTTAGCCCAAATTCTGGGAAAATCATGCCAGAATGAAAAGGTGTCTATGATGGTGGTGGCTACTGGCTCTTACTACTGTGCCCTCAGGGGCCTCTTGTTGGGACCTACATTCAAAAGAAAACTAAGGTTACTCGAAGTTTCTAGCTTCGGTATGCCAAACACGAGTTTCCTCTTCTCATCATTAAAAACATCCACCATTCACTTCAAGTAGTTTAAATTAAACAACTCAACATGCTTGCAATACAAATTAGTGGATGAAGGATCAAATAGGCGCATTTTTTCAGCGAGATGGGTAATCAGTTGGGCACAGGAGATTCGATTTTTAGATTGGGCCACGGTGTCCTTGAAGTGGGTTATGGCCACAGCTCAAAATTTTATCCTTTTCTTGTGCACCATGCACCAGAGAATAAACAACTCCTGATTTGTAATGGAGTTGGAGCTATCTTTCTGACCAAAGAAATTGTAGGCTAACACTCGGTGACAAAAGAGAAGGGCGTTGCTTTTCAGCCTAACCTGACACTCTTTCCCGTAGTTTAGATTTTTAGTTTTTTTTTGTCTGCTTAGGTGTCGCCCCCCATTTCTACACTTTGCTCAGCGCAAAGTGTGTAGGTGTGGGCATTAGGAGTCTTTTGTTTTTTATTTTTTGTAATTTTTGTGTTTTTATTTTGTAATTAGATGACCCCCGTACTGACCCACTTTGCTTAAGGCAAAGTGTGTGGATAGGGGGACCTTCTAATGTTTCGTTGAGTTTGCGGTTCATAGGATAACCTTCTCGTACCCACTTTGCTGAAGGAAAAGTGTATGGGTGGGGGTTACTCTGCCTTCTTTGTGTTTTTTTTAGTGTCAAACATGTGTAAATATTTGAACTTGTAAGCATGAAGTCTAGGGTATTGTGACCATAAAGCAGCAGAATTTACTATATTTTCATTTCAGCATGCCCATGCTACTGCTTATATAATGAATGAACTAAGTACATTATGAGGAATTGAGCCTGAATTCACAATGCATGTGCTTATTCTTTCTTGTGTGATTTCTGCATTTTTGAATTTAGGTAAACTAGAACTTTCTTTTGCTCTATTCTGAGGTCACAAGGAATTTTGGGTATGCTACTGAAATGCTTATGCAATTTTCTTTCTGAGCTCACAAAGCCAAATAAAATCACCCTGATATTATCCCTTGCAGCACTGTTTGAGCCGAAAATGAATTAAGCCATGGTCATGTTCTTTCTTGAAAACCACAAAAAAGACCATGGACATGAGAGGAGGATAAATCTGGTGTGCTACAAGGCATAGAATGCCAAGAAAAAGAAAGAAAAAGAAAACGAAAAAGAAGGGGTCAAAATAAAAAGAAAAAAAGAAAAAGAAACCCCAAAAAAATAAAAGTACAAAATGCCCACAAAATAAAAAATCTGGGACATGTGCTTAAATAAAATGGGCACGGTGGCAAAGGCCAATAAGAGTCAAAAGAAGTCTCCCAAAGGGAAAATTCGACTAAAAACTGAGCCAAATCCAAATATTTCCTACAATGAACTCGTAGCCCCATTACAACCTTTTAAGACCTTAGTATAGGTGTGCCCATTATTCCAACAGTGGTGGAGGAACAAGAGCGATTGCAAGCCTATAGTGACCCTCGGTTCAATTATGTCTTTCCTTGAGTGTAAACACTTAGCCAAACACTTGAGTGAGGAAAGCATGAGCGAACCAATCACTTAGTTATTTTGATTTGCAGTGGGCATTATGTATGTTTTTACTGTTTATATGTTGTTGATTGTGATCAGATACCTAGGTCTCTGTGCCCGTAAGGGATTTGCTTTACATGTTTGATTTGTCATGTCTTTGTTGTAAGTCTGTCTTTTCCTCCTTTTGTTTTCTATTTTTTCCTTTTGGTCACGTTGTACCCTCATACTTGAGGGCAAATATGACTAAAGTGGGTGGGTGTGATAAATCTAAATTCTTTCGTATTTTTGTGTCTTTTTTTCTCATTCTTTGTCCTTTTTTATGTTTTTTGAGTTGGAAAGAGCCAGAACGGGCACAAGGGGCAACAAGAGGCAAGAGAATCACTTCTGGAGGGAATTTCCATACCAATGATACAAAGATGGGCAACAACTTCTCAGCGGAAAGCTCTCTCTCGAGCCTGGTGGAAATCGCCCACCATTCCAGCAAAAGCTGAAGGAGAAGTTTGTGATCGTGCCCACAACAACCCCAGAGTGATTGAGAGGAAAAGGAGAGGAGACAGGGCACAGGGAAAATAATTACCAGCTGCAGCATGAGCAATGCACCCTAGCTGCTGAAGGAAAGAGGAGCCGCGGAAGGCAAGTTTGAATCTTCCAGAAGGAGGATCGGCTCTACAAGGAAAGTTGCATGTCGGCGCTACTAGGGCACGAAGAGTACAGAATCTACGACACAAGATCTTCTAAATAAGGGAAGAATATGCCAGATATGGAATGTCTTGGGTATGGCAGCTGCGAATTGGGCTGAAGATCCCCCGGCCTGTGAGGGAGTTTACCTTGTGTTTTGTACTCCTATATATGTCTTTCATGCCAGAGGCAGAAACAACTTTTAATGCACGAAATACTCTGAACAATTTATTTTTCAGCACTTTTACTTTTCTACATGCAGTCTCGAGCCTTATGCCCGCAGACACTTAGGATTTCCAGTTTATGTTCTTAAATCCAGCGTTGGTGTTGGATTACTTTTGCTGATTAATATAAGTAAGTTTTTCGTTTATTTTATGTCTTCTTTTATTTTTTATTTATTTTTTATTATTGTTCAAAGTCTAGCATGAATGGCTAGACTCATTACTCTGGATTGAATAAAGATAAGAACTTAATGAACACGTAAGAACCGTGAGGCTTATGAGCATAAATTGTGTGAATTTGGTTATGTCATGTAATCGTTTTATTTGTTGCATTATACAGTGGGCTAAGCTAGTTAATCGTGGCTGATCACTCGTTAATTAGAATTGTGTTCACTACCTCTATAAATGGTCAATGAATCGTAGCTGTTTGTTGGTCATAAAGTGATGGGATACATCACGGGTACTAAGGGCATCTGAGAGCTTAGTGTCTAGGTAAATCTGGGTCTATCTAGGGCATAATGCTGCTTTGTTGTTTACAATCATATGAAAGATTGGGGTAGGACAACAAGTTAGGGTTTAAGGGACGAGAGATCACCTCTAAGCTAAATAGAAAGGATAGATTGGGTACGTTGAGAGAGATCCGGTACCTTTAACCAGATAATTAGATTTGCATAAGTAATCAGCGTGCCCATGATCGGTCAAGTGTTTGTTAAGTTCGAAATCTATGTTCTAATCCAGAATACGTTACTACTAATATTTCCTTTCTTATTTTATTTTGTTATTTTATTTTTCAATCTTTTCATACAAAGTACGGAGACCACAACAACCTTCAACTTTTGGAAACGTGATATTGGAAGATAGAATTCACAGCTTCTCATGGGATCGACCCTTACTCTCGTTGCTAGCTATGCCTTACAGTGGGCATAAGGATATGTCTCTCTTGAGATTTATTCTGACCGCGAAACGACCGCGTATCAATTATCCCCTATCTTCCGCACATTTCTCTATTCAACTAAATTTTGAGAATTCTGCATGTGCCCTCTCCAAGCCTCGGTTTAATATGTATGAGCAATGTGGGCACGACATCATCTAGTCAGCTTCATCAATATCTGGTATGCACATTCCACCTCCCGAATGTTGGATGATGCTGAAGAAGTTCCCGAGTGCCTGTAGATGTTGTTTATGGCGTTGATATATGCTTGAATAATTAGGTAAAATGCCTCTTTCGCCAGATTCAACCTGTGAAATGCTCTTGACCACTTCTCTGGTTCTTTTTGACTCAGAAAGACTAAAAAGGACATTTATAGTGACTAAAATGCCCAGAAAAATACGAAATAAATGGACTTGTTAGATGTGAATAATGCTCTGCATAGAACTTGTTAATGCTTGGTATAGTTCATAATAATGCTTGATGTGGTTTACTTAAATGCTTGTTATGAGCATATAAATTGCTTATATGTAGTGATGTGAATAATGTTTTGTGCTTTACAAAGTGATACTTCTGTAATGCTTGTTATTTAACAGTTTAACGCTTTATATGGAAATAGTATTGCTTAGAATTGTATTTTGGGAACAAAGTATTAGAAGATTTTTTTTAAAATAACATAAAATTTTGTACCATCTAACAAACTTCCAAAATGTGTTGAATCGTAGATTTTTTAAATGCTTCGTATGGTGTAAATTAATACTAAGCATTCGAAAAATCAGTCAAAATGAAACCTTTAAGTATCATGAACATGCATCATACAACTTTTTCAAAAAGAACAAAATCTTCTATCATATTTTATTAGGGCAATTCCTAGCATCGCGGTTGTTTTTCTCCCCACAAAAGCTGCATGTTCTCAGTGGCTTCTTCATCTTTTTCATATTCTTCTCCTTCTTTGACTTGAGACGACTGCCATCATGCAAGAGCATACTTTTTATAATTAAAACTCAATTCCATCATCAAGACTCCAGAATTTGTGATTGACAAACAGTTTCATAGAAGGGTCGCACTGGGGAATATATAATTTTGTCGTGCCACCAATGGACAATTGAATAACACCTTCATTTGAATCAATCACACATGCGCATGCATCGTACATTATACAATGCTATAAAACATATTCTGAAATGCTTACTAAAACACATATAAGTGCTTCACATAGAATAAACACATTAACACACGATTTAAAAATGAAACTAACATTCATTGTAATACATCCTACATAATTGAATGTTATATAAGTATATTTTTTAATGCTTACTAGAAAACATATAAGTTCTTTGCACATAAGAAACAACATTAAAACACGATTTAAAATTGAAACTCACGTCCACTGAAGTGCTTAGTTACAAGTTTCCCTATGTTTGCAAATTACACACATGAATTCAAAGCAATTGATGAAATTGTACCAACATTGAGTTATTTTAGAATAATCATACTAATAATTGTAAACAATATGAAATAAGAACAAAAAAAAACATGTTTCTTCCATTATCGATGCCGTCCACTCTAACAATCTGCTTCAACTCCGGGATCTTGTAAACAATCTGCCTTAACTTCGTTGCACCGTCCACTCTAACAATCTGCTTCACACAACGGAATCCTCAAACAATTTGCTTGAACTCCGTTGAAATCTTCTAATATATGTATGTTCTTTATCCCCAAAGTAAAATAAACGAAAACAACGGATTCTCCAAAAATAAAACTACCGAACAAATCATGTGAGAAGTTGGAGAGAGAATAATCTCCCTAAATAACTCATATTAAAATGGACGGTTGAATATTTATAAAATAATATATCTGTACAGCTTTTAGTTAAATGACCCAATTACCTTTATCACATTAGAATAGTAAAAAACTACCAAATATACATGAGGGCAATCGTTTGATCTCATCCGTCCATTTAGCAAGATCTAAGGGCTAAAATTATCCCTATTTCTCACACCAACTCATGGTACCTATTTGAACCATATTCTATATATATATATATATATAGTGTGTGTGTGTGTGCATATTAATTTTTTTTAAAATCATTTGTATGTAGAGTAATTATATTTCCACTATCCTTATCACCCCATATATGCAAACATACACGTTAGCATATATAGATCAACATTCTATATTTTCATAATTAATCATATATATAACATAATTAATGGCATTTTTACATAAATTATCTTAAATGATATACTCAATATCAAGATAGTTATAATAACAATTAATTGGTTTCCGTGAGAGTGATTTGAATGTCTTATTTTCTTATATAATATTACATATATATGTATATATTATATTGATAATATGTGATATTATATTTTCATTAGATTTTCTGGAATGGGAAGTGTGATTTGCGCGGGAAAAATGAGTATTACTATTAATGAAGACTATCCTGTTTTTAAATATAAATATAGATATAGATTAAAGGTGAATTTAGAGAAAATAAATAAAAGGTGTGTGTGGGGGTGGGGAGTAGGGTTGGGTTTAAGTGAGAAAACATCTTGATGTGAAAAATCATATCATATCACTTATTTTCACGCGATCAATTTTATGATATTATTTCTTTATATCGGCCTACTCAATTTTATGCTATTAATTCGTTAGTTTCATGCCACTATATATATATATATATATATATATATATATAGGATTGGGTTCCAGAAGGAACCATACCCCATGTGAGAACCGAGAACCATTCTCAACCACAATTTTGCCTATTTGGACGGCCAAGATCTGTTCTAAAATAAAAAAAATATGATGGCATAATTGTAATAACGTCCAACTTCACTGCCCCTGAATCTTAGTAAGGGTAAAATTTTAAATTTCAATGTATATGTGATTCACGCGTGTATTTTTCAATTTAGGGTTTTAGCATTATCATTCCCTATTTTAGCACTGTCATGATTTATTTTAGCACTGTCATGACTTATTTTATCACTAATATGACCTTTATTTAGCATGACAAGAAACTCCCAAATCAACTTTCTTTTTGCAAGTACAATCTCACCATATTTCACAGAAGTAATCAATCTCAAAGATTAAATGTTAAAGAGAAATAATTTGGAGATAGAGTGTGTTTCATGAAATTTCTAAGCCTTCTGTGTGTTATTCTTGGATTTCTTGCACAAGTTCTTCACCCATTTGAAGTTGAGTAATTTCTTCTTGCTCTTTTCAGACTCATCCTTCTCCTTCTTCTCAGGGAGCTCCGACGGCACTGGTTGAGGGTCCCACTGATCCGGCCACGACAGCCCATTCGACTCGTATATGTCCATGCTTCACGCCTTTTCTTCTTTTTTCTGTTTTTTCCCTGAAAAAACTATAAAATCTTTGTGAGCAACTCAAAGCTCTAGAGGCACAACATGTTCAATATTGGTGCAAATTAATGGGTAATAGGTCAAGTAATAAGATGCAGATGAATATTCATTATATTCATAGAGTTAATTATTTAATTAATTAGTTGAAGAAGCAGAAGTGCATTTGATGTTGATATATTTTGCGTGAGGGTGGTGGGCGTAGTACTGTCCAAATTAATTGGAATATAATAGAAAAAAAAGGCTAGTTAGAAATGATGGAGTAGGCATTTGTGACATACATTACATTACATTATTCCAGAAAATGATTTTTTATTTTAGCACTGTCATGACTTATTTTAGCACTGTTATGACTTATTTTAGCACTAACATGAACCTTGTTTAGCGCTTTTTTTAGCATTGTCATGACCTTTTAACATTGTCATCAAACAAATTAATTATATTTGGATTCCTATTTTAGCGCCGTCATGGCCTTTTTAGCACTGTCATGACTTATTTTAGCACTAATATGACCCTTGTTTAGCATGACAATTGTTTAGAATCCTATACTAACCAATAAACCAATCTTACTAACATATTCAGAAAACTGAAATTCCACCATTTTTTCTTACTTCATTTGCTATATATCTTCTGCTTCCACAATTTAAAGTCAACATCATCTCTTAACAATGCTTTTTTTTTTCTTTCTTTCTTTTGCGAAAAGTCACAACAAACTCAATGAAGTCCACTTTTAGTATATACAAGTTCATTGTTTTTAATTACCTATTTTTGAACCCCACGACCTTAGATCGGACAGCAAATCAATCCAATCACTAACAATCATATCTTGTTAATTTGTTATGGATGGATAATTACAAACTTTAAACCTTTTTCAATTTTTCTCATTCACTTTATAATATATATAGATATACACACGCACACTTTCTTTGTATATATATTGTCTATATATGCGTATGTATGATTCCAAATCAATTAAATCCAAATTGGACAGCAAATCAAGCGGCCAATCCCATCCTAATAAACAATCATATCTTGTTTTAGATAAATAATTACGTGCTTACAAATTTTTTCAAATTTAGGGTTTTAGCATTCTCATTCCTTATTTTAGCACTGTCATGACTTATTTTAGCACTAACATTACCATTCTTTAGCATGACAATTGTTTAGCATTACAATAAAAAAATATCATCGGCATCTTTTTATGCTTCATGATCTTCCGTTTTTAGCAATGTAGTTTAGAGTTTAGCATTGTATATGTGATTTACGTGTATATTTTTTAATTTATGATTTTAGCACTGTCATGACTTATTTTAGATCTGTCATGACTTACTTTAGTACTGTCATGATTTCTTTTAGCATTAACATAACCCTTGTTTAGCATGACTCTTGTATATTAGCATTGAAATTTACAATGTTAAGCGTCATTGAACGAACAAGAATGCGATCAACTGGATGATTAAAAATACAAGGATTTCATTAATAGATAATGATCTTACATTACATACAAAAGATTGTTATTTTTATTTTTATTTTTTGAGAATGTTTATTTTTATATAATTCTTCGAACACATTTCCATTTTTTAGAAGTGAAAACTATATTTTATGAATCTCACTTATTATAATTTACAAGTCGAAAAAATTAATAAAATTTTAAAATTTAAAAAAAAAACTCAAACAAGACTCAGAAAAAAATATTGATGTCAAATACTTTCCCGAGAAAAAATATCTAAATGTCAAATATTGAAAGAAGATAGATGCATGTCTGGATAAATGAGTGAAATAATGGTTTGTAACCTAATTATTTGCATCATATAATTAGTGAGAAAAATTGAGAGACAAGATTGATGACGACATAACACACTACATATTGTGTTTAGTTTATAATAGAGGTAATTTGAATCTACCTTCTTCTCCTTCTCCAAAACTGATGATCATGTAATCGAAAGAATCATTCATTTAGAATAATAAAAAATCATAGTAGTGTTAAACTAGGTTACAACAGTGCTAAAATAGTTCACAGTAGTGCTAAAGTACTGATAATGAAAAATTCAAAATAACAGCTTAATCAGCTTCGTCAACCTAAGTGCTAAAATAGTTCGCAGTAGTGCTAAAATAGGTTGCAACAGTGCTAAAATAGATCACAATAGTGCTAAAGTACATAGCAGTGCTAAAATAGTTCACATTAGTGCTAAAATAACCGGGGCGTCGTTGATCGAGATCGAGACGTGAGACCTCTCGCAATCTGAGCAGAAGAGGTGGCCGCAAGCGGCGGATAACATGGTCTCGATGTCGACATTTCCATGCAAATTTTGCAGTAATTCTCCGGCTTCGAAGAGATTTCCTTGCTCGATATTCCGATGTATGTTGCTAAAGAAAGACATAATGAAAGGGTAAAATCATGTCACCTTGAATATATTTGATCCAGTATGAGCATCAACGGCACTAAACACATCATAAAAAAAAACGCATCATCAATATCCAGAGCTAATTAAATCATAATTTTGTGATGATGAATTTTTGAAGTTAAAAGTTTGATATATAATATATACCAGCAAAAAAGAAGAAAATAGTAGAAAATGAGTAGCTTTGTGCAAATTCAAACTTGGTTCAGGAATCCAGAATCCATGAGTTTATGTCGGAACAATCATCCACAGACAAGAAAAAGAACCATTTTCCATTTCAAAGACCCAATTCCAATCGTGGATGGAAGAAGAATTGTGTATGAGAAGCGAAGCGTGAAGGGATTATCTGTAACGGCTTCTTGCTGCCCGTGGATCCATGGGCGCCAAGCATTGATTCAGAGAGCATAGCATCGCAGCTCTTTGCTTTCTCTCTATTTCCCTATCTGGGTTTCTTGTATTTCGTCTAATTAAATAATAAATTTCATAAATTACGAAAATACTCTCAGTTCATTAAAAAGTCACTATAATTACAGTAATGCCACCGCGTTTTTTAATCTTGGAGTGTATCTTGGTCGTCAAAATAGGCGAGATCTGTGACTAAAATTGGTTCTTAGTTCTCACATGGGGGTGTGGTTCTCACATGATCCCATATATATATATATATATATATATATCTCTCTCTCTCTCTCTCTCTCTATATATATATATATATATATATTAGCAAATTGATTTTGACGCACTATTAATGGTTCTGGACACACACATAATATATAACAAAAATGTTAATATCATAGTAAAGATGTGCTAACTCGATATATAAATATTGCTAATATCTCACAAATCAAACCCCAAAAATACATGTTGCTACATTTCTTAGTGTTTAATTACACGAATCAAACCCAACAAATAAAAAGAAATATTAATAGAGAAACATTGTTGTCGGTTTATGATCCTTAATATCTAATACTCCCTCTGTCCCGATTATATAGTCCATTTTCTGCTCACACGTAGATTAAAAATATTTATGAAAACAAGAAACAAAAGCTAAACTTCCAACTTTTACCTTATTTAATAAAAATTAATAAAATTTAAATTTTAGCTCAACTTTAATGTATTAATTTTTTGAAACAAAGAAAATATAAAATTAATGAAGGACAAATACAATGAATATCAATAGAATTGATCAAATTCAAGTACATGCAAATTAATTAAGTTGGTAAATTTTAATTAATGTTTCTCTTTTTTTTTTAAAAAAAATAACATTTAAGATTTATAACATTCACAAACTTAAATGTTTAATTTTTTTAATTTCCAAAACCTAATAAGGGTATAATTGTACATTCCTATTAAAAATAACACTATTTATAGAAATGAGACTATATAATCGGGACACCTCAAAATAGAAATATGGACTATATAATGGAGATGGAGAGAGTACATAATATCAATATTTTTTTTTTCTTTTGTGTTAGTACACATTACATATTAGGAACATTTATATATCATATTAGCACATAGATATTATGATATTAACATGTTTGCAAAGTATATATATGTATTGTATTCTACATGTTAGAAATCATAATTGTATTGGATTTTATTTGTGTCATGCTAGCTATATTATGTTTAATGTTGGTGACAAAATCTATTACATATTCGCTATACTTTATTTTTTGTGCTTTGTCAATAGCATCTGAGAATGTTTGCCTTTTAAGTTCAGTTTAGCAACACATACATACGCACAGACACATATGAATTGACTATAATGATCACCGTGCTTAGTGTAAGAACCTAGACTTATTCACTATATATAATTTTATTGCTTATGTAAGTGTAATTTATTTTAGCGTATTTTATTTTAATGCTAATTAACATTAAAATACACTAAGATAAATAATAAAAAATAGCACTAAAATACAATTAGATAAACAATAAAATTATAATAAATAAGTGTCGTGCACACGTTCTCATGTATCATATTAGCAATTGCATATGTTGATACTAGCGATCGTTGTTAGTGGTTTTAGCAATGTGATTTCCTGGTATCATTTATCAGTAGCGTATTAATATACTAATGTTACGTTAAGGACATATTAGGAAAATGTGTTTGAATAATTAGCAATATAATTATGATTTATAAAATGTAGTTTACAATACATATACTTTGTGGAGATGCTAGTATTATAATAATGATGTGCTAATATGATATATATATATATATATATATATATATATATATATATATATGGTTAATATCGATCTAGATATTGTTAAAAATCGACAACATTGAAATTATTGGTGGAAAAGAAGTTTTTGGTAGAGAAATTTTTTAAAAAATGCCGATATTTGATATTCTAGAGATGCAACGGGAATAGCGATGGCATTTTTAGTGTAGAAGAAATGTAATATAATTGATGAGATCCTCTATTTTAAATTTGGTGTTCCAACTCATATTCCACGATTAAATTTATAAATTCTTCTTCCATTTTTTCATCAATTTTAATTTATTATGTTTTAGTTTAATTTTATGACCGTTTTTAGAGTTCACTCCACCCAATTAGGTTTATAATTATGTTTTAATATTTAATTTTCAAAGAAATATTATTATGATTGATTATTTAAAAATATAATTTATAATTTTTTAAATTTCAATCTTTTATTGATAAATGTTACTAGGTCGATTATGTTATAATTAATTTTTTATTTTTGTAATATCTATTATTAAACTTGTAAATTCGATCGTGGAATACAGGTTAGAACACCAAATTTAAAATAGAAAACCTCATGCGGTAATATATTGCATGAACATAGGAAATTCTATAATATATGGGATTTTATTTTCTATAGAATCTTGGATTACTACTTTACCCTCAACTTAATATAACTATAAAAAAGTTACAATTGTGACCCCACTTATTAAGATCGATATTATTTGTGGAGATTAATTTAATTAATAGATTGGATTGATGGCTAGTTTACACATTAATAGGCACATGATGATTGAAATATTAGGTATACAAATTATTTTGTATAATGTTTGAGGAGGAAACAACAGGTGGCATGACAGGTTTTTTAATAGTGTTAATATGAGAAAATAGTCATTATTACTTAGTAAATGATGTAAATAGTCACTTTTTAAAAATATAATGTTTCTAGATTTTTAGGATGGGAATATACATTAATACCTTTAGTAATAATATAAATAATTTTTAACATTAATTGTTTCCTAACATAAAAACACTATAATATATTAACCAAAAAAAAATTATGGACGATGATTTCAGAATCTATCTTTTACACTCTAAAAAAATATATCTTTTGCCGTCATTCAATGTCAAAGTCTCAAAAATCATACTGTCAGATTTTTGTTGCCGTCTTATGTTGTTGTAGTTGTCGTCTTGTTGTTGTTGCCGTCTTCTGTCACTGATATTGGTGGAGATGAAAATTACAATATTCAACCACCGTCTCTGCCAAGGTTCAAACGCCCTCATCACTGAACAATTATGGACGATGATTTTGATTAATCTCGTACTCATAATGAATACACGAGTGCAACAACACTAGTAGTCCAAGTATTCTCGTGCACTAGTTCAATAATTATTTAATACACGAGTATACGATTAGTTCAATATGGCAGTTCAAAAATAACTCATACACGAAAACACGATTAGGATCGTTCGTGTACACGTGCAGCAGTTGATCATTAAACTGATACACGACTGCATGAGTATGCATATTTGTGTACTCGTGCACTAGTTAAAAAAATGCATAGATACACGAATGCATGAATTTGCTAATTCATGCCCTCATGCAACAATTAAAAATGAGATATTGCACGAGTTCACAAATAAATTATTGCACGAATAAACTCCAATACTCGTGTACCGAAAGAAATTGATTCGTACACCAAAGAACATTCAAATTTTTTCCACCCATTCCAAAGAATGATTGAAAAAACTTAAATATCTAGATCGATAAAAAGAGTGCAGATCCGTAAATATCATATACTTTATTGCCACTAAAAACAACATGCATGATGCCAACAAAACTTTAAAAAAATCACAAATTCGCAAATAATCTCTAATTTTTTTATATTGCAATAGATAATTTATTATTGAAACAGGCATTAGAGAGAGACGAGAGAACGGCGTTTGCAGAGGGAAAATAGAGAAAATCAGATATTTTTCCTAATAGTATTTATATATGAATATATAGATATACATAAATAATAATTCTTAATAATAAATATGGAATTAAGGGTATTGTAGTACTTTTTTATGATAATGACTAAAAATATTACTTTTTAAAAAAGTGGCTATTTACATTATTTACTAAGTAATAATGGTTATTTAAAAATTTCCCTATTTTTAATATATGTTTATAGATAATTAGATATATATGTTCTGTTGAAACCGTTTGGTTTGTTGATATTTTGGATATAGTTTTGTTTTGTCTTTCTTTATTGATTGTGCAGGAAGTAAATTGGTTGAGATGTTTTAGGAAGATCTGTTATGTTTGACCATTTCAAGTGTTGATTCAGTCAAGATAAGGCTGTTGCTGAAGTTGAGGGCGTGAGGTCTCAAATCTAGGAATGGAGATCATGGAGAGATAAAGCGGTTATTTGGAGTAGAGACCAAGTTATTATTTTTGTATAAATAGGGATCAATTGTATAGAGTTATATACACGATTTTATAGAGATATACTAGATCTATGTTAGAGATATTAGTTTTCTACAAGTGTTAGTTAAGACAACTTTAGTCACAACCTTCTGCAAATGAAGAGATAAAGTATCTTAAGTTTAGTAAGAGTTTACTTGTAGTGTTTTTGTAGTTCACAAATTCATATAGTGAATATTTTGTCCTGAGGCACTTCGCGAGATTATAGAGATATAATCTCATGAAATTTTTCAATCCATTGTTTGTTTCTAAATTCTGCTGCATATTCAAAGTTGTCTCAACTTCAGACACAACTTTGAACAGAACTCTGTCAGAACCGAGATTTCGGTTTTTACAATTGGCATCAAGAGCTTACACTTGACACACTAAGTGGTGATCCTGTTTTCGTAAGTTCAATGGATTGCACAAACCCGTTGTTCAACAAACCTCCTGTTCTCGATGGCATGAACTATTCCTTTTGGAAAGTTCGAATGAGAGCGTGCATCAAATCCATTGATGCAAGAGCATGGAATGTTGTTCAAAAGGCATGGACACATCCTAAGACCGTAGATGCCGAAGGAGATACAATTCGTACTCCTCCAGAAAAATGGACTAGGTCACAAAATGAAGATGCTACCTTCAATGACAAGGCACTCAACTCAATTCAGTCTTCCTTGGTTATTCAGATGTTCAAACTCATAAGAAATTGTGTGTCGGCCAAAGAAGCGTGGGATATTCTTCAGCAACATTGCGAAGGAGATGTTGGAATTAAAGAATCAAGACATCGTATTCTCACCACAAAATTTGAGAACATGAAAATGGGGGAAGATGAAACCGTTGGAGAATATTGCAACAAATTGCTTGAAATTGCAAACGAGTGCACTGATCTTGGTGATCCGATCACTAACAAGAGATTAGTTTCTAAAGCTTTGAGAACTCTAACACCACGCTTTGATATGAAGGTTGTTGCTATTGACACGGCATCGACTACTGGAAGTTTGGACTTCACAAAGCTGATGAATGATCTGAAGACCTATGAAATGGAAATGAATGAGAAAGGTGGATCAAAGAAAAAGGGAATTGCCTTGACAGCCGGGTCAACTTCAGCTTATGATGAAAAAGAGGATGAGGATCTTGAAGAGATCTGTGAAAAGAATCCGGATTCTGCTCTTCTCACCAGAAGACTAAACACTCTCATCTGAGCTAACAGAGGAAAACAACAGAAGGGAGGTGCTGAACAACGCAAGCCTCGTTATGACTCGTCCGGACCTTTGGTTATTTATGAAAAAATGAACTCACCTGGAAAAGAACCTAAGATCATGAAGCGTGCTGCATCAGATCACTTTAGACCAAAGGAAGTGAAAGACTTCTCCACTGTTCAATGCTATGAGTGCAAAGGCTATGGGCACTTTGCTAATGAATGTGCCAACACTTTTAGAAAACTTGGAAAGCCTGTCACATTCCTATCTCTTAGCGATAGTGAGCTGGACACCTCAGGGATATTTGTGGAAAAAATCTCAGATGATGCAACCAACGAACATGCAGCCTTAACTGCAGTATGTTCTGAAATGATTAATTCAAAGCTCACAGAAGTTGAGATAACTTCTGAAAGGTATGATGATTCCTACTATAAAACTCTTTTATGTTTTAATACTGTGATAACTACTGCAGATGAGAAAGAAGAAGTTACTGAGGAAGAAACTCTGGAGTTGCTAATAAAGTTGCAGGGACTCTACAAGGAGCTGTATGCTAAGTGGATCAAATAGTGTAAGGAAATTGAGTCACTTAATGAGGAATCCACCAGCCAGAAGGCGTCTCTTGCAAAGTTGGAGGTAATGTTGACAAAGAAAGATGCAGAGATTGATAATATGAGGATTCAACTCAATCTTGCAAAAGATACATTCAAAAAGTTCAACACGGGTACTTCCAAACTTGATGAAGTTCTTGCACAAACCCATGTAACTTCTCATGGCATAGGATATGACAAAACTGTAAAAACTGCCTTTACTCAAATCATGTCCACCCATGGAAAACCTTTTGTGAAAGCTCAAGAAGCACATCCCACTTCATCAGTGAGTAAGAAACGTAGGAGATTTGTTTGTCACTATTGTTTCCTCCCTGGGTACATAAAACCTTTCTGCCATAGGTTTTTGCAAGAACATAAAAAGGAGATTCATTTGAGGACACAAACCTCAAAATCAGGCCTTTCAGTTAAAGATGACAGAACCAGTAATTTGGTTTGGAAACCTAAAGCTATCTCCAAAGACACCTGCAAAGTTGTCTTCACTGCATCAGTAGCTGATGATTCGACAACTTGGTACTTTGACAGCGGGTGCTCTCGTCACATGACTGGATCTCAATGTTATCTGTCTAATTACCAGAAGATCAATGGCAACAAAGTTACCTTTGGGGGAGGAACAAATGGCAAGATTGTAGGACATGGAGTCTTGAACAATCCTGGTCTTCCAAAGCTGGCTAATGTATCACACGTTCAAGGCCTTACAGCAAACCTCATCAGTATCAGCCAACTCTGTGATGACAACTTCACTGTCATCTTTGATAAGCAAAGTTGTACTGTGGTAGACAATGAAGGCAAACATGTGATCTCTGGGGTAAGATCTTCTAATAATATTTATGAAACTAAAAGAAAAAGTTGTTTGAGTGCGCAGATAAATGACTTACAACTTTGGCATAAAAAATTGGGGCATACCAATTTTCGCAACATGGAGAATCTTCAGAGACTTAATGTTGTTCTTGGTGTGCCAAAGATGAACGTCTCAAATCCAAGTCTATGTGGAGATTGTCAGAAAGGAAAGCAAGTAAAAGCCTCGCATCCTGTTGTGACAACTTCCGAGAGACCTTTTGCCACTCAAAGCTGCTTTGAATTACTTCACATGGATCTAATGGGGCCAGCAGAGGTAGAGAGTCTTGGAGGTAAATGATATTCTTTTGTGATAGTGGATGACCTCTCCAGGTATGCTTGGGTAAAATTTCTAAGTGACAAAGGTGAAACCTATGATGCTTTCTTAGAATTATATGCTAAGATTGGAAATTTCTACCATTCTTGCGTTAAAAGAATTAGATCTGACCATGGAAGGGAGTTTGAAAATCTTCAGCTCCTAAACTTTTGCATAAAAGAAAGCATTCATCATGAATATTCTGCTCCTAAAACACCCCAATAAAACGGTGTGGCTGAAAGGAAGAATAGAACCCTGCAAGAGATGGCCACTATCATGTTACATTCTAAGAAGTTGTCCAAACGCTTTTGGGCTGAAGCTTTAAACACTGCATGCTATGTAAGTAATCGTGTAAACTTAAGAACCAGAACCACCATGACGTCATATGAAATTCTAAATGGCAGAAAACCCAACCTAAAATACCTACATGTTTTCGGTTGTGTTTGCTATATTTTGAATGATAGGGATTATTTGTTCAAATTTGATCCCAAGAGTGATAAAGGTGTGTTTATTGGTTATTCGCTTAATAGTCATGCTTACCGTGTCTATAACCTCAGAACAAAAACTGTTATGGAAAGTGTAAATGTGAGATTTGATGATTTTACCAGCCTATACACTCTTGAAGAAGATACTAACGATTTGATTGAGATACAGGGAAGAACAGAAACGACCATTGAAATAGAAGGAAGAGTCAACCCTGAAGTTGAGCCCACTTCAGAGATAGGTGATACAGAAGGATCTGGATCGAACCCCCACTTAAACGATTCAGAGAATCCAGAAATAGTTTAGGGAAGCAATAGAAGAGACCCACCGAGCAAGATTCGCAAAGATCACCCAATTGATCAAGTCATTGAAGATGTACATGAAGAGGTCAGAACTAGAGGTAAAACTCCTGTTAACTACAAGGAAATGGTAAGGATGGTGTGCATATCATGCGTAATCAATAAAGTTGGTGCTGTTGTCTTTTATCCATGGTTGAACCCAAGAACGTAAATGAGGCATTAAAAGATGAGTTCTGGATAAGTGCGATGCAAGCCGAGCTACTTGAGTTTGTTAGAAACAAAGTCTGGACACTTGTGCCTAGACCTTCAGGGATAAACGTGATAGGGACTAAGTGGATATTTAAGAATAAAACTGATGAATTTGAAAATGTCATTAGAAATAAAGCCCGCTTAGTTGCCCAAGGTTACACTCAAGTAGAAGGCATTGACTATGATGAGACTTTTGCTCCCGTTGCACGAATTGAGTCCATCAGGTTATTATTTGCCATTGCATGTTATCTTAACATTACTCTTCATCAAATGGATATTAAGGCAGCATTTCTAAATGGAGTACTAGAAGAGGAAGCATACGTAGAGCAACCCAAAGGCTTTGAAGATCCAACCAATCCAAATCATGTGTATAAATTACATAAAGCGTTGTACGGACTTAAACAAGCTCCTAGAGCTTGGTATAGTCGGTTAACCAAAATTTTGCTTGAGTTTGAATTTTTCAGGGGTCATGCCGATAGAACACTATTCCTCAAGAAAGAAAAAGACTTACTCACGATTGCTCAAATCTATGTCGATGATATATTGTTTGGATCGACAAGTGAGAAAGCTTTGAAGGAATTTGTGGAAGCAATGTCCACGTCTTTTGAAATGAGTATGGTCAGTGAACTTAGCAATTTCCTTGGACTTCAAGTCAAGCAAAAGAAAAATGGTGTTTTCGTCTCACAAACAAAATATGCCAAGAATCTTGTAAAGAAGTTCGGTCTGGAAAATGCTAAACATATGAGAACTCCCATGAGTACAACTGAGAAGCTGTAAAAGGATGCAGTTGGACCTGAAGTTGATCCAATTTTATACAAATCAATGATCGGAAGTCACCTCTATCTGACTGCTAGTCGGCCAGATATCATGTACAGTGTGTGTGCATGTGCTCGATTTCAGTCCTATCCCAAGAAGGAGCACCTTAAAGCTGTAAAGAGGATCATTCGATACATTGTCGGCACTTGTGAATTAGGTCTATGGTTCACAAAGGACACTACTACAGATCTTGTTGGATACAGTGATGCCGATTGGGCTAGAGAGATAGATGATAGATGAAGTACAAGTGGAGGATGTTGCTATCTAGGAAACAACCTCATCTCTTGGCACAGCAAAAAGCAAAACTGTATCTCATTGTCCACAGCCGAGTCCGAATATGTGGCCGCTGGGAGCTGTTCGACACAGTTGATATGGCTGAAGTCAATGTTGGATGATTATGGATTGGAAAGCAACCCCTTGGTGATGCTCTGTGACAATACAAGCGCCATCAACCTTGCAAAGAACCTAGTTCATCATTCCAAATCCAAACACATCCACTTAAGGTATCATTTTATTAGGGATTTAGTTGAAAAGAAGCTATTAAAGTTAGAGTACATTAGTACAGATCATCAACTGGCTGATATGTTTACAAAAGCTTTAAGCTATGAGAGATTCTCAATTCTGAGGAAATCTCTTGGCTTATGTTCTATATGGAAAGTTAAGTTGGCCCAACTGTTGTCACACTTTTGGTATATCATAGTTAACTGAGAAGTTGGACAGATTCGAGGATGAAAAAGCCTGTGTTAAGATGAAACCATGATCGTTCTTATAAAACCATATAACTAGATCAAAGATCTTAGATAAATGGTATTTATAAGATTCTTTTGGTTATTCATCTATTCATCATCTGTTTACTTCTTAAAAGTTTCCTATGATGTATCAAAAGTAAGCTGATCCTATAAATTTCTTGACAATAGTTGATTAATAGTAATATTAAAAAAATAAAAATTAAAAAAAAAACGGAAAACTTTGAAAGTCAGTAGAACGTAAATGGAAATGTATCTTACTCTATCTTTAATACCTCTTTTGACTATATCTTTAATATATTGATTCCTATTTATATGGAGGCGGGTATCCATCAGATATATTTATATCCCTTCATATACACTTTTATAAGGTCCCTCTCACTTCTCACTTATCACTCTCACTTAGATTCTCTCCACTCAATCAACTTTTCACAAAAGCCCTTTCATCTCCTCAAACCCATCGTCTTCATCTCCTTCACCATGAATCCCGACAAGTTGAGATAAATTCAAGAACTCTTCAATGACCCCGAGGCGTCAACCTATCTCCGTCACTTGTCTACCTTTCCCCCTCAGCCGTCTTTTCTCTCTCCACCGCAACCAATTGTACCTAACCCCTTTCAGTTTTTATCGCCAGATTCCACTCCAATTCTCCGTCCTAAAGTGCTTCTGTCCCCTTCTAGAGGGAACGCACCTATGGAGATTTCTCCAGAAATTGCTAGTTGCTCAGAGGTTCAGTCGTAACCTCTTACTTTACCAGCCTCATCTCCGATGCTCTCCTCATCTCAGGCCATAATCCTGGCCCCTGACGGCGAAATCATGTTGTCTCTCGACACTCCGGTGCTCGCCAAGGAACCTCTCGACACTCCAGTGCTCATCGAAGAACCTCTCGATTCTCTTTTCCCCTCCGATGAAGGGAACCCTCATAACGGCGGCCCCATTGAAGTGTCGTTCTCGGAAGTGGAGCATGAACAACAAGTAGAGGGCTCGGAGAAGTCAAAATCCCCTTTGAAGAAGAAGCCCGCTAAGGTCAAACGAGTTCCTCCGTCTCGCCGATCACGACACCTGCATTTTACCGGCAGCTCTTCACGGACTCAGGAAGGCCCTATAGAGATTACTTCCAAACCAGAAGATGAGCCTAGTGAAGGGTCTTCAGAAAAGAGACAGCCGGAGACACAAGTCGAGGATGTGTCTGAGGACAATCAGGAGGAAACGGAGACTGAAGCTGAGCTTTAAACACCTCTGCTGCATCCAAGAAGGGAAAGATGAAGGTGTTGTCTTCTCCCTCTTCGAGAGCCAAAGGGAGCAAGAACCGTTCCTCAAAGCGAGCCAAGTTGTGTTTGGACCTCAATGAGGAAGCTGCTCTTTCTGAATCCAATATAGAGGTGTCAAAAACTGAATCCCAACTATTTTATTCTTATGCTGCTAAGAAGAATTGGGAATTTTTTAGAAATAGAGAGATTCTGAATGATCAGGCGGTTGATTCAAAGGATTTTGGTAAACACAATTTGGTTGATTTTTTGAAAAAGAGGAGGGTTTGGGGTAGTGTTTCTTATGCTCGTCCATATGTTGCTGAGATTGTACGGTTATTTTATGCTAATCTATCTTCTGAGTTTGGGAATCCCTCATCTAAGAGGTTCGGGAAAGTGTTTGTTAGGGGGAGTATTTACATTTTCACTCCTGCAAAGATTAACAAATTCTTAGGTCTCCCGAATGTGTCTGTAAATGATAATGAGATTGATGATGAACTTGAAGTTAGAATGGCTAATCTGTTAACTGGGGGAAGAGCTAAGGTCTGGCATGGTAAGAGAGTGAATCAGATTGCCTCTTGCCCTCACCTCTCTCTTCTCCACGTTGCATAAAATTTCTGTTAGCAACTGGATCCCTAGCTTGAACTCTACTGTTGTTCCTTTTGAGCATGTTTCTCTTCTGTACAAATTATACATGAAGGAAAAGGTCAATCTGGGCAACCTTATGTTCACTGCTATTGCTAAAGTTGCCATGACTAAGAGCAACAAGAAACTTGTGCTGCCATCCCTCATTTTCAACATGTTGGTAGACCAGGGGTTCAAGCCCAAAAAGAGAGATGTGTTCACTCCCAGGCTCACTCTTCAGACGGTGCAGAAAATCTTCCTCACAGATTCACGAGTTGTGGATCTGCCTTGGTTGGATGAGGAAGAGGTTGCTCCACAATCTCCTGGTTTTCGCTGCTCTATTCCTGTGTTTGTTTTGCAGGAACACATTGAATTCTGCACTGCACAAATCGAGATTTTTGACAAACAAAGGAAGGTGTTTCAGCGCCTTCTTTCTTCCCAAAAAGGGGGAGATAACGGTGGAGAAGGCAGTAGCAGAGGCAGAAGAAGGGCAGCAAGTGAAGAGGTAGAAACTGATGAGCAAAATGAGGAGGAGTAGAAGAAAAGAAGAAGGAAGAAGGGCTGCAGACTGTTGCAGTTTTTTTGTTGATGTTTATCAAACAGTTTCTCCAACAATTTCTCTAACAAATTCTTTTGTTTAAACAACTATGTTTTTTTATATGTTTTTGATGTTTATCTGACTGCAGATTTGACTGTTGATCTTTTGATAAGATTTTTCTTTTTGTTGCTGATATTTTTTGTTTTGATGATATCTTATGTTTCTCTAAGTATGTTGAAATGAATAGTGTTGGAGTCACTTTGATTTGGGGAAGTTTGCATGACAGGGGGAGCGATTGTGTTCTGTTTTGATTGTGCTTGTTTTGTTCCGAGTATATGTTTAGGGGGAGTTCAATAATGTTTGATTTTTCTGCATGCTTGAAGTTGTTTTGGGAAGAAAGACAAAAAGGGGGAGATTGTTGAAACCGTTTGGTTTGTTGATATTTTGGATATAGTTTTGTTTTGTCTTTCTTTATTGATTGTGCAGGAAGTAAATTGGTTGAGATGTTTTAGGAAGATCTGTTATGTTTGACCATTTCAAGTGTTGATTCAGTCAAGATAAGGATGTTGTTGAAGTTGAGGGCGTGAGGTCTCAAATCTAGGAATGGAGATCATGGAGAGATAAAGCGGTTATTTGGAGTAGAGACCAAGTTATTATTTTTGTATAAATAGGGATCAATTGTATAGAGTTATATACACGATTTTATAGAGATATACTAGATCTATGTTAGAGATATTAGTTTTCTACAAGTGTTAGTTAAGACAACTTTAGTCACAACCTTCTGCAAAGGAAGAGATAAAGTATCTTAAGTTTAGTAAGAGTTTACTTGTAGTGTTTTTGTAATTCACAAATTCATATAGTGAATATTTTGCCCTAAGGCACTTCGCGAGATTATAGAAATATAATCTCGTGAAATTTTTCAATCCATTATTTGTTTCTAAATTCCACTGCATATTCAAAGTTGTCTTAACTTCAGACACAACTTTAAACAGAAATCTGTCAGAACCGAGATTTCGATTTTTACATGTTCAAATTCACCAAATATAATGATTATAATATCATAATAACTATTAAACAGGTTTTTGGGAAGCCTTGGTCAATATATACTAATAAATAATATATTGCACAAAATGTCAGAATAAAAGGCTAATTGAGATTGAAACAAAAAAGATCAATTAATTAATCTTCAAAATGATTTTCTTCAAAAAAAAGTAATATTTGAAGAACCAAAGTGTGGTCCCTGAAAGAGTTTCAATTCACAAAATTAGGAAAAAGAAGTTTTCTGGTTTAAAAATGTCTAGTATCAAAACGATAGTTGCTTGATTTAGTCAAAGCAAGCATTGAATGAGACAATTAAGACTAATGCCTATCATTTTGGATTAGTCATGAAAATTTCACAACCAATAATATATATATCGCAAAGTTTTCAGTGCGTGTGGTGCACATAAACCTTATATCAGATGGGACGGGTCAAATTCGCGGGTCAACCCACTTTGACCCGGGTCAATGCGGGTCGTTGACCTGGTCAACCCGTAAAAAAAATCCTGCAAAACAGTATCAATAGTAACATTAAAATGTATCACTCAAAATTCGAAAAGTATCACTTGTATTATTAAAAAGTAAGACCTCTACTACTTATTTTGGGGGAGTTTATAGGTGTTTATTTTGTGTTTTTAGAGGGGTGTTTTTAGGATTTTTTATTGTGTTTTATAGGGTTGGGGGGGGGGGGGTGTTTAGGGTTTTATTTTGTGTTTTTTTAGGGTTTTTTTGGGGTATTTTTAAGGTTTTTTTTTTTAGGATAAATTAATTTCATTTTAGGGTATAAATTTATATTTATGTCAAACAAATTATATCAATTCGCTTTAATTTTAGAGTTCACTAATTTTATTTTATGGTATAAATTTTGTTGGGAAAAATAAAAAAAACAAAGAAAATCGAAAAAAAAAAATTAAAAAAATCGCTAGAAAAAAAAAATGGTTTGATGGCTGCCGCATAGTCGCCCTTATGCACCGAAAACCAACCTTATATACACACACACATACACGGGGTGGTCTTAAATATTTACAGCCCATGTGCTAGTTAATTATAAAATTAGGGTCCTATTATTGAAAAAATATTTAATTTTAATTTTAGTAGTATATTTTTAAATATTAACATATTGTAATTATATTTTGATTAAAAAATCAAAATTCTTTATTGATATTGGTGACAAAATCTCAATACAACCCCAAACTAATATAAACAAAAATAGAGTATTATGTTGACTGCCGTTTGAAAGGGATAGAGGCAAAGATTATGCAATTTTTTTTAAAATATATACACAAGCCCTATCAATTGAGTGGCCCCGTGTTGTTGCTCACTTTGAGCGCTCTATTAGATAGCCCTATATATATACTGAATAAGTGCTATTTTAGATAAATGTACACATATTAGTAAACTAATCAAATTACCTTATATACCCTTATGTAAATACATGAGTAAAATATAGACTTTCGAATGCATTGAATTATAGCAAATGTGCGATAAATGTAAAAAAAATTTATCTAGAATTGTGTAGAATGACACACTCTTTGTAAAATAAAATTAAAGTATCAAAATGATACTTATTAAGAAATAGATGAATTATGTGATTAGTCAATTCTTATTTTTTGGATTCATTATACACACACATTCAAATTTCATGATATATAGTTTTAACCGTCATTAATAGGGTAAAGAATATTTGTTCTTTGTTCTTTCGGGAATGACCTAATGGTTGAGTGGTGTAAATTTGAGGTTAAAGTTCTTAAGTTCGAATCCCACCACCAACACCACTTCGTGCGAACCCGTCACACTTGGTTTTACCCTCTACATATTTTTTTTTCTTCTCATGCTTTTTTATAATCTATGGAGTATGGACCACAACCATTAATAAATCAGTTTCTTTAGAGCTTATTTACTTTGAGGATATACAATTAGAGGAGTACGTGTGTGGTTTGCAGGTTATTATATAGGAGTAGGGGTTACCCAGTGAACACCTCAATAGCGGGTACGAGTTACTCTCGACGTAATTTTTTTTTCTTCTCATGTTTTTTTATAATCTACTGAGTATGGACCACAACCATTAATAAATCGATTTTTTAGAATTTATTTAGTTTGAGGATAGATAATTAGATGCAGTAGTTGAACCAAAAAATTTCTTTACAGGGGTTGCGTATGTCAAAGCAATACCTATACATACTTTTGTTTGCTGACACAATTCAGGGAAAGTAGAGAGGAGACAGACGGTTGCTAACTTTTTTACATTTAATTCCATTATTTTATAGGCGTATAAGTGAAACATCATAGATAATAACATTAATGAAATACTTGGAAAGAAAGTTTTATAAACTTTATTAATTGAAATATAATAGTTAGTTGCAAGTGTCTTGCTTACATGGATAATTTAAATCAAAATAAAACTTTTCCTACATAGAATTTTTTTTTTTGCGATAATAATTGCGTTAGTAATTACCGATGACATAAGTAAATATATATACAATCTCACATCTTGATTGATTGATGGAAATGATTCAAGAAATTAAATGAAAGTTAATTTATAATAATTGTACTACACCTAAAAAATTCATAAAGTAACTGTCATAAATATTTAATCATGATAATAATAGGCTAAATAATGAAATTTAATTTAATAAAGGAATGGTTTTTAGAACTCTTTCAAAAAATAATGAAAAGTAAAAATTATGTTTCAAGGACCATAGTGCAATTATTTTATTTGATAAAATATTCATTTTCTATCTCCACTATCATCCTACGCATCTACTCTTCTCATTTTCTTTCTCTAACCTCCATTCTCCCTCTCATCGTAAAATCGCATCAATCACCGTCACGATTTAGTAAAATTCACACACTCATCATGCCCTTTCCAAGATGGTATCCCGCAACCCTCTTCTTCTTCTTCCCTCCTCTCCATCACCAGTGACTGATGGGTCTGTGGCCGGAAAAACCACAAGCTTCCTACCTAGGTTTAAGAAAATTTTCCTATTAGAGCCCCCAAAATAGATGGATTTATAATTTGGTAGATTCAATAATGAATAAATCATATCCCACATATAAGCACTCAAAACCAAATTATCAAAGGTCGTGATTTATCTATCATCATTTTAATACCATACAAAGTGAACATATGATATAGTTGGACAACTTATTAATCCACCATTTATCCATCAAAGTAAATATGGTTATTTTTTTTCTCAAAAATACTTCTTATCATATTTTTTGGATTAATAGGTTTTTGGAAATTGAAGACAAATTACGGTTAATCTTTCAATATTACATTCGACTTAATATATTCCTATATATATGTATATATTGTGTATATAAGAAAAAAAAGATTTGACAATTCTATTTTATTTTTTGAAAAATGATAGTTAAAAATATTAAAATGAATTTCATAAATTTACATATTATTATACCAAAATAATAAAATAAATTGAAATCACATATTAAGGTAGCTTATTAGTTACTAGGTACAAATTGTTGGATTGAATGACAACCAAATAGTACATTTAATGGAATATAATCATCTCAAATTCGTGGATTAACGATATCATAATTTGAGAAATTTCAATTCTCTGATATCTTTCAGGTTAGAATACCATGTGTGTACACAAAAAATTGTTTTAGACTGTGGTTTGACGGGTCAAGACTCGTATCTAAACATATATTCGATAATATATTTAATTAATTGCAATTTGTTTTGTGTTTTTATAATATATGGATCAAGATTTTGACCTGTGACACTGAATTAGGATCTTTCCCTACAGAATTCTTCTACATCTCTTTCACCGTCAGATTGTCGTCATGTGTATTATATTGGATGACTAGGTTTAGATTTATTATGGCAACACGATGATTTGAGATTTTGTGGATTTAAAAATAATTTTATATTATTTTTATTCAAGGAATTTTTTTTTCAAGATTAACAGTTCCTAAGAAAGGTAACATGAGTTATAGATTTAAACTTTCAAAATTTAATCCAATTTATAATTCATATTTGACATACCATCATAGTTCATAAGAATGAATTTTTATTTAATTAAATTAAATTAATTTTTTATAATATTGTCGTAGGAACAAATTAAGGATACTAATTGAACTAAATTTAATTATTATTTAATTAAACTGGATTAGTTTAAAATAAAAAATATTAATTGTCGTAGGCACAAAGGATGTACTTAATAAAAATTAAAAATATTTTCGTAGGCACAAATGATACTATTGGAATTAAAAATTAACCCTTTGTGCCTATACGCTAATATTTTTAATTGAACCAATCTAATTTAATTAAAAAATGAGGAATTAATTTTATATTCAATTAGTATTCTTTGTTCTCACGTCTTAATATTTTAATTAAATTAATATATTTTAATTTAATTATAATTCATTATTTAGGAACTATAATTTTATGGAAACTATAAATTATAAAATGGATTAAATTTTGAAAGTTCAAATCTATCAAATGAGATCCTCTATCCCACTTTTCTCTATCCTATTTGGTGTCTTATTTTTATTTTTATTTGATTTTCATCAATTTTTTCTTCAATTTCAATTTGTTATGACTTAGTTTAATTTTATAATCATTATTTAGGGTTCATTCTACTCAATTAGGGTTTATATTTATTTTTTTAATATTTATTTCTTATTTTTTAGTTAATATAATTGATTAATATGGTTGATTATTCCAAAAGTAGGGTATATAATTTTTAAAATTTTTAATTTTTAGCAATAAATGTTGATTATGATTTTTAATACTATAATAAAATTTACTTTTGTAATAAATACTTTTAAAATATTAAATTTTATAGTGGGACATGAAAAGTGGACTAGAGGAGGATTGATTGTATCCTCCAAATCTATAATTCGTGTTTTCTTAGGCACTACTAATCTAATCTTGAAAGTCTAAATTTTTTTCTTAAGCAAAAGATAGCATAAAGTTATTTTCAAATTCATAAAATCTCATATATATTATCATATTGTCATAATAAATTTAAATCTAATTATTTAATATAATACACATGAGGATAATGTGATGGTGAAAAAAGAATGTAGAAGATTTTAGTAAGAGAAGATCCGAACCCTATGACACAAGGTGAAGCAAGATAAAAAGGGCAAAATAACAAGTGGAAACTGGAAAGTAAGGCGCATTTAAAATGTTAGTAAAAATAAATTTTATTAATCATCTGAACAACGTTGTCAGACCAACTAAACTGTCACCCCATTGGTAAAACAAAAAAACCATCCACCCCAGCCAGCTAGAGACCATAAATTAAATTATTGAAGCACCAAAATGGTCATTTCACCACAACAACAAAATTAAATTAAAGGGGCTGAGATTTACTCTCTCATCTTAATTAATTATTTCTTGTCTAATTAATTAAACTAAGCTAACAATCATTATCTACACAAAATGCTCTTGATCCGAGACGATCGAACTACTATACACCCTCCACGTGTCAGAACGCGATTCCTCGCAACATGATAGCCTTAATGCAGCCATTGGTATATAATATATATGCACACCAAACTCATATACATTTGCTCCCGTCTCCAATTATTATTACTTCAACAAACTTCAAACACACAATTTTTTTTTTCTAAGAAAGAAAGAAAGCATCGTTCATTCGCGGCGGAGGAGAAGAAAATCGGCGGCGGCGCTTGTGAGAATCCATGGAAGTTAGCCGGAATATGGAAGGCGGCCTCCTCGCTGAGGAGCGCGGCCTGAATCTCAAGGCGACCGAGCTCTGCCTCGGCCTGCCTGGTGGCGGCGGTGAAAGCGATACCGTCAAGATTACCGGAAAACGAGGGTTTTCTGAGACGATTGATCTGAAACTTAACCTTCAATCAAATGAATCAGCTGCTCTGGATCTGAAGGAAAACATGCAGAATTCTTCCAACGAGAAACCTATGCTTCCTCCCAAGGATCCCATCAAGCCACCTGCTAAGTAATTAATTTTTTTTTTATAGAAATTTCAGTCGCGTATTTTATTTCATCATTACTATATAGTATATATTTGTTACATACCATAATGTTCACTTATTTTTATGTGCGTAATTTCTATTTTTTTAAACCATCTATTTATTTATTTCTATATATAGTAAACACTAAGAAGAATAGCTAGCTAGCAAAGTTAGGAAAGAAATTTAGAAAAATTAATTAACCAATGGCGACTTTTCTTGTTTTTTTTTCTCTTTTTTTTTTTACTACAAAACAACTCTAGGGCACAAGTGGTGGGATGGCCGCCGGTGAGGTCTTTCAGGAAGAACATCATGGCTCATCAAAAGAGCAACGGCGACGAGTCGGAAAAGGCGGCATGCAGCGGCGGCGCCGCCTTCGTGAAGGTGTCGATGGACGGCGCGCCTTACCTGCGTAAAGTGGACCTGAAGATGTACACGAGTTATCAAGAACTGTCTGATGCGTTAGCCAAAATGTTCAGCTCCTTCACCATGGGTGAGTACAATTAATATTTATAATAGATATACATAAATGCTTAATTAATATAATAGTAACGTACAAAATGAAACGAAATAGCGACGCGCGTCATGATGAATGTTTGGTTTAATTAATTTGATTTGAATATATAGGAAATTATGGGAGTGAAGGAATGATAGACTTTATGAATGAGGGCAAATTGATGGATCTATTAAACAGTTCAGAATATGTGCCAAGCTATGAAGATAAGGATGGAGATTGGATGCTTGTTGGGGATGTTCCATGGGAGTAAGTTATCATAATTTTCCAATATTATATTTTTCGAAAAATTATGAATGTTTTTCAGATCTATAAATATAGTTTAAATAATTTTCAAATGTGTGATTATTATTTCAGGATGTTTGTTGATTCATGCAAGCGTCTCCGAATTATGAAAGGATCCGAGGCAATTGGACTAGGTATGTATATATATATGTTACCTTGATCAACAAAATTATTATTCAGATCTCTCTAGTTTAATTTAATTATTAGTATTTTATCTCATGTTTGAACGAGTTTATAATTAGTTAAGTTCGATATTATATTGTGAATAGTTTGATTATTGACATACTAATTAATATATATGTTCTCTCTTTTTTATGAATACTTCAGCACCAAGAGCCATGGAGAAATGCAAGAGCAGATGCTAATAATGAAATTGTGTAATGAACTACTTCTGCAACTTGGTTTGGTATGGATCAAGAGTTCCTTTATGTATCATTATTTTTCGTTTTTTATGCCTTTTTTTTAATATATTATTATTATTATTATTATTATTATTTTTGAGTTTTTCGACGAAGTGTCTGTATCTTATTGTAGCATATAGATATGAAAATTTTATGGACAAATTTGTATTAGACAAGAAGCAAACGCATCTTCTGTTGTCTGGTTTGTTATAAGTAAATTTTATGACTCATTTGGCATGTTTAAATTAATAAATCGCCCCCTTTGTTGTTCTTATTGTTGTCTTTGCTGTCACAGTTGTGTTTGTGTCTTTCGTTTAATATTAATTTAAATAAAAATTAGGTTTTTATTTATGTATTGATCTTTACAAGATTCTTCATATCTTGTTACCCAATTTTTTATGTTATTCTGGTTTCTGAAAATTATTATTTGATGATTAATATAGTCTCCCAAGTCCCAACTAGGCAACTGAAGGGAACATGGCCATGTGAATGTTCATGGGACTATTCCTTGCATTGTAATATTTTATATGGTATATACATTAATTAATCTTTTTTTTTTATATTTATAGAATAATTGATAATTTTTTATTTATGAATGGTATACGGTCATGCTGGTAAATGTTAGTCAATTATAGGATTGCCTTTAATGAGCTGGAATTTATCATGCATGATGGGTGGTCGGGAGCACATGCATGTGCTATGCTGCATATATATATATATATATATATATATATCTGTGTGTGTGTGTGTGTAGTTGTTTGTTTATTTATTAATTATATCTAGGAGATGGGATAATATTTTGTGGGATTTTTACAAGTTTGGTAATTGGCACCCAACTAATTAGGGGGTTTGGTTTTCTACTCTACATTCAAGTTATAAATAAATCATTATAATGGTATTATATTCAATATTAATATTATACTTTTTTTTAGTTAGGAAAACGGGAACGGTGTGTTTTAGAAAATTCTGAAATGTCTCTATTTTACTTAAAAGTTTTTATCGCTTGGATGCCTTTGGAAAACAATATTATAGTCTTTTGATTTAAACTTGCATCCTGGAGATAATAGTTTTGTTTTCTCAACTTTTACAATAAGAGTTTCTATAAATATAAAAAGAAAAATGAGTAAAGTTAAATAACTTTTTGAATTGGTTAAAAGTTTATAAGTGGAGAAAATTGCTCTTGATTCGAAATCAATGATACGCGGTAACGTACCAAATGAAATCATCTATCCCATTTTTCTCTATCCTATTTGGTATTTCATTTTGATTTTTATTCGATTTTCATTAATATATTTTTTCAATTTCAATTTGTTACGACTTAATTAAATTTTATAGTTATTATTTAGGGTTCATTCCACCTAATTAGAGTTTATATTTATTTCTTATTTTTTAGTTAATATAATTAATTAATACAGTTGATTATTCCAAAAGTAGGTTATATAATTTTTTTTTTAATTTTTAGCAATAAATGTTGATTATGATTTGTAATACTATAATAAAATATATTTTTGCAATAAATATTTTTACAATATTAAATTTCATAGTGGGACATGAATAATGGACTAGAAAATTTTATCCCGGTAACGTACATTACCATTACTAAATAAAAATAACATATTTATCAACAATGTATATGATATATATATATATATATATGCCAGATCCCCCTGTTTTCTCAAGATTAATGACAACTTAATTATATATACTAGATTTACTCACACGCGTTGTGCGCTTATATATGAGATAATGTTTTTGGTCAATATTCTCTTTTGATTTATGTAAGTAATTAATAACATGTCATAAGAACATACCTCTTTGCGCACATGTTTATACTAACATATTGTAATCGATATTTAATAAAGAAAGATCATCTGTATGATGTACATCCAATATATAAATTTAATATTTTTACATTAAAATATCAATGATACATGATTTCAAAAATTAATTATTCAAGTTTTTAAATGATTAATTATTAAAATTAATCAATTAATGTATTTAAGAATTTCGGTCAATTATTGTAAAAAATTATAAAATATTTCATAATCAAATTTTAAATTAGTAATACAAATATTTTGTTTTGATTAAATTCGGAAAATAACATATTATTTGAATTTATATTAATATGTATATATTTTGTTAATGTTTATTTAACGGGATATAGCGATTGTATACAAATATATTTCACACATCTATTTCTAAATTTATTTAAGAAACGCATATTTTAACTGAGAAAATCTCTTCCTTTTACATAAAAAAGGTTCACAGAAATATGCGGAAGTAGTAGTTGCGGGTAGTTCTAAAAACATTAACAGAAAAAAGCTAGAAATTGGGTTAAATTTTATGATACAAAATCTGGTCCAGCTTTCAAAGGGGACAAGCCCACAAAAGTTCATTAGATAGAATGGGCAAAACATTGAACTTTCACAACAAAAATAACCTATCTCGAATTGTGGTTTAATTGAGCGTGTGCTAGCTTGTGATTATACTATATATGAGGGAGGATTAGTGCGTAAACTATTTCTAATGTGTAAATTAGAAATCAATCTCAATCCCCAGTATGATGATCTATTGTTATTTAAGAAATCATAATGCTAAGATATGTTGAAGATTGTGAATAACAGAGAATTTTATTGCTTGATTTCAAAGTAAGTAATTAGATACAGATATATGTCTATTTATAAGAGTATCTAAGCTAACTCATGATCTAGAATGATCTATTCTAACAATCTGTAACAGAAATGCTAACTTCCTAACTGCCTAACTTCTTTGAGAAATATGCACGTGCATGTGTAGGAGAAATAATCTGCTGCAGATACATGGCTGCTGCAGGTGCATGGCAGTTATTATAATTTACTCTAATATACACCTTCGTGGAAACTAGAGGAGGTCTTGAACTTGTGGCGATCACGAAGTTGGAAGCGGCATTCGGAGAGAGGTTTGTAAAGATATCGGCCATTTGATCTTCAGAGGAACATGACCTACGATTAAAGTTTGATCTAACACTTTCTCCCGGACATAGTGAACATCAATCTCAATATACTTGGTGCGAGCAAGAAATACTGAATTAGCAGCAAGCAATGGCACTGCTATTGTCAGACCATAGTTTGGAGAGGGCAGCGTGAAAGCAACACCTACTTATTTACATAAACTGTGAAGCCAGACAATATCAGCAGTAGTGTTTGCAAGAGCTCTATATTCTGATTTGGCACTGCTATGGGAAACCACATCTTACTTTTTGGAGCTCCAGATAAGAATGTTGGAGCCGAGAAATATACAGTGGCCGCCCGTAGAGCGATTATCATCAGGGCAGTTGGCCCAATCCGCATCAGTAAAGCTTTCAAATTGAGAGGAGCTAGTACATTGAAAAGTAAGAGATAACATACGAGTACCCTTGAGATAACGCAAGAGGTGTTTGAGGCAGCCCAATGAGTATCAATTGGTGCCTGCAGAAATTGACTAAGCTTGTTTACTGAGAAGGTGTTGCCTGGTTAGGTAAGAATAAGATATTGAAGAGCCCAGATAGTACTCCGATATAACATTAGATCATCAAAAGAGCGACCATCAGTTTTGTGAAGCTTGGTAGAAGTGGACGTTGGGGTAGAACATGGCTTACACTCAGACAAATGATATTTCTCAAGAAGATCAAGAATGTACTTGGATTGATTGATACGATTGTTGTGAACCAACTGACTGCTGCAGATGAAACTGTAGATGATGAAGAAGAAGTTTCGGTGACCGTGGCTGTATTGGTGGATCCGGGCATAAGTGGCTAAATGCATAATTAAATGTTGGGCTTTATTTTATTAGTTAGGCTTCTTTAATATGTTCAATCAAGGACTTTGGTCCATTAGAATTATTTTATAGAATGTGGTTCCCTTTATTATATTGTAAGGTTTAAATACCACTTTTGCAGAGGTAAAAAGGCAAGAAAGAAATATATCAAATTTCTCTCCTTCGTTCTTCTACTCTTTTTCTCTCTTCTCTCTCTCAAGTTCTCTCATCTGCCATGTCATTTCTTCTTCTACCTTGTTAGCTCTTTTACCAAATTTGCAGAAATTCATCACAAAAAATAGAGGAGTTCGTGGGTCCATTACAATTGGTATCTAGAGCCGTCAATCCTCGGAAGATGGCTGATGGTATAAGTTTGAACTCTCTGGAAGCAACATTGAAGAAATCAGAATATAATCTGTAAACACAAATTTTGCAGAGGGAAGCATGGGAATTTCGATTACAGGAACAAATTAAGGACTTTGCCACCCAATTCAATCGAAAATTCGATCAAATTTCTGATGGGCTAGCTGCAATACAACTACAGCTGCAGATTCTTGAGAAGACTAAAGAGAAGGGGTTTGGAGATAAACTTGTAGAGACAAGATCAGTGACGGAATCTCCAACTCCGCTACCATTGCTGGAGAGAGTTTCTGCTAAAATCGGCGTCGCTCCCTTCAACCCCTACAAAACCGAGCTCTGCAAATCTGTCACACCCATTTATGACTCTAGATTGGACAGGAACAATAGTGCACAAAAGGTGTTTGATGAAATGTTTGATTCAGATTTGAAGGTGGTGTCTGTGACTGAGATGGTAGGAACGAAATTGGAGAGTGGACTTGAAGGAAATAAGCACAGTGATGCACTAAGCAAGTGTTGGACTGGACTAGAATTGGAAAAATATGCTGCAGGGATTGATTTTTCAAAAGATAAAGATATAATTGACGAACACAAAGTGTTCGATGAAATGCCTCAGCAAGAAATAGGAATCTGCTCAAGAAAAGAAAAAGGCCTAATAGCATCACGACCTTTGCCCAAACTACCACACCCACAATGGCATTTCAATGAAATGATCGAGAGTGCAATGAGAAAAATATTATTTCCTAGTTCGATTGAGTTTGTGTATTTCTACACGGGCTTGTTGTATGAGGCGGCGAATGATGCTACATAGTATAATGAAGTAGTACAGAAGTATGAGATGGTGCAGGAATGTGAGAGAGCATTGTTAATCAAAAACTATGTCAACTCTACTAAGGGGAATTTCCAACAAAAGATTTTTACAATAGATGCTTGGGTTTCTCTTATCCGGAGTGAGGTCTATTCATTGATAAAGAAATTGAATACCATGTCTACATTTTCAAGTTGGAGGAAAAATATGTGTAGTGGAGATGAGATATTCTAGCTTATTCCAATGAAGAGAGATCTTCAAGACTCGATGGAGTTGGGATTAGTTCTGGCAAGAATACCAGATGAAAGGAGAAATATGATCGAAACATCTGAGGAGCGCATGCTGAAAATCAATATAAGGGTGGGTACAACTCAGCTTATGCAACAGAATTCAGATTCTCCTCATTTGGGAAAGAAAGAGGATAACAATACTAATAATAGCAAGTACTCACGTCCGGGATTAGACCCGAGAGTATGGAGGGGGAGGAAAAGTGGGATGAAGAAAGCTACATTTTTAGTTGATGAGGTGAATGGTGAAATAAAAGGATGTTTTTCTACCAGAAAAATGGATGGAAGCTATTCAGGTTATAAACTCTTGAGTTTGGTTTTGCATAATCTTCAATTAAGGGGTGGGTATTTGTGGATGATTGCTCATGAGGAGCGATTATATGATCGCATTAGCAATGGCACACTAGCTGATGATGAGAGAATTGCCATGGATAAAGCTTTTGTGGCAAGGGATTTCCTAATACTATTGATTGTCTTATCTATTGAAGAATCTGTTGTTACAAAATTGAGACGAGAGAGCATTGAAACACTTTTAAGTGTTTTAATCCTTATTCATCACTCCAAATCATTGAAGAACAAGGTTCACTCAGCATTGATGATCAGAGAGTTAATGTCTTCTATGGAAGTGGATAATATTTATTGTCTATTGTCTAATCTGTCAAAGAAGGATTTCTACATATGGTATTACATGTTAACAGTCCTTTTAACAAATTCTCCGACTAGCCTGCATGAAACTATTCCATCGATTCTTAGTGGTGATACAAGGTTTGTGGATATGCTCCTAGACCGAGAGGTTATAAACAACAATGCTTTGTTGCTACTTACATTCTGGACTCATGAAGTCAGGGATATTTTGAATACTCTGATCTTTGAAGGTGATTTTGAGAAGATTATTGGAATCATAAATGAGGCAAGGGGTTCTGAAGGAGTTGTTATTCAAGACTGTCTAGAGCTGTTATGCAATCTTCTTAGGAATAACACATGGAATTCAGCATTACTTAAAGAGACAATTAGCTTTAGTATGTTGATGTCAATTTTGAAGATTAGAATGAGTGCCTTCAAATTCAGACAACATAAGATAATTAATTTGTTAAGTGTATGGGATACTATATCTTTGTTGCTACACATGGAGCTGCGTAAAGTTTTGGAGGAGATGTGCGTGAGAAATTTAAAAATATTTCATGACCCAAATTTTCAAGGATGTGGCAATTCCTCTACTGGTGGTATTTATCATGCTGCACCAAACATTGACCATTCACAGGATTTTGTAGGTAAAGCTATAAAGAAGGGACTCCAACATGATATAGGTTTTGATGGGTGTTGTCCATATTTGATTGGGGGATATGTTGGTGGTTCTATAATAGAACACATTAAATGTTCAAACCTTGCAGTTGTAGTCATGGGAGAATGTTGGGATAGTCAGACTAATGGAGATGTATTTGATGTCATTACAATTGGTGTTCTCCATTCAATGCAAAATCAATATTGGCAAGGATCAAATACTCAAGGGAAGCCAACAGGAGTAAGAGGACGATGGATTCCTCATGCTATCACATTCTTGGAAAATATGAGTGCAAATCTCCTTGCTCAAAGGGAAAAGACAACATTTTCAAATCCTGATCCTCTGCTATGCCGAATCTACCATAACAATTTTGACATACGAGTCTTGGGAACAAGACTCTTTCAAGAGGAGAGTAATGTTGTGAACCAACTGACTGCCGCAGATGAAACTGTAGATGATGAAGAAGAAGTTTCGGTGACCGTGGCTGTATTGGTGGATCTAGGCATAAGTGGCTAAATGCATAATTAAATGTTGGGCTTTATTTTATTAGTTGGGCTTCTTTAATATGTTCAATCAAGGACTTTGGTCCATTAGGGTTATTTTATAGAATGTGGTTCCCTTTATTATATTGTAAGGTTTAAATACCACTTTTGCAGAGGTAAAAAGGCAAGAAAGAAATATATCAAATTTCTCTCCTTCGTTCTTCTACTTTTTTCTCTCTTCTCTTTTCTCTCTCAAGTTCTCTCATCTGCCATGTCATTTCTTCTTCTACCTTGTTAGCTCTTTTACCAAATTTGCAGAAATTCATCATAAAAAATAGGAGAGTTCGTGGGTTCATCACAACTATACTGAGACTGAATCTTGGTAACTTAAATGCAAGGAAGTAAGTAACATTGCTGATGTTTTTCAAGGAAAAATGAGTATGAAGAAGATGAATAAGGTGCTCCACATCAGTAGAATTATCACCAGTGATAAGTATGTCATCAACGTAGATAATGATAAGAAGAAGAGAACTAGCAGTCTTCTCGAAGAACAAAGAAAAATCAGAAGTAGCGCACTGATAGCTAAGAGAAAGAAGGTAAGTACGGAGTTTATCATACCAGACCCGTGGAGCTTACTTTAAGCCATATAAAGGTTTCTTCAATTTGCAGACATGAGAAGGACATGTTGGGTCTTCAAAACCTTGCGGTTATGTCATAAAGATTATGTTCTCAAGATCATCATTGAGGAAGCCATTACTAACATCAATTTGGTGAATATTCCACTCTATGGTGGCTGCAAGAATAAAGACAAGACGAATAGTGGATACTTTCACCACCGGACTAAAGGTTTCCATATAATCCAATCCAGCCATCTGTTCAAAGCCACGAACTAGTTAAGAGATCCATCAGACTTTGCCTTAACTTGAAAATTCCATTTATTATTGATAAGCTTGTGATCGGGGGAAGCAGGAACAGGAGTCCAGGTGTTGTTATCCTGAAGTTCTTTAAATTTAGCCTTTATAGTAGTAAACCAGCCTGGGTCAGCAAGAGCTTTATAAGCAGATGAGGGAATAGTAGGCAGCATGGGGTGAGTGAGAAAAAGCTTAGGGCGAGAGATACCATTCTTAGCCCCGGTTACTATATCATGAGTGTTTTGAGGAGGAGGATTTGGGGAACTATTAGAAGATGATGAAGAAGAGATGGGGGTAGAATTATGAGAGTGATTGGGAGCATAAGAAGGGAAGAAAGAGATAGATGTAGAGTCTGAGTTATATGGAAGAATATGTGGATCAGATAGAGGAATGAAAAGAGAAGAAAAGGTGATGATTGGTGTTTTTGCACAATATTTTGACGTTTAAGTGAAGTGAATTGAAGAGTTTTGCATATGCTTTAACCTAACTTGCAGTTTTAACCTCCCGATTTGGAAGTTTTGTTTATTATTTGAGTTTCATAGGAAATGGATGATGAATCAATGCATTTTTGAGTGATCCAATGACATGAGAAGATAGATAATCAAAAAAGGAATGTGCTGCAAGTTAAATCACCTCAATCGGATAAGAAATGGGGGTGAACGGAGTAAAATCGTGAAAGGTGCCAGTGTAGAACTGGAAACAAGAGTAGCGGGGCGACCGGTGCACTCACGCCACCAGGCATGACGTGCAGTGCGACCAAAGGTGTGAGTGGCCTGTTTTAACACTGGGGTATGTGTTTCTTTGCACCAAACGCGACCGAATGCGCGATTGGGGGCACGAATGAGCCCGTATCGTGCCCCTAGCCCAGATTTTCAGATCTACGCTTCTTTTTCTTCTTATTTAGGAATTTTTCTCTCCATTTTAAGACACACACATATCGATCTCTACCACCACACACCCAAAACTCCTCTCATCACAAAATCCTCTTCTCCCACACCTCAAATCCCTAGCCACCCATAAAACCCACACCCTAGTTACGATTTTCACCTAGCTGGAGTGAATAAGGAGCTAGAGCTTGAAAATGAAGTAAAGAGGAGATGAGATAAAGCAAGAGACGAGTCGAGACTCAACTTCTGGATTGTATCAAGTTTCTTTTCTTGTTTTTATCTTTTTTTTATTTGAGATGATTTAATCCTTATATTGTATTATGTTAGGCTAGATTATTTTGTATTTTAGGATTAAGATTATTTGGATTTTTATGCATTTATTTTTCTATTGATTGTTTATAGCCCTATTTTATTTCTTGTGCTTATTCTATGTATGGATGTTGGTTAATTGATCACTTATTGACATGATTTTATTTATTGATTCTTAAATCGAGAGTTTCAATAGATGAACCCTAGGCACGAGATACCTTTGTCAATAAATTCAAGATAATTGAGGCTTGGTATGAAGACTTGAAATCTCTGGATCTCTTGGTAAGTACATGTGTAGGATTTGATCAGAGACGGTGAACCTTGCGTGCACCTTATAACTTGAGTGCCTTAAGAGAGGGCTTATGATGCATTAGAGATTGCCTTAATAAAAATTGACTTCAATAGAATCATTAGTGTTAAGTACCTGAAGAAATAAATCCTGAGAGTACCTTTACCTTCATGTTTCATTCTCCATTTATTTTTCCATTTATTTATTATTTTCCTTAATTAGTTTAGATTAGTTAGTTTCTCTTTTTTATTTGTCATCTAGATAATAATCAAGATTCGATGTCATAGTATGCGCAATTAATTCTAGTTGGTCTCTGTGGATATGACATTTTCTCACGACTGTCTATACAACCCCATTCTCTTGCGGAAGTGCTAAATTTTGCCCGATCAAAAGGTAAGAATGTTAGACTGAGAAAATGAAGGATGAGGAAATAATATAGAATATGGAAACTCAAGCTCATTAAACTCCACTGTGTCAGCAATATAAATTCTTTCATTATAACCAAGACACTTGTAGCCTTTATGATATATGTTATAACCTAAGAACACAGACTTTGTGGATCAAAATTGGAGTTTGTGTGAATTATAGGGTTTGAGGTATGGAAAATAAGCACAACCAAGAATCCCACCAAGTGAAGATTGAAATAGCACTGAGTAAGGAGTTTGGAGATGTAACATGGGTGTGGGTAGGCGATTTGTGAGATAAACTGATGATTCGAAAGCATCCCACCAATATTTGAGGGGCATGTAAGCTTGGACAAGAATAGTGAGACCAATATCTACAATATGTGATGCTTTCTTTTAGCTTTACCATTTTGAGGGTGAATGCATGGCCAAGGATATTGAAAATGAATGTCATGTTGCTGAAGATAGGTTGTGAGAGGGTGGTATTCCCCACCCTAATCGGTTTGAAGTATCCGTATGGTAATATGAAACTGATAGTGAACCATACAGATGAAAGTTTGAATAATTACAGGAGCTTCAGATTTGGTAGTTAATGGATATATCTAGGTATAACGGGAAAAATCATTAACAAAATGCATGCAGTATTTGTAACCTTTGACACTAGAAGTGTGAGAAGACCCCCAAAGATCTAAGTGGACAAGTTAAAATGGTTTGGTAGTGGATGTGAAGAAGGAACGTTGAAGCTTTTGATAAAGTTTATGTTAGGAAAAACTATCAAGGAACCTCTAAATAAGGTTTTGATGAGATGTCAAAACTATTTATGAAAACTGACTAAAATTCAAGCTGTAGATCTGAGCTGACCAATCTAGAGCATCAAAGAGGAACACAATCAAAGCTGAAGACAACCAAACTGGAGTATGGTCTACCAGCTGGGAGGATACGCCAACCAGTCAGAACTCAATTCAACTGAGGATTTGAAGAGACGAACCAGTCGAAACAAACTGATAGCTAAGTTAGCTGAGCTGAGGGAGAAAAGAATTGACTAGACTGAAGAAGCTGATACGAGATGATTTTAAAATGAAGACTGGAAGTATCCAACTGATGGCCAAACTGAAGTAAATAGACAAATCAGCTAAAGGCCAGAACTGAAGTCAGGCAGCTTATGATCAGTCGAGCTGATAAGAAAGCTTAAGAGAAAGCAGTCAAACTGACAAGCTAGTCAACATCTTGTGAATAGTCAAGCTGACAAGAGAGCTTAAGAATGATTAGTCAAACTGACAAGCTAGTCAAAAACTTGAGATCAGCCGAACTGGAGGAAGAAGCTCAGAACTGCCAACTGAAGTAATAGCCAAACAGAGCTGACAAGCTCAGAACTGCCAACTAGAGCAATAGCCAAATTGAGCTGACAAGCTCAGAACTGTCAACTGGAGCAATAGCCAAACTGAGCTGACAAGCTCAGAACTGCCAACTGGAGCAATAGCCAAACTGAGCAAACAAGCATAGAATTGCCAGCTGGAGTAATAGCCGAACTGAATAGACAAGTTCAAAACTGCCAACTGGAACTCAAAGATGCTAAAACTGAAGCTCAGAACTGCCAGCCAGAGAGCCCTGGAGTTATTGCTCAACTGGCGAATCTTGGAATAAATGCTTCAACGGAGATCCTGGAATTAAATATCCAATGGAGATCAATTGGCAAAGCAACGGCTACTTCAATCAAAAGCTCCAGCGATCAATAAAGACCATCTGCCATTGATGAACCAACAGAGTCATCGATTAATGGAACTCAACAGTCATAAAATCACTCCTCTATAAAAGACTAGTGAATCAAAGTTTTAAATACTCTTGCCTTCCAGACTTTTTGCAATACTTATTCTTGAAGCCTTCATTCAAGCAGAGCTTTCTTGCTCCCTCTCACATAGCTCAAGTTCAGCATTTGCTAAAAACTGCGAGAGTCCAACTAAGAAGAAGAATTCAAAAAGTCAAAACATTCAGCCAGCTGTTGATAAAGCAGCCAGGGCAGCCTTCTCAGTTTCAGCAATACAATGATCAACTATCCAGCTTAATTAAAGGAGCACATCAGTTGATACCCCATGTTCAAGACTAACCTCTTGAAGATTGAAAGAGATCTAAAACCTTGTAAAGACGTCAGTAGCACCTGCCTTTCTAGCGAGCAGTTAGGGACTTCAAGTGTGAGCCGTCGACCCACTAAGGTAGCGAGCAGTTACCAGGTTTAGCCAACTATCCTTCATTGTGTAATTTGTAAAGAAACTCAAGTTATATAGTGAAGTTGCCCTTCTGCAGAAGGAAGAGATGACGTAGTAGTTTGAGATTTCGAACCTCTATAAATCATTTGTGTGATGTACTGTTTTGATTAATTGCATATCTTTGAACTGTACACAAGCTCATACAATCTACACTCAAGCTGTCCAACGTACTTATTCGAATTGTGCATAGATAAGTTTCTAAGCGAGTCAAGGGCCCTTATTATTCCGCAATTGAAGCAAAAGTTTTAATCAGTTTATTCACCCCCCTCTAAACTGATATCAACTCATCCGGGACCAACAAGTGGTATCAGAGCGGTTGATTCTAAGGATCAACCATTTCTGCTGATCAACTGAATCAAATCTACTTATCTGTGCTAACATTTCAAGCTATGGGAAACCATAAGCTACCTTTGTTTTCAGTTGAGAATTATGATAATTGGAGCTGGCGAATGAAGGCTCATCTCTGCTCGATCCATGAGAATATGTGGAAAGTTATTGAAGATGGTCCAATCATCATCATGATGGACAATGATGCTCACATAGTTGATATCAATCAACCAGCAAGGATCCCAAAGCCAACTAATCTTATCACCAGTGAAGAGAAGAAGTTGAAGAATCTAGAATTCGTTACTCAAGCTACACTATTTCAAACTCTAGATGAGGACAGAATGAAGGACATAAAGAACTGTACAACTGCCAAGAAGATATGGGATTTACTAGCCGATCTATGCCAAGAATCCAAAGCCATCAAAGGAAACAAGCTCCAACTAGCAGTAGACAGATATGAGTCCTTCAAAATGCAGCCAGAAGAGTCCATCTCAAGCCTTGAAATCAGATTTCTAGGCATCATCAGTGAGATGATCAAACTAGGGAGAAGTTATCCCAATTTTGAGATGAATTCTAAAATATTGGACAATCTCACCGAAGAATGGGATATGAAAGTGATAGCTACAAAAGAATCAAGAAATCTCAACAGCATCACTCCCAGAGAACTATTTGGTTCTCTCAAAGCTCATGAGTACAGTCTAAATCGGAAGAAGAAAGCATCAAGGCAGAGAAAAGAACTGGTTTAGAGACACTTGAGGAATGAACAACTTCCGATCTAGGAGCTCAGCAGCCAGAGAAAATCAAGGCAGATCTTCATCCGAACGAAAAGAGAAACAACCAAAAAGAAGGAAAACTTGACTGAAGACATCAATGATCAAATTCAGTCAGTTACTAGGTTGTTAGAAAAACTGAAGAGAGTCCGGGATAAACAATCAGTTCCACCTCAAATTGATGAGATCCCAAAAGATGAGAGAACTCATCAACCAGCTGAACCGTTCAGGGGTGGCAATCGAAATCTAGGAGAATGTTTTCACTACCACAAACAAGGACATTACAGATATGAATGTCCAGAACTCTGTGAAGACAAGAAAACCAAAGTGAGGAGGAGCTTCTTCAAAAGGAAATCAATGGTTGCAAACTACGAGAATGCCATGCTAGATGATTCAGACTATCCATCTGGAATTGATTCTGACGGCTACAGCTCAGATGATGAAGCACTATTTTGCCTCATGGCTGACAATGATGAAAAGGTTAGTACAGCTGATTCTCAAACCTTCTTCTATCATATTAATAAAACAACTGTCTCTAGCAATGAACTTGATATGAAACTTATGATGCTAGAAGATCAGTTAGTTTCAATATCCTGCTTGCATGTTAAACTGAAAGATGAAAATGATAAACTGAGAAATAGAGTTAGGAAACTGAGAACTGATCATGAAAGAATGAATTATCTTGAGTCTCAGTTAGTGGAATTTGAAAAATTGAAACTGAGAACTGTCGATCTAGAAGCTGAGAATCAAAAACTCAAGCAAGAGATCTATGAGAAAGAAAAAGTAACTCTGAAGTTCAAAAAGGGATCTCAAACTCTAGATGGGATATTAAGTCATCAGAGAACTGGAACCAGCAGCACAGGGCTAGGATATAGCAAGTTCACTGCCTTAGAGAAAGGAAAGGCAATTACTCAACCTAGTGATAAATGAATCCTAAAAGGATTCACCAAGTCAACTCATGATCAGCTAGCTGAACCAACCAATGGCAAAGGAATATTGAGAAACCCTCAAAATCACCCTAGACAATTCGGTCAGTTCTCTCAACTAAAAACACCAGGTCAACTAAAGCCAAAATTCCAGCCAAGACCATCAATTCACTCAAACTAATCCATTCATTCAAAGACTTCAGTTCAACAGGGACTACCAGCTCAGCACAGAATGTCTTCAAGGCAAACTGATAGATCAGAAAATTTTAGAAGGAAAAACCAGTTTAGATCTCAAGCCTATTCTGCCAAGAAGTTTAATCAGAACACCTATAGGAGAGATCAAAGAAACTCGTTTCTACCCTATCATCACTATAATGAGTACCTGGATTCTAGAAATGAACCAAGAACTGATACAAAAGGGTTCAATTCAGCAAACTGAAAACACACAAGGCATTGGCCTGATCGAAAGGCTCAAAGGTCTCAAAATAATAGCATTTTAGTTGAATTGTTTTACCTTACTAACTTTCAACGCATGTATCATTCAACTGATTCGACTCAAAATAGAAGAGTTGAAAGAAAATCTAAACTGATCAAGCGATCCACATCAGTTGGATATCTGAATGATAAAAAGCCAAAAGTTTGGCAAGTTTAGATTCCAATGAACTTGATGTATCAACAAGAACCCGATATGAAACGGGTCCCTAAATGCTAATCCTTGTTTTTGCAGGATAAGAGCATCCTATCTATGAAGAAAACCAAAGATATCTAGTATCTAGATAGTGGGTGCTCCAAGCACATGACCGGAGATAGAGAACATCTCGACGGTTATGAAGAAATCAAAGGTCCACTTGTCACATTTGGAGACAACTCCAAGAGCCAAACCATTGGAGAAGGGTTCGTGGTCAAAGGAAAAGTTGTAGTAAATAGAGTCTCCCATGTGGACGGACTAAAACACAAACTACTCAGCATCAGCCAGCTGTGCGACAATGGCTACTTAGTTGACTTCACCAAAAAGTCCTGCAATATAAGAGACAAGTCAACTGGAGTAATTCTTCTCACTGGCATAAGGAGAGGCAACATGTATATTGTTGACTGGTCAACTGGCTACTCAGAAGCTTGCTTTCTTCCAAAGAGATCAACTGAAGCAAGCTGGCTATGGCATCGACGATTGAACCACCTCAACTTCAAAACAATCAACTACTTAGCTAAGAAATAGCTAGTTGAGGGGCTTCCCAATGAGATATATAAGAAAATAGGTGTGTGTGCACCATGCCAAAAAGGGAAGTAAGTGAAGTCATCCTTCAAGAATAGGAGTCATCCACCAGGAACAATTGATTGCCTCCAACTGCTACATATGGATCTGTTTGGTCCAGTCAGACCACAGACCCCAAAAGGCAAAAGATTCACTCTTGTAGTAGTTGATGATTTCTCAAGATATACGTAGGTGGAATTCTTGAAGAGCAAAGATGAAACTTACGACAAGCTAACGGCGCTGATCAGAAGGCTACAAACTGAAAAGGAGAGATCAGTTCAAAGGATTCGATCCGACAATGGAACTGAATTTGTGAATCAGCAAATGATCAGTTTTCTCAACCAACTTGGAATCACTCATGAACACTCAGCTGCAAGGACTCCACAACAAAATGGTGTAGCTGAATGATGAAACCGGACACTTAAAGAAGCAGCTCGAGCAATGATAGTTGATGCCAACATAGCTAAAGGTTACTGGACTGAAGCAGTCAACACAGCTTGCCATACTCAAAATCGAAGTGCCATCATAGCCACACATGACAAAACACCCTATGAACTGTATAAGGGTCGTAAGCCTTCCATTTCATATTTTAAAGTATTTGGTTGTAAATGTTATATTCACAACAATGGCAAGACTCAACTGAAAGCCTTCAGTGCTAAAGCTGATGAGGGAATATTTCTTGGATATAATTCACCTCACGCACAAGCTTATAGAGTGTTCAATAAACGAACTTTTGTTGTGGAAATAACATGTCATGTGGTATTTAATCAATTTACTAATGAGTACAGGAACAAAAATACAATAGACACATCAGTTTAAGTACTACCTAGTGAAACTGAGAACTCGCAGAACTATGTGGATCACATTGTTCCAGAGTGGCTTGAAGTTTCACTAGAAGAAGGAAATGAAACTGGTAATAAACCAGTTGAGAGCAATATGGTCAATGAAGACACAAATCGTGCTGAGACCATAAACCCCACAACTGAAACAGGGGAAAGAACTGATGAAGATGCCGAACCAATTGATGAAAGGGTGACTGATGACGTCACCACAGTAGAACTAGCTGAAGCTATCTTGCCCAAATGGCTCCGAAGCCATCTAACTGACAAGATAGTTGGTGATCCAAGAAGTCGAGTCCAAACCAGAAGTTCAACTGAGCATGCATTATTCACATGCTTCATATCTCAAACGGAACCAGCAAACGTCAAAGAAGCCTTAGAAGATGCAGACTGGATCATGGCCATGCAAGAAGAACTGAATCAGTTCACAAGAAATGACGTATGGTTTCTTGTCGATAGACCAAAAACTCAGATGGTCATTGGTACAAAATGGGTTTTTCGCAACAAGCTGGATGAACAAGGTGTGATCACAAGGAACAAGGCAAGACTAGTAGCCAAAGGATACTCACAAAGTGAAGGGATCGACTTTGATGAGACATTCGCACCAGTTGCAAGATTGAAAGTCATTAGACTGTTCCTAGCCTATGCAGCTCACTTCAACTTCACAGTCTATCAAATGGATGTCAAGAGTGCTTTTCTTCAAAGAATGCTCAAGGAGGACGTATATGTCGAGCAACCGCTAGGATTTGAAATTGAGGATCAAGTCTTCAAGCTGAAGAAAGCCCTCTACGGACTGAAACAAGCTCCTAGAGCATGGTATGAAACTCTCACAACATTTTTGCTGAAAAATGGGTTTCAAAAGGGAGTCATTGATCGAACTCTATTCCGAATAGAATGATCAACTGAGATCTTAATTGTTCAAATTTATGTGGATGAAATAATTTTTGGATCAAAAAGCAAAGATCTATGCACACGATTCGCTCAACTGATGCAAAGTGAATTTGAGATGAGCATGATGGGAGAAATGACATTCTTCCTAGGACTCCAAGTGAAGCAGCTGAAAGATGGGATCTTTATTAGCCAGGCCAAGTACACTAAGGAGCTAGTCAAGAAGTTTGGAGTTAATAAAGGAAAAACTCTCAAGATTCCTATGAATACATCAGTTCAGCTAACTCTTGATGAAGAAGGAGAATCAGTTAGCCAAACATATTATAGAGGAATCATTGGGTCGCTGCTTTATCTAACAGCTAGCCGACCAGACATCTCCTACTCAGTCGGTTTATGCGCACGATTTCAAGCCAACCCAAAGAAAAGCCACCTTGAAGCAGCAAAGAGGATTATCAAATATCTCAAAGGAACCATAAATCTTAGACTATGGTATCCCAGAGATGATAGTTTGAGTCTAATTGGTTATTCGGATTCAAACTTTGGTGGATGCAAGATCGACAGAAAAGCACCAGTGGAACATGTCAGTTTCTTGGAAGCAAACTGATATCATGGTTTAGCAAGAAGCAGCACTCAGTTGCCACATCAACAACTGAAGCAGAATATGTAGCTGCGGGAAGCTGCTGTGCTCAGATACTCTTGATGAAGCAACAGTTGAAGGACTACAAAGTCAAAACTGAAGAAGTGTCTATATTCTGTGACAACAATAGTGCAATTGCAATATCTCAGAATCTAGTTCTGCATTCAAGAACTAAGCACATTGACATAAGACATCACTTCATCAGAGATCACATCGAAAAGAAGGACATATGCATCAAATATGTCAACACGGAGAAGCAGATAGCTGACATCTTCACCAAACCATTGCCTGAGGCAAGGTTTATGGAGCTATGCATACAACTAGGGCTACTTAAGCTAGCATCAAAGGATGAAGACGGTCAACTGGAAGAAAAAGACTAAGAAACCGTTCCAGCTGAAGAGAGGAACTGAATCGAAAGGCTTTAACTCATCCGAATGAGTAGTTCATAACTGAAAAAGTCGTTAAACTGATTAGTTGGACACATAAGCTATCAGTTTGAAATAAAGTGAGAAGCTGTGCAAAGAGAGTAAACTGAAGCTGATCAGTCTATCCAATCAGCCCAACTGAATCATCAGTTCATTTACTCAAACTGAGGAAAGGAGCAAGGTAGAGTTGGTCAAATGGTCTCAACTAATGATTCTGTTAGTCAAGCAAAACATACCAGCTTCAAAATCATCAAACTGATGGAGAAATGAAAGGAACTGGCTTCAACTTAATAAGGAGACATCAGTTCAAGAACCAGCTGAAGGAAAGCAGCAGAACTGAAGGATCAGCTGAACTGAGAAACAGCTGAATTAAAAGTTCAAGCAGTTGAGGAAGTAAGGAACTGATGAGAAAATATCTCAGTTGGAACTGATCAACATTGAGATCATCAGCTACAGACGAAGCCAACTGATTACGTAATCAGCTTCAAGCCAAGAAGAAACAGCTAGAGAGAAAAGATAAGTTCAAAATTTTCAATAGTGGAAACGGTAAAAACACGTGTCACTCAAATATTACCGTTGAACTCTCTCTTTCTCCCCACATTAATCCCCAACGGATAGAAACAAAAGGCCAATCGACGGATCAATTGAATTAATCTGACCGTTGAAATTTGGGCATTCGAAATGCTCCAACCGTTGGATGAGCTTCACATATCTATACAAATAAGTCGGCTGAATCTTCGAGATAAGTTTCACACTCTTTACTGCCGACTTATCTCTTTCTCTTCTCTAATCGAAAGTAAAATTCTTCAGCCTTCGAAGAACAATTCCTTACTTTTCAGATCAATCTCTCTATCAAAGACCTTTCATCAAATTATCATGGCTAAAAAGTCCACCAGTCGTATTCGTAAGAGATTCAACTTTCACCAATCTGGAGAAGACTCCACAGTGTTCTGTGAAAAACTCGATAGAGATAAGTTCTTCAATCCAGCCGGATTCATTCAAGCTTGCAATGCCTCCCCTCTGAGTGGAATAATCATCGAAAAGCTCTCTTAAGCCAAGCTGAAGACGTTTCTGGAAGATTTTCCAGAACGCATTTATCCAGAACCAGTTGCTGAGTTTTTCCTAAATTCAAACGGTTCATCAAATCCCAAAGAAATCAGATCTGAAGTAAGAGGACAGGAGATCATAGTGACAACTGAATCTCTAAGCAACATGTTCGATCTACCCAACAAAGGGCTCAAGTTGGAAGAAATTCAAATCAGCTTTCAAGAAGCATATGACTTCTGGAAGAAGGAAGGCGAAACTCAACCTTATAAAAGCAATCATCTTATCTCAAGATTTCAAGATGAATATCACGTACTAGCTGTTATCGCCTAAAAAAAATGGTAGGGACAACTGGCAGCCAATCTGAAATGTCAGAAAACAAATACAAGATCTGCGCCGCTATCTACAATCGAATGGAGATCAACAGGGCACAATACTTCTTCGATCAGCTAAAGAGATATGTGGATATCATCGAGAGCCGTTGGGATGATAAAAAGTTCCCACAAAGGATTGGGTACATTAGTCGAGTTACCTTAATTCTGGAGAAACAGTTCTTCTGGATAACTGAAGAGACAAAATTCAAAAGCATAGTCATCAATGATTTCATCTCAAAACCGCTTAAAATCGTGGAAATCGATCTTGAGCAAGCTGATCAGCCAAAAAGGAAGAAGCCTGCAGCTGAAGGCAAGGGAAAGAAGCAGGTTACTGGCACATCTCAGGATGACTCTGATGATGACATTCCTCTGGCTCAGAGATATAAGTCTCCAGTCGGTTCCTTGACACTGAGACATCAAACTGAGTCAAGCTCCATTGCAGTTAGAACCGGTACATCAGCTCAACTGAGATCGTCCACCAAGCAACAAAGCTCAGTTGCAACTAGAGCTGATATTGTTGGACAATCAGCCAGACAAGCAGCTACCAGATCTGATCCTAAGAAGAAGCAAGTTGCTCAAACAAAAGGGAGAAGAATCTTACTTCCTTAATCCAAGAAGAGAAAGGAATTGAGCCCCATTCCAGATCCAAAGGTTCCGCCAAATCTAACCGTTGAAGATATAGCTCCCTGTGAAAACCCGATAGACATCATCCCTGCAAGAGGGATTCCTCACGACAGAGTTGGGGCAGATTACTTTCAAATAACATGCCCCCAAATGGCTCAAGTTGAAGGGAACATAAGAGCCTACTCGAAAGGAGAATCTGTGAAGAAATGGGCTGATGAGACAACACAGAAACATATGGCTCAACACTACACGCAGGAACTAACTGGTTATGAAGAACTCTTCCACACATTGACCAGGTACATCTACTGGTTTTTGTGGAGACACGTGTATCCATCAGAACCCTTCCTCTCATTACTCGCTTTCCATGGAATGAGCTTCTGGAAGCGAGAAGAAGAATGGAGTCTATGGTGGACGGACAGTGAGAATGCTGGAATCAAACAGGGCAAACATCTAATGAGGCAGCTACAGCTGAGAAAAGAATGCTCAAATCCATCAGAAGGCTCGATGAAAGATATTTTTGATAAGCTGTGCAAGCTTCATGGATTAAAACCGCCAGCCATCACCACAGAGAGAGAACGAGAGAGATGGACGCACTCTCATGTTCAACACAAATGGCTATTCAGTGAATTGACAAAGAAATCTCAAAGCCATCAGTCTGGACAGCCATCAACTATAGAAAGAAATCAAATATCCACCCCAGTGGATGATCTCATTGATGAAGTAGTAAGAGAACTCCACTCTGAGAGGTCTCCTCACCTAGCTGAAGTTGAAATCAATCTTGTTCTAGAGGAGTCAGAAGAGTCAGCTGAAAAGGCTCAACAGTTTGAGGAGCCAGCTGAACCCGAAATCGCTCCTCCCCAGTTACCTGAACAGACAGCCCAAGAGAATGACCAACCTAGGGTACACTAGCCATAACTGTGTACCTTGATCCAGTTCAAAGGGCTCTCCAAGCTGCTGCCCCTGAGACTCCACCAGAGCCAAGTTATGATGAGTCTATCAGCATGGAGAATGATGAGCTCACCCACACAGTTCCATGTGAGGAACTGATAGGAACTGAAGCTGGAGAAGAAGTTGATTCAAAAGCAGTTCAGCTGGATACTCAACCAAGCAGCTCTATAGTTCAGCTCCCGGCTTACTATGTGGAACTGATCCACAGCCTACAGCAACAGGTTAAACTGCACACAGAGCAAATCCAGCGGTTCTAAACTCATCCAAGACTCCAGTCAGCTGAAACTGAGTCATCAAGCAGCGATGAGGATGAGAAAGATGACGCCACAGAACCGCTTGCCAAAAGGAGGAAAACTGATCACAAGAAAGACTAGTGGCTGATCAAGTTCAAACTGATTAGAAAGCCCTTAGTTTACTTCTTGTAATTCAGTTTGTCATTATTTATTTTTTATATATAAAAAGATTATCTTTTTATTTTCAAATAAATGTCGAACTTCGTATTTATTTTTGAATATTTTGACCGTTGCAAAACAATGACACGTTTCAAAGTCATTAAATGCCAACGACCAAAAGAGGCCAGGGGCTAGTACCATTTCAACCATTAGATCTATGAGCCTGCCCAAACACTCATAAAAAGCCCTCTCTTCCAAGCCTCTTAAAAATACTCCTCCTTCACTCTCAAAAATTCTCTTTCTCTCAAAGCTCTTGAAATTTCCCAAAATCTCAACTAATCCCAAAGATGGCCGAATTATCCAGATCTCTAAATTCCTTCAAAGAGCAACTTATGAGAGACAAATTCCTTGATAGGAAGAAATTTCAAATGATTCTAAATGAATCAAACAATCTAATCCTTCTGTCAAATCTTCACAAGACAGGAATTCTTCACTACCTGGAAACACCACCAAAGTTCTTTAGACAAAATTTGGTGAGTGAATTTTTACTTCAAGCAAAATTGTCTGCAAATGGAAAGACAGTATCATCAGTGATTCAAGGACGGCTACTCCAAATCACTGAAAGAACAATTGCAGAAGTGTTCGAGCATCCATAAGAAGGCTCATTAGTTCAAGAACTAAAGGAATCTGCAGAGTCATACTGGAGAGAATGGAAAACTTCAACCTGCAACAAGCAATTCAGTTTTACAACCGCTAAAACTGACCTGAAGCCCGAGTATGGCGTTCTACTCGATATAATGAACAAGATGATGTTCGGAGCTATTGGAAGCCTGAGTCAACTCACCCAAGAAAGATACAAGGTTATGATTCACCTTGCTGAAGGGCGACAAACAAACTGGGCAGAATTTGTCTTCCAACAATTCAAGCATCAAGTCATCAAGGCCTCTGACTCAAAGAAATCTGGTAAATTTGAGTCCAAGGTAGGACTTGTTCAAAGAATGAGCAAAATTCTTGAAGACCTGCTGACGCTTCCAAATGATAAATCACTACCAGTCCTTATCTCTGACTGGATTCCCCAGAAGGGAACTGCTCATCTTCAGTCACTAAGAAAGAAACGAAGAACCAAGGCCAGGACGAGCAACAACACCTTAAGCAACTCAATTGCCAATGTCGTTCATTCTCCAAGATCAAAGAACGGATCACCAGTTGATTTCCAGGCTTGCTCTGATCCAGATGAGCTTATTCCATTCATTGGAATCCCTCATCCAAACTATGGAGCGGACTACTTCAGAAGCACATGCCCTCCTCTCCAGCTGACTGAAGAAAATATTCGCACTTTCTATAGTGGTGAATATGCAGTCAAAGGTGCACAAAAGGAAGTGACCAACCTCCTTCTCACTCACTTTTCTTTTGTTGCACAACGTGACCAAGAGTTGTTCAAACAACTCTACCGGTATTTCTATTGGTATAACTGGAGACATTCGATGTCCATCCAGTCTCACTTTTTGCTAACTTCCTTTCATGGCATGAGCTACTGGCAACGTGAAGAAACTTGGAGCATTAAATGGATAGGATCGTCAAATCCATTCCCTCCAACTATTGTGTAAGTCCAGCACATCATGAATCACTGGCTTGTCAAAAAAATTCCAGCAACTGCCTTGTTAGCTGAATTCAAAACCAACATCATGCCTCAAGGAGCTGTGGTTGCAAATCAATCAGTCAACTGCCTAACTGGCTCGCTTTGCCGTAAACTGAACTTTGATAATTTATCAAGTCAGTCAGCTGAGCCATCACGACGAACTCCAACTGCCATAGCGAGGATAGAACCACACCTATCACATACTGAAGTCGTGGCTCCTCAGAAGAATCCAAGGCATGATGAGAGCGACAGTGATGATGAGGATACTGCCATATCACCAAGTCTCCTATCCAAGAGCTATGTCACTCCCCTACTCACATCCAACTCAAAAGGCGTGCAGTTGATTATGAAAAAAGATCAGTTCAGATCGTCGCCAAAGGGAACTTCACAATCCCTCAACCAAAGGATGAAAAACTCATCAGTTGCCATTCAACAGTTTTACCAAGCCAGGAAGACAGCACGGCCCGCACTGCCAAAGAACAGAACTGGATCTGTATCAACGTCAAAGCGATCAAACTGCTCGAAAGGAAGCAGTGGAACTAGTCCAGCTCGGCCTTTCAAAAAGAGGAAACTGACTCAAGCAAGTCAAGCAGCTGACCAAACGAACTGATCAGTTCAGATCAGTTAGAGCTTCAGTCAGCTCATTAGGACGACTGAAAACATGACAAAACTGATCATCCAACTGCTGAATCGTCAAACCAATCAGTTGGACTGTATCCCAACTGACTCCGGCTAAGTTTTCCTAATCCTCTTAATTATCATAACTTAATTGTTACCGTTGTGTGATTATAAAATTTCTTATATTATATTCAACGGCTACAATTTGAAAATAGGGTTCTCTCTCACAAGTTGCCATTAATATCTCTACATCGATATTAAATCAATTCTTCAAAGAAGGAAAAGGAAATATATTTTTCTAATGCGAAATAAATAGTAAAATCTGCAGAAAATATTTTGCTATTTATGGCAACTATCCCATTTTCAAAATAACTCCATCTCAGCCACATGATCATAAAGTTGTTTCACGATCGAACAGCTGGGACACATGCATCAGTAATTCAGCTAATCATCCATCAAATCGGATAGTTGATAAGCTAAGAGAAGCAATCAAGTGTCCTCGATCAATGCATGCAAAGATGATATATATATATATATGCAAGGAGATGAACACTCAGATCATCTGCAAACTCTCTCTCATCCTTGCTCTGATCACCTGCAAACTCTCTCTCTCTCAACACACTTGCATATCTAACAAAACCATCTCTTTACAGAAATGAAGCCTTCATTTCAGATGGTAAATGTTGAATTGCTTATAAAGAAGCTGAAGAAAGATAAGACTCTTAATCTAGAGTTTCTTAACGCACGTCTCAGCTCAGACAACTTTCAAAGAATTTATCGGCCATTGGAGGAAACTGGACTGCTGCCATTCTTGACAATCATGCCAGTCAAGAATATACCTTCCCATGTTGCGGAGTTCTACCACAGTGCAACCATCTCCAGCAACAACATCATCTCCACCGTCCAGAACAAAGTAATCACGGTGACAAAAGATACAATGATGTCGACACTTCTCCTCCCCGGCGAAGGCCCAGACGTGGTGGAACTGGAACTACCGTGCAAATATGCACTGTGAGGTCTTTGGAAACATCCTCACGTACACCATCATGACTGCTCACACAGGCTGAAGGAAAGTCTGCCCAACGAGATCATCCAACTCCTGGATATCACCGGTCATATCCTGCATGGGAACTTTGAGACAGTCTAATTCTCAGAACTCAAAGTCCATCTAATGGACACTCTATACTTCGGGTGTAAAGCCGACTGAGCCTCCTTTATTCTTACTTAACTAAGAGCAAATTTCGAGCGAGCGGAATATGATCCATCAACTGGCTCATTCCCAGAGAATGTTGGGTTTATGGGTCGCATAAGTCACATCATTCTAAGCCAGTTTGATGAGATCATTCCAACTGGCGAACCGATCAAACGAAGGGATATGCTCCCGACCATCTACTGTCATCCGATCCCGAAGAGATCCCACCAACCAGGAACTCCCGACTCAAGTCGTGGAAAGCAACCGGTGGTCACCCATGCCAGCTCCTCAGAAGAAAGGCAGCTAATGATTGAGAATGAGCCCCTCTCTAGACTAAGTGATCAGTCTACAATACCAGCCAGCTCACAACCTCTAACCTTAGTCAATCGCGACTCAATTGAGGTTGAGTTTGAGGCAGTTCTAGACCATCAGCTAAGAAGCTGCTTCGGTCTCATTGAGGGCACCGATCTCTCCTTATTCGAGCAACTAAAACGGTACCTCCAGTACCACATCTGGCGATTCCAACTCGATGAGGCCACAATGTTCCACCTCATCCGTACTCGTGGATCTCTCTTCTGGATCAACGAAGGAGAATGGAGTAGACATTAGATGAACCATCCAATCCACTCTGCTCACTGCCAATGCTCTCGGAGATAATGGATTCGATGATCAAAAGAATCCAGCTTAGTGTACCAGCCGACGCTCCTTTTCCCGACAACAAACCAGCCAACTCCTCCTGCACCCCATTCGTCGAAGATCTACCAATCGCCACAACCGATGAGATCTTCACCAGCTTGGCTTCCATGGACTTCAGAGAGCAAGAACTCTCTCAAATCACTGATCGTGGTCAGTTCATAACAACTGAAGAAGCCTATGCATCGTTCTCCTCGCCCATGCCAATTCCTTCAGTTCCCTCAGTCCATGATGATAATTTAGCAACTGCCTTCACATTCTTGCCAAACCTATCAATACCATCATGCGATCCACCCCAACTTTTGGATGATGCCAAAAAGGGGGAAGATGGAAAGTATGATGATGAAAACTTAACTCTTTGGGATCAGATCCAAAGAGAAATACATCATGAGGGGGAAGCTCAGCTTCAGGGAGAAGCTTGGAGAAAATTTGGAGCTCAAGAAAGAGGAGAATCAAGCAGGAAGAGATGAAGTAATCAAAGAAGAGAAGTAGTTCTAACTTGCTTTCACTAACTTGCTTTCAAGAGATCATTTGATATGATTTGATCCATACTTTATGCTCTGATACATGCCTTAATGAGAATATACTCTAATACTTGAATTTATACTTCAACTTGCTTTAATATCAAGCATTATGCTCTGCTCTGATACTCGGACAATCATGCACTAATTACTCAAAATGAAAGCATGACTAAAATGAAAGTATACTTTGAATGCTCTGATACTTGGATTTTGAATGCTCTGATACTTGAATTTCATGCTCTAACGTGCTCTGATTTCAAGAATTTTCCTAAGCAAACTACAACATGTCTATCAAACGAACATTTACAGTTTTTCCATCATCATTAACAAGGTTTTGACATCATCAAAAAGGGGAAAATTGTTAGGAAAAGTATCCAACTGATGGCCAAACTGAAGTAAACAGACAAATCAACTAAAGGCCAGAACTGAAGTAAGTCAACTTATGATCAGTCAAGCTGACAAAAAAGCTTAAGAGAAAGCAGTCAAACTGACAAGCTAGTCAACAGCTTGTGAATAGTCAAGATGACAAGAGAGCTTAAGAATGATTAGTCAAACTGACAAGCTAGTCAAAAACTTGAGATCAGCCGAACTGGAGGAAGAAGCTCAGAACTGCCAACTGAAGTAATAGCCAAACAGAGCTGACAAGCTCAGAACTGCCAACTGGAGCAATAGCCAAACTGAGCTGACAAGCTCAGAACTGTCAACTGGAGCAATAGCCAAACTGAGCTGACAAGCTCAGAACTGTCAACTGGAGCAATAGCCAAACTGAGCTGACAAGCTCAGAACTGCCAACTGGAGCAATAGCCAAACTGAGCATACAAGCTTAGAATTGCCAGTTGGAGTAATAGCCAAACTGAACAGACAAGTTCAGAACTGCCAACTTGAACTCAAAGTTGCTAAAACTGAAGCTCAGAACTGCTAGCCAGAGAACCCTGGAGTTATTGCTCAACCGGCGAATCTTGGAATAAATGCTTCAACGGAGATTCTGGAATTAAATATCTAATAGAGATCGATTGGCAAAGCAATGGCTACTTCAATCAAAAGCTCCAGCGATCAATAAAGACCATCTGCCATTGATGAACCAACAGAGCCACCGATCAATGGAACTCAACGGTCATAAAATCACTCCTCTATAAAAGACGAGTAAATCAAAGTTTTAAATACTCTTGCCTGTCAGACTTTTCACAATACTTATTCTTGAAGCCTTCATTCAAGCAGAGATTTCTTTTTCCCTCCCACATAGCTCAAGTTCAGCATTTGCTAAAAACTGCAAGAGTCTAACTGAGAAGAAGAATTCAAAGAGTCAAAACATGCAGCTAGATGTTGATAAACCAGCCAGGGCAGCCTTCTCAGTTTCAGCAATACAACGATCAACTATCCAGCTCAATTGAAGGAGCACATCAGTTGATACCCCATGTTCAAGACTAACCTCTTGAAGATCGAAAGAGATCTAAAACCTTGTAAAGACGTCAATAGCACCTACCTTCCTAGCGAGCAGTTAGGGACTTCAAGTGTGAGCCGTTGACCCACTGAGGTAGCGAGCAGTTACCAGGTTCAGCCAACTATCCTTCATTGTGTAATTTGTAAAGAAACTCAAGTTATATAATGAAGTTGCCCTTCTGTGGAAGGAAGAGAGGACATAGGAGTTTGAGACTTCGAACCTCTATAAATCATTTGTATGTTGTACTGTTTTGATTAATTACATATCTTTGAACTGTACACAAGCTCACACAATCTGCACTCAAGTTGTCCAAAGTACTTATTCGAATTGTGCATAGATAAGTTTTTAAGCGAGTCAAGGGCCCTTATTATTTCGCAATTGAAGCAAAAGTTTTAATCAGTTTATTCACCCCCCCTCTAAACTGATATCGACTTGCTCGGGATCAACATTTTATCCTGTTTGCATACATCATAGAAAGAAACAAAGTTGGGTATAGGTGAAATCCCTTAGCTTTTAAGAACAGTAGTGAGACCACTTGGATGACCTAATTTTTCATGTCATACATTCACATTAGAGGCACAATGTAGCACCCCAAACCTGGAGGGTCAATGTGCTAACAAAAGACACACGGAAGAAGAAAATCTCATAGAAAAATTTCCAAATAGAGTAATTAATTTAGGATTTGCTATGTCAAAAGAAGCTTACATTTACTAGTAAAACACTAAGAATTAACATATTTGACTAATAAAGAATCAATAGAAATACACCTTAAGAAATCTGACTGGTCAACCACATCAAAATAATAATAGTCAATTCATGAAAACATAACATAACCAAAACGCTCATAGGCGTACACGTGGCAAAAGTCAAGGTTCAGCGGAAACATAGAAATCAAGAACAATTTAGTTGACCATCAACAAAATATACAACGGAATCATATGAATCATATAATAGTTTGACCATAAATAATAAATTCAAAAGATGGTCAACTATGAAATAAAAGATCTCCATTGGTCCACATCCACCACTTGCCGTCATCAGTTACCTGAAAAACATTTTAAATAGTGGGGCTGAGTGCCAGAAGATACTCCGTAGACATACTCATACATTCATCTCATAATTTGTATTAAGAATAACAATAATCATAATAGCGATTTCATATTTGACGTCATAATTCATACCTCATTAAACATGGTGGAAAGTGATCCTAATGTGATCTTATATTAAACTATAACATATTCATAGCATATTCAGAAATTCTCATATGAGTCGTATCAAATCCACAATGAGCAACATAAACATAAATCATAATTTGTTTTTCATAATGGATGAATGTTTAAATACATTTCAGAAATAGTTTTGGTAAGTAAGCCCACTTTCTAGGTAAAAGTGGTTGTCGCTTTAGTCTCAACTTGCACGTGCTAAACTTGCTGCCTCGGGTTAAGACCTACACATAAAGACTATGTCCTAGAAGATTATTAAGATCATTAACCTATTCTATAACCTAAACAAGGGTATAAGGGTAAGTTTATAGAATAAAGTTGCGAAAAGATGACGCTTAAAGGTCAAACGGGTAATCCTAGTTGTAAGTTATATACGGGTCCTTGATCGAGTATAATATATCTTAATCACATAGATTGAAATCATAATACTTAAAGTAAGGTTTAAAAAGATAATAATATACCAATAAAGTATCAATTATAATATAATATAATATAATTAATTTGAATTTAATCCAAAATTAAACAAAATAGGAAAATAAATAAAATAATTATATACATAAATTAAATTGTAGTCAAAAGGATTTGAACCAATGATTTAACTATAGAATAATAAGATCTTAACCACTATACTAAATGATTTCATACATCATAAAACAAACTACTTTAATTAAATAGTTCTATAAATGCTTTGAATTAAATACACAAAATAAGAATTAAAATTGCATCAAATGGTTTTGAACCCTGGACCCCGATCAAATGTCAATTTCGAGGTAAATTTGATGAAGAATGTCTTTGACTATCTTGCTTATGGATCAAACGTTGTCTTCAGGATGAATTTTGTGAAGAATGCTTGAATATTTGAGAGAATTTCACTTATGAAATTTCTTCTCAAATTCTTAATCTCTTCAAATGACTTCTGGTGTGATTTTTAACTCATATGGAGACCCCTATTTATAGTTGTAGGTGTTGGAAAATTGAATGTAATAAATTAAGATGTGACTCATTTTATCTGATTTTTGGTGACTGGGTTATTTAATTTTGGAGGAATAAACACCATACAGTTAATCTATATTTGTAATATATAATCGTAGTATTTTTATTTTCTCAAATCTGATTTTCGGTGAGTGAGAAATAAATGGTTGAAATCAGTCACACGATTGAGCATTTATGGTGTGTGAGAAAATGTGTTTAAAGCACATTTAATTATGCCACATTGATTTCTTAACTTAGTTAAAAGGTGTATTTAAGTGTATTAACACTTAAGTGTAATATCTAAGTGCACAAGGATGTAGGCCATAAGCCCACACGCGCACATACGCGCGCGTCTGCCCATGCTTGTGCTCGTCCTCGAACTTGGACTTGGACTTTGGACCTACGTGGGCTTTCGAGGCCTAGCCGTTACGATTTTACGGTTCAGAAATGGACGGGTTATGGAGCGGGTCGGCACTTGTACGATGGGTCGTACGCTCGGTCCGCGGGTCGCGGGTGCACTTGATGGTGTATGTCCAGCTTTGAATTGTATAACTCCCACCTGGATCTGGTGGAGTTAAGTGGCTTGAAGTGTATAACTCCCACCTGGAGTTAGTGGCTGGAGTGTAACCGATTGTATGACAGAGCTGTAACCCCTGGAGGTTACACGACCTAGGTTTGAATGCCCCAAACCCTAGTTGTCCCCTAAGTGGAAGTGTGTCTATAAATAAGACATTCCAGCATACTAATGTTACTATACTCTACATAAACATCTTGCATTGCATAAGTTCCTTTTGTGTCTCTGCTCCCATTTCTCACATTACCTAGTTTGCCGGAGCCTTGCCGGAATTGTGGTGCTACTGTCGGAAGGACGAAAGCCATTTCATCTTTGAGAGACAACACGTCTAATCGTGAGCACTAGCCGGGGCGTATTTATCTTGCGGAGAGAGGTCCCCTCGACTCGGCTTGCTGGAATTTGCATTCCAGTTCCAGTTTGTTTAATTTGTTTCATTACAATTTATTGTATCATGTCTTGTTCTACTCTCTCTTCTTCTCTTGTACTTCAGATTGTAATAATTCCAGAGGTATTGTAATTGTGATCCAACAATAACAGTAGGTAGGAGTATCCATGGCTGATGTGGCACGATCTTATTAGCTCTTGAATATTGATATATATCTCTGCAAAGATATTTATTTGTTGTTAAAGACTCTTGATTTTATCATATTATAATATCTTTATTATTTAAATATTTTATCTAATATTGGATTTTATAAGATTCTAAAACTAAATAAATATATAAAAATTAATAAAAATAATATATATATTTTATACATTTTCACCGCCTACAGTTACATTATCAAATTTATGATTTTATTAATATTTATTATAAAATAAAAATTAATTATAACATAAATAATCATAGTCAATATTTATCAATAAAAAATTGAATTAAAAAATTATAAAACATAATTTTAAAAAAATCAATAATAATGAATTATTAATTAAAAATTAAAAATTAAATATTAAAAAATAATTATAAACCCTAATTGGGTGGGGTGAACTTCAAAAACAATCATAGAATTAAATTAAATTACAAAAAAATAAAATTGAAGAGAAAAATATAAGAAAAATTCATAATTTGAAAATGTAACACAGAGTGTAACGGGAAATTCCATGCGATAAAATAAGTGTGTGGTGGAGGGATCACTTGCGTCCAATCGAATTTGCCATTTTCAATATATCTCAATGGAAAGTAAGTCTAAACTTGAAAAAAATTGGAAGAAAACGAATTTAATAGTTGTATTGTTCTCTTACATATATATGTATGGTACAATTGTACACGCTTTAACTACATCCAGTTCAATTATGCATTAATTTATCATTCATTTAGAAATTAATTATTTGGTCACTCTCCCACTAGGTTTTCTCTCTAGGCTTTCGTATGGTGGCTAGGGTTTCGGCTATCCCTCCTTCTACTCTCGTTCAAGTTTTGATAATTTTCTTTTTGTCTATTGGCCTGCGGTCTTGGTCTAGGGCTTTAGAGGCTGCTTGTGGTTAGATTTTGTTTGCTTTCTCATTATTTTATGGTAGGTTTTGTTTTTTTGCGCGTTGTTTCTGCTTGTGTTATGTGCAGGTTCTTTGGTTCGAACGTCTCAGTCGTGATCTTTCTCTCACGGGGACAATGAAAGGTTTGACCGTAGAAGAAGTAGGGGAGATTGATCTTACTGCTCTGGAGATCTCAGATGCACAACATGTGGTTGAGAACTCAATCTGCATGGTTGGGAGATTAGTCTCAGACAAGGCTCCGAATACTTATTACCTCTTTGACGTGCTCAAAAAGGCGTGGAAGGTAAAAAAGAATTTTTCAGCAAGATAATAGGGTAATAACTTATACTTATTTAAGTTTGGGACGAAGGGGAAGATGGATTAGATCCTTCGGCATCAGCCCTGGCACTATGATAATCAGCTGTTTGTGATTGCTCTGTTCCAACGGAATAAACAACCATCGACGATAGAACTTACTCAAGGTGCTTTTTGGATACGTGCTTACAACCTTCCAGTTTCGTGCCTCAATGTGTGAACGAAAAAAGTTTTAGCAGATCGTTTTAGTGGCTTTATAGAGATGGATGAGAATGTGGAGGGTTATGTGGGAAATTATCTGAGGATGAAGGTGGTGATGGACATCACAAAAGCTTTTCTGAGAGGTTTGACTATTAAACTTAAGGCAAAATACTGTGGATCCCCATTAAGTATGAGTCTATGCCGCTCTTCTATTTTAGCTGTGGAGTCATTGGGCACCTGATGAAGCACTATCCTACTATGGAGAAGAAAACTTATAAGAGTCTGGAGGAAGTCCCGTATAGACCATGGTAAAAAGCTTTCCCACTGAAGCGTTGTAGATAGAGCAAGGACTTCCGGAGTCTATCAAATAATCCGACATCGAGGGAGTTGTTCAAATCTCCTTTAGTCGAGGACAGAATTATTCCTGCACCTTTCGTTGCTCAAGCAACCCTTAATAAACAAATATCCCAACCTCTTCCTCCTACATCATTGACCACATTTGATCCAATCACTACTCCCATTCACAATCCTCCCACACTTGAAAACCAAATCCAAAACCTTCCTCGACTTGTCGATATTTTAGACATTTTCAACCCTACCCCGTCCCTAACCTTACCCATCCTGAAAACCTTAAAACCAAATATATCTCCCCAAGCCAGACCTCTATCCAATCATTTAGCCCCCGTCCTTGTCTTCCTTCCAGTAGCAATTTGAGCCTGCCACCCTCAGATTCTCTTCCAGTCTTTATAAACCCAGCCCTTCTAAATCTAGTAAGTGGAACCGAACTAAATCCATTACCCAAAGTTCTAGGGTCAGTGTTTCCTCTTTTTTCATCTTCTAAGCGCCCTATGGATCTAGGGGTGATGGATAATGATTTCGAATTTTTATCTGTATCTAAAAAACTAAAAGAAGCAGAGTTGGTGGATGTCCCGTGCACTATTGCTGATACGGCGGAGATTACAGCTATGCAATCCTACCGCTCATTATGAATTATCTAGTCTGGAACTTTCAGGGGCTTGGGAACCCTGAGACAGTTCGTTCGCTTAAGTGGCAAGTTAAGCTTAAGCATCCCGGGCTTATTTTCCTCATAGAAACCAGGCTATCTTTTGTGAAGTGAAAAGGTTAGCTAGAGAGTTGGGTTTTGTTGAGTTCTTTGTTGTGGAGTGTGATATTAGCTCAGGAGGACGTAAAGGTAGCTTGTTGTTTTTATGGAGAGAGAAGGGGATGGTAAAGGTTTTGTCTAGTTTAATGCATTATATAAACGCAGAGATCATGAGTGGGAATTCTCTGAGTCCATGGAGGTTCTGCGGTATTTATGGGTGGCCAGAGGTGCAACATAAGGAGTTCACTTGGGAGCTTTTACGTGAGGTGAAGGATGAAGGTTCCTTATGTTGGCTCTGCTCATGAGATTTTAATGAAATTTTATATAATTATGAGAAATCAGGGGGTGCTCTTCGAGATCCTAGAAAAATTGAAGATTTTAGGAGGGCTATTCGTGAGTGTGGGCTGGAGGATATAGGATATGAAGGCTTTAAATTCACCTGGACCGATGGACAAGAAGGAGAGAAAAATATTCAAGAATTGCTTGATAGAATGTTGGCCTCGGAAGAATGGCTTGCTAGGTTTCAAAATCATAAGGGCACATGGTTCGGGTGGAGTCAGACCACTATCCAATTTTTTTGTATGAAGCTAGAGTTGGAAGTGCAAGGGGACGGCGGAAACGTATGTTCTGAATCGAAGAAATATGGTTCCATGATGAATCTTGTCTACATACATGCCGGAATGCGTGGGCTCGAATCCGGGGGAGGGGGGGGAATCACCTGAACTGTTGAAAGAAACTCTTAAATTGTAAAGAAGCTCTCCAAGTTTGGGAGTCATCCCATTTTGGGAATGTCTCAAAACAACTTAGGGATCTTAAAAAAATGGAGGAGATTCTTAAGAGAAACCATAAAGAGACGGTCTTTCAAAAGGAGGTTGAAAATAAAATTACGGATTTGTTAAAAAAGGAGGAAATTATATGGAAGCAAAGATCGCGAATTTCATGGCTTAAGGAGGGGGATAAAAATACAGCTTTCTTTCACCGCACTGCTACAGGGCGACAATTGAGAAATAAAATTCAATAACTTGTGGTGGAGGGAAAGGTTATCAGTGGTGAAAAGGAGATGCAGAGGGTGTTTCGTGAGTATTTTATGGAGTTGTTCTCCCCTCGAGAGAACATTGACATGACTGGGGCATTAGAAGCAGTGGACCTAATAGTCACTCCTGAAATAAATGCCATGCTGGGAAAACGTTATACAAAATAAGAGATAGCTATAGCCCTTTCAAAGATGCATCCCCTTAAAGCCCCGGGGCCAGACGGTATGTCAGCAATTTTCTTTAAAAAATCTTGGTCTTCTATTCAGAATGATTTATGTTCTTGTCTATTGAAAATCCTTAATGAGGGGGCTAACGCTGCATCCCTTAATTCTACTCTCATATGTCTTATCCCGAAAACGAACATCCCTGAAAATCTTAAGGACTTTCGTCCCATTAGTCTCTGTAATGTGGCGTTCAAACTTGTTACCAAAGTTATTGCTAATCGGCTAAAATGAGTGCTCCCTTCTGTTATTAGTGACTCGCAATCAGCTTTTGTTCCTGGGTGGTTAATTATAGACAATGCTCTCCTAGCCTTTGAGATTTTTCATCATATGAAATCTAATAGAGTTAAGAAAGGTTATTTTTCTTTCAAGTTAGATATGTCTAAAGCGTACGATCGAATTGAATGGATTTTTCTCCAAATGGTGTTGGAAAAAATTGGTTTTGAGGATAACTTTGTTAACCTGATCATGAATCATGTTTGAAGTGTTTCATTTGTAGTTCTTGTTAGTGGTTGTGATGGTATTCATTTTTTGCCAGGAAGAGGGCTCCGTCAAGGTGATCTCCTTTCTCCTTTTCTGTTTCTTTTCTGTGCGGAAGCTTTTTCCTTTCTTATTCGTAGAGTAGAGACCAACCAACTTATGAGAGGGGCCAAAATCTGTCGAGAAGTGCCGGCCATGACTCACCTTTTCTTTGTCGATGATAGTATCATCTTTGGAAAAGCTAATGAGAATGAAATTGCACGAGTTAAACACATTTTGAAGGTGTATGAGAATGCGTCTGGCCAAATGATCAACCTAGAGAAATCAGATATTTCTTTTAGCGCGGGGGTGGAGAATAATGTTGCCTCGATGCTTTCTGATAGTTTGGGTACCCGAAGGGTTCAAAAGCATGGCATTTATCTTGGTGTTCCATGCAATGTTGGTAGATAAAAAAAAAGAGTTGTTTCAATAGTTGGAGGATCGGGTCAGAAAGAAGCTGAAGGATTGGAAAAAATGGTCTCTCTCGTCGGTGGGCAGAGCCTTGCTTATTAAAACAGTCTCTCAGGCTATTCCTACATATCTGATGAGTGTGTTCCAGATTCCGGATCAAATTTGCAACCGTCTTAACTCTCTTGTTGCAAGTTTCTTATGGGGGCAGCAGAAAGATGAAAGAAAATTTCATTGGTGTAGTTGGAAATCTGTGTGCAGACCAAAGAAGAGAAAATTGCAAGATTGGTCCCATAGGACATGCCCCGCCCCGATTATGGTCCCATACCTTCTAATTTGGTCCTTTTTTTATTTTTTGCTGCAAAAATGAACCCAAATATAGATATATGCATAAATAGTCCTAGAGTAATTGACGGAAAGATTAGAAGCAGACGGAGCCGCTATACGTGAGCCGCACGTGATTTCCTGTGGGACCATTTTTGCAATTTTCTCCCTAATTTAAACGAAAATCCCCAAATCCCTAAACCCTAAATCTCCAAACCTATTAAAAAAACACCCGCAAAACTCAATGAAAATTCCCAAATCCCCAAACCTTAAATCTCGCTATCACAAGTGAAAGGCTGTGAAATCTCGCTACAAAGGAGAATACACAAGTAATATCTGAGATCGGAGATTGAATTCCTGACCTTTCTCACAAGCGGCGTCTACAGTTTCACCAGAATCCCCACAAGGCGGCGGCTTGCTTTGCCTTTACTCTGGGATCTGCCGACTAGGGTGATTAGAAGCCTACCAAAAAGTTGAGGGGCGGCTAGGGTTCGTGGTTTACCAGTGGAGAGGGCGATTCGAATCCTACTAAAAAGCTTCACTAGGGTGATGCACAAAGGAAGTGGGGGTCTTTACCCATGATCTGAGCTTGCGAGGTGCCTGCCATTACTGTACCAAAGCTCAGGGAGAAAAATGCAAGGACTTTCAGTGCAAAAATTACAGAGAAAAGGTGTCTTTATTCCATTTTTGTAAATTTTGTGTTCTTCGTGCTGCTTAAGCTTGATTCTGCTCTATTTTTACGAAACTCCTTTTTTCTTTGCTCTGCTAGTATTCAGAGTTGATCTTTAAGCAAGGAACTCAAGTCTCTGCTCTAGGAACAGAGCTAACAAGGTGAACACTGGCCACATTCAGAAGCAACAGATAAGTGTATTAGCTAAAGAATTCTCGATTTGCTCTATCACCAGCCTGGTAAACACAGCTATCACCCTGCTATGTTTATTTAAATTTCTGGTTTGTAGAGGATTTGTTTCTATTGGTGGTGGGAGGATCAGATCAGATACATTATTTTTATGGGATATAAATCAGATTCATAAATGTACTTCTTGAAAGTGTGACTGTTATATGTTGTTATCTTGCTTGCTAATCTTAGTTCGACTGTGTGGAAAATCAATTCGATAAGAAGTATTGTTCCTATCTCAGTCTGCATTAACTATCTGAATGATGTGCTCTTTTGACTGATATATACTTGATAAATCAGATACACCGAAGCTACTATCACTGCTGGAAATAGTATGATAAGTCTGAGCTCTCGATTGCCTGATTGCATATCTCTTGGCTTCTTGTTTATATCTGAATACAATTGCTTTATTGCTTTCTGAGATTGTGAGCTTCTGGAGAATATATTGCTTTCATATTAAAAGGCGAGTACACATAACTGAATACAAATGCTCTCTGTTCCCTGTCTGTGAGTCTTGATTGGAAAAAAAAAGGAGGAAGGAAATTTCCGAATGCATGTTACTTGCTTCCTGCACCCCTCTTGAATTGACTGTATTGTTTCTTAAGTCTGCCCCTGCATTAACTTGTTGTTGAAAATTGCATAGGCCTGCTGCTGCTCTATAAACTATTTTGGCTGATATATACTTGATAAATCAGACACACTGAAGCTACTATCACTGTTGGAAATTATGGTGAATGGGGACAATTAAACATATTTTTTGTTAACTGGAACTGCAGAAGTGCTACTGTTGATATGGGTTATCTTGTTGATATTATTGCTATGAACCTCTGCAGCTACTGTTTTGATTTTAGTGTTGTTTATATTGTTGCTTGGGTTTGGAAATGCTTGTTGAATTGCTACTGTTTTGATATTGCTAATTGGGTTGATATTGTTGCTTGTTGTTGCTTATTGTTGCTTAGGTTGATTGAGAATGAAAATGAAATGCCACTGTTTTGATTTTTTTTTTCTTATTATAGCTTGGGTTGGGAAAACTTGCTCATTGGCATACATATATGATTCATGCATCTTACACCTTACATATATGATTCAGCCATATCCTAAGTTCACATCTTCAACCTTGAGCTGCGGGACTCCCCTAAGTTTTCTTGAGATGGACACTCATCAATCCACCTGAAAAACTTGCAAGCCCCACGTAGTGAATCAGGGCACGTATAAAATTGCCTACCTCTGCTATGTGGATGATTGGAAATATGGGCACGCACATGCTTTTGACAATCTCACATCAAGAAATATTTATTTTTCTCTGCTTGAAGATGCATCAGACATTGTTCTCTTTTGCTTGTAGATGCTTCAGTTGAGTGTATAGATGTATATATTTATAGAATGCAGGCATGTGTGAGGCATAAATGCCCCCGAAAGGGTTGAATTTTCCCTCTAATTTCTGAAATTTTTCTCCAATTCACTGTTATGAATAATGTTCTGTATGGGACTAAAATTGCAAAACATTTTGGGACTAAATTTGCATTAATGTTTAACGGCAAATGTGACGGTGATGACCAATTTTGCATATCGTGGTTCAATGGGACCAGATTAGAAAGTATGGGACCATAATCGGGGAAGGCCATGTCCTGTGGGACCAGTTTTGCAATTTTCTCGACCAAAGAACAATGGAGGATTGGGTTTTCGAGACATGGGCCAATTTAATCGAGCATTGCTTTTAAAACAAGCATGGAGACTCATTCCTGTCCCGGAATCGAAAATTGGACAAACGCTATGAGCCAGGTATTATCCCTGAATTAATTTTCTCAATGCCTCGACTGCCTATAATCCCTCTTACACGTAGAGAAGCTTCCAGACGGGAAAAGAAGTTCTTAAGGAGGGTATTATCTGGAGAGTTGGGAATGGGAGTCAAATTAATATCTGGACGGATAAGTGGATTCCAAATTTGCCTATAGGCATTATCTCTCAAAGTTTAAATGAGGATCAGATGCTTAGGACTGTTTCAGAGTTGATGTGTGCCCAGACAGGAGAGTGGGATGTGCGAAAAATTTATTCTTTACTGCCTCAAGATATTGCAAAACTCATTTTGGCTATCCTTATTCCTAGGCATAAAGGAAATTATCGAATTGTGTGGAAATACAATCGCAATGGCATTTACTCAGTGAAATCTGGTTATGTAACTGCCTGCAAACTTCAAGACCATTATCAGAACATACCTTCTGTGTCAAATGGCGAACTGCATGTGTGGAGATGGATTAATGGTTTAGCTGTGGTTCCAAAGATTAAATTTTTTCTATGGAGATGTGCAAAAGGCATTCTTCCGGCGGCCTTTGAACTTATCAAGAAACGGGTCCAGTGTGATAGCTTGTGAAAAAGATGTAAGGTGGAGGAAGAAACATTGAAACACTGTCTGAGGGACTGTCCATGGAGCGCCTTCTTGTGACAGGTCTCACCACTTTGACTCAATGTGGGCGCAGATCACAGAAGGATCCCAATGAAGGCATGGCTGGAAAAGATCATTAGTTTGTACGACTCTCGAGCTCATAGTCTTTTTGCTTATCTCCTTTGGAGTATCTAGAAGGCTCAAAATCAATTGGTGTTTAACCAACAACATACCACTCATGAAATGAGTTTGAAGATGGCGATGACATTGTGCAATGAATTCCAAAATTGTTTAGTTGCAGATGTGCGCAAGAGCAGAGAAATGATTCAAGAAGAGTGGCAACCACCTCCGGAAGGTTTCTGGAAAATCAATGTTGATGCTTCGGTGTCTCCGCAAGGAGGCATTGGGTTAGGGGTGATTATTCGTGACTGTCAGCGGCAAGCCGTTGTGGTCAGATACAAAAAGCTAACTACATGTTTTGATGTTGATATTGCCGAAGGGCTTGCTTGTTAGGAGGGCCTTGCGCTTGCTAAGGAAGTTGGCGGAAGAAAGATCATTATCGAGACGGGTTGTCAAGAACTTAAACGCTCCCCAAGTGTTGCGGAGGAGGATTTATTGTACAGAGGAATGATATGCCAATCAGTTCACAAAGACGCTCTCCATTTCGACCAAGTGATTTATAGTTGGGCTCGTCGAACGGCTAATGGGGTCGTTCAATCGTTAGCTAATTTAGCAGCTAGTAATGCTATTTTTTCCAATTATACCGGTGACATCCCGGATATTATTAGTTATGTTGTTCCGTCCTCTGAACGGTTTTTGCATTAATTTAATTCCTTTTTCCCTCAAAAAAAAATTATCATTCACTTAAAATAGTTTTTGAAACATAGTTTCTAAAGATATAATTTAATTTGTTTCTAATTCCGCCAAACATAAATACTACTTAATTTCATCAACAATTTAATTTACAACATGTTATGGATTATGCCCAACAATCACACCTCTTCCGCTTTTTCATAAAAAAATTCCAACAAACGAACTTAGATTTTGTTTGATGCTATACTAGATATGATTGGGCGTAGGTATAATATTTATCTTTACATAATATATTTACGTCGATCAGATTACATTGAATTTGATAAATTTATTCGGGTTTGATATAAGACAGATGGAGAGTGTGTTTTAAATGACGATGACCGATACCTAAACAAAATTAACTTTAAATTATATGATGAATTTAAGTACATTTCTTCCAATTCATTAAACCCAAACAAATTAAGTTACAGATAATTAAAAAAAAAAAAAAAACTCATATCTAAAATAAAATAAATCACCAAAATTCCTCTAATCCTGCAATCCACGCTTAAATGTAAAGCTATCTTCTAAAGTGCTATACGCAAGATTTTGAATTTTCATTATAACCTTTAGCAAAAAGTTTCCCTACTAAAATATTATTCTGAGTTCTGATTTGCTTTTGCTTTTTGTTTTTTTTTTTAATAAAAAAAACATTTATTAATTTTGAGAGAGCACCCATGATATGCAATATTACTACCGAAGCTTTTATGTGACACGTAACTTGATTTTGTTTCTTTTGAGATGTGCACAACTCATTTTAATAATTCATGAATATTATTACGTGTGCTTTTTAGTTTTATGGTTTAAGATTTATTTAATTTTGTGGTTTATTGTTTTAATCTAAATATAATGTATTTGCCACGTCAGTCCATTAATGAATGAGAACACCCTAACCCCTCTTAAGTCCTGAATAATTACGAAAACCATCTAACCACCCCAAAATCGGTAGGAAAATATATGTTTGACGTAAATAGTCATTGTCATCAATTTTTTTTTTATCCCGTTACATCAATCATATCTTTATTATATTTAGATGAATCATAACTAATTTTTCATTTTAAATCAAATGTGATCCCTCATTTATTGAAATTTTAATTACTCCATTAAATTAGTCGTATAATCGAATATGACATGACATCTAAATAAAAAGTAGTATATATAAAAAAAAATTAAAATTAATATAATTCTGTTGGAAAATAATTACGAAATTTTGGACTGTGTAATCTCTTTAAAATGAATTCTTCTTTAATTTTTGATTTCTAACTTTACATTATTAAACCTTATATTTAAAAAAATAATATAATCCATTTCTTTTAATAGAATCCTAACTCGATTATGTTAGTTCAAAACTATTTTCTAGCATAAGTATGTTGTTGCATAACTATATGCTAATTACGACGTATCATATCATATCATAAATAAATAAATAAATTATTGTATTGATAAAGTAGGAGAAATCTCCAGCCCCTTTCTACCTCTCCAAAAACACACACTAAACACACACCTACCATGTAATTCATGCACACCAATTGAGAAAAGAATTGCACAAATTTGAACAAATTCTGCTTCGGTTTCTGATGTAATTTGTGATGACGGGTCGAGAAGGGGGATACGTGGTGCCGGCGGATCCTCCGAATGCCGGCGGCGGGTTGAAGAAGAAGGGCGGCGGGTCGCGGAGCTGGATCCTGTTGGATTCTTCGGGTCAAGAAATCGTTTTGGATGTGGATAAATACGCGATCATGCATCGCGTGCAGATACACGCACGTGATCTTCGCATTCTCGACCCCCTCTTGTCGTACCCCTCCACCATCCTCGGCCGTGAGAGAGCCATTGTTCTCAATTTGGAGGTTAAGTTTTTGCCGTTTTAGGGTTTATTTTTATTTTTATTTTTATTTTTATTTTTATTTTTATTGTTGCTTGGAGTTTTTATTATTGGAGTAGTTCCACTGCTGTCTGTTTAGTGTAGGAATTGGTCTCTGGAATTATGAATTGAAGTGTTGCTTACTTTTTTGCCTGTCAAATTTTTTTCTCAACGCTGACCGTTCATCGTTTGGAATAGTAGAGGCTTTAAATTTTAATCGAATTCTTCTTGTGTATTTGATGTGTGTGTGTGTGTGTGGATTTTATAATCGAACAATTAAATTAGAGGTTCTGGGATGAAGAATTCAAAGCCTTTTATGGATTAAATTGTTATGATATGTTGCCCTGAGCGGTTGAATTTTCTGGATTTAAGGTTGAAGGACACGGGCACTGAACATCATTGTTAAAACTTGATTTAAATCATTCTTATGGTTCATTATTATATATATGGTTTATTTATGTGAGATATTGCTGGGTTTCAGTAACTTTATTTCGGATGCCTTTATTGAGTGAGCTTATATATTTTGTTTCTATTGGTGTGTACAGCATATCAAGGCTATCATCACATCTGAAGAGGTGAGTATTTATGTCTTCTTTTTAAGTATTATTACTCTTCTTGCGCATCCTTTTTCTGCATTTTAGTTTATCAAGACAATATTGATGGAAAATCTATTGCATTACTGAGCTGCGTATATGTACATATGGACTTATTGCTTAATAGCCTAAACCCAAAGTTGCTAACCTAGTATCTATAATCATGGGGTTGAATATAAATAAGTTATGATTTGCAAGTAATTGACGTTATGTGTTGGTTGAGCAAGACAATAGTTGAATTAGTTTTGAGTTTAGTTCTATATCGTAGGTTTAATAAATAGAAATTACTATATAATAGGGTTGGAAGCTACAAGATTAATCAGGTTTTGAGTGGTGGTCAAAACAAATGTTTGATTATATGTAGGTATGAGCTAACTGAATCGTGATAGAAAGTGGCCCCCTTTTTGTGAAGTTTTCAAATTCTGTCAACCGTTGTAAGTGTTATTCGGAATGATTTATCAAAACCAGGTGATTTTGCTTTTAGTGTCATGAAATAATCAACTAAAAGTAGTTAATATCTGGTGGAAACAATGACATTTTTGGTTATATCTGACTACAGGATGTAATCTCAAAATAATTATTTATAGGTTTTGCTTCGTGATCCATTGGATGACAATGTAGTTCCTATTGTGGAGGACCTTCGAAGGCGACTGAAACCAGTAAATGGTAATCGGGAAGTTAATGGAGATGGCAAGGAGTTGCCTACGCAGCTTGATGTTGAGCCTGGTGAAGAAGATGGTATATACTAAATTCTTTTTCTGCTTAACTGGAAACTGCAGTTTTCATTACTTCTATACAATGCAATTTTTTATGCAGATCTTTGTGTTTATATCCTGCTAAGTTTATTAAAAACTGCAGATTCTCCGTTTGAGTTCCGGGCCCTCGAGGTGGCATTGGAAGCTATTTGCAGTTACCTTTCTGCCCGCACAATTGAATTGGAGAGTGCAGTTTACCCAGCTTTGGACATGCTTACGTCAAAGGTGAAAAAATTATTTTTCAGAAATATATATTTTAATTGGAAAAAGGTCAAATCTAACTGCAGCTCATTAGAATAGGGCTTTGTAATATCAGATTTGGCGGTGCGCTCTTTTCTACTGTGTTCTTATGCTGTGGTAGATGTGGACTTGTAGATGTACTCTTCATGTTGGGATTGTAATTGACCTGATCGTTTTCCACAGTCTGTGTTCTTATTGACATCACTGGAACCAGAATTTGCTTAAACTTTCAACTCAAGATCTTTACGCATATCCTTTAGGGATTAAGATTTATAACGATTTCTCTTTTTCTTTCTGTTATTCTAACGGCCTACTATGATGATCTTATATTTTTCTGCGTTTTCTCTATGCAATTTGTTTACAGATTAGTAGCCGTAATTTAGACCGTGTACGAAAGCTTAAGAGTCAAATGACAAGGTTGACTGCTCGTGTACAAAAGGTAGAACCTTCCTTAATTTTTTGTTTAGCATGAAGGAATTTCATTTATTCCTTCTAATCTTTGGTGCTATTTCTTCTCTTTTTTGCACTGCTTTTAACATTGATGTATGCTTCTCGCGTGCTTTAGTGTCTGCTTTGTCTCAGAAAATGTTGATATTTACGACGCTATTTTCTTACTTTAGCTTTGTTATTTGAATTACAGTTACCAATTATACTCCACTTGGTTTGTTATTGAGCATTTATATATATATATATATATATATATATATATATATATAGTCTGCTAATATATAATTTATATTGAAGTCATACAGCTTGCGATTCCCTATGGCGCTGTGATTTCTCATTCTTATGGTTGTCTTTGTTGAATGCCACTATTGAATGAATTTTCTGAACAAGTTCAAGCAAGAAGAAGGCTGCTGTGCATTGTGCTAAACCCTTCTTTGCATAATGATTATCTCAACATGGTTGGAAGAGATTATTTCATTTACTAATCATATACTTACCCTTTGCCATTCTGTAGGTACGGGATGAACTGGAACAGCTTTTGGACGATGATGATGATATGGCCGACCTTTACTTATCCAGGAAGTTAGCAGGTGCATCACCTGTGAGTGGCTCGGGTGCCGCTAGTTGGTTCCTTGCATCCCCTACCATAGGCTCCAAGATATCCAAGGCCAGTAGGGCAAGTATGGCAACAGTTCGTGGGGATGAGAATGACGTTGAGGAACTTGAAATGCTCCTTGAGGTATTTAGTCCTAAATATTGCACTTGGGCTTAGAAAAACAATTATAACTTTGCCTTTTGCATTGCAGGCCTACTTCATGCAAGTTGATGGAACATTCAACAAATTGACCACGGTATGTAAATTAAAGCCATCATATTTGCATCATCTATTAAAATGTGTCTTATAAGTGGGAAGATAAATTGGTTCGAACGGATCAGTTAACATTGTCTTGCTCCAGTTTCATGGAGAGAAGTTTTTTAGTATCTAATATGAAGAGTTGTAGGGTAATGCGACATGCCTTCTTATGCGCTTGACCAGTAACGGCCTCAACTGTGAAGTTACAAGTGTACTATCACATCTGGGAAATTATTCAGATGGTTGCAATATGATGGTTTTCCAATATTATTTTGATTAGTTTCTGATAATTTTCTCTGCCCTGTTTTTCAGCTGCGTGAATACATTGATAACACTGAAGATTATATCAATATCCAGGTAAAGTAATGAGCAAATTTGTGTTTGATATGCTCTATTTCTACGAATGTCTAACAATCTAAACACAATTTTTACGCCTTCTCATCTCAGCTTGATAATCACCGAAACCAGCTTATTCAGGTCCTTCTCGTTAGATTCAATAAAATCATTCATCCTTAGCTGCCTCGTCAAATGCTTATCTTTTTCATATTTGCTGCAGTTGGAGCTGTTCCTCAGTGCTGGAACCGTATGTCTATCTATTTACTCTTTGGTAGCTGCAATTTTTGGTATGAACATTCCATATACATGGAACGACGATCATGGATACATGTTCAAATGGGTCAGTACTCAAGGATTGAATTGCTTATTGTTTAGTTTCTCTTTATGCAATTCTTCTACAGCACACTCAGACGATCTGCTTAATGATTCCAGGTGGTTATCTGGGGTGGGATTTTTTCCGCGATCCTTTTTATATTCATAATGTCTTATGCGCGCCACAAAGGGCTCGTCGGATCTTGATTCTTCTTGTTGGAGGCATTTTTCAAGCATGGACGATGCAACTGAAGTCGATTCATACAATTTGAAGTTGGCAAGCAAGGCTTTTCACCATAATTGCACCTTTTTTTGGATGCAAAAAAAAAAAGGAAAAAGAAAAAAGTAAAGAAAAAAAAAAAGCTAGCTCTGAATATATTTAGATGACATTTTTTCCCCCTTTCAAATCTTGATGAGAGAAGTAAAAACGATAATCTCATCAAATCCCCTTGTAACCCAAGTTCAAGGTTAATATTTGCTTTAATACCTTCTCTTCCAAGCTTTCTATTGATTAATTGGGAATATGAGAATATATTTGTTATGGAATTTGTAATATCTCTTTGGGTTTTTGTTTTTCTTTTCCCTATCTTGTGAGGATTGTAAATAAACTATGAATAGGAATTGTTTGAATTGGAAGTGAGGAAGATGGTAGAAGAAATGGGGGAAATATTAGAGAATAAGAGAGAGGTAGATTTGATAATACTTTTCTTGCTATTTATTTTCATAAACTCATAATATATAGTTGGGTGATTGGGGACCACAAGGAAAACCCTAACACCAATACTACAAGCATTTATATAAAGTAAATTGGCTTAATAATAAAGCTGGGCCCTTCTTTAGGAAAACAGAATTAAATATTGAGCCCAAACACTCAAACTTCTTCGACTCGATCCACAACCACCATTCCTTCGATCCGAACCGGCTCCAACGCGAGTAACCCTAAATTGGCTTCCAATTCAAGATCGCATTTTTCTTCAATGTCCCCCTCAACAAGAACCCTAGCCTCCGGCAGCCCTCATTCTCTTTCTCCGACCACCTTGTTCATGACAGTACACCCGCCTTTCAAAGATCCTTGTCCGCAAGGATCAACCTTTTCAAATGTCCTTCTCAGAAATTTTGTGTCTTCCCACGAAGTCAACCCTTCTTTAGAATTTTCCCAAAAAACTAAGTCTTGACTCACACTGATTCCGCGGCGACAGATGACCCGGCCGGCCACTGGTGGACTTTGCAGAATCAAAAAGAGGCCCTCATCGTCATGCGCTGGGAGGTCTGCAGCTGGAATTATCCCCTGTCCAATCACCTTCTTCAGCAAGGATACATGGAAGACGGGGTGAATCTTAGCCCCTGCAGGTAACTCGAGGCGATAAGCTACCTTTCCCATGCGCTCTATTATCTTGTATGGTCCATAGTACCGGGCTGCCAGTTTAACGTTCTTGCGCAGAGCTACTGAGCTCTGCCTGAACGGCTGGAGCTTGAGGTAGACATAGTCGTCCACCTCAAATTCTCTCTCTTCTCTTTTCTGGTCGGCATACATCTTCATCCGATTCTGGGCGGCTAATAAGTTAGCCTTCAATTCGGTGATAAACTGTTGTCGTTCAGCCACCAATTCCCGTGCCTCAGTGTTCATAGTAAGGAAATAGGAATGAAGTGAGTGCTGAGGGGGTAGGTATCCATACAGAGCCTGAAATGGGGTAGTCTTCAGGCTAGAGTGGTAGTTGGTGTTGGTGTTGGTGTTGGTGTTGGGGTAGCCATTTAGCCCATTGTTTAGGCTGCTGGTGAACCATACATCTGAGATAATTTTCTAAACATTGATGGAGCCGCTCAGTCTGCTCATTTGATTGGGGATGGTAGGCTGAACTCATGTCCAGGGTAGTCCCCGTTAATTTGAACAATTCCTTCCAAAAACCACTAGTAAAGACCTTGTCTCTGTCAATTACCAAACTAATAGGCTGCCCATGAAGCTTATAAACTGTATCCAGAAACACCTTGGCTACTGACTGGGCTGAGTAGGGATGGGACAGAAAAATGAAGTGCCCATATTTGGTAAATCGGTCAATCACCACTAGAATGACATTTTTCTTATAGGAGCTTGGTAATCCTTCAATGAAATCCATGGAAACATGGGTCCATGCTTGGCTGGGAACAGGGAGAGGTTGTAGTAGCCCTGGGTAAAGCCCCCCTTGAGGTTTACTGACACTGCAAATAGTGCAGCTGTTGACCCATCTTCCTTCATTTTTGGCCAATAAAACAACCTTTTGAGCCTCATATAGGTACCAAAAATGCCCGAATGCCCCCCATAGGGAGAGTTGTGTAGTTCTTGGAGTAGGAGTTCCCTCACCCTGGACCCCTTGCCTACCACAATCCTTCCTCTATATTTGAGGAAATTGTCTAGCAGCTCATAGTCAAGATAAGAAGTAGGCTCCTTAAGTTTACCTTCCAAAATAGTGGTGAATTGAGAATCTTCCTTATAACTCTCTGAAATTTGTTGCACCCAGGTTGGTATGGCTGTGGTGATAGCTAGGCAACTTGCTTCTGCAGAAGGCCTCCTAGAAAGAGCATCTGCAGCACAGTTCTCACTCCCCTTTTTATATTCAATCTCATAGTTTAGGCCCAGTAACTTGGTGATCCATTTTTGTTGCATGGGAGTCATGATTTTCTGATCTAGGAGATGTTTCAAAGCCTGTTGATCTGTTCTGATAATAAACTTGTGGTCCTATAAGTAATGTCTCCATTTTTGCACAGCCATTAGCACTGCTAAGAATTCTCGTTCATACATAGATAGGAGTTGATTCCTGGCACACAAAACCCTGCTCATGTAGGAAATAGGCCTCTGTCTTTGCATGAGTACTGCCCCAATTCCCAAACCACTAGCATCTGTCTCCAAGATGAATGGCAGGGTAAAGTCTGGTAGTGCCAGCACTGGAGTGGTAGTCATAGTCTTCTTTAGGAGTTCAAAAGCCTGGGTGGCCTCTTCCGTCCACTTAAAAGCACACTTCTTGAGAAGTAGGGTCAATGGTTTTCTGAGCAATCCATAGCCTTTTAACAAACTTCCTGTAGTATCCAGTAAGGCCTAGGAAGCCTCTCAACTGCTTAATATTGGTTGGAATTGGTCAGCTGGTCATACATGAGATCTTGGAGGGGTCAGTAGCCACCCCTTCTTTAGAAATAATGTGTCCCAGGTATTCTATCTCTTCCTGCCCAAAGTGACACTTGCTCTGCTTAGCATACAGTTTGTTGTCCCTGAGAACTGTAAGAACTGCCCTTAAGTGCCTCAAGTGCTTCTCCCAACTAGCACTATAGACTAGTATATCATCAAAGAAAATCAAGACAGATTTTCTTAGGTAGGGCCTAAAAATTTGATTCATTAAAGACTGAAATGTGGCAGGAGCATTACATAGGCCAAATGGCATCACTAGGAATTCATATTGCCCATTGTGTGTGCTGAAGGAGGTCAGATACCTGTGCTCAGGGTTCATAAGGATTTGGAAGTATCCTGACCTCAGATCAATTTTGGAGAAGTACCTGGCCCTATTGAGCTCATCCAGAAGTTCATCTATGATAGGAATAGGATAGTCATGCTTGAATGTGAGCCCATTTAAATACCTATAGTCTACACACATCCTCCAGGTGCCATCTTTTTTCTTGACTAGCAGGACTGGGGAGGAAAAAGGGCTCCTGCTGCTTTGGATCATGCCAGTGATTAGTAAGTCTTGAACAATTCTTTCAATTTCATCCTTTTGATCATGTGATACCCTATATGGGTATTGATGCTTGGGGGAGCTCCCTGGTTTAAGGGTGATGTGGTGCTCTACCCCTCTGCTGGGAGGTAGCCCTTGTGGCTCTGCAAACACATCTTGAAACTCTTCAAGGAGGGTCTTTACTGGTTGGCTGTCATTAATAACCGCATTTTTCTTCATACTGATCCAAAAAGCTTCCTCTATAGGTGAGGGATGAGTGTGATGGATCATGTGGTAGAGAGTGTGGCTACTAATGTATTGGCAGTCAGCTGTAGAAGTAAGAGCCTGTATTCTGATCCTCTTGCCCATCCAACTTACTGAAAATGTCATCTTATCATAATCTAGCTCAATTGGTGTGCAAGACTTGAGCCAGTCACCACCTAGAATCAGGTCACACCCCTCAGTAGTTAATACTCTAGGTGAATAGGTGAATGAATGGTCTTTCATGGTCCATTTGAATCCCTGAACTTTGGTAGAGCTGACCATCCTGTTCCCATTTGCCACTCTGACCATAATGGGTTTAGTAGGATCAGTTTTGCAACCCAGGGCCTCTGCAGTAGACTCTCTGATGAAACTGAGAGTGCTCCCTGAGTCTATCAATATATGGAGTTTCTTGTCCCCCACATACCCAATAACTCTCATAGTGGTTGTTCACCCTTCCCTTGAACTTAGGTTTAGGGACATCTGCACTTCCTCCATGCTAAGAGTAGTGTCAGCAGCAGGATGTACCTCCTTAGTGGCATCATCAGCATGAACATAATTTGTGTCTTCATCATCACATAGGATCATATATTAAATTTTAGCTCTGCATTTATGACCAGGGGTAAAGAACTCATCACAATTATAACATAATCCATTCTCCCTCCTTGCAGTCATCTCTGCAGCAGCAAGCAATTTGAAGAGAGCTTTGTCTGTAGGCATTTGAGACTTCTGGCCAGGAGGAACCTAGCTGGCATCCCTCCTATGGCTGCTGGTAGTGGCAGGTTTGTGGCTTGCCTTGAACTTTCTAGACATAGCTTCTAAGTTAATAATTTGTTGATGCCCCAGCTCTATAGCATGGCTAAGGGTAGTGGGTTTGAACATGTGTATGAGTGACTGGATTTCTTCTCCCAACCCACTAATGAAGCTAGCAATAAAATATTCCTCTGAGAAATTCCTTTTACCAATCAACAACATGCATGCCCTTAATTCTTCAAACCTATCCACATAATCAGAATAAGAGTCAGTGTGCTTAAGCTTGTTAAACTCAGAAATAACCCTAGTATCATTTAGTTCTTCAAATCTTGCAGAAATGACATCTAAGAACTGATCCCAGGAAATGTTACACCCCCTGAGGGAAGAATTTTGATACCACTGAGCAGCCTTGCCCTCAAAATGTATAGTGGCTAGATTTACCCGTTGATCATCAGGGATATTAGGTATCATCCTGAAGTAGCTTTGACATTTCAAAATCTAAGCCCTAGGTTGTTCACCATCAAACCTAGGAAAATCAAGTCTAGGAAAATGGGGTGAGTGATGCATATTATTTGTACCTTGAAATCCCACTACCTCTCTGCTGTGGTTTAGCGGTGAGGGGCAGGAAAGTTAGCTCCATTTCGGTGTGAGGGTGGGGGTATAGGGTGATGACTCTCACTTCTGGCCATGGATGGGGGTTCCCCAAAATAGAACTCTCCATATTTGTCTGTTTCCCTTTATCCATGTTTGACAACTGCAGTTGAATCGAACTTAATGTTTTGGCAAGCTGATCCATCTTATCTTCAGATCCAGAAATATATTGTTTCATGTCTGAACTAACAGTTGATATTTGTTCTTGCAGCTTGAGCTCAGCTGCCTCCCTTTTCTGCTCCATCTACTTATGTGCCTCTTGGAGCTCGCGTAATCTGGTGCCTTCTTCAGCCATGTCCCAAAGATCTGGCTCTGAGATACCAAATGTTATGGAATTTGTAATATCTCTTTGGGTTTTTGTTTTTCTTTTCCCTTTCTTGTGAGGATTGTAAATAAACTATGAATAGGAATTGTTTGAATTGGAAGTGAGGAAGATGATAGAAGAAATGGGGGAAATATTAGAGAATAAGAGAGAGAGGCAGATTTGATAATACTTTTCTTGCTATTCATTTTCATAAACTCATAATATATAGTTGGGTGATTGAGGACCACAAGGAAAACCCTGACACCAATACTACAAGCATTTATATAAAGTAAATTGGCCTAATAATAAAGTTGGGCCCTTCTTTAGGAAAACAAAATTAAATATTGAGCCCAAACACTCAAACTTCTTCGACCCGATCCACAACCACCGTTCCTTCGATCCGAACCGGCTCCAACGCAAGTAACCCTAAATTGGCTTCCAATTCAAGATCGCATTTTTCTTCAATTTTCCCGTCAACAAGAACCCTAGCCTCCGGCAGCCCTCCTCTTTCTCCGACCACCTTGTTCATGACAATATTCACTTCAAATTAGTTGTCATTTACACTGCTATGTCTTCTGTTTCGTCGAAAATACTAGGTGCTCTAAGACGTCCACGTGCTGAATGTCATTCTCTATAACAGTATGATTATATTTAATTATAATTTTTTTTTCTTTTTTACGAGTGTCTGAGGTGCTACATAGAATGAGACATCAATAATTGAATATATTCTCTAAAATGTAAGTGTCAATGTATAAATATTTTAATGCAACTATTCAACAAGGTCATAAATTTCTATCGGCTCGAACAAAGCATATAGATTTTGGCAATAAATTTCTAATGATCATCAGATATATATATATACCTATACAAATGCGAAAAGGGTAGAATGTCTCAGCTGGGTAAAACTACACTAGGTCAGTTTTATTCAGATTGAGATTTCTCTCCTTAGAGAATCAAATTTATGATTCTCTGAGCGGCCTGTCCACAATGATCTGGCCAAGTTTCGTGTACAAAGCTCGTTGCTCCTCGAACGTAAGGTTCATCAATATCTACACCACCGTGACAGAAAATAGATGTTCATATATGATCACCAAATTGCTAAATGGCTACAATGCTACATAAAGAATATTGGTTTACCTGATCGATGATCATCTCGAGGGATAAGTTCTGTGGCACGACAAATGACTGGTGATAGATGTACGCGAAAACAGCCATCACCATCTGCAAAAAAAAAAAAAAGAAAAAAAAAAAGAGAAACAATTATCACTGTGATGAGGAGTCATTGATCTAAATTTGACGTGCATTTCGTCATGAATTTCACCTGGCAATCCATTCTATCAGTAATCCCACCATGACCAGGAATGCTATCACCAAAATCCTGAAAAAAACACGACATCAAAAGAACTGTGGAGTTTGTTGTGCAGCTCGATAGCATGAACTTTATACATATATTGATAAACTGAAACATGTGAATTATACCTTGATGTTGAAAGCCCTTTTGAAGCCACTCGCGAAAAAGCCTCCAAAAGGTGCTATAATTGATGCAAAGAGACCGAGATACACAGCATGCCACTGCACAGGCAAAATGGAAATCTCTCTCCTAGGGAACTGTGAAAATTTTAAGTGTATGATATGACTGAAATAGTAAGTAGCCACAATCTGAAAATCAATATGTTACAACACAAAATTGTCTAAAAATATCTGAAAGATATAACAGTTTGACACTTTGACGGTAGTGATAACAACATCGTTACAATTTTCATGTTGGCCATTTAACTGCAGAACGGCTAATCTGACTTTCTACCTCCTGAGAGGCCTCTTTATGTTAACTGAAGTCTTTCAAAGTTATGCATTCAACCAAAAATGACAATTCATAATCACTAACTCAGTACATGTTTCCAAGCATATAAAACCTAGTATTTTAACATCACTTAAACAACCAAAGAATAAGATCAATTTTTTTCCCCCAGAAATTAGTATTATCTGAAATAGACAAGGAAAGGCACATACAGAAAGACACTTCTTACCCATTCAGGGAACCACTCTGGAAGAGCAAAACTTTCGGGTTTAAACAGTGGACCAGGATCGCAGTGAAGCCAGCCAGTTGATAAATCCTATATATATAAGAAAAAAAAAATCACAGGAAATTGCAAGATATGTTTGGCTTCATTTCAACTATTAGGTGGAAGAGAATAAACATATTTAAGAATGAAAAGTCATTTGATGTCTAACGTATTTACTATTTAGGAGATCATTTGGAATGTTGTTTGGAAGTTAATTGGACTATATCTTGTCAGTTAATAAAATACCATTCATGAAAATTGCACAAGAGACAAACACATTTTTGTACCCGAAGAAGAAAAGGACAAAAAAAGGTCCATCTTGATCATAAACACATAACAAATCTGAACAGATAAGAGTGCTTATAAGCTAGCACTTACCTTTCTAGGGCATGTCAACCATTGAAAGCGACCCAGCACATTAGCAAGCTGGAAAAAAAGTGGAACAAGTATGCAATCAAAACCTTTATAAATTACATTACCATCAAGTCAAGTTTCAGAAGATATTCTAGTCTATTTCCTTATAGTTGATAAATGCTTACGAAAAAGGCCAAGATGATGGTAGCAACAGATGCTCCAATGAAGCCCTCCCATGTTTTCTTTGGTGATAGCTTGATCAAAGGAGTTTTCCCAAAGAAAAACCCAAAAATATAAGCAGCAATATCATTGATGATGATAAGTGATGCTGGAAGAAGGAACCTGCACAATTGTCAATATACATGTGAAGTTCTTTCTTTATCAAGTTCAATTTCAAATGATGTAAGCATCAGATTTCTACCAGGCCTAATAAAAAAATATATCATAGTAAAAGAGGAATAATTAAGTTTTGTTACCAGAAAATTCCTTCAAAGATATTTGCCACAGTAAATGACGACTGAGTGAACACCACAATCAGAATCATATGTGTCCATGCAAATTGGCCGAACTGATACTTGTACATCTTCTTCTTCAGTGTAAGAATAAACCACATGAAGCCTGAACTCACCAACATTAGAAAATATATAACTGACAATGTCAATGCTAAAGATTACACGGATTCAGAAAATATGGGAAAAACAAAAGAGAAGGGTAGAACCAAGCCCCATGTACAAACCTGCGATATACAAAAAATAACAGGTAACCATGTGATACTTGATAAATCTGCTCACAAGTTTATACAAAACTTTGTCTGATGCCACAGTGTTCACAAGCCTCTGACTGAGAATGCGACCATACACAAATAACATAGCCGTGAAGAAAAAGTGCCTGAAATATTAAATTGCAAAAACAAAACCATATCTCATAAGAATCCAACAAAAACTAAAGGAAAGCAATTGAGAGAAGAATGGATCACAGACATAATAGAGTCTGTCAAGAAACAAAGTCTCACACCAATTTAAGAGCCTGAATCCCGGGAGGCGCCTGTCTTCGGATGCTCTCCTAAGTAAATTGAACAACTCCTTGGCCATGAAAATCTGGATAACTACTACCATTGCCCAGATATATAAGTGTCCCATGTATATTATGAATGTGAATCCTCCAATCATCCAAACAGTTGAATATGCACGAATCAAAAATGACTTGTACTTGTTACGATCATTAACAAGCAAATTGTTGCCATTTGATTTCTCAACTTCTGGAGGAGCCTAGAGTTACAGAAACAGAAATGCAAAACCATAACTTCCAATATGCAGTCAAAAGCTATATATTTTAAGTTGAAGACCTTCTATGTTTGACTTAGCAATAGAGAAGATACATCCTCAATCAATTTTGTTAAGGCAGCACTGCTATTATTGATTATAAAAATGTGGAAATCAAGGTAACATTCTGATTATTAACCTCATTGGAACCTTTGCGACGACGTAACCGTGGAGCGGCCGCAGTAGGTGTTGATGTGCCCCCAGAACCAGGATCCTTTTGCATATTTGTCTAAGCCTTAAAAGCACACCATAAATATTAAGCAAACATTAAAACTGTAAAAAACCAACATAAACAAAAAACAAAGCTCAGGAACTTTGCAATACCTGAATCTCTGAATTAATTACAGTAAACAAAGTCATAAAAGCAAATGGACTTCCTTTTTCTACTAAAATTAGTCCTCGGTGTTCAAAAAGCTTATAAAAACTGAATATTTTTGTTTAATGGAATAATAAGATTCAATTATACTGATTATACAGAATACATTACTCCTGGTTTTCTTCTCTCCGTTATTCATGTTCGTCAAACTACTTCTATTTAACTAACCTACAACAAGCCAAAAGGGAAAAAAGAAGTAAAATAAAATCTTAAACTGCCTTCTTTTGTTATCTTACCTCTGTCAAGAAAGAAAAGAATCTCAAACTCAGCCCTAGTTCCTAAGCAGATTCAACCTTCGCTAAGACGATGGAACAAGAAGCAAAGAAAGTAAGAAAAAAAAAATTCAAGAAAAGTGGCAATCTAGTACTGTACAAAATGACATTACATTGCACGACAACAGCAAAGCTCAAAAGACTCAAAACTCGTGTTCTTCGCTTAGGCATTCTGATCACCCAAAATCATCAACAAGTGTGTAAACCAATACTAAGGAGTCGAGGAGCAGGTAAAGAATCCCAGAACCAAAGAATGCATATGTATAAGAAAAAAATAAAAAAGAAACCCTATTAAATTGCACAAATTTCAAGAAAAAAACTAGCTTGATTACATACATATGCATACATATATATATTACATATACACGTGTGTGTCTGTTTTGTGAGTTGAAGGATTTACCTCTCACAGATAGTGGACGTGCCGCTTACAATCAGAAACAAAATTTAAAAGAGAAGAAAGAAGGAAGAAAAGGAAGATTCTCACTCACCTCGGAGTGTGTGTGTGTGTGTGTTTTCTTCGGAGGTTATAACAGAAGAGTGTAGACGTAAAACCAGAAGTGGGGATTGATGGAGCCTCGAATAAATCATCGATCATAAATAGTGATTACTGATTATATTAGATTTTTGGTTTTTTTAATTTCCAAAATTGTGAAAAAATTGTGGGTTCATCCGTTTGATTTTGACATGATGAGGGATTGGGTGATTAAAACAGTGCTACACCAAACCTCCTGCTCTAATTGTAGAGTTTTCATACTTGATCCCAATTTGTCCAAAATTATAACGATGTTTCAATTATGTCCCAAAATTCACATTTATATATCAACTCATCTTTTGTTTTCAATTCTATTTTATAACCTAATTCTAGCAATTGATATGTGATGTGCATTACCGGAAGCTTATGTATTATTTTCGTAAATAAATGAAAAATCACGTGGAAATTGTTAAACCAACATGATAAACATAGAGATGATCTATTGATGAAGATGAAATTAAGAAATCTATTAAGCACCAAAAAGTGGTAAAACCAAAGTTCTTATAAGCAATAGATAAAAGTGAGTATGGAGGCTTACACAATCAAACCTACATAAAGCCTTCCTTATGGCAAAAGGGAAAAGACAAGAATATTTCTAGACTATAAGCTCAATAACAAAGAGACCATAAGTACTTCTAACAGAAATGTCATTATTTCCCGTGTGACTTGAAACTCATTTATTTCCTTTCATTTACGTGATTTTCATTCATTTACGGAAATAAAATACTGCCTCCGTTTCGAAATGTTTGTTGTTTTAGGTTTTTTTTTGTTTCAAAATGTTTGTTGTTTTATATAATTTGACATCCTCTCTCCCAATTTTAACCCTCTCAAATCTTACAAGATTTCTTGATTCTAACTTACCTATAATATATGAAGAGAGAAAAATATATGGAGAGAGAAAATATTGTTATTTTTTAGGAAAATATAGATGAATTAGATTTTATGGCATATATGAGGGATGGATATATTTGTCCACAAAATTAATTCTTAATTCTAGATAAAAAAAAAAACAAAACAACAAACATTTCGAAACGGAGGTAGTATAAGTTTTTGGTGACACACGTCACATATTGATTGCTGAAATTAGGTTACGACAGAGAATTGAAAACAAAAGAAATTGTTGGGATAGAAATTATAATTTCACAATGGATTAAGATAGAATTGAAACATTTTTTAAAATTTCGAGATAGAATACGGCAATACCCCTAATTGTAGATTAGGTAAGTTTGGAGTTATTGATCATCATTCATCAAACAAATCTCCTTTTGTAGTCCCCTCGTAAACATAAAGTTGTGGTGAGTGGTGACTATGTAAAAGAAAGATGTGCTGATGTGAGTCCCCACTTCTCATTCTCCATACTCAATAAAATAAAATAAACAGACTCTCTCAGTTTCTATATGAATGTCATTTTAAATGAATGCACACAAATTAATAAATTAATTAAATTATCTAATACATCCTTGTATGAATACATTAAATAAATAAAATATAGATGTTTGAAAATGTGTGAAAAACGTGTTTTTTCTATTTCAAATTTGTAGAATGACACTTTTTTTTAAACAAAATTAAAATGCTAGAATGGCACTTATTCAAAAACGAAGGAAGTATCTTTTTATATCAAATTTTCGGAGTCGTGTGTAACCAACTTTTTAGGCTATCTCCAACAATTTCTTTGTTTTTTTATAGCAGCTTCAACTCTATTATTCAGCAAATATACATTTCATCCCCAACAGTTTGCTCTAAATTATGCGCAAAAAAGGAATATTTCATAATATTCATTTTTTATGTATTTATTTATTCTTAACCTTGCAAAAAAAAAACCATATAAAACTTAATAATAATGCAACATAGAAAACAAACATAATAATATTGTAAAGAAAAAAAATATAAATTACATAATAATTTTTTTCTAATTCTATGAATTAGAATATTCTTCCCACAAATGCTCGATTAAGGCATTTCGAAGCGCCAAATGAGCATCGATGACTTTGATTTATCTAAAACGAGTGAGAAAATCTTGAATTGAAATATTATTGTATTGCTTTATTTTTATTTCCAATGCTTTATTTGTATTTCAATATTTTTATGTTTATTAATTTTATTAAATGTCATTTTAATTTCAATTTTAAAAAAACAACATGAGCCTTCTTATTTGGTGTCATTTTAATTTGATGTACAATTTTCTATTTTAATATTTCAAATAAAAAATAAATAAGTAAATGGATAAGAAATATGAAAGAAAAAAAAAATGAATAGTGATCCAGCCCTGACCGACAGTGCTGCTGCAGAAATGAAGCAGCACTATAGCAATCCTCATTTCTGATTTCTCAAGCCACTTTAGTGCATATGTTGGAGCCCAAAATTTCCCATTTGTGTCAAATTTCACGTTTAGCGCGGATTGTTGGAGAAGGTCTTAGGCAGGTGGGAGGGGTTTTTTCTTGTTACCAAAAAATTTTAGAAATGACATATTTTCATGAATATTCTGTAATTTCTAAAAAAGATATTGGTAGTATTTATACCTATTTCGATTAACAAACAAGACAATGGTGAAGTAAATTTGGTTCTGTTTATATTCACAACTTCAGTTAAAACGAAGCCGATAACTTAATTTTTAATTTATTTCGGTCCAATCAAAGAATTTTAAAGAAAATTTTATTTCAGTTCAGCTCAGTTTTCAAATTTTAATCCAGTCATAACAACTAGATCAAATTGAGTATTTCTTCGAAAATTAACTAGTTCAGTTGAATTTGTAATATTTTTTTCCTTTTTCTTTTTTGTGGATTTAGATCCTTACTTTATCAAATTTGAACCAGACCAACCGTTAGCGGACCCTAAACAGAATTAACTATTTATTAGTTAGGCTGTGCTGATAGAGATGCTACAAACATCAAACTTAATTCATCTCGACAAAAAAAAAAATCTAAGATTGACGCTATAGATTGATTGATATTGATTGGTACAACCCTGTAACCTAAATAATGCAACTACAAATAGACAATAGCAAATAAAACAATAAAATAAAATAACCAATAATAACCGCTAAGAAAAAGTTTTACTGAAAGGAATATTGAATAAGCTAATCAATAATTTATTCAATTCGTCTAAAATCACCTGACTGATGCAAACTCACACTTTCAGATGACAACAGAGAAGTTAATTGAAACACAAGAAATCATGACATGTTTTAGACTTGAAACTGACATGCAAAACGAATATTGGGGGAAATGCAATATAACTTCAAGATTAATCTCAAAACGGAAGTCTCCTCAAATCAAGAGAAACAACAGGAAAGCTCACAAGCAAGATAATCAGTCAAGTAGTTGGGTAAATTTGAGAGAACAAATGCAAAAATGGTTTAATATCTTTAACCAAAACTTAATAAGAAAGATTAAAACCTAGGAAGTACAGTAAACATCCTTTCTTCCACTTGTTCAAATCCTCACTTCAGAGGAATGAACCTCGAAGAGTGGGTGGCACCAATACCGGGTCTTCCGTGCTTGACGGGCTTGTATGATATTGAGAACTCCGCAAGATAGTGGCTAATCATCTCAGGCTTGATTTCAATTGGGTTAAAGGTCTTGCCGTTGTACACTCCTAGGACACTTCCAATCATCTCAGGGACGATGATCATATTCCGCAGGTGGGTCCTGACAAGGGCTGGTTTTTCACCGGCTGGGGCCTCAAGTTTCTGTGTAAAATTGTAATACACAACATTGAAAAACCATAATCAATAGTTGGCAAATTCATTTCAATGTTTTAACAGAATGGATCATGGATGATAAAGTTACTGCTAAACATAGTAAACGAAATGCAATAGTAAAAGTATGGATCACTAATAATATGTACAGAAACAATGTAGTCCAATATCATAGAAACAATCTTTAAAATTGATCACTTACAGCCTTTCGCAACTTCTTGATCAAAGCCATTGGCTTCCTCTTCAAACCTCTCTGGAACCTGCCCGTTTATAGCATAAATATTTAGAATAAATACAGACAGTAAAATAGCAAAAAATGATCCAATATGGATATTACTATTGGAAGTTCTATATAGTGTGCACGCTGCACACGTAAAAATGCAGCAAATCGGATTCATATAGTCCAGAGCCAGAACTTCAGGCTACGCCCAGAACACTACAACTATAGCTAACAAAATGAGATAAAGAAATGGAATCCCCAGTAAATATACATATCCAGAGCAGAAAAAAATCATCAAAACGTACCCACAGTTAGAATCAACTTAAAACAAATCCTATGTTGTTAAACATATTCAATCACCCAAGACTTACTCCATCTCCAAACCAGCATCACTCACACAGCTATGCACATCCAATACAATCGTATATATACATTATCATGTATTGATTAAGGACTAAACAATCAATTTACTAAATCAAATAGCACCAAATAATAACAAAAAATTGACTTCCGAGAAGAATGAAGACTGTCTATATATTCAATCCATTCAATCCGATATTTAAAAATTTCAATTCACACTACACAACATCATCGTTGAACGTAACTGATCTCAAGAAATCAAATTCAAACACAAATACAGGAAGAAAAAAAAAAGGAGTATACCTTCTTCTAGCACGAGCGGGAAAGAGCTTGACGAGCTCATCAGTAGGCATATCAAGGAGCGCATCGAGATCGACGCCTCTGAAGCTGAACTTCTTGAACGTTCTCTTCTTCGGCTGCCCCGCTACCTCTGGATCAACGTCCGCCTGCGATAATACACACACACAATCAAGACGAATACTAGATACGCCGCCGGCAAACGCGCGGCGGATTACGGCGGAGAAGAATATCTTACCATAGCTGCCGGTAATGGTGAGATGCAGTGATTGGAGTTACGGCTAGGGTTTTCTTATGCGAGTGCGGAGTTGTGTGAGAGGAATGTGGAGGGGTTTATCACTTATCAGGAACCAAACCGGGCTGGGTTTTTCATATGGGCCTAAATTACTGGGCTCAAGGCCCGTGCTGCAACAACGAAGCCCATATCCATACATCCCAATCTCATGCTCTTGCCAAAATAATTAGGTTTTTTTGTTGGGTAATTCTATTCACAACTCCCAATTTTCTTAACACAACCCCCTAAATTAATTAAAATATTAATATATATATATATATATTAGACATTTTTGTCCCTATAACCCCCAACTAATTTAAAAACATAGTAAAATAGAATACAACCCCCGAACTAATTTAAAGTAAGTAAAATAAAATACAACCCCCCAATATGTAACCTCCATAATTTAATATGTATAATAAAATAAAGTACAATCCCAAATCCCAATGTGTAGCCCTATTTGTGTCCCTCCATTGGTTCTTTCAATTACTCAATACTACTATTCATTTATCTCTCTATTTTCACCCATTTTCATTCACAGTTAAACACAATTTTACTCTCTCTCTCTCTCTCTCTCTCTCTCTCTCTCTCACATCTCTTGCCTTGCACTCGATGAGTCAGTGAAGATAGGAGTGGAGATTTCTAATCATCTTCATTGAGATTTTGTCATCAAACTATCCAAGTGAAGCTTTTGCCGTAAACTTCTATTCTCCCTTTAATTTCATTTTTCTGGAGGTTTTGATTTCTGAAAATTTAAATGAAAAATAAATAAGTATTTTGTAGATTCTATGGTTATGTCAGTTTTCCTTACTGAGTTAATTTCCTTTCTATTTGGACATTTTTGTGGTAAATATTTAATTTGTACAAGACATGAAGAAGTTTGTTAATGCCCGACATCCATATAGTGTTCCTCAGTTGATTCGTCCCGTAGAAGAGTTCCATTTTTAACATCCCAGCTTGAATCCGATCTTTGAATTCAGAAGTTAGCAATTATAATCAATTTTAAGGCAAATGATTGGATCATTTTTATATGGTTGCTATTCTGTTTTTTTAATCGTTGGATAGTTAGAGTTTTTTTTTTTTTCCTTTTGTGTTAGTTATTCCCGTCTAGGATTTGTTTAGAATTTTTTAATTTTTGGTTTCCTTTTATATTATTTAAGGTGGAGGCTATATATTTGGGGGTTGTATTTTAGTTTATTAGGGTTTTAATATAGTGGGGGTTGTGAGGACAAAAAAGTCTAAACAAAAGTATTTGTATTTTAATTAATTTATGGGGGTTGTGAAGAGAAAATTGAGGGCTGCGAATAGAATCACCCTTTTTTGTTTTCCATTATTACTCGTAACTATAGTACATTTCAAACTTTTAAGATTCGATATGAATGGGTTTGTACTTGAGGCTTGTTTACCTGGTGCTCAATATAACGAATAATAGATATCTATAACACTCTAATATTGTGTTTTCTTACGAAATCAAAACACATAATAAGGCAAGATTCTGACATCTGTTAACCATATGTATTTGATTATAGATCACATCCTGGAAGTGTGATATACTGATATGTAATAACATAGATAATTATTAAAAATATTGGACTAAAATATCATTCTATATATAAATTAAGTTTCTATTATTGAATACTTACCTAATATATGGTAACTAATTAAAAAATATTTTAGCATTCGTAATTTTATGGGAAGCTTTAATACATTTAACCAAACAACTAATTATTAATAAATCGTCAATTCTCTTATGATAAGATGTACACCAAACAGTCAGACTGGCGTTGATTCGCAATATATATATATATATATATATATATATATATAGTATAGAGATCAAATGAGAACCAATGTCCTGTGTAGGAACTAGGAACTAATATGGAGCGTTGGATCAATGATTTTCTAAGGCTCAGATCAATCTCAAAAAAATGGGGTAAAAAATGCAATATCTTAAGAATTATATTAAGTTGAGGGTATATATGTCATTGTAATGCATATTAAAAATCTGCAGTAAATATATCTCTTCCATATATAGTGGGATTTATATGCAACGGTTTTTTTTTTGGACGGTTTTCATAACTCATTTTTTTACAGAGTTGTATCTATCGGTGTTTCATATATTGATTGCGTTCTCTTACGGTTGAAGAAGTCATTCCGGAGAATTTTATTATCGGCTTCCACAAGTTCTTATTCTATCGTATATTATCATCACTCTAGTCATCGTCTAATTATGGAAGATACATGTATGATGTTCTCCATTAATGTATCTTTTTAGGTGTAGAGATATTAGTGGAATCTGGTACAGACGCGTATTTCTGACGTTTAGCAAACTTTTTATGAATAATTAGCAAATTATATATATGTTAATAGCAAATCGGAAATACTTTTATGTGAAAATACGATTTTTTTAATTCAATATGCTTTACATGATATTGAGATGTTCGCAGACAATGGTCATTTCATATTAATTATAGACGATAGATGATTTTCGTATTTGGTTGTGGAATTTATAAAGTTATTAAAAAAATAGTTAAAATGGCATGAATTGTTGTGTGCAAAATAAGAATGTATTTTTTTTTCCACAAGTCCTTACTCCATCGTATATTATCATCACTCTCGTCATCGTTTGATTATGGAAGATACAGGTATTATGTTATCGATTAATGTATCTTTGTAGGTGTAGGGATATGGACATATTCTGTTATGGACGCGTATGTCTGACGTTTAGCAAATTTTGTCCTCATAATTAGCAAATTATAGATATGTTAATAGCAAATCGGGAATACTTTTATGTGAAAATATGATTTGTTTTTTTTAAAAAAAAATGGTTTCAACGTGTTTTGCATGATATTGAGATGTTCGCAGACAATGGACATTTCATATTTATTATAGACGATAAATGATTTTCGTATTTGGTTGTGGAATTTTTGAAGTTATTAAGAAAAATAGTTAAAATGACATGAATTGTTATGTGTAAAATGAGAATGTATTTTTTTCCACAAGTTCTTACTCCATCGTATATTATCATCACTCTCGTCATCATCTGATTATGGAAGATACAAGTATTATGTTATCGATTAATGTATCTTTATAGGTGTAGAGATATGGACATATTCTGTTATGGACGCGTACGTCTGATGTTTAGCAAATGTTTTATATATATAGCAAATTATATATGTGTTAATAGCAAATCGGGAATACTTTATGTGAACAAACGATTTATTTTTTTTATGATAGGATGGTCTTTTTTGTTTTTTTAATGGTTTCAACGTGCTTTGCATGATATTGATATGTTCGCAGAGAATGGGCATTTCATATTTATTATAGATGATTTTTGTATTTGGTTGTGGAATTTTTGATAGAAGCTTTTCGTATTTGGTTGTGGAATTTTTGAAGTTATTAAGAAAACAAAATAGCGTATGCATGATTACTTTTAAAGTATGAAATTATTTATAATATATTATATACTCGTGTATAGCATATACTGTACATGCTTATAGCATTATTTTATATAGCAAGAATTAATGCTGACTCAGTTTTGGGTCCTTATGGAAGCTACATACCAGAATGTAATCAATCTTTGAAGCCATTTGTTGGTCAGATGTTTAAAAATCTCAAAGAAGCAACTACCTTTTATCGGGTTTATGGTCAAGCAGGTGGTTTCGATATTCGGCTTGGATCGGAAAAAAAGATGGATGGTGTTGTTATTTGGATGCATATTACGTTATTCATTAATGTATCTTTGTAGGTGTAGGGATATGGGCAGAATCTGTTTGTAACGCGTATGTACGACGTTTAGCAAATTGTTTAATTGTAAGTAGCACATTATAGATGTGTTAATAGCAAATCGGTAATATTTTTATGTGAAAAATATGATTTTTTTTATGAAAAAAAGTCAAATAGCACTGTGGACTGTGGTCTCGCATAATAGTTTTTTTTTTTTTTTATGATAAGGGAGATCAATTAGAAGATCTACTCAAAATGCAAGAGAAATTTGTGAATAGTTTAAACAACATGTTAAATTGCTATAAATAAATTATCAATTTGCTAAAAGAAAGATATAGATTTGCAAATATTGATAATCCCATTTTACTAAGTTGCTATAAACCAATACCAATTTGCTACAAATATAATGAAAATTTGATGTAAAGAACACAATTTGCTATTAATAATCAATACGTATAAAAGCATGTCTAACACATCTGCTAATCATGTCTTAATAATTTGCTAAAACAAAATATCAATTTGCTAAAACACGAATCTTAGTAGCAAAATTCTACAGATGCAACATTTGCTGGTCAAATTGTACAAAGTTGCTAGAACGCAAGTCTGGATGGTTTCTATTCACCAATATAATCATCCAGCCTCTCAAGTTGCGAATCATATATTCACAATTTGCTATAAACCAAATATAAATATGCTATAAACAAACCCAATTTGATATAAATAACAAATATTCATAAAACCACACCCTATCAAGTTAATCTGCTAAACATACATAAATAACTTGCTAATCACAACTTACTAATTTGCTAAATATATCAAGACAAATTAAATCAGAATCAATAAAAAAATGATAAAACAAAAAGGAATACCGATTAAGTTTGCTAAGTATAAACATTTAATTTGCTAATCATATCTATTTTATTTGCCAATACTCAAAACAAAACAGATCTAAACTAGTAGATTATTCAACACCCAATAACCTTAAATATCGCTAATAATATACAAAAAATATGCTAAATACATAAAATCAAATTATCACAAAAAAATTTGAAAAAATGGTTTATATTAACCTCTATAATCATCCAGCCTCTCAAATTGCTAATCATATATTAAAAATTTGCTATAAAGCAAATATAAATATGCTATAAACAAACCCAATTTGTACGATCTTCACCCCCTTCATTGTTATTTCGGCGAGCGTGCAGCGGCGAAGGGCGAGCTTCTAGCGGCGAAGGGTGGTGGGCATCTGGCGGCGTTTGGCGGTGTAGGGAGTGCGAGCGGCGTCTGCTGTGTAGGGCGGCGCCTCAGTCAGGACAGCGGCAGACGGCGTCTGTACAAGGGCGGAGACGAGGCATTTGACGACGTGGAGGAGGGCGGAGGCGGTGATCTGGACAAGGGCAGAGGCGGGGCGTTCGACTACGTGGAGAAGGGCGGAGGCGGCGATGAGAAAGAGGGCAGAGAGCGGAGGCGGCGACGTTCTTCTCTGTTTCTTCTATGGAGGAGCCGTCGTTTATAGCATCTTTAAACCGAAAGATCAGGATTTATTAATTTGCAGATCTATTTGTTACATATTTACCCCTATAAAATCAGATAGGGGTTTAAAAATTGATTTTTTTGCACTTAGCCCCCTAATTATCTAATTGAATCTTGACCATTCAAATTAGGTGGATGAATGGCTATTAATAGTTCCTAGTTCCTACACAGTGGTTGGTTCTTATTTTAACCCACCCCTATATATATATATATATATATATATATATATATATACATGTGTGTGTGTGTGTCAAAATCAATATCAACCCTAATAGTAAAAAATATCACTCAAAATTCTAAAAGTATCACATATATCTTTAAAAAGTATCGGTTGTGTTAGTTATCTTACACAAGTTTATTTAGTTCAAATTGTGATTTTTTCCATTCCAATTAATATTTAGAATTTAGGAGTTTCTGATTTTTTAGGTTTCATGATTTTTTAGGGTTTATTTTAGTATTTTTAGATTTTTAGGGGTTTATTTTATGTGGTTTATGTTTTTTTAAGTTTTATTAATCTCAATTAGGAATTATATTCAAGTTGCAAAATTAATTATCGAGCGCAATGCACGAGCCCATGCATTAGCATCGGGCAAGTGCATTACACGAGTCATCGGATTTCAAAAAAAAAAGTAACTCACTTTAATTTTAGAATTTACTAATTTCATTTTAGAGTACGTATATATTTATTTCAAAAGTTTGTTTTAAATTTTCAATTACCGTTTATATTTGTTTTAAAAAAAATTAATTATCGAGTGCATTGCACGAGTCCAAACATTAGTGTCAGGTGAGTGCATTGCGCGAGTCGACGGATTTAAAAAAAAAATAATTCATTTTAATTTTAGGGTTCACTAATTCCATTTTAGGGTATATATTTATTTCAAAATTAGGTTTTTAATTTTCAATTACTGTTTATATTTTTGTTTTGTAAAAATTAATTATCAAGCGCATTGCACGAGCCTACGTATTAGCGTCAGGTGAGTGCATTTCGCGAGTCGCCAGATTTAAAAAAAAAAACTACTTTAATTTTAGAATTCAATAATTCCATTTTAAGGTATACAGTTACATTTATTTCAAACAAATTAAAGCAATTCACTTTAATTTTCAAGTTCACTAACTTTATTTCAGGGCATATAAATTTTTGGGAAAAAAAAAGAAAATAAAAAAAATTGGAAAAAAAATAATAATGTTGGTGTGTGGGCGCACATGGTCCACGCGCCCAGGAATGTTGGTTATTTTTCTTTTACCATTTTTTTTTGCATGGATCTATTTGATGGGTCCAAACTCATACATAAGGTGTACGGGAGACCGGATCTTAATAAATATATATTGTATATATTTTAATACATTTAAATAACATAATATTGATACTTTAATTAATTTAAGGCATCCCAATCAAAAATATCAAACATTATCCCATATCTCCCATAAAACAAGCCCTACAGATAAACATTCAAAGCTCATTTATCATGAACTTTGGGTTATCTATCATTTTTTATGGGTAAAAAGTGTATTATAAAGCAATAAATATGTACAAGTGTTTATGGAATATAAAACCTTGGACAAGTTCAAGGGACTAACAACAACGTTGAACAAGTTCAAGTAGCACGGGTAGGGTAGAAGTCCTTTAGGAAAACAAATTTACAACTAATACAAATGTATCGTCACATGGTATTCTAAGTAAGCAAGATTGGTTTACTAACTCATGAAGTGTAAGAGAAAGAAAAACTCCCATTATTTAGGATAGATGAAGCAAAAGAAAAAAAAAAAAAAACTCCCGCTATTAGAATAAGTGGAGTGTACAATACATCAAAACAGAGGAATTCCCCGCCTACGACAACAAGCTAATTTGATAAGGTTTAACTTATGCGCTTAATTAGTGTAATCCATAACAAGGTTATACCAATCAACTAACAGACTCATAGCTAGAAACTAAGACGTGAAGCCTCAATCCGGTGCATCCAGCATAGGATAGTGTTTTTGCAGACCAGACATTAATATTGTTTGCTATCTCATCTATAAGTGGTGCATAATCAACCATGCTATTATGCAACGTAAAACATAGAATATAATTGGATAAGTTATCAATCTCACTTTATCCATCAAAGTAAACAATGCCAAAGATGATTATTTATGTTACCTAATCACAATAACTATGTGCCCATCTTAATTTATGAAGGAAATGAAAAATCAATGGCAATAGATCATAAAATTAGTATAAATAAATATCATCCGTACATGCATTCTTACCCATCTTTGCATTCCACTATCATCACGTGCATTTTAGGAGTGGAACCATAATTTTTTTCATTGAAGATCTTTCTTTACTAATAACCACAAGCACTATTTTTTAATTATTTAGAAAAAAATTGCATATAAATTATTTATTTATTTATTTTTGGTGGGAGATAAGGTTAGGATTGTAAAAGAGTAAAGTTGAACTCAATCATACATTTGTTCAAACTTATTTGAAATGATATTGAGCTTTAAAAAAATTATGTTTGAACTTGTTTGATTATTTATTGAGTCGAACATTAATTGAGGTAAAAACAAATCGAGCTTGAATAGTTTGATATTTTATATATGTTTGCTCGATTTTTACTTATTGTGCTCGAACTCGAATTGAATTTTAAATCTTATTAAACAAAAAAATATGTTCAACCTTATATGATATGTTCATTAAATCGAGTTCAAACGAACAAACACGAATCAAGTACCGAGCCATTTGATTTGATTTTAGCCATAGTCAGGGCCCATTAGCCCCAGTTCTGCCACGCATGTGGTGTATAGGTATAACGAAATACAAACCAAAAACATGATCCCCACCTCGAGCTCAAATAAAATACAACGTAAAGAAAAGCATTACAAAAAATAGGGATTTAACGACGGATACATGTCCGTCGCTACTAAAGACAGACTAACGACGATTTTTCTGTCATTAACAGTTTCAATCATACACAGTGCGCGGGAATGGTTCGCGCTTAAAAACTACGACGAATTACGGACGGAATGTTTGTCGCTACATTTAAGTCCGTTGTTACAAATATTTTTTTAATTATTAACTATTTTTATTATCTAACAACGGATATTTTCTATTGTTAATAATTTATTAATTAATTTTTTTATTTATTTTTAATATTAACGATGGACAAGTTCCGTCGTTAGTTATTTTTTTAATATTTTCAATTTTAATTAGAATGTAAACGACGTAATGCAGTCTGTCATAAATATTTTTTTGATAAAATTAAATTAAAAGTAAATATTAACGTTGATATAATTCGTCATTAATGTTTCCGAAATAATTTTATTGTAAAAACAATCTAACAACAGACTCGATTCGTCGTTAGTTTTTTATTTAATATTTATAATTTAAATTTTTTAGTTTAATGACGGACTTGGTCCATTGGTAGTCCGTCGCTATAAGTCAATTATACAATCTAAACTAAGCGCAGAACCTTCATTCAAAATTGAGCCCTAATCCCCAAATTCCCCCAAACCCCTCTCATCTTATCCCCGGCGATGAACAACGACAACGGCGGAGGTAGAAAATGGCAGCAGCGGCGGTGGAAAACGGTACTCTAGAGTCCTCTCTCTCTCTCTCTCTCAATTCTCTCCCCATCTCTCTTCACATCTCTCCCTCTCTGTCTCATATCTCGTTTCCTTCTCTCTCTATCACTTCTCCTCTCTCACTGTGTGTGCGCGTGTGTGTTCAGTGCGTGTGTGTGTTCAGTGTGTGTTTGTGGGTGTGTGTGGTTGTGTGTGTTTGTGCATGTATATGTATGTGTGTGTATCTGCGTGTATATGTCATGGTTGTAAAAGTCGCTAGACGCTAGTCGGACGGCCGAGGGAGGCCTAGCGCCTGGGCCACTTAGGCGGTACCTAGGCATTTTGTAATTATTTATTTATTTATTTATTTATTTTTACCATGTTAAATTCATAAATCACAATATTACAAACAAAATGTTTAAAGCTCAAATCATCCAAAATTCCAAACAAATCAACATTCAAAATTTAAATAATCAAAAATTCCAACAAAACAGCATTCAAAGTTCAAATCTCCAAAAGTCAAAACAAAACAACACTAAAAGTTCAAAATATCCAAAATCCAAACATCTCCCAAGAAATGATCTATATCAAACTCATCTCCATCTCCATTCTCAGTCATTTCCTCATCCTCATACTCAAAATCCTCATCATACAATTCTCTTATTGTTCGATATTTTAGAGTTCGAGACCCCAGTCCTCTCATACCAACATCATCATCATCATCATCACCATCATCATCATCATCATCATCAACAACAACATCATTAACAATCCATTCTTGTGCCGTTGTTGAATCATTGGAAAGCAGTGTATCCACATCACTTCTATCTTTTTCTCTTTTTTGTTTGCTCAGCAATCTTGCATTGAATTGGACAAACACAAGATTGTTAAGTAGCTTTGTACCCAATCTATTCCTTTTTTCGTATGTACCTACAACAAAATAATTTACAATGTTGAAAATATTAAATCAAATTAGCTAAAAAAATACAATAATAATTTAAAAGATAAATAAGCTAACCCCTTCAAATGCGCTCCAGTTTCTTTCACAACCGGATGAACTACTTCTTAATTAAAGAATTCTCATAGCCAATCTTTGCAAGTTAGGATTTATTGCACCTAAATTCGACCACCAAGATGCTACATAAAAATAAAATAAAAAACATATCAATAAAGAAACTAAAAATAAATTACTTTTGAAATAAGAAAATGAAATTATTTAATTTACCTGGATCAAATCTAGCATCATTCAAAGAACATCCTTTCACTGCAACTGGTTTTCGAAAAAGTGACTCCTTGTCTCTCTATACTTGGGAAATTCTTCATTCAAGATTTTATCTTGTAAATCAACATCTCCCGGAAACAAGATATCCACGTACTCAATCATACCAATCGTGACATCGTGCTCCAAATGAAGAAGTGGATTCTTGTAGTGATAAAGTGGATTCAACACATAAGCTGTCAAATGCAATGGGCTATCAAGCCTATCTTCAATCTGTGCATCAATAACCTCAATGATTGGCTCATAGTTTTTTGGAATACTATGTTCAGCAATTTTGATATCCTCCTTTGCTTGGACAAGCTCTCCGTATACAAAACCCATTGATGGCTTTCTATCACTATCAACAATCCGAAGTACCTTAATCAAAGGCGTAAAAACTTCCAAGCACGATGCAACACCACTTCAGAAAGTGAGGCTCACCACTGTAGTGTAAGCAGCTTTTCCTTTGACACTCTTGGAAAACTTGCACTCTTCCCATTCATGACTCCCAAACATTGCCTTCAATTCTAATCTTTTCTCATTTAGACTTTGCAAGGTAAGAAATGCAGAAACAAATCGTGTCACCTCCGGTCTCACTATATCCTTCTTTTTTGTGAATGACCTCATCATTGCCAAAACCTTGTGGTGTGCATAGAGAAAAACTGTTAATGCTCTTGCTTGATCAATAACTTTCTTGAACCTTGATTGTTGTGCAATAGATTCAAGCATAAGATCTATTATATGATCAGCACACAAAGTCCAAAAGATGGTTGGCCTCTTCTCCTTCAACAACTTTGCAGCCCCCATATTGTTTGATACATTGTCAGTTATAGTTTGAACCACATTGTCCGGGCCAAATTCATCAATGCATTGATCAACATACTCAAATATGTTATGGACTCGGATACTTCCCTATTATCTTTGCTCTTCTTCCTACCTATTTTAGCTTCTGATTGTGGATAATGTAATTAATGTGGCTTAATAGAATAATATTGTATCTTTGGTGATAATTTCCAGAATTTGAAAGAGAGAAAGGAGATAGACTATAGGGAAGAAAAGAGAGAGAATAGAGGGGGAATTTAGGATAAACTTTTTCATATCATTTCATCAGGCATAAATGCCATATACATACTGTACAATAACTGGGGCCCTCAAGGGTAACCCTAGACAACAAAAGTGGACCAAGTTCTTCTTTGAATTAAAAGAAACATAACAGGCCCAATAGCTTCCCCGATCCGATTCAGCCCAACTCCTCGATCCACCCCTCTTTCTTCTGAACCCGACCCGCTTGTGGTTTGATTTGTCTGGATTCAATTCCCAATTCCATCTCATTCTCTTGAATCCTAAAAATGAGATCTTGCAATGCCTCTCCTCCTCTCCCGTCAACAGCCCCGATGGATCCCTTCAATCCTCCATTCTCTGGTAGCTTTAGGGCCATAACACTACCCCCACCTGAATTAGATCCTTATCTGCAAGGATCAAAATCAAGGAATTTCTTCTTGACAAATTTCACATCCTCCTACGAAACAAGGCCCATCATTTCATCTCCCCATTGTACCAAAATTTGCTCCACAACCAAGCCACTCCTTTGCAGAACCCTAGAAGTCAGCACCGCGCACGATGATAGATGAAAGACGTCATCTTCAGATGTTGCAGGTAAAGTTGGTAAGGGTACTGCTCATTCTCTAATTTTTTTCTTTAGGAGGGATACGTAGAACACAGGGTGTACACGTGATCCCTCTGGCAAGTCCAATCTGTAAGCAACTGGCCCTATTCTCTCAAGGATATGGAAGGGACCGAAGTACCTTGAGGCTAGCTTCAAGTTCTTTCTTGCTTGAACAGAGTTCTGTCTGTAAGGTTGGAGTCGTAGGTAGATTTGGTCTCCAACCTCAAATTGCTTCTCTTCTCTAGATCTATTAGCATAAGTTTGCATTCTGTCTTGGGCTTGCCGCAAATTCTCCTTTAATTGCTGAAGCATAAGCTTCCTGTCTTGTATTATCTCCTTCACTTCTGCATTAGAAGTGTCTACATAGGGACTCATAGTAAGATAGGGTGGAGCATAGCCATACAGTGCCTGAAATGGGGTGAGTTTCAGGGCTGTGTAGTGATTGGTATTGTACCAGTGCTCTGCAAGATATAACCACCTTAGCCATTACTTAGGGTGAGCAGAAGTCATACACCGTAGGTAATTCTCTAGACACTGGTTTAAGCGCTCAATTTGCCCGTCTGTTTGGGGGTGATAGGCGGAAGAGAGGTTCAAAGTCACGCCCAGAACCTTAAATAATTCTTTCCAGAATAGGCTAGTGAAAACCTTGTCCCTGTCAGTAACTATGCTGACAGGCAGCCCATGCAACTTGTAAATGTGGTCTAAGAATAATTTAGATACAACTTGAGCTGTAAAGGGGTGTGAGAGGGGTATAAAGTGGCCAAACTTTGTTAACCTGTCAATAACCACCAAAATGATATCTTTTCCCAATGATTTAGGTAATCCTTCAATGAAATCCATAGTGATGTGGCTCCAAGGCTGGTTGGGGATTGGTAGTGGTTGTAACAGCCCTAGTGTAGCTCCACTGCTAGGTTTGTTGACTGAACATGTGTCACAAGCCTTCACCATCTGCACCACCTGTGACTTCATGCCAAGCCAATAGAATACAGCCTTCAATCTCATATAAATACCATGAATTCCTGAGTGACCTCCATAAGAGGAGTGATGCATTGTGGATAGGATTTTGTTCCTAAGGTCTTGATCAGCCCCAACTGTGATTCTACCCTTATATCTGATTATTCCTTAAGTAATGGTTTAGTTTGTTTCTGCCTTAGGGTCAGTTTCCAGGGATTCCTTGATCTTAGCTATGAAGGGGTCTTTCTCATAGCTCAACAAAACCACCTGTACCCAAAGTGGAGTAATGGTGCTGATTACCTGGCACCACCTCATGAACCCTTGATAAGGCACCACCTCATGAACCCTTGATAAGGCATCTGCTGCTCTATTTTCTATACCCCTCTTGTATTGTATCTCATAATCTAAGCCAAGTAGCTTTGTAATCCATTTCTGTTGAATTGGATTAGCTACCTTCTGATCCAGCAAGTATTTAAGGGCTTGTTGGTCAGTCTTGATTATGAACTTGTGCCCCTGTAAATAGTGCTTCCATTTGTTTATAGCCAGTAAGACAGCAAGAAATTCTCTCTCATAAATGGATAGAGCCTAGTTCCTTGGGCAGAGGGCCTTACTTAGAAATGCAATGAGCCTTCCCTTCTGTATCAAGACTTGCTGTTCGAATTGCCAAGAACAAGCAACGATTTGCAGAATCAAGAACAAAGAAGAAACACAAACCCTACACATGCGAAGAAGAAGAAGAACAAATGTTTACGTGGTTTGATTCTTGATGAATATACGTCCACGGAAGAAAGAGATGCTTCTTTTATTGATCGGGATTAAGAATAGTACAAAATACAATGTTGATTTAGACTATAGCTGATCTATCAAGACTCACAAGTTTTCTGCAGAAATGAACAAGATTGAACTCCCTTCCCTTCTCTCGTTCACTCTCTCTTTTCTCACTCTCTCAACTGACTGCTTTTCTCTCTTTGTTAATTGTATTTTGATCTCCCAAAAACACAACTATATAACTGCATTAGAAAATAACTGCTGCTAACCATTAAACCATGTGGCAAACCAGCTGGAAATATGACCCTTATGCGATAGAAATTAACTAATCCTTCACAACTCCTTCTAACAGACTTAGGCTGAATAATCTGCTAGAGTGCAGTCTTCATGCACAGCTCGATCAAGCTGAATCATGCAGCAAAATAATACTTCAGATGGTCATTGAACTAAACTATAACTCATGACCATCAATTCTCCACCTTAGCTCTCTGATCATCTTTTCTTCAAATTAAGACAGAAACTGACTAACTTCAGAGGATCACTTCCTTCACTTCAGTGTAACTCCACCTTGAGCTACACTCCTTCATAACTTCATTTAATTCAAACTAATCAGACCTAAGCTCATATTGAACTTAGGTGTAGGTAAAGCTTTTGTAAAACAATCTGCATGATTGACAGCTGTATGAATCTTGCTCACCACTATGCTGCATTTCTCCACCAAATCTCTAACAAAATACATTTTAACATCAATGTGTTTTGTTCTCTCATGATAACCCTGGTGCTTTGCTAAATGGATAGCACTTTGATTGTCACAGTTAATGATCACCTTCTCTTGTTTAAGACCAAACTCTAATAACAATCCTTGAATCTATAAGCTTTCTTTAATTGCTTCAGTAAGAGCAACATACTCGGCCTCTGTTATTGATAATGCTACAACAGTTTGATGAGTTGATCTCCAGCTAACAGCAATCCCAAATAGACTGAATACATAACCAGTTAGTGACTTCCTTAAGTCTATATTAGCTGCAAAATCAGCATCACAGAAACCTTCCAAAGCATTCTCAACCTTATCACTTCTTTTGAACTTCAGCCCTTTACAAGTAGTTCCTCTCACATACCTCAAAACCCATTTTACAGCTTCCTAATGAATCTTTCCAGAATTTCCCATAAACCTGCTTATCACACTCATAGCATATGTGAGATCAGGCCTACAACACACCATTGCATACATCAAGCTACCAACAGAATTTGCATAAGGAATTTTCAACATTTCTTGTTTTTCCTCAGTTGTAACTGGACCTTGATGAATGCTTAAATTCAAACCTTGCTTAACAGGTGTAGAGACAGACTTACACAAGTTCATATTGTATCCGCTCAACACTTTATCAAGATAGTTTTCTTGACTTAGAGTTATGCTTCCTTATTGTCTATTTCTGGAGATTTGCATTCCCAGAATCACTTTTGCTTCTCCAAGATCTTTAATCTCAAACTCAGCTCTTAACACCTTCTTTGCACTTGCAATCCCTCTACTGTAATTACTAGCAATAAGCATATCATCTACATACAATAGAAGGTAAGTAAAAGAATCAACATCCTGCTTGTAGTAGACACAGCTGTCAAAACAGCTTATGTTGAATCTGTTTGACATCATATAATCATCAAATCTCAAGTACCACTGTCTAGGACTTTGCTTTAGCCCATACAATGATCTCTCTAGCTTACAAGCCTTCCTGCTTGCATTCTCAACATGAATTCCTTCAGGAATCTCCATATAAATGTCTTCAATCAACCTTCCATGTAAAAAAGTTGTAGTAACATCCATCTGGTGTAATTCTAGATCATACTGAGCTGCTAAAGCAAGAAGAATCCTTATGGAGCAGTGTTTCACAACTGGAGAGAATATCTCATTGTAATCCATTCCCCCTCTTTGTGAATACCCTTTAGCTACAAGTCTTGCTTTGTATCTTACTCCTGCTCCTTTAGTAACTTCTGGATTTTTCTTAAATAGCCATCTGCACCCTACTAGCTTCTGAGTTTTAGGCTTATCAACCACCCTCCAAGTCTGATTTTTGCTTAAAGATTCCAGCTCTTCTGCCATAGCAACAACCCACTTATCTTTCTCAGAGCATGAAATTGCATCAGAGTATGAGTTTAGCTCGTAGGCCTCCACCTCAAGTGTTATATATAATGCAAAAGAGATCATATCAGCATGACCAAACCTTACAGGTGGTATAATTGTTCTTCTGGCTCTGTCTCTTGTCAACTGGTAGCTGCTAATAGGGTGCTGATCTCCTTCTTGTGCCTCATTTTCTTCATTATCTAATGAATTACCATTTTCTTCATCACTATGGTCATGACTTACTTCAACAGAGGTGTTTGGTTACATCTCCTGATCCCTTAAAGGATATTTTGACTCATCAAAGGTGACATCTCTGCTGATGATAAACTTATGCTGTCTTAATGACCATAACTTATAGCCTTTGACTCCTGCAGGATATCCAATAAATACACACTTAACAACCCTTGGTTCTAGTTTGTCTTATTTTGTATGTGCATAAGCCAGACACCCTACATGCTTTAGAAACTTATATTCTGCAGGTGCTCCATACCACTTCTCCTGGGGAGTTTTGAATTGTAGTGCAGAGCTAGGACATCTATTAATTAAGTATGCAACAGTGCATACCAATTCACCCCAGAAATCTTTAGATAAACCTGAGCTGCTGAGCATACATCTCACTCTCTCCATAAGTGTTTGGTTCATTCGTTCATCAACTCCATTTTACTGAGGGGTGCCTGGAGTGGTCCTATGTCTGCTGATGCCTTTAGATTTGCAGTAGGAAGTGAACTCTTCTGACAGATATTCCAGACCATTATCTATTCTTAAATTCTTCAATTTCTTTCCTGTCTTGTTTTCAACTCCAGTATGCCATTCCTTAAACTTCTCACAGGCTTCATCTTTGGATTTCAGGATATAGATCCAAAGCTTCCTTGAGCAATCATCAATGATACTCATGAAGAACCTGCCACCTCCCTTTGTTGTTGTCTTGGATGGCCCCTATAAGTCAGAATGAGCATAATCCAAGATTTCATTTGAGCTGTGAGTTGCAATTCCAAAAGGTTTTCTTTTTTATTTATCAAAACTGCAATACTTACACAACTTTAGTTTAGTAATCTTATCTCCTAGCAGAAGGCCTTGCTTGGCTAGCTCATATAATCCTTTTTCTCCCACATGAGCTAATCTGGAATGCCAAAGATATGTATTATCTTCACCTGTAGCTGTGTGTAGGTGACCAGCTACAGTCCTTCCAATTAGAAAATACAAATCATCCCTCCTACTACCCTTGATTACCACCTTCCCATTTTTAGACATTGTCATTCTACCCCCTGAGAAGAAAACATATATCCCAGAGAATCAAACATACCAAGGAAAATGAGATTTCTTCTGAGTTCAGGAACAAACCTGACATTCTCAATGATCCTCACAACCCCATCAAACATCCTGATCCTTATTGACCCAATCCCTTGAATTTGACATGTCTGATCATTCCCAAGCATGACAGTACCACCACTCATAGGTTTCAGGCTATGAAACCAACTTCTTATGGGTGTCATATGAAATCTACACCATGAATCCAACACCCACTCAGACCCTATTTCTTCTGCAGTGATACACAGAGCCTCAAATTCTCATATTCAGTTTCTTGGGAGTTAGAGGTTTAATTTACCTGATGTTTGTAGGGCTTCTTGGCATCCTTCTCTTCAAACCTTGCCATCATGTCTAGCCATTTTGGACATTGCTTCTTGAAATATCCAGATTATTTACAATGAAAGCACTTCAACTCAGGGTTGTTTGGGGTTAGATCCACCTTCTTTTATTGCTTCTAATTTCCTTTTGCAGCATCTTTCTTTTGCTGCTTCTTGGGCGGTTTTCCTTTCTTGATGTGCAGTCCTTCCCCTCTTGCTGATGATGAGGAGTTTGTTGTAGATCTCTACAACTCCTTACACTTGATAGCCACTTGCACATCCTCAAGAGTAATGGTAGTTCTACTACCAAATAATAGAGTGTCTTTGAAGTTTTCAAAGGATTTAGACAAAGCAGACAATAGAATTAAAGCCTTGTCTTCTTCTTCTAGAATTACCTCCAGATTTTCCAAATCATCAAGGGTGCGATTGAAGTCATCAATCTGCTTGAGAATAGGCTTTTCTTTAGTTATTTTGAAGGCATATAGCTTCTGCTTTATGTACAGCCTATTGGCGAGTGATTTCACCATGTATAGGCTCTCCAACTTCTCCCAAACACCAATGACTGTTGTTTCCTTTGAGACTTCTCCGAGTGCTTTGTCACCAAGGCACAAGATGATCATGGAGTGGGCTTTCTCCATAATAGTGGTCTGTTCTTCTGACTTTTCTTTGTCTTTCCTGGAGCGACTTCCAAATTTCTTCATCAATGCACTTCCCAACCCTTGTTGGATGAGTAGGGCTTTCATCTTTACTTTCCATAGACTGAAGTCAATCTTAGCAGTCAGCTTCTTGACTTCAAAACGTGTTGATCCCATTCTTGATAGACTGCATTTCTCACAGATGGCGCCAATTGTTTTTCGAATTGCCAAAAACAAGCAACGATTTGCAGAATCAAGAACAAAGAAGAAACACAAACCCTACACATGCAAAGAAGAAGAACAAGTGTTTACGTTCTTGATGAATCTATGTCCACGGGAGAAAGAGATGCTTCTTTTATTGATCAGGATCAAGAATAGTACAAAATACAATGCTGATTTAGACTATAGCTGATCTATCAAGGCTCACAAGTTTTCTACAGAAATGAACAAGATTGAACTCTCTTCCCTTCTCTCGTTCACTCTCTCTCAATTGACTGATTTTCTCTCTTTGTTAATTGTATTTTGATTTCTAAAAAACACAACTATATAACTGCATTAGAAAATAACTGCTGCTAACCATTAATCCACGTGGCAAACCAGCTGGAAATATGGCCCTTATGCGACAGAAATTAACTAATCCTTCATAACTGCTTCTAACAGACTTAGGCTGAATAATCTGATAGAGTGCAGTCTTCATGCACTGCTCGATCAAGTTGAATCATGCAGCAAAACAATACTTCAGATGATCATTGAGCTAAACTACAACTCATGACCATCAAGACTACTCCTATGCCCACCCCACTAGTATCAGTCTCTAGGGTGAATGGTTGAGTGAAGTCAGGTAGGGCTAGTACAGGAGCTTGTGTCATAGCCTTCTTCAAGTGTAGGAATGCTTGTTCAGCTCCAGCTCCCCATCTAAAACCATTCTTCTTGAGTAGAGATGTTAATGGCCTGCTTAGGGTTCCATAGTCCTTGATAAATTTTCTGTAGTAGCCTGTTAAGCCCAAGAATCTCCTCAACTGCTTAGCATTCTGTGGCTGAGGCCATTTCTCCATACACTCCACCTTCTGGGGGTCTGTGGCTATCCCTTCCCCTGTGATGATGTGGCCCAGGTATTCAATAGTTGTCTGGCCAAAAGAGCATTTTAACATCTTAGCATAAAGAGTATGTTTCCTCAACAGGGAGAATACCTCCCTTAAGTGAGCCAAGTGTTCTTCCCAGGTCTTGTTGTAGATCAATATGTCATTAAAGAACACTAGGGTGTGTCTCCTTAGGCAGTCTTTAAATACCCTGTTCATTAAAGACTGAAAGGTTGCAGGGGCATTGCATAGGCCAAATGGCATGACTAAGAACTCATAATGCCCATTATGAGTTCTAAAAGCTGTGAGATACTTGTGCTCTGGCTCTATTAAAATCTTAAAGTAGCCTGACCTGAGATCTATTTTAGAGAAAAATCTGGAACCATGTAGCTCATCAAGTAATTCATCAATAATAGGTATGGGATAGTCATGCTTCATAGTGAAGTTGTTAAGGTACCTATAATCCACACAAAGCCTCCATGAACCATCTTTCTTTTTAACCAACAACACTGGGGAAGAAAATGAACTTCTGCTGTGTTGTATTACTCCAGATGCCAACAATTCCTTTACAATCCTTTCTATCTCATCCTTGTGTTGATGAGAGGATCTGTAAGGGTATTGATGTTTAGGAATTGTCCCAGGCTTCAGTATGATCTGATGCTCTATTCCCCTGGTTGGGGGTAACCCCTCTGGCTCCTTGAAGATGTCTGCAAACTCATGAATCAGCCCTTCAAGCTGAGAGTTCCCTTGTGGTTCCAATTAGGGTTGTAAACGAATCAAATCATTTTGGTTCGGTTCGATATTCGATTCAATTTTTTGATATTCGAATTCGGAAATTTGTGATTCGAATGCAAATACAAATAATTTTTCCGATTCGATTAGTTATCAAATTCAAACTCAAAATCATGATATTTGATTCGATATTTGAAAATATTCGATTCGATTTATGTTTATATATATATAAACACGCACATATATATATATATATATAATAGATTCTGATATATAAATATCCAATAATCCAATGGGCCGGCAAATGAGATGATTTAATACAATATATATATAAACTAAATTAAGAAACAAAATTAAACAAAAATAATCCCAATACCTAATTCTCCCTTACGCAGCGTACAAACCCATTCGAATCGAATCGAATAGTGTAAAATTAAGGAAATTTCGAATCAAATCAAATCAAATCGAATCGTATTATATGTTTATAATACACTTAAAAAAATCAAATCGAATATTCGAATCGAATCGAATATTTGTGAATATCTTATCGAATCGAATACGAATAAAAAAAATATTCGAAGTCGAATCGAATACCGAATCGAATATGCAACAATTTTTTCTAATCGAATCGAATACATTGATATTCACTCTGATTCGATTCGTTTACAACCCTAGTTCCAATGGACTAGAACTCACCATATAGACTTCTTCTATATCTTTCATTGAGCTGGTGTGCAGAAGTTTAAAGAGGGCATGGTGGGATATAAATTGACAATCAGTTTATGTTTTGTTAGCATATAGCTTCAGCTTCTTTCCCATCCATCTTATAGTAACAGTTATTAGCTCATAGTCTAGTTCAATAGGGGAACGAGCCTTAAGCCAGTCACCTCCCAAAATCACATCACAGCCTTCATGCTGAAGCAACCTTAGAGAGTGTTGTAGCTCAACTCCTTGCATTTGCCATCCAAAGTTCCCAACCCTTGATGAACTAAATAGCCTCTGGCCATTAGCCACCTTAATGAGCAAGGGAGTAACTGCTTCAACCTTGCATCCCAACATCTGAGATGTGGACTTCTTGATAAAGCTCAGGGTGCTCCCAGTATCCACCAAAATCTGCAATGTCTGCCCATTGCAAACCTCAGTGAACTTGAGTGTAGTAATAGTTCCTCCTCTTTTAATGTATGCAGTGACACTTGGGTTTCCTCCAAGGGAATTTCTGGTTTCTGTTCCTCTTCCATATTGATGAGAGGTTGGAGATAAGCTATCTCCTATTCCTCTGACATAATCATATAGTGAATTCGGTGGGAGCATCTGTGGCCTTGAGTGTATTTTTCATCACAATTATAACAGAGCCCTAAGGCTCTCCTGTCAGTCATTTGAGTTGAAGTGAGCAGTTTGACAGGTTTCTTTGCTATCTGTGGTTCCTTGGTGAGGGTAGAGGGGTTCTGGTAACTCTGTAACTTGGCTCCTGTGTTGGACCAGTTACTGGTAGGTCTGTTTTCCCCTTTCAGACTCTTAGTGATAGCCTCCAAGGTTACCAATTGATTTTTGCCTAAGTCTATGGCCTGCTGCAAGGTGGTGGGGTTGAACATGGATATAGCAGCTCTTAGTTCTTCACTTAGCCCACTGAGAAAACTGGCAACAAAGTAGGCCTCAGTATAAGAGCCTATACTGCACATTAATAAGCATTCTTTGAGCTCTTCAAACTTGTCAACATAATCAAGATAGTCCCCCGTGTGTTTGAGTTTGTTAAACTCAACCACAACCTGAGACTCCTTAATGTCTCCAAACCTAGCTGCAACCACTTCCATAAATTGCTCCCAATTAACATCCCCATATTTAGAACAAAAATTCTGGAACCATATTGAAGCTTTCCCTTCAAAGTTCATAGCAGCCAGAGTAACCTTTTGATCATCTGGAAGGTTGGGAATCATCTTGAAATAACTCACACAACGTAGTACCCATCCCCTAGGGTTAGTACCATCAAACTTGGAAAATCCACCCTAGGTAAAGGGGTGAACACCTGATTTTCCCCAGGCTCTGCCCAAGCCCTTCCTCTGTTGGCATATTGGGTTTTGGACTGAGATCCATCACCCATATAGTGCTGTGGAGTTGGGCCTAAAATAGACTCTCCCTCTCCAGTTCCTTTCTCAGGTGAATTATTTGTTAGTTACACTTGTAAGGCAGTAATAGATTTAGCCAACTGATCAAGTTTATCAGCCATACCTTGCTGGATATCTTCCATTCTTCCCTGCATATTTTCCATGTTCTCTTGTATTTTCAATTCTGCAGCATCACGTTTCATGGTCTCAGTCTGCCAAATCTGATGGAGCTTGTTTTGCCCTTCTTGCAGGTCCTTCAATCTAGTCCCATCCGCCATGGCCGAGGAGGACCAGCTCTGATACCAAATGTTATGGACTCGGATACTTCCCTATTATCTTTGCTCTTCTTCCTACCTATTTTAGCTTCTAATTGTGGATAATGTAATTAATGTGGCTTAATGGAATAATATTGTATCTTTGGTGATAATTTCCAGAATTTGAAAGAGAGAAGGGAGATAGACGATAGGGAAGAAAAGAGAGAGAATAGAGGGGGAATTTAGGATAAAGTTTTTCATATCATTTCATTAGGCATAAATGCCATATATATACTGTACAATAACTGGGGTCCTCAAGGGTAACCCTAGACAACAAAAGTGGACCAAGTTCTTCTTTGAATCAAAAGAAACATAACAGGCCCAATAGCTTTCCCGACCCGATTCAGCCCAACTCCTCGATCCGCCCCTCTTTTTTCTGAACCCGACCCGCTTGTAGTTTGATTTGTCTGGATTTAATTCCCAATTCCATCTCATTCTCTTGAAGCCTAAAAATGAGATCTTGCAACGCCTCTCCTCATCTCCCGTCAACAACCCCGACAGATCCCTTCAATCCTCCGTTCTCCGGTAGCTTTAGGGCCATAACAAAATATTACTTCATTTGTGTGTGAAATGTCAGAAAAATCCTTAGAAGAAAGGAAAACAGTGCCCAATTTTGAATTGACACACAAGTTCATGATGCTTCTTCTCTTTCTATCACTCCAACCATCTGTCATAATCGAGCATCCATTCAATCTCCACTTAGTTTCATGTGTCTTCAACAAATATTTAGTCCTATCAATCTCTTTATTCAACAATCGCAAGGTATAATCATATCTGGTAAGAGGTACATATCCCGGTCCATATTGGCCAATGGACTTTACCAACAACTTCAAACTATCTAATTCGAGACAATTAAATGAAACACCTACTTCATAAGCCCATCTAGACATATATTCACTCACAGCTACTGAACTTTGTTTATCAAGTGCATCCTTGATGTTTTGTTCCCATAGTTTGCTCTTTCCAGAACCCAAACAAGCCTCAAGAGATATAGGATTTGCAAACTTATCCATGGGGCCAAGACTTCGTGGTGATTTGATAGACCCAAAAGACTCTTTCAATTGATCAACATCAATATCTTTTTCACGAGAGTCATTGTGAATATTGACCTGTGATCCCAGCTCTTCACCTTCATCTTTCTTCCTTTTCTTCTTAAGCTTAGCATCATTGATCACATTTCTACAAATTTCTTGATCTTCTTTTGAAGCTTTTGTACAGGAAGAAACATTTTCTTTTATCTGTGCAATGTGCTCTTTAACTCTATAAATCCCTCCATAAATTTTCTTCCCACATTTGATGCATTGAACTTTATCTATATTTGTTGCATCAACTAAGATGGCATAATTCCATCCAACATCATTTGACTTCCGTTTAAGCACCGTTTCAGATTCAGAAGTTTGTGCGGCTGAGGCAATACTTGATGTTTCCATTTCAAATCCTATACAAATTATAAAATCAACAACCTGTGCTTGTGCAAGTAAATAACATATGTATAAAATGTAAAGATGCCTAGATGCCGGGCATATATATAAAATCAACAACCTGTGCTATACTGCTATATTGAAGACTAACTTAATCAACTTAATTCAACCAAAGGCATGCAAATTGAAGAATAACTTTATCAACTTATAGAGCATGCAACTTAAGGCAATGATTGTCTAATTGGTCTCTTATTCAAGTATAGGAATATGAGCATACATACATACATGTCTAATTGGTCTCTTATTCTCACTGTGGAGCCATGATTTTTCAATTTTCGTTAAGGAAGCGTGCTTAATATTATATTAGAAAAGTTGAGAACCTTCAAAACACTTGACTAGGGTAATGAATAATGATTTGCTTGAAACATCAGAGATTGATGGCAATTTTACTTACAGAAATCCTCTCAGAAGCAGCAATACTATTTATAAGTTATAACCAACAGAAAGACCAAGGCAACCAGATATGTAATTTTTAATAATTCAGTTCCTACATTTGCAGTCAATATTGTGGCCTGAAATTATTCTCCTAGAACTAGAATTCATGAAGTCATGTTGAAAACAAATGAATATATAATTATATTTACCTCAAATGATCGGTGCGGCGATGGCTACAAGGTGGGAGATAAGGTGAGGCAACTACGGCAGGCTGGGAGGTGATAGGTTATGACTGACATGAGGCAGGAGATGAGCACTGAGCAGTAATGACGGCGGCAGTTAGTAGTGGTAAGCGGCGAGTTCAGCGGCTGGTATGAAATATGAATGAGATTGAGAATGAGTCAGCAGTGCCTGCTATTGCTAGGGTTTTTTTTTAATTTCCTTGATTGACTTACGATTTTTGCTTGTTACAAATTTTAAACAGAGAAATAATAAAAATAAAGTCAGCGCCTAACAACCGACTATGCGCCGCCTAATTGTACCGCCTAGCCCGATTAAGCGCCGCCTAGACATTTATGCACCGTGTATGTGTTTTTCCGCCCAGCCAACCTACTTTCACCCTTTTTGCTGCAGCCCCAAGGCGCCGAGCACCTAGGCGGGTGCCTGGGGCACATTTTACAACCCTGGTATATGTGTGTGTTGTTGTGTGTTTGTGGTAGTGCATCTGTGCGTATGTGTATCTGCATGTGTTTGTGCGTGTATATGTGTGTGTTGTGTGTGTTAGTGTGTGTTTGATCTATGTGTATTTAATTAATTATGTATTTTTGTTGTTAACTAAGCGAGTCTCAATTATCGGCGTATTATACGATTGCAATTGTTTTTGTTTTGATTGAGAAACCAGATTAGATTTTTGTATATATGATACTTTCATTAATTTTATAATTATGTTTGTTATAAGTTATTATAGAGTATGAATATATATGATTAGTCTCATGTTTAATATTGTAATTAAATATATTGTTAGTTGTTATAGGATTGAAATACAAGTAATATTGATCAATTGGGTAATTGTATATGTTAATTATTAGTTGTTACATATGCTACGAATATGATTAATATGTTTAATGTTGTAATTATAAATATTATCAAGCATTGTTCGATAAGGTAAATTAGTGATTATATTAAAAAATTATTCATTGTTCGTTTTTATTAGTATTAATGATTTATGTCTATTTATTTTATGGGATGAGGGCCCCTAGATCTCTCTTTATTTATTATTTTATTTGAATGGGATGAGGGCCCCTAGATCCCTCTTTATTAATTGTTGGTGTTGTTGGTATTGATTGAATAACTAGATGAATATAGATCAATTAGTGTAGAATCGAGAACTTGGGGCTAGGATTTTCAAATAGGTGCTGTCGAAATTTTAAAAAATTTATTTACTTTTTTTTATCAATTATTGATTGAATTGCTGGCATTTGTTGGTTTTGCTATTGGTATTGCTTGATTAAGTAGTGGAACATAGATCAGTTAGCGTGTCGTACGATGATCTTTGATGTTGGTGGTCCAGAATTTAACATGGATGACAATAAAGACCACCAGAGTCCGGAAGAGCCTCCTAACCCAGCACAAAAATTATATGACATGTTGAATACTGCAGATAAAGAGTTGTGGTCTGGCTACTAGACGCATTCACAATTATCACTCGTGGCTTGTCTTATGACCTTGAAGTTTGAGAACAACATGTCACAAAAGTGCTTCGATCAAATCACAGAATTGATTAAAGAGATAGTGCATGTGAATAATTTAGTCACATATAATTTTTATAGCACAAAGAAATTATTAAGCGGTATGGGATTACCAGTAAAGAAGATTAACTGCTGCTTCATAAATTACATGATCTATTGGGCGCAAGACAGTGGATTGTTTGAATATAAGTTTTGTGGCCATCCTCGATACAAGAGTCGAGATAATGAGAAGGGGAAGAAAAAAATAACCCATAAGAAGATGTACTATTTCCCTCTCACTCCTCGACTGCAGAGATTGTATGCATCTAATGCCAGGGCTGTCTAACAGGGTGTGCAAGGTGAACCTTCGCACAGGGCCTCACAATTTTTAGGGCCTCAATTTTTTTTACTTCTATTTAATATACCTTATATATTATTTTAATAAATTAAATTATCTTCATTCTCTTCCCTTTGCGGTAATATCAAATACAAACATTTCAATTTTCAAGTTCCAACTTCCAACACAGACATTATTTCATCTTCAATTTTGCAACTTTCCATCTTCTTTCATGACTATTTTTCTAATTACCGTTAGATTTTTCTTTATGAAAAGAGCTTCTCATCTTTTTCATGAAATACTCATATAAAACTCCAATATTCCTTCGTAAACCATGCTTCCGAGTCTGTTGTCACTACAATTCTACAATTACAAAATTTTTCTTTCATTTCCCGATTCCCTCAAACCCTGTTCTTTTTTTATGTTTGAATGATTCATAAATCTGAATTTAATTATCTGCTTAAGTGAATTAATAGATAATTCTATTATCTATTTGAACGAAATGATTGTTGATGATATCTATGTTCAGCGATATCACAAGAAAGACTTAATGGATTGCCGATGATAGCATAGAAAATGATATTTTGGAAAAGATTGAATATGAATATTAGATTGATGAATTTGCTTCAAAAAGTGCTAAAAGAGTATCACTTTTTATGTAAAATCGTAGAGATTCATATTTATTTAAGGTTGTATTGAGAATATTATAAACACTATAAATACAATATTTTGAATTTTTAGTCTTTCTAACAATATTGCTATAATTATAAAAATTATAACATTTTTTAGGGCTTAATTTTTATTATTTGCATAGGGCCTATAAAATGATTGAGACGGCCATGTCTAACGCCACAACTGTTGAAATGCATTGGCATGCTTCATCAGTTGATGATGGAGTGATGCGTCATCCAGCAGATTCTCCAGCTTGGAAGCATTTGAACGAAAAGTTTTCTGATTTTGTAGCCGAAATTCACAACATCAGATTGTGTCTTTCTACAGATGATTTCCAACCTTTCGGCCAATCAGGGCAGCAATATTCCTCATGGCCTGTTATAATGACACCCTATAATCTACCACCTTGGATGTGCATGAAAGAACAATATATGTTCCTTATAGTTTTGGTGCCTAGACCGCACAATCTGAAAGAAAAACTTGATGTTTTCTTACAGCCACTTATATCAGAGTTGATAAATTTGTGGGATGAGGGTGTCGACACATATGATGTGTCATTGAAGCAGAATTTTAGGATGCAAGCGGCTCTGATATGGATGATTAGTGACTTTTCTACCTACTCTATATTGTCTGGCTGGAGTACTGTCGGAAGGTTGGCTTGTCCGTATTGTATGATGGATTCGAATACTTTCACACTAGCTTGTAGTAGGAAGCAGTCGTGGTTTGACAATCATTGAAAATTCTTACCAATCGACCATCCATTTCATAAGAATAAAAGAGCATTCACCAAGAACATGGTCGTTACTGCAAACCTCCATAACTCAAATCAGGAATCGATCTTTTGCAAGAGATTAAGCTACTGGGCCTTAAGAAGGTCACATAACTAGAAAGTTATGAAGTGAATCTCAGAGTCGGGAAAAACAGCGGGTGGAAGAAAATGAGTATCTTTTAGGATTTGCCTTATTGGAGTTCATTACTGATTCGACACAATTTGGATGCCATGCATATTGAAAAAGAATGTGTTTGACAATCTATTTAACACGGTGATAAATGTCCCAGGGAAAATAAAAGATACTACTAAATCAAGAGAAGAATTGAATATCTACTGAAGTCGACCCAAATTAAAATGTGATGCCAGGATGGGAAAATACCCCAAAGCCTCTTACATGCTTGACAAAGTTGAGAAGAAGATTTTGTGTAAATAGGTGAAAGAGCTCAAATTTCCCGATGGTTATGTGTCGAACATGAGTAGATATGTCGATATACAGAAGTTGAAGATGTTTAGAATGAAAAGTCATGATTATCATGTCCTAATGCAACAGATCCTACCCAAAGAACTTCTCCCATCTGCTATTTGGAAAGCAATCACCAAATTGAATCTATTTTTTAGGGATTTGTCCTCTGCGAACATTAAAGTAAATGATATGTGTCATCTGTATGACAAGATCCCTATCATTTTATACAAGTCAGAACGTATATTTCCTCCAAGCTTCTTTGACTCAATGGAGCATCTGTCCGTACATTTAGCTAATGAAGCTCGTATTGCTGGCCCGGTTCAATATTGTTGGATGTACCCATTTGTAAGGTACTTATGAAATCTACAGAATAATATACGGAACAAATCAAGGGTTCAGGGATCGATATGCAATGTTTATCTAGTGTAAGAAGCATCGACCTTTTGCTCCTACTATTTTGAAGATCATGTGCAAACAAAGAGCCTAAATTTTTCTCAAAATTATGACGGTAGAGGTGATGTAGTAAATGATGATCCAGATTATATTTCGATATTCAAGTATCCTGGATGATCATTTGGAAAACAATCAACTAGATTTCTAACTGATCAAGAGTACAATGTTGCTCGAATATACATTTTACTTAACTGCATTGAGGTCGAGTAATATATAAAGTACGTACCTCAACACTTCTCATAAATTTATTTCAATAAGTCATCCAATAATTAACGTGAATATGTTTGTCTAGTTTGTTTGTGAATCAAATGGAATCAATGCATCCTAATTTACCAGGAGCTGACATTAAGGGTAAATTAGATATGGAGTTTGTACCTTGGTTTGCAAAATATATGAGTACATGTCTCAATGCATGAATGTGTCTTTAATCATTTTATCGTATTCTCTAATGTTAATAGGCACAAGATCTTGCAAATAATGTAGAGAACAAATACATTCGAGATCTCTCAAAAGGGCTACTACGTAGTGTTGTAGTGTATCATGGATATTATGTGAATGGTTACAAATTTCATGCCATGAATCACAGAACATGTAGAGCTATAATGAACAGTGGAGTATGTGTAAAAGGTACCAACTATGGGATGAACGGAAATGATTATTACGGCCATCTTGAAAAAGTGTTTGAGCTTGGATATCCCAGTCTGTCAATTAAAAGGACAGTATTGTTCAAATGTAAGTGGTTTGACACAACATCACAGGGGACATCGGTTCATCCAAACTACAAATTGGTTTCAATAAATCATAAGCGTAGTTACAATAAGTATGAGCCGTTTGTCCTCGCAAAATAAGCAATTCAAGTCATTATTGTTCCTATCTAAGTTTATCTCAACCAAGAAGTGATTGGTGGGCGTGTGTAAGATTAAAGCTAGGTCTAATGTAGAAGTCCCAGAAGAAACACTAATCTTAAATGTATAAATCCCAGCTTTTCAAGATGATGAATTACATAATGATCAGCCTCCACTTATAGAGATTGATGATTCTGTTTCAATTCATCCGAACGAGGGTGACATAGAAAATTGAAGACGAAGGGGATGCAAAAGAAGAAAAAGAAGAAGAAGAAGAAGAAAAAGAGATATTCACTGATGCAGACGATAATAGTGATAGTATAGACAATGATTAGTTGTGCTTTACGTGAGTGTTTATTTGTTACCTAATTTATTTACATTACATTAATTGTAATTTAACTGACATTTTTGAATAGAAGCAAATGCTTAGAAGTGGACTATTTTGCAAGAGAGGTAGTGCCAGTGAATCTGGCACTAGATGTGATACTAGTGGATCTGGCACCAGAGGCGGTGTTAGCGGATCATCGTCTTCATTCGGAGGCATTAATACCTCTATAGGAGACTTACACATTAGTGAGCAACCGTCATTTGATGAGTCAGCGATGGTAGCTCGCCGTGATGGTCTCACCATGGTGACTGTACGGGGACCTGTACCTTTCGTAATATTATTTTATAATTAATTGTATTTAATTATTAAAAATTAAATAATTTATTATGTTTTGTTATTTATACGACTTTGATGCCATCTCATGAGGTATCGATGACCACTACTCATATATTCAAGAAGTATATAGATCCAGCTGGAATTTCTTGGAAGTTGGTGCCTGGTGCTACGAAGTAGTATTTTTAGGACTTTAGTGTATAATTTATTTTCCAATTTAAGTACTTAGTTAAAAAAATAAGTTGAATTACTAATGCTGCTTGTTTCTTATGCAGAAATTGTTCACATAGGAGCCCTGTTTGGACGAGGTGGTACGTCATCTGTGGTTCTCGAAAATGGCTGCAAGATATAGAGATATGATTCACACCATCAAGAAGAACAAAAACAGGAAGAGGCTGGTATACATCCCTTTAGAGGTGTGGCCTGTTTGGATGGCCTGCTGGGAGACTAAGGAGTCGAAGAAGAAGTCCCATATCAATTCAGAGAACATAATGACTGAGCTTGATGGACCAGGGACGGGCATGATCACGCATAAGGGAGGGTCCAGATGTACAGTGTAGCACAAAGATTATTTGGTAATTATTTTTATATATCTAATTATTTGAATTTATGCAATTCATTTAAATGTGTTTAACCGTTTCCATTTATGTTAAATTGAGCAGTCGTAGGCTCAGGGACTCCCAGACGAGCAGGTTGAGTGAAAATTATTTTTGAGACTCAACCGTGATAAGAATAGAGTCTGCACAGATAAGAAAAGTGATCACCTTGTTGTGAGTATTTAATCTACAAATAATCTTTAGTATAACATTTTTTATATTTATTTAATTAATTCATATATATATATATATATGTTGTAACACCTACCCCAATAAAATAAATGTAAAATATAAAGTAATGTAAAAAAGTGGGTGAGTTGTCTCCTTTTTAAAATATAAGTATGTACTATACATCAAAAAGAGTTAACACTAAAAAAATAAGTTAACATATGGTGCATATAAAGTAGTCGATAATTATAAAGTATAATTTACTAAAGAGTATGAAAAAATTATTGTTTTATTTGTAGAAATAATTCTAAGGATATCGAGATAAATTTGAAATCAAACCTATGACATCTAAGTAGTAAAATAATAAAATAAGTCATTGCCCTCCTCACAGGTCGTCATCCATGTATACACTTCTCAGGACTTATCGAAACTTTAATCAACCTTGCACTAAGGTTTCACACATTACCCAACTTACCTACAATGCATGAACTACATGAGTTAGAGCTCAGTAAGCAGAAACCATGCTCATGCATGTCTCATGACACTCACAAAGCATATGCGAGACACAACAACACCACAAATGCTCGTGAATAATATCTTTTTATGCCATCTCAAAAGCATTTTCATCATTTAGGAACTTGACTCCCTTCACCAGACACCAACATGAGTCATGAGCTCATAATATAATCAATATAAATTTGGCCAATATATTGATTAATACAGTCGAGTGGACTACCCTCCTCGAACCCCAAGGGACACGCCCCCGACCAGCCACCTTTGGTCCCACATGAAAGTATTCCACCCGCAACATTAATCATCATCAGGGTACGAGTGGACCACCCTTCCTGGACCCCAAGAGACACGCCCTGACTAGTCACCTTTGGTCCCACATGAAAATATCCTACCCGCGGCACCTAATAATCAACACAACACAACACGGGCTGGTGATGACTAATCCCAAACAAAGTATTTTTTTTCTCTCTCAAAACCATTTCATGGATGCAACCTCGACAATATATGCATGATGTGCATGCATATGCTCGTGCGCATGTACAAAATATTCAATGCAACATAATATAATACCACAAGCGTATTACATCACACAATTATATAATAATACAATAATTAGGGGTGTAAATGAGCTGAGTACTACCGAGCTCGAGCTCAGCTCATTTAAGTATTCGTGAGCTCGAGCTTGGAACTCGGGCTCGAGCTTGGATCGATAGGAAAAACTCAAGCTCGACTCGGGCTCGACTTGTTTATTTAAAATTCGAGCCCGAACCCGAGCTCGGCTCGAGTTCGGCTCGATTATTTAAAATTCGAGCCTGAACTCGAGCCCGACTCGGGCTCGAGCACGGCTCGTCTATATATTTGTCAATATTGATATTTTTTCATTCCTCTGATTTTTTATATATTCATAAATTTATACTATATGTCTATTAGTTATAATATATATATACATATATATAATATTATATATATTATGTGTGTGTATTAGTTATCGAGTGTGTCGTAAGATTCATAAATCATGAATCACAACTCATAAGCCATATCCTATTACAATATATTAAGATAATTTATAAATTAATAATTATATATTATTTAAGTGACTATTAATTCTTAACTTTTAAAATTATTATTCTTAGTTTAGCTTATTTAATGTCAGTCTTAATTTTTATTAATTTTTTTTATTATTATGTGCATATTAACTAATATAAACTATAGTTCTATAAACTATGTATTATAATGCAAATAGTATACATAACTAAGAATTTAAGATTAACTATACAACGATGATAATTGATAAGAAATAAGAATATTGTTACAATTGAACTTGATTTCTTAATTTTGATAAGAGATTTTTGAGAAATTATTATGTTTCACTACAAGAAAATCATAAAATAGCGACGGAAATTTCCATCACCTTATGGTCCAATTCTGTCGCTAACATAACGGGCGACGGAAATTGTCCGTCTCGTTATTATAGTCGCTAAAAAAATAAGACGACGGAATATTCCGTCGTCCCGTGTGACGACGGACTGAACGACGGAATATTCTGTCGCCTTCAACTGTCGTCGATTTTGGTCGTGGAATCGAGGCGACGAGTTAGGCGACGGAAACCAGTCCGTCGCCTTTTTTATTTTTTTATTCGTTATTTTTCATTTTTCATTTATTTTTCATTATTTGTTGTTTGTACCCAAATATATATAATAAAAGATCATAAAATATATATATATATATAAATATAATTGTACATAATTTAAATACAAATAAATAAATATTCAAAAATGTAGTATAATACAAATTTACACTAGTCATCGGATCCATCATCCTGCCTGCCGGATCCGCTACTAGACCCTTCGGATCCTCCAGCACCACCCGACTGCTGGCTGAGAAGGCGCTCAAGTAGGGACTTCATCCTGGCCTGCTTGTCCAGCACCTGCTGCACAGTCGCCTACTAGGCACTCAACTTCTCCTCCATCTGTGCCTGCATCTGCGACTGCATCTCAGCTAGTCTCGTATCGAGCTCTGCCTGGGTGTATAGGGAGCCAGAGCCCAGGCTGGCTGATGAGGAGGATCCTCCAGCTGCAGTGGTATGGCGACGAACGGTAGGGGCCATGTTCCCCAGCCCGATAGCGCGCCCCTTCCGGTCAGGCGCCACCACCTGGTGGTAAATCTCGTCCATGTCCGGCTCCCTGCCATCCGCTATCCACTCAGCGGCCAAGGCGTCACACTTCTCCTGCATTTATCAGAATATTAGTAAATTATATATATATTTAATTATTTATACCTATAGATATATATTAAAATATTAACAAAAACTTACCTTGTTCTCCCTGACCTTGGCTGAGGTCCAGAGGCCATCCGCGCAATGAAGCATGAGGTAGGTCTGATAGCGCGCCTCCCACTCGGACAGGTGCTGCTCTCTAGCCTGATTCAACAAAATAAAATGAAATCAATTAGAAAGTGTTAATTTTTTATAAACTTGAATAATTATTATAACTCGTACCAGATCGTGCATATGATCCACGGCTGGCACCTCCGTGGTGAGTCTGGCTGGATGATCCTGGTCCATCAGGCTCGGTCAGGCGGTTCTTTTTGGCCACTCAAGCCTTCTCCTGAGTGTCCTCCGCCTGCTAGTATGCTATCCAGCCAGGCCAGTCCTCCTGGCGCACAAAATCGGGCCTCTTACCATCCCACTAGGGTTGTAAACGAATCGAATCGGAGCGAATATCTATGTATTCGATTCGATTTGAAAAAATTATTGCATATTCGATTCGACTTCGAATATTTTTTTTATTCGTATTCGATTCGATAAGATATTCGCAAATATTCGATTCGATTCGAATATTTGATTCGATTTTTTTTAAGTGTTTTAAGTGTATTATAAACATACAATACGATTCGATTCGATTCGAAATTTCCTTAATTTTACACTATTCGATTCGCAATTTTGAAGAAAATTTCCTAAAACAATATTTTAAACCAATATTTTACCTAGTTTATATATATATATATATAGTATTAAGTCATCTTATTTGTCGGCCCATTGGATTATTTGATATTTATATATCAGAATCCATTATATATATATACATATGTTTAAATATATACATATATATATGTTTATATATATATAAACATAAATCGAATCGAATATTTTCGAATATCGAATCGAATATCATTATTTTGAGTTTGAATTTGATAACTAATCGAATCGAAAAAAGTATTTACATTTGTATCGAATCACAACTTTCTGAATTTGAATATCAAAAAATCGAATCGAATATCGAACCGAACCAAAATTATTTGATTCGTTTACAACCCTACGTCCCGCTGGTAGTCATTTTTCTTCATGGCGTGCACCATGTCCTTGTACCGGTCCTGGCACTTCTTCCAGAACAGCGGAAGCACCTCCTAATCAGGATAAGACCACCTATACTCCTTCTGTATTAACACATAAATAAACAATTGCGTTAGTAATAATATTAGACAACACAAAATACATATATATCAATTTTTTACCTTGAACTCCCCCCAGTACAACATCCTCCTCTCCACGGGCACCTTCTTCCAAGCGAAGCCCGTAGGATGCATGTACCTCTTGAAGATAGCTGTAATTGCCCTCGAACATTGGCTCGAGGGCCTCATGATTCTCAAAATGCAAATTAGATTAAATTATAATATACATAAAGTAAATTAATTAAATATATTGATCAACATACCTCTCCCTGCCCACGGTCTCGAGCTCGAGCTCCCATCTCGAGTCAACTGTGCGGGACTCGTCAACCTGAGTGTCAGTCCCATTATGACCGACATTATCATCAATGGGACCGCCAACGGATCCCATAGATGATATAGCTCGGGACCGAGCCCCTTGAGATCCACCATCTCTAGTCATCTGACAAAAATAACTCATCCCATTTTAACCAAGTCAAAAACAACACATGATCTTAATTAAACAAAAACATAAAATTCAAAAAAGATAAAAGTTCGGCAGCACAACGACGTGAAACCTATATTTTGACTAAGTAATCGACGTAACTTAACTTAACTAGCAAAAACCAAACACCAGAGGGATCCAGGGGCCCTCGTCCCAATATAAATACGTACAATTAATATAGAGGGATCCAGGGACCCTCGTCCCATTTAATTATATATAATACACATTTTGAGCTAATCAGATACACACGCACAAACTCTGCGTATTTTTACCTAGTGAAACAAACTTTAATTATCTATTTACTATATGTAATCTTAAATCAATAAAAAGTATTGTAAGCTACATAATCTAACATATTTATGATCTTAAATCTAAACATAATTTTTCATAGTAATCTAAACTACATAATCTAAACATATTTTTCATAATTTTATTAGTAAAATTTAAATCTGTAATTATTTAATTAAAATATGTAATCCTTCTACTAATTAAATCTGTAATTATTTAATTATTAAATAAAATCTGTAATTATATAATTACTAATTAAATATGTATTAATTAAAAATTAAATCTGTAATTTTTTTACTAATTAAAATCTGTAATTTTTTTACTAATTTAAATCTGTAATTATTTAATTAAAATCTGTAATCCTTTTACTAATTAAATCTGCAATTATTTAATTATTAATTAAAATCTGTAATTATATAATTACTAATTAAATTTTTATTAATTAAAAATTAAATCTGTAATTTTTTTTACTAATTAAAATCTGTAATTTTTTTACTAATTTAAATCTGTAATCCTTTTACTAATTAAATCTGTAATTATTTAATTATTAATTAAAATCTGTAATTATATAATTACTAATTAAATCTGTATTAATTAAAAATTAAATCTGTAATTTTTTTACTAATTTAAATCTATAATCTTTAATTAAAATATGTAATCCTTTTACTAATTAAATCTGTAATTATTTAATTATTAATTAAAATCTGTAATTATATAATTACTAATTAAGTCTATAATTATTTAATTACTAATTAAATCTGTAATTATTTAATTACTAATTAAATATGTATTAATTAAAAATTAAATCTGTATTGAATTAAAAATTATTTACAGAGTCGAGTGGTATTATTTTGTGAAAACACACAATTCTTCTGCTCAATAAAACATTGCACAATACTATCAATATTCACATGATCTAATCCAACAAATCCATAATCCTTTGCATAATCATGTTAATTGACATAATATATAGATATATTACAAATTATATATATATATTAGCATACAAATTGAAGAAGAAGAAGACATCGAGAGAGAGAGTGAAAGACATACCGATTAGTTGGCGGGGACCAGTGGGCGGCGGCAGGGACTGGTTGGCGGCGGGCATGGGGCCCCTATCGCAGCGGCTAAGGGGCGTCTCGTGACGGGAGTTTATGGCGGGGGCGTACCGCAGTAGGGGGGCGTATCACGACAGGCAGGGGGCGTCTCGCGGCGGGTGTTTACGGCAGGGGGAGGGGGGCGAGGGGTATCGCGGCGGGGGTGAATTTGGGGGAAATTAGGGCAGGGTGAATGTGAATTTGGGAAAGAAGGTCTGGAGCCCGTATATTTCAAAATGGGGCGACAGACGTGGCGACAGACCGTTCCGTCGCCTGTTCTGACGAAATTAAAAATTAAAATAAAAAGAAATAAGGCGACGGAAACATTCCGTCGTCTTATTATTCGGTATTTAAAAAAATTAAAAAATAAAATAAAAAAAATAAGGCGACGGACTTATTTTCCCGTTATTTAAAAAAAATAAAAAATAAAATAAAAAACATAAGGCGACGGAATACGTCCATCGCCTTATATGGCGAGGGCACGTCCGTCGCCCGTTTTGACAGAAACTATTCCGTCCCCATTTCCGTCGCTATATTACTGTATTCTTGTAGTGTTTCCAATATCATTTATTCCATTTCATTCTTATTTAATAAATTGAGATTGATTATTTTGTCAATATTTGTATTAATTTTTGTTAATTTTTGTCAATTTTCTTTTATTGCTATGTACAGTTTAACTAATATTAACTATATACTAGAATACTAATTGATGGACGATAGTATATATGACTCAAAATTTTAGATTAACTATATAAGATTGGTACTAAGAATATTGTTACTCTTGAACATTTAATTAATTTTAATTTTTGTCAATTTTCCTTTTTCCATTATTATTTTGTTACTTTCGATAATATTAGTTTAATATCATTGATTACATTTCATGTATTAATATTTAATGATGAGTATTATTTTTTCAAATTGTTAATATTAATCATAATGTTTTTAATTTTTTTTTCCTTTATTACTTTACACGCATTATAAATATATAATTTATAACTTATAACTTATATTCTTGTTAGGTTTAACTAATAATCTAAGATGAACTATAATCTATATATTATATACTATATATTGTTAATTCTTATTTTTCTTTATTTTCTTTTATTTTTCATATACTCTTGTGTTAAACACCATATTTCTTAATTCAATAATATTAAATTAATATTATTCATTTCATTTCATATTTATTATTTAATGAATTGAGAAATATTATTTTGTAAATATCAGTCTTAATTTCTCTTATTACCTAGTATTTATTATTGAGCGTCCAATTTCTTAAGTTCGACAATATTAATATAATATATATCATTTCATATTTCATATTATTACTTATCATACTAATATACTATGTAGAATTGTAAATAAGATAATTATATATATATATATATATAGTTCATTAGTTTGTATGTTTGTGTATATAATTGTTACTCTTGATCATTGATTTCTTAAATTTAATAATATTAGTTCCATAGTTAATACCATTAATTTCATTTTATTTTTAATGAGAAGTATTAATTTGAAAAAAGTTACAATATAAATAAATAAATAATATTTTAAAACTTACAAAAATAGTATGTGTCTGGAGTTCTAAATCGAATAGCTCGCGAGCCCGGCTCGAGCTCGGCTCGTTTAAGTACTCGCGAGTCAAGCTCGTGAGACAGCTCGCGAGCCTGGCTCGAGCTCAGCTCGTTTAAGTACTCGCGAGCCAAGCTTGTGAGACAGCTTGCGAGCTAGGCTCGTTTAACTACTCGTGAGCCGGCTTGCGAGATAGTTCATGAGATAGCTCATTAAAAAGCTCAAGAACCTCACGAGCTGAGTTAGCTTGCGGGCTCGATGAGCTGAGTTAGCTTGCGAGCTTGTTTAACAGGCTCGATCTCGGCTCGTTTAACAAACGAGCCAGTCTTGAGCGAGCTTTTTTTGAGCTGATACCCGAGTATCTCGCGAGTAATTTTGCTCATTTACAGCCTTAACAATAATAAACAATCAATAATAAACACATATAGACAAATAATATAATATACTATGTTCATGAATTGTAGTTGTAAATGGATTTCTACTTACCTCAATTAAGTCCAAAGTTTATACTAACTGAAATTCTAGATCACGCACTTTCAAGGAAGTCTACTCAAAACATATTACTAAGTTTAATATACAAATACTCTAATAAAAGGGTGATAGTTATTTTTATACAACTAATCTTTTAATTAAATGGATTTATTCTCCACTCCATTCAACTCTTACAAATTAAAATTTCATCATCACTATTTTAGTCGTTCTACCTTAGTTACTGAAGCAACTTTAATATTTTGAGGAAGCTAACAATACATTAATACATATATGCAGTCTGAGTTTCCTTTAACAATAATAATGCTAAATATGAAATACGGTAAATTAATAAAATTGATCACTAATCACACCTCTGCACTAATTTTATAACAATTGATAATAATTATTCCAAAACAAAATGCAATTATAGATTGTCATTAAAATATAGTTAAATTAATTAAAACAAAACCCATCATTATCGTAAATTTAACTAATAATACTAATATATGTTTACAAAACTTTCAATATAATTCCAAAATTATAATTTAACTAAACTTGCTTTTGCCGTGAATTTTATGATAAAAAAATCAGTTAATCCAAATTCATCTAGTTTTAGCAACATAAGGATTGCAAGGAATCCTATTTTATATCCATTTACATCATTTTATATTCTATCTAGCCATACCTTCATGACCATGACCAATTTTTATTTAAACATTAAATTTATAGAAAAACATAAAGATAATAAAGATAAAAATACTAACCTTCGACTGCAAACTTTGCTCAATTTATACAATTAATTTTCAGTGTAATCTACTTCTCTCGTTGATTATGAATAGATATAAGAAATGGTTGAACCTCTAATACTTTTAACCTATTCTATAATATATAAATTCATTATTTTAATTTGTGCGTAGGAGAACACGTGTACTTACAAGGTAATATATGGAACAAAAATCTTCCACCTATAAATCCCCATTACTTACGTGTAAGCTAAAATATGAAGATTAATTAAGTTTTCAATTTTAATTATTATTTTGTTTCATTATCCACTAGCTTAATGCTTGTAGGTGAGTACGAATATACAATTATATAATCTATTCATTTATAATAAAATATTAATTTGACTAGTATATGTATTTGTACATAATTATTAATTTGATCTATTCTCGTATATCTAGAATCATTGGGTAGATTAAGTAAATATATAGGTATAATCACGTTGACACATATATAAACACAATTGGCATGAAAATAAGCACATAATACCTATGTGAAACATACATCAAGATAATCATTCAATAGTGAGAGGCGCGGGTACTACATATATATATATATGTGTGTGTGTGTGTGTGTGTGTTAACGGTTTGACATGTTTAGGAGGAGGTGTACCGACGGGATGCAAAATTGAGCCAGCCTCTTCCAAGCACTGATGAGGTGCCTGAGGTAAATATGACTGTCCTATATCTAGACGTGCTCGGAGGCATGAATAAGAAGAAGCGCGTCTTCGGCACTAGATCTCGGTCACACCTCTACAGTGGCGATAGTAGCAGAAACAATATCCATTCAGGAGCCACTTCGCAGCTTGTGTTTATGGAGGAGGCTTTCATTCAACACGTTGATGAGATGTGGGTTCAGATCCGGGACGAGGTCAAATTTGAGATCCAGAACGAGGTCAAGTCCGAGATCCAGCAGCTGCAGTCGCAAATGAAGGCCCAAATGCAAGCTAGGATGTAGGTCCAGTGGGTCCAGATGTATGCTCGACTTGGCCATCCCCACCTCACCACCCTCCGATGAGAGAACTATTTGTATTTGAATAATTACATTTTATTTGTGAATTTGTGATTGAATATTATATATTTTTATTATTAGTATTTGATTTATAATATTCGATTTTGATTTACTTATATAATATTTAAATGTGAATTTAAAAAAAAATCAAATCTAGCTACGGAACAAAATTCAAGGAGTTAATGACGGAACACTGTCTGTCATTAAAAGATTTTGTTACTTATAACAGACTTAATAACAGATTGTGATCTGTCATTAGTAGCGACCGAATATCCCGCCGCTCGTCTGTCGTTACTCCATCATCAGTCGGCCGGTGAATCGATCGTCGACGGTATATTAATGTCGGATCAAAAATCAAATTTGTCGTTAGTAAATTATAACAATGAGAGAATCAGCGACAGATTCAGTCCGAGATTCAGTCCGTTGTTATTCCGACGCTAATCATTTCTAGCGTCGAAAATTCATTGTTCAACGACGGAATATTCTGTCACTAAAACTTGCATTTTTCGTAGTGAAGATCGTCCCTATCCTTTTATGGAAAAACTTACTATTACATTATTAGTAGAAACTACTCTATTAAGAACCTGCATAATGCTCACTGCACAACCAACTCCCACATACAGCTATGAGAGTAACCATACCACACCACAAATATGGATCATTTTCAATTTGTCATTAAAAAAAAAAAAACACTTCATTTCATAATTCATTCCTCTTGAGTACTAAAAATCTAAAGTTTTTCGATCGTTGAACTTTGAACGCAGCTCGACTAACGAAGGTATCTTGCAACTGCTATCGAGAATTGTGCACCACCAAGCGTTGATTTCATCCTGGGAAATGAAGTGTTGAAATTTGGAGTGAATGCATCAAAAAATGTATAGGTGTATATATGTATAGAAAGAGCAAGTAACCTGAAGAAAATGGTGGTTGGAGACATATTGAGTGGAAACAGAGGATTTGATACCTCCAACATCCACCGAGATAGAAGCATCATTTTTTGGAGGATCCCCTGTTACGTTGGTGAGCATTGGAAGAAGACGTACGAGGAGAGAAATTAATTAAGAATATATATATATATATATGTGTGTGTGTGTGTGTGTGAGAGAGTAAAATGAGGCAGCATGCATGAAATTAATTACCTGTTATGCAAGCAACATAGTAAGTAGTAGTACCCCTTAGTCCAAGGCGCAAGCGCAGGAAAAAACCGTTAAGATGGGACGAAGGAACATTTGAATGAATCCATCTGAGATGAGATGAAGAATATTAAGTAAGTTAATTAGAGGGGAGGGGAGGGGAGGGGAGGGGCGGGGCGGGGCGTATGTATGTTAATTGTTACTTGTGAATATCTGCACGAGTCAGCTGCAAGTTCCTTATTGCATCAAATATGGACTGTGCAGTAACTGTATCAATGTGATGAGCATCAGCCATCTCTTTGCCTTTGGTAGAAAGACGAGTAATCCAAAAACTAGGTAATATCCCATGAGCTGCATCAATTTCTTTTTTCATCCTTTTGCTTCCATGCACCTTTCCTTTATCACTATTACAACTTTCCCCAGCTTCCCCAAAACAATTCCTGCTCGAATCCGCCTCCGCCTCCTCATCCACATCAACTATGCAATTCGTATGCAAACCATCGTTGGGTGACCACACTAATTCAGATAGTGGAAAACCCACTGCATTTACACCTGCACCTGAACTACTACTCAGCAATCTTCTTCGGATGCTATATTTTCTACATCTAGATTCCACTCCCAAATTAACATCCCACTCCTTTATATCCATCATCTCGATCTTATGTCTCCATAATTAATAATCCTGAAATAAACTTAATTAATTAATATACCTAAGTCACAATATTCAACATTCACATGATTTTTGGCACAACCATTCTCTACAACCAAGTCAACTGGAAGAGACAAAATTTTAAATAAAATGTTTTCTACATCAATTCAAGAACACACAACACAAAGATATATAAAGGAGCTATCTATATATATATGTTTAACTAATTAATTCAACAATGAATTTCAAATTTCTTTTTCTTTACAAATCTATATATATGTTTATCATGCTAGCAAGTGTATATATACTAAATTATCTATTGCTTTCCAAATCCAAATCTTGCCCCATCAAGTTTAATAACTAAATGTGTCACACAAAGTACAGAATATTAATTTCCAAGTTTTCGATTGCTACCAAAAAAACTTATCTACTTAATTCGTTGATCAACACGAAATTTTTACATAATTAACCCTAATTAAATAAGTAGAAACAACTCTTTCAACTGTTTACTGCTCCGATATCATCAAGCTGCTTATGTATTTATTTATCCTATAATAATCGAGCACACAAATTTCGTATATAACATATTGCCATTGATCAAATCAGCAGAAATTGAAATTACGTATTTTCTTCCAAAAACAATCACATCTCCAAGATAACAACAAGCCTTACAAAATATAATTAGCTAATCTTAGGGTGAAAATTGACAATGCAAACAACCTTTCTAAAACCCTTTTTTTCCCAGAAAACAGAGATAAAATCTCACGTCTTTGTTCCCATACTTTCCACCATCACAATAAAAGCAAAAAACCAATGAAATTAATTAAACAATATATATATATATATATATATAAAATAAGAATTAAGTATGCAAATAAAAATATAGTGACCCATAAAACTGAAGCAAAATCCAGACAGAGTAGCCTCACATACCGTTCTGCTTCAGGAAATACACAAAACAAACCAAACCAAATCAAAAGACTCGCTCCATTTTTTATCATGCAGAGAGAGAGAGAGAGAGAGACAGAGAGAGAGAGGAGAACCGTGGAAATCAGCCAAAAAAAAGGAAAAAAAGTCACCGACTGCTAAACTGAAATGCAATAGGGTGAAGTAACTATACATCATTGGGAAAGGTAGCGCACAGTGGGAATGCGAAATTTCATGCATTAATGGCTCAGCAACTTCCACGTGGACTTACTTGCCTAGCTGCATGCCCACACGAATTAAATTAAAACCTCTATCATCAATTTCCCAATTTATGTGACACCTCCTATTTCAAGCTTCAAAAAAAAAAAAACACAATATAAGCCTATATATATCACATCAAATGTAACACGGAAATTTAATAAAAAATTCCCGCGACCAGCTATGTGCAGAGATAAAATGCCATATTATTATCCCCATATAGATGATTTAATGGTGGAGTGGTATTATTTTGAGGTTAATAGTTTCAAGTTCGAATCTTATCACTAACATTTTTTAGTTTACTTTCTCTATATGGTTTGTAAAGTATTACACAATGACATAATTTACCCAATGCGCAAATCGATAGCAGATACGGATTACTTTCGAAATCAAAAACCGAAAAAAAATGTCATATTACTATATCGTATTTAATTTGAACAAATACGAATATACGAACTAGTGATTGATTAGTGCGCATGGAGTGAATGTGCTGTTTAATTCATGGTAAGCTTGAATTGAGTAAACGTATTGTTGGTAGCACAAATGTGGTACCACTTATCTAAATGAAAGAGGTAGATATACATACATATGGTCCAAATCTTTCCAATTTCATTTTAATTTCTTCTTAGAATAGGGCCACTTGTGCACTATGTATCATCCACCAATGGCAAATGGTTTGACCTATCTATATAGAATCATGCATAATATTGGTGTTCATATCACTTTATCTTTCATGCACCTAAATAGCTAAGCTACCTGTAATTTAATTTCCTCTTTTGGGTAATTGAAAAGAACTTGTGATGCTCACAAATCCGGCCTAGCTAATATTATGATAGCTTTTCGTCGATGTGATCAGTGAAATGAGAGGTAACTATAGTCTATATATATATATATATATATATATATATATAGAGAGAGAGAGAGAGAGAGAGAGAGAGAGAGACATTATTGGAAAAAAAAACCGACAAATGTTTTTATAGCCAAAAAAATAAAATCATGTAATTTTAGCCGCACATAAAATATGATTTTATCTTTTTTGCTAGAAAAATATTTTGTTGTTTAGTTTTGGCTAGTTACAAGAATCCATTATCATTCTAATTATTTGACGACATATAATCATTGAGTAAATGTATCAAACATGATTTAATCATAATTAATATGAGATGGAGTTACATAAAATTAATTTGATTAATTTGATTAATTTGGAGTCTCTTTGAAGCCTGCCCAAGTATGGAGACATCCCCACGATACATCAGCCATCCATCCATGTTGTCCCAATGACTTCAAAACTTTGTGTTGCTTTCGCCATAAAGGCTTTAACAATTGTGTAGCATTTTATCTATTTTCATTTTTTGTCCATATTTTTATTTTTATTTTATTAGTACACCTAATTATTCCATGAAAATAACCTGGCTAACTAGTTTGCCGCCGGGAATATTTTTATTCAAGCTGAGACTAATTAAATTCTGGTGGGGATGACCTAGTGGTGGAGTGAGATTGCTTGGAGACCAAAGGTCACGGATTCGAATCTCCTCAATACCACAGGTCGGGTGTGTGAGTAAAAAAAAAAAGTTGAGACTAATTAATTCCAGAGTAGTTTAATTACATTTATTTAGCTATCCATCATAATAATAGATAGCTAGGAAAATTCTAAACACACGCATTCCCCATTATTTTATAAAATATAAAATGTAGCCCCCATCTCTTTTGATATAACTAAAAAAAAAAGAGAACCATTATAGAACATACCCAAAATCATAAAATAATAGCTCAACAGACAACAAAACACACACACACACACACAATTCTTAATTAAACAACCGAAATCATAGCTCTTGTTATAAGTTCATAACTAAAAAATATATAAAAAAAGAATAAGACACAATCATCAATTTGCAACAATAATTTTAATCAGCCGATGTTCTTCCCAACCACATCAATTATTTTCATTGTAATTAAGTTTCTGTTTTCTTCTCAAATCATATTAAATTTATAAACTGTTGTTTGTATAATCAATGTGCATGTTTAGTATTTCACTATGGGGGAAATCGAAAATAGCCAATTTTAGAATACAAACTTCTTTTCTAATTAAGAATTCTAAGATCTTCTTTTCTAACCAAATATAAGGCAAAATGACTAGTATGCCCTTAATGATTTTCTTTATTATTCATCCTATCATGCCACTATTATAATTAAATGGAAATAGTCCATTACGACCATATTAGGCCCATCATGCATCCGTAAACTAAATACATTAAACTATAAACCCAATTCATACCTTTTTGACCGGAATGTTGCCGGGTAATCCGCTGGATTTTTACAGGCCTCGCCAAACCACACGATCGCAACCTATGGTTTCCAGACACGAATGCCTTCAGCAACACACAGCACAACCCTCTTTCGTTTCCTACACAGGGTGTAAAGTACTCCTTTGGTTTATAGAAGAATATATTTGGTAAACACAAGAGATGAGCAAAAGCCTTGATTTTATTTAGGAATAATAAAACATTTATTATAATAAGTAAATCTCCTTTTGGGAGGAGACAAACTCGTTTAGCTATTCATAGTAGCTTGGCTCGCAACTCTCATACAAAACTAAAACTATTTTCACTATTACAATTTTATTGGAAGAAAGCTCAGAAAATCCCCGATGCCTTTTGCTTCTTCCCGTTTCTCCTTTTATAGAAGGAGGGAAATCCTTCTATTTCACCAGCTCCATTATTTAGCTCCGCAATTCACGTGAGTGGCCCCTTCTGCCAACACTTTCTTTTGAATTAGTGGTCGGGCCCAGTTCCTTTATCCTCAAGTGAAAGTGGCTTGTGGGTGGAGGTACCCACAAATAATAGCACCATGTGCCTCTTGTGTTGGACCACTCAGCTTTTGTCATTTGGTGCTAGTGGCCTCTTCTTTTGGGTCACATGATCTGTGATCACATGTCTCTACCTTCTCTTGTCGAGAAACTACTTTTTTGGTGGGGCTCTTGGCATTCTTGCTTTCGGCATTGGATGCTTATCCTCCCCAGCTCGCTTTCGTTCCATCCTTGGACGGAACCCTTTTCCGAACTCTGGCTCCTTCTGGTTCTGGCAATCCGAGCATACTCGATTATCCCATTGCACAAAATGAGCCATGTTGCAGTACTTGCGATGGGTTTCTTTGCCCATAACAAGCTTGCTCTCCCATATCAAGGACATTTTCTTCTCGAACAGATCCTCAGCAAATCTCATTGTTCTCTCTGTCATGGTATTTAACAGGAATGACCCATTCGCAGAATTGTGGACAAACTTGAATGGGAACTTGACTTTGTCCATCTCAGTGAGACAGACCCATAATCCCCATGCTCGCCTAGTCGAAATTTGATTTTCTGTAATGGAGGCGATTATTGGGATTTTCTCAAATGAGGTTCTGATATCTCCCCATTTTCTGAAATCTGGCCTTTGAAGCCTTATGTAGTGAAAGGCCTCATGATTCCCTTTCCCTACTGGTTCCGGAGCAGCACTAATGAAGTATATCTCAAGAACATCTCTTCGGCTAAGCATATCATTGTTAACCTTGGACTCTTGCATGGCTTCCTATATCCACTTTGGTAGACACTTGATTTCTGGGAAGCCTGGTGACATGGTCTGAATTGAAGCTAATCCCCCAAAGTCATAATTGGTTGACTTCGTGTGGATTGGTTCCTGGTAACATCCACACCCTTGGGTACTTTCCAGAGATATCAACCTTTGTTTTAGACAGATTGATTCCCTGTTTAGTATATAGCTTCTCCCAGTTAGCTTGATAAACCTGCCAAGATGAAGCTTCAGACTTGTTAGTATTAATCTTAGAGGTACCCGTCATGGGTCTAAGATTAATCTCTCCCTCTTTTACCCCAGAGGTGCTGGGTTGACTTGATGGTTCAGAGTGTGATCCCTGACCCTCAATTTTCTCTTGGGCCTGTGTTTCTTTAGAAATCACCGGCTTAGAGCTTGTGCTAGGGGTATTTGAATCCACTACTTCCATTTTACAGGTCGGTACTGCTAACTCTCCTTTCATCAATGGTAAATTGATGGCCCGGAGGAGGGGTTCATGCATAGCTGACCAGAGCTGTCCCTGAGTCTTTACACATGCTCGTATTCTCTCGTTGACCTTGTTTTGGTCTGCTTGTTGCATTCTTCCTGCTTGTTCAGCATGAAGAACCAGCTCATTCCATTCACGCTGAAGCAACTCCATGTTTTCAGTGAAGTGCCTCTGCGCAATCATGATGGCATCGACCTCAATCGCTTCCATCTCTCGTTAGAAAATCTGCAAGAATATTTTCATGAGATTTTATCACAATAATGTCAAATAAATAATATTAACATTCAGCTTGCCATCTTATTAATCTAGCTTTCTCAGGTTTAGATTCAATTTTATTTTTCAAGAAAGCTTTAACTTGTGTGTTATCAACTTTTAGAATGAACTTCTTTGCTATGAGAAACAGAGACCATTTTTTAAATGCCTTCCGAACTGCAAAGAACTCCTTTTCATTGATATGCCATCGAATAGCCTCGCTATCTGAAAAGAGACCACTGCAATATCTACAGGGCTCCTCTCCGTTGGGTGTGATCTTTGTAAGCACAGCTGCCCACCAATGATCACTTGCATCTGTATAGAGGATCAATTCATCCCCATCTTGTGGTATAGCCAGTTTTGGGAGATTTTTGCATATCTCATTTAGCTGCCTAATTCCTTGTTGATGTTCGTTTGTCCATACAAACGGGGTATCCTTCTTTAGAAGGTTACTGAACACCTTCCTGTGTTTTGCAAGATTTTTTATAAAGGTTTCTGCAAAATTAACAACTCCCAGAAAACTCTATAGTTGCTTGTTTTCTTTAAGAACATCTGGGAACTTCTGCACCCTTTCTAAAATATGTTTTTTCAGAATGATTCATGATTCATCCACCTCGATTCCCAGAAATTCCATCTTCCGGGTAGCTATTATTGCCTTCTTTTCTGACAGCACAAGACCCTCTTTATGACAAACATCTGCAAAGATCTCCAGATGTTTGAGATGTTCATCTACATTTTTCGATGCAATTAGAATGTCATCAATATAGACAAACATAAAAGAGAAATAATCTTTAAAAAGATTATCCATCTTCCTCTGAAATATTTAGGGTGCGTTGCTAACCCCATCGGCATTGCATTCCAAACATAATGCTCTTGTGGTGTTGAAAAGGCCATAAACCTTTTGCTTTCTTCGTTCATGCGAATCTGGTAGAAACCTGACTTGCAATCAAACTTAGAGAATATCCTAGCATTCCGTATGCAGTTAATAAGATGTTCTCTACTTGGGATAAAATATCCGTCAAACTCAAGAATTTCATTAATCCCTTTATAATTAATGACTAGCCTTGGTTTACCTCTTTTAATCTCACCATGATTCCTTACTAAGAATCCGAGGCTGCTGTATGGCGAATTCCCTGGTTCGATCAGCTTGAAATCAAGATGTTCTTTGATGATTGCTTGCATATCCTTTTGATCTTTGATGTTCATCAGGATAGGCTTGTATCTAACAAACTCAAACTCTTTTTCAGCCTTAACCTTCAAGGTTGCTTTGAGTTGGTTCTTTCCCCACCAAGCTAGCGGATTTTCATTATAGTTTCTGGCTATCTTCCGCTTGACGTCTTCGAGGGATATCTTTACTTCTTCCTTAATATCTTGATGTGATATTAAAGAAGTCTTGAGGATTTAGATCTCTTGTTCTTCAAGATCCTTTTCTCTACGAAAACTCAGAACTACTTCTCCGAATTTTCTTTTGTCCTGCATTTTTGGGTGTCGAAGATGTCCTTCATCACCACGCTTGCTGCAAAATTGTAGTGGCATTTGTCGATTGAATGCCCCTTTTAGCCGTTGGACAATGATCTTATGGTCACAGATCATCGTAAAGATCAGTCTTCAATTGATATTATCATGCGTATACTTTTTGAACATTTGTAGGAAATTGTTTCCTAACAAGATGTCTGCCCCTGTATCATGGAAATAGATTGGTGGAGTTTTCACCTTATACCATGGTGTATCTCCTGCTCCTCCAATCAAAATTTCCGACTGCTTTACTCCTTTTGATAGGAGCAAAACTCTTTTCGAGAAATCTCTTCCAGCAATTGGATTTAAATCCTCTTCTAATTCTTCTGGGAAGATTCCTCTTTTTGCAGTACAAATTCCTGCTCCTGAGTCGATATAGGCTGCAAAGTATTCAGCCTTATATTCTTCTTATAACATCCCTACTGAGATGTATATAGAGAATGGGCTAGTCATACAATCACCAGTTGTTTTCCATTAAAGGTGATCATCATCCCATCTTCCTTCAGCTCCCACGACTTGAACCTTTCTAAGAAGTCCAGTCCTAAGATTAGGACTTCTGCTTCTCTTCCGGCTCTTCCTCGTACCTCCATTGTCATAGCCTCTATATCGAGAGTTCCCTTATAGTGGCCGACTTTTGGTTGTTGTAAACCATACAAGACGTTGCAAGGGAAATTATTTTCCCATCTTGTACTGTCGAATCTTGTATCGGTCTCTATCCAACCTTCTGGGCATTTGATTTTTATTTTAACTTGCCTGGGTCACCTGAGATTTCCTTGGAAACTTGCTCTTGAAGACTGAGACCATAGCTCTGTCACAATCTTGTCTCCTTGGAATGACAGTCTTTTGCCTTCCAACTTGAGACTCTCATTGTATTTCAACAATGGTTTGTCTCCCACTCGAATGTTTATCTCTCTCGGTAGAGGCATTTCTGATCTGTCTGGATGGATTGCATGTGCCACCTTTGAGAATACGTCTGGTATCTCGATAAACTGCTTTCCCAGAAATAAATATGTGTGGTGTGAATTGGAAAGCACGTAAGACACCTGATATGTTAAAGAAAAGGGTCGATTTCCCTCATAGCTGATATCCTTTCTTTTGAAGTCTTGGTACAGCGTCAAGGCTCGACTGAAATCTCTATCTTTCAGATTATAGGATATCTTCGGATAGATTACCCCTATAATCTACTTGGCATAGAGATTTCCGGATATAGTTCCTAACAAGGAATCTTTGTGATTTCTGATACGCTTATCGCATATTGCAATATCAATGGGCGTATCAACACCTACAGATAGTGCAGATTTGAGCACTATCTGGACGGCCCCGATGTGGATCCAGGATATGGTATCCTTTATTTCTGGCCTCATCCTTCCCAGCTCTTCTTGAACTTCATTGTATGGAATCAGTTGTAGCTCAACTTGATTCCCTGTAAGCTCTATAGGAAGCGACATCTCTCTTCTGGTAATCTTATAGATTACATTGTGCTTCCTGCTTTTAAGACTAAAATTGCGGAGCAATTGATCAATCTGTCCGGCTGAAAAGCCTTAATATCTTTGGATATTAAGGCTCTTGTTCATGATTTTGTCGATCATGCTTTGTAAGATAGTGGTTTGACTGGAATATCCAGTTTCGTCCACTTGCTCTTGATGGAAAACCTCAGCTCCAGTCTGATTCAGAGTCTGATCTCCCATCAATACTTTCGTTGCTAAATACTTCTTCTTCTTCGTATATACTCTCATCTGAGGGTATATCCTCAAATTGGTAGACTTGTACCAAGTCTTGGTAGTAAACCGCTTCCTTGATGTCTGGTGCACCTTCGAAGCTTTTGACTCCTCTCTTTTCCGGACAATCTATCGAAATATGTCCTCTTGCATCGCAAGTCCAGCAGTTGCAATCTTTAAAACTTTCATTTGCCCTCATATGGGCTCTTCTGAAAGTTTTTCTTACGGGAGTTCGACTTGATGAACTTTGTGATGTCCTGTCTCTGGAAGGACCCCTTCTTTGTCCAGATTTGTAAAATCTGGCCTTTTCCCTAGTCCATCTGCTCCTTGGTTTCCAGGTCCTTTTTCTTGGAAATTCTTCTTTGGCATAAGGATGAACTCTGTGTTTCTTGTTCTTCCATGGACTTTGAGATTCTCCTCCAATGATGGTCGGCAGATCATTGGCTGTGCAGTCAAGAGGGGAATATTTATTCATCCTCTTTAACATCTTGTAATTCTTTTGCAGAATGGCTTGTCCACACCATTCAGCTAGCTTTTGTTTAACAAAAGACATTCTCCTCCCAACATTGTCAGGATCTCCTGGAATGTATTCTTTAATGAACATTTCCTTCCAGGGACTCAGGAACTTCGTGAAGAAAATCTCTACACAGACCCTTTCATCCACATCTGAATTCCATTGGTAGATGTGGTATAACTTGAAGAATTGGTCAATTGACTCCTTCTCCATGTTGTTTAGTCTCAGGTTTAAAATAGCCTGAGAATAATTCTTCCTCTTTTCGGAATCTGCACTTCCGAAATTATCTGCTCCCAAAAAGGTGAGTTTAAACCAGAAAGCCATTCTATCTACGATCTCCGTGTATGAGGCTGGCTCCAAGGTTTCTTCTTTGACTGCTGATGCAACTCTTGACCATAACATTTTGGCTACACCCAACAAACTCATCTCTAACAGCTTGATGAATCCCTCCTTTTCTAGATCCAACGTTCCTGCTGCTATTCTCATCGATGATGACCAATCATCAATAATCATATCGATGTCCTTGAAGTCAATATCATCGATATTAAGCATGAGTCCATACGGATGTATGGGATCAAGGCTCGTTTTTCCGAGAGGCGTATCTCAGAACTTAGGGATCTGTTTCCTCACCCCAGTTCCTGTAAGTGTAACAACCCGGATTTTCAGAATATGATTAAGTAATTCCTAATTTTAATTAGGAAATATTAAAAGGAATTTTGAGCATAATTAAGATGTTTCGGTTCTAAGCCGCGATTTTAGGATTTATTTTTCGTAAAATCATCTTTTTGAGAATTTTGATCCGAGCTCAATTATAGCCAATTTTGGTCACGTTTGAAAGGTGTTGACCCAAGGAGCATGCCGGTGTTTTCGGATTTTGAATCGGAAGTCGTTTGAGTTCCCGGTGATTTAAAACGCGTTTAAGGAAGATATGAATAGTGTTTTTCCGTAGGAGCGCGTTGGTTAGAAATTTGCGAAACCTCGTGTGTTGATCCGAGCTTTATTCTTTCAAGCCTATCTTATAGGAAATTTCTCAAGAAATCCGTTGGCGTTCCCGAATTTTCATTCTGAGGTCAATCGAGCGCTCGGGAATTTTATTTGTCCCTTGTGTGGAATAGTAACTTTATTTTTAAAAAGAGAATATTTTCTCGTTTTCCTTCAAGATGACTCATTCTTTACTCCGAGTCAAGTTGGTTCAATAGTACTCGAGCCAAGAAACCTCCCGGTATTTTTGGATTTCGTGTCTGAGGTCATTTGGACCTCGACATCGAATAAAGCGCCTTTTAACCGAGCACGATGTTCTTAAAGTAGTATTGTTGCACTGAAGAAGCTTCTCGGAGAAGCTTGGATTTCCCCTATAAATAGAGGAGCCCCCCTTCATTCCCATTTGCTCATTTCTCACTTCTTTCACCTCCATTTCTAAAGTCGAGCGAGGAGCGCTCTTCATGAGCGCACCTTCGAGACGAGTAGTTTTGTTCGGCGAGTCGAGCGCGGAGGAGCGGAGGAGGAGTTTTCGCCGCCAGAATTCGCCCAGGTGGCGCGGTCGCGGAGGTTCCCGCGGTCGCGGGGGCTCCCGCGGTCGCGGGGATGCCCTCTCGGCGCGAAGATGCGCGAGCGCGGGGATTCCGCGGGCGCGGGGTCCGCGCGGGCGCGGGGCTGCTGCGGCAGTTCCGGCACGTTTTCGTGCGGAGGCCATAACTTTCGCCTCGGTTGGAGTTACGAGGCCCATGAGTACTTAAATCGAAGCTCTTTCGATGATCTACGAGGTAGAAGTGTTCGATCATCCAGAATCTCGATCGTTAGAATTAGATTTTCCGTCCCCTTTTGTGGTAATTTCGGGTGCCTTAATCTTTTAAATTCTCGTGTTTAAAGTTATAGTTAAGGGTCAAGGGTTTAGATATCATTTCGATGTCTTATTAGGAGCTCGAATAAAGATTCAAGTCATTGATCGACTTTCGTAAAGATGAGGTGAACCCCGAGGAGGCCCAAGAAAGGATTTTCGGCTCGTTGCTTCGTCTACGCGCTTGTTATCAAAATGCTCATCATCGAGGTGGGTGGTTCTAAACCAAGTATAAGGTTTGAGCTATTAAGCTCTAGAAGCATGTTAAGGCAAGGGAAATATCCAATTAAAATATTTTATGCTCTGCCTGTTTAGTCTCTGTACAAGGAAAAGAAAGGAATAAAGAAATTTATATGCATGATTATGTTGAATTATTATTTGAGTTAGATAAAGTAAAGGAAGTTAGTATAAGTTAAGTGAGCTCTCAAGTATGTTTAGATATGCTAGAATTGTTTATATACAATTTATGCTAGCATGAGGTGTTTAGAATTGCTTTATTTGCAATCGATGTTTATCCGCGTTCATTTCCTCATATTTGAATGTTTATACTTTGTTAAAGCACGTATAGTTAAGGATTAAGGATTGCCTTGTCAGTGTAGCGTTAAATCCCTTGTAGGCCGAGATTATGCTCAATTAAGAATTAGCTTTAGATGATTGCTCTAGGCTTGGTATTGCGAGCTAAGTCAAGTAAGTAAGGAAGGTTAAGGTTGAGGTTAAGGTTAAGAAAGGAGGAATTTAAGGAAAGATATAGTTTTTGTTGTAAGCAGGTTATCGAGCTCAAAGAACAGTTTATTTGCATTATCATGCCGTGACCTTTGTGTCACTAATGTTGAACATTTGAAAGTGAATGGAGTCACTACTGGGTAATCTCCTCGCATACTCAGAGGATATTTGAGGTGTCCCCTCTCTCATCCTAAGGCAAAAAGGGTGCAGTAGACAGCAGGTTTGAGCCAGGAAGGGCGCCAAAAAAGGAAGTAAAAGGTTTTGCGGGTATGGAGAGGGCTTTTGCGTTTTGCTCTCCATATGCCGCCAGTTATTAATTGGATATTCCAAAGTTTATTAAAGAGTTTTCTCATAAAACCCCACTGAGTACATTAGTGCTCACACCCTCTTTTTCAAATGTTTTCAGGTTGAGATGCTGAGGCCGGTGATGTGCTGCTGGTGGGGTTGTCTGAGTTGTCTGAGGTTTCAAGTTTGTTGCTCTGTATGGTTACATGTTTTCTTCCGCTAAGTTTCTGCTAAGTACTCTGATGTTAGTATTTAGTCTTGATATGTGTACCTAGATTCTTGATAGTAGCATGTTTTAAATGCTATGAATCCTAGTTATCAATAAAGTCTTTGAAGCATGTTCTTTGATATATCAGTTGTTCCTTTAATGATTTCGAGTTATTTGAATAGTCATACCTATTGAGCATTCTGGTATCTATTCATCTTCAGTTGACTTGTGAATAAGTCTTCATGCTTGTTATTATTGTTCGCCTACGAAGAGGCTTTTCCTTTCAAGCATGATTCTGTTCGTTCAAGTTAAGTTTTGAGTTAGTTTCTTGTTTGGTCCTATGAATGGGACAGTATGATTTATTTGACTCCGACCTTTTTATGGGTCTTAGCCATTGTGGCTTTTGAAAAAGTCTTGTTTAGTTATAAAGTCAAATTCCTATATATTTGTCTTTGGATTCTGTTTAAATTTCGGTTGGCCTATGATTTGGCATTCCTTTGACTCGATTGAATCCTTTGACCCCTTTGATTCGTTAAAGATGATAGTCCTTCCAAGTCATGAAGTTAAGTTGCCTAAGTTGTGAGGTGCTAACTTAGTTTAATTCTAAAAATACCCCCTTGGATTTCCGATTAATCTACCTATTTTCTTCGGCTTTTACGCCCAACAACCCCGTCCCCATCAAAATGACCGCCTAAGGGACCGGGCTGTTACAGTAAGATTGTTCATATTGGGCCTCTCTCTCCTGTGTTGATCTCCAACATGAAAGTCCTCGCGGGCTCTCATGAGAACGTCTTGTGCTGGGCCTCCTTTCTGTTGTTGTTGGGCTGGTGGCACCTGCGACATTTGTTGTTCCGGGGGTACCTGATGGTATCTATGAGGGATTAAAGCCCCATCTCCTGTATTCATCTTTAGATCTACCATCTTCATATTGGCAAATGACTCTGGCAATTCTTGTAGATCTTCCAATCCTATCCTTTCAAGGACGTCATTCTTTGATTTGTCTTAACAATTGGCAAATCCTTTCGTCCTTCGATTTCTTGGGTTCTTCTTTGGCCTTTGGTGTGAAATTCACTTTGCCAAAGTTGATGGGTTTCCTTCTACTAGAACATGTCTGATTTAATTCTAGTGTCTGGATCTTCTTTTGAATTTCTAACAAGATGGTTAGAATTTCATCTTATTTTATTGAAATTCGCCTTACTTCTTGTGGTACTCTATACGTGTAATTTCTGTAATTTTGTACCGTCTTCTGGATCTCTCGTAAATCCTCCGAGATTTTAGATATGTTTGCCATGATCTTCTTGAATCTGAGAGTTATCTCGTAGTTTCTTTATTCCATCAACCGTGGTTTTGGTGTGCCATTTGTTGATAGTTCATTAAATCGCATTGTAGCAGATTATTCACCATTAACAAGTTCATTTGAGCTTGTCTTTCGGAAATACACTGCTCTATTTCCTCCAGGCTTGACTCCGATAGGAATCTCTCTTCGTATAGGGCTTCCCAGTAGGATAGCCTCTCTTTGTGACTTTCCTCCAGTTTCTTCAAAATTTGAAGGTACCTTCTGAAATAAAAACATCTCGAACAAATGTTCGGATCCATATTTTCTGGGTGTCTCCTCCGTTAGGATATTACTTTTAATAATAAATAAAATATTATTCCTAAATAAAATTACCTAGGCTCTGATACCATTTTCATATACAAGTGGTAAACTTAGGATAAATCAAAGAAATGACAAATAAATGCAAATATGACACCTTTACAAGTGCCTTATTAGATTCAAAATCATTCAAGGCAAACATGACACCTTTACAAGTGTCCTATTAGCTTCAAAGTCAATCAAGGACAAAATAGTCATACAAATTTATTTTGGTTAGAAAAGACCATTCTACAATGTTTGGCTAGAAAAGAATTTTGTAAGTTAAAATTGGCTAGAAACTGTAACACCCCAGATTTTCGATTAAGGTTTAGAGGATTCTTAATGATAATTAAGAAGTTAAGAAAGAAATTTAATTAAGGTTAATTGAGGTCAGATGTCAGTCACGACTTTAAGGGTCAGTTTTCGTGAAAATCATCTTTTCAGAAAAGTTGATCTTAATTCTTTTATGGCCATTCGTGGTCTCGTTAGAAAGGTTTTAACTCAAGGAGTATACCGGTGTTTTCGGATTTTAATTCTGAAGTCAATTGAGTTCCTGGTGATGAAAAGCGTATTTAAAGGATGAATGAATAGTAACTTTTGCGTGCGTTCGTGTTTTGAGAAATTTACGAAATCCTCCTCGTTGATCCAAGTCTAGTTCTTTCAGGCCCTTCTTATGGGAAATGACCCAAGGATTCCGTTGGCGTTCACGGATTACCATTCTGAGGTCAATCGAACGCTCGGGAGCAAACTCTGTCATTCTGAGTGAATAGTAAAAAGTAATTCCAAAAAAGGAATCTTTGCTCGTCTTTCTTCAGACAACCCCGTCTTTTTCACGAATCAAGTTGGTTCACTAGTATTCGAGCCAACGAGTCTCCCGGTATTTTTAGATTTCGTGTTTGAGGTCATTTGGACCTTGACATCGAATAAAGCAACTTTTTACCGAACCCGGGGTAACTTTTGCAGTATTCTTGCACTGAAGTGGCTTCCTTTTCCTATAAATAAAAGGCCACCCCTTTGCATTCATTTGCTCATTTCCATCCATTTCACTTCATAGAGAGTGGGAAAGCTCGTAAGAGCCGAGAAAGTTCTGTCGAAGTAAAAAGCGTTCTTCGTGAGTGTTCTGCAAGACGACGAGCGGAGTGGCGTGGAAGGGATGCGGTGAGGGAAGGTGCTAGAGGCACCATTGGGTTGTAGCGGGCGGCTCTGCCACCGTTGCAACTCGACGAGACGCCGAGCTAGCCACCTTCCTTCGACGCACCTAACCCCGTCCATTCTTGTTCGTCGATCTCGATCTCCATTTCTTTTCCGTCTTTAAATTCCGCATTTACTTTCCGTTCTTTACGTTCTTCGCGTTTTTCATTATTGCTCGTTTACCTTCCGTCTAAGTTGTATTTCAATTTTTATTGAAGTTCCAAGTTAATAACGTTTACGTTATATTTCTCACTTTATTTCTGTCGTTATTATTCTTGAGATTAGCCCCGTTTATTCCGTTTAAATTCCGTTCAAGCTATATTTAGAGATTTCATCGTTATTCTAAATATTTAAAGAGGATTATCGTGTTTACGTCGTTATAATGCCAAAATTCATTTTTAAAGTTAAAGCATGTTGTTGCATGTTAATTTCAAGTATGTTGGTTTTAAGAAAATTCGGGTTAATTGTTCTTCATGTTCGTCGAAGAATCAACGAACACGAAGAACTCAGTTGAAGAAACCCAGTAGAAGAGAGAGAGAGAGAGAGAGAGAGAGAGAGAGAGGGAGAGAGAGAGAGAGAGAAAAGGAGCCCCGCGGAGGGGGGGTGTGCCGCCGCGCCACACCCCCCTCGGCTGCGCCTAGCCCGCCAGGGGCGGGGAGCCCTATAGTGTTCCTTGCTCGTCGGGAGCGAAATGGCGCAGCCAATGGCGGCGGGGTGCACTGGTGCGAGTCGGAGGGTGCCCCAGCAAGGGTCCCCGTGGCTCTGATACCACTGTTGGGTATCCGTGCCCTGCCGGGGTTCACCAACATGGTTCCCGACTCGTCCTGTCAGCCGCACGTACGCCTGCCTTTGATTGAACACAAGAGAAGTGGCAGCAACTTTGATTAATCTCCAAATGGCAAGTGATTGACTGCAGTCTCTGTTCGTCGAGAAAGAAGATTCAGTGGACTTCTCTGGTGGCTTTGGATGCAGCAGCAGCGTCGAGGGATTTTGACAGAGCAGCGGGTCTGTGAACACACAAATATGATAGTGATTTGTCTATGAGGAAAAAAACCAACAGAAGCAAACTCGAAATATGTATATATATGTAACTCTCCAATCAATATGTATCTATACTGATATATATATATATATATCTCTGCAATATAGAAATAATAAGAAAAAAATTAAGAGAGAATGATAGAATAGAAATCGGGGAGTTATCTCGTAGTTTCTTTATTCCATCAACCGTGGTTTTGGTGTGCCATTTGTTGATAGTTCATTAAATCGCATTGTAGCAGATTATTCACCATTAACAAGTTCATTTGAGCTTGTCTTTGGGAAATACACTGCTCTATTTCCTCCAGGCTTGACTCCGATAGGAATCTCTCTTCGTATAGGGCTTCCCAGTAGGATAGCCTCTCTTTGTGACTTTCCTCCAGTTTCTTCAAAATTTGAAGGTACCTTCTGAAATAAAAACATCTCTAACAAATGTTCGGATCCATATTTTCTGGGTGTCTCCTCCGTTAGGATATTACTTTTAATAATAAATAAAATATTATTCCTAAATAAAATTACCGAGGCTCTGATACCATTTTCATACACAAGTGGTAAACTTAGGATAAATCAAAGAAATGACAAATAAATGCAAATATGACACCTTTACAAGTGCCTTATTAGATTCAAAATCATTCAAGGCAAACATGACACCTTTACAAGTGCCCTATTAGCTTCAAAGTCAATCAAGGACAAAATAGTCATACAAATTTATTTTGGTTAGAAAAGACCATTCTATAATGTTTGGCTAGAAAAGAATTTTGTAAGTTAAAATTGGCTAGAAACTGTAACACCCCAGATTTTCGATTAAGGTTTAGAGGATTATTCTTAATGATAATTAAGAAGTTAAGGAAGAAATTTAATTAATGTTAATTGAGGTCAGATGTCAGTCACGACTTTAAGGGTCAGTTTTCGTGAAAATCATCTTTTCAGAAAAGTTGATCTTAATTCTTTTATGGCCATTCGTGGTCTCGTTAGAAAGGTTTTAAATCAAGGAGTATACCAGTGTTTTCGGATTTTAATTCTGAAGTCAATTGAGTTCCTGGTGATGAAAAGCGTATTTAAAAGATGAATGAATAGTAACTTTTGCGTGCGTTCGTGTTTTGAGAAATTTACGAAATCCTCCTCGTTGATCCAAGTCTAGTTCTGTTAGGCCCATCTTATGGGAAATGACCCAAGGATTCCATTGGCGTTCACGGATTACCATTCTGAGGTCAATCGAACGCTCGGGAGCAAAATCTGTCAGTTTGAGTGAATAGTAAAAAGTAATTCCAAAAAAGGAATCTTTGCTCGTCTTTCTTCAGACAACCCCGTCTTTTTCACGAATCAAGTTGGTTCACTAGTATTTGAGCCAACGAGTCTCCCGGTATTTTTAGATTTTGTGTCTGAGGTCATTTGGACCTCGACATCGAATCTAGCAGCTTTTTACCGAACTCGGGGTAACTTTTGCAGTATTCTTGCACTGAAGTGGCTTCCTTTTCCTATAAATAAAAGGCCACCCCTTTGCATTCATTTGCTCATTTCCATCCATTTCACTTCATAGAGAGTGGGAAAGCTCGTAACAGCCGAGAAAGTTCTGTCGAAGTAAAAAGCGTTCTTCGTAAGTGTTCTGCAAGACGACGAGCGGAGTGGCGTGGAAGGGATGTGGTGAGGGAAGGTGCTAGAGGCGCCATTGGGTTGTAGCGGGCGGCTCTGCCACCGTTGCAACTCGACGAGACGCCGAGCTAGCCACCTTCCTTCGACGCACCTAACCCCGTCCATTCTTGTTCGTCGATCTCGATCTCCATTTCTTTTCCGTCTTTAAATTCCGCATTTACTTTCCGTTCTTTACGTTCTTTGCGTTTTTCATTATTGCTCGTTTACCTTCCGTCTAAGTTGTATTTCAATTTTTATTGAAGTTCCAAGTTAATAGCGTTTACGTTATATTTCTCACTTTATTTCTGTCGTTATTATTCTTGAGATTAGCCCCGTTTATTCCGTTTAAATTCCGTTCAAGCTATATTTAGAGATTTCATCGTTATTCTAAATATTTAAAGAGGATTATCGTGTTTACGTCGTTATAATGCCAAAATTCGTTTTTAAAGTTAAAGCATGTTGTTGCATGTTAATTTCAAGTATGTTGGTTTTAAGAAAATTCGGGTTAATTGTTCTTCGTGTTCGTCGAAGAATCAACGAACACGAAGAACTCAGTTGAAGAAACCCAGTAGAAGAGAGAGAGAGAGAGAGAGAGAGAGAGAGAGAGAGAGAGAGAGAAGGAGCCCCGCGGAGGGGGGGTGCGCCGCCGCGCCACACCCCCCTCGGCCGCGCCTAGCCCGCCGGGGGCGGAGAGCCCGCCGGTGCCCATGTGCGCCGCGGCGGCCCCCTTCTCCGTGTTGTTTTTCCGTCATTTCTCTTCGGCTATTTTCGTACCCTCTTCCTGAGCTTTTCAAGTCGTGTTATTTCCAAGTTATTTTCAAGTTAAATTTTAGAGAAGCAATCAAGATATTCTCAATTTATTTCGAGTAATCTATTCAAGTTATTCTTTGTCTAAAAATTGGGAAATCAAGTCGAGATATTCTTTAAATAAATTCTTCTCGAAATTTATAAAGTCGTAAAGTCGTGCAATCTGTAAATAAATCTTAGATTTTAGTCTTCGAGTAAAATGTCATTATTTCTCGCTTTAGATAGTCAATTTCTTCAAAGGAGGTCGCTAAGTCGATGATTCGACTTTTGTAGGAGGAAGTGAGCCTCATAGGAAATCGGAGAAGGATCTTCAGCTCGTTGCTTCATCTTCTGTCCAGTAATCGAGGTGGGTAAATCTATACTCATCTAAAGTTTGAGCTAATAAGCTCTAGAAGCATATAGGGCAAATGAGATATCCAATAAAGCATTTTTGCTCTGCCTGATCGATCTCTATACAAGGAAGGAAGGAAAGAAAGATATTATGTTCTAATTAAGCTCTTGAGCATGTTTAGAAATGCTAGAAATATTAAAGTATTGTTATTCTTAGCATGTGATGTTTAGAATAGTCTTTAGTTGAAATTTTTATTCATTTACGTTCATCTCCTTGTATTGAATGTTTATACTGTGTTAAGGCTCGTAAGTTAAGAATTAAGGATTGCCTTGTTAGGGTAGCGTTAAATCCCTTATAGGCCAAGATTATGCTTATTTAAAGGACTAGCCCTTAGACATTGCTCTAAGATTGGTTTTGCTAGCAAGATGAAGGAAGAAAGGAACTTAGCATTTCGCTTAAGCAGAAATTGAGCTCACAACTTTTAGAGGGAGTCACTGCTGGGTTAATTCCCTCGCAAACTCATTTGGATATTTGAGGTAACCCCTCTTCTATCCCATGGCATGCCTAAGGGTACAGTTGACATTAGGTTTGAGCCAAGGTTGGGCCCAAAAGTAAAGAAAAGGTTTTGCGGATATGGAGAGGGCTTTTGCGTTTTGCTCTCCATATACCGCCAGTTCATTGTTGGATATTTCACAAGTTATTAAAGAAGCTTTCATTAAAACCCACTGAGTACATTAGTGCTCACGCCCTCTATTTCAAATGTTTTCAGGTTGAGATGCTGAGGATGATGGTGGCTGTGGATGTGGGTTGGCTGCCAAGATTGTTTTGCCATTATATAAGTTTCTTTGAAATCTCATTATGTGTTCTGCTACTCTGATTAACTCTTTCTAAATTCCGTTCAAGGTTCTATTATGATTATTCGAGATTCTAAGAATATTCCCAGACATGATTACATATATATAAGACGCATATTAAGTTTATTTCCGCTTTTCGAGTATGTTTTCCTTTAGCCTATAAAAGAGTTTATGCTTGTTGGTATCTGATTAGTTAGCCGTTTTGTTCCGCTAAAGCATACTTCCTTCTTAATCAAGTAAACCCAAGTATCATCAACTATCTTCAAAGAGTACCTTTATTCTTAAACTTCTTCGTTAATCTTCTGACTTTACTCGTTAAATCTCTTAATAACACCCCGTCCCCATTCGTTAATCCCTATCTCGGGACCGGGCTGCTACAGATGGTATCAGAGCAGGCTTGCAACTCTGCAGACCTGTCTCTTTGTTTAAGTTAAGCTAAGTGTTTATGTGCATATGAATTGCTTCGTGATAAGTTATAGCTGCAACCCACAGCTCGTCATCACCCTCGTATCTTCAACAAAAATTGAGGTATGATAGTATAGAGATTTTAGATTTTGAATTCATAATTTTTGACTATCGGAAATGAAGAGATTTGAGGATCTATGCATGCAAGATAAGTAGCATGATCTCAGGAGAACCATAGGTCTCCCTTTTACAATCTAGACTGATTAAGCTTCATATTTCTAGACGGTTAAGCGTCGTTCGATTGCTAGGAATAATGTGCCTCTTTTCCGCCCTGTTCAAGAAATGAACGACTTTGGAGGAACGCCAGGAAAGGTATCCGACTTGGAAACATACATCTGCATGTGTGAGCAAGTACCGGCCGCCGAGAGGCCAGCAATGTACCGCATTCTGCAAAGTAACATCACCCGTGATCCCGAGACGCATGCTGTAATCGGGAACCTGACAGAATTCTCTTCAGCCTTGATGGCTCTTTGGGAGTTAAAGTATGGCCACGTAAATGCTCTAGCCGAGCAAAATCCCTTATTCATGATGGAACCAGAACTGCTAAGGGCGACTCTGAACAGTCCCCCTGAATTTCAAGCACCGTGTCCATGCGCTGAAGGAACCTTAGAAGCAAGACCCTTGATCGTCCAGGACACTGAGTTTTTGTCCTCCAGAATGCACCAGTAAGCCCCTGCCTATCAACTAGTTGCCCCTCAGAGTCTGGGACAGCGAATGCCCCATCAGTTCCCCGAAGGAAGCTTGAGAAAATTCAAGTTCGAGGTACCAAAGACAGATGAAGATGAGGAAGAAGAGGACCCAACGTATAGTTAAGCTTTAGAAGTAGGCCAAGGAGGTGTTGTTGTTAGAACACCTTGCTGACCTGTTGTCCGTTTATCCGCTTTAATCCAGATCTTATTCTGAAAATGTATTAACCAACCATTTAGATTTATTTCTCCAAAAGGTAGCCCTATTTTCGGATGTAACCAAGAACCTCTTTCTTACTAATACCAAAAGTCCTCTTATGAGGTAATTTTCCCGTTTTGCTTGATCTATCCTGCGTAATCTAAAGACCTTATCGAAAGGTATTTCATTTTGCTTCGTGCAAATTCGAGCGAGCATCGCTAATATGTAGAATTCTTTAGAATGTCGTTGAGAAGACATCAAGCCGAGAGAACGAGGCCGCAAGCAAGCAAGTCCTGAACCGTGACTCAAGAGCCAAGAATGTGTTTCTCAAACACAACCTTTCCGTTCTAATGGTCTAGGAGACCCGATGGGAGTCAAGAAATGGGTTATTCTTTAAAAGTGAATTTTCAATTTTATAGTCTGATCGGAGGATGAGGAATTAGGTTGTGCTCTTCTATGAATACAAACTTCGGGTAGGAGTCCGTTCAAAGGATGATATATTTGAGGCAGTGAGCGTAGTATGATTGGGAAGGTTTCAAGTACGAGTTATATCAGAAGTATATCCCGAACTGTTCATAAGGCAAATGAGGTAGAGATCTGGAGCTAGAAGCAAGGAAAGAGGACGTTGTCAACGTACGATCAAGAGTTCGACTAGTTATCAAGGTATACCCCGCATTTGTGGTTTCAGACGAGAAGAAAACGTGTATAGATCAGGTCGATTGTTATATCCCTTCTAATAGGTGAAAGTGATTCCCGTATGTCACCTTTTCCAGCCAAGTGTAGCTAATTGAAGGCCAACCGACTCATGCTATTTCATAGCAACCTAGTAAAGAAGAAGATGCGTGAAGATCAAGGAAAGAAAGAGAAAGAACCTGAAGAAGATCGTTAAGCAGATAGACCTAAAAGTGGTAGATTAAAAGTTTCAATAAGATAAGAAGTTTTGATGAGTCTATTCATTCATTCTCGTATCAATTAAAACAATCACCTTTCAACAGCTTCATATTAATTGAAAATCCTCATTTATATCATTTGAATTTCTTCAATATTATATCCTTTTGGACAAATTATAATCTTTTGATGATACTTCTTTAATCATCCAGAATCAATGATAGCATTCCCTTGTTAAAGTTATGCTGATGCCTTTTTAAATATTCAGTACAGTTCTCAATTGTTAATCATCGATTGTCTCCCATACGTTTGCTACACGCAAAAACCCCTTTTGAGTTTATAAGTCCTCTGAAATGGCAATGTTTTTAATATAAATAACCCAGTATTATATCTCTTCCAACTTTTGGAACTTATTAAAGAATTATTGATCAAGATAAAGTCCTCACTCAGAGGTAATCATTTTGTTTTGCTCCCACTCATAGAGCTCGAGTGTGGATCCTTGATTAGAGCAGAGAGTATAAAGTAATATTCTTTTGGAAGAATAAGAGGGAATAGTCCCAATAGGAAGAAGAATCCAAGTGTGATAGTTAGTGCCTTTCTAGTAGAACGCCAATCCCTAAAAGTGATTTTTCAGCTCGTCCAGTATTAAGAGGCAATCTGAGGAATGACGTTAGATAAGTTCTGAGCTTACGTTCAAGGTCCAGTCATGCGATCTTTACGCCTGCAAGTGACGGTGATCCCCATCAGAGGCTATAAAGTCAGAATACCATCGAAAAGCGGTTGTAATGAAGAAAGAGGAAGGAGAGTTTGCAATAGAAGGCGTTTCAGGCACAAGAAAATTTTGAAGACGTATTTCCAAATGACCTATCAGAACTACCACCATATAGGCAAGTGGAATCCACTATCAGTTTAAAACCAGGAGCTGCACTAGTCGAAATCCCCTATCAGAGTGGCGCCTAAGGAGTCGCAAGAACTCAAGGTTCAACTGCAAGAGTTATTAGACTTAGGTTTTATCCAACCTAGTGTGTCGCCTCGGAAAGTTCCAATCTTGTTTGCGAAGAAGAAGGATGGGACATTGAGAATGTGCATCGACTATAGAAGGCTTAATAAGCTGACCATCAAGAATCGATACCCTCACCCAAGAATAGATGATCTCTTTGATCAAGCTTAAGGGAGCAAGTGTCTTCTCAAGGATAGACTTAAGATCTGGGTATCATCAGCTGAAGATCTGAAAGGAGGATATTCCTAATACTATTTTTAGGACTCGCTTTGGGCATTACGAGTTTGTGGTAATGCCATTCGGATTGACCAACACCCCAGCAGTGTTTATGGATTTAACGAACCGGGTTTTTACCCGTATCTAGATAAGTTTGCGCTAGTTTTCATAAATGATATCCTCATCTATTCAAAGGACAAAGAGGAGCATCAAGAGCACCTAAGGGTGGTGCTGGAGAAGTTAAAGAGGAGAAAGGCTTTACGCTAAGTTTAGTAAGTGTGAGTTTTATCTTAAATAAGTTATGTTTCTAGGTCATATGGTTTCAGTAGAAGGAATCAAAGTAGATCCAACTAAGATTGAAGCTGCAAGCAACTTGAAGTCTCTAAGGAACGTGAATGAGATAGGAAGTTTTCTAGGACTCGCGGGATTTTATCGTAGATTCATCGAAGGATTCTCATCAATAGCTAAGGCTATGATGCGAGTGTTGAGGAAGGACTTCAAGTTTAGGTAGATGCCCGAGTGCGAGAGAAGTTTCAAGAAAGAAGATGTTAACCACAAGCCCGATGATTGGCCATTTCGGAAGAAAATGAAGATTTCGTGGTTTATGCTTATGCGTCGAGAAAAGAATTAGGATGCGTGCTGAAGGAGAGAGGAAAGGTGATCGCTTATGCTTCGAGGCAGCTTAAGAATCACAAGTAGAACTACTTTATGCATGACCTAGAGCTAGCAGTGATTGTTTATGCGCTAAAGATCTGAAGGCACTATCTCTACAGAGCCAAGGGTGAGAATCTTCTCAGATCATAAGGGCCTAAAGTATTTCTTCAAGTAAGAGGATCTTAGCATAAGGCAGAGAAGATGGCTAGGACTTGTAAAGGATTATGACCGCATGACTCGCTACCACCCAGGTAAGGCAAATGTGGTAGTTGATGCCCTAAGTAGGAAGGAGAAGGGAGAGTTAGGACTTACTCAAGTTAAGAAGCAGCTTCGATAAGGAATTCAAGAAGTTAAGGATCGAGGTGCTAACACCACCTGCAATCAATTAAGCACAAATCGCCGTGATAGTCGCTCATCCCGACCCGAGACAAAGGATAGTTAAGGTTTGGAAATGAAATGAGTTTCTCGAGAAGAAAAGCCTAGAAGCACGATTAGATAGCACGCAAGACTTCGCAGAAGCCGCCGATAAAGCGCTCTTATTCAAAGAAAAGCTTTGTGTGCCAAGCAAGAAAGAACTAAAGGAGGAAATCATGTGCAAGGCACATGACAAGCCACCTACAGCACATCCCGGAAGCACCAAGATGTATCAAGACCTCAAAAAGAACTTCTAGTAGAATAACATAAAGAGAAAAGTAGTCACCTTCGTAGAAAGGTGTTGATTTGTCAACAAGTGGAGCCTTGCATCAAAAACCTTCTAGTTGCTCCAACCCATAGAAATTCCTGAATGGAAATAGGATCATAGTAGTATAGGCTTTGTGGTAGGATTACCAAAGTCTAAGTGGTGGAATACCGCTATTTGGGTAATCATGAATCGATTATCGAAAGCAGCACCTCTCATTGCTGTTATTATGACATATGGGCTAGATCAATTAGTCCAGATGTATGATAGGAAATTTGTGCATAATGCACGATGTGCCAGTCTCGATTATATCGGATCGTGATACGAGATTTACGTCAAGATTTTGGAGAAGTATACAAGAGGCAATGGGATGAAAGCTCAATTTCAGCACGGCCTTTCATCCTCGAATGAATGACCAGTCTGAAAGGACTATTCAGAATCTAGAAGCCATGCTTAGAGGAGTATTCATCGATCACAGAAGCAGCTGGGAAGAGCTACTGCAATTGGTAAATGTTGCGTACAACAACAGCTACCAGTCATCGATCGACATGGTCCTTATGAAGCCCGGATCGAAATGAAGTGTAGATCGCCCTTGTATTGGGACGAAGTTAGAGAGAGAAGGATACTTGGACCTGAAATGGTCCCGGAAGCGGTCCAGAAGATCGAGCTTGTCATCAGCAAATCAAGGAAATTCAAGACAGACAGAAGGCTTACACAGACGAAAGAAGAACGGAACTAAGATTCGACATTAAAGATAGTATTCTTGTAAATGTCTCCGTCAAGGAGTGGTTCGTTTTGCCAAACGAAACAAGTTAAGGCCCATATTTATTGGACCTTTTGAGATTTAGAAAAGGTGAATAAAGTAGCCTACAGGTTGGCCTTACCACCCAACCTAAGTGATGTTCATGAGGTCTTTTCATGTCTCAATGTTGAGAAAGTACGTGTTTGATCCAAAGCACGTGATTTGCAAGGAAGAGATAGTCCTGAATGAGGACTTAGCCTATGAAGAGAAGCCCCAGGCCTTTATGAGTTAAAAGATCCAGAAGTTAAGGAACAAGGAGATCAATCTTGTAAAGATGATCTAGAACCTTCATGGTTCAGAGGAAGCAACATGGGAGCTCGAATCCGAGCTACTCAAAAAGTACCCTGTTATCGTTTATCATGGTTAGTAAATTTCGGGATGAAATTTCTTTAAGGGGGGTAGGATGTAACACCCCAGATTTTCGATTAAGGTTTAGAGGATTCTTAATGATAATTAAGAAGTTAAGAAAGAAATTTAATTAAGGTTAATTGAGGTCAGATGTCAGTCACGACTTTAAGGGTCAGTTTTCGTGAAAATCATCTTTTCGGAAAAGTTGATCTTAATTCTTTTATGGCCATTCGTGGTCTCGTTAGAAAGGTTTTAACTCAAGGAGTTTGCCGGTGTTTTCGAATTTTAATTCTGAAGTCAATTGAGTTCCCGGTGATGAAAAGCGTATTTAAAGGATGAATGAATAGTAACTTTTGCATGCATTCGTGTTTTGAGAAATTTACTAAATCCTCCTCATTGATCTAAGTCTAGTTCTGTCAGGCCCCTCTTATGGGAAATGACCCAAGGATTCCGTTGGCGTTCACGGATTACCATTATGAGGTCAATCGTACGCTTGGGAGCAAAATCTGTCAGTCTGAGTGAATATTAAAAAGTAATTTCAAAAAGGGAATCTTTGCTCGTCTTTGTTTCCTAGTTTGTAGAATTTGTATAAGATATTATACACACACTCATATTATGAAAAATTGAATACTTATTGATAATTGAAAATAAAGTAATAATATATCTATATATGGCCTAATTTGTAGACATTCTGCATTCATTAATGTACATAATTATAGTTATAAAGAAGTTAATAGAATATGATTTATTTAGTAGTTTATTTTTTCTGCATTTTAGTTTTTTTATCGGGTCACATGAGTGTCTTTCTTTCTTTTGTTATTCATAGTATATTGTTATGTTCATATAGTTATTTATTTAATATCATTTTTATGAGAATTTGGAATCGTGTATTAATCAAATTGTTATTATGATTTTAGTTTTAATTAATTTTTAAAATTTTTAATTTTTTTACAGTTAGTTAAATTGCAGATAACGGGCACATGTATGAACAGTTAGGTACCCACAAGGTATGTGGACGAGCATAACAATTGCTACCCACACGGGTATGAGGATGGGTACAGATTTTTTTTTTAAAACGCGAGTATGAGGATGGATACCATAGTACCCTACCTATTGCCATCCCTAGGGTGTACTGCATGAGACGTCGGATACAAAAATTTAATTAATTCAATTTAATTTTAGGGTTCACTAATTCCATTTTAGGGTATATATTTATTTCAACCGTGCATGAGCCAATGCATTATGCGTATAAATGCACTACACAAGACGCCAGATAAAAAAAATCAATTAATTCAATTTAATTTTAAGATTTATTAATTTCATTTTAGAGTATATATTTATTTCAAAAAAAATTAATTATTGAATGTAGTGCACGAGCCCACACGTTAGCGTCGGGTAAGTGCACTGACAGAGATGCCGAATAAAAAAACTAAATTAATTCAATTTAATTTTAACGTTCACTAATTCCATTTTAGGATATATATTTATTTTAAAAAATTAATTATCGAACGTAACACATGAACGAACACATTAACGTCAGGCGAGTGCATTACGCGAGATGACAGATAAAAAAAATTAATATTTATGATACAGAGGAGGTATTTAGTAAGATGTTTTCTCCCACATATGTAAAGATTGATGGATAATTATTCTTGCCATCGAAGATTCGTACATTTTCTGTAGCCTGGAAAATTCTATAACGCAGACAGAAAGATCACGACACACTACTACTGATATTATCCATAATAATATTTCATTCCAGAATTTAAATTTGGAGGAAAAAAAATGGAGTACAAAAGAAACTCCAATGTCGTTCTCTTCTGAAAAGTTGCAAAACAAAATAGGAATATAGAATTTATGATGTTATAGCCAGACACCTCCCTTCGTACCACGTAATATGCAAGGTACATCGAAAGCAAAGACTAGGATCTAGACAAGGTATCAAACATCCAAAACTATAGCAATATAATCAGTATGTAACCACAGAGCAGTACTTCGTCTCGTTATAGCCTCCTGTTACCTCGTCTCCCGGCAATCCTATGCCCTGCTCCGATCAGCAATGCTCTCCCTATCAGACCTGTTTGGAGCCCGCAAACAACTGCCACTGTACCACCTATCGCCACCCATCTCCAATCGATTCCACCACCATCTCTCTGCCTGTCTACTGCTGCCAACTCACTGTGTTCTTGTTCGTTGGGTTCTCGCTCCTTAGGATCAATTCCTTCGTTGCAAGAGATTTTAGTAGTCGTTTTTGCCATGACAGCGCATCTGGTTAGTGATGATGACTCTTGTTTTCTAGCATTCTGGTATGCTCTAAAGCCAGAATGTAGCTTCTTGACAGTTCCCCACATCCCATGACGAACGCCTAATTTAGCGACGTCTTTTGGGATCCCCATGTCTTCGTAGTGAACAAGTGTGACCTCACATGCTGATGAATGGCCATGACGCGATTGCACTGCATATTTTGCATTTAGTTACAATGGAAGAGAGAGAGAGAGAGCGAGAGAGTAGGTGCTGATGTCATATGAAAATATAATTGCTCACCAGGCTTGATAACCCAACTCGAAAAATAGAGATCAACACGCCTAGGTTTGTCACGCCTTGGCAAAGTTGCATATGGTACTCCCTGCAGCCACAGTATTAGGTTTAAGGAAGATCTAATCTATCATAGAACACATACACAGCAAGTTCTTAACAGAAGGTCTTCAACGTTGTAAGGATGCAAGGAGTGCTTTTAAGGCTAAAATGGAAAAGGGAATACAAGTCACATAAATTTGAGAACCATACCTTTGTCACACAATAATACGAATTTCCTTGTTCCCATATTCTCCTACCAATAATATATTCTCGATCACTGCAGAAGAACGGGAACTGTATAGGCAGAAATATTCAATATGCCATCAGATGAAAGCCGCCATAAACACAAAAATATGGGTGAATGATTGCTCTAGTATTAAAGCTTCTGTTCAACAAACCTTCTTAATCCAGTGGATGGTCATCATCCCTGTATTAGGGCATTCTTCCAGTATATTGACGTTTACAAGCATAGGATCCCATTTAGGCCGGCACTCGTCATCCCAGAAAAAATCTCTGACAAGCTCAGGAGTTGCATCCTCAAAAATGGTTTTGCTGCGGTAAACTGTTGGGCCCATCTGCAAACAAAATATACTAATGAATCAGGATTCACATGCTTCTCAAGTTCCATGAACAGAACTTATATGCAAATAGTATAATTAATATTTGTAATCTGCTTCATTTAACTACATAGTGCAACAGTTTCTCATGAGAACCATGTTCAAAACTGCAAGATGGACACATCACGCCACCTACTCTTACCGCAGGTTCATGGCGCCAAGCTTGGTACGTCATGTTTGATGTGGAGCGCTCCATCATGCTTTGCCATGACATTTCCCCGTCTTTTGCATTCAGAAGCTTTAGTAGGTGTTCCAGGTCCTTTTCTACAACAACATTCGATTCTCCTTCTGGAGCTCCAGTTAGAGGCCTACACAAGGAGAGCTGATAATGAGCATTATAAATATGTGAAATTGTGAATATTTCCAGCTGATTTAACCAAATGGGTATAAAATCAAACACAACCAAGAATGTAACGCTAGCAATAGACAACCAGAAAACATGTTTCGTGGTTGTGTAGTAAGTAGTAACAGTCAGCAATAAATCAGGAAGAGAAACGTACTCCTATATATGAAAACCTCAAATAAAAAAGGTCTCATAATATTATGGCAAAAGGTAAAATAAAATGCAGAATTGCTATTATGACTGAAATGCCTATACTGTAAAAGAAAGCGGAGAATGCATGAAGAACTAATCCATCAGAAAAGCATTCGATAAGACAGAAAATGATGTGGAATCATGAAAAATACCACTATAACTAGCAATGGACTTAATCTACCGTTTCCTTCTACATATCCCACTGTTCATGTAGGAAAATCGGCTTGTGAGATAATCCTGTAGAATATATTTAAGTTTCAAAATCATTATTGGGAGACAATGTTTCTGAAATACATCTCTGAAGACTATAGACTATCCTAAAGCAGATAAATATTCAAACATCTAGCCTGAAGATGAAAAAAAAAACAATAATCACTAACGTATTTAAATCTTGGTGAAGGACTAAATCAAAAGATACGGATGTCTCATTGTCTTCCTCGCTGACGTCTTTACCATTCAAAACACAGACTTCTGACTAAGCAATGCGGCGCACTAGATTCATGTAATCATGTGTTTGTTCCATAAATTTCTTGAATAAAAAATAACTGTTAAACATGACACGAGATCTCTCAGAATTGGCAAAACTCACTAATTAACCACACACATATGGTAATATTATGTTGATGATAAATTTTATTCGTCCTGAATCCTATGTATCCTCCAATCAGTCTTAAATCCTACAATTATATGTAATTAACTTTTTCCTATGGCTTTCTCTCTAGCTCAAGTTGCTAACACCCCAGTCACAAGCCTCACTGCGAAAACTACAACTGAACACACAATCAATTTCAATTCAGCGCACATCCGCAAACTTTAACTCCTACGTTCATTCTTTTATGTCGAACAGCTTTAAATAGGCACAAAACTGAATATAATCAATGCAAATATTAGCGTACAAAGAAAAGTAAAATAAAAGACAGAGAAACGCAATGATAAAACACATACCTGACATCGCCGCAACTAGAATCATCAGCCGACTCCTGAGCAGCGGCGGCGGCCGGCGAAGGAGCCAAATCAACCAACTCCCGAACCGACGACTTCTCCACCTTCCGGCTCATCCCACGGGAGCGAAACCAAAGCCCTCGGCAAAGCGAGAAGGCGGAGAGCGCCGTGAAGGCGAGCCAGAACCGCCGCGCACCGAGCCCCGGCGGCAGGGTCCAAACGAACCGGAGCTTGGATCGGAGGCCGAGGAAAACCAATCCGGTCCAGCGCGGCCGCCACGACCAGCCGATCAACAAGCCGATCATTACCGCCACCCAAATCGGCACCGCGCAGACTAATACGTCGACGAAGGCTTCCATCATCGCCGTGTTATTGAAGAATTCCATAACATCATTGTTCAATCCCGTCCATTCCCCTACCATTTCTGAAATTATCAGGAAATAATGAGAAATTCCTGTTTTATGTGGCTTTCAGTGGAGCTACATAGGTTGGGTCTTGTTAGAGAGGGAGAGAGAGAGAGAGAGAAGGGTGCGGTGGAACGAAACTTATTTTAACGAATCCGAGTATCGGATAAAATCGGATTTTACAGTTGAGTTGGAAGTCTGGCCTGGCCTATAATTCTACAAAACTGTTACAACTAAATTAATTTATATTTATATATATGTCTATTATTAGACCAAAATTATTAGTCCACAAAACAAGGAGATGAATCTGAAACTGGAGTTAATTTTTTCTTTAAACATCAATAAAATTACAATTATGTGAATTGCATGTCATGAATCTAGAAATATCTCTCACATGAATTTTTGTGTTTTAGCAATTATTAATTTATTTGGTCTGAATTCTTTAGAAAATCGTACGATTTTTATTTTTTTTGTCACATGACCTTTAACTTACTTTAAAGGTTATGCTATAATATTGAATTTCATTTTATTAAATTATACAGATAAATAAGATTGTGAAAGTGTTAAGATAATTTTATGATAGATGTGCAATTGAATGAATATATTTAATGAAGTTCGGTAATATAAAAAGAAGTCTAAATCCATATGTTGAATTTTCAAAATGGCTTATCAGAAGATCCAACCATCAAATTCTGAAAATTCATGATTTTTTAAGAATAATTTATCAATTATTTTTAATGAAGATGTGAGCTCTTAAAAGTAATTTTAAATAATTCTAAAAAAAGTATTTTTAAATAGTTCATAATGAAGACAGTTGTAGAATTCATATTGAGGAACGAGAGATGGCAATTTAGATTAGGTTTTTCATTCAACTTGATTAATAAATTGTGTACAGCCTCTTTTAATAGAGGAGAGAAGATATGTATTAACTAGGAAACAAATCAAGTCAATATTCACTCTAATCTAAATCCGGATTTATCGGATATGGTAAATCTCTATTTTATTCTATTTCCAACACTCCCCCTCAAGTTAAGTAGTCGGGTCTCCAATACTTAATTTGTGAAGGACTTCAGCGAAGTTCTTGGAATTCACTGCCTTGGTTAAAATATCCGCCAACTGATCTTCAGAACGGACATACGGAAGTTCAATGATCCCACTCTCAAGTTTCTCTTTGATGAAGTGGCGATCAACCTCAACATGTTTCGTCCGATCATGTTGAACTGGATTCTCGGAGATGCTGATTGCTGCCTTATTATCACAGTATAGTCGACTCTTAGATGATGGAGGGAAGCCGATTTCAGCCATCAATTTCCTTAGCCACAATATTTCAGTGATTCCACTTTTGATTCCCCTGAATTCAGCTTCGGCACTGGATAATGCTACAACCTTTTGTTTTTTACTCCTCCACGTGACAAGATTTCCCCCGAGAAAGGTAAAGTAACCACCTGTAGACTTTCTATCCATAGGGTTTCCAGCCCAGTCTGCATCAGTATACCCATGTATGTCCAGGTGTCCATTCTTCTTAAGCAATACTCCATATCCAATAGTCCCCTTGAGATATCTAACAATTCTCAATGCAGCTTCCATGTGATTTATCTGAGGTTGGTGCATAAACTGGCTCACAACAGCAACAGCATAAGCGATATCAGGTCGGGTGTGCGACAGGTAGATGAGTTTTCCCACCAGACGTTGATATCTTCCTTTTTCGGCTGGTTTAGCTCCTTCGTCTAACTGCAATCCATGGTTAACTGCAATTGGTGTGTCGGCCGGTTTACATTCAAGTAATCCTGTCTCGGCGAGTAGATCTAGCACATATTTCTTCTGTCGCAAAAATATGCCCTTTTCTGACCTCAGTACCTCAATTCCGAGAAAGTACTTAAGTGTACCTAGATCTTTCATTTCAAACTCATGAAATAAATTCCTTTGGAGCTCCTTGATCTCTGCAGTATCATTACCAGTGATAATCATATCATCTACATATATAAGAAGACATGTGACCTGGCCATTTTTCTTCTTCAGGAATAGAGTGTGGTCGGAATTGCTTTGCTTGTACCCGTATTTTATCATAGCATCAGTGAATCTTCCAAACCATGCTCGAGGAGATTGCTTCAAACCATACAAAGTTTTCTTCAGTCTACATCCTTCTCCCTGTTTAAATTCCCCTGAAAGTCCTGGAGGTGCCTCCATGTATACCTTTTTTTTCAGCTCTCCGTGTAGGAAGGCATTGGTTACATCAAATTGGTAGAGTGGCCAATCCTTGTTTGCTGCAATCGACAGTAATACCCGGACAGTGTTCATTTTCGCAACAGGGGAGAATGTCTCTGAGTAATCAATCCCATATGTCTGGGTGTAGCCTTTTGCTACAAGCCGAGCTTTGTATCGTTCAATCTCTCCATTTGGTCGCCTCTTGATCGTGAACACCCACTTGCACCCTACAGGTCTCTTATCTCTTGGCAGCATACACTTTTCCCAAGTGTCGTTCCTGGCTAGTGCATTTAGTTCTTTTTCCATAGCTTCTTTCCAACACTTGTGCTTCATAGCCTCTTCAGCAGTGGTTGGAATGTCATTCTCTCGTAAAATAGCAGCTTCAAATGCTCTAGCCATGTCAGTGAGATTCCCTGTAGCGTAATTTCCCACGGAATACCGGGTTTTCCTCTTCTCGTGTTCGGGAGAGAATCTTTTAGGAGGAATTCCCCTGGTACTTCTGGGAGGAAGAACATATCTTCTGACTTCAGTTTGAGATTCTACTTCTTTATTTCCTGCAGCAGATTCGCTATCTGTCTCTTCACCACTTCCGGTCCTGTCATTTTCATTAGTTTCAAGAGAAGAATCTGAACTGTAATTATCAACAGAGTTTTGTACCTCAGATATCAGAAGAGGGGATGATGTTTGGTTGTGACTGTCATCAGCGGACTGTATGTTTGCGTTTGACTGTTCCTCCGCGGCACCGTTAACTTCCTTTGTCGGATTAGGTCCCGATTCAGGCTCAGCATTAGGCAACGGGTCTGTTGTTAACCAACTTATGGAGTCACTAGGTCCCACAGACTCCCCCTGGCTCCTAAGGTGGTGGTAAAAATATTCACCTTCTAAGAAATCACAGTTCATAGTGGTGAATAAGCGACGAGAAGTAGGATCGTAGCACCGGTATCCCTTTTGGTGAACACCATATCCTACGAAAACACACTTGACAGAGCACGGGGAGAATTTATCGCGGTTTTGTTTGGGAATATGGACAAAGACAGAACAACCGAAGACTTTTGGGGGCAAGGTCATAGGAGCTGGGACTTGGGCTTGTTCGGATAAGGTGTGGATGGGAGTTTGAAACTGTAAGGCTTTGGTAGGCAACCGGTTTAACAGATATACGGACGTAGCCAACACTTCAGGCCAAAAATGGGACGGAGTTTGAGATTCGAGCAACATAGCTCGGGCCATTTCGAGGAGGATTCTGTTTTTTCTCTCAGCTGTGCCATTTTGTTCCGGGGTATGGGGACAGGTAGTTTGGTGAACAATGCCATGACCAGAACAAAACTGAGACATTCTAGTATTAACAAATTTACCCCCATTGTCAGAACGCAAAATTTTGATTGTCCGTTGAAATTGGGTACGAACAAGAGCAAAAAAATGCGAAAATTTCTCAAAAACCTCAGATTTATTTTTTAAAAAATAAATCCAAGTCATACGGGAATAGTCATCTATAAATAATAAAAAATACTGATAACCCGGACCCCCAATAACCGGTGCAGGACCCCATAAATCAGAATGAACTAATGAAAAAACAGAATCAACACGAGTATTATTGGGTTTAAAAGAATGTCTATGGCTTTTAGCCAAAAAACAGATATCACAGTGCATGTCTGGAGAAACACTCAGGTTTGGAAATAACAATTTTAAGTAACTAACAGAGGGATGTCCTAACCGGCGATGCCAAAGCCAAGCCTCTCGGTTTCCAGATCCATGAGTTAGCATCACAGTGCCTTTTGGAGAAATGTCATCCACATAGTAGAGCCCACTTCTTTCAGTGCCACGCCCAATAATCGCCCCCGTTCTGATATCCTGTAAGAGACAGAAATGGGGCTGCATTAGTAATGTGCAGTTCAATTCCTTAGTGACATGGCTGATAGACAACAGTTTATGAGATAAAGACGGGACAAATAAACAATTCGACAATTGAAGTGTGGAAGATAAGTTTATGGTCCCGGCTCCAAGAACCGGAGCAAGTTCCCCATTTGCAGTTTGCACATGTGTTTTCAATGGCCGTGTTCTTGTTATAATATCGGAAGCATCAAATGTCATGGTGTCCGTTGCTCCACAGTCAAAAATCCATCGGTTATTTTTTCCAGATTCCCGATCATACATTTTGAATGCACTAGCCTCATATTCCTTAAGTAAAGGAATATGGTGCTGATTTTTAGAGATTTCACAACTTCGGGGACTGCTCTGCAACTCTTGAAAACTGCGGGGACTTCTCTGCAAATTCGGCCATTTAGTATCAAAAAGAGGATCTCTCTCTCCATTACCTTTCCCTTCTTCGAAACTAACCCTAGCCGCCTCTACCCAATTTGCCGCCGCGACCTCCATCTCCTTCTGCTGCCTGGCCCCTGCCGGACCGCTGTTGCCCGCTCCGGCGTTGGCGACGTGGTCGACGGTGGTCGCCACGGCTGCTGCTCCTCCGCGGCGGTGTGGCTGGGTCTGTTTCGTTCGTTTGGTCTCATCCCACCAGTCTGGGAAGCCTATCAAGTGGAAACAATTCTCTTTGGTGTGTCGTCTTTGGCCACAATGATCACAGACAAGTTTGCTCTTGTCATCGTCCGACTGTCGGCTCTTGTTCTTATTCGGCTGCAGTCCCTTACTCTGCCGATCCTTTGCCGCGAGCCCTAGCCCAATGCCCGATGATGTTCCCTTCTCATCGGAAATTGCCGGTCGAAGAATTCGATCCCTGGCGGTCTCCCGACGTACCATCGAGTATGCTATCTCGACTGAGGGCAGGGGCTCCCGTTTGAGGATTTCCTTCTTGATAGGTTCATACTTCTCATCCAACGCCATAAGAAACTGGTACACTCTCTGATTTTGTATGATTTGGTTATACATGTCGATATCTGTTTTGCACTCCATTGGATTGGGTTCTCGTCTGTCTATCGACATCCAAACTTCTTGTAAGTGTGCCCAGATTTCTTCTAATGTTCGTCCTTCTTGTTTCATAGTATTTGCTTTTCTGTGCAAGTCGTATACTTGAAGGGAATCGGTCCCGCTCCCATACGTGAGTGCGAGACTGTCCCAGACTGCCTTGGATGTAGAGTGCTTGGATACTGAGTTGATGAGATGAGGCTCGATATTTTGGATGAGCCAGGTGAACACACACTGGTCTTCCTGTTCCCACCGAGGATACGATGAATCTGTCGGTGAGGGTGCAGGTGGACTGCCGGTGATGTATGAGGCCTTGCCTCGGCCTCCGATTGCTTTCTTGATTAAAACCGACCATAGGGGATAATTATCTCCGTCTAATTTGAACCCAATATTTATGGATTCTGTGCTTGGTGTTTGGGGTAAATTGAGGCTGTTTCTGAGTAATGATGCCAATTGGAGGGTTAATTCATCTTGGGTTCCTCTGTTATTCGAGGTTTCTGTTGGTGTTGGTTCTGACATTTGGTTGTGTTCTTGGTGCTGTTTGCAGGTTTCTTGCTATGTGGCCGAGAGAGGTTATGGACTGTGATGAATGCTTTTCTGAGTCTGAATATGAACCTGCTTTGATACCATGAAGACAGTTGTAGAATTCATATTGAGGAACGAGAGATGGCAATTTAGATTAGGTTTTTCATTCAACTTGATTAATAAATTGTGTACAGCCTCTTTTAATAGAGGAGAGAAGATATGTATTAACTAGGAAACAAATCAAGTCAATATTCACTCTAATCTAAATCCGGATTTATCGGATATGGTAAATCTCTATTTTATTCTATTTCCAACACATAAACTCAGGCAAATAATTTATTAAAAATGGTTTTAGATATGTACTTTCACTATAAAATAAAAACTGTTTTTTTGGGGGGGGGGGGGGATCAAAGAATAAAATTAAAACTAAAATGGAACAAAGGAGAATATTCATAGAATATTGGATCTGGAGCGATGAATTTGTTGAATTCCGAAACTATTATGGGTGAGAGAAATGCCAGATATTAAAAATTCTGGAAAAAACGCTGTTGCATGTAACCGTATGGAACCGCAGAGGACAAAGCAAGAGAGGATTAGAGCGGTGGGTAGCTAAAAAATGGATTATCTGGCACGATTAAGATGGTTAAGCTGTTTTAGATTTTTATTTTATTTTATTTTTTTCCATAAAAAAAGCTGTTTTAGATTATATTTTTTCTGCTCCTCTTTATATGCCGCTCTCACAATGGAGCGTACGTACACGCGCGGCTAATTTCCACGTAGAAACAACGGTTAATATAATATTTGGAGGATTATTATTATAGTGATTAATTAATACTATAGATTCCTTCCTTCCACATACATTTTTCTTATTTTTCATATTCAATATTTTTGGTGGTTGGTTTTTTTTAGGGTAACATGGACTATATAGTTGTTTTTAAGGTCTTCTTATATCCAACCACTCTCATATAATTTAGTTGGTATTTCTCCTTTTTATAAGGGTGAAAGTACAAATCTCAATCTCGTATCCCAATTAAAAAGAAGTCTTGTCCCGGTGAAGATGATCTAGCGATGGAGTGAGGTTGTTTGGAGACCAAAGATCACGGTTCGAATCTCCTTAATACCACATGTCGGGTGTGTGAGTAAAAAAAAAACTGAAAACTAAACAAGAAGTCTTCTTACATTTGAATCTCACCTAACATGATTAATGTGGCTTTTGAATAATTTAAATTTTATATTTCACTTTCTAATTATCATACATGTACGTGTCAACATGCACTAATCAAATTAAACGTAATTTATACCATCTCATATTAAAATAAATTGAATTGATTTGGTTCAACCTGTTATAAGTCCATTCTAGTACTCCCTCCGTTTCCATATATGTGTCACTCTAGCACTTTTTTTTTTGTTTCAGAAAAAATGTCGTTCTACGTAATCGAGGTAAAATTTGCATTTTTTCCTCTAATTTACCCTTATTTAATTTAGTCAACCATCCCTCCTTTCCACTAATAATTGAGTGAAAGTTGTAGTTCCAAAGCTACATAGATTCAATGTAGATGTATGTACATGAATTATCATTAAATGATTTAATGCAATTAATATATTAAGTTTGGACGAATGTTGTGAAATGAGGAACATTGCCAAGCCATGCATCTCAATATGATTCAATTTTATTTTCCCACCATTACAAAATTTTGAATATTATATCAAATTTAACTTTAAATGATGTCTCCATGTTGAAATTAGTTTCCAATAATTTGGAGTAAAAAATTTCAGAATTGTAATGGACGTACATGAATGGCAAGTAAGGATGATGAAGAGTCTTCCATTCCATAAGTCTTTTCATACAATCATAAAAATTAGGACTTGTTGACTTATTAATGAGCTAAAAAAATTAAATGGGGGTATATTAGATAATTTGAGTACTTTATTAATCCGTTTGCATTCATCTAAAATGACACATATATAGAAACGGAGGGAGTATTATATAGTTTACTTGGAATTTTACATTTCTTTATTGAGATGCACTTGTATACAGCAACCCATATATGCGGTTAAATGCGACATATGCGTGGGCCCGATTTTTTATTTTTTTTATTGATTTTTTAATTTTTTTTTATTTTCTTTTTATTTTTTATTTTTTTATACAAAAATTTTATACCATAAAATAAATTAGTAAATTCTAAAATTAAAGTGAATTAATTTAATTTGCTTCAAATAAATATAATTTTATACCCTAAAATGGAATTAAAAAAATCCTAAAATTAAAGTGAATTAGTTTTTTTTTTAAATCCGACGACTCGCATAATGTACTCATCCAACGTTGGCGCGTGGACTCGATAATTAATTTATTTTTTTTGAAACAAATAAACAGTAATTGAAAAATAAATAAATATATATCATAAAATAGAATTAGTGACCCTAAAATAAAAGTGAATTAATTTGATTTTTTTGAAATCTGGCGACTCGCGCAATGCACTCGTCCGACACTATGCGTGGGCTCGTGCAATGCGCTCGATAATTAATTTTTTTCAACTTAAATATAACTCCTAATTGAGATTAATAAGACTTAAAAAAAACATAAACCCCTAAAAACACAAAATAAATCCTAAAAAATCTAAACAAAAAAAAAACCTTAAGAAAACTATGAACCCTAAAAAAAATTCTAAACTCCTAAACTCTAAATATTAATTGGAATAGAAAAAATCACAGTTTGAACTAAATAAACTAGTAGAAGATAATTAGCAAACCCTTACTTTTTAAGAATACAAATGATAATTTTCGAATTTTGAATGATACTTTAGTATTACAGTTGATACTAATTTTGACGGATTTTTTTTTTGGTTGACCTGATCAACCTAAGTCAAAAATGGTTGAGCCATTTAAAATAAAATTTATATATATCTTGTGCATGCAACCGTTTGTGTTCTTTATTTCTTGTCCACGGGGCCAAAATTCAGTGTGTGTATGTGTATGTAGGTCTTCAAATTGACTTCAATTTCTTGTCTTTTTAAATAATTCTTCGTTGATTTATACTGTTTTCAAGTCACAAAAGGTTCCCAAGGAGTTTTGAACACAAAATAATTTCCCATATCGAAAAAAATAATTTCTCAATATTGTAATCCCTTTATTTAGGCTAAGACCACTTTTTTCATTCAACATACTCGAGTTGTCCCCTCTTCTTTTTGACTAATAAATTATGAGAAATACAATTACAAAATAATTGGTCCTGTACCTTGTGTGGTATATTTAAATTGTATATATAAGTAAAATGTGAAATTATTTCTTCTCAAAGTCAAAGTTGTATTTTTGTGGTTGGATATATATTTTTTATTCTTTCAAAACAAAATATTTAGATTAATTTCAGATTTGAACCGTATTTATATAATTTTCAAATAATTGTTTAATAAATCAATATACTGAGAGGGAAGGAACGGAAAGTAATTTTGTTCATGTAATAATAATAATAATAATAATAATAATAATAATAATAATAATAATAATAATAATAATAATAATAATAATAATAATAATAATAACACATCTTTTCTTTTTTTAGTTTCAATGTGTTAAACTACAACAGTATGGTGTGACTTAGTTGGTGAAATTGCAATATTATGTTATATGTTTGAATTCAACCAATATTTAAGTTTTAGATCAATTAATAACGAAGCGCTAATTGAGTTGAATAATTGTGTCAAGGACTTGGGATTTTTAATAATACTGAGCTCTTAATATACAACCGCCATTCAAGTACAATACCATATAAGAATATTCTATATAAGAATAAGCTCTTTATACTAATAAAAATGACTGTCTCAATTCGGATCCAGTTATAAATAAGAATAATATCTACATTGTAATATTTCAGTATTTTTTTAGGACCAACTTTAAGAAATTTATCTCTACATTCCCATAATGGAAAAACTTCTCTTTTCTACATTCTTGAACTGCTAAATCCCGCAAACGTTTATGCAGCCCGCAGGTTTTAATTAGCCCAGTCTGAACTATGCTTGTGCACTGTAACAAGATTTCTCTGTGTAAGATCCAACAAGTGCTCCTCGACAACTTGTTCTAATCCCTCCGATTGCGGAGACGGCACTAGAAATCCTTCAGCAAGCCATAGTTTGTAATAAAATGATATTAAATTTCAAATATATTATTATATATATAAAATGTCTGCAACTATTTAACTACATATGTTACATTAAACTTAAGATTATCTAAAGTTGACTGTGACAATGCTTTAATTTTTTGGATTAATACCACATTTTTTAACTTGCGCGTTCGAAGTAACTCGTCAACACAATCACCTTCTTATTGAATCCAAAACATTTATAACTTGTCCAACATGTTATAAGATTTTTGACATGAGACTTTTTCTATTTCTAGACTATCATCCTTTGGATTATCACCTTGCGCTTCTTGCCTAATTTCTATATTGATGTCTTCTTCGGTTAAAACACACGAATGAATCATATATATCTTTTATATTCATGTGTTTTAAAATATAAAGGAACATTTCCAAGTATTGTATAATATATATTAGTTTTTTAAATAATTTTTATATGTAAACTCTATACAAGAATAACCTATTGTAATATTTTTCTTTGGTTCCAACAATATTACTGTATAGAAGTTTTACTGTACTATCTAAATAATTTTATTTCACGATTTAAAAAAAAACAACAATAATAATAAATAACACATCATAGTACTAACATACTATTCCATCCGTTTCTGAATAAATATCATTTTGGATGAATACAGACATATTAATAAAGATATTAATTAGATAATCAAATTACCTTAAAGTGCTAGAATGATACTTATTGTGAAACGGATGGAGTATTATATAACATAGTTTGTAATCTATAATAAATGACGACTCTACTAAAAAAGTACGATATTAAGAAAATTTAAAAGTTATTGAATTTTTGATTAATTACTTGATATTCTTTGTCGCTCTGTGCAAGTAAAGTGCCATGTAGAAAGCATCAACCTTGAAAAGATGAAACCTTGCTTTTTTTCTTTCTTTCCAGAGATTTATTCTCATTTTCACACACTCACACACACACACACAACAACAACTTTACACTTTCCAAAGAAACCCACAATTTCTATCTCCTCAAGATAGCTTCTTGTTCATTTTTTATCATCACTAAACTCAAAATCATAAAAATCACATATATGTTCATGTAGAATTATTTGAATATTGTCACACTATTTGAATAAAAATTCACAAGCTACTGGCATAAAAACCTCCATAAAACGCGCATTACATTACAAAATGAGATCAACAAGAAAACAAATACGAAAGGGGTGAGAGATCAAATATACCAATATGAATAAATGTGATCATGCATCTTCCTCAAATGGCAAAAATCATGATTATGATGATCTGGAAAAAAGAAACACACACACAAAAAATGAAACATCTGGTTTTAGTGTGAGGGAAGAGTATACCTAGATGAAGATTGATGAAGCGAGGTGGAGATGAAACTTCGTATAGAGCTGAGGGGAATGAAGCCTGGTCCGACATCGTATGATCGATCGACACGACGTCGAAACGGTGTCGAACCAGACAACATCCCCCTCAGCAATTGAGGGAAGAGGCTTGGGATGCTTGATTTAGAAATGGCCATGCACTTGATTTTTCATGGGGCCTTTTATACCTCAGGGTGACAACTGACAATGGCTATCTTTTTGACAAGTAGTTACACTTTTGACAACTTCCCACGTCATGCTTTTTCACTCACAATTAACCATTTATTCATATATATATAGAGAGAGAGAGAGACAGAGAGATTGATTTTAATTTATTAGAGAGCAAATATAATACTTAATTAGTATATGTTGTGTGTGTTTCATATATAGTAGTGGAAGAGAAGTCTCTAAATTCTTGAAATCTCGACTTCTAGTGAACTTCAAGAAATGTGTATTCTACCATGTTTAAGTCTCTTGTTTACTTTTCAAGAAATGCTAATTATATGTAGAGAATAAAATAAGATACGAAATTGAAACACGACGAAAAGCCGAAGATATAAGATCATATTCTATAGGCTTTCTCTGACAGGGAAAAGGAAGAAGGGAAAAATTGAAAAAAAAAGTAGAGGAGTGCTTTAATCAATGAAGTCATTGTTTCAAAGGGATGGCTAGCTACTTAATTTCTTTAGTTTTGTTTTCCAACAAAAACAAGAGAAAATTGGAAGTGGGCAAGCTGCAAAGGGGACAAAAGCAAGTAGGGAATAGAAGGGGGAAAAAAAGGTGATTAGCAAGTGACCCTAACTGTATAAAACAGAATTATGCAACTTAGCTATAATTTCAATTTTCTGAGAAAGGTAATCCACTTAGAACTTTGAAAATGACTCAAGCTGCTCAAATTGTTTGATGTAACATTCTATCATGATTCAGATCATCCAGCTTCAAAACGCAAAATTAAATTGTTAGTTTGTATTTGAAAGATGAGACTATTTTTATCCCTTTTTTTTCTATGAAATAATTGAATGAAATTAAATATGCTCAGAAAGTCACTCTTTACGTGTTATGAGCACGAACACTATAGTGAGAGGCACTTTAATTTAGGCATCTTTCTTTTCATTTTAACATACTTTTCATGATAACACTTACCATAATTACACAAACCAAATGTTTCTGCCCCATAAAAAGCACCCATTTATGGGGCCTTAGTGTTGGTAAATTTTTTTTGAAATGGAACACATAATCAGGAACAATGTAAGAAGATGATATAACTTAAAAGTAAGTTATCCGCAAACAAAAGTTTTCACAAATGCATCTCAATAAGTTAACGGAAATTTACACTTCACACATTAATTTAAATAACAAACCACTCGATCTGGCTTTGGATCACAAGGCACAACACAGAGGCTTAATCCCTCGAGCAGCTCATCAAGAATGAACAGCAATGTCCATGTGTTGGTTCTGTTCTCTACTTTTCCAAGAAGCAGTTCCATTCTGTTTACTAGCCCCAGCTTTCCCGTTCGTGGAAGCCGTAGATGGACTGTCTCTGAAAATGTGAAAACCTTGGCGAGCTTCTTCTGCTCCTCTGTCAAAATCTTTGGCATCACTGAAGCTCTTCCTCCGGCCTAACTTTGGAGATTTTGCTCGAGTTGGAGGTGGCTGATTCTCCGAGCAAGAAGATAGAAAAAACTTTAAGTTCGTATAATTGCTTCATTAGATAATGCATTAAGATTTCACTACCTTTTTCAATTCAACTTTTGGAGGTGGTCCTTCATGGTAGAAGCTCGGCATTGGGCTTGCTTTAAACATTAAACTTCTCCGATGCTGCTTGATTGCTGCTTCAGCCTCTTCCTACAAAATTGTACGTAGACACATATCAGAGAAGATTTGGAAGGGATTGCATAACTCTTTGGTTTGAATAAAAGCAAAAGTTCAAAGCAGATCGAAATAGTGACTACCTTAGTCCTTGCCTCATAATGAGTTTTCTCAGCTTCCAGTGCTTGATGCTTCTCCTCTAATTTTGTGAAAAACTAAAACAGACACGCCTCGTCAAAAAAGAACAAGACAAAATCACACATTCTACTTCAGATTCTCAAGCAGACAACAATCACATGCAAGATAAATTAATCGAAGCTACCTCCTTCCTTCTTTCAGCACGTTCGCTGCTCTTAAACACTGGGGCCGAGGCTACTGTTAACTTAAACTTTCTTGTTGGGGCAACAGTTCTTCAATAGTTAAGGCAAATCAGAACAAGCAGTCACATTATAATTTATTTTATTTAAAAAAATATAATAAAAGAGCCTTATACTAGAATAGGACTACTGTGAGATAGGATACGGTGAGGCAACTGAACAGTTATCTTCATCAACGCGCTTCTTGTTATCAGGCTGCAAAGGCTTCCTATGGAGAATAGGTGAGACAATCTGCACCCACATCGAGTAAAGTCAGTACCTGGCATGCTCAAAGAGTAACTTAAGTAGTACCTTGATTAACTTCCATTGATCTGAACCAATTATGTTGAGAAAGAATTCAACATAATAAAAAGTCCGATTATGTGACATGTTATACTCTTATAGACGTAAGCACGTGAATCGTGACATAACCTTAGGGTGCTCTGTTTTAAATAGCTGCTGTATATGCATTGCTGGAAAAATGAGTTCTCCAGTCAAAACATGCACTTCAACAATTAGTGGTCAAAAATATAACCAAGACCCATATCACATTCCCACATATAAATTTTCAGAATTAGCATGTGGTCTAGGATTGGTTTAAGATATTTACTTGATTCTGCTTCACAGAACTTGGCTGTAGCGGGACACGGATATGGGAATGTTTGTCTGCACCAGTGGTATTGTCACTCTCAGCTCCATTAGGACGGGTTCCATGTAAAGCACGTTTTTCAGTTGCCAGAGCAAATGGCTGTGGAACTGTGCATTTTGTTTTACAGTTTCCAACAGCTGACCTGTTAGCTTTTTTGCCACAAGCCTGTGTCTTCTTATCATCCTTCTCAATTTCACTCTTGAATCCAGGAACATTCTCCTCGGATGTCTCCTGTTGACGAGACTTTGTTTCCTCAGCTGACTTGTCACTATTGCATTCCTTCACAACACAGTCCTGCACTTCAGCATTCTCATCAGATATATCAACAAGCTGCGGGTCAATATCGATAATCTCAGGCAGTTGTGCCACATCTTGCTGGCAAGCTTTTCCATAAGCTGAATCTTGATTGACACCATTTGCATATATAATGACACCATCCGGCTCCTTGTCAACATGAACATCGCCACCTTCTATCTCCATAGCTCTGAGATGAGAACAAAAAGTACTATTGTAAAGGTACTTCACATTGATCAAGCCCCACAGACAAGATACCCAATCATTGGCAAACAACCCATGTATAATGCACTTGCACGCAAATCAGTGAAAGCCTTCATCAGCTAGTTGGAGTTTATGTTTATATATAATAATCCATGTCTCACATCTAGCATCTTATATTGAGTTCACACATATTTGCATTTGTTGAACATTGATTTGACCTCATACTAGTTTAAAGAGTCACACACCAGCAACAAAAGAAACAACAAAAGTGCCTTTGTTAAAAAAGTCAAGAGAGACTTTTTGGTTTTTAAAGAGGAAGTACCTGGTGACACTTGATAAAAATTGCTTCTTGCTATGTCACAGAGTATTGATTCTATTGAAAGACGTGTGACATGAATTGTTGTTGTTAAGCTATTTATGTTGGTGGTGGACTTTCACTAGAAACATTTATATCATATTGGGACAATAGATAGCATTTTGTACCTACCCTAGTATACTATTAATTCATATGCACTAACTTCCTTATGTCTTCGTTACAATCTGCATAATATAAATGGCGAACTAAAGATGAAGCCACTATAACACTTAGACTACATGACGAAACTAAAGAGGTCTACAGAAGAATGAGCCAACGGACCTATCCTAGTTATCAATCGCACGAGAATTGGAACATATAAACAAACTTATGATCATATATACTTATGGTGGCATCCTTTTCACAAAATACACAAACCTAATCATATTCCTTCACCCTTCATAAAATTTACGAACTCGACTGGTTTATCAATAGAAGACACATAAATGATGTTTAAACAAACTATGATCCAATACCTTCCATATCAATGGATGTTTATTATACAAATGATGAAATTGCTAACTTGAAAAACTAACAAATCAAGAAAGCATGACTTGGAAGTTTCTACAAAACCAAAATGAATAATCATTCAAGATTTTTCATTTTCAGCACGCTCCATATTGTTCATCAAAAGTAATAAGAAAGTGATGAATCATCCTCCCGCAACATTCTTCACAAGGTACAACTTTTGGTGCACAAAGTACCAGATGATAAAGTGAATAAAATTGCAATAAAGTTGTAACAATGAATTGCTCCAAGTATCACAAGATGACCATTACCAATCCAATAGTTCACATTACAAATTACATTAATCAACTACAAACTAAGAGAAATTCAGTTAAATTTCGAAAAAAATGCGAAATTCCAGCTGCCAAACATTCTTATGAAAATTAGATCTGCTGAAAAAACCTCAAATCAGAAAAGGAAAAAAAAAATAACACGAAATTTGATCGAGAGCTACAGTTGTATGCCAGCAAACACACACAGCATATAGATATTGGGAAAAGAAAAACAAAAAACAAAAAGGAGAATTGAATGTAGGAAATTCTCTTACGGGAATAATAAAATCAAATCTTTTTGCTTAATTTGGCTTCTGGGAATTCTTTATCAAGAGCTTTGTTGAAGTCTGAGTGTGTGTGACGGTGGGCTTTGTCTGTCTTCTGTTGCAGATAGTTATAGAGGAGATGGAATATAATAAACGACGTTAGTTGACGGCGGTTGAGAATTTTGAATTGGAGTGGAAATGTGGAATATAATTGAGATTAAAGTAATTGGGCTTAATAAAATGTCATAAAGTGATAGTGTGAAATGACATTTGGGCCCCTGGATTGGAGGTAAAAAAAATTTGAATTTTTTGTATATGTTCTTGTATTTGATTTTGGTGGTCCAAGTTTTACACGCTTGGATGTATGTATATATATATATATGTATGTATGTAGGTATGTATTTTCTCTTTTTAGAATGACATGAGGATAGGATATATTCCTTTACCAATAAAGTTATTTAAATAATTGAGAAAAAAAAAAGTTTTAGATTATCAATGTTGTAAGTTATATACTCCCTCCGTTTCACAATAAATGTCATTCTAGCACTTTAATTTTGTTTTATAAAAAGTGTCATTCCATATAACCGAGGTAAAAAATTCATATTTTTCTCATATTTGTCTCATTTATGTATTCAAATAACCATATTTAGCTCATTTAATGTATTCACGTAAGGGTGTATAAAGTAATTTGATTATCTGATTAATGTCTTTATTAATATATGTGCATTCATCCAGAATGACACTTATTTAAAATGGAGGGGGTAATAATTAGTGTATATTGATGATATGATGAGGGATGATTTTATTTGCTATTTTGTGATCAAGTCATAAATAACTATAACAGCATACTGCAAAATTTCATCATCTTAATTAACATTTCTTCTTGTTTTTTTACTAGTGAGTATATATTATTTGGATTTTCGAAACCTGCATTGTTAACTATCATGTTGCGTTGGGACCAAACAATGATGTGAGGAAGTGCAAAAAATTAAAATTCAAAATTACAAGAGATTACTAACTTCGCTTTAACTTAAAGTAAATAATCTATATTCAAACCCTGTGGGAGTATTACATGTGCTTAAAATAGAGTTTTTTTTTTTTTTTTTTTTACATCATTTTTAATTATATTAGAAAATCGGGATAGAAAATGAATGTTCCAAAATGGTAGTGTCCAATTTAAATTGCTCTAATTTATTCTTTAATTTGAATTACGAAAAGCTGCATTTTTTTTTTCGAGTACTACAAGATATTCGACTTCACTAATGAACTTAGTTCGTGATCAACAAAGTCTTAAATTATCTCAATAATCTAATCATTAAGAGCAATATATAATAATTGACGAGTGTTTAATCAAATTCCCTACAAATTAATTATAAATAAATATGATATGAAAAGCGATGTTATCACAGGTCGTCGAAAGCTCTGAAAAGTATTTAAGCCTACCTAATTAGTATACCAATATATAATATCGCGTTACTATTGAATTTTCTTGAGAGAAACATACCTAAGCACTATTCAAATCTATATAAAAAAAGAGCTCGTTGAAATAAATTTTAATTTATAGTAATAAATGAAGCCGCCGTCTCTATTTTTAAAGAAAAAGTTGCATTGCAATTGCGTCTTAATTTCTTAAATCAACATAAGGGAAAAACATAAATTCTTAATGTGGAAAAAGATCTATTTTTTCTTCTTCTTTACAATTTATGGAGGCTCATTATCTTATAAATTGGAATTTATTTATTGACATAAATGGACAATTGCATTTTACAGCTAATGATAATTTTGACAGTCTAACTATGAGGGGTTAGATTGTCATAACGACGTTTAAGTCTCAACTGTCCGACAAATCGTGATTAGTATTTGCCAATTGTGGCCCAATAATAATAATTATTGCTTACGATGGGCCCCATTGTCTCTTGATTACTATTGCTAACCCTTTTGATAAACCCCTTATACCATCTTATTTATTATTCTAATTTCGACTTTACTCTCTTTTCCTCATTTCTTTCTCCTTTGGCTGGCCTAGAAATATCACGAGTTCAAATTTTATGAGTAATAATATGATCCTTGTACAACATACAGTGCACACGGGAGATAGTAGAATTAAAAAAATGTGCATATAAAAAAACTTGTAGGTCGTATTATCTAAATATAATCTTGTATATAAGTAATATTTTATAATTACCTAAAATTTCTCAACTTACATCGGGGTCGTTCGTATTCATAATGCATCTAATTAGTTACTGACTAATCCTTAATTTAGCAGCAATTTTTATTGGTGTGAAAGTGAAACGATAACTTAAGTGGACAAACATGCCTAGCTAAACCTATAAACAAAGTTGTTTCAACTTTATTTATGGTATATATAAATAAAATGTAACATGTTAATTTCATTTGCCAACTTTGGGGTCAAATGTAATTAGGGTGTTTAATATATTGGGATAACGAAGTTGATGTTTGCTGATAAAAATCACTTTACATTTTATTTTTGAAAAGGTACGAAATCATTTCTATAGTTCCTACCACAGCATCCATCTCATTATCGCATTAATTTATACATGTGCTATTAGCATTCTAAATTGTGTCTCATTAATGTCTGATTTATTATGATAAAGAAGTTCTTCAAATTTTAGAAAACAAATATTTTTTCTTTAATTTTATTTTAAAGATATATGTGAACGTACGATGCTATTTGTGCTAGTGTTTCGGATGAAGTTTCTTACTATAAAATAATCACTATATATGCTAGAGGGAGGCCATTAGGCCCATAGCACACTAGGAAGAATTAACAAGCTCGTCATCTTTGATCTCATGTTTACTCAATTCGATATTAAATCATCCTTAAGTGGTATTTTCTCCCCCTCCTCCATAACATAGAACATTCTCAAATTGTACACAATATAATGTAAGGATGCCACGAGTCTCATAGTTTGATGCCATTGACCATTGTTAACTTTGTATGGGTCGATAACATGGTTCAATTTTATTTATTTTTTAAAATTGAAAAGATAATAAATAAAAAATAATAATTTAAGAAGTGTGAGGAATCAATCACGCAAAAGAATTGGAGTACGTGTGTTTTAGGTCTATCTAAACCTCAACTAAAACCTAGTCACCTACTACGTTAACTAATTATTGTGTTTAATTTAATCCAAGCTATGAAGTGGATATCAGAAGGGATAATGCTTCTTTTCTAACGACCAAACTCCCCAAATTAAAACCTTTAATTAGTTTTATATAGTTAGTGTGATCTTTGGTAGAACAATCCAATATAGGGATTTCAACATTTGTTGGAATTCTTTGCTTCTCTTTAGTTATTTGCAGCCCTTAGGCCGCGCCAGAGATGCATCGCGCAGGGATATCAAAATTATTAGGGTCCTATTTTTATATTTTATACTAGCAATAGTCATATTAATATATTTTAGTTTTAAAAAATTGAACTTTAGCGAATAAAAAACAATTAGTTTTTAGTAGACAATAAAATATATTTAACACAATATTTTATAACATAATATTTGATCCAATCAATATATATATATATGTGTGTATATATATAAGGTAAATCTTCACCCTTAAAAAATATTGAAAGATCATATTATGAATCCATAGTTTATCATGTTGTTAGCCTACTCTACTAGAAAGTGAGATCATAGATTTGTAAAGATTATGATCAAAATATGTCAATTTAAAGTAGTTCCATATTTATTTATTTTTTGACAAAAACATGTTAAAAATATTAATTAAAATATTACAGAAAAAAATTACATTTAGGTTATTGATACTCTAGGATAAGGCATATTCTATTTTATTCAAATGTTTACAATCTTATTAGTATTGTTCATAATACATGCTCATCTCGCTGGAACAATTTATCAATAAATGTATAGTAACAACAACCAATACAACCAAATATTAACAAAATTATAAATATGTCATTATTTATGAGCATTCCCATTTGGCAGATTTTGATCACATGTTCCAACTTCCAACACAATTGTTTGTATTATTAAAATAAAAGACATCTTAATCAAACATAAATAATAATTTTGCATTAGACCATCTATCAAATTACGAACGAATCAATATATTCGATTAGGTCACCTAGGCTATAATATGATGAACCACATTTAAAAATATTTGTTAGAAAATATTGATTTTGAAAAAAATATTAGTGAGTTTCTTCAAAAATATGTTAGAAAAATATCTTTAAATTATATTTTTTTTTTATTTTGAGCCTCGTATATGATATTTTTTAAGTAATTTTTTTTCTTTTAAACCTTTTAGAATGTAATTTTTTTTTGTGAAGTTGAACATATCAAATAAATTTTGTAATTTTGAAGAATAAGAATTTTAGGCCCATTTTATATGTATTTTGATTTACTTTTAATATTAAATTAGGGGCATTATTTTTAATGTCATACAGGGCCCTTGAAATCTCAGGGCAAGCACTGGTTCTTTATTTCTAACTTTGAATTTTAATTATTGTATGCTTAACTAACATACCATTAGCCTGGAAGTATATAAAACCTATTTTGATAATTAAGTTGTTGAGATTCCATCTGCAAAAACATTTGAAGTCGAGCTATATATCCAAAATGTATTTATAAATAGTGAGTGCGAATAGATAAAAAGTTTATTGAGCTTTCAAATTATTTATTTGTAATATCTCATGTAATAGTTTATTAATTCAACATGCATGTATCAATGATTAAAATAATTTTGGTATATATACAGGTATGTCTTAATTATTATAATTAGAGTGAAGAAAAATTGAAAATCCACCAAAGATTAAATAAAAATTAAACAAATGAGACTCCTTTTCTTTTTCCTTTTTATCTAGCAATGGAATCTTCAACCCTAAGTGAAGCATCGTAGGCCCCAATTTCCAATATACAAGATTCTATCTACCATATTAACAGAAAAGCAGCAATATACGGTTGTCATTATGCACTTTTCATATATTAATTATTGCAAAATAACTCATAATTTTAAGTTATTTTATAATATACCGTTTCATTTGTTGCTAAATTATAGTGTGTGAGTTAAAATAAAAAATAAAAAATTATACTACGAGATTGTTCATTTATCTCCTCTTATGTATGTGAATTGAGTATCATTACATAAAAATAGATTTTATGCAGAATGCACTCTCGTGGCGTTTGCAAACCTTTTCTTGTCACGAAAAAAAAAGAGTCGGAATTTTAAACGAATGAAAACACGAGAGCAATTGTCGCAGAAATAATATCAAAACAGTTCCCCGATTTTCTATATGTTAACAAATACAAATTTTCTGTTTGTTTGTTTATTTATTTTTTGGAATTTAGTGTCTGGTTTTTATCAATGACAATTAGATACATCAAGAAGCTAGCTGTATATTTCTTGTCAACTATCAGCTGAAAAAATGCAATTGGTTATATCTTTTTTCTTTCTTTTTATGTTGTTGAATATCGTATGTATGCATAGAAAAAGCTACACGATTTTGGGTAATAATATGTAAAATGTAATGGAAATAAACCAAAAACATGCACTTGTTACGCAACAACTGCGTGTGTGTGTGTGTGTGTGAGAGAGAGAGAGAGAGAGAGAGAGAGAGAGAGCGTGCAATGAAACGATCATGGTAAAAAAAATCAAAGTAGATAAATTCAGATAGGCTCATGCTGTCAAGAAATGAGAAATGAAAATGTTATTGACTGAGTTGTTACTCTTCCAAACAATGTTCCAAGTAGTGGGAAAAAATTGCTATTTACTTAGATACACACAGCTTTCAGGAATCAGCTGGAACAACATCAAGAAACAGACAGTTTGGCCAGCGTTAGAGCCAATACTCTAACCCCGTTTGCAATGTCGTGTGGCGCCGCGAATTCCTCAGGTTTATGACTATATCCTGCCAACACGAATGGAAATTAATCAGTTTCTGAATCAATAGCAAATATGCAGTGCTTGCTATGTCCTTCGATAGCATATCCAGGTGCATGAACATGTTTACTGTTCTCGACTTAGCAGAATTCATGTGTATATATAGCAATCGTGTCGATCCATATAATTCACAGCTCTAGAGATATACGATATGTTTCTTTAATGGTGATGCTAAAGTTGAAAAGTGAACAAGTTTCATTTAGTCTAGTAGACCAAGAAATTGCAAAAGGAAAATTTGATCATGTACCTTTATAGCATGGAATGAAGATCATGGCCATCGGAGATATTCTGTAATGAAGGTAAAGACACGTCGTAAGAAAAGATTTTTCTGCGTGAAATAGCTTTCTAATTAGATCAGTGATATAATGTTTCATCTGTAATTACCTGGCCATGAACAGGGAATCATGGTAGGCTCTGCTGATCATCTTCTTGTAAGACATGTTCAGTTCTTGGCAAGCTGATTCCGTTGCTTTTATGATTGACTCTTCAGAGAGTGCCGGTGGATCTTGGTTGACAATTTTGAATTCTGAGAGCTTCACACGACGGGATTTAGAAATGCTAAGAGCAGATTGATGGATTTTCTCGATTACAAGGTTTCTCCTCTTTTCATCTATGTCACGAGTATCTGCAATGGATGCGTTCGACAATTTAGGATTGACTAACAAAACCATCAACACATTGATAATCACTCATTTTGCATGTGTTTTAGTTGGTTATTCATGCACATTTGAATATGATTGCATCGTTATGTGTGCTTTTCATTATGTTTAGGAATTTTGGAAAGATTTCACATGTTGATGTAGTTTCGCGTGTTTTGTTGCAGAATTGAGTGAATAATTTTACCTAAGGCTCAAAGGAAGTTAAAGTGTCAAAGATGGGATGTGTTGGGCAGAGAAAGTGGGCCAAACAAGCAAGAAATCGAGCACGGGTGAAAGAAGGCAAAAACCGCTGACCCGCGAGGCCGTTCGGCGGGTATGGGGAAACAAGGCAAAATCCGCCGAGGGGGTCGCCGATCTGCGACTATTTACAGCGCAAACCGGCTATCAATCCGCCGATCGCCGGTTTTATGATATTTTATGGTAAAATTCGCTGAGGGCAACCGGCGATCACTGAGTTGCCCGAGAATTTCAGATTTTCAGATTTTTGGCCCGTAAACTTTCCTTTTGGGCCGAGTTGTTAGTACTTAGTATAAATAGGTTTGTTTAGGATGAAAATTCGACCTTCTTTTCATTATTTTTCAATTTTACATAAGATTTTACAGCTACATGACGGGTGTTTTCTCTGCAACTTTAAAGATTGAAATTTTATTTTACATAATTCCACTATGGTTCTTTTAATATTTTGCAATTTAAATTATGTTTTTCAATTTCTTTACTTCTTCCTTTATTTTAGATTTCGTTATGTGTGAGTAGTTTTTATAATTAATTCTATAATGTGCAACATGTATGGAATTAAGTATTGATTTATTTCTTTATCAATTTTCCTTCCAATTATATGATTCAAACATTCAAGTTTAGATTTTCATGCATGATTAAGGTCATAGTCATCGTATGCTAGCTAATTAATTCAAGTCTTGACGATCAGGCGGAGATAATTAATAAGTGAGATTAAATTGAATGATTTTATACGCATACATTGTGATATTTAGGAGGAGGTTTTAAATTTGTTGATCTATTGGGAGTTAACAATTAATCTAGAGACGAAAGTAATAAATAAATTGTTAATCTACTTTTACCTTGAGATCTAGCGAAGATATGTAATTAGAATTTTGATCCTCTACCGATAATTGGATTAAATTGAAAATTGATGGAAATAGATTAATATAGAATAGATTCATGTGTTTGCATTTCCTAGGATTAATTTGTTTCATTATTTGATAGTTCAGGTTTTTAGTTTTGTTTAATTTGCATTTGATTTGATAATTAAGTTTACTAGTTCAATTTTGATTATTTGCATAGGATTAATTTAACTCAAAATTAGGTAGTCCGGGTAATAGAAATCTGTTAGCTTAGTACTTAGTGTTAATCCTAGCTTTATTACATTGATCTGCGTTAGTTGCAGTTAATTGCATAAAACATAGTGCACCAAACATTAGCATATAAATACTCCAGTTCTTGTTAAAAATGCAAGAAAATTTATCTTTGTCCTTGATATATATCCGCAAATGTTCTTTAAAATTCAGAATATTCTATTTTGGACGAGTAAAAAGTGTAACAGAATTTTTTTCATCAATTTTAATTTTTTAAAGTTCATTAAAAAGTGAACGAGGAAGGAGACCATATTTACGGGACATAGGGTGTATAACAAAAAGACAACATACCGATCTCCAAATGTGCTTTGCTTGGAATACTATTTATTGCTCCTGGATGCAGCTCCAGAATACCTTGGATTCCATCATTTTCAAGAAAAAATAAGATGCAACGACACAGATATATACGGAGAAGAGATAAAAATTATATATTTCACTGTGCACAATTTAAATCTAACTCTAGCATATGAGAGAATGCGCATGATGCAAAAAAAAAAACGAAGTGAAAGTGCATGAAGAGTGCGATCCATAGCATGGCCACGAAGAAATGTGCTACTCACCTACTGTCCCAACAGTGTCGATTGATCCGGATTCTAAAACATGTTTCTCCACGGCAAGCGCTAATTCTGCAGCAGCCAGTCCTGCATCATTTCTGTTCCAAACAATTCGTGCATGAGGGGATTATGGCACCGTAATCTACTCACATTTTCCAGAACTATGAATGAGCATACAATTAATTGAGTTGACCATTATTTTATTTGGACTGTCATTTTTCAGCTATCTGGACCTTAAAATTTCCTTGTATTCCCCATTTACACTGATAATGATTCAAATAAACATGATCATGTATATGATGATGGGTGGATCCTTCGAAAAGCAGTTCAATCCCTGAGAAAATAATACCTCTGTGGCATCAGAGCAGCTCCAGCATGGCCTCCGTTGCCTTCAAAATCGACTTTGATGCTTGCCGGAGCAGCAATCGCAGTGACAACACCAATTGATATTGCTGCAGTAATATAAAGCCGATTTATAACCAATGGTGGGAAAAAAGATAAAAATAAATAAATAAAATAAAATAACTTATTTCAATCATATTGATTGATGATTTGATGTAAGTATGTTATAAGCTATCCTACCTTCTTCTTCCAAGATGGGACCTTGCTCAATATGTAATTCAATGAAAGCAGAATAACTTCCTTTTTCTAGAAACACACTCGACAAGTCCTCATTCTTTGTGTATCCAGCAAATTTGGCAGCATCGGAAAAGGATATATTCTGACCGTCCACTGTCCTCTTAAGAAGTTCAGCCAATTCTTTACTTCCAGCTAATAAGCGGCTGCAAAGTTCAGATGAACTTCAGGAACATTGTTGAACTAAATACTTGCGAACCACAGAGGAGTAAAAGATACCAAAGAACTAAGGAAGAAAACGAGAGAAAAGGTAAATGAAATAGAAAAGGAGAACAAGGTGAGTGGAGGGGAAAATCACATAAACAAGCTTAATAGTGAGTTTAGGGAACAAATTTGGCAATCAAATGAGTAGCAAGAGAGTGACACGGTATAGCATTTCAAGAAAATATGAGGTCCTAACCTTCCCAAGCAGCTGATTCCGAATCGCGTAGGCTCTTCTGATGTAAACATAATCACCTCCAGAGATCTCTTAGGCTTAAAACCTGACCTGTTAAGCTTCAAGTTTAATAAGATCTGAGAGAAACTTGTTGTCTGATAATCAAGGTCTATCTGAAAACTATGAAAAAAATATAAAACACATGTCTAATGTGTGCTTAGGACGATACACAAATCATCTTATTTGATGCAAAAAAGAGCATCTGGCATCATGAAGCAAATGTAAGGCTACATACCGCCTTAGTACATTAATTGCTTCAATGGCACCCAAGACACCAACTACTCCATCGTATTTCCCCGAGTATGGTATAGCGTCTACATGAGAACCTGTAGAAACAGGAGCCAGCTCAGGTTCAGAGCCAACCCTGTGTAGACGCCGATCACAGTCAGAATCAGGAAACTATTTCATGGTCTGGAGTTCAGTAACTTGAAAATAAATTAGAGTTATTAAGAGAAAGTCAACAAAAATTGAATAGTAAAATACAGCATGCCTTCACAAGCTCGCTAAATATTTGTCGTCCAAAAAGTTATTTCAAAAATAATTTAAGATCATGAAGAACCCACAACTCACCATCGACCAAAAATGTTCCCAACAGCATCCTCTCTGATTGAGAGACCAGAAAGACTCATTAAATTCTTGATGTACCTGCATGTTAATGAGGGATATGATTCTCAGGGAATACAGCCTTCAGCATAAATTGAACAAAATCTTACAAGGCTACATACTTGCATCAGCAAAGAATCTCCTTTACGCACAATGTAAGCTCTCTATTATTAATAATATTTGCTAAACTAAAATGTCAGCATAAACGAGCCAAGTCTTGGTCTTACCCCCTTGCTAGTACATCTTTCTCACTGTAAAGGATCCTTGTGACTGAAGGTGCAGGTGCATCAGAGAAAGTTGATAGCTCATCGATCTAGAGCATAACATTAAAATAAACATATTAAATAATTCCATGTGGACTTTAGTCAACCAGCATTTAAAATCTTCACAAGCTAACCATGCATCGGTTCCAATACTTATATATCAGGTCATGTGATGCCGTGGAAATTAGTTTAGACAACAACAACTATCCGATTATGCTGGAGCAAATTACAAAGATTATATCTTCTGGTACTTGACCATAAAGGCTGTGTAGTGATGTTACGTGCCATTGACAAATACTAAGATTAATTTAACGGTAGCAGTATGCATAAAATGCTTCTAAACCAAAGAACCATGGATCAAAAACCTCATAATCTACAATGAGGACATAGTTGTATCCTTCATATTCAAAGAACTCTGAAATAACCCCGTATAATCCATTCAACATAGAACTTTTATACATCATTCTTCAAAAATTATATAAATAACAGTTGCACAACAACCCAAAAATAAGTTCAACAAATATAAATGATTAAAAAAAACTCAAAGAAGTCCACTTCTACAAACTAGAAAAGAGAAAAACCACTGAATTTACGAAGATGCTATCACATAAAGACAACACTCTATTTCACAATCCATCAAAACTAAATCCCTCATTATCAGTATTCATCGCATCCATCTTTCCAGGAAAATCCCAGTTCAAAAAATTCAAAAAATAAAATAAAAAAAGAATCAAATCTTTACAACCCCATCAGACTAAAAACACAAGCATTATACATTAAAAAGTGTTCTTGATAGAATTCGAAAAAGGCTACCTGTTTCTGCAAATTTTCAGTGTTTACTGAAAGTGAAGATGAGGAGGAATCCTGCAAGACTGGCTCATGAATTTGGTACCCTGAAAATTCCTCCATGGTTTTGATTGTGGCGTCATATTCATCACTCTCAGATGAGATTCCTACAAACAAGCAAAGATAGAGAACAACAACAGAGATTCTCGGAGCCATTTTTCAGGTGATTTTTTTTCTTTTAGTCTCGCCAAAATTAGTTGCTAAAGTTTGGAGTTTGAGGTTTTAATATTGGGAATTTGTGCGGGGGTGATGTCACTTACCTCAACAAAAAAATATGTTTTTTTATTTTATCAAAAAGCAAGCAATCATCCTATAAACTTATTTTTGGAATGTTACGTGAGTGCGTGGATGAGTGAATCTCCATCTGGAATACAGTGCAACCTTTATCTCAAACCACCCCCAAACACCCACCCCCCGGCCCCACCAATTTTAACTAGTGAGTTGGTGCTGTGAACCCAAATTGCAAGGTGGAAGTGGTGGGTGAAAATGTAAAGATACCATTTTTAGGGGATTGGGTTGATGGGTTTCGAATTAGAGAAATTGCTACTGAACTGGAATTTGAAGGAGAATCGAGCAGTGGACCTATTTCGGGTCGAAGAAAGCAATTCAATGGCATTGGGTGACTTGTAATTGGGCTTTTGTTATTTCAATTGAATTGAGGACTTTTGTCGAAATTGTATTAGAGTTATTTTATATCTCCTAGGTAGTCCTAGTTATTTTGTAAGTATAAATACTATATTTTACCCTAAGAGAAGGTAGCAAGAAAAAGTATCAAATTTCTCCCTCTTCGTTCTTCTCGCTCTTCATTCTTCTTATCTCCTTTTCCCTTCTCAAATATTTTCCCCCATTTCTATCTCCAAACTCCAAAAGATCTAAACTTTATTATATATCCAAACATCACATCATTCTCTATTACAATATCCACTAGATTGAGATAGGGAAATCTAAGAAAAACAACAACATTAACCGAGATCATAACAGTTGGTAAATGTATCCTTATTTTCACTTTTTACATAATAAATTGTTTTCATTTTCTTTTAATAGTTATAAATTTATGTAAAATCTCTTATAATAAAAGAAATAAAAATAATCTGTGTTTTGTTCAAAGTCGTGTATTCGAACAATTTAGATATGTTCGAAATTCTATTTCTGAATGGTACTAAAACAAAAATTCATGAAATTCATTTGAAATTTTCGAACACATCATGTTTGTTTGAAAATTCATTTTCAAACGAGACTATATTTTAAAAATCTTGCATGTTCGAAAATTGAATTTTTGAACCACTCTTGACTTTTTTCTTTTTAAGTAAATGACATTTAAGTAATTTCAATTTTTTTTCTTTTAAGGTGCAAAGAGTAAAATTAGTTGTACAAATGGTCACTCCCTTTTAAAAATATAACACTATTGAGAGGAACTCCAACCATATATAAACTCTACCTCTAACTCTATTGTAGAAGAAAATGTAGTGTGAAAGTAAATACTTCTCCAATTATCAATCCTACATTTCACTGTACAATGAAATATTCCATTTTTATACTTTCCAATATTAATTTTTTTTATTAAATTATTGTATAGCATATGTGTTTTTCAAATATATTTACGCTTAATGATTAATATTATTTAATAATAATTGAAAATAATATGATTTAAATTAATTTACAAAACTAAATTTTATTTGAACAGGAAACCAACATTTAATAATATAAAAGAACAAATACATTATAAAAAGAACTAACATTAACAAAAGCATAGATTAAGTTTATGTACTATTGTGGTAATTTTAATTTAATGTAATATAATTTGTGTTATTTGTTATAATTTAAGTGATTGCATTATAATTTTTTTATTATATTAAGTGAAGAGAAGAATTCAAAATTTGAAATAGATGTCGCATAAAAGTTTCAAATAAATTCATTAAATTTGGTATTTTACATTTAATTGGCAACATGTTCATAAAATCTGGTAGGTAGCTGGTTTGGACGTCATGTATTATTTAGAGAATTTATAAGTAATAACATGAGAATCAAAGAATTTCCCTTGCAACGTAGGTACATGGTCATGAACTAGTAAAAGTTGTAGCAATTGGAATAAGAAGAAGAAGAATGATGGCAATGAGAAGAATGATCCCAACACACAAACACCTTCTACTTCCCTTTTGATGTTCCTTAGCAATCATGTTCCTTAGCAATCTTTAGATTTTTGGTGCCATCGTATGTATACTGCGCTGCACTCATCACATGATGTTCAATGTCGTCCATTTGCTCGCCTTGCGCCTCCACCATCACCGCCATGTCCAGAAATATTTGGTGGAGCTCCAGCAGACTCTTCTCTATCTCCTTCGCCGCCTCGTGCCGGTCTTGTATCTCCACCACCGTCTCCACCACCTTCCCCCTTCCGTGCTCCTACATATATATACGGATATACCAGACTAAAGTAATTAAGAGTCCGATCGAGTCATTCGACTTTTTTTCAAATTGAACATTGCTGTTTCCATTATTTCATTGATGGAAATTAATGGAGATTTTTTTGAAAAAATAAATTTGGAGATACCGATCGATCACCTGTATGGCTCTGGACAAGAATTCTTCACCACCACCACCATTGCCATCGCCGTTGGAGATGATCTTCTCGATGACGTCATCGCCGGGGAATTCTCCGGTGACCGTGAAATAGCGTCTTCCGACGGTATCCTTGTATTCCGCCATCATCCGTTGCCGGAGCCCCTGGAAATCCATCATCAGCTCCTTCAGCTTCTTCCTCAGCCCGTTCGTGACGGCGGTGCGGGTCCGGTCAACCAGAGAGCCCGATTTGCAGCCCGAGAGCCTCCTGTTCGCTGCGTTGGACTTGTCCATCTCCTCCAACTTCGCCTTTATGGCCCGGGCCCGTTTCAGCACAGACAGGATGTCGGCGTTGACGCGGGCCCTCAGTGATTTGAGGGCTTTGGGCTTGTGGAGTGCCCTGCCTTCCTCGTTGGAATCTTGTAATCGGGCCAGGATTTCTCTGATTGAGTTCATCTGTTGCTTCACCTCCTCCGCTTCTTCGAGGAATGCGCTGAGGTTGTGGTCAGTCTGGGCCATGCCGAGCTCCAGGTCCGGGCCCGATTCGAGATCTTTCATGGCTTCCTTCTTTAGATCGACGTAGCTCGTGAAAGATTTTGTCATCAAATCGTTCATCTTGATTTCTCAAAATATGAGAATTAATTTGGATGTGCAATGAGAGAGAGAGAGAGATGAGGAGTGTGAGATAATAGATATATATTATATATATGTGTGTGTGTGTGTGTGTGTGTGTGTGTGTGTGTTCGGAAAGATGTAACGGGCTTTTTGTAAGAGAAGCTGATCGATTTGGAGTTTTATTTTGATTTAATATCCGTTACTCTTCCTGCAACGGCTAGTCCTTTTTCCCTCCCATTGGTTTGACATCTTTGGCAAGATTTGCAGCCACACCCCCTGAACTTTGATGTGATTTCAAACAGCCCCCGAAACTACATAATTTTGGCATTGGCTCCAATTAGTCAATTACCACATTTACAACTTTGTGGATTTATAAGTCCTTGTCACATATGCATTTGCAACACATTTTTCTTCATGCTCGTGTTGCTGCTTTATTTAATTAATTTTTTATTAAGAGTGTAAAAACAACTTTCGAGAATTAATTTTTAGAGCTTATAATTAAATTCCTCCAAACATGCATCTACAGTATTTAGAAAAAATAAATAAATAGAGGAGATCTTATTTAATCAAAAAATAAGATGTTAACTAGTTGACTCTGACCAAATTAGCATTAATTGGTGCCCAAACATTTGGTGTTCGATGCAGACAACGAAAAACAAGATTCAAAATGATCGGCGGTATATTTCTAAAACAAGGTGGCTCAAATAACAATCAATCTACAAATATTAAACGCAAAACATAGAAGTTCAAAAAAGATTTATTCAAGACTTCATATATACATAGATAGAAAATCCCACAACAATCTCATTAACTAATTTGCAGGGATATATTTATCATTTGCAATCGGGCAACGGCGCACCACACAGACATTTATTATGAAAATAAGATGAATAATCCATTTCCTGCAGCACCCCGCCGGTGGGAATCCGGCCGCACAACCTATTATAGCTGACATTAAGGAACGTGAGCGAGTCCACCTCCGCCAGCGACGCCGGCAAGCTTCCTATGATCCTATTATGGTTTAAGTCCAAAGTTCTCAAGCTGTCGGGAAACTCCACATTGGACAAATCGAACTGCAACATGTTCCTGGACAAGTCAACAATCTGAATGCTCTTGTTCTTCCCAAAGAGGGCGGAGACGTCGCCTTGGATGGCGTTCCTCTGCAGCTCAATTGATGTGAAGTTGAGATTGGCCCAAGCCCTGGGGATATTTCCCGAGAGATGGTTGTGGGACAGGTACAAGTACTGCAAGCTGGCGGGGAGATCCCCGAAGGAGTCGGGGATGGTCCCCGTGAGCTTGTTGCGGTCCAGCCTGAGGCCGTCGAGGTTCCTGAGGCCGGACAGAGAGGGAGGGATGGAGCCGGTGAAGTTGTTGAAGGACAAGTCGAGGAAGGTGAGGTTTTTGAGGAGGCTGAGGTATGAAGGGATAGGGCCGGATAGATTAGTCCAACTAATGGTGAGCATTTTGAGATTGGTTAGCCTTGTTAGGGATAGTGGGATAGTGCCGGTGAGATTGGTTATCTTGTGGAAGGTGAGGGATTGGAGGTAAGGGAGGTCGGCGACGGCGTCGGGAATGTGGCCGGAGAGATTGGCCGTGATGACGTTGAGGTTGATGATGCGGTTGGTTTTGCGATCGCACTTGACGATGTACCAGTAGCAGCAGTCGGTGTCGGGGTTCCATGAGGCGAATTCGTAGGCATTGTTGAAGGCTTCTTTTATTTTCAGGAGGACTTGTTTGTCTGCTGGATTGCACCTTATACACACACAAAATGGGGTTTCGGATACCAATAGGAATACGATGGTCAGGAGAGAGACAACTGTTGGCTTCATCATACAGTATATCCTATCTAGGAGGGAGGGAGAGAGAGAGAGAGAGAGAGAGAGAGAGAGAGAGAGAGAGAGAGAGAGAGAGTTTAATTTGCTTGGGAACTGAAATAATTGAGTTGTGATCGCATGTGAATTTGATTTATATATATGTTTAGGGGAGGGAGTTACTAGCTAGGGGAGGAGATCACGTAAGTATGCATGCCAAAATGAGTGGCCATCGGAGTAGAGACAACTGGACTCTTGAACGAGAATACGCGTAATTGACTATCTAATTTGTTCTTTTATTATTGTTTATTAATTTTCTTGGACTTCCAACTTTGAAATTAAGACATACTTTAACCATGAATTATTGTTCATTAATTTTCTTGGAGTATATCATATGCATAATTTCATTGCGGCGGGACTTATCTTCAAATTGCAATAATGGACACCACCCCATAGTGGCTTATTCATGCTTTTTTTTATTATTATTTAACAAAAAAAAGCGTGTTGCTGCATTTACTAACGGATCAGTCAAGGCAATTAAGATTGTCTACTGCGAATATTGTGGTCAGCTTGATCTATATATTAATGGAAAAAACAACTTTATGTGTGTGGAGGTGATGGATTGATTCTACAATTCCTTTATATTTCAATGTCAGCCCTTAAAAATTATTAATTTTAACTAGTTACGTTCGAATTTGATAACTAACTTGGTAGTATGGATTCGTTTGTATGTTGCCCAGTCTATCTCAAAGCTCGAGGTCTCGTCATTTATATTTCATTTGTTCCATTTATATATATATATATATATATATATATAGTTGCTATTACTATTTTGAAATATTTCAATTATATGAGAGAAATATTTATTTGGGTAAAAATATAATAAAATTAAGGTAGACAAACAAGATTTAGAACCCAGTAATTATTTGGACAATTTATACTTACTTTACACAATACCCATTGGATGGGGCCCACATAATTTTGTACTTATCATTCTCAATATCGCCAAGCCATTGGTGAATTGCAATATCTTGCCTTAACATGACCAGATATTGTTTTTGTTGTGATTCGACTAGCTCAATATGATGCAAATCCTCTAGCTGTACATGTTGGTTTACTTGTTCACTCGGAACAACAATAATAAGATGCAACAAAAGCTTATTAAACTAATAAGCCGAACAGAAATACAATGCTAAAATTACACAATGCAATACAAAATATTGCACTGATAAAATACTAACTATATAATAATGCAGTAAAACTACAGATAAAATAATAAAGTTAAATAATAAGAACAATTTAAATAAGTGGAACAATTTAAATAACTAAGACAATTTAAATAATTAGAATAAATTAAATGACAAGAAAAAATTTAGAAGAAACCCGAGGCCTGTGGAGATCACAGTTTCCTTAAATCAAATTCACCCCGTATGAGCGTTTGATTCTCAGGATACAACGGACCAACCGGAGCAATTTCCGGTGAACTGAGATAAGCCCAAACTTGAACTAGAAAATATTTGAAACTAAAACCGACTCGAAATATGAGCTCAAAAATTGAGCAAAATCAAGAAGGAAAAGGAAAGAGAGAAAATCTCTTAATTTTTGGTGTGATAAACTCCAAAATGGAGTTTACTATTTATAGAAATAGTTGGGAGGCAAATAATGAGGTTTTTCGATGTGGGATTAAATCTCATCACATTTCCCAATTTTTCTCACAATACCCAACAATCCCCCACATGAGAAAAACTCGATCAAGTTCAACAGTTGAACCCGACATAGGATAGGTAGGTGTAATCCTTTGAACCTTCCCTTATAAAATATATCGACTTTACTGGCTCTCAGTAGACGTGATGTCCTTGAACTGGTCTGCCATTTGTGTAAACGATGATATACTTTACACATGATTCTCCCTAACATATCTCAGTTCTCATTGTTATGTTCATTCATGGCCCGAACATCCGTCTGGTTCTGTAAGAGGGTCTAAGAATTGATCCTTACACAATTCTCTTCGAAGTGGCCCTACTTCTCTCTTATATAGGTGATTCTTTTCAAATAGCCCATACTGTTTCGCTCGACTCATCGACACGTAAGAATTATTAAAATCCACAAGCTTATCCTTCTCTATTCGGGTATCACTTTAATAGAGAGATAACGACCCCCACAGTGATCATTCGAGTCTTTTTACAATTAGATTGTCCCATTGAACCTAGATCTTGGGATCTCCAGTCAACGAGGTTGGGTTTCCATTGTATCAACTCTTTTTAAGAGGCTTTAGTCCCATTCTTCTTGTCGATTTCACAACCAACTCTCTGTTTAACCCCTTGGTTGATGGATCCGCTAAGTTATCTTTTGACTTCACATAATCAATAGAGATAACACCAGTTAAGAGTAGTTGTCTAATGGTATTGTGTCTTCGACGTATATGTCTAGACTTACCATTATACATATTGCTCTGTGCTCTGCCAATTGCAGATTTACTGTCACAATGTAGACAGATTGCAGGCACTGGCCTCGACCAACTCGAAATATCTTCTAAGAAATGAAGTAGCCAATCAACTTCTTCACCACCCTTGTCCAACGCTATAAACTCAGACTCCATGGTGGATCTGGCTATAACTGTCTGCTTAGAAGATTTCCATGATATGACTGCACCTCCCAAAATGAATACATATCCACTTGTGGTCTTAGAGTCCTTCATATCAGATATCTAGTTGGCATCACAATAGCCTTCAACAACTGCTGGATATGTCCCGTAGTGCAGTCCAAAATCATGTGAATATCTCAAGTATCTAAGTAGTCTCACTATACATTTCCAGTGTGCATCGGCTGGATTACTAGTATATCTACTTAGCTTACTCTCTGCATAGGGAATGTCTGGTCTTGTACAACTCATTAAGTACATCAAACTTCCTATGACTCTCGAGTATTCCACTTGAGAAACACTTTTTCCTTTATTTTTCGATAGATGTTGACTTGTGTCTATCGGGGTTCTAGCAACACTAGAGTCATTCTGGCTAAATCTCTCAAGAATTTTGTCAACATAATGTGATTGACTCAACACAATTCCTTGTGATATATGAAGAATTTTAATTCCAAGTATCACATCAGCTAGACCCATGTCTTTCATGTCAAATCTTGAATTCAACATCTCTTTTGTGGAATTAATTATCTTATCATTGATCCTAACAATAAGCATGTCATCTACGTAAAGACATAGGATTACAAATCCACTTTTCGTTTCTTTAACGTAGACGCATTTATCACACTGATTAATTTTGAATCCCACCCCATCATAGCATTATTAAATTTCTCATGCCATTGCTTTGGTGCTTGTTTCAAGACATACAAAGACTTCACCAATTCGCAAACCTTATTCCCTTGCCTAGGAGCAAAGAATCCTTCAGGTTGCTCCATATAGATTCCTTCTTCTAAATGCAGTCTTTACATCCATCTGATGTATTTCAAGACTTCTCAAAGCTGCAAAAGTAATAACCATCCTAATAGATGTTATTCTTATCACCGGAGAATAAGTATCAAAGTAGTCAAGACTTTCTTTCTGTCTGTAACCTTTAATTACAAGTCTGGCCTTATACTTATCAACTATTCCACCAGCTTTCATTTTCCTTTTGAAAATCCACTTATACCCAAAGGGCTTACTTCCCTTAGGAAGATCCACTAGCTCTAAGTGTGATTTTGCAAAATAGATTCAATTTCACATTGAATCACCTCTTTCCATTGAGGACCATTCGAAGACTTCACTGCTTCGGAAAAGCTTTGAGGCTCACTTTCAACCATGTAAGTTAAAAATTCTGAACCATAGGATTTTTCAATCCTACCTCTCTTGCTTCTTCGTGGTTCCATTACTGAATCTTCATGTTGTTCTTCTTCCACTGTTTCTAGAGTTTGTTTAATGGAAACAGATTCCATTTCCGACTTTCATGGAAACACATGTTCAAACAATGAAACATTCCTCGATTCAATTATCGTGTTTTTATGTATGTCTTCAATATTAGACTTATGCACAAGAAATGGATAAACACTACTGTTTTGTGCATAACCAATAAATATGCAATCAATAGTTTTTGGTCCAATTTTCACCTTCTTTGGTGTAGGTACTGCTACTTTGGCAAGACACCCCATACTCGTAAGTATTTATAGGACGGTGGTCTTCCATGCCATAATTTATATGGACTTTTATCTAACTTCTTACGGGGCACCTTATTTAAAAGGTAGTTTTCTGTCAAAATAGCTTCCCCCACATTCCAGAAGATAGTCCAGAACTTAATAGCAATGCATTCATCATTTCTTTCAACGTTCTATTTTTTCATTCTGCAGTGCCGTTCTGTTGTGGCGAATAAGGTGTAGTGGTCTCGTGCCTTATTCCATTTTCAGCACAGAAATTAGCAAAAGGTGACTCATACTCATCTCCTCTATCACTTTTCAACACCTTAATCTTTCTACCGAGTTGATTCTTAACTTCAGTTTTATAGAGAACAAATTTTTCTATCGCTTCATCTTTACTTTTAAGAAGATACACATAACAGAACTTAGTGCTATCATCTATAAAAGTAATGAAGTACTTATTGCCACCTTGTGTGGGCTCAGCCTTTAAATCACACACATCTGTATGAATAAGGTCAAGTGGTTCACTATCTCTCTCAATAGTTTGGAAGGACAACCGAGCTAACTTGGCTTCAACACAAGTTTCACACTTAAGTGTTGAGTCAATATGAAGCATATAAATGTGTTGAGTATGACGTGTTCCAAATGATGTTATCACTTCATTTGATAACATTGTAATCAATGTCATATCTAATGATGTTCCGTCATTCTCGTCACATTGAGTATAACACTCGGATGTTAACCTTATCCTTTCCTAGTATTTTGGATTAATTTATTTTAAATTAATCTGAATAAATTGTGATTTTTGTCACATATCATTTTCCAAGTTTTTAGGGATTTATTAGATATTTTATTTTGAATTAAAACGTGGATAAATGTTGATTTTGACTTGGTCAAATTCTGTTCCGGATTTCATGGGGACGTGATGTTCCCACTCCTTCTTGGACACTAACTGTTGCAGGAGATCGTCGGTCACTGGAGTAACCGTTACTATTGCACGATGTTGAAGAACGTGTGCCACGCAATGCAGAAGACGGTTTTCTCAAGTCCACTTCAGCAATGGGTAGTGGAAGACGGTTGATTCAAGTCCAAGTCATCTAGAATCGTGAGGCAACTGCCAAGACAAGATGGAGGAAGTATTTAAGGTCTCCTTAGACCTTAAAATCACTTATGCAAGTAGGTTACCACCGTGGTTTGTGAGAAGCTCTGAATCTTGCATCTAATGTCATCTCTGAAATCCAAGACATCTTCCTCGACATCTGCCTAGCGTCCCAATCAGCTGGAGACTTTCATTCCAGTTGTGTGTGTAGGTTAGATAGTCAACTTAGAGAAGTCTAGGATTTAGAGTGACTGATTGTAATCTATCTATGTGTTTAGATAGGTTTGTTTATGAGTGATTATTCAAGTGAGTGAAGCTAGGATAGTCCTCTGTATGTTTTATGCTGTGTTATCAAGGGAGTGAACCGAGACTACATCAGCATTGTTTTTGTATTTCACTTGTGATAGTGAATTTCGTCTTGAGGCAATCACACACCGTAAGGAGTGTGATTTAAAACTTATTTTAAGATTTGGAAGGACGAATGGTCCTCGAATTTACAAGCTGCGTAGGGAAATTGCAACCTACAGTCAAGGCAATCAATCTGTTTTACTCTATTACAACAATCTGCAAGCTTTATGGGATGAGTTACATCTCCTTGTTCCATGTCAAATCTGTACGTGTGGTGCGGCTGAAACCAATAAACACAACGAAGAAGGTGAGAAGCTTATGCAATTTCTGATGGGGTTAAGTGATCACTATGAAGCCATTAGGAATCAGATTTTGATCCTAGAACCTTTACCATTTGTTAGCCAAGCATATTCCATGATTCTTCAAGTGGAAGAGCAGAAGGATGTTTCATCTCAATATCCAGAAGCTATTGAACATAATGCTCTCTATTCTAATCCGAGAAATTTCAGTAATAGGACTGAGGGATTCAGAAGAAGACTCACCAAAGAAGAGAAACAGAAACTTAAGTGTGCTCATTGTGGGGTGAACGATCATGAGAAAACAGATTGCTTTGAGTTAGTTGGCTTCCCAGATTGGTACAAGAAGTATAAAACAGATAAACAGAGGAATCGAGCTAATTACATTGACGAAGAAGATCATGTCAGTGTAAAAGATGAGATTAATTCTCAATGTAATGATTCCTTAACTGATATGAATAAAATCATACAGGCTGAGGTAGCCAAGTATCTTGGAACTTTCATGCAGAAGTCTGGCAGTGGGAATAGTGCCCTTAATTCTGCACATTTAATAGAACTTGAGGATAAAAATGAAGAGCAGAAACCATACATGGCTCACTATGCTTTTGGCATCATGGACACTATTCATAAGAATGAGTGGATTATCGACTCCGGAGCCAGCATACATATGTGTTGCAATGCTTCTCTTATGCAGACACTTGTAAAGATGGATGAACCACATAAGATTTATTTACCGGATGGCTCAAGCATTGTGGCTGATTACTCTGGAGAGGTGCAGTTAACAAAGCACATTAAACTGCATAAGGTTGTGTTTGCTCCAACATTTACTCATAATCTGATATCGGTGGGAGAATTAACTAAGGATATTGCAGGCAAGGTGTTATTTTTGCCAACTCATTGTCTTATACAGAACAATGAGTGAGAACAATTTCTTGGTATTGGTAAATTGAAAGGCAAGTTGTATATTATACAACATGATACAGCAGAATTAATTTGTAATAACCATATGTCTGCTGTCATGACTTTGAGGCAATGGCATGAAGTCTTGGGCCATCCTTCTATAGGTGCCATGAAACATTTTCCCTACCTCAAACGATTGAGGCCTGAGACTGGTTTTGATGACATTAGGGACTGTGCTATATGTTTTAAATCTAAACAACAACGATTTCCCTTTCCTCCTTTACACAAGAGAAGTCAAGTGCCATTTGAGCTTATACATGCTGATGTATGGGGCCCCTATCATGAGGATAACATTTCAAACACTCTATATATTCTCACTATAGTGGAGGATTGCAGCAGAAGTACCTGGACTTATCTCCTTCACAACAAAGGGCAGGTACACAGGATATTGCACAGCTTCTTTCTTATGGTGCAAACTCAATTTCACACCAAGGTTCAATCTGTCCGAACAGACAATGGTACAGAGTTTACTGCTACTCATACTCAACATCTATTTCAGGAAAATGAGATACTACATCAAAGGAGTTGTGTTTATTCTCCTCAACAAAACGGGATAGTTGAGCGAAAGCATCGGCATCTTCTTCAAGTTGCCTGGGCACTTATGTTTCAAAGTCAGCTGCCAAGTAAGTTTTGGCCTTACTCCATTTTACATGCTACTTGGTTGATAAATCGCACACCCTTTATGATTCTTGATTGGTCTACACCTTATGAGATCCTCCTGCACAAGCCTCCTTCTTACACTACTTTATATTCTTTTGGGTGTCTTGGATATGCCAGTAACACTTCTCCTTACATGTCCAAGTTTGATACTAGAAGTCACAAGTGTGTGTTTCTTGGTCATGCCGCTAATCATCGAGGTTTTATTCTTTATAATCTAGCTACTTGCAAGATTTTCATCTCTAGAGATGTTAAATTTTTTAATGATGTCTTTCCTTTATCTTCACCGGACACCTTACCCACTCTTCATTTTCCTTCATTTATAGATGATTTTTCTCCTGTTTTACATGATCAGAGTGACTCTTCTCCTATTTCTCCTGCCGATCTTTCTTTTCCTATTCCTCCTACTTCTTCCTCCCCCCTTTCCTCAGAACCCTTTTCTTCTCCTTCTTCTGATCCAGTGCAGGTTTCTTCACCTGCTCTCCCTCTTCGCAGAAGTAGCAGACTTCATAATCCACCTTCATATCTACAGGATTATGTATGCTCTTCTTTCCTGCTTCCTCCTCCGTCTATTCCTTCCTCATCTTCCCTTTCTCCTCCTACATTTCCATATCATCTTTCTCCTTGCTTGTCTCCTTCTTTCACTACCTTTCTAGTTAATGTTCAAAGCCTTCAGGAACCTTCTTCCTACAAGGAGGCTAGTCAGTTTGTGGAATTGACACAGGCTATGCAGAGTGAGCTAGAGGCTCTTGATCGCAATGGCACTTGGGAACTTACTGAATTACCACCTGGGAAACACACCATTGGCTCCAAATGGGTATATAAGGTCAAACTTAAGGCTGATGGCACAGTTGAGCGGTTTAAGGCTCGATTGGTCGCAAAGGGCTTTAAGCAAGAATATGGAGTCGACTATCATGAAGTCTTTTCTCCGGTGGCTAAGTTGGTGACTGTGCGGTTGTTCATTGCCTTAGCTACTCATCATCGCTGGGGGCTGGAACAGATTGACATAAACAACACGTTTCTTCATGGTTATCTCTCCGATGAAATCTATATGAGTCCACCTCAAGGTTATCTGAAGGCCAAACCTAATCAGGTGTGTCGGCTCATCAAAAGCTTGTATGGCCTTAAGCAAGCCTCCCGCGAATGGAATCATGAGCTTAACCGTCATCTCTTTGGTCTCGGTTTTTCTCAGTCTGCCAATGATCATTGCCTATTCATTCGGGGTTCTGGTAGTTCATTCCTTGCTGTTCTTATTTATGTCGACGATATACTTCTTACTGGTCCTGATCCTAGTGCCATTTCTTCCCTCAAAGAGTCTCTTCATCAAGCTTTTACTATTAACGATCTTGGCTCCGCTCGTTATTTTCTTGGTGTCGAAATTGCTAGGGGTTCCAGTGGTACTTATCTTAATCAACGGAAGTATACTCTTGATCTTATCGAGTCTGCAGGCCTTCTTGGCAGCAAACCTGCTTCCACTTCTTTACCTCCAGGACTGCATATTTTTCATGATTCTTCTCCACTCATGAGAAGTTCTGTTTACGTTTCCGCTGCATGTTGAAGGTAATGTGGTAACACGAACTTCAACATTACATTTAACTTTGCAATTTACATCCGTAATTCACATTGTTTCAGGCAATAAATTCTAACAAGTGGCATCAAGAGCCGGTACTTGACACACTAAGTACTCGATCCGGTGTTGTTTGAAATCTGTGATGGATATTCAGATTAATCAATGTTGTCCTCCTGTTCTAGATAGCAATGGTGGTAATTATGTCATGTAGAAATCTCGAATGAAGATTTACATCAAATCTATCGATGAAAAAGCATGGATGACAGTGATTGAAGAATGGAGCCCTCCTAGAATGGAAGGTCCGAATGGAGATTTTGTCTTAAATCCAGAATCTCAATGGACAAATGATGAGAGAATAATCTCAAATTTTAATGCTCGCGCTCTGAATGCGATTTTTGTTTCAGTCAATGTTTCATGCTTCAAAATGATTTGCAATTGTGTTACTACATATCAAGCATAGACCATTCTCCAGGAATATTGTGAAGGGTCTACCAGTGTTAGGAAGACCAAACTGAGGTTGCTCACATCAAAATTTAAAAATTTACGCATGTTTGAAGATGAAACTATTTGATCTTATGCTGAAAAATTATGTGAGATCTCAAATCAATCTACCGCTCTTGGGAGTCCAATCTCTAATGAGAACATGGTTAGCAAGTTGCTTCGAACTCTCCCAGAAAGATTCAATATGAAAATTTCTGTGATTGAAGAAGCACATGATGTAGGAACTATGAGTATGAGTGAAGCGGTCAGCATCTTGCTAACCTTTGAGATAAACCTACAAAATCAGAAAGCAAACTTAACTTCAAGGGGAATTGCTCTCCAGACAACAACGGTGTCATCTGATGTTCATGATGATGTTGACGGTTTTCAGGAAATCAACGAGGAAGAGAATCTAAGTGTTGCACTCCTGACAAAGAAGTTCAACTCACTGGTTCGGTCCATGAAGAAAATCCCCGCAAATATCAAACCTCGATGGCTGTTTGACTCTCCATCCTCATCAACATCAAATTCTGGAAGATCAAATGTCAAGAAGGAAGTTGCTGACACTTAAGAAAGACATTGATTCAGTTTAATGTAGAGCATGCTCTGGGTATGGACATTATTCAAACGAATGTCCAACAGCACAAAGAAGATAAAAAAATAATTTTAATGCTGTTCTCAGTGATGATTCTGATACTGAACACGATTCAGATCAGAGAGTGTTGTTCATCAATGTCATGGAAGATGATGATCAGATTATTGATGCTCTGAATGATATTGATGAACTTGATGAACTTGACATTGAAAAATGTGAAGTTGAAGATGAAGTTCTTCCAGATGTTGAAGCAGAAGCTACTGAGATTTCACCCAACACGACAAATTGGTATGAAATGTCTCTTCTGGATGAATTTAATCAGGCTTCTGAAATCAAAGAACATGATCCACATGAAGAACAACCTACTGCCTCACTTCAAGAACTCAACAATGTTGTGAATGAAGTCTGCACTCAGTGGACAACTCAATCAAAAGAACTGAGATTTCTTATAGAAGAAAACCAGTTTTTAAGAAGAAAGGTTGTAAGTCTGGAAATTAGACTTACTAGGAGTGATGCTGAAATCAGCAAACTAAAGAAGGAAGTGGAGGATACCTCAAGAACATTTTAGAAGTGGAATCAAGGAACTAATGTCCTAAATGAAGCCTTAACATTGGGACAGACAGATAGAGCTGGATTAGGATTCTCTAATAAATCCTCCATGTCTTTCTCAAACAACAATGTTGGTCAGTTTGTGAAAGGTAACAACTCAAGCATGACTACAAGGAACAATGTTGAAGATGATGATCAGAAGCAATGCAAGGGCTCAAAGGTACGGAAATATGTGTGCCATTACTGTCAGGAACCTGGACATATCAAACCACATTGCTTCAAGTTTCATGATGATGTTGCAACTGGAAGAACAACATCAGGGATCACATCTAGGAACAAGAATCTGAAGAAGTCCAAAAAGATGAAGGTTACATGCAATGTTGTGTACACATCTCTGAAGGCCAACATTACTGGAACATGGTACTTTGATAGTGGATGTTCTCGACACATGACAGGCAATAAGGAGTTTCTTGAAGAATATACCACTACAAACAAAGGCAAAGTCAGTTACGGAGGAGGAGCTCAAGGAAACATTGTTGGAAAAGGTACATTAAATGTCAAATATTTTCCTAAGCTTCAGAATGTCCTACATGTTGAAGGATTGACGACCAATTTGATCAGTATTAGTCAACTTTGTGACGATGGTATGCATGTCAAGTTCGACAAAAATACTTGTGAAGTGTTTGACAAACATGACAAATGCATAATGTTTGGGAGCCGTGCATCTGATAATTGCTACCATGCTGACAAAGATGAAACCTGCAACATGACTGTAAATGATGAAACAAAGTTGATTCATCAAAAACTCGGTCATGTGAGCATGGTAAATTTAAAAAAGCTGATTGTGTCTGATGCTGTTCGTAGCTTACCAAAACTGAATGTTGATCATGATGTTGTATATGGTGCCTGCCAAAAGGGAAAACAAACCAGAATTCCTTACAAAAGCCTGGGTGGTTGTCAAACAACAAGATGTTTTCAACTCTTACACATGGACATCATGGGATCAGTCGATACAAAAAGTATGAGTGGTAAGAGTTTCATCCTTGTCATTGTTGATGATTTCTCAAGGTATACTTGGGTTAAATTTCTGCAGGAAAAGTCTGAAACTTTCAAGGTCTTCAAAAGATTCTACCGCACAGTGTCTGCAATTTAACACCAATATTGCATGCATAAGAACAGATCATGGAAGAGAATTTGAGAATGCTGCATTCGATGATTTTTGTGAAAGGAAGGGAATACTCCATGAGTATTCAGCTCCCAAAACTCCACAACAAAACGGAGTAGTGGAAAGAAAGAATTGAACTCTGCAGGAAATGTCATGTGCAATGTTACAGGCTAAAGGGTTTTTAAAGAAGTTGTGGGCTGAAGCTGTTAACACAGTATGTCACATCAGAAACAGAGTCTATCTTCGACTAGGAAGAAAGGAGAATCCATATGAACTTCTAAGAGAGAGAAAGCCAAATCTCAAATATTTTCATGTGTTTGGATGTGTCTGTTACATCCTAAATGACAGAGATCACCTTGGAAAGTTTGACTCCAAGAGTGACAAAAGGATTGTTCTTGGGATATGCTCAAAACAGTAGAGCATATCGGGTTCTTAATCTAAGAACTAAGGCCGTACAAGAATCTGTCAATGTTGTGTTTGATGATCTTGCAAGTCTGGCGACAAGAACTGAAGAAGATGATGTGTCATTTCTCTTACATGAACCAGATGTTGCCGACAAGGAGTCCAGTAACACTGACAAAAGTCTCATGAAAAGTCCTGATGTTAAAACCAATGTTTCTTCTCCGCCGGTGAATGAATCAACATCACCCCAGACACCAGATTCAAACTCCTCATCTGAAAGCGACGATGAACAACTTCCACTGGCTCAGTATGAACTAAGACGTGATCCTCCAAGGAGAATCAAAAGAGATCACCCAAATTCCCAAATTATCAGTGATGGATCTCAAGGAGTCAAAACCAGAACAAAGAGCTCAGCCGATGTTGCTGAATTGGTCAAACAGGTTTGCATATCATTAGTTATTAACCTTGTGTCCATTTCATGCTTTCTATCTAGTGTTGAACCTAAAAATATCAAAGAAGCATTAAAAGATGAATTTTGGGTAGAAGCAATGCATGATGAGCTGATTCAGTTTGTTCGAAATAATGTGTGGGAATTGGTTCCAAGGCCTGAAAATAAAAATGTAATTGGAAATAAATGGATTTTTAAGAACAAGACTGATGAGTCTGAAATGTGGTTAGAAACAAAGCCAGGCTAGTGGCACAAGGTTATACACAAGTAGAAGGAATAGACTATGATGAAACATTCGCTTCTGTTGCTGGGATAGAGTCTATCCATCTCCTACTTGCCATTGCTTGACACATTGGATTTACATTGTATCAAATGGATGTCAAAAATGCCTTTGTGAATGGCATTTTGAATGAGGAAGCCTATGTTGAACAATCAAAAGGCTTTGAATATCATGAAAAACCAAATCATGTGCTGAAACTACACAAGGATTTGTATGGGCTTAAACAAGCTCCTAGAGCTTGGTATGCTCGCCTTACGGAGTTTTTAATTGACTTTGGCTTTTCAAGAGGAGTGGTTGATAAAACATTGTTTATCAAAAGGATTCACAAACATATCACTGTTGCACAAATCTATGTTGATGATATTGTGTTTGGATCCACTTGCTCTAACCACCTCAGTGAGTTTGTTGATGCAATGTGCATCACATTTGAGATGAGCATGGTCGGTGAATTGGCCTACTTTCTTGGTCTCCAAATCAAGCAAGATAAAGATGGGATTTTTATATCCCAAAGCAAGTATGCCAAAAATCTGATCAAGCGCGTCGGACTTGAAGCTGCAAAGCCTATGAAGACACCAATGGGATCCTCTGAAAAACCAAGAAAAGACGATGTTGGAGTCAATGTTGACCCAACAATGTATAGAGGAATGATCGGAAGCTTGCTCTACTTGACTGCCAGTAGACCTGATATCATGTTCAGTATTGGAGTATGTGCTAGATACCAAGCTCAACCCAAGGAGTCTCACCTGAAAGCTGTCAAAAGAATAATTTGGTATATTGCTGGTACAGTCGACTTTGGAATAAGGTATTGTAAAGATACAAACACCAGCCTTATTGGATATAGTGATTCAGACTGGGCAGACGATGTTGATGATAAGAAGAGCACAAGTGGTGGTTGCTTTTTTTTGGGGAGCAATATGGTTTCTTGGTCAAGCAAGAAACAAAATTGCATCTCCTTGTCAATAGCTGAATCTGAATATGTTGCAGCTACTGGTTGTTGTGCTCAGTTGGTGTGGTTGAACCAAATGATGAAGGACTATGGCATGACAAGCTCATCACTTACCTTGCTGTGTGATAATGCTAGTGCTATTGAAATTTCCAAGAATCCTGTTCAACATTTACGTACTAAGTACATCGACATTCGCCATCACTTTATCAGAGACTTGGTGGAAAAGGAGATCATAAACATCAAGTATATATCCACTGAAAATCAAACAACAGATATTTTCACCAAGCCCCTTGATTTCGAGAGATTTTCTACTTTGAGAAAGTCTCTTGGAATGTGCTTTGTTTAATCAGATCTTTCTGTTTACTGATGTTGAACTCGATGTGAGTATGTTTTTATCAACATCAGTTGTCTATCTTGTTAGCCTTTATTTTTTTGTAAAGTTCAAAGTTTATTTAATGAAATTATGGTTGATCTGCTCGTAATTTAACAAAATCAGCTACTTGAAATTATGTATATGTGTTTGTGAATGAAATGCCCTTGACCTTAAAAAGGTAAACTATAAAAAATTTGGGTTTATTTCATTCATTGTGTGTAAATGTCGTAGCTGATGTTTTGTGCAAGATTGCAGAGAAACCATATTCTTCAGAAAATATATGCCTAGAATTATAATTGTTATGCATATGAATTCCGTCTTTTTATTCTTTTATATAAAAAAGGGGGAAATAGAAACTATTTTGGGACGCATAAAGATTCACTTTTTGAATTCTTGTGATAAATACACGTTTTGATATGGTGTATCCCTATCCACTAATTCTGTTTTATTTAATTATTTTTCTTGATAAGGAAAATCAAAAAGTGAGTGATGTGACAGGGGTTTGTTCCGATTTTTGAAGGTGAAGAGATATATCAACTTATTTTTGAAAACTTTTTTTTATTACTCTCACTCTCTCTCTCTCTCTCAAAGCCTCTTCGTCTCCCACTCTTGGTTTCTCGCTTCTTCAAGTTTTTTTTTCAGAATATCAATGGCAGAACCCAAGGACCTCTCTACCACGTTCGAGATGATGAAACAAATATTTGAGAAGACTATGGGCACTCCATCTTCTACCTCTGGTCCGACTGGAACATCAGCTATCACGCTCTCCGCCACATCAACTCCTGTAGTCGCTGCAACAGCCGAACTCACTCCAGAAGGACCCAAATCAGAGTTCGACAAACCCTCATCTCCTTCGGCTGAACATGTAGATGCTTCTATGGAAGACACTGCTGCTCCTGACTCCATATTGGTGCTAAATCCCACTCCTCTCCAACACATAAGTCCTGGCGCAGAGAAAAACCCTATAGACCCAGATCTGGAGCTACACACTCAAGCTCTTGCTGAAAAAAAGAAGAGTGGCCCTACTCGCAAGTCAAAGTGACTTCATGGCCAACAAGGGTCTGTTAAGGAAGAAGCCGGTGAGGGCTCGAGCAAAAAGGCAAGGAGAACGCTGAAAATGGAAGAAAACCGAGCAAGATCATTGAAAGATGAGTCTGAGGATGAAAAGAACCCTCCTGAAAATTCTCCAGACAAAGCTGTTGATGATGTGGAAGTTGATGTTGAATAACAAGAGGAGCCTCTTTCTGCGATACTAGAGGACGATGTTCATGCCAAACTTGCGACTTCAGGACAAACCTTGAAAGGAAAAGGGAAAAAGGGCGCTACATCTGTCCCTAAGAAGAAGGAACTCTCCCACACCTCTTCACAAGAAATGGTCTCCTCCGGCATAGCCAAAGAGGTAGTATCTCCATCCCCCACTCATTCAGCCGATGTCAAAGACGATGCTGATTCGACTGACTCTGAACCCGTCTATCCTCCAGGTTCCCCTCATGATGTTTCTTCTACCTTCAGTAAGACATTCTATTCTCAGTGTGCTAAAACATCTCATAAAACTATTATTATTCGCCCCATGCGAGTCGAAAAACAAATTGATGTGCTTAGTTTTAAGAAGTATGGGATGGATGTTTTCTTGAAAAAGAGGGGTCTCTGGAAATCTGTCACTGCATTGTCTTCTTTTGAGCCTGATATTATTGCTGAATTTTATGCAAATGTGTCTCCTTAAATGGGCGATAAGTCTAAGAGCAAATTTGGGGAGGTTTATATGCGAGATAAAATCTATGTCTTTAACCCCATGCTGATCAACAAATTCTTGGGTCTGGGCAATGATTCTGATGTTATTAACCTAGATTTAATTGATGATGTTGTAAGAACTGTTACTGGTGGTTTGGTGACTAAGTGGACTAACAAAATTTCCACTTTTAAGCTCACATTTTTCTACTCTGTTTTACACAAATTGATTGTGTGTAATTGGTTGCCCACCACCAACACTTCAGTCCTCACTGTTGATCAAGCCATCTTGCTCTTTAAACTTGGCATAAAAATTTCCTTCAATCTCGGAGACCACATTTTTTATTGCATGATGAAGTCAGCTGCGAAGACAAACACCACCATCATTTTACCATTCCCCTTCCTAATCTATGCCATCCTCGTTGACCAAGGTGTGAAGCCAAATAAGAAGAAGATAGTTACTGAAACTGCAACTATCTCTATCATCAAGCCCAAAGGGAATGAAGATCGTGTAATTGATCTCCCTTATACCTTCGGTCGAAGTTCAACAGCTGCATCAAGGGATGTTGGGCAGGATGTTGCTGCAGATTGTGCACTCTCTCCTCCTATTTCAGGAAGTGATATAGCAAGTGCTTCCTCGCACTTGACAACAATTTCTGTGCAGGTTTTAAATTCCTATGTTTCACAAATGGATTCATTGATTCATCAAAGCACAGTGCTCACCAATGCAATGGTTGAGCTTCGTCAAGCACTTCGGAGAACTCTTTTTACACAAAAAGGGGGAGTAGATGTTGCTGCTGCTGCTGGTGATGATGGTGCTGAAGGGGAGAAAGCTGGAAAGTCCGTGGCTAAGGTAAAGGGGAAGAAGAAAATATGATATTTTCTTTATCAAAAACAATTTTATATCATGTTTATGTATTGTGCTGGACACAATCTTGTTTTGGATGTGTTTACATCCTTGTTTATTTCTATTTGTGTGCTGAACACATGTTTTTGATTTATGATGTTTTGGGTATTCACGTGTTGAATATCCTTGGATATTTTGGTATCAATCATCAGTGTTGATCTGATGATTTTTATATATATATGTTATGTTACATATTTTTTATGTCTGATGTTTTTGTTGAGGATGCTCTCAACATTGATATTTTGTTTCTCGCATGTTTTAATATGTGATGATTGTTATGTTGAGTATGCTCTCAACATTGAGCTTCTGTATAGGGGATAATTACCTACCTATTTATTTGTACAGGGATAAATACCCAACATGTTGTATACTATTGTATAGGGGCTTATACCCACTAACATTGTATTTTTTACAGATACTAACTTAAGGGGGAGCAGACCTTAAGGGATAGTTTTTGAACTCCAATATTTTTAATCGTATTCCGCTACGGCTCTAATCATGTATATATTGAGCTTTATGTTTTGTGCAGAAAGAATAAGCTTAAGGGGGAGATTGTTGAGTATGACGTGTTCCAGATGATGTTATCACTTCGTTTGATAACATCGTAATCAATGTCGTATCTAATAATGTTCCGTCATTCTCGTCACATTGAGTATAACACTTGGATGTTAACCTTATCCTTTCCTAGTATTTTGGATTAATTTATTTTAAATTAATCTGAATAAATTGTGATTTTTGTCACATATCATTTTCCACGTTTTTAGGGATTTATTAGATATTTTATTTTGAATTAAAATGTGGATAAAGGTTGATTTTGACTTGGTCAAAATCTGTTCTGGATTTCATGGGGACGTGATGTTCCCACTCCTTCTTGGACACTAACTGTTGCAGGAGATCGTGGGTCACTGGAGTAACCGCTACTATTGCACGATGTTGAAGAACGTGTGCCACGCAATGCAGAAGACGGTTTTCTCAAGTCCACTTCAGCAATGGGTAGTGGAAGGCGGTTGATTCAAGTCCAAGTCATCTAGAATCGTGAGGCAACTGTCAAGACAAGATGGAGGAAGTATTTAAGGTCTCCTTAGACCTTAAAATCACTTATGCAAGTAGGATATCACCGTGGTTTGTGAGAAGCTCTGAATCTTGCATCTAGTGTCATCTCTGAAATCCAAGACATCTTCCTCGACATCTGCCTAGCGTCCCAATCAGCTGGAGACTTTCATTCCAGTTGTGTGTGTAGGTTAGATAGTCAACTTAGAGAAGTCTAGGATTTAGAGTGACTGATTGTAATCTATCTATGTGTTTAGATAGGTTTGTTTATGAGTGATTATTCGAGTGAGTGAAGCTAGGATAGTCCTCTATATGTTTTATGCTGTGTTATCAAGGGAGTGAACCGAGACTACATCAGCATTGTTTTTGTATTTCACTTGTGATAGTGAATTTCGTCTTGAGGCAATCACACACCGTAAGGAGTGTGATTTAAAACTTATTTTGTGCAAAGTTCTGTTTACGTTTCCGCTGCATGTTGAAGGCAATGTGGTAACACTAACTTCAACATTACATTTAACTTTGCAATTTACATCCGTAATTCACATTGTTTCAGGCAAAAAATTCTAACAAGATGTTTTTCAAACTCATTAACCTGTGCAAGGTTTTAAAATTAACATGTCTTAGTCGACCATGCCACATAATGGAAGACTCAAGCATATAAATGGAAGAGTTCACCTAACATAACATGTCCTAGTCGACCATACCACTCATGTAGGTATGAACTAACAAGGTTCACCTCAGAGATCACCGCAACGAGGTGCATCTCATCAACATCCATGGTGAGGTTTTCCACCATGTGTGCCTCTTGGCTCTGATTAGTGCAATCAAAGGCTTTGTGACCAGTTTTGTCACATTTGAAGCATTTCCCGTTGAACTTCTTCTTGAAGTTCTCCTTGTTTGGTCCTAACACCTTCTTCCCTATAGAGTTATGCTTCTTGTTAGAGTTCCATCTTGAGCTCTCGCCATGCTCGACCACATTCACTTTAGCCGATGGAAAGTTGAACTATCTTTTGTCATAGTTCTTGTTATCTTTCTCGATTCGAAGTCTTACAATGAGCTCTTCAACAGTTATATCCCTCTTCTTGTGAGTCAGGTAGTTCTTGAAATCTTTCCAACTCGGTGGTAGCTTCATAATGATAGCAGCCACTTGGAAAGTTTCATTCACAATCATTCCTTCTGAATGAATATCGTGCAAAATGATTTGAAGCTCTTGCACTTGACTTATTACAACTCTTGAATCAACCATCTTGTAGTCGAGGAAACAACCTACGAAAAACTTCTTGGCTCCAACATCTTCAGTTTTGTACTTTTTCTCTAAGGACCGCCACAGTTCCTTAGCAGTCTTGATTGAGGAATACACATTATACAGTGTATCCACCAAGCAGTTCATCACATAATTCCTGCACAGGAAATCAGAATGATTCCAAGCATCAAGCACATTGACAGCTTGAGCATTAGTATTTGCCCCTAACGTCGGAGCATCTTCTCCCAGAAACCTCGCAAGGTTCAATGTTGTCAAATAAAACATCATCTTTTGTTGCAACTTTTGAAATTCAGACCATTGAATTTCTCCAGTTTATCATGATGATTTATAGGAACATTAAAAGCACCGATCCTCACGGTGGTAGCAACAACAATATTGTTAGTCTATTCAGTAGACTTCTTTGAAAACAAAAGTTTTCGAGTAATAATTTAGTTTAAGATTGTTGGTTTACTTGTTCACTCGGAACAACAATAATAAGATGCAACAAAAGCTTATTAAACTAATAAGTCGAATAGAAATACAATGCTAAAATTACACAATGTAATACAAAATATTCCACTGAAAAAATACTAACTATATAATAATGCAGTAAAACTACAGATAAAATAATAAAGCTAAATAATAAGAACAATTTAAATAACTAAGATAATTTAAATAATTAGAATAAATTAAATGACAAGAAAAAATTTAGAAGAAACCCGAGGCCTGTGAAGATCACAGTTTTCTTAAACCAAATTCGCCCCGTATGAGCGTCTGATTCTCAGGATACAACGGACCAACCGGAGCAACTTCTGGCGAACTGAGATAAGTCTGAACTTGAACTAGAAAATATTTGGAACTAAAACTGACTTGAAATATGAGCTCAAAAATTGAGCAAAATCAAGAAGGAAAAAGAAAGAGAGAAAATCTCTTAATTTTTGGTGTGATAAACTCCAAAATGGAGTTTACTATTTATAGAAATAGTTGGGAGACAAATAATGAGGTTTTTTGATGTGGGATTAAATCCCATCACATTTCCCAATTTTCCTCACAATACCCAACAGTACATTGGTGTGCTGTCAAGCGTGTTTTACGCTATCTTAAAGACACTATCTCTCATGGACTTTTGTTACGTCATGCCTCATCACCTGTCCTTAATGCTTACTCAGATGTGGATTGGGCTAGTAATCCTCGTGACAAGACATCTACTTCAGTTTATATTATTTTCTTGGGAGTGAATCCAGTTTCTTGGAGCTCACACAAACAATGAGTTGTGGGACGCTCATGATCTACTGAGACAGAGTATCACGTTCTTGCCACTACTACTTCTAAAATTCGATGGATACAAAACCTCTTCAATGAGCTCTTGCTTCCCATACGTCGCCGACCAACTCTTTTCTATGATAATATTGGTGCAACTCACTTGTCACTACATCCAGTCATGCACTCTTGCATGAAACATATATCCGTTGATCTTCACTTTGTGCGTGACATGTTTCTAAAGGCCTAATTTCCATCTCTCATATCAGTACAAAAGATTAACTAGCAGACTTACTCACAAAGCCATTACATCGCACTCTTTTTCGGGCTCTCAGATCCAAAATCATCATTGCTAACAGAACGAAAATTTTGAGGAGACGTATTATGAAAGTCAAGCCTTGACAGTTGATACATCATTAATTCTGCTAATCCAATCTCTATAATTCAACAATTATTTAGTTAGTATAATTATGGTAGATTGACATATTTCTCTTCTTATAGTTAGGAGTAATTCACTCCTCCTGTGTTGTATATATATCAGCAATATGAATGAGTAAAAATATTCTAAACAAAATATTATTTCTGATCTTATATATCTATCTCTCGGAACTTTTCGTCGTTGAAAATCCACCGATTGTAAGGTGAAAACTCTCTCTCTCTCTCTCTCGCTCTCTTTTTGTATGTGATAGTTTGATATGTTAATCTATCCCATTTTCTTTTAAGAGAAGCGCATCACACGCCATAGCTGACGAGCAGATACCGAAGATAGAAAGAGGACCTCGAGCACTGCCGGAGATGTCCTCATCTTCTCAGGTAGGTTTCAAATTTTTGTCGGGCTTATGATTAATTTGAAAAAATTAATCATATCATGTAATGAAATGGTATTTGAGAAGCAATAAAATGTTACAAAACAAGCAATGAATTATTTCTAGCTAAAATTTAAGAAAATATAATATCATAATCATTGAAATGGTACATAATAATAAAGCTAAACCATCATTTATATTCCAAACTATTTTTATTTTCTCAAATCTATCCCAAACTAACACTTTTATCAATTAAATACCTACACTATTAAAAAAACTAATCAAATCTATCCCCAAATACATTTTTAGGCCAAAATTAGATCTAAAATTTAAGGACTGAAAAAATAATAATAATAAAGATATTTATGTCATATATCTGATTTTGGCTACAACACAAGAAGAAGATCCAAGTATTTAGATGAAACATTAGGTAATTTTTTGTTGAAAAATCTATCTGGGATATATTTAATTAGTTTTTTAATAGTTTAGGTATTTAATTGATAAAAGTGTTAGTTTGAGATAAATTTGAGAAACTGAAATAATTTGGGATATAAATGATAATTTAGCCTAATAATAAATAGAATTATTGATAACATGCATTGCAACAATATATAAAATGCAATCAAATTTCTTATTTTCGATCAATTTATACCACGAGTTTTTGAATTTTTTGCTAACAATGGAGAATTTATTGCTTATGGTGTTAGATTTTGTAGCTTAGAATGTTTGTTACTTAGACGGTAATCTGCAGTGGTTCAACAATGGTCAACAACTGGGAGAGAGAGAGAGAGAGAGAGAGAGAGAGAGAGAGAGAGAGAGAGAGAGAGAGAGAGAGAGAGAGAGAATGGGATATGGAGATTTATTTGGATATTTCTATATCATTATAGATATGAAATTACATTAATATTAAAATTGATAATTATGGCATCTTTTCTACTTTTAATCTTAACCATTCATCCATACAAATTGAAAGGCTAGAATTTGTTCCTAGTTCTCATATGAAAAGTAGTCCTCATTATAACCCATCCCCGCACACACACACATAGAGAGAGAGAGAGAGAAAGAAAGAAAATGGATCAAATGAGAACCAGAGCCCCGTGTAAGAACTAAGAACCAATCAGAGCCATAGATCTTTAGTTTTTAGACGATGAAGATCTGTACCTGAGTTTGAGTTATACGGTGGCATTTTGTTATATTAGGATTATTTTAATGAACTGAGGGTATTTTTGTAATATTTTGGTTGAATTCTTTTAGCATTACTATGATAGGTTTTAGCATTGTTGTAATTAGTTTTATCATTACTGTGACTAGTTTTAGCATTATCGAATAAGATATTAGTTTTAGGATTAACATGATTAGTTGTGTTATATTTAATCTGCAAATTGTGTTGGCACATCTTTGGAGATTTCTCCTGGGTTGTTTGAATTTTATATACCCGATTGATAGGCATATAGTTATCTACAATAATGGATATTTGTAAAATATCCCGTTGCTTCTATCATCATGATGAGTGGAGGCAATTTTAGCATTTGTTATCCTTGTAGTTTCATCATCTTCTATAGTTCTTTTAACACCTATAATTTTTTATTGAATGTTGTTAAGTAAACAAAATAACAAGGCTAAAAACATAATTAAATGATAAAGATAAAAGTAGTGAGCAATAGTGTCTGTTAGTGCCAAAGTGTTCGTGTTGTGTTGTTGGCGAGATATGTTCGACAATGTGTGCTTGGGTATGTCCCTGAAGCCATTTATTCCGTTATGTGAGAAAAGAAGAACAGTTGGTGAACTATTCCCTCTGATGTCCCAGACATACCCAGGGACACTTTTATATGTCAGTTTCCATAAATACAAGATCTTGCGCGGATCCGTTCTTGGAAGGCAAGATATGTTTGATTGACTGCCTTGTAAAGTAGATACCGAAGCTGCAAATAACCCTCTTATCTAAGGAAAGTATCTACACATGTTTGGAAAGATCACAAACCATAATCTACCTACCATATTAACGGCAATGAAGATCGGCGACAGTTGTGAAGAGATGATTATTGGAAAGCTAGAATGACAGCTTTCATACGTTCGATTGATGAACAGGCCTGGAAGATGGTGACCCAACAAGAAGGATGAAAAAAGCAAAATTGTGCTGAAGCCGGAAGAAGAATGGGAGGATGCAAACTACCATGTCATGGGCTGAATGCTAAAGTCATGAACGCTATCTTCTCTACTGTAGACATGAATGTCTTCAAGCTCATTTCCACCTATGACAAAGCCAAGGATGCGTGGGACATCTTGCAGACCACGTTTGAAAGAACAAGCAGTGTTCGTGCCTCTCGAATGCAACTGCTTACTACCAGATTTGAGAACCTTCGGATGGATGAGGGTGAAAAACTTATTGATTTCAATGCCAAGATTCGTGACATTGCTAACGAAAGCTTTGTTCTTGGAGATGCGATCTCTGAAGAGAAACTTATGTGAAAAGTTTTGCGATCTCTCCCTAGAAGATTTGCGTACAAGGTCACGACCATTGAAGAGGCTAGAGACGTGAGCAAGATGAAGTTACAGGAGCTGATGGGGTCCATGCGAACATTTGAAATGGGGCTGACAGATGAATAGACGGTGCAGAAGAAAAGCATAGCTTTTCAGGCAGGTTCCAGTACTGATGTGCCAAGTAATGTCCCTGACAAACATGATCTTGCTGAGACAATTGCTATGTTGTCTAAAAATTTCTCAAGATTTGTCAAACGTTATGAGAAGTCTTCACAAAAAAATCCTGGTAAGAATAAGTTTTTTAAACCTCGGAGATCAAAAGATGAAGATTCAAATAAAGACAAACATAAAGAAGTCAAGTGTAGAGAGTGCGGTGGCTTTGGTCACTACCAAGCAGAGTGTGCCGACACTATTAAAAGAAGAACAAATCATATTGTTTTACTCTCAGTGAGAGTGATGATCCAGATGATAGTGGAAGTGATGAAGAATGTGTGAGCAACTATATTGCATTCATGACACGGTCTATCAAAGAAACTGTGACTGAATCCGTTCCTGACAGTCAGGATGACAAGACGTCTGAATGCAGTGATGATGAAGAATTCATTGAAGAATCTGCCATGGAAGCATATAAAAAACTTCACACGAGTTGGATCATGGTGGTTCAAGCCAATGAAGAGCTGATGAAAGAGAATGCAGATCTCTTGAAAGAAAGAGTTAATCTTTCCACTCGTCTCAAGGAATTGCAAAATGACTTGCTGCAGTCCAGAAACAACACTCATTCTCAGACCGGTGAACTTCAACATCTGAAGAAGCTTGTGAAGATGATGAACTCTGGATCATCTCAGCTAGATGAAATTCTTTCCAAGGGAAAGAGCCCCCAGGATCATTCTGGGCTCGGATACAATGGTGGTCATACTTATGACGGATTCTGTCAAGGACAATCGTCTGGAACAAAGGATTCAAGAGTTCCAGAATAGGGAGCTGAGCCAAAGAACAAGCAACAGCAAAGGAAGTCTCCTCAAAAGACATGTGTTGTGTGTCATTACTGTGAGAAACCTGGTTACATTCGACCACATTGACCTCCGAAGGATGAAAAGAAGGGGTTTGCAGAATTTGATCAGTTTCACAGAAGAAATGACTAGAACAGATCCAGAAACAACCACAGAAATTATGTGGTTCATACTGCCCTCAACATTCATGCGAAAAGTAGCTGGTACTTTGACAGCGGATGCTCTCGGCATATGACCGGAGATGCTAGCATGTTGAGCAACATTCAAAAAGATTGCTCATATCAATCTGTTACCTTTGGAGATGGTGTTAAAGGTAGAGTGCTTGGCCATGGATGTCTAAACGTGGATGGAATGCCCAACTTGGAGGATGTGCTGCTTGTAGAAGGACTAAAAGCTAATCTAATTAGCATTAGTTAGTTGTGCAACCAAGGTCTCTTGGTGCATTTCACTAGAGATAGATGTCTTATCAAGAACAAAGAAAGTGTTTTTCTAATGGACGAGGACAGATCGAGGGACAACTGTTATCTCCTTAGCATGAAGGGGACTTGCTTCAGATCTTAGCTTTGTGAAGAAAATTTATGGCATGAAAAGCCCAGCCATATCAGTTTTCGAAACCTTCAGAGACTCATGAAGACTGAAGCTGTGATTGGTGTTCCAAAATTGAGTATTAATCGGGAAAAAGTTTGCGGACCATGTCAAGTTGGAAAATAGATTCACACATCTCATAAATCTGTTAAAAAGATTACCACTTCAAACGCCTTGGAGCTGTTGCATATGGACTTGATGGGGCCTGTTCAAACTGAAAGCATTGGACGGAAGAAGTTCATATTTATTTGTGTGGATGACTACACTAGATTTACATGGGTAGAGTTCCTAAGAGATAAGGGAGAGACCTTCGAGACATTCAAGAAGTTGTGTCTCAAACTTGAAGTGGAGAAAGGAACCAATGTTGTAAGAATATGAAATGATCATGGTTGTGAGTTCGAAAATGCTTTCTTCAAATGTTTCTGTGAAGAAAGAGGGATCGGTCAAGAGTTCTCAGCACCAAAAACACCTTAACAAAATGGTGTTGTTGAGAGAAAAAATCGGACACTTCAAGAGATGAGCCGAGTCATGATGAAGGCCAAATATGTCCTTGATAACCTCTGGGCTGAAGTGGTGAACATAGCCTGTCATGTCATTAATCGGGTGTACTTCAGACCCAAGATGAGAGTTACACCCTACGAGTTGTGGAAAGGAAAAAAAGCCAAACTTAAGGTACTTTCATATCTTTGGGAGTACTTGTTACATGTTGAGAGATCGAGAGCAGCTTGACAAGGTTGATTCCAAAGGAGATGAATGTATTTTTCTCGGGTATTTGAGGAATAGTCGTGCATACCGTGTCTTTAACAAAAGGACCAAGACTGTGATGGAGTCCATTAACATTGTTGTTGATGATCTAGAAGAATCTGCTGCCCAGAATGATGATGAAAGCATTGATGCTATTATCCATGTTCCAGCATTTATGCCAGACAGTTCGGAACATAGTGACCTGACAGAAGCAAGACATGAGAAACTGGACGTGTGCAAACCTTCGAAAGGTGTTCAGAAGAATCATTCTGCATTGGATATCATCGATGATATAAGTGAAGGAGTCCGAACAAGAGAAGTTTGAAGGAACTATCATGAATTGATAGCCAATGTTTGTTACACTTCAACTGTGGAACCCAATAGTGTTAAAGAGGCATTACAAGATGACTGATGGATTCAAGCCATGCAAGAAGAGCTCTTTCAATTTGAAAGAAATGAAGTGTGAGATCTTGTGGCACGACCTAAAGATGGTAATGTTATCAGCACAAAATGGATCTTCAAGAATAAAATCGATGAGGAAGAGAACATAACCAGAAATAAGGCAAAACTTGTTGCCCAAGGTTATTCCCAAGTTGAAGGAGTGGATTTCGATGAAACTTTTGCTCCAGTTACTCGTTTAGAATCGGTACGGTTGCTTCTTGTCATGGCTGATTGGATGAAGTTCAAATTATACCAGATGGATGTGAAGAGTGCCTTCTTGAATGGGTACTTATCTAAAGACGTGTTTGTTAGCCAACCCAAAGGATTTGAAGACCCTTACCATCCTGAGTTTGTGTACAAACTGAAAAAGGCCCTTTACGGTCTCAAACAAGCTCCTCGAGCTTGGTATGAATGGCTAACCAAGTTCCTTAGAGAGAAAGAATATATACGAGGTGGGGCTGATAGAACTCTCTTCATCAAGAGAGAAAAATATGATGTGATCATCGTTCAGATCTATGTCGATGATATTGTCTTTGGATCTGTCCCAAACAGATTGGTGGACGAGTTTGTTAAGGACATGACATCTGAATTCGAGATGAGCTTAGTAGACGAAATGACCTACTTTCTAGGTCTTCAAGTGAAGCAAACAGATGATAGGATCTTTGTTTCCCAAACAAAGTATGCAAGAAACTTGATCAGCAAGTTTGGCATGGAAAGTTGCAGCCCGAAAAGAACATCGATGGGAACAACCTTAAAGTTGTCAAAAGATGAAGCTGGTGTGTCTATTGAGCAAACATTGTACCGGAGCATGATTGGCAGTCTGCTCTATCTTACTGCAAGTAGGCCAGACATTTGCTACAGTGTGGGAGTTTGTGCTCGGTAACAATCTGATCCCAAAGAAAGTCATCTGAAATCTGTCAAGAACATAATCAAGTACATAAAAGGTACTGCTGAGTTAGGACTTTGGTTTTCCTATGATACAAACCCTAGTTTGATGGGGTTTTGTGATGCAGATTGGGTTGGTTGTACTAAAGATCGAAAGAGTACTTCAGGAGGATGTTTCTTCCTTGGAAACAACATGGTTTCATAGTTTAGTAAGAAACAGAATTCGATCTCTCTTTCTACTGCAGAAGTAGAATATATTGCGGCTGGAAGTTGTTGTACTCAACTTCTTTGGATGAAGCAAATGTTGCTTGACTATGGTGTGTCATAATCTGTTCTTACCATATACTGTGACAATATGAGTGCCATAAATATTTCAAAGAATCTTGTCCAGTACTCACGAACAAAACACATAGATATTCATCACCACTTCATCAGTTAACTTGTTGAAGATGGATCGCTTGTGATTGAATATGTTAGAACTAATGCCCAACTTACGAATATCTTTACGAAGGCACTTGATAGTGCAAGGTTTGAAACACTTAGATCTTCTCTGGGTCTTTGTGTTTTCTGAACTTCTCCTTTGTGAGAAGCCTCTCTGTACGGTCTTGGTTAGTGATGTATGTACAGAGAGAGTAAAATGACCAATTTTGATGTGGTCTATGAGATGTGTTCCAACATATGTCCCAGACAGATTCAGGCTCAATTCGAGTGGTTATTTCTCAACGGCTAGTGGGTCTTTGTTTCCCGCACCGAGTTCAATTCTACTTTCCAAGAACGAGTAGAAGGGTGTTGTTTATAGGATGTGACAGTTATGGGAATTACCTTTTTTAATTCTCTAATTAAGGGCAGAGTCTAATTTTCAAATTTCTGCAAGGTAATGAAATCTTATTCGAAAATTCTCTTCCGCTTGAACCTCTCACTCCAAACTTTTGCCCTAAAGAGTCTTTCTACTCAAAATTCAATGGCGGACAATTTTGGATCTTCGAAACCATTACTTTTCAAGAAGCCGAAGATCTCCACACAAGATTTATGGTGTAAATTGGGAGAGCTCTCCAAGCCGTTGGTGTTTGCTCCATTTGGCTCTCCTACCCCTGCTCCAGAGCAGCCGATTGAGGCTGTTTCCAGTGCCGCTCCTTCAGAGAAGTCGATTGAGGTCGTTCTCTGTGTCCCTGCTTCTGTGCCTCTATCTGTGGCACGATCTGTTGAAGAAGTTGATCGATCTGTGTCTGAGACAGATCCCCTGGTTCCACTCTCTCCTAGGGTTTCTTTTGATCCTCCCTAACCACCTCTGGAGAATGCTGAAACGGTGGAAGAGTTAATCACTTCTGCAGTAGGTGATGTGTTTACCTCAATTGAGGAATTTGCAGCATCGATTGATGCTTTGAAGTTTGTGCAAGTGCCATCTTCTCTGTCCGGTACTTCCTTGTCCAGTTATATGCCCATTGTCACAGTTCAAGTTCCCTTGGGTGAAGTTTCACCCGCTGCTGCTGCTGAAACCCTTAATAAAGTTCAAGGAGAAGAAGACATTGATATCTCCTTTCTGGATGACGATTCCCCCATTCCTTAGTCTATTTCTATTCCACCCAGACCAAATCGAAAAACATCTTCCACAAACACTCGCGGGACCAAACGTAAGTTGGAATTAAGAGATGAGTCAGTCACTCCTCCGGAGTCTGATAATGAAGATGACACTCCGATCGCCAAACTAAAGTTCAAGGTGTTGGTGAAAATTGCTGAGAAGAAGGGGCCGTCTTCAAAAACCCCCAAGTCTAAAAAGGTTTCTGCAAAGAAAGGGTCATCTGCAAAGAAGATATCTGTTAAAAAGGCTCCTGTTAGAAAGCCTGATGTTGTTGCTGCTCACCGTGTTACACGGAGCTTGTATGAGCAGAGGCTGGGGTTGGTATCGAGTCCTCACTAACCGTTGATGAAGAAGGCTAGGGCTCCTTCTCCCTCTGATGATGACACAGAGGATGTGACTGCAGATGTCTCTGACAGATCTACTTCGGATTCTGAAGCTTTTGATTCAAGTAAGTTTCTATCTACCTTTCACCAGAGTCAATATAAGCTAGTTGTTGGTCGCTCCCTTATATCTGAGCGAAAGTTGGTTAAGTCGGATGTAGAATGTACTGGGGTTGTAGAAATTTTGCATGATTTGAGATTGGAGAAGTCTGTATATATTGCCCCTGTTTTTGTTGCTACTATTGTGCATGAGTTCTATACCAATTTAATTAAGTCTATTCATGATGCATCTTCTGAGCATGCTTTTTCTATATTTGTGCGGGGTCATTGGATTCTCTTTTCTCCTTCTGTGATCAATGCGTATTTTGGTCGTGAGCATATTGTTGCTCCGACACCGGTGTTTGATCTTAATGAGATTGCTGCTGAGTTAACTGGAGGTAGTCATTGTGCTTGGCCATCAGGCCGTTCTTTTCTGGCGTCAGACTTGAGTGTGAAGTATTCAATACTTTATAAGATCGCGGTTCAAAATTGGATTCCCAACACTCAAAACTCCACGGTGGGGAAGCCTCTGGGGCTGTTGTTGTATAAGGTTGGAACTCGAGAGGAGTTCAACCTAGGACAGCTCATATTTGAGCATGTTGTGGCCCATGCCGAGTCTTCCTGGAGTCAGCAACTGATTGGGTTTTCTAGAATGATTTTTAGCTTAATCATGGCTCAACATAATGTGGTGTCTGCAGAGGATGTATATGAGCTAGAGGCGCTGCCGCTCATAATTAGCTAGAAGTTGTTTTCGTCCTAGCATGTCCAAGATATCCCTACCAGAGATGATGCTGCTGGATCTGACACTGTGCCGCCTTCTGTCCCAAACAGGTCGGCTCCATCTTTGTCTGTCATCTCTATTTTTGTTGACAGACACATAAAATCATTGGAGCATGAAGTGCAGCTTCTGAAGAAGTCCATCAAGTCTTTCAAGGCTCGTCAGCAGGAATTGGAGTCTCTCCTGGTTGACCTTCAAGCTAGGGCTCTTGGTCTTGCATCACCGTTCGATGATGCTGCTGCTGGACATAATGTTGATCCACCTTCCACCACCGCTGCTGCTCCTGATGCTGATGATGATGCCTCTTCACATTGAAGGCCCTTGCCATTTTTGGGCAACAATTAAGGGGGAGAGAATGATGTCTTTCTGCCTGCCTACAGTCCGCCGCTGCTACTGTTGATAAGAGCTTGTGTGCTCTTCTTATTTTTTTTGCAAACACTTGTTGAACATTTCTATTGGGGATGTGTGTTTACCCCAATTTTTTTCTTGTTGGTTTGTACTTATTTTGACCCACCAAACAATGAAGTCTTGACTGCAAAATAGTTGATCGTGATGTTTGAAGGCACTACCAGATCAGACTCAGGAGAAGTGTGCTTGGAACTGTCCCAGACAGCTTTTGAATATATCGCTTGTTTTGATATATTTTGATCTGCGAAGTTTATTAAAGTGTTGTGCAGATTGCAAATAATAATTGTCGACCATAAATGCCAAAGGGGGAGATTGTTAGTGCCACCTTTATGCACTAAGTGTTCGTGTTGTGTTGTTGGCAAGATATGTTCGACAATGTGTGCTTGGGTATGTCCCTGAAGCCATTCATTCCGCTGTATGAGAAAAGAAGAACAGTTGGCGAACTGTTTCCTCTGATGTCCCAGACATACCCAGGGACACTTTTATATGGCAGTTTCCATAAATATAAAATCTTGCACGGATCCGTTCTTGGAAGGCAAGATATGTTCGATTGATTGACTTATGGAGTAGATACCGAAGCTGCAAATAACTCTCTTGTTCAAGGAAAGTATTTGCACATGTTTGGGAAGATCACAAACCATAATCTACCTATCATATTGACGGCGATGAAGATCGGCGACAATTGTGAAGAGAAGATTAAAAGAAGGCCGATTCTTTTTCCAATCGGTACCACTTACATTTGTTTAGATTCTCTTAGAAGATTATTTGAGAGTCATTTCATTTGTGGTCTTTGTATTAGCTAGTTACTATCACACAGTATATTCTAGCATTTGACTATTTTTGAGTGAAACACGTGAGGGGTTTATTAAACTATTTTGTATGCAATTTCGGGAGAGATTGTAAGTTGAAGTCGTGGGTAGCTAGAGGGAGTCTAGTGTCACGGTTGTAAGAGGATCTTACAACTTTCGTTTAGCGAAAGAGTTCTTGGAGAAGAACGGACGACATAAGGACGGAGTCCTGTATGTGTAAGAACCCAAATACACTTCATGAATGAGTAACAAACAAATCTTCAAGTTTGGGCGAAGTCCCCCCAACGTAGGTTGATTAACCGAACTGGGTTACCAATATCATTCGTATTTTACTGTTTTATATTTTATGTTCTTATGTCTATCCCACACATATCATAAAACACTTGTTAGCAGTAATCATTAAAACACTTGTGAGCACGGATTGTCATTTTTCAGTGTCAATGGTAACGCTAAAATTATATATGATGATGCCAATTCAATGAACAATAATCCTAGTACCACAAAATGTGTCATATCTTGGTTTATAATGTCCATGTTAACTTTTTCAAACATATATGTTTTTTAATGCTAAGAATGACAATGATAATGCTAATTTAACAAATTGTAACAAGGTTGGTTCATAGTTGGTTTAAAATGAGAAATGACAATACTAAAACTGCAAATGATAATGCTAAACACAACAAATTGTACAGATAAATCATATATTGCTAAAAGTGTTAGGTTTTATATGTTTCTACAAGTTTCTCGATGTTAAAAAAAATGAAACTGCTAAATTATGATGAGAGACAATGCTAACATGAGGTTAACTATATCGATAATTCAACAAAGTTGTAATAGCGTTGTTCATAATTGATTTATAATTTTTTTGGCAAGTTTTCATGCTAATGCTAAACAAGTGTTATGTTAATGCTAAAATTAGAAATGACAGTGCTAAAACTGTAAACAATAATGCTAAACACAACAAATTGTACAGATTGATCATACATTGCTAATAGTGTTAGATTTTACATATTTCTACAAGTTTCTCGATGTTAACAAAAATAAAATAAAACTGCTAAATTATGATGAGACAATACTAATATGGGGTGGATGATATTGATAATTCAACAAAACTGTAATAACGCCGTTCATGATTGTTTTATAATTTTCCTGACAAGTTTTCATGCTAATGCTAAACAAGAGTTATGTTAATGCCAAAATTAGAAATGACAATACTAAAACTGTAAACGATAATGCTAAACACAATATGAAAAAATACATCATCAATATACAATATAACAAAATAAAACTGATAAATTGAACGGAATATAGAAAAATAAAAATTGAACGATATATCACCTTGATTTTTCATTTTTTCTAGTTCGAAAATTTAATCTTTCGTTTGTGTTGCTGTTCATTTGAAAGATTTCAAAAATCTATGGAACCAGTTTAGTGTTTCTCTTCGATTTTACAACATTGGTTTGCGTGAGAACTTTCTCTGAGCAGTTATGGTGATTTTTGCCCTTACTAAGCTTTCTCTGCAAATTCAGATTATGTGTGTGTTTTAAAAAAAAAATCAATTTTGCCCTTACTAAGCTTAACAGGCAGTGGATTTGGTTGTTATTATGAAAATGCCATTAAATTGTTATTTAAATGTGATCCGTAGATCTGGTCGAATTAGATGGTGATGATTGATTCTTAATTTTCGCATGGGAACTAGTTCTCACTAGATCCACTCCCTATATATATATATAGGGGTTAGATAAAAAAATACACCTTTTCCTGGTGTAGGAACTAGGAACCCATCTTATATCGTCCACCTAGATGATCTAATGGCTGAGATTAAATGTCAAAGTCAAGGCAAAAAAGAAGGAGGTGGGGGTATAGTTGTCAAATCTCAATAAAAAAGGTGATGTCATCACTTTTTAAAAAAAAATCTTAAAAACTTTGAACGATCATAACTCACTCGTTTCAAATCGGATCAATGCAAATAATATACCAAATTAAAGATCTTTTCATGCTCTTTAATTCAAGATCAGTCATGGATATGTTTGTTCAAATAAATATAGATGAAAAATACAAAATATAAATTTTTACTCGTGTCTAGCGCGAAATGCTTTCGTTAGCTTTTAAATAATGGTTCGTCAGCATTATTGTTAGAATTCGTTGCCTCAAATACTGTGAAAACAAAATCACGTGCAATGTTATACATAATGTTGTAGTCAATGCTACTCACATTACCGACAACATTGTCACAGAAATATATAAATAGTTTGCACGAAAATATCTTTAAAACACAAGCATAAAATAGCTTGTGAAAAAGGTTAAAGTGCAAATAATAGAGTGATGTTAAAGCCAGTGTCAAACACTATGTCTTCAACATGCAGCGGAATTTGAAAGAATAATTTGCATGAAAATTAATTTTAAATCACACACAACATGTATGTGATTGTGACGCGCGGTCGTTTCACGCTCAAAATAAATTTATAACTCCTGTGCCCACAGCGAGCGTAGCCAGCTAATGAGTACGGGTCGATCCCTCAGAGAGCTGTTGTGATTCCACCTTCAGGTAACCAACCATAAAAAGGGGGGTTTGGTTTTGTTGTCACTACTGTAAATTAAATCTGCAAAAGAAAGTAAGGAAGATATCAAATAACAAAGGTTCTGGCATTTGAACTTGAAATTGGTCTAAATATATATCAACTCGCTCATAGGCACAACGATTTTCATACATGATAAATTATGGAGACTGGATTCCTCTCTGCATCTCCTTATTCATCCTTTCATTATAGACTTAAACGAGATTCCTCGTCAATTAAATCCCTAATCAGTCACCCACCCTCTAGTTCCCCAAAGAGATGTAAGTGAACAGACAGCAGTGTGCCCTAGACGAACCCAGATCTGTTGTGTTTACCGATTCCTCATGTGCCCACAATAACCCACTGATTCCCTTATTACTATATGAACCAACACAGAGTCACGATTCGTCAATTCAATTAAAAGTGGTGTGCCCTCTTTACCAAACAAGTAATCAACCACATTGGATATTTTAGACACACACTCACGTGGAAGAAGGCACAAGAATCAACATAAACCTATCATGCATTACTATGCCCATTTTGGCCTCACGAGTTCAGATTTATATTCAAACTATTTTCGTTGTTCAAACACCAGAATTAAGAGTCTAGCCAAGCATACTAGACAAAATTAAAATTGTAGAAACAAAAGACATAGTTGTAAAGGAAACTTACTGAATTTAATACGCAAAAATACTCAACATAAATGTTGAGTTTGAAAACATAATCCTAAATCCCAAAGGCTTAAGGCCAATGGATTGTTTCTTGCTACAAAGCAGCATACGAAAATGAAAGTGCAAGAAAGTAAAATTGTAGCAATGTTTCTGACTGCAAAAACTTTAGTTTCCAGAATTAAAAGAAGCTTAAATAGTTACATTTCCGAATCAGAGATCCCCCAACAAACTGGGGTCTTTACTAGATTTCCGGAGCTGGCGTGCCCTTGCTGATCTGACTGGATAGGCATAAGTTGACTAAATCCCTATTTGTTAGGGATTGGGCTTATCTCTTCTTTGCAACGCCTCCAAGAGTCCAGTCCACCTCCAACTCTCTTTCAGATTATGTAGCTACCCTTCTCTTTGCTCTTTTCAACTGATCCCGGGTTTCTCACCATCGATCTAGCCCAGTCCTATTGTCAAGTCTGCACTAGTAAAGTGGGCACGGCATCTTGCAGTCAGCCTCATCCATCTCTGATATGCCAATTCCGCCACCTGAATATAGGATGAGTGCTGAAAGTAGTACCCCGTGCCTCTGTTTGAACACTTAGCTTGGATTTTGCTTGGATAACTGGGCATTAAATGCCCCTTTCACCAGACTTGACCTCCGCAATGCCCTATGATCTCATCCTGGTTCTTTTTGACTCAAAACACACTAAAAAGGACATTTATAACGAACAAAATGCTCATAAAAATACGAAATAAATGGACTTATCACACCCACACACTTTAGACATGATTGCCTTCAAGCATGGGATGTAATGCGTCCAGAAAAACAAAAGAAAAGAAAGGCAAAAAGAACAGACTTAAAACGAAAGTATGCAAACTATTAGTCGGCGTGGGCACATTACAATCAATATTCCAACAAAACTGCAAAGCATCAGCATACCAAAGATAGGTCAAAAATGAGTTCAGCGTGGTAATCCTCACAACTCTCTTCACTCAGTGTTTAGGCTTAGTGTATACACTCAAAACAATGCAATTATGTACTTAGTCGTCCTATAGGCTTGCTAAAGTTCTATTATCAATCTCCAGAAACCATAGATGTATAAGTATCAATAGGACTTTTTAGGCAATAGTGGGCATTTTATGTAGGTGGGGTTTTATTTTTGTACAGACCTCTCATTTTTTCTAAATCACTACCCTGACGTGCCCCGTTCAGACAACAAATATTATTTACTCTTGGACACTCTGAACACTTAAGACTAGGGGAATTTATTTCCTCTTTTTTTTTTCTTTTTATTTATCACTTTTTTGTCTTTTTTTTCTTTCTTTTTCTTATTCCCCTATCTTTTCTGGTCTTTTCACAAGTATCCCCCAACAATTCTGCCTTTCCCATTTTTTTTCTTTTTTTTTCAGGTTCTTGTAATGCCCTGGCTATATATTTTACCATCCAAAACAAGAAATCTGCCAGGGCATTTCATAGGCTCAAAGGGCTGCAAAGGCTGTATCATTGGTGGGTAAGATTTTCTTTTCAGTGGCTCAGCAAAAAGAATAGCCTATGTCTTCTACCTATGCATCAACAGTTCCCAAGCTTCAAACAGAATAAATCATATAAAAAAGAGGAAAGAATAGAGCTTAGAAAAACACATGTTAAGTGTTACATAAATGATATTAACATCAACTCCATCATTGAGAAATGTTACCGAGTTGATGACTGGTGGGTCGTTGTACACCAAAAATAAATTTTCCGACAGCAGTCGGTATACCCTTACTGCATAGTACAGCGATGAGCGAGATCGTCTCCTAAGGGACCGGCGAGAATTACTCTTGAATTTTAAATCTGCAGAACCAACTTTCAAGGGGTTTTTATGATTATAATAAAACAAACGAAATTAATAAATAAATAGAAAAATACACGAGTGAACAGAATGAATGGATTTAACAGATTAGAAGAAATATTCCAGATTCCAATTAACTCCACCCTAGCTTACTAAACCGATCCTCGATGCAAAGATTAATTTAATTAACTCATGCAAACCGGTTATAGCTACCGAAGACGCTTACTGACGCAACCTAATTCCTCCTTAAATTCTCGATAATCAGGAAGACGCTTCACCAATTATTTCCCTAATAGACTGACAACCTTAAGAGACGTTCTATAGGTTTAATGAGCCGACATCATTGAGCACTAGAGAAACCTGATTCAAAACCAACAGACTCTGACGTAAGACTGTCGAATTAAGACTGTTATTCCCCTGGTTCTGAAGAACCGTTTCGCCACTAATTAAGCTTAAACCACAATTACAGATGGCCGGTTTAATTGGCTACTAATTAATTCCAAATTACTAAATATGTGCACCTACCTAGCAATATCGAAACAATTAACGACTCGAAATACCGAGAATAACAGATGCATGCAAATTAATTAAATGAGATAAACAAATTAGATCTCACAGTTTAGCTAGGCCAAGGCTTCGTTAGTTGTCACCGGAATAAGAAGAACTTAGCTTGATTGCATAATTAAATCAAACCTCCAAAGTATCATATAGCAGAACACGATGAATTCATCGAAGAAGATGAAATTAATAATCTGCTCCAGAGTGTTTTTGTGGTTCTGTTCTTACATGAATAATCCATCCTAAATAAAGATAAGTCCTAATCTATATATAATATCCTTAATTAAAATAGTATCCAACATGGAAATAAAATCCTAATCTATCCCAACTAGGTAATTAGCGAAAGAAAGACTCTTTGAGGCGGTAGAAACTCTAAATCCTGCGTCCAGGCCTTGGGCTTTAGTAAATCCCGTGCTCCAGCCTAAATTCGTGCGCACAGGCCCATGTTATCCTGCCGTATGCCCATAAGGCATGGTCCTCTGAGCTTCCAGTTTCAGCTTTCCTTGCACAGCCTGTTCTCCTACCAAAAGCATGCCACTTTCTCTAACTTTGTGTTAATTACCTGCAAAACTCTCAAGGCACAACATTCTTCCAAAATGACATTATTATACGGCAATCAACACTAATAAATCACACCAAATTGGCCTAAAATATCAAGTAGAAACAGCCCGATCAAATCCTCCCACACTTAGACAATGCTCGTCCTCGAGTATATCTAAACAAAAAACATAAACTCCAAAAAAAGAAAAACAAAGTAAGTACAAACTGCCTTGTACCAAAAAGTACTCGGAGTAGAAACCATGACTTATCTAACCACAACCACCAACCTGTTCTATTTCAAAAAATAAACCAATGCTTCTCATTCAAGTCAAAAGTGTGCACATTGATCCAGCCTCACCAGGGTTCACTCTAGATCTCTCAAGAAGTAGGGATATATGGAAATTCACACAGGTCGTGATTTGTTACTCTCAGCATAGATTTGCCCATATGTCACTGAAATCACCAACAATTAAGATCAAACATGAATCAAAAGGTCATTCTCCAAAGGTTGTAATGGGGCTCGGGTTTTAGAGGTAGGATACATTTGGATGAAATGGCTTAATAGAAGGAAAACATGTAAGTATACCCTCGTACAACCATCACAAACAGCTGCAAAAACCTCAACAAATTCAAGGTAATGCCGGTATTCAAATCAACCCAGGGTATAGACTTTCATTAAGTACAACTTCCTTTACCCCTTCCAGGTCCTACTCCCATTCTTTATTTGATCTCTTACAATTTTGTCTCTCTTTTTTTTTTCTTTTCTGAAGCTTTGCTTCTTTTCTTCTTGTTTTTTTTTCTTTTTTTTTTCCGAAGAGTAGGACAGGAACACCTTAGCTTCTTTAATTCCCAAATCTTATTTTCTTAATCGTGCAGCTTAATTGTTTGTATGAAGGTACTTACATGTTTTCAGGGACAAAAGGCAGGCCAAAACAAGGCTATGGCTTCATGTATAGTGGTTGTAATCAATAAGAATTCGGATTTTAAAGCTCAAAAAGGCTCACTAATTGACAGTTGAAGGGTAGAAAGTTTTCTTTTAGGCCAAAGCTCGGTTAATTCCTAAGTGCCTTAATCATTTTCATGCTTGAAACTCAAAAGAAGTGAAACAGTGGCAACAAGGCAAAGCAAGCATTGAACAAGCATAATTTGACACTCTCACAATAGAAAATGGAGCTTTCTATAGATTATTCATGCTCACAGGCTCAAAAACTCACTTTTATAGGCTAAAAGAACATGATCAAAAGCACAGTTCATCGTTCAAGAATTCATCAAAGAATGGTATATCCTAATCACAGAACAACAACTGTCAATCCATTCAAACCAATTCATAGCCCCTTCTCCTCATACTCATCAGATCTTGGCAGCCAATACTTATCCAAAACAAGTAAAACACAAAAGTTTTTCATTTTTTTGTTTTTATATTAAGAAAAACAGACATAAAAACAACAACTGCCCCCCTCCCCCACACTTAGACAACACAGTATCCTCACTGTGTAGGAAAGAGAGTCAACAAAATGGACACAACATCAATGAAAGAAAAATAAAAGTAAAAGGGGCAGAGAGGGCAAACTAGCAATCAAGGCGCGAAACGGTCAGTAGGGGCATACAGACGGTGCTCCAGTGCAGTGGTCCAGCTTGGTGTGTAGTGGTTGTTGGGGTTTTTTTCGAATTGTACCCCACCGGATCTATTTGGATGCCATTAATTCTAACTCATGTAAATCATAATTTTATGTGTGACATTAATTATCCTATGTTGAATTAACATGCAAGTTTCAATTTCGAATCTATTGCAGCGGAATAAAATAGAATCTATCGAAACCGGTACTTACAAACTTTGTCGGGTTGCTCACGGGATTAAAGATCTAATCCCGTTGTTGATGGAGAACACATGATCATGGTGAATATTCATGGTGTTCAAAACACACAGCTCCAATATTCTACTTCTTGATCTTCTGCTGTATTCTCGGACCTTGTTTAGATGCAGGGTAGGCTACAGACTACTAAACGGTTGTGGAAACTCTAGGAATCAAGAGAGCACTTAGAGGGGCTGTATTAGAGTGTTTTTTTCCTTATAATTTTCGTGGCCCCCTCCCTTATTATAGGGGACGGGGCGAAAATTAACTCTCCAAACCCTATTGGGCTTGAGCCTCCCACTCCTGTTCCATTCCCAGTCCACTTATGTCATATTGGGCTACAACAGGGATCTAGAAGAATATTAAATTGGCCTACTAATTTATTTAATTTCTAATATCCATGACATGGATATAAATAAATAAATTAAGTATTATTTTTATTCCACTAAAGAAATAATACTGACCTACCAATTTAATACATATTTGCGAATATGCTTTCTCCTTTAGTTCAGCCATTCCACATGTTTAAGATATAATGTCCATTAATTAATTATGTAAGCTTCTAACATCTATAATTAATTAATATCTTGTCCTTGAGTAGTACCGCACGAATTCCGTTTATCATGATAAGAATAAATTAATATTCTGCCTGCAGGGCTTTCCATGATCCTTGTGCTTCCTCAAGGGGACATCATCAACCTGGCGCACCAGGACACGGTGCTCATGCATATTGCACGACACATCATGTATACACTATTATTACCCAAGATATCGAGTTTATTGACCCATGAAAGGATCTTACCCATTGATAAGTCAAAGTAACAAACAATGCACACATATGCTCATCAATAAAACATGAGTTCAGAACCCGAACTCTGTGGATCTTTATTCTCTCACTTAAGGTCAGAATAGAGAACAGTATCCTATCGTGATCCTTCTCAATACACAAACCAGTGTACTAGAATAATCAGTTAGTCAAGATAAACTAACTATCAGATTATTCTACGGTGTACCGATGGTGGGTTCAGGACCATCTAAGCCATGAGTCTTTTAATACATTGCAAGGAATCCGATGATATGATCTCTACCGTGTGTTGACCCACACCATATCATCTACAATGCAAGTATATGAAATCATGCATATAAATATATAACAATAAATATATACACAAACAGTGAATGCAATTATTGTTCAATCTATATTATCTTAATATTGTTTATTGTATATAAAGACAAGCTTTCCAGTATACAAAACCAACAATCTCCCACTTATACTCGAAGCATGTCTTTCAAGTATAAACAACACACTAGCTAACTCTCCAACATAACATAAACTCAAAAATGGCCCCGGGTCTGCATCAACTCCCATTATCTCCACTTGAGCATTGAAGGTCTGAGCTTGGAAGGCTCGTGAATGGGACAACCATTTTTGTCTTCCAATGCAATCTTGACCACTGCCACATCTTTCTCCCTTATATTGTGTATAAGGTGGTACTTTAATCCTATGTGTTAATTGCCCCATGGACTCTGGATTCTTTTTCAAATTTGCCACTGCACTGGAGTTATCACAGTGTGCCGTGATCCTCCTAAGGCAAATCAGGAACCATGCCCGAGTCCAACAAGAAGCTATGGAGCCGTACAGTCTTTCGTAGCCTCAGAGCCAACTACATACTTGACTTTCATGGTGGAGTTAGCATGCATTTCTACCTTACTCATCCATGCCACGACTCCTCTTCCCAATTTAAACACATATGCCGAGGAAGATTTACTCTGATCCTTTTTATCGGTTTTGGAAAAACTAAGTCCATATAACCCAAGGCAATTAGACTGTCCGAGTGGTAAACAAGCATACTATCTCAAGTTCTCTTGAGAATGCTTTTTGCCATAGTCCATTGTTCTTAACTAGGGTTAAAACGACATCTTCCCACTATGCTACTGCATAGTAGATATCGGGCCTGGTGCATAGCATAACATACATGAGTTTTCCTTTTGCAGAAGCATAAGGAATCTCATTTCTCACATCTATCTCATTATGTGTTTGGTTAGCACATTTCCTTGAGTAGATGCATTCTATGCTCGAAAGGTATAAAACCTTTCTTAGAATTTGTATGTTGAATCTAGCTAGCACATTTTCGATATAGGTAACCCGGGATGAGTACATCAGCCCAAATCCTTCATATCGAAATGTCTGGACAATCACACCCCTATGTTTGATAACTTCTTCTCATTGTTACCCAATAAGCAAGTTGTTATTTAACATATGGTACTAGGATGACCACCACGTTTTCGTCACGTCTCTTGTACACACAACCTTTATCCGATTTCTCCACGAATCCATGTGACTGGATAACTTCGTCAGATCGGATATTCCAAGATCTTGATGCTTACTTAAATCCACGAATGGACCTCTGAGCTAGCACACTAAGTGCTATTGGCCTTTAGCAATGAATCCCTTTGTTTGTCGCATATAGATATTATCCTCAAGACTTCTGTTCAGAAAAACTGTCTTGATATCTATTTGCCAAACAAATAAGTTAAAATGAGTTGCAACAGACAAGAGATTCTAGATCTAACAATCCGTTGGATCCTCTCTTTCTTTTTGTAGATCCACTTTCACTAAATGAGTTTTACCCCCATTTAGTGGTTCTACAAGCTCCCACTATCATGGTGATCTATAGATCCCATTTCAGATTCCATTGCATTTTTCCAAGGAACCGCATCCTTATCTTAAACTACTCTATCATAGTTTCTGGGATCCAATTCATTTAGTCTTTCCAGAAAATCAGAAGATTCTTCTAGACTAAGGAATCTATTAGGTTGGCGTACAACCCTCCCACTGCGATGAAGAATTTTCTGTACCTTCGTGACACATTGTGCAGTATTAGGTGGTACCTTTTCTTGTACACTTTGGTGTAGGGTTCGAATGTCCATTCCTCAAACCATTAAGAACGATCTTGTTCTTAACCTTCTGACTTATTATATAGCCTTCTTCTAAGAATCGGGCATTAGTGCTTACAATGTCCTTCTGATTCTTAGGACTATAAAATAAACCACTTTTCATTCATCTGGGATATCCAACAGACAATTGTCATTTCTAGGTCATATCCGCAAAATGAAATAAACAACTTTGAATAGCTCATCATTGATCTAACCATTTCAATAACATTCAATTTCTTCGCACCACTACGTCATTCTGCAGTTTGAATAGCAGACGTAGTTAACCGGGATGCAATCCCATTCTCTGCCAAGTGATCCCTAAAGTTACCTAAGAGGTACTTGTCACTAGGGCCATACAAGCAGAGTGAATTAAACCTAATAACTTCTTTGAATCTATTTAGCCTTGAAGGACACTTGGTTATTTTACCTTCTTAGCAGGATTTGCACAAAGAAATGATTCTAGGACCAGTGAGATCAATAGACCATCGTTTATCAAACTTTGAATCCTTGTAAGAATAATATATCCAAGTCTTAGATGCCAAAGATAGGTTTGATTCCTTTGTGAAGATTCTTTCCTTTTATTGAGGTTGATCAATGTATTCAATAGTTGTTTTGTAGTGTTAAGCATAGACTTTAGTGTATTTAAATATATCCATCCAATGTGCCAGAATAGATAAAATGTTTCCCAACCATGATAACAATCTAGTTATCAAAAGCAACAAAATATCAATCCAAAACCAACTTAGAAACAGAAACCAAGTTTCTAAATTCTAGCACATACAGACAATCCTTTTAAAGACTAAAATCTATCACTACTAAAGGTATGTCTATGTCTCCCACTGCAATAGCCGCCACTTTACCATAGCATTGCACATGTACATAGTGATCTCATCTTCACTCAAACGAGTGAGAGATACCTTTTCTTTTTGAGAGGACACTCAGACTTACAAAGTCTCAGCTGATTGTACTTGAAGCACATATCCTTTGGACTTAAAGTCCTTTTGAGGTAACTATGTCATTTTCTTCATTGCCCTACACGCTTCCTTTGGTTGAGATGCATTCCTCTTCTTACCCGAAGATGTATTTCTCTCAGCCATTTGCGCTTCTGTGATACTTTTCACTAGCATCTCAGCTATCTGAAGATCAACAAACATTTCTGATAAAGTGACATAATTCTTTATCATGCTAAAGTTCAAAAGAACTATTTAAGCTTCAGGGACAGATTATTAAACACCAAGTCGATTAAAACTCGGTATCTTGTTCACCATCCAGGATTTCGATCTCCGATAAGTGGCTATCATCCGGAGAATGTGATCCCTTACAGGAATGGAATCGACTATCTTGGTGCTTATTAGATTTTTCATGACAATGCATTTTATTGTGTAATTCTAATGTCCGAAGAGTTTCTTGAGATTACACCATAAGAGGTTCTCACTACTTCATCAGAATTCGCAACTGGTTTCTTATGACATTCCTTATCAAGTACGATTAAACCTTTAGCCGTTTAAGACAATGTTTTAAGTTCCGAATCCAGTCTTTAGTAATTCACCGATATTAAACTTTTGAGAATAGAAGACAAGTTGGAGAGTGCCATGATAATATAGAATATCAGAAAAGTAACATGCAGTACAGTCACACCATTTAGGATACTAAACATATAATTGAAATCCTCAAAAAGAATTATATGCATATCCACCGACATTTTAAAAAAGTTTCTTATAAGCCACGTTAGTGTGGACGTTTATAAAATTCATTTTTAAACAGGTTATTAACCTTTAATTTACCTCCAGTCAAGTTTCCTTATGACAAGTAAATTAATAGTCGGAAAACATTCCCGGTCATGTAATCTTCTAATTAATAAGCCACGTTAGTGTGGACGTTTATTAATAAATTACACCTAAGTATGAACACCATCATCTTCACCCCAAGGGCACTGGTTCGAACTCATTACTCCAGTTGGAGGAGTCAATTTATTCTAACAGTGTCCTACAGTTATCTATTAAGAGGTTTAATTTCTAGAGAGTCCAGTGATATGACACATCCGTTAGGGAGGATGACCTATTGTCAACGCGCATGCCCATCACTTCTCAATTAAACCAGATTAATGGAGACCGACTAAGATTTCTACATACTTTGGTATGAATCTCTCCCACTTAGTTATTTATACTTGAGGTTTTCATTTTTATCTCAATAGCATGCAAGATCATCACATAAAATGATAAACATCCATGACATGCAAACAACAACATAATAAGCATAATAATTTAAACCAACTATCATGGCATATTTCTCATGTTTTATTCATGAGATAATCTTGGAAAATCAGCTCTGAAAATCTGGACGTCATCCGCGCCACCACCAAGCGTCTCGCCAAAACCCTAACGCCGATTTAGGATTTCGGGACATGTCCGGGATGTCGCCCTTCCTTGATTGGGGCTGCTCCACTTTCCTTTCTTGAGAAGAATCCCTTTCTTTATCTAATTCTATAAGGACTTCTATTCCTAATTTAAATCTTATCCTATCACATTTGAATAAATTCAAAGATATCAATTACCTTATCCAAATCCACTAGGATAAAGTAATCATTATCTTAAATATTCAATTTCCATATGATAAAGATTTTAATTATGGAAAATCCTAATATATCTAGAATAATAAAGGAATAAAAAAAATACAACTCAAGACACATGGAATTTCAAAAATTCCATCTAAATACTCTAACATTTATTTTTCCTATTACATTAAACCAACGTAATAAAATAAATGCTAGTCTAATCCATGAATTTTCTCATGGATAAAAATCTCATAGCCAAACCGGCATACGACCATCAACAACCATACATTCAACATAAATTAAATCATCACATCACATAAATTAAAAAGCCATGATAGTCGGTATCACCTGCAAACAAAAACTGTCTACATACAACAACTATCAAATTTTAAGTGATAAACATAAAATTGCATATGATATCCATACATGATCAATTTCGAAAATTATCTTCAATTTAAAATTGAAATTTTCGAAAATACCATAAGATTAAATTTGGAAATTTTAAAATTAATTAAAATATTCCACCAAATTTAATCTTATACATTCGAAATTATCACAAAGATAAAATATGGAAATTTTCAAAATAAATTGAAAATTCCTCCAAATTAAATCTTATAATTTCGAATAATACACTAAGATAAAATTTGGAAATTAATAATAATTTTCTACCAAATTAAATCTTATAATTTCAAAAAATACCTTTAGGATTAAATTTGGAAATTTTGAAATTAATCAAAAAATTTCTCCAAATTAAAACCTAAATTTTCGGCCATTCCGTAATTAAAAATAATTTGGAATTTTGATATTTGTCAAAATCCTTTCCAAATTATATACTAGGTATCAAAATTACTAGAATAAAAAATATGGAAGTTTGATCCTTTTCAAACACTTACCAAATTTAAAATTCTATTTTGAAACCTACTTGGATTAGAATTTGGTAACTTTTGATATACATCAAATTAAAGATTACCTTCTCCAATTCTAATCCCCATAAAATTCGAACCATATCCCTAATTAAATATGGAAATTTTGATTTTTATCAAAATTCTTTTCCAAATTGAATTATATGGGACGAAATTATGAAAACAAAATTAGGGAATTCAATGTCTGAAGTTTTCGATCACTTTACAATTAACAATCTAGAAATTTGATCTTAGTCAAATATCAATCTAGATTAAAAAGACATGAACGAAAATCTTAGGATTAAAAATTAGAAAAAATCCTTAACAACTTTTAATCCACATGGAATTCGAATCTTACAAGGATTAAAATATGGAAATTTGATTTCATCAAAAATTCCTTCCAAATTTTAAATCCTAAAATCCGAAAAACATAGAACAAAAATTAGGCAAATAATTGTTCCATAATTTTCGATACATATGAACATAAAATCTGGAAACCTTATAAAAAAAAATAAAGCACCATCCAAAGATTATTTCACGTGGATCGAAAAGAACCTAGATTAAATTCATGAATTTTTCAATCAAACAAAAAATTCATTCCAGAATTAAATCTTATAAAATCGAAGATCATGAACCATTAAATTTGAAAATCTAAATAAATTAAATTCATCAACAAATTTAATCATGATGATCGAAATTGACCTAGAATTAATTCTAGAGCAGAGCCAAAACCTGCTCTGATACCAATTGTTGAGGTTTTTTTTTGAATTGTACCCCACCGGATCTATTTGGATGCCATTAATTCTAACTCATGTAAATCATAATTTTATGTGTGACATTAATTATCCTATGTTGAATTAACATGCAAGTTTCAATTTCGAATCTATTGCAGCGGAATAAAATAGAATCTATCGAAACCGGTACTTACAAACTTTGTCGGGTTGCTCACGGGATTAAAGATCTAATCCCGTTGTTGATGGAGAACACATGATCATGGTGAATATTCATGGTGTTCAAAACACACAGCTCCAATATTCTACTTCTTGATCTTCTACTGTATTCTCGGACCTTGTTTAGATGCAGGGTGGGCTACAGACTACTAAACGGTTGTGGAAACTCTAGGAATCAAGAGAGCACTTAGAGGGGCTGTATTAGAGTGTTTTTTTCCTTATAATTTTCGTGGCCCCCCTCCCTTATTATAGGGAGGGGGCCCTTATTATAGGGAGGGGGCGAAAATTAACTCTCCAAACCCTATTGGGCTTGGGCCTCCCACTCCTGTTCCATTCCCAGTCCACTTATGTCATATTGGGCTACAACAGGGATCTAGAAGAATATTAAATTGGCCTACTAATTTATTTAATTTCTAATATCCATGACATGGATATAAATAAATAAATTAAGTATTATTTTTATTCCACTAAAGAAATAATACTGACCTACCAATTTAATACATATTTGCGAATATGCTTTCTCCTTTAGTTCAGCCATTCCACATGTTTAAGATATAATGTCCATTAATTAATTATGTAAGCTTCTGACATCTATAATTAATTAATATCTTGTCCTTGAGTAGTCCGTTTATCATGATAAGAATAAATTAATATTCTGCCTGCAGGGCTTTCCATGATCCTTGTGCTTCCTCAAGGGGACATCATCAACCTGGCGCACCAGGACACGGTGCTCATGCATATTGCACAACACATCATGTATACACTATTATTACCCAATATATCAAGTTTATTGACCCACGAAAGGATCTCACCCATTGATAAGTCAAAGTAATAAACAATGCACACATATGCTCATCAATAAAATATGAGTTCAGAACCCGAACTCTGTGGATCTTTATTCTCTCACTTAAGGTCAGAATAGAGAACAGTATCCTATCGTGATCCTTCTCAATACACAAGCCAGTGTACTAGAATAATCAGTTAGTCAAGATAAACTAACTATCAGATTATTCTACGGTGTACCGATGATAGGTTCAGGACCATCTAAGACATGAGCCTTTTAATACATTGCAAGGAATCCGATGATATGATCTCTACCGTGTGTTGACCCACACCATATCATCTACAATGCAAGTATATGAAATCATGCATATAAATATATAACAATAAATATATACACAAACAGTGAATGCAATTATTGTTCAATCTATATTATCTTAATATTGTTTATTGTATACAAAGACAAGCTTTCCAGTATACAAAAACAACAGTGGTCAAACAACTCTATAAGCTCGACAAGGGTAGGGGCGGCGCTAGAAGAGGAACCTGCACTAGAAAGTTGGACGAGATCTCTTTTTTTATTATTATATTAAAGAAAAACAAGTAAGTAACTAAATGAAATACGAAAAATGAAAGAAAGCAATAAAAGCTCGGGTTGCCTCCCGAGAAGCGCACTTATTTAATGTCCAAGGCTCGACACAAGTATAACTCGATCACGAGACAATTTCAGGGGTAGCAGATCTGCCCCTGTCGAAAGGAATTGTTTCCATCCCCGCACCTTTATGTTTCTTCAAAAGCTCGACCAACCTTGCTTCTTGCCCCTTCAGCTCCAGTACGAGGGCCTTTACATGGGATAGTAAAAATGGCTCAGAGTTGGTCAATAAGGGTATACGTCCCGTCAGACTCTGAGTTAGAAATTCATTAGTGGCATACAACTGCATTATGATATCTCGAATCTCCACATCTTCTTCTGTTATTGCATCGGTTTCAGTCAGCCCACCAAAGAGTACCTTCTTGAATAGCTCGAGGATCTCTTTCTCATCATCCTCCTTCTTGTTTCGAACCAACCTGGAAGGAAAATGTGTTGTAACTAGAGGGTTAGAAACTTTAGATTCAGATTTCACCTCAGTAGGGGTAGACTCGGCAGCTGGCTGTTCTTTTTCTGCACTGGATTTGTTTTCAGTCTGTGCAGTATACCCATACTGCGGGTTCTTTTCCTTCTTAGCCTCCACGTCAGCCAACTCTTTTCTACTACGAAGGGTCACAACACTAACATTCACTTTTGGATTCAGCCCGATTTGAGAGAGAAGAGACATAGCAGGTTGTTCATTCCTTTCACCAGATTCTTTTTTCGGCCCTTCAGTATGCCCATACTGCGGGTTCTTTTCCTTCTTAGCCTCCAACTCAGCTAACTCCTCCGCACTTCTCAAAGTGATAGCGCAAACATGCGCTCTTGGATCCATTTCAGTTTGGGATGTGAGTTTGCCTTGATTCACCTGCATCTTGTTCATTTGAGTAGCGAGCTGAGTGATCTGTGTGCCCATACTGCCTAGGGCGGCTTGCGTCTCCTGCTGGAAAGCCTTCTGACTCTGTGCCAAGCTGTTCACCAGAGCATTACTTTGCTCCAGACACTTCATAATCTCGCTCATGCTGGGCGCAGGCTTGTCAGTATGCCCATACGGACCGTCCTGCGGTGGCCTCGGAGGTAAAACTCCCAGCATCTTCTGATCTGGCTGCCTCCAGCTGAAATTAGGATGGTCCCTCCAGCCTGGGTTGTACATATTTGAGTACGGGTCATAATTCCTCCATCTCAGGGCATCTTGTTGCGCATCACCGAACCCATAGCATGCTTGCTCGCTTGGAGAATTTTGCAAGGTAGGACAAGCATCAGTGAAATGGCCATTCTCCGAACAGACTCCACAGCGGATATTTTTAGCTTGCACCATAGCTAGACTTCGAACTAGAGAAGTCAGAGCATCGATCTTTTCATTGACACCGGAGCTCTCAACTCGCTCAATCCCTTTCACAGGTCGATACCTATCGTCATCCTCATCTTCATATTGTTGACCTCCAGAAACCATGTCAATAATCATTTGTTTGGCATCGACCAGTGTCTTGTTGGTGAGAGATCCTTCACTGGCAGCATCAACGATCTTCCTGTCAAAAGTAGACATGTCACGGTAAAAATAATTGGTTAGCAGTTGATAATCCGTGAATCCGTGGTCTGGGCACTTGCGACATAGCTACTGGAATCGCTCCCAGTACTCAGCTAAGCTCTCGTTCTACTTCTGTTTGATGTTACTGATCGCCATCCTCAAGTTTGCAGCTCTTGATTCAGGAAAGAACTTGTGTAGAAATTGTTCATCCAACTCATTCCAATTGGAAATAGAGCTTGATGGGAGATCAAACAGCCAATCTCTAGCCTTGCCCTGCAAAGTATGAGAAAAAGTCAGTAATCTCAAATTATCAGAGGAAAAACCTTGAGGGCGTAAAGTAGAGCAAAATAAATCAAATTCGGCTAAGTGCTTATGTGCAGTTTCTCCAGGTAAATCGCCAAACTTGGGTAAAACTTGAATGAAACCAGGCCGTATCTCAGAATTATTTGCAATAGTGGGAAGCACGATGCAAATCGGTCGATTGTTCCTATGACGACCTAACTCCCTGATTTGAAGTTCTTGCTCGGATACTTGATTGAGAGCCATGTCTTCTCCAAAAAACTGAGTGATATCAAAACACGCTGGTGCAGCTTCCTTAGACTCTCTTGCAATCTTCCTCAGGCTTCGTAAAGTCCTCTCAGATTCTGGATCAAACACAAGACTTCTTTTTTTGGAAAGATCGAGTCATGCACTAAAAAAATAAAAAGAAATAGCAAACTGAAAATATTAGAATAATCACTACTTAAAAACCGGTCCCCAGAAATGGCGCCAAAATTTGGTGGGTCGTTTTACACCAAAACTAAATTTTCCGACAGCAGTCGGTATGCCCTTACTGCACAGTACAGCGATGAGCGAGATCGTCTCCCAAGGGACCGACGAGAATTACTCTTGAATTTTCAATCTGCAGAACCAACTTTCAAGGGGGTTTTTGTGATTATAATAAAACAAACGAAATTAATAAATAAATAGAAAAATACACGAGTGAACAGAATGAATGGATTTAACAAATTAGAAGAAATATTCCGGATTCCAATTAACTCCACCCTAGCTTACTAAACCGATCCTCGATGCAAAGATTAATTTAATTAACTCATGCAAACTGGTTATAGCTACCGAAGAGGCTTACTGACGCAGCCTAATTCCTCCTTAAATTCTCGATAATCAGGAAGACGCTTCAACAATTATTTCCCTAATCGACTGACAACCGTAAGAGACGCTCTATAGGTTTAATGAGCCGACAACATTGAGCACTAGAGAAACCTGATTCAAAACCAACAGACTCTGATGCAGGACTGTCGAATTAAGACTGTTATTCCCCTGGTTCTGAAGAACCATTTCGCCACTAATTAAACTTAAACCACAATTACGGATGGCCGGTTTAATCGGCTACTAATTAATTCTGAATTACTAAATATGTGCACCTACCTAGCAATATCGAAACAATTAATGACTTGAAATACCGAGAATAACAGATGCATGCAAATTAATTAAATGAGATAAATAAATTAGATCTCACAGTTTAGCTAGGCCAAGGCTTCGTTAGTTGTCACCGGAATAAGAAGAACTTAGCTTGATTGCATAATTAAATCAAACCTCCAAAGTATCATATAGCAGAACATGATGAATTCAGCGAAGAAGATAAAATTAATAATCTGCTTCAGAGCGTTTCTCTGGTTCTGTTCTTACGTGAATAATCTATCCTAAATAAAGATAAGTCCTAATCTATATATATTATCCTTAATTAAAATAGTATCCAACATGGAAATAAAATCCTAATCTATCCCAACTAGGTAATTAGTGAAAGAAAGACTCTTTGAGGCGGTGGGAACTCTGAATCCCGCGTCCAGGCCTTGGGCTTTAGTAAATCCCATGCTCTAGCCTAAATTCACGCGCACAAGCCCATGTTGTCCTGCCGTATGCCCATACGGCATGGTCCTCCGAGCTTCCAGTTTCAGCTTTCCTTGCACAGCCTGTTCTCCTACCAAAAGCATGCCACTTTTTCTAACTTTGTGTGAATTACCTGCAAAACTCTTAAAGCACAACATTCTTCCAAAACGATATCATTATACGGCAATTAACACTAATAAATCACACCAAATTGGCCCAAAATATCAAGTAGAAATAGCCCGATCAATGACAACATCATTTCCAACAATAATCTCCCCTTTAAGATTTATTCTTTCTACACAAAATTCATAAGCAAAGATATTGCCTTAAAAAAATTTTGGGCAAAAAATTTAATAGACATATGCGAGCATATATCAAATACATTTTAAGATGAATCACACATCATCTTAAACACAAAGTCAGATGAATTAAAAAAAATAGATTTCACATGAATATCAAAAGTAAAGATGTATATTGACATACACATCCCAAAAATGATGTTCATTACATCAGCAAAGTAAAAACGATGTTCAACACATCAGCAAAATAAAATAATGTTTAGCACATTAGCAAAATAACAGCGATGTTTAGCACATCAGCAAACATCAGCAAAATAACAGCGATGTTTAGCACATCAGCAAAATAAAAGCGATGTTTTAGCACATCAACAAAATAAAAGCATTCAACGCTTACAAACCATAAAGAGTTAAACTCTTTAAAACATTAACCAGCATCAGCAATCTACTCCCCCTTTTTGTGTAGAAAGAATGACTTTAAAGTCTCCCAGCACATCCACTATATCATTGTTCAGAGAATATGATGTGGTGAATTAGAACATCTGGGCAGTATTTACTTCAGTATCTGTTCTATCATTAATCAGAACATTAGTAATAGAAGGAATAGATGCAAACAACTGAATCAATTTGGGTACCAATCCCCTCAACAATATCATTGTCAACATTAACATGAACATTGACTTCTGGTGGGATAAAATAGAGAGTGCAGGGACAAATATATGGTAGATCCACAGTTAGATCTCACTTAACATGAAGAAACATTGCACTATACATGTTCTTGCATGAGAATTCAACATTAGGCACTAAGTTAATAAAAATATCCAATATAACATTAACATGAAAAGGACAAAACTTAGTTACCATCTTTCAAAGAGGTTTTTCCATAAATAAACATTCATATCATATTTCTTAAGACATAGCACGTTAATGAATTTCTCATATTGAATTGGTTATTGAGACGTAATTTGAGACACATCATGGATCACATGAGAATAAAAAACTTGCTAAATGCCTTTAGAAAAAAAATAGAGAAAACCTGAGGAATAGGTATTGCCTGTATTGAATGATTGAACATCCATTGCACTATCATGGTCAAAATGAGTTGAAAAGAAAAACTGAGCAGCTGCTGATATTGAAACTGGTGTGTCCTGGATAGAGATAACATCTACTACAACATTCAAATTTTGGATGTTCATATCAGCTTTGTTCCTTTCACTGCATATTTTCTTCAAAAAGATTTCTTCTCATAGTGGTAGTCATGACATCAACTTCTTTAAACTTCTTCCAACTCGACGAAAACATTGATTTCATGAAACCTCTTTTATATTTATAGAATGCATGATATCCATCATCATTTCTCCTTCAGCAGGATATGTAACATTCAGTTCTGGATCTGTGGGGGTTCTAGCATCTCTCAAATGGATAACATTTAATGGCTTCAGATTCAAAAAGACCTGTTGTTGGAGACATCACTGAGTCTGACATTTTATCATCTTGCTTCACTATAGACAAATCTGGAGCATAAGACCTAGTAGGTTCATCCATTTTAGCACCAACATGTTCAGTCATGCTATGATTTGAAGTGACAGTCGATGTTGAAGTTGATGATGGAGTTCCAATTGACTTCTCATACATGTCATTAAACATTTCAAATAACTCCTTTGGATCAACCATTTTAACCCTGTGAAGCTTTTAGAGAAAAAACATTAGAGAAAATGATGAGAAAACATAAGAGCTAATCAAGAAATGAGAAAAATTAAGAGCCACAAAAGAGTGTTAATGGGAAGAATTTTCTTAAACAATTGGCTCATCAAATCACCTTTCACATCAACTGACTCCCCTTTATCCAATAAGAGGTAGAACTCAAGTATCATCTATATATCTTTAGTAATCCAAAAAGCACCATATCTTGTAAGGCCAAACATACACACAAGAAAAATAAACAAATGCATAACTATAAACTAAAAAGACAAACATGCAGTTTAATATAGATATAAATTTCAGAAACACTAATTTCGGGAATAACATCTCAATGAACACCAGTTGAAGCACAGTCCATAAATTTTGATGATGAATGAAGAGATCAATTTCTTACCTCTTTTTGAACAGAACACACTGTCGTATTGAACGCCATGTTTCTCGATAGAAATTGATCACAAATGTATTACCTTACCACCATTTTACTTGAGTGTATCGTTGCCGCGAACGCCGTGACCCAAGTTACTAAGTGATAATCGTACATTTTCAGGAGAGTGCACATGATCTGTAACATCCAAGCCTCACTCTTGTGCTCGTAGTTTTATATCAAGGCAAACTATTCATCATCACAGGTTTATACCATGGACATTTCTCTAAAGAAAGACTGATCATTGAGACATTAAACATGATCAAAGTACAACCAAAATAAATATCTAAGATTAAACAAAATACAACATGCATATGAAAAAAAAACACAAACAAATGCAGATGTTGGACAGAACAGATACGACACAGAGTCCAACATCGACTATGCAGAGATTACATAACACAAACTATGAGATTTTCATAAAGAATAGAATCTCTAGAAAACAACATGGGCCTTTATAAAGATATCTTCATTCAATTTTTCAGATGATATATATCCATTGCGAATGATACCTTTGTTCACAAAATCTCGGATAAAATGATGACATATGTCAATGTGTATGGTGCAAAAGTGTTGGACCAGGTTCTTTCACATTTCAATCGTATTTGCATTAACATAGAACAAGGTCAACACTCTGATTGACATCTCATAATCATTCACAATAAAGCAAACATATCAAAATACATGAAAGTATTTGAAGTTTTGCTTTCTCTGTTTCAAACTCTCATTTCTTTTCCACAAAGAAAAACCATGTTCCCAATGTGATATGCAGTGTGACAACATCAGTACATAACACAGCTTTTTCAGTAACCTTTTGGACTACAACATCTCCTGTAGTGTCAGATTTTTCCTTTCTTTGCATAGATAACATCACAATCAACATTCTCGAATTTTCTGTCATGGTTAGTTAAAATACAAGAAACACTAACACAAAATTGAGAACTCATAACCAAGTAGAGTTTCTTGAAAAACTTTAAATACTTCAAAACTTTCATGCAGGAAATCAACTTTAGAAACTCAGGAAAAATCATCAACTACAAGAAGGAAAATAATAAATTTTTTTATTCATGCTCTTAGTGACCAATATACATATGACAACCATGTGCAAAAAAAAAATCAATCATATGTGCTCATATGTCGGACTCAATTTATACAAATAGAATGCATGAGACATCATATAAAAATAATAGAACCCATGAGAATGCCAAAAAAAAATAAAATAAAACAAATGTTGGGTTCAGAATTTGTAACATTTGCCCCAATATCGACAAACCAAACACGATGGCACAAATGCATTGAGAGATTTCCGAAAGCTTGAAACTCTCTCAATATCAAGAGCTTTGCTCAAAATTCCAACTGATTGTTTTTCAGTTGATACACATTCCAAATCAGATTTCCTCACCCATTTGAGATTCAAACTTTTACGTTTTCTAAGTATGTTGGATCTAATATTGGAAGTTGGATCTAATATTGGAAGACATTCTGGCCGATATTTTTCCAGCAGCATCATGTAATTTATAACAAAAAGGCTTTATGTGACAAGGAGAAAAACAATAATGACACACAAAATTTCTCTTTCCAATCTTAGGTTTATCAAGTTCATGAGAATTTGTGAGACATGAACCACTAGTATTTCCTTTATCAAAAGAACTATACTTAAAATCTTCATTCAAATCATTAGAAAATATTGTGGTAGAAGATTTAACTTGCCCAAGCTCGGATCTATCGATTTTATCAATGGAAAATACCTTGATGGGTGTGGAAGATCCTCTCTTCAACATCTCAAGAGATTGAGAAGTATTTTTAAGTTGTTCCTTGACCGAAATCAACTCCTCATTTTTCCTTGTGAGAATCACTTCCAAATTCGTCACTTGCTTCTTCATCTCTTCATTTTTCTTATTGAGTGACTCCACAACTTGGTTTTGTTTCATCCATTTGGAAAGAAGCTCATCATATGACACTTTTACTTCTTCTATAACCTTTTCAGCTCCAAAGTTGTCATGTTGTAGTGAATCTGTCACACATAAACTAGAAGAATTAAAAGAGTCTGTATGATAATTTTCAGAGCTTTCATACCTGTCAAATCTTGTTCTGGATGTTGAAACATCATCTAGGCCAACATCAAAATCTGAATCAGTCTCATTTACTTTAGCAACAAATAAGATAACTTGGTCATCTTTTTCTTTCAATTCCGGATCTCCTGATTCATCATCACTCAAATGATTGTTCAACTTCATCTTTTGTCTTCGCAATACGGCTTGATCAAAGATTCTCTTTGACTTTCTAGTTGGTTGAACATGGACTTTGTCATTTATTTTCTTCTTGTTCACATTTTTCTTCACATTGATGTCGACATCAGTATCAATTGGACAAGAAGCTTCACTGGAGATTGCAGGTTTGAGTGGACTAGAAAACATTACACCTTCAGTTGATGGAGGTGGTGTTTGTACAAATATTGATGATGATGATGATGATGATGATGATGATGCTCCTTGAACTGCAACTACTTTATGTCGTATGCCTATATATCTTCAAAATGTTCTTGAAGAATATCCCATGCATGCTTAGCTGTAGTACACTTTGAGATCATTTTGAAACAAGGAACGTCAACACAAACAAAAATAGCATTAAGAGCCTTAGAGTGGAAGTTTGAAATGGTTTGTTCTTCAACACTTCATTGACTTTTAACCTTGTTGACGACTTCTCCAGCTTCAATTGTCTCTTTTGGAATAGACCATTCCTTCAAAACTGTCATCCATGCACGTTCATCAATAGATTCGATGTACATATGCATTCGTGCCTTCCATAAGGTATAATTTGTTCCAAGAAAACTAAGAACTGGTGGATGACATTGAGAAATGGAAACATCCATCACAGTAAAAAAAATCAACACAGTATTTAAGCAACACCGGATCGAATACTTAGTATGTCAAGTACCGGCTCTGATACCACTTGTTAGAATCCGTTGTCTCAAATACTGTGAAAACAATCACGTGCAATGTTATACACAATGTTGTAGTCAATGCTACTCACATTACCGACAACATTGTCACAAAAATATATAAATAGTTTGCACGAAAATATCTTTAAAACAAAAGCATAAAATAGCTTGTGAAAAAGGTTAAAGTGCAAATAATAAAGTGATGTTAAAGCCAGTGTCAAACACTATGCCTTCAACATGCAGCGAAATTTTAAAGAATAATTTGCACGAAAATTAATTTTAAATCACACACAACATGTATGTGATTGCCTCAGGGCGAAATTAAGCTTCCACGAGCCAAAACAATTGTTAATTTGATGATGTCAGACGCTGAGGCTCTTGACACATCAAATAAAATACATGAATCCTATTCTAGTTTACAACCAAAATGAATTCAAAAATACAAATTAACCTACCGTTAATTTGTAGACAAACTAGCAATGATTTCACAACATTGCTATCTATCCTAACTTGTACAACCTACTCTCGTGAATTGATTGTACAACAATAAACATTAAGAAAGAAGAAGGAACGAAGAACGAAATCTATGCTAAGTTTGTAACTCAAGCTCTTCAATCTTCTCACGCAGCGGGAAGATGGTTTGTGCTTGAATGACCTCTTCAGATGTGAATCATGCTGCTTATATGCACTCTTCACTTGAATCGGTTAAAGGCCATGCCATCTCTTCGAATGTGTGTTGAAATAACCGCCACCACTTTCATGGATTGGAGAGAAACCGCTCCTTGTTGTGGCTGGAAGAGTAACCCACATTCTTCACTATTTTCTTATAATTCCAGCAAGTCATTTTCTGAAAAAGAAAACGGTTAAATTAACAAAAGACCTAAAAAATAGGAGATAAGGTTTGACTTAATCAAATTTTATTTAAATATTAATATATCAATCATATATATCCATTTATTTGAAATATAAATTCCGTGGATATATATGATTTAAGATATACAAAATAATTATAATTTATTAAAAATAATAAATCCTAAAATCTAGGAAAGGATAAGATTAGTCACGACGAATGTCATAGACAATGTCGCAAGGAGTCTGTTTGACATTAAGTTCAACATAGAACAACAATGTCAGACAGCACTCAACAATTATGATAAGTTGATAACGTATGCTGACGAAGCATTTGTTATATGCTAACATATTGCATTAATTGTGCTAATGAATAATTATTATAATGTTAACATAGTACACATACTTATATTATTATTATTATGATTTATTACATTTCAATTAGGACTTATAATTATTTTTTATGATTTAATTTTTATGTTTTAGTTACTAATTGAATATTATATATTATTTATTTCATCAAATTAGAATATATTAGTTAGAGTTTTCTTCATCCATTTATGATTTATAACTTATGCTAACGATGAATTGTCATATGCTAACATAGTTTATTCGCAATGCTGATAAAATAATATCAGTATGCTAATGTTTTATATTTATATTGTTATTATGATTTATTCCATCCAATTGGGGTTTATAATTAATTTTTAGAATTTAATTCTATTTTTAGATCATTGAAGTTTATTATATCTGAATTATGGTTTATTTCATCATATTAGAATTTATAATTACACTTTAGAATTTAATTTTTCGTTAAGAATATGAGAAAAATTTTCATTAGCATAAAGATAACGTTTTGTTAGCATGATGATAATACTTCGCTAGCATGACGATATGTTATCAAATATCCTCCGCAATTTTTATAAGAATTACCAAATTACGTTAATACCCCCGTGCGATTTTTTTTCCAAATATTACAGAATTGCCACCACTCCTTTTAATCAAATCTGGACCATAGATCTTTATTAATTGTATGGTGTGAGATGGGTTCCTAGTTCCTACACTAGATAGGGTTTGCATTGTAACCCTCCTCTATATATATATATATATATATATATATATATATATATATATATATAAAATTAGTATTTGTATCTCCTAGTTGAGAAAATAATAAATTAAATATCTTATTTTAATGTAAAAAAGTTTCAATTGCATTTTTGGTTTCTTACCAACTCCCCATAATTCACTGGTTAGATTTTTACGAGGGAATTATTTTTCATAGCCCTCATTTTTCTCTTTATAGCCTCTGTATTTAATTAAATATAAATATTAGTTGAATAGACATATTTATCCTTATAGCTCCCAATAATTCTAATAAAATAAAACTCCTTACTTGTATAGCCTCCACCTTTCCCTTATTAAAATAAATAATAAAAGAAAGTCGATCTTGTATAGTCCCATATGATTCTCCTTCCACTCGTTCAACAATTGATAATGATAATTATAATTAAAAATACTTCTCAAGATCTTGCAAATGGGTCAATACGCCTTCCAATAAAAAATACTATTTTCAAAACGCAAACAAGTTATTTAGTTTGTACTGTGTGCGCGCAAGATGAAGTAATTGTTGTGGGAATAATTTTTTGTTCAATTTGAAAGGCGAATTCTTTCGTCAAGAAATTTCGTTAAATCAACGAATTTGTCGAGACTCTTCCATTTGAGTGCCTGTGGGAGAGAATGATGGAGGTTGATTAGTTTTCCCATAATCTAAACAAAATTACAATTAAAGTAATATGTTTCCCTTAACCTCATAAATTTGAGGGATATGATTCATTCAACTTAGGAAATGGTTTCCTGACGTATTCCACATTTTGATGATTTATTTGGATTAATTTATTAATAAATTGATGATAAATAATCACCAGCTGTCGTATTACCCTTATGTTATTGTTGATTCATTATTGTGCTTAGAAATCCGTAGTACAGTTGTGAAGAAAAAAACTTTTATTTCTATAGCATGTGGCATGATCATATGCTGAATGACGGGAAAGAAGAGAATCGTAAAGGTTATAAAAGATCAATTCATTTTTTAGTTTATTTCAATAAAGGAAGAGTTTATTTTGTTAGTGATGGGGCCATAGGTATAAATATTTATATTTAAATAATATTTATGTTTGAATTAATTATGGAGGCTACGAAGACAAAAATGGAGAAGACAAAAATGGAGGTTGTGAATAGAATTTTCCTTTTATTTATTTTTATTTTGGGTAAATTACGCTTTGATACCTACATTTTTTGTACTTTAATAAAAATGACCAACTTTTCCAAAATTAACCAAATTTACAGCGAAAATTGATTATATTTAAATATTCATACTTCCTCAACCACGTAGAAAAATTCATCCAATCAAGAAAAATATTAAACTACAATTAATTACATACGTTTTTCGGACTGTAAAATTGATTAAATGTTAGATTTGCAAACTTTTTAAAAAAGTTGATACTATTTTGTTAATTTTGAAAAAGTAGGTCATTTTTTAAAAAATACCTGATCTCCTATCATCCATTTGAGTGATAACTCATCACCCCCAAAAGTGGGGTGATTAAATCCATCCCACATTTGATTAAATATAAAATTACTCAATTATCCTCATTTAAATAATATTTGAATATTTCTACCCTCAATTTTAGAAATATTTACACAAATACATATTACGCATAAACCGATTTTCTTTGAAATCACTTTTAAATAAAATAATAGAAATTATGAAAAGAAGAATAATAATCTACCATGAATTCTAATATAATTCCATAATTGTAATTTTAAATTAATAATGAAAATCTTATGAAATTGCATAATTTCGTTCATAATTTCATAGTTTCTATTATAAATTCATAATTGCAATTTAGGCATCCAAATATGTAGTTTCAAGTTTTTTGAGTAAAAATAATTACAATTTTAAATTAATAATGAAAAATTATGTGGAGGGTAGTTTAGGTATTCAACTACATTTTAATCATAATTTTTCAATCCAAACAAAAATATTGATAATTTATCACAAACCATCAAAATCTCAATCAAGCACTAAAAACATATGACTTTTCAGTAGAGATGGCAAAATGAGCCGCTGGACCGGGCCAATTATGAAAAAGTGGGTTGGATCAAGCTGTCCCAAGAGAAGGGTCGGGCGGTCCGTGGATCTAAGGCTATTTTTTATATTATGGATTGGGCAGTCCTGCCCATTCAGACCTTCCTCTTTTTCAAGCCGGGCCACACAATCTAGAAATCATTTCAGACCACTAAAATTTGGGTCTAGTGTGTCCCAAAATCAGACTGGGCCCTACTTTTCAGTTACAAACTTGTATATTCTACCTGAGCATATGCTATTTTGCTACAATATAATTTATAAATGGGGAATATTAATTACATGTCGCAATGGCATCAATATCAATCACATAATAGAATAAATATTGAACAAATATAAAAACATAACGAAATATGCATATATTACTCTGGAAATGGTCAATTCATAACTAACTAAGTACACTACTTTACATCAAAGTGATCAAACAATTCAAATATTGTTAACATGACCTACTAATTTCAGTTTATTTTTATTTTAAAATTACAAACATTGAACAAATCAATTCATCTTATAAAAATTACCTATGTATTAAAACCCTCCATGAAAAAAAAAAAAACCTGAACATGAGAGAAACACGTGATTTTTGCTTAGTCCTGCTTTTATACCATGTTAGCTTAATTTTTTTAACTCTAAATGGATATACATTTATTTTTATATATTCCGGACCATATATATATATATATATATATATATATATATATATATATAGGATATGGATCATATGAGAACACTTTGTTGGTGTGAGAAATAAGAACCCATTAGATCCAATTGTTGAGATTTAAGGTGGCAATTTCGTAAATAATAGGGCAAAAAATAAAGGAAGGAGGGCTATTTTCGTCCAAACCCATTAAAAATGATGATTTCAGCCATTAAAAAAAAAACTTAAAAACTTTAACCGACCATAACTTGTTTGTTTTTAATACAATGCACACAAAAAATATATCAAATTAAAGCTCTTTTCATGCTCTTTCATTTAAAATGTCGAAAGGCTATGTTTAGATGAAAAAATATAAACGAAAAATAAAAAAGAAAATTTTTTACGTGTGCCCAGGTTGTAAATGCTTTCGTTAACATATAATAATTCTTCGTCAGCATTATGATAACATATGATAACGTATGCTAACGAAGCATTTGTTATATACTAACATAATGTATTCGTTGTGCTAATAAAGAATTATCATAATGCTAGCGTAGTATAAATTTATTAGGGTTTATTAAATCTCAATTATGGTTTATTTAATCTCAATTATGGTTTATTCCATCTAATTATCATTACTTTTTTGAAATTTTATTTTTTGTTTATAGTTCTTAATTAATTATTATGGTTTAACCCATCCAATTATGGTTTATAACGTATGTTGACAGAGTATTGTCATATGCTAACATAGTGTATTCGCAATGCTGACGAAGCAAAACCATAATGCTAACGTAGTACAAATATATTATTATTACGATTTGTTCCAATTTATTTAGGGTTTACCACATCCAATCAATGTTTAGTTCATCTAATTAGGTTTATTTCATCCAATTATGATTTTTTTCCATTTAATTAGGGTTTATTAAATCAAATTAGGTTTATAATTAATTTTTAGAATATTTTTTTCACTAACAATATTTGAAAACTTTAATTAGCATACCTATAATGCTTTGTTAGCATGATGATAATACTTCGTTAGCATAACGATCTGTTATCAAATCCTCCGCGATTTTTATAAGAATTACCAAATTACGTTAATACTCCCGTGCGAAAAACTTTTCAGATATTACAGAATTGCCACCGCCTTTTTCATCAAATCTGGCCCTTTGATTTTTGATGGATGTGTGATGTGAGATGTGTTCTCATTTCTCACACAAGGAATTATTTTTATATAACCCCACCCCTATATATATATATATATATATATATATATATATATATATATATATTTAAGTTAGAGATCAAATGAGAACTCAATTCTCATGTATGAACTAAGAACCAATCTAAGCCATACATTTATTTTTATATATTCCGGACCATATATATATATATATATATAAGTTAGAGATCAAATGAGAACTCAATTCTCATGTACAAACTAAGAACCAATCTAAGCCATCCATCTATTTATTTTTCATGATCAAGATTGATCTAAAAAATGGGTTAAAAATGCAATTATTTTATAATTGTAATAAGTTGAGGTTATTTTAGTAATTCAACAATTATCTAGATATCATATCCCTCATTTCATGGCATTTCCAATTTTCATTCAATCTTGTTTATTTTTGACGATTTTCTTTTATTAATTATTTCTTCTTCACCCATATTTTTTATTTACCACCGATTTCTCTTATGCGTTTTTTAATAACAATGAAAATGGCGTTTAACTTATTAGAATTTCATAACTATAAACTAGCATACTGTGATATAAAAATTAGCAATGTTTTGTACATATAGTAGTAAATTAACGTAATATTCATAGTTTTTAAATATTATTAATTTGTTACATACAATAGTTGATTCTGCTTATTATAATATTTTGTTAACCTACTGAAAGTAGTTGGTTTCATATTAGACAAATGTGATTTATATATATATTAGCAAATAAATTATGATGTATTAATTACACCTTTTAAACAAATTAGGAACATTTTTATCATTATCACAATAGCAACATTTTGTTAACATTTTAGTAACATTAATGAATTATATTAGCTACACCGTTTAACCCAACTAGGGTCGAGCCCATTAATAATTTCACAGTTACGTCAACCTAATAATTTTAAGTTAGCTACAAATATTATTTAAATCACTATAAAAAAGCGCTCTTTAGCGACGGATTTTTCCGTCGCTATATCATGAATGTCGCTGAATATAGCTAACGACGGACACCGGCCGTCGCCAATCATCTCATCGTTAATATAGACTTGTGACAGATTCTATGTCCGTCGTTAGGCTAATGATAGATAGTCTGTCGACGTTATGTGTCATCGTTGGCTGGTCGACCGGAGGGGGACAATGCTTTACCGACGGACTAGCGATGAATACGGCCGTCGCTACTAGCGACGGAAGGGAATCCGTCGTTAGGTCGCTGGCTAGCGACGGACTAAAATCCGTCGTTATTTTCCCCGATAAACGATCCGTCGTAAGTCCATCGCTAGTAGTGACGGAAACAAAATCCGTTGTTAGTTCTTTTTTTTTTAATTTTTTTTTAATTTTATTTTTAATTCCTCAAATTAATAAAAATGTAATATTATAAATGAAATAATAATAATATTAAAAATATAATATATTAAATATTCAAATTCAAATATATTAAATTACATCAAAATTAAAATATAATTATTCTAAAAAATAATAGTACTGTCACTGCTAATCAGAGGGAGACGGGGGCGGGGGAACTGCGGAGGCTGGCCAAATCTGGAAAAAATCTGGGTCCACTGAGCCTCCATCTGGGCCTGCATCTAGGCCTCTATCTGGGCCTGCATCTGCTGCATCTTGTTCCTGACCTCGGTCCTAACCTTCTCCCGCAGCTCGGTCCTGACCTTGTCCCAGATCTGGGCAATCATCTCATCCACACGCTGAGTGAAGGCCTCATCTGTAAATGCGGGCTGTGAGGTGGCGCCTGAAAGGACACTGGTGCTGCTGCTGCCGCTGTCACTATAGAAGTGCGACCGAGATCCAGTGCCGAAGACGCGCTTCTTCTTGCTCATCCCTTCCAGCGCCTCTAGATAGAGGGCGGTCATATCCACCTGAGGGACCTCGTCAGAGCCTGGAACTGGCTGGCTCAACTCCGCAGCCCGCTCGTACACCTCCGTCTAAACACAACAAATCGTTAATACACAAACATATATATATATATATATTATTTATAAATTAAATATTTACAGCAAGACGTTCGCTCTTCTTATTAGTGAAGACTCCATCCTTATCATGATGGAGTCTCAAAAATAGCTCCCACCCAACCTGCTCGTCTGGGAGTCTCTGTGCCCGTGACTAATCAAACAACATAAATAAAAACGGTTAAACACATTTAAATGAATTACATAAATTTAAATAACTAGATATAAAAAAATAGGAAGTACCAGATCATCTCCATGCTCCACTGCACATCTGGACCCTCCCTTGTGTGTGATCATGCTTGTCCCTGGTCCATCAGGCTCAGACCTCATGTTCTGAGAGGCAATACGAGCCTTCTTCCACTGCATCTCCACTATCCTCAATTTAGATATCACCTTCATTCAGATGAATTGAAATAGAATCATCAATCTCAATAAGTGGAGGTCGATCCTTATGTAATTCATCCTCCTAAAAAGCCGCACCATCTTCAATAAGTGGGAGTTCAACATTGGGTCTAGCTTTAATCTTACACATGGCCTACCAATCACTTTTTGCACGAGATAAACTCGGATATGAGCAGTAATAGACTTGAATTGCTTGTTTTGCAAGGACAAACGACTCATACTTTATTGTAACTACGCTTATGATTTATTGAAACCAATTTGTAGTTTGGATGAATCGTCGTCCCATGTGGTGTTGTGTCAAACCACTTGCATTTGAACAATACTGTCCTTTTAATTGACAGACTGGGATATTCAAGCTCAAACACTTCTTCAAGTTGGCCGTAATAATCAAATCTCGTTCGTACCATAATTGGTACCTTTTATACAAACTCCACTGTTCATTGTAGCTCTGCGTGTTCCGTGATTCATGGTATGAAATTTATAACCATTCACATAATATCCGTTATACACTACAACACTACGATGTGGCCCTCTTGAGAGATCTCGAATGTATTTGTTATCTACATGATTCGCAGGATCTTGTGCCTGTGAACATTAGAGGGATTTGATATAATGATGAACCACAAATTTATGCAATGAGACATACATACGTGCATGTAAAGACATGTACTCACATATTTGGCAAACCAAGTTGCAAATTCGGTATCTACTTTACCCTCAATCTCAGCTCTTGATAAATTCTGATGCATTACTCCCATCTGATTCACAAACAAACCAGACAAACATATATATTCATGTTAATGGATTCACGACTTATTGAAATAAATATATGACAAGTGTTAAGGTACATACTTTATATACTGCTCGATCTCAGTACAGTTAAGTAAAATGTATACTCGAGCAGCATTGTACTATTGATCAGTCAAAAATCTGGTTGATTATTTTCCAAATGATCGTCTAGGATACTTGAATATGGAAAGATAATCTAGATCATCATTTACTGCATCATCCCTATCGTCATAATTTTGAGGTAAATTTTTGCGCTTTGTCCACACATGATCTTCAAAATAGTAGGAGCAAAACGTCAAAGCTTCCTCTACTAGATAAGCATTGCATATTGATCCCTCAACCCTTATCTTATTCCGTATATTATTCTTTAGCTTTCGTAAGTACCTTTCAATGGGTACATCCAGCGATATTGAACCGGACCAGCAATATGAGCTTCATCGGCTAAATGTACGAGCAAATGCTCCATTGAGTCAAGAAGCTTGGAGGAAATATGTGTTCTAGCTTGCATAAAATTATAGGGATCATGTCATGCAAATGACACATATCCTCTACTTTAATGTTTTGCAGAGGACAAATCCCTAAAAAATATACTCAATTCAGTGATTGCTTTCCAAACAGCAAGTGGGAGAAGTTCTTTAAATGCAACGGATAGGATCCGCTGCATTAGCACATGACAATCGTGACTTTTCATTCTAAATATCTTCAGCTTCTGCATATCGACACATCTGCTCATGTTCGACACATACCCATCTGGAAATTTCAGCTCTTTCACCCATTCACACAAGAAAATTTTCTCAACTTTGTTAAGCATGTAAGAAGCTTCGGGGTATTTGCCCGTCCTGGCATCCCGTTTCAATTCAGGTCGATTGCAGTAGATATTTAATTCATCTCTTGATTTGATAGTATCTTTTATTTTTCTAGGGACATTCATCACTATGTTTAAATAGATTGTCAAACATATTATTTTCAATGTGCATGACATCCAAATTGTGTTGAATCAGTAATAAACTCTAATAAGGCAGATCCCAAAAGATACTCTTTTTCTTCCACTCACTATTTTTCCCGACTCTGAGATTCACTTCATAAATTCCTAATTCTGTGACCTTCTTCAAGCCCAGTTCTTCGATCTCCTGCAGAAGATTAATCCCAGATCTGAGTTCTGGAGGTTCTGCAGTAACCATCTTGTTCTTGGTGAATGTCTTTTTATTCTTGTGAAATGGATGGTCGGCTAGTAAGAATTTTCGATGATTATCAAACCATGACTGCTTCCCACTACATTGAAGTGTGAAAGCCTCGGAGTTGGTCATACAATACGAGAAAGCTAATCTTCCAGCAGTACTCCATCTAGACAACATTGAGTAGGCAGGAAAATCACTAATTGTCCAGATCAGAGCCCCTTGCATTTTAAAATTCTGCTTCAATGACACATCATATGTGTCGACACCCACATCCCACAATTTTATCAACTCTGATATCAGTGGCTGCAAGAACACATCAAGTTTTTCTTTCGGATTGCGCGGTCCTGGCACTAACACTGTAAGGAACATGTATTGTTCTTTCATACATATCTAAGGTGGAAGATTGTAGAGCATAATAATAACGGGCCATGAGGAATATTGCTGCCCTAATTGCCCGAAAGGTTGAAAACCGTCTGTAGAAAGACCTAACCTAATGTTGCGAATTTCAGCTGCAAAATCAGGGAATTTTTCATTCAAATGCTTCCAAGCAGGAGAATCTGTGGGATGACGCATGATCCCGTCATCAACTAATGATGCATGCCAACGTATTTCAGCAGCTGTGGCCTTAGATACGTACAATCTCTGCAGTCGAGGAGTTAGAGAAAAATGGTACATCTTCTTATGAGCTATTTTTTTCTTCCCATTCTCATTATCTCGACCTTTATATCGAGGATGGCCACAAAACTTACATTCCAACAATCCACTATCTCCCGCCCAAAAGATCATGCAATTTCTGAAGCAGCAGTCAATCTTCTCTACTGGTAATCCCATACCGCGCAATAATTTCTTTGTGGTGTAGAAATTTTCTGTGACTAAGTTATTTTCAGCCACTATCTTTTTCATCAATTCTGTAATCCGATCGAAGCACTTCTGTGACATGTTGTTCTCAGACTTCAAGGTCATAAGACGAGCTACAAGTGACAATTGTGAATGCGTCTGACACCCAGGCCAGAGCTCTTTATCTGCAGCATCCAACATGTCATATAATTTTTGTGCTTATGGGTTAGGAGGCACCTCCAGAATCTGATTGGCTACTCTGTCATCCATGTGAAGATCTAGACTACCAGCATCAAACACCATTTGATGGTACGTATCTAATACAGTCTCCCATCCAATATTCAAAATCGTAGCAACAATCTCTGTTGTTTCTCCTTGATACCTCCAGACGTGATAATTTTTCACAAACCCATTCCTCCCAATATGCAACCGAATCGTATATTGATTTTGAAAGGGAATGCTATCACATTTACGACGCGGACACTTTATTTTATCTCCATCCATGAATGCGGGTCGACTAGCAGTAAATTTGATGAAGCTTTCAAGTCCATTCAGGAAATCTGGATTTAAACACCCATTAGACCCGTATCGTTTGTATATCCAATTATGATTCGCGCTCATTTTTAGACGAGAAGCTGGTCGAAAACTTATCTAATTAATCGAGTTTCGAATAAAATTAAAAAAATTCAAAATTTCGGCAGCACCTATGTGAAATCATAGTCCCAAGTTCTTGACTCTAAGCTAATTGATCTATGTTCCTCTAGTTAATCAATCAAATCCAACAACAAAACCAACAAATGTCAACAATTCAATCAATGCTATTTTAAAAAAAAATTAAAAATTTCGGTAGCACCTATGTGAAAATCCTAGTCCCAAGTTCTTGACTCTATGCTAATTGATCTATGTTCCACTAATAACTACTTAATCAATACCATCAAAATCCAACAATTCATAAAGAGGGATCCAGGGGCCCTCATCCCATTCAAAATCCAACAATTCATACTTAATCATAACAATTAATCAAAAAATATAAAATATAAATTAACATTCAAAATAAATATATTAACATGATTAATCATAACAATTCATCAAAAAATATAAAATATAAATTAACATTCAAAATAAATATATTAACATGCTTAATCATAAACATTAATCAAAAAATATAAAATATAAATTAACATTCAAAATAAATATATTAACATGATTAATCATAACAATTAATCAAAAAACATAAAATATCAAATTAACATTCAAAATAAATATATTAACATGCTTAATCATAAGTATTAATCAAAAAATATAAAATATAAATTAACATTCAAAATAAATATATTAACATGATTAACCAAAACAATTAATCAAAAAACATAAAATATCAAATTAACATGCTTAAAACCGTAAAATCATTAATTTTGCAACTAAAACTCACCTTTAACTTTTTTTTTAATTTGCTTCTACTTTGAACAATTATAATTTGCTTCTACTTTGAACAACCTAAACAAAAAATACATAACAATTAAATAAAAAATCATGACAATTAAACAAAAAAATAACAATTAAACCAAAAATAATAACAATTAAACCATAATCATAATAATTAAACAAAAATTCATAATAATTAAAATAAATACCTAATTAACAGAAAATTAATGAAATTAAAACTAACAACCCTAAATATCCCTAATCTAACAAAAAATACCTAATTAACAGAAAATTAAAAAAATTAAAGAAAATTAATGAAGAAGAGGGCAGAGGGAGAGAGAGAGGAACTGAGAGAGGGGGGGAGGAAGGCAGCCGAGAGGTGGGAGGCAGCCGAGAGGGGTGCAGCAGAGATGGGGGGAAGGGAGGGAGAAGGCAGAGAGGGAGAGAGAGCCGAGAGAGGGAGAGACAGAGATAGATGAGAGGGAGAGAGAGATCCATAAAGGGAGAGAGAGAGCGAGAGATTACATGTCGTTGTCGCCGCGTTCGCCGTCGTGACCGTAGAGGGGGTGGGGTAGAGGGGGGTTGGGGTGGATCTGTGTATATTAGGGCTCGGATTGAATGAAAGAGAAGGGTCTGGTCCCGACTGTATATTCGACTTTTAACGACGGACTACCGACGGACGTAGTCCGTCGTTAATATTAAAAATTAAATTCGAAAAATTAAAAAAAAATAATGACGAATTTTGTCTGTTGTTAGTTTTAAAAATTAAATCTGAAAATACAAAAAAAAAACTAACGACGGAAAAAATCCGTCGTTAGTATTAAAAATTAAAGAGATCATAATATTTCTAACAATCGTTTCCAAATATGCTAATAATGCAATTACAATTTGCTAAACACGTAGAAATAAATTGCTATTAAACAGAGGAATAATTTGTTAAAAATCGAGAAATATGAAAAAAATGCATAATTTGTTATAACCAACTACACAATTTACTAAACACAGATGAATAATTGGCTATCAACAGAGCTAGGAATAATTTGCTAAAAATAGAGAAATATGACAAACATGCATATTTTGTTATAACCAACTGAACAATTTGCTAAACACAGATGAATAAATTACTATCAACAGAGGAATAATTTGCTAAAAATAGAGAAATATGAAAAAATGCATAATTTGTTATAATCAACTAGACAATTTGCTAAACATAGAGGAATAATTGGCTATCAACGGATGAATAATTTACTAAGAATAGAGAAATACGAAAAGTATGCATAATTTGTTATAACCAACTGCACAATTTGGTAAACACATAGAAATAAACTGCTATCAACAAAGAAATAATTGGCTAAAAATAGAGAAATATGAAAAACATGCATAATTTGTTATAACCAACTAAACACAGATGGATAATTGGCTATCAACAGAGGATTAATTATCTAAAAATAGATACATATGAAAAAATGCATATTTTATTATAACAAATTGAATAATTTGCTAAACACAGATGAATAATTGGCTATCAAAAGATGAATAATTTGCTAAAAATAGAATGTTAACATTTTAGCACACATTGTGTATTATATTAGCAAACTAGTTTGAACCGGTTTGATCGGCATAAAAATTCGATCTTGTCTAACAAAGTTGTTTTATAATTGTATTTGATCATTAGTATTAATTAATTCAACATTATAATTTGAACTTGTCTAACAATGCTGTTTAAAATGTGTTCGATATCAGATATTCTCATTTAACACATATTATTAAAAATACAAAAAATTAATAATAAATGCTACAGTGACATTTGTTATTTTCTAAGAGTTATATATACATAATATGTATGCATGATTAATCCCTTTGTCAAATCCATATAATTTATGCCTTATACGTGCTAAATTAAGAATTAAGATTATTTGACAAATCTATAAAATTTGTCATAATAGGTTATATAATTTGCTAACACGCATTCTAGCACATGCATAAAACCAATAAATCACATATTGATAATTTGCTCAATTAATTGCTAATATTATATATATATATATATATATATATATATATATATATATATATATATATATATAGGGAAAAGATCAAATGAGAACCCTTCCCCCAGGTAGGAACTAGGAACCAATCCTAGCCCTTATTTGACTCAATCTGGACGGTCTAGATTAAATCAAATTTAAGTGGATGTGCGGTGGCATTCCTATAATTTTCGACAACTTGTTGGAGGGGAGGGTAATATAGTAATTCAGTAATTAAACTTTCCATCTTCAGATTTTTTTTCCCGTATTTAATTATCATTCCCTTCTCTTCTCCTCTCTCTCTCTCTCTCATTTAGTTCGTCTTCTACTTCTTCATCGTTCCTAATCTGCGTTTGGATCGCGTTTTTGATTTCTCAACATCCTTTTATTTCTGTAATTATCTATTTGTCGTGAAGTTTCTATATCTGTGATTCGATGGAGACTCCAGGTATGGTTTTAATTTTGCATTGTTTGATTTAGTTTTGAAATTTTAATGTTGATTAATTTCGCAATTCGTTGTATCAGCATTGATTTTACAGTTCGTTCTATTGGAGTTCATTACGGTTTTGTATTTACGTTTTTATGTTTGACTAATTTGATCTGTTTCGTTCAGTTTTGTGATGTATCAGTTATTTTTTAATTGTTAGGAATCCTAGGGTTTAGTACGAGAATATACAGACTATGCATTAATTTGATCTGTTTTTTTATTTTAGCATGTTAATGTATTCGTTTTAGTATGTCGTCACATATGTTTTAGCATGTTAATGTATTCATTTTAGCCCGTCGTCACATATGTTTTAGCATCGTAACATGCTGGTTTAATGTTATTTCTACTGCATTCTGTGAAACATGTCATACAAACCATGCTTTACTTTTTTTTATTTTTTTCTTTTGTGTGTGTGTGTTTTTGTGACTCGGCTACACAATGTTACAGACACCATGTAAACAGTAGAATACTTTGGTGCTAAAATGTATGTTGCATGATGCTAGAATGGTACATACCTAATGCTAAAAATCAATTTATGTGTCGGAACATCTCTTGATGTGATTGTATTATTATATTTTACCTTGTTCAGTTTATAATTGTTTGATTTTAATGTGTCAGCTTCTTCTGTTTCAAGTGACCGTAGTAAGATTAGTCACATGGTGATATGGAGGGTTCTACTTCACATAACAAGATAATGATGTTTGAGCAATTCTACGGTTTACGTGCCCCTTCTGAAGTTATTGTTCATCCGCATATTCCAGTTAAAATAAAAGGTAGCGACAGTCGTTTGATATCTAAGAAGGAGGTAAGGAAGAGAAAGGAGAACAAACCACTCAGAATGTGCAGCAATTGCTACAAGTTGTCAGATCATGATGCTAGAAATTGTCCAGCTTGATGTTATTATAGTGATTGGACATAGTTTAATATCATGTTTTACCATGCTTGTGAATTATTTTCAACACATTCATTTTTAAGAATATATATGATTTTTAATAAAAGTGTTTATGACATTTCCTTTGCGGTAATTATATTACTATTAAGTTTTATTAATCATAATACCGTTTAAAATATAATGCTAAAATAACAGAAGCATGAGGTTATATACGTTGTCAGATTCTCATTACATATTTTGTTTATCAGAACATGCTAAAATGAGAAATGAATGAGGCTAAAATGAGCGAAGTAGGAGGCTAAATTTGGTGTGACATTTTCCACTAGGGTTCACCATTCTCAATTAGGGTTTATTACGTTCCAATTAGTAATTATCAGATTCCCATTAGGGTTCACTGTCCTCAAATAGGGTGTATTGCGTTTCATTCCAATGAAATCACCGTTCAATATTTGATTATCAGAACATGCTAAAATGAGAAATGAATGAGGCTAAAATGAGCGAAGTAGGAGGCTAAATTTGATGTGACATTTTCCACTATGGTTCACCGTTCCTAATTAGGGTTTATTACGTTTCAATTAGGACTCATCTGATCCCAATTAGTAATTATCAGATTCCCATTAGGGTTCACTGTCCCCAAATAGGGTGTATTGCGTTTCATTCCAATGAAATCACCGTTCCATATTTTGTTTATCAGAACATGCTAAAATGAGAAATGAATAAGGCTAAAATGAGCAAAGTGGAAGGCTAAATTTGATGTGACATTTTCCACTAGGGTTCACCGTTCCCAATTAAGGTTTATTACGTTCCAATTAGGGCTCATCTGATCCCAATTAGTAATTATGAGATTCTCATTAGGGTTCACTGTCCCCAAATTGGGTGTATTGTGTTTCATTCCAACGAAATCATCGTTCCATATTTTGTTTATCAACACATGCTAAAATGAGAAATGAATGAGGCTAAAATGAGCGAAGTAGGAGGCTAAATTTGTATGTTACTGTCTGCACTTAGAATTGCAGCACATATTTTGCTCTCATAAACTTTATCTCGTTTCGGGAAATATTTACGCATTTTCTTTCTTAGTTGTCAGTCATCTCCTTCGTTGCTTCACTTTCTCATTCTTTTTTCTTTTTTATCATCAACTCGTATTTTTCATTTTGTAGTATCTATATAGGTGTAGGTGTTTATATAAAACTGTTAGAAATATATTCATAATATCACCCGCTAAAATGTATTACACAATATGCTAAAATGTTATATAGTTCATGCTAAAATGTTGAATACAACATGCTAATATAAATCTGGGGTTGCTCTATGCGAAAATTATGCCTAAAAATGATTTTTTATATTTTTCACCTATTTTTTTCAAATAAACATATGCAATATGGATCTTAAATGAAAGAGTATGAAAAGAGCTTTAATTTGATATAAGATTTGCGTAAATCCGATTAAGAACGAATAAATTATGATCATTTAAAGTTTTTAAGAATTTTTTCAAAACATGATGATGTCACTTTTTTTCTTCCAATTTTACCCTTAATGAAATGCGTGAATTTAAAGTTTTCATTTTAATTACAAAATTGCCACCGCCCCCCTCCACTTTATTTGTTTAATCTGGACCATCCATATTTTCGAATGGATGAATGGGATTGGTTCCCAGTTCCCACCTAGAAACTGGTTCTCACCAGATCCCATCCCTACACCAGATCCCATCCCTATATATATATATATATAGGGATGGGATCTGGTGAGAACCGGTTGCTAGGTGAGAACCGAGAATCGATCCCATCCGTCCATCCTGCAAAATCGACGCCCCAGATCCATCCAGATTTTCGGTGGCATTTTTATAATTATCGCGAAAATCTTCAATTCGCGCGTCTCATTAAGGGTAAAATCAGAACTAAACTCAGAAATTGCCCAGATTCAATTTTAGCATCCGACTTCGCACATTTTAGCCTCATGGATTTCTCATTTTAGCATGTGTTGATAAACAAAAATGGAACGATGATTTCATTGGAATGAAATGCAATACACCCTATTTGGGGACAGTGAACCCTAATGGGAATCTCATAATTACTAGTTGGGATCAGGAACTTAATAAACCCTAATTGAGAACGATGAACCCTAGTGGAAAATGTCACTTCAATTTTAGCCTCCTACTTCGATAATTTTAGCATTATGCGATTCTCATTTTAGCCTCATGCGATTCTCATTTTAGCCTCAGAACAAAATGGAAGAATTATTAAATTATTATATTACCCCTCCGTCCAGAAATTTGCCGAAAATTACAGAAATGTCACCGCCCATCCACTTAAATCTGATTTAATCTGGACCGTCCAGATTAAGTCAAACAAGGGCTAGGATTGGTTCCTAGTTCTCACCTGGGGAAGGGTTCTTATTTGATCCTTTCCCTGTATATATATATATATATATGTATATATATATATATATATATATATATTTCGCTAAGGTACTCAAATAACACATATTAGTCATATATAGCAGGTTTTGAGTAAACTGACTTTGCTAATAATATTTCACTTATTAGCTAACGTTAATTGTATCACATGCTATATGAGGATTCGTATTATATATTTTTTTGCAATGCAGAATATAACTAGTGAGCGTTTTATAAACACTTTAGATGCTCAAACATTATTGCTAACATGTTATATGTAAGTTGCTAATATAAACTAAATCATTTGCTAATACACTAAAACACATATAAATCAAATATAATAGTCACTTATAGCAGATTTTTAGCAAACTCACTTTGCTAATAATATATTACCTATTAGCTAGCGATATTTGCATCACATGCTAATATGAGATTTCATATTATACATTTTATTTTATTTTTGCAATGCAAAATATTGTTATGGCCTCGGTTATGTCACATTGATCTTTTGCCTTCTTCCTACCAATTTTGGGATTTTTTAGTGTAGTTTGTGATTGGGTTACTTGAATGTAATTATATTTGGTATAAAGCTTAAATATTGTATCAGAAATGAAGGAAAAGAGAGAAGGGAACGGTAGGGAAGTTAGAAGAATAATAAGAGGGAAGATAGCAGATACTTTTTCTTGCTTTTCATGAAATTACACAGTACATATATATACCTTCCAAAAAAGGTGACACCATAACCCTAAAAATATTTGGGCCTCACTAATAATAATACTGGGCTACTTCTTGGAAAAGACAACAAAAGGAAAACATGGGCCCAATAACCCGGAAACCCGAAACTGCCTTGACCCGCTGACTTTGCCACTCAATTTAGGGAAATCGATTTAGGTAAGAGCCCTAAAAATACAATCTTTACCCTCCTTCGCCGTTCCTGCCTCAATCTCACCACCTGCCGCACCCTTTCCGGCCAACTCTTCCAATTCCCTGGCCCTCTCCAAGCAATCCTCACCTCTATACACAACATTTGGCCCCCCATCGAAAGATCCTTGTCCGCAAGGATTAAAAGTAGGGAACTTTTTCTGGAGAAATTTTTCGTCTTCCCATGAGAGGAGGTTTGAATCTTCGGAGGCCTCCCACCTGATGAGTAGCTGGGTAACTGCCTCATTTCCTCGGGTGATAGTGCGAGATTCAAGTGCCGCGCACGGAAAAATTCGAAAGACTCCGTTGTCCGCGACTTCAGGTAATGTCTGCCATACTTTGTTCTCCTCCCCAATCTTCTTTTTAAGCAAAGAGACGTGAAACACGGGATGAACCCTAGAGCCTTCAGGGAGATCCAATTTGTACGCAATATTCCCTATTTTCTGTAGAACCTTGTAATGACCGTAGTAACGGGAAGCCAGCTTCACATTTTTCCTTAGAGAGACCGAGTTCTGCATGTAGGGTTGCAATTTTAAATATACCCAACCGCCAACATCAAAAGCCCTGTTGTAACGCCCCAAACTACTCCGTTTGGCCACGTCACTTAGCATACAATTTACTTACTCATTTTGGTGTGCTTATTTTAAATTGAGCGGAAGCTAAGGTCAAGTTTCATTATGAGAAATGAAATCATAATTTCCAATACAAAATTTTTCACAATTTTAACATACAACCTATCGGATCTAATTTGTCACACAACATGGTATTTAATGGAAGCATTGCATAGGCCCATCCATATCAATCATACAATCATCTAACCTATCGGGCTCATAGGTTTGACACAACCCGCCCGTCTAGCACCCTAAACTAACATACATAGCATAAAGGTTCATTGACATAAATCGCACATAGAAGGCTCCAAGGTCGAACGACACGCCTTTAAAATGTTTTGCATAATATCAAGTTATATACATCATATCTATAAAATAGGGCTAGTCCCATCCCCAATAATCATTGATCATAAGAAAAAGAGAGTGATCAATGAAATAATATTAATAATATGAGTATTATCAAAAGAAGAGCATGCAAGAAGATAAACACAAGCTTGTGGGGGTTCTCTTGTGTTCACAACGCTCCTACTCGGGCCTCAACTCCTCAACCTGAAATTCATTGAATGAATGTGGTGAGTATTTAACAACATACTCAGTGGGGAACACTGCAAACAGTTATAGCTAATTGCACAAGTGAAAATATAACATATGAACTTTTCTTTTCTTTGTGGAGACTAGTCTCAACCCCGTAGGGTCCAAACATCATGATACCCCTGTTAATGAACATCTTACCCCTGTAGGGATGCCCGCATATATACTACCCCCTAGGGAGGACATTAACAAGTCTATATTGATCCCGAAGGACCTCTGTATGCCCCGAAGGGTCTCATTATTTTCTCTTGGTCCGAAGACCCTTCATACTCATACAATCAAAGCACAACAATAACTATAACTTTACACGTGTTCACAGTTTAGAGTAACCCCACCTTACAAGACGCTTTCACAAATTCTCAACCTTTGAAATACTTCTTGGCCGTGCACAAGTCGTCCACCTCGAACCCCAATACGTCACCTAGCACCTTTTAATCCTCTTTTCATTTTAGACGTCGAGTTATATAATTAAATCATAATTTAGACCAATCTCATGCTATACTTTGCTTTAAGGTCTTCAAACATATTCATATACACAATCATGGATATACTAACTCATATCATGATTTTGGACTCAAAATACACATTAAAACTCTTTGAAGCTTTTAATCGAGCACATTACATGCATCCATTTAAACCACATGCTCATGACTCAATTTAAATCCTTTAAACCCAATATTTTAAATACAAACACCTTCATCCTAGGACTCTAACATACTTGAAAATCAACCCCAAACACCCATCACAATACCTCCAAACAATTATCAACAATTCAAGGGAAATTAGGGCAAAATTCCAATCTTTAGCATCAATGAACATGGGGATTTCAATTTAATGACACATATAGCTTCAATGGAGTAAATAAACCATATGTTCAAGATATCAAGGCAAGAAGATCAATCAAAATCAAAAAACCCTAATTTGGATCACAAACCCTAAACTCAATCAACTAGAATGGAGCTAAATCATCAAGAGAAAAGTGGTATTAGATTACCTTACATGATGGATGATGATGGTAGAATCCTCTCCCTAAAAGTTGAAGAAATTCTTGAGAGAAATGAGAGAGAAAATCGCCCCAAATGGAAGAAGAATGAAGAAGAAATGAATAAGTGTTGAATTTAAAGGTAGAAATCCGGAAGGAAAATCCCCGGACCCGCACGACCGCGCACCTATGCTCTCAGCCAGCGCTTCTTGTGAGCGCGCAGTCCCGCGCCGGCGCGCGCCACTCGCCCGCCCCGCAGGCGCGCAGCTTCCCGCGGCCGAGCACGTCCCCCGCGGGCGCGCGGCATGCACAACTCAACCCCTTGATCTAATCCGACTCCCGGACATTTCTAATTCCATTTAGGGTGTTCAAGGTATGGCAACCATAAAATTGAATGCAATAACATTCATCATTTAACACACAACTCGACACTTTAGTATTTAAAATTCAAACTGTATTATACACTCAGTACAACACCACTGTGTGCTAGGCGTATCGGTTCGAGTAAGACAACCTGCAATAAAACAACGGCATAATACAAACATACTCACATGATTAATATTCAAACAATATTAATTTGAAATCATTTACTAAAATTATAATTTATAATTTAGCAAAAAGGGTCGGGGTATCACACTTGTCAACCCTGTGTTTGTCTGCATAAGTTTTCATTCGTTGTTAAGCAAATTGTAGGTTGGCCTTCAGTTGTTGTAGCATCACCCTGCGCTCAAAAGGTTAGGTTTTGATGGCTGTGTGATGGTTGGTGTTATACCAATGTTCAGCCAAAGCCAACCATTTACCCCAAAGCTTAGGGCAATCAGATGTCATGCACCTAAGGTAAGTTTCTAGACATTGATTTAACCTCTTGGTCTATCCATCTGTCTGGGGGTGATAGGATGATGAGAAGTTTAGGGTCACCCCCAATACCTTGAACAATTCCTTCCAAAAGTTGCTGGTAAAAACATTGTCTCTGTCTGAGACAATGCTTACTGGCAGACCATGTAGCTTGTATACATGGTCTAAAAATAGCTTGGCCACACTCTGTGATGTAAAAGGATGTGAGAGTGCGATAAAGTGACCAAATTTTGTCAATCTGTCAATTACCACCAATACCACATCCTTTCCAGCTGATTTAGAAAGCCCCTCTACAAAGTCCATGGAAATATGACTCCATGATTGGTCTGGAATTGGTAGAGGCTGCAGTAGGCCTGGCATTCCCCCTTGGTTAGGTTTATTGAGTGAGCAAGTGTCACAGAGCTTTATCTGCTGTATGACATCTTGTTTCATATGCGGCCAATAGAAAATCCTTTTCAACCTCATATAGGTGCCATTCACCCCAGAGTGCCCTCCATAAGCTGATCCATGCATAAGATTTAGGAATTTAAGTCTAAGATCATCATTCTTTCCCACTGCTACGTTGCCCTTATATTTGATAACACCTCCAGCCATAGAATAGGGTGGGCAGGAGTTAGGATCCTGTAGTAGAGAGTCCTTGAGTTTGGAAAAGTAGGCATCTTCTGTGTAGCTGTCCACCACTTCCTGAATCCAGCTGGGAGAGATAGTGCTGAGGGATAAACATGTGGGTTGATCATCATGCCTTCTTGATAAGGCATCAGCAGCCCTATTTTCTGTTCCCTTCTTGTAGCATATTTCATAATTTAACCCCAGCAATTTGGTTATCCACATTTTTTGTAAGGGATTGACCACCTTCTGATCCAATAGGTGCTTCGAGGCCTGTTGGTCAGTTTTAATAATGAACTTGTTCCCAAATAGATAATGTCTCCATCTTTGGATTGCCATTAGCACAGCTAGAAACTCCCTATCATAGATAGAGAGGGCTTGATTTTTAGGGCAGAGAGTTTTGCTTAAATAAGCAATGGGTTTGTGGTTCTACATCAACACAGCCCCTACCCCCAGTCCACTAGCATTAGTCTCTAGGACAAAAGGTTGGGAGAATTCAGGTAAGGCTAGTACTGGTGCTTATGTCATAGCCACCTTGAGGTTTGTGAAAGCCTGTTCTGCTCCAAGGTTCCATTTAAAACCATCCTTCTTTAACAGCATAGTGAGTGATTTACTAATGACTCCATACCCCCTTATGAACTTTCTGTAGTAGCCTGTGAGGCCTAAGAAACCCCAGAGTTGCGTCACATTCCTAGGTTGTGGCCATTTCAACATGCTCTCTATCTTGCTAGGATCAGTAGCAACACCCTCTTGGCTAATAATATGCCCCAGATATTCAATGCTAGATTGACCAAACTGGAATTTTGATCTCTTAGCAAATAGGTTGTGCTCCTTTAGTAGGGAAAATACAACTCTGAGGTGTTGTAGGTGTTCCTCCCAACTCTTGCTATAAATAAGAATGTCATCAAAGAAGACCAGGACAAATTTTCTCAAACACTCACCAAATACCCTATTCATGAGGGATTGAAAGGTGGCTGGTGCATTACAGAGCCCAAAGGGCATAACTAGGAATTCAAAGTGACCATGATGGGTACTGAATACTGTGAGATACCTATGCTCTGGCTGCATAAGAATCTGAAAATACCCAGATCTAAGGTCCACCTTAGAGAAAAAACATGAGCCATGTAGTTCATCTAGTATCTCATCAATCACATGAATGGGATACTCATGTTTGATAGTTAGAGCATTCAGGTATCTGTAATCCACACACATCCTCCAAGACTCATCCTTCTTCTTAACTAGAAGTACTGGAGAAGCAAAGGGGCTTCTGCTGTGTTGTATAACCCCAATACTAACAATTTCTTAACTATTCGCCCTATCTCATCTTTATGTTTGTGGGAAGATCTGTAAGGAAACTGATGCTTTGGTTCACTTCCAGGTTTAAGGTGAATCTGATGCTCAACCCCTCTGGGAGGGGGAAGACCCTGGGGTTCCTGGAAGACAACATCAAACTCATCCAGGAGTGTCTTCAGTTTGGGGTTCTCTGATTTGGTGAGTGTCTGGGCAGTCACCACATATATCTCTTCAATTTCATGCCTAGCTTTGGTGTGTATCATTTTATATAGAGTGTGATGTGAAATCATGTGACACTCAGGTTGGGACCTGTTAGCTAACAGCTTGATCTTTTTTCCCTTACAATGAATAGCCATAGTCATCTTCTCATAATCTAGTTCGATAGGTGAACATGCTTTAAGCCAGTCACCTCCCAGAATAATGTCACAACCCTCCAATTGCAGCAGCCTGAGAGAGTGTTGGAGAGTTTGCCCCTGCAATTCCCACTCAAATCCTCTTGCTAGAGCAGAGCTGGTAAGTCTTTGGCCATTGGCCATCTTTATGCAAAGAGGTATTGCTTCCTCAATAACACACCCTAACTTGTGAGCAGTTGAGTCTTTAATGAAACTCAAAGTACTCCCTGTGTCCACTAGTATGTGTAGCTGGTGGCCTTGGCAAGAGCCAGTGAATCTGAGGGTAGTAATGCTTGTATCCCCTTTAAGTGCATTGAGAGAGACAGATACCTCTTCTGTAGGTGAGTCTGAATCAGATACAGCTCCTGTTAGTTCTATAGAGCTCATATAGTTGAGCTCTTCCTCTTCCTCTGTCATTATCATATAAGTAATTCTATTTTTGCATCTGTGGCCTGGGGTGTACTTCTCATCACAATTGTAGCACAAACCCTGTGCTCTCCTTTCAGACATCTGAGCTGAGGTGAGGAATTTGACAGGTGTTTTAGGGCTCGGGCCTGGAGTGGTAGCCATTGGTTGGGAAAGGGAGGGAGTTGTCTGGGTAGTAGCCTTAGGAGGAAGGTTACTCCAGTTAGAGTGGCAAGGCCTGGAGCTTCCCTTTATCTTCTTAGTCAGGGCTTCAATGGTGGCCAATTGGTGTCTGCCCAGTTCAATAGTCTATTCCAATGTTGAAGGGTTGAACATTCTAACTGCAGATTTTAATTCCTCACTCAACCCACTCAGGAAACTAGCAATAAAGTAAGTTTCAGAGTAAGTCCTGCTGTCAAAAAGTCTCATGCATTCTCTCAGCTCCTCGAATTTCTCCACATAATCTGTATAGCTCCCAGTGTGTCTAAGCTTGTTGAACTCAGCTACTATGTTATCCTCTTTCAGATCCTCAAACCTAGCTAAAATAAGATCCAGGAACTGGGGCCAGGTAAGGTCAGCATGCTTAGAGCTATTAGATTGAAACCATACAGCTGTTTTCCCTTCCAGATTCATTGAGGCTAATGCTATCTTTTGATCATCTGGGATGTTGGGTACCATCTTAAAATACCCTTTACATTTCAAAACCCAAACCCTAGGATATGATCCATCAAACCTAGGGAATTCAACCTTAGGAAGAGGAGCATAAACTGATCCTTCCTGGTGATTAACCACCTGTCTATCTCTGACCGAGTAAGGGGTTCTAGTTTGAGAGCCTTCCTCAGTCAGGTTTTGGGGGGGGCTACCAAGAATAGAAGAACTGTCAGTTTTTCCTTTGCCCCTCTCATCTTTACTCAACTGAACATTCATGGAAGCTAAGAGGTTAGAGAGATGTTCCAACTTACCCATCATCCCCTCCTGCATAATAGCCAAGGATGTCATTTGTGCCTTGAGTTTCTCCTCTGTTGCATCCCTCTTCTAGCTTTCTGCATCTCTTTTCACCATTTCTTCTTGCCACAGTTGGTCTAACCTTCTTTGCCCCTCTTGCAGGTCCTTCATGCGGGTGTTGTCAGCCATTTCCGAGGAACGCAGGCTCTGAATACCAGATGTTATGGCCTCGGTTATGTCACATTGATCTTTTGCCTTCTTCCTACCAATTTTGGGATTTTTTAGTGTAGTTTGTGATTGGGTTACTTGAATGTAATTATATTTGGTATAAAGTTTGAATATTGTATCAGAAATGAAGGAAGAGAGAGAAGGGAACGGTAGGGAAGTTAGAAGAATAATAAGAGAGAAGATAGCAGATACTTTTTCTTGCTTTTCATGAAATTACACAGTACATATATACACCTTCCAAAAAAGGTGACACCATAACCCTAAAAATATTTGGGCCTCACTAATAATAATACTAGGCCACTTCGTGGAAAAGACAACAAAAGGAAAACATGGGCCCAATAACCCGGAAACCCGAAACTGCCTTGACCCGCTGACTTTACCACTCGATTTAGGTAAGAACCCTAAAAATACAATCTTTACCCTCCTTCGTTGTTCCTGCCTCAATCTCACCACCTGCCGTACCCTTTCCGGCCAACTCTTCCAATTCTCTGGCCCTCTCCAAGCAATCCTCACCTCTGTACACAACAAATATAAAGTTTTTTTTTATAAAACACGTTAGTACGTAGATGCTAAAGCATTTTATTGCTGACATACAATATATCAGTTGTTAATTAATGTGTATTTATCATTTACTATAATACACTAACACACACATTCACATGGAAATGGCTTCCCCAACAGAGCATACTCAAATAAAAGTACAATTCAGTTACTTGCTAGAATGAAGTTTATCATTTGCTAACATTCAACATTCTTTCGATTAAACCCCATAAATGGTTTCACAAAACTCAAAATACACGAAACCTTTAAACAAAGTACTGAAAATAACAACACAGGACCGAAAATTTAAAACCCCCATTTTTAAGACAATCTCAAGGATTAATCGAGAGACCAAATCGAACAATTTACACATAGAAAAATCACAAAATACAATCCCATAAACAAAAATCAATACAGAAAAACACCATCAAAGTAAGTCTTTTCAAATGAACTCCAGCAGTTATCTGCAACTCTCCTTTTTTTGTGTTTGCAAGTATACGTCGGAAAAACTAAGAATTTGTCGAGTAATCGTCCATAGTAGGCAACTCGAACTGTATCTCTTTTGCAAAAGAGGTCAATGGTATCACCTTCGCAATGATGACTTCTGTTGTTTCTTCTGTCTAGGTTTGCATAGTGGATGGAGTTGAAGAGGCGTCTTAATTGATGTTGGTGGGAGCAGATATCCATTATGGAAGAGTTTCTAAACCTAGTGTGATTCATTGCCATGATTATTCCTATAAATCTGGCACGTGAGATTATGGAAGTTTTTTCTTTACTAGTTTACCCCTATCGAATCCAATTGAATTGTAAACATAGACGAATTACAATTTGCCTCTTAAAAATACAATTACATCTTGACCATTCAAATTAGGTAGATGGATATTTGTAATTAGTTCCTAGTTCCTACGTAGGGATGGGTTCTCATTTTTGTAATTAGTTCTCATTTTTTTAACTCTAAATGGATATACATTTATTTTTATATATTCCGGACCAAATATATATATATATATATATATATATATATATATATATATATATAGGGATGGGATCTGGTGAGAACCACTCCCCCAGGTGGGAACTAGGAACCAATCTAGACTCAATCAGGATGATCCAGATTAAATCAGATTTAAGTGGATGGGCGGTGGCATTCCTGTAATTTTCGATAACTTTGTGGACGGAGGGGTAATATAGTAATTTAATAATTCTTCCCTTTTGTTCTGAGGCTAAAATGAGAATCGCATGATGCTAAAATGATCGAAGTAGGAGGCTAAAATTGATGTGGCATTTTTTCCACTAGGGTTCACCGTTCCCAATTAGGGTTTATTACGTTCCGATTAGGGCTCTGATCCCAACTAGTAATTATGATATTCCCATTAGGGTTCACTGTCCCCAAATAGGGTGTATTGCATTTCATTCTGATGAAATCATCGTTCCATTTTTGTTTATCAACACATGCTAAAATGAGAAATGCATGGGGCTAAAATGAGCGAAGTCGGAGGCTAAAATTGAATCTGGGCAATTTCTGAGTTCAGTTCTGATTTTGCCCTTAATGAGACGCGCGAATTGAAGACTTTCGTTTTAATTACACAATTGCCACCGAAAAATCTGGATTGATCTGGACCGTCCAAATTATGGAATGGATGAATGGGATTGGTTCCTAATTCCCACCTGGTTACTGGTTCTCACCAGATCTCATCCCTATATATATATTTGTATATAAAAAACACAGAAGAGTTAAGCACGACAATAAGTAATGTCTCGTGCGTGTTTTACTTTTTCATACAACTCTCTCTCTCTCTCTCTCAAGCACGCATTAATCTATTCAGTTCAACCCAAAACGACCCAGAAGAGTTGGTAAAGCACTATTTCGATCTTCTGTCAACCATTTTAACGAATTAAAAATCCTCTCTAGTCAAAATCCATATTTTCAAAATCAAAATTAAGACCACATAGATTCAAAAGTTTACCATGTTTATGTCGTAAGGAACAACATCACACAACTCGGCCGAGTCAAAATCAAAATTCAAATAAAAAAACACGAATAAATTTCCTTTGACATATATAATTAACAACTCCATTAATCGAAATCACCTATAAATACTCACGTCCACTTTTGCTTTGTTCATCCATATATTCACATCATTTTTTCCAACCAAGCATACATGGCTTCATTCAGAATTAACTACTTATTTCTTATTTTTCATATTTTTTCCATTGTCTCAATATTATCTTTAAATAATGGAGCAAATGCTGCAAGAATTCTACCAAATATTCTATTGTTCGAGTCTCTGCCACGAGGTCCGGTGCCGCCGTCGGGTGGCTCTTCATGCACGTATATTCCCGGCCAAGGCGGACCGCCGTGCCCGTTGAATGAAAAGCATTTCGCCGGCCGCCTCCGCGGCGGCTCCGCACATGCACCTCCTGACGTCATAGCTTCTTTGAGAAATGAGAAATGATGAAGTTTGGAAGAAGGGCTCATCTTCTTGAGCATTTTTGTTGTAGGGGTTTAAAACATTTTGTAGCTATTTTTTACACTTTCTATTTTCATTTTTTCATTGCGGGATTTACTTTCGTTTCTTGTCGTAGTAGCAATCTCGTATTTTATTTTACTAATGCATGCCGTGTAGTAGTGATCGTACCTTACTACATGCGCATGTGGCATATAGTGGAATAAAATACTAAAATGAAAATGATAAGGAATAGAGGATCTCGTCCGTCTTTTCATTATTTTATTTTTGTATCATTTTTACTCGGAACAACCATCGTAGTTAGGTTGTTAAATATTCTTCTTGAATGTTCATTCACAAATTGTACATATGTATTGATATTAAATAAAGTTGTATGTCTTCTAAATTATATGTCGCCTTAATTGTACTTTATATTTGCAAATTTGGAGTTTGTCGACTGGTTAATTGATACATAATTTATTCTTTGCCTTCATTTTTTTCAAATAAAATACAATAAAATCTTAACTTGCAAGACAAGTAGGTTTGAAGCAGTCATAGTTCAAATTGCAGGTCAGGTTTGATCTGCTATTAAAAACTCGAATCCTGTTCTAAGTCAAAGTTACATAAACCTTTTTTTTTCAATAATATTGAAAACTATACATAATAATTCAAAATTCTCAATTACGTACAAATGATTTCATAACCTAGAAATCAAATGTAACATAAGAAATGATAAATTAGTATTAAGTTGACCAATACGCTGCATTTATTTTCCCCCCTTTTTTTAGGGAAGCAATTATTTTCTTTAAGTGCAAATTTCAAGGTAAACTGCATGGACTGAGCCAGTTAGACATAATTGAGCACCTATTAATTGACCAGACTAATTCATAATGGGAGATAATATTATTTGGGGAGAGTTCAGTGGGCTAACTTGTCTTTTACAATAATATTTTTCCGATTCAAAATTTTTGAATGAATAATTCTCCTTTGTAAATGAACAATTTTTCGTTCTTTGCAAATCAATTTTCTAACTCAATTAATAATGTGACTGAGAACATAAATATCACAATTCGTCAACTGTCGAGATCCAGAACTGCTCACCTACCCACCGCATTTATAAATCATAACAAAATATCGTCAATACACACTCGGGACATATATTGACGATATTGAGATAAAACACCCTTTAAAATAGAGGAATCCAATTGATCTGCAAATAATGAAAGCTTCCCTTTTTATTTTTCCTCACGATCTAATAGCTAGATAGATTACCACGACCTGATATAGATAAATATAGAGATTGAAGTTTTGAATTCAGAAAATGCTAAAATTGAGACCGACATTATTCAGGAACCCCAACATTTGAGAAAGTAAGAAAAAGCAGGACCCTTTACAAGATGTAATCTTTGCCATAAAGGTTACAACCTCAACTTCAAATCTAAAATCATCACTTTTTTCCCCCTTGGATAAATTATTACAACCTGAGTATAGGCCAATCATATATCCTGTCACAAGCCCCCTACTATAAATGTATAGAAAGAAGCTTTAATGTCCATTTGAAGGTCTGAATACCGTATAACCGTTGATGTCAACACTGAGGTTTGGATACTCCGATAAATGATGATAAGGATAGCCATCACTGTCCATATTCCTCACATTCACCAAGGGAGGATCAGAACCAGCCATTTGCCATTGGTTGGGTATAAATCCATCAACCTGCCCATTCACATAAGGCCGTGAACTTGCTTGTGGAACCATATCCCTAAGTGTGTCGTAAGTTCTTCCAGGCGCACCATAAGAATGTTGAAACCCATCATCATGGTAACTTCGTGTTCTATCAAACCTACACGCGCTCACTGATGGGACAGCACCATTTGACATGCCAGGGTCGCCAGGAAAGGTATATTGCCTGTTAATGTGATGGGGCACACTGCTGAACATTTGATAGTCCGAGTTCACTCTGGATGCCATTCCAACTCCATGTTCTTCATCGAGCAAGTCATTGATGATGTCAAGGTGTGGAAATTCATCCTGCAATACATGGTTTTGGCGCCCTGAAGTGCAGGCTGGAAACTCAGATGGGAGGTGTTCCTGAGATCTGCTCTGCATCGGAGCATTCAAATCAAGTCTTTGCAGCTCATTTACCAGTGAATTGTGATCGCCATGTAAATTTCTGTTGCCATCCCTTTGAGGGTGATCAATCCATAGGCCCCCGTTCTGCAACATATTATCATGATGACTCACCATCCCAAACGATAGACTTGGCTTAATTGGATTAGGATCCATCCTGTCAGAGTTGTGTGGTGAAAACAGTGGTGCAGATACAAGCGCAGGTGCTTGTGAGTATGAATGTGATGGATTTACCACTGAACTAGCAGAATGATTTTGAGAATAGGTGGACGAACTTCCAGCAACAGAACCACCCATCATTGCATTTCGATAGGACTGTGGAACATAACTCTGTGTTCCATATGCAGTAGTTTCAGGGCCCAGCCGACCAGCAGCACTAACTGAGCGTGCCAATACAGGTGCTGTTTGCACCATGGAAACCACAGAAACAGCAGGCCTAGGACCAGCTACTAAAGGAGCACTAAAGGGTCTTGACATAACAGGTATAGGCGGAATGGAGGGCTTCTCAGACGTGATTGGCACTTCCAGTGCTGGAAGCTTTTCACTTGCAACATGCTTTTGATGTCCAGAGGGCTTCTCAGCAGGTTTTGAAGTTGCAGACTTCTGCGGGGCAGGTTCAATAACTTCCTGTGTTGGAATCTTTTCACTTGCAACATGCTTTTGATATCCAGCAGGCTTGTCAACAGGTCTCGAGGAAGCAAACTTCTGAGGTACAGGTCTCAATGTGGCAGTATTTTCATATGAATTTGTCGAAGGCACAGAGTTACCAACTTGTTTGGGAATGTCTGAAGATGTTTTCTTAACCAGAACTGGACCAACTTGAGCATTATTCTTCGTATGAGCAACTAACAGCATGCCATTTGAAGGGCTCTTGGGCGGGGAAGTTACATGTGTGCCACTATCCCCACGAGCTCCAACATAAACAGCATCTTTAGCTTTTAAATTTTTATGTGAGGCACCAGTTTCTTCAACCTATAACAAACAAGACCAATAGATCGATTGTATTCAATAAAGGTGGCAAATAGAGTACAAAAGACTGATCAAGCCTCCTGACATGGTGACAATTTCCCGAATAACTGAAAAATCAGCATAAAACTGACATCATGCACCTGTGTTTGATTAATAAAGAACAGAAGCATGATGGTCCGGAAGTAGCAAAGCATGAGGAAAACATGTGTGGGAGAGCCAGAATCATGCAACAAAACATTAGTATCATATGAAACCAAGTTTTCTATTTGCAAAGATAGAATGGACGATTGGTTTTGGTAAAGCATGAACCAGGGAAGACTTAAAATTGAGTTGCAAATGGAATACATGAGATTCAAATAACCATGCTCCCAGCACAAGCTTTAGATATATAATTGGACTTCACTTACTTGAAAAGATATACAATATTATGGTGTAAGAAAAGCACCTTTTTGCCTGCTTTCTGCCCATTCCCATTTCTCACCTTCTGCTGCAAAGACTGACCAGCAGCCTGAGACAGAAATTCAATTGCATTTGAACTTCGAGATCCACCATTTGTATTCCTTTCATCTTGAACAGCTTCAAACGGTAGCCTAGGTTCTTCATTAACCCAATCATGTGCGCCAGAAGTCATCTTGCTCTGATGGTTCCTCCCTCTGGTAATTTGAATTGGAAAATGTCACACACATCTACCACAATGTAACAGCAGCAGTAAATATTGAAACCAAGTATGTTGAAACATCTACCTGCTTGGAGATTTTTGGCTTTTGTCGTAACAAGAATTGCCTTTTTGTGGCACACTTCTAACAGAAAGAACTGAGTCAGAGGAACAAGTTGAAGAGCTATCATCAACAGCAGCTAGAGTTCTTCCTTCTGTACCGTTCTGCACAGCAGAAAGACCACTACACGTGCTGCCACTGGCTTCTAAGGGAGGGTGCACTTCAGAAGTATCTGTATCCCAATTGATGGGACTCGCATCTCTGTCATCAGAATCTGGCAGGAGTCTTTCAGGAACACAATCTACAGAATCAGATGCATCAGAAGCATCTTCAACTGCCTCAGGTTTTCCATGTACAATTTCTGGCTCTGTAGCTCTCTCTTTACTTTCAGCAGTAGAACTATCTTGCTCAATCTTGTCCTGGATGCAGCTGTTCTTGTCATCCTTTACCTTATCTTTTCCTTTCCGATTATTCTTTTTCTGTTTTCCCTGGAAATGTGTTGATGACACAGAGAGTATGTTAGAGTTCCTAACCCCATTCTTAAGCCCCAATGTACTCCCTACAATCCCTTATCATCTACCAGGAAAACCAAAAAGAGAATCAAAGGGGAATCTAGTAACAACCTTTTTCCTACATTTCAGAGTAACAAAAACCTAGAAATGTAATACAAGAAGTATCATGACACCATATTCAACCCCGAGTTCAGCATAACACAGAAGACTATCTTAAGTATCTCATTGTTTATTCATTTCAACATTAGACATCCAATGACAATAAATTTATTGTAACATGTACGATATAGCCACAATAGAAACAAAATAGAAATACCAGAAAAATTAACACACCGTATAGATAAAGCAAAGCCTTAGAGAGGCAAAGTACGAAGGTTAATCACCATCTTCACTTATCAATAGAGAGAATTATCTATCTCTGAGTGTTTGATAAAACCAGAATTTACTTCATGCATGCATTTTGCCCTCAACTTTCCTGGAAGGGAACACCTTCAATTTCACCATGTACAACTGAGTCTTAACAAACCTGCTTTTTTTTAGACTTCTTTTCCTTATCCACTCCTCCACGCCTTGCTTTTTGTTCAATCTCGGCAAGCCAAGCAGCCTCCTCTTCGCGGATGAGTTCTTCTTGCTTCTTCAAGGAAACAGCTTCTTGATATGCAACTTCAATTTTACTAGCAACAAGAAAAGCTAACAATTATCAAATGTAATAATAGTATTCATAGATCATTAATGTAAACTATGCATGAGCTTGAAGAGAAGTAGGTAGGAGGAATGAGATGCAAACTACCCATTTGGCAAGTAGAAAGTAATGAAGGAAAGAGCAAATTACTAATGTGGGGTATAAAAAAGTAAAAACTAACAGAAAAATGTGAACTTCCTAACAAAGGAACCATAATGGCTAACAACAGAAAACGGCATAGCAGCTAACAACACAGCACAATGGCTTGTCATAGCAGAAAAAATGGTGAACTACCACAGCAGCTAACATAACCATAATGGCTTGTCATGTTTAATAATGCAGAACAGTAAAAAGTGCATAAGAAAAATTAATTACCTGAATATGTGGGCTAAGACAAATATCTCAATAGTTCGGCGACCCAATTCAGTCAGTCGTCTCTCATCACGTTCAATAGAATCTTTGTTGAATTCCTCTCCTGCAGTCCCATCCTAAAAGCAAAAGAATCACAAAATCAGCAGATGCCCATTTAACGTGAAGTTGCAATCAATGTTTATCCAAAACAATCCAAAAAAAAAAACAGATGGAAGCTGAAGAGAAAAACAAGGGAAACAAATTGAGGCGAGCATCATTTGTGGTCATAAAAATGACATGCCACCAACATTCAAAACATTGAAGCTTAAAGAAGAGTACTCTTGTTACAATTTCATTAAGATATTACAACTATTGCACAACCCATTCCTTACAGTACAATTCACTGAACAGAGTTAAGTAATTGCTGCGGATCAGGCAAAGGCTAGAGAGTTGCACAAAAACACCGGACCTTAGTACGATTTTGAGGACCCTTCTCATCCTTTGGAGGCAAAGGTTCCAAAGCAGCCCGCTCAAGCAGTAGCAACACATCATCCACCAAAATGAATGTTTCTTTCTCAATGCCAACTATAGGAACTGGTAATTCTTCTGCCTCTAAACACTTGCCCCTACTCTTCTTACCCTTATTCTGGCCTTCAAGAGCTTTCAAACCACTATACAGAGAATCCATGACAAGTGTAGATGTCACTTCCTTTTCTATGAAAAAATGCTTCACAACAACTTTTAGAATTGACTCAGTCTTTTCTCGGGACATACGGCGCCGGGAACTTTGGTCCATTCCCAACCAGAAGGCACAGAAACTGAAAATTGATTGGAAGAAGTAAATACTTAGTTGGTATAGCACCAATAAGATAATGATATGTTCAGAGAAAACAGCTTGCACAAACTGTCACGTAAGAACAAATGGGAGATGTCAAATTCAGAACAAATTGTTGTCAAAGGTTGCTGAAATTTCGTTCATACTTGGGGGAATATAACTAGGGAACACAAGAAATTGTTCTTTAGATCTTAAAACAGTACTTGTAGCTCAATGTCCTTCAGGTGATATTTACCTACTGACCTACAAATACTAAAGATATACAACTGTTCTCAACAACCTAATTATTTCATCTGCGTATGAATATCCGCAATCCGCAGAGGACATGGTCAGGGTAGATTTTAACTTTCTGATCCTCAATCTCCAAAGAATGCAACACTTTTTAAAATCTGCAACTTTCTGACAGGGATATCTTAAGCCAGATTCAGTAAATTATAAGATTAAATGAGAAATACTTTTTTAAGTTACTGATAAAGTATTACAGAAATCTGCAATGCCATTAATAATGATTAAAAGAAATGATGCAAAAATACTGTTCACAGACTAAAAATTAGCTTAAGGTAAGAATATTTAAAATAGTGTGTTCCTCGATAAAGATTATGAAAAACAGCAAAGTCAGAAACATGTACACAATACCTAGACCATCTAGCTTTATCCTCTAATAGCTTTCCAAGTTTTGCCCTACGTTCTTCCACAAAACGCCGACAAATTTGTTCGACATTCGTCAAATACACTCTGACAAGTTCCCTCCGATACTGACAATCAAGACAACGAAAGGGTCGATCTGCTCTTTCCCTGCAAACAGCATGTAAGGTTTAAAGTGGAAATAATTAACCAAGTGAAGCAGATAAGTTCAAGGACATTCATATATGCACACAAAACAAGAAGATAAAAGCAACCAACTAGTAATCATGTTTTCTACTTAAGTCAAATTTTACCAAAAAAGCTTTTTTTGATAACAAAATAGTATCTTTGCTCCATATCCTTTTCATTTGTTTTCATAAGTATAGCTACGTATGAGGCTTGTCTTTCGAGTCAGGCTAAGAGGGCTGATGATTTTGCAGATTGGCTTCGAGACATTGTAACTTTGGATTCTTCTACTGTTAATGAAAATTTATTTCCCCTAAAAACAAATGAACAGGGAAAAAAGATGTCCAGTGAGATATCCAACTAACAGCTGCACCAAGAAGCAAGGGGGATTAGCTATCTCGTCTTAGAATATCAGCCAAATTCAATGTAATACAGGCATGGTCCTTTAATTGAGAATCTAGACACAAGTGGAGAGTCACTTTAGTGAGTCAAGCATAGTTTTCCACTTAGCCTGTATTGTTGAAGAAACTTGTATCCTTAAGCATTCAGGGAAGGAAAGCTCAAAAGACCGGCATATTGAGCACTCCCAGAAAAAAGCTATCATTCACAGAACATGTAAATATAAGAGAATATTTCTTTCAACAGGTGGACCATCAGATCTCTAATTCTCACTAATCAATAATCTAAATGCAATGAACATTTGGCAGAAAGATATATAAAATGTACCTAATAACCTGAACTTGAGCTTTAATTATCAAAGTATCAGCATCAATAAACCCATCCAGCACTTTCGATAGCTCCATAAATTTCTTCCATCCCCAATCATGCTCCTTCTTCCAAAAACGGTGCAATGTATCTTCAAGTTTCAATGTAACATGTCAAGGTTGGGTTTGTAGGAGTAAAGATAACAATGATAACAATTGATCAATACCAGAATATTTGGATTTTTTTGGATCTTTATTCACAACAGCAATAGTGAACTGGGCAAAATGACTCCACCCTGTTCATAAACGAAACCAAGTCATACAAATTGCAAATTGACGAACTAATTATCAGCACAATGGCCATTGCAATGTGCCATACCTGGAAGAAGCTTGTCATGATTCGCAACACAAAGAAACAAAGAGAGGTGATTGCAGACATCACAGCCTTGAGGATAAATCAAAATATACCTATCAACCAGATTACGAAACTTATTAATCATGAGCAGCTGGTTCAAAACTTATGCATTTCATTCTTTCCATATGCAGTGCACATCACAAGAAACCCATTACGTTACATGAAGTTGACAAAAACTAAGAAGTTTCAGAGAAAAAGCATAAGACATCAATCTGTTTGACTGATAGCTCAAAATGAACAGTAACTTACTAGGAATTATGCAAAGTAAATGGATTGATAGTGCAAAATATACAAAGAATTACTGAGAACAAAAATGATTCAATAATTGCTTGTGTACGCATTTAATACTTGAAAAACAGAAGAGGTGTTACCGATAGAACAACCAAACCCATACTCATATCTGCCAAAGCCTCTGGAAACACATTTAAACTCTCAAAAAAAAGGAGTTTAAAATTAAATTAAAAAACAAAATGACAGGCCATCATACAGAAACATGATATTTTAGCTCCCATATTTTGACCTTATTATACATAACCAGAACTGCAAATCTAGGATACCAATCACGTTTACATCAACAAAGGTTTAGATGCCCCATAACAGATTATTATTATTATTATTATTATTATTATTATTATTATTATTATTATTATTAATCATCTTGCAGAAACTTAAATACTTTCTTTCACGTTAGAGATCAAAATCTAACCTGGTGGACAAATCAGCTTAAATAATAATCTCATAATAATAACTCTGAAGTCAAGAGGTCAGATAATACAGCTGACTGAGAATCTTTATGCACTGCAAGGGCAGAAGGAAAATTGACAGTAGACCATACCATTTGTAGCCTCCAACTTCAAATGCATTGCTCCGAAGTTCTCTTTTGTTAATTTGAGAAAATTTATCAATCTTCCATGTATACTTTCCATATAAGTCAGATGGTTTTAGTCCTGCAACAAAATAAGAGCCAAAATAAATGTTGAAGATGATAGAGATGTTTAATTGCATGATAAAGATAATATCAATATGAAGAAAAAAAATTAATAGAATTGCAAAGATGAACCGCTCAAATAGAACCTCATTAAGTACAAAAGGAATGTCACAAACCTTTTAACAATGGATTTCTCCAAACATGGTTAAGTTCAACTTAGAAATGGAAAATATTTCAAAAGCAAAGTGAAAAAATATTTCTCTTGTATAAAAGCTATGTATGGTTTAGGATTATCTTCTTCCTTCTCTGTATCATGTACATTTTGAATCAATATATTTTCTCTCTCAATGATTCATTAGTGGTCACCTTCAGTGCATGTGTGGCATCGAATGCAATACATATTAAAAGTTCATCAATTCAGGAAGCCAGGTAATCTACAACAGGAAAACTGCAGACCTCCATCATCATCGTCATCACTGTCCCAGTAAGGGGGCGAAGTAGACGGACTCCCATTTTCAACCTGCTCTGAAGACCTCCATTCAGCTAACGCTTCCCCAGACTGACAACGCGGCTGTTGTTGCCCAGTTGAAACCCCTTCAAATGATCTTCCAGCTCCAGTCTCCTCAGTTGCAACTCCAGCCATTTTCCCCACTCCTTAATTTCCAGCACACTGCCTCTACTTCACCTGCTTCAATATATATTGAACCTCAATTTAGAACGGATAGAGTGGCATGTAAGATCAAATTATAATCGACACAGAGCATTAAATGTAACAGTTTTAACAGTATAAAGTTACATGATTATATATATTCGTACAAGGAACATGAGTCCTACTGACAATGAAAAATTGGAGGAAAATAAAATCAATTCAATATGGCACATTAAAGTACAATAATCAAACAAAAAAAAAAATACAAGAATTAAACCAAAATCACAATGGGGAACTCAACAAATTCCAACCGTAAAATGTCCTTGGAAAAAACTCACACGACCAAATCAGATGAGGCCAATTCCAATAAACCCTAATTCCTATCATCCAAACCCGACCAAAAACATTCACACAAAACATGAGATTCATCCCAAAATCTCCCAAAACAATATCCATTGTTCAAGACCCTAATGATTTTAACCAATCAATACAGCAGCCCTTCACTTCAAACTGAAACCCCAATCAACTTACAACCCACCTCACAATCCCAATAACACCCATATCAATACCCCCCAAACCCTAATTCAGAAAACCCAAAAAAAAAAAACTGAATAAAAAAAAAATCAGTAAATACAAGCGAAAAAATATAATAGAATTGGTGCAATTCAGATCGAGCGGCATAAACAGACCTTAATTAAAAAAAGAACGAATCTTTGTTCAATAATTAGGCGAATGAGTAGTCAAGAGAGATTAGAGAGGTCGCAGGGAAAAGAAAAAAGTAGCAGCAGAATAAGAACAGGAGCGGAGGAAATAAAATTCACGCAATTTTTATTACTTATTTATATAATTTCATGTGAGTGTGTGTTTTGTAATGTTATTTTTGGAATAGGGTTTCACTTTTCCTATATTATTTTTTCTATTTAGTATTTACTACTCAACATTAATACAACGGATTGATTTTAGAGAATCAACAGATAATAAAATAATATTTTTTGTAATTTTAAAACTTAAGACAATCTTATTCTTTTTTGGGAATTGGGGAGGTAGGATTTGGAGATTAAGCTCTGACCATTTGTAAAGTTGAGAAATACTATTGATCTACAAAGCTAATGGTTAAAAATATTTGTGGAAAATTGGCATTTTTCCAATTTATCGAATGATCTAATTCATTTGGGTCTTTTGTTGACTTAAATTTTGTCCAATTAAGAATGATCCAGTGATGGAATAGTGTAAACTTCAAATCAAAAATTTCAAATTCTAACTCGAATCCCACCTACGCGACTTGATATTCGTGTGTGACATCTGATTTTTCAAGTGTTGTTTGTAGGCTTATTACCCAAGAGCATGATTTCCTCGTGCTCGATAGCAACTGTGGGTTACCCACGACATATATATATATATATCACAAAATAAAAGCCCCCCGCCCCTCTAACAGTACCATATATACATTAATATTCGTGGGATATATTATCACTTTTTGAAAAGGAATGGGGCTTTTTTGGCTGGATTTTATTTTTATTATTATAGATTTACTATATTTTTAACTTGTGAGAGTAGGGGTTGATTGGTTGGAATACATTGTGGGGCTCACATTTTTAGGGTTTTTATTAAGTTGAGATTCTCGTGAGGCTGAACTCGTATTTATTTATAAAGTTAAATTTCGCTTTTGAGATTAAATAATTTGTAACGTGGATACGTACATATGTTTATGAATAATTTGTTTTTATATTTTTAAATTTAGTTGAAATGGGTGGCAAGTTGGTAACTTTGGGGTTTTAATGTCGTGTAGTGATATGTATTGAGTCAGAAATATTAAATTTAATGCATACAATCGTTTTTTAAAAAATTATTACTTTGTATATTAACAATTTTTACTGAATCTTCCGCATGTTGGAGCAATGGAGTTCCAGGCCTATCATTGTTTCGGAATGAGCATTAATAATTAATTGACATATATATCTAAAGCAACAATTAATTATTGTAGCCATCACTTTATTTTTATTTTACAATATCTACCAATTATATATGTGTGTGTGTGTGAAGTTCAGTATCAAAAGGTATAATGCGTGAATAGATATTTCTCAAAACTCGGATCAAGACTCAAAATTGGTCCATACATCCATAAAATTATTTATGAAATTCAAATGGATCCGAATATGCATAGCAGCATGGAATTTATGATTTAATATTCAATTCTTACATTGGAGTTCTAAAATTGATTTGATTTTTTTTTTATAATAGTGATAATTTTATAGCCATCAAATATATTTACAACATTATTGGTTGCATTCTTTTTGAAATTTTTACATGCATGTTATTAATTGCCTCAGTCCAATTAATCAGGTTGTAGTATTTTAAATAAGTTTATGCGATATTTATTTTTAGAGCATGACTTCCGTGCACAAGGTTTTATTTAACACTATTTGCGGCAGACGTGTGGGCATCATGCGCCATTTTATTTTCGATTTATGTGTTTTCTTTTTATTTTATCCTAAAAAATTTTATACCCTAAAATAAAATTAAAGTGAGTTGATTTAATTTTTTTGAAATAAATATAAATTTATACACTAAAATGAAATTAATAAACCCTAAAAAGTACAAAATAAAACCCTACCCCCCTAAAACCATAAAAAATACAAAATAAACCTCTAACTCCCCCCTCTAAAACCCCTAAAAACACAAAATAAACCCCCAAACCCCCCCCCTCCCCAAAATCCTAAAAATACAAAATAAACCCTTAAAAGACACAAAATAAACCCTAAAAGACACAAAATAAACCTCTAAACCCACAAAAAAAACCCTAAAAAATACAAAATAAACCCCTAAAAAATCTTGAACCTTAAAAACCATGAACTCCAAAAAAAAACCCTGAATTCCTAAACTCTAAACATTAATTGGAATGGAAAAAATCACAATTTGAACTAAATAAACTAGTATAAGATAACTACCAGACGCCTTACTTTTTAATGATGCAGATGATACTTTTCAAATTTTGAGTGATACTTTTTAGTGTTGCAGTTGATACTGATTTTGTCGGATTTTTTTTTAATTTTTTGCGGGTTGACCCGCGTTTTGACCATATCCGTCTCAAATAAGCCTTATTTGCACATGGTACATGGAAGTTTTTGCCTAATTTTTAATTTTAGTCAAGATCAACATATGTATTGAACTTGATCGCAGTGAGATAATACTAATGGACTAACAAACATTAGAATATAGATCTCGAATACTCATGATTCTTAATCCCTATATATTAGCAAACATGTTTATATCAATGCTCACTACTTTGATTTATTAATGGGTGATATTCTATTTAAAGAATTAATAAGCTCGATAAATTGGATAGTGACATTACTATAATCGATGGGTTACTAATTATAGAAGGAATTCGTGCCCGGGTGCGTTGGGTTGATGATGTCTATGAGGAGCTCAAAAAAGATTATTATGTTAAACCCCGCAGGTGGATTTATATTATGTTGGACAACCGAATTAAGAAATCAATTAATTCGATTGTCAATATATATTGTAATTAATTAATGGACATTTGATATCTTAAACACGAGGAATTAATTTAGTTGAAGGAGCCATATCTATAATTATAGAATTGGGGCGGCAATGCATTATTAATTCTTTAGTGGACTCAATTAATATTAATGGCTTTAAGTTATGTCTGGGCTTGACATGGAGAACTTAAGGCCTGTTGGAGGCCTAATCCTAATTATTTATAAAGTTAATTTTTAAGGTTTTTATTAAGTTGAGATTCTCGTAAGGCTAAACTCGTATTTATTTATAAAGTTAATTTTCACTTTTGAGATTAAGTAATTTGTAACATGGATACGTACGTAGGTTTATGAATAATTTGTTTTTATATTTTTTTTATTTTAGTTGAAATGAGTGGCAAGTTGGTAACTTTGGAGGTTTTATGTTGTGTAGTTATATGTAATTAATGAGTTGGAAATATTAAATTTAATGCAGGTAGTCATTTTTAAAAAATTTATTACTTTGTGTTTTAACAACTTTTACTGAATCCTCCTCATGTTGGAGCAATGGAATTCCAATCCTATCATGGTTTCGGAATGAGCATTAATAATTAATTGGCATATATTTCTAAGGCATCAATTAATTATTGAAGCCATAACTTTATTTTTATTTTATAATATTTATCAATTATATATATATATGTATGTGTGTGCGTGTGAAATCCCATATCGAAAGGTATAATACGTTTATACATATTTATCAAACTCGGATCGAAACTCAAAATTGGTCCATACTGAAGAAATCGAACTCTCGATTTTGAAAGAGTTGTGTACAAAGTTGTGTATAAAGTTGAGACAACTTTGCATACGCAGCGGAAATTTAAAACAGAAACAATGGATTGGAATTTTCACGAGATTATATTTCTATAATCTCGCGAAGTGCCTCAGGGCGAAATCTTCACTATATAAAATATGTGAATTACAAAAACACTACCAGATAAACTCTCACTAAATATTAAGACACTTTATCTCTTCCTTCACAGAAGGTTGGGACTAAAGTTGTCTTAACTATATCTAGTAGAAACGGATAAATACGAGAACTCAAAACTTTACAATATCTGAAAAGCTCTATTAAAAACTCGTATCTAACACTAACTATTTGATCCCTATATATACATAGCTCGTTGCTTGATCCCTACTCAAAGCAACCGATCCACTAAGCCTTGATCTCCACGAACTGCACTCCTATATTTCCGGCGCAACTTCCGAAACAACCGTGGCTTCTGGCGCAACTTCCAGAACAATCGTGGCTTCAGCAGATCGTTGGACTTGGTCAAATCCCACATGCTCCTATTTCTTCTCAACAGATTTAATCCTGCAAGAAAGACAAAAACTCCAAATATACAATATAAACAAATATTCCTAAATCTATGATACACTTCAAAACGATATCAACAATCTCCCCCTTTTTTGGCTTTCTTCCCAAAACCAAACAAAAACCAAGAGTTACAATTACTCCCCCTGAAGCAACATAATCAAATCACAACAATCATGAAAAGTTTAAAGAAAAGTTAGCTAAACAGTTACCCCCCCTGTCACCAAGACTGTAATAAAAACAGAATCTACACAATATCATCACAACACATAAAACAACCATAATCATAATATATTCACAGCAAATGCATACATATCTGCATGCAATCCAAAATATATAAGAGTTAGGCAGAAAATAAAAATTGTTCAGAAAGTTGTGCTGCAACAAATAAAATAGTTGTTTGTTTGTTTCATCCAATCAACATCAACAAAATACTGCAACACACTGCAGTCTTCTTCTTCTTCATGCTTCTCCCCCTCACTCCTCATCTTCATCTTCCTCATCACTTGGTCCGTGACGACGGCTGGGACCTTCTCTCCCTTTTTGGGAAGAAAGGAGTCGTTGAAATATCCTTCGTTGCCCTTCAAGAAGAGCAATCTGCGAGGAGAAGAATGCGATTTGCTCCTGCAAAACAAAGACAGGTAGAGAACACATTAACTCGACCGAGGGATCCTCTTCAATTGAGACATCAATCCACGGGAGATCTTTGTGCCTCTTCTCACTCAAGAAGGCAGGTTGTACAGTTTGGAGAGGGAGCTTGGATGTGAGAACATCTTTCTTTTTCGGCTTCAACCCTTGCTCAATAAGCATGCTATAGATGAGAGAAGGTACGATCAACTTTTTGGTAGACTTTGCCACAGCAATTTCAGCAACAGCATTAAAAATGTGAGTGCCTAAGTTGAATTTTTCTTCCTTGAAGACTTTGTAGAGTAGGCACACATGCTCAAATGGCACAACTGTTGTATTGGATGTAGGAATCCAATTTGACACAGAAATCTTGTGCAAAGTTGCAAAAAGAGAAGTAAGAACCGAAGCAATACGGTTAGGCCTTCTGTTCACTGTCCACACATCTGCACGGCCACCCGTAAGCAAATTCTCCATCTCAACTTCTAGCTCCTCATCAGTCTCAACATCAGATTCAACAACATTTGGAGCGGCTAAAAATTTGTTAATGCGAGAAGGAGTGAAAGAGTAAATTTTCCCACGAACATAGACTTTCCCAAACATTTTAGAGGAGGGGTTAGCAAAATCAACAGGCAGATTTGAATAAAACTGCTTCACAATCTCAGCAACATAGGGTTTCACATAAGTAACACTTCTAAAAACTTTCCTTTTATGCAGAAAATCAACCAAATTATATTGTGTAAAATCCTTCAAATCAACTGCCCTATCATGAATGGACTCCCTTTTCCTAAAGCTATCCCAATTCTTCTTAGCAACCTCATTGTAAAAACATTCATTCAAAGCCTTAATTACCTCAAGCTCGGAGTCGGAGTCGGTGTCGGCCTCGGTAGGAGAAGCTTCCCGTTTGACCTTTTTGACTGACTTGCCCTTCGACTTCATCGGCGACGAGGAAAGCATTTTCCTCTTCCCTTTCCGAGAGACAGCAACCTCCTCTTCAAGCTCTTCGTCCTCATCAGCTTCTGAGGGTTGGTGAGAGATCGATTTCTCAGCAGACTCATTGGAGGAAGCACCCAATTGGTCCTCACCCTCGGCATCACTGTCGATGTGGACGGGTTCTTCGGGAGCTTGAGAGGGACAACTTGTTCGAGATATACACTTTGAACGATGAGAGGGAGGAACCCTAGGAGTTTTAGAGGGTTTCTTCGATGAAGAAGAAGGGGTCGGTGAAGGCATTACCTCCGGCTGTGGTTCCACCTCGGCAGGGGAGAATGGAACGGCAATAGGGCTACCACCTTGTTGAGCGGCTTCCTCAGACGGATGGGCTGGGTCCACTTGGTCTTCGGCCAAAATTGGAGTGTCGAGCTCCGGAAAATCGAACGACGGCATCACTATGCCGCTCGGAGCGACGATAATTACCTGCTCGGCCGTTGGCGTCAGGACAGAGGACGGCATTGAGGTCGGTGCCGGGAGAGGAAGCGGCTGAGACTGAATCTCCGAGCTTCCCACCTCTGGAGAGATCTCCATTGGTGCATTCCCTCGAGAAGATGAAAGTAAAATGCTAGGGCGGAGAAGAGGGGTGGTGTCCGGTGAAAGTAGACGAAAAGGATTAGGTGCGAAGGAGCGGGGAGGAGATGGCTGCGGTGGAAACGTCGAGAGGTGGCGGAGGTAAGCGGAAGCTTCGGGATCTGCCATAAATTCCTCCAATTGCTTCATTTTCTCTGGCGTCATTTTGGAGAGGATTTGAGAGAGAGAGAGAGAGAGCGATAGCTTCTTGGAAGATGAACGGTTGAAGGAGTGAAAGATGAGAAGAGAAAATAAGGGTTATGTGAATAGTGGAGGAACAGACTTAGAATAAAGACGGGAATTTTAAATGAGTAGTCTAACAAACAGATTCGTCCCACCACAAAAATAGGGATCAATAAATTAAAGATATAGTCAAAGATGAAATTAAAGATAGGGTAAGATACACTTCCGGATTCACTCAACTGACTTTCAAATTTTTTTTTTTATTAACAACTGTTGTCATAGAGGATGGAATATTTAGAACACTTTTGACACATCATAGAAGATTCGTCAAGAAGAGAGCAGATGGTTAATAGATGTATAACCAAGAGAATCTCATAAAAGCCACTTATCAGAGGTCTTTGACCCAGTTATATGGTTTTTAAGAACAATCATGATTTCACCTTTTACAGGCTTTTACATCCTCGAATCTGATCAACTTCACAGTCAACTATGATATATCAAAAGTTGTGACAACAGTTGGTTTAACTTTTGAACTCATATAGAACATAAGCCAAGAGATTTTCTCAAAGATGAGAATCTCTCATAGCTAAGAGCTTTTGTGAAAATGTCAGCCAGTTGAGAATCTGTACTAATGTACTCCAACTTTAACAACTTCTTTTCGACTAAATCTCTAATAAAGTGATACCTTAAGTGGATGTGTTTGGACTTTGAGTGGTGAACAGGGTTCTTTGCAAGGTTGATTGCGCTTGTATTGTCGCAAAGCATCACTAGGGAATTGCTCTCCAACCCATAGTCATCTAACATTGACTTTAACCAAATCAGTTGTGTTGCACAACTTCCAGCTGCTACATACTCCGACTCAGCTGTGGACAACGAAATGCAATTTTGCTTTTTGCTGTGCCAGGAGATGAGATTGTTGCCTAGGTAACAGCATCCTCCACTTGTGCTTCTTCGATCATCAGTTTCTCTAGCCCAGTCAGCATCACTGTATCCCACAAGATCTGAAGTTGTGTCCTTTGTGAACCAAAGTCCCAGTTCACAAGTGCCAGCAACATATCGAATGATCCTCTTGACAGCTTTCAGGTGCTCTTCCTTTGGACAGGATTGGAATCGAGCACATGCACAAACACTGTACATTATATCTGGCCTGCTTGCAGTCAGATACAGAAGACTTCCGATCATCGATCTGTACAATGTTGGGTCAACTTCAGGCCCAACTGCATCCTTCGACAGTTTCTCCGTTGTGCTCATGGGGGTTCTCATGTGTTTTGCACTTTCTAGACCAAACTTCTTCACAAGGTTCTTTGCATATTTCGTCTGTGAGACGAAAACTCCATTTTCTTTTTGCTTGACTTGAAGGCCGAGGAAGTTGCTAAGTTCCCCAACCATGCTCATCTCGTAGGAGGTTGACATTGTTGGGGTTTTTTCGAATTGAACCACCGCAGGATCTAATTGGATGTTCATTAATCCTAATGTCATGTAGATCATAAGTTCATGCATCTCATATGTTTTAATTAATCGAGTTTAATTAACATGCAAATCCGGTTTAAACGATTCTACTAAAGCAGAAACATAGAATCGAAAAACGACTTACAAATTAAACAACGGGTGGAGGACAAGATTAAAGGTCTAATCTTGTTGTTGTGTATGATGATGATTGGCGCCCCACAGTGATATTCTACTCCTTGATCTTCTGTTGTATTCCCAGACTGAATCTAGTTTCAGGGTGGGCTGAAATCTACTAGATCGGTATGGAATCTGTGGAGATAAAGAGAACACAAGAGGAGCTGATTATTACTCTTAAAATTTCGTCCCCCACCTCCCTATTTATAGGGGAGGTGGTCGAAATTTCAGTGTCCCAACCCTACTGGGTTTGGGCCTCTATCTCTTTTTCTATCTCCAGTCCATTAAAGTCATATTGAGCTACAACAGGGATCTAGAAGAATATTAAATTGGCCTGCTAATTTATTTAATTTCCAATATCCAATAAACTTAGGATATTATTAAATAAATTAAGTATTATTTTTATTCCACTAAAGAAATAATACTGACCTACCAATTTAATACATATTTCTGAATATGCTTTCTCCTTTAGTCCAGCCATTCCCCGCGTTTAAGATATAATGCCCATTAATTAATTATGTAAGCTTCTGACAGCTATAATTAATTAATATCTTATCCTTGAGTAGTACTACACAAGCTTTACTCATGCACGGAATAAATTCCACCTGCAGGGTTTCAGCATGAACTTGCATTTCCTCAAGGGGACACCATCAAACTGGCGCACCAGGACACGGTGCCCCTACATATTGCACAACCCATCATAAGTGTAAAGGTCACAACCCAAGATATCGAGATTATTGATCCTTATGAAAGAATCTCACCCTTTGATAAATCAAAGCTGCAAACACTACACGTATATGTCTGCCAACACATAGGGGTTAAGAACCCGAACTCTGTGGATTCTTATTCTCTCATTTAAGGTCAGAATAGAGAATAGAATCCTAAGTAGATCCTCCTCAATACACTTGACCATGTATTAGAATAATCAGTTAGTCAAGACAAACTAACTATCAGATTATTCTACGGCGTACCGATAGCAGGTTCAGTGCCATCTAAACCGTGAGCCTTTTAATACATTACAAGGAACCGATGATATGATCTAACCGTGTGTTTACCCACACCATATCATCTACAATGTAAGTATAGTGAACATGCATATAAATATAACAATTTAAATGCAAACAGTGACTGCAATTGTATTCATTCTATATCATCATAAAACCATTATCAATAAAGTATACAAAAGACAAATCTTCTAGTATACAAAACCAACAGACATGGCTTCCACAAATTCCTTCAAGGCTTTCTCACTCGTTGACCCAAATACTATGTCATCGACATAAATTTGAGCTATGGTTAGAAAGTTGTTTTCCATTTTGAGAAAAAGTGTCCTATCCGCATGTCCCCTGTAAAAACCAAAATTAAGCAAAAATTCAGTCAAACGACTATACCAAGCTCTAGGAGCTTGCTTTAGTCCATATAAAGCTTTGTGTAGTTTGTACACATAATCAGGCTTTGAAGGATCTTCGAATCCTTTGGGTTGTTCCACATATGCCTCCTCTTCCAAGATCCCATTGAGAAAAGCTGCCTTAACATCCATCTGGTGAAGAGTGATGTTAAGATAACATGCTATAGCGAACAAAAGCCTGATTGACTCTATTCGTGCAACTGGAGCAAACATTTCATCATAGTCTATGCCTTCTACTTGAGTGTATCCTTGGGCAACTAGGCGAGCCTTATTTCTAATGATGTTTTCAAACTCATCAGTTTTATTTTTGAATATCCACTTAGTCCCGATGACATTAACTCCAGACGGTCTGGGCACTAGTGTCCAGACTTTGTTTCTCACAAATTCAAGTAATTCGGCCTGCATTGCACTAATCCAAAAGTCGTCTTTTAAGGCTTCAGTTACATTCCTAGGTTCAATCAAAGACAGGAACACAATTATCCCAACTTCATTGATGACACATGACAAACACACCATCCTTACCATTTCCTTGTGGTTGACAGAGTTACCTCTAGTTCGGACCCCTTCGTGAACATCTCCAATGACTTGGTCTATTGGATGATCTTTGCGAATTCTTTTCGGTGGGTCTCTTCTAGCACTGCCTTGTACGGGGATATCTGAATCTTCTTGCTCATAATCAGATTCAGGTTCATTTGTTGGTGTATCCTCAGTTGCCGTTGAAGTGGGCTCAACTTCTGGGTGCACTCTTTCTTCCACTTCTGTGTCACTTGTTCTACATCTACCCTGTATCTCAATCAAACCATCAGTATCATCAACAGGAGTATAAAGACTGGCCAAATCATCAAACCTCACATTCACACTCTCCATTACAGTTTTGGTCCTGAGGTTATACACACGGTAAGCATGACTGTTGAGGGAATAACCAATGAACACACCTTTGTCACTTTTAGGGTCAAACTTGTACAAATAGTCCTTATCATTTAAAATGTAACAAACACAACCAAAAACATGCAGATATTTAAGATTGGGTTTTTTACCATTAAGAATCTCATATGACGTCATGGTGGTTCCAGTTCTTAAGTTCACTCGGTTGCTTACATGACATGCAGTGTTTAAAACTTCAGCCCAAAACCGTTTAGCCAACTTCTTTGAATGCAGCATCACCGTGGCCATCTCTTGTAGGGTTCTATTCTTTCGCTCGGCCACACCGTTTTGCTGGGGTGTCTTTGGAGATGAGTACTCGTGATGAATTCCTTCCTTCGTGCAAAAGTTGAGGAGTTGAATATTCTTAAACTCCCTCCCATAATCTGATCTTAGTCTCTTGACACGAGCATGGTAAAAAATTTTGATCGTGGCATACAACTCCAAGAAGGAATTATATGTTTCACCCTTGTTACTTAAAAATTTTACCCAAGTATATCTAGATAGATCATCTACAATCACAAAGGAATACCATTTACCTCCAGGACTTTCAACTTCAGCTGGTCCCATAAGATCCATATGAAGTAGTTCGAAGCAGCTTTGAGTTGTGAAAGGTCTCTCAGAAGTTGTCACAACTGGGTGCGACGCTTTGACTTGTTTTCCTTTTTGACAATCTCCACAAAGTCTAGGACTTGAAATGTTCAACTTGGGAACTCCTAGAACAACATTTAGTCTTTAAAGATTCTTCATATTGCGGAAGTTGGTGTGTCCCAATTTTTTGTGCCAAAGTTGCACTTCATTTTCCTGCGCACTTAGACAACTGTTTTTGCTAGTCTCATAAATATTATTGGAAGACCTTACCCCTGAGATCACATGATTTCCGTTACTGTCCATCACAGTGCACCTTTCTTTATCAAAGATGATACTGAAGTTGTCATCACATAGTTGACTAATGCTAATGAGATTTGCAGTCAGCCCTTCAACATGTGATACATTGGCCAGCTTTGGGAGTCCAGGACTGTCTAAGGTTCCTCGTCCAACAATCTTGCCATTTGACCCTCCTCCAAAAGTTACTTCACTGCCATTGATTCTTTGATAGTTTGATAGATAACATCTGGAGCCTGTCATGTGACGTGAACATCCACTATCAAAGTACCATGTGGTCAAGTCATTATCTGACGATGCAGTGAAGACCACTTGACAGGTAACTGTTGGTGTAACTTTGGGTCTCCATACTAGTTTCTTGGACTTGTTACCTTTGTTTGAGAGAATAGGATTTGATGCTTGGTTCTTCAGATGCATCTCCTTATGGTGTTCCTGCAAAAACTTATGACAGAAGGGCTTAATGTGTCCAGGAAGAAAACAGAAGTGACAAATGTACCTCCTACGTTTTTTCTTTGCTGATGAAGTTGTGGGAACTTCCTTGGCTTTCACAAATGGTTTTCCATGAGTAGACAAAATCTGAGTGAAGGCTGGTCTTGCACTCGAATCATACCCAAGGCCATGTGAAGTTATTTGAGTTTGAGACAGAACTTCATCTAGTTTTGAGGTTCCCGTGTTGAGTCTTTTAAAAGTTTCATCAGCATGATTGAGTTTAATTCTCATGTTGTCCAACTCAACATCCTTCTTTGTCAGCATGACTTCCAGTTTTTGTAGTGAGGCCTTTTGCACAGTAACTTCCTCAGTTAGTGAATCCACCACTTTGCACTATTTGGACCATTTGACGTACAGTTCCTTATAAAGTTCCTGCATCTTTATCAGTAACTCCAGAGTTTCCTCTTCCGTAACTTCTTCCTCATTTTCTGCAGTGGACACAACAGTGTTGAAACAGAAAAGAGTGTTATAGTAGGACTCATCATACCTATCTGAAGTTATCTCAACTTCGGTGTAGTTTGACTTGTCCTCTTCAACACATACTGCAGTTAAGGCTGCCTGCTCAGTTGGTGGATCATTAGGAATCTCTTCTACATAAATCCCTGAGGTGTCAAGCTCACTATCGCTAAGAGATAGAAAGTTGACATGCTTTCCCAGTTTGCGAAATGTGTTGGGGCACTCGTTGGCAAAGTGTCCGAAGCCCTTGCATTCATAGCATTGAACTGTAGTGAAGTCCGTTACTTCCTTAGGTCGGAAGTGATCAGATGCAGCTCGCCTAATGATTTTTGGTTCCTTTCCTGGTGAGATAAGTCTGTCATAGAGAACCAAAGATCCGGAGGCATCATTTCGAGGCTTTCTTTGTTCTCTACTTCCCACTTGTTGTTTCCCTTTGTTGGCTCGAATGAGAGAATTAACTCTTCGGGTGAGAAGAGCATAATCTGGATCCTTCTCAGTGATTTCTTCAAGATCTTCATATTCTTCTTCAACGTAAGCCGAAGATGTCTTTGAAGTTGTCTTTGAAGTTGTCCCGACAGTCAAGGCGATTCCCTTCTTCTTCTGTCTACCCTTTTCATTTAGTTCCATCTCGAATGTCATCAGATCATTCATCAGTTTGGTAAAATCCAGAGCTCCAGTAGTTGTAGCAGTATCAATTGCAACCACTTTCATGTCAAAACGAGAAGTTAGAGTCCTCAAAGTTTTTGAAACTAACCTCTTATTAGTAATTGGATCACCCAAATCATTGCACTCATTGGCAATCTCCAGTAGTTTGTTGCAGTAGTCTCCTACGGACTCATCATCCTCCATCTTCATGTTTTCAAACTTTGTGGTGAGAATCCGATGCCTTGATTCTTTAATTCCAACATCACCTTCGCAATGCTGCTGGAGTATATCCCAAGCTTCCTTAGCCGTCTCACAATTCCTTATAAGTTTGAACATCTGAACGTCTAGGGAGGATTGAATCGCGTTGAGCGCTTTGTCATTAAAGGTGGCTTCTTCATTTTGCTCTTTGGTCCATTCTGACTGTGGTGTACAACATGTATCTCCTTCAGCATCCACGGTCTTGGGGTGTGTCCATCCTTTTTGGACCGCATTCCATGCTCTTGCATCAATCGACTTGATGCATGATCTCATCCGAACTTTCCAAAAAGAATAGTTCATGCCATCTAGAACGGGAGGTTTGTTGAACAGCGGGTTCGTGCAATCCATTGTGCTTATGAAAACAGGATCACCACTTAGTGTATCAAGTGTCTGCTCTCGATGCCAATTGAAGAAACTGAACTCTCGGTTTTGAAAGAGTTGTGTACAAAGTTGTGTATAAAGTTGAGACAACTTTGCATACGCAGCGGAAATTTAAAACAGAAATAATGGATTGGAATTTTCACGAGATTATATTTCTATAATCTCGCGAAGTGCCTCAGGGCGAAATCTTCACTATATAAAATATGTGAATTACAAAAACACTACCAGATAAACTCTCACTAAATATTAAGACACTTTATCTCTTCCTTCACAGAAGGTTGGGACTAAAGTTGTCTTAACTATATCTAGTAGAAATGGATAAATACGAGAACTCAAAACTTTACAATATCTGAAAAGCTCTATTAAAAACTCGTATCTAACACTAACTATCTGATCCCTATATATACATAGCTCATTGCTTGATCTCTACTCAAAGCAACCGATCCACTAAGCCTTGATCTCCACGAACTGCACTCCTATATTTCCGGCGCAACTTCCGGAACAACCGTGGCTTCTGGCACAACTTCCGGAACAACCGTGGCTTCAGCAGATCGTTGGACTTGGTCAAATCCCACATGCTCCTATTTCTTCTCAACAAATTTAATCCTGCAAGAAAGACAAAAACTCCAAATATACAATATAAACAAATATTCCTAAATCTATGATACACTTCAAAATGGTATCAACACATACATCCATAAAATTGTTTATGAAATGCAAAGTGGATCCGGATATGCATAGCAACATGGAATTTATGATTTAATATTCAATTCTTACATTGGAGTTCTAAAATTGATTTGATTTTTTTTTATAATAGTGATAATTTTATAGCTATCAAACATATTTACGACATTATTCATTGCATTATTTTTGAAACCTTTACATGCATGTTATTAATTTCCTCAGTCCAATTAATCACGTTGTAGTATTTTAAATAAGTTTATGCGATAATAATTTTTTAATTTTAGTCAAGATCAGCATATGTATTGAACTGGATCGCAGTGAAATAATTCTAATGAACTGACAAACATTAGAATATACATCTCGGATACTCATGATTCTTAATTCCTATATAATAGTAGACATGCTTATTTTAATGCTTACTGATTTGATTTATCAGTGGGTGATATTCTATTTAAAGAATCAATAAGCTCGATAAAATTAGGTAGTGACATTATTATAATCGATGGGTTACTAATTTTAGAAGAAATTCGTGTCCCGGTGCATAGGTTGATGATGTTCCCTGAGGAGCTTAAAAATGATTATTATGTTAAACCTTCCGGTGGATTTATATCCAACATAATAATAAAAGTTGAGTGGTACTACTCGTGGATAAGAAATTTAATTCAGTTGTCAATATATACTGTAATTAATTAATGGACATTCAATATCTTAAATACGGGGAATTAATTGAGTTGAAGGAGACATATCCACAATTATGGAATTAGGACGGTAGTGCAGTATTAATTCTTTAGTGGATTGAATTAATATTAATGAGCTTAAATTATGTATGAGCTTGATATGGAGAACTTAAGGCCTGTTGGAGGCCCAACCCTAATTCTTCTTCTAGATCCCTATTGTGTAGCCTATTTATACCAGTTGAAGAGATGAAAACCCTTGCTACCATAATCATTATTTTTGAAAATTGCAGCTCCCAAATACTGTGGAATTTCTAGTCAGAGTGAAAGTTAGAGTTTTTCGGTCTAGTTCTCTTCATTCAGTCATAGTGAAAGTTAAGATTTCTCGGTCTAGTTCTCTTCAAGGTCTAGAGGATTGTCGCTCACATGATGTCTGGATCAATAGGAAGGTCATACAGCAGAAGATCAAGAAATCGATGCCATTGACGTGATTGAAGTTGATGCAGTAGCTGTTATGCATCAATTCTACCCTACATTAAATTGATTTATTTTGCTAGGTAATTCGATAACCTTTATTCTTTCTGCTGCGCATGAGGTTAAGATTCGAATATAGCATATTGTGGATGTTTATTATTTATGATCAAAATTATTTTATTCAAACGAGCACATCCAAATGAATTTTGGCTATCTATCAGCTGTGATTTAAGAATTTGCATTCTTTCATGATCAAAAGTAAGTTTCATTGCTTCTTTTCTTAGTTGATCATTTTCGATACAGTTGATTCGTTTATATGATAGAAAGAGGTATGTGAGTTAACTGTACTAATTTCATCATCATTGTGTGACATGAGACAAAATAGAGCTTCATCATCAGAGTTGTATCCATCAGAGTCAATTCCAGAAGAATAGTCTGAATCGTTGAGAGTGACATTCTCCAAGTTTGCCATCATTGCCTTCCTTTTGAAGAAACTTCTCCTTATCCTTGCTCAGTTGTCTTATGGAATGTCGGGCCATTCATACCTATAATTTCCCTATTTATGATAATAAAAACAGTTACCTGGGACTCGATTGTTGACTCTAGATGTTTTAGTTGTCCTCTTGGTTGATTATCGATTTTTGTCAACTTTGGGACTTTCTTCGAATTGATGATTAGGTGATTACTTGTCTCTGGCTCTTTTCACATTTTCAAGAAGTTTTGTGACTGATTGGATTTGTTCGTTGATATCCCTAGTTAGGTTCTCATTCTTTTCTGTTACTTCTCTTCTTCAATCAGTTGACGACCCGCTCAAATTCTCTTTGACTGGTGAGCTACGAGGTAGATAGTTGTTTCTTTCTCGATTGTCACAAAACCTATTTCGCTTACCATAGAAGACATCATCTTGGATTGAGGAGGTTGATGCGCCTTTTTTTTCAATTGAGATTGTATTCATGAGCTTTTAGAGATCCAAACAATTCTCTAGGAGAGGTTTTGTTCAAATCTCTTGACTCATTTGTTGCTATAACCTTCATGTCCCATTCTTTGGTGAGATTATCCAGAATTTTTAAATTCATTTCTGAATTTGGATAAATTCTTCCGAGATTAGTCATTTCACTAATAATACCCAGAAATCTAATTTCTAGATTTGGGATTAATTTATCAGGTATCATTTTGAAAGACGCGTACTTGTCTATAATGAGTTGATGTTTATTGCCTTTGATGGCTTCGGATTCCTAACATAGATCTGTTAATAGTTCTCAAATTTCTTTGGTTATTCTGTTGTTCTTTATGTCTTTCATTCGATCTCCATCTAGAGTCTAGAATAGTGCAACTTGGGCTATGAACTCTAGATTCTTGAGCTTCTTCTCTTCGCTTATGAGTAAGTGAGTTGGTTTGGGAATTTGTGGTGGTTGGTTGATGTCGCGATGTTTGCATCATTTTTCATCATGATTTTAATTGGTCCTTATTCAATTGTTTCCCACATGTTCTCATGAACTGAGCAGAAATGAGCTTCCATTTTTCTGCTCCGGTTGGCATAATTCTTAACTAAAAATAAAGGAAACTTATGGTTTCCCACAACTTAAGATACATTAACAAACAAATAGATCTGATCTAGTTGATTTGCAGACATGACTGATCCTTAGAATCAACCGTTTGGATACCACATGTTGGTCCCGAACGAGTCTAATAGAGTTTAGAAGGGGGGTTGAATAAACTCTTTTTCAAAAGATCTTTAAAGTGCGGAATAAGTATGGGCCCTGACTCATTATTAAAAATGTTTGTACTTGGCAGTTGACTAAGTGAAATGCAGTTGTGCAATGTGTTGTGGTGTGTTGTAGACAAATATAAATAATGCAGTTTAAAGCAATGTACAACACGTGAGGATTTTATAGAGGTTTAAAGCCAAAACTTCTACTTCCTCTCTTCATTTTGCTTGAAGGGAAATTCACAATATAACTTGAGTTTACACTTTACAAATTATATAAAAAACAAAAGATGAACCTGGTAATGATGACTTACTCGACAGAGTTACCTCAGCTAGATCGACTTCTCACACTTATATTCTCCATCAGGTAGCTATTACAGTGGTAGTTTCTTTAGTGATGGCTCACACTTAGATGAAGAGTTAGGTGCCATTGAAATCTTTTACAAGATTTTAGATCTCTTTCGATCTTCAAGAGGGATTCTTAAACTTATATCAACGGATTGTGCTTCTTAGATTAAGTGGGTGTTGATGACTTAAAATTGAATGAAGGCTTTTATAAGAACTGAGATTTCTAATCAAGAGAAATAAGATCCAATTCCTTTATGAAGTTCTAAAGATTTCGGTGTGTGTGTGTGTGTGTATGTGTTATAGACTATACTCGTACACTTACACTTCCTTAGATACACACTTAGATGGTTACAAACTTATATTTTCTCTTATGTTCACTTACACACATTTATGTTTGAAATAAACTATTACTCCTATTTATAGAGGAGTGAATGCAAAATATGGTCATTTGGTCAGTTGGCTTGAAGATGACCGTTGGAGTTTGTCAGTCTCTTTCAACATTAAGTGTAGGTTGGGCTGATCAATTTGTGCAGTTGGAAGAGCTGATGTTTTTTTTTCAGCCGAAGAGAATTTGATGTGCTCTAGTTAGCATTCCTCAGTTGGTCATAGAGTTATTGTTAAGAAAAACTATCAAGAAAACCTCTAAATATGGTTTTGATGAAATGTCAAAACATGTAGAATCATTTTGTTGAAAAACTGCAGGAGTTCTAAGCTGGAAGTGTAAAGGTGACCAAAAAGAGGCTCCAAAAATAGCCCATCTGAAGCAAGAGTCAACCAAGTTGGAGCATGGTGAACCCAGCTGAAAGGATGAATCAACCAGTCAGAAAATAATCTAACTGAAGGTTAAATCACAAAAGACAAATCAGCTTCAATCAAACTGACAGCCGAGTCAGTTGAGCTAGAAGACAAATCAAGCCGATTGAAGAAACTGATAACAAGTCAGTTGAACTGGAGATTGGAAGCATCCAACTGATGGCCAAGAATCAAATATCAGCCTAACTGGAGCCAAGAGTCAAAATCAACTGCTGATAGCCAGAACTAAAGTCAGCCAGCTTAAAAGCTCAAGCTCAAAACCAACTGCTGACCAAGTTCAAAATAAGACTAGTCAAACTGACAAACTTTCCAACAGTTTGTAATCAGTTGAACTGAAAGGAAAGCTCACAGCAAGATCAGTTGACTGACCAACTAACTGACAGTTGTAATCAGTCAAACTGACAAAGGAACTTAGAGGAACAACCAACTGAAGCTATAGCCGAACTGAACTTCTAAAGCTCAGAACTGCCAACTGGAGCTTAGAACTGACGCTCCAGCTGTAGCTCAGAATTGATGACTGGAGTTCAGAATAGCCATATTGAAGCATAGAACTGCCAGCTAGAGAATCCCGCAATCAATGCTCAATTAAAAGATCTCGACATTAATGATCAAAAGAAGATCATGAAGTAAATGCTCAACAGAGATCGATTGGCCAAGCAACGACTATCTCTTTCAAAAGCTTCAACAGCTATTACTATCAACTACCATTGATGAACCAGCAGAATCAATGATCAATGGAGTTCAATGGTCAAAAGATGACTCCTCTATATAAGAAGAGTGAATCACAATTTTAAAAAACTTTTTACCAATCTAACTTTCGCTAATCAAATTTACACGATATTGCAACTGAGCTTTTCTTTCTCCCTCCCTAGAACTCAAAGTTCAAGCACTGTTCAAAGCTGCGAAAAGTTCACAATTGAGAAGAAGATCTTAAAGATTCATCACTCCAGCTAGCTGTAGAAAGTTCAGCAAGAGCAAGCTTCTCAGTTCAAGATATTCAACAATCAACTACTCAGCTCAAGTCTAAGGAGCACATCAGTTGATACCAATTTCAAGACTGTATTCTTGAAGATCGAAAGAGATCTAAAATCTTATAAAGATGGGCAATAGCACCTAACTCCTAAGCAAGCAGTTGGGGACTACAAGTGTGAGCTATCGAAGCTGACTAAAGAGACCATGGCTCTACGAGAACTACCATTTTCGGGAAAATACCAGTTGAAAAGGCAATTGTGACTCTACAAGAGTTGCCGTTTCCAGGTTCAACCTGTCTTCATTGTGTAATTGTAATAAAGAAACTTTACCATTGCATAGAGAATTGCCCTTTTCAGTAAGGAAGAGAGAAAGTAGAAGTTCAAGCTTCGAACCTCTATAAACTGCTTGTGTGCTGTACTTATTGCTCTCCATTTGCATATCTTTACAACTGCACACTTTGATCACATAAGCTGCACCTTCAAGCCAACTGATCTTCTCAACTGACTAAGTGCATTGATAAGTTTTCATACGTGAGTCAAGGGTCCTAACTATTCCGCATTAAAGTTAAAAGTTTTGAGTCAGTTTATTCACCCCCCTCTAAACTGACTTCGACTTGCCTAGGACCAATAAGTGGTATCAGAGCGGTTGATTCTAAGGATCAGCCATTTCTGCAGATTAACTGAATCAGATCTACTTATTTGTGCTAATGCTTCAAGCTATGGGAAACCATAAGCTACCTCTATTTTCAGTTGAAAATTATGACAATTGGAGCAGGAGAATGAAGGCGCATCTCTGCTCGATCTATGAGAATATTGTTGGTTTTGTATACTAGAAGACCTATCTTTTGTATACATTATTGATAATGTTTTATGATGATATAGAATGAATACAATTGCAGTCACTGTTTGCATTTAAATTATTATATTTATATGCATGTTCACTATACTTACATTGTAGGTGATATAGTGTGGGTAAACACACAGTTAGATCATATCATCGATTCCTTGTAATATATTAAAAGGCTCACAGTCTGGATGGCACTGAACCTACTATCGGTACGCCGTAGAATAATTTGATAGTTAGTTTATCTTGACTAACTGATTATTCTAATACACGAACGAGTGTATTGAGGAGGATCTACTCAGGATTCTATTATCTATTCTGACCTTAAATGAGAGAATAAGAATCCACAGAGTTTAGATTCTTAACCCCTATATGTTAGCGGACATATACGTGTAGTGTTTGCAGCTTTGATTTATCAAGGGTGAGATTCTTTCATAGGATCAATAATCTCGATATCTTGGGTTGTAACATTTACACTTATGATGGGTCGTGCAATATGTAGGGGCACCGTGTCCTGGTGTGCTAGGTTGATGGTGTCCTCTTGAGGAAATAAAAGTTCATGTTGAAACCCTGCAGGTGGAATTTATTCCGTACATGAGTAAAGCTTGTGTGGTACTACTCAAGGATAAGATATTAATTAATTATAGCTATCACAAGCTTACATAATTAATTAATGGGTATTATATCTTAAACACCGGGAATGGCTGGACTAAAGGAGAAAGCATATTCAGAAATATGTATTAAATTGGTAGGTCAGTATTATTTCTTTAGTGGAATAAAAATAATACTTAATTTATTTAATAATATCCTAAGTTTATTGGATATTGGAAATTAAATAAATTAGCAGGTCAATTTAATATTCTTCTAGATCCTTGTTGTAGCCCAAAATGACTTTAATGGACTGGAGATGTAAAAAAAGATAGAGGCCCAAACCCAGTAGAGTTGGGACACTGAAATTTCGCCCACCCCCTTATATATAAGGAGGTGGGAGACGAAATTTATGTTGTTAGATATCAGCTCTTTTGTGTTCTCTTTATCTCCACAGATTCCATACTGATCTAGTAGATTTCAGCCCACTCTGAAACTAGATTTAGTCCGGGAATACAGCAAAAGATCAAGGAGTGGAATATCACAGTGGGGCGCCATTTACATCATACACAACATCAAGATTAGACCTTTAATCTTGTCTTCAACCTGTCATTTAATTTGTAAGTCGTTTTTCGGTATTCTATATTTCCGCTTTAGTAGAATTGAAAACCGGCTACACATGTTTAATTGAACTCGGTTAATTAAAACATATCAGCTGCATAAAATTATGATCTACATGACATTAGGATTAATGAGCATCCAATTAGATCATGCGGTGGTTTAATTCAAAAAAACCCCAACAAATATGTGAGAAGCCATTGAAGACGGTCCAATCACCATTATGATGGACAATGAAGCCCACATCGTTGATATCAATCAACTAGCCAGGATCCCGAAGCCAACTCATCTTCTCACCAGTGAAGAGAAGAAGTTGAAGAATCTAGAGTTTGTTGCACAAGCTACACTATTTCAAACTCTGGATGAAGACAAGATGAAGGATACAAAAAACTGTCGAACTGCCAAGGAGATATGGGACTTGCTAGCAGATCTTTACCAGGAGTCCGAAGCCATCAAGGGAAACAAGCTCCAATTGGCAGTTGACAAGTATGAATTCTTCAAGATGCAACCAGAAGAGTCTATCTCAAGCTTTGAAACCAGATTTCTAGGCATAATCAGCGAGATGACCAACCTGGGAAGAAGTTATCCCAACTGTGAGATGAACTCCAAAATTCTAGATAATCTCACAGAAGAATGGGATATGAAAGTGATAGCTACTAAAGAATCAAGAAATTTGAATAGCATCACTCCCAGAGAACTATTTGGCTCTCTCAAAGCTCATGAGTACAGCCTAAACCGAAAAAGAGAAGCATCTACATCACTAGCTCAAGATGCAGCTTTCTATGGAGAAAGGAACCAGTTTAGAGAAACTCAAGGAAGAAATAGCTTCCGACCAAGGAGCTCACCAGCCAGAGAGAATTAAGGAGGATCACCAACTGATCGAAGGTGAGACACAATCGAAAAGAAGGAGAATCTGACTGAAGACATCAATGATCAAATTCAGTCAGTAACAAGTGATGCGATCCTCCCAGGAGTATCAGGTTACAACGGTAGATTTGGGAGAAATCTCGGACCCTAGCCTCACAATGATGTTGAACCACGAACCAATTAGATCCGCAACCCGCGATCAATTGAAGACACGAACCCTCGATTGATGGTGATGCCACAAACAGTTATGGATTGACTGTTTGATAAGTCGATGAAGCCTCACGATGTGTGCGTGAGAAAGAGAGAATTCTCCAGAGAGAAATGACTCGCTAAAATAAAATTTGTATAATGAATAATGTGTCTTGAATTATAATTGAAGCAACCCTTATATAGTTGGGCCCAAAATAAATAATCCATAAATAAAATCATAAGAGAAATAGGTAATAAAACACAAAGACTTGTCAATCCGGAACACGCTCCTATTGGGCACGACACGGGATCAGTCACACCCTGGGTTGCGCTGTGAATCGCGCTTAGTCCAAAGCTCAACACGTGGCTGGCGCGATTGGTTCACTCACGCCAGTCCCATAGCTCGTAGTGTCTCTGGTGCGCCCAGCTTCTCTCGCGCCTCCACTCATGTTATGGCTCATGTCCTTTGACGCGACCGGCTGCTCGCATCCCAACTCGCGCTGTAACTCGTGCCAGTCCATTCCGCAGCTCGAGATCACCATCTTCCATTGAAGCTCGGGTTCCTCTCCCTCCACGGGTCGCTTGAACGACTCTTAGCTCCAGACCTCTTGAATGAGGCCATTGAGGCTCTCCTTGAACCTCTTAGCTCGGGCTCTTGTCATCGGTCCCTCTGGCACCCTAATTGGGTCAAGTCCTTCCTCAATTCGGGTCGTATCATTCCCCTCCTCTTGAAAAGGATTTGTCCTCAAATCCAGCTCATCACCTACATCAAAAGGGCTCAAGTCAGCAACATTAAATGAAGTACTGACAGTATACTCACCTAGAAGATCCAGCTTGTAGGCATTGTCATTGATGCGCTCTACCACTTGAAATGGTCCATCGCCTCTTGGAAGTAACTTGGAACGCTGTTGGGCTGGAAACCTCTCCTTCCGCATATGCAACCAAACCCAATCACCAGGTTTAAACACAACCTTCTTTCACCCTTTGTTGGCCTTCGTGGCATACTGCTCAGTGCGCCTCTCAATGTTTGCCCGTGTTTTCTCATGAATCTGTCTAACAAAATCAGCTCGACTTTCTCCATCAAGGTTAGTGTGCTCTTGAATAGGTAAGGGAATTAAATCCATAGGAGTTAAAGGATTAAAACCAGAAGCCACTTCAAACGGAGAAAATTGAGATGCAGAATGAACAAACCTATTATAAGCAAACTCAACATGCGACAAACAATCTTCCCAAGTTTTAATGTTCTTTTTTATTAAGGCACGCAACAAGGTAGACAAAGTTCTATTAACTACCTCAGTTTGACCGTCAGTTTAGGGGTGACAAGTAGTAGAAAATAGAAGTTTAGTACCTAACTTACACCACAAAGTCTTCCAAAAGTAGCTTAAAAACTTTGCATCTCTATCAGACACTATAGTCCTAGGCATGCCATGCAATCTAACAACTTCTTTGAAAAACAAATCAACAATATGGGATGCATCATTAGTCTTGTGACATGGGATAAAATGTGCCATCTTTGAGAACCTATCGACAATCACAAAAATAGAATCTCTACCACGTTTACTCCTAGGCAGACCTAACACAAAATCCATAGAGATGTCAATCCAAGGACAGGTAGGAATGGGCAAAGGAGTATACCAACCATGTGGTTGAACTCTAGACTTAGCCTGACGACAAGTAATGCACTTACCACACATACGTTCCACATCACGTTTCATATGAGGCCAATAAAAATGTTCATGCAAAACGGCCAAAGTTTTAGCAATACCAAAATGCCCCATCAATCCACCACCATGTCCTTCCAACAACAACAAATCACGGATAGAGCAATTAGGCATACACAATTTATTCTCCCTAAATAGAAATCCATCATGCCTATAAAACTTGCCACTACTAGATTGTTCACATGCACTATAAATTTCACCAAAATTATCATCTCCCACATACAAGCTTTTCAAAATCTCAAAACCAAGTAGCTTAACATCTAGAGTAGCAAGCAAAGTATACCTTCTAGAAAGTGCGTCAGCTACGACGTTTTCTTTTCTTTGCTTGTACTTGATGACGTAGGAAAATGTCTCGATGAACTCCATCCAATGAGCATGTCTCTTGTTCAACTTGTGTTGTCCTTTCAAATGCTTCAAGGACTCATGGTCAGTGTGGATCACAAACTCCTTCGTCCACAAGTAATGCTGCCATATTTGTAATGCTCGGACCAATGCGTACAACTCCTTGTCATATGTCGGATAGTTCAATGTCGCCCCTCCCAACTTCTCGCTAAAATATGCAATCGGTCAAACCTCTTGCATCAACACTGCACCAATACCAACACCAAAAGCATCACATTCAACTTCGAAAGTTTTAGCAAAGTTAGGTAGAGAAAGTATCGGGGCGTGTGTTAATTTTTTCTTAAGCTTGTTGAACGCCTTCTCTTGTTCTTTTCCCCAGTAGAACTCGACATTCTTCTTGATCACCTCTGTCATGGGTGCTGCTTTACCATTGAAGTGTGGCACAAATCTCCGATAAAAGCTCGCAAGCCCATGGAAACTCTGGATTTCTCCAACAGTGGTGGGGATCGGCCACTCCCTAATGGCTCAAACTTTTTTATCATCCACCTGTACACCATCTGCGCTAACAACAAAACCAAAAAACACAACCTTATCTGTGCAAAAGGTGCATTTCTTAAGGTTAGCATATAACTGTTCTCTCCTCAAAACATCTAATACACATCTTAAATGCTCAACATGCTCCGTTTTATTTTTGCTATAAATCAAAATGTTATCAAAGTAGACCATGAAAAATCTACCTATGAAAGCTCGTAAAACATGATTCATTAGACGCATGAAAGTACTAGGAGCATTAGTTAATCCAAACGGCATCACCAACCATTCATACAATCCCAATTTTATTATGAATGCCGTTTTCCATTCACCCCCCTCTTTAATCCTAATTTGATGGTACCCACTGCTCAAATCAATTTTAAAGAACACACAAGCAACATGCAGTTCATCTAGCATATCATCTAATCGGAGAATGGGGTGTCGATACTTTACCATTATGTTGTTGACGGCTCGACAGTCGACACACATCCTCAGAGAAGTGTCCTTCTTGGGCACGAGTAGAACAGGACTCGCACAAGAACTCAGACTCTCCCGTACTTGGCCTTTGTCCAACAGCTCATGAATCTGCCTTTCTAACTCTTTGGTCTCCTCGGGATTAAATCGGTAAGCGGGTTGGTTTGGTAAGGTGGCTCCTGGAATGAAGTCGATCTGGTGCTCGATCCCACGAATTGGTGGTAGACCTGGTGGCATCTCCTCAGGAAGGACATCTTCGTATTCCTGCAAAAGAGACATCACAGAACTAGGCAAAGATTGGTTAAGTTGGGTAGTATTCAGCAACACATCTTTGCTGATCAACAGATACATCATCTGCTCATTTTGCACGGCCCACTTCAGGTCACTAGCCGTCGCAAAATAGGAATGATGGATAGTCTCCTTTCCATTCTTTCCTCCATTTCCTTCATTCTTCATCAGATCGGCCTCCGTCTGCAGTTTCACTTGATCCTCATACACTTGGGATGGTGTAAGAGGTGCTAGTGTCACCGTCTTCTGATTAAGTACAAATGAGTACTTATTGGTGAAGCCATTATGCTTCACTCACCGATCATATTACCACGGATGTCCTAACAGCATGTGCCAAGTTTGCATTGGCACGACGTCGCATAATACCTCATCCTCATACTTTCCAATTCTAAAGGGAACTCGTACTTGCTTGTTCACCTTCGTCTCTCCATTGTCATTCAACCACTGCAACTTATATAGCTTCGGATGCTTCAAAACGGGAAGTCCCAGTTTGGTCACTATAACCACACTTGCTACGTTGGTGCAACTCCCTCCATCGATGATCATACTACATACCTTATCTAGAATATAGCATCGAGTATGGAATATGTTCTCTCGCTGCTCCTCCTCTACACTCTTGGTATGTAAGCTCAAAGATTTTCTTGCCACCAAGGTAAGTGTTGTCGGCACTGCATACTTCTCATCACTCGAACCTCCTGATAAAGCGGGCATCTCATTTTCCGATACTTCATCCTCGGTCACGATCTCACCACTGTCCTTCAGAATCATCACCCTTCGATTTGGACATTGGCTGGCTATATGTCCTCTACCTTGACACTTAAAACACTTGATGTCCCGATTTTGATTTGCAAACGACTCCAGGTTGTTGGAACTGGGTGTGATAGGTGTGTCAATTTTTGGCTTGGAGAAAGGTTGTTTCTCCTCTTTCTTTCCTTGGTTCACTTTCCATGGAGGTGTGCTGGTATTCTGATTTTGCCTCCAATTAGATGAACCGGCTCGGTTCTAGCTATCCCTCCTCTTGAGCTGGTTCTCTAGTTTGATCGCTAATTGCACTACATCATTTAGTTCCACATATGGCTGCAGCTCCACTGTGTCTCGTATCTCTCTATTTAGTCCGGCTAAAAATCTAGCTGTGGTCGCCTCATCATCTTCTACCACATTAGTCTGAATCATGGCTATCTCCATCTCCTTGAAGTACTCGTCTATGCTACTTGAGCCTTGCCTCAAGGTCTGAAGCTTAGTGTGTAGCTCTCGGTAGTAGTAGCTCGGTACAAACCATCTTCTCATGATGACCTTCATCTCGGCCCATGTTTCGATTGGTGGTTCTCTATTGCGCCTCCTAGAGGTTGTCGACTATTCCCACCATACTAGAGCATAATCGGAAAACTCGACTGCTGCCAGTTTTACCTTCTTGAGTTCTAAATAGTTGTGGCAGTCGAACACCATCTCTACCTTGCACTCCCATTCAAGATAGGCTGTCGGGTCATTCTTCCCATGGAATGATGGGATGTTCATCTTGATGTTTCCTAGATAATCATCTTCTCAATTTTAGCTTTTCCCATGTCTCCGTCCACCTGTTGCAGAAGCTCTATCTTCCTCTTCATAGTCATCACTATAGGAGTCATAGTATCCTCCTCTTTTCCTCTCTATGTGTGGGTATCGCCTAGCTTCCACTCGGCCACCTTTGCCCCCTTTTCCGCTTCATCCACCTTGCTGAGTCTTCTCCTGTACTGACGTCTCCAAACTATCCAGTCTCTTGTTCAATGCAGTCAACTCAGTTCGGAACAACCTTGTCATGTGTTGTTGTATAGCTTCAATTGTGGATTTGGGATCAAAATTCTGGATAGTGGCCCCTCCGGTCTCTGCTGCCTTCTCTGACTCCTCTCCGGTACCTGCAGTTTTGTTAGACATAATCGACTCTTTTTTCTTTTTCTTTTTTTTTTTTATTTTTTTTTTCGATTTTTTTTAATTTTTTTGACTAAAATACAATTGCTGCTGTAATCCAACGAACAGAACAAAATAATTAAAATGCAAAACAAAATGAGAAAAGAAACGGATCCTATACAATGCTCAAGCTCTCACTCACGTGTATGCACTCGTGTATCACTCAAATTGGCTTTTTTCACTCGATTGATCTCACCTCTTTGCCTTTTACCACTCAAATTCCTCTCCACAGAAATTCACCAATCTCACAACCACACCAAATAAGACTAGAACAACTTATCTACGCAGTAGCAACAATGTCACCAATAATTTTTTTCATTTTTTTTACAATACCAAAATTGCTCAAATCACTACCAACACCAAAATACAACTTCCCAAACAATATGTGTCAATACCACAACATGCCCAAAATTATCTACCAAAAATTCAAAAAATTTTGAAATTTCAAGAAAAAATTTTCGATTTTTCTACAGACGATCTATAAGCCTCCGGGAACCTAAGTAACAAAATGAAAATCAATGAAACGGCAAAAGATTTTCCTGCCTTTTTACTCTTTTTTTTAATCAGCGACTTTTTTCTTTCTTTTTCTTTTCTGCTGATTTCGTCTCTTTCTTTTTTTTATAGACGAGAAATAAAAATTAAATCAAAGATAAAAACGGGATAAAGATTGGAACCTGATACAAAGCCAAAGCTTTGATACCACTTGATGCGATCCTCCCAGGAGTATCAGGTTACAATGATAGATTTGAGGAAAATCTCGAACCCTAGCATCACAACGATGTTGATGAAATTCAAACTCTCAAGTTTAAAAGGGAAGAAGCAAGAGATCCATGAGAGAGAAGAAGTAACTCTCAAGTTTAAAAGGGAATCTCAAACTCTTGATGAAATTCTTAGTCATCAGAGAATTGAAACTAGTAGTCCAGGGTTAGGCTACAACAAGTTTACTACCGCAGAGAAATGAAAGACAGTTGCTCAAACCAGTGATAAAGGTATCCTAAAAGGGTTTACCAGACCAGCTCAATCACCTCCAGCTGAGATATCAAAAGGTAAATGAATCCTGAGAACTCCTCAAACCCAGCCTAGGCAGCTTAGTCAATCCTTTCAGTCAAAACCACCAGTTCAATAGAAACCAACCCATCAGCCAAGACCATCAGTTCGGTCAAAATCTTCAGCTTATCCAAGGCCAGCTTTTCAACAAAGGCCAACAGTTCATGCCAGGTCATCAGTTCAACTAAGATCTGTAACTTACACAAGGCTAACCTATCAGCAAAGGCCACCTGTAAACCAAATTAGGAGATCATTTGAACCCATTAGAAATGTTCAACCCAGACCATATCATCCTTGAAAATCTGGTCAGAATACCTATGGAAGAAAAATTGAAAGCTTCTTTGTAACTCAATATGATGAATACCTGAACTACAAAAATGATCCAAGGTATTATCCAAGCAGGAGCAACATCAGAGCTGTGAAGAACACTAGGAACTGGCCAGAACAAAGATCACCAAATGCTCAAAATGAAAGAATATTAGTTGAACTATTTTATCCTAGCATACGTTGCAGGTATTGATCAACAGACTCAACTAAAAAAAGAAGAGTTAACAAAAGTCCGAGAGTGATCAAAAGATCCAAGTCTAATGGACCATTGAATCATAAAAAGCTAAAAGTTTGGCAAATGTGGATTCTTAAATACCTGATTAACCAACCAGGATCTGATATTAAACGGATACCTAAAAATTAATCCTTATTTTTACAGAAAAAGAGCATCCTATCTAAGAAAAATACTAAAGATGTTTGGTATCTAGATAGCGGATGCTCCAAGCACATGACCGGAGACAAAAGTGATCTCAACAGTTATAAAGAAATCTAAGGCCCACTTATCACTTTTGGAGATAACTCCAATAGTCGAACCATTGGAGAAAGGTTCGTGGTCAAAAGAAAGGTCGTAGTCAACGGAGTATCTCACGTGGACTGACTGAAACACAAACTGCTAAGCATCAACCAAATATGTGATAATGGCTATTCAGTCGACTTCAGCAAAAGCTCATATGGCATACGAGACAAGTCAACTGGAGCAATCCTTCTAATTGGCATAAGAAGAGGCAACATGTACATTATTGACTGGTCCACCGGCTACTCAGAAGCTTGCTTTTTCTCAAAAGGATCAACTGAAGCAAGCTGGCTAGGGTATCGATGACTGAACCATCTCAACTTCAAAACTATCAATTATCTGGCAAAGAAAGAGCTAGTTGAGGGGCTTCCCAAATAAATATACAAGAAAACTGGTGTCTGTGGACCATGTCAAAAAGGGAAGCAAGTGAAGTCATCTTTTAAGAACAAAAGTCACTCTCCAGGAACAACTGCGAGCCTGCAACTGCTACATATGGATCTGTTTAGACCAGTAAAGCCATCGACTCCAAGAGGTAAAAGATTCACACTTATAGTAGTTGATGATTTATTAAGATATACTTGGGTGGAGTTTCTGAGGAGCAAAGATAAAACATATGCTAAGCTATCAGTGTTGATCAAAAGGTTGCAAACTGAAAAAGAAAAATCAGTTTAAAGAATTTGATCCGACAATAGAACTGAATTTGTCAACCAACAAGTGATAAAATTTCTCAATGAACTAGGGATCACTCATGAACACTTAGCTGTAAGAACTCCATAACAGAATGGTGTAGCTGAACGGTAAAACTGGACACTCAAACAAGCAGCTCGAGCAATGGTAGCTGATGCCAACATAGCTGAAAGCTACTAGGCCGAAGCAGTCAACACAGCTTTCCACATTCAAAACCGGAGTGCCATCGTCAGTTCACATGATAAAATACCTTATGAGCTGTATAAGGGTCGTAAGCCTTCTATCTCTTACTTTAAAGTATTTGGCTGCAAATGTTATATTCACAATAATGGCAAGACTCAACTGAAAACCTTCAGTGCCAAAGCTAATGATGAAATATTTCTTGGATATAATTCCCCTCATTCACAATCTTATCGAGTGTTCAACAAACGAACTCTCGTTGTGGAAATAACATGTCATGTGGTATTTGATGAATTTACTGATGAGTACATAAACAAAGAATCAATTAATACATCAGTTCAAGTACTACCTAGTAAAACTGAAAACTGGTAGGACTATGTTGATCACATTATTCCAGAGCGGTTTGAAGCATCACTAGAAGAAAGCAATGAAACTGGAACTAGACCAGCTGAAAGTAATTTGGTCGATGAGAACACAAATCGTACTGAGACCACAAACCCCATAACAGAAGCAGAGGGAAGATTTGATGAAAATGATGAATCAACTGAAGAAAGGACATCTGAAGAATCAGCTGAAGAACAAGCTGAAGAACCAGCTAAAGCCAACTTGCCTAAATGGCTTTGAAGCCACCTAACTGACAAGATTGTTGGCGATCCAAGAAGCCGAGTTCAAACCAGAAGTTCAACTGAGCATGTACTATTCACATGCTTTATATCGCAAACTGAACCGACAAATATCAATGAAGCTCTTGAAGATTCAGACTGAATCATGGCGATACAAGAAGAGCTGAACTAGTTCACAAGAAATGATATATGGTTTCTTGTTGATAGGCCCAAAACCCAGAAGGTCATTGGCACAAAATGGGTTTTTCCCAACAAACTGGATGAACAAAGCATGATCACCCAGAATAAGGCAAGATTGGTAGCCAAGGGATACTCTCAAAGTGAAGGAATTGACTTTGATGAGACATTTGCACCAGTTGCAAGATTGAAAGCTATCAGACTGTTCCTCGCCTATACAGCTCACTACAACTTCACAATTTACCAAATGGACATCAAGAGTGCATTCTTACAAGGAATGCTCAAAGAAGACGTATATGTCGAGCAACCACGAGGTTTTGAAATTGGCAATCAAGTCTTCAAGCTGAAGGAAGCTCTCTATAGGCTGAAGCAAGCTCCTCGAGCGTGGTATGAAACCTTTACAACATTCATGCTGAAGAATGGGTTTCAAAAGGGAGTCATTGATTGAACTCTATTCAGAATAAAACAATTAGATGAGATCTTAATGGTTCAAATTTATGTGGATGACATACTTTTTGGATAAAAAAATAAAGATCTATGCACTCGATTCACTCAACTGATGCAAGGTAAATTTGAGATGAGCATGATGGGAGAAATGACATTTTTCCTAGGACTCCAAGTGAAGCAGCTAGATGATGGGATATTTATCAATCAAGCTAAGTACACCAAGGAGCTAGTCAAGAAGTTTTGAACTGATAAAGAAAAAACTCTCAAGATTCCAAGGAACACATCAGTTCAACTAACTCTTGATGAAAGGAGAATCAGTTAGCCAGACATACTACAGATGAATCATTAGCTCGCTACTCTATCTAACTGCCAGCCAACCAGACATCTCCTAGTCAGTCGGACTGTGCACGCGGTTCCAAGCCAACCCGAAGAAGAGTCATTTTGAAGTTGCTAAGAGGATTATTAAATACCTTAAATGAACCATAAATCTTGGACTATGGTATCCTAAAGATGACAATTTGAGTCTAACTGGCTATTCAGACTTAGGCTTTGGTAGATGTAAGATCGACAGAAAAAGTAATAGTGGAACATGTCAGTTTCTAGGCAGCAAACTGATATCCTGGTTTAGCAAGAAGCAATACTCAGTTGCCATGTCAATAACTAAAGTAGAATACATAGCTGCTGGAAGCTGTTGTGCTGAAATACTCTGGATAAAGTAACAGGTGAAGGACTATAAATTCGAAACTGAACAAGTGCCCATATTCTGCGATAATAATAGTGCTATTGCAATCTCTCAAAATCCAGTATTGCATTCAAGGACTAAGCATATTGATATAATGCATCACTTCATCAGAAATCATATTGAGAATAAGGACATATGCATCAAATATGTTAACACGGAGAAGCAGATAGCTGACATCTTCACCAAACCACTGCCAGAAGCAAGATTTGTGGAGCTGTATATCCAATTGAGATTACTTGAACTAGCTTCAAATGATGAAGATGATCAGTTGGATGGAAGAGTGCAGAAGATCACTCCAACTGAAGAGAGGAACTGAGGAGAAAAATGAGAACTGAACCAAAGTTGCATCAGTTCAATCAGTTATGAAGCTCAAACTGATAGGTCAATCAGTTCAAAAGAAGTGGCAGAATGCAGAAATTACAAACTGAGAGAAGAAACTGAAACTGGTCAATCAGTTAAAACTGATCAATGATGTCATCAGTTCGTCATCAGCTGAAGGGAGCAGTTGAACTGAATGATGAGTTGAACTAAATGGAAGTATAAAATCCAATGATAAGAAATGAAAGAAATGAACTGAAAACATTTCAGTTGGAACTGATTAGTCTAAGCTAGAAATCATTAGTTCAATTGTAGACCATAAGTCCGTAAAGCCAAATGATGACGTCAGCAGCTCAAGGCCACGCGGAAGCTAAAGAGAGAAAATCAGATAAGTTCAAATTTAATAGCAGAATGGTAAAAATGGCGTGTCATTTCAATGTTACCATTGAACCCACTATTCTCTCTCTTCATTAATTCCCAACAGATAGATTTTGGAGTAAAATCGAAGCAATTTATCAGCCATATTTATCGCACCAAACTCTGAACCATTGGATTCAATGAATTTGAAAATTTTCAACCGTTGGATGTGCTTTACCCCACACTCTAAATGAGTCAGCTGGGCTCTCTTTACTCTTTCTACCGACTCATTGTATAGACATCCTTCTCTTAGAAACCAAAAATCTCCAGTTCTTCAAAAAACCTTCTATCCAAAAAATCTATCATCAGAACCATGGCTCAAAACCCTAGCCACCGCGTTTGCAAAATTTTCAATTTTCAATTAACTAGAGAAGACTCCATCATATTTCATGAGAAGCTCTCCAAAGACAAGTTCTTCGACCCATCTGCATTCTCTCACAACTGTAGCAATTATGAACTCAGTAGTGAGATCATCTTGAAGCTATATCAAGCTAAACTGAGAAAATACATTGAAGTTACTCCCTCTCGAGTCTATCTAGAAGTTGTTGCTGAGTTCTTTCTAAACTCAAATGGCGTCGACAATCCGAGAGAGATCAGAACACAAGTAAGAGGACAAAAGTTCACAGTAACCACTGAATCGCTCGGTCACATGTTCGAACTACCAATCAAAGGTATAATCCTTGAAGAGACAAGTGTCAACATGCCAAAGGTATACAGAAACTGGAAGAATGAGAACCTGACAGTGCCGTACAAGAACAATCATCTCATTTCTTGATTTAAGGATGAATGTCAAATGCTAGGATCAATAGTTGCCAAGATGATCGTCGGAATAGCCGGAAGTCTCTTTGAAATGTCAGAGCCAAAATAAAAAGTCTGTGCGATGATAGACAACCAACTAAACATCAACTGGGCCCAATTCTTCTTCAGTCAACTTAAAAGATTTGTCGACATCATTGAAGATAAAAGGAAGGATACATAATTTCCACAACATATGTGCTATCTCAATCGAGTAAGCATAATTTTGGAAAAGAAATTCTCATTAATGATTAATGAAATAGACTTCATGCTGATAAGCAGGAGTGGTTTCATTCCAAAGTGTGCAACTCAATCAATCAAAATCAAGGAGCTAGGATTGGAACAAGCTGACAAATTGAAGAAGAAGAAAGTCGCAACTAGAGGCACAGGAAGACAGACAGCAGCTGAAGCTCCCAAAGCCATTTTTTCAGATTCTGAAGATGAGATCCCTCTATCTTAAAGATTTGGTTCACCACTGAACATTCAACCGCTTAGAACAGTTGAGGCTGGATCAAGCTTCAATGTAACTGGAGCTGGAACATTAGCTCAAGCTGAATCATCAGCTAGATGACCAAGTACAGTCGCAGCTAGAACAGGCACGTCAGCTCAAGCTGAATCTTCAACCAGATAACCAAGTTCATCAACAGCTAGAACTGGTCCATCAGCTCAAGCTGAACCATAAGCTAGATGACCAAGTCCTGTCGCAGCTGGAGCTGACACTTTAACTCGACCAGAAGTATCAAGAAGACGACCTGTCACTAGATCAGTTCAGACCAAGAAGCTGACTGATCAAGTAAAGAAAAGAGCAGTCAAGCCATCTCTATCCAAGAAGAAGAAGGAAGAAAGTCCCATTCCAGACCCTACTTGACAAGTCCAAATTCTCTCATGTTTTTGTGTCCTTTTCTCATTCTTTTATCCTTTGTTTTTTGTGTTTTTTGAGTTGGAAAGAGCCAGAATGGGCACAAGGGGAAGTAAGAGACAGAAGAATAACTTCTAAAGGGCATTTTGATGCCAATGATACCAAGATGGGCAACAACTTCTCAGCAAAAAGCTATCTCTCAAGCCTGGCGGAAATCGCCCACCATTCTAGCAAAAGCTGAATGAGAAGTTCGTGATCGTGCCCACAACAAACCCAGGGTCATTGAGAGGAGAAGGAGAGGAGACATGGCACAAGAGAAGTAATTACCAGTTCAAGCAGGAGCAGCGTACCCTAGCCGCTGAAGGAAAGAAGAGCCACGGAAGGTAAGTCAAATCTTCTAGAAGGAGGATTGGCTCTACAAGGAAAGTTGCATGTAGGCGATACTAAGGCACGGCGAGTACAGAATCTGCGACACGGGATCTTCTAAATAATGGAAGAATCTGCCAGGTATGGAAAGTCTTGGGCATGACTGCTACAGATTGGGCTGAAGATCCTTCGGCGTGTGGGAGAAGTCACCTTGTGTTTTGTACTCCTATATATATGTTTCTCATGGTAAAGGCGGAACACACTTTTTAAAACAATCTATGCACCACAATACTTATAATTTATTTTTGCTTTAGTATTATTTTCTACATTCCATCTCAGACCTTATGCCCGTAGGCTTTAGGATTTCCAGTTTATATTATTAAGTCCAGCGTTGGTGTTGGATTACTTTTACTGTTTAATATAAGTAAGTTTTTCATTTAAATTATGTCTTCTTTTAATTCTTTTAATTATTATTATTATTCTAAGTCTAGCATGAGCAGCTAGACTCGTTATTTAGGATTCAAAAAAGATAAGAACTTAATGAACACGTAAGTACCGTGAGGCTTATGGGCATAAACTGTGTGAATTTGGTTCTGTCATGTAATCATTTTCTTTGTTGCATTAAAGTGGGCTAAGCTAGTTAATCGTGGTTGATCACTCGTTAATTAGAATTGTATTCACTACCTCTATAAATGGTCAATGAATCATAGCTGTGTGTTGGTTATAAAGGGATGGGATACATCACGGGTACTGAGGGCATTTGAGAGATCAGTGTCTAGGTAAATCTAGGTCTGTCTAGGGCATAATGCTGCTTTGTTGCTTATAATCATATGAGAGATCGGGGTTGGGCAACAGGTTAGGGTTTAGGGGATGGGAGATCATCTCTAAGCTATACTGAAAGGATAGATTGGGTAAGTGAGAGAGATCCGTTGCCTATAACTAGATAATTAGATTCACATAAGTAATCAGCGTGCCCATGATCAGTCAAGTGTTTGTTAAGTTTGAAATCTAAGTTCTATTCTAGAATATGTTACTACTAATATTTTCCTTTCTTTTTTTTGTTTCATTTTGTTATTTATTTTATAGTATTTACACTAAGAAGTACGGAGACAACAACAATCCTCAATTTTGGAAAAGTGACACTGGAAGATATAATTCACAGCTCCTTATAGGATCGATCCTTACTCTCGTTGCTAGCTACGCCTTGCAGTAGGCATAAGGATAAGTCTCTCTTGAGATTTATTCTGACTGCGAAACGACCGCGCGTCAGAATTGTCACCGTTTCTGGGGAGCTAATTCTAGAAATTCTATTTTCCCAACTTATTTGCCTGGCCGGTGGATGCCCAATACCTTTACAGGAGATTGCTCATATGATCCAAAACCTGAGAAGACTCTAAAGAGGAGGAGAACAGAAGCACGGAGGGCACAACAAGCCGAAAGACTTGCTCATGAAAGAGAATTGGAGCAAGAAAGAGCTCAAGAAGAAATGAATGAACAACCAAGGATAGTCATGATGGTGAAGAAGAAGGCATAATGTTGAGGGAGTTAGTCTTTCCGACTAAAATGAATTTACGTCCCATGGGCATTACGCTCCCAGCGATCTCTGGAAGCTAGGAGTTGAAGGCAAGTTTCATCCAGATCTCGCCCAAATACCATGAGATGACTGGAGAAGATCCTCAGAGGCATATTCAAGATTTTGAGATGGCATGTAAAACCCAACCCACGGATGGGGAAAAGAGCAATATGTGCGACTTGTCTCGTTTCCATTTACTCTTCAAAATAGGGTACGAGACTGGTTTTACACACCGCTAACTGGCAGTATAGCCACGTGGGCACAACTGCAACAGAAATTCCTGGAAAAATATTTCCCAATATCCAGAGTTCAGGAGATAAGGTGAAGAATGGAAAGTCTGAAGATGGGCATAAATGAAAGCTTCTACGACTACTGGTGTCGATTTCAGAACATGCTAACAAAGTGCCCACAACACCAGATCACATATCACGATCTGATCCAATACTTTATGTCTGGGTTGAGACCACATGACAAAATCATTGTTAATGCTTTATATGGAGGATCTATTCTGAATAAATTACCAACCAAAGCCTTCAGAATTTTGGCAAAAATGGCTGATAAAAATAGAGATGAAAGTGCCGAGGGCACAAGGACATTTTCAAATGCTGGAAAATCAATGTACCTCGAAGTTAAATTGAAAGGAATTTTAGACCAGATGGGGAAAGTGATGAACCATACTGGGGCACCGAAGAAAAGAGCGTGTGAAGTGTGCAAGAGTGTGGCCCATTTCACTGATGAATGCCCAACACTACAGGAGGAGGACATCGCTGAAGTTAACTCTCTCGGTGGGCATAACAACAATAGGTGATATGATCCCCATTCTCAAACATATAATCCTGGATGGAGGAATCACGAGAATTTCAAATAGAAAAGGAATGATGCCCACCAACAAGATTCGCCACCACCACCACCGAGGGAACGAGAAGAACCAAGCCTGGCCGAACTAGTCCATGCTCTGGCCAAGGAGAATATGAAGTCACAGTAGGAGAATAAAAGGTTCAAACAAGAGACAAGGGCCGGTCTGCAACACGTAAGCAAACAAATTTGCCAATTGGTTCAAGACCTTGCCCAACTGAAGGAAAGAAACGGACAATTACCCTCTCAAGTGGTAAATCCTTAAGAATAAGTGAACGTTGTGACAACAAAGAATGAAGATGAAGTGATGAGAGCTGAACTAAAAGGAGATACTGAAGGCATAATGAAAGAAGAAGAACAGACACAGGAAGAGGTTGTTGAGCCCACAAGGCAAGAAACAAAGAAGAAGCCTTCCTTCCTCGAACGTCTTGCCCATGACAAAAAAGAAGAGGAGATGAAGGACCTTCTCAAGGTTTTTCGGAAAGTGGAAATCAATATTCTACTACTGGATGCAATAAGGCAGGTTTCTCAATATGCTCATTTCCTAAAAGAACTGTGCACCAAGAAGGTGCGATTTGAAGATGATGCGAGACTTTTCATGGGAGAAAATGTCTCTACAGTCCTATAAAAGAAAATGCCAAAGAAGTGTGAGGATCCTGGTATGTTTGTCATACCATGTATAATTAGGAGCAAGAAGATTGAAAAGGTGATGCTTGATCTCGATGCATCCATAAACATCATGCCCATGCCGATTTATGAAGATCTGAACCTGGGACCACTCAAGGAAATGAGAGTGATCATATAATTGGTAGATAGATCAAATGTCTATCCCGAAGGTCTAATAGAAGATGTTTTGGTGAAGGTGGGGGAATTAATTTTTCCGGCAGATTTCTATGTCTTGGACATGGGCAAAATGACACCATCCACATTCGTTCTACTGTTAGGGAGGCCATTCATGAAAACTGCTCGCACCAAGATCAATGTTGACGAGGGCACGCTAACATGTGAATTCGATGGCCAGATAGTTGTGTTCAACATTTTTGAAGCCATGAAATATCCACAAGATCCGGAGTCAGTCAATCTTGTGAACCATTGCTATGCCCAATCAAAATCCATCCTGGGACATATGAACAATCAAGAACCCCTATAATGGGCATTGCAAGCTGGGTTAACTGACTACGATGCCCTCAATAAAGATGAAGATACCAAAGATGCCATCATGATGTTGTACTCTCTGGAAAAATTACCACATGGAGTGGTGGACTTCAACTTGCCCACCATAACTCAGACAGAAAGGATGTTACCTTTGGTACAGAGGGAACTAAAGGACTGAACCTTGTTGAATCAAAGGTTATCTTAGTGAGAATGAGATACTACCGGTTATCATAAGCAAAAGACTGAACCTTGTTGAAGAAAATAAGCTGTTAAGATTGTTACGCCTATACAAAGAAGCAATGTGATGTGTTAGGAAAAACTATCAAGGAACCTCTAGAAAAGGTTTTGATGAGATGTCAAACCTATTTATGAAAAACTAACTAAAATTCAAGCTGTAGATCTGAGCTGACCAATCCAGAGCATCAAAGAGGAACTCAATTAAAGCTGAAGTCAAACAAACTGGAAGTATGGTCTACCAGCTGTGAGGATACGTCAACCAGTTAGAAATCAATTCAGCTGTGGATTCGAAGAGTCGAACCAGTTGAAACAAACTGACAGCTAAGTCAGCTGAGCTGAGGGAGAAAAGAATCAACTAGACTGAAGAAACTGATACTAGATCAGTTCAAACTGAAAGACTGGAAGTATCCAACTGATGGCCAAACTAAAGTGAACAGACAAATCAGCTAAAGGCCAGAACTGAAGTCAGCAAGCCTATGATCAGTCAACCTGACAAGAGAACTTGAGAATGATTAGCCAAACTGAGCTGACAAGCTCAGAACTGCTAACTGGAGCAATAACCGAACTGGAGAAAGAAGCTCAGAACTGCCAACTAGAGCAATAGCTAAACTGAGCTGACAAGCTCAGAACTGCCAACTGGAGCAATAACCGAACTGGAGTAAGAAGTTCATAACTGCAAACTGAAGCAATAGTTAAACTGAGCTTACAAGCTCAGAACTGTCAGCTGGAGTCATAGCCGAACTAAACAAACAAGTTCAGAACTGCTAACTGGAACTCAAAATTGCTAAAATCGAAGCTCAGAACTGCCAGCCAGAGAACCCTAGAAGTTATTGCTCAACCGGCGAATCTTGGAATAAATGCTTCAACGGAGATTTTGGAATTAAATATCCAATGAAGATCGATTGGCAAAGCAACAGCTACTTCAAAAGCTCCATCGATCAATTAAGACCATCTGCCATTGATGAACCAATAGAGTCATCGATCAATGGAACTCAACGGTCATAAAATCACTCCTCTATAAAAGACGAGTGAAACAAAGTTTTAAAAAACTCTTGCCTCCCAGACTTTTCGCAATACTTATTCTTGAAACCTTCATTCAAGCAGAGCTTTCTTTCTACCTCCTAGCTCAAGTTCATCATTTGCTAAAAACTGCGAGAGTCCAACTGAGAAGAAGAATTCAGAGAGTCAAAACATTCAGCCAACTGTTGATAAACCAGCCAGGGCAGCCTTCTCAGTTTCAGCAATACAACTATCAACTACCCAACTCAATTAAAGGAGCACATCAGTTGATACCCTCTGTTCAAGACTAAACCTCTTGAAGATCGAAAGAGATCTAAAACTTTGTAAAGACGTCAATAGCACCTACCTTCCTAGCGAGCAGTTAGGGACTTCAAGTGTGAGCCGTCAACCTGCTGAGGTAGTGAGCAGTTACCAGGTTCTGCCAACTGTCCTTCATTGTGTAATTTGTAAAGAAACTCAAGTTATATAGTGAAGTTGCCCTTCTGCAGAAGGAAGATATGACATAGAAGTTTGAGACTTCGAACTTCTATAAATCATTTATGTGCTATACTATTTTGATAACTTGCATATCTTTGAACTGTACATAAGCTCACACAATCTGCACTCACGCTGTCCAAAGTACTTACTCTAACTATGCATAGATAAGTTTCTAAGCGAGTCAAGGGCCCTTATTATTCCACAATTGAAGCAAAAGTTTTAATCAGTTTATTCATCCCCTCTCTAAACTGATAACGACTCGCCCGGGACCAACAAGTGGTATCAGAGCGGTTGATTCTAAGGATCAGCCGTTTCTGTTGATCAACTGAATCAGATCTACTTATCTGTGCTAACATTTCTAGCTATGGGAAACCATAAGCTACCTTTGTTTTTAGTTAAGAATTATGATAATTGGAGCAGGCGAATGAAGGCGCATCTCTGATCGATTCATGAGAATATGTGGGAAGTTATAGAAGATGGTCCAATCATCATCATAATGGACAATGATGCTCACATAGTTGATATCAATCAACCAGGAAGGATCCCAAAGCTAACTAATCTTCTCACCAGTAAAGAGAAAAAGTTGAAGAATCTAGAGTTCTTTGCTCAAGCTGCACTATTTCAAACTCTAGATGAGGACATAATGAAGGATACAAAGAATTGTATAACTGCTAAGGAGATATGAGACTTACTAGCAGATCTATGCCAAGAGTCCGAAGCCATCAAAGGAAATAAGCTCCAATTGGCAGTTGACAGATACGAGTCCTTCAAAATGCAGCCAGAAGAGTCCATCTCAAGCCTCGAAACCAGATTTCTAGGCATCATCAGTGAGATGACCAACCTAGGGAGAAATTATCCCAATTCTGAGATGAATTCCAAAATATTGGACAATCTCACCGAAGAATGGGATATGAAAGTGATAGCTACAAAAGAATCAAGAAATCTCAACAGCATCACTCCCAGAGAACTGTTTGGTTCTCTCAAAGCTCATGAGTACAGTCCAGAACTCCCTGAAGATAAGAAAGCCAAAGTAAGGAGAAGCTTCTTCAAAAGGAAAATAATGTTTGCAAACTTCGAGAATGCTGTGCTAGACGATTCAGACTATCCATCTGGAATTGATTCCGACGGCTACAACTCAGATGATGAAGCGCTATTTTGCCTTATGGCTGACAATGATGAAGAGGTACCATTCAACTGATTCAAATCAGAATAGAAGAGTTGAGAGAAAATCTAAACTGATCAGGCGATCCAAGTCAGTTGGATCTCTGAATGATAAAAAGCCGAAAGTTTGGCAAGTTTGGATTCCAAAAAGCTTGATATATCAACAAGGACCCGATATGAAACGGGTCCCTAAATGCTAATCCTTATTTTTGCAGGATAAGAGCGTCCTATCTATGAAGAAAACCAAAGATATCTGGTATCTAGATAGCGGATGCTCCAAGCACATGATCGGAGACAGAGAAGATCTCGATGGTTACGAAGAAGTCAAAGGTCCACTTGTCACATTTGGAGACAACTTCAAAAGCCGAACCATTGGAGAAAGGTTCGTGGTCAAAGGAAAAGTGGTAGTAAATGGAGTCTCCCATGTGGACGGACTAAAACACAAACTACTCAGCATCAGCCAGCTGTGCGACAATGGCTACTCAGTTGACTTCACCAAAAACTCCTACAACATAAGAGACAAGTCAACTAGAGTAATTCTTCTCACCGGCATAAGGAAAGGCAACATGTATATTGTTGACTGGTCAACCGGCTACTCAGAAGCTTGCTTTCTTTCAAAATGATCAACTGAAGCAAGCTGGTTATGGCATCGACGACTAAACCATCTCAACTTCAAAACAATCAACTACCTAGCCAAGAAAGAGCTAGTTGAGGGGCTTCCCAAGGGGATATATAAAAAAACAGGTGTATATGGACCATGCTAAAAAGGGAAGCAAGTGAAGTCATCCTTCAAGAATAGGAATCATCCACCAGGAATAACTGATTGCCTCCAACTGCTACATATGGATCTGTTTGGTCCAGTCAGACCACAGACACCAAAAGGCAAAAGATTCACTCCTGTAGTAGTCGATGATTTCTCAAGATATACGTGGGTGGAATTCTTGAGAAGCAAAGATGAAACTTACGACAAGCTAACGACGCTGATCAGAAGGCTACAAATTGAAAAAGAAAGATCAGTTCAAAGGATTCGCTCCGACAATGGAACTGAATTTGTGAATCAACAAATGATCAGTTCTCTCAGCCAACTTAGAATCACTCATGAACACTCAGCTGCAAGAACTCCACAACAAAACGGTGTAGCTGAACGGTGAAATCGAACGCTTAATGAAGCAGCTCGAGCAATGATAGCTGATGCCAACATAGCTGAAGGATATTGGGCTGAAGCAATCAACACAGATTGCAACACTCAAAATTGAAGTGCAATTGTCGCCGCACATGACAAAACACCCTATGAGCTGTATAAGGGTCGTAAGCCTTCCATCTCATATTTTAAAGTATTTGGCTGTAAATGTTATATTCACAACAATAGCAAGACTCAACTGAAAGCTTTTAGTGCTAAAGCTGATGAGAGAATGTTCCTTGGGTATAATTCACCTCATGTACAAGCTTACAAAGTGTTCAATAAATGAACTCTTGTTGTGGAAATAACATGTCATGTGGTATTTGATGAATTTGCTAATGAGTACAGGAACAAAGAAACAATAGACACATCAGTTCAAGTACTACCTAGTGAAACTGAGAACTCGCAGGACTATGTGGATCACATTGTTCCAGAACGGCTTGAAGTTTCACTGGAAGAAGACAATGAAACTAGTACTAAACCAGTTGAGAACAATACGGTCAATGAAGACACAAATCGTGCTGAGACCATAAACCCCACAACTGAAACAGGGGGAAGTACTGATGAAGAAGTCGAACCAACTAATGAAAGGGTGACTGATGACGTCACCACAGTAGAACCAGCTGAAGCTATCTTGCCCAAATGGCTCCGAAGCCATCCAACTGACAAAATAGTTGGTAATCCAAGAAGTCGAGTTCAAACCAGAAGTTCAACTGAGCATGCATTATTCACATGCTTCATATCTCAAACAGAACCAGCAAACATCAAAGCAGCCTTAGAAGATTCAGACTGGATCATGGCTATGCAAGAAGAACTGAATAAGTTCACAAGAAATGACGTATGGTTTCTTGTCGATAGACCAAAAACTCAGAAGGTCATTGGTACAAAATGGGTTTTTCACAACAATCTTGATGAACAAGGTGTGATCACAAGGAACAAGGCAAGACTGGTAGCCAAAGGATACTCACAAAATGAAGGGATCCACTTTGATGAGACATTCACACCAGTTGCAAGATTGGAAGCCATTAGACTGTTCCTAACCTATGCAGCTCACTTCAACTTCACAGTCTATCAAATGGATGTCAAAAGTGCTTTTCTTCAAGTAATGCTCAAGGAAGACGTGTATGTCGAGCAACCGCCAGGATTTGAAATTGGGAATCAAGTCTTCAAGCTGAAGAAAACCCTCTATGGATTGAAACAAGCTCCTAGAGCATGGTATGAAACTCTCACAACATTCTTGCTGAAAAATGGGTTTCATAAGGGAGTCATTGATCGAACTCTATTCCGAATAGAATGATCAACTGAGATCTTAATGGTTCAAATTTATGTGGATGACATAATTTTTGGATCAAAAAGCAAAGATCTATGCACACGATTCGCTCAACTAATGCAAAGCGAATTTGAGATGAGAATGATGGGGGAAATTAAATTCTTCCTAGGACTTCAAGTGAAGCAGTTAAAAGATGGGATCTTTATCATCCAGGCCAAATACACTAAGGAGCTAGTCAAGAAGTTTGGAGTTAATAAAGGAAAAACTCTCAAGATTCCTATGAATACTACAGTTCAGCTAACTCTTGATGAAGAAGGAGAATCAGTTAGCCAAACATATTACAGAGGAATCATTGGGTCCTACTCAGTCGGTCTATGCGCACGGTTTCAAGCCAACCCAAAGAAAAGCCACCTTAAAGCAGCTAAGAGGATTATCAAATATCTCAAAGGAACCATAAATCTTGGAATATGGTATCCCAGAGATGACAGTTTCAGTCTAATTGGTTATTCAGATTCAGACTTTGGTGCATGCAAGATCGACAGAAAAAGCACCAGCGGAACATGTCAGTTTCTTGGAAGCAAACTGATATCCTGGTTTAGCAAGAAGCAGCATTCAGTTGCCATGTCAACAACTGAAGCAGAATATGTAGCTGCGGGAAGCTGCTGTGCTCAGATACGCTGGATAAAGCAACAGTTGAAGGACTACAAAGTCGAAACTGAAGAAGTACCTATATTCTGTGACAACAATAGTGCAATTGCAATATCTCAGAATCGAGTTCTACATTCAAGAACTAAGCACATTGACATAAGACATCACTTCATCAGAGATCACATCGAGAAGAAGGACATATGCATCAAATATGTCAACACGGAGAAGCAGATAGCTGACATCTTCACCAAACCATTACCTGAGAAAAGGTTTATGGAGCTATGCATACAACTATGGCTACTTGAGCTAGTATCAAAGGATGAAGATGACCAACTGGAAGAAAAAGGCCAAGAAACCGTTCCAGCTGAAAAGAGAAACTGAACGGAAAGGCTTCAACTCATCCGAATGAGTAGTTCATAACTGAAAATGTCGTTAAGCTGATCAGTTGGATAAATAAGCTATCAGTTTGAAAAGAAGCAAGAAGCTGTGCAAAGAAAGTAAACTGAAGCTGATCAGCCTATCCAATCAGCTCAACTGAATCATCAGTTCATTTGCTCAAACTAAGGAAAGGAGCAAGACAGAGTTAGTCAAATAGTCTCAACTGATGATCCAGTCAGTCAAGCAAAGCATACCAACTGCAAAATCATCAAACTGATGGAGAAATGAAATGAACTGGCTTCAACTCAATAAGAAGACATCAGTTCAAGAACCAGCTGAAGAAAAGTAGCAGAACTGAAGGATCAGCTAAACTGAGAAACAGCTGAATCGAGAATTCAAGCAGTTGAAGAAGCAAGGAACTGATAAGCAAATATCTCAATTGGAACTGAACAACATGGAGATCATCAGCTACAGTCAAAGCTAAGTGATGACGTAATCAGTTTCAAGCCAAGAGGAAGCCACAAGAGAGAAACAGATAAGTTCAAAACTTTCAATAGTGGGAACGGTAAAAACACGTATCACTCAAATATTACCGTTGAACTCTCTTTCTCTCCCCACATTTATCTCCAACGGATAGAATTGAAAGGCCAATCAATGGGTCGATTGAATCAATCCAACCGTTGAATTCCAGGCATACAAATCGACACAACCGTTGGATAAACCCCATCTCCTCCTATAAAAAGGATGGCTGAATACTAATTTCATTTTTATTGATCTAAAACTTAGTAAAGAATTAAAGCCCTTCTCTCTCCTCATTCTCTTAAAACTGTTCTATAAAAACAGTTACGAAAGTAAAAAGATCCAGTTCCAAATACACTCAAAACCAAATCATTCATCAAATCTCACAAAAACTTCATGGCTGAAGGGAGCACACCAACTATTCGACGAAAGTTCAATTTCAAAAGAACTGGTGAATCCTCTCAAAGATTCCAATGGAATCTATACAGAGACAAGTTTCTAGATTAAAAAGCATTCAGAGAAAAGTGCTCAGATTCTCCACTCTGCAACTCATTGATTTCAAAGTTGGAGCAAATAGGATTGAAGAGATTCACAAAAGTCTATCCAGCAAAAATTTACCCTGAGCCAGTGGTTGAGTTCTATTTGAACTCCAAAGGGTATGATGACAGAATCACAACAGAAGTTCGTGGAGTTGAACTGGTAATCACTCCAGAATTACTAGAGAGGATATTTCAACTGCCACCACTAGCATAAGATTACAAGATGTAGAAGTTGACCAAGAGCAAACCTATCATCTCTGGAAGTGAGCGAACTGCCAAGATCCCTACAAAAGCAGTACACTCATGTCCTACTTCCAGGAAGAATACAGAATCCTAGCATAAGTTGCAGCAAGAATGATTGTTAGCACAACTGGGAGTCACTCAGAGATGTCAGAGCACAAATATAAAGCCTGTGTAGCAATCACCAGAAGTATCAGAGTAAACTGGGCTCAGTACTTCTTTGAACAAATCAAGAAGTATATCGATGTTGTTGAGAAACATTGGAAAGAAACTGAGTTCCATCAAAAGATGTGCTATGTCTGCAGGATCAACAGCATACTGGAGAGCAAGCTTAACTCTATAGCAGAAGAAACCGACACGGTAATGATTGATAAGCTGGATTTCATACCTTCAACTGGCAGAAGACAACCAACTTCAAAATCTATAAGCATCAAAAGCAGTCGGCAAACTGATGCCCCCTCAAAGAAAGCAGAGGAGCCTGCTAAAAGAAAAGGCAAAGAGATCGCTACAGAAATACATCAAGAGGACTCCGACTCTGAAGACAATGTCCCAATAAGCCAAATGTTGGGAACCACAATCAGAGCCAAGCCTCTGCGACAAGTTCGATGTGGATCAACAGTTGATTAACCTGAAGAAGAGACCTCTACCAGGCCAGTTCAAGCCAAGGAAGGAACTGGCATATTAAAGAAGAAGCCCGCAGCAACTCAACCAAAAAGAAAGAAGAAGCAATCAGGGCCTCCACCCCCTCCAAAACTACCTCCTTTTAACATCAAGGTGTTTGATATGGCACCAGTTAAAGGAGATGACATTGTGCCTTATAGAGGAGTCCCACTACGAGGAACAGGAGCCGACTTCTTCAGAACTGCGTTCCCCCCGATGGCAGAGACTGAAGAGAATATAAGAGCTCTATCACGAGCTGAAGTTATCAAGAGCTGGGCTGATGAACACGTAATCAAGTTCATTGCTGAAAACTTTATTGAAGATATGATTGGCATGAATTCTCTGTACAAAGCTCTCTCAAAGTACGTGTACTGGTACCTGTGGAGACACTGCTTCAACTCTGAAGCCCATTTTCTCCTAATCGCCCTTCATGGGATGAGTTTCTGGAGAAGAGAAGAGAAATGAAGCATGCAATGGGCTGGACAGGAGACTTCTGAACAAAATCCAATTATCACACTGAAGAGAATGCTTGCTATTCGAAGGAACCATCCACACCCAGAACAACAAACATTGATGGAAGTGATGAACGATCTGCTTAGCTAGACCAACATCCGACTGCCACTGCTACAAACTGAGGCTGAACAACAATATTGGAAGAATCCCTAAGTTCAACAACATTGGTTGCTTAGGGAACTGCTCATCCTCAGAAAACAACAGCACCAGCAGGGACAAACTCTGTTCAACAGAGAAGCCCAGAGCAGTCAACAAGGTGCTGCAACCGAGGAAGATCACAGCTCAAGGCAAACTGTCATAGCATCTATTGCTAGGCAGTTAACTTTCGAAGAATCTCCTCGACCAGATGACATCATCATCAATCTCCTTGATGATTCTCCAGAGGTGCAAGCAGTTGATGAACGAACAACCAATGATCTGGAGTTTGAAGAATTGCTCAAATCTCCTATTCCACAAGTTCTTCCAAGTGATGAAAAGTCAGAGAAGTCAGCTGAGAAGGCTCGATTGTTTGAGGAACTAACTGAACCCAAAACTGCTCCTCCCCAAGAGTTAACTCCAGGGACAGCTGAGTCTGAGCAGCCAGCTGAATAGACAACTCAAGTCAATGATCAACCTGCCTATCACGGTACACTAGCACTAAATGTGTACTTTGATCCAATTCAAAGAGCTCTTCAATCTGCTGCTCTACATGCTGCACCGGAGATTCCATCAGAATCAAGTTATGATGAGACCATCATAATGGAGAAAGATGAGCTCACCCACACAGTTCCATGTGAGGAACTAATTGGAATTGAAGCAGGAGAGGAAGCTCACTCAAGAGCAGTTCAGTTCCATGCTCAACCAAGCAGTTCGACAGTTCAGCTTCTTGCTTACTATGTGGAACTGATCTAAAGCCTGCAGCAACAGGTTAAACTGCACACAGAACAAATCCAGCAGTTGAAAGCTCATCCAAGACTCCAGTCAGCCGAAACTGAGTCATCAAGCAGCGATGAGGATGAGGAAGATGATGCCACAGAACCGCTTGCCAAGAGGAGGAAAACTAATCACAAGAAGAACTAGTGGCTGATCAAGTTCAAACTGATTAGAAAGCCCTTAGTTTACTTCTTGTAATTTAGTTTGTCATTATTTATTTTGATATATAAAAAAATTATCTTTTTATTTTCAAATAAATGTCGAACATCGCATTTATTTGAATATTTTGACCGTTGCAAAACAATGACACGTTTCAAAGTCATTAAATGCCAACGACCAAAAGAGGCCAGGGGCTAGTACCATTTCAACCATTAGATCTATGAGCCTATCCAAACACTCATAAAAAGCCCTTTCTTTCAAGCCTCCTTACAAATACTCCTCCTTCACTCTTAAAAAAAAAAATTCTCTCTCTCTCTCAAGCTCTTAAAATTCCTCAAAACATCTCAGCCAATCCCAAAGATGGCCGAATTTTCCAGATCTCTAAACTCCTTCAAAGAGCAACTTATGAGAGACAAATTCCTTGGTAGGAAGAAATTTCAAATGATTCTAAATGAATCAAACAATCCAATCTTTCTGTCAAATCTTCACAAGACAGGAATTCTTCATTACCTGGAAACACCACCAAAATTCTTTAGACAAGATTTGGTGAGTGAATTTTTGCTACAAGCAAACTTGTCTGCAGATGGAAAGACAGTATCATCAGCGATTCAAGGACGGCTACTCCACATCACTGAAAGAACACTTGCAGAAGTGTTTGAGCTTCCACAAGAAGGCTCATTAGTTCAAGAACTAAAAGAATCTGCAGAGTCATACTGGAGAGAATAGAAAACTTCAACCTACAACAAGCAGTTCAGTTTTACAACTGCTAAAACTGACCTGAAGCCCGAGTATGGCGTTCTACTCGATATAACGAACAAGATGATGTTCGGAGCTATTGGAAGCCTGAGTCAACTCACCCAAGAGAGATACAAGGTTATGATTCACCTTGCTGAAGGACGACAAACAAACTGGGCAGAATTCGTCTTCCAACAATTCAAGCATTAAGTCATCAAGGCCTTTGACTCAAAGAACTCTAGTAAATTTGAGTCCAAGGTAGGACTTGTTCTAAGAATGAGTAAAATGCTTGAAGACCTGCTGAAGCTTCCAAATGATGAATCACTACCAGTCCTTATTTCTGACTGGATTTCCAAGAAGGGAACTGCTCATCTTCAGTCACTAAGAAAGAAACGATGAATAAAGGCCAGGACGAGAAAAAATACCTCGAGCAACTCAACTACCAATGACGTTCATTCTCCAAAATCAAAGAATGGATCACCAGTTGATTTCTAGGTTTGCTCTGATCCAGATGAGCTTATTCCATTCATTGGAATCCCTCATCCAAACTATGGAGCGGACTATTTCAGAAGCACATGCCCTCCTCTCCAGCTGACTGAAGAAAATATTCGCACTTACTATAGTGGTGAATATCCAGTCAAAGGTGCACAAAAGGAAGTGACTAATCTCCTTCTCACTCACTTTGCTTTTGTTGCACAATGTGACCAAGAGTTGTTCAAATAACTCCACCGGTATTTCTATTGGTACAACTGGAGACATTCCATGTCCATCTAGTCTCATTTCTTGCTAACTGCCTTTCATGGCATGAGCTACTGGCAACGTGAAGAAACTTGGAGCATTAAATGAATAGGATCGTCAAATCCATTCCCTCCAACCATTGTGCAAGTCCAGCACATCATGAATCACCGACTTGTCAACAAAATTCCAGCAACTACCTTGTTAGCTGAATTCAAAACTAGCATCATGCCTCAAGGAGCTGTGGTTGCAAATCAATCAGTCAACTGCCCAACTAGCTCACTTTGCCGTAAACTGAACTTTGATAATTTATCAAGTCAGTCAGCTGAGCCATCACGACGAACTCCAACTATCACAACAAGGATAGAACCACATCTATCAAATACTGAAGTCGTGGCTCCTCAGAAGAATCCAAGGCATGATGAGAGCGACAATGATGATGAGGATACTGCCACATCACCAACTCTTCTGATCAGTTAGCCATTTTATTCCGCTAAATTATGTTTCCTTCTTAATTAAGTAAACCCGAGTATCATCGTCTATCTTTCGAAAGTATGTCTTAATTCATAAACCTTCTTTGATAATCTTCCGTCTTCGATATTAATCCCTTATTAACACCCCGTCTCCATTCATTTTTCCCTATCTCGGGACCGGACTATTACAGATGGTATCAGAGCGGGCTGTTACAGATGGTATCAAAGCGGGTTGTCTCTTTGTTTAAGTTAAGCTAAGTGTTTATGTGCATATGAATTGCTTTATTATAAGTTACAACAGCAACTCACAGCTCGCCATCACCCTCGTATCTTCAACCAAAATTAAGGTATTGTAGTATAGAGATTTTGGATTTTGGATTCTTAGTTTTTAGAATACAAGGAGGAAAAGATTTGAGCAAGCATACCGCTTTATGTATAAGGGAAAAACCTGAGGAATGAAATTCCAAGTAAAAAGTATTCGGGTAAAATGATTTTCTGAGAAGGAAAGTTTGTGAAAGGAGTTCTTGATCACAAAGAAAAGTGTTTAAAATTTCATTCTCAAACCTATGTCTTAAAGAAAAGGTAAAAATTTATGATTAAAGACTTTGGGCACCAAAATTTTTATAAAAGTCAACTGCTTAAAAGGAGATATGCATGCAAGATAAGTAGTCTGAACCTAGACGATATCATGATCTCAGGAGAACCTTAGGTCTCCCATTTTATGATCTAAACTAATTAAGCTTCATGTTTCTAGATAGCCAAGCGTCGTTTGACTGCAAGGAATAATGTGTCTCTTTTCCGCCCTGTTCAAGAAAGGAACGGTTTTGGAGGAATGCCAGAAAATGTATCCGACTTGGAAATATGCATCCGCATGTGTGAGCAAGCACCGCCTGCTTGGAGGCTAACAGTGTATTGCATTCTGCAGAACACCATCACCCGTGATCCCGAGATGTATGTTGTAATCAGGTATCTGACGGAGTTCTCCTCAGCCTTGATGGCTCTTTGGGTGTCATAATATGGCCACAAGAATGCTCTAGCTGAGCAACAAGCCACTGAGCAAAATCCCTCCCTCGTGATGGAACCAGAACTGCAAAGAGCGACTCTCAACAGTCCCCCTGGATTTCAAAGCACCATGCCCCATACTGGAGGAACCTCCGAAGAGAAACCCTCGAATGTCCAGATCATGAATCATACCGAGTCCCTATTCTCCTGCACACATAAAGTGCACCAGTGGGCCCCTGCCTATCAAATGTTTACCCCTCAGAGTCTGGGACAGTGTATGCCCCATCAGTTCTCCGAAAGAAGCTTAAGGAAATTCAAGTTTGAGGTACCAGAGACAGATGAAGATGAAAGAAGAGGACCCAGAGCAGAAAGGTGAGGAATAGATGGGATCATCATGCAAAAAGAAAGGAAAGGGCCCAGCGTATAGTTAAGCTTTAGAAGTAGGCAAATGAGGTGTCGTTGTTAGAACACCTTGCTGATCTGTCTATCCGTTTATCCGCTTTAATCCAGATCCTATTTTGTGAATGTATTAATCAACCCTTTAGATTTTAATAGCGGCAGTAATTCTCTAAAAGGCTGCCCTATTTTCGGATGTAACTAAGAACCTCTTTCTTATTAATGCTAAAAGTCCTCTTAATGAGGTAATTTTCTCACTTTACTTGATCTATCCTGTGTAATCTAAAGACCTTATCAAAAGGCATTTCATTTAGTTTTGTGCAAATTTGAGCGAGCATCGCTAATATTTAGGATTATTTAGAATATTACTGAGAAGACGTTAAGCTGAAATCGAAGGAAAGAATGAGGCCACAATGAGCAAGTCCCAAACCGTTGCTCGAGAGCTAAGAATGTGTTTCCCAAACACAACTCTCTATCTTTTAATACTTTAGGAGACCCGATGGAAGTTGAGAAATGGATTTGTTCCTTAGAAGTGAATTTTTGATTTTATAACCAGTTCGGAAGATGAGAAATTAGGTTATGCTCTTTTATGCAGACGAATGATATGGACTACTGGTGGGAGTCCGTTCGAAGGACGGTAACTTTAGAGCAATGGACAGAGTATGGTTGGGAAGATTTCAAGTATGAGTTATATCAGAAGTATATCCTGGATTGCTATCGTAAAGTAAATGAGATGGAGATCTGGAACTTGAGGTAAGAAAAGAGGACATTATCAAAGTACGATAAAGAGTTCAATCGGTTTTCAAGGCATGCTCCACATTTGTGGTTTTAGACGGGAAGAAAACGCGTATAGATCAGGTCGCCTTGTCGTACCCCTTCCAATTGGTGAAAGTGATTCCCGGATGTCACTTTTTCCAGCCAAGTGTAGCTAATTGAAGTACAACTGACTCATGCTATTTTATAGCAATCTTGTAAAGAAGAAGATGCGTAATACTCAAAGAAAGAAAGAGAGAACCCGAAGAAGATCGTTAAGCAGATAGACCTAGAATTGGTAGATTGAGAGTTTTAGTAAGATAGGAAGTTTGATGAGTCTATTTATTCATTCTCATGTCAATTGAATAAATCGCCCTTCGTCAGCTTAATATCATTTGAAATTCTTCAATTATATCCTCTTGGACAATTTGTAATCTTTTGATCATACTTCTTTGATCATCAAGAATCAGTGATAGCACTTCCTTGTTAGGCTATGCTGACGTCTTTGCAAAGTATTCAGTACGGTTCTCAGTTGCTAATCGTTAATTATCTTCCATGCCTTTATTATGTGCAAGAACCCCTTTCGAGTTTATAAGTCTTCTGAAAAGGCAATATTTTTAGTATAGATAACCCAATGTTATACCTCTTCCAACTTTTAAGCTTGTTAAAGAATTACTTATCAAGATAAAGCCCTCACTCAGAGGCGTTTGTTTTATTTTGCTCCCACTCATAGAGCTCAAGTGTGGACCCTTGAATAGAGAAGAGAGTATAAAGTAATAATTCATTTTTAGTTATTGTTGGAAGAATAAGAGATAGTAGTCCCAATAGGAAATAGAATCCAAGTAGTGCTAGTAGGACGCGCATTTCTAAAGTGATTTCTCAGCTCGTTATGTTTAAGAGGCGATCTAAGAAATGGCGTCAAGTAAGTTCCGAGCTTACCTTCTAGGTCCAGACATGCGATCTTTACGCCTTCAGGCGATGGTGATCTCTAGCAGAAGCTATAAAGTCAGAATACCGCCTTAAGAAGAAGAGACGACTGCGATGAAGAAAGAGGAATGAGAGTTTGCAATAGAAGGCGTTTCGATCATAAGAAAATTTCCAAGACGTATTTCCGAAGGAGCTCCCAGAATTACCCCCATATAGGTAAGTGCAATTCACTATTGATTTGAAACCAGAAGCTGCACCAGTTTCGAAAGCCCCTTACAGAATGGTGCCTAAGGAGTTGCAAGAACTCAAGATTCAACTGGAAGAGTTGTTAGACCTAGGATTTATGCAACCTAGTGTGTCACCTTGGGGAGCCCCAATCTTGTTTGTGAAAGAGAAGGACGACACATTGAGAATGTGCATCGGCTATAGAGAGCTGAATAAGCTGACCATCAAGAATCGATACCTTCTCCCAAGAATAGATGATCTCTTTGACCCGCTCAAGGGAGCAAGTATCTTCTCAAAGATAGACTTAAGATCTGGATATCATCAACTAAAAATCCGAAAGGAGGATATTCCTAAAACTGCTTTTAGGACTCACTATGGACATTATGAGTTTATAATAATACCTTTTGGATTGACCACCGCCCCAGTGGTGTTCATAGATTTAATGAACCAGGTTTTTACCCATATTTGGATAAGTTTGTGCTAGATTTCATAGATGATATCCTCATCTATTCAAAGGATGAAGAGTAACACAAAGAGCACCTAAGAGTGGTGCTGGAGACATTGAGAAGAGAAAAACATTACGCTAAGTTTAGTAAGTGTGAGTTTTGGCTCAAGAAAGTTGTGTTTCCAGGTCTTATCGTGTCAGCAGAAGGAATTAAGGTGGATCTGGCTAAGATTGAAACGGTTAGCAATTAGAAGTCTCCAAGGAGCGTGAACGAGATAGGAAGTTTTCTAGGACTCGCGAGATACTACCGTAGATTCATTGAAGGATTCTTGTCGATATCTAAGCCCATGACACATTTGTTGAAGAAGGACTCCGAGTTTAGGTGGACACCTGAGTGCAAGGAGAGTTTCCAAACCCTGAAGAAGATGTTAACCACAACCTCAGTGTTGGCCATTCCGGAAGGAAATGAAGATTTCATGGTTTACACTGATGCGTCGAGAAAATGATTAGGATGCGTGCTGATGCAGAGATGGAAGGTGATTGCTTATGCTTCGAGGCAGCTTAAGAATCACAAGCAGAACTATCCCACACATGATTTAGAGCTAGCAGCGGTAGTTCATGCGCTAAGGGTCAGGAGGCACTATCTCTTTAGAGCTAAGTACGGGATCTTCTCGGATCATAAGAGCTTGAAGTATTTCTTCGAGTAGAAGGATTTGAACATGAGATAAGAAAATGGTTATAACTCGTCAAATATTATGACTACACGATTCACTACCACCCAGGCTAGGCGAATGTGGTAGCTATGCCCTAAGTAGAAAGGAAAAGGCAGAGTTAGGACTCGTTCAAGTCAAGAAGGAGCTTCGAAAGGATTTCAAAAAAGTTAAAATTGAGGTGCTAATACCACCTAAGACCATTCGAACCTAAATCACCACGATAGTCGCTCAGCCTGACCTAAGGTAAAGGATAGTTGAAGCCCAGAAAAGAGACAAGTTTCTCGAGAAGAAAAGACTAGAAACACGGTCAGATACCTCACAAGACTTCACGGAGGCTGCCGATAACGCACTTTTATTTAAAGAAAGGCTATGTGTGCCAAGCAAGGAAGAATGGGAGGAGGAAATCATGTGCGAATCACATAACACGCCATAGACAGCACATCCTAGAAGCACCAAGATGTTTCAAGACCTCAAGAGAAACTTCTAGTAGAATAACATGAAAAGAGAAGTCGCCGCCTTCGCAAAAAGGTGTTTGAACTGTCTGCAAGTGAAAACCTTCAATCAAAAACCTTCTAGTTTGCTCCAACCCTTAGAAATTCTAGAATGGAAATAAGATCATATTAGTATGGACTTTGTAGTAGGTTTACCAAAGTCTAATTGGGGAAATACCGCTATTTGGGTAATCGTGAATCGATTATCAAAAGCAGCACATTTCATTGCTGTTACAATGACAAATGGGCTAGATCAATTAGCCTAGATGTGTGTTAGGGAATTTGTGCAATTGCATGGAGTGCCGGTCTCGATTACATCGGATCGTTATACGAGATTTATGTCAAAATTCTGGAGGAGCCTAGAAGAAGCCATACGATCAAAGCTCAATTTCACACGGCCTTTCATCCTCAAATGGATGGCCAGTCCAAAAAGACTATCCAGATTTTAGAAGACATACTTAGAGGAGTAGTCATCGATCAAGGAAGCAGCTAGGATGAACTATTGCCATTGGTAGAGTTTGTGTACAACAACAACTACCAATCATCAATCAACATGGCCCCTTAGGAAGTCCTATATGAAAAGAAGTGTAGATCGCCCTTGTATTGGGACGAAGTTGGAGAGAGAAGGATACTTGGACCTGAAACAGTCCAGGAAGTTATCCAGAAGATCAAGTTAATTTGCCAGCAAATCAAAGAGACTCAAGATAGACAGAAGGCTTACGTAGATATAAGAAGAACAGAGCTCAATTTCAGCGTCGGAGATAAAGTATTCTTGAAGGCATCTCAGTCCAGAGGAGTGGTTCGTTTTGGCAAACGAAATAGGCTAAGGCCCAGATTCATTGGACCTTTTAGAAATTTTAGAGAAGGTGAATAAAGTAGACTATAGGTTAGCCTTACCACCCAACTTGAGTGACGTTCATGATGTCTTTCATGTCTCAATGTTGAGAAAGTGCATGTTTGATCCAAAACACATGATTGATAAGGAAAAGATAGTCCTGAATGAGGACTTAGCATATGAAGAAAAGCCCCAGGCCATTGTAGATCAAAAGATCCAGAAGTTAAGGAACAAGTAGATCGATCTTGTAAAAGTAATCTGGAACCATCATGGTTCAGAGGAGGCAACCTGAGAGCTTGAATCTGAGCTACTCAAGAAGTACCCTAATATCGTTTATCATGGTTAGTAAATTTCGGGATGAAATTTCTTTAAGGAGGGTAGGATGTAATACCCCAGATTTTTGGATAAGGTTTAGAGGATTCTTAATGGTAATTAAGAAGTTAAGGAAGAAATTTTAATAAGATTTAAGTGAAGTCAGATGTTAGTCATGACTTTAGGGGTCAGTTTTCGTGAAATCATCTTTTTGGAAAATTTTATCTTAACTTTGTTATGGCCGATTTTGGTCTTTTTAGAGAGGTTTTAATGCAAAGAGTATGCCGGTATTTTTGGATTTGAAATCTGATGTCGTTTCAGGTCCCGGTGATGAAAAACGTATTTAAAGAATGAATGAATAGTAATTTTTGTTTGCGTTCGTTATTTGAGAAATTTACAAAATCCTCCTTGTTAATTCGAGTCTTGTTCTATCAGGCCCCTTTTATAGGAAATGACTCAAGAAATCCGTTGGCATTCACAGATTTCTATTCTGAGGTCAATCGTACGCTCGGGAGCAAAATCTGCCAGTCTGAGTGAATAGTAAAAAGTAATTTTAAAAAGGAATCTTTGCTCGTCCTTCTTCTAACGACCCTATCTCCATCATAAGTCAGGTTGGTTCACTAGTATTCGAGCCAACGAGTCTTCCGGTATTTTGGATTTCGTGTCTGAGGTCATTTGGACCTCGACATCGAATAAAACAGCTTTTAACCGAACCCGGGGTAACTTCTGTAGTGTTCCTGCACTGGAGTGGTTTCTCATGGAAGCCAAAGCCCCATCTATAAATAGAAGGCCACCCCTCCATTCATTTTATACCATTCACTTCATTCCAAACTTTTGGAGAGTTGAGAGCTTGAGAGTTTGAGAGAAATTCGAAGTTCTGTTGAAGCAAAAAGTGTTCTTCATGAGTGTTCTCCAAGACGATGAGTGGAGTGGCGTGGAAGGGATGTGGTGAGGAAAGGTGCTAGGGACACTGTTGGGTTATAGCAGGCGGCTTTGCCGCCATTGCAAGTCGACAAGACGCCGAGCTAGCCACCTTTCTTCAAGGCACCCGACTCCGTCCATTCTTGTTCGTTGATCTTGAATCCATTTCCTTTCTGGTCTTTAAATTTCTACATTTACTTTCCATTCTTCATGTTCTTCATTATTATTCGTTTATTTCCGTCTAAAGCTAGTATTTCGATTCTTGTTGAAGTTCCAAGTTATTAGTGTTTCCATTTATATTTCTCGTTACTATGATATCATCATTATTTTTAGAGATTAGTTTTATTTATTTCATTGAAGTTCCGTTCAAGTTTATATTTAAGATTTCGTCATTTATTCTAAGCATTCAAGGAGGATTGTCGTGTTTATTCTGTTATAATGTCGATTTCTTTTAAAGTTTAAAGTATGTTCATTTCTATGTTTTTGCAAAGTTCTAAGCCTTGTTTCAAGTTTAAAATGTCGAGAAAAGGGAGAGCCAACCGAGTAACGCCTCGACCCACACTTCGATCGAAAGTTTTGAAGGTTCGTGAAAGAGCATGGACCATACAAGAGTTGCACGGCCTGTGCAAAGCCGTGCAGAACTCATGACGTGAGTCTGGGAAGCTAGCACGGACCGTGCTAGGACTTGCACGGACCGTGCTATGCTTGCACGGCCCGTGTCGGACTTTCTAGGCGACAGATTCTCACCTCAAGGCCTAGCACGGCCCGTGCAAGGCTTCTGCCTCCAAGTTCTTGTTCTAATCGTGTTCTAAACTCGAGTCTTTCAAGTGCTCATGTTTTCTAAAGGTTCTAAAGTCGTGCTATTTATGTTTAAGTCCTAGTTAAGGGTAGATGAGTTAGATATTGTTTAATTTCTTGATTAGATGTTATAATATTCGAAGGAGGCCGCTGAGTCGATGATTCGACTTGTGTAGGAGGTAGTAAGCCTTGTGCAAATTCAAAGAAATAATGGGGTACTTGCCGGATTGCATCCAGAAGAGGGACGTTCACTTCTACTTTTTTAAATGCCTGTAATAAGTGTCGGTCTTCCACCTTTTTCTTATTTTTCTTCAATCTTCATAGGAATGGTGGAGAAATGATGATTCCTTCTTTCTCCGGTGATACCTCCGTTGTCTTGGGCTTCTCAGCACGACTCTTTTTCTCTAATTTTTCACCCTTTTCAGGTCCGGCATCCTTAAGGGCATTTTCATCATTCTTCTGCATTAAGGGGTTAGCCAATTCTTTTCCAGTTCTGAGCGAGACTGTATTTACATCGGCCCTTAGGTTAGGCTCAGTCTGCGAGGGTAGCACGCCCCCTTCTCTTTCTCCATCTGTGAGATAGCCTCACTTAGTTGGATAATTTGTGTACCCAAGTAATTCAGTCCCACTCTCGTTTCTGTCTCAAATGAACCTGCGTGCTTCTGGCTATTCACCAATTCTATTGCCATCTGTCTCATCATGTCTTCAAGAGTTGACCCTCCGGAAATGGGTAAATTGCATAATAGGCCCGTATGTACCTGTGATTCTGGGTACCTCTGTCTGTGATTGTAATTTTGGGCATATGGGTCGTTCCTCCTCCTATTTCCTCCGTCAATCAGATTCACGATCTCACTTCCTTCTTGAACTTGAGGGCGCTGATCTGAGTAGTGACCCATCATACTGCACACTTCACATATCTACAAGGTGTTGGCGGATAGTTGTGTCATCATCTTTGCCATCTTGCTGAATAGTTGGTCCATTTTTATCTCCACTTCGGGCATATAGATCGATTTGCCCATTGTTGCTGCTTGTGGCCTGTCATAGATGTCTTCTCTAGTTTCCTCCGCCATTTCTCCGATTAGTTGCATAACTTCATCTGCATTTTTGTTGAGAATGGATCCTCCATAGGCTGCATTGAGTAGATTGCGGTCTTCTACTATTAATCTCGAGATGAAATACTGTACCATGTCGTGTGCAAGGATTTGGTGATGTGGGCATTTTGAGAGAATTTGCTTGAAACGCCCCCAATAGTCGTAGAAGTTTTCATTCACTCCATCTTTGGCAGTGGAGATTTTCTTTTTCATGGCTGGTACTCTCGTAGTGGGGAAATACTTCTCCAGAAACCTTTGCTACAACTTGTTCCACGTGGTCACGCTCCTAGCTGGAATGGTGTAGAGCCACTCTCTTGCTCCGTCCTGCAAGGTGAAAGGAAAAGAGAATAGGCGTATATACTTGAACATGGTTCCGATGTTATTTTGCTGGGTACCGTAGGCCATTTCAAAATCCTACAAATGTCTTTGTGGGTCCTCTCCAGGATGGTCGTGGAATTTGGGCAAAATTGAGATAAAATTCGATCTCAATTCCTAATTCTCGGCTGGATGCGACAGAATGATTCCTGATGGCCGCATATTCATGGCTTGGGGAAAGATGAGTTGTCTCAATGTTGGTTGAGGCAGTGGTGGTGGAGGTGGTGGTATTCTTGCTGCCATGTCCTCCTCTTCAGATTCAGAAAAGAAGGGGTCGTATTTCTCATCGTGTGTACTGCTGGTGTTGCTTTCTCCCTTAGATATCTATCCTTCCTCTAAGGTCTCAAACGGTGTGTTTGGGTTTATGGGCGTTTCCAGACTTCTCCTTACTTGTGCTGGCCTTTTCCGTGCAGTTTTTTCTATTTCTGGATCATAGACAAGTTCTCCTACGCGGTTAGTGCGTACCATAAACAATGTTAAACGGGAAATATTAGGATAGAAGAAGTGCACTTACACTCCCTAGAAATGGTGCCAAATTTTGACACGCCATCGTTTAGCGTGCAAAATTACACATATGGACGTAACCCGGTAGATGCTTGAATGTGCCTCTAGCGGATAGTATAGTGCCAGAAGGCAGATATCGATCTCACGAGGAGTGTTAACCTTCCTATCCTAATTGAGTTTTTTTCTGGAACTTGAGAGAATTACTGTCACTAATTCGTTCCTGCAAACTTAATATAAAACAATTCAAAAAGAATAAACTAAATTAATTAATAAATAAACATGTTCAAGTCAAGTGTAGAATCGGACTGGTAAATACATGCAATCCCAGACACATATACATGGATACCTTGTTCTGACCATTTGGTTATAGGGAGCAGGTACGGTCGCCTTACAACCCCCAATTACTTCTTACGGTGTATGCTAAGAGCGATACGATCGGCGACTCTTAGTCTCTTACCATCCAGGACCCAACGAAGAGAGTCATGCAGAGGGTTTGCAAGGATGGCAGCCTTCAATTGGAGGAACCAAACGCTGGCATATGGGACCCCTTTTGCATTGTGCCCACATCCACCTATACTTCAATCTCTGGGCTTAGTCATCTCTAGGCTTATTCCTCCGGTTTATCACTTAGTGGCTCATCAGGGAATCGGTCACCCTTACTTCCACCCTGATATATAACAACAATGATTTGACTAAGAGTAATCAGCCACATAGCCTCCTCATTGTTGTGTCATCGTTCTTCGCAAGTTGAAGTTGAGAATCTTCTCGAGGTGTATTAAGCCTGATTATCCTCATGCACTCTCATTCACCTTAGTCTTCATTACACTCACCTCGAACACGAACTACTTAGCCATGCAACATATTAAAATGTAAAAATAAAATAATTGAAAACCTCATGATAAAGGAAAATAGATTAATGACGTCTGGAACTAACTCCAGATGATAAGTAAAAACAAGTCGTGCATAAGCTAAAGGCAAATCGCCCCAGGCTATACCGACTATTAGTATCCTATTGTAAGCGAAATAAACTAGAAAACGAAAGCTAAAATCTGCTGCAATTGTCCGTGTCTCTGAAATAAAAAAGTAACATAGTATTTATAGTGAGTTCTAAACTGCCACAAATGGTCCACTTTAGCCCAAGCAGGAGCATGCTTGTGTTGACTCCTTCGACTCTTCCTCAACAGCAAGTGCGCGAGATTCTCGGCATTGACCTTTTCTCTCTTATCTCCACTTTTCTCCCTTCTTCTCCACCCCTTCAGCACCAACGGTTGACTCCCCTGAATTCCAGATCGGTTGTGGACGTGGTCTCAGTTTGTTGGAGTTTTTGGAGCTGACTTTCTGCACTGGATCTACAACAGACTTTCCAAGCCCAGCTCCTTCCATTATGCCTTCAATGGATTTGTCTTCAAGTTACGCCCATATTGGATCTTTTCCCTTCACTTCCCCTTGCTTTACTTAAACTCCCTAACTGACTCAAGACTCGATATTAAAGACTCAAAAAAAGATAAAAAGACATAAATAAAATACCCCACTTTGAGTCTGCCTCAAGCCCCATTGAGGAAGGGCATCCCGATTCATATCCCGAATCCCTAATTGGAGCTAGGGTTTTCGGCGAGCCATGGTGGTGATCGGCAGCGGCCGTGCCTAGTTTTTCAGAGCTGACTTTTCTATCTCATCAGCAACATGAGATATAAGCCATGATAGTTGGTTTTAATTATTGTGCTTAATTTGTTGTTTTAGCATGCAATGTATGTTTATCATTTTAGCATGCAATGTGTGATATTGTGTGCAGTTCAAAGATATGCAATAACCAAAATAGTACAACACGCAAGCGATTTATAGAGGTTCGAAGTCTCAAACTTCTACGTTATCTCTTCCTTCCGCAGAAGGGCAACTTCACTATATAACTTGAGTTTCTTTACAAATTATACAATGAAGGACAGTTGGCTGAACCTGGTAACTGGTTGCTACCTCAGTGGGTCGACGGCTCACACTTGAAGTCCCTAACTGCTCGCTAAGAAGGTAGGTTCTATTGTTGTCTTTACAAGGTTTTAGATCTCTTTCAATCTTCAAGAGGTTAGTCTTGAAAAGATGGTATCAACTGATGTGCTCCTTCAATTGAGGTGGGTAGTTGATCGTTGTATAGCTGAAACTGAGAAGGCTGCCCTGGCTGGATTGTCAAAAGCTGGTTGATTATCTTGACTCTGTGAGTTTCTTCTTCTCAATTGGACTCTCGCAGTTTCAATCAAATGCTGAACTTGAGCTTGAGTGGGAGGGAGAAAGAAAATCTCTTGCTTGTATATGCGAAAGTTGTGAGGGCAAAGGATTCTTTTCGGCTCTCTTGGTTGGTGTTTTTAAACTCTGATTCACTCGTCTTTTATAGAGGAGTGATTTTATGACCGTTGAGTTCTATTGTCCATTGATCGGTGGCTCTGTTGGCTCATCAATGGAAGATGGTCTTTAATGATCGCTTGGAGCTTTTAGTTGAAGTAGCCGTTACTCTGCCAATCGATATTCATTGGATATTTAATTCTAGCATCTTTGTTGAAGCATTTATTCCAAGATTCGGCGGTTTGAGAAATAAACTCTAGGGTTCTTTCGCTTCAGCTCTCTTGGCAGTTTTGAGTTCCAGTTGACAGTTCTGAGCTCGTCAGCTGAGTTTAGTTATTGCTCCAGTTGGCAGTTTTGAGCTCGTCAGCTGAGTTTGGCTAATGCTCCAGCTGGCAGTTTGAGCTCGTCATCTGAGTTTGGCTATTGCTCCAGTTGGCAGTTTTGAGCTCGTCAACTGAGTTTGGCTATTGCTCTAGTTGATAGTTTGAGCTCGTCAGCTGAGTTTGGATATCGCTCCAGCTGGCAGTTTTGAACTCGTCAGTTAAGTTTGACTATTGCTCTAGTTGGCAGTTTGAGCTCGTCAGCTGAGTTTGGCTATTGCTCCAGTTGGCAGTTTGAGCTCGTATTTCTCCAGTTCGACTGATCTCATGTTCTTGGATATCTTGTCAGCTTGACTGATTTCACTTGAGCTTTCTTGTCAGCTTGACCAATCACAAGCTGGCTGACTACAGTTCTGGCATTCAGCTAATCAGTCTTGTTTACTTCAGTTTGGTCATCAGTTGGATACTTCCAGTCTCTTGCTTAAACTGATGTTTTATCAGTTTCTTTAGTCTTTAGTCAATTCTTTTCTCCCTTAGCTCAGCTGACTTAATTGTCAGTTTGTTTCAACTGATTCGATTTCTTGACTTCTCAGTTGAGTTGAGTTTTGACTAGGTGACGTATCCTTCAGCTTGCAGACCATACTCTTGATTGGTTGACTTTGACTCTGCTTGAGTTCCTTTTTGATGATGCCCTGGATTGGTCAGCTCCGATCTACAACTTGAATTTTAGTCAGTTTTTCATAAATAATTTTGACATCGCATCAAAACCTGATCTAGGGGTTCCTTGATAGTTTTTCCTAACAATTTCCCCCTTTTTGATGATGTCAACTTTGTCGATGATGATGGAAAAACTGCAAGTGTAGCAAGTTTGCTTAAGCAAATTCTTAAAATCAGAGCAAATTCAGGGCAAGTTTGAGAGAAAAATTTGATTCATAATTTTGATTCAAGTATCAGAGCATTTGTCATTAATGCTATCATTCAAGTATTAAGGCATTCAAGATATGCATGAAATTCAAGTATTAGAGCAATTAGACTTCAAGTTTCAGAGCATTTTTTCATTCTTTCACTTTGGGCATGCTTTCATTTCAGTATTAGAGCATTTTTCATCCAAGTATCAGAGCATTCCACTTGATCGAACTTGAAGTATCAGAGTATGAGCATTATAAGCATGATCTAAATATTTATTATATATTCATTTTAAAGCATATTATATTTTCAAGAGTAGTTAAAACTACTAATCTACTCTACTCCCTGAAAATTACTCATTTGCTCCTTTTCTTTCTGCTCAATTATCCTCTTTCTTGAACTCCTTATATTCTCCATGCTTCCCCCTGAAGCTGATCTTCCCTCTCATGATGAATTTCTCTTTCAATTTGATCCCAAAGAGTTAAGCATTCATCATCTCCATCATCTTTCTGCTCTCCATCATCTTTTTGTCCATCTTCCCCCTTTTTAGCATCATCCAAAAGGTGGAATGAATCGCATGATGGTAGTGACAAGTTTGGCAAGAAGGTGAACGTAGTTGCTAAATTGTCATCATGAGCTGAGAGAACTGAAGGAATTTGCATGGGTGAGGATAGCCATGCATAGGCTTCTTCAGTTGTCATGAACTGACCTTGAGCAGAGGTGAGAAAGACTTCTTGCTCTCTGAAGTTCATCGAGGCCATGTTGTTGAAGATCTCATCGGTTAAAGGGATGGATGGATCATCAACGAAAGCTGTGCATGAGGAGTTGGCCGGTTCATTATCGGGAAGAGGAGCATCAACTAGTACACTGAGTTAGATTCGCTTGATCATCGAATCGATTATCTCAGAAAGCATCGGTGGCGAGGAGAGTGGATGATTTATCCAGTTTCTACTCCATGTTCCTTTGTTGACCCAGAAGGTGGAACCACGTGTGTGAATGAGATGGAACATTATTGTCTCATCTAGTTGGAATCGCCATATATGGTACTGGAGGTACCGCCGCAGTTGGTCGAATAGGGAGGAGTCTATGTCCTCAATGAGACCGAAACAGCTTCTGAGCTGATGGTCTAGAACCGCTTCAAACTCAACCTCAATGGAGTCATGTTGGACTAGAGGTCGAGGTTGTGAGCTGGCTGATATTGTAGACCGATCACTCAGCCTTGAAAGAGGTTCACTCTCAATCAGCAGTTGTCTTTCTTCAGATGAGCTGGCCAGTGTCTCCAAAGGTGCCTTTCGTCGATCTGAGTTGGAAGGCCCTTGTTGACATGAACGCTTCGGGATCGGATGACAGTAGATAGTTAGGAGCATGTCCCTTCTTTTGAGTTGTTCGCTAGTTGGGATGTCCTCATCAAACTGGCTTTGAATGATATGGCTTATACGACTCATAAACCCGATCTTCTCGTGAAATGAGCCAGTTGATGAGTCATATGTCACTCGCTCTACATTAGCTCACAGTTGAGCAAGGATGAAAGAAGCCCAGTCAGCTTTACATCCGAAATATAGAGCGGCTGTGAGATGGGCTTTGACGTCCGAGAATTGGACTGTCTCAAAGTTGCCATTTAGGATATGGCCGGTGATATCTAAGAGTTGGATGATATCATTGGGCATACTCTCCTTCAGCCTGTGTGAATAGTCATGGTGGTAGACGTGAGGAAGCTTCTAAGCATCCCACAGTGCATATTTGCAGGGCAATGGCAGGGCCATGACGTCTGGGCCGTCGCCTGGAAGGTGAAGGGTAGACATCATCATCTCTTTCATCACTGTGATCGCCTTGCTCTAGATGGTAGAAATGATATTGTCGCTGGAGATGGTTGCGTTGTAATAGAACTCCGCAACATGGGAAGGTAAGTTCTTGAGTGGTACGATCGTCAAAAATGGCAGCAGGCCAGTTGCCTCCAATGGCCTATAGAAGCTTTGAAATTTATCTGAGCCGAGACGTGCGTTAAGATACTCTAGACTTAGAGTCTTATCTTTCTTCAGCTTCTTAATAAGTAGATTAGCATCTACCATCTGAAATGGGGGCTTCATATCTGCAAAAAGATACTGTTTTAGTTTAGATAGCAAGTGCTTTTGAGGAGAGAGAGAAGATTAGTAGATGATCAAAGCAAGAGAGAGAAAGGGTTTGTAGATGATCGAAGTCTTCATCTCTGTGCACATATTTATTCAGCTTTGCATGCAGGAATTGAGGGCACTCGATTACTTTTCTTAGCTGATCAGCCATCTGATTTGATGGATGTTTAGCTGAATTAATGATGCTTGCATCTCAGTCGTTTGATGGTAAAGTAACTTTATGATCTTGTGGCTGAGAAGTAGCGATTTTGAAAATGGGGTAGTTGCCATAAATAGCAAAATATTTTCTACAGATTTTGCTATTTATATCTCAGTAAAAAATTATATTTTCTTTTTCAATTTTGATGAGTTGATTTAATATCAACGCAGAGATATTAATTGCAACAATGTGAGATAGTATCCGATTTTCAAATTGTAACCATTGAGTATAATATAAGAAATTTCATAATCGCAACGGTAAGAATGTAATTATAATAAGCTTTGAAAAAAAAAACTTATCCAGATTCAGTTGGGATACAATCCAACTGATTGACTGCTTGACGGTTGAATGATCAGTTAAGTCTCGCTTCTCAGTTGTCGCTGAAGATCTGACTGGAGTTGAAGCTGCAACTGAACTAAATTGATCTGTTGGCTTCATCAGTTGCTTGGCTTTCAATAGACAGTTTCCGCTTCTTTAAGGGCCTAGCTGGACTGGCTACACCGCTTCTTTTGGAGGGAGTTTTGTTCTTTGGCAGTTCAGGCCTTGCAGTCCTCCTAGCTTGGTGAAGGTGAAGCTGGATGGCAACTGAGAGGTTTTTATTCCTTTGACTGAGAGATTGTGAAGTTCCCTTTGGCGATGATTGAAACTGATCAATTTTTATAGGTAATTGCATGCCTTTGGAGCTAGATGTTAGCAGTGGAGTGACATAGTTTCTGGATAGGAGGGTTGGTTATGTGGCAGTGTCTTCATCATCACTATCACTCTCGTCAGCACGCCTTGGATTCTTCTGGGTAGCCACAACTTCAATTTTTGATAGATGAGGTTCTATCCTTTCGGTGGCAGTTGGAGTTTGTCATGATGGCTCAGCTGACTGACTTGATAGATTATCAAAGTTCAGTTTTTGACATAGCGAGCCAGTCTGGCAGTTGACTGATTGGCTTGTAATCCCAATTGCTTGAGGCATGATGCTGGTCTTGAATTCTGCTAATAAGACGGTGGCTAGAATCTTGTTGACAAGTCGGTGATTCATGATGTGCTGGACTTGCACAATGGTTGGGGGGAATGGATTTGACGATCCTATCCATTTAATGCTCCATGTTTCTTCACGTTGCCAGTAGCTCATGCCATGAAAGACAGTTAGCAAGAAGTAAGACTGGATGGACATAGAATGTCTCCAGTTATACCAGTAGAAATACCGGTGGAGTTGTTTGAACAACTCTTGGTCACGTTGTGCAACAAAAGCAAAGTGAATGAGAAGGAGATTGGTCACTTCCTTTTGTGCACCTTTGACTGCATATTCACCACTATAGAAAGTGTGAATATTCTCTTCAGTCAGCTGGAGAGGAGGGCATGTGCTTCTGAAGTAGTCCGCTCCATAATTTGGATGAGGGATTCCAATGAATGGAATAAGCTCATCTGGATCAGAGCAAACTTGGAAATCAACTGGTGATCCATTCTTTGATTTTGGAGATTAAACGGTGTTGGCAGTTGAGTTGCTCGATGAGTGGTTGCTTGTCTTGGCCTTGGCTTTTCTCTTTTTCCTTAATGACTGAAGATGAGCAGTTCCTTTCTTGGGAATCCAGTCAGAAATAAGGACTGGTAGTGACTCATCATTTGGAAGCTTCAACAGGTCTTCAAGCATTTTACTCATTCTTAGAACAAGTCCAACCTTGGACTCAAATTTACCAGAGTTCTTTGAGTCAGAGGCCTTGATGACTTGATGCTTGAATTGGTGGAAGACAAATTCTGCCCAGTTTGTTTGACGCCCTTCAGCAAGGTGAATCATAACCTTGTATCTCTCTTGGGTGAGTTGACTCAGGCTTCCAATGGCCCCGAACATCATTTTGTTCGTTATGTCAAGTAGAACTCCATACTCGGGCTTCAGGTCAGTTTTAGCGGTTGTAAAGCTGAATTGCTTGTCGCAGGTTGAAGCTTTCCATTTTCTCCAGTATGACTCTGCAGATTCCTTTAGATCTTGAACGGATGAACCTTCCTGTGGGAGTTGGAACACTTCTGCAATTGTCCTTTCAGTGATTTGAAGTGGCCGTCCTTGAATTACTGATGACACTGTCTTTCCATCTGCAGATAATTTTGCTTGAAGTAAAAATTCACTCACCAAATTTTGTCTAAAGAACTTTGGTGGTATTTCCAGGTAGTAAAGAATTTATCTTGTGAAGATTTGACAGAAGAAGTGGGTTGTTTGATTCATCTAGAATCAATTGGAATTTCTTCCTATCAAGGAATTTATCTCTCATAAGTTGTTCCTTGAAGGAATTTGAAGATCTGGATAATTCGGCCATCTTTGAGGTTGGCTGAGATTTTGGGAATTTTAAGATCTTTTGAGAGAGAGAGAGAGAGTTTTTGAGATTGTAGGAGGAGGAGGCTTTTTGAGAGGTTTGAAAGAGAGGGGCTTTTTATGAGTGTTTGGACAGACTCATAGATCTGATGGTTGGAATGGTACTAGCCTCTGGTCTCTTTTGGTCGTTGGCAATTAATGAGTTTGGCACGTGTCATTATTTTGCAACGGTCAAAATTTCAAAATAAATGTGAGGCTTAACATTTATTTGAAATGAAAAAGATAAACTTTTATAAATATATCAAAAGATATAATTACAAACTGATTAACAAGAAGTACACTTAGGGCTTTTCTAATCAGGTTTTAACTTGATCAGCCACTTAGTCCTTCTTGTGATCAGTTTTCCTTGTCTTGGCCAGCGGTTCAGTGAGGTCCTCTTCTTCATCCTCATCGCTGCTTGCTGACTCAGTTTCAGAAAACTGGAGCCTTGGATGAGCTTGCAGCTGCTTGATCTGCTCAGTGTGCAGTTTAACATGTTGCTGTAGGGAGTGGATCAGCTCTTCCAAGTAAGGAGGGAGCTGGACTATTGAACTGCTTGGTTGAGCATTAAGCTGAACTGTTCTTGAATCAGCTTCCTCTCCTGCTTCAGTTCTAATTAGTTCCTCGTCTGCTTCCATACTAGTTTGGTAGACAAGCTGATCATCTTTTTGTCTTGACTGATCAGCTGACATGTCAGTATGAGCTGGCTCTGGATCAGCTGGAGGAATAGATGATATGATTCCTTTCTCAGCAGTTGGATCTTGTGAGGGAGCTGTCTGGGTCTCAGCTGCCTTCTCAAACTGATGAGTCTTCTCAGCTGATTCTCCTGACTCTTCAGGAATAATGTTGATTTCAACTTCAACTGCGTGAGGAGATTTCTCAGAGTGAGGTTCTCTCATCACTTCATCAATGATATCATCCACTGAGTTATATGTTTGATCGCTCACGGCAGTTGATGGCTGTCCAGTCTGATGGCTTTGTGATTTCTTCATTAATTGATTGAATAGCCATTTATGTTGAACATGGGGGTGCGACCATCTTTCTCGTTCCATTTCTGTAGTGATGACTGACAATGTTAAGCTTTGAATCTTGCACAGTTCATCAAACACGTCTTTCATCGATCCTTCAGCTGGGTTTGAGCACTCTTTCCTCAGCTGTAGCTGCCTCATAAGGTGTTTTCCCTTAGTGATACTAGCATTCTCACTGTCCGTCCACCATAAGCTCCATTCTTCCTCTCGTATCCAGAAGCTCATTCCATGGAATGCGAGCAGTGAGAGAAAAGGCTCTGACTGATATACGTGTCTCCATAAAAACCAGTATATGTATATGGTCAAGGTGTGAAAGAGCTACTCATGACCAGTTAGTTCCTGGGCATAGTGTTGAGCTATGTGCTTTTGTGTGGTTTCATCAGCCCATTTATTCACAGACTCTCCTTGTGAGTAGGCTCTTATATTTCCTTCAACGTGAGCCATTGGTGGACACATCATTTGGAAGTAATCAGCTCCAGATCCATTGTGAGGAATCCCTCTTGCAGGGATGATATCTTCTGGATTTTCGCACGGAGCTGTATCTTCAACAGTTAAATTTGGTGGGATTGTTGGATCTTGTATAGGGCTTGATTCTTTTCTCCTTCTGGATTGAGAAAGTAAGATTCTTTTCCTTTTTAGTTGACTAGCTTATTTCTTCTTTGGAGCTGTTCTGACAGCTGCTGGCTTAGTTGATTGTCCGATGATGTCAGTTCTGGTGGCAACTGAGCTTTGTTGCCTGAATCTCTGAGCTATAGGGATGTCATCATCAGAGTCATCAGTAACTGGCTTCTTTCCCTTGCCTTCAGCTGCAGGCTTCTTTCTCTTTGGCTGGTTAGTTTGTTCAGAATCAAGCTCCACAATTTTGAGAGGTTTCGAAATGAAGTCATTACTGACTATAGTTTTGAACTCTTTTTCATCAGCCATCCAGGGAAACTGCTTCTCCAGAATGATGCTGACCCGACTGATTTATCCAATTCGTTGAGGGAATTTCTCGCCATCCCAGCTTCTCTCAATGATATCAACATATCTCTTCAGTTGTTCAAAGAAATATTGTGCCCAGTTGATCTCCATTCGGTTGTAGATGGCGGCACAGATTTTGTACTTCGTTGCTGACATTTCAAACTAACTGCCAGTTATTCCTACCATTATCTTTGAGGTGATGGTAGCGAGCACTTGAAACTCATCTTGCAGTTTAGAGATGAGATGATTGCTCTTATATGGTTGAGTTTCGCCTTTCTTTTTCCAAAAATCATAAGCTTCCTGGAAATTGACTTGAACGTCTTCCAGCTTGAGTCCGTTGTTGGGTAGATCGAACATGTTGCTCAGAGACTCAGCTGTCACGATGATAACTTGTCCTCTTACTTCCGATCTGATTTTCTTCGGATTTGAAGATCCATTTGAATTTAAGTAAAATTCAGCAACTGGTTCTGTGTAAATCCGTTCTGGAAATACTTCCAAGAACTTCTTTAGCTTAGCCTGAGACAACTTTTTGACAATTATTCTACTGAGAGGAGAAACTTTACAGGCTTGAAGGAATCCGGCTGGATTGAAAAATTTGTCTCTATCGAGCTTTTCACATAAAGCTTTAGAGTCTTCTCCAGACTGACGGAAATTGAATCTTCTGCGAGTTGGGTTTTGAGCCATGAATTTTTGAAGAGAGATTAAATTTGAGAGGCTTAGGAATTGATCTTTCAGGGCTGAAGGGTTTTGTTTTTGGTGAGACATAGATAGGAAAAGATAAGTCTTTAGTAAAAATCGGGAAGCTTATCTTGAGTATTCAGCCGCCTTATTTATATAGAGAGATTGGGCTCATCCAACGATTGTGTCGCTTCATATGCCCAAATTCAACGGTCAGATTAATTCAATCGACCCATCGATTGGCTTTTTATTTCTATCCGTTGGGGATAATTTGAAGGAGGAGAGAGAAAGTTCAACGGTAATATTTGAGTGACACGTGTTTTTACCGTTTCTAATATTGAAATTTTTGAACTTATCTTTTCTCTCTAGCAGTTTCTCCTTGGCTGATCAGTTCCAACTGAGATGTCTTCTTATCAGTTCCAAAATGGTCTTGACTGCATGGACCTTCATTCAGCTGTTTCTCAGTTCAGCTATTCTCCTTCAGCTGGTCTTTTGAGCTGATATCTCCTTTTGAGTTGATTCCAGTTCCTATGATTCCTTCATCAGTTTGATCAATTTGCAGCTGGTATGTTCTGCACAGCTGACTGGATCATCAGTTTGAGCGATTGAACTGGTGATTCAGTTGAGCTCATGGGGTGAACTGATCATCTCCAGTTTACTTTTCTTTCCACAACTTCTTGCTTTTACTTCAAACTGATGGCTTAGGTGTCCAATTGATCAGTTTGAAGACTTTCCAGCTATGGATTACTCATTCGGATGAGATGAAGCCTTCTGGTTCAGTTCCTTTCTTCAGCTGGAATGGGTTCTTGGCCTTTTTCTTCCTGTTGATCATCTTCATCTTTTGATGCTAGCTCAAGTAAACCCAATTGTATGCATAGCTCCATAAACCTTGCTTCGGGCAATGGTTTGGTGAAGATGTCAGCTATCTGCTTCTCCGTGTTGACATATTTGATGTATATGTCCTTCTTCTCGATGTGATCTCTAATGAAGTGATGTCTTATATCAATGTGCTTGGTTCTTGAATGTAGAACTGGATTTTGAGATATTGCAATTGCACTATTGTTGTCACAGAAGATAGGGACTTCTTCAATTTCAACTTTGTAGTCCTTCAACTGTTGCTTCATCCAGAGTATCTGAGCACAGCAGCTTCCCGCAGCTATATATTCTGCTTCAGTTGTTGACGTGGCAACTGAGTGCTGCTTCTTGCTAAACCAGGATATCAGTTTGCTTCCCAGAAACTGACATGTTCCACTGGTACTTTTTTTGTCGATCTTGCATCCTCCAAAGTCTGAGTCTGAATAACCAATTAGACTCAAACTGTCATCTCTGGGATACCATAGTCCAAGATTTATGGTTTCTTTGAGGTATTTGATAATTCTCTTAGCTACTTCAAGGTGGCTTTTCTTTGGGTTGGCTTGAAACCGTGCGCATAGACTGACTGAATAAGAGATGTCTGACCGGCTAGCTAGCTATTAAGTAAAGTAGTGACCCTATGATTCCTCTGTAATATGTTTGGCTAACTGATTCTCCTTCTTCGTCGAGAGTTAGCTGAACTGATGTGTTCATAGGAATCTTGAGAGTTTTTCATTTGCTTACTCTAAACTTCTTGACTAGCTCCTTGGTGTACTTCGCCTGGCTGATAAAGATCCCATCTTTTAGCTGTTTTACTTGGAGTCCAAGGAAGAATGTCATTTCTCCCATCATGCTCATCTCAAATTCACTTTGCATCAGTTGAGCGAATCGGGTGCATAGATCTTTGCTTTTTGATCCAAAAATTATGTCATCCACATAAATTTGAACCATTAAGATCTCAGTTGATCGTTCTACTCGGAATAGAGTTCGATCAATGACTCCCTTTTGAAATCCATTTTTCAGCAAAAATGTTGTGAGAGTTTCATACCATGCTCTGGGAGCTTGTTTCAATCTATAGAGAGCTTTCTTCAGCTTGAAGACTTGATCACCAATTTCAAAGCCTGGCGGTTGCTCTACATACACGTCCTCCTTGAGCATTCCTTGAATAAAAGCACTCTTGATATCCATTTGATAGACTGTAAAATTCAAGTGAGCTGCATAGGCTAGGAACAGTCGGATGGCTTCCAATCTTGCAACTGGTGCGAATGTCTCATCAAAGTCAATATCTTCACTTTGTGAGTATCCTTTGGCTACTAGTCTAGCCTTGTTCCTTGTGATCACTCCTTGTTCATCCAGTTTGTTGTGAAAAACCCATTTTGTACCAATGACCTTCTGGGTTTTTGGTCTATCAACAAGAAACCATACGTCATTCCTAGTGAACTGATTCAGTTCTTCTTGCATGGCTATGATCCAGTCTGAATCTTCTAAGGCTTCTTTGACATTTGCTGGTTCAGTTTGAGATATGAAGCATGTGAATAATGCATGCTCAGTTGAACTTCTGGTTTGGACTCGACTTCTTGGATCACCAACTATCTTGTCAGTTGGATGGCTTCGGAGCCATTTGGGCAAGATAGCTTCAGCTGGCTCTTCTGTGGTGACATCATCAGTCATTCTTTCATTAGTTGGTTCGGTATTTTCACCAGTTCTTCCCCCTGTTTTAGTTGTGGGGTTTATGGTCTCAGAATAATTTGTGTCTTCATTAACCATATTGTTCTCAATTGGTTTAGTACCAGTTTCATTACCTTCTTCTAGTGAAACTTCAAGCCGCTCTGCAACAATGTGATCCACATAGTCCTGCGAGTTCTCAGTTTCACTAGGTAGTTCTTGAACTAATGTGTCTATTCTTTCTTTGTTCCTGTACTCATTAGCAAATTCATCAAATACCACATGACATGTTATTTCCACAACAAGAGTTCGTTTATTGAACACTCTGTAAGCTTGTGCATGAGGAGAGTTATACCCAAGAAATATTCCCTCATCAGCTTTAGCACTAAAAGCTTTCAATTGAGTCTTGCCATTGTTGTGAATATAACATTTACAACCAACTATTTTCAAATATGAGATAGAAGGCTTACGACGCTTATACAGCTCATAGGGTATTTTGTCATGGGCTGCTATAATAGCACTTCGATTTTGAGTATGGCAAGCTGTGTTGACTGTTTCAGCCTAGTATCCTTCAGCTATGTTGGCATCAGCTATCATTGCTCGAGCTGCTACTTTGTGTGTCCGGTTACGCCGTTCGGCTACACCGTTTTGTTGTGGAGTTCTTGCAGCTGAGTGTTCATGAGTGATTCCAAGCTAGTTGAGGAAGTTGATCATTCGCTGATTTACAAATTTAGTTCTATTATCGGAGCGAATTCTTTGAACTGATCTTTCCTTTTCAGTTTGTAGCCTTCTGATTAGCGCAATTAGCTTGTCATAAGTTTCATCTTTGCTCCTCAAGAATTCCACCCATGTATATCTTGAGAAATCATTAACTACTACCAGAGTGAATCTTTTTCCTTTTGGGGTTTGTGGTCTAACTGGACCAAACAAATCCATGTGTAGCAGTTGGAGGCAATCAGTTGTTCATGGTAGATGACTCCTATTCTTGAAGGATGATTTCACTTGCTTCCCTTTTTGACATGGCCCACATACGTTTGTTTTCTTATATATTTCCTTGGGAAGCTCCTCAACTAATTCTTTCTTGGCTAAGTAGTTGATTTTTTTGAAGTTGAGGTGGTTCAGTCGTCGATGCCATAGCCAGCTTGCTTCAGTTGATCCTTTTGAGAGAAAGCAAGCTTCTGAGTAGTTGATTGACCAGTCAACAATGTACATGTTGCCTCTTCTTATGCCAGTGAGAAGAATTATTCCAGTTGACTTGTCTCTTATGTTGCAGGAGTTCTTGGTGAAGTTAACTGAATAGCCATTGTCGCACAGCTGGCTGATGCTAAGTAGTTTGTGCTTCAGTCTATCCACGTGGGAGACTCCATTTACTACTACTTTTCCCTTGACTACGAACCCTTCTCCAATAGTTCGACTTTTGGAGTTGTCTCCAAATATGACAAGTGGACCTTTGACTTTTTCATAACTGTCGAGATCTTCTCTGTCTCCGGTCATGTGCTTGGAGCACCCGCTATCTAGATACCAAATGTGTTTGGCTTTCTTCATAGATAGGATGCTCTTGTCCTGCAAAAATAAGGATTAGCATTTAGAGACCCGTTTCATATCGGGTCCTTGTTGATACATTAAGTTCTTTGGAATCCAAACTTGCCAAACTTTTGGTTTCTTATCATTCAGAGATCCAACTGCCTTGGATCGCCTGATCAGTTTAGATTTTCTCTGAACTCTTCTATTCTGATTTGAATGAGTTGAGTGATACCTACTTTGAGAGTTAGTTGGATAAAACAATTCAACTAAAATGCTTTGGTCTTGAGACCTTTGAGTTCTGTGATCAGACCAGTGTTTTGTATGTTTCCAGTTTATTGGAATGAACCTTTTTTGCTCATTTTTGGAATCTAGGTACTCATTATAATGATGGTAGGGTTCAAACGAGTTTCTTTGATCTCTCCTATAGGTGTTCTGATTGAACTTCTTGGTAGGATAGGCTTGAGATCCAAACTGATTTTTCTTTCTAAAGAAGGCTGATCTATCAGTTTGTCTTGGGGGCATTCTTTGTTGAGATGGTGGTCTTTGATGAACTAGAGGCTTTGTGTGAGTTGATTGACTTGAGTGAACTGATGATCTTGGCTGGAAATTAGGCTTTAGTTGACCTGGTGTTTTTATTTGGTTAAACTGACCAAAATGTCTAGGCTGAGTTTGACTCAGCTAGCTGATCATGAGATCTAGTGAATCCTTTTAGGATTCCCTTATCACTGGGTTGGGCAACTGCTTTTCCCTTTTCTAGGGCATTGAACTTGCTATATCCTAGCCCTGAGCTGCTAGTTCCAGTTCTTTGATGATTTAATATCTCGTCTAAAGTTTGAGATCCCTTTTTGAACTTCAGAGTTACTTTTTCTTTTTCATGGATCTCTTGCTTGAGTTTTTTATTTTCAGTCTCTAGATCAGCAGTTCTCAACTTCAATTTCTCAAATTCTATAAACTGAGACTCAAGATAATTCAATATTTCATGATCAATGCTCAGTTTCCTAACCTTATTTCTCAGTTCATCATTTTCATCTTTCAGTTCAACATGCAGGCAGGATATTGAAGCTAATTGGTCTTCTAGCATCATAAGTTTCATATCAAGTTCATTACTAGAGACAGTTGCTTCATTTATATGATAAAAAGAGGTTTGAGAATCAGCTGTACTAACCTCTTCATCATTGTCAGCCATGAGGCAGAATAGCGCTTCATCATCTGAGCTGTAGCTGTCAGAATCATTTCTAGATGGATAGTCCGAATCGTCTAGCACGGCATTCTCAAGGTTTGCAACCATTGTTTTCCTTTTTAATAAGCTTCTCCTCACCTTGGCTTTCTTGTCTTCAGGGAGTTCTGGACATTCAAATATATAATGTCCTTATTTGTGGCAGTGAAAACATTCTCCAAGATTTCGGTTGCCACCCCTGAATGGTTCAGCTGACCGTTCAGCTGGTTGATGAGTTCTCTCATCTTTTAGAATTTCATCAGTTTGAGGTGGAACTGATTGTTTATCCCAAACTCTCTTCAACTTTTCTAGGAACCTGGTGACTGATTGGATTTGATCGTTGATGTCTTCAGTTAGATTCTCCTTCTTTTCAGTTGCTTCTATTTTTCATTCAGTTGAAGATCTGCATTGATTTTCTTTGCCTGGTGAGCTCCTAGGTCAGAAGTTGTTCCTTCCTCGAGTGTCTCTAAATCGGTTCCTTTCACCATAGAAAGCTGCATCTTGAGGTGACGATGTTGATGCTTCCTTCTTTCGATTTAGACTGTACTCATGAGCTTTGAGAGAACCAAATAGTTCTCTTGGAGTGATGCTATTTAGATTTCTTGATTCCTTTGTAGCTATCACTTTCATGTCCCATTCTTTAGTAAGATTATCCAATATTTTGGAATTCATCTCAGAATTGGGATAACTTCTCCCGAGGTTGTTCATCTCACTGATAATGCCCAGAAATCTGGTTTCAAGGCTTAAAATGGACTCCTCTGGCTGCATTTTGAAGGATTCATATCTGTCGACTGCCAGTTGGAGCTTGTTTCTTTTGATGGCTTCAGATTCTTTGCATAGATCTGCTAGTAGATCCCATATCTCTTTGGCAGTTGTGCAGTTCTTTGTGTCCTTCATTCTGTCTTCATCTAGAGTTTGGAATAATGCAGCTTGAGCAACGAACTCTAAATTTTTTAGCTTCTTCTCTTCGCTGGTGAGAAGATTAGTTGGCTTTGGAATCCTTGCCGGTTGATTGATATCAACTATGTGAGCATCATTGTCCATCATGATTATGATTGGACCATCTTCGATAACTTCCCACATATTCTCATGAATTGAGCAGACTTATCTATGCACAAACTTATTGATCAGTTAAGACAGTTTGAGTGCGGCTTGTGTGATATTGTGTGCAGTTCAAAGATATGCAATAACCAAAATAGTACAGCACACAAGCGATTTATAGAGGTTCGAAGTCTCAAACTTCTACGTCCTCTCTTCCTTTCCCAGAAGGGCAACTTCACTATATAACTTGAGTTTCTTTACAAATTATACAATGAAGGACAGTTGGCTGAACCTGGTAACTGCTCGCTACCTCAGCGGGTCGACGGCTCACACTTGAAGTCCCTAACTGCTCGCTAGGAAGGTAGGTGCTATTGTCGTCTTTACAAGATTTTAGATCTCTTTCGATCTTCAAGAGGTTAGTCTTGAAAAGATGGTATCAACTGATGTGCTCCTTCAATTGAGGTGGGTAGTTGATCATTGTATAGCTGAAACTGAGAAGGCTGCCCTGGCTGGATTGTCAACAGCTGGCTGATTATCTTGACTCTGTGAGTTTCTTCTTCTTAGTTGGACTCTCGCAGTTTCAATCAAATACTGAACTTGAGCTTGAGTGGGAGGGAGAAAGAAAATCTCTTGCTTGTATATGCGAAAGTTGTGATGGCGAAGGATTCTTTTCGGCTCTCTTGGTTGGTGTTTTTAAACTCTGATTCACTCATCTTTTATAGAGGAGTGATTTTATGACCGTTGAGTTCCATTGTCCATTGATCGGTGGCTCTGTTGGCTCATCAAAAGAAGATGGTCTTTAATGATCGCTTGGAGCTTTTGGTTGAAGTAGCCGTTACTTTGCCAATCGATCTTCATTGAATATTTAATTCCAGGATCTTTGTTGAAGCATTTATTCCAAGATTCGGCAGTTTGAGCAATAAACTCTAGGGTTCTCTGGCTTCAGATTTCTTGGCAGTTTTGAGTTCCAGTTGACAATTCTGAGCTCATCAGCTGAGTTTAATTATTACTCCAGTTGGCAGTTCTGAGCTCGTCAGCTGAGTTTGGCTATCACTCCAGCTGGCAGTTTGAGCTCGTCAACTGAGTTTGGCTATTGCTCCAGTTGGCAGTTTTTGAGCTCGTCAGCTGAGTTTGGCTATTGCTCCAGTTGGCAGTTTGAGCTCATCATCTGAGTTTGGCTAACGCTCCAGCTGGCAGTTTTGAGCTCATCAGCTGAGTTTGGCTATTGCTCTAGTTGGCAGTTTGAGCTCGTCAGCTGAGTTTGGCTATTGCTCCAGTTTGCAGTTTGAGCTCGTATTTCTCCAGTTCGACTGATCTCATGTTCTTGGATATCTTGTCAGCTTGACTGATTTCACTTGAGCTTTCTTGTCAGCTTGACCAATCACAAGCTGGCTGGCTACAGTTCTGGCCTTCAGCTGATCTGTCTTGTTTACTTCAGTTTGGTCATCAGTTGGATACTTCCAGTCTCTTGCTTAAACTGATGTTTTATCAGTTTCTTCAGTCTTTAGTCAATTATTTTCTCCCTCAGCTCAGCTGACTTAGTTGTCAGTTTGTTTCAACTGATTCCACTTCTTGACTTCTGAGTTGAGTTGACTTTTGACTGGGTGACATATCCTTCAGCTTGCAGACCATACTCTTAATTGGTTGACTTTGACTCTGCTTGAGTTCCTTTTTGATGATGTCCTGGATTGGTCAGCTCTGATCTACAACTTGAATTTTAGTCAGTTTTTCATAAATAATTTTGACATCACATCAAAACCTGATCTAGGGGTTCCTTGATAGTTTTTCCTAATATAATTAATTATAGCTGTCAGAAGCTTACATAATTAATTAATGGGCATTATATCTTAAACACGGGGAATGGCTGGACTGAAAGATAAGGCATATTCAGAAATATATATTAAATTAGTAGGTCAGTATTATTTCTTCAGTGGAATAAAAATAATACTTAATTTATTTAATTATATCCTAAGTTTATTGGATATTAGAAATTAAATAAATTAGCAGACCCATTTAATATTCTTCTAGATCCTTGTTGTAGCCCAATATGACTTTAATGGACTGAAGATGGAACAAGAGTTAAGAGGCCCAAGCCCAGTAGATTTGGGACTTGTAATTTTCATCCACCCACTTATAAATAAGAGGGTGGGGATCGAAAATTACACACACATAAATCAGCTCTCTTTTGTCATCTTGATCTCCATAGATTCCATATCGATCTAGTAGATTTCAACCGACCCTGAAGCTAGATTCAGTCTGGGAATACAGCAGAAGATCGAGGAGGAATATCACAATGGGGGCACCGATTTCATATATACAACAACAATATTTGATGTAACCAATATGATGCGGAAGCTTATCGAATCGAACACGCGTCAACTTGACAGATGATCCAACCCAAAAACAAACTGAACACTAACAAATAAATAACCCAAATAAACTGATCTCAAATCAAGTTTCAAGACTAAACACCAAGATATCCCAAAATCCCCAATTTCGACCCGAAGAACCCTAATTCTTGACCTAATCAATTGACCTAGCAAATGAAGTCGGATTACGCTCAAATTTTAGGACATTGCATAAATGTATAGCAGAAACAACATATCCAAAAATTAGGCAAAACGCACGTATAAATTGGGAGATGGCTCGGTGGGGATTTTTAGACGATTTACGACTCGATTGGATGGTATATGTGGAATCTGGACCTGGGATTGAATATGGGCGATGGTAACAACGTGGTGGATGGTGTGGGATGTGTATGGAGGCGTGCTGGTGATGGTACACGATGTGGAGGCGAAAGGAAACGAAATGGATAGAAGAAGCTTACCCGAAACGAACCCCGGATCTACGAGAATCCGAAACGCGAGTATGGAGTAGAACTTCATGGCAGATCAACCCGTACACTACTGGATGCACGAACGAATCTTCTGATTTCGAGTTTGTAGGTGCCAATTCACAAACCCTACCAAGAACTATCGATATGCGTGTTTTGGAGACGGGATGAACGACAAAGCGTTTGTTATCAAATCCAATCTGTCTTTTTCCAGGGTTTGAAAAGTGCATAAATACTAACCTAAGGGAAAAATGAAATTATTAAGTTAATGGGCTTAATAATTTTTGAAAAATAAAAGAAAACAAGATAAAGGCCCAATTCACCTAACATTAATTTGGGCTTCAAACTAAATAAAATCCACAACTGAAAATAGTCTTATTAAATTAAATAAAATCTGCACTAATTCCATCTAGGCCTCTTCATCCTCATCTTGTATCGAAAGCATAATAATCAGCTTGGGGCTACTTCGAACCATCAACTCTTCCTCGAGCTTCTTTCCAACGAAACACTGAAAGTAGTCTTGCAGCTTCTTGGCTCTAAGTCGCGTCACTGGACCACGCAGCTGCAACTCTGGATTTAGCTTGCCAAAGCTCATCCCATACTCATCATTCCCCCCTTCCTCAAAAGAATTCGACCTCGAATTCGGGTCCTCTTCATCAAAAGTATCTGTAGGAAAAGGAGAGAGATCAGAAACATTAAACGTTGGGGAACATTTATACTCACCAGGTAAGTCGAGTCGGTAAGCATTGTCATTGACTTTGGCGACCACAGTGAATGGCCCGTCACCACGGGGCATGAGCTTTGATTTCCTCAGGTTAGGAAAACGCCCCGGGCTGAATTGGACCCAAACTTTGTCGCCGGGTTTGAAAATTACTTGTTTGCGATGTGAGTTTGCCTTGTTGGCATTCCGCACGCCTTGGAGCTCAATCCTCGCCTTCACCTTCTCATGCATCTCTCGTACCTGTTCAGCTCTTCGAACACCTTGCACACTCGAGAAATGGTCAATAGGCAAAGGTAACAGATCCGTTGGAGTCAACGGATTAAAACCATACACAACCTCAAAAGGCGACATATTCGTAGAAGAATGTACAACTCTATTATAAGCAAACTCAGCAAAAGGAAAACATTCTTCCCATGATTTCAAATTATTCTTAACTAATGCACGAAGTAAAGTACCAAGCGTCCTATTGACTACCTCAGTTTGACCATCCATCTGCGGATGACATGCAGTAGAAAACAGAAGCTTCGTACCCAACTTTCCCCACAAGACTCTCCAAAAATGCCCCAAAAACTTTGAATCCCTATCAGACACAATGGTTCTAGGGAGACCATGCAAACGGACAACCTCACGAAAGAAAAGATTAGCAATGTTCACAGCATCATCAGTCTTTTTGCATGCAATAAAATGAGACATCTTAGAAAAACGATCTACAACCACAAAAACAGAGTCTTTACCAGTTTTAGACCTAGGCAAACCCAAGATAAAGTCCATGGAAATGTCTACCCAAGGTGAAGTAGGCGCCGGCAATGGCGTGTACAAGCCAAAAGGACTAGACGTGGATTTAGCCTTTCTACAAGTTATGCACCTAGCACAGACTCTCTCGACATCACGTTTCATGCGAGGCCAATAGAAATGCTCATGCAAGAGACTCAACATTTTGTTAACACCAAAATGACCCATGAGACCCCCTGCATGTGACTCTAATATGAACGACTCCCGCATAGAACAATCAGGTACACACAGTTTAGCATCTTTAAACAAAAATCCATCAACAATATAGAACGAATCAATGGCCCTAGACTTTCCAACACAAGACTCGAATATGGGACCAAAGAAAGGATCAGATGCATAAAAACTCTTAATGTGCTCAAAACCCAAACATTGTGTGTGTAAAACAGAAACAAGCGCGTACCTTCAGGAAAGTGCATCGGCAACCACATTCTCTTCCCCCTTCTTGTACTTGATCACATACGGGAAGGATTCGATGAACTCCACCCATCTGGCATGACGTGCATTCAAACTTTGTTGTCCCTTCAGGTGTTTCAGGGACTCGTGATCAGTGTGAATCACGAACTCCTTTGGTCACAGGTAATGTTGCCAAGTCTCCAAAGACCTCTTCAGTGCATATAGCTCCTTATCATAGGTGGAATATCTCAAAGCTGCACCATTGAGCTTCTCACTGAAGAACGCGACCGGCTTCCTTTCCTGCATCAACACAGCACCAATGCCTATGCCAGAGGCATCGCACTCAATCTCAAACATCTTGTTAAAGTCAGGCAAAACCAAAACAGGAGCATTACACAATTTAGACTTCAACAATGTAAAAGCATGCTCTTGGGCTTTTCCCCACTCAAACTTCCTATCTTTCTTACTCAGTTCGGTCAAAGGAGCGGCTATAGTGGAAAAATCCCGTACAAAACGGCGATAAAATCCAGCCAAACCATGAAATGACCGAACCTCTGCACAGGTCTTAGGTGTGGGCCACTCCTCGATGGCCTTAACCTTCGATCTGTCCACCTCAACTCCTCTACTACTCACCACAAAACCAAGAAAGACGACCTCATTCATGCAAAAAGTACATTTAGACGAATTGGCATACAACTTTGCATCACGCAGCAATTCAAAAACTCGCCTAAGATGTCTAACATGCTCAGAAATGCAAGTACTGTAAATGAGGATGTCATCAAAATACACAACCACATACTTCCCAATCACATCCCTCAAGACGTGGTTCATGAGACGCATGAATGTACTAGGGGCGTTGGTAAGCCGAAATGGCATGACAAGCCATTCGTACAATCCATGCTTCGTCTTGAACGCAGTCTTCCATTCATCCCCCTCACTCATACGGACTTGAAAATACCCAGAACGTAAATCAATTTTAGAGAAAATAGACGCTCCAGACAACTCATCCAACATATCATCCAAACGGGGAATAGGGAAGCGATACTTTACCGTTATTTTGTTTATAGCCCGGCAGTCCATGCACATACGCCACTCGTTGTTCTTCTTGGGTACGAGTATCACGGGTACGGCACAGGGTGACAGGCTCTCTCTGACCTGCTTCTTTTCCAGCAACTCCTTGACCTGACAGTCAATCTCCTTAGTCTCCTCGGGACTAGTGCGGTATGCTGGCCTATTCGGTAGGACTGATCCCGGCTGGAAGTCGATCTGGTGCTCAATTTCTCGAATTGGCGGCAGACCACTCGGAATCTCCTCAGGAAACACGTCCTGGAACTCCTCCATCAATGGCTGTAAAACAGAAGGAACAACAACATCAGGAGTATCATAAGCCTTAAAATTAACTAGAACGATAGGCTTACCAGCTTTGATTATTTTTTGAACCCCCTTTGCACTAATAAATAAATTCCGGTGCACAGTATCGGGATTGTCGGTACTGGAGGTCGACGAGGTGGCCAAATGGGCAGCCTTGGTGGACCCCTTGGAAGCTGACGCCGTCCCCTTGGAGGTCTTGGGGTCGGCCGTTGATTGGCCAGCTGGAACCGGAAACTTGCCCTCAATCTGTTTCTCTTTCTTCTTCTCCTCCTTAAACTTCTCCTGCATTCTCCTTTGATCTTCATTGACATCCTTAGGTGTCAGTGGCCATAGTCGGGTGGTCCTTCCATCTCGGGTCACCGTATACGTGTTGGCAAATCCGTCATGAATAGCTTTCCTGTCAAATTGCCACGGCCGACCAAGCAGAATATGCGATGCCTCCATAGGGATGACATCACAAAGCACAGTATCAACAAAACGACCAATAGAGAAAGTAACGCTTACCTGATATCCTACACGGATTTCTCCTCGGTCAGTCAGCCACTGCAAGCGGTACGGCTTGGGGTGCTTCTGTGGAACCAGATTCAGTTTCCCCACTGCATACTGGCTGATCGCATTGACAACACTTCCACTGTCGATGATGAGCGAGCATATATTGTCTCGGATCGAGCAGCGCGCGTAGAAGATGTTCTCACGCTGGTCATTCTGATCCTCCTCCCGAATTAGGCTCAGAGCTCGGATCGATACAAGGCTGACATGGGCTAGATCCGGCTTCTCATCATTAATTTCATCCACTAATGGACCATCTCGGGACTGTGGATCGTCCCCTGCTGTCTCAACTTCATCGAGTTCCTCCTCGATGCGGAAGCTTATCGAATCGAACACGCGTCAACTTGAGAGATGATCCAACCCAAAAACAAACTGAACACTAACAAATAAATAACCCAAATAAACTGATCTCAAATCAAGTTTCAAGACTAAACACCAAGATATCCCAAAATCCCCAATTTCGACCCGAAGAACCCTAATTCTTGACCTAATCAATTGACCTAGCAAATGAAGTCGGATTACGCTCAAATTTTAGGACATTGCATAAATGTATAGCAGAAACAACATATCCAAAAATCAGGCAAAACGCACGTATAAATTGGGAGATGGCTCGGTGGGGATTTTTAGACGATTTACGACTCGATTGGATGGTATATGTGGAATCTGGACCTGGGATTGAATATGGGCGATGGTAACAACGTGGTGGATGGTGTGGGATGTGTATGGAGGCGTGGTGGTGATGGTACACGATGTGGAGGCGAAAGGAAACGAAATGGATAGAAGAAGCTTACCCGAAACGAACCCCGGATCTACGAGAATCCGAAACGCGAGTATGGAGTAGAACTTCGTGGCAGATCAACCCGTACACTACTGGATGCACGAACGAATCTTCTGATTTCGAGTTTGTAGGTGCCAATTCACAAACCCTACCAAGAACTATCGATATGCGTGTTTTGGAGACGGGATGAACGACAAAGCGTTTGTTATCAAATCCAATCTGTCTTTTTCCAGGGTTTGAAAAGTGCATAAATACTAACCTAAGGGAAAAATGAAATTATTAAGTTAATGGGCTTAATAATTTTCGAAAAATAAAAGAAAACAAGATAAAGGCCCAATTCACCTAACATTAATTTGGGCTTCAAACTAAATAAAATCCACAACTGAAAATAGTCTTATTAAATTAAATAAAATCTGCACTAATTCCATCTAGGCCTCTTCATCCTCATCTTGTATCGAAAGCATAATAATCAGCTTGGGGCTACTTCGAACCATCAACTCTTCCTCGAGCTTCTTTCCAACGAAACACTGAAAGTAGTCTTGCAGCTTCTTGGCTCTAAGTCGCGTCACTGGACCACGCAGCTGCAACTCTGGATTTAGCTTGCCAAAGCTCACCCCATACTCATCATTCCCCCCTTCCTCAAAAGAATTCGACCTCGAATTCGGGTCCTCTTCATCAAAAGTATCTGTAGGAAAAGGAGAGAGATCAGAAACATTAAACGTTGGGGAACATTTATACTCACCAGGTAAGTCGAGTCGGTAAGCATTGTCATTGACTTTGGCGACCACAGTGAATGGCCCGTCACCACGGGGCATGAGCTTTGATTTCCTCAGGTTAGGAAAACGCCCCGGGCTCAAATGGACCCAAACTTTGTCGCCGGGTTTGAAAATTACTTGTTTGCGATGTGAGTTTGCCTTGTTGGCATTCCGCACGCCTTGGAGCTCAATCCTCGCCTTCACCTTCTCATGCATCTCTCGTACCTGTTCAGCTCTTCGAACACCTTGCACACTCGAGAAATGGTCAATAGGCAAAGGTAACAGATCCGTTGGAGTCAACGGATTAAAACCATACACAACCTCAAAAGGCGACATATTCGTAGAAGAATGTACAACTCTATTATAAGCAAACTCAGCAAAAGGCAAACATTCTTTCCATGATTTCAAATTATTCTTAACTAATGCACGAAGTAAAGTACCAAGCGTCCTATTGACTACCTCAGTTTGACCATCCGTCTGCGGATGACATGCAGTAGAAAACAGAAGCTTCGTACCCAACTTTCCCCACAAGACTCTCCAAAAATGCCCCAAAAACTTTGAATCCCTATCAGACAGAATGGTTCTAGGGAGACCATGGAAACGGACAACCTCACGAAAGAAAAGATTAGCAATGTTCACAGCATCATCAGTCTTTTTGCATGCAATAAAATGAGACATCTTAGAAAAACGATCTACAACCACAAAAACAGAGTCTTTACCAGTTTTAGACCTAGGCAAACCCAAGATAAAGTCCATGGAAATGTCTACCCAAGGTGAAGTAGGCGCCGGCAATGGCGTGTTTATTAAACTCGGTTAATTAAAATATATGTGCCGCATAAAATTATGATCTATATGACAATGGGATTAATGAACATCCAATTAGATCCTGCGGTGGTTCAATTCAAAAAAACCCCAACAGTAAGCGAATCTGAAAGGGCTCCGGATCTGGACAACCGGATTGATAGGTTGTGCAAAAAATAAAAAAGATTATATCCGGAGTGAGCAGTACAAGGAAGCCCAGACCCTGTGGAGTATGCAAAAGTGTATCTCATATCACTGATGAGTGCCCCACTCTACAAGACGAGATGGAGGAAGTGAACGCTATAGGTGGCCAGAGTGGGCATTTCAGAAGATATGATCCCCATTCCCAGACTTATAACCTAGGCTGGAGAGACCATGAAAACTTCAGATGGAGAAGGCCAGAGGATGGGCATCCTGCATGCCCATTACTGCCGCCAGAAGATAAAAGAACGCAAAGGCTAGAGGATCTTGTATTTACCATGGCTGAGGAGAATGAAAAATTCAAATAAGAAACCCGAGTTGGTCTCTCACACATGAGCAAGCAAATCAATCAATTGGCTCAAGTCATGTGCAAGATGGAAGAGAAAAATGGAAAGTTGTCTTCCCAAATTGAAAACCCGAGAGAGCAGGTGAATGCAGTAGCTCTCAGGAGTGGAAAAAAGCTTCCGGAGATGGTCAGGCCAGTGGAAGAAAAGGAAGATGTGTCCCTGGAATAAGAAATGGAAAAAATTCCCACAGAGGACGAGGCATAAGAAGCTGAACAGGATGATCCTGTGCCCATTCCAGAAGTAAAGCAGTCTGCCAAAGTGCCCATTCTGAGAGACGGAAACTGTTTAGTGTTTATTTGTGTTATTTTATAGTATGATTTTGCATATTTTATAAGTTATTTTTGAGTACTTCTAGTAGTTTATTTGTAGATTTCATGTGATTATCTTCACTTGTTGCTCTCATGGTGGAATATGCCAAGTTATGAAAAACTTGAGCGTGTGCTTGCAAAATCTTGATTTTTAGGTATTAAGGTGGCGAGGAGCGAAGACGAGACCGGAAGAGATGAACCCAGAAGGAGTAGCCAGGAACCACGCGGCCGCGCGAGCTACACGACCGCGCAACAAGGCCACCGCGGCCGCGCGAGCCCCGCGACCGCGGGAGGGAGCTATCGGCAAAGCAGCTCCGCGAGCACGCACCCTTCCGCGGGCGCACGCACTCCTGCTCTCCACGAGCGCGCACCACTCCAAGGGTGCCCGAGATGCCCTTGTTTCTTCCCGATCACTCTCGTCGCGCATGCTACTCTCGGCTCTTTTCCAATCTTTTGTTCCAGATTTTTCTTCCCTTCAATTTCCTTCAACCTTCCTTATTTTGCATATACATTTTTTTTTTCTTTTGGCCAACCTAATCTTAGCAATAGGACCATAGGGATTAATTCCCCTAAATCTAGCTTTGGACTTTTACTTCTCCAATCTCCCACCAAATCTCCCCAAATTCCTCTAAATTAATGCTAGCCCATCATCACCCATCTCATCATCTTTCCTCTCTCTTCATCCCCCATACCTCTCACCATACTTCATACCATCACTCACTTCTCTCTCTCAATTCTCTCTCCATAGAAATCCCCATTTGGATATCACTCATCAATTCCATTCCTTCATTCACCACTCTCTCACTTCATCTTCTCCACCTCTCCATCTGCATTTTCTCTACACACACACCACCATCACTCACCACCATTTTCACCATCTTTCACCACCACCAAAGAGAAGAGGACAAAGGAAAGACAAGAGGAAACCAAGCCAAGGGAAAAGAAGAATAGACGAGAAGAAATCCGACTTTGGGCCGTCTGCGGAAGCTAGGCCCGTTAGGAGGCTCACTTTTGGTATTTTCTTTCTATTTTCTTGGATGATTTGTGGGAGTTTGTCCCAAAACTATTGAAGGATCTTCAATATTGTAGAAGTTTATGTTATTTCATTTGATTATGAGATGACTTTCTTTTATAATATGTATGTTGTCTTGATTATGTTTATGGGCTAATCTCTCTATTAGGGGGTAGAGGATCGATTTGGTTTTTGATCTATGCTTGTTATTGTTGGTTGTTGTTGTTGGAATGGTGATTATCATGTGAGAGTAATTGATCCCTACTTGAACATTGCTAGGAATTAGATGAGACCGGAAGGAGATTCTAAGTCCCGAATTTGGTTCCTTCAATGTTAGGTGAATGGGGTTCCTAAGCCTAATAAATTAATCTTGCTTACTTGATATAGCTGATAAGGGTTTAATTGATAGCCAGTGACAGTAATTGACATTAAACCTTTTGAGATGGTCTATTGGATGAGTAAGATTAATATAACCAATCTTAATCAAGCTTAGAGATAAACCATTGAGAGAATCTACACCCTAATACCTTTATCATTCTATTTTCCTCAATCTTGATTTTATCGTTGTCATTTGCATTATCTTGTTTATTTGCATATTTCAATTATTAGCTTAAATCCTCATCAATTCCATGTTTAGAATGTTTAGGATTTATTTTAGTTGTTCAAACATGTTGCATGCATAGCCCTTAAGATAGTAGCCCACAGGAAGCCTTCCTTGAGAGATCAACTCGGGTTAGCTCATCGCGTCTACAATTGACCCCGTTCGATTGCAGGTTTGGTCCCTAGTAGTTAAGCGTGTTGAGTCTAGAACGGAAATATAAATTTAATTTTTGGACCTAACAAATTTTTAGCTCCGTTGCCGAGGAAGCTTTAGGTTTCTTGTCTTATAGGTGCTATAATTACTTTTGTGTTGTTTTGTGATCGTGAAATTTTTCTTGTTTAAGTGTTTGTGTTTGTGTTGTTTGTTTAAAATTGGTTTTGTGTTTATTTTCTTGTGTTGTTAGATAGCTTTCACATATCTTTCTGCAAGTTATGTGTGATCTTCATTTTGTTTGTGGTTGTGTATGCTAGGGAGACGAAGTCTCAACCGGAGACTAGCCTCCGTATTCGACAACATCCATCGACTAAGAAGATTCAACATTTTCGAGTGGGAAGAAGAGATGGATGCTAACCCCCTCAACAACCCCGACAATGCCAATGCCAATGCGGCTAGGAATATAAGAGACTTTGCTCGTCCCGTGATTGGGGCATCGACTTCTTCCATAGTTCTTGGTGAAGCCGTAAGGAACTATGAGTTGAAGAACATTCATTTTAGCCAACTTTCCTCATTCTATGGGATGCTGGCTGAAGATGCTTTGAACTTCATCCGTGAGTTCTATACCGTTGTTCAAACCTTTTCTCTACAAGGTTTGAATGAAGATCAATTGAAGATGAGGTGTATCCCTTACACCTTGAAGGATCGTGCCGAGACGTGGTTCATGTCACTACCGGCCAACTTATTGGCCAATTGAAATGTCGTTTATGAGAAGTTCATGGGCAAGTACTACTCAAACCAAAAGACCCAAGACTTGAGAGCTCAAATTGTTACCTTTGCCCAATCTCCGGGTGAAGCATTTCATGAAGCTTGGGATCGATTTAGAGGTCTCCAACAACAATGCCCGCACCACCACCTCGCACCCGAGTTGCTCAACCAATTCTTCTATGACGGGCTCTCTCAAAATTTCCAATACATGGTGGATAATGCTTCGGGAGGAGACATTGGAGGCCGGACCGCCGAGGAAGTCTCAAATATCTATGAGACGATGGCCATGACTTCTCAACAAAAGAGTGCTAGGGGGAAAAGAGCTTCCGTCAATGAAGCCAACCCTAGTTATGATGTGACGAGACAACTTGCCGAGTTGACAAGGCAAGTAGAGATGCTTCGAACCTCCGAGAGACCACCCCAACAAGCGATGACCATTGGAACTTGTGGGATTTGTGGAGAGTATTGCCATGGGGCCAACTTGTGCCAAAAGTCGATCGAGCCGGAATTAAGTGAAGAAACTCATTTCCATGCTCTTCAAGAGCAAGTGCATGCTCTTTAAGGATTCCAATCTCGCCAACCTTACAACCCATACTCTCAATCATACAATTCGGGGTGGAGAAATCATCCAAATTTCTCTTGGAGACAACCACAACAACCACCTCAACCACCATAACAACCACTTCCACCTCAACAAGCCGGAGGTAGCCAAGCTCCACCTTATCTAAGGCGGCAACAATATCTAGCTCAACCAAACCAACCGCCTAGGCTGACATTGTAAGACACCTTGTAATCTTTCATTCAAGCCACCCAACAAAGGTTCGAATCTGTTGAAGCTTCAGTAAAGAGGATCGAGACCCAAGTGGGACAAATAGCCGGGACCATTAGAGAATTAACCAAGCAAGCCAAGCTGGGAAAGTTGCCAAGCCAACTGGAACAAGCTCAAGCCATCACCATTCTTAGAGGAGGTAAGGTGATTGATAACAAGGTTGGAGAGCCAAGCCCAACTGAGGAAGTTGAGAAGGAAGAGGAGGCTCCTCAACAACAACAAAAGGAGCCCGAAAAAGAAAATAAAGAAGTGAAGAAAACCACACTCCACAAGGCCACCAATCCCTACAATCCTCTAATTCCATTTCCAAGCCGGTTGACGAATGAGAAACAAGACACCCAATTTCAAGAGTTCTACAATCTCCTATCAAAGGTGAACGTCAATCTTCCACTCTTTGATGTGATTCACAATGCGCCGGTCTATGTCAAGTTCTTCAAAGAACTAGCTTTCAAGAAGAGGAAGTTTGTGGAGGATGGGAAGATTGTAGTGTTCGAAGTAGCGAGCGCAATCCTACAACATCAACTACCACCCAAGCTCCGAGATCCAGGTAGTTTTACTCTTAAAATTACCTTGAGAAATGGTAAAGAAGCATGTGGTATGCTAGATCTTGGAGTCGGAATTAACTTGATGCCTTACTCTATTTACAAGCAATTAGAGTTGGGTGATTTAAAACCAACTAGAATGTGTTTACAATTGGCAGATAGGTCCGTGAGATACCCTAGAGGAATAATTGAAGACATTCTAGTAAAGGTGGGTAGATTAATCATGTCGGTTGATTTTGTGTGTTGGATGTGGGTGATGTCAAAGAAACGGGTAAAGAGTACACACTTTTCCTAGGTAGACCTTTCATGGCTACGACTAACACCTTGATTGATGTTAAAAAAGGAACTTTAAAAATGTCGGTGTTAGGAGAAACCGTGTCTTTTTCCGTTCATGAAAACAAAGCCATTCCCATCTCCTCATTTGAGGAAAATTGCTCTTTCATTGATACTATTGATGCCTTGGCTGATGAGGTTTTCTTGCAGGAAATAGGCTCCCATTGGAGGAGTGAAGCCTTGTCCGAGAAACTTACTTTAGAAGAAGCTTACCTCAAGTGTGGGGGAGACGAATTGGATACCGAAGAGATAGAGATTTTGTTGGGAGAAGGAGTAAGCTTGATGAAAGTTCTTGCCTTGACCGAAGAGGAAGTGAAGTGTACCCCCGAGCTTAAGCTCAAGTAGCTCCCATCTGACCTCAAGTATGTCTATCTCGATGAAGAAGAAAGAAAGCCCGTGATCATCTTTGCCGGGCTTGACAAAGATGAAGAAGACCTATTAGTAGCCGTACTAAAGAGGAACAAACAAGCTATTGGATGGAACCTTTCCGATATAAAAGGCATTAGCCCCTCGACATGCATGCATCGAATTGTACTTGAGGAAGGGGCCAAACCGGTTAGAGAAGGACAAAGGCGGCTCAATCCCGTGCTGATGGAGGTTGTCCAGAAGGAGATTCTCAAGCTCCTTGTGGAAGAGATTATCTATCCTATAGCCGATAGTGAATGGGTGAGCCCGGTCTACGTGGTGCCCAAGAAATGAGAAATCACGGTGGTGGAGAATGATAGAGGAAAGCATGTGGCTACTTGAACCACTACCGGATGGAGAATGTGTATTGACTACCGAAAGCTTAATGCCACTACGCGAAAAGACCATTTTCCCCTTCCTTTCATTGATCAAAAACTTGATAAACTTGCCGGTCATAGTTTTTATTATTTCCTTGATGGTTTATCGGGATATTTTCAGGTTGCAATTGCTCCCGAGGACCAAGCTAAAACTGCCTTCACGTGCCCGTTTGGCACATTTGCTTGTAGAAGAATGCCATTCGGACTATGAAATGCACCGGGCACGTTTCAAAGATGCATGTTTTCTATCTTCTTTGAAATGATTGGAGATTTTATTGAGGTATTCATGGATGATTTTTCGATCTTTGGATCTTCATTTTCTGATTGTTTAGAGAAGTTAGAACTTGTTTTAAAAAGATGCATAGAGAGTAGCCTTACTCTTAGTTGGGAGAAGAGTCATTTTATGGTTACTAGTGGCATAGTTCATGGGCATGTTGTTTCTAAAGAATGAATGAGTGTAGACAAGGTTAAGGTAGATGTAATTGAAAAATTGCCTCCACCCGTCAATGTTAAAGGTGTTAGAAGTTTTTTAGGCCATGCCAGTTTTTACCGTCGGTTTATAAAAGACTTCTAAAAAATTAGCCCTCTATGCCATTTGCTTGCTCAAGATGTTCCTTTTGAGTTTGATGAGAAATGTTTACATGCTTTTAATACTCTTAAGGAGAAATTGATCACCGCACCTATTGTCATTCCCCCTAATTGGTCATTACCTTTTGAAATCATGTGTGATGCATCAAATTCCATTGTGGGAGCCGTTTTGGGTCAACAAATTGATAAAATTCTTCGTGTAATTTACTATGCTAGCCTCACATTAAATAGTGCTCAAGTTAATTACACCATAACCGAAAAAGAATTGCTTACCGTTGTGTTTTCATTAGATAAATTTAGACCCTACACCTTAGGCTCTAAAGTGATTGTGCATAGTGATCATGCGGCTCTTAGGCATTTGTTGACCAAACTCCAAGCTAAACCTAGACTCATTAGGTGGATTTTTCTTGTGCAAGAATTTGATGTTGAAATCAAAGATAGAAAGGGGTGTGAAAATGTGGTAGCGGATCATTTATCTCGCATCCCCGTTGATAAAAATTTTGACTTATTGCATGAAAAAGGTGTTGATTGTGATTCATTTCCATATGAGCATGCTCTTGAACTTAATTCCTCACCTTGGTATGCCGACATTGTTAATTATCTTGCTTGTGATAAAATGAGGCCTAACCTCTCTTTTCAAGAAATGAAAAGATTTTTGGCAATGTGTAGGTACTACTTTTGGGACAATCCATACCTTTTCCACTTGGGAAAAAATGAGGTGATCCGAAGATGTGTTCTGGAGGAGGAGCAAACTGATCTTTTGGCCTTTTGCCACTCTTCTCATTGTGGTGGACATTTTGGAGGGCAAAAGACGGCCCGAAAGATCTTGCAATCCAGTTTGTATTGGCCCTCAAATTTTAAGGATGCTCATGTTTATAGCCTATCATGTGACAAGTGCTAAAGAATTGGCAATATTGGGAGAAGAAATGAAATGCCTTTAAATATCAATCTTGTTGTTGAAATTTTTGATGTTTGGGGCATTGATTTTATGGGACCATTCCCTAACTCATTTGATTTTGAATATATCCTGTTAGCCATTGATTACGTGTCTAAGTGGGTTGAGGTTATCCCCACTAGATCTTGTGATGCTAATGTGGTTATCAAGTTTGTGCAGGAGCACATTTTGAGTAGGTTTGGATTCCCTTGAGCTATCATAAATGATGGTGGAACGCATTTCACCAACAAGCTCTTTGAGAAATTGATGAAGAAGAACGGTGTGACTCACAAAGTGGCTACTCCATACCACCCTCAAACTTCCGGTCAAGTAGAGACAAGCAACAAACAAATTCAAAACATTTTGAAGAAGACTGATAGGACCTATTTTACTTGCTTTTATTGTTATCTTTTGGTTCCATTTCTCCTAATTAATTGCCCTATACTTGTGTATTTTGGAAGAATGATGTGTTTGTTGAGTTGTGTAGGGATGTAGTACAAAGTTGGAGAAAATGGCAGGTTTTTGGTGCAAGAAGAAGCTGAGTGAAGAAAGATCAAAATTTGAGTCTGACAAGACCAGGCCGTAAGGGCTTGCCGCTGGAAAGCTGGAGCGAGTTTCTGGAACCTGGACCTCTACACGCGTTTAGGGCTTGCAAAATCTGATTCTCGGCCCAAGCCACAACTTGGACGCGGAAATACATTCTTCCACCGCCTCAATGAAGTTTTTGCATGGAAATTACTATGTTTATCTAGATTATGATCTTATTTCCTAGTAGGACTCTATCTTTTTATGGTTAGTAGATATATATATTAGGTTTTTAGCCTATTTTCAGTACACAACATAATTCACGCATGACGCAGACCAGAGAGACATATTCCAGCAACTTTTATTTCATCTTCTTCGCTGAATTCATCATGTACTGCTCGACAATATTTTGGAGGTTTGATTTCATTATGCAATCAAGCTAAGTTCTTTTTATTCCGGTGACAACTAACGAAGCCCTGACCTAGCTAAACTGTGAGATCTATTTGTGCTTTTATCATTCAATTAATTCGCATGCATTTGTTATTCTTTGTGTTTCGAGTTGTTAATTGTTTTGATATTGCTAGATAGTTGCAATTATTTAGTGAGTCAGAATTAATTAGCAGTCAATTAAACCGGCCATCCGTAATTGTGGTTTAAGTTTAATTAGTGGCGAAACGGTTCTTCAGAACCAGGGATAATAACAATCTTAATTTAACGGTCCTGCGTCAGAGTCTGTTAATTATGAATCGAGTTCCTCTAGACCTTAAGGTTGTCGGCTCATTAAACTTATAGAGCGTCTATTACGGTTGTCAGTCGATTAGGGAAATAATTAGTGAAGCGGCTTCCTGATTATTGAGAAACTATGGAGGAATTAGGTTGCGTCAGTAAGCGTCTTCGGTAGCTATAACTGATTTGTATGTGTTAATTGAATTAATCTTTGCGTCGAGGATCGGTTTAGGTAAGCTAGGGTGGAGTTAATTGGAATTCGGAATATTTCTTCTCGTATTTTAAATCTGTCCGTTTTGTTAAATCGTGCATCTTTTTATTTATTTATTAATTTCATTTATTTTGTTAAAATCACAAAACCCCCTTGAAAGTTTGGTCCTACGGATTGGAAGTATAGAGTAATTCTCGTCGGTCCCTTGGGAGACGATCTCACTCATCGCTGTACTCAACAGTAAGGGCTTACCGACGGAAGTCGGGACATTTATTTTTGGTGAAAAACAACGCACTAAATTTTGGCACCGTTGCCGAGGATCGGTTTTTAAGCAGTAATTATTCTTATATTTTCAGTTTGTATTTTTTTCTTTATTTTGTTTTATTTTTACAGTGCATGACTCAGTCCTCACAAGAAGAAAAGCTAGCGTTTGATCCAGAGCCAGAGAGAATTTTACAGAAGTTGAGGAAAGCCGCCAAGGAGTCTAAGGAGGCTCTCGAATCTGAACAAAACACTCTTGGTATTGATCAACTTTTTGACATGGCCAATGATGAAAATCCACCGAACCAGCAAGGCTTTGCCGCAGGTGGAGCTGTCATCAATGCCAACATTGCTGATCCTGAGCCCGAACCTGAGCCTCTCATCAGGGAACTCGGCTGCCTTCGGAGCAACAAACCCATCTACATCGTGCTGCCCCCGATTGCCAACAATGCAGAGATCCGACCTACATTCATCCAAGTGTTACCGAAGTTTGGTAATCTGCCAGGAGAGAGTGCACACAAGCATTTGTCTGAATTTGATCTCATGTGCTCGACTTGAAGACCTATAGGTTTTACTGCTAATAACCTAAGGTTACTCACTTTTCTCACACTTTGCAGGGAAAGGCAAGAGATTGGTTGTTTGATTTACCACCGGAGTCCATCACTACATGGGCGGAATTAGAAGGACAATTCCTGCGAAAATTCTTCCCTGAAACTCGAGCTGCAAATCTAAGGATGGCAATCAGTAGCATCAAGCAAAAGCTGAATAAAATCTTGGCCGAATACTGCGAACGATTTCAACAACTTTGTCGCAAATGCTCGGACCATGGGTTCACTGATTATCAACTTCTGACTAATTACTTTTACCGTGGCATGTCTTCTTTTGATAGGAAAATTGTTAATGCTGCCAGCGGAGGATCTCTCACCAACAAGACCCTCGCCAAAGCCAAACAGCTCATCATTGACATGGCTTCTGGGGAACAGCAGTATGAAGAGGAAGACAAAGGTAGACACCGGTCAGTAAGGGCACTCGGCCGAGCTGAAGGGTCGGGAGTGAATGAAGAGATAGATGCTCTTACTTCCCTAGACCGAGGCCTTGCTGTGGCACAGACAAGGCCAAACCGCTGTGGAGTCTGTTCCGAGAACGGACACTTCACTAACGAGTGTCCGAATTTGCAAGAGCCCTCAACTGAACAAGCTTGTTATGGATCCGGTGATGCGTAACAAGATGCCATGAGATGGAGGAATTATGATCCGTACTCAAATACGTACAACCCAAGCTGGAGGAACCATCCTAATTTCAGCTGGAGGCAGCAAGATCAGAAGATGCCGGGAGTTTTGCCTCCGAGGCCACCGCATGACGGTCCGTATGGGCATACTAACAAGCCTGCGCCCAGCATGAGTGAGATCATGAAGAGTCTCGAGCAGAGCACAAGTCTAGTGAATAGTCTAGCGCAGAGCCAAAAGGCCTTTCAGCAGGAGACACAAGCTGCCATGGGCAGTATAGGCATGCAGATCACGCAGCTCGCCAGACAAGTGAACAAATTGCAAGAGAATCAAGGAAATTTGCCTTCCCAAACTGAGCAAAATCCATGAGGGAACGTCAGTGTTGTGACCCTTCGAAGCGGCAAAGAATTGGTTGAGGTTGAAACAAAGAAGAAAAAAGACAACACACGGTGTGGGCAAACTGCAGAAGCTGAAGACAGACCAATCGCAGAGGGCAAACAATCTGCTACCCCGTTTGCCCCTACTGAGGTTCAAGTTCCACCTAAAATTTCTAACCCTATTAATGCATCTCCTTTTCCTTCCAGGTTAGCAAGGCACAAGAAAGAGGAGGATGAGAAAGAGATCTTCAAGCTTTTCAAGAAAGTCGAGATCAATCTATCATTGATTGATGCTATCAAGCAAGTCCCGAGATACGTGAAGTTCTTGAAAGAACTATGTTCCAAGAAGATAAGATATGGGAAAGATGCAAAGATCAAGGTGGGTAAGACTGTTTCAGCCGTTATTCAACGGAAATTACCTCAAAAATGCCGAGATCCATGTATGTTTACCATCCCTTGCATCATTGGGAGCAAAAAGGTAGAAAAAGTTATGTTAGACTTAGGTGAATCTATCAATGTTATGCCTTTCTCTGTTTATAAGGAATTACAGTTGGGTCCTATGAAAGATACTCGAGTCATCATTCAATTAGATGATAGGTCCAACGCATACCCTAGAGGTGTAGTAGAGGATGTCTTAGTTAAGGTGAATGAGTTGATTTTTCATGTTGATTTCTACATCATTGACATGGATGATGCATTGTCTGCACATAGATCATTAATTCTGTTAGGTCGTTCGTTCATGAAAACTGCACGAACCAAGATTGATGTAGACAAGGGAATGTTAAGTTTCGAATTTGATGGGGATGTTGTCACATTTAATATATTCGAAGTTATGAAGCATGTGGAGGACCCTGAAGCTCTTTTTATGGTTGATACTATCGATTCCATTATTGATGATTTTGTTGAGCATAATTTTAGGGATGACAAATTAGAGAAGGTACTCTTTAATGGAATGCCCAACCCCACTGCAGATTCGGAGGAAGAAAGGGCAATTCGTGAGATAGTCCAGCAGCTGTACGCAGCTGAGGAGTTTCCAGCCAGAAAGTTGACAGGACGTTTGCCCTTACCGACCAACTCGGAGCCATTTTTACCACCTCATGTGAAGGCCCCCGTACTAGAGCTGAAGGGGCAAGAAGCAAGGTTGGTCGAACTTTTGAAGAAACATAAAGGTGCGGGGCTGGAAATGATTCCTTTCGACAGGGGTAGATCTGCTACCTCTGAAATTGTCTCATGATCGAATTCTACTTGTGTCGAGCCTCAGATGTTAAATAAGGGCACTTCTCGGGAGGCAACCCGGGCTTTAATCACTTTCTTTCATTTTATTTCATTTTTCTTTTTTCAGTTAGTTGCTTACTGGTTCATAAAAAAAAACAACTCTAGTCCAGTTTTTCGTGCATGTACCTCTTCTAGCGTTGCCCCTACCTTTGCCATACTCATGGAGTTGTTTGACCCCTACACACCGAGCTGGACCACTGCAATGGAGCGCCATCTGTATGCCCTTACTTACCGTCTTCCCCCTTGATTACCAGTTTTCCCTCTCTATCCCTTTATTTTTATTTTCTTTCATTCATGTTGTGTCCGTTTTGTTAGCTCTCTTCCCTACACAGTGAGGACACTGTGTTGTCTAAGTATGGGGGGGATGAAGTTGCTGTTTTTGTGTCTATTTTTTTTTCTAAATCGGAAAAAAAAAGTAAAAAAAAAACTTTTGTGTTTTGCTTGTTTTTGTTGAGTATTGGCTGCCTGATATTGAAATATACAAGGAGAAAGGGGTATAGCATGGATTACCTTGGTTTGTTTGATTGATTCTCTTGTGATTGAATTATGCTATTGCTCGTATGTATTTTTGAACGATGAAATGTGCAACTTGATTAACTTTTGATGAGCTTATAAATGTGAGATTGGAGCTTGTTGAGCATGTTATATATATAGAAAGCTCAATTTTATTCTTTTGCTGAGTGTGTCAGATTTGAATGCTGAATTTTTGATTTGCCTTGTTGCCATGATCATACTACTTGTGAGTTTCCTTTTGCATGAAAATGATAAAGGCATGTAGGATTAACCACTACTTTGGCCTGAATAAATTATCCATACCCGACACTATCCCTTAGTCAGCTCATTTGTGCCTGAATCCTCTCTTTCTTGATTAATAGCCACTAAATAATTAAGTCTTAGCCCTTTTTGGCCTGCTCTTGTCCCTTGAAAGCATGTGAGTTATATTGGATTGTGTTGAGATGAGTTCAAAATTTACTTGAAAGAACAGTTCGTGCTGGATATTGAAGAGAACTTGTGAAAGAAAAACTCATGTCCTATTCCAAGAACAAGAACAAAAGAAAAAAAAAGAGAAAGAAGCAAAACTTCAAGAAAAAAAGAAAAAAAAAATGGTCTGTCTGCCCATACTGGAGTAGGAAGGACATGGAGGAAATAAAGGGTTGTACTTAGTTAATTTTTCTTTTGGTGCTCTATACTGTTGGAGATTAGCACACAACTTGGGAAATATTGCAATATCTGAAGAAGTAGCTGAAGAGCTCTGTGATTGAGTTATAATATGCTTACATGTTTTCACTTATTTGAGCCACTTTACCCAAATTATCCTACCTATGAGTACCCTAGCCCCATTACAACATGTTTCAAAGACCTTTTGATTTGTGCATAGTTCTTACTTGCTTGGTAGTGATTTTTACATATGGGAAAACCTATGTTTGAAGGCATCAAATCACGACTTGAGTGAATTTAAATATGTCATTACCTTCTTTTGAGAGAAATTGAACGAATCTTGGTGAGGCAGGATTGAGTTGCGCGTTTTTGACTTGAATGAAAAGCATGTGTTTATTTCATGAAATAAGAAAAGGGTTAGTGAATTGTGGTTGGTTGTGTTGTAATCTCAACTTTGAGTATTTCAGTTAAAGCAGCCGATGCTTGACTTGTCATTTTCTGTTTTTATTTTTGAGTCTGTTTTCTGTTTAGATATGCTCGAGGACGAGCAAGGTTTAAGTGTGACTCACAAAGTGGCTACTCCATACCACCCTCAAACTTCCGGTCAAGTAGAGACGAGCAACAAATGAATTCAAAACATTTTGAAGAAGACCGTGAATGTGACGAGGAAGGATTGGTCTACAAAGCTAACAGATGCTCTTTGGGCATATCAGACAGCTTACAAGACAATCTTGGGGATGAGCCCTTACCGCCTCGTGTATAGAAAAGCGTACCACCTCCCGGTTGAGATCGAGCACAAGGCCTATTAGGCCCTAAAGGTGGTAAATTTTGATCTCACTTGTGCAGGAAAGAAGCGAGCCTTGCAATTGACTGAGCTCGATGAGTTGAGTAATAAAGCATACGACAATGCAAAGATCTACAAGGACAAGGTGAAGAAGCTCCACGATAATCGCATTGTCAGGAAGGAGCTCATTCCGGGTATGAAGGTCCTCCTTTTCAACACTCGTTTGCGGCTCTTACCCGGAAAACTCAAGTCGAGATGGAGTGGCCCGTACATCATTGAAGAAGTGTTCCCATATAGAGTAGTGACATTGAGAAATCCGGGAACCAACAATACATTTCAAGTCAATGGGCACCGAGTCAAGCCATATCTTGAAAGATTTCACCAAGAAGCTGATGTCGAGGCTTTCAAGCTTGATAATTCCATCTAATTATCGGAGGCCATGTCTAGCTGGAGACGTTAAAATGAGCGCTGCATGGGAGGCAACCCATGGTGTTCTTATTTTTTATGTGTTTGTAGTCTCACTTTTTCTTATTTTGTGTGTTTTTGGTATTGTTTCACATGGACAAAAAAATGGAGTGTTGTGGGAGCTAGAAGCCGAATTTTGGCTAAGTCACAGACAGTGATCGCGTGCCCTACGCGGCCGTGCAACATGCCTCTCGGAAAAGGCCCAGCGCGAGTACGCAAGCCCCGTGGGCGCGCGGCCAATTTTCTGGAAAAAAAAGGGCTCCGCGAGCACACGCGTCCTCCCTTCCCGCGGCCACGCAAGACCCTGCGGTCGTGCGGGCCTCCCCCCTATAAAAAGGGACCACATTTTGGAACCCTACTTTCCCACTCCTTGCGCCGCTTTTGAGCTCTCCATCGTCCTCATCACTCTACCAACCCCCTCTTGTCTTCCACCATCTCTTTCACCACAAATTGCAGCTAAAGAAGCTCACCATACTCCACCTCCACATCACACACGTCACCATCCTTGTCACCGCGACTGCGTCTACACTACGCGCTCGCGCGCTAGTTCCTTCCACTCTCCACACCGCTCACCGCCGCTATTCTCAAGTCACCTCGCGCCGCCGCACGCCACCGCAGCTGCTGCTTCTCCAACGCCACAAAGCTCTGCGACCGCGCAACAACCCGCGGCCGCACACTACCTTCTTCGCGCACCTTCCGCGCGCCTCACTCTCACTCATGCCCATTTGCCCCTTTGCTCTCAAGCTCACCATGCCACCACGGACAAAGAATGCGTCTTCTTCTCACCAAGATGGCGATGAGAATCTCCAAGAGCTTTACAGTTGCCCGTTCCGAGTGCGTACCCACGCAGAAGGTAACCGCTATCAAGCTTTCAATGCATATGAGATTACTTCCCCTCGTTACCTTGATTGGAACTTGCTGAAGTCATTGAAAATTTATAGTAAAGTGGAGAAATACTTGAAAGTGTTGACTTTGGATAAATTTGCAAAATTGAAGTATGTTGGCTTTAACCCGTTGTGCCTTGAGTTCTTGGTCACCTTCAAACTTGATTCTGTGAATTCAAAGATTACCTTTCATATGCTTGGAGAAGAATTTGAAGTGACATTAGCCAGAATGAAATCCTACTTCGGATTTTCACCAACTGGGCCAAGAGATAGGCCATCCGACTTCAACACAGCTACTTCCTGGCAAGAGATCACTGGCTTCAATAATTGGGATCCTCAAGGAACATCTACCGACTTCATTAGGGACCCTGCCCTTGCCATCATGTACAAGTTCCTTGCATACTCCATTTTCGGAAAAGAACAAGCCAACAAGGTTAATGCCACAGAGGTGTATATTCTTTGGTGTGCCCTTGACAACACCAAGGTCTGCTTGTCTTATTTCATTTGGATAGCCATCCAGCAGATGACGAGGCGTACAAAGCAACACCCCTCTTTCTATGCTTTCATCACCGCTCTTGCTGTTAAGCTTGGATTGATTCCTGAGAAAGGTCATCTTCCTGAAGGACAGAGTAAGGTTAAAGAGTATTTGATCACTGTGGATAAGCTCCGGCAAGCCCAGCTGGTACTTGATGAGAGGAGACTGGTTCCTCACACTGATCGGCCCTGTGTCTCAAAGCTTATGAATGCTCAGCTTGTGGTCCTTAGACGTGACAAGGAAGTCGGCTCATCCTCGGCTCCATATGATGATGAAGATGATGAAGAACAGGGCGATGAAGAGAATGAGGAAGGAGAAGAAGAAGACCAAGAAGAAGAAGAAAACGAGCAGGAAAGCCAAGCCCACTTCCAGCCACCGCCTTATCCCTCGACGATGCTCCAGCATGGGTATCAGATGCCACAGGCCGATTGGAGGTCCTTCCAGGACCACTTTAACACCACCATGGGCCAGTTCCAGTAGAGCCTCCAGCATACATATGCCGATTCCATGGGCCAATTTCAGCAGCATTTTGATACGTCTATAGGCCAATTCCAGCAGACCTATACCAACACGATAGGGCAATTTCAGGAGCGCTTTGATGCCTTGATGAGTGAGTTTTGCCAAGAGTTGGGATCTCTATACCAGGATGTTGGGAATATGAGGCAGGATATTTATGGTCGCCTCGACAGGCATGATGAGAGGATAACGGCCCTGGAAGAAAGTTGGAGCAACTGGACGATCTCTTATCCTTACCCACAACCTCCTCCACCACCTTATGATCCACCGCAGTAGTGAAGTTGTTTTGTGTTTTTCTTGTGTATTTTTTTGTTCGTGTGCATGTTTTATTATTTTCAGTTTACTCTTTTTGTTGTTTGTTGGTTGTATTTGTCATGTTGTTTTGTAGGAACCAGTGCCTATTGCCGGTCTTCTACACACTATGATATTTTCTCTTTCCTTTACTTTTATTGCATCATGTTGTTCGTACATTTAGGACAATGCATGCATTAAGTGTGGGGGGATGAGCTCGTTATGTTTAGTCTTGTTGGATTTTATTGTTTATCAGTTTTTGTTAGAATTCATTGTGTTGAGTTATGTTGATCATGGTGTGTTGTTAGTTGTTTTAGTTATGTAAGGTATGTTGTGATTCTCCCACTTAGTATCTTGTTTTGCCCAATTATCAAATTTGAATAATTTTAGATATGAATCTTCAAGGAATTATTTTCAAGTTGATCATGATGAATGAATTGTTTCATGGTTTCACTCTTGAACATGAATTATCTTTGAATGGGATCACATATTGATGATTGGTGTTGAAAGGTCTTGTCCTTGAAGGATTGAGAAGCATGCTTAGCCTTGTTCATGAAAATTACTCCCCTTAATCATTTATCCTTGTATTTTTGATAAAAACTCATTTAGCCTTGTCTTTTAAATATAAAAAAAGGAAAAGAGAAAAAGAAAAGAAAAGGGGCAATAAGGATCTCTACTCCTCTAGTTGATTTATTCAACTATGAGTATGGAAAATGACACAAGGACACTAGGGATTGCCTCCCTATGGTTTTACCTTGGGAATTTTGATCCATACCCCAAATAATTTGTTTAAATAAAGGGGATTGCACTCCAGATTCTACTCCTCTCATGTGTGTGACAATTTGTTCACGTGATTGCATGATGAGTATGGGAAACGACATTAGGAAGCTTGGTTAAGCTCGATGATCAAACCTAATGACCCTCACCCTATGTTTGCAATCCCTTATATTGTTGTAAGTTCGTTTATTAATAAATGTGGATGTGATTCGTGGGAAAGTAACTAAATTGAATAAGGTCTCACGTGTTTTTCTTAATCTTGAGAGGGCAACCAACTCACTTGATTGGTTCTTGTGCTCTCATTCTTCGATGATCAATGTTTTTGTGGGAACCATGAGAATTGTCAATTACATGATCGCCTTGCGAATATTTCCTTCTTTCTTCATATTTTTAATTTCTTGTTTGCTTGAGGACAAGCAAAGAGCTAAGTGTGGGAGAGTTGTTTAGTGTTTATTTGTGTTATTTTATCGTATGATTTTGCATGTTTTATAAGTTATTTTCGAGTACTTCTAGTAGTTTATTTGTAGATTTCATGTGATTATCTTCACTCGTTGCTCTCATGGTAGAATATGCCAAGTTGTGAAAAACTTGAGCTTGTGCTTGCAAAATCCTGATTTTTAGGTATTAAGGTAGCGAGGAGCGAAGATGAGACCGGAAGAGATGAACATAGAAGGAGTAGCCAGGAACCATGCGGCCGCGCGAGATGCATGACCGTGCAACACGGCCCCGCGGCCGCGCGAGCATCGCGACCACGCGAGGGGGCTATCGGCGAGATAGCTTCACGAGAGCGCACCCTTCTACGGGCGCGCCCACCCCTGCTCCCCGCGAGCATGCACCGCTCCGCGGGCACGCGAGACGCCCCTGTTTCTTTCCAATCACTATTGTCGTGCATGCTACTCTCGGCTCTTTTCCAATCTTTTGTTCCAGATTTTTCTTCCCTTCAATTTCCTTCAACCTTCCTTATTTTGCATGTGGATTTTTGAGTTTTGGCCAACTGAATCTTAGCAATAGGACCATAGGGATTAATTGCCCTAAATCTAGCTTTGGACTTTTGCTTCTCCAATCTCCCACCAAATATTCCCAAATCCCTCTAAATTAATACTAGCCCATCATCACCCATCTCATCACCTTTCCTTTCTCCTCATCCTCCACACCTCTCACCATACTTCATACCATCACTCACTTCTCTCTCTCAATTCTCTCTCCATAGAAATCCCCATTTGGATATCACTCATCGATTCCATTCCTTCATTCACCACTCTCTCACATCATCTTCTCCACCTCTCCATCTCCATTTCCTCTACACACACCACCTTCACCACTATCACTCACCACCATTTTCATCATCTTTCACCACCACCAAAGAGAAGAGGAGAAAAGAAAGACAAGAGGGAACTAAGCCAAGGGAAAAGAAGAAGAGACGAGAAGAAATCTGACTTTGGGGCGTCTGTGGAAGCTAGGCCCATTAGGGGGCTCACTTTTGGTATTTTCTTTCTATTTTCTTGGACGATTTGGGAGGGTTTGTCCTAAAACTATTGAAGGATCTTAAATACTATAGAAGTTTATGTTATTTCATTTGATTATGAGATTACTTTCTTTTATAATATGTATGTTGTCTTGATTATGTTTATGGGCTAATCTCTCTATTAGGGGGTAGAGGATCGATTTGGTTTTTGATCTATGCTTGTTATTGTTAGTTGTTGTTGTTGGAATGGTGATTATCATGTGAGAGTAATTGATCACTACTTGAACATTGCTAGAAATTAGATGAGACTGAAAGGATATTCTAATTCCTGAATTTGGTTCCTTCAACGTTAGGTGAATGGGGTTCCTAAGACTAATATATTAATCTTGCTCACTTGATATAGCTGATAAGGGTTTATTTGATAGCCGGTGACAGTACTTGACATTAAACCTTTTGAGAGGGTCTATTGGATGAGTGAGATTAATATAACCAACCTTAATCAATCTTAGAGATAAACCATTGAGAGAATCTACGCCCTTATACCTTTATCATTCTATTTTTCTCAATCTTGATTTTATCATTGTCATTTGCATTATCTTGTTTATTTGTATATTTCAATTCTTAGCTTAAATCTTCATCAATTCCATGTTTAGAATGTTTAGGATTTATTTTAGTTGTTCAAACATGTTACATGCATAGCCGTTAAGATAGTAGCCCACAGGAAGTTTTTCTTGAGAGATCGACTCGGGTTAGCTCATCGTGTCTACAATTGACCCCGTCCGATTGCAGGTTTGATCCCTAGTAGTTAAGCGTGTTGAGTCTAGACCAGAAATATAAATTTAATTTGTGGACCTAACAGAAACCTCTCTTTCTAGGGATATTAGCACATAATAGAAGAGATGAGGAAATCAGGGAAATGATAAAGGTATTCAGTATAGTGGAAATCAACATTCCACTAATCGAAGCAATCAAACAGGTGCCGCAGTATACCCGATTTTTGAAAGAACTCTGCACCAGAAAGGTGCGATTCAATGATGATGCGAGGTTCTTAGTTCGGAAGAATGTAGCGGCTGTGATACAGAGAAAATTACCCAAGAAGTGTGATGATCCAGAGATGTTCATGATTCCTTGCATCATCGGAGACAAGAAAGTGGAGAAGGCCATGTTGGATTTGGGGGCATCGATCAACATAATACCCCTGTCGGTGTTCAAAGAATTAAAGATGGGAACTCTGAAGGAGACCCGTATGGTCATTCAGCTAGCTGACCAATTGAATGTATATCCAGAAGGCCTCATTGAGGACGTGTTGGTCAAAGTGGACGAGCTCATCTTCCCAGCAGATTTTTATGTGCTTGACATGGGCACAACAACTTCAAAATCATTAATGGTGTTACTGGGAAGGCCTTTTATGAAGATAGCTCGGACCAAAATTGATGTGGACAAGGTCACTCTGACATATAAGTTTGATGGAGAGAAGGTGATGTTCAATATCTGTGAAGCATTAAAACATCCCCCAGATATAGACAATTGCAATTTTGTTAATTCCTTTCATCCATCGAGCCGATCTATACTATCTATGATGAGCAATAGAGAGCCATTAGAATGGGCATTGTGGGATTGGTTGACTGACCAGGATGTCCTGGACGAAGACGATGACATTGGGCAAAGAATCATGATGTTGCACTCATTGGAAGAAATGCCATACGGTTGTGTAGATTTTGGTGTGCCTATTCGGAAGAATGATGACAAGATGATGTCTTCTATTATCAAAGCACCCACGCTAGAATTGAAGGCATTACCAAGGCGTTTGAAGTACGCCTACTTGGAAGATAAAGAAACCCTCCCTGTAATCATACGTGCGGGGTTGAATTAAGCTGATGAGGACCATTTTTTGAGATTGTTGAGACTGTACAAGAAGGAACTCAGATAGATATTGGCAGACATAAAGGGCATTAGCCCAGCGGTATGCATGCATAAGATATTACTGAAAGATGATGCAAAGCCCATTCGTGATCCACAAAGAAAACTCAATCTAGTGATGAAGGATATAGTGCTAAAGGAGATAATTAAGCTACTAGACCAGGGCATTATATACCCTATTTCAGATAGCAAGTGGGTCAGTCCAATCCATATTGTGCCCAAGAAGTCGGGCATTCAAGTTGTGAAAAATGAGAAAGGAGAACTTGTGCCCACACGACTGCAAACTAGCTGAAGAGTTTGCATTAATTACCGGGAGTTGAACACGGTCACGCGGAAGGATATTTCCTACTTCCATTCATTGACCAGATGCTGAAGAGACTCGCAGAAAATAAGTTCTTTTGTTTCTTGGACGGATACTCCGGATACATGCAAATTGCAATTAACCAAAAGGACCAAAAGAAATCAACATTGATGTGCCCATTCGGCACCCTTGCCTATCGCAAAATGCCCTTTGGCCTCTGCAATGCTCCTAGCACGTTTGAGCAATGTATGAGGAGTATATTTTCTAATTTGCTCAAGAACTGCATTGAGGTGTTCATGGATGACTTCACATTATATGGAAGCTGCTTTGATCGATCCTTGGACAATCTAGATAAGGTGTTGCAGTGATGTGTGGATAAATTCCTAGTGCTAAACTACGAAAAATGCCATTTTATGGTCAGAGAGGGCATCGTACTAGGTCATGTGATTTTTGATAGGGGCATTGATGTCGATAAAGCCAAAGTGGACATCATTGAAAAATTACCATACCCCACTTCGGTGAAATAAGTGAGAGGATTCCTGGGGCATGCTGGATTTTACATAAGGTTCATAAAAGATTTTATAAAAATTGCCCAGCCTATTATTCACTTATTGCAGCAAGATGTTACCTTTGAGTTTGATGAAGATTACAAGAAGGCATTCAATTTTCTGAAAAAGCAACTGGTCACAGCACCGGTTATTCAACCACCAGATTGGGGAATGCCCTTTGAGATTATGTGTGATGACAGTGGCTACATTGTGGGCGTTGTACTAGGTCAGAAGAGAAGGAAAGTAAGCCATGTAATTTACTATGCCTCCAAAACTCTGGATGGGGCACAGTGTAATTACACCACTACTGAAAAGGAGTAATTAGCAGTAGTGTTTGCATTCGAGAAGTTTCGGTCCTACCTTTTGGGAGCCAAAAGCATTGTCTATACTGATCATGGTGCACTTAGGCACTTGATGGCCAAAAAGGAGATGAATCCGAGACTCATTAGATGGATCATGCTCTTGCAGGAGTTTGATGTTGAGATAAAGGATAAGAGTGGGGCACAGAACTTGGTGACCGATCATCTGAGCCGGGTGCTGAATGAAAAAGGCGATGAAATGCCCATTACGGATCATTTCCCTGATAAGCATTTGTACTCAGTACGGGGCACACGAAAGCCCTGGTATGCAGATATAGTGAATTATTTGGAGTCAGGAGAGCTGCCAATTAGGTACTCGAGGTACCAAAAGAACAAAATGAGGCATGAGAGCAAGTTTTATGCCTAGGATATCCCTATTCTATTAAGGAGATGTACTAATCAAATCATAAGAAGATGTGTCCCTGACTATGAAATTGAGGAGATTTTCTAGCATTGTCACAATTATGCTTGTGGAGGGTATTTCGGACCAAACCGAACAGCAAGAAGAATTCTAGACTGTGGGTTCTTTTGGCCTACAATTTTCAAATATACCCATGACATTTGCAGAAGATGTGATCAATGCTAGAGAGTTAGGAACATCACAAAAAGGAATGAAATGCCCATGACACCTATCATGCCACTAGAAATTTTTTATGTTTGAGGAATGGATTTCATGGGACCCCTTGGAAATTCTAAAGGGAACCATTATATCATCCTGACAGTTGATTATGTGTCTAAATGGATGGAAGTCAAGGCTACTCCTACCAATGATGCAAGGATAGTAGCTGTATTTCTGAAATCCCACATTTTCAGTCAGTTTGGTGTGTCTAGGTCCATCATCAAGGAACTCATTTTTGCAACCAAACAATGGAAAGACTATTGAAGAAGTATGGGGTGAGTCATAGAGTCACAACAGCCTATCATCCGCAAGGGAATGGCCAAGCTGAAGTCTCAAATCGAGAAATTAAATCCATCCTTAGGAAGATAGTAAATCCAAGTCGAAAGAACTGGAGTGCTCATTTGGATGATTCCTTGTGGGCATACCGGACTGCATTCAAGACCCCAATTGGGATGTCCCCTTACCAGATGCTATTTTGGAAGTGTTTCCATCTGTCAGTAGAGCTGGAACACAAGGCACGGTGGGCATTTCAGAATCTGAACATGGACAAGGATGTAGCCGGGCGTTTCAGGAAATTTCAGATTTAAGAGCAGGAAAAAATGAGAATGGAAGCCTATGATAATGTTGTGCTTTACAAGGAAAACATAAATAGGCTTCATGATCAAGTGATTAGAAGAGAGATATTCTTCCCAGGATAGCAAGTACTTTTGTAGCATTCAAGGTTCAAATTGATGGGAAGAAGTCTGAGGACCAAGTGGGTTGGTCCATTCGAAGTCTATGCAGAATGCCCCAACGGGGCAGTTGAGCTGAAAAATCTTGAAACTAGAGAGCCTTTCAAAGTTAATGGCCATCTCCTAAAACGATACCTAGGGCATTCTGATCAGGATGCTAGAGTGGTTTGGCTCAGGGAACCCATCTATGCCTGAACAGGGATGGTGTCGTGCCCACAACAGTAAATGGGGCACTACTGGGAGGCAACCCATGTTTTAATTGTTTTAATTTGATCTTTTATTTTAATTAAATAAAGTTTCCAGTTAATTAAAACTAGTTTAGGGGTAATTTTATGTTTTGGATAAAATGAGATTTGCAGGTTAGGATTTGGAGAGAGAAGAAAGAGATAAAGATAAATCCCGCGAAATTAGGGATTATGAAGCAGGGCATTCTGAAGAGATAAAGTTTGTTCCAATTTTCCAGAGGATAAGGCTTATCCATTGATATGGGCACACTGATCCAAATAAATCCTGGAGAATTTGAAAAGTCACTGTCACATGAGGAACAGTAACCCACTTGAATATAAAAGCCTAACCCCACACAAATCTAAACTTTTACTTTCATCTTTTTGAAACAAAAAACAAAAAGAAAATTAGAAGTTTTCTTCTTCTTCTCTCCCAAACCCTATAGTAACTTCTCTGCTACTTTCATGCTCCAACCATGGTGAACACTCAAGGAAAGAAAGTTGTGTCTAAGTGGTGCAAGACGACACATTCCAAAATAGATACAAGGGTGTAATGGATCAAAAGGTCTTGTCAAAAAGGTGTAATGGGGCTTGGGTGACGGGTTGGATAAATTTGGGTACTTAGCTCAAAAGAGGGAACATGTAAGCTCATGAACAACTTCCACATCCAAACCTCATACTGTTATTCTTCAAGGAATTCACCCCCCCCCCTTTTTTTTTGTTTTTGGACAGTAAACTGCCTTCACCCTTTCTCTTTTTTTTTTGTTTTTTTTTAATACTAACTAGCAACCTTCCCAAAATTCCAACCAATTCATGAATTACAACAATGCTTCCATGTTCCCTGGGACAAAAACAAGCTAGAAAACAAAAGCCATGGGTAGATTCTTTGAGGCTCATTCGAACAAGGAATTGGGGAATTTAAAAGCTCAAATTGTGCTCACTAGTTGGAAATTATAAGGGAAGGATATATATATACGGTTGGAGGCTAAGAATGAGACTTGTTCCTAAATGCCTTAATCACTTCCATGTCTCGACTTGTGGTGACAAATTAGTTAGGCAAAAGAGCAAACCAAACATCAAAATCCACATCCGACACACTCTTCAACAAATAAATGAGCTTTCTACAGGTTTAACATGCTCATGGCTCAAAACTCACTTTCGGAGGCAATAAAATATGATCAAGAGCATAATTCGTCATTCCAAGTGTCATATGGGTATTAAAAAAACTTCATAAATGAGACAACATCCACACTTGCCAGTCAAACCCAATCTCAACCATTCCTCCTCATACTATTCGGTCCTCCACTGCCCATTACTTGCCAACAAACAAAACACACTAGCAAAGCATGCAAACAGAGAACTCAACACAGAAACACAAATGTTTTGTTTCTTTTTTTCCCTTTTTTTATATATATAAGCAAATACTTACGGACCCCCCCCCCCCACATTTAAGAACACACAGTGTCCTCACTGTGAAGGGGTTAAAACACAACAAGAAATCAAAAGAAAACACAGAAGCAGCTAAAAGAACAAGTAAAACAGAAAGAAAGAGAGGGAAAAGAGGGCAAACACTAGTTAGCCATGTTGTGAAGAACATGCTCCATGGCTATGAGTCGGGTGTCGATATCATCGAGGCGGCGGTTGAGGCGATCTTCAAGGCCTTGGGTCACTGTGGTGAGCAAAGCCTCAAAAGTGGGCAGAAGAGAAGCCGGAACGGCAGAGGGACCTGCACTTGAAAGAGAACTCGGGTCTTCGACTCCCGGTTTAGACAGTTGATATTGCCCATCGGCGTTAACACACAAAAGTTTCATAGCAGCAAAGTCAGCGAGAGAAAATAATGTAGCAGACAGAAACACAGGTTCATCATTCGGAACATGGAGACGCTGAGCCAAGAGAGTAATCATATGCCCAAGAGTAATCTTATATAAGGGATGCTTAGCAGTAAACTGCCACTATCTAGCTATCCATGCACCAAAATTCAATTTTTCGCCTAAGATCATGCAGCTTAACAGAAAGAGCTCTTGTTGGGTGACCACATTCATCAAGTCGACTCTACTAAAGAAAATGCAAGACAAAAAACGATGGCAAAGGCGGAGGGCACCATCACGAAGATGGTTACTCCTAGCAGATTTAGCCATATACTCAGTATCTATAGATAATTCACACCAACGATCAGAAGCAAGCATACCAAACGAAGCAGGCAAATCATGAGGAGCATCGATATAAGTATCAGAGAGAAGTGACTCATCAGACTCAAAACCAAGTAACACATTCAAATCAGTAATAGAGAAATGAAACTGACGACCCCCTAACGTGAAAACCACAGCATGAGAATCATTTAGAGGATGAGAAACATCATACACAAAAGTAGACAAGAATTCCAAACTCAATAGCTTATGCACAGGTAAAGACAGATCCAAGAAAGCACCCCAACCAATTTTATCAAAATGAGCACGAATATTTTCATTTTGTCCTAAAATCGCTATGTTAGCCCAATTAAAAAGTCTGGCGCCCACAAAGAAACGATTGGAGTTCCTTCGTCTGCGCAGAGTTACCACATCATCTGAAAGGTATGGGGGTGGTGGTGCAGGCTGGCGGCGGTGATTGGAAGAGGCCGTCGTGGTCTCCAGATCCTCTGGGAAAACGCGCGGTGGCGATGGTGAGGCGGTGACAGACTTGTCACCGGAAATCGGTGGTGATGACGGCTGAGTCGGCGGGGATGAGAGCTTGCGCCTATTGGGGCCGGCTCTAGCGGGAGAAGGTGGAGGACGGCGTTTGAGTCGCCGCAGTGATTGCTCAGCCGGGGGAGTGGTGCTGGACACCGGAGAGCTCTGGGGTGGCTTATCTGCGTGCGGCGGAGATGGTGTGTATTCTGGTGAAGGAGGTGAGCGGTCAGGCGGAGCAGGGGAGGGGATGGCCGCGGTAGCCTTGTTCGAACGCTTCTTTGAGGCCCTGCGTTTGCCCATCGGAGGAAGGGGTGATCGGAACTCGTCGACAGGGGGGGAAAAAGGCGGGAAGTCGCGGTGGTGAAAACTGCAAGGAGGCAGTGAAAATATCGCTTTTAAAAAAAATTACTAAGGCAAAATAAGGGGGTTAAATTAAAAGGGGAATTAGGGCTGTTAAAAGGAAAATCCCCAAATTAGAGTTGGGAATATTGCAAATAGGTCACTGCAATTAGAAAGAACAAACATTACCCCCCATATGTGAAAATTAACCCTTCCTTTGTAAAAGAACCAACCAAGTTGGTGGGATACCACTATTGCAGCCTAATAATCACTTCCCGATGTCTCCCTTACAGTTTGTTTTTTTGTTTTTTTTTTATTACGTAAACAAAATTAAAAAAAGAACTTTCTAATAAATAAACGAAAATAAAAATAAATAAATAAAAAAAAATCAATAAAAACCAAAAGAAAATAGCAAGAAAGGAAGAAAGAAAGTCGGGTTGCCTCCCGATTAGCACCTCTTTTTAAACGTCGGTGGCTCGACGAGAAGGTCCGGGTCAAGTGGAAGTGGGACGGGCTAAGGTAACCCCATCAAAATGCGACAACTCCATCTCGGCATAGTATGGTTTAAGGAGCTGCCCATTGACCTTTAATAATTTCTGAGTGGCAAAACTACGGATTTCCACGGCTCCATGTGGACTGACACTAACAACTTCATAGGGTCCCGTCCAACGGGACTTTAATTTTCCGGGCATAAGTCGGAGGCGGGCATTGAAAAGTAGAACTTTTTGACTAACCTCGAAAGTTTTCCTCCGGATGTATTTATCATGGAGAAACTTAGTGCGCTCTTTGTAGTGGCTAGCACTGTCATAGGCTTCCAACCGGATTTCCTCGAGCTCCTGTAACTGAAATCTCCTCTCATGTGCGGCTAAGTGCGGGTCCAAATTGCACTGCTTGACAGCCCAGAAAGCACGATGTTCCAATTCAACGGGCAAGTGGCACTGCTTCCCAAAAATCAACCGGTAAGGGGACATATCGATTGGCGTTTTAAATGCCGTGCGGTATGCCCAAACGACATCATCCAGGCGCAGACTCCAGTCCTTACGGCTTGGGCATACAGTCTTCTCCAGAATATTTTTTATCTCGCGATTCGAGACTTCGGCCTGGCCATTGGATTGTGGATGGTAAGTTGTAGCAATCCTATGTAAAACTCCATACTTCTTAAATAAGGCTTCCAAGGTCCGATTGCAGAAATGTGTGCCTTGGTCACTTATGATGGCTCGAGGAACTCCAAAGCGTTGGAAAATCTGTGCCTTGAGAAATTTGGCCACCACCTTGGAGTCATTTGATTGAGTAGCTTTGACTTTGACCCATTTGGAAACATAGTCGACCGCCAACAAAATGTAAGAATTCCCATAGGAGCTGGGGAAAGGCCCCATGAAATCCATGCCCCATACGTCGAATATCTCACAGACCAAGATATGAACCTGTGGCATCTCGTTCCTTAATGAAATGTTGCCAAGTCGTTGGCAGTGATCACACTGCTTGCAGAAGTGGTAGGCATCCTTGAATAAAGTTTCCCAATAAAAACCACAGTCTAGGACTTTGCGAGCTGTCCTCTTTGGCCCAGAATGGCCCCCACAAGCGTGAGCATGACAAAAGGTGAGAATAGAGGGAATCTCATCATCCGGAATGCACCTTCGAATAACTTGATCAGCACAAGTTTTCCACAGATAAGGATCGTCCCAAATGAAGTACTTGGCTTGACTTCTCAGCTTGTTCTTCTTGGCAGATTCAGTACCTTTTGGAAACATCCCAGTGGTGAGAAAGTTCACTAAATCCGCGTACCAAGGGGTGGTTTCCGCAGCGGCAAGTAACTGCTCGTCTGGAAAGTCGTCCCGTATGGGCAAACCGTCAGACTCTGTTAGTAATCTGCTCAAATGATCCGCAACACCATTGTCAGCTCCCTTCTTGTCCTTGATTTCCAGATCAAATTCTTGCAGCAGAAGGACCCAACGAATTAATCAAGGCTTGGACTCTTTTTTAGATAACAAATACTTAAGAGCTCCATGATCAGTGTAAACAACAACTTTTGATCCAACAAGGTAGGATCGAAATTTCTCACATGCAAAGACCACTGAGAGCAGTTCCTTCTCGGTTGTGGTGTAGTTGCATTGAGCGGGATTGAGCGTTTTAGAAGCATAATATATGACATGGCTGACCTTCCCGGTCCTTTGCCCAAGGACCGCACCAATAGCATAGTCGCTTGCATCGCACATAAGTTCAAATGGGAGTCCCCACTGTGGTGGCTGAATTATTGGTGCAGAAGTCAGTTTCTCCTTCAACAAATCAAAGGCTTCCTTACACTTATCATCGAAGACAAAAGGAGTGTCCTTTTGTAGCAGCTTAGTCATGGGTTGGGCTATCTTCGAAAAGTCCTGGATGAAGCGACGGTAGAAGCCTGCATGGCCTAAAAAGGCTCGAATTGCTTTCTCATTAGATGGGTATGGCAGCTTGGTGATCAAGTCGATTTTTGCTCTATCCACTTCAATGCCTTTCGCAGATATGACATGCCCGAGCACAATTCCTTGTTGCACCATAAAGTGGCACTTCTCGAAGTTCAAAACCAAATCGGTCTCTACACACCGTTGAAGAACATTGTCTAAATGCTCCATACACTTCTCAAAGGAGTCGCCATGCACTGTGAAGTCATCCATAAAAATCTCGATGTAGCTCTCTATCAAATCGGAAAAAATGCTCATCATGCAGCGCTGGAAAGTGCCCGGGGCGTTGCACAAGCCAAATGGCATCTTCCTGCAAGCAAATGTCCCAAAAGGACAAGTGAAGGTCATCTTCTCCTGGTCTTCTTGAGCCATAAAAATCTAAAAATAACCGGAGTAGCCATCAAGGAAGTAGAAATAAGATTTCCCTGCCAATCTTTCGAGCATCTCATCAATAAAGGGCAATGGAAAGTGGTCTTTGCGTGTCGCGTCATTCAACTTCCTGAAATCGATACACAAGCCCCAACCTGTTTGCAATCTCATTGGTATTAATTCATTGCTCTCATTCTTCACGAGCTGGAATCCAGATTTCTTTGGAACAACATGCACCGGGCTGACCCAAACACTGTCTGAGATGGGGTAAATGATTCCCAGTTGGAGCAACTTCAGAATCTCTTTCAATACCACTTCCTTCATCACCGGGTTTAACTTCCTCTGGGGATCTCAGGATGGTTTGTGATCAGATTCCAGAAAAATCTGATGCATACATATGTCAGGACTGATGCCTTTAATGTCAGCAAGAGTCCAGCCAATAGCTCCCTTGTGTTTGCGCAAAACAGCAACCAGGCGCTCCTCTTGGGCAAATGACAGGTCCTTGCTGATGATGACTGGCAGTGTTTCTCTTTCCCCAAATATGCATACTTCAGATGCTCGGGAAGGACCTTCAATTCCAGAATAGGAGCCTTCACATGAGATGGCAAAAGTGGCTCTGTGTTGGTCGGTATGGGCAAACGGCCTGTTAGATTCCTTGCGGAAAATTCTTCAGTGGCATAAAGCTGGTGGATTATCTCTTGGATTTCTTTTTCTTCCTCTGAATCTCCAGTAGGTGCATGCATTCCTCCAAAGAGTACCTGTTCAAGCTTATCATCCCTGAAATTATTCTCAACAAACTCATCAATAATGGAATCAACAGTGTCAATCATAAAAATAGCCTCAGGATCTTCCACATGTTTCATAGCTTCAAATATATTACATGTGACCACATCCCCATCAAATTCGAAGCTCATCATACCCTTATCTACATCAATTTTTGTTCTTGCCGTTTTCATGAATGGACGACCTAACAAAATCAATGATCTATGTGCAGAAAAAGAATCATCCATGTCCAAAATATAAAAATCAACGGGAAAAATCAAGTCATTAACTTTAACTAGTACATCCTCTACAACACCTTGGGGGTATGCATTAGATCGATCCGCCAACTGGATAATGACTCTAGTATCTTTCATAGGACCCAACTTCAAATCTTTGTACATGGATAAAGGCATGACATTAATAGAAGCACCCAAGTCAAGCATAACATTTTCTACCTTTTTGCTCCCAATGATGCAAGGGATAGTAAACATACTTAGATCTCGGCACTTTTGTGGTAATTTGCGTTGAATAACAGCAGAAACGTTTTCACCAACCTTGATCTTTGCATCCTTCCCGTATCTCATCTTTTTAGAACACAGCTCCTTTAGAAATTTGGCATAACGGGGAACTTGCTGGATGGCATCGATCAATGGAAAATTGATTTCCACCTTTTTGAACAACTCGAGGATCTCTTTTTCATCATCCTCTTTCTTGTGCTTTGCTAACCTGGAAGGAAAAGGGGCTGAGTCAATTTTATTAGGAATATTCGACTGAATAGACACCTCAACAGGGGTAGAGTGCGTAAGAATTTCTTCGGTGTCAGCTTCAGGTTGGTCATCAGTTCCTGCAGTTTGCCCAAACTTCTGGGTTTTCCCTTCCTTTGCTTCAACGTCAGCTAATTCCTTCCCACTTCGAAGTGTGACAGCACTGACATTCCCCCTCGGATTTTGCTCAGTCTGGGACGGAAGCTTCCCTTGATTTCCTTGTATTTTGTTCATTTGTGTTGCAAGCTACGTGATCTGCGTGCCCATACTGCCGAGTGCAGCCTGAGTCTCCTGCTGGAACGCCCTCTGATTCTGTGCCAAATTATTCACCAGAGTACTGCTCTGTTCCAGGCACTTCATAATCTCACTTATACTGGGAGCAGACTTGTCAGTTTGGGCAAACTGCCCATCTTTTGCAGGTTTCGGGGGAAAATCTCCTTGGGCAGGTAGGTCTCCAGGTTGCTTCCATCGGAAATTGGGGTGGTTTCTCCAGCCTGGGTTGTAGGTATTGGAGTAGGGATCATTGTTTCGTTTTCTCCTAAAATCATCTCCTCGTCCCGAGCCATCATATTAAATCCCCCTGAGTGCATCTTGTTGAGCATCACCCGAACCATAGCAAGCTTGTTCGGAGGAAGATTCTTGCAAGGTTGGGCATGCATCAGTAAAGTGCCCAATCTCAGTACAAACACCACATCGAGGCCCTTTTGTTTATGCTACGGCCAATCCACGGACTAGAGATGTTAAATCCTCAATTTTCTCATTCACATCAGATGTCTCAGCTCTTTCTATGCTCTTCACAGGTCGGTGGTGACCCTCGTCTTCATCATCATATTGTTGCCCACTAGACACCATGTCCATGATCAACTGCTTTGCCTCTGCCAAAGTCTTGTTGGTAAGTGATCCTCCACTGGCAGCATCAACAATCTTTCTATCGAAGCATGACATGCCTCGATAGAAATAATTGGTGAACAACTGGTAGTCGGTGAATCCGTGGTCTGGACATTTTCGACATAGTTGCTGAAATCTCGCCCAATAATCTGCTAGACTTTCATTCGGTTTTTGCTTGATGCTGGAGATGGCCATGCGAAGATTTGCTGCTCTAGTCTCTGGAAAAAATTTGCGCAGAAACTGTTCTTCCAGCTCATCCCAGGTGGTGATTGAAGCTGGTGGGAGATCAAAAAGCCATTCTCGTGCTCGTCCTTGCAATCTGTGAGAGAAAGTTAACAAGCGCAGGTTCTCATTTGTAAAGCCTTGAGGACGCAGCGTAGAGCAAACCCAATCGAACTCTGCTAAGTGTGTGCGCGCACTTTCTCCAGGTGCATCACTGAATTTGGGTAGCACTTGTATGAACCCCGGCTGAATCTCTGCATTGTGGGCAATAGGAGGCAGTACAATGGAGATAGGCCTGTTATTTCGATGCCGACCCAACTCTCAAATCAAGGGAGCAGGTTCCTCCACCTCAGTATTGATTAAAGCTCGATTATTCTGGTTGTTCTGATTATCACGTGGATTTGGGTTATCCGCCATGTTAACTAGCTGTTGCAAACTAGGTGTTCCTTCCTTAGGTTGGGACGTCTCCTTAGACTCCCGAGCAACCCTTCTCAATTGGTGTAATGTTCTCTCCGGTTCCGGGTTGAACAATAATTCTCCTTTGTGTGAGGAACGGGTCATGCACTGTAAAACAAACGAAAAAGCCACAGTAAGAAAAATAACAAATTGAAAAGTTTCGAGTAATTACTGCTTTGGAACCAGTCCCCGGCAACGGCGCCAAAATTTGGTGTGTCGTCTTGCACCAAAAATAAATGTTCCGACAGCAGTCGCTTTGCCCACACTGCATAGTACAGTGGCGAGCGAGATCGTTTCCCTAGAGACTGGCGAGAATTACCCTCACTTTTCAATCTGTAAAACCGAACCCTTCAACAGAGAATTTATAGAAATAAAATAAAAGATGCGAAGCTAACGTAGTGATTAAATAAATATCCAAACATTCACACAAAAGAGTTATTTATATAAGTGATTAAAATTATCCGGAAGTCAATCACACCACCTTGGCTATTCAACTGATCCTAGATTCAATGATTAAATTAATTATTTCATGCAAATCGGTTATGGTTATCGAAGACACTTTCCGGCATAACCTAATTCCTATATCTATCGACAATCAAGAAGACACTTCATTAATTGCTTCCCTAATCAACCGACAATCTTGAGAGACACTCTACCGATTTAATGGGCTGATTGCATTAAATTCCTAAGGAACCCGATACAAAATCAATTGACTCTGACACAGGACAATTTAGTTAAGTCTACTATTCCCTTGATTATGAAAAATCGTTTTGCTCCAAACTAACTCCTATCACAATTTTGGATGATGGAATTAATTAGCTAGTAATGGATTCAAACCACTAAGTATTTGCAACTACTTCGTTAATTCGAATAAATCACAACTTGCAAAGCGGAGAATAGCAAATACACGAGAATAATTAATTGGAAGAAAGCGATTAGATCTCACAGTTGAATCGAGCCAAGGATTCGTGGATTGATTTACGGATGAAATGATGCTTAGCCTGATCGCATGTTAAAAAACTCTAGAAAATATGAATTGTTGCGTAAGAATTAACTGGAAGAATAATAATGATCTGAACGGCGTTCTTCTCTTCTCTAGCGTCTGTCTCCTTAATTTTCACATAAAGGAACTAGTAATATAGATACATCCATATCTCCCAAGATAATTTCCTAATTAAAGAGAGTTTAATATGGAATTAAAATCATATCCTATCTCTACTAGGTAATAGCCAAAATAAAGGTGATCAAAAGTTGTAATTAAGCTGGAATCCGCGTCCAGAGCTTGGGCTGGATCAACACTTGTGCAAAACGGGCCGCTTTTACTCACGCAGGCCCAGATCTAAAATTCTCGGTCCATCCTTCAGGTGGCTTGGCCAAACGGCCTACTTTAGATTAACTCTTTCGACTGCACCTTGCTGCATTTCCCAAAAATATAGCCATATGCCCATCTATAATTATCCACCTACAATCTTCAAAGCACAACAAATTCTTCCAAAATAGATACAAGGCAGATAATTATGCAAAAAAATATACATCAAAAACACCCCATTTAAAATAGGTAAACGATACCCAATCACTAAGGTTGGAGCTAAGGCTCGGTTGGAGTTTGACACTCTTGCCGCTTCTGTAGAGCCCACTTCGGCTAAAGTTGTGAAGAAAAAGGTTGTCAAGCCTAAGGAGAAGACCGTACCTGAAGCGGCTACCTCAAGAAAACCGGCAAAGAAAATTGCACCGAAAAAAGAAACCGCCACTAAAGTAAGCTCTGTAGCACCATCACAAGAAGACAATGCTAAAGGAGAAACAACTGTTGGGGGTACACAAGAAGAAAAAGTGGTTGTGGAGCTTGCGAAGGAGCCTGAGAAAGAAACTTCCAAAAAGGCAAAGATATCGGGTAGGGTTTCAACACCTCTGCTGTCTGAAGAGATCATTGAAGAGGAAGAGAACTTGGAAGAAGGAGATAACAATGAAGCCCTAGATCAATACCTCAATGAGCTTGAGGAGAGTGAGGAAGAACAACTTGTGGAGAAGCAAGTCCAGGACGAAGTGCCTGCTGATATCAAGAAGCGAGCACTGGAGAAAGCTAAAGGAAAAAAGAAAGATCGAAGAGCCTATTTTGGAACAATCTGAGCAGCAAGCCGAATCCCAACAAGGTGAGATCGATGAAGAGGCCTCAGAACAAGAGTTGCAGCAACAGAGCGAGCCGTCCCAGGCATACAAGCTTGAGGATGAGCCATTAGAGGACTCACCACCCAAGCGAAGGGTGGGAAAAGCGGTGGCCATGAAGGCTGGAGCTAAACTGGATGGAGAACCCTTCTCGAGAAAAATAAAGGCTGAAGAGGGCAAACCAAACCCTGAACCCAAGAGGGGCAGAGGGGTAGGGAGCCCCACACCGAGCAAGCTAGAGAGTGGCCCGCTACCAGTCCGGGGCATTATAAACTCTAAGGGAGTTCACAGAGAGTCACTCACAGCTCTTGGGATAGCGCAAGAGATAAGAGATTTATTTACTGCTATTGGTTGGGAGTTTTTCCTTGATATGGAATGTGTAATTTTTGCTGCTCTCTCGAGAGAGTTTGTCCAGAACTTAAAAATTAAAGTTGTGAACAAGCCTGCTATGTCTACTAGGGTTATGTCTTTTAGAATCTTAGGTAGGAGTTTTTCTATGTCTGCTGATGATCTGAACATGATGTTGGGTAATTGTATCATACTTGGGCCTCCAGGAGGCCGAGTATGTCGATGTCGTGACTGTAGTGCCCGACTCCGCTGAAGGAGTTGACATGAAATAGGCTGAGACAGAGGATGACTCCACTTATCAGGGTAGATCCACAAAGGGATATTACTTGAACAATGATGCCTTAAGATTCTGTCATAGGGTGTTGGCTTATAGTTTCTTTGGGAGGAAGGATAGTTCTAATTCAATCACAAACCAAGAGCTATACAATTTATGGTGCATGGTGAAAAAAAATAAAAATCAATTTCGGCTCTGTGGCCATTGCACATTTTAGGGAAATTAAGACACACCCTAGACACTGTATCTCTTGTGCCCAATTAATCACCCAGATAGCTATTAGGGCAAAGTTGCTTGACTTGAATGAGACTGCTATGATCTCCCTCCCCCGTGAATATTTTGATTTAAGTTATTTGAGAAGAATGCAAGATGTGGTTGACGATGAGGAAGAGAAGCCTGTCTTTTTTGTGCCGAGGGCAGACCCCTCGAGCATGTTTCTTATTACTGTAGGTTCATCGAGAAAACCACCAGTAGGAAGGGCACAGTAGGGAGAGCACCCGGTTGCATTGATGATGAGGAAACTGGAGCTGGTGGAGAATGCCCAGTTTCAAGCTAATGAAAAATTGACCCGCACGGAGATAGCCCTAAAGGCCCATTTCAAACACGTTGGGTTCTCTTACCTAACTTCCTCAACCGACTAAATCCTGGTTCTTTCTGTCCTTTAGATTAGGTTTTGTTTTTCTTTATTTTTGTTATTTGTGTATCGTCTTTGTTTCACCCACTTTGCCTAGTGCAAAGTGTGTGGGTGGGGGCATTCCAGTTTTTTTTTTATCTTTTGTTGAGTCTGTTTTAACACTTTGCAAAGTGCAAAGTGTGTAGGTGGTTAGTTGAGTCAAGCATGCTTCTGTGGAATTTGTGTGGCCATTAAATTTAATTTTCAACTTTAATTGCTTGATCAAAATTCAGCATGCCACATTAAGATAGGGATGACGAACGAGTTAGCATGCCCTGTGAGAATTGAGCCTATATGTTGTATGCCCATTTCACAGCTTTCTTTACTTCAAAAGTGTTGACATTCTGTGCTTAGAATGTTCTAGAACTTGCTATTGTTTTGCTCAAAGTTTAGGAATTGTTGATGCATATGTAAATGATATAGGTTATCTTTTGCTGAGCCACCGTGATATAAATTGACCCACCAATAACATAGCCTTTGCAATCCCTTTGAGCCTATGAAATGCCCTGGCGGATTTCTTATTTGGGGATGGTAAAATATATATAGCCAGGGCATCACAATAGCCTGAAAATAGAAAAGAGGGAAAGGCAGAATTATTAGGGTGGTACTTAAAAAAAAGAGGGGAGGGCAGAAAAAAGTCAGGGAGAATAAAGTAAAAAAAAAAGAAAAAAATGATAAAAGAAAAAAAAATGAAAAAAGAGAAAAAAAAGTAGAATAAAATTCCCCTTAATCTTAAGTGTTCAGAATTCCCAAGAAAAGAAATATTTACTGACTGAACAAGGCACAAGAGGGTAGTGCTAGAAAAAAGGGGGAACCATACAGTGAATAAAACCCCACCTTACATAAAATGCCCACTGTAGCCTAAAAAGCCCTATTGATACTTTTGCATCTTTGGTTCTTGGAGATTGACGACAGAACTCTAGCAAGCTTATGGGATGACTAAGTACAGAATTGCATTGAATTGAGTGTATACACTAAGCCTAAACACTGAGTGAAGAGAGTTGTGAGGATTGCCATGCTGACTCATTTTTTACCTATTTTTGGTGTGTTGAAACTTGGCAGTTTTGTTGAAATATTGAATCTTAATGAGCCCACGCTGATCTACAGTTTCCATACTTATGTCTTGAGTCTGTTTCTTTTCTCTTTTCACTTTTTTTATTTTTCTGGATGCATTGCATCCCATGCTTGAGGATAATCATGTCTAAAGTGTGTGGGTGTGATAAGTCCATTTATTTCGTGTTTTTATGGGTATTTTGTTTGTTATAAATGTCCTTTTTAATCTGTTTTTGAGTCGAAAGAACCAGGTTGAGGTTAAAGGGCATTTCAGAGGTCAAGTCTGGCGAAAGCGGCATTTTATGCCTAGTTATTCAAGTACAATCCACGCCATAAAACTCATTTAGAGGCACAGGAAACTTCTTCAGCGTTCATCCTACATTTGGGAGGCAGAATGGGCATATCAGAGATGGATGAAGCTGACTGTATGATGTCATGCCCACTTTGCTCATGCAGACTCGACCACAGACCGGTATGGGGCACACGCAGATTTTGCGGGGGTTTGTTGGATAGGATAAGTTCAGAAGGAAGAGACAAATTCGTGAAGGGATAGATGAGAGAAGGACTGCTGGAGGTGTGGAGATGAAGTGATGAAGCCAATCCCTAAAAAATAGGGATTCGGTCAACTGACTGGATATTGCTTATCCAGTCAGTTGTAGAGGGGCACGCTGATCCAGGGAAGCAGTTGAAGACCCCCCGCCTGTGGGGGGATTCGAACCATTATGAATTGTATCTATAAAAACAAGTTTGATTTTCTAGAAACGGGAGTTAGAAAGTTTGGAAACACTGCTACATTATTTTATTTTTCTGCATTTCATTTTGTACGCTGCTCGGCAGCAAGAAACAATCCATAAGCCTTAAGCCTTTGGGATTTAGGATTATGTTTATAAACTCAATGTTGGTGTTGAGCATTTTTACCTATTAATTCAGTAAGTTTTTGTTTCTATTATGTCTTTCATTTCTGCTATTTTAATTATGTCTAGCATGCTTGGCTAGATCTTTAATTACAGTGTTTGAACACATGAAAATGGTTTAAGTATGAAACTGGACACGTGAGGCCAAAATGGGCATAGTAATACATGATAGGTTTCTATTGTTTCTTGGGCCTGTTCCACGTGAGTGTGTGTCTGAAATGCCCAATGTGACTGATCACCCGTTAGGCGTAGAGGGCACACCACTATTAATTGAATTGGCAAATCATGACAGTGTGTTGGTTCATATAATAATAAGGGAATCAATGGGTTGTTGTGGGCACACGAGGAATCGGTAAACATAATAAACTTAGGTTCGTCCAGGGCATACTGTTGTCTGTTCATTTATATCTCTTTAGGGAACCAGGGGGTGGGTGATAGATTAGGGATTTAATTAATGATGAATCGCTTTTAAATCTATAATGTAAGGATGAATAAGGAGATGTAGAGAGGAATCCGGTCTCCATAACTGGGTGATTTATCATGTGTTAAAATCGGTGTGCCCATGATGAGTCATTAATATTTAAACCAAATTCTAGTTAAAATGCCAGAATCTATTTTATTTGATATTTTCTTTAGTGTTATTTTGCAGATTTAGTTTCTAGTAAAGTGACAACAAACCAGCCCCCTTTTGTGATTGATTACTCGAAGGTGAAGTCACAACAGCTCTCTGTGAGATCGACCCATACTCATGAGCTAGCTACACTCGCTGTCGGCACAGAAGCATATAAATTTATTTTGAGCGCGAAAGGACCACGCGTCAGCTGCAAACATAAGAGGATTCCAATCAGGACATCAACAAAGATCACCAAGGATGATGCTAGAATTGAATTTGATTAGACTCTTTACAGAAGCATGATTGGAAGCTTGTTATATCTAACTGCATGTTGGTGTTTGTGCTCATTATCAAGCATGTTGTTGAAAATGATGTGTTCCAGATGATGTTATCACTTCGTTTGATAATATTGAAGTCAATGTTCTATCGGATGTGTTCCGTCATTCTCGTGACATCGAGTACAACTCTCTGGATGCTAACCTTATCCTTTCCTATTATTTAAGATTAATTTATTTTAAATTAATATGATTATTTTGTGATTTTTGTCACATCTTATTTTCCATGTATTTAGGGATTTATTGTTGATTTTATTATGAATCAAATCGTGGATATTATTTATTTTTGAATTGGTCAAAATCTATTCCGGATTTATAGAGACGTGATGTTCCCACTCCTTCTTGGACACGAACCATTGTAGGTGAATGTGGGTCACTAGAGTAACTGCCACCATTACACGATGTTGAAGAACATGTGAATCGCAATGCAGAATACGGTTATCTCAAGTCCACTACAGCAATAGGAAGTGGAATGTGGTTGATTCAAGACCACGTCTCTTGTAATCGTGGAACAACTGCTGGAGCAAGATGGAAGTATTTAAGGTCTCCTTAGACCTTGAAATCATTTATGCAAGCAGGTTATCACCATGGTTTGTGAGAAGCTCTAAATCTTGCATCTAGTGTCGTCTCAAAAATCCAAGACATCCTTCCCGACATCTGCCTAGCATCCCAATGAACTGAAGTTTAGTTTTAGTTGTGTGTGTAGGTCAGATAGTCAAATCTGAGAGTCTTAGGATTTAGATTGACGTGTTGTTTCTATCTATATGTTTAGATAGTGTTTGTTCTAGAGATTATTCAAGTGAGTGAAGCTAGGATAGATCTCTTGTATGTTGTATGCAATGTTGTTAAGGGAGTGAACCGAGACAATACTTGTATTGTTTTTGTATTTCACTTATGTTAGTGAATTTCGCCATGAGGCAATCACATACTGAAGGTGTGTGATTTAAAACTATTTTTCATGCAAGTTGCTTTAAATTTCCACTGCGTGTTGAAGGCATAGTGGTTACACTAGCTTCAATATCAACTATATTATCCACATGTTGATATTTTTCACAAGCTATTTTCTGCTTGTGTTTTAAAGTTATTTATGCGCAAACTGTTCTGTAAATTCCCGTGACAATGTTGTTGGTAAAGTGAGTAACACTGACTTCAACATTGTATATAACTTTGCATGTGTTTTCTATTCTTCACAGTATTTTAGGCGACAAATTCTAACAAGTGGCATCAAGAGCATATATTTGACATAATAAGTATTCGGTCCTTTGTGTTGCTGATTATCTATTGTGATGGATGTTTTCATTTCTTAATGTGGTCCACCAGTACTTAGTTTTCTTAGAACAAATTATGCATTGTGGAAGGCTCGAATGCATTTATACATCAAATCTATTTATGAACGTGCATGGATGACAGTTTTGAAGGAATGGTCTATTCCAAAAGAGACAAATGAAGCTGGAGAAGTCGTCAACAAAGTTAAAAGTCAATGGAGTGTTGAAGAACAAACCATTTCAAACTTCCACTCTAGAGCTCTCAATGCTATTTTTGTTTATGTTGATGTTCCTTGTTTCAAAATGATCTCAAAGTGTACTATAGCTAAGCATGCATGGGATATACTTCAAGAAAATTTTGAAGGATATATAGGCGTATGACATAAAGAAGTTGCAGTTCAAAGAACAACATCATTATCAATGTTTGGACCTCCACCAACTCCATTAATTGAAGGTGTCATGTTTCCTAGTTCACTCCAAACTGCAATTCCTAATGAAGATTCTTGTCAAATCGATACTGGTGTCGGCATCAATTTGAAAAAAGATGTGAACACAAAGAAAAGCCTTGACAAAGCCCATGTTCAACCAACTAGAAAGTCAAAGAGAGTTTTCGATCAAGCCGTATTACGAAGACAAAAGTTGAAGTTGAATAATCATTTGAGTGATGATGAATCAGGAGATCTAGAATCGAAAGAAAATGATGAACAAGTTATCTCACTTGTTGCTAAAGTCAATAAGTCTGATTCGGATGTTGATGATGGCTTGAATTATGTTTCAACATGTAGAACAACATTTGACATGTATAAAAGCTCTGAAAAGTATAATACAGACTCTTTTAATTATTCTATTTTATGTGAGACAGATTCACTATAACATGATGACTTTGGAGCTAAAAAAGTTGTAGAAGAAATAAAAGTATTATATGATGATCTTCTTTTTAAGTGGATGAAACAAAACTATGTTGTGGGGTCACTTAATAAGAAAAATGAAGAAATGAAGAAGCAAGTGACAAATTTGGAAGTGACCCTCACAAGAAAAAATATGGAGTTGATTTCTGTCAAGGAACAACTTAAAAATGCTTCTGAATCTCTTGAGAAGTTGTAGAGATGATCTTCCACACCCAACGAGACAATGTCCATTAATAAGATCGATAGATTCAGACTTGGGCAGGTTAAATATTCGACCACTATATTTCTTAATGTTTTGAATGATGATTTTAAGTCTACTTCTTTTGTTAAAGGAAATACTAGTGGTACATGTCGCACAAAATCTCATAAACCTGATAAACCTAAGATTGGAAAGAAGAATTTTGTGTGTCATTATTATCTTTCTCCTGGTCACATTAAGCTTTTTTTGTTATAAATTACATGATGTTGTTGGTAAAATGTCAGCCAAAATGTTTTCAAATATTAGATCCAACATCCATAGAAAATATAAAAGTTTGAATATGAAATTAGTGAAGAAATCTGATTTGGAATGTATATCCACAGAAAAACATTCAGTTGGCATTTTGAATAAAGCTCTTGATTTTGAGAGATTTTCAATCTTTCGGAAATCTCTCAATGCATGTGTGTTGTAGTGCTTGGTTTGTCAATGTTGGGGCAAATGTTACAAATCCTGAACCCAACATTTTTTTTTCTTTTTTTTTATTGTTTTTTTTTTGGAATTCTCATGATTTTTATATGTTGTTTCATAAATTTTCTTTATTTAAATTTGATCCTAATTATGAGAATATATATTTGATATTTTTGTTTGTTTGTTGCACATGGTTGTCATAGGTCCATTGGTCACTAAGAGCATGAATGAATACTTTTATTTTTTGTAGTTGATGTTATTTTTCCTGATTTTCTAAGGTTGATTTCCTGCAGGAAAATTTTGAAGTGTTTAAAGCTCTCAAAAAACTCTACTTGATTATGAGTTCTCAATTTTGTGCCAGTGTTTCTTGTATTTTAACTAACCATGATAAAAAGTTTGAGAATGTTGATTGCGAAGTTGTCTATGCAAGGAAAGGAAAAATCTAACACTACAGGAGATATTGCAGTCCAAAAGGTTATTGAAAAAAGTTGTGCTGTGTACTGAAGTTGTCACACTGCATACCACATTGGAAACAGGGTTTTTCTTTCCAGTTAAGGAATAAGGGTTTGAAACAGAGAAAGCAAAACTTCAAATACTTTGATGTAGTTGGATATATTTGCTATGTTGTGAATGACTATTAGATGTCAATCAGAGTATTGACCTTGTTCTATGTTAATGCAAATGCGATAGAAATCTCAAAGAACCTGGTCCAACACCTGCACACCATATATATTGACATAAGTCTCCAATTTATCCGAGATTTGGTGAACAGAGGTATCATTCGCATTGAATATATATCATCTAAAAAATTGAATGAAAACTTAATGATAATTAAGAAGTTAAGGAAGAAATTTAATCAAGGTTAATTAAGGTCAGATGTCAGTCACGACTTTAAGAGTCAGTTTTTGTGAAGATCGTCTTTTCGGAAAATATGATCTTAATTCTTTTATGGCCATTCATGGTCTCATTAGAAAGGTTTTAACTCAAGGAGTATGCCGGTATTTTCAAATTGTAATTCTGAAGTCATTTAAGTTCCTGGTGATGAAAAACATATTTGAAGGATGAATGAATAGTAACTTTTGCATGCGTTCGTGTTTTGAGAAATTTACGAAATCCTCCTCGTTGATCCGAGTCTAGTTTTGTCAAGCCCCTCTTATGGGAAATGACTCAAGGATTCCGTTGGCATTCACGAATTATCATTCTGAGGTCAATCGAACGCTCAGGAGCAAAATCTGTCAGTCAGAGTGAATAGTAAAAAGTAATTCTAAAAAGGGAATCTTTGCTCGTCTTTCTTCAGACGACCCCGTCTTTTTCACGAATCAAGTTGGTTCACCAGTATTCAAGCCAACGAGTCTCCTGGTATTTTTAAATTTCATGTCTGAGATCATTTGAACCTCGACATCGAATAAAGCAGCTTTTAACCGAACCCGGGGTAACTTTTGCAGTATTCTTGCACTGAAGTGGCTTCCCTTGGAAGCCAAAGCTTTTCCTATAAATACAAGGCCACCCCTTTGCATTCATTTGCTCATTTCCATCCATTTCACTTCATAGAGAGTGGAAAAGCTCGTAAGAGCCGAGAAAGTTCTGTCGAAGTAAAAAGTGTTCTTCGTGAGTGTTCTGCAAGACGACGAATGGAGTGGCGTGGAAGGGATGCGGTGAGGAAAGGTGCTAGAGGCGCCGTTGGGTTGTAGCGGGCGGCTCTGCCACCGTTGGAACTCGACGAGATGCCGAACTAGCCACCTACCTTCGACGCACCTAACCCCGTCCATTCTTGTTCGTCGGTCTCGATCTCCATTTCTTTTCCGTCTTTAAATTCCGCATTTACTTTCTGTTCTTTAGGTTCTTCGCGTTTTTCATTATTGCTCGTTTACCTTCCGTCTAAGTTGTATTTCAATCTTTGTTGAAGTTCCGAGTTAATAACGTTTACGTTATATTTCTCACTTTATTCCTGTCGTTATTATTCTTGAGATTAGCCCCATTTATTCCGTTTAAATTCCGTTCAAGCTATATTTAGAGATTTCATCGTTATTCTAAATATTTAAAGAGGATTATCGTATTTACGTCATTATTATGCCAAAATTCTTTTTAAAGTTAAAGCATGTTGTTGCATGTTAATTTCAAGTATGTCGATTTTAAGAAAATTCAGGTTAATTGTTCTTCGTGTTCGTCGAAGAATCAACGAACACGAAGATCTCAGTTGAAGAACACAGTTGAAGAAACCCAGTTGAAGAGAGAGAGAGAGAGAGAGAGAGAGAGAGAGAGAGAAAATGAGACCCACGGAGGGGGGGTGCGCCGCCGCGCCACACCCCCCTCAGCCGCGCCTAGCCCGCCGGGGGCGGAGAGCCCACCGGAGCAAGGTGGCCCCGCGGTGGCGGGGAGCCCGTCGGGGCAAGGTGGCCCCGCGGCGGGGGGGAGCCCGCCGGAGCCCATGTGCGCCGCGGCGCCCCCCCTTCTCCGTGTTGTTTTCCGCCGTTTCTTTTCCAGTTATTTCCGTACCCTCTTCCCGAGCTTTTCAAGCTTTTCAAGTCGTGTTATTTCCAAGTTATTTTCAAGTTAAATTTTAGAGAAGCAATCAAGATATTCTCAATTTATTTCGAGTAATCTATTCAAGTTATTCTTTATCTAAAAATTGGGAAATCAAGTCGAGATGTTCTTTAAATAAATTCTTCTCAAAATTTATAAAGTCGTAATGTCGTGCAATCTGTATTTAAGTCTTAGATTTTAATCTTCATGTTAGATGTCATTATTTCTCGCTTTAGATAGTTGATTTCTTTAAAAGAGGTCACAAAGTGAATGGTTCGACTTTTGTAGGAGGAAGTGAGCCTCGTAGAAAATCGGAGATGGATCTTCAGCTTGTTGCTTCATCTTCTGTCCAGTAATCGAGGTGGATAAATCTATACTCATCTTAAGTTTGAGCTAATAAGCTCTAGAAGCATATAGGGCAAATGAAATTTCCAATAAAGCATTTTTGCTCTACCTGATCGATCTCTGTACAAGGAAGAAATGAAAGAAAGATATTATGTTTAATTGAGCTCTTGAGCATGTTTAGAAATGCTAGAAATATTAAAATATTATTTATGCTTAGCATGAGATGTTTAGAATAGTCTTTAGTTGCAATTCGTATTCATTTACGTTCATCTCCTTGTATTGAATGTTTATGTTGTGTTAAGGCTCGTAAGTTAAGAATTAAGGATTGCCTTGTTAGGGTAGCGTTAAATCCCTTATAGGCCAAGATTATGCTTTATTAAAGGACTAGCCCTTAGACGTTACTCTAAGATTGGTTTTGCTAGCAAGATTAAGGAAGAAAGGAACTTAGAATTTCGCGTAAACAGGAATTGAGCTCACAACTTTTAGAGGGAGTCACTGCTGGGTTAATTCCTTCAGAAGCTCGTTTGGATATTTGAGGTAACCCCTCTTCTATCCTATGGCATGCCTAAGGGTACAGTTGACATCAGGTTTGAGCCAAGGTTGGGCCCAAAAGTAAAGAAAAAGTTTTGCGGATATGAGGGGGCTTTTGCGTTTTGCTCTCCATATACCGCCAGTTTATTATTGGATATTTCTCAAGTTATTAAAGAAGCTTTTATTAAAACCCACTGAGTACATTAGTGCTCACGCCCTCTTTTTCAAATGTTTTCAGGTTGAGATGTTGAGGATGATGGTGGCTGTGGATGTGGGTTGGCTGCCAAGATTGTTTTGCTATTATATAAGTTTCTTTGAAATCCCATTATGTGTTCTGCTACTCTTATTAACTCTTTCTAAATTCCGTTCAAAGTTCTATTATGATTATTCAAGATTCTAAGAATATTCCCAGACATGATTACATATATATAAGACGCATATTAAGTTTATTTCCACTTTCCGAGTATGTTTTCCTTTCGCCTATAAAAGAGTCTATGCTTGTTGGTATCTGATTAGTTAGCCGTTTTATTCCGCTAAAGCATGTTTCCTTCTTAATCAAGTAAAGCTGAGTATCATCAACTATCTTCAAAGCGTACCTTTATTCTTAAACTTCCTCATTAATCTTCTGACTTTACTCGTTAAATCCCTTAATAACACCCCATCCCCATTCGTTAATCCCTATATCGGGACCAGGCTGTTACAGATGGTATCAGAGCAGACTTGCAACTCTGCAGACCTGTCTCTTTGTTTAAGTTAAGCTAGGTGTTTATGTGTATATGAATTACTTCGTGATAAGTTACAGCAGCAACCCACAGCTCGCCATCACCCTCGTATCTTCAACAAAAATCGAGGTATGATAGTATAGAGATTTTAGATTTTGAATTCATAATTTTTGAATATTGGAAACGAAGAGATTTGAGCAAGCATGCCTCTTTTATGGATAAGGGGAAAACCTTGAGAATGAAATTCCAAGTAAAAAGTATTCGGGTAAAATGGTTTCCTGAGGAAAAAGGTTTGCGAAAGAAGTTCTTGATCACAAAGAAAAGTGTTTAAAAACTTATTTTTAAACCTATGTCTTAAGAAAAGATAAAAGTTTCGAAGAAGAGTTCTAGATTTAAAAGAAAATGGTTGATTCATTCTCGGATTTTTGTTTTAAATGAAAAGGTAAAGTTTATGATTAAAGACTTGGCCACCAAAATTTTTGTAAAAGTCAACTACTAAAGGGATCTATGCATGCAAGATAAGTAGTCTGAATCTAAACGATAGCATGATCTCAGGAGAACCATAAGTCTCCCTTTTATAATCTAGACTGATTGAGCTTCATATTTCTAGATGGTTAAGCGTCGTTCGACTGCTAGGAATAATGTGTCTCTTTCCCGCCCTGTACATGAAATGAACGACTTTGGAGGAATGCCAGGAAAGATATCCGACTTGGAAACATGCATCCACATGTGTGAGCAAGCACCGGCCGCTGAGAAGCTAGCAATGTACCGTATTCTGCAAAGCACCATCATCCGTGATCCCGAGACGTATGCTGTAATCGGAAACCTGACGGAATTCTCCTCAGCTTTGATGGCTCTTTGGGAGTTAAAGAATGGCCACGTGAATGCTCTAGCCGAGCAAAATCCCTCCTCCGTGATGGAACCAGAACTGCTAAGGGCAACTCTGAACAGTCCCTCTGAATTTCAAGCACCGTGCCCTCGTGCTGAAGGAACCTTAGAAGCAAGACCCTTGATCGTCCAGGACACCAAGTCTTTGTCCTTCAAAATGCACCAGTCGACCCCTGCCTATCAACCAGTTGCCCCTCAGAGTCTAGGACAGTGAATGCCCCCATCAGTTTCCCAAAGGAAGCTTAAGGAAAATCAAGTTCGAGGTACCAGAGACAAATGAAGATGAGGAAGAAGGGGACCCAGCATATAGTTAAGCTTTAGAAGTAAGCAAAGGAGGTGTTGTTGTTAGAATACCTTACTGACCTGTTGTCCATTTATCCGCTTTAATCCAGATCTTATTCTGAAAATGTATTAACCAACCATTTAGATTTTTGATAGCAACAGTAATTCTCCAAAAAGTAGCCCTATTTTCGGATGTAACCAAGAACCTCTTTCTTATTTATTCCAAAAGTCCTCTTATGAGGCAATTTTCCCGCTTTGCTTGATCTATCATGTGTAATCTAAAGACATTATCGAAAGGCATTTTATTTTACTTCATGCAAATTCGAGCGAGCATCGTTAATATGTAGGATTCTTTAGAATGTCGTCGAGAAGACATCAAGCTAAGAGAACGAGGCCGCAAGCAAGCAAGTCCTGAACCGTGACTCAAGAGCTAAGAAGGTGTTTCTCAAACATAACCTTTCCGTTCTAATAGTCTAGGAGACCCGATGGGAGTCGAGAAATGAGTTATTCTTTAGAAGTGAATTTTTGATTTTATTGTCTGATCGGAGGATGAGGAATTAGGTTGTGCTCTTTTATGAATACGAACTTTGGGTAGGAGTCCGTTCAAAGGATGATAAATCTGAGGCAGTAAGCGTAGTGTGATTGGGAAGGTTTTAAGTACGAGTTATATCAGAAGTATATCCCGAACTATTCATAAGGCAAAGGAGGTAGAGATCTGGAGCTAGAAGCAAGGAAAGAGGACATTGACAACATACGATCAAGAGTTCAACCAGTTTTCAAGGTATACCCCGCATTTGTGGTTTCAGACGAGAAGAAAACACATATAGATCAGCTCGCCGTGTCGTATTCCTTTTAATAAGTAAAAGTGATTCCCGTATGTCACATTTTCCAGCCAAGTGTAGCTAATTGAAGGCCAACCGACTCATGCTATTTCATAGCAACCTAGTAAAGAAGAAGATGCGTGAAGATCAAGGAAAGAAAGAGAGAGAACCTAAAGAAGACCTTTAAGCAGATAGACCTAGAAGTGGTAAATTAAAAGTTTCAGTAAGATAAGAAGTTTTGACGAGTCTATTCATCCATTCTCGTATCAATTAAAACAATCACCTTTCAACAGCTTCATATTAATTGAAATTCTTCATTTATATCATTTGAATATCCTTTTGGACAAATTATAATCTTTTGATAATACTTCTTTAATCATCCAGAATCAGTGATAGCATTCCCTTGTTAAAGTTATGTTGACGCCTTTGCAAATATTCAGCACAGTTCTCAGTTGCTAATCATCGATTGTTTCCCATACGTTTGCTACACGCAAAAACCCCTTTTGAGTTTATAAGTCCTCTGAAAAGGCAATGTTTTTAGTATAAGTAACCCAGTGTTATATCTCTTCCAACTTTTAGAACTTGTTAAAGAATTATTGATCAAGATAAAGTCCTCACTCAGAGGCAATCATTTTGTTTTGCTCCCACTCATAGAGCTCGAGTGTGGATCCTTGATCAGAGCAGAGAGTATAAAGCAATATTCCTTTGGAAGAATAAGAGGGAGTAGTCCCAATAGGAAGAAGAATCCAAGTATGATAGTTAGTGCCCTTCTAGTAGGATGTGAATCTCTAAAAGTGATTTTTTAGCTCGTCCAGTATTAAGAGGCAATCTGAGGAATAACGTCAGATAAGTTCTGAGCTTACGTTCAAGGTCCAGTCATGCGATCTTTACGCCTGCAAGTGACGGTGATCCCCAGCAGGGGCTATAAAGTCAGAATACCATCGAAAAGCGGTTGCAATGAAGAAAGAGGAAGGAGAGTTTGCAATAGAAGGCGTTTCAGGCACAAGAAAATTTTGAAGACGTATTTCTAAAAGGAGCTATCAGAACTACCACCATATAGACAAGTGGAATCCACTATCAGTTTAGAACCATGAGCTGCACCAGTCGAAAGCCCCTTACAGAGTGGTGCCTAAGGAGTCGCAAGAACTCAAGGTTCAACTGCAAGAGTTATTAGACCTAGGTTTTATCCAACCTGGTGTGTCGCCTTGGAAAGTTCCAATCTTGTTCGTGAAGAAGTAGGATGGCACATTGAAAATGTGCATTGACTATAGAAGGCTTAATAAGCTGACCATCAAGAATCGATACCATCATCCAAGAATAGATGATCTCTTTGATCAAGCTTAAGAGAGCAAGTTTCTTCTCAAAGATAGACTTAAGATCTGGGTATCATCAGCTGAAGATCTGAAAGGAGGATATTCCTAATACTGCCTTTAGGACTCGCTTTGGGCATTACGAGTTTGTGGTAATACCGTTCAGATCGACCAACGCCCCAGCAGTGTTCATGGAATTAATGAACCGGGTTTTTACCCGTATCTAGATAAGTTTGCGCTAGTTTTCATAGATGATATCCTCATCTATTCGAAGGCAAAGAGGAGCATCAAGAGCACCTAAGGGTGGAGCTGGAGAAGTTGAAGAGGAGAAAGGCTTTACGCTAAGTTTAGTAAGTGTGAGTTTTGGCTTAAAGAAGTTATGTTCTAGGTCATACGGTTTCAGTAGAAGGAATCAAGGTGGATTCAGCTAAGATTGAAGCTGCAAGCAACTCGAAGTCTCCGAGGAACGTAAATGAGATCAGAAGTTTTCTAGGACTCGCGGGATTCTATCGTAGATTCATCGAAGGATTCTCGTCAATAGCTAAGGCTATGATGCGAGTGTTGAGGAAGGACTTCAAGTTTAGGTGGACGTCCGAGTGCAAGGAAAGTTTCCAGAAAGAAGATGTTAACCACAAGCCTGATGATTGGCCATTTCGGAGGAAAATGAAGATTTCGTGGTTTATGCTTATGCGTCGAGAAAAGGATCAGGATGCGTACTAAAGAAGAGAGGAAAGGTGATTGCTTATGCTTCGAGGCAGCTTAAGAATCACGAGTAGAATTACCTCACGCATGATTTAGAGCTAGCAGCGGTTGTTTTTACGCTAAAGATATGGAGGTACTATCTCTACGGAGCCAAGTGTAAGACTCTTCTCAAGATCACAAGAACCTAAAGTATTTCTTCAAGCAAAAGGATCTTAGTATAAGGCAGAGAAGGTGGTTAGGGCTTGTAAAGGATTATGACTGCATGACTCACTACCACCCAGGAAAGGAGAATGTGGTAGCAGATGCCCTAAGTAGAAAAGAGAAGGCAGAGTTAGGATTCATTTTAGTTCAGAAGCGGCTTCGATAAGGAATTCAAGAAGTTAAGGATTGAGGTGCTAACACCACCTACAATCAATTAAACACAAATCACCGCGATAATGGCTCATCCCGACCTGGGGTAAAGGATAGTTAAGGTTTGGAAATGAAATGAGTTTCTCAAGAAGAAAAGCCTAGAAGCACGATTAGATAGCACGCAAGACTTCGCAGAAGCCGCCGATAAAGCGCTCTTATTCAAAGGAAAGCTTTGTGTGCCAAGCAAGAAAGAACTAAAAGAGGAAATCATGTGTAAGGCACATGACAAGCCACATACAGCACATTCCGGAAGCCCCAAGATATATCAATACCTCAAAAAGAACTTCTAGTAGAATAACATAAAGAGAAAAGTAGCCGCCTTCGTAGAAAGATGTTGATTTGTCAACAAGTGGAGCCTTGTATCAAAACCTTCTGGTGGCTCCAACCCATAGAAATTCCTGAATGGAAGTAGGATCATAGTAGTATAGGCTTTGTGGTAGGATTACCAAAGTGTAAGTGGTGGAATACCGCTATTTGGGTAATCGTGAATCGATTATCGAAAGCAGCACCTCTCATTGTTGTTATCATGACAGATGGGCTAGATCAATTAGCCCAGATGTATGATAGGAAATTTGTGCATATTGCACGATGTGCCGGTCTCAATTATATTGGATCGTGATATGAGATTTACGTCAAGATTTTGGAGGAGTCTACAAAAGGCAATGAGATCAAAGCTCAATTTCAGCACGGCATTTCATCCTCAGATGAATTGTCAGTCCGAAAGGACTATTCAGATTCTAGAATCAAAGAAGCAGCTGGGAGGAGCTACTGCAATTGGTAAAGGTTACGTACAACAACAACTACCAGCCATCAATCGAAATGGCTCTTATGAAGCCCGGATCGGAAGGAAGTATAGATCGCCCTTGTATTGGGACGAAGTTAAAGAGAGAAGGATACTTGGACCTGAAATGATCCCGGAAGCGGTCCAAAAGATCGAGCTTGTTCATCAGCAAATCAAGGAGATTCAAGATAGACAGAAGGCTTACGCAGACGAAAGAGGAACGGAACTAAGATTCGACATTGAAGATAGTATTCTTGTAAATGTCTCCGTTAAGGAGTGGTTCATTTTGCCAAATGAAACAAGTTAAGGACCATATTTATTAGACCTTTTAAGATTTTAGAAAAGGTGAATGAAGTAGCCTACAGGTTGGCCTTACCACCCAATCTGAGTGACATTCATGACGTCTTCTCATGTCTCAATGTTGAGAAAGTACGTGTTTGATCCAAAGCACGTGATTTGCAATGAAAAGATAATCCTGAATAAGGACTTAGCCTATGAAGAGAAGCCCCAGGCCCTTGTGGGTCAAAAGATCCAGAGGTTAAGGAACAAGGAGATCAACCTTGTAAAGATGATCTGGAACTTTCATAGTTCAGAGGGAGCAAGATGGGAGCTCAAATCCGAGCTACTCAAAGTACCCTGATATCGTTTATCATGGATAGTAAATTTCGGGATGAAATTTCTTTAAGGAGGGTAGGATGTAACACCCCAGATTTTTTGTTAAGGTTTAAAGGATTCTTAATGATAATTAAGAAGTTAAGAAAGAAATTTAATGAAGGTTAATTAAGGTCAGATGTCAGTCACGACTTTAAGAGTCAGTTTTTGTGAAGATCGTCTTTTCAGAAAATATGATCTTAATTCTTTTATGGCCATTCATGGTCTTATTAGAAAGGTTTTAACTCAAGGAGTATGCCGGTGTTTTCAGATTGTAATTCTAAAGTCATTTAAGTTCCCGGTGATGAAAAACATATTTGAAGGATGAATGAATAGTAATTTTTACATGCGTTCGTGTTTTGAGAAATTTACGAAATCCTCCTCGTTGATCCGAGTCTAGTTCTGTCAAGCCCCTATTATGCGAAATGACTCAAGGATTCCGTTGGCATTCACGAATTACCATTCTAAGGTCAATCGAACGCTCGGGAGGGAGCAAAATCTGTCAGTCTGAGTGAATAGTAAAAAGTAATTTCAAAAAGGGAATCTTTGCTCGTCTTTCTTCAGACGACCCCATATTTTTCACGAATCAAGTTGGTTCACTAGTATTCGAGCCAACGAGTCTCCTGGTATTTTTAGATTTCATTTCTGAGGTCATTTGAACCTCAACATCGAATAAAGCATCTTTTAACCGAACCCGGGGTAACTTTTGCAGTATTCTTGCACTGAAGTGGCTTCCATTGGAAGTCAAAGCTTTTCCTATTAATACAAGGCCACTCCTTTGCATTCATTTGCTCATTTCCATCCATTTCACTTCATAGAGAGTGGGAAAGCTCGTAAGAGCCGAGAAAGTTCTGTCGAAGTAAAAAGCATTCTTCGTTAGTGTTCTGCAAGATGACTAGCGGAGTGGCGTGGAAGGGATGCGGTGAGGGAAGGTGCTAGAGGCACCGTTGGGTTGTAGCGGGCGGCTCTGCCGCTGTTGCAACTCGACGAGATGCCGAACTAGCCACCTTCCTTCAACGCACCTAACCCTGTCCATTCTTGTTTGTCGGTCTCCATCTCCATTTCTTTTCCGTCTTTAAATTCCGCATTTACTTTATGTTCTTTACGTTCTTCGCGTTTTTCATTATTGCTCGTTTACATTCCGTCTAAGTTGTATTTCAATCTTTGTTGAAGTTCCAAGTTAATAACGTTTACGTTATATTTCTCGCTTTATTCCTGTCGTTATTATTCTTGAGATTAGCCCCGTTTGTTCCGTTTAAATTCCGTTCAAGCTATATTTAGAGATTTCGTCGTTATTCTAAATATTTAAAGAGAATTATCGTGTTTACGTCGTTATTATGCCAAAATTCTTTTTAAAGTTAAAGCATGTTGTTGCATGTTAATTTCAAGTATGTCAGTTTTAAGAAAATTCGGGTTAATTGTTCTTCGTGTTCTTCGTGTTCATCGAAGAATCAACGAACACGACGAACTCAGTTGAAGAACACAGTTGAAGAAACCCAGTTGAAGAGAGAGAGAGAGAGAGAGAGAGAGAGAGAGAGAGAAGAAGCCCCGCGGAGGGGGGTGTGCGCCGCCGCGTCACACCCCCCTCGGCCGCGCCTAGCCCGCCGGGAGCGGGGAGCCCACTGGCGCCCATGTGCGCCGCGGTGGCCCCCCCCTTCTCCGTGTTGTTTTCCGCCGTTTCTTTTCCAGCTATTTCCGTACCCTCTTCCCGAGCTTTTCAAGTCGTATTATTTCCAAGTTATGTTCAAGTTAAATTTTAGAGAAGTAATCAAGATATTCTCAATTTATTTCAAGTAATCTATTCAAGTTATTCTTTGTCTAAAAATTGGGAAATCAAGTCGAGATGTTCTTTAAATAAATTCTTCTCGAAATTTATAAAGTCGTAAAGTCGTGCAATCTGTATTTAAGTCTTAGATTTTAGTCTTCGTGTTAGATATCGTTATTTCTCGCTTTAGATAGTCGATTTCTTTAAAAGAGGTCGCTAAGTCGATGATTCAACTTTTGTAGGAGGAAGTGAGCCTCGTAGAAAATTGGAGAAAGATATTCAGTTTGTTGCTTCATCTTCTGTCCAGTAATCGAGGTGGGTAAATCTATACTCATCTAAAGTTTGAGCTAATAAGCTCTAGAAGCATATAGGGCAAATGAAATATCCAATAAAGCATTTTTGCTCTACCTGATCGATCTCTGTACAAGGAAGAAAAGAAAGAAAGATATTATGTTTAATTGAGCTCTTGAGCATGTTTAGAAATGCTAGAAATATTAAAATATTATTTATGCTTAGCATGAGATGTTTAGAATAGTCTTTAGTTGCAATTCGTATTCATTTACGTTCATCTCCTTGTATTGAATGTTTATGTTGTGTTAAGGCTCGTAAGTTAAGAATTAAGGATTGCCTTGTTAGTGTAGCGTTAAATCCCTTATAGGCCAAGATTATGCTTTATTAAAGGACTAGCCCTTAGACGTTGCTCTAAGATTGGTTTTGCTAGCAAGATTAAGGAAGAAAGGAACTTAGCATTTTGCGTAAACAGGAATTGAGCTCACAACTTTTAGAGGGAGTCACTGCTAGGTTAATTCCCTCGCAAACTCGTTTGGATATTTGAGGTAACCCCTCTTCTATCCTATGGCATGCCTAAGGGTACAGTTGACATCAGGTTTGAGCCAAGGTTGGGCCCAAAAGTAAAGAAAAGGTTTTGCGGATATGGAGGGGGCTTTTGCGTTTTGCTCTCCATATACCGTCAATTTATTATTAGATATTTCTCAAGTTATTAAAGAAGCTTTTATTAAAACCCACTGAGTACATTAGTGCTCACGCCCTCTTTTTTAAATATTTTCAGGTTGAGATGCTAAGGATGATGGTGGCTGTGGATGTGGGTTGGCTGCCAAGATTGTTTTGCTATTATATAAGTTTCTTTGAAATCCCATTATGTGTTCTGCTACTCTGATTAACTCTTTCTAAATTCCGTTCAAAGTTCTATTATGATTATTCGAGATTCTAAGAATATTCTCAGACATGATTACATATATATAAGACGCATATTAAGTTTATTTCCACTTTCCGAGTATGTTTTCCTTTCGCCTATAAAAGAGCCTATGCTTGTTGGTATCTGATTAGTTAGCCGTTTTATTCCGCTAAAGCATGTTTCCTTCTTAATCAAGTAAATCTGCATATCATCAACTATCTTCAAAGCGTACCTTTATTCTTAAACTTCCTCATTAATCTTCTGACTTTACTCGTTAAATCCCTTAATAACACCCCGTCCCCTTTCGTTAATCCCTATATCGGGACCGGGCTGTTACAGTTTCATATGCATATCGTATCTTGTTTAATCTTAGATATTTATTTTTGTTTTACTTTGATCGTGTTTAATGTCTCAATGATCAGTCTTTCTTCAGAGAAATGTCCATAGTATAAATGTATGATGATGAATAATTTGCCTTGATATAAAACTACGAGCACAAGAACGAGGCTTGGATATTACAGATCATGTGCACTCTCCTGAAAGTGTACAATTACCACTTAGTAACTTAGGACACGGCGTTTGCGGCGATGATGCACTCAAGTAAAAGGTGGTAAGGTAATACATTTTCGATCAATTTCTATCTAGACACATTGGCGTTCAATACGACAGTGTGTTCTGTTCAAAAGGAGGTAAGAAATTGATCTCTCCATTCATCATCAAAATTCAATGAAATTTGTGGACTGTGCTACAACTGATGTTCATTGAGATGTTATTCCCGAAATTAGTGTTTCTAAAATTTATATCTATATTAAATTGCATATTTATCTTTTCAGTTATGAATTTGTTTATTTTTCTTTTTTGTGTGTCTTGCCTTAAAAAAAGATATGGTGCTTTTTGGATTACAAAGGATATATATATTCTAAAAAGGTGATACTTGAGTTCTATCTTCTATTGGATAAAGGGGGAGTCAATTGATGTAAAGGGTGATTTGATGAGCCGATTTGTAAGAGAATTCTTCCCATAAACACTCTAGTGTGGCTCTTAATTCCTCTCATTTCCTGATTAGCCCTTATGTTTTCTCATCATTTTCTCTAGTGTTTCTTCTCTAAAAGCTTCACAAGGTTAGAATGGCTGATCCAAAGGAACTATTTTTCACAATGAAATGTATGAGAAGTCAGTTGGAACTCCATCATCTGCTTCAACACCGACTGTCACTTCAAAATCTATCATGACTGAACATGCTGGTGTTAAAATGGATGAACCTACTATGTCTCATGCTCCAGATCTGTCTATAGAGAAGCAAGATGATGAAATGCCTGACTTAGTGACATCTCCAACAACAAGTGCTTTGAATATAAAGCCACTAAATGTTATCCATTTGGGAGATGTTGGTAACCCCATAGATCCAAATTTGAAACAGAATGTTACATGTCCTGCTGAAGGAGTAATGATGATGGATATCACACATCCTACCCAAAATAAAAGAGGTGTCATAAAATCAATGTTATTGTCGAGTTGGAAGAAAGTGAAGTAAGTCATAAGAAGTTCAAAGAAGTTGATGTCATGACTACCACTAAATAGAAGAAATTGAAGGAGAAAAAGAGCTAAAGTGAAGCAGATATGCAGTGCAAGGTAAAAGCTTATAAGAAAATCCAGAAACTGAATATTGTAGTTGAAGTTGTCTCTTTCAAGGACACATCCGTTATAATATCAGTAGCTGTTCAGTCTCACTCTTTAGCTCACTCTGACCATGATGGTGTAATGGACAACTAATCATTCAATATAAGCAATACCTATTCATCAGGTTCTCTCTATTCTTTTTTAAAAGGCATCTAGCAAATATTTTTATTCTCGTGTAATCCATGATTTATCTCAAATTATATCTCAATGACAAATTAAATCTCATAAATATAATAAAGTGCTAAGCCTTAAGACATATGGTATGAATGTTCATCTTTGGAGAGACCTCTTTGGAAGATGGTTGTTTGAATGCCGAATCGCACTACGCAAACTACTTCGATCCAGACCCATAAGAGGACGGGGTCGATTGTAGGGCGGAGAGCTAACTCAGGTCGTGTCTCTTGAAGAAATCTTCGTGTGGGTGATTACTTTTCTATGCTACAATTGTTAACAAGCACATAAATTTAAACGCAATCCTAAACATTCTAATCAAGGGCTTGGATGGTTTTAACTAAACTAATGAAATAAAGAAAGTAAAATTAACTAAAGACATCACCGATCACAAAGATAGAGGATAGGATTATGAGAAGAGCATTAGGGTGTAGATTCTCTCATTGATTTCTCTCTTACCTTGAGTCAAGTTGATTATGTTAATCCCGATCGTACGATAGTCCCTTCAATTAGTTTAACTTCAATTACTGTCATCATCTATCCGTTAAATCTCAATCGGCTATATCATACAAACCAATAGGCTTATGTACCCAGTCCACCTAAAGATTAACAATTAGGCTTATGAAACCCAGTCCACCTAACGTTAAAGGAACCAAGTTCAGGCTATAGAATCTCCTCTCATACTCATCTAAAGCCTAGCAATGCTAAGTAGTGGCCAATTACCCAACATAATCAACCACAATTCTAATCAACAAGAAACCAACCATCACAAGCCTAAAATCTAACTCAAATCGATTATCTACCCCCTAATGTAGGAATTAGCCCAACACCATGCTCAAGATCACACAATAATCATAAAAGCTATTCATTTCATAAATCCAAAGATAAATAAAATACAAACTTCTACAATGTTTGTTGTCTCGAGAGTTTTGGGAAAAATCCCCACAAATGGGCTAAAGCTAAAAGAAAGAATTACCAAAGTGGAGCTCCTCGTTCAAGCTTAGCTACCGCGGTCCACTTGAAGTTGGATTCCTCTTCTCGGGCTGTCATCAAAGTGGGGCTCTTTCCACAAGCCTAGCTTCCGCGGACGGCTTGGAGTTGGACTCCTCTTCTTGGGCCTTTCTCCTTAAGCTCTAACCCCCTTGCCTCTTCTCCTCCTTCTTTCTCTCTTTGGAACGGTGGTGAGGGTGAAGTGGTAGATGGAAAGGTAAGTTGGTGAATGGGGTGAGACATGAGAGAATGGTTGATGGTGAGTGATATCCTCTACCATCTGTGGAGTGGGGATTTATTTGTTGAGAAGAGAGAGTTGGACAGAGGGTAGTAAGGAGGGGAATTAAATCCCAAACTCCCTCTATTATTTTAGGCTCCAAAAGTCCACCACTACTCTCTTTTTCCAGCTGGCCAAGTGGTGGAAGCATTGAAGAATTAAAGGCTCGGTAAAAGGCTGGAACTAATGGAGAGGAGAGCTTGACTGATCGCGCGTCAAAACTGATCGGGAGCTGGACTAGGCACACTGCACGCTGGCGGTATGCCGCGCGCCCACGGGGCTGGGATACGCACGCGCTGCGCACCGGCGCAGCACCGCATGCTCACGGGGGCCGTTTGCTGGTGAACGTGGGTCACTAGAGTAACTACCACCATTACACGATGTTGAAGAACGTGTGAATCACAATGCAGAATGCGGTTATCTCAAGTCCACTATGGTAATAGGTAATGGAATGTGGTTGATTCAAGACCACGTCTCTTGTAATCGTGGAACAACTGCTGGAGCAAGATGGAAGAAGTATTTAAGGTCTCCTTAGACCTTGAAATCATTTGTGCAAGCAGGATATCACAGTGGTGTGTAAGAAGCTCTGAATCTTGCATCTAGTGTCGTCTCAAAGATCCAAGACATCCTTCCCGACATCTGCCTAGTGTCCCAATCAACTGAAGTTTAGTTTCAATTGTGTGTGTAGGTTAGATAGTCAAATCTGAGAGTCTTAGGATTTAGATTGACGTGTTGTTTCTATCTATAGTTTAGATAGTGTCTGTTCTAGAGATTATTCAAGTGAGTGAAGCTAGGATAGATCTCTTGTATGCTGTATGCAACGTTGTCAAGGGAGTGAACCGAGATAACACTTGTATTTTTTTGTATTTCACTTATGTTAGTGAATTTTGCCATGAGGCAATCACATATCGAAGGTGTGTGATTTAAAAATATCTTTCGTGCAAGTTGCTTTAAATTTCTGTTGCGCGTTGAAGGCATAGTGGTTACACTAGCTTCAACATCAACTCTATTATCTGCACATTGATATTTTTCACAAGCTATTTTTTGCTTGTGTTTTAAAGTTATTTATGTGCAAAATATTCTGTAAATTCCCGTGACAATATTGTTGGTAAAGTGAGTAACACTGACTACAATATTATATATAACTTTGCACGTGTTTTCTATTTTTCACAGTATTTGAGGCAAAAAATTCTAACACGTGTCCAAAGGAAAGTCACATGAATGTTGTGAAGAATATCATAAAGTATGTTAATGGAATAACTGAGTATAGACACTGGTATTCTATTAACACAAATTCAAGCATTGTGGCAAATAGTAATGCTGACTGGGCAAGCTCATTAGATGATAAAAAAAGCACATCAGGTGTTTGTTTTTTTGTAGGAAACATTCTTGTTTCCTGGTTCAGAAAGAAGCAGAATAACATATCTATATCAATAGTTGAAGCCAAGTACATTGCAGCATGAAATAGTTGTACTAAGATTGTATGGATTCTATAGATGATGAAGGATTATGAAGCTATACATGATGTCGTTATTTTATTTTGTGACAACATGAGTGTTATCAACATATCAAAGAATCCAGTTCAGCATTCAAGGACCAAATACATTGATACCAGACATCACTACATCAGAAGTCTAATAAAAGAGGAAGTGTTGAAGATTGAGCATGCCAATATAGATGATCAACTAGATGATCTGTTCACTAAAGGAATGGACACTACAAGGTTTGAGAAGATGAGATTCACATTGGGTCTTTGCATCTACCACTAGTCAGCTTAGATGGGTTATGAGTGTGTTTATTTCATACTCAGTAGGATGAAGAAGACTCCTCCAAAACAAATAACTGAATTGGAGAATTTGTGAAGGATGTTCACTAAAAATGTCCATGAACATTCTCATGAAAATGTTCATGTACTATGTCTGTAACGACTAGTTCGTGTCTCTGCAAATTCAAAAGTCTGTCAACGGATTTGCTGGGATTTCACTCCAAATTCTGTGTCTAACGGATACTATTCGGACGTCACAAGAGATAGATGATCATAATGTAAGAATGATTCTCTGATTAGACTTGTATTTTCGTATTCTGATTCTCATCTTTCATCTTATTTCTCTCTCTTCATCTCTGAAATTTCTTACCATTAATTCTGATATTTTTTTTTTCAAGCTCCTGCTTTCAATCTCTTTCATCTATACAAATGGCTCCTAAAAGAAAAGCCCCGTCTAAACTCAGAAAGAGGCCAGGACGTGTTACTTATGGCGATCGAACTATTGATGAAGACACTGGGTTAGATGATTTTGAAAGACAAGTCATGGGACTTAATTCTAAGAAACAGAAGGTTTCCAGACATCTAATAGATGAAGAAGATTCGGGTGATTTAGAGGACAGATTCATTGAAGAATACCATGCAAGTAATGATGAAGAAAAAACCTCAGAGGAAGAAGTAGAAGTGGCCATTTCAAAGAAGGTCAAGAAGTGCAAGCCATTAAAGTTTGATGATCTGATCAAGCAAGTCACAAAGACCTACAAGCCTGCTACTATTTCAAAGGCTAGAACTAAAAGTAGCATCAAGAAGAAAACCACAACAAAGAAGTCCAAGAAAGTGGTTGAATCAGTTTCAAAGAAACTGAACAAGCTGATCAACTTGTTGTTGAAAAAGAACCAGTTGCTGGAAAAAAACCTGTTGCCGAGAAGGACGTTCATGAAGAAGTTCATGAACCTGTTGCTGAAGAAGAAAATGAGCACATTCCACTTGCTCAAAGATTCAAGTCTAAAAGTAAGAAGCCATTTGTTGCTGAAAAATGGAAGACCAAGATCATCCATCAATCTGTAGTCTCTCATAAAACTGATGAAGAAGTTCAAAGTTCTTCATCATCAGAGAAGAAAGCTCCTACACCAACCCCTCAAAAGGAAAAAATACTTACAAGTGCTCAATACTACATTGATTTATTCATAGTTAGATCCCCAATAATTGATAGATATGCCATAAAGAAGAAGGTCCCGAGAAAGTCGACAAAGGGATCTCTCACTGTGTCCACTCGATCTCCCATCACAAGAAGTAAAACTTCAGATGAGATTTTAGGAAGCTTTCTAAAGAAAGCCAGAAGGGAGACTCGCTCAAAAGTTGCTGCTGAGAAGAAGAAGGTTCAGAAAAATGTTCGTGAACCTATTAGTGGACGTTTCAGGAAATTGGAAATCATTCAAGAAGAAGGTACTTCTTCTGGTCTTTTTATTTTTCATGCCTCTCTCTAGGAAAAAGTTAAGAAGAGAAATGTTATAACTAAGATGAGGGTAGATACATCTGTGTGGGTAGAGGCTGGTATATATTCCTTAGTTAAGGTTGTCGATTATTACAAACCATTTTGAAGGTAGGTGAGTATGTTCCCATGGTTGTTCAATGAGTTTTACTACAACCTTACTAAGGACATGGATGATCATGCATCGGTGTTCACCATTATTTCTCTACTATCATTCAACCACTGCAACTTGTATGGCTTGGGATGCTTCAACACTAGCAGCCCCAATTTCGTCACCAACACCACGCTAGCGACATTGGTGCAACTTTCTCCATTGATGATCATCTACATACCTTATCCTTGATATAGCATTAGGTATGAAATATGTTCTCTCATTGTACTTCTTCAACACTCTTGGTATGCATGCTCAAGGACTTCCTTGCAATCAACGTGAGTTTCTCAGGTGATGCATGCTCCTCTTCACTCAACCCTCCTGATAATGTCGGCATCTCTATCTTCAACTCCTCACCTTCTATCACAATCTCACCATTATCCTTCAAAAGCATCTCCCTCCTATTTGGACATTGGCTTGTAATGTGGCATCTACCTTGACATTTAAAGTATTTGATACCTCAGTTTCAGCTTCTAATGACTCTGGTGTGTTTGGACTAGGAGTAGTAGTTACCATCTCGGCCTTTGGTTTGGAGAAATATTGTTTCTCTTCCTTCTTACCTTGGTTCGACTTCCTGAGAGGTGTACTGGAACTCTGATGTTGTCTCCAATTAGACGAAGTCGAACGGTTTTGGCTACCCCTCCTCTTGAGTCAGTTTTCCACTTTTATCACCAACTGCACCACAAATATTGTAGCTTTACCATATCTCAGATCTCCCTATTTAGCCCTGCTAAAAATCTTGTCATTGTTGTTTTTCCATCTTCTACCACATTGGCTTAAATCATAGCAATTTCCATTTCCTTGAAATATTCATCCACACTACTTGAACCTTGTCTCAGAGTTTAGAGCTTATTGTGTAGTCTCAATAGTAATAGCTAAGTATAAACCTCTTTCTCATTAATATTTTCATTTCAACCCAAGTATCAATTGATGGTTCCTCATTATGTCGTCTAGAAGATGTTAGTTGTTCCCACCTTCACTTTCTTTAACTCTGACTAGTGGTGACAATCAAACATCATCTCTACCTTGCACTCCTATTCAAGATACGCGGCGAGATCTTTTTCCTTTGAAATGATGGGATGTTCATCTTAATGTTTCCTGAATGATCATCTTCTCGATTTTTGTCTCTCTCATTTCTTCAACCTCCAGCTGTAGAATATATGTCTTCTTCTTCATAGTCTTCAAGATCAGATTCATAGTAATCTCTCATCTCTCTCCTCTCTCTCTCTCTCTCTCTCTCTCTCTCTCTCTCTCCACATGAGGATTGTCTCTAACCTCCACTCGTCCTCATCTTCCACCTCTACCACCGCGGTTCACTCGAGGAGCTAGTGCGGCTTGCTCCTGGTTTAATTCTCTCTTGTGGAGAATTGCTCAAAGAACTCCTCCATTTGTGTCGTCATGGATTTGTTTATCTCTAGCCATAGTACATCCAACATGTACTTCATATCGAATATGTTGTTGGTCTCATCTCCAGAACCTCCAGATTGATTGGACATTTTTTTTCGTCCTTTTCATTCCTTTTTTGAACTTTTTTACTCGATTTTTTTTTCATTTTTTTACTTAACCGACAGAAAAAATTATAAGTTAAAAGAAATAAAACGAGGTAAACAAAATGCAACACAAAAAGAAAATAATAAAAATTACTACACGATGTTCTATGCTCTCAACCTCACGTGTTTTTGCTCGTGTATTACTCAATCTGGATCTTTTCACTCTATTGATCTCACACACACTGCCTTTTAACACTCAAATTCTCTCCAAAGAATACACCAAAAATTCACGATCATACGAAAAAGACCCAAATAACTTATCTCAAAGCAAACACCAAAAATGCCGAAAAGTTTTATCGAAAAAATTGAAATTTCCGAAAAACAATTTGAATTCTCCACAGACGATATATATGCAATCAGGAACTCAAATAACCAATCAAAATGTAACAAAAGTGCATAAAATTTTCCTGCCAAAAAACTCTTATTTTATTTTTCTGCCAATTTTTTATTTTTTTTAAATATTGGCAAGAAATTAAATTAAAGGGATTAATTGGAACCTGATACAACGCCCCATTGATACCACTTGATGTGATCATCCTAAGAGTATCAGGTTACCACGGTAGATTGGGTGGAAGATCCATAACCCTAGCTTCACAACGAAGAAGAACCACGACGATGATGATGTGACCTGATGATGATTAGAAACACAAACTCGGAATTAATGGTGTTGATGCCACAAACAGATATGAATGGATGTTTGATAAGTCAATTTAATCTCACGGTGTGTGCGTGAAATTTAGAGAATTCTCCAAAGAAAAATAACTCACAAAATAAATTTGATATATGATAATTGTCTACTGAAAATAATAGGTCACATTCCTTTTATAACGCTCACACCAATACTATTTATTTATTTCATGTTTATGAAACTCATGCAATGTGCGTGGAGGTTGTGATAATGATTAAATAAAGAACTTTAATGTTTAGTGTTCCGCTATATTAATATCAAACATTTATTATTTATGAAAATTTGGGGATCACAAGAGGTGGGCGTTTGCTAGTTAATTTGGGAAGAAGAAATTAAGAAATTGGAGAGGGAGAGAGAAAGAATCGTGGGCTAGGTAGGGAAGACGACTAAATAAAACATTAATTCTTTGATTTGTTTGATTTAATATTATTATTTTCATTATTTATTGTTTTTAGAATTAGAAATTTTTAATATATGTTTGCTTACTCCAACCAGTTTCATTAAAGTTATTAATAAAATTTTGGATTAATTGCATAAACAATCATGAAATTTTTAGGTATAATTGCAAATTTGACACGAAATTTAAAAGTATGCCATCAAGATAATTTTTAAATTGTGTATTATTCAATATTTCAAAATATTTCTGAGGCATAGAGGTTGACGTATCTGACTATTTATTCCACAAAACGTCACTCCATGAACAAGTGGTTGAACAAGATGGAAACCAATTCGCCAAGAGGATGAAGAATTGAAGACTGGTTATAGGCTAATAAGGTGGTTGCATCGCGTCCATTGTTGCTAGAAGTCAAGCTTCGAGCATTTAATCCATTGAAAAGAATCGCGAGAAAAGCAGCATCTTTGATCATCGTTGGTGATTTTTCTTTTAAGTTTTTGGGCTGATTAATTTTCTCTACATAATTTTTGGTTTCGCCACTTTCTCTCACAGGAGAAAAAACTTAATGGAAAACATACGAAGAAATAGTTTTGAATCACGTACCTGTTGCCCAACATAGTAACACATAAGAGATCGTGGTAGAGAAAGATCGAGAGAGATCAGATGTTCATGTGAGTGTGAAAATTTTACAGGCTGGCATTTTAAACGCGATAGCCATCAACATCAATTACCCATAAATATTTGGGACGTTAAATAACATGTACCCTATAAATTTCTTTTTAAATCTATGTCGAATTTGCAAATATATATAAAATTAGTGATTGTTAATGCAATTAACCCTATTTTTTTTAATATTTTACCGATAACAATATTTTTATTTTTTACTTTTTGTAGGAAATAATTAAAATTAATTGGAACTTTGATTATTCATGCAATCCTATTTTATTCAATCAGTCTTATTTATTATATGAGCGAAACCAAATGGTCAAAGTAAACAATGCCACGTGCATTAGAGTATTAGAAATTGAAACGCGTCTAAATGACAAAATTGAATTTAATAAAGTACATTGCTTAAATAATAATCCATCTCTTTTAACGGATTGAGGGGATTAATTGTGGTGTAACTTATAAGATGAAGCGTGGACGCTAGAACCGTTGAAAAGGCAGCGATTCCTACATCGACTAATATCAATATTAAAACGTTCGGTTCGCTAGATATGCCACGCTTAGTGTCGTTAAGGTATGGCATATTTTATTTTTTTCATCATACCTTATACCTTATCTTAATATGCGATATATTAAAAGTCATATTGTTGTACTTTAGTTTGGTATATCTTAAATTTGATATGACACATAATTTATACATTTACCATACTACCTTGCCGTACCGCGGTATATTGTACCGTGCAAATATTTCGCGGTGTACCGAAATTTTCTGCATACTAAAAATTAATTAGTAAAATGTCATGCATAAATAATAATAGTAACCACATCAAATAACTCTAATAACAATCAAATATCAATACAACAAATCAAAGATGAAACTCAAACGCAATAAAAATTAAAAAAAAAATAAATAATGAAATTATATTAAAATCCTGACAAATATTAAATATATGATTATTAGAAGTACAATCTCAAGTCCCAAGAAATATTAAAAACATAAACATATAATTGCAACATTTTAAAATCCAATATAATTCTTGAAACTCTAAATCTCCAACACATCTCAACAAACGTTTATGATTAACATACTAACTATTATAATATTCTATGAAATATAATATTTTTCTGAATATTTATGATGAACATACTAAGTCTTATAGTATTGCATAACAAATCTCATTTTATTTTTACTTTTTTTTTTATAATTCACCATAAGTTTTAGTTTAAAGATTAAAAAAATATAAGATTATTATTTATTACATTTGATTTCAAATTGTTCAATTTTAGTTATAAGTTTTATATTAAATTATATGAAATATAATATTTTCTTAAACTTTTATGATGAACATACTAAGTATTATAATATTGTATATCATATCTCATTTTATTATAATTTTTTTTACCATTCATCGTAACGTTTTAGTCTAAAGAATAAAGAATAATAGAAGATTATTACTAACATTTGATTTCAAATTGATCAATTTGTAGTTATAATTTAAGTATTAAATTATATGAAACTTAATAATTTTCAAAACTTTTATGATAAAACATATTAAGGTCTAAACATTATATTATTATATAGTTTATCTCATTTTTTTTTAAATTTTCTAGATCGTTCATCATAACTTTCAATTTCAAGATTTAAGAAAAATATAATTGTTATTTATTACATTTGATTCTCCTTTTTCATTTTTAGTTATAATTTAATTATGATATTATATTAAATATTGTATTTTCTTCATAACCAAATTAAGTCTTATACTATTGTTGTATAATATATTTAATTTTCTTTTAATCTTTTTTTTTATCATTCTTCTCAACTTTTAGTTTTAAAAATTGAAGAAGAATACAAGATTATTATGTATTATATAATTTAATTTTTCTTTCATTGTATTGAAATAATTTAATATCTTATAATTTACATACATATAATTTTATTTTAATATTTATTGATTATTCATTTTAACTTTTAATTTTATTGATTAAAGAAAAATAAAAGATTACTATTTATTACATTTAATTTCAAATTGTTCATTTTTAGTTATAATTTAGGTATTAAATTAAATATCAAATTATTGCTAAAATTTTATGATAAATTTATTAAATATGATATTATTGCATTGATTATGAATGTGCAAAAAAATTAATAAAAGAAATATATTAAAATTCAGTATATATCGTATTGCGGTATGTATCGGTATGGCAGTATATATCGGTATGGCGGTATGTACCGGTGTGACGGTGTATATCTCCATTTCGGTATATATTGTGGTACGGGATTTACCTATATATCACGGTATACCGAACTTTCGATATACGTCGATATACCTTATTTTTAAAAAATTCATATCATTACTTTATCTTAAAATTCTGATACAGTATCATACCTTACTGAAAAACTGATATATCATAAATTTTGATATTTTTAATATTTTTTCCATACGATATTTCGATATGACGGTATTTCGCCAGCTCTGACCATGCTAACCCCTAGATTTCTTTGTGCTGAATAATAATAATTTCTCGATAAACTTTAAGGGTTGGTTGGCTGGCCATGGCCCACCCTCCCTCTATTTCTTACTAAAATTATGTTCATTTTAGATTGGCCTTTTCGAATATACTATTATTATGAATATGAATTATTGGACTGTAGCCTGGTGGGCTACTTTGCTTTCAATTTCCAATATTTCGTTTAGTACCATCCTTCGTTTGGTTGTATTATCGTGTTTAGATATTTTTTTCCTTTTTTGTCTCAAGTCTTAAATAATGTATGTATTGAACTTTTATTTTTATCAAATCGTTTTGAGTGGAAATGAAAGCCGCTCTTATAAATCAAAATCAACATAAAACATCTGAAACAACTAAATCATCCTATCTTACCTTATGCTACGTAAACAAAATAAGCAAGTTTGTGAACAAGAAGACCCACTTGCAATTAATATTTTTAGGCCTTGTTTACTTTGGATGATAGGGATATTCCACTAATACAAGGCTAAAATTATATAAAGTTTTGTTGAAATGAATGTTTATAACATAAAAATTTACATATTTTTCCTTGTGAATAAGGACTAATTGAAGGATTCATATCCTTTCATAACAAGTGGGTTATGAGTTATCCTTATCTCCTTCATTTTATTCATATGTTTATATATTTTATAACACCATATATTTCATGTTTTGTAAATTTAACTTTAAATTCATGGGATATCACACCCAATCTCATCCACCGAAGTAAACGAGCCCTTAGAGTTTCTCCAACTGATGCTTCAAATTCTACTTTTCAAGTAAAAAGTTGAAAAAAATGACTCCAGCAAGATGTTCTATACCTTGCTGTAAAATAAGGATTGTTGTAATGATGCTCCAATTTTGGAGCAGCAGCACTGTAGCGTAGCTGTAAATTATTATTCATGTTTGTTTTACATTTTCTTTTATATTTCTTATTTTCTCTTTACTTATTTATTTTTTATTTGAAATATTGAAATACAAAATTGGACATCAAATTAAAATGATATCAAATAAGAAAGCTCATATTCTTTTTTTTCTAATGTTGAAATTAAAATAACATTTATTAAAATTACATAAAAAATTACTAAATATAAAAATATTGAAACATACGAAATGCATTAATCGAGCATTTATGGGAACAATATTCAAATTCATAGGATTAAAAAAAAAGATATGTAATTTATGTTGTTCTCTTCGCAATATTATTATTATTATTATTATTATTATTATTATTATTATTATTATTATTATTTTATGTGTTGCAATATTAGTATGTAATTTGTGTTCTTTGCTATATTTGTTTTCAAAATACTGTGCTTTTTTTTTTTTGCAATATTTTTTTTCTATGCTGCAATGTTATTATGTTTTCTAACTTTTAATAGTTTTTAAAAAATTTTGGGGGCAGAATAAAGATTAAATAAATACATAAAAAATGAATATTATAGAATATTTATTTTTAGAACATAATATAGAGCGGACACTTGAGATGAAATGAGAATTCTACTGTATAGATTAAGCTGCTCTAACTAAAACGAAGCAAAACGTTGGAGATGGGCAAATATCACTGGAAGAAGCTTGAAAGCATCTGCGCGGGCTCTTGCTTAATTAACTGTTTCTACAAGTTGATGAAATCCTCATCCCTTGCCAACCAAAATTAATGAATCCAACCCTGATGGAAAATAGGATTTAATAAATTGAGTTTTGACTCATTTAATCCGATTTTTCGTGACCGGGATATTTAATTTTGGAGGAATTAAATACCATACAATTGTTCTATGTTGTGAATAGATAATTGTAGTATTTTTATTTGCTCAAATCCGATTTTCGGTGAGTGAGAAATAAATGGTTGAAGTTGGTCACACGATTGGGCATTTATGGTCTGTGGGATAATGTGTTTAAGACACATTAAATAATCCCACATTCATTTCTTAATCAAGTTAAGAAGTGTATTTAAGTGTATTAACACTTAAGTGAAGTAATTAAGTGCACAAGGATGTGGGCCATGAGCCCACACGCGCGCGCCCGCCCGTGCCCGTGCTCGTGCTCGTCTCGTCCTCGTCCTCGTCCTTGGATGTTGGCAATTGGACTTTGGGTGGACTTTGGGCGTACGTGGGCTTCCGGGGCTTAGCCGTACCAGTTAAGAGCCTTCAAGTGAGTAACTGCCACCTGGAGATGGTGGAGCCTTCAAGTAACTGCCATCTGGAGCTGGTGGAGTTAGTGGGTTGGACAGTAACCGAAAGTAACTCCTGTCGGGAGTCAAAGTCTGCAGCTGTCTTGGACACGTGTTGGGATCCAAGCCGACATGGGACACCTGTCGGAATCTGCAGAAGGTAACTCCTGGAGGGCTTAATGGCAGAGCTGTAACTCCAGGGGGTTACAACACCTGGTTTGAATGCCCTCAAACCCTAGCTGGCCCCTGCAGTGGAGATGTGCCTATAAATAGGACATCCTGCATGGTTCAACATGCTACATTCTGCACAATCATATTGCTTGCATACAAAGTTCTCTTCGAGTCTACAACCTCTCAGTTCTCGACATTATCTAGTTCGCCGAAGCCTTGCCGGACTTGTGGTGCTACTGCCGGAAGGACGAAGCCGTTTCATCTTTGAAAGACAATCGCCAAACTGTGAGCACTAGCCGGGGCGTATTTGTCTTGCGGAGCGAGGACCCCTCGACTCGGCTTGCCGGAATCTGCATATCGGTTCCAGTTCCTAATTTACTTTGTTTAATTTCAGATTATTGTATTTCTACTCTTTGTTCTACTCCTTCTATTTCTTGTACTTTAGTTGTAATTCCAATAAAGTGTAACAAAAGACAACAACAATCGCAAGACAAATATCAGACTAAAACACAATCAACTACCTTTGCTGGAATGGCGTCATCATCCAACACCGTTGCTCCAAGGACCATTCCCCATGGCCAAGCTGAGAAGCCGGAGAAGTTCTCCGGATTGGACTTCAAGAGGTGGCAGCAGAAGATGCTCTTCTACCTTACAACATTGGGCATTGCTGGATACATCAAAGAAGACGCTCCAGTGGTCGAAGAGAACGAGCCGGACGTCAACAAGCGGACTGCTTATGACTAGTGGATAAATGGAGATTTTTTATGTAAAAATTACATTTTAAATGGCTTAGTAGATAGTCTTTATTCTGTATACGGAAATGTAACTAGTGCTAGAGAATTATGGGATGCACTAGAAAAGAAGTACAAAATGGAGGATGCCGAAACTAAGAAGTTCGTCGTGGCAAAGTTCTTCAATTTCAAAATGGTGGACTCCCGGTCAGTGATGGATCAAGTGCAAGAGCTTCAGCTCATTGTGCACGACGTTCATGCTGAAGGGATGGTCCTTCCCGACTCTTTCACCATTGCTGCGGTGATTGAGAAGTTACCACCATGTTGGAAGGACTTCAAGAGCTATTTTAAACACAAACGAAAGGAGATAACTCTTGAAGACCTTGTGGTTAAGCTTCGAATTAAAGCCGATAACCGAAAGGTGGATCCGAGACCACGAGTCTCGATCGAGGCCAAGGCTAATTTGATGGAACGTGGTGGACCATCAAATAGCAACAAAAGGAAGCGCCCGGGTCAAGTTGACAAAGGGAAGAAGCCAATGACGAAGTTCAACGGCAATTGCTTCAATTGTGATAAGCCGGGGCACATGTCCTAACATTGCATGACTCCAAAGAAGGAGCGTATTAACTATGGTGCGTATTTGGCGGAACATAACAATAAAGGCAAAGACAAGGCCCGTCAAGATGATTGGGATGACGATGATTTGGCTGCCGTTGTGTTCGAAGCCAATCATGTGGACAACCCGAGAGAATGGTTAGTCGACACCGGGGCTACTTGCCACGTTTGCTCGGACAAGAGCTCGTTTGCTACCTACAAAGCTGTTGAAGGTAGAAAGTTGCACATGGCGAACCAAGCCTCGTCTGAAGTGGTTGGTGTGGGCAACGTGGTTCTGAAGCTGACTTCAGGCCAAGAGCTGACGTTGAAGGATGTGCTGCATGTTCCGGACATCCGCAAGAATCTGGTTTCGGGGTCACTGTTAATCAATCATGGTTTTAGACTAGTATTTGAGTCTGAAAAGTTTATTTTGAGCAAGTACAGAAGGTTCCTTGGTCGGGGCTATCTTGCTATTGGGCTTTTCAAAATGAATGTAATGGCTATGCGCCGTGTTGCAAAAGAAAATGCTAATAAAGTTGATTCTTCTGTTTACTTGCTTGTTGAGTGCTCGGATTTATGACATTGTAGATTAGGACACGTTAATCTAAATGCTATAAAACGTTTAGTAAATTTAGATTTGCTAAAAGTGAACCAATTTAATACACAAAACAAATGTGAAGTTTGTGTCGAAGCTAAATTGGCTAAGTTACAATTTCAATCGGTTGAACGGAGCACTAAACCACTAGAGCTAATTCACACAGACGTGTGTGACTTAAATTTTGTGCAAACTAGAGGCGGTAAAAAGTATTTTATTACTTTTATTAACGATTGCACAAAGTACTGTTATCTTTATCTTTTAAGAAGTAAAGATGAGGCGATTGAAGCTTTTAAGAACTTCAAAAATGAAGCCGAAAATCAACTAAGCTGTCGAATTAAAGCAATTCGAAGTGATAAAGGTGGAGAATATGTTGCCCCGTTTGAAGAGTTATGCGCAGAGGCGACTATAATTCATCAAACTATGGCTCCCTATTCACCACAGTCTAATGGTGTTGCTGAACGCAAAAACCGAACTCTTAAGGAGATGATAAATGCTTTGTTAATAAGTTCGGGAATACCACAGAACTTGTGGGGGGAAGCTGTGTTGACAGCCAATTATATCCTGAACAAAATTCCACTTAAGGGTAAGGATGTGACGCCTTACGAGTTGTGGAAAGGATGCACGCCGTCTTATAAATACCTCAAAGTGTGGGGGTGTTTGGCTAAGGTTGAAGTGCCACTTCCTAAACAAGTTAGAATCGGCCCTAAAACGGTTGATTGTATCTTTGTTGGGTATGCACTTAACAGTAGTGCATATCGTTTTCTTATTCATAAATCGGAGATTCCCGAGTTGACTGAAGGAACAATGATGGAGTCAAGGAATGCTATATTCTTCGAGAATGTCTATCCTTGTAAAGATAAGGATAAGGTAGAAGGTAGTTCTGAGAAACAAACTTCTGAAACTGCTACTAGTTCTCATCATGTGGATGAAGAACCGAGACGTAGTAAGCGAGCTAGGACGGCTAAGACTTTTGGTCCAGATTTCATCACTTATATGCTAGATGATGAGCCAAAGTCTTTGAAAGAAGCTCTATCTAGTCCAGATGCTGCGTTCTAGAAAAAAGCTATCAACAGTGAAATTGATTCCATCATGCAAAATCACACTTGGGAGTTGACAGATCTCCCAAGTGGGTGTAAGTCGTTAGGATGCAAATGGATCCTAAAACGAAAATATAAGGCAGATGGTTCTGTTGATAAGTATAAAGCTCGTTTTGTTGTCAAAGGCTTTAGACAAAAAGAGGGGTATGATTTCTTCGATACCTACTCACCAGTAACAAGGATTACATCTATTCGGGTGCTTTTAGTGATTGTTGCTTTGCACAATCTTGAAATTCATCAGATGGATGTAAAAACCGCGTTTCTGGATGGTGAGCTGGAGGATGAAATATACATGGAACAACCTGAAGGGTTTGTTGCACCAGGGCAAGAACGAAAGGTGTGTAAACTTGTTAGATCGTTGTACGGTCTGAAACAAGCACATATTCAGTGGCACCTGAAGTTTGATAACGTGATGTTATCAAATGGTTTCAAAATCAATGAGTGTAATAAATGTGTGTATATAAAGAGCAGTTCTAATGGTTATGTCATAGTCTGTCTTTATGTAGATGGCATGTTAATCATGGGCAGTAGCAACCAAGTGATTGTTGAAACGAAATTTCGACATGAAAGATATGGGCTTAGCCGATGTGATTCTAGGAATCAAGATAATATGGACAAGTGGTGAAATTGTCTTAACACAATCTCATTACGTAGAGAAAGTGCTTAAGAAATTCAACATTTTTGATAGTCCGCCGGCTAAGACCCTGTTGGAACTCAATGTACACTTGTGCAAAAACAGGGGAGAACCGATAGCTCAAGAAGAGTATGCAAGGGTCATTGGGAGTTTGAAGTACATCACTAACTGCACTAGACCTGATCTTACATGTTCTGTGAATAAGTTGAGTCGGTATACGAGCAATCCAAGCAAAGAGCATTGGAAAGCTCTAGTACGAGTTCTAAGATACTTGAAGTATACTTTGAACTTCGGGCTGCATTATACAAGGTTTCCTCCTGTACTTGAAGGGTACAGTGATGCGAATTGGATATCAAACACAAAGGATTCATTCTCGACTAGTGGATTTGTTTTCACTATCGGTGGTGGAGTAGTGTCGTGAAAATCCACGAAACAAACTTGTATAGCCCGCTCTACCATGGAATCTGAGTTTATCGTTTTGGATAAAGCGTGTGAAGAAGCAGAATGGCTTCGCAACTTTCTAGAAGACATTCCATATTGGAAAAAACCAGTATCGTTAGTGATGATTCACTGCGATAGTCAAGCGGCTATCGGGAGGGCACACAATGCTATGTACAATGGTAAGTCTCGACACATACGTTGGAGACATAATACTGTGAGGCATATGATCTCAAGTGGGATTGTCTCAGTTGACTATGTGAAGTCAATAGATAATCTAATGGCTAAGTTGCTAGAGGGAATGGGTTTAAAATCCACACTCTAAGAATGCTTGTAGTGGTAACCCAACCATGATAACTGGAGATCCCAAGAACTTGGTTCAATGGGAAAACTAAGCTACAAACGTTCGGTTTGGTAGCACTTGGAAACTTATAAGTGAACATTTCCCTGTGAGCAAACCATGTGCACACCTGTCAATGTGGTGAGGATAAGTCCTATGACTTTTAATGATTCCTAAACCTAATGAGGTTGAGTATGGCAGAATACTCGAAAAAGAAGATCACCTATATAAGTGAGAAGTGGGGGCCGCTTCTAAGAGATACTTATGAATTCAAAGAGGTTGTACATGACATGAAAAGGACACAAACGTGAGAACAGATAATGTTTGAGACATAGCTATTTTCAATATTATTGTCTCGGTATACACAAAGGATGTATAGTTCAAGACATCATGTCCACTAAACAGCCGGTATACTCGATAGTGTTGGAATATGGAAGGTTCAAAGTCACAAGCTACCTATCTTGTTGCAGTTGCGTTTCTAGAGAACTCGGCTGCTTGTCTGCATACATGCATGCACAATTTCAACTCATGTGGGGGATTGTTGGAAAATAGGATTTAATAAATTGAGTTTTGACTCATTTTATCCGATTTTTTGTGACCGGGATATTTAATTTTGAAGGAATTAAATACCGTACAATTGTTCTATGTTGTGAATAGATAATTGTAGTATTTTTATTTGCTCAAATCCGATTTTCGGTGAGTGAGAAATAAATGGTTGAAGTTGGTCACACGATTGGGCATTTATGATGTGTGGGATAATGTGTTTAAGACACATTAAATAATCCCACATTGATTTCTTAATCAAGTTAAGAAGTGTATTTAAGTGTATTAACAATTAAGTGAAGTAATTAAGTGCACAAGGATGTGGGCCATAAGCCCACACGCGCGCGCCCGCCCGTGCCCGAGCCCGTGCCCCCGAGCTCGTGCCCGTGCTCGGCTCGTCCTGTCCTCGGACTTAGATCCTGGCAATTGGACTTTGGGCGTACATGGGCTTCCGGGGCTTACCCATACCAGTTTTACGGTACGGAAACGGTCGGGTCGTGGAGCAGGTTGGCGGATCGGCTATCCGGGTCTATAATGGTTGTGGACCGGGTCGTGGGTGCACATGGTGCTTGTCCAGCTTGAAGGGTGTAACTCCCATGAGTTAAGAGCCTTCAAGTGAGTAACTGCCACCTGAAGATGGTGGAGCCTTCAAGTAACTGTGATCTGGAGCTGGTGGAGTTAGTGGGCTGGACATTAACCGAAAGTAACTGTCGTGAGTCAAAGTCTGCGGCTGGCTTGGACACGTGTTGGGATCCAAGCTGACATGGGAGTGGGCTGGACATTAACCGAAAGTAACTGTCGTGAGTCAAAGTCTGCGGCTGGCTTGGACACGTGTTGGGATCCAAGTTGACATGGGACATCTGTCGGAATCTGCAGAAGGTAACTCCTGGAGGGCTTAATGGCCACCTGAAGATGGTGGAGCCTTCAAGTAACTGTGATCTGGAGCTGGTGGAGTTAGTGGGCTGGACATTAACCGAAAGTAACTGTCGTGAGTCAAAGTCTGCGGCTGGCTTGGACACGTGTTGGGATCCAAGCTGACATGGGACATCTGTCGGAATCTGCAGAAGGTAACTCCTGGAGGGCTTAATGGCAGAGCTGTAACTCCAGGGGGTTACAACACTTGGTTTGAATGCCCTCATCCCCTGCAGTGGAGATGTGCCTATAAATAGGATATCCTGCATGGTTCAACATGCTACATTTTGCACAATCATATTGCTTGCATACAAAGTTCTCTTCGAGTGTACAGCCTCTCAGTTCTCGATATTATCTAGTTCGCCGGAGCCTTGCCGGATATTATCTAGTTCGCCGGAGCCTTGTCGGACTTGTGGTGTAACTCCAGGGGGTTACAACACTTGGTTTGAATGCCCTCATCCCCTGCAGTGGAGATGTGCCTATAAATAGGATATCCTGCATAGTTCAACATGCTACATTCTGCACAATCATATTGCTTGCATACAAAGTTCTCTTCGAGTGTACAGCCTCTCAGTTCTCGATATTATCTAGTTCGCCGGAGCCTTGCCGGACTTGTGGTGCTACTGCCGGAAGGACGAAGCCGTTTCATCTTTGAAAGACAACCGTCAAACCGTGAGCACTAATCGGGACGTATTTGTCTTGCGGAGAGAGGACCCCTCGACTCGGCTTGCCGGAATCTGCATATCGGTTCCAGTTCCTAATTTACTTTGTTTAATTTCAGATTATTGTATTTCTACTCTTTGTTCTACTTCTTCTATTTCTTGTATTTTAGTTGTAATTTCAGTAAAGTGTAACAAAAGACAACAACAAGCCATCCTTCAAATAACAATACACTGGAATCATTCAATTTTATTTCTCAAATTTTCAACACTAATTTTAACATTTTTTTTTTTCTTACAGATTAGATGGCATGACAGTCTCATCTTTCAACCCTAACAATGCGCTAACCTCCGGATACAAAGCCTTCCTAATCCCGGCGTACGCCTTCCCGCTCCACCGCCTGTTCCCCAGCTCCTCCGCCGTCCGCGCCGCCGCCGCCGCCACCTCCTCCGCGCTATCATACGCCGCGTCAACAATCCCCATCCGCACCGCCGCCTCCGCCCCGATCTTCGCCGCCTTCAGCGCGATCTCCCGCCGCGCCGCGCTGGAGCCTACCTTCCCCTTGACGAGAGCGGTGAAGTAATCCGGCAGCGTCATGCCGATATCCAGCTCACTCATGTACATCACCCCCCTCGACGACGTCATCACGACGTAGTCGTGGCTCATCGCCAGGACCAGACCCGCCGCCGCGGCGTGACCGGTGACGGCGGCGATGGTCGGCATGGGGAGGGAGAGGAGGTCGGCCACCACTCCTCGGAACAGATCCACCATCCGGACGAGCTCCGCCCTCGCCGCGTCAGCGGATCCGGCCGCCGCACCGACGGCCTGCGCGTGGCGCAGGTCGAAGCCGTTGGAGAAGAACCTGCCCTCGGCTTGCGTGATGAGCGCCGATCCTGCGGCGGCTTGCGATCTGGCTTCGGCCAGAGCAGCGCGGATGGAGGCGATGAGCGGCGGGTTGAGGCGGTGCTCCTGGTCGGTCTTGTTATCGCCTTTTAGCGTGAGGAAGAAGAAGTCGCCGCGCTTCTCTAACGTGCACATGGTGCGTGGGATTGAACAGAAGAAGCGATGAGCCGATGAGGATGTGATAAGACCAAATTTCTACAACAGTTATTCAAATTGGGTTGGGGAGATTTTCAAGAAAAGTGAGCTACCCAACCTGTTTTATATCTCATATATAGTATATAATAATAATAGTGATACGATAAAATAATTAAAAGTTACGCTTGTATTGGAAAGGAAAAAAACTCAAAAAATATTTTGCTTAGGTGAGCCGACGCCACCAAACTAGAATAAATTATTTCCTTAGGTCTACGCATGTCCAATGCTAAACACTTCTTTTGTGGTGCATATTCAGCATTAATTAAATATAATTTTAGCACTAAATTTTTTGACAATTCTAAACCTTCTATATCAAATAATAATATTCTCGAAAAAATTCTACACACCAAATAATAATATTCTCAAAAAAATTATATTTTATCTTATAATTAAAATATAAATATGCTTAATGATTTAATTTTTTTAAATAATAAATATTCAAAATTTATAACTATTAATTATATACTTTCAAAAATTATATAAAATATTAAAAAATAAATACTATTAATAATTATAATATATAACGTGCTTAAATTAATAAAAGTACTTTAAATGATCATGAAACTCTTACAATTAGTAAAAAATATTACAAGACTGCAACACTTATGAAAATATATATAGTTTTGCCTCAATGCTCAGAGTTAGTATATTTTTTCCACATATGTTCCACTAATGCATTTCGAAGAGCAATGTTAGCATCTTTGTTCTTAATTTCTCTATATCGAGCAAGACATTTGTTTAATTGAGGACTATCATTGTCACTAAAAAGATGGGAAGATTCCAACCAGTAATATCATTGTTATTTGTAGTTTGTTGTTAAGCTAATTCGTAGTAATTTGTGATGTGACTTCATTTTATCCATTATGTTTAATTAGTTGTTCTTTTATTGAAATTATTTATTAATTAATTTATTTATTGAGATGATTTATAATTTAAAAGAATGAATAGATAATTTATAAATTAAATAAAATTTATTAGATAATTCATTTAAAAATAAATTTAAATAATAAAATAATTCATTAAAAGATGTGGAATCCACCAATATCAATTTGATGCAGCACCAAATTATGCCCTAAATTTTAGATAAGATTTGACGTTGCATTAATTTGGGACAGAATTAGAAATAGAATCAGAATAAATTCTGCCACAAATTAGTGTTTTGATCCAGCATTGCGATGCCCTTATAAAAAAAAGTTATATACATCACACCAATATGTCAACTAATAACATAGTTTTGGTAATTTGGTTTTGAATCGGGCATAGCTTAGTTGTAGCTACCACATCTACCGTCATTATTTTGAGTGTTGGCTATTGTATTTTATCAATTTATATCAAATTTCTTTATAACGTTTTCGGTCTATATGAATGTAGTAATTGTTCATAATCTCACTTAACTTGCTCTTATGACTTGACTCTCCTTTGCTTTGCGGTAATCCTTTCCCCACTATATCAGATTAAAGATTCCTGTCACTATTAATTAGAGATGATCTCGGGATGGAGTTTAGATATGTTTGATGTTAAAAGGTCTCAAAGTACTCACTAACATTTTAATTGTTTCGCAAAGTTTTCTTAATATATTTTATTACTTTTACTTGATTTGCAAGATATCATACATAAATAGTGTTTACTCAAAATGCGCCACCATAATTATGAATGTTTCTAATGAGAATTGACTGGTCAAATAATAATATAATTAACAATAAGTTCAACAATTCAAATTGAAATTTATGATTCCCGTCAATTAATCATAAATTAAAATTAAGTATTAAGTTAACATATTTATAGTTATAGAACTGAATATTCACTAACCTGAAGTTGCCAATTTAATATGATGGATATTTTATAAGTTCGTAAACTAGTATATGTTTATTGATATTGATAACATAGAAGTATAGTATTTCAACTCAAATTGATTTTTTTTGCCTCTGTGGGGTCGGGGTTGGGTGGGGTGGGATGTGGGGTCCAGTGTTTATGGGTGCGGGACAGGTGCGGTCCCAAACCCCAATCGACTCGACTGCACCCAACTTGCCCATTTATGGGAAAGTCAGTTGTTTCTACAACTTTCCTATTTCTGGCAACTCTCAAAGACTCAAAATTCTAATCATTTTATTTTAAAAATACAATTCTTCAAGGTATAATCCCTCCGTTTTGAAATATTTGTTGTTTTAATTTTTTTTTTATTTCAAAATATTTGTTGTTTTTTATAATTTAACATCCTGGCTCTCAATTTTAACCCTTTCAAATCCTACAAGATTTCTTGATTATAACAAAATGGAGAGAGAAAAATATACGGAGAGAGAAAATGTTGTTATTTTTTAGGAAAATATAGATGAATTAGATTTTATGACATATATGATGGATGGGTATATTTATCCACAAAATTAATTGTTAATTCTAGATAAAAAAAAAATAAAACAACAAATATTTCGAAACGGAAGGAATATATATTTATTGGAATTATTAATTTATTAATTTAAAAATTACGATAGTGCAAGTTTCTAAATCTATATAATATATAATAATAAGATCGCATCCGAAAATAGAAAAAGCTGATTTTCCATGGACCTTCCGAAAATAAAAAATATTATTTTAGATTACAAAATTATTCACTACAAAAAGAACGGGATTTAGCGACAAACACTAACGGCGGAAACGAGTCCGTTGTTAGTAACGATGGACTAACAACAGCTAGTCCATCGTTAAGGTTTTCAGGCGTAAAAATTGGTGGGTGTGGTTCACGTTTAAAAACTACTACGGACTACTGACGGAAGTTTAGTCGCTAATGTTAACGACTGACACATTCCATCATTAGTTTGTTTTATTTAAATGATTAATTATATTTATTATCTAACGACGGATTTATTCCGTCGTTAAGAATTTATTATTTATTTTTTATTTATTTTTAATTATAACGACGGACTGTGTCCACCGTTAACATTTTATTTAATTTTTTCGATTAAAATTTAAATTTTAACAATGGACCTATGTTCGTCGTTAGTCTTTTTCTGAAAAAATTAAATAAAAAATAAATATTAACGACAGACTTCCGTCATTAGTTGTTTTTAATATTTATGATTTAAATTTAAATTTTAACGACAAATTGTGTCCGTCGGTAATCCGTCACTAAAGTTGAATTATATAGACAAAGTCGGGAGAAGACTCAACCCTAATCCCCCAAATTCACTCTCCCATTCCTCGACGAACGGCAGCAGCGACGGCGGCGAGCGAAGGCACCTCTCCCTCTCGGTTCTCTTCCTCTCTCTCTCCCCCTCTCTCTCCCTCTCTCAGCCCCTTTCTCTCCGCCTCTGCTTCTCTCTCTCTGTCTCTCTGCTTCTCTCTCTCTCTCTCTCTGCCCTCTCTTTTTTCCTGTCTCTCCCTCTCTTCCCGACTTTGCCCCCCTCTCTCTCTCTCTCTCTCTCTCTCTCTCTCTCTCTCTCTCTCCGAGCCATGAGAGGTGTGAGTGTGTTAATTTTTTTTAATTTGATGTATTATTGTTAGTTTAGGTTAGATTAGGTGTTAGTGTATGTATTATTGTTACTTTAGTTTAGATTAGATGATAATTTGGATGAATATGTTTATGTTTATGTTTATGTTTGTGTTTGTTTATGTGTTTAATTAGATTAGATGATACATATACATGTGTGTGTTAGTGTATATATGTTTTTTTTGTTTATGTTTGTGTGTTAGTGCATTTGAGTTTTTTTTTTTAATTCTTTTTCTCTAATTGTGTTGTAGTCATAAGAGATCGAGTTTCAAAGTTGATATTGAAGAATTTCTCAAGTAGATTCATATATATACTTCCACATAGAGTCAAGAAAGGTAAGTGATGTTTGTGTTTGTTTATTTAATGATTAATATTATTGTTTAATATTGCAAATTATATATATATATATATATATGTATATGGTGTTAGTTAGTTGTTATGTAAACAATTAGCTATTATACAAGTAGAGGTGCCCAAAAAAAAAACGGACCGGTGGTTACGATTTGTAACCGCCGGTTAAACGATTTGTGCCGGTTTGTAACCGTCAACTGAAAATACCCGGTGCGGTTCCGGTTAGGCGTCGGTTGATTTCACAAACCGTCATTTAGAAACCGGTGGTTAGCCAGTTAAACCGGCGGTTTATTTAATTTTTTTTTCCGGTCGAGATCATGATCCCCGTGATCTTGATCAATGGCTGGGAACGCTTCCTTCCGGATTGCTGACGTGGAACCGCCGATTAGGAAGCATAAACCGGCGATTTGGCCCGAAAACCGGCGGTTTGTGCTCCAAACCGGCGGTTTGACCATTTATTTTTAATTTCAAATTCAAAATTTAAAATCCCCCCCTCCACTCCCCAATTTTCACCTATAAATACCCCATCTCCTCCACCATTTTCACTCACACCAAACTCTTAATCTCTCTCTCTCTCTCTCTCTCTCTCTATTCTCTAATTCTCCATATTCTAGAAATGTCATTCTTAGTTTCTTACTCTATAGTTATCATCTTATAATACTCTCTTTCTCAGTTTCTCTTATTCTCAATCACTTACTCTCTCGAAGTCATCTCTCTCATTCTCTCAATTCTCAAATCTTAACCAAGTCTCAATCTTACTCTTCTCAATTCTCATTCACTAATCATCATGTCTAGCTGAGGTAGCCGAGCCGATAAGGGTAAAGGCAAAGTTATTGCTGCTGATAGTTTCGAGAATCAACGTCGTCATCATCTTACTCATTCTGGAGTACATTGTTAGTGCCATCTGTACTCAAGTGTTCAAGATTGTCATGATCTATATGGTAATATCAAAAAATATAAAAGGTTTTGGTTATTCACGTTTGAAGACCATGTTCTGGACATTACAAAGAACATTCCGCTGCCAATATAATCTGATTGAAGATCAATGAATGTACTTGATCATGTTCATGAACATGATCATGTACATGGTTGTCCAGAGAGTTTACAAGATACATGCCATGTTAAGATTCAAGGAGCTGAAGCTGTAGATTCAAGATGGATATTTCAGAATAGAAGCTGCCTTGTTCGTGATGAAGATCAAAGAAGAAAAGCTAGAGTTTTATTTAAAGAAAAAATCTAAACTAGGGTTGATCGAATTAATTAAGGAATGTTTTCTTATTAAATTCAATGTCAGATTAGAACTTCTAATTACCTTGTTAAGGCTATATATTTTGTTTATAAATAGCCTGGAAATCAGACTAGTTTAGATGACGAGAGTTTTACGAATACACAAAGGGTAGAGAGTCTAAAAGACTTCATCTTTGAAGCATATAGTATTCGGGTAGACTAGGTTTGATCCTTGAAAAGTCCATATTTTCTATGTATTTTAGAGTCTTTTTTATTAGAATAGATGTCCTTTTTTATGTTTTGAGTCGGAAAAGACTAGGTTTGGGAATAAGGCATGATAAAGGAAGAATTTTGCACAGAGGGCATTCTGATGCATAAACATGATGATATTAGCACAAGAAAACCTTCACCGTACTGAGCTCCAAGCAAAGAGCTTTCTTGAAGATCCCATAAGACTTCAGCTCTCGAGAGTTGTTGTCGTGCTCACAAGACTCGCGCAGATTCCAGTAAAGGCAAATCCAGTGAGGGTACAACGTGAAATTTAGAGAAAGTGAAAAGATCAAGGATCTTCGAGATTTGGTTGGTTAAGGAAAGAAGATTGTATCAAAGAAGAAGTTACCAAATCCAGTGGAGATATTTTGAGCTATATAGAAGGTCTATTTTTTCCAAAAGAAACTTTCCATTTGTGGTCACGCACTGAAGAAATATAATTAAATCCTCAAAAATTCTGGATTTAATTACACTTACAAGGAAAGAGAATCTCCCTACAAGGAAAGTTCAATTCAGAAAATTGACGGACCAACTGTGGGCACAAGAAACCCACGTAAATGTAATCCAGAAAGAAGGCAGAGCTACTGAGGGCACTACGGAAGTAAAAAGGAAGGTTGACCATATTCCTAAAAATCGAGATTGGATCAGCCCTATATAGAAAGTGCATCTCTCCAGTATTACAAGTAGGCTAGAGTGAAGATCCACCCAAAAATACTGCTAGAATATCATTTCTCCACAAGGAAAGAATCTGCCAGATACGAAAAGTCGTGGGCACGCTGATATCTAATCCAGAATCAAAGATGGGCCAGTCCATGGGCCAAACTCGAATCTTGACCTACTTGTATAAATACTTGATGTATAGATCAGTTCGAAACATCCAAAAAACATCAAATATATAGTGTAGGACGCTACATAGTTAGTTTTTATTCTTGGTTTCCCTAGTAGCCTGGGGGCCTCGTGCCCTCAGGGCATAGATAGTTCGTTTATGTTTTCAAGTCAGAGTTGGAGCCGATTTTCGTTCTTTAAATAAAGTAAGTTTATTTTATCAGTTATGTTTTAGTTTGTTTATTTATTGTTCTTTATTTTATTAATTGTTAATATTTAATCTGGATTGAATTATGTGAGGATTAAATAACATGAACTCGTGAGGCCGGAATTGGGAATAACACTGTGTGAATTTAATTTTCATCGTGTATTGATTTCTTTGTTGCACTAAAGCATGTTAAGCTAATTAATGTGGCTGATCACTCGTTAATTGGAATTGAACATGCTAAATCTATACATGATCAATGAATCGTAACTATGTGTTGATCATAAAGGGAGTGGGTACATCACGGGGTATTGTGGGCACACGAGAAATCAGTGTCTGTAATAGATCTGGGTCTATCTATGTTAGTTTTGTATACTGGAAAGCTTGTCTTTGTATACTTTACTGATGATATGATGATATGAAATGAAAGTTATTACAGTCATTGTTTGCATTTAGATTATGTTCTATAATTGTTTTATGCAATGTTCTATATACTTACATTGTAGATGATATGGTGTGGGGAGTCACATGGCAAGATCATATCATTAGAACCTTGTAATGTATTAAAGAGATCACGGCTTAGATGGTCTTGAACACAACATCGGTACACCGTAGAATAATCTGATAAGTTAGTTTATCTTGACTAACTGATTATTCTAGTACACTCATTAGTGTATTGAGGAGGATCATGATAGGATACTATTCTATGTCTCTGACCCAGTTACTGAGAGAATAAAGATCCACAGAGTTCGAGTTCTGAACTCATATGATATTAGCGAGCATATGTGTGCATTGTTTGTTACTTTGATTTATCAATGGGTGAGATCTTTTCATAGATCAAATTCGATATCTTGGGTAATAACGATGTATACATGATGTCTCGAGTAGTATGCATGAGCACCGTGTCCTGGTGCGCCAGGTTGATGATGTTCTCTTGAGGAAACACAAGTTCATGTTGAAACCCTGCAGGTAGAATTTATTCCTTACATGGTAAAGCTTGTGTGGTACTACTCAAGCTTTTAGATGTTAATTAATTATAGGTGTTAGAGGCTGACATAATTAATTAATGAATATTATATCTTAAACACGAGGAATGGCTGGACTAAAGGAGAAAGCATATTCGTAAATATATATTAAATTGGTAGGTCAGTTTTACTTCTTTAGTGGAATAAAAGTAAAACTTAATTTATTTAATTATATCCTAAGTTTATTGGATATTGAATATTAAATAAATTAGTAGGCCAATTTAATATTCTTCTAGATCCCTGTTGTAACCTAATTGACTGATAGTAGACTAGATATTGAACTTGAGATAGAGGCCCAAACCCAGTATGGTTTGAGAAGGGAAATTTCGCCCACTTCCCTATATATAGGGGAAGGGGGGGGGCGAAATTTTCACAGTTATTATTCAGCCTCTCTTTGTCTCTCAAAGTTATACACAGATTTCAAAAACCTATCTAGTAGATTTCAGTCCACTCTGAATCTAGATACAGTCCGAGAATACAACAGAAGATCTTGTAGTTGAATACTATGGTGACCGATTTTAAGGTGCTAGGTGGTGCCAGTACTGCATTCATTCAACAACAAGATTAGATCTTTAATCTCGTCCTTAGACCGTCTGACAATTGTAAGTAATTCGAATCTATGTATTCTGCTTCATTAGATTCATTTTGCATGGTTTTGTGCTCAACGTGATAAACATGCATGTGACATAAAAAATATGATTTTCATGAACATGGATTAATGAACAACCAAATGATCATGAGGTGGTTTAATTCGAAAAAAACCTCAACAACTGGTATCAGAGCGGGTTTTGGCACTGTTCTAGATTTAATCCTAGGATAATATCGAAATATGTATTTAAATTTGATGATAATTTTATGTTGCTTAAATTTTCAGATTTAAATTTGTATGGGTTTCGATTTTTATGTTGTACAAAATTTAGATGAATTTTTGTGGTAATTCGAAAATTCTTGTTTTGTTACCTAAAGAATTTTCGGCCATCATGGATTAAGATTTGGAATGATATTTGATGTTCTTCAAATTTTCAGATTTTATTTGATGGGGATCGAAAATTTGATCATCAATTTTTTCGAAAATTGATGTTATAAAATTCCCTAATTTTGTGTTAATATTTTCGACCACTATAATTAAATTTGGAGGGATTTTTTATCAACCTCAAAATTTCCAGATTTAATTTGGATAGAGTTTGAAATTTTTGGTGATTTTTGATGTATATCAAAAGTTACAAAATTCTAATCTAGATAAGTTTGAAAATAGAATTTTAAATTTGGTAATTTTTGAAATGGATCAAAATTTCCAGATTTTTTATTCTTGTTATTTTCGAAACTTGTGGTTTTTATTTGGAATAGTTTTTTGATTAATTTCAAAATTTCCAAATATGTTATTTTAATGTAATTTTCGATTTTAATAATTTAATTTGGAGAAGATTTTGATAAAAAATCAAATTTGCAGATTTATTTATTAAGGTTGGTCGAAAATTTGGAGATTGGATTAAAATTTGATATTATTTGATGTATATCTTAATTTACCTAATTTTAATATAGATAGATTTGAAAATAGAATTTTAAATTTGGAAGAATTTGAAGTGGATCAAATTTCCAGATTTATTATTCTAGTGATTTTCGAAAATCTATGTATTAAAATTGGATAAGGTATTTTTTGGATATATACAAATAATTATCAAAATCCAATTGTGATAAGAATTTAATTTTGGATAGGTTTTGGAAGATTTTAAAGTGGATCAAATCTTCAAACCTTATCCTTAAAGATTTAGATTCTTATGGATAATATTTGGATTAGATTTTTGATTTATATCAAGATATCCAATTGTTATTTAATTAGGGTGGCTTGAAAATATTAAATAAATTTGGTGGATGATTTTAAATAATTTCCAGATTTATTTTGTAATTATTTTCGAAATATACAAGTTATAAATTGGTGGATAATTTTTTTAATTTTCAATTTTTATCTTGTGGATAATATCGAATTAATTAATTGTAAAAATTCGATATTTAATATTCATGCATATATATCATATGTTATTTTATGTGGATCATATAATACATGATTGTTGGATTTGTAGACTATGTTTGTTTGCAGGTTTACCAACTATCATGACTCCTTTATTTTATGTGATGTATGTTTATGTTGAATGAATGTTGGTCGTATGCCGGTTTGGCTACGTGATTTTAATTCATGAGAAAATCCATGGATTAGGTCTAGGTTTTATTTTACGTTGTTTTAATGTAATAAATATAAAGTTGTTAGATCGAGTTTTTGAGTTGTAATTTTTATTCTAGCAATATTAGATTTTTCTTTTTGGAATAGATAGTCTGTATTGAATAAAGATCAGAGATCAACTCAAAGAAGGAAAGTGGTTCAGCACCAAGAAAGGAAGGTTCACCGGTTCACGTCCCGAAACCCTAAATGGAGCTAGGATTTTCGGTGAGGCGCGGTGAAGGGGGCGGCGGCCAAGCCCTGTTTCCGGAGCTAACTTTTCTATTTTATCTCATCAATCAACATGAGATATAAGCCATGATAGTTGGAATATTACTGTTGCTTATTATGTTGAAGCATGCAATGAATGTTTATCATTTTATGTGATGTTTGCATGTTCGATAATGGGATAAAATGAAACCTCAAGCATAAATAACTAAGTGAGAGAGATTCATACCAAAGTATGTAGAAATCTCATACAGTCTCCATTAAATCTGGTTTAATTGAGAAGTGATGGGCATGAGCGTTGACATCGGTCTTCCTCCATATCGGATGTGTCATATCACAGATTTCTCTAGAAATTAAATCTCCTAAATGGATAGCTGTAGAACACTATTAGAACTAACTGACTCCTCTATCTGGAGCGGTTAAATTTGAGTAGTGATCTTGGTGCGAAGATAATGGTGTACACACTTAGATGTAATTTATTGATAAACGTCCACATGATGGTGGCTTATCAGTTAGACGATTACATGACCGTGTTTATTATCCGGCTATTAATTTGCTTGTTGTAAAGAAAATCAACTGGAGGCAAATTAAATGTTTAACCTATTTAAAAATAAATTTTATAAACGTCCACACTATCGTGGCTTATAAAAGATGTTTTTAAAGTGTCAGAGGAAAAATATATAATTTTTGTGAGGTTTTTCGATTATATACTGTTTATCCTAAACGTGTTTTATAACTGTACTGTATGTTTTAATTTCAGTTATTTCATATCATCAATGACACTCTCCAATCTGTCATCAATCCTCAAAGAAAACAAACTTGTCGGTGAAAACTACAATGACTGGCTTCGTAACCTTAACCTAGTTCTTGTTGCTGAGGGACACAAGTTTGTGCTTGATGAGGTTTGTCCTCCACAGCCAGATAAGGGTTCTGACGAAGACCAAAAGGTTGCATATGATAAGTGGGTTAGGTCTAATGAGATAGCGCGCTGTTACATCTTGGCATCTATGTCAAGTGTGTTGCAACATCAGCATGAGCCTATGAAAACCGCTTATGATATCATGTACAACCTTAGGCAGCTATTCGGTCATCAGAACCGTTCGGCATGCCATTTGGCAATGAAAAAGCTAATGGATGCGAGAATGTCTGAATCCACACCTGTTAGGGATCACGTTCTCATGATGATGGGGTATTATCTGAGATTGAGACCTTGGGTGGAGAGCTAGATGGTGATTCTCAAATCAACATTGTTCTTCATAGCTTGTCCTCAAAGTTTGAGCAGTTCAGGCTGAATTTTAACATGATTAAAAGGGATGTCAGCCTGACGAAACTGCTCATAGATCTTCAGTCGGCTGAATTGCTCCAAAAGAGCGATCCTCAGGCTCACATAGCTGAAAAAAGGGCGTCTTCTTCTGGTGGAAAAAGGAAGAGGAGAAACGCACCTAAGAAGGCTGCAGATGAGGTGCTTACGGCAAAGAAGCCAAAGGCAAAGATTCCTTTTGAGGAATTCAAGTCCAAGACTAAATGCTTCAAGTGTGGCCAACCAGGTCACTGAAAGGCGGCATGTTCTAACAAGAAGAAGAAGAGAGGTACATCTCACACTCTGGTTGTAGAAACATGTTGAGCAACTTGTTCTACCTAGTCATGGGTAGTAGATACTGGAGCTACTGATCATGTTTGCATGTCTTTACAGGGGTTCCTGGTAAAAAGATAGCTGAATGAGGATGAGATCACCGTCTACATGGACAATGCTACGAGAGTGGCGGCTGTTGCAGTGGGAGATGTTTTTTTACCTTTCAGTAGTGATAGAACTTTGGTTTTGAAAGATTGTCTTTATGTGCTTGGTTTTAGGCGAAACTTGAATTCAGTTTCTAAATTGATTATGGATGGATATTCTGTTTCTTTTGATAACAAAGTAGTTATCTTTAGTGGTAAACATTTTATCTGTTGTGGCACATTGGATGGACACTTATACTTTCTTAAACCAATTAAAAACACTACGCAAAGACAACTGTTGAATACATCGATCATAAACCCTAACAAAAGAAAAGAACATTCAGAATTGAATCAAACCTATCTTTGGCATCTAAGGCTAGGTGATATTAACCTTAAGAGGATACAAAGGCTTGTAAATAATGGACCATTGTCTTCTTTGGTACTGGAATCGTTTCCTTTGTGTGAATCCTGTTTGGAAGGTAAAATGACCAAGCATCCTTTCCAGTCAAAAGGAAATAGATCCGAAGGGCTATTAGATTTGATTCACTCTGACCTGTGCAGCCCTATGTCAGTTCAAGATCGAGGAGGGTTCGAGTATTTTATCACTCTCATTGATGATTACTCTAGATACGGTTATATCTACCTGTTGCGTCGCAAGTCTGAATGCTTTGAGAAATTCAAAGAGTTTAAGGCGGAAGCGGAGTGTAACAGCTCGGTCCCGAGATAGGGATTAACGAATGGGAACGGGGTGTTATTAAGGGATTAGTGAATAAAGACTGAAGATTAACAAAGAAGTTTTAAGAATTAAGATGTACTTTTGAAAGATAGGCGATGATACTCGGGTTTACTTGATTAAGAAGGAAACATGCTTTAGTGGAATAAGACGGCTAACTAATCAGATACCAACAAGCATAGACCTGTTCACAGGTCAAAGCGGATAAACAGATACCAACATGAATAAACCTCTTCATAGGTGAAGGAAAAATATAGTCGGGAAGCAGGAATAAAACTTATAATGTATCTTCATATATAGATAACCATGTCTGGGTAAATATTCATAGAATTTCAGTAATCATGATTGAAATTGAGCGGAATTTGGAAAGAGTGAATCAGAGTAGCAGAACATATAATGGGACTTCAAAAGAAACATATACAATAGCAAAATAATCTTGGCAGCCAACCCACATCCACAACCACCATCATCCTCAGCATCTCAACCTGAAAACATTTGAAAAAGAGGGCGTGCGCACTAATGTACTTAGTGGGTTTTGATAAAAGCTTCTTTAATAACTCGAGAAATATCCAACAATAAACTGGCGGTATACGGAGAGCAAAACGCAAAAGCCCTCTCCATATCCGCAAAACCTTTTCTTTACTTTTGGGCCCAACCTTGGCTCAAACCTGATGTCCACTGTACCCTTAGGTATGCCATAGGATAGAAGAGGGGTTACCTCAAATATCCAAAAGAGTTTGCGAGGGAATTAACCCAGTAGTGACTCCCTTAAATGATCAAGATTATGAATTCTGAGCTCAATCCTGGTTATAAAAGCTATATTCTTCCTTCCTTAACTTAGCCTTCCTTTCTCAACCTTAATCCTTAATTTCTTAGCTTCCTTAACCTTACTAGGTTTATCGAGCTTAGAGCAACGTTTAAGGCTAGTCCTTTACTTAAGCATGACTTCGGCCTATAAGGGATTTATCACTACCCGAAAAGGTAATGCTTAATTAGCTAAATAAACTTTAGCAAAATCCAACATTCTGATACGAAGAAATGAACGTGCATAAACATAAATTGTAATTAAAGCAATTCTAATTACCTCATGCTAGCATAAACAATACTTAAACAATTTTAACATTTCTAAATATGCTTGAGAGCTCAATCAACATATAATATTTTTCCTTTCCTTCCTTCCTTGTACAGAGATCAATCAGGCAGAGCAAAAATATTGTATTGGATATTTCATTTGCCCTATATGCTTCTAGAGCGTATTAGCTCAAACTTTAGATGAATATAGATTTACCCACCTCGACTACTGGACAGAAGATGAAGCAACGAGCTGAAGATCCTTCTCCGAATTCCTATGAGGCTCACTTTCTCCTACAAAAGTCGAATAATCGACTTAACGACTTCTTTCGAAGAAATCAAACATCTAGTACGAGAAATAGCAATAACTAACCTAGAGCCCTTAATCTAAGACTTAAATACAAATTGCACGACTTAATAACTTAATAAAATTCGAGAAGGATTTATTTGGAGAAATCATATTTTGATACTTGAATCTTAGATGGATTTAACTTGAAAGGTTTATTTGAAATAACTCGGAAATAGCTCGAAAGTTTCTAAATTTAAACTTGGAAATAACTCGGGATTAGACTGGAAAAACACAACTCAAAAGGCTCGAAAAGAGGGTACGAAAATAGCCAGGAAAAATTGGCATGAAACAACACGGGGAGGGGGGTGCCGCGGTGCACACCGGCGTCGGCGGGCACCCCCTGGCACCGGCGGGCGCTTGCTGGCCGAGGGGGCTGTGGCGCGGTGGGGCTCTCTCTTTTCCTCTTTCTTCCGCCCATTTCTGGGCAATCTTCAACTGGATTCCTCAACTGGATTCTTCGTGTTAGTTGATTCCTTCGACGAACACGAAGAACACTTATAATAATTTTTAAAACATGCTTCAATAATTTAAATTAACATGAAACGGCATGTTTTAACTTAAAAAGAAATTGGCATTACAACGGCATAAACACAGTAATCCTCCTTAATATTTAGAATAATGATGAAATCTTTAAATATATCTTAAACAGAATTTAAACAGAATAAACGAGGCTAATCTCAAGAATAATAACGATAGGAATAAAGCGAGAAATATAACGTAAACGTTATTAACTTGAAACTTCAATAAGAATCGAAATACAACTTAGACGGAAGGTAAACGAGCAATAATGAAGAATGCGAAGAACGTAAAGAACGGAAAGTAAATACAGAATTTAAAAGACGGAAAAAGAAATGGAGTCGAGACTAACGAACAAGAATGGATAGGGTTAGGTGCGTCGAAGGAATGTGGCTAGCTCGGCGTCTCATCGAGTCACAACGGCGGAAGAGCCGCCTGCTACGACCCAATGGCGCCCCTAGCATATTCCCTTACCGCATCCCTTCTGCCCCACTCCGCTCGTCGTCTTGCAGAACACTAACGAAGAACGCTTTTTTACTTTGATAGAACTCTCTTGGCTTTTCTCACAAAGCTTTCTCACTCTTTCGGAAGTGAAATGGATGGTGAATGAGCAAAGGAATGCAAAGGGGGTGGCCTTGTATTTATAGGAAAAGCTTTGGCTTCCAAGGGAAGCCACTTCAGTGCAAGAATACTGCAAAAGTTATCCCGGATTTGGTTAAAAGCTGCTTTATTCGATGTCGAGGTCCAAATGACCTCAGACATGAAATCTAAAAATATCGGGAGACTCATTGGCTCGAATACTAGTGAACCAACTTGATTCGTTATGAAGAGGGGGTCTTTAGAAGAAAGACGAGCAAAGATTCCCTTTTTAGAATTACTTTTTACTATTCACTCAGACTGACAGATTTTGCTCCCGAGCATTCGATTGACCTCAGAATAGAAATCCGTGAATGCCAACGGAATCCTTAAGTCATTTCCTATAAGAGGGACCTGACAGAACTAGACTCGGATCAATGAGGAGGATTTCGTAAATATCTCAAAACACGAACGCATGCAAAAGTTACTATTCATTCATCCTTTAAATACGATTTTCATCACCGGGAACTCAAATGACTTCAAAATTAAAATTCGAAAATACCGGCATACTCCTTGAGTTAAAACCTTTCTAACGAAACCATGAATGACCATAAAAGAATTAAGATCAAATTTTCTAAAAAGACGATTTCACGAAAACTGACCCCTAAAGTCGTGACTGACATATGACCATAAATAACCTTAATTAAATTTCTTCCTTAACTTTTTAATTATCATTAAAAATCCTCTAAACCTTAATTGAAAATATGGGATGTAACACGGAGAAATGAACAGGCAGAAGTATCAAGTCAGTACATTCTGATCATGGTGGTGAGTACCTCTCAAGTGAATTTAGGGATTACATGGCATCCCAGTTGACTGCGCCTGGAATGCCACAGCAGAATGACGTGGCAGAAAGAAGGAATCGCACACTGTTAGAGATGGTTATATCGATAATGAGTTATTCTGAGTTTCCCATTTCGTTATGGGGATATGCCCTGGAAATGGTAGCCTATATTCTTAACTTGGTTCCATCGAAATCAGTTCCTGCTACACCCACAGAACTATGGACTGGACGAAAGCCCAGTTTGAACCATATTCAGATTTGGGGTAGCCCAACACACGTGTTGGACAAGGAAGCTGATAAGCTGGCTCCTCGTACTGATGTAAGGCTGTTCGTTGGATATCCGAGGGGAACGAAAGGTGGTTTATTTTATAGTCCTAATGATTAGAAGATCATTATTAGCACAATGCTTGATTCTTAGAGGAAGACTATGTCATAAACCACAAACCAAGGAATCAAATCATCCTTGAGGAGTTAAGAGGAGGATTGAATCCTACACCGGTTGTACAAGAAGAGGAACCACTAAACACTGCACAACATGTCACAGAAGTACAGGAACTGCCTCGTCGTAGTGAGAGGGTTGTACGCCAACCTGATATATTCATTGGTCTGGGAGAGGCTTCAGATTTCCCAGAGGATCTTAATGAATTGGGTCTCAGGACCTATGATGAGGCAATTCGAGATAAATATGCGGATTCTTGGAAAACTGTAATGGAGTCTGAGATTGGACCTATGGATCGTAATCAAGTTTGGGAACTTGTAGAAACACAAGATGGGGTAAAACCCATTGTCTGTAAGTGGGTCTACAAGTGCAAGAGAGGATCTGACGGGAAGGTTGAAACCTTCAAGGCAAGATTGGTGGCAAAAAGGTATACTCAGAAAGAAGGGATCGATTATGAGAAAACCGTTTCACTGATAGCCATGCTTAAGTCAATCCGGATTCTCTTATCTATTGCGGCTCATTTGGATTATGAGATCTGGCAGATGGATGTCAAGATAGCTTTCCTAAATGGAAGTCTTGAAGAAAATATCCACATGAAGCAACCAGAGGGATTCATTGCTAAGGGCTAAGAGCACTTGGCGTGCAAGCTTAAGAGATCCATTTATGGACTTAAGCAGGCATCGAGATCTTGGAACATCCGATTTGATGAGGTTATCCAGTCATATGGATTGGTGCAAAGTCTGGATGAGAGCTGTGTGTACAAGAAATGTGACGGAAACATGGTAGCATTCCTCATACTTTATGTTGATGACATCTTGCTTATTGGAAACAGTAAAAAGGTATTGTCGAACATTAGGGTGTGGCTATCTGAGCCGTTTGATATGAAGGATCTGGGTGAAGCCGGACATATCCTTGGCATCAAGATCATTTGAGATCACCAGAAAAGGATGTTATGTTTGTCCTAGGCAACTTATATCGATACAGTGCTAGCTAGGTTTGGCATGTAAGATTCCAAGAAAGGTTTTATACCTTACAGGCATGGAATTCATCTATCCAAGGAAATGTGTCCCCAAACACAGTCTGAGATAGAGGAAATGAAGAAAGTACCATATGCTTCAGCTGTGGGAAGTTTGATGTATGCCATGTTATGCACTAGGCCTGATATATGCTATGCCATCGGCATGGTAAGTAAATATCAGTCTAACCCTGGACAAGGTCACTGGACTGCAGTCAAAAACATTCTGAAGTACCTTAAAAGGACTCGAGATTACATGTTGGTTTTCCACTCTGATAGTCTAGTGCCTTTGGGTTACACGAACTCAGATTTTTAATCCAACAAAGATCAGAGTAAGTCTACCTCAGGCTATGTGTTTATATTAGGAGGTGGAGCCATCACAAGGAAGAGCATTAAGTAGAAATGCATTGCGGATTCCACCATGGAAGCCGAGTATGTAGTTACCTCTGAGGCTGTAAAAGAGGCTGTCTGGCTCCGCGGGTTCTTACTGGGCTTGGGTGTGGTTCCTGATTTGTCTAAGACTATCACGATATACTGTCATAACTCTGGTGCAGTGGCAAATTCAAAGGAACCCAGAGCCCACAAGGCAAGTAAACACATAGAGAGAAAGTACCATCTTATACGAGAAATCATTAAAAGAGGAGACATGGCAGTGGTCAAGATTGCATCGGAGGAAAACCTGGCTGATCCATTCATGAAGAGCCTGTCGGCTAAGACCTTTGATGGTCATGTGGAGAAAATGGGAGTGAGATGCAGACCTGGTGGTACAGTTTGAGTTGATAGTTTTGATTGGAGAGTTAGCCAGTTAGTTTTTATGCTTGAAAGACATGCTTCAAGTATAAGTGGGAGATTGTTAGTTTTGTGTACTGAAAGACTTTTCTTTGTATACTTTTCTAATAATATGATGATATGAAATGAAAGTTATTGCAGGCACTATTTGCATTTAGATTATGTTTTATAATTATTTTATGCAATGTTTCATATACTTACATTGTAGATGATATGGTGTGGGGAGTCACACGGTAAGATCATATCATTAGAACCTTGTAATGTATTAAAGAGCTCACGGCTTAGATAGTCTTGAACACACCATTGGTACACCGTAGAATAATTTGATAAGATAGTTTATCTTGACTAACTGATTATTCTAGTACACTCGTTAGTGTATTGAGGAGGATCATGATAGGATACTATTCTCTGTCTCTGACCCAGTTACTGAGAGAATAAAGATCCACAGAGTTCGAGCTCTAAACTCATGTGATATTGGCAAGCATATGTGTGCATTGTTTGTTACTTTGATTTATCAATATATGAGATCTTTTTGTATATCGAATTCAATATCTTAGGTAATAATGATGTATATATGATGTCTTGAGCAGTATGCATGAGCACCGTGTCCTGGTGTGCCAGATTGATGATGTTCTCTTGAAGAAACACAAGTTCATGTTGAAACCCTGCAGGTGGAATATATTCCTTATATGGTAAAGCTTGTGTGGTACTACTCAAGGTTTTAGATGGTAATTAATTATAGCTGTCAGAGGCTGACATGATTAATTAATGAATATTATATCTTAAACATGGGGAATGGCTGGACTAAAGAAGAAAGCATATTCATAAATATGTATTAAATTAGTAGGTCAATTTTACTTCTTTAGTGGAATAAAAGTAAAACTTAATTTATTTAATTATATCATATGTTTATTGAATATTGGATATTAAATAAATTAGTGGGCCAATTTAATATTCTTCTAGATCCCTGTTGGAACCCAATTGATTGCTAGTGGACTGGATATTGAACTTGAGATAGAGGCCCAAACCCAGTAGAGTTTGAGAAGGGAAATTTTACCCATTTCCCTATATATAGGGGAAGGGGGGTGAAATTTTCACAGTTATTATTCAACCCCTCTTTGTCTCTCAAAGTTATCCACATATTTCACAAACCTATCTAGTAGATTTCAGCCCACTCTGAATCTAGATACGGTCCGGGAATACAATAGAAGATCTTGGACTTGAATACTATGGTGGCCGATTTTGAGGTGCTAGGTGACGCCAGTATTGCATTCATTCAACAACAATATTAGATCTTTAATCTTGTCCTCAGACCGTCTGACAATTGTAAGTAATTCGAATCTATGTATTCCGCTTCGTTAGATTCATTTTGCATGGTTTTGTGCTCGACGTGATAACATGCATGTGACATAAAAAATATGATTTGCATGAACATGGATTAATGAACAAACAAATGATCCTGCGGTGGTTTAGTTTGAAAAAAACCCCAACAATCTAGGGTATAAAGCTGCTTGTTGCTTACAATCAAATGAGAAATCAGGGTTGGGTAACAAGTTAGGATTTAGGGGACGAGAAATAACCTCTAATATAAATTAAAAGGATAGATTGGTCATTATGGAGGAATCCCATAGCTATATCTATTGTGACTATAAGATTGGCTATGATGAGATGAATTTGGGGGCTATAACTAGATGATTTAATTCACATAAGAAATCAGCGTGCCCATGACCTAGTCTGTTGGTTTATTCTAAACCTTATTCATTTCGGATCTTGTTATCTATTAATATTATTTTTAGTTTTGTAGTTTCTTTTTATTAGTTTGCAGCGTGACCACAACAAATCCCCCTCCATTTTTTTACTGGTGACTTTGAAAGAAAAGATGCACAGCTCCCTGTGGGATCGACCCTTACTCACTTCTGGCTACGCCTGTCATAGGCATAAGAAAAATTATAAATGTATTTTGGAGCTCGAAATGACCGCGCGTTAATCCTTGTGATCATTGTGTGTTTAGTCTGTGTTTAAGTTTAATTCATTCACATCTTCGGGAGAGATTTTCTGTTGGAACTAGATTGATTCTAGGTTGTGAAGGGAGCTCACAATTCAGTTCAATGAAAGAGGTTGTAGTGGGTAGGAAATGGGTCGAGTGACGGGAGGTCATCATGTAATAGCCTTTGTAAATTACAACATAGTAGTGAATTATTTCTCACGGACTTGAGTAGTCTCCTTGATATAGATCAGTTAATCGAACAAGGGTATCAACCTCACGCCATTTACTTACTTTGAGTTTATACATTTTTACTTTATATGTTCACAATAATGTATATGTACATAATATTGAACATGTCCGCACAATTTATGCAACTTCAATTGGTACTAAAGAAGCCTAAAGTTTTATGCTCACTTGATTTCCGAGCATACTTCTGAGAAGATGAAGATTCAGGCTCTGATCGCTGAACTTTCATCAGGAGAAGAATTTCCTCCCCAGCAGCAGATGTACCTGAAAATGTTCATAACTTGCACAAGCTTGCAAGTACTGCAGCAGCTGCTATTCAAAAGGAATCTCCATCAGCTCCAAAGCAAGGTGAAACACAGGTTGCTCATTTGCAGAAGAGGAAAATGATGCTGAAGAAGAAAAAGAAGAATCTGCAAAGGAGGAACAAAATGCTGATGAAGATGAGCAAGAGGATGATGAAGAAGAAGAGGCTGAAGAGGGTGATGAGACAAATTTTGATGATGCTGAAGAAGGATCTGTTGATGAAGAAGGAGAGCAAGCTTCTGACAAATCCAAGTAGTTTCAGATTTACTCCCTTGCCTTTCTCGGTGGCAAATAGGGGTAAAGCAATATAATTTTTATTTTTCTATTCAGATTATCTTGCATCCATGTGTTTTGCAAAATATTTTGTTTTTGCTCTGATTAGTTGTAATATCTATTTGATATTGAAGACATTTTCTATCTTCCCTATATGATCCTAATCTGCTAAAAAATTGAAACTGCTATTAAAAGATAAAATGATAAAAAAAATACAATATAGTAGAGCAGATATAAGCTGATAAAAGAATGAAAAACAGTAGGATCATATGATGTTCTTAGGAGCATTCAAGAACATTTTAAGGAACATGCTCCTTCAGTTTAAGAGTTTTGTTCTTTTAAAACATGGAGCTGATTTGCCACTTGATAACGACAAAGGAGGATATTGTTAGTGTCATCTGTACTCAAGTGTTCGAGATTGTCATGATCTATATGGTACTATCAAAGAACATAAAAGGTTTTGGTTATTCATGTTTGAAGACCATGTTCTGGACATTACAAAGAACATTCCGCTGCTAATCTGATTGAAGATCAATGAATGTACTTGATTATGTTCATGAACATGATCATGTACATGGTTGTCCAGAGAGTTTACAAGAGACGTGCCATGTTAAGATTCAAGGAGTTGAAGCTGCAGATTCAAGATGGACGTTTCAGAATAGAAGCTGCCTTGTTCGTGATGAAGATCAAAGAAAGAAAGTAGGAGTTTTATTCAAAGAAGGAATCTAAACTAGGGTTGATCGAATTAATTGAGGAATGTTTTCTTATTAAATTCAATGTCAGATTAGGACTTCTAATTACTTTGTTAAGGCTATATCTTTTATTTGTAAATAGCCTGGGAATCAGACTAGTTTAGATGACGAGAGTTTTACGAATACACAAAGAGTAGAGAGTCTAAAAGACTTCATCTTTGAAGTATATAGTATTCGGATAGACTAGGTTTGATCCTTGTGATCATTGTGTGTCTACTCTGTGTTTAAATTTTAATTCATTAACATCTTTAAAGGAGTCTCGGGAGAGATTTTCTGTGGGAACTAGAGGGATTCTAGGTTGTGAAGGGAGCTCACAATTCAGTTTAATAAAAGAGATTGTACTGGGTAGGAAAAGGGTCGAGTGACGGGAGGCACTACTACAAAAACAGGCTAGGACAACACAGGATTTACAATGGTTTTTCAATAAAACCGTTGTAATTTAAAAATTTACAACGGTTTTGACGAAAACCGTTGACTATGTGCGTTTTTTTTTTAAATTTACAACGCTTTTAAAATTTACGTTGTCTGATAACAACGGTTGTAATAAAACCGTTGTATAATAACAACTGTTTTATAGAAAACGTTGTCTATGAGCGCATTTTTTTGAACAACACAACTATAACCGTTGTTATTGGACTGTTGAGAAAATATATTAATTTAATATTTAATAAAATTATGAAAACATAAATTAAACCTAGTGCCCCAAATCAGAAAAAGAGCTTCCCTCTTCTTCTTCCCGCCGTTGAAGTCACTTCTTCTCTGAAACATAGAAGTCGCTCTCTTCTCTGATAATTGTCAAGCCAATTTCGCCTGCTCTCATAAACCCTCCTGCTCTCCTTCCCCCTCCTCTCCCGCCGCCCTCTTTCACCTCTTCTCCAAAAACTCCTAAATTCCTTTCCAAAAGCCCTAACTCTCTCTCTAACCTCTTCTCTGCTCTACAAAACCTTTCGCCATCTCCAAAACTTTCGCTAGAAACTAATCTCCGATCTTTCGCTGTAGGGGGGACAGAGTATGCAGAGTTTCTACATGCACCAAAGAAGAAATTAACTGATTTTGGTATGTTGGGTTCTGGAAACCTAAGTTTATGTAATTTCCTTATGGCTGCAGTTGTATAACTTCATTAAATTAGACAATATACTGAAGTGAAAATCAAGTTATTTTCAGTTCATTTTTCTTCTATTTTCTCTTCCTCTCTCTCTCTCTCTCTCTATTTTATGTTTTTGTGGATTCTCTTTTAATTTGGTAGGATAGTTCTGTGACTATTTGGGGAGCTTGGACTGAGGATTATAGAACTTCAGGTACAGTGATTGTATGATTAATTTTACATTTTAACAGTTATTTTTTTTACTTGCTATCTGCTCAAATTGAAACTGAGGTATAAATTTTTAATTTTGAAATAGCTAGCTAAAGCAGTACTGAACCCTCCACTTTTCTCTTTTTCCATTTTTTTTATTATTTGTTTAGTGTTTATTTGTTTGTGAATTTATTAATGCAGAATCTCGTTATCCAAATCAATTAATTGATCTGGGTTTCTCTAGTATGCCCTTCAAATGCCATTTTGGGGGGTTTTTCTTATTGAATTTCTGTTAATAATTTGGTTATTTTTTATAATTTCGTAATACTAGCACTCCATTGATGGTGTTTCTTGTTGTGATGAAAATTTGGAAAGTAAAAACGGTTGATTTAATTCATGCACGCTTGTAATATTAAAACTCTATAACTCTAAGCATTTCTGAGTGTGTGTGTGTGTGTGTCTCGTTTCAGAGTTGTATGATCGTCTCAGAGCTTGACTTAGTTGATAAATATTTAAAATAGATTTTCATTTTTAGATAAAATTCTTGTCATTATAGATTATTTTGATTATTTATTTATGTTGAACTATGTAGTGCAAAGTTGTTTCTTTGGAAAAATGTTTTGTGAATGAGGAGACATTTTAGCACTAGACTAAGTTTTTATACTCTGCAAGTGTGGCAAGTTGCTGATTAAAGTGTAAACTATTTCATCAAATTAAGAAGCTGATTTTTCCAATTAAAAACAATGTATTGAGTACTGAAGGAAATATAACATTTAATTTGCTTATTTGCAGATTTGATCTTTTATATTTTTACATAATAAATGTATGTTTGAGTATGATTCACTAGTCTATTGCTCCACTATTTCTGCTTTTAGTTTTCTCGTGTTCTAGAAAAATTTTAGCTTGGTTTCTTCTATCAAATACTTTCTTGCAAGGGTGAAGATTTCTGGTCAAGTTTCTTTTCTTATATATTGTTGGATGTTAGGGGATAATTTTTTAGAGTAGTTACAATCATGGTATCTAGAATTTTAGTTTGAATAACTAAAGTGTTGCCGGTGGGATGTACAATATCTATAGTTCTTATGACAGTGCATGCCGAATTTCATGGTTGGATTTATGTAGTGCAGCATTTTTTTTTCTTTCAGTGGATGTGGAAGCAACATTGGATAGTGGTAATGGATTGATGGAAGCATCAATAGCAGGGGACCTTACGAACATAAGCTGCCAAGATCATTTTCTGCATCTGCTGGTAAAAGTTGTGATACAACATCTGCTACTGCTTTACTCAACCTTGGCTGTGCAAGTCTGCAGATAATGAGATAGGTATATTTACTTCTATCCTGACATGAAAATGTAGGCTGTTGAGTTGTTCTAACTTTTTAATGGAGATAAGCATACATGAAAATCGTTGAATAAGAACAAAGCCAACAAACAGAAATATGCAATACTGGTGGCTGCTGAATGTTGTTATTTTATATATTCATTCTCCCTTTGTTTAATTTAATATATTTTTTAATCTTATAGTTTGGATTTGTTATTTTATATATTTCTAGTTGTGCTGAATACTATTTTCTATTTATACATTTTTCATTTTCTCCTATCCTTAAATGACATGATAATTTTAGAAACATGTAAAATATCTGACAAAAGGTGCTGCAGTCATTAACTGGTATTTGGTAAAACATTGGAGGATACTTGCATCACCTATATGAGAGGACTGAGTTACTAATGTTAACAATAGAAAGAGACTTTTATTTTTTTTTGAATTTAAATCTGCTCTTGAGTGATTAATTACTGGAAGACGTTCTTATATTTAAGGCTCCTGCTCTGCAACCTGTATGATGTTAATTAATTAATTAATTTTGTTTTTTTCATGAAATCTGTATGATGTTATGTGCACAATTCTTTTCTAACTTGATTAAATGACACATGAACATGATTAAATGACACGTGAACAGGTTGGTGCAAGAAATAGTGTTGCAACTACAGCTAGTTCATCAATCAAAGCAAGAGGAATTGTGAGTAAGTTCTTTATACTTTTATTCTCTTATACTATTATGCCTATAAATATGTGGTGCTATTTGATAATTCGTTTATGCTCAAGTCTTTACTCTTGTGGTTATCTGTCACGCCTATAAATTTCATTAGTTATCTTATTATTATGATTATTTGTTGTGCATAAAAGTAATACCAAATAAAAAGTAAAAAAAATAGGTGGTTTTGATATGTTATTAATATAATTTACGAATACCCATCACATATTCCAAATTTTACTTGAATACACTTAATGGAATTTCTAATTTTTGGACTTCATTTCAACACTATTCTCTTAGGTGAATGTCCAAAATGGATAAATCATGGATGTCCACCAATCGGTTATCACGTGCGTACGAGGATGGGGTAGAATCTTTCTTGCAATTTGCTTTGAAAAATGCAAAAGATTCTAAACTTATGCCATGTCCTTGTGCAAAATGTGTGAATTTAAAAAGTAAAAATATTCCCACGATAAGGGCACACTTGTGTTGCAATGGTATGGATCTAACATATGATAGATGGATATTTCATGGAGATTCTCTTAGGTCTAGCAACATAGTACATGAAAGAGATAAAATGGGAAAAGATGAAGATCAACATCAGGATGTTGAGGAAGATATTGAGGATCCCATTGATATGGTCCATGATGCATATGAGAGTTATGAAGATAATCCATCTCAATTTAGAAAGTTGCTTGAGGATGCTGAAAAACCTTTGTATCCTGAAAATAGCAAATTCACAAAGTTATCAACCATTGTAAAACTATATAACTTGAAGGCAAAGTATGGGTGGAGCAATGCTAGTGTTACTGATCTATTAGGTTTGTTAGGAGAAATGCTCCCAGATCACAATGAGTTGCCGTCTTCGTTATATGATGCAAAGAAATGTTTAAGCACGTTGGGAATGAGTTATGAGAAAATCCATGCCTGCCCCAATGATTGCATTCTATATCGTAAGACGTATAAGGACTCTACCATTTGTCCTACTTGTGGGTTGTCAAGATGGAAGGTTAGCAAGAGGAATAAATTGCATAGTGGGGTTCCTGCAAAGGTTTTGTGGTACTTTCCACCAATACCACGATTTTTGAGAATGTTTCGAAATAAGGAGATATCTAAGGAGTTAACTTGGCATGCTGATAATCGAAGATGTGATGGGTTTCTACGCCATCCAGCTGATTCACCTGCTTGGAGGCTAGTCGACCACAAATGGTCAGATTTTTCTACAAAGCCTCGGAATCTTAGATTAGCCCTTTCTGCTGATGGTGTTAATCCTCATAGCATGATGAATTCTACTTATAGTTGTTGGTCGGTCATACTTGTCACATACAATCTTCCACCGTGGTTGTGCATGAAGAGAAAGTTTATGATGCTAACTTTATTAATATCTGGTCCTAAACAGACCGGTAATGACATTGATATCTACTTGTCGCCACTGATTGATGACTTAAAGGAGCTATGGGATGTAGGTATCCAAGCTTACGATGCACATAGAGAAGAATGTTTTATGCTCAAAGCTGTTTTACTATGGACTATCAATGATTTCCCTGCATATGGGAACCTGTCAGGATGTTGCATTAAAGGATATAAAGCATGTCCACATTGTGGCGACAATACTGATGCAATATGGTTATATCATGGTAGAAAAATCTCATATGTAGGTCATAGAAGATTTCTACCCAGATATCATCCTTATCGAAAGCAAAAGAGAGCCTTTAATGGTGAACAAGAGTTTAAGTCCGCTCCAAAAACATTGACTGGCCAAGAGGTTCTTGATAGAGTCAAGGACATTAATTGTGTTTGGGGGAAAATGAATTCTAAAAAATGGGCGAATAAGGATGATGGTCAATCATGCTAGAAGAAGAAGTCGATATTCTTTGATCTTCCATATTGGAGATATCTACATATTCGACATGTACTCGATGTAATGCATATTGAGAAAAATGTTTGTGAAAGTCTCATCGGTACACTACTTGACATCCCAGGAAAGACAAAAGATGGCATTGCATCAAGGCAAGACCTTATAAAGATGGGATTGCGGAATGAGTTGGCTCCAAAGGTTGGAGAAAAGTGAACCTTTCTGCCATCTGCCTGTTATACATTAAACAGAGATGAAAAAAGAAAATTGTGCAACTCCTTGTCTGGAATGAAGGTACCTCTGGGCTATTCCTCTAATATAGCTAATCTAGTTTTGATGAAGGACTTGAAGCTTACTGGACTTAAGTCACATGATTGCCACACTTTAATGCAACAATTACTTCCAGTTGTGATTCGTGGTGTCTTGCCAAAACATGTTAGATATGCTATCACTAAGTTGTGTTTTTTTTTCAATGTATTATGTAAGAAAGTGATTGATACATCAAAGTTGGATGAGATCCAAAGTGATATTGTGACGACTCTATGCTTGTTGGAGAAGTATTTTCCTCCGTCATTCTTCGATATAATGGTTCATTTGGTGGTCCATCTTGTGCGAGAGGTTAAATTATGTGGGCCAGTTTGGTATAGATGGATGTATCCATTTGAAAGATTCATGAGAATCTTAAAAGGATATGTACGAAATCGCAATCGGCCCGAAGGATGCATTATTGAATGCTATGTTGCTGAAGAGGCGATAGAATTTTGTGCACATTACTTATCCAATGTGCACACAATTGGAATCCCATCTAGTCAGACTGAAGCATACCGAACAAAGCCTTTATCTCAACCTGATTTGCAATTGATTAATGATGATGAGTTGAACCTGGCCCATCTCCATATATTAACAAATGACAGTGAGATTGAATCTTATATCGAGTATGGTCTCAAAACTTATTTGAGTTTTTATTTAAGTTGCATAGCATTAAATATTTAATGATATGATTGTAATGTTTTGACTAGGGAGCATATGGCACATTTGAAGGCATCATTTCCTAAAGTTAAGAGTGAGAAGTGGTTCCAAGATGAACATAATCGATCATTTATTACTTGGCTACGTGAACATGTAAGTTTAAAGATAGTATATGGAACAATTTAATAATAAGTTTGCAATATTAACGTATTGTTTACTTGGTAGATTGTCAGTGTATCCACACATTCCACATGTCAAGTATCACCTAGGCTAAAGTGGATGGCGCATGGACCTTCCAATCGAGTTTTGAAGTATCAAGGCTATATGATTGATGGTGTTACATATCATACAAGAGAACGTGATGATCTTCGAACAGTTCAAAATTTTGGAGTTAGCTTAGTTGCAAAGACAATGCAAGTAGCTAGTGCAAAGGATAAAAATCCAATTGTAGCGGACATGATGTTTTATGGAAGAATTGAGGAAATATGGGAGCTCGATTATAATATCTATAAATTTGTTCTGTTTCAGTGTAGTTGGGTAGATAATAAAAGTGATGTCAAAGTAGATGATCTTGGTTTTACTTTAGTCGACCTTAAAAAAATAGGATACAAAAATGATTCCTTTATTTTAGGTAAGCTTGTCAAACAAGTGTTCTATATTGATGACCCAAAAGAATCAACATGGTCTGTCGTGCTTCCATCTTCTAGTAAAGATTACATTGAATTCATTAATGATGATGAGTTGGGAGATATTAGTATCCACCATCCTTGTTTTACCACGGGGGTACCAACAATGGATCTAAATGATGAATATGATGAAAATGAACCAAGCTGGGTACGTGGAGATTGTGATGGAACTTGGGTTAACAATAATAACTCTTAGTTAGGTAATTAAAAGTAATTTATTTATTTCTCCAATGGTATATTTCATATGTTTTACTATGAATTTTGCTATCTTTTTTCTCACACATTTTATATGTTTGCTTATCGATTTGTCTAATATGTTTTGCAAATTATTTCATCAGGTCTTGGACTGATTATGGATGCTAAGGAGAGTGGTAAGGATATGAAAGAGAGTGAAGAGTCTGGGATAGATTCTAAATCTACACAATCATCAAGAGCACTAAGAGGAAAGGTTTATTTAAATGAGCTTGCAAAAAGAAAGGCGAAAGGGATCAGACAAGAAATTGAGTTCAACAAACTCAGACAACTAGTCGGACCAGCTGCTTCTGAAATGCAGAGCTACATTGGACTTCTTGCGAGGAAAGATGTGAAGATAACTTATAAGACATGGAGAAACGTGCCTAAAGAAGTGAAAGAGCTCATATGGGAATCAGTGAATGTAAGCAAGCAGACTATAATATGTTTTTAATGTTTTAATATGTCTTACTCATGATTTGTTCATATTTTCTTGTAGTTATCATACCAAGTTGATGAGAAATGGAAGTCTGGATGCCTTGAATCAGCAAATGCAAAGTGGCGACAGTGGAAAACTAAGCTATATAATGATTTTATATTGCCACACAAAGATAACCCTGCAATGTTGAATAATCCACCACCATGTACTGGCATTCGTCCCGAAGAATGGAGTGAATTTGTTATAAGTCGTATGTCGGATGAATTTAAGGCAAGTTTCCTCACCTGCACACTTTAAGTTAAGCTTAATTATTCTTGCAACTATTGAATTGTTATTACACTTTACTTACTAGAAACTGAGTGAGGTACAGAAAGAGAGAAGGAAGAAAAACATATATCCACACCGACTCTCTCGTACAGGCTACGCTGGTTTGGCAGAGAAAATGGTAACACATTGTAAAACCTTGTACGTGCTACTATTTTACTCTTACCATATTAACACATTGTACTTTCTTAATTGTAGAAACATGAACTTAGTGGTGATGATGACATAGACAGAGCCCTTATGTGGAAGAAAGCACGAATGACTAAAGATGGAGATATAGAAGATGAGAATTTGAAGATGACAGTGGAAAGGATCGTAAGATTATAAATGCTTTCTCATTGAAGATATTTCTTAGCAAAAATGTTTGTTAATATAATTTTATCATTTGTTAAATAAATAGGATGATTACATAAGGCAAAAAGAAGAAGGAATGTTTAAGTCTCAAGGATTTGACGGAGACTTGCTCACATGTGCACTAAATAAACCTGAACACTCTGGACGAGTTAGAACTGTTGGGGGTTATGTCACTCCATCTATGTACTTCAAACATCCAAGAGGACGACCACGATGCAATCACGATGATTCTGAGTTGAGGGAGGCGAAGAAAGAAATTCAGTATTCTAGAGAAATGATAAAAGACCTATATGAAAAAATTGCAGAGTTGCAAACAACCATGAAAAAGGACAAAGACATTGAGGAAAAAGGTAGTTGCTCTGTGAAGTTGGCAAAGAGTATCTCTAAGGGTGAGCTTCCAGATGATGAAGTGATTTTGGTAGATAAAAAAGATGCTTTACAGGTGGATTTTTTCATTTTAAGAATTATGTCCACTTCCAATTAGTTAATTAGATCATTTTAATCATATATAAAGTTGATTATGTGCAGGGAAAAATAGTTTCATTGACATTGAATTCTTCAATTGGTAAGATTGTTGCTTATGGAACAGTTATACAGATCCAAGGGGTAATCAGTACACTAAGTGGTTGTGATATTCCAAACAATTGCACATGTGTGTCTATTGATAAAGCTGTAGACCCTAATGCATTGTTACCATACCCTATCCCGAATGTCTGTTAGAATGTGGGAGATGCAGTAGGATCACATGTACCTTGGCCTACACACTTGATGGCAGTTAAAGAGAAGGTAATATGTTCTTTACATATCAATTTATATTAATTAGCATAGTCATCTAATATATGTGTGTGTTTGTATCGTGCTACAATTATTAGAGTTCCATTAGCAAGAAAGCTGAAGCAAAACAAATGGTTAAGAAGAGATTGATAAAATGTTACGAGTCTTTGAATTCATCGTTGAAAGGATTATACTGCTATGCTGAGAGTTCTATGAAGAATGGAGAGGGAGTTTTTATTCCATTAGAGGATGATGTCTTTGGTACTAATTGTGAGATTTACATTCACCTTGAGGACATCATTCCATTTTGTGATTTAGATCCAATTTCAGGCAACTGCATGGTAGTCTATTTGTGGTAAGTATTTCTAAGCCCAAATTTTAAATAATATTATTAATTTTTTTTAATAATGTAACCTGATGACACACTAAATTGTTGTATGTGAATTGTTAGGCACCTGTATAAAAAAAGAAGACAGAAAGCATACTTGGTGGATTTCGATTTGTGAACCCATTTACTATATCACATATGGCAAAGACCTCATTGAGTGCACGGACACAAGCTTTGGGAGATAGGCTGATTGGGATATGCCCAAATCAGCTTGTTGTAGTTCCATGCAATGTAGGGTAAGTTAAATGAACTTCTAATTATTGGTTCTATTTTGTCCTTAATTATATTTTTTTCGATCTTTAGACTAATCAATAGATTTTTTGGATAAGACTCCATTGGATTCTTACAGTAATAGACCCCAACAAAGAGGTTATTTACTTGCTTGACCCTCTTGAAAATAGAATACGTGATGACAGCTGGAAAAATGTCGTGGACAGGTAAGAAATATAATTTTACTATTAATGTAGTATGTAGTCAAGGTCTTTGGATGAATCCCTAATTGCTTGTGGTATAAAGGTCAATAAGTCTATTCAATGCAAATTTGGAGAAGAAAGGCAAGAAACAACCAGTTTGGGAAATCTTGAAGGTACCTCGTCAACCTATTAGATGGTGTATAATTGTGTGTATATATGTACTTCCATTTTTTTTAACATAGGCACCTCGTCAACCTGATTCCAAGCAATGTGGATTTTACGTGATGCGCTACATGAAAGAAATAATTGAAAGTGGTTCAATTTCAAAACAGGTAAAATTTTACTCATTCCTTATGATAATTCATAATAAACCCCATGAATCAGGTTTTCTTAAGTTTTATCAATATGTTCTATTTTATATTGTTAACAGTTTAGAAAAGAACCATATTCTACGAAGGAGATTGATGAAGTTCGTGCTGAATGGGCAGATTGTGTGCTTGATTATGTATGAAAGATCATTTTGCAAGGTATTTTTGATATAGAGAAGTTATTGTTGGTTTTTTTTAAGTATTGATGTTTAAATATTTATGATGGGATCTTCATTGACTTAGGATCGGATTTGATGGTGTTTGAACTTGAATTCATGTCGTTTTGTGCCTGGTTGATGACTACAAGATCGAGAAGCATACGTACTTTTTGTAATTGAACATTATATATGTCATATTGGATCAAAGTATGAGATATTTTTAGATAAATTGTCTTTAGATATTATTATATTTTGGATGATTTTATATCGAAATTTATTGTATTTTTGTTGCTTTGGTATTGAAATATATTATTTTTGGATGGTTAATTAACTTTTGCATTAATTATTGCTTTATCAGATTTTATATTTAAAAATTAAAAATTTGAAATAAAAAAGACAACAGATATTCTAAAAATCGTTGTGCAATTACAACAGAAAGATAAAAAACCATTGTAATTTTTTTTTTCCGAAATTAAAAAATTACAACGGTTTTGGTTAAAACCGTTGTAATTTTACAACGGTTTTAGATAAAACCGTTGTAACGTCACAACGGTTAAGATTCAACCGTTGTAAACTTACAACAGTTTTAACTTAAACCGTTGTAAAATTACAACGGTTTTCAAAGAACCGTTGTAAAAATACAACGGTTATTTTCAATAGTGTTGTAAATTGACAACGGTTTTAAGGTAATCGTTGTTATGTTACAACGGTTATTTTTATAAACCGTTGTCTTTTTATTCATCAAACAACACAAAGTGAACAGATTTACAACGGTTCTCATTACCGTTATAAATTACAACGGTTTATAACCGTTGTCTATATGCATGAAAAATTTACAACAGTGACTAAGACAACGGTTTTCTTCCGGGCTACACAACGGTTAAAAACCGTTGTCTTAGTGATTTTTTGTAGTAGTGAGGTCATCATGTAATAGCCTTTGTAACCTTGCAATGGAATAGTGAATTGTTTCTCACGGACTTGAGAAGTCCCCTGACGTAGATTAGTTAATCGAACAAGGTTATCAACCTCGTGCCATTTATTTGCTTTCCGTTTATACATTCTGACTTTACATGTTCACATTAATAATGTACATATACATGATATTGAACATGTCCGCATAGTTTATGTAACTTCATACATATATCTGATAGTCCCGATATGATGTTGGCTTGGCAACAACAACCGCATCAAGAATATGATTATGCAGATGGAGCCGCTGACGGGTTTTTACAATGATCCAAGATCACAAGTCCAAATTGATGAAAAATTTGCTAGATAGATTCAATTTGAAGAACTACAATCTCAAGAATCTCGTGCTGTCGGTGGTGGTGATTTCCAGACTGAGGAGATTCCTTCAGAATTGTGAGGCTCGACGCTAAAATCTGCTCTCTTCACTATTCATTTCAGAAAGGTACCAAAGATGGACTGTGGCGTCCCAAATTACTTTAGCTAATCTCAGACGCCACTCCCGTATTATCAATGTTATTTATTTTATTTTTTTATCTTTATTTCATATATTTTCTCAATTCAAATAAAATTAAAAGAAATTAAAGGTTGGTAGGGGATAAAATTTACTGTTGAAATACTTCCACTTTAACCATTAAGATATATATTTTTTTCTTCTATCATGATAAAATAAAACCAAATATAATAATAATCTATAAATTGTCTAACTCAAGGAATCAAAACAGCTAAACGTCTGAAACTCGAAATAAGAAAATAAGAAAAGATTAAATTTGATTTCAAGATTTAAGCCACTACTGCCACCACGCTACTGTCCAACTCCTCCATCTGCATTTCATAAATAATTCACGGTGAGCTTACACTTGCTCAGTGAGGACAAGTAACAATTCATATTATCAACACTTAACCGTATGCAGGCAATAATCATGTAACCATAACTGTTCCGCATTGTAGGTAAAACCCAGGGATCTTTACCGATCCCAGACCCCTTAACGAGTCCCTGGCCAATATACTTGCGCAAGATTTCACCATTTCCATAATTTCACAGACAATATTCATTCAATACAGATAAACACATATTTCAAAATATGAAAGAATACAAGTCGTTGGAAATGATTCCCCACCTCAGAAGCACAGTAACTTGATATCCCAGATCGGTAATTTACGAACTCACTTCCTTGTGCCTATAAGTAAATATAGCACTACTTGAGTGTCACTGTTCTATCAATCGAAACATTAAAGAATAATTCTTTCTTAACATGTTCGTAACTGGTGAACCAAGATTAATAAATTTCAGAGAACTACGCCCATTACAATCATGTCACGGCAATAGTTAATTATATATATATATTAAACAACACGACAACAATCAATTATATATATACTAAACAACATTCTGACTCATCTAGTTACATAATAGTTATAAATATTTATATTATCTTATACTATACCTACGTGTATATATAATTGTATATATATACTTTAATCCAAACACCTACAATTCCTAAATGGTTCACGCATATGTGAATCTCATCATTACTCTCAATATTATTTAGATTCATATTATATTTCATTACACTTGTGAATAGCATTTAATATAATATGTAATTACGTGTGCTTATATCCAAAAGCTCCATTATCCAAGCTAGTCTTTTTTTTACATAATCATATAAATATATTAAATGTAACACACCAATTATTCCCACCATTTGTAGAATAATACCAATAGCTATCCCTCTTTGCATGTGAAACACGTTATCACCTCCACACATGGCACATGAACAACCATTACTCACTACTCACAATTTAATGTAAATACATAAACTCATTCAGTGACTAACCCTCCCTACCTAGATCGAACACCTATCAAATATTTCAAAACATCATCCAAGCAGTGGGAAAAAGATGGACAAACGGATCGAAAAAAAAAGAGTGCTAGAGTTAGAAAAGAAAAGAAAACCTGACGTATCACTCCTCCCAATTCTTCGATCTCGGAAGTGATATTGAATTGAAAAATAGCAGGCGATTATTGCAAGTTTGTTCCTTTTAAGTGATGCGAGGAGGCAGTTTTAGAAGAGAATTAGGGTTTGATAGTTTAAGGAAAGATAGCATGGCTCTCGGGATTATATTTGACCTTGGAGATATAGGTTTGAAATGAGTCAATATTATCTCTGCTAAGGAACACAGTTTTAGCCATTTACCTAAGTGAAAATTATGTAGCCTAAAGTTTTGTGAAGAACAATTAATAATTATAGGGAAATTATATATAATTACCCTTTTTAATGAAAATTGAGGAATCGGCTAGTGGTGATATTATAAGGTTGGGATTATGTGCATATATTTATATTTATTTATACATCTATAAATGTACACATTCACTCATATATATAAATATATTTATATATATGATTTACTAGGAAAATCTAAGAATTCCCGAGCTTATAATCCTACACATGCTTTTAGGTATATGACCATTTAAACCTCCCATTCCACTAAACACATATATCCTGATAAGGTAAGGCATTCTGATTGATCACACCTCTAAAATAAATTTGCATATTATATTTCAAATAAATTATTGAAAATCACATTTTGGGTCATCACATCCTTCCCCTCTAAATATAAATTTCGTCCTCGAAATTAAACATACCTAGTCGAGCAGGTCAGGATAATGCGAGAAGAACATGTCCGCTCTTTCCCAGGTCACCTCATCAGGATTTCGTCTGCTCCATTGGACCTTGATTAGAGGAATCTCTCGATTTCGTAGTATATGTGTTTTTCTATCGAGAATAGCCACTAGGATTTCCTCATAGGTAATATCTTTGTCAACATTCAAGTCAACATGGTTTACAATATGATCAGGGTCATGCACGTATTTCCACAGCATGGAAATGTGAAACACGTTGTGAACTGCTGATAACTCTGGCGGCAGAGCTAGTCGATATGAGGTGCTTCCCACTTTTTCTAATATCTCAAAGGGTCCAATAAATCTTGGCCGTAACTTTCCTTTTTTCCTAAATCTTACTATGCCTTTCATTGGTGAGACCTTCAAAAATACCTTATCACCATTTTCAAAATTCAAATCTTTTCTTCTTTTGTCGGCGTATGACTTTTGTCTATCTTGTGCTGCTTTAATTCTCCCTCGAATTTTCTCCACAACTCCCACAGTTCGCTCCACTATTTCTGGTCCCAATATTTTCCTTTCACCTACTTCATCCCAATGAATAGGTGATCTACACCTCCTTCCATATAAAGCTTCATACGGAGCCATGCCAATGGTAGCTTGATAACTATTATTGTATGCAAACTCGACCAAGGGTAAATATCGTTCCCAGCTACCACCTAAATCCAATACACATGCCCTTAACATATCTTCCAGAATTTGTATTGTTCTCTCTGATTGGCCATCTGACTGTGGGTGGTAGGTGGTGCTAAAATTCAACTTTGTACCCATAGTATCTTGTAGACTTTTCCAAAACCTTGAGGTAAACCTCGAATCTCTGTCCGAAACTGTTGAGACTGGTACTCCGTGCAACCGCACAATCTCATTTACATAAATTTCTGCAAACTTATCCAAACTAAAGGTCATTTTAACTGCCAGAAAGTGTGCCGACTTTGTCAAACGATCCACAATAACCCAAACAACATCGTGAACCTTCGCCGATCTAGGTAAGCTAACAACAAAATCCATAGTTATTTGCTCTCATTTCCATTCTGGGATTTCCAGTGGTTTTAATAGCCCAGATGGACGTTGATGTTCTGCTTTAATTTACTGGCAGACCATATATTTCTCCACAAAAGTACCAATAGAACCTTTCATGTTCATCCACCAATACACCTCTCGCAGGTCCCGGTACATCTTTGTACCTCCAGGGTGTGCTGTGTAAGGGGTGTAATAAGCTTCCCTAAGAATTTCCTTTCTCAATATCTCATCTTTTGGTACACACAACCTTCCCTTAAATACCAACATATCATCTACTGTCAAAGCAAAGCTTTTTAGTCCACCGGTCAGTACTCGTTCCTTCATTTTGTTCAAGAAGGTATCATTTTTCTGAGCATCCTTAATTCTATCTCTTAATGTCGGTCTTATGATTGAAACTGCCAGCACACTATTTGTATCATTTGGGGATGGTATCACTTCCATTCTCATTTTAGCAAACTCTTGAACCAATTGTTCCTGACCCGTTAGTGGTGTTATTGGATGCTCACTTACCTTCCGACTCAGTGCATCTGCCACTACATTTGCTTTGCTGGGATGGTAATGAATTGTACAGTCATAATCTTTCACTAGTTCCAACCACCTCCTTTGTCTCATATTCAACTCCTTCTGTGTGAATAAGTACTTGAGGCTCTTATGGTCGTTGAAAATCTCACATTTAGAACCATACAAGTAATGACGCCATATCTTTAAGGCGTGAACCACAGCCGCTAGTTCCAGATCATGTGTGGGGTAGTTTAACTCATGAATCCTTAACTTTCTCGATGCATATGCTACCACCTTACCATGTTGCATTAATACACATCCCAAACCTTGTTTGGATGCGTCACTGTAGATAACATAACCTTCTGACCCATCAGGGATAGTTAATACCGGTGCAGACACCAATCTTCATTTTAACTCTTGGAATCCTTCCTCACATTTCTCAGTCCAAAAAAACTTCACACCTTTTCTTGTCAGCTGAGTTAACGAACCTGCTATCCTTGAGAAACCCTCTATAAACCTTCAATAGTAACCAACCAACCCTAAGAAACTATGTATTTCATTTACATTCCTTGGGGTACTGCAATTACTCACTGCCTCAACCTTGGTTGGATCGACCTCGATTCCTTGAGCTGTTACAATATGACCAAGAAAACCTACTCGATCTAGCCAAAACTCATATTTTTTGAATTTGGCATATAACTTTTCCCTTCGTAGCGTCTCCAAGACGATGTGTAAATGTTCTTCATATTGTTTCTCATTCTTTGAATATACTAGAATGTCATCAATAAAGACTATGACAAATTGATCTAGATAGGGATGAAAAACTCTATTCATCATATCCATAAACACTGCTGATGCATTAGATAACCCAAATGGCATTACAGTAAACTCGTAATGACCATACCTAGTTCTAAAAGCAATTTTTGGTATATCACTATCCCTCACCTTCAATTGGTGATAACCAGACCGTAAGTCAATTTTCGAAAAGATGGAAGCCCCTCTCAATTGATCGAACAAATCTTCTATCCTTGGTAGAGGATATTTGTTCTTTACTGTGATCCGATTTAACTCCTGATAATCGATGCACAATCTAAAAGTCCCATCTTTTTTCTTTACAAAAAGAATTGGTGCCCCCCAAGGCGAGACACTGGGCCGAATGAACTTCTTACCAAGTAGTTCTTGTAGTTGCATCTTCAACTCTTGCAACTCTTTCGGTGCCAATCTATACAGAGCTTTAGATATTGGTGTTGCCCTAAGTACCAGATCGATCGTAAACTCTACTTGTCTGTCTTGCGGGATTCCCGGTAAATCCTCTGGAAAAACATCTTCGTAGTCTTTAACAATTGGAACCTCATTGATCTTAGATTCCTTTGATAAAGCACCTATTAAATTTACCAAGAACCCCTGACAGTTACCCCTTTTTAGCATTTTGATTGCTTTCATAGCACTAATTACGCATGGAAAAAAATTTTAAGCTTTTGCTCCGTGAAAAGTGAACTCATCTTCACATGGCATTCGAAATGTTATCTCCCTTTCCCGACACTTGATGTTGGCATGGTTTTTACTAAGCCAATCCATACCTAGTATCACATCAAAGTCACACATCTCTAACACGTAGAGATCAGCCCCTATGTCCCTATCACAAATTCTTAGCTGAGCATCTTTCACCACTTTATCAGCCATAACAATCTCTCCTGGAGGGATACTAACCTCTAATACATTGTCCACTTTTTCACATGCATTTTCAATTTTTTCATGAAATTAAGCAAAAATAAATGAATGTGTTGCACCAGAGTAAAAAAGTACTAAAGCGGGTACAGTAGAAACTGTCATCATACCTGTCATCACATCTGGCTCCTCCTCATCTTCTTTTTGAGTAAGAGCAAATGCACGAGCATTCCCTCTCTTCTCTGGCTCCTTCTTGTGAAGTTTGGGGCACACATTAACATTATGACTTGGGTCCTTGCACCAATAACACCCATTTTTCCCAAAGAAACATTCTCCATTGTGGTATTTACCACATTGTGCACATTGGGGTTTATTTTTTTGTGTGCTATTATCATCCTTATTACTCGACCCACCCTTCTTGATTTCAGAATTTCCCTTTCCTTGGCTCGGACCTTCCCATTTCCTCTTTCCAAGGTTGTTGGAAGTTCTTGGTGTGAAATTTTCTAGCTTCAGTGTTGACGCTACCTTCTGGGCTCTACGAACCATTTCTCCATACGAAACAGTCACTCCTTGTGCGGCCAAAACCCCTCCAATCTCTGGTCTCAAGCCCTTTCTAAACCTCTTGGCCCTCTTAACTTCCGTATCCACCAAGTGTGGAGCATACCGTGATAGTTGATTAAATGTTCTCTCATAATCCACTACGGATAGTGTTCCCTGAGTGAAATTAAAGAATTCAGCCTCTTTTTGATCTCTGTAAGCCTCTGGGAGATACTTTTCCAGAACTTCTTCTTTGAATTGTTCCCAAGTCAAGTTTTCAAGCCTCTCACCAATGGTCACGCGGTGGGTTCCCCACCATCGCGCAGCTTCCTTCGATAGTTGAAACACCGCACATGACACCCTTTGTGCACTGGTGCATTCCATGTGGTCAAAGATCCTTTCTAACTCATTGATCCATTCTTCCAACACCCATGGTCCATCTCTGCCATTGAACCTTGGAGGCGTATATCGCCGAAATTGCACAATTACCTTTCCAATGTTATTAGCTATGATCTCAGGTCCATGGCCATCATTCACTAGATTCTCTCTCTCTTGGGTTTCATGGCATATGAGAGCTTGCATAGCTGTGATGAAGTTTTGGGTAAAGTTGCCTCCATTATCTCCCATGGGTCCATCATTTGACTGGTTTGCATTCCTATTGGTGGTATTGTTACGAGCTCTTCGTGGAGACATATCCTCTACTTGTTTATGTTTCGCATAATTAGTCAAAATCATTTGGTAATAAACTAATGTCACAACTTTGCACATAAGAATTCATCATTCAACATCAGATGTCATAAAACATGAAACGCATTCATATGATAAATAAAGTCAAAATCAAAGTATGTAGCTAAAATTATCCCCGAATAGTCTGGGAAAAGAAATCATCTAGAAGAACAACTATTGAAATAACTTAAATAGCCCGAAGAATTCAAATTGCTATCAACCTAGCTAAGTAAGTCTAAACTTTTTGGTGGGCGGCTGGATATTCACATCAAGTGGATCCTCTTCTCGTGCTTCATCCAAGTCCTCTTCAGTCTCTCCCTTCTCCAAGTTTTCCTCCTCGGCGTTCTCCTCAAGATCTTCATCTGGGTCCTCTTCCTCTGGATCCTCATCCTCCGAATCTATTTCCTCCAGATCCTCATCCTCTTCCTCCGGATCCTCTTTCTCGGGATCCTCTTCCTCAGGATCCTCTTCCTCCGGATCCTCTTCCTCTTTCTCCGGATTCTCTTCCTTCGGATCCTCTTCCTCTTTCTTCGGATTCTCTTCCTCCGGATCCTCTTCCTCTTCAGATTCCTCATTATCCGAGTTCAGAGGAGCTTCTTCTTTCGGGTAAGTCCATATAGTTGGAGCACTTTCAGGTACTCTCTCCATGTCAGTTACCCTTTGCTCTCACCTACGAATAAACTCCACCACATAAGCAGGAAAATTGATTATATCAATCTCATTTAGATTGCGAGTGACCATGCTTTCATAAACTTTTTCAGCTAAATCTCACAAGTGTGGCTCCCTCATGGAGTTGATGACCCTCTCCACCGCTAATCTATCCGAAACACGATCACTAACATCCAACCACCGTTGATAAAAGGTAACGACATGCACTCCCAAGTTGTAACGAAGATCCCACTGATACTCATTATATCTTTGCATCATGGCATGTTGTTCAGCCGAAATCACCATTTTCCTTAGAGTAACAATTGTACGAGCCATGTAGCTAATCATTTATGGAGAGTAGTGCTTAGTGAGTTTCTATAGTATTTTAGTCTAAATTAAAGATCATTTAATAAAGTTGTACTATCTAGGTTTTTTTTTAAGATCAAAAGATACTTGTTGTATTCATGGTGCCATCACAAGATAAAAAAAAATGAAAGTATCATAGCAATATCACCTAACAACATTTATGTGTCACATATCATTCATAATGCTATGAGAATTTAATTAAATCAGTAAGTAGAAACCATTTGCAGTCCTAATACAAATATACAATATTAAACATACACCATAAATGTCGTATCTGTCTGGAGTTGGAGCAGCGTGGTAGGAACATATGGCATTTTATTTATTGAGAGACTAAGGGCTAGGTTACTAATTATTCTATTTACAGGATTGCAAATATATATATATATATATATATATATATATATATATATATATATATATATATATATATATATATATATATAATCTGGTTCTCTGATACCACACTGTGGCGTCCCAAATTACTTTAGCTAATCTCAGACGCCACTCCCGTATTATCAATGTTATTTATTTTATTTTATTTTATTTTTATCTTTATTTCATATATTTTCTCCATTCAAATAAAATTAAAAGAAATTAAAGGTAATACTGATAGAAGAAAAAAAATATATCTTAATGGTTAAAGTGGAAGTATTTCAACAGTAAATTTTATCCCTTACCAATTGATAAAATAAAACCAAATTTAATAATAATCTATAAATTGTCTAACTCAAGGAATCAAAACAGCTAAACGTCTGAAACTCGAAATAAGAAAAGATTAAATTTGATTTCAAGATTTAAGACACTACTGTCACTACGCTACTGTTCAACTCCTCCATCTACATTTCATAAATAATTCAGGGTGAGCTTACACTTGCTCAGTGAGGACAAGTAACAGTTCATATTATCAACACTTAACCGTATGCAGACAATAATCATGTAACCATAATTGTTCCGCACTGTGGGCAAAACCCAAGGATCCTTACCGATCTTGGACCCCTTACCGAGTCCCTGGCCAATATACTTGCGCAAGATTTCACCATTTCCATAATTTCACAGACAATATTCATTCAATATAGATAAACACATATTTCAAAATATGAAAGAATACAAGTCGTTGAAAATGATTCCCCACCTCAGAAGCACAGTAACTTGATATCCCAGATCGGTAATTTATGAACTCACTTCCTTGTGCCTATAAGTAAATATAGCACTACTTGAGTGTCACTGTTATATGAATCGAAACATTAAAGAATAATTCTTTCTTAACATGTTCGTAACTGGTTAACCAAGATTAATAAATTTCAGAGAACTACGCCCATTACAATCATGCCACGACAATAGTTAATTATATATATATATATAGGATTTGGTTCAAATGAGAACAGCGCTTCATGTAGGAACGTGAGAACGGGCTTGTTTAGTGTAATTTTAGTGCTTTTCTTACTGTATTTTGATACAATTTTTTAATTTTTTTTTAATGCTTTTCTTATTGTATTTTAGTGCTAGATGATTTAGCACCAAAATAAAATAAGAAAAGCACTGAAATTACACTAAACAAGCCCGTTCTCACGTTCTCACACCAAACTTAGTTCCTATTATAACCAACCCCTATATATATATATATATATATATATTAAACAACACGACAACAGTCAATTATATATATACTAAACAACATTCTGACTCATCTAGTTACATAATAGTTATAAATATTTATATTATCTTATACTATACCTACGTGTATATATAATTGTATATATATACTTTAATCCAAACACCTACAATTCCTAAATGGTTCACGCATATGTGAATCTCATCATTACTCTCAATATTATTTAGATTCATATTATATTTCATTACACTTGTGAATAGCATTTAATATAATATGTAATTACGTGTGCTTATATCCAAAAGCTCCATTATCCAAGCTAGTTTTTTTTTTTTTTTTACACAATCATATAAATATATTAAATGTAATACACCAATTATTCCCACCATTTGTAGAATAATAACAAAAGCTATCCCTCTTTGCATGCGAAACACGTTATCACCTATACTCCACACATGGCATATGAACAACCATTACTCACTACTCACAATTTAATGTAAATACATAAACTCATTCAGCGACTAACCCTCCCTACCTAGATCAAACACCTATCAAATATTTCAAAACATCATCCAAGCAGTGGGAAAAAGATGGACAAACGGATCGAAAAAAAGAGTGCTAGAGTTAGAAAAGAAAAGAAAAGAAAACCTGACGTATCACTCCTCCCAATTCTTCGATCTCAGAAGTGATATTGAAATGAAAAATAGCAGGCGGCTATTGCAAGTTTGTTCCTTTTAAGTGATGCGAGGAGGTATTTTTAGAGGAGAATTAGGGTTTGATAGTTTAAGAAAAGATAGCAGGGCTCTCGGGATTATATTTAACCTTAGAGATAGGGGTTTGAAATGAGTCAATATTATCTCTGCTAAGGAACACGGTTTTAGCCATTTACCTAAGTAAAAATTATGTAGCCTAAAGTTTTGTGAAGAACAATCAATTACTATGGGGAAATTATATATAATTACCCTTTTTAATGAAAATTGAGGAATCGGCTAGCGGTGATATTATAAGGTTGGGATTATGTGCATATATTTATATTTATTTATACATCTATAAATGTACACATTCACTCATATATATAAATATATTTATATATATGATTCACTAGGAAATCTAAGAATTCCCGAGCTTAATAATCCTACACATGCTTTTAGGTATATGACCATTTAAACCTCCCATTCCACTAAACATATATATCCTAATAAGGTAAGGCATCCTGATTGATCACACCTCTAAAATAAATTTGCATATTATATTTAAAATAAATTATTGAAAATCACATTTTGGGTCATCACATGGGTGAAGGAGTTTTTGATTTGTATAGCAACTATTGTCCTAAGCAATACAAATTTCGCACCAGAGAAGGCTACGAGACGTACTAGGCACACATCAACAACCACCATCAAGTCGAACTTGATCATGCTCAAGCTCAATCGCAACTCAACTTCCAACCGGTAAGCAGTGCTAACGTTGAAAGCCAAGGTGGAGGTACGCCATACTCATCTCAACTCTTTGGGTTTGATCTTCTTGTTGCTAGGAAACAAATGTGTTATTTTATTTGTGAAGAATCTTTAGCACTTCAATTTGTTGATAGCATGAATTTTGAACGTCGTATGAAAGTTGCTTATAATCCTGGTACTCAAAGAATACCTAGAATGACCATGACTAGGACTCTTGAAAGATTGCATTTAAGATATAAGTCAAAATTGAAAAATATTGTTAGCAAAATTCCTTTTAGGGTTGCTATTTATTCTGATATTTGGTCTAATCAACATATATGTCATCATTATATTGCTGTCACTTTGCATTGGATTGATTATTCATGCACTTTTAATAAACGCTTAATTACTTTTCGTAGATTTAATTGTCAACATACTGCTACTAATATTGCTAAGGCTATCACAAAAATTTGCAATCAATTTAGAATGCTTGATAAAAAATTTCCATTAGTTTTGATAATGCGAGTGCTAATACGGCTAGTATAAGAGGATTAATTCAAGCATGTAATCTGACCTTGAAAGGTAAATATTTTCATACTCGATGTATTGCTCATATTTTAAATTTATGTGTTCAAGATGGACTTAGAATATTAAACAACTCAATTCAACCTATTCGTGATGCTGTAGATTATATTCATGGTAGGGTGAGAGTGAGACGTAAGTGGGAAAAATTATGTAGGGAACATGGTGTACATGCTAGAATATTTAACTTAGATGTGTCTCATAGGTAGAATTCTACTTATGAAATGCTTGCTGCAACACTAGAATATCGTGAATTATTAGTTTCGTTTTTTGCTTCACGTGTTAAATCATTTATTTTATTATCTTCATATTGGGATGATTGTTATGAATTAATTGAACTTTTACAAGTTTTTCAATATGCAACAAAAGATTTATCTGGTGTTTATTACTCTACTGTTTGTAAATTTATGTATCATTATTTTTTTAATTGCTGCGAAATTTAATTCTTGTAGACATAAACCAGATTTGTAGGAGATGATTCTAGCCATGGTAAAAAATGGCTGAAATATTTTGATCATGTTCCTAATATTTTTTTGGTTGCTAAAATTTTAGATCCTAGTTTTTGTTAGTTTTTTATACTGGAAAGACATGTCTTTGTATACTTTTCTGATGATATGATGATATGAATTGAAAGTTATTGCAGTCACTATTTGCATTTAGATTATTTTATGCAATGTTCAATATACTTACATTGTAGATGATATGGTATGGGGAGACACACAGTAAGATTATATCATTAGAACCTTGTATTGTATTAAAGAGCTCATTGCTTAGATGGTCCTGAACACACCATGGGTACACCGTAGAATAATATGATAAGTTAGTTTATCTTGACTAACTGATTATTCTAGTACACTTGTTAGTGTATTGAAGAGGATCATGATAGGATACTATTCTCTACTCTGACCCTGATAGTGAGAGAATAAAGATCCACAGAGTTCGGGTTCTAAACTCATGTTTGTTGGTGAGCATATGTGTACATTACTTATTGCTTTGATTTATCAATGGGTGAGATCCTTTCGTGGATCAATAAACTCGATATCTTGGTTAATAATAATGTATACATGATGTGTCGTGCAATATGCATGAGCAGCGTGTCCTGGTGCACCAGGTTGATGATGTTCTCTTGAGGAAACACAAGTTCATGTTGAAACCCTGCAGGTGGAATTTATTCCGTACATGGTAAAGCTTGTGTGGTACTACTCAAGGTTTTAGATGTTAATTAATTATAGCTGTCAGAGGCTGACATAATTAATTAATGAACATTATGTCTTAAACACGGGGAATGACTGAACTAAAAGAGAAAACATATTCGCAAATATGTATTAAATTGGTAGGTGAGTATTACTTCTTTAGTGGAATAAAATTAAAACTTAATTTATTTAATTATATCCTAAGTTTATTGGATATTGGTGTTGGTCCCGGGCGAGTCGATATCAGTTTAGAGAGGGGGGTGAATAAAATGATTGAAAACTTTTTTACTTTAAATGCGGAATAATAGGGCCCTTTGGCTCGCTAGAAAAACTTATCTATGCACAAACTTATTGATCAGTTAAGGCAGTTTGGGTGCAGCTTGTGTAAGATTGTGTTCAATTCAAAGATATGCAATAGTCAAAATAATACAACACACAAAAGATTTATAGAGGTTCGAAGTCTCAAACTTCTACATCCTCTCTTCCTTCCGCAGAAGGGAAACTTCACTATATAACTTGAGTTTCTTTACAAATTACACAATGAAGGACAGTTGGCTGAACCTGGTAACTATTCACTACCTCAGCGGGTCGACGACTCACACTTGAAGTTCCTAACTGCTCGCTAGGAAGGTAGGTGCTATTGTCGTCTTTAAAAGGTTTTAGATCTCTTTCGATCTTCAAGAGGTTAGTCTTGAACAGGTGGTATCAACTGATGTGCTCCTTGAATTGAGTTGGGTAGTTGATCGTTGTATAGCCGTAACTGAGAAGGCTGCCCTGGCTGGATCGTTAACAGCTGGCTGAATATCTTGACTCTGTGAATTCTTCTTCTCAGCTGAAATCTCGCAGTTTTTATCAAATGTTGAACTTGAGCTAATTGGGAGGGAGAAAGAAAAGCTCTTGCTTGAATATTTCAAGAATGTATATGCGAAAGTTATGAAGGCGAAGAGTATTTTAAAACTTTGATTCACTCGTCTTTTATAGAGGAGTGATTTTATGACCGTTGAATTCCATTGATCGGTGGCTCTGTTGGCTCATTAATGGCAAATGGTCTTTATTGGTCGCTGGAGCTTTTGGTTGAAGTAGCCGTTACTTTGCCAATCGATCTTCATTAGATATTTAATTCCAGGATCTTCGTTGAAGCATTTATTCCAAGATTCGCCGGTTTGAGCAATAACTCTAGGGTTCTCTGGCTTCAGTTTTGAGTTCCAGTTAGCAGTATTGAACTTGTCTGTTCAGTTCGGTCATTGCTCCAGTTGGTAATTTCGAGCTTGTCAGCTCAGTTTGGTCGTTACTCCACTTGACAGTTTTGAGCTTGTCAGCTCAGTTTGGCCATTGCTCCAGTTGGCAGTTTTGAGCTTGTTTCTCCAGTTTGACTCAAGTTCTTAGCTAGCTTGTCAGCTTGACTGATTTCTTTTGAGCTTTCCTGTCAGCTTGACTAATCATAAGCTGACTGACTTCAGTTCTGGCCTCTCGCTGATTTGTCTTGTTTACTTCAGTTTAGCCATCAGTTGGATACTCCCAGTCTTTAGTCTAAACAGATCTGTTATCAGTTCCTTCAGTCTTAGTTGACTCTTTTCTCCCTCATCTTAGCTGACTTAGTTGTCAGTTTGTTTCGACTGATTCGACTTTTTGACTTCTCAGTTGAGTTGACTTCTGACTGGATGACGTATCCTTCAGCTTGCAGACCATACTTTTGATTGGTTGACTTTGACTTAACTTGAGTTCCTTTTTTATGCTCTGGATTGATCAGCTCAGATCTAGAACTTGAATTTTAGTCAGTTTTTTCATAAATAATTTTGACATCTCATCAAAACCTAATCTAGAGGTTCCTTGATAGTTTTTCCTAACAATTTCCCCCTTTTCGATGATGTCAAAACCTTGTCGATTATGATGGAAAAAATTGCAAATGTACGTTTAATGTACGTACTGTAGTTTGCTTAGGCAGATTCTTGAAATCAAAGCAATTTTGATTCATGATATTCATTTATGTATCAAAGCATTCAAGGTATGCATGAAATTTAAGTTTTAGAGCATTTAGACATCAAGTTTCAGAGCATTCTTTCATTTTGGGCATGCTTTTATTCAAGTATCAGAGTATTCAAACTTGGCATGCTTTCATTCAAGTATCAGAGCATTCAAACTTCAAGTATCAGAGTATTATAAACACAATCAAGACTTGATTTGAGACATGTTATTTGAAGAATTGTGAAAACTTGTAGTATGTATTATATATTCACTTAAAGCATATTATTCAAGCTTTCAATTTGCAAAAATAGTTAAAACTGCTGGTTTACTCCCTGAAACTGCTGGTTTACTCCATGAAACTGCTCCTTTTCTTTCTGCTCGATTCTCCTCTTTCTTGGGCACCCTGTGTTCTCCATGCTTCCCCCTGAGGCTGATCTTCCCCCTCATGATGAATTTCTCTTTGAATTTGATCCCAAAGAGTTAAGCATCCATCATCATACTGTCCATCTTCCCCCTTTTTGGCATCATCCAAAAGCTGGGGTGGATCGCATGATGGTATTGACAAGTTTGGCAAGAAAGTGAATGCAGTTGCCAAATTGTCATCATGGAGGGAGGGAACTGAAGGAATGGGCATGGGCGAGGAGAGCCATGCATAGACGTCTTCAGTTGGCATGAACTGACCTTGATCAGAGGTGAGAGAGACTTCGTGCTCTCTGAAGTTCATCGAGGCCAAGTTTGTGAAGTTCTCATCAGTTGAAGCGATGGGTAGATCTTCAAGAAATAGTGTGCTTGAGGAGTTGGCCGGTTCATTGTCAGGGAGAGGAGCATCGGCTGGTATATGGAGCTGGATTCACTTGATCATCGAATCCATGATCTCCGAAAGCGTTGGTGGCGAGAAGAGTGGATGATTCATCCAGTTTCTACTCCAATGTCCTTCGTTGATCCAGAAGATGGATCCACGAGTGTGGATGAGGTGGAACATTGTTGTCTCATCTAGTTGGAATTGCCATATATGGTACTGGAGGTACCGTCTAAGTTGCTCGAATAGAGAGGGGTCGGTGCCCTCAATGAGACCGAAACAGCTGCTAAGCTGATGGTCTAAAACTTCTTTAAACTCAACCTCAATGGAGTCACAATGGACTACGGCTAGAGGTTGGGAGCTGGCTGATATTGTAGGCTGATCACTCAGCCTTGAGAGAGATTCGCTCTCAATCAGCAGCTGTCTTTCTTCAGAGGAGCTGGCGGGTGCTTCCAAAGGTGCATTTCCACGATCTGAGTTGGAAGGTCCTTCTTGACGTGATCTCTTTGGGATCTGATGGCAGTAGATGGTAGGGAGCATGTCCCTTCGTTTGATCGGTTCGCCAGTTGGAATGATCTCATCAAACTGGCTTTGAATGATATGGCTTATGCGACTCATAAACCCAATTTTTTCTCGGAACGAGCCAGTGGAGGGATCATATTCCGCTCGCTCTACATTTGCTCACAGTTGAGCAAGAATGAAAGAGGCCTAGTCGGCTTTACAACTGAAATATAGAGCGGCCGTGAGATGTGCTTTGAGCTCGGAGAACTGGACCGTCTCAAAGTTGCCATGTAAGATATGACTGGTGATGTCCAAGAGTTGGATGATCTCACTGGGCATGCTTTCCTTTAGCCTGTGTGAACAGTCATGATGGTGCATGTGAGGATGCTTCCAAATACCCCACAGTGCATATTTGCACGGTAGTGGCAGGGCCATGACGTCTGGGCCGTCGCCTGGAAGGTGAAGGATAGACATCATCGTCTCTTTTGTCACTGTGATCGCCTTGCTCTGGACGGTAGAGATGATGTTGTCACCGGAGATGGTTGCGTTGTAGTAGAACTCCGCAACATGGGAAGGTAAATTCTTGAGTTGCACGATTGTAAAAAACGGCAGCAGGCCAGTTACCTCCAATGGCCTATAAATTCTTTGAAAGATATCTGAGCCGAGATGTGCGTTAAGATACTCTAAACTTAGAGTCTTATCTTTTTTCAGCTTCTTAATAAGCAGATTGGTATCTACCATCTGAAATGAAGGCTTCATTTCTGCAAAAAGATGGTGTTGTTCGATATGCAAGTGTGAAGAGAGAGTTTGCAAGTAATCAAAACAAGGAGGAGATTGAGTTCGCAGATGATTGTAGTCTCCATCTCCTTGCATAAATATATTCAGCATAACATGCATTTGATCGAGGACACTTGAGTGCTTCTCTTAGCTGATTAGCTGTCTGATTCGATGGATGAATAGCTGAATTAATGATACATGTATCCCAGTCATTAGATCGTGTGGTAACTTTATGATCTTGTGGCTGAGAAGAAGCAATTTTGAAAATGGGGTAGTTGCCATAAATAGCGAAATATTTTCTGCAGATCTTGCTATTTATATCGTATTTGAAAGTTATATTTTGCTTTTCATTTTTGAAGAGTTGATTAAATAGCAAAGCAGAGATATTAATGGCGACTTGTGAGATAGAGCCCTATTTTCAAATTGTAGCCGTTGGATATAATATAAGAAATTTCATAATCTCAACGGTAACAATTTAATTAAAAAATTAAAAAACTTATCCGGATTCAGTTGGGATACAGTCCAACTGAATGACTGCTCAGCGGTTGGATGATCAGTTGAGTCTCGATTCTCAGTTGTCGCTGAAAAGCTGGCTGAAGCTGAAGCTGTAACTGAACTGAATTGATCAGTTGGCTTGATCAGGTGCTTGGCTTTCAATAGACAGTTTCCGCTTCTTGAAGGGCCTAGCTGGACTGGCTGTACATCTTCTATTAGAGATAGTTTTATTCTTTGGCAGTTCAGGCCTTGTTGTCCTCTTGGCTTGGTGAAGGTGAAGCTGGATGGCAACTGATGAGTTTTTCATCTTTTGACTAAGGGATTGTGAAGTTCCCTTTGGGGATGATCGAAACTGATCATTGTTCATAGGCAATTGCATACCTTTTGAGCTAGATGTGAGCAGTGGAGTGACATAGCTCTTGGATAGGAGGCTTGGTGATGTGGCAGTGTCTTCATCATCACTATCGCTCTCGTCAGCATGCCTTGGATTCTTCTGAGTAGCCACAACTTCAGTTTGTGATAGATATGGTTCTATCCTTTTGGTGGCAGTTGGAGTTTGTCATGATGGCTCAGCTGACTGACTTGATAGATTATCAAAGTTCAGTTTTCGACAAAGCGAGCCAGTTTGGTAGTTGACTGATTGACCTGCAATCCCAACTGCTTGAGGCATGATGCTGGTCTTGAATTCTGCTAATAAGGCGGTGGCGGGAATCTTGTTGACAAGCCGATGATTCATGATGTGCTGGACTTGCACAATGGTTGGAGGAAATGGATTTGACGATCCTATCCATTTAATGCTCCATGTTTCTTCATGTTGCCAGTAGCTCATGCTATGAAAGGCAGTTAGCAAGAAGTGAGACTGGATAGACATATAATGTCTCCAGTTATACCAGTAGAAATACCGGTGGAGTTGTTTGAATAGCTCTTGGTCACGTTGTGCAACAAAAGCAAAGTGAGTGAGAAGGAGATTGGTCACTTCCTTTTGTGCACCTTTGACTGCATATTCGCTACTGTAGAAAGTGCGAATATTTTCTTCAGTCAGCTGGAGAGGAGGGCAAGTGCTTCTGAAGTAGTCCGCTCCATGGTTTGGATGAGGGATTCCAATGAATGGAATAAGCTCATCTGGATCAGAGCAAACATGGAAATTAAATGGTGATCCGTTCTTTGATTTTGGAGAATGAACGGCGTTGGCAGTTGAGTTGCTCGAAGAGTGGTTGCTTGTCTTGGCTTTGGCTTTTCTCTTTTTCCTTAGTGACTGAAGATGGGCAGTTCCTTTCTTGGGAATCCAGTCAGAGATAAGAACTAGTAGTGTTTCATCACTTGGAAGTTTCAGCAGGTCTTCAAGCATTTTGCTCATTCTTAGAACAAGTCCTACCTTGGACTCAAATTTGCCAGATTTCTTTGAGTTAGAGGCCTTGATGACTTGATGCTTGAGTTGTTGAAAGACAAATTCTGCCCAGTTTGTTTGTCGCCCTTCAGCAAGGTGAATCATAACCTTGTATCTCTCTTGAGTGAGTTGACTCAGGCTTCCAATGGCCCCGAACAACATTTTGTTCATTATGTCAAGTAGAATACCATACTCGAGCTTCAGATCAGTTTAGTTGTTGTAAAACTGAATTGCTTGTTATAGGTGGAGGTTTTCCATTCTCTCCAGTATGACTTTGTAGATTCTTTTAGATCTTGAACGAATGAACCTTCCTGTGGGAGGTGGAACACTTCTGCAATTGTTCTTTCAGTGATTTGAAGTGGCCGTCCTTGAATCACTGATGACACTGTCTTTCCATCTGCAGATAATGTTGCTTGAAGTAAAAATTCACTTACCAAATTTTTTCTAAAGAACTTTGGTGGTGTTTCCAGGTAGTAAAGAATTTCTGTCTTGTAAAGATTTGACAGAAGAAGTGGGTTGTTTGATTCATCGAGAATCAATTGGAATTTTTTCTTATCAAGGAATTTGTCTCTCATAAGTTGCTCTTTGAAGGAATTTGAAGATCTGGATAATTCGGCCATCTTTGGGGTTGGCTGAGATTTTGGAAATTTCAAGATTTTTGAGAGAGAGAGAGAGTTTTGATATTGTATGAGGAGGCATTTTGAGAGGCTTGAAAGAGGAGGCTTTTTATGAGTGTTTGGACAGGCTCATAGATCTGATGGTTTGAATGGTACTAGCCCCTAGCCTCTTTTGGTCGTTGGCATTTAATGACTTTAATACGTGTCATTATCTTGCAACGGTCAAAATTTTCAAAATAAATGTGAAGCTCGACATTTATTTGAAAAAAAGATAATCTTTTATATATATATATATATATCAATAAATAATTACAAACTGATTAACAAGAAGTAAGCTTAGGGCTTTCTAATCAGTCTTAACTTGATCAGCCACTTAGTCCTTCTTGTGATCAGTTTTCCTCATTTTGGCAAGCGGTTCGGTGATGTCCTCTCATTCATCCTCATCGCTGCTTGATGACTCAGTTTCAGCTAACTTGAGTCTTGGATGAGCTTCCAACTGCTTGACCTGCTCAGTGTGCAGTTTAACCTGTTGCTGCAGGCTGTGAATCAGTTCTTCATAATAAGGAGGGAGCTGGACTATAGAACTGCTTGGTTGAGCATTGAACTGAATTGTTCTTGAGTCAGCTTCCTCTCCTGCTTCAGTTCCAATTAGTTCCTCGCAAGGAACTGTGTGGGATATTTTGTCTGTCTCCATAATGATGGTCTCATCATAACTTGATTCTGATCAGATTTCTGGTCCAGCAGTCTGAGCGGCAGCTTGAAGAGCTCTTTTAATTGGATCAATGTACACAGTTATTGCTAGTGTACCTTGATAGGCAGGTTGTTCATTTACTTGAGCAATCTGTTCAGCTGGCTGGTCAGACTCGGCTGGCTCTGGAGTTGCATCTTGGGGAGGAGCAGTTTGAGGTTCAGTTGGCTCCTCAGGAAGTCGAGTCTCTTTAGTCGACTTCTGTGGCTCTTCATCACTTGGAAGATCTGGTAGGATAGGAGATTTGAGCATTTCTTCAAACTCCAGATCGCTGGCTGTTCGCTCGTCAACAATTTTCACCTCAGGCGAATCATCAAGGAGATCAATGATGATGTCATCAATTTGAGGGGATTCTTCGAATGTTAACTACCTAGCCACAGATGCTATGATAGTTTGCCTTGTGTTGTATACTGCAGCAGTTGCAGCCCCTTGCTGACTGCTCTGAGCTTTTTTGTTGAACTGGTCCTGCACCTTTTGATGCTGTTGTTGTCTGAGTTTAAGCAGTTCCTTGAGCAACCAGTGCTATTGAACTTGAGGATTTCTCCAGTGTTGTTGTTCAGCATGAGTTTGCAGAGGTAGCAGTCTGATGTTGGCCCAGTTGAGTAGATCATTCATCACGTCCAACAGAGTTTGTTGTTCTGGTTGGAGATGGTTCCTTCGAATGGCAAGCATTCTTTTCAATGTAATGACTGGATTTTGCTCAGGAGTCTCCTGTCCAGCCCATTGCATGCTCTATCTCTCTTCCCTTCTCCAGAAGCTCATTCCATGAAGAGCAGTTAGAAGAAAATGGGCTTCAGAGTTGAAGCAGTGTCTCCAAAGGTACCAATAGACGTATCTTGATAGAGCTGCATTCAGAGCAGTAGTGCCAATCACATCTTCAATAAAGTTTTCGGCTATGAACTTCTACACTTGTTCATCAGCCCAGCACTTGACGATTTCAGCTCTTGATAGAGCTCTTATATTCTCTTCAGTTTCTCCCATCGGGGGCACGCAGTTCTGAAGAAATTGGCTCCTGTGCCCTTTGGTGGAATTCCCCTGTCAGGCACAATGTCATCTCCTTTAATTGGTGCCACATCAAACACCTTGATGTTATAAGAAGACAGTTTTGGAGGGGTTGGAGGTCCTAATTTCTTCTTCTTCCTTTTTGATTGAACTGCTGCGGGCTTCTTCTTTGATCTGCCAGTTCTTTCCTTGATCTGAACTGGCCTGGTAAAGATCTCTTCTTCATGTGAATCAATAGTCGATCCACATCGGACTTGTCGCAGAGGCTTAGCTTTGATTGTGGTTCCAATCATTTGACTTATTGGAACATTGTCGTCCGAGTCGGAGTCCTCTTGAGGTATTTCAGAGGCAATCTCCTTGCCTTTTCTTTTTGCAGGCTCCTCTGCTTTCTTTGAGAAGGCAACAGTTGGCTGACTGCTCTTGATTTTTATTAACTTTGCAGCTGGTTGCCTTTTGATAGTTCCTGGTACAAAATCCAGCTTATCAATCATTAACGTGTCAGTTTCTTCTGACATGGAGCTAAGAGAGCTTTCCAATATGCTACTTATCCTGCAGGGGTAGCACATCTTCTGATGAAACTCAGTTACTGTCCAGTGCTTTTCAACAATATCAACATACTTCTTTATCTGCTCAAAGAAGTACTGAGCCCAGTTCACGTTGATGCTTCTGATGATTGCTGCACAGACTTTATACTTGTGCTCCGACATCTCTGCGTGGCTCCCAGTCATCCCAGTAATCATTCTAGCTGCAACTGATGCTAGAACTCTGTATTCTTCTTGAAAACATGACATGAGTGTACTGATTTTATACTGATCTTCATATTTCGCTCGCTTCCATTGACGATAGGCTTCCTTTTGATCAACTTCTACATCTTGTAGTCGTGTTCCAGTAGTGGGAAGTTTAAACAATCTTCCGAGCAGTTCTGGAGTTATTATCAGTTCGACTCCATGAACTTCAGTTACTATTCTGTCATCGTAGCCTTTTGAGTTTAGGTAGAACTCAACTACGGCTTCTGGGTAAACCTTGGATGGATAATCTTCCGTGAAACTCTTTAATCCAGGATCTTCTATCTTAGTGATCAGTGAGTTGCATAGAAAAGAATCTGAGCACCTTTCTCTATAAGCAATTAGATCTAGGAACTTGTCTCTGTAGAGATTCGTCTGGAATCTTTGTGAAGATTCACCAGTTCTCTTAAAGTTGAACTTTCGTCGAACAGTTGGTGTGCGTCTGTCAGCCATTGAGTTTTTTAGATGAATTGTTCAGAAGGGACAGTTTGGTTTTGGCTAAATTTTGGAACTGAGTTTTTACTTTCGTAAATTTTACAGAATAGTTTCAAGAGATGAACGAAGATAAAGGCTTTAATTCTTTACTGAACTTTGGATCGGTAAAAGTAAAAATGAGAATTCAGCCATCCCTTTTATAGGAGATGATGGGGTTCATCCAATGGTTGTGTCGCTTCGTATGCCCAAGTTCAACAGTCAGATTAATTCATTCAACCCGTCGATTGGCTTTTCATTTCTATCCATTGGGGATAAATGAGGAGAGAGAGAGAGAGAGAGAGAAAAAGTTCAACGGTAACATTTGAGCGACACGTGTTTTTAACGTTTTCACTATTGAAATTTTTGAGCTTATCTTTTTCTCTCTAGCAGTCTCTCCTTGGCTTGAAACTGATTACGTCATCAGTTGGCTTCCACTGTAACTGATGATCTTTCTGTTGATCAGTTCCAACCGAGATATTTGCTCATCAGTTCTTCACTTCCTCAACTGCTTGGACCTTCATTCATCTGTTTCTCAGTTCAACTATTTTCCTTCAGCTGGTTCCTGAACTGATATCTCCTTTTGATTTTATTCCAGTTCCTATGATTTCTTCATCAGTTTGATCAATTTGCAGCTGGTATGTTCAGCATAACTGACTGAATCATCAGTTTGAGCAAATGAACTGATGATTTAGTTGAGCTGATGGGGTAAACTGATCAACTCCAGTTTACTTTCTCTCCACAACTCCCTGCTTTATTTCAAACTAATGGCTTATGTGTCCAATTGATCAGTTCAACGACCTTTTTAGTTATGAAATGCTTGTTCTGATGAGTTGCAGCTTTTCAGTTCAATTTCTCTCTTCAGCTGAAGTGATTCCTTGGCCCTTTACTTCCAGTTGGTCATCTTCATCTTTTGATGTTAGCTCAAGTAATCCCAGTTGTATGCATAGCTCCATAAACCTTGCTTCAGGTAATGATTTGGTGAAGATGTCAGCTATCTGCTTCTCAGTGTTGACATATTTGATGCATATGTCTTTCTTCTCGATGTGATCTCTTATAAAGTGATGTCTTATATCAATGTGCTTGGTTCTTGAATGTAGAACTGGATTTTGAGATATTGCAATTGCACTATTGTTGTCACAGTAGATAGGTACTTCTTCAGTTTCGACTTTGTAGTCCTTCAACTGTTGCTTCATCCAAAGTATCTGAGCACAGCAGTTTCCAGCAAGTACACATTCTGCTTCAGTTGTTGACGTGGCAACTGAGTGTTGCTTCTTGCTAAACCAGGATATCAGCTTGCTTCCCAGAAACCGACATGTTCTACTAGTGCTCTTTCTGTCAATTTTGTATCCACCAAAGTCTGAATCTGAATACCCAATTAGACTTAAACTGTCATCTCTAGGATACCATAACCCAAGATTTATGGTTCCTTTGAGATATTTGATAATCCTCTTTGCTGCTTCAAGATGACTTTTCTTTGGGTTAACTTGAAACCGTGCGCATAGACCGACTGAATAAGAGATGTCTAGCCGACTAGCTGTTAAGTAAAGTAGCGACCTAATGATTCCACTATAATACATTTGGCTAACTGATTCTCCTTCTTCATCGAGAGTTAGCTGAACTGATGTGTTCATAGGAATTTTAAGAGTTTTTCCTTTACTAATGCCAAACTTCTTGACTAGCTCTTTAGTGTACTTGGACTGGCTGATAAAGATCCCATCTTTTAGCTGCTTCACTTGGAGTCCTAGGAAGAATGTCATTTCTCCCATCATGCTCATCTTAAATTTGTTTTGCATTAGTTGAGGGAATCGTGTGCATATATCTTTACTTTTTGATCCAAAAATTATGTCATCCACATAAATTTGAACCATTAAGATCTCAGTTGGTCGTTCTATTCGGAATAGAGTTCGATCAATGACTCCATTTTTAAACCCATTTTTCAGCAAAAATGTTGTGAGAGTTTCATACCACGCTCTAGGAGCTTATTTCAGTCGTAGAGGAATTTCTTTAGTTTGAAGACTTGATCACCAATTTCAAAGCCTGGTGGTTGCTTGACATACACGTCCTCCTTGAGCATTCCTTGAAGAAAAGCACTCTTGACATCCATTTGATAGACTGTGAAATTGAAGTGAGCTGCATAGGCTAGTCTGATGGCTTCCAATCTTGCAACTGGTGCGAATGTCTCATCAAAGTCAATCCCTTCACTCTGTGAGTATCCTTTGGCTACCAGTCTAGCCTTGTTCCTTGTGATCACTCCTTGTTCATCCAGTTTGTTGCGAAAAACCCATTTTGTACCAATGACCTTCTGGGTTTTTGGTCTATCAATAAGAAACCATACGTCATTTCTTGTGAATTGATTCAGTTCTTCTTACATGGCCATGATCCAGTCTGAATCTTCTAAGGCTTCTTTAACGTTTGCTGGTTTTGTTTGAGATATGAAGCATGTGAATAGTGCATGCTCAGTTGAACTTCTGGTTTGGACTCGACTTCTTGGATCTCCAACTATCTTGTCAATTTGATGGCTTCAGAGCCATTTAGGCAAGATAATTTCAGCTAGGTCTTCAGCTGGTTCTTCTATAGGAACATCATCAGTTGTCCTTTCATCAGTTGGTTCGGCATTTTCATCAGTTCTTCCCCCTGTTTCAGTTGTGGGGTTTATGGTCTCAGCACAATTTGTGTCTTCATTGACCAAGTTGTTCTCAACTAATTTAGTATCAGTTTCATTGCCTTCTTCTAGTGGAACTTCAAGCCGCTCTGGAATAATGTGATCCACATAGTCCTGCGAGTTCTCAGTTTCACTAGGTAGTACTTGAATTGATGTGTCTATTCTTTCTTTGTTCCTGTACTCATTAGCAAATTCATCAAATACCACATGACATTTCCACAACAAGAGTTCATTTATTGAACACTCTGTAAGCTTGTGCATGAGGAGAGTTATACCCAAGAAATATTCCCTCATCAGCTTTGGCACTAAAGGCTTTCAATTGAGTCTTGCCATTGTTGTGAATATAACATTTACAGCCAAATATTTTAAAATATGAGACAGAAGGCTTACGACCCTTATACAGTTCATACGGTGTTTTGTCATGTGCAGCTATAATGGCACTTCGATTTTGAGTATGGCAAGTTGTGTTGACTGCTTCAGCCCAGTAACCTTCAGCTATGTTGGCATCGGCTATCATTGCTCGAGCTGCTTCTTTGAGTGTCTGATTACGCCGTTCGGCTACACCATTTTGTTGTGGAGTTCTTATAGCTGAGTGTTCATGTGTGATAAGCTGGTTGAGAAAACTGATCATTTGTTGATTCACAAATTCAGTTCCATTGTCGGAGCGAATTCTTTGAACTGATCTTTCTTTTTCAGTTTGTAGCCTTCTGATCAACGCCATTAGCTTGTCGTAAGTTTCATCTTTGCTCCCCAAGAAATCCACCCATGTATATCTTGAGAAATCATCAACTACTACCAGAGTGAATCTTTTGCCTTTTGGAGTTTGTGGTTTAACTGGACCAAACAAATCCATATGTAGCACTTGGAGGCAATCAGTTGTTCCTGGTGGATGACTCCTATTCTTGAAGGATGATTTTACTTGCTTCCCTTTTTTATATGGCCCACATACGCCTGTTTTCTTGTATATTTCCTTGGGAAGCCCCTTAACTAGCTCTTTCTTGACTAGGTAGTTGATTGTTTTGAAGTTGAGGTGGTTCGGTCATCGATGCCATAGCCAGCTTACTTCAGTTGATCCTTTTGAAAGAAAACAAGCTTCTGAGTAGCCGGTTGACCAGTCAACAATGTATATGTTGCCTCTTTTTATGCCAGTGAGAAGAATTACTCCAGTTGACTTGTCTCTTATGCTGCAGGAGTCTTTAGTGAAGTCAACTGAGTAGCCATTGTCGCACAGCTGACTGATACTGAGTAGTTTGTGTTTTAGTCCTCCACGTGGGAGACTCCATTTACTACAACTTTTCCCTTGACCACGAACCCTTCTCCAATGGTTTGACTTTTGGAGTTGTCTCCAAATGTGACAAGTGGACCTTTGACTTTTTCATAACCATCGAGATCTTCTCTGTCTCCGGTCATGTGCTTAGAGCATCCGCTATCTAGATACCAAATGTCTTTAGCTTTCTTCATAAATAGGATGCTCTTGTCCTGCAAAAACAAGGATTAGCATTTAGGGACCCATTTCATATCAGGTCCTTGTTGATACATCAAGTTCTTTGGAATCCAAACTTACCAAACTTTTGGCTTCTTATCATTCAGAGATCTAACTAACTTGGATCGCCTGATCAGTTTAGATTTTCTCTCAACTCTTCTATTCTGATTTGAATCAGCTGAGTGATACTTACGCTGAGAGTTAGTTGGATAAAAAATTCAACTAAAATGCTTTGGTCTTGAGACCTTTGAGTTCTGTGATCAGACCAGTGCTTTGTATGTTTCCAGTTTATTGGAATGAACCTTTTTGGCTCATTTCTGGAATCCAGGTACTCATTATAGTGATGGTAGGGTCAAACGAGTTTCTTTGATCTCTTCTATAGGTGTTCTGATTGAACTTCTTGGTAGGGTAAGCTTGAGATCCAAACTGATTTTTCTTTCTAAAGAGGGCTGATCTATCAGTTTACCTTGGGGGCATTCTTTGTTGAGATGGTGGTCTTTGTTGAATTGGAGGTTTTGAACAAGTGAATTAATTTGATTGAGCTGATGGTCTTTGCTGGAAGTTGGGCTTCAGTTGGCCTGGTGTTTTTGTTTGGTAGGACTGACCAAATTGTCTAGGCTGAGTTTGAGGATTTTTCATTGTTCCTTTTCCTTTGGTTGACTCAGCTAGCTGATCATGAGATCTAGTGAATCCTTTTAGGATTCCCTTATCACTGGGTTGGGCAACTGCTTTTCCTTTCTCTAGGGCAGTGAACTTGCTATATCCTAGCCCTGAGCTGCTAGTTCCAGTTCTTTGATGATTTAATATCTCATCTAAAGTTTGATATCCCTTGTTTCCTTTGATGGCTTCGGACTCTTGGCATAGATCTGTTAGTAAGTCCCATATCTCCTTGGCAGTTGTACAATTCTTTGTGTCCTTCATTCTGTCTTCATCTAGAGTTTGAAATAGTGCAGCTTGAGCTACAAACTCTAGATTCTTCAACTTCTTCTCTTCACTGGTGAGAAGATTAGTTGGCTTTAGGATCCTAGCTGGTTGATTGATATCAACTATGTGAACATCATTGTCCATCATGATGATGATTGGACCATCTTCAATGACTTCCCACATATTCTCATGAATTGAGCAGAGATGCGCCTTCATTCTCCTGCTCCAGTTATCATAATTCTCAACTGAAAACAAAGGTAGCTTATGGTTTCCCATAGCTGGAATGTTAGCACAGATAAGTAGAACTGATTCAGTTGATCTGCAGAAACGGCTGATCCTTAGAATCAACTGCTTTGATACCAATTGTTGGTCCCGGGTGAGTCGATATCGGGTTAGAGGGGGGGTGAATAAACTGATTGAAAACTTTTTACTTTAAATGCGGAATAATAGGGCCCTTTGACTCGCTAGAGAAACTTATCTATGCACAAACTTATTGATCAGTTAAGGCAATTTGGTTGCAGCGTGTGTGAGATTGTGTGCAATTCAAAGATATGCAATAGTCAAAACAACACAGCACACAAAAGATTTATAGAGGTTCGAAATCTCAAACTTCTACGTCATCTCTTTCTTCCGCAGAAGGGAAACTTCACTATATAACTTGAGTTTCTTTACAAATTACACAATGAAGGACAGTTGGCTGAACCTAGTAACTGCTCGCTACCTCAACGGGTCGACGGCTCACACTTGAAGTTCCTAACTGCTCGCTAGGAAGGTAGGTGCTATTGTCGTCTTTACAAGGTTTTAGATCTCTTTCGATCTTCAAGAGGTTAGTCTTGAACAGGTGGTATCAACTGTTGTGCTCCTTCAATTGAGCTGGGTAGTTGATCGTTGTATAGCTGAAACTGAGAAGGCTGCCTTGGCTGGATCGTCAACAACTAGCTGAATATCTTGACTCTGTGAATTCTTCTTCTCAGTTGAACTCTCGCAGTTTTTATCAAATGCTGAACTTGAGCTAATTAGGAGGGAGAAAGAAAAGCACTTGCTTGAATATTTCAAGAATGTATATGCAAAAGTAATGAAGACAGAGAGTATTTTAAAACTTTGATTCACTCATCTTTTATAGAGGAGTGATTTTATGACCGTTGAATTCCATTGATCGGTGGCTATGTTGGCTCATTAATGGCAAATGGTCTTTATTGGTTGCTGGAGCTTTTGGTTGAAGTAGTCGTTACTTTGCCAATCGATCTTCATTAGATATTTAATTCCTGGATCTTCGTTGAAGCATTTATTCCATGATTTGCCGGTTTGAGCAATAACTCTAGGGTTCTCTGGCTTCAGTTTTGAGTTCCAGTTAGCAGTACTAAACTTGTCTGTTCAGTTCAGTCATTGCTCCAGTTGGTAGTTTCGAGCTTGTCAGCTCAGTTTGGCCGTTACTCCACTTGACAGTTTTGAGCTTGTCAACTCAGTTTGGCCATTGCTCCAGTTGGCAGTTTTGAGCTTGTTTCTCCAGTTCGACTTAAGTTCTTGGCTAGCTTGTCAGCTTGACTGATTTCTTTTGAGCTTTCCTATTAGCTTGACTAATTATAAGCTGACTGACTTCAGTTCTGGCCTCTGGCTGATTTGTCTTGTTTACTTTAGTTTGGCCATCAGTTGGATACTCCCAGTCTTTAGTCTAAACCGATCTCTTATCAGTTCCTTCAGTCTTAGTTGACTGTTTACTCCCTCAGCTTAGCTGACTTAGTTGTCAGTTTGTTTCGACTGATTCGACTTTTTGACTTCTCAGTTGAGTTGACTTCTGACTGGATGACGTATCCTTCAGCTTGCAGACCATACTCTTGATTGGTTGACTTTGACTTAACTTGAGTTCTTTTTTGATGCTCTAGATTGATCAGCTCAGATCTACAACTTGAATTTTAGTCAGTTTTTTCATAAATAATTTTGACATCTCATCAAAACCTAATCTAGAGGTTCCTTGATAGTTTTTCCTAACAATTGGAAATTAAATAAATTAGTGGGTCAATTTAATATTCTTCTAGAGCCCTGTTGTAACCCAACTTGACTGAAAGTGGACTGGATATAGGACTTGAGATAGGGGCCTAACCTAGTAGGGTTGGAGCTCAATATTTTCGCCCGCCTCCCTATTTAATAGAGGAGGCGAGGACTAAAATTTCACATTTGATAATCAGCCCCTCTTTATCTCTCAAAATATCCACAATTTTCACAACTCTATTAGTAGAATACATCTCACTCTGTATCTGATACTCAGTCCAGAAAATACAACAGAAGATCTCGGAGTAGAATACAGTAGAGGTGACCATCAATCACAGTGAGAGAAGGGGTGCCAGTTTCATTTCATTCAACAGCAAGATTAGATCTGTAATCTTGTCCTCAGACCGTCTGACAATTGTAAGTAATTTAGATATATGTTTTTCACTTTATTAGATTCATTTTGCTTTGCATGGTTTTATGCTGGACCTGTGTATAAACATGCATGAACATAAAATTATGATTTGCATGAACATGGGATTAATGAACATCTAAATGATCCTACGGTGGTTTAATTCGAAAAAACCCCAATAGTTTTAAACTTAGCGGTACTAATGACATGATAGATATGTATTACAAGTTTTTATCTACTATGAGTTTTACAGGTTCTGATCCCGACGGCGAAGGTAATTTAGGTAACAATATATATTTGCCACCCACTGAAGAAATTAAAACAGATATTTATGAATCTTTATATTCACTTTATAGAAAATATGAGATAAAATACAATGATACTCTACCTCGTCAAATGGGGTGTTCTTCAAGTTCTAGTAGTAGTTTTTCGTTAGGAACAAATACTTCATCTTCACATGGTAGTGCTTTACAAGAATTCTAAAATTTTTTCCAAAGTAGAAGAAGTTCAAGGCATAGTCAAAATGAATTAGATATATATTTGCAAGACCCTGTTGTGCCTGATATTGAAAATGCAGGTTCCAACAATTTTGATGTTCTCAAGTGGTGGTCCTGAAATCAAGAGCGGTATCATTTGCTTGCAATTATTGTAAGGGATATTTTTGGAGTCCCGTCTTCAATAGTTGTGGTCGAACAAGCTTTCAGTCAATCCGATTACATGTTGGATGAACGGAGATCAAACTTGACACCGGATTATCTTGAAGCACAAATGATGTTAAAGGACGAGTCAAAAGCCAACCTAAGATAGCAAGAGAACTGCTGTGATGAATTGATGGATGGCCCGCTCATTGAAGTTGTGTTAGGAAAAACTATCACGAGTGACCTATCAAAAGTAATCCCTACTGTGGTTTTGATGAAATGTCAAAACATGCCAAAATATTTTGAAAAACTGAAAGAGAAATCAACCAGAAAAACTGTGATTGATCGAACAGAAAATTGAGCTAAAAAAAACTCAAAGCATGTTCAATCTAAAGAAGAGAAATAAGAAGAACAAGACCAGTCAAGAGCTGAAAACAGAAGAAAGCAGAAGCCTGATTGCTAAAACAGTTAGCAAGTCAAGGAAACTGAAAAATGCAGGTTGTCAGAACAGTAGAACTGATAAGTCCAAAGTACCAACTGACCATCAAGGTCAAAATGGTATATATGCCGATTGAAGCATTTTAGTCTATAGTTCATGATCTGCAAAGCTGAAGGAAGTGCCAGCTCAGAATACTGGCTGAAGAGAAATGACAGTTCAGGATTCCAACTGAAGAAATGTCAGTTCAGAATTCCAACTGAAGAGAAATGCCAGTTCAGGATTCCAACTGAAGAAATGCCAGTTCAGAATTCCAACTGAAAAGAAATGCCAGCTCAGAGTACTTAGCTAAAGAAAGTGCCAGCTTAGAGTACCAGCTGAAGAGAAATACCAATTCAGGATTCTAACTAAAGAGATGTCAGTTCAGAATCCCAACTGAAGAGAAAGGCCAGTTCAGAATTTCAACTAAAGAGATACCAGTTCAGAATTCCAACTGAAGACATTCTAGCTGAAGAAAGGCCAGTTCAGTATTCCAGCTGATAAAACACTAGTCAGCTAAAGAGACATCAGTTCAGGAGATCACAACTGCCAACTCAGAACTGACATTCAAGACAGTAGCCGAAACTAGAATTCAAATTTTCCAGAACTGTCGACACAAGGATTATCAAGTTAATGAAGATCTCGAAGTAAAAGCTTGTCAGAGATCAAGCTATAATGTAATGACTATTTCAAAAAAAAGCCTCTCAACAGCTTTAAAAACCAATGAATCATTTATGATCATTCGTTGATTCACAAACGGTCACAAGCTCACTCCTCTATAAAAGATGGGTGATTCAACTTGTGAAAGAGACTTTTGTGACTTTTGCCAATCAGACTATTTGCAAAAAAATAAAAACTCTTGCCAAATAGATTTTTACCAAGACAAATTGTCAAACAACAGACATTTGAATAACTCACTTCCTCTCCAGAATAGCTCAAAGTTCAAAGCGTCAAATTGCTGTAAAAGTCCCAACTGAGAGGGAGAAGCTAAATGCTCATCATCCTGCCAGCTGTTGAAGAAGTCCAACTAAAGTAAGCCTCTCAGTTTGAAGATATACACCGATCAACTATCTAGCTTAAGCCTAAGGAGCACATCAGTTGATACCAGTTTCAAGACTGTACTCTTGAAGATCAAAAGAGATCTAAAACCTTGAAAAGATGAACAATAGCACCTTATCTCTCCAGCGAGTAGTTAGGGATCGCAAGTATGAGTTTGTCGACACCGGCTGAGGAGACCGCATTCATTGGAACTGCCGTTTCTGGGAGAGTACCAGTTGAAAAGAAGGCCGCAACTTGTAAAGTTGTCATTAGCTAAGTTCAACACTTGTCTTCATTATGTAATTGTAATAAAGAAACTTCACCATTACATAGTTAATTGCCATTTTTAGTAAGGAAGAGAGGACGTACAAGTTTAAGCTTCGAACCTCTATAAACTGCTTGTATGTTGTTATTATTGCTTTTCAGTTGCTTATCCTTAACTGCACACATTCGTCACACAAGCTGTACTTTTACCCAACTGATCTTCTCAACTGATCAAGTGCACGGATAATTTTCAAACGAGTCAAGGGCCCTCTCTATTCCATAATTATTGATAAGAATTGGAGTCAGTTTATTCACCTCCCATCTAAATTGATTTAGACTCGTCCGGGACCAACAAGTGATATCAGAGCGGTTGATTCTAATGATTAACCGTTTCTACAGATCAACTGAATCAGATCTTGTTATCTGTGCTAATCTGCTAGCTATGGGAAACCATAAGCTATCGATCTTTTCAATTTAGAACTATGATAATTGGAGCAGGAGAATGAAGGCGCACCTCTGCTCGATCCATGAGAATATGTGGGAAGTTATCGAAGAAGGTCCAATCACCATCATGATGGACAACGAGAGCCATATTGTTGATATTAATCAACCGGCTAGGATCCCAAAGACAACGCATCTTCTCACAAGCGAGGAGAAGACGTTGAAGAACCTAGAGTTTGTAGCTCAAGTTGCATTATTCCAAACTCTAGATGAGGATCGAATGAAGGACACCAAGAACTGCTAAACTGCCAAGGAGATAAGGGACTTGCTAGCTGATTTGTGCAAGGAGTCCGAAGAAATCAAGGGAAACAAGCTCCAACTGGCGGTGGACATATATGAGTCCTTCAAAATGCAGTCAGATCAAACCATCTCAAGCCTTGAAATGAGATTTCTAGGCATCATCAGTGAGATGAATAATATGGGAAGGAATTATCCCAACAGTGAGATGAATTCCAAAATCTTGGATAATCTTACAGAGGAATGGGATATGAAAGTGATAGCTACCAAAGAGTCGAGGAACTTGAACAACATCACTCTAAGAGAATTTTTTGGTTCTCTTAAGGCTCACGAGTACAGCCTAATGTTAGTTTTGTATACTGGAAGACATGTCTTTGTATACTTTTCTGACAATGTGATGATATAGATTGAATCTTTTTGCAGTCACTGTTTGCATTTACATTATTATATAACTCTTTATGCATATTCAATATACTTACACTATAGATGATATGGTGTGGGTAAACACACAGTAAGATCATATCATCAGATCCTTGTATAGTATTAAAAGACTCATGGCTTAGATGGTCCTGAATACACCATCGGTACACCGTAGAATAATCTGATAGTTAGTTTGTCTTGACTGATTGATTATTCTAATACACTTATGAAGTGTATTGTGGAGGATCATGATAGGATATTGTTCTCTACTCTGACACTATAAGTTAGAGAACAAAGATCCACAGAGTTCGGGTTCTTAACTTATATTTATTGGCGAACATATGTATGATTTGTTTATTACTTTGACTTATCCATGGGTGAGATTCTCTTATAGAATCAATAAAATCGATATCTTGGGTAATAGCATTTGCATACATGATGTGTCGTGCAATATATATAAGCACCATGTCCTGGTGCGCCAGGTTGATGATGTTCTCTTGAGGAAACACAAGTTCATGTTGAAACCTTGCAGGTGGAATTTATTTCGTACATGATAAAGCTTGTGTGGCACTACTCAAGGTTTTAGATATTAATTAATTATAGCTGTCAGAGACTTACATAATTAATTAATGGACATTAGATCTTAAAAATGGGGAATGGTTGAACTGAAGGAGAAAGCATATTCACAAATATGTATTAAATTGGTAGGTCAGTATTACTTCTTTAGTGGAATAAAAGTAAAATTTAATTTATTTAATAATATATTAAGTTTATTGGATATTGGGAATTAAATAAATTAGTGGACCAATTTAATATTCTTCTAGATCCCTGTTGTAGCCCAATATGACTTTAATGGACTGGAGATAGAAAAAGAGATTGAGGCCTAAACCCAGTAGGTTTGGACTGTATTATTTTCGCTTACCTCCCTATCAATAAGGAGGTGGGGGATCAAAAATTGTAAGTGAAAAAATCAACCCCTCAGTTATCTCGTGATCTCCACAGTATCTATAGTTATCTAGTAGATTTCTGTCCACCCTTAATCTAGATACAGTCCGAGAATACAGCAGAAATCGAGAAGTCGAATTGCTTGAGAAAGGGGACACCGATCATTGTACTCTCAAAAGCAAGATTAGACCTTTAATCTTGTCCTCCACCCAACGTTCAATTGTAAGTTGTTTTTTTGATTATCTATGTTTCCGTTTTCAGTAGAATCGAAAAACCAACTTGCATGTTTAATTGAACTTGTTTAATTAAAATATATGTGTTGTATAAAATATGAATACATGATATTAGGATTAAAGAACAACCAAATAGATCATGTGGTGGTTTAATTCAAAAAAAACCCCAACAATTGGTATCAGAGCGAGTTTTGGCACTGTTCTAGAATTAATCCTAGTATTATTATCCATACATTTAATTAAATTTGATGTTAAATGTAACATCCCAGAATTTCAGTGAGTTCTCTAAATTTATTTAGAAGACTAAAGAAAATAATTGGAGCTAAAATAAAGTAAAACAGATGTAAGTCGCGACATTTTCGTGTATTTTATGTGAAAATCGATTTATGAGAGTTTGCATTTGTCTCCAGAAGATAGTCAATATTGATCTTTTCTGGAATGTAACGACCTAAAGGAAATTATTGGTGCTTTCAGAATTTTATTCTGACCTCTACAGGAGTCCCGTAATTTAAAATCGTAGAGGGAAAACCTGTGAATAGTAATTTCTGCGAGCGTTCGTGATTTGAAAAATTTACGAAATCCTCCTTATTAATCTGAGACTTATTCTATCAAGCCTATCTTATAGGAAATGGCCCAAGGAATCTGTTCGCATTCATGGATTGCCAATCTGAGGTCAATCGAATGCTCGGGAGCAAAATCTGTCAGTCAAAAGGAATAGTAAAAGTAACTTTTAAAAGGGAATCTTTTCTTGTTTCTCTTCAGACGACTCCCTCGTCATCCCGAGTTGGACTGGTTCAATAGTACTCGAGCCAACAAGTCTCCCGATATTTTCAGATTTTGTGTCTGAGGTCGTTTGGACCTCGACATCGAATAAAACAACTTTTATTGAATCCGGAAATCACTTTATCAGTATTTTATACCCGGAGTGGCTTACCCGGGAAGCCAAGCCTTTTCCTATAAATAGGGGGCTTGGGTTTCATTTGAAACTTGCTCATTCTCTCTTCTCTCTCTCTTTCTCTCTCATTCGTGTTGACGAACGAGAGAAATCCGGGTCTGTGCCGAGTAAATTGCGCATGTGGGACCAGGTTAAGTTTTATTTGGGGGAGGGGTGCTGCTGCTGCGGGAGCAGCTATCGAGCGCCGGAAGGCTGCCGGAGAGCCGCCGTCGCCGCTGTCGTGGATGGTCAGAATTGCCGTCGTCGTGCCGCCGTCGCGCCGCCGCTTCGGATGTCTCATTTCGGTCCATTTCTTATCCTTTATAGTTGAATTTTTAATATGTTATGTGTTTTAAATAGTGCTTCATTTCGTATGTTGAGTGCGTCATCGTCCGATGGCCGGAAACCGGCGAAAACGTCAAAAATAAAGGGGCGCCGATCAGTTTCAGTTTTTGCCCATTTCGGTTCTTTAAATCGAAAAAGTTTCTTCTATAAAGTTGCTCGAAAAATTATTTCCTATAGGACTGCCAAGTTTAATAATTTTCCGATAAGTTTTGATTAAAGTCGATTATTTTAATCAGGCGGTTATTTTTATAACTAGAGCATGTGATTTCAGAAAATTTCGAAAATTGTATAGTTTAATAAAGATATATGTGGGGTCATGTCTGATTATTTTCATAATTTTGGTCAAGTGAAAAGTGCAATCGAGGTTAGCTATGTAAAATTTGATTAAAATGGCAAGTTACGGAAAGTAACCTCTGTCAAATCTTTTGGCCCTATTAAATTGGAAATTATATTTTGGAATTCATTTCCTTCTGTGTGAAAGTTGTACGAGGTCTCTAGAGTCACGCATTCTTAGTTGAAATATAATTAAAGTGAATAAAAGCTCCAATTAAATTAAAGTCGAGTTCTGAAAATTAGAGCAACATTCCTAAAATAAGGTTTGACCTTGTAGGACTTGTTGAGCCGGTCAGAGGAGCTGACGAATGAGTATCGAGAAGTTTGATCACCCGAGTTGATCTAATCGAGGTGGGTTTATTTGCAAAACATATCTATATTTGAGTTATTAACTCATAATATGATAGTCATAGTTAGAATATCCAAATAAAATATTTGAGAAATTATCTGCTCAAGTCTCTGCTAAAGTAATAGCATTATACTGTTGTATAATTAATGAGAACATAGTATTATACTGATGTATAATTATTGAGAACATAGATTATGATGTGCCATAATTATTGAGAACATAAATTATGCTTTGCCATAATTAATGAGAACATAGATTATGCTTCATCATAATTATTGAGAATATAGATTATGATTTATCACAATAAGCGAATATAGATTATGCTTCGACATAATTAAATAGAATAAATTATGCCTTGTCATAACTAAAGTCTATGGATTAAAAGTTAAGGTGTAGAGTTTAAAGTTCATAGTATATAAATTAAGGTTAGAGGTTATATTTAAAGCCTAATAGTCATAGTTTAAAGTTACAGTACATCAAATGTTTATTGTGTATTGATTATACTTGTGTATAATGAGTTGTACTTTTTAGCTTGTGCTTTTAGTATTAAACTCAAGTTAAATAATGGTTTCCGTTTAAGGAATAGGGAGCATAATTGAACTAAGTTTGCTAGAGGACTTAAAGGTTAGCATAGTTGCTATATTAAGAGGATGACATAGTTTTTCTGCTTATATCATATTATGCGCTTTATAGAGAGAACATAGAATAAAGGATAGGCAGGAACTGTGATTCTTGCAGTTATGATGTTATTCACTAAAGGTGTCACTGTGAGATAACCCCTGCACATACACGTGATCTGGGCATCACTATAGGAGTCAATGCTAGGTAACCCCTGGTATACTCAGGGTCAATGCTAGGTGATCCTTGGTACACTCTTCTCGGATTAGCGAGGTAACCCCTCATTTTTCCTATCAGCGACATGTCATAGAGTGCAGTAAACGACAGAAGGAACTACAGGGTACCAAAGAGAAGTAAAGGTTTGCAGAAATGGAAAGGGCTTTCGCGTTTTGCTTTCCATTATCTGTATTTTTATTTTGGATATTCTGTTACAGTTTTTATTAAAGAATAAGTTAAAAGTTTAACCCACTAAGTGCTTTAGTACTCACGCCCAAAATATTTTCAAAATGTTTTTCACAGGTTGAGATGCTGGAGGTGATGGCTCGATGTACTGTTGTGGGTTGATCATGTCTTGCTGTCTTGTTCAGACTGAATTATTGCTCATGAGTATGTTGTTATGTGATACAATATTACTCCATTGTTTTCCGCTTAAACTCTGATACAGTTGCCCATAGTATGATTGCATGCTATGTTTTATTTTTGGGCTTATCTGAATTGTATTCTTTATTGAATCATGATAAATAAAGTCCAATTTCTTTTCCTTAGATCCAAGCATGTCTCTTTACAGTTTTCGACCTATGGATAGGTCATATTTGGTTGAGTCTTGGATTCTGTTTATTTTCCAGTAGACCTATGAATGGGTCTTATCTTGATAAATTGCTTCTGTCCTATGAATGGGACATAAAATAGTTTATTTGCCTCTGACCTATTGATGGGTCTTAGTTGTTGTGGCCTATGGAGAGGTCTTGTTTATTTGAAGAGTTAGAATCCTATCTATTAATTGTTGGATTCTGTTTGAATTTGACTAGCCTATGAATAGGCATTCTTTTGACTTGATTGAATCATTTGACTTCGTTGATACGTTGAAAGACGTGGATTTCTTCCAGTTACAGAGGTTATGCTGCCCAAATTTCTGGGGAATATAACCTATTCTTGTTCTAAAGACATTTCATTTGATTATCCTAAATAGTACTTCCTTTTTTAGTAACACCCCGACCCTCATTTATTTTTCCTTTTGGGACCGGGACATTACAGAGGACCCCCTGGATTTTGGATCAAGCTATCTTTTTCCTTGTATTTTTCCCGTAATATCCCCGTCCTAATCCTCAGGACCGTGGCGTTACATTAAATTTATTATTGTTAATTTTTCAGATTTAATTATGCATGTGTGTCGATTTTGAGATAATCAAAACTTGGATAAAATTTTGATGGTGTTCAAAAATTCTAGTTTTGAGAATCTAAGTGATTTTCGATCACTATTAGATTTGGAATAGAATTTTGATGTTATCACAATTTCCAGATTTAATTACATGTGTTTTTCGAAAATTAAGGTTCCAAAGTTTTTGAAACTTTGGGTTTTTAATTTTTCGTAATTTGTTCTATGTATTTTCAATCATGTTATATTAATTTGAAGAAGACTTTAATTAAAATTAAATTTCCAGATTTATGTTACATGTGATAGTAAAAAATAATAGTGTTAATCTTAGGAAATTTTAATGTGTTAAATTCCCTAATTTTGTGTTACAAATTTTCGGTCCTAGTTAAATTAATTTGGAAGAGTTTTTTATGAAAATTAAATTTCCAGATTTATTTAGCTAGATGTTTCTAAAATTTCGGTGTTGAAGAATTAGATATGGTATTTTTGATGTATATCACAAAGTTACCTAATTCTAGTATACATAAAATTTGAAAATAAAATATTAAGTTTGGAAAGTTTGAAGTGGATCAAATTTTCAGATTTATTATTTGATAATTTTCGAATTTTATGCTTAAAAGAATTGGATAAGGTAATTTAGATATATATCAATAATTATCAAATTCTAAATACAATAAGATTTGAAAATAGAATTTAAATTTGGAAAGAATTTGAAGTGGATCAAATTTCCAGATTTTATTCTTGTTAATTTTCGAAATCTTTGTAGATAAGAATTGGAAAAGTAATTTTTGGTGTATATCATAAATTATTTAATTCTAATCTAGATAAGATTTAAAAAATAGAATTTAAATTTGGAAATAATTTGAAGTGGATCAAATTTTCAGATTTTCTTCTTGATATTTTCAAAAATCTTGTAGATAAGAATTGAAAAGGTAATTTTTGGTGTATATCATAAATTACTTAATTCTAATCTAGATAGGGTTGAAAATAAGATTTAAATTTGGATGGAATTTGAAGTGGATCAAATTTCTAAATTTTATCTTTGGTAATTTTCGAACCCTATCCAAATATTTGGGATAGATTTTTTATCTATATCAATATTTTCAAATATTAATTAATTAGGGTTTGTACGAAAATTAAAAATAAATTTGGTGGATAATTTTAATAAATTTCCAAATTTATTTTTATGGAATTTTCGAGATATACAATATCAAATTTGGCAGATAATTATTTTAATTTCCAAATTATATCTTGTGGTAATTTTCAAAATTATTAATTTAATTAATTGAAATTTTTGAAAATTAATATCATGTATGGTAATCATATGGTATTTTATGCTAATCATGTAATTATGATTGTAGGTTTTGTAGACTAACATGTTTGCAGGTTTACCAACTATCATGGCTCCTTTAATTATGTGATGTATGTTTTAATTTTATGTTGAATGTATGATGGGTAATATGCCGGTTTAGCTACGTGATTTTAATCCATGAGAAAATCCATAGATTAGGTCTAGATTTTATTTTATGTTATTATAATGTAATAGAAATGAAATTGTTAGACCAAGTTATTGAGTTGTAATTTTATTCTAGATATATTAGATTTTTCCTTTTAGGAATAGATATTTTATATTGAATAAAGTTTGAAGATCAACTCAAAGAAGGAACGTAGTGCAGCCCAAGAAGGAAGGAATCACCGGTTCACGTCCTAAAATCCTAATTGGAGCTAGGGTTGTCGTCGAGGCGCGGTGAAGGGGGCGGCGGCCCTTACCCTTCTCTGGAGCTAACTTTCCAGTTTTATCTCATTGATCAACATAAGATATAAGCCATGATAGTTGGTTTATTATTATTGTTTATTGTGTTGTTGAAGCATGTAATGTATGTTTATGACTTTATGTGATGTTTGCATGTTTTATAATAGGATAAAATGAAACCTCAATCATAAATAACTAAGTGAGAAAGATTCATACCAAAGTATGTAGAAATCTCATACGGTCTCCATTAATCTGCTTTAAGTGAGAAATGATGGGCATGCGCGTTGACAATAGGTCTTCCTCCATATCGGATGTGTCATATCATAGAATTCTCTAGATATTAAACCTCTTTAAAAAGATAGCTGTAGAATACTATTAGAACTAACTGACTCCTCCATCTAGAGTAGTTAAATTCGAACATGTGTACTTGGGGCGAAGATGATGGTGTTCACACTTAGATGTAATTTATTAATAAACGTCCACACGATCTTGGCTTATTAATTAGAAGATTACATGACCGTGTTGGTTTCCAGCTATTAATTTGCTTGTTGTAAGAAAACTCAACTGGAGGCAAATTAAAGGTTTATTAATTTGTTTGAAAATTAATTTTATAAACGTCCACACTACCGTGGCTTATAGAAAACATTTTTAAAATGTCAGTGGAAAAGTATATAATTTTTTATGAGGTTTTCGATTATATGCTGTTTATCCTAAAGTATGTGACTGTACTGCATGTTTATTTTTCAGTTACTCTATATCATCAATGGCACTCTCAAATCTGTCCTCTATACTCAAAGAAAACAAGTTAATCGGTGAAAACTACAATGACTGGTTTCGTAACCTTAACCTCATCCTAACTGTTGAGGGACACAAATTCATACTTGAAGAGGAATGTCCTCAGAAGCCGGATGAGAATTCTGGCGAAGAAGAAAGGTTGGCCTATGCTAAGTGGGTCAAGTCTGATGAGGTTGCATGCTGCTACATTCTGTCTTCTATGTCGAATGTGTTGCAACTGCATCATCAGTCTATGAAGACTGATTATGATGTCATGTTCAACCTTAAGAACCTGTTCGGTCACTAGAATCGCTCGGCACGCCATTTGGCAATGAAAAAACTAATGAGCTCGAAAATGGCTGACTCCACACCTGTTATGGATCACATTCTCAGCATGATGAGTTATCTGGCTGAGATCGAGACTTTCAATGGAGATCTAGACGCCGAATCTCAGATAGACATTGTGCTTCACAGTCTATCCCCGAAGTTCGAGCAGTTTAGATTGAACTTCAATATGATAAAGAAGGATGTTACCTTATCTGGACTGCTCATGGATCTTCAGGCGGCTGAGTTACTTCAAAAGGGAAATCTGGAGGCACACCTAGCTGAAAATAGGGCGTCTTCTTCTGGTACTAAAAGGAAGAAGAGATACGCACCTAAGGTGCAAATGGGACGCCTAAGGTGAAGAAGCCCAAGGCAAAGATTCCTCTCGAGGAGTTCAAGTCGAAGACAAAGTGCTTCAAGTGCGGCCAGCCAAGCCACTGGAAGGCGGCGTGTCCCAACAAGAGAAAGAAGGGTATGTCTCACACTCTTTTCGTTGAAACATGTTTAGCAACTTGTTCTACTTAGTCTTGAGTAGTAGATACTGGAGCTACTGATCATGTTTACATGTCTTTATAGGGGTTCCTGGTAAAAAGGCAACTGAGTGATGGGGAGATCATCGTCTACATGGGCAATGCCACGAAAGTGGCGGCTGTTGCAATGGGAGACGTTACCATTTCTTTTAGTAGTGATAGGAGTTTTGTAACACCCCAAATTTTCGGATAAGGTTTAGAGGATTCTTAATAATAATTAATTAGTTAAGAAAGAAATTTAAATAAGGTTTAAGTGAGTCAGATGTCAATCACGACTTTAGAGGTCAATTTTCGTAAAATTGTCTTTTCGGAAATTTTGATCTTAACTCTGTTATGGCCAATTTTGGTCATGTTAAGAAGTTTTTAATTCAAGGAGTGTGCTGGTGTTCCCATAATTTTATTCTGAAGTCATTTGAGGTCCTGGTGATGAAAAACCTATTTAAAGGATGAATAAATAGTAACTTTTGCGTGCGTTCGTGTTTTGAGAAATTTATGAAAACCTCCTCATTGATCCGAGTCTTGTTCTGTCAAGCCCCTCTTATGGGAAATGACTCAAGAAATCCGTTGGCATTCACGGATTTCCATTCTGAGGTCAATCGAACTCTCGGGAGCAAAATCTGTCAGTCTGAGTGAATAGTAAAAAGTAATTCTAAAAAAGGAATCTTTGCTCGTCTTTCTTCTGACGACCTCATCTTCATCATGAGTCAATTTGGTTCACTATTATTCGAGCCAACGAGTCTCCCAGTATTTTTGAATTTTGTGTCTAAGGTCATTTGGACCTCGACATTAAATAAAGCAGCTTTTAACTGAACCTGGGGTAACTTTTACAGTGTTCCTGCACTGGAGTGGCTTCTCAAGGAAGACAAGGTCCCATTTATAAATATAAGGCCTCCCCTTCACTTTCATTTGTTCATTCCCATCCATTCATTTCACTTCCAAGAGAGTGGGAAAGCTTTGAGAGCCGAGAGAGTTCTGTCGAAGTGAAAAGCGTTCTTCGTGAGTGTTCTCCAAGACAACGAGCGGAGTGGCGTGGAAGGGATGAGGTGAGGGAACGTGCTAGGGGCACTGTTGGGTTGTAGCAGGTGGCTCTACCGCCGTTGCAACTCGACGAGACGCCGGGCTAGCCACCTTCCTTCGACGCACCTAACTCCGTCCATTCTTGTTCATCGGTCTCGATTTCCATTTCCTTTCTTGCCTTTTAGATTCCGCATTTACTTTCCGTCTAATGTTATATTTCAATTTTTGTTGAAGTTCCAAGTTAATACCGTTTCCGTTATATTGCTCGTTTTTATTCTCATTATTATTCTCGTCATTACTTCTCATAATTAATCTCGTTATTTCGTTGAAATTCCATTCAAGTTATATTTAAGATTTCGTCATTATTTTAAGTATTCAAGGAGGTCTTTCATGTTTATGCCGTTATAATGTTGATTTCTTTTTAAGTTTAAAACATGTTCATTTCTACATTTTATTCAAAGTTTTAAGCCTTGTTTCAAGTTTAAAACATCGAGAAAAGGGAGAGGCGAACGAGTAATGCCTCGACCAACACTTCGATCGAAAGTTTCGGAAGTTCGTGAAAGAGCAAGGACCGTGCAAGGGTTGCACGGCCCGTGCAAGGCCGTCCAGAACTCACGGCATGAGTCTGGAAAGCTAGCACGGACCGTGCTAGGGCTTGCATGGCCTATGTCGGAAGTCTGGGCATTTTATTTCTCACCCCATTAATTAGCACGGCCCGTGCAATGCCTCTGCCGCCATGTTTTAACTTTAATCGTGTTCTAAACTCGAGTCTTTCAAATCCTCATATTTTCTAAAGGTTCTAAAGTCGTACTATCTATGTTTAAGTCCTAACTAAGGGTAGATGAGTTAGATAATGTTTAATTTCATATTAGATGTTATAATCTTCGAAGGAGGCCGCTAAGTCGATGATTCGACTTTTGTAGGAGGTAGTAATCCCCGTGGAAACTCGGAGAAAGATCATTAACTCGTTGCTTCATCTTCTGCTCAGTAGTCGAGGTGGGTAAATCTATACTCATCTAAAGTTTGAGCTAATAAGCTCTAGAAACATATAGGGCAAATGAGATATCCAATAAAATATTTTGCTCTGCATGATTGGTCTCTATACAAGAAAGGAAGAAAATGAAGGTATTATATGATTAAATGAGCTCTTGAGCATGTTTAGAAATGCTAGAAATGTTTAAGTGTTGTTTATGCTTAGCATGAGGTATTTTAGAATTGTCTTTAAGTTGCAATTCGTATTTATGTACGTTCATTTCCTCGTATTTGGATGTTGATACTTTGTTAAAGCTCGTTTAGTTAAGGATTGCCTTCTAGGGTAGTAATAAATCTCTTATAGGCCGAGATCATGCTTCATTAAAGGATTAGCCCCTAGACGTTGCTCAAGGTTTGGTTTTTCTAGCAAGGTTAAGGAAGGAAGGAACTTAGCATTTTGCTTAAGCAGGATATAAGCTCAGAGAACTCGTGATCTTTTATCATTAAGTGAGTCACTGCTAGGTTTACCCCTCATAAACTCGTAAGGATATTCGAGGTAACCCCTCTTGTGTCCTAAGGCATGCCTAAGGGTGCAGTTGATATCAGGTTTGAGCCAGGATGGGCCTAAAAGAAAAGAAAAGATTTTACGGATATGGAGAGGGCTTTTACGTTTTGCTTTCCATATACCGTCAATTAATTATTGGATATCTTGAAGTTATTAAAGTGTTTTGATAAAACCCACTGAGTACATTAGTGCTCATGCCTCCTCTTTTTCAAATGTTTTCAGGTTGAGATGCTGAGGATGTTGGTGGCTGTGGATGTGGGTTGGCTGCCAAGATTATTTTGCTATTATATAAGTTTCTTTTGAAATCCCATGATGTTTCTGCTACTCTGATACACTCTTTATAATTCCTAAAGTTCTATTATGTTTATCGAGAAGCTAAGAGTGTTCCCCAGACATGGTTATCTATATATAAAGATGCATAGTAAAGTTCTATTCTTGTTTCTCGAATATATTTTCCTTTCGCTTATGAAGAGGCTGCTCATGTTGGTATTTGTTTATCTGCTTTGGCCAATGAATGGGTCTATGCTTATTGGTATCTGATTAGTTAGCCATTTTATTTTGCTAAGTATGTTTCCTTCTTAATCGAGTAATCCCGAGTATCATTGCCTATCTTTCAAAAATATATCTTTATTCGTAAACCTTCCTTGTTAATCTTCTATCTTTATTCGTTAATCCCTTAATAACACTCCGTCCCCATTCGTTAATCCCTATCTCGGGACCGGGCTGTTACAGATGGTATCAGAGCAGGCTTGCAACTTTGCAGACCTGTCTCTTTATTAGATAAGTTAAGTGCTTCTATGTGTATAAATTGTTCTATGACAAGTTAAAGCAGCAACGCACAGCTCGCCATCATCCTCGTATCCTCAACCAAAAATCAAGGTATGATAGTATAGAGATTTTGGATGTTGGATTCATGATTTTTGAAATACAGGAAAGGAAAAGATTTGAGCAAGCATACCTGTGTTTATGGATAAGCGAAAAACTGTGAGAATGAAATTTCAGGTAAAAGGTGTTCGGGTAAGACGATTTCTGAGATGGAAAGTTTGTGAAAAGATTTCTCAATCCCAAAAAGGTTTAAATTCATTCTCATATTTTTGGACTTAAAGAAAAGGTAAATATGTATGTTTAAAGACTTTGGGCACCAAAATTTTTATAAAAATGTCAACTAATTTTAAAGGAGCTATGCGTGCAAGATAAAATCTAGACGTTAGTATGATCTCAGAAGGACCTTAGGTCTCCATTTTATAATCTAGACTGATTAAGTTATTCTCTTCTAGATGGTTAAGCATTGTTCGACATCTAGGAAAAGTGTGCATCTTTTCCACCCTGTGCAAGAAAGGATCGAGAGGTTCAGGAGGAAAACCTGGAATGGTAATGAGCAGTTGTTGTCCTACATGGCGAGGTACCTAGAAAGGTGGGCTTGGACGAATGGCTACAGTGGAGAGCCCAGAAGCATATCTGACTTGGAAACATGCATCCGCATGTGTGAGCACGCACCGTCCGCTTGGAGGCCTATAATGTACCGCATCCTGCAAAACACCATCACTCGTGATCCCGAGATGTACGCCGAGATCGGGAATCTGACGGAGTTCTCCTCAGCCTTAATGGTTCATTGGGTGTCAGAGTATGGCCACGTGCATACCTTAGCCGAGCAACAGACAGTCGATCAAAACCCCTCCCTCATGGTGGAACTAGAATTGCAAAGGGCGACTCTCAACAGTCCCCCTGGATTTCAAGCACCGCGCTCCCAAGATGAATGAACCTGAGGAGCGAGACCCTCAAGCGTCCGGATCATGAATCACACTGAGTCCCTATTTTCCTAAACTCCTCAAATAAACTAGTAGACCCCTGCGTTCGTTTCTCAGGGTCTGGGACTGTGTATGCCCCAGGAGGAGGAAGGTGAGGATAAAGTGAGGTCGCCATGCAAAGGGAAGGGGAAGGGCCCCGACTTATGATTAAGCATTAGTAGGAGGTGTAGGAGGTATTGCTGTTAGAACACCTAGCTGATCTAATCTGTCCGCTTATCCGTCTGATGTCCGTTTAATCTGCTTTAACCAAGATCCTAATATGTAATTTATGCATTAGCTTTTCTAGACTCTAATAGTGGCAGTGAATTTTCTAAAAGACTGCCCTATTCCGTTTGTAACCCGGAACTTCTTTTATATATTGATACCAAAGTCCTCATAATGAGGCAATTTTCCCTTTATGCTTGATGTCATTTAAATTCCCACTTTGCTTGATCTATCTTGCATTAGTTAAAGACCTTATCAAAAGGCATTCTTGCTTTGTGCGAATTCAATCAAGCGTCGCTAATATTTAGTTCTTTAGAATGCCGCCAAGAAGACGTCAAGCCGAGAATGAAGGCGAGAACAAACCCGAGCAAGTCCCAAACCCCGGTCTAAGAGCCAAAAATGTGTTTCTCAAACACAACCCTCCGTCGTTTAATGATTTAGGAGACCCAATGGATGCTGAAAAATGGGTTCGCTCCTTAGAACGAATTTTTGATTTCATAGCTTGTTCAGAAGAAGAGAAGTTATGTTGCGCTCTTTTCATGCTTACGAATGATGCGGACTACTGATGGGAATCCGTTCGAAGAACCATAACCCCAGAGCAATGGGAAGACTACAGTTGGGAAGATTTCAAGCACGACCTATATCAAAAGTACATCTGAGATTGTTACCGAGAGGCAAAAGAGATGGAGTTCTGGAACCTGAAGCAAGATAAGAAGACATTGTTGGAGTACGACAGGGAGTTCATGATGAGAATCGAGTAGGCCCCATGATTTTAATCTATGAATTTTATTTAATTATAGACATTTTTATAGTTTATTTTATTTATTTAATTAGTAGCCCAATTATCACAACTTGTTTAGGTGATATTGGACCCAGCCAGGCCCAAGGCCTTGTAATTTTCAAACCCTAGCTTAGGATTAGTCTAGTATTTAATGTTATTTTCGTTCCTAGTGTTATTCAGACATTGAATGATAATTGAAGTTTATTTTCAACTGTCTCACGTTTCTTTGGTTGAACACTTTTATCGATCCTTTGGTTGATCACAAACAATTCTTTAGGTCCAGGAAATCTAAAGTCTTAATTCATAGATTCTTTCTAGTTCTTCGAGTTCTAAGGGGAAGTTGCTAATTTATCTGGAGTTGTTCGAAGAAATTGCATTCCGAGTTCGTGTCGAGTCGAGGTTCGATTGAAGACTATCTTTTTCTACCTTCCACCATCTCCATCAACGCCATCATCATCATCATCCTTTCCGCTACCACCGTTGTCCAAGCTATAATTTAGTAACTCTTCCGCTGTAATTCGAGTCTTATTTTCGGTTTCCGGTATTAGTTTGAACCCTTACACTGTCGTCGTGCGTTCGTTTCTGTTGTCTGCGACTGTTATTCTTTCATATTTTTTAGCATGTCGGAATCACATCAGGATATGAAAATTTTGATAACATCAAAAATCTATTCCATATCCAACACTAATAAGACCGAAAAAATTAGATCAAATTAAGGGACAATTTAACATTGAATTTTCGAAAATAATAGGACCAAATTTTCGAAAAAATCAACTAATAAAATCTGGAAATTATGAAGAACATCATAATATCATTCCATATTATTATTCATGCTAGGCGAAAATATATCATGTAATTAAAATAAGAATTTCAAAACACACATCAAAATTCATCCAATTTTAATTACAACATGCTCGAAAATTAACATCATTAAATCTGAAAATTTAATCACATAAATTTACTATTAAATATAATGAAATTTTTGAACAACTACATAGAATTAATCCTAGATTAATACAGATACCTGCTCTGATACCAGTTGTTGGGATTTTATCAAATTACGCCCCACAGGATCTAATCGGATAATCTATAATTCTACTAAGCATGCAAATCATGATTTTATGTGTGAGTTTATTAGACATACAAGTTGAATATTCCATGTAAGACTATTGAATCACGCAGCGGAAAATCATACGATAGAACAACTTACATAGAACGTAGGGTTGATCATGAAAATACAGGTCTAATCTCGTTGTTGTAGAAGAACAAAAAATCTCGGCCTCTTCCTTGCTGAAGTCAACGCCTACAGGGGGCAGAGATACTCCTTGATCTTCTACTGTATTCCTGATACCCGTTTAGATATAGAGTGGGCAACAATCTACTAAACTGTTTGGATAACCTAAGGGAAATAAGAGAGCAATAGAGGGGCTGATTTCATGCACTATATTACATGCCTCCTCTCTCTAATTAATAGAGATGGGGGATGAAAATTAGGGCTCCCAACTTAATAGGTTTGGGCATCTTCTCTTATTCCATTCCCTTAGTCGATTAAGGTATTATTTGGGCTACAGTAGTGATCTAGAAAAATATTAAATTGGTCCACTAATTTATTTAATATCTAATATCCAACACTAGGATATAATTAAATAAATTAAGTGTTATTTTTATTCCACTAAAGAAATAACACTGACCTACCAATTTAATACATTTTACTCAATGCTTTCTTCTTTAGTCCAACCATTTCCCATATTTAAGATATAATGTCCATTAATTAATTATTTAAGCTCTGACGGCTATAATTAATTAATTCTTCCGTTCCTAGAGCAGTACCACACAAGCTTTACCATGTACGGAATAAATTCCACCTGCAGGGTTTCACATGTACTTGTGTTTACTCAAGGGGACATCATCAACCTGGCGCACCAGGACATGGTGACTATACACAATGCACGACCCATCATGTATGTATATTTTACTGCCCAAGATATTGAGGTTATTGACTCTATCAAGAATCTCGCTCATTGATAAATCCAAGCAATAGATATAACACGCATATGTCCAAGATATCGAATTCAATCTATGAAAATTTGGAGTCTATATAATTTTCGACCTTATGTATACATTGTCATGAAGGTCAAAAATTACATAGACTTATCGAGACATTATGTATACATTGTTATTACCCAAGATATCGAATTCAATCTATGAAAAGATCTCACTCATTGATAAATCAAAGTAATAAACAACGCACACATATGCTCGCCAATATCACATGAGTTCAGAACTCGAACTCTGTGGATCTTTATTCTCTCAGAAACTGGGTCAGAGACAAAGAATAGTATCCTATCGCGATCCTCCTCAATACACTAATGAGTTTACTAGAATAATCAGTTAGTCAAGATAAACTAACTTATCAGATTATTCTACGGTGTACCGATGGTGTGTTCAGGACCATCTAAGCCATGAGCTTTTTAATACATTACAAGGTTCTAATGATATGATCTTACCGTGTGACTCCCCACACCATATCATCTACAATATAAGTATATGGAATATTGCATAGAACAATTATAGAACATAATCTAAATGCAAACAGTGACTGCAATAACTTTCATTTCATATCATCATATCATCTGAAAAGTATACAAAGATAAGTCTTCCAGTATACAAAACTAACAATTAGTTTGGTCGTAGATTGTGGACACATTGGTCAAGTAGGCGTTGGGCAGAAAGTTTGTCTTCTCCTCTTAGATAAGTAAGTAGGGAGGATGAGAAGACTGGAGAAATCCCGAGTGCATTAATGCTCGAGCATCTATATCGATTGATCCCTATGCGATTTCCATACCCTCTAATGAAATACCAAAATGGAGAGCAATGGCTGTGATAAGACCACCTAGATAAATCTCGCCAGTATTTGTCATAGCGCATTGACTGATCCAATGATCCACCAAAAACTGTCCCAAATCTATGCTTGTTCCTGACAACATACACCAGAGAATGAAGAGATCAAAGGTGTGAACCACACTGCTGTCTTGGTGCCCAAACACTGATCATGCCATCACCTTTTGAATGTAATGAAGCATAAGATTGTAGATGTTTTGTGCTCGTGAATGATTGGTGGTGAACTGGTATGACATATCCCCGACCCATGTAATTTGTCTCCAAAAGCGCCCAAGCCTGAATGCTTGTGGTATGTCATAGAAACCATGAACTGAAGTTTGGTAAATCTCATTAAGCTCTTGGAAGCTAAACGATCTTTGTGCATTTCCCCAGCTGGAAATTAATGCTTTATCTAAGCATGCAACTGTGCTCAAGAACTCCCACACTAACCTCGGGTAGGTTAGCCACCTCTGTCTCATGATATAGGCCCACTGCACTCTTTCCATTAAAGCCCACACAAGTTCAATGATCCCCAAGTCCTAACAAACCCCATCGTAAATGTAACAACTAGGCCTGACAGTGTATCTATGCATATTAGCCCATCGATTCATGTGGCTTTGGGCTCGCAAAGTCACCCTCATTCGATTTTCATCCAATGAAGTAGCATCTATTTTCACTACACAACACCAACAACCACAACTCTACACCAAATCAACAAATCAACAAATACTCATCTTTCATTTTCAACCAAAATCAAACAAAGTGACCAAATAAATTCCAAACAATTCCATGTTCACTTAAACAAATTCAAACACAACATGCTATCAATCTTCTAGCAATTAAAAAACATACTTAAATAATTAGACAAATTTCTCTTGAACTAAGCATGCCTAACAACATAGAAACATAATTTCATCATCAATTTAAACATAAATACATCCTATAAGAAATCCCCAAATTTAAACCCTAAAATCATAATCAACTAAATAACAATTTTTCACTGATTAAAACATTAAAAACATGAAGCATAGTCATAATCTCACATGAACATAAGAATTAGACATACCTTGAAGATTTTGGGAAGATGGTTGAAATAATTTGAGAAATAATAGTGTAATGTGTGTGGAATAGGTGTAAAATAAAGTGAAAAAGAGTATTAAAATCTGCAACTCTGGTCGACCCGTGGGTCAATTGAGTCCTTGTAAAGGTGTGGGTCAACCGGCTAGTCGACCCGTGGCTCGACCCGATTACTTTTGAAAACAAGGGTCTTGGTCGACCCACATGACTTGACCAAGCCTTGTCCGAACCTTACCTCTATTTTCAAATTTTCAACTTCTCGATCCATTTCTCGGCTTATAACTATCAAAATCCAATTACCTAAACTAAACAAGAACACAAAAAAACAAAACAATGAACAAAAAACTAAAAGCAAAAACTAAAATAAAAGGCCGAGCTAAGCTAAATCCAAGTTCCCCTAAACTTATTTGTTCAAAATGAATAAGTTTAAAAATATAAAGATAACTTAACTCGGGAACTTACAACAATTAGAGACGATCCAGTGGCGCATTGCACCCCCAAGTGTACCCAATCTCCTCATCTCCTCCAACTATCTTTGGATTTCTTGCATAGTCACTCCTTTATTTTGCGGGGCTGATTCTCTTACGGATGCTCAGCCATCCTGCTTTCCAACTCCTTCCTCAGTAGTCTCAAAGTAGTCTCAATTTTTGGATTGAAAGAAACTTTAGAAAGTCCTCTTGATCTCGTGATCATGCACTACCTGACAAAACTAAAGAAAAAGTAAAGTAACAAAAATAAAAGAAACTAAAAAATGTCTAGCCTACTAATACAATACCAGAATAAGAACACAACAAAAAATAAAATAGTCCCCAGCAACGGCGCCAATAACTTAACACGCTATTTATTCACAAATAAGTGAACTGCTAATGCACGGCGTTATTGTAATACGTAGGTGAGCAAGAGTATAATATCCCACAAGGACTGCTACTTTCATGTTCTCAAACACAAGCACCTAATTAATATCTAGACACTAATAAGCAGGTAAAATGAAAATAATAAAATAACACAAATAAAATGCAGAATAAAATAACGGAACTTATTAATTAAAAGGGAAAACATATGCTTTAGAGAAAATAGATTATCATATCATTCATCAACATTCATTAACTCTCGTAACCCGACTTTTATCTTTAATCTATCAATGGTGGAGAATCACTAGTTTGGTATCACTACTTTTAAAGGCATAAACCATAACATAGATATAATGAGCATGCACTTCACTGCGGTCAGTTCTTCACACATGTCATCACTCCTAATCTAGCATATGAAGATTTATTCAACCCTATATAATACTTGTTCACTTGGTCGGTCCTTCCAAGCACACATAACCCGATTTCTATCTTTCTATCACTATTTTTTCTCTGGTCAGTACTTCAAATTAATGACTAGCATGCATAAATGGTGATTAAGCATCCATAAAAGATATAAATAAACTCATAGAAATCAAGCCCCGAGAGATAGCAGGAAGAAAGTAATTAAATCATATTATAAAATCCATAACATTCAATCCCTAAAACCTAGCCATGAAATTAGCTAGACATAATCAAATAAACAATAAAAACTAGAGTATAAGTGTTCATGACAAAATAAACAATAGAACTGAATAACACAGGGAAATCCAGTTGCCTTGTCTCTTCTGCAGTAGCACTCCGTCTCTAGCAACCTTGTCACCTCCTCTCGAGTAGATGGCAAACCTCTATCTTCTCATCTGTCTTTGTGTATTCTAAGTGTATGATATGATATGAGGTGTCCCATTAGCGTGTATCACTTGGAGGCTTTTTATATCTAGGTTTAAAACCTTAAATTGGAGATAAAAATCACATTCTTACGGATCTGTACACATGGATCGACCGACGTGATTAGGTCGACCTAGAGCCTAATTTTGTATAAGGTTGATCCAGGTGAACTCAGTCGGGTCGACCTATGTCTTTATAAATCGTACTGTCTTGGGTCAACCCAAGCGTATTTCATACTAGACTTCGAATTTTTTCGGGTTTTGATCATTTAATCTAGCCCTTTAAGATTTAATTGAGTATTTAATTAATCCCAATAGCCTAATTAAATTCTTCTTCAACTCCTCTTGTCCATATTTAACCATTTTGAAATCACAACTATTACTGCAAAACTAGCAAACACATAAAAATTCTAAACGATAACAATATAATCACAAAAGTTATATAAAATTCACAACTTCATATAGTAAATAACATCAATTCATATCCAAAATTTATGTAAAATACACAAATGTCAAATTGTGTGATTTTCATAACTTTTGTGCTCATTATGTTATCATTTTGGATTTTTGATGTATTTATGATTTTTTTTTAGTAATAGTAGTAAATTTGATGATTATTTGATACAAAAATGATCAAGTATGTGCTTGAAGAGCTAAAGGGGGGTCATTTAGGCTCTTAGACCGGATTAAAAGAGCACAACCCATGAAAATTGATGTGAATAATTCAACATGATCTAAATGAGCGATTGAACAGCATATAAAGATGTAGAATCGAGTTAGGAGCGTTGTGCAAGTTGAATCGGCTCAATCGGATGAGAAACGAGTGAGAACAGACCATTTTAGTGAAGCCCGTGTGCAAGGTCAACCCACCCACCAGTCGACCTAGTGAGCATATTTTACACTGGGTCAACCCAACTGACGATGGGGTACTATTCCGGGTCGACCCAAACGGATCCTATATGAGATTTTCGAGGCTTTTCACAATTTTGGGCTTGTTTTAACTCCAGGGTTCTCTCCTACACTATAAATACCCACTCTACTCATTAGAACATGTGTGAGATAAGACGTACCAAGGTGAACATAATTATACAGGCACAATGGAGACTGTGGAGGCTACATCAAGACTGGAGACTTTGTGTTCTTGATTTTATTGAACATTGCTTTATTTACCATGTTTATGTTTTATTCTTTTTATTTAATTATGTCTAGATAATTATTTTATTGAATTCTTGGGTTTGTAAGTACATTGGATTTCATGGTTTCATTTATTGAGATATATTTTTCAATTATCTTTGGGTATTTGGTTTCCCGATTTGGATTTCTCAATTATCTTTGAGATTCTAGTTATGATTGAGTAATTAATGGGATAAAATAGGTTAATCATTTTATGTGATGCTTGGAAGGACCGACCAAGTGAACAAGTATTGCATCGGAATTTAAGTCCAAGGTACTTGGATGTGTGTGAAGAACCAACCACAGTGAAGTGCATGTTTATTATTTCTAAGTTATGACATATGTTCGTGAGAACAGTCTGATAACAGTTAAGTGATTTTTCACCATTGATAAATCAAATAAGGTTAAGTAATCAATAAATCTGTCCTAAAAGTTATTGTATGAACTCTCTTCTAGAATCCATTGTTTTCATTAATTATTTTATTCAAGTTATTTATGTTTATGTTCTTAAAGTATTTATTTACTTGTTCTCTAATTTATTATTTCGGTATCTAAATATTAATGAGGTGTCTATCTCTTAGTACCCACATTGTTATTTGCTATCAAAATCTCTGTGGATACGATACTCTTGTTTACTACGTATTACAATTACACCGTACACTTGCGATAATTTTTACTACTAATAAAATAGTGGTCACCTTTCCATTAAAATATAATATAAAAACTATTTAAAATTACAAATTTGTCCTTATAAATAACTGACATAAAATAACCTTTATAGCCCATTTCCCTGCACTTCTTCTATTGTTCACATAATCACAACCCCCTGGTGTAACCCGGACAATTTGTACAAGATACGAAAATGCGCGGAAGTCTTCTAGAATCGAACACGTCAACTTGGAAGGATTCAACCCTACTCTAAGACTCAAATATTTCGAAAATAAGCTGACTTGAAGGAATAGAAACTCAAAAACAATGATCGAACGAATCTAGACCTAAATACGATACCTAGACTACGACACAAAAACGGAATACAAATCCAACAAGAAAGGGGATGATTTGGGACGAGAATTATAGCTGGAAGATGATGGTATTTGGGGCGAGATTTATGGGTTAAGAATGGCTAGGAAAGATAGGATATGATAATGGTTCGAAGGACTTACGGTATAGATGGAAAACACGATGAATTTATGCCGAATGGAACCGGACCCTTGATGATCGACACACGATCAGGTCTTGATGGCTTGGGAGGGACACGAACGTTGGTGAAGGATGTAGGATGTCATTTGATGAAGGTCGAAGGTGGTAGTGTTGAGAATCGCAACCCGATTAATCCCCGGCGTATCTTGTACGACGAAAATGAATCTCTAAGTTGTTCTTCGTAGCGAGTTCACCCTAATTCTTCGTATGAATTAGAACATTCCCTTGAAGTAAGACTCAAAGTTTGCTAGGCTTCAAGAATGATAATTTTTGAGGAAAACAATCAAAAGCTTTAAACGGTTGAGACACAAATTGAATACAAAAGCAATTTTAATCAATAATGTCTAAACTATCAAAGTAACATGGTTCCCCTATTTATAGGGCCTATTATGCACGAAAATAACTAATAAAAAGGCCTAAAAATCTGATCCAAAAGGATCTCTAACTATACTATGGAAATACTTAAACTAGAATTCTATTCAAGGTAGGAAATTGCCTTAAATACAATTCTAGTCAAACCTATGATATTATGAATGAAAATTAAACTTATAAATTAATTAAAAACTGATCTAAACTATAGTCTAAATTAATTAAATAAATACTATAGTCTAGATAAAAATCAACTCCTTAATTAAATTAAATCAAGGGCGAAAACAGCTCCATGCACAAATGCACAAAACAGCTCCATGCACAAATGCACTTCTTCTTGCTCTCTTCTTCAACTCTTCAAGTTATATTCTCCATGGTATGATCTTGATCTTCATTAGTTAATAAATTAACTAAAGTATGGCTGCACTTTGCATCTTCTAATTCCTCAAACTTTTTGCGAATCATCACTTGGAAATAACCTTGTAATTTCTTCGCTCGAAGTCGCGTCATTGGACCTTTGAATTGCAGCTCGGGTTCAAGGCCTTCAATGCCTTGCATGGCTTCATCACCCCCTAATTACAGCCTTCCGAGTAATTTCTTATTTTCTCCAATTCATAGTCCCCCACTCTTTTGAGAAAGCAATTCACAACTCCCTTAATTGATTATCAGGTATTCGAAGAAAATAAAATTAAATCAATATTCTTATGATCTTCTCTCTTGAAAACATCTCTTAACTGGTACATATAAAAGAAAATAAATGTAAATAAAAAATGAATATAAAATGAAAAAAAAATAATGATATCAACATTTTCAGCAATTTGATAAATTCACAATAAATTTGGTATCAATATTTCAGATTCAATCAATCCACTTTAGGTATTTTCACATCAGAATTAGATCTTTCATCACCGTTAACTCCAAAAAAATATAGTACAACACCCATCAAAATCTACAATACATACAAATGATTTTATTTTAATCTTCAAAGATCATCTTATTCTTCTTCTTCTTCTTCAAGGCTTCGACAAATGATTTAGATAAGAGAGTCATTGAAGTGGGTTTTCTTTTATTTGATTGATGAGTATGAACATGCAAGGTTTTAATTTGAGGGGAAAAAGTGAAGGTTTTTAGGAAAAGAAGAAAGTGAATGGATGTGAGTTGTACGCAGCCGCTATATGAGATTTATGGTGGCACAACAGCAACAACATCGCATGAAAGATGAAGAGAAGCTGAAGATTCGTAAGGGAGGAGGGTTACAGCAAGAAAGAAGGAAAAAACTGAAATTCGAAAGAGGGGCTATGCAAAGTGTTTTTTACTTAAAAGGATAAAATAGATATTAAATAAATTGTTTTATTATATTTAAATATTGGTGGTTCTAGTGAGAAAAATTGTGGCGATGTATAAAATCACCCAAATTATTTTTCTCTTTTTTCTTTCCCTTTTTCGATGAAAACTATCAAAGAGGGCCCTATTATTTTATCCTTGTGGCATAGTAAATAATGTAAATCATGACATGTGCATTAGTTGATGAGTGTCGAGAACTTACATGTACACTATATCAACAACAAAGAGAAAATCAAATAAAATTATTGTCAGCAGGACTTTAACCTCCATATTTTATTGTGAAGATTTAGATTATTTATCATTGATGCATGTATCAATGGTAAATAAATATTTATAAAATCATGGTTAAAATTAAAATGATGAAATCAATTAACAAAATTATGGTTTATACATATTTTGATTTATACATAAATTAGTATATCTTACGTACGATGTATGGAAATCGATCTACACATTTTAAGTTTAAAGTTTGATGATAGCTAAAGTGTTGGTTGTATTATTATTATAATATATAATAAGAAATAATTATAACTTTATCAAATGATAGTTTACACTATATATAACATTATATTTGTAATTTTTCAAATATATTCATAAACACATTTAGAATGTTTTTTTATGTTTTAAACTAAATAAATTGGAGATTTATATATATATATATATATATATATATATATGTATTGTGTATGAACACATACCATGTGGTAATGCTATTTTTCGATAGATAAAATTGAATAATTTCTCTATTTTATATATTTAACATGTAAAATATAATTTATACAGCCACATAAATTTAAATAAACATAGTTCATGCCACAATAATAATAATAATAATAATAATAATAATAATAATAATAATAATAATAATAATATATTTTATTGTTATATAGCATATGTGTTATTTCTTGACATTTTTTATTTTCTAATTATTAGAATAAAAAGATAACACTTATTAATAAATATGATATTATTTTTTAATTAATAGAATTTATAAAACTAATACAATTATTATAGATTATAAAATAAAAAAATATTCTACAATAACTTAAAAAATAATGATGTTAATATATATATATATATATTCACATGTAAATATATTAAAAAATGTAATGAGGAAAAATTCAATTAGCTGAAAGGAATTTGAAAGATTGATATCAACAACTAAACACATTATTATTATTATTATTATTATTATTATTATTATTATTATTATTATTATTATTATTATTATTATTATTATTATTATTATTATTATTATTATTATTATTATTATTATTATATCTTTCTACCCTCTTATCGTTTTTCTCTTTTGGTTTTTTTTATTATTTTTTTTCTGTCATTAAAAACTCCCATTAATTATAAACCTCTTTGATTACACGATAAACAAATGGAATCATAAGCTGCTATTTCAAACGACTTGATTTTATAAATAACAATTTATAATTGTCAATAATTAAAGAAAGATACATTTTAAAATTTAAAATTTAAGAAATAAACATCATGAGTAGTAATAGAATTAAAAAGAATATATTAAATGGTCACCATCAAAATGCCCATTAATTATATAATAAGTTGTTAGAATATGGCACATTTAACATTGGGCTTCTAATTATTCGAAGCATTGGGCCTAGACTGCCCGACCCATTGAGAAGGCCTATTACCCTGAACTCTATCCATCGGCCTATTTATTTGGTCTCTCCTTCCGATTTACACACAGATCTCATTTAAGTATGTGAGCGGCTACGATTTGTGGAAGAGAGAGAGAAGATCTGAGACGGTTACTGTGCTCAGCTTCGTGTGTTTCTTCTTTCTTCTCTTCTGTCTTCTTCCTTCTAAGTGGAGAGTATCACTCTATGTGAGTGAGGGGTTACGGAAAGTGGTGTAACTCAAGCGGTTCGTTAGTGATCTGAGGTCCGTGCCATCATGGTTAACTTTGTGGTAATCCTGACTTGTTGGAGGAGATCTAGATGTTCGAGTTCTGAGCCATTGTCGGCTTCGATTCTAAATTAGTGTTCTCTCTATAATTCTTGTCTCTTGCTGGAATAGTGTAATAGTTGTAGTGATTGTAAGCTGTACAGATCCCTAACAGTGGTATCAGTAGATGTCAGGGTTTTTTGTATGCCAACGGCCATCACTACTATCTGTGAACCGTCTTCTCCGTACGGACGATAAAGGTAAAATAGTGTTCCCCTCTTCTAGGGCACCGCTTTGGTAAATTGGTTGATCCTCTCTATTTTCTCTCATTCTTAGTGGCGTGAGGGCCTATAGGCTTGGTATCTGCTATTTGTCTCTGTGTTTTTACTTAGATCTAGGCTCTGTTAGCTTTGATCTAGGGTTTTATCGATCTTGGTTGTTTCTTTCGCTATTCTTTGTGTTCTTTTATCTTTTCTGTTCCAGATCTGTGTGATCTGTTGGAGTTCTTTCGAACTCCTGTATAATCTCTTGGAAGAGATTTCCTAACTGTTTCTCAGTTCTTTTGCTTGACTGAGCTTTATACTCTGCGTGACCCCCTTGCGCCCCCATTCGAATGGGTGATTGTGAACTAGGCTCTCACCTTACTCTGATAAAGGCTCGTGTTGAGTTGATATTCTGCGTCTCAGTTTCTGTTAGTTTCTTACTTGTTCTTGCGATTCTTGATGTTATATATTCCAATTATCTCCTGATTGAGTGAAAAATGGCTGCAAATGTGTATGGTATCTCCCTTTCAATGGAAAAAATTACTTTAACATTTGGAAACAAAAAATCAAATGTGTTTTGATTCAACAACGTGTGGTGAAAGCCATTTTTGGTGCTTATGATGAGTCTGATAATCCTACTAAACGTGCTTAAATGAATGAACTTGCCTATTCTACCATTATGCTTAATCTGAGTGATTCTGTGATAAGGAAAATGGGTAAGTTAACTTCTGCACAGGATTTGTGGGAAAAACTGGAAACCACTTACACTGAAACTTCTTTTGCTAATCAAATGCATCTTCTTGAAAAATTATTTAAGTTCAAGCTTGATATGTCTAAGGATATTGATGAAAATATTGATCTGTTCTCTAAACTAGTGCAAGACATTAAGCTCTCTGGGACAAAATAATTGATAACTATACTAATATTGCTCTGTTAAATGTCATTCCTAATTCTTATTTTGATGTTAAGGCTTCCATTAAGTATGGCAGGGATAATGCCTATGTTGATCTTATCATTAGTTTTCTTAAATCTAAGGAGTTGGAGGTGTTGGAATCAGGGGAGGAAGGTCAGGGTAATAAGGCTATGCATGCTAGGGGGAGAAAAATAAGTCTTCTAATAACTCTGAAAATGGTAACAAGAAGAAAAAGGGTAGGTCCAGGTCTAAATCAAGGTCAAAGCATGCTAGAAAATTTTATAACTATGGTGAAACTGATCATTACATTAAAGACTGTCATCTGCCTAAGAAAAATAAGCAAAAAGGCAAACCTGATAATGATCATGCTGATGTTGCTACTGGTGATAATCTTGGTGATTGCTACATGGTTATACATTCTTCTCATGCTGCTGTTCATTCTGCCTTTTCTTCTATGTGTGAGTCTGAATGGTTGATTGATTCTGGTTATACCTTTTACATTTCTCCTTTTAAGAATGTTTTCTCTTCTTTTAAGGAAATTGAAAATGGTTGTGTCCATGGATAATGAGAAAACGTGTAAAATAATGAGAATTGGCACTGTATGTTTGAAGTTTATGTCTGAATCTTAAATTACTTTGAAAAATGTGAGATATGTTCCTGATTTATGCTATAATTTGATGTCTTGTGCTACTCTAGAAGATGATGGTTTTGAGGGCAGATGGGGTAATGGTCAGATGAAAGTCCTTCAGTGCTCTTTAGTGGTGTTTAAAGCTCTTAAGCAAAACAACTTGTATATTTGTCACACTTAATATGTTTCTTCTGTGTATGCTGTGAAACAAGACCACACCTTATTATGGCATAACAGACTTGGTCACATGAGTAATAAAGACCTCAAACTTCTTTAAAATGTTGGCATGTTTGGTTCTGATGTTGTGCAGTCTCTGCCTTTCTGTGATGCTTGTATTTTTGGTAAACAACATAAAGTGTAATTTTCTGTTTCTGTTACCCCAAATGTGTCTAAATGTGCTGAGATTCTTGAATATATTCATGCTGATGTTTGGGGTCATGCCACTGAGACAACTCATGGTGGGAATAGATTCTATATGTCCATAATTGATGATTTCTCTAGAAAAGTTTGGGTTTTTCTGATGAAATATAAGTCTCGGGTGTTTGAAAAATTCAAAACTTAAAAATCAATGATTGAAAATCAAACTGGCAAGCAAATTAAAATTCTTAGAACTGATAATGGCCTTGAATTTTGTAATACCCAACTTGACTCTTTGTGTGATCAATTTGGTATTAAAAGGCATAAAATTGTCCCTTATACCCCTCAACAAAATGGTGTTGCAGAATGCATGAATAGAACTTTATTAAAAAGGGTAAGGAGTATGAGGCAATTATCTGGGCTTTCTAAGAAATTTTGGGGTGAAGCTTTTTGCACTAGTGCTTATTTGATTAATAGATCCCCCTCTATCCATTTGAAGGGGCAATGCCCTGAGTCTGTCTTTACAGGAAAACTTGTTGATATTTCTAATTTGAGAGTGTTTGGTTGTGCTACATATATGCACCTAAAGGGTGATAAACTTGAACCTAGGTCTAAAAAGTGTGTCATCTTAGGTTACCCTGAAGGAGTTCAAGGCTATAGATTGTGGGTTAGGGAACAACCTGGTTTTAAAACTATTGTCAGTAGTGATGTTGTGTTTAATGAAACTGATTTCCCTTGTTTGCATGACAACTTGCCTGCATCTGATCTTTCTTCTTCTTATACTATTCATTTTAAGGTGGAGCCTCAACCTGATTTGTTTTCCCCTGTTCCTTTGAATGACATTAATGATACTGTTAATGCTCCTGATGATATGCATGATATGTCTTCTGGCGATTATTCTTCTTCTGAACAAAGTGTTGTGTCTAAAACTGTGTCTGAAACTAAATCTGAACTTGAGTCTGATCCTCAATCCTCTGATCATGGTAACTTGCAAAATTATCAACTTGCTAGGGACAGAGGTAGAAGACCTATTGTAAGACCTATAAGATATGCTGACTGCAACTTATTTGAATTTACTTACAATGTGTATGAGATAGCAGTGAACCTAAGACTTATAAACAAGCAATGAAATGTGCTAAGTTTGGTAAGTAGCTTGCTATTATAGAACAAGAAATGAGATCTTTGTAGGTGAACAAAACTTGGGTGCTTGTTCCTAAGCCTACCCATTATTTTATTGTAGATTGTAGATGGCTTTACAAGGTAAAACCTGAAATGAATTCAGTTAGATTTAAGGCCAGGTTGGTAGCTAAAGGTTTTACTCAAAGGGAGAGAGTGGATTATACTGAAATTTTTGCTCATGTTGTTAAGTTTACCACTGTGCGCATTATGCTTGCTCTTGTTACTCAATATAATTGAGAATTGAAATAAATGGATGTTACTACTGCATTTTTGCATGGTGATTTAGATAAACATATCTACATGAATCAGCTAGAAAGTTTTGTTGACTGCAATAAACCTGACTATGTGTGTTTGTTAAGAAAATATCTTTATGGTTTAAAGCAGTCCCCTAGGCAGTGGAATATAAAATTTGATAATTACATGAAATCTTTAAAGTTCTCTAGAAGTGAATATGATCATTGTTTGTACTTTAAAGATGTTAATAATGTGCCTATGTTTCTGCTGATATATGTAGATGATATACTGTTAGTAAGTCTTTGTAATGAAACAATAAAACATGTTCAAAAATGTCTTAGTGATAACTTTGAGATTAAGGATTTAGGGGATGCTAAGAAGATCATTGGCATGAGTATAATAAGGGATATGAAGAATAACAAACTTGTGTTAATTCAGTCAAGTCATGTTGAAAAGATATTGGCTAAGGTTGCTATGTCTGATGCTAAATCTGTCTCTGTTCCCCTTACTTCCCATTTTATCTTAAGTAAGGATCAATCTCCTAAAACTGATTCTAAAATAAATGCTATGAGAAAGGTATCTTACTTTAATGCAATAGGATCAGTGTTGTACCTTATGGTAAGTACCAGGCTAGATATAGCCTATGCAGTCAGCTGTCTTAGCAGGTATATGTCGAACCCTGGTATGCCCCATTGGGAAGCTCTTAAGTGGTTAATGAGGTACTTGAAACATTCTGTTAATGTAGGGTTGTGTTTCTAAAAGCATGTTAAAGGGGAAGTTTTATCTGGTTATGTGGATTCTAACTATGCTAATGATAGTGATAATAGGAAGTCTACAACATCCTATGTATTTACCCTATGTTGATCTTGCATAAGTTGGAAGTCTCAGTTACAAAACATTGTTGCTTTATCCACCACTGAATCAGAATATGTTGCTATTACTGAATGCATGAAAGAGGCTATATGGCTTAAAGATGTGATGTCTGAAATAGGTTTCCTAAAGGGTAAGGTCACTGTATATTCAAATAGTCAGTCTGCAATTCAGTTGTGTAAGAATCCTGTCTTCCATGACAGAACTAAACATATTGATGTGAGGTTCCATTTCATAAGAGATGTTGTAGATAAACAACTTGTTTGTCTTGAAAAGATCCATATTGATTTAAACCCTGTTAGTATGGGGACTAAGTGTCTTCCTCTTAAAAAGCATATTTCCAGCATGAAAATTCTCAATTTTGATCCTGGTTAGTTTTTTTTGCAGGTAATCCTTGTCTAATATGGCAGATGGGCTCCAACAATAATCTGAATCTCTGACCTACTATGTGTGAGTCTTGAGGTAGTAATTATTGTTGAAGTTCCATCTCCTGTATTAGAAAAGGAAGGAGATTACTTCTCTTATGGTGATAAGTCACTGCTTACTTTGTGTAAGTTTTTTGTGATTATTGTTGTAATTGAAGTAATGCGTACAAAGGTGATTACCTGGTTATTTCCTTTGGTTAAATTTCATCTGCTCTTGACTTTGTGTTAGAGCAAGACTATGACTCTATGTTTGGTCAACCCCAGTTGTAGTTATCTTTGTGATCTCTACATGGGGGTAATGGCGATGATGACAAATGAACAAGACTCATCCATTGGTGAATGATCCCAAATGTGCCAAGATGGAGAATGTTAGAATATGGCCCATTTAACATTGGGCTTCTAATTATTCAAAGCATTGGGCCCAAACTGTCCGGCCCATTGAGAAGGTCTATTACCCTGAACCCTATCCACTGACCTATTTATTTGGTCTCTCCTTCCGATTTACACATAGATCTCATTTGAGTGTGTGAGCGGCTAGGTTTGCGGGCGGGAGAGAGAGAGAGAGAGAGAGAAATCTAAGACGGTTACTGTGCTCAGCTTCGTGTGTTTCTTCTTCCTTCTCTTCTGTCTTCTTCTTTCTGAGTGGAGAGTATCACTCTATGTGAGTGAGGGGTTACGGGAAGTGGTGCAACTCAAGCGGTTCGTTGGTGGTCTGAGGTTTGTGCCGTCGTGGTTAACTTTGTGGTAATCCCAGCTTGTTGGAGGAGATCTAGATGTTCGAGTTCTGAGCCATTGTCGGCTTCGATTCTAGATTAGTGTTCTCTCTGTAATTCCAGTCTCTTGCTAGAATAGTGTAATAGCTGTAGCGATTGTAAGCTGTACAAATCTCTAACATAAGTCATTTGATTACACCAAAAATAGTATTAGAATTAAAAAAATTAGAAATTCAAATAATTTCGAAGGGCATTTTGTTATATTTTGGTAATTTTGCTTTTAGAAAATCTAAAAAATTAAAGATGTGTATGGTTGTTAATTGTTGTATATTCATGTTTTGGTGATCAATGTTTTTTATTTAACACAATCTAAAAAGTTCAGAATATGAATGTTTGCACCATAAGTAGTATTAGAATTTAAAAAATAAAAATTTAAATATTTTCCATGGGCATATTTTATTATGTTTTGGTGATATTTTATATTTAGAAAATCTAAAAAATTAAAAATGTGAATGGTTGTTAATTGTTATTTATACATGATTGTGTAATATTTTTTATTTAAAAAAGTTATAAATAAATTAAAAATATGAATGTTCATGCCATAAGTAATACTAAAAAATTTTAAAAGCAAAATTTGAATGGGCTTGAGGAATCTAATGAACGTGTGTGTGAGTTTGAATCAAATTTTAAAAGTAGAAAGTGTGTATGAGAGTTTGCTACTGGAAGGAATATAGAACCCGCCGCACACTTACGGAAGTAAGGACGCACCTCAGCCAACGGCACTACATAATTGCTTGCATGAATGTTCGACAAACAATTACTACCTCCGTTTCATAATGTTTGTTGTTTAAGGTTTTTTTTTTAGTTTCAAAATGTTTGTTGTTTTATATAATTTGACATCCTCTTTCCCAATTTTAACCCTCTCAAATCTTACAAGATTTTTTTATTCTAACTTACCTATAATATATGAAGAGAGAAAAATATATGGAGAGAGAAAATATTGTTATTGTTTAGGAAAATATAGATGAATTAGATTTTATGACATATATAAGGGATGGGTATATTTGTCCACGAAATTAATTCTTAATTCCAGATAAAAAAAACAAAACAACAAACATTATGAAACGGAGGTAGTATTATTTAATAAAGTTTTAACTGAATTATTTTTTATTTTGGGCCAGACAATGATTTGCTATGGACCTTTAATTTGGTTTTTTTTTTTTCACGAGAGTTTAATTTGGTTTAATTTGAATCGGAAATCTCAATAGTTCATCAATATTTCGACCTGGTAATTATAAATTTTTAAGATGCTCATTTTTTTTTATCATTTGAAAAATTAAGCACGTTGTATCAATTTAATACTCCATCCGTTCCGTTTTGATTGTCATTTTAGTTTTTTTTTTGTCAAAATATTTATTGTTTAATATATTTTCACACTCTCTCCTTCAATTTTAACTCTATCTCAAATCTTAAAAATATATGGAGAGAGAAAATGTTGTCTTATTTTTAGGAAAATATAAGTGAATAAGATTTTATGTTATATATAAGGGATGAATATATTAGTTCATAAAATTAATTGTTAATTCTAAATAAAAAACTAAAATAATAATTAAAATAAAACGAAGGGAGTAAGTTTGAATTTTCAAAGGGTAAATTATATTTTGATACTTAAATTTTAGGGTTTTATGCAATAGCTTACTTTTTCAAATTTAACAAAACAATACCTATATTTTCAAAAAAAAAATGTAGATCTAACATTTGATTAATTTTAGGCCCTAAAATCATACGCAATTGATTGTATTTTAAGTTTTCTTGATTTGAGGATTTATTTTACACGGTTAGGAAAATAGAAATATTAAAATACAATACATTACGTACCATTTTCGAGCCATAAAATTGATCAAATATTAGATTTGTAAAATTTTGAAAAATAAATGCTGTTTTGTTAATTTTGAAAAAAAAAATGAATTATTTTTTAAAAGAGCTCAAAATGTGATGACAAAAACTTGTATGAGACGGTCTCATACATGAGACGGATCAATACATGTGAGTTAATGATACTTCACCCATAAATAATGATACTTCACCCATAAATAATGATGCATGTAAGTTAATGATACTTCACTCATAAATAATGATACTCACATGCGGGTATAAATAATGATACTCACATGTGAGTTAATGATACTTCACTCATAAATAATGATCCCCGTATGTAAGTATTGACCCGTCTCATGTATGAGACGGTCTCACCCAAGTCTGCCCCAAATGTAATTTATCTATTTTTAAATTTTATGATAATAATTTCTCATAGTCTTTAGCTTTTTATGTTTATATATATATTTTAATGAAGTATAAAAAAATTATAATTTTTTTAACATTTATTTAGCTGGGAGAGGAGAACCTTGAGAATTGAATCGAAACATCCTTTTTTTTGTTTTATTGTTTTATTGTTTTATTGGCGTGATGCTATATGTTAGTCATATTAGGGGGATTTTAGGGTTGTGAACAATGTGATTTCTTAGTTTGAATCATTATGTGTATATTATATGCACTTTGTACGTATAATTTTGACTACTTTGTCTATAAGTTTGACGAGGCATAATTTCAGCTTTTAGCCTTTGGAAATTTTCAAAAGTAGTATTATATATCGAATTTTTGGATTAGGTCGTGTTTGAACCGTATGATTCTTTTTCAACGGTTGAAACATGTGTTCAGCATTCTTTTCTCTCGTGATAATGATAATTATTAATTGACTTTTTTTTTATATCAAAGAGTTTTTTATAATAGAATATAGTACTCTCCTCTTCTCATAATTTTGTGCTCCTTCAATTTTATACAGATTAAAAATATATATTTAATGTATTTGAAAACATATTTTTTTCTACGTTACATTTACCGATTGATTTAGATTGTTAGTTTCAAAAAAAATATAAAATAGGAATGTATTAAGAAAATTGAAAATTTAATGATTTCTTTTTTAGAAAAGTGAACTACTGTATAACTTTTGTGTTGTCCAAATAATCCGAAATTGTACGCTCTGCATAATCAGAAATTATAATCTTTTCACGACTCATCTGTATATATATTAAGGCAAAATCGTGTGATAGACAACAGTTTTGTTATAAACCGTTGTCTATCACAGGATTTAACAATTATATTTTAGACAACAGTTTTGAGTTAATAGACAACAGTAATGACATTTTTTGTTATAATTTTTTTTTTTTTGCTTTTTCCACGATTGTTTAGATTACAATCATTGTGCTTTAACAAATTTTTTCAATCATATTTATCATCTTTACCTTGGAAATTCGAGATTTATAACATTTTTTATTTTATTTTTTAATTATACATAGATGGAGTATTTATAATATTTTACATTTGTCGCCTAAAAAAATAAATTTCATTTTTTTACACTATAAAAATAATAATATAATTTGCAAAAATTTATTATTTTTCTATTTCAATTTCATAATTTAAAATAATTAAATAATTATATTTTACATACGTGTCATATATTCAAAGAAATCAAATGTTCTTTAATCGTAGATAATAATACAATGCTATTTATAAAATTGTGTCATTTGAAATATTCCAATTCGAACTTTCTAACATGAATTTTCATTTAGTTTCTAAAATTTATTTTTATTTTTTTTGTTGTAACTACACAAAATTGATCTTCTTATATAATTAATTAACGAATGTGCATATCATTTTATTAATTTTTAAAAATTAAATAAAATATATAAAATTCAAAAATAATCATAATATTACAGATCTGAAAAATAATAATTATTTGTGCATGCACAGGAAAAATACTAGTTACTTAATAAAACACCATTGACTGTAGTGAATAAAATATATGTTATATATACTAATTTATATGATAATCATAACAAAAAAAAAAAAAAAAGTTATAACGTAACGGATATTAGAATGGCTAGATTGTATTGTCACCGTGTTTTCAGATTTTCTTCTTTAATTTATATATTCGAAATAATGAGAACCGGACGATTGTTTAACAAGCATCGTTTTCATGAGAGGACGTCAAACATCCACGTAGAGAAATCTCAATCGTTGATCTAAATCCATGGCAGGATCCTCATTTCAATATTTAACGTCGGTTTCTATTTCTGTGTGCCTTTTGGCGTCAGAAACGAGCAGCGCCGTTATCTCCGCTGCGAATATTCCGTTTTAAAGTAGACGTCATAAATTTTGGAGAGTTTGTTCTGGTCAAAGCAATTCCAGACTTTCGGTTGGAAAATAGCTGTGCTTAGTTGGATTCGTCAGCTCGGCTCAACGGTATAGCTTATCGGCTTCTACAGCCAGATAAAAAATTAATGTGTAAAATTTAAACTAAACATTACAATTGTGACATAGTCACCCGAGGAACAAGATCAAAACCAAATAATGTTAATATCATCGTATGCTATTATTTTTTATTTTTTTTTATGTCGAGGGTAACCCTCAGCCGCTACCGTGGTGAGCACTGAATAAACCCCGTCCCTGTGTAATAGCCTGCAAACCACACAGGGAAGGTAAACCACACTTGGCAGACCAGGTTCACACCTAGTGGTGTTGGTAGTGGGTCGAACTTGATATCTTTGACCGCAAGAAACACCACTCCACCACTAGACCATCCCCAAGGGGACATCATATGCTATTATTTGTAAAGATGCAAGTGAGCTCACGAATTACTCGAAATCAACATGGGAATCAAGATCAATTCAAAATTATTCTAATAGTTTCATTCATATTTTTGTTAGGAAAAATTACACTTTGATATTTATATTTTAAATTTTCTTTTTGAAAAATAATTAATTATTTTTTAAATTAACAAAATAATATTTTTGAAAAAAAAAAATTGCATATCTAACATTTAATCAATTTCGGCTAGAAAATCCTATGTAATTTATTGTATTTTAATATTTCTATTTTTTTAGTTGGGTAAAAAAAGCATCCAATCAAGAAGCATGTAAAATTGATTGAATGTTAGATGTGCAAAAATTTGAAAAAAATAGTACTACTTTATTGTTTTTGAAAAAGTAATTAATTATTATTTTTTATTAAAAAAATCTAAAATATTAGTATGAGGATGTAATATTCATTTTTTTGTTAATAGTAGTATGTTGGAGTGGGCTGTATTACTAATTCTCACAAATAAAATAGAATTAATTTTAGCAGCTCGACACATTTGAGAATGGAAGTAGCAAAGCCGAGTAAAAAAAAAAAGAAACGTATATGATCCACAAAATCCTGTATTCCCCAACGACAACGTTTGACCGAGATCTGATTCTTTTCTGTTTCCAGCAGCAAATCGTGCACTCCACGTGCCCCTTATTTATAACCCTACGCCTCCACGCCTCTCCTTCACACCAATCAAATCCCTATTATTTCTCTAAAATCCCCAATTTTCCGATACAAGCGGCAACTAGCTGAAATGGACAACAGAAATCTCTCCGGCCGGCGGCAGCAGCTCAGCCGGCTGCAGCGGAGGGCGCCGGCGTCTATTCAGATCAATCCGGTGACGGAGTGGAACGTGGCTATACCGCTGTTGTCGCCGTTGGTTCGGTCGCCGGACAATCTGACAGCTGAGATCAAGTCCTTTTCCAGTAGAGATAAGGAGTCGGTTGCCTCCGCGGCGGAGAAGCCGGCGGTCGTCATGAAGAAATGGCAGCACCCCGCCGCGCCGTTTTGCTACGAGCCGGCGCCGTTTTTGCCTTTTGTTTGTACAGGAAGCTTTGATAGATGATGATATTTCCTCTTTTTTTTTTTCTTCTTTTTCTGTTCCTCCATTTTTGGGGGCATTTTTGTCAATATGAAGATTTGCTTCTGGACGCCATTTTCGACTAATCTTGACTATGTGGTGATTGTGAAAATTTGGAAGATAAAACTTTTAGAAATGAAATGTGTAATTATTATCTATTTATAAAGTTTTTGAATATAAATTCTCTTTTGGTCTTTGGTTTTTTTTTCCATTCCTAAATCCTAAAGATGTTATTCAGATTTAAAGAAAAACGGAAAACCCAACCTTCAGTTTAATATTCCAAATATGTTCAATAATGAAATATATGCAACAAAGATGGTATCAATTGAAATTTGAAACAAGAAGAATGCAGATTATAGGGCATTATTTTTAGGTGATGCAATCCAAAATAAATATCTTCAAATTATAGTTTCAGGAAAATCACGGCGAGGGATGAGATCCATTCGGACTTGGGTCAGTCCTATTCGGGCGGACTATTAGGTTTAATTTGGGTCGGGATATATTTATTCGAGTTCTAAATTATTTCCTAATTCTTCGAGGACTAACCATGTGACTAGAAAATTTATATGAAAAATCTTTAATATATATAAATTTGTTAATTCATGTCACCAAAATTTATAATTTTAACAAATTAATACTAAATACAACATAACTTACCACTAATTAATTGAATAAATCATTTAAGTTTTAATAATTATATTTTATTGTTTAAATTAAATTATATCAAACATAAAATTTTAATAAAATTTTATCAATCTATAAAGACAAATAATAAAAATTTAGGTCATTCGAACCAACCCACTTAATTTGAACTAGCTTTATTAGATTTGTCGGGTTATTTGGTTCGGTCCACTACGGACTAAATTCGTTATCAAGCAAAAATTTTCTAGCCATGATCTTGGACTATTCAGATTAACCATTCAGTCTCTAACCAGATGATCTTGTCTCCATGCTTGGCGGTTCAATTAACTAGATCAAAGGAGAAACAATCTCATATTGTTCTTCAATTGTAGAGCAGATAATCTTATCTATGTACATTGTGCGTAAGTTAATTAGATCAAATAAGAAACAATCTCATATTGTTCTTGTTTTATTAGGCCAACTTCTCAAGATTTTTCGAATCCTAATACGATCCAATAATTTAACCAGTAACAACATGTATAATATATATATATATATATATATATATATATATATATATAGGGTTGGGGTTATATAAAAATAACCCCTTGTGTGAGAAATAAGAACACATCTCACACCACACATCCATAAAAAATTAAAGGTCCAGATTTGATGAAAAAGGCAGTGGCAACTTTGTAATATCTGAAAAGTTTTTTTCGCGCGGGGGTATTACTGTAATTTGGTAATTCTTATAAAAATCGCGGAGGATTTGATAACAGATCATTATGCTAACGAAGTATTATCATAATGCTAACGAATCATTATAGTTATGCTAATTAAAGTTTTCAAATATAGTTGGCGAAAAAAATATTCTAAAAATTAATTATAAACCTAATTCGATTTAATAAACCCTAATTAAATGGAAAAAATCATAATTGGATGAAATAAACCTAATTAGAGGAAATAAACATTGATTGGATGTGGTAAACCCTAAATGAGTTGAAAGAAATAATAATAATAATAATAATAATAATAATAATAATAATAATAATAATAATAATAATAATAATAATAATAATAATAATAATAATATATTTGTACTACGTTAGCATTATAGTTTTGGTTCGTCAGCATTGCGAATACATTATGTTAGCATATGACAATACTCTATCAACATACGTTATAAATTATAATTGGATAGGATAAACCATAATAATCCATTAAGAACTATAAACAAAAAATTAAATTTCAAAAGAATAATGATAATTAGATGGAATAAACCATAATCGAGATTAAATAAACCATAATTGAGATTTAATAAACCCTAATAAATTTATAATATGTTAGCATTATGATAATTCTTTGTTAGCACATCGAATATATTATGTTAGCATATGACAAATGCTTCATTACCATACGTTCATATGTTATCATAATGCTGACGAAGAATTATTATATGCTAACGAAAGCATTTACAATCTGGGCACGCGTAAAAAATTTTCTTTTTTATTTTTCATTCATATTTTTTCATCCAAACATAGCCTTTCGACATCTTAAATGAAAGAGCATGAAGAGAGCTTTAATTTGATATATTTTTTGTGTGCATTGGATTAAAAACGAGGAAGTTATGGTGGATTAAAGTTTTTAAGATTTTTTTTTAATTGCTGACATCATCAATTTTAATGGATTTGAACGAAAATAGTCCTCCTTCCTTATTTTTTACCCTATTATTTATGAAATTGCCACCTTAAATCTCAACCATTGGATCATTAAATTGGATGGTGTAAGATGTGTTCTCATTTCTCACACCAACAAGGTGTTTTCATATGAACCATATCCTATATATATATATATATATATATATATATATATATATATATATATATATATATATAGGATATGGGGTTATATAAAAATAACCCCTTGTGTGAGAAACGAGAACAAATCTCACACCACACATCCATCAAAAATCAAAGGTCCAGATTTGATGAAAAAGGTGGTGGCAATTTTGTAATATCTAAAAAGTTTTTCGCGCGAGGGTATTACTGTAATTTGGTAATTCTTATAAAAATCACGGAGGATTTGATAACAGATCGCTATGCTAACGAAGTATTATCATAATGCTAACGAAGCATTATAGTTATGCTAATTAAAGTTTTCAAATATTGTTGGCAAAAAAAATATTCTAAAATTTAATTATAAACCTAATTCGATTTAATAAACCCTAATTAAATGGGAAAAATCATAATTGGATGAAATAAACCTAATTAGATGAAATAAACATTGATTGGATGTGGTAAACCCTAAATGAGTTGAAAGAAATCATAATAATAATAATATATTTGTACTACGTTAGCATTATAGTTTTGGTTCGTCAGCATTGCGAATACACTTTGTTAACATATGACAATACTCTATCAACATACGTTATAAATTATAATTGGATAGGATAAACCATAATAATCAATTAAGAACTATAAACAAAAAATTAAATTTCAAAAGAATAATGATAATTAGATGGAATAAACCATAATCGAGATTAAATAAACCATAATTGAGATTTAATAAACCCTAATAAATTTTTACTATGTTAGCATTATGATAATTCTTTGTTAGCACATCGAATATATTATGTTAGCATATGACAAATGCTTCATTAGCATACGTTCATATGTTATCATAATGCTGACGAAGAATTATTATATGCTAACGAAAGCATTTACAATCTGGGCACGCGTAAAAAAATTTCTTTTTTATTTTTCATTCATATTTTTTCATCCAAACATATCCTTTCGACATCTTAAATGAAAGAGCATGAAGAGAACTTTAATTTGATATATTTTTTGTGTGCATTGGATTAAAAACGAGCAAGTTATGGTCGATTAAAGTTTTTAAGATTTTTTTTAATTGCTGACATCATCAATTTTAATGGATTTGGACGAAAATAGTCCTCCTTCCTTATTTTTTACCCTATTATTTACGAAATTGCCACCTTAAATCTCAATCATTGGATCATTAAATTGGATGGTATAAGATATGTTCTCATTTCTCACACCAACATGGTGTTCTCATATGAACCATATCCTATATATATATATATATATATATATATATATATATATATATATATAGAGAGAGAGAGAGAGAGAGATGAGATCATGTGAGAACTAGACATTCATGTGAGAATTGAGAACCGATCTCAGCCACAAATTGCTCTAATTTGGACAGTCAAGATCAGATCAAAATTAAAAAAATCGCGGTGGCATTATTGTAATATCAGCGATTTTTTAATGAACCAAGGGCATTTTTGTAATTTATTAATTATGTTATGTTTGGAAAGAATGTATTCGGTCTGTATTTCCTTTTCGATTCGAAATCTCTTTCCTTGTTTATATCATATTCTTTTGTGCTTATATAATCGAAATTTCAATCGATTCTCTTCGAATTTTATTCACCTGAATCGGTGTTCACGCGATTTTTTGCTGGAGTTTGTGTTATTCACTTTTATTTGACGAGGATGGCGGGTAAAAAAAAAATTCTGTAATTTTGCTGCGATTTTTTTATACGTTTGTTTGATAAGTTTTACGAAGCTTATTTTGAATTTTTGACGATCAACATGTGTTTTTAGGGTTTTGTATTGTGTGTTTTGATTTTCTATATATATGTAGAGTTATTAGCATCACAATACGAATTATTAGCATTGTGTATTTAGTTTTTATCATTGTATAAACGATTGAATATCATCAGAGTATCTTGTTAATAGAATATTTGTACGATGAATGCAGAATTTGGAATAACAAATGAGTATTATAAATAATATTTTCTTAACATGTAGTTTAGCACTACTGTGAACTACTTTAGCATTGTTGTAACGTATTTTAGCACTAATGTGAACTATATTAGCACTGCTTTTAGGTTGATGAAGCTTACTAAGCTGTTATTTTGAAATCTTGATGATGAGCATGTGTTCTTAATGTTGCATATTGTGTGTTTTCATTTTATGTATATCTGTATATTTATTAGCATCACAATATGAATTATTAGCCATGCAAAAAGTAAACTTTGGTCAGACATTTGCTATACGAAGTTAAGTCATACTGTTTATTAACATCTTATTATTTGTATGATGTTATGATAACAATATGTAAATATAATTGTCATGTGTTCATTTTTTTATTTCTGTCTTGTACTTTAGCACTGATGTGAACTATTTTAGCACTTTTGTAACCTAGTTTAGCACTATTGTGTTTTTAAGGCTGTATATTTTATGTTTTGATTTTCTGTATATCTGTAGATTTGTTAGCATGACAATATGAATTATTATCCAAATAATCAGTTTAAATTATATCCTTGACTTAACATATACTTTAGCACTACTGTGAAATATTTTAGCATTGTTGTTATCTATTTTAGCACTACTGTGAACTATTTTAGCACTACTGTAAGATACTTTAGCATCACTGTGAATTTTTACATCATGATCTTAGAATATGTTATAAATGTGCAGATTGTGCTTCTTCCAATTTGGAAATTTCACCCGTGTTTTCTGAATTTTACACACCTGAATGTGAACCATCTTTGAAGCCTGCCTTGGGCAAGACTTGCCCTACTTTAGATGATGGTATAACATTTTACAAGGTGTATGCATCATCGTGTGGATTTGATACTCGTCTGTCTACTACAAAGAGATCTAAAGATGGTACTATAATTTTGAAGTATGTTCTGTGTAGCTGTGAGGGACTTAAGAACACATCTGTTGATTTTGGTGAATCTTCAAAGAAAAAGAGACGTCGTGTGTCGAAGAAGAATTCCTGTATGGCTAGGATTGGTTTTAAGTATATTGGTTGTGATGGGTACAGTGTTGGATTATTTGAAGAAAGACATACACATTCTCTTGTTACGAATACACACAGAGAGTTTATGAATCTGAATAGGAATATAGATCCTTCACATCAAATGTTTATTTTAAATTGTGCAAGGGTGAACATCGGACCTGTGACAACGTTTAGATTAGTAAAAGAAGTTGTTGGTGGATATTCCAATATAGGTTGTACGGCAGTTGATTTCAAAAACTTCAGTAGAGATCTCAAGGCGTATACTGTGGGTGTAGATGCACAAATGATGTTGGATAAAATGTCCAAAAGGCATGAACTATGTTCTGCTTTCACATTTGATTATGAAGTTAACAAGGATGATCAGTTGAGATGTGTGTTTTGGGCTGATCCTATATCAAGAATGAACTTTTCTCTATTCGGGGATGTTGTGTTGTTTGATGCAACATATAGGACTAACAGGTTAGTGTGCTATATTGTTTAGACTTGTTGTTCTATTAGTTTTAGTATTCTGGTGGTTTAGCACTGGTATTTTCCTATTTAGCACTTGCACTTACTTTTTTAGCACTTGTAGTGTATATTTTAGCACTTGCATTCCCCTTTTTTTAGCACTGTTACCTAATGTTTGAATCTTTTATATACAATGATAAGACATGATAATAACAGAGGTTTGTGAATTTTTATATTGTTGCAGGTATTCAATGATTTTTGCACCCTTCACCGGGAAGGACAATCACGGGAAGCTTGTAACCTTTGGTGCTGCTTTAATGTCGGGTGAGGATGCTGAATCTTATTCATGGGTTCTTCAGAAATTCAAGGACTGTATGGGTGCTTCTCTTAGCCTAATAATCACTGATCAGGATCTTGGATTGAAGGTTGCTGTAAGACAGGTACTTCCTAATACCAGACATCGATTGTGTATGTGGCATATTATTTTTAAAGTTCCAGATAAGTTGCCTGCGCATATCAGAAAGAACGAGACATTCAGAAAGAGGTTAAATAGTATTGTGTGGTCTAATTGTATAAACATCACAGATTTTGAGTTGATATGGAAGGAAATTATGGTTGAATTTGGATTGGCAGACGATAGTTGGTTCAAGTCATTGTATGATATTCGTGAAGATTGGGTGCCTGCATATTTTAGGGATTTACCGATGAGTGGGCTGTGCAGGACTACCTCAATTTCAGAGAGTGTGAACAGTTTTTATTCTAAGTTTCTTAGATCAAAGTCAAACCTTGTTGAGTTTTTAATGAACTTTGATAGCGCACTTGATACTCAGAGACATGCACATGCCTACTTGGACAGCGTTGATGAGTCGTCAATTTCTCAGTTGAAGACCCCATTCACATTTGAGAAACATGCTGCCACTGTTTATACTAGGAATAAGTTCTACGAGGTTCAGAAGGAGATTGAAGATGCATGTTATGTCTGTCGTGTTTATAATATTTCAGAAAATGATTCAGTTGTGATGCTAGAAGTGAAGGATGGTTTTGGTGCTACAAATTAGGTTGTTCACAACAAGGTTGAGGATTCCACTACATGCAGCTGTTTGAAATTTGTGAGGGATGGGATTCTGTGCTGCCACATATTCACTCTATTCAAAGATTTGAAATTGGAGTCGATACCTCCTAAATATGTTGTGTCTCATTGGATGAAGTCTTCACTCATTAACGAAGCAGGTGCATTGTTGGGTGATCGGTGTTTTTTTGTTGGAGGAGAGCAAAATTGTTACGAACCAATTAATTTCTGAGTTTTATGCATGTCTTTCTGTTGCTGAAGGTGACATGGCAAATATGTCTCTGTTGTTGCAAAGTTTACGCGAGTTAAGGGAGGGGTTTTCATCTGGTGATATTGAAGATGATACTATGTCAAAGAAGAGTAGATTATTTTCTGATTTTTATGGATTGTGTGCACCTAGTGAAGTTGAGGTGCATCCACCTGAGCTTGTGAAGACAAAAGGCAGTGCAAGTCGTATAAAATCAAAAGAAGAGGCGAGAGCTGAACGCAAAAAGAAACTTTTACGGACCTGCAAGAAGTGTGGGAAGAAAGTCAATCATGATTCTAGGAATTGTGGGAAGAAGTAGATTCATTTTATTTTATTTTTTGTACTTTTTTTTATACTGATTTTTTATTAATGATAGCAATATTCTTTCTTGTAATGCTAAATAAGTATAGATGTTGTTTCATTTTTTGAATTGCTAATAAAGGTTTTAATATTTCTAGCAGTTGTGTAACATTAGTGCTAAACAAGGAAACTTAAGTGCTAAAGAACAAACCATCAGTGCTAAAATTCAAACGTTCAGTGCTAAAGTAGAATTTGAAATCTAGGATTCAAATACTAGTGCTAAAAAAGAAATGGCAAGTGCTAAAAAATCATATGCAAGTGCTAAAGCCACTGAACTATTCCATTTAGTGATTGCTCGCCCTCTAAGTTTAGGAGAAGCATCACATTTATTAGAGATGGTAGTCTGTCTTTATATAACAATGCTAAAAAAAGAACTGTAATTGCTAAAACACTGCTAGAATGTCCAAAACTGCTATATATATATATATATAGAGAGAGAGAGAGAGAGAGATGGAAGAAAAATGAGTCTAAAATGAAAAATTATGATTACTATGTATTATTCAAATTGATCAAACTTTCAGTTATATTTTTTAAGATGGTAGTCTGTCTTTATATAGCAATGCTAAAAAAAGAACTGTAATTGGTAAAACAGAAAATACCAGATATTATGAGGTTATATGTCTAATTTTAATGATAAAATACATATAGACTACTGAAAACTCAAAAATGCTTTACTAGTGCTAAAGTATAAAACATCGGTGCTAAAATAAAAACTTTTAGTGCTAAAGTAGAATTCAAAATCTAGAATACAAATACTAGTGCTACAAAAGGAATGGCAAGTGCTAAAAAAGCATATGCAAGTGCTAAACTTCTGAACTATTCATTTATATTAACACTTTATACTTTGTGAATACTGAAGTATTCATAAGAATAAGAAATTGTGTCAGTTAGTACAAAATATTCATCTACCAATACTATATACTATCAAAAGACAAAAATTGTATCATATGTAAATATAGATTTTCAAATCATTATCCAAGAAGTTATTTCGATTTTCTCATTTTTGTGGGGTCTACCACAATTTCCCCCTGGGTACATGATTTTCTATAGAATAGATTTGCAGCTTTTAGATGTTGATCCTTCAGTGTGTTACTGTCTGCATTTATGATTGCAGCACAGTATTTTTGCTCTTAAAAATTTCAACTGCCTGTCATTCGATTTCTTCAGACCACTCCTCCAGTTTTTCAAACCACCACCTCTGTATGTCTCCATGTACCTCATGACATAGATGCCACAATCATACTTGTTCTTTGTATCCCTCCATGGCATCTTCATCCTGGTAATCTGATGTTTTTCCCTCAATCCATTTGATTTGATTTCAAGTTCAGCAGTTGTGAGGAAGTCAGCAAAAAGTTCACCTACATGTGTTTTTAAAAATTAGTTTTTTTTAATTGCTACAGATAGAGACAAAAAATAATTGGTGACAAACTCATATATTACCAGGGTTTCTGAAATGTTGTTGTACTTGATTTTGATTCCATCCTTTTCACTATCCGCTACACTTGAGTTATCAATAATCTCAACATTGAAGTTAATCAAATCAATGGAGATAAAGAAGAAGTGATTTGAATGGCAGATAGGGAAGAAAAACTGCACATAGAGTTGATATGGATTGTCAAAAAATATTTATTTAATTGATATAGATATGTATTGCTAATATAAATTTTCACAATGCTAAACAAACACCATAGCAGTAATACCAGTTCAACATCGCTCAAAGATACCAATGGGCAGCATTTGAGCTCATATGCTATTTTGTCAACAAAAGATGCGCATCTTTTGGAAGAATCCCATGAAGATGGTGCATCAACCACAGTGAAGCTCTGCGAGAAGAACATTTTTTTTTAATTATATTGACTGCAGTTTAAGCACTTTATATGGATTTCTTCTTAAGTACACACTTACGCAAGGCTGTGTACTGAAGAAGAATCTTAGTTTAGAGTTCGGGTCTCTCATTTTCTCATTTTCATTGAGGATGGTGCTCCAAACATCCAGAACAGAGACACTGATGTATTTAAATGGAGCCATGGTAGTCATATCTTCCCGTGTAATGGAGACTCGCGTGTCATCATACAAGATTTGTTCACTGGTAATTCAATATAAATAGAAAGGCTGTCATATACCAGTATACAATATGATCTTTTATTAAGTATTTTTGCATAGCATGAGTCACATACCTGCTTTCTGTATCATTCTGCACCACCCAGTAGAATATCTCCTGTTGCTGTTTGTCAAGTTGTTCCTTGATATCAATAGTTCTGACCCTGTATGGTGACATCAGCTTATCAGATGGCTTCTTCTGCTGTTTAGTTCTTGTCTCCATTCGGGTAGCTTGAGCCTGTATCATGTGTTTTGAAATAAAGATTTATTAGACTTTTTGTAAAAGTGTAATAAAGATGTTGAATGTTACTTCAATAGCTATATCACACCTCAGCATTATCCAATACATTTGTTGACTTTGATGCTGCATCAATCTCATCTGGCTTTGATGTATTTGAGTTTAGATGTTCAGTCTCTACCTGCAATCAGTTTTTATATATATTATGTATCTCTATAATAAGTTATGACAATATTAAAACAATGCATGAGAATGCTAAAATAATCCATGATAGTGCTAAAGTAAGTAATGATAGTGCTAAAATAAGTCATTGCAATGCTAAAATGAATCATGGGGTACTAAACTAAATCGTGGGAGTGCTAAAATAAATCATGAGAGTGGTAAAGTATTAAAAATACTTTTTCCATAGCTATATCACACCTCATCATTATCCAGAACATTTTTTTTACTTTGATGGTGCATCAGTCTCATGTAGCTTTGATTTCTTTAAGTTTAGATGCTCATCCTCTGCCTGCAATCAGTTTTTATATATATTAGGTATTTCTAAAATATGTATTTTAGCACGAGAATGCTAAAATAATCCATGATAGTGCTAAAGTAAGTAATGATAGTGCTAAAATAAGTCATTATAGTGCTAAAAAAAGCCATGAGAGTGCTAAAATGAATCATGGTGTGCTAAACTAAATCAGGGGAGTGCTAAAATAAATCATGAGAGTGCTAAAGTATTAAAAATATTTTTTCCATACCTGCCTCATTGCATTCTCCAGGATTTCAGTATCAAATGTGTCAGTTTGATATGGTTCCTCAAGCACCATATTTTGTTCAGAAATTTCTTGTGTAACCTTCATTATCCCAGCTCATGCATCATCACTTATCCCAAGACTGAATGTTAGGCCTTCATCAGCATATATCTTCTCAAGCTCTGCACGCTTTGCCAGAGCTCTTTCAATCTCCTCAATTGTTGATATTCTTGCTGGATCACTCCATAACTCATCATCGTCTGGCGTTGCTTGTGGCTGGGTCTGAGTGTGTGATGCCTACGAAATTAGACTTGGCTGTTTCTTTACCAAAAGCTGTTGGGCTGTTTCATATGACTTCTTGAAGAAGACGTTCTCCATCATGTGTTGTGGCACATCCTGTACTGTTTTCATCAATGTAGTCATTGCATCAGCCATTCTTTTGCAGTCATCAATCAGCTTCTGAGCATATTCTTGCACAGGATCTAATGTCAATGCTGGGACAGGACTTTTTGGTTGTTCATCTTGATTTCTTTGAACACTAGCCTCCAGAGCAAGTGGAGCTTCACGTTCCTGAGGACCAGCCTCCAAACAAGGAATGGTGTTCTCAGCCTTTCTTTCAGACTCTTCTTCTTCATACGGGCGATAAATATGGCCTCCTCCAAAACCACCTCCTTTCAATTCTGACTGCTGTCTCTTGCACATAAGCCTGTCTCTTGCACATAAGCTTGTGTGTCCAGCCTTTGAATGCTGGAATTGATCGTTGAACTCTTCTGTTATAGGACACTACTCTGTCCATATAAAACATCTGTGAGGGGGGGTAAATGTTATGCACATTAGCATGAACATGGAAATTCAGAGTTGATTTTAATAATGTATATTAATTGCTAAACTAACCATTAAGAACAGGATTGGTCCATTGTAGTATTTATCATTCTTCTTTCTCCAAAGTATTGTCTTCTGCACTAGACACCTTATAGTGTACTCACACCAGTTGTACTCACATATTCTGTCAACATCATCGAAGATGTGTACCAGCTGTGGATGTACATATCCATTCCCCGTTGATTCAATGAGGCTATTTGTAAGCAGAACCATAAAATGTATCTTGAACCATTTTCCACCAGCTTTATCTTCCTGCATTTTTTCTGAAACATGTGCCGGAGAGATTCTGTGTTCATGTTTATCAAACTTCTCTTGCCATTTCTTCGTTTGACTGCAGCTTTGACTTCTAGGTTTCTTTTCTATACACAGAGGACCACTTGGAAACCCCATGATCAATGATACATCAGTTTCATCTACGTGCAATCGTCGATCTCTCTTCAGGATCAACTCACAACTCTCGGGATCAAAGTTATCTACTAACCAGTAGCTAAGTATATGGGGTAATTCATTTATATTCAAATGCAGAATGCTCCCAAATCCAAAGGATTCAACAGCACTCTTCTGCTCATCTGTGAAATTTTTTATTGCATCATATAATATGCGTGGTGTTGTTCTGCTTTTAAGCATTGGGAGATCTCCCTGCTTGGATTTTGCTGCTGGACTCTTGGATTCAGAAGCACTTGTGTCTTCAACATCTGAGTCTAGTGTAGATCTTATCCTTTCAAGTAATGTCAATGCTAATGTTCTTGACCGAGATTTGAGAGCATTGACATCATGTTTACTCTTTGATCTTATCTCATTAGTTATTAATATATTAATATCATTTGTGGACCTTGTCTTTTTGCTGGTACCTATATATGTATAGTTTTTGTTAATACTATTATTTTTTAGTATATATTGTATATCTGTTGATGCTAATTTTGTAGAAAACTAGTGCTAAAATGAAACATTAGCATATTTGATAAAAAAAATAGTAGTAATTTCATAGTAATAAAGTTTTGCTACATGTCAACACACAATTAATCCATGACATGACATTATAGTACCATTATAAATATAACATGTATGTTATATAGTTAACTGGTTAGGCATTTTCAGAATTAATATTGTAGTTTTTTAGCAATGTAATGTCTTATTTTAGCATTGGTTGATAATATTGTAGGTTTTTAGCATTGTAACCAAATTTTAGCATTGGTTTGATTATATAATATTATACTATCATTATAACTAAAACAGAGCATGGAAAAATTTTGTCATTATATTAAATATGTTTATAAAGATAAGAAGTCTTATGCTTAGAGTTTGATCTCCTTGATGCTAATTCATTTTCTAATATAGTGATGCTACACATTAAGACATAAATCATTCGCGATGTTACTGTTTGAGATCATTGAAAAGGAAATCATGACATGCAACACAGTGTGCAAAATGCATATACATTTCTAAATATTTTAATTTCGTATATATGTGATTATTATCAGTAAACGATAACATTTTTACATACTTAGATTTTGTAAGTGTTTATTTCATGATATATGATGTTTTGTCAGGGTTTTAGCACTGTTCCTTTCTACATATTTTTTTTGTTAGAACCAAAATGAAACACACATACTTTATTTTTATGATGAACGAAAGAAGAATGCGTTACGTACCTTTTTCAATCGGCATCTCTTCAGGTTTTCTCTTCTTTTTTGAAGAGTCGCTTCGGTTCTTCCGTTTTACCAGCTCTGTGCTTGGTGTTTTTTCCATATTGATGATTTTGTTGTTTGAAGTTCTTGAATTAAAATGTTGATAAAACCCTAATCGTTTATGTTTTTGTGTTTGAAGTCTTTGAATCGAAAAGCTTTTGCATGTTTGTGTGTGTATGTTTTTGCAGAAGTTATGTTTTGATAATTGAATATATGGCGGGTTATTATTATTATTATTATTATTATTATTATTATTATTATTATTATTATTTTCTTTTCTTTGTTATTATCAGTTTTTTTATTTTTTTTTGGAAAAAAAGTTTTTTATATTTTCTTCAATTATAAAGTATTTATAAATATATATTTTTTTTAATATAAAATTTATAGTGTATTCTTTAGCATTGATATTTCATATTTTAGCACTGGAATTTTCTTATTTAGCACTGGTAGATTGTATTTTAGCACTTGTGGGACTATGCAGGGTTATGTTTAGTTTAGCACTGGTAGTTTGTATTTTATCACTGGTGGGTTCTAATTTAGCATTGATATTTCATATGTTAGCACTTGAGAAACAACGATTTTTGGACTAATAGTTACCATTCTTAAGTCTTAATTATTTTAGCACTGGTATTATCAAGTGTTCTTGAGCAAATTTGGCTACAGAGACTAGCATTGCCACATGCCAGCAACGCCCCACGCCATGAGTGAAGGTCTCACTCAGTGCACTTTAGCACGGCCAGCCAATGTCAATTGCAGACTGCACACGCTAAGTTTTAGTGGATCAGCCATGTTTATAACATATAAGTTCGTTTGGTACACATCCAAAATCTTGGAGGGAAATTGATTTTGGGTATATTTGTTAGTAATACACAAGTATACTCTTTCTTGATTAACAGTTGGTGGTAAGAACTCATTAACTTAGCAATGTAAGCTATTCTTCTCAACAATTCTACTATTTATACATATTACAACTAATTAAAGGCCTGATTGGCTCTGTTGCCCTTCAGCCATAATTGTGTTTCTTATTTAGCACTGGTATATTGTATTTTAGCACCGGTGGGTTCTACTTTAGCATTGATATTTCATACCTTGAGGGCATATCTGTAAATCTTTTGTTTAAGAGTTTTCTTATAAAATGATTTATGTATTATACTTTATACGTGATATGTACCCAATAGATTTCATGAAATTACACAATATAAATATAATACAAATAACGCAAGATATATAGTGTAGTTTGCTCAATCTTTGGGGGGAAATCTTACCAAAGCTGCAAGCGAACCGTTCGATCTAATCAAAATTATAACTATCGAGCCCTCAAGGTATGAAATATCAATGCTAAAGAATACATTATCAAAAACACATAAATTTTAAAAACTTTAATAAATCATAACCCTGCATAGTTACCATTCTTAAGTCTTAATTATTTTAGCACTTGAAGTTTCTTATTTAGCACTGGTACATTGTATTTTAGCACTTGTAGTTTCAAACAAAATGAAAAAACACTGAAATTAATAATAATTAGTACACGATTAAATTATCAAAAAAATTATGCAACAAGTGTAATTTTTTACAATAATTACAAAATCCTAAAATCCTCCTGAAATGCAAAATGAACAAGTAGTTGCTTAATGTGGCTTTTGGTATCAAGCCACAAAGGAAGCCAACCAGTCGAAATCCACACCGCCGAAACCACCGGCGCCGTCCATGATCTCACGAAGTTCTTCAAAGTATGACATTCCATGCAGCCTAAAGTCCCTCCACCTTGGACTCTCCTAGTGTCATAAAATTTGACAAAAAAAAATATTGTGTTAGGGTAGTAAAATTAAAATGTGAAAAATAAATCATACTTACATTTTGTCCCACTCGCTCAAAATACTCATCTCTCGCTATGACTATATTTTGGTATTCATTGTAATAGATTCCCGGGTGTCGTATGAAAAGATGGAAACTCCATATCTTCTCCTTTAATTTGTTCAATTTCAGCACGAGTTGTATCAATCTAACTCTTTGATTAAGAACCATCATCATCGTCATTGAAATATCATCCAGAGAATCTACAACCTCGTAGTTGTCAGATACATCCACCATCCCAACTCGAGTATGTAAAAGATCAATGAAAAATTCCTCAGTGTCTCATGACCAATTCATTTTTTTTTTTGGAAGAATTTTTTTTGGGAGATAATGGAGAGAAGTTGAAGAGTTGCACGTTTGAATTTTTTTTACTAGAGAAAAAGGAGCCTTTATGGTTGTATTAGCCTCGTAAATTTGAATAAAAGAACATATCTTTGCCACATGGCAATATTTTTTTGGTGAAATGTATTTTAATTGAATAAAATTTAGTATTAGCGTTAGAACAGTAGTTTTATACTTTAGCACTGATATTTCATATTTTAGCACAAGTGTTTTGTATTTTAGCACTAGTATTTTGTATTTTAGCACTAGTATTTTGTATTTTAGCACTTTTAGTTTCTACTTTAGCATATATGGTTTTTACTTTGTTTTTTCAGTATTATTTGTCTTAGCATTAGAATGATTGTTTATATTATTAGGATTCGTATTTTGATTTTTAGCACTAGTGGGTTCTACTTTAGAAAAGTTTGTTAAAGTTTTAGCATATGCGACTTTGATTTGTATGAGATTTACTAAATTGAATTTTGCGTTTAAAGTGGCAATATATTTTAGCTCTGCTAGTTTTATTTTTAGCACTGTTACTCACAATTTTAGCATGCGAAACTTTTTCATAAATTTTCTAATATCCTATGCGTGACTAAAGTAAGGAGCAGAAGTAGCTTTCATACATGATACATGCATTGCAATAGCTTCTCAAAGTGCCCTATAATTAGACCTCAGATGTGCAAATTATGATGTGCCCCAACAAATTCCAAGGAAGCAAATTAGTACAAATATTTTCACAAAACTATCCATATTTCACAAAACAAAGATTTCAACATAAACATTCCATAATCCAAAAATATGAAATATGAAAGTTGTCTAAAGCATTAGAGAATTTGTTACATATATAATATTTGTTCACTGATTATCATCTTCTAGGTAAAGCTTTTCAAAACTGATTGGGTTGTCTTTAGAAAATGCTCGGAAGTAGAGTCTTGAATCTCTGATGTTCCTCTGCCTGTGGATGTTGCATTCTGTAGTAAGAATGGCAGCACAATACTTGATCCTTAAGTATTTCAGCTGCATTTCATTTTTGGCTCTTAATCCACTCCTCCAATTCCTCACAGCATCCCCCATATACGTCTCCATATGACCCATTACAAAGACCCCACAATCAGTCTTGTTTGTTGAAGTTCTCCATGGCATTTGAAGACGGTTCATGCTCTTGATATTTTCAGACACTTCTTTTGTTAGTTTTTCAAGCCTAGTCATCTTCAAGAAGTGAACGAAGAGCTTGATTTGAAATTTATGATTAAAGTTAGTTCATTTTTATTATTAAATTGAATGTGTTTTTTTTTAATTTGTTTCACTAGTGAAAAAATCAAATAAATAGATATGTTTTCTTACCAGTTTTGCAGGGATATGCTCATATTTCAATAGGGGGTCGTCATGCTCTCCTCCCATGGCATTTGAATTGTCAATTATCTTAGCCACCATTCTTCTTGTATCAATGACAATAATGTAGAAGTGTTCTGATTGGATTATTGGAAAGAAAAACTGCAAACAAAATAGTGTACATTTAGTTATTTTCATGATAACTTTTTACAATTTTTATAATGAATACGTACCATGTTCATCTTATCTACTTCCACATTTGGATATTTTCTTAATTCATGGAGTATGTTGTCAACAAACAGCTTTGAAATCTTCTGCTCATTCCATCCCTCTGGAGGCGCAACAACTATGTAGTTCTATAAATACAAAATGAAGATTTTTTTATCATGAATGTGTAGTGTTTTTTAAAACAGAATAAAGTGAGTTAATTATAAATAGTAACTATGAAATTATTCACTTACGAAAACATTAGTCGTTAGTAAAAATCTCCTGGGAGTCTGTTGTTCAGGAATCTTTGCTTGAGCATAGTTCAATATACTACTCCATACATCAATGACAGCAGAACTTATGTATGTTTTTTTGTTCAAAGTCAGCATCTCAGCTCTCCTCAACTCTGTCCGCTCATCAGCATACAAGACAACCTCCCTAATTTTGGATAAATTTCTTTTTTTAGTGTAAAGTGCAGTCTGGTAGAACAAAATGGCACTTACAATTTTTATTTTATATTAATAGTAATGTATTATAAATGTACCTTTCATCATCACTCTTGTTTTCCATCGCCCAATAGTGCAGCTCACAGTCAGAAGGTGTCAGTGTCTCTCTTGTGTCCACAAGGTTTCTAAAATGGTCAGGTTGCTTCATTATGGCCCTTGACCTTGTGGAGACTGTGCTTGTTTGGATCACTGCCTTCTGTATATTTTTAGATGTTATTTGGAATTAAAAGCCTGTTAACAATATAAGTTATCATATATGTAATATTATGTGGCAAACACCTTTTTCTTGCTGACTCTGGTTGTTTCAGCTGTCTCTGTGGGCATCTCACTGTATGCCTCTTCTCTGGGCCTTTTGATTGCCTATTTTAGCAATCATTTCATAATATTGTAAATTTTGTTCTGAACATTATTACTAAACTTGATGACAATGCTAAACAATGAATGAAGAATGCTAAATTATATAATTATTGAAATGCTTACTTGAGTGTTTGAACTGTATCTCTCTATCTCAAGGATCTCAACAGCTAATCCCTTAACTTTCTCTTGCTTCTGTCTCTCCTATGCCAAATCTTCTCTTTGATTCTGATATTTTTTGTTCAAATCAGATAAGTAAATAGTTATTTATAAAAATAGAATTCGGTGATGATTCTAAACAAAGAAATTAGTAACATAAAAATATATTAGTGATGGTATATGACCTTATGAGCTGACGCAATGTCTTGCTCATTCACAGTTGGAATTTGTTCTTGTTCAACTTCTCTCTGTCGAACTTCTTCTACCTGACAAGCTCTCTCTCTCTGTTTTCTTGTATGAACTCAGCCATTGTGTATGCTGGCCAAGGGTAGCCACCTCTAAAATTTCTAGTAGCAAGCTCTGTTAACTCCCTATCAGTAAGAAAAGTATCATTCCATTCATGGAATGCTGAGATGTACCTCGGCACCTCCTGGAAGTACACTTCAACTCTATCCAAGTACATCATCTGTTTGAAGTTGACAGTTTTTTTAGTAATGTATATAGATAAATGGTTGTAGTGTTTATACAAGAACTATAAACACTTCCTGTTTATTATACAAGAACTACAATAAAAAATAAATAATTAATATGACTTACCAATAAAAACAGAATGGGACCTGTGAAGGGCATGGTTTTGTTGCTCTTCCACTTGATAGTGTGGTTCACCAATGATCTCAAGACATAGTCACACCAGTCATATTGACTAACGTTGTCAATATCTTGAAGGCAGTCCATCAAGTTTTTGTAAACATGCCCATCCTCATAGTTCTCGATCATGGAAGTAATTACCAGAATCATGAAGTTCATCTTGAACCATTCTCCTGCTGTTGTATCTGAGAGTATGCTAGTGAGTAACTCATCCTTCTGCATGACCTGGCATATCTGGCCTCTAACACTCTTTTGTATCTTGTGTAGTCCTCTGGGAAAATTGAAGATCACAGACACATCAGAGACCTCAATCCTAAACCTTCTCCCATGTTGCAGTTGAAGTTCTCTTGATACTGGGTCGAAGTTTTCGAGCAGCCAGTATGTTATCTTTTGTGGCAATTTGGTTATATCCAAATGAAGAATGCTGCCGAACCCCAGTTGAATGGAATAGAGAGATACATCTTAAATGTACCTATAACGGTGTTCCATTATCAGAAACAGAATTTCCATTGAATTTGATAAATGTATTGCTTGTGAAGTATGTGTTCGTGTATGCCCTATAGATCTACCCAGTTTTTCCTCAACAAATAAGTGCTTGGGTTCATTTTAGCACTCTAGTTTACAGTTTTAGCACTGTGATGTCATATTTTAGCATTCAGTTTCTGTTTCTTTAGCATTGCAATTGATTTTGGGAGTTTCATATTTTGCTTCTTTTTTTGCCAACATACATAACACCTTTGTCTATCTGTGATTCAACTGCACATTTTCTTGATTTTAGCACTCTAGTTTATAATTTAAGCACTGTGATGTGATATTTTATCATTCAGATTCTATTCTTTAGCGTTGTAATTGATTTAGGGGTTTCATATTTTGTTTCTTTTTTATAAAACTAACACCTTTGTCCATCTGTGATTCAATTGCACATTCCCTTGATTTTAGCACTCTAGTTTAGAGTATTAGCACTGTCATGTTATATTTTAGCATTCATGTTCTGCTTCTTTAGCATTGCATATTTTGTTTCTTTTTCTATAAACATAACACTTTTGTCCATCTTCAATTCAACTGATTCTATTTTCTTTAGCATTGCAATTGATTTTAGGAGTTTCATATTTTGTTTCTTTTTTTGTAAACATAACACCTTTTGTCTATCTGTGATTCAACTGCATATTTTCTTGATTTTAGCACTCTAGTTTACAGTTTTAGCACTGTGATGTCATATTTTAGCATTCATATTCTGTTCTTTAGCATTGTTATTTCTGTCTAGTTAACAGAATTATACATAAAAATTACAAGTGCTAAAAGAACTGGAGAAGGTGAAACTAGCACACCCCAAATAGTACAAACAGCCCCAAACATTGATAGATATCCACTATTACAAGCAACAACATTGCCATCAATTCTATCACAGGCTGTTATAGAAGGAAATGCGAAGTTGAATTACAAAATGGACAAAAGGTGTTAGTTTTATAAAAAAGAAACAAAATATGAAACCCCTAAATCAATTAGAATGCTAAAGAACAGAATCTGAATGCTAAAATATCATATCACAGTGCTTAAACTATAAACTAGAGTGCTAAAATCAAGAAAATGTGCAGTTGAATCACAGATAGACAAAGGCGTTATGTATGTTGACAAAAAAAGAAGCAAAATATGAAACTCCCAAAATCAATTGCAATGCTAAAGAAACAGAAACTGAATGCTAAAATTAAACAAACATATAACAGTGTTTCATGCTAATGTTTGAAACAAGTGTCATGCTAAAATAAATCACTAGACTGCTAAAAAATGAGCGCTAAAATAAATCACGAGAGTGCTAAAATAAGTCATGATACTGCTAAAATAGGAGAATGAGAATGCTAAAACCCTAAAATAAAAAATATACATGTAAATCACATATATATTGCAAACATTGTTAGGTTTAACATGTTTATACAAGTTATCCGTCATTTAACAGTACAAAATGAAATAGAAAAATTTACATGCAATAAAAATAAATACAGTTTGTGCAAGATTAGGTTTTTGTACGTGTTGTGCTTAGAAAAATAGAAAATACATTGTTAAATTATCATAATATAACGCTAAATGGATGTTTATAGCAAACGTAAACTGATAAATCAACACAGTATAATCGCTAAAAAAATGAAATTTCTTAAAATAAGAATGAAATACATATTACCTTGAGTGTTCATGTTTTTCTGAGGATTTTGTTGATTGTTTCGGAGTTTTTGAAGGTTGATTTGTAAGTATTTTCAGCTTATCTTTCAAATCTTTAGTGTTCTGGTTTTTGTGCGAGTTCGTGCTATAGAATTTTTCTGAAAAATTCTCTGAAAAATGGCTTTAGAATTTGAATACGTTCAAATTTACGATTTTAACCTCGACAAGTTTCAGGGGCACCGAAGTTGTGATTTATTACAATAATGCCACCATTTTTTTTTTAATTTTGATCTGATCTTGACCGTCCAAATCGGATCAATCTATGGCTGAGATTGGTTCTCGGTTCTCATGTGGGGTATGATTCCTTCTGGAACCCACCCCTATATATATATATATATATATATATATATATATATAGGGGCGGAGCTACTAAGGGGCCGGGGGGATCAATTTTTTTTTAAAAATTAAATTTAATATAGTAGTTTAAATATTTAATTTAAAATTTTAACAAGTTTAATAAATTTAAATTCCATGCACCACTTTTATGCTACCAAGTGTCCATATATATTTATCATTCTCATTTTTTATTATTAGCTTTATCATATAAATTTAAAAAGTAATTAAGATTTACTTAAAATTTACATATACTCACTTTATATTTTGGTTAGTTCTTTACTTGTGTGTTTTTTATTTATATTTTGTTTAGTTCTATGCTTCTGTGTGTGTTTGTGTGTGTTTTTATTCAAATTCTCAATTTGGATCTTTTAAAGTTAATTTTTATTGCATTTGTGATTCACAGTTTATTTTTTTGATTAAATATGTTGAGTTATATGTTCTGACTATGAGAGTATTATTATTACACAACCAATTTTAAATGAGAAAATTACGTAACCAATTGAAAGTTATTAAAAAATGATGCATGATTTTATAATTTTGTTAAACAATTGATTTTTTAATGTTGAAACATAATTAAAAAATTATATTAACTTTTATCAAAATTATTATACATTAATTAATTAATTTATTATTATTATTATTATTATTATTATTATTATTATTATTATTATTATTATTATTATTATTATTATTATTATTATTTAGGTGTATGTTGTTATAAGTTGGGCCTCCTTGAATAAAATTCCTGGCTCCGCCACTGTGTGTATGTATGTGTGTGTGTGTGTGTGTGTGTGTGTGTGTGTGTGTGTATATGGTTGGGTTCCAGAATGAACCACACCCTAGGTGAGAACCGAGAACCAATCTGAGTCATAGATCTCGCCCATTTGGACGGTCAAGATATGTTCCAAAATTCAAAAAACGCGGTGGCAATCTTGTAATAATGTCCAACTTCGCTGCCCCTGAATCTTAGTAAGGGTAAAATCGGAAATTTTGAAAATATATGAATACTCAGAATTTACGTGTATATTTTTCAATTTAGGGTTTTAACACTGTCATTTTCTATTTTAGCATTATCATGGCATTTTTTAGCATTGTCGTGACTTATTTTAGCACGACTCTTTTTTAGCATTAGCATAAAAAAAATGTCATCGACATTGTAAAAAAGCCACGAACAAAAGCTGTTACATGTTGAATTATCAATATAGTGCAACCACAAACTTACGCAAACTCAGGAGCCAAAAAATTTGAAGAGAAACTGAAAAAAAACTCGAATTCAACCGTCAAACTCTCCCAAAAACATCATTAAAATCTCCAGAAAGTATGAAAACTCAAGGTAATATGTAGTTCATTTTTATTTTTCAGAAATTTCGTTTGATTTTTTAGCAATTATATTATGTTGATTTAGCAGTTTCCATTTGCTATAAACATTCATTTAACATTATCTTATTATGATTTAGCGATTTCTTTCGTGTTTTTGTAAGCATAACACATACAAAAATCTAATCTTCAACAAACTGTGTTTATTTTATTGCATAATAATTTATCAGTTTTATTTTCATTCGGCTCATGACGAAAAATCTGTATGAAAATGTTAACCCTACCAGTGTTGGCAACGTATTTGTGATTTATATGTATATTTTTTAATTTCGTATTTTAGCCAAGGTTGCAGAACTCGCTAGGCGCTAGTCGGGCGGTCGGAGGGGGCCTAGCACCTAGGTCGCTTAGGCGGGGCCTAGACGGAATCTAGGCGGAACCTATACGGTTTCTAATTTTCTAATATATTATTACATATTGGTATTTACATATTGATTTTTTTTATTTATTTTACATCCCACATCGATTATATAATGAAAATTGAGATAAATGTTATTGTATAAAAGCTCCAATCAAGTTTTCAACCTTTTTAAACATTTTCTATATCCCACATCGGTTTAAGATTGAAAATTAGGATGTGGGTTGTTCTATGAAAGAGTGAGCTATCTTAAATGAAAATCTCAAATTAGTTTTTCAACTTTATCCCCACTTTTCTACATCCCACATTGGTTTGTAGATTGGAAAATGGGATGTAGGTTGATGTATATAAGGTCATATTTTGAATTGAAAATTTCAAAAAAAATAAAAATTAACTACTCGGCGCCTAATTGACTGATTAATTGCCGCCGAGGCCGCTTAGGCGCCGAGAACTCGGTTGCTCGATTTCTTGGGCGATTTTGGTATTTTCGGCAAAGCTAGGGCCGCCTAGCGCCTAGTCGGCGCCTAGGTGGCCACCTAGCCCGATTTTTACAACCATGATTTTAGTATTATCATTTCCTATTTTAGCAATGTCATGACTTATTTTAGCATGTCATTTGTGTTAGCATTAGCATGAAAAATATCGTCGGCATTTCAAAAAATCCATGAACAAACACTGTTACAAGTTGAAATATTGTGATTTTTATTTTAGCATTGTCATGACATATTTTAGCATGAGTCTTGTCTCAGCATTACCATAAAAAAATGTCATCGGCATTGTAAAAAACCTATAAACAAACACTGTTACACGTTGTTCAATTGTCATTTCCTATTTGACTTGTTTTAGTTTTGTCATAATTTATTTTAGAACTAACACGACCGTTGTTTAGCGTGACACTTGTTTTAGCATTAACATGAAAAATGTTATCAGCATTTCAAAAAACCCATGAACAAACACTGTTACATGTTGTTGAATTTGTGATTTTTTATTTTAGCATTCTCATGGATTATTTTAGCATTGTCATGACTTATTTTAGCATTAACACGGATCTTCTTTAGCATGCCTACTGTTTTAGCATTAGCATATAAAAATGTCATTTTCTCACTAACTCTACTCCCACTTATTTTTAAGCACTATTAGTTTACAATTTTAGAACATTTATCTCTCATTTTAGACTTATCTTTCACACAGAAAAGGGAATATAAGTAGTATGTATATTAGCATTATACAAAATTAATATTTTGTACTAATTGAAACATATTATCATTAAAGTAAACATATAACCTCATAATATTGTTAATAACTAAATGTAATGCATTCTCATTAAAAGTAAATGTCTTATTAGTAGTATAACGAACTATATTAACACCACAGACAGTAAAATTAGCACTATAAAAACATATATTAGCAATGCAAAGAAAAAAGAAATATCGGCTATGCCTATTAGCATTACAGGAAAGAATATTACTATCATTAATAAAAAATCAGTATGAAAAAGTACAAAAAAAATGTATCTACTTCTTCCCACAATTCCTAGAATTATGATAGCATTTCTTCACACACTTCTTACAGGTCCTTAAAGTTTCTTGCAAGCCCTTAAAGAAATATCAGCTATGCCTATTAGCATCATCGTAGCCTTGCGAAGAATCCATGAATAACATTCAACATCCTTACCCGACATTAAAGCAATACCAACGGTCACAAGCTTCTCATGATTGTCATTTCCTGTGAAGAGTGCAAAAATCATTAAATGCCTACAACCATGTAAAAATTCACAAATCTATGTTATTATAATGTCTTTCTCATCATAAATAAAAGACTACAAATGCTAACACTATCACCTACCAAAATATTCAAACATTAACTGACAATGCTAAAAAAAAAGCAATGAAAGTGCTAAAATTACAACTACCGGTGCTAAAATAGTAGAATGCAAATGCTAAAATAAACAAACGACAAATGTAAATAATAAATAGACTAACCTGTTAGTCCTATATATTGTATCAAACGACACAACGTCCCTGAATAGCGAAAAGTTCCTTCTTAATATTGGATCAACCAAAAATCGACATCTCAACTGATCATTCTTGTTAACTTCATAATCAAATGTAAAAGTGGAGTAGAGTTCATGACTTTTGCCCATTTTATCCAACAAAATTGAAGAGAATCGTGTGAAAAATCGCAGAAAAACTACAACTAAATTTTGCTCAATGCAAGCTTCAAAGATGGTTCACATTCAGGTGTGTAAAATTCAGAAAACACAAGTGAAATCTCCAAAGTAGAAGAAACACAATCTGCACATTAATCAATACATAACTAATCACGTTAATGCTTAATAATGGTAAAATTGTTCACAGTAGTGCTAAAATAGGTTACAGAAGTGCTAAACATTTTAATACTAGTGTTAAACTATTTGTTGGCAGCATGTTTTTCTAAATCTCAATTATTTTTACAATTTGTAATTCTATCAAATATGCAAAGATACACGAACATAGTAATTACAAATCTGGAGAGATATAAGTACATAGAAATATGAAATCACGATCTGCAGAGCTAAAAATACACGTTGATCCTCAAAAATCAAAAGTTCAACTTAATCAACTTAATCAACATTATCGAACAAATCTAAAACATATATAACAAAATCATAGAGAACCGAAGAGAATCACATGAAAAAATCGTAGGAAAAGTACAATAAAAATATTTTTACCTAGCATCATCATCCAAGAACAACGAACAACCAAAATTCTAGAGAAACTCGCATGAACAACGATCGATTAAGATGAATCGACTGGAATCTGGATTACATAAACACAATAAAATCAAAGAGAAATAAAAAAGAATCGCGTGAAAAAAGAAACGGATCTGAAAGGAAAACAGCTTATGAAGGAAAGAGAGATTTCATTCCATAAATAATAGAGTTCCTAAATTACAAAAATACCCTCAGTTCATTAAAAAGTTGATAATATTACAAGAATGCCACCGCATTTTTTAAATCTTGGAGTGTATCTTGGTTGTCCAAATAGGCGAAATCTGTGGCTGAAATTGGTTCTCAGTTCTCACAGGGGGTGTGGTTCTCACATGATCCCATATATATCAAATAAATAAATACAAATATCCCATTATAAAAGTTTGTATCTTAAAAAAGCTACAGAATATCACTAACTTAGCAATGTAACGAATGAAAATTGTGCTTCCCCTTCAATCATATAGCATTCAAAATATTAATATTGCATCCATCAAATAGTCGTACCAAATGAACAACAAAAAATTACGCCAACCATTCATACAAACATTTAAACAAGCACGTGGGTTACAACATTTATAGCTACACAACTTCTGAATCATTAACATAGATTCTAATGAGGTTTTTTTTTTCAGAAGTCATGCCACAAAAAAATCACATATAAATTCGAAAACATACAAAATATAGTCCTCTATTACCTTGTTTATATCTCGTAGCAAATAGACGGTGGTGATTCTTGCGGCAGTGATGGTGTTGTTGCTACTGACGTTGTCAACTGTCGAGAATATAGGCAGTGGCGATTGTTCTTGCAGCAGTGGCGGTGGTTCTTGTGGCACCGTTGATGGTGCTGATCGCCTTTCTTTTGTAGCATCATTCTTTCTCTAGGTTTCTGGAATGAATGACAGTGATTCTAATATTCAGATTTCTCGATCTTGATTATTCGCTTGGATTTTGTATCATTAATGATACGTATATTTTGGATATTTATATATGCATATTTCCATATTAAAAAATTGATGCATAATTACATTAATGACATTCTGTATTTTTTTCAACTCTATTATTGGATTTTAAAGATTTTATTCAATTAAATATTAGCCATAGATCTAGTCAAAATTGAGGGCTAGGATTAATTCCTAGTTCTCACATAAACACCTAGTGCTCATTTGAACCAAATCCTATATATATATATATATATATATATATATATATATATATATATATATATATATATATATATATAGGGATGGGGTTATATAAAAATAACCCCTTATGTGAGAAATGAGAACACATCTCACACCACACATCCATAAAAAATCAAAGGTCCAGATTTGATAAAAAGGGCGGTGGCAATTCTGTAATATCTGAAAAAAATTTCGCGCGAGGACATTAACGTAATTTGGTAATTCTTATAAAAATCGCGGAGGATTTGATAACAGATCGTTATGCTAACGAAGTATTATCATAATGCTAACGAAGCATTATAGTTATGCTAATTAAAGTTTTCAAATATTGTTAGCGAAAAAAATATTCTAAAAATTAATTATAAATCTAATTTGATTTAATAAACCTTAATTAAATGGAAAAAATCATAGTTGGATGAAATAAATCTAATTAGATGAAATAAACATTGATTGGATGTGGTAAACCCTAAATGAGTTGGAACAAATCATAATAATAATATATTTGTACTACGTTAGCATTATGGTTTTGTTTCGTTAGCATTGCGAATACACTATGTTAGCATATGACAATACTTTGTCAACATACGTTATAAATCATAATTGGATGGGATAAACCATAATAATTAATTAAGAACTATAAACAAAAAATTAAATTTTAAAAAAATAATGATAATTAGATGGAATAAACCATAATCGAGATTAAATAAATCATAATTGAGATTTAATAAACCCTAATAAATTTATACGACGCTAGCATTATGATAATTCTTTGTTAGCACAGTGAATACATTATGTTAGCATATGACAAATGCTTCGTTAGCATACATTATCATATGTTATCATAATGCTGACGAAGAATTATTATATGCTAACGAAAGCATTTACAATCTGGGCACACGTAAAAAAATTTCTTTTTTATTTTTCGTTCATATTTTTTCATCTAAACATAGCCTTTCGACATCTTAAATGAAAGAGCATGAAGAGAACTTTAATTTGATATATTTTTTGTGTGCATTGGATTAAAAACGAGCAAGTTATAGTTGGTTAAAGTTTTTAATTTTTTTTTTAATTGTTGACATCATCATTTTTAATGGGTTTGGACGAAAATAGTCCTCCTTCCTTTTTTTTGCCCTATTATTTACGAAATTGCCACCTTAAATCTCAACCATTGGATCATTAAATTGGATGGTGTAAGATGAGGTCTCATTTCTCACACCAACAAAGTGTTCTCATATGATCTATATCCTATATGTGTGTGTGTGTATATATATATATATATATATATATATATATATGTGCAACAAAGATAATATCAATTGAAACAAGAAATGCAAATTATAAGACATTGTTGTTGGGTGAAGCTATCCAAAATAAGTATATTCAAATCGTAGTTTCAAATAACTCGTACGCATATTTGCTTCTTAAAGGTGATCAACTAGTTAATTTTTACATATTATTTATATTTTCCAAATTGCAAAACTGTTATATATACATATATATTAATTTAGTATCAACATATTTACCGAGCGTACTAACCAGTGGACAAGAGAATAAACATTTTATAACTCAATTTAGAAACGCCTAAAAGGGGAAAGCCCATTTAAAAATACACAAATCTGAATATTGGGATGTTTTTTAAATATTCAAACAATACGACTTGTTTGAGTGTTTCATATCTATCTAGAATACAAAAAAAATCAAAATTTTCTCTAAAGGAAAGGGCGTGAGGAGTGAAGGTCCTCAAAGTGCTCCCAACATTATATTCTTGTACTTGGTAATAATATTTTATTTTATTTTTATCTTACTATTTTTATAATTTTTCTTGTTCATGAGAGTGCGGACAATTTTTCTTATTAATGGAAAAGAAATGGATTCTTTTTCACTTTGCCAGTTAAAAAATTGCTATGTTCCTTGTGAGTTCAAACAAATGGAAAATGCAAAAAGTTAGGGTCAATATTTCCCCATAAAATCTAGTACAAAGACTTATAATTGCATTGACCACAATGACTTTAATCTTTCTATAACTATTATTATAACTTTATTGTAAGAAGCAAATAAAAAATAAAAACAAAGCGTTCGTGCATGTAATTAGTGAAGTGTTCACACATTAGTTTAATTAGGTTGAAATTTATCCAAACTCAACCAGAAAATTCAAAATATATGCATGAAGGTGTGAGTTCGTCACACTTAATTTTTAAATTGTTGTCTATACATGTTATTGCACAGAAGCGGAATTTACTCAATGCACATTTGAGACTGTGGGTTATACTCATGTCACAATAAAAAATACCAATTAATAATCAATGGAAGAACCTCTATTTAAACATTATTTTATATTTATACAAAAAAATAGCTAAAGTTCTAGATTTTTTCTACAACTAGCCATTTTATATATAGTCTATTTATTTTCTTAAAAAATATATTAAAAATAGGAAATCTTTTTTTTTTAGTAATAAAAATTAAATAGGAAGATCAGATATTGCTTGCATATGCATTTCTTATGCTACTATACTGCTACTACTATATCAATTATTGACATGCATATTAATCTATGATCTATCTATAACTAGGCCCACCTAGAAACTTCCATTCAGAAATCTCAAACAATTATGTCAATACTCTAGATTGTTACGCTAATCCTAAAAAAATAAATAAAAGAAAATTGTCACGCTATGAGAAAATTGTCAAATGAAATCGTGGAAATTTCTAGTATGAAAAATGGCAATCTGTTTACCAGCTGTTTGAAAATCTGACATCAAAATACTAACAGAATCGTTTATGCCACGATTTTCAATTCATCATCATTCAAAGGGACCATAAAACGCAATTTCTTTAATATTTGGTCAGCTGCCCACAGAAATTAGTGCATATTTTAAAATAATTAATTTATGAAAACAATTTGATTTACACCCTAAAATATATCTTGTAACAAATATAAAGCACTATTTTGGGATTAGGAATTTTGATAAAATCAATATCCCAAGGCACATCGACATTGGTGTTGAAATGGTCCAAATAACCAAATTAAATAGATTTTTTAAAGTTGTATTTAAATGGCGTGTAATATAATTTTGTTTCTTCGTGCTTTATTTCATTTTCAGTCGGTTCTTTAACTTTTTCTTTGCATCAAAATTCAATATACGATGTGGTTTCAACTGACTATATCTTATTTGTCACGTATTCAATCAATTCTTCTTATCGGTTTAGCCGTTAGTATATATGCGCAATGGCTTTGTGAAAGTTTCTTTCTTTCTTTTTTCTTTTTTTCTTTTTCTAGGAACAGGGTTTACAATATTTTTTATAATTGAAATGAATTGGTTAATTTAACTGAAAAATGTGGTAAATAAAATTATTCGAGCTACAAACTGCTCAAACCAGTAAATTCGCGGCTAAATAATCCTCATTTATTTATTTTTCCTTTTATAATTTTAACAATTATTTTTTTCAAAAAAATAATGATATGTGAATTTTAATTTGGTACATGACAATATTGGTCACAATATGTGTAAAATTAAACAAACAATATAAAACGGTACATGTTTAGGGACGATCGGGTAAAAACCAACGGACCCGATATCGCCCCAAACCCGTTTTATATATTAGAAACCCATCCGGTTCAAACTAGATCCATTTGCCGATCGGGTAAGAAAAGCTCATCCTAAATTGAAATTTTTGATAAAATGTATTTGTGTTTACTAATATTCATCCATTTATTTTCTCTCAAAGTTATTAGATGATGAATTTCTTATTATATTATTTTCACCATGAACTAAAAATAGATTAACAGGGCTCGTTAGAAGGATTAAATCGCTATTCATAATTTTTATCATTAAGCATTATAATCCGATTATCGAAGTAAACACATATCCTTATGTAAGTATCGGGCCGGTACATCATAATTAATTTTTTTTAGTACAAAGAAAGCATTACATAGAGGCAATTGAAGAAATCATCATCAATAACTAAGCTGATGTGAATAGGCAACTCATTCTTCGACGAAAAGACCATATCACAAGATAAATCATATTGGACTAGATGATTATCTATGTGCAACTTTATTTGTCGATTGTGAGATCCACCGGAACTCTAGGTTGGAAATTGAATAAAATAAAGATTTGCCATATCCGATAAATCCGGATATAGATTAGAATGAATATTGAGTTGATTTGTTTCCTAGTTAGTACATATTTTTTTTTCCTCTATTAAAAGAGGTTGTACACAATTTATTGAGTAATAGAATGAAAACCTAATCAAATGTTTCCTCAATATGCTTCCTACAATTGTCTTCATGGTATCAAAGCAGGTTCATATTCAGACTCAGAAAAGAATTCATCACAGTCCATAACCTCTCTCGGCCAAATAGCAAGAAACCTACAAATAGCACCAAAAGCACAGCCAAATGTCAGACCCAACACCAACAGAAACAACCTCGAATAATAGAGGAACCCAAGATGAATTAGCCCTCCAATTGGCATCGTTGCTCAGAAACAACCTCAATTTACCCCAAACACCAAGCACAGAATCCATAAATATCGGGTTCAAATTAAACGGAGATAATTATCCCCTATGGTCGGTTTTAATCAAGAAAGCAATCGGAGGCCGAGGCAAGGCCTCATACATCACCGGCAGTCCACCGGCACCCTCATCGACAGATTCATCATACCCTCGGTGGGAACAAGAAGACCAGTGTGTGTTCACCTGGCTCGTCCAAAATATCGAGCCTCATCTCATCAACTCAGTATCCAAGCACTCTACATCCAAGGTGGTCTGGGACAGTCTCGCACTCACATATGGGAGCGGGACCGATTCCCTCCAAGTATTCGACTTGCACAGAAAAGCAAATACGATGAAACAAGAAAGACGCACATTAGAAGAAATCTGGGCACAATTACAAGAAGTTTGGATGTCGATAGACAGACGAGAACCCAATCCAATGGAGTGCAAAAAGGATATAGACATGTATAACCAAATCATACAAAATCGGAGAGTGTACCAGTTTCTAATGGCATTGGATGAGAATTATGAACCGATCAAGAAGAAAATCCTCAAACGAGAACCCTTGCCCTCAGTCGAGACAGCATACTCGATGGTACGCCGGGAGACCGCCAGGGATCGAATTCTTCGACCGACAATTTTCGATGAGAAAAGAACATCATCGGGCATTGGGCTAGGGCTCGTGGCAAGGGATCGACAGAATAAGGGACCGCAGCCGAACAAAAACAAGAGCCGATAGTCGGACGATGACAAGAGCAAACTCGTCTGTGAACATTGTGGCAAAAAACGACACACCAAAGAGAATTGTTTCCACTTGATCGGTTTCCCAGACTGGTGGGATGAGACGAAACGAACGAAACAGACCCAGCCACACCGCCGCAGAGGAGCAGCAGCCGTGGCGACCACCGTCGACCGAGTCGCCGACGCCAGAGCGGGCAACAGTGGTCTGACAGGGACCAGACAGCAGGGGGAGGCGGAGGTCACGGCAGCAAATTGGGTGGAGGCGGCTAGGGTTAGTTTCGAAGAAGGGAAAGGTAATGGAGATCCCTTTTCTAATTCTCAAGTGACGAAATTGCAGAGAAGCCCCCACAGTTTTCCAGCCTTGCAGAGCAGTCCCCGCAGTTATAAAGCCTCTCAAAATCAACACCATATTCCTTTACTTAAGGATTATGAGGCTAGTGCATTAAAAATGGATGACCGTGACTCTAAAAAAATTAACTAATGGATTTTTGACTGTGGAGCAACGGACACCATGACATTCGACGCTTCCGATATTATAACAAGGACACAACCCTTGAAAACACATGTGCAAACTGCAAATGGGGAACTTGCTCCGGTTCTTAGCACCGGGACCATAAACTTATCTTCCACACTTCAATTGTTGAATTGTTTATTTGTCCCGTCTTTATCTCACAAACTTTTGTCTATCAGCCATGTCACTAAGGAGTTGAACTGCACATTACTAATGCAACCCCATTTCTGTCTTTTACAGGATATCAGAACGGGGGCGATTATTGGGCGTGGCACTGAAAGAAGTGGGCTCTACTATGTGGATGACATTTCTTCAAAAGGCACTGTGATGCTAACTCATGGATCTGGAAACCGAGAGGCTTGGCTTTGGCATCGCCGGTTAGGGCATCCCTCTGTTAGTTACTTAAAAATGTTGTTTCCAAATTTGAGTGTTTCTCCAGACATGCACTGTGATATCTGTTTTTTGGCTAAAAGCCATAGACATTCTTTTAAACCCAATAATACTCGTGTTGATTCTGTCTTTTCATTAGTTCATTCTGATATATGGGGTCCTGCACCGGTTATTGGGGGTCCGGGTTATCAGTATTTTTTATTATTTATCGATGATTGTTCCCGTATGACTTGGATTTATTTTTTAAAAAATAAATCTGAGGTTTTTGAAAAGTTTTCGCATTTTTTTGCTCTTGTTCGTACCCAATTTCAACGAACAATCAAAATCTTGCGTTCTGATAATGGGGGTGAATTTGTTAATACTAGACTGTCTCAGTTTTGTTCTGCTCATGGCATTGTTCAACAAACTATATGTCCCCATATCCCGGAACAAAATGGCACAGCTGAAAGGAAAAACAGAATCCTCCTCGAAATGGCCCGATCTATGTTGCTCGAATCTCAAACTCCATCCCATTTTTGGCCTGAAGTGTTGGCTACATCAGTATATCTGTTAAACCATCTGCCTACCAAAGCCTTACAGTTTCAAACTCCCATCCAAGCCTTATCCGAACAAGCCCAAGTCCCAGCTCCTATGACCTTGCCACCAAAAGTCTTTGGATGTTCTGTCTTTGTCCATATTCCCAAACAAAGTCGAGATAAATTCTCTATGTGCTCTGTCAAGTGTGTTTTCGTAGGATATGGTGTTCACCAAAAGGGGTACCGCTGCTACGATCCTACGTCTCGTCGCTTATTCACCACTATGAACTGTGATTTCTTAGAAGGTGAATATTTTTACCACCACCTTAGGAGCCAGGGAGAGTCTGTGGGAACTAGTGACTCCATAAGTTGGTTAACCATAGACCCGTTGCCTAATGCTGAGCCTGAATCGGGACCTAATCTGACAAAGGAAGTTAACAGTGCCGCGGAGAAACGGTCAGACGCAAACATACAGTCCGCTAATCACAGTCACGACCAACCATCATCCCCTCTTCTGATATTTGAGGTACAAAACTCTGTTGATGATTACAGTTCAGATTCTTCTCTTGAAACTAATGAAAATGATAGGACCGGGAGTGGTGAAGAGACAGGTAGCAACTCTGCTACAAATAAAGAAGTGGAACCCCAAACTGAAGTCAGAAGATATGTTCTTCCTCCCAGAAGTACCAGGGGAATTCCTCCTAAAAGGTTCTCTCCTGAACACGAAAAGAGGAAAACCCAGTATTCAGTGGGAAATTACTCTACAGGAAATCTCACTGACATGGCTAGAGCATTTGAAGCTGCTATTTTACGAGAGGTTGACATTCTAACCACTGCTGAAGAGGCTATGAAGCACAAATGTTGGAAAGAAGCTAAGGAAAAAGAACTAAATGCACTAGCTAGGAACGACACTTGGGAGAAGTGTATGCTGCCAAGAGATAAGAGACCTGTAGGATGCAAGTGGGTGTTCACGATTAAGAGGCGACCAAATGGTGAGATTGAACTATACAAAGCTCGGCTTGTAGCAAAAGGCTACACCCAAACATACGGGATTGATTACTCAGAGACATTCTCCCCTGTTGTGAAGATGAACACTGTCCGGGTATTACTGTCGATTGCAGCAAACAAGGATTGGCCACTCTACCAATTTGATGTAACCAATGCCTTCCTACACGGAGAGCTGAAAAAAAAGGTATACATGGAGGCACCTCCAGGACTTTCAGGGGAATTCAAAAAGGGTGAAGGATGCAGACTGAAGAAAACTTTGTATGGTTTGAAGCAGTCTCCTCGAGCGTGGTTTGGAAGATTCACAGATGCCATGATAAAATACGGGTACAAGCAAAGCAATTCCGACCACACGCTATTCCTGAAGAAGAAAAATGGCCAGGTTACATGTCTTCTTATATATGTAGATGATATGATTATCACTGGTAATGATACTGCAGAGATCAAGGAGCTCCAAAGGAATTTATTTCATGAGTTTGAAATGAAAGATCTAGGCACACTCAAGTACTTTCTCGGAATTGAGGTACTGAGGTCAGAAAAGGGAATATTTTTGCGACAAAAGAAATATGTGCTAGATCTACTTGTCGAGACAGGGTTACTTGAATGTAAGCCGGCTGACACACCAATTGCAGTTAACCATGGACTGCAGTTATGTGAGGGAGCTAAACCAGCCGAAAAAGGAAGATATCAACGTCTGGTGGGAAAACTCATCTACCTGTCTCACACCCAACCTGATATCGCTTATGATGTTGCTGTTGTGAGCCAGTTTATGCACCAACCTCAGATAGATCACATGGAAGTTGCATTGAGAATTGTTCGATATCTCAAGGGGACTATCGGATATGGAGTATTGCTTAAGAAGAATGGACACCTGGACATACATGGGTATACTGATGCAGACTGGGCTGGAAACCTCATGGACAGAAAGTCTACAGGCGGTTACTTTACCTTTCTCGGAGGAAATCTTGTCACTTGGAGGAGTAAAAAAACAAAAGGTTGTGGCGTTGTCCAGTGCCGAAGCTGAAAATCAAAAGTGGAATCACTGAAATATTGTGGCTAAGGAAATTGATGGCTGAAATCGGCTTCCCACCATCATCTAAGAGTCGACTATGCTGTGATAATAAGGCAGCAATTAGCATCTCTGAGAATCCAGTTCAACATGATCAGACTAAACATGTTGAGGTTGATCGCCACTTCATCAAAGAGAAACTTGAGAGTGGGATCATTGAACTTCCATATGTCCGTTCTGAAGTTCAGTTGGCGGATATTTTAACCAAGGCAGTGAATTCCAAGAACTTTGCTGAAGTCCTTCACAAGTTAAGTATTGGAGACCCGACTACTTAACTTGAGGGGGAGTGTTGGAAATAGAATAAAATAAAGATTTGCCATATCCGATAAATCTGGATATAGATTAGAATGAATATTGAGTTGATTTGTTTCCTTGTTAGTACATATCTTTTTCTCCTTTATTAAAAGAGGTTGTACACAATTTATTGAGTAATAGAATGAAAACCTAATCAATCGTTTCCTCAATATGCTTCCTACAATTGTCTTCACTCTAGAGATACAAAGCTTTTAGAGAGGCTAAGGATGTCAACAATGACATTACTAGCATGGATTGAAGGAACTTTTTTATTGGAAAATTGGATATAATAAATTGAGCAGTGACTCATTTTATCCGATTTTTGGCGATCAAATTATTTAATTTTTTAAGAATTAAATAGCGTACGATTGTTCCATATTTGTAGTAGATAATCGTAGTATTTTTATTTTTTTCAAATTCGATTTTCAATGAGTGAAAAATTAATTGTTGAAATTGGACACACGATTGGGCATTTATGGTGTGTGGAAAATGTGCTTAAGGCATATTTGATGATCCTACATTGATTTTTTAACCTAGTTAAAAAGTGTATTTAAGTGTTTTAACACTTAAGTATAATATCCACTATTGCAAAACGCGGCTTAGGCGCCGCCTATGCGCGAGTCGGCACCCTTCCACGGCGAAACCAGCTAATCAGGGCTATTATGCTGGCAGGCCGCCCATGATACGATCCTGGATGGGGTGCTGCTTGAACTCGATCATCGGCACCCCATCTAGGATCGTATCAGCCTAGGCGGAATTGTTCGGCGCCTAGGCGGCCGCCTAGGCTATTTAAAAAAAAAATCCTAAAGGGCTCTAATTAAGTCTAAAAATAAGTAAATTACGTGAATTAAAAACCAAACTTCAGAAACATAAGAGAAAGAGAGAAAAAAAACGAGAGAAAAGAATGAAGAAGGTCTTTGACTCACTGCTACTCTGCCCAATCGCCACCGATCGCGGCTGCGCTGCCCAGCCGCCGTCGTCGCCTGTTACCGCACACTTGGTGGTAAGTTTTCTTTCTCTCTTCTTCTTCTCTAGCTCTACTCTTCTTAATTTAGGAATTAGGACAAACAATATTTATTAGAATTTATTTGTTGAATTGGGCAGAATTAATCTTCTTGGTTGATTTATGGAATTATGGCAGATTGGAATGTAATAATCGATATTAATGAATTAATCTTCTTGTTGGCAGAGTGGAATGTAGAAATTTGGGCAGAATTAATCTTCTTGTTGTATTGTATATATATACTAATCGATATTAATGAATTATTCATTATTGTTGCTTACTTGCTGCATGCTTATTTGTGTAATGGAAAGCAAAAAAAAAAAACATGGCTATTTCTATTCAGCTGCTTCTTTGATAATGTTAAAATAAGAGCCTATTATGCCTATTTGTGCATAATAGGCTCCAAAACTGATACTTTCATTAGACTGATAAGAAACTAATGGCTATTTCTATTAAGCTGCTTTGGTTTATGATTTAGTGCCTATTTTTGGTGTGCTCTTAAATTTTGTATTTTATTTATGATTATACTTTTGTTTAGAGTTGTTGATATTTGAGATGGACCATCCAAGTACCGCATCAGCCAGTGATTCTACGGGTGTTGAATTGACACTTAAACGAAAATCAAATGATATTGAATGGACTTATTGCGACCTAGTTGATCCCACAAATATGGATAAAGTCCAATGAATCAAGTGTGGAAAGAAAATTTCTGATGGAGTTTACAGAATTAAAGAGCATATTGGTGGGATAAGAGGGAATGTTTCTTCTTGTATAAAAGCTTCAAAAGATGATAGAGAGTTATGTAAAAATGCGATAAATGAAGCAAAGCTTATGAAGAAACAAAAGAATGATGAAGATAAAGAGTTGAGATCATGGGTGAATATCAGCAATGATGGTTGAGAAAACACTATTGATGTCGATCAATTGCAAGCACTACAAGAATAATGACAATAGACTACACGAGAAAGACAACATGTTTTGATACACGCGTTGTCTATTACACAATAGACAACGTGTCTACATAGCCGCATTGTCTATAGCCACATTTTATTTTTATTTTTTCATTTTTTTATTGTAAGAATAAAAATACGTGTTGTCTCTAAAGATATAGACAACGTGCTCTAGTATCATGTCGTTTATAATTGCACTTTTCTGATTTTTCATCTTAAATGATGTCGTTCTAAGATCCCTTGTCGTAACGTTGATGCAGGACTAAAAATTTTGAAGACTTGGAGAAAAAATTTACACCTTTTGAAAAAGCCCTAATCATCTCGGGTCACCCTCATCCACCTCCCCTCCGCCCTAATCCTTCTCCTCACCATCAAATCTCTAATCACAGCCTTCCCCTCCACCCTCTCCCTTCTCATCACCGCTGCTACCACTCACTGCTGTTTTTCACCGCTGCTACAACTCATCGGTTCTCATCACTGCTGCCACTCAACTCCGCTACCTTCTTGGATCTCTAATCTCTAATTGTACCATCCGCATATGCCCTCCTACTGTTGCCACTCATTGTCATTGCTGCTACTCATCACAGCTGCTTCTCGCCGTCACCGGGTAGAAAGAAAATAGTGATTATGTCGAACGAACTCAAATCCCTCATCTTTATCAGTTATGTGAGATTATATGTTTATTGTCTTATCGGAAGAAATGTGTGTGTTTGTTACAAATTTATTTCATTATTTCATAGTTTAATCAGAAATAGTAAGCATAGCACATAAACCAACATAATTGAAGGTATTGGAATGTGTTAAGAGTATTTCTATCAACTAGCAGTAATAGTTTGGCCATCTATATTCATGTTGGTGAGAATGATGCATTATTTGATATGGTGTAATCAGTTGCTGCATTAGTATGAGCAATTATGTCTATATATAAATATTTAAATTTATTCCAAAAGATTAATATTAATATATGCAGTGGCTGAGGGGAGGATTAGTTGTTGTGTGTGTATATATATATATATATATATATATATATATATCTTCCTTTATATCACATTCTGAATAGACTATCTCATAACTTTCATTATCTATGACTAATATACAAATGATGATTGCCATTGTAGTTTTATCAGTTACATTGTATATATTATTCTGAATGACTGAATCATTGAGTTCTTTTTTATCCATTAGGAGTAGCAAGAGGTAGTGGCTGGCAGCATATCGGGGATTATGTTAATACAGGGTCTTACTATATAGTCAGCATCCCCGTTGTGTTACTATTATGATTTATATTGGACTGGAAAAGGAAGAGCTTTTGGAGTGGATTGGTAGCGGGAGCAACTGTGCAGTACTCCTCACTTTCTCCAATAACAACTCTCACTAATTTCGAGAAACATGTAGATATAATATATGTGCTTCCTTATTTCTCTTATACCCACATCCACCAAAATAGAGTGTTACAGGCAAGGGAGTTAAGAGACAAAATTTTAGCTTGCAAAACTTCACCAGAAACCATGCCATTTTATAGGATAGGGAAGTGGAAATCATAAATTATGTCAGTTCTTTCTATATGGTATCATGAGCTCTTGTTGCTTCTATATATGAAGTCAATTTCTTCATTTAAAATACATACTTACTCTTTGATGTGCAGTTTAACCATGACATCATTGCACTGTCACGTAGCTTATTCTTTTTGGTGCTATTGCAAGGTTTGTTCTTGATCATACGTTGCTCATGAACTATTGTATACGCAGTACTGGCTCTGGAAGCTGCTGGTTTTTTCTAATAGATAGTGGTATAATTCAATAAAATATCATACGTTGCTCATGAATTATAGTGGTTTTTTCTACTATTTACGCATACCGTCACATTCTGGGATATGCATTTAGATCTGCAGCAAATTAATAAATTGTGTGCTGCTACTAAAAAGTGTATAATTCAAAATTATATTTCCTAAAAATATTTGAATATTTTTGTGATTCTTAATTGCTTACTTTCTCACTGTTTAGGACCTTGCTGAGGCCGACCAAGTTGTTGGAAATTCGGAGAGAGTTGGATGAATAAAATTAAATCTTGTGAGTATCGTGACCAACTTTTTCCAGAACTTTCTCCATAAGTAAAATTGTTCCAATCTTACATATCGATTTTCTTGTAAGAAAGTATTATGTTTCCTGTTGTTGTTTTATCAGGAATAGCTTATTTTCCTACTAAATCTATCTGATTATAGCAGTGGTCGTGGGCGTGCTTTTTGTAGAATCTATTTTAGAACGCTGAAGCTATAGTTGAGATATATGATATATGGTTTTACTATTTTATAAAATAATATGTTGTGAGCAGTTGGTGGTGTTGGTTCTAATGGCAGATTCTATTTCAAAGCAAGGCTGAATTTTAACATATCTTTTAAGTTTGTTATAATATATTGTTTAATGATGTGGATAATATTGGCATAAGAATTCAATTTATCTATTATGGGGAAATACGAAAGAGCATATATATTAGAGTTATATTCTTCATTACTCCATACTTGTGCAGATTAGTAAAAACTTTAGATTCCAATTGAAGCTTTTTTTTGTTATGTTGATTGCGATCCCGTTTCACATTATGTTCTACTGATGATGTTCATGTAAGTTTGATTTTTTTAACTTTGTTTTAATATCGTAATGACTTCAGATTTTCTTATGATGAATTTATTTTGTTATATATTTATTTATTTTGTGAATGTTGCAGCATTTGGTGAAGTCTTGATGAAGGTCGAGTCGTTGATTTTTTCTAGAAGGGTGGTGGTTAAAGTAGCGAGCCAATTGAAGAATTATCCATTTGGTGAAGTCTCAAGCACGTTCTGATGCTTGTCACTTCCATTGTCCTTAGATGCTGCATATTATATTTACCAGAATGATGATGAAGCACAACCGAATTTTGGAAGAGCTGTATGCAGTTTGAAGTTTTTAAACTTCATCTTTGTTACTTGGACAAAGTATTTCGATAGAACATTTGGTTATTATTGTTATTCGGATAAAATAGTTTATGTAAATAATGAATTATAATATTTTATTAGAGATTTTGAGTTTTATATTTTACTTATTATTTGAAATTTAAGCAAGTGTTTATATATAATAGAATAAATAATAATAAATTTGTAAAAAAAAATTAAAAATCTCTACAAAAAAGACAACACATATTGCACGTTGTCTATAACATAATAGACAACACGTATTACATGTTGTCTTTAACAAAATACATGTTATCTTTAACTAAATAGACAAGCATAGAACGTGTTGTCTTTAGCTGTACAAGCACTGTCTATTACACGATAGATAACGCGTAAACACGTTGTCTTTAGCCATTCGAGCGTTGTTTATTCCAAGATAGACGACGCATTTATGCGTTGTCTTTAGCCACCCCCAATAGACTATAGTGCTATAGATAACGCTCGGTTTTGTGATAGATGACGTGGAATGCACGTCGTCTATAGCAGTTTTTCTTGTAGTGAAGAATCTTTTGGTTCTATGAAATCACCACGCAATCTTGGCCTCATGGACAAGTTTGCAAGTCATATATCTCCTAAGATTACTTTGAATTAAAAAAAAAATCAAACTATGAGATCAAAACATCAATGATGTGTTTTTCAAGCAAAGAACAGATGCTGCAAAAGAATACATTTGTAGATGGGCTTATGATGCAGGTGTTTCTTTTCACTCGTTGGAGTTAGATAGTTTCAAGATGATGTTGGAGGCGGTAGGTCAATTTGGACCTGGACTTATGCCTCATATAAGATATGAGATTTCTAACCCATTCTTGAATAAAGAAGTTAATATAACTAAAAGTTTGCTGAAGTCACATGAAGAAGAGTGAAAATTGAAGGGATGCTCGATCATGACAGATGGATGGAGTTATAGAAAGAGAAGAAGTATCATGAACTTGTGCATTAATTCTTGGTTGGGTACTATTTTTCCTTTGTTCTAAGGAGTTTTCAGACGTTTCACACACAAGTGAAATGATATTTCAGTATGTTGATCAGTGCATAGAAGAAGTTGGCCCAGACAATGTGGTTCAGATTGTAACAGACAATGCAGCAAACAATATGAGAGCTGTAAAGCTATTGAAAGAGAAGAGGCCAACAATATTTTGAACTTCGTGTGCTGCTCATACTATAGATCTTATGCTGGAAAGCATTGCAAAACAAGAAAGATTCAAAAAAGTCATTGATCAAGCCAAATCAATCACTATCTTTCTCTATACACACCACCAAGTCTTGTCAATGATGAGAGCATTTACAAAGAAGAAGGATATAGTGAGACCAGTGGTGACTCGATTTGCTTCGGCATTCCTTACTTTGTAAAGTTTAAATGATAGCAGAACTGAACTAAAAGTAATGTTTGGAAGTCCCGAGTGGGAACTTTGCAAGTATTCCAAGAGTAAGAAAGGAAAAGATGTTTATGAAATAGTGATGAGTTTGGGATTCTGGAGTGGTGTGGGATTATGCTTGCAGGTGTTTACCTCTTTGATTAAGGTGCTTCGGATTGCTGATGGTGATACAAAGCCTTCGATGGGCTTTTTATATGGAGAGCTTATTCAAGCAAAAAAAGATATCAAAATTTCTCTGATCAATCTTCCAAAAAATTATGAGGCAATAATTGAAGTTATAGATGGACGGATGAAAGGCGGGCTTGATAGCTCGTTACATTTGACGGCTTATTTGTTGAACCCATTTTATCATTACAAGAATTCACTTATTCAGTTAGATAAAGATGTGGTTCTTGGTATGATGGATTGCATAGATGTCATGTATCCAGGAGATATTAGTATACAAGATAAGATCCTTGAATGAAGAATTTTCCATTTGTTTATGACTTTATGTAGTATCTTGGTGGTTGACTTTTGGAATAATAACTCCTACTTTACAAAGATTGGCCATAAGAATCCTTTCATTGACAACTAGTTCATCCGGTTGTGAAAGGAATTGTAGTGCATTTGAAGGGGTTAGTTTATTTATCTTTTCAAACATTGTGTTTTTACTTTTTTATTAGCTAATATTTTTGCAAATTATTTGTTGTAGGTCCATAAAAAAATGAATAGACTTGGTACAAAGTTAGTCAATAATCTTGTGTCTGTCCAATTCAATACAAGATTGTTGAGCAAACAAAAGAAAGAAAAATGATAAAAGTGGACCAAGTGATGTGGTCCATGTGGACATGCTTATGTCTCGAGTCATGTGCAAGGGTGGATTGTTGATGGAGTTGATGATGATGTCGAGGATGGTGATTTTGAGACCATAAGAAACCTATATGATGATGATTTTGAGTCCGAGAATGAGGAAATTGATTTGGTTAATGAAGTTGGAGATGAAAAGGATGATTATTATCATATTATGTTATGGAATATTTTTGCTCTTGATATGTTTGTTTTATTTTGGATTTTGGATGATTTATGTTTGTTTTATTTTGGCTCTTGATATTATGTTAATGAACTTTGAATAATTTGATCTTGATATGTTTGTTTTTTTTTTGGATTTTGGATGATTTAAATTTTAATTGATATTATTTGGAATGTTAAGATTTATGAATTTATATATGAATTTTTTTTTATATTTATTAAGAGATATATAAAATAAAAAAATAAAAAAACGTCTAGAATCCGCCTAAGTGCCGTCTAGGCGCTCCAGACGCTAAGCCCCCATCGGTCACCCAACTAACGTTTAACGCCTTCTGCAACTTTGATTAAAAGACAACCCAATTAAAAAAATATTAAAAGATAGATGATCCAAATCCACATTTAATAAATTTCAATGTGGAGGTGTTTATGTCTAACACGTTCTTCCTTTTTGTCATTTGTTCTTGTTTTTGGGATCTAATTATTACAACAAAAGTCACCAACTCCAACTATTTTGCTCACTTTTTGACAAACTTTATACACAATTTGGATTAGTTTCCACCTGGAAAAATGTATTCTTCTTGTAATAAAATCATTCGGTACAAATCCAATCCACAACCCCCTCATATTAATTTAAAATGATATTTTTCTAACATTTTATTACGCTACAGAACAAATTACTTATAAAAGGAATGTTGCATTTGACGTCTATTAATGCATTAAAATATAAATGATCACGAATTAATTATCCCCACATCATATTCATCGTAAACAACAAAGATATATATATGTGTGTGTGTGTGATCTAGCCATGCAGAGTTGTACATGAATTAATAACTTCTATAATATAATGATTATGGGGAACCGACTACCTTTTATTACCATTCACAAAAGCTCTCTGAATTAATTAATAAACTATTTACTTCCGAAATTAATTAATTAATTTAGAGAAGTTTCACGTTTTCTTTTTTTTTCTTTTTTTTTTTTGAGGAAAAGAAGTTTTACGTTTTCTAAACATGAAGTATACATTGATCAAAGTTTAAAACAAAGACCAAGTAGAAACAGGGTAACAAATTAAAATAAAATTTACCGCGAAGTAAAACAAGATAAAAATACGAGTGAAATTTTAAGAAAATAAATAAAGTTTATGTGCGGGCATCAATTCCTCAGTGTGAATGAATGTGTGATGCAGGACTTTCAAATAAATAGTTTTATTCTGACTTTCCAACTTTGTTATATAGTACAAAAAAAATTATGTAAGGATGTCTTCTTCCCAAAATATATGTACTTTTGTGTCAAAAAAATAAAATAACAAATATATATGTACTTTTTGGATTTGATCCAAGTTGCAGGTGTTACCACTGCAACTATCTGGAATTTGGAAAATTTCCCCAAAATATAAGAGAATGGGATTTCAACTTTTCTTCACAAAAATGGGATGAGGGAATTCAACCTAATATTGTCTTTATTATATTTACATAATTTTTAGAGGGTAAAAAAAGTGTTAATGATGTTTGACTGAAAATCAATCCTAACAACCACTACTTTAGAATGATGTTGATGATTTGAGTTCTTCAATACTCGGTCATAGAGCACTAAGCTTATTAGGAATAGTTGTTTAGGTGAAAACAAAAATAATTATTTCATATAATCGATGAAAATTTGATTGAATTCATGATTGTGGTTTAGACATATATAACTTTTATACTAAATGCTAGAAAATTACTCCACTATAAACCGTGAGCACAAGTTAACGTATTCACAGTTACGGTAGCGATGTCACGTCAATAGGAAAAATAATTTTTTTATTCACCATATTTAACTATAGTTTAAGTTATTATTTTCTAATTCTTATATTATTAAAAAGTATTATTTTTAACCACCATATTTGAGGATTCGATTGTACCTTAAACAAGAGACGAAACACATAAAAAGGATTTTAACGAACTCAAAATATTAACTGAAAATGATTTTCTTTTGGAAATTACGTGTGGTTTCCCAATTTAAACATGAAGAAATGTCATAAATAAATAAACCGGTAGGCGATATGCCGGTTCACATTCAAATTTCTCCATATGTTCATCAATGCTCCACCAATACGCGCTGCACTATGGTATGGTCTATGGTCATAAATATTTATTTATACCCAAAATCTTGACTATATTTTGATTATTATTATTTTGTTCAAAAGGGTATCTGCGCCCAAAAAAAATCAGGATTCACACAGTCAGAATAAATGAAATGAAATAAATAATGTGGCAAAAAAAAAAAATCAGAAAAAAGTTAAAAACCTAAAATGAAAACACTGAAAGTTGCAGTTTTGCAGACCTCAAAATCAGAAGTACTGTGAGGGCCATCTTCTTCCAAACTGCTCACCTTTTTCAAAAAAGGGGCACTACAAATCTCCCACAAATAAACACGCACACAACACACAGTGAAACAGAACGTTGGAAAACTCATAAAATCAAATCTCTCTGCATATACTTTTCCCTCCATTATTTCTTTTCCACTCTGGTTTTTACCGATTGATTTGGCCCCTTTTCAGCTTCTGGACTCGTTGTTTGCACATTTGTTGAAACAAGAGTTTGTGATTCTTGAAAACCCTTTTGCTTTTTTATGCATATTTAGTTGCTATATTGGCAACTACACGCTAAAGATGGAATCTTGGGTTTTGGTTATTTGATTTTGCGCCCCCCCCCAGCCCCTTTTTTTTGGAGCAAAACATGATTTATTTGGTTGTTGTATTGGGGAATTGGTAGCCAGATCTGAAGTGGGGTATCTGCACTTCAGATCTTTGTTGGTGAAGGATTTTCAGAGATGGTGGCTGAAGCTTGGATTTTGAAAATGGGAAATCAGGTGAGTAGCAATCTGAAGCATGCTTTGTATTTTGATAATTCTACAAAATCATTGAATAAGAAACAGGCGTCGCAAGAGAGACAAATTATTGGGATTTTGTCATTTGAAGTTGCTAATGTGATGTCCAAGATTATGAATTTGCACAAGTCTTTGACTGACAGTGAGGTGTTTAAGCTCAAGAATGAAATCTTGAAGTCTGAGGGCATAAAATTTCTCGTGTCTAGTGATGAAAAACTGCTTCTAGAGCTGGCCCTTGTGGAGAAACTCGATGATTTGAATCAAATTGCTCGAGTGGTTTCGAGGTTAGGGAAGAAATGCACAATTCCTGCTCTGCAGGGGTTTGAGCATGTTTATGAGGATGTAATTTCAGGTGTGATTGATGTTCAGCAGCTCAGTTTTTTGGTGAAGGATATGGAGGGCATGATGAGGAAGATGGAGAGATATGTGAATTCGACACTGAGTTTGTATAGCGAAATGGAGGTGATGAATGAGTTGGAATTAGCCACCAAAAAGTTCCAGCAGAACCAGCTTGAGGAGAGTAGGAGAGCTTTTGAGCAAAAGTTGATGTGGCAGAAGCAAGATGTGAAGCATTTGAAGGATGTTTCACTATGGAACCAGACTTATGAAAAGGTTGTGGAGCTGTTGGCGCGGACGGCCTGTACAGTTTGTGCTCGAATACATGCTGTGTTTGGAGATGGCCAATCGAGGGCTAACTCTAATGTGTCGTTTTCTAGGTCTCAAGTTGGTTTTAATGGAAGTTTGAGACGTTTAAAGCAAGAGCCTGTGCAGAAGTCCGGCCGGTTAGATGTAGTTAGCAAGGGTCGAAAAGAGACTAGTTTGAGAAAGCCTGTTTCGACTAAAAGCAATGGCTATCGTCATTCTAGGGCCGCTAGTTTGAGGCCAAAAGATGAACTGCAGAAGAGTGAAGGAGGGGGCTTGTTTGGACCTGAAGATTTCAACTTTGTGTGTGGTATTGGGCCAGGGAGGCTGTTCATGGAATGTTTGAGTCTGAGCAGCTCTGCTTCCAAAGTTGATGATGATGATCATGATCATGTCAGTTATGATGATCAAAGTAGTCAGATTTCAGGCGCTTTTAGTGTTGCAAACAGCACGAAAAGTGATAATGCCACCTCTCCTTTGGGTAGTTTACTTCGTCCCATCAATGATGGCCGTGTAAGTGGAGAGCACAGCAGTTTGATGAACGGGATGAGGCCACAGGCAAAGAGCCGGTTGCTGGTGGAAGCTCCCCCCAACACCGTTGGAGGCTCTGCATTAGCCCTGCACTACGCGAATGTTATCATCATTATACAGAAACTGCTTTGCTACCCACATTTGGTGGGTGACGAGGCAAGGGATGATCTATATCAGATGCTCCCGACGAGCCTAAGAAGGACTCTGAAGGCTAGAATGAGGTCTTACTCAAGAAATGTGGCTATTTATGATGCACCTGTGGCACATGATTGGAGGGAGAGGCTGGAAGGAAGGCTCAAATGGCTCGGCCCTCTGGCACACAACACGATCAAGTGGCAGAGCGAGAGGAATTTTGAACAGCAGCAGATTGTCACAAGGACTAATGTGCTTCTGCTGCAAACACTATACTATGCTGATTGCGTAAAGACAGAGGAAGCCATCTGCGAGCTGCTTGTTGGTTTAAACTATATATGCCGGTATGAGCAGCAGCAGAACGCGCTCCTAGACTGCGCGAGCAGCTTTGATTTCGAAGACTGCATGGAGTGGCAGTTGCAAGCTCGTGGTTCGTTTCATCCTTGAGTTCATTGTTAGGTTTATTACACGAAATTTTCTTCTGTTTTGTGCTGGTGTAGATTATATTATTCTTGTAGGAGTTGTCGAGTTGGGCACACTTTCGAAATTGAAGATGTGCTTGCATTGTTCATATGATTTATTTATGTGATTGATTTGCTTTTGGTTGTAACTCAACTTGCATCTATATGCTTATACTTTTCTGTCTTATCGATTCCAAAAGAAAGAAAGATGAAATGCTCTTTTGAAGGATGAGGAGCACTGGCATATAGCTTAGTCGGTATTCCTCCCTTTATATATAAGGACGAGAGATTTCCTCCCTTTATATATATAAGGATGAAAGATTTGGGTACGAATCACAATTCCCAATCCCTCAACTCAAAAAAAAAAAAAAAAAAAGGTGATTAAAAGGGTTTGGTCATTGGTGGAAGAGGATGCAAATTGAATTCATACAAATAGTTTTGCACTAATTATATTTTGTTATTACGAATCAAACTAGTAACACACTCGATATTATTAATGTCTATAATATGTAAAATTTTAATGCCTAAAATTTTAATTTCAATTCGTATATAATTGAGTATTCTTGTAAAAATAAAATAAAATAAAATTACCATTACTATTACTATTTTTTTTTTCAAATGTAATTTTATTTTACATATTAAACTCGAGAAAAGAATTTATAGAGGATTGAAAAAAAAAAATTAGTCGCGCTTTTACATTACTAGGGAGAAGGACTAGAATCGCTGCAACAATCTAACAACTTTTTATTGGAATTGTACGAGCATATATCGGAGAGAGACTGCATTAGAGAATTGTACGTCGCTCAACATAGCCAAAACTCATGGGTGCAGTGCTCCGAAAGGTACAACTCAATTCCAGAATTCTAGAATATACACCTGAACGTGAAGCACCGGATTGTCGATTTCACTGCTAAAAAAAGTTTCGCTAGATCTGCAATTTTCGCTCAATTTCTCCGTTTCTCGATTTCACACTGCGTGATTTGCTGTTGTTAGACCCATTTATCATGAATTACAGGAGGTTAGTACGATTATCTTTATCACTGTGTTTAGTTATGTGTTCACAATCATTTTGAAATTAAATATTGTTTTTGCATATCGATCTGCGGGGATTCTTTTTATCTATAGATTAAATTTTGTTTTTTTACAGCCATTGTATTTGATATGTGGGGAAGAAGGAAAAATGAACGAGTGAAACTTGAATGGAATTGCTCACACATGATGATGCACAATGCGAATTTTGGGGGGGGGGGGGGGGGTGATTGTTTGGTTTTTCCAGATAAAAGGAAACCTTGTTAATGGGCTATTCCGGATCTCCTAATCATTTAGCTATGCATGATTGTTTAGCACTAATTGTCTAATTGTAGTTCAGCTGTTGCTATCTATTGCTTTCAAACTTACTGAGATTTTTTTTTTTCAGTTTTTGCTAAAAAGTTATCTGGGATGTTGCTGTTTATTCTTATTAGCAGCATTTGATGGATAGAGGGAGCTTAGAGAATGATTTAGTCGACAATTTATGATTCTCGTTTGTTTTGCTAGGATGGACCTCTTGGAAATTCGACATTTGTTTTTGGATTTGACTAAAGCAAAACTAAAAGAAGTTGAATTAAGGTCTTTCGAAATGAGTTAATGTGTGAATGCTGTAGTCTAGGTTTTGTTGCTGTTGAATTGGAAGATTTAGGTCAGACTGAGTGACAGACTAAGCATAACACAGAAAATGAAACTAAAGTCTGGTAGGTCTATTATCTTGTAGGATAGTTATGTCTTTGCTCACAGTCAAATTTATAGGCTTGAGAGATTGGGTGCATTTGTTTCATCTTTCATCCCTAAGTAGGGAACAACCACTAAATGATTCTATATAGAGGCTTGTCTCACATGCTCGTGCAGGAATATATATGAAAAGTTTGATTTATATGTTGCAATTTTTGGTACATTTAAATGCTCATGAAGGTATTTGCGCACAGGGATCATAGAGCCTCAAGAGCTTCACTTTTTGATAACATGGATGGCCTTGAAGAGGGTGGGCTCAGGTCCTCTTCTTCATATTCAATTGGCATGGATGACCACGACAATGAGAAAACTATGGATAGTTTACATGATAGAGTCAGCTTTTTGAAAAGAGTGAGAACCACTTTCATGAACAACAATAATTTTCTCTCTTTATTAGTATGACTGGGTTGCTTGGTGGTGTTGTTATATTACCATCGTTCCTTTTCTATTACCTTTTCTTCTACCTGCTAGATATAATTTTAGTGCAAAGAGTCATCTAAATATGCAGTGGAACTAAACTCAAGAGGTGATGGATCCAATCCCCATGCTTAGTATCAAAGCTTGTAAAGTTGTGCTGTTGTCTCTTGCTTTGGAAACTATAGCACATTATGATTAATGGTATTTCTAATTACAGTCTTATATCTTATCACATGACATTATTACTCATTTATAACCAGCTTAGAATATGTTGAACAGTTGAAATAAGATCCACTTTATCCCATTCCCAGCTATGTTCGATACTTCTATACTAATACAAGTGGCCATATCACTTATGTGGGGATTCTTATATATAATAGGAAAATTGCTTATCTGTGTCCAGTCAGCCAGTGGTTTTATGGAATAGCAGTAGTGACATATATACACTGGACTTAACTGGTAAAACTAAAAGAATTCGCTGACCGAACTTAAAAATTCCAAGCCCAGTAAGCAAGTAATTGGTACATTGTTATGTGCCATGTACACTACAAGGTTGAAGGGCTGGATAACTCGATTAAAATCTTGCATGCATAACCCTGAAGTTCCAACAAGAATTCATTTGTTTATGAAAAAAGTAATAAGCTATTTTATTCAGATTCCATATGTTTGTTATGTCTATATGCTACTCAAAGTTTCTTTAGTTTATTAACTCTTATTGTGAATTTAGCTAAGATTCCATCTTAACAGTATAGGTATCAATGTAAATATTTAGGGGATTGACAGGGTGAAAGTGGTTCTTCTTTTGAGGTATCTGGTTAGCATTATTATCTTGTTACTTGACCTTATGCAGTTAACAGGGGACATACATGAGGAGGTGGAGACTCACAACCGAATGCTAGATCGAATGGTATGATAATCTGAGGATGGCATGTTAGTTCATGGGTGTATTAAGAAAACTGTACGCACTTTTTGTGTTGCAAAATTGTGCTTATTTTATTTGTTGCATTTTCACTAATAAGGGTAATGCGATGGATGCATCAAGAGGAATTATGTCTGGAACAATGGATCGATTTAAAACGGTAAACTAAATAGATCCTTGTAATTCTTTTATGTGGCTCTTAATCAATGATTCCTTTTTTTTTTTTATTTAGATTTCCTGAAGTCTGGTTTGGTGATATTTTCTAGGTGTTTGAAAAGAAATCAAATAAGAGAATATGCAAACTTGCAGGATATTTTGTGGTTGCTTTCTTTGTGCTGTATTATGCGATTAGGTGAGCATCTATCTCTTGAATCTACCATTTCTTTCATCACCAAAACCAGGAAATTAAGTTTAAAGGAGCATTTCCCTTGTCTAATTATTAAGGATACTTTTATGTCTTCAAAGCCTAGAGAAATGGAACTTCAGGTTTTTACTTCATTAAAATTAAAAGAGGTTAGGTATTTAAGCATGTACAACCATCTCGTCTGATTTATCAGAAAATACTCCCTATTCTTGGTTCACACTCATGTGACAGTGGTGTTACTGAAGTTTAATTTTGCTATTTGTTGGGTTTCGATTAATATTGTACCTTAATAAAGCATTGGAGTTTGCCACATGCTCTAAAAAATGAAGGGATCAAATGATTTGTCAAAATGGGTGCTGCTTGGGGCTAATTACTTGTTTATTTTTCAGGATTCTCTTGTATTACCTGTATGGTTAAAGTACGACTGGCAATGTCCATCCAGGAGATGCAATTGGTTATACTTGTATACGTGTTCTCAGGCATTCTTTTTGAGATGAAACTCCGAAAGAGGAATCCAGAGCCATGTAATTTCTATTACATAATTGCTGAAGCTATGAACAGTCGTGCCTGAAGACAGGTATTGGCAATTCTATTCTCATATCTGTTCTCTCTTTGTGGTGTAACAATGCCAAGCTCCATCGGTTAAAACTGCATGTTAAGGGGAACAACCATGCTATTCTAGAACAGAGTGTTTTTGTATATCAGCATCATAGGTACCTTTTTGTCACCGGCAGGTATTTCGTGTAAATATATTCTTTTCACACTCGTTACCATTTCCCAAATACGTGAAACAGTTTATTGCTATATATCCTGATACACTATGGTGTTATTATTTTAGAGTAAATCGCACTTTTGCTCATTAAAAGGCTACAATTGAGTTTAAAGAACTCAAAAGGCAGAGTCCAAGAAAGTGGCTGGCTAAATGTTGACTAGAAACATCACATATATGACCGTTCAGTTGACTTTACTTCTAGAGCTTGATTTTAGACAGGTTGCGTAGTCAAAAGTCCCTAGATATCGGCCTATGGTACGAGGTTTAATCTTAGTGATAAGATATCCCTTCATAAGCCGTGTCAGTACGTTGAAATGATAGATCATCGATGCTTAATTTGAATCCTTTCCAATTGGCTCCAAATGTTGTCACATATTCACGAAGTCTACTATATTTGTCTATGGCTTTTGTAGCATCGTGTTTGGTGGTGTTTTTCTAGAGCTGCCGTTTCCAACTAGCCTTACATGTTTACATCACTCGTCTATTTCTTGCTACCAATATTTATCAACCCACGTAATCGTCAAGAAATTTCGTCCAAGTTTGTTTGTTTATCTGTTCATCTGTTTTTTTTTTTTTTAAAATATTATTTATGATGAAGAATACCGTCGAGCTACAAGACTTCGGAGTTGGCTTAATCTGTCGGAGCTATTGATTCTGGAAAAATTGATTATTTTTTGTGACAAGATTTGAAGAATTTTAGGGCTTGTTTGGTTGATAGGAAAGTAAAATTATCTAGGAATATGATTCTGAGGAAAATGAATGTTACAGATTATTTATCCTGTTTTTGGAACATGATAATAAAATTATCAGGATTCTCATTTTAGTATTTTTTAATCAAATTAATCAAGTAGGTTAATTAAGATAATTTAATAATATTGTAGACTTAGGGCTCGTTTACTTCGATGGATGGGATTGGGTGTGATATCCCATGAATTTAAAGTTAAATTTACAAAACATGAAATATATGGTGTGATAAAATATATAAACATATGAATAAAATGAAGGAGATGAAGGATAACTCATAACCCACTTGTATGAAAGGATATGAATCCTTCAATTAGTCCTTATTCACAAGAAAAAATATGTAAATGTTTGTGTTATACACATTCATTTCAACAAAACTTTGTATAATTTTAGCCTTGCATTAGTGGGATATCCCTATCATCCAAAGTAAACAAGGTCTTATAGTCTATGAGTTCGATCATCATTCTCCTCTCTCAATTTAAAAAAAAAAATTAACAATTAAGAAAATAAATAAAGATAAATTATATATATATACAAACATACGCAAGCCATTGATTATAAAAAAATTGCCTTAATTTACAAAAGTAATTTTATTATTATTATTATTATTATTATTATTATTATTATTATTATGGTTGATATCATTCAAAAATAAATTGTTAATAATGTCAAATTTTGTTGTTGATTCTGAAGTTGAGTTGTTCGTTTTGAGTTTGTCATATGCTGATCGGATTTTAGTAGGATTTTTATTTTTTTAATTTTTCATTTTTTTATTGTTAAAATTCAAAACTTGATAATAAAAAATTAATAATAATCCAAAAAAAATAAGATTGAATTATATTTTCAAAATTTTCAACTTTTTTATTAAAAAATTGTAAATACAATTTTTTTAATAATAATTTATATAAATACTAAAAATAATAGATGAAAAATTGAATAATAAAAATGGTTCAATGCAAGATTTCTAGAGGTACATAATTAGAATGTCTATTCCAACTAGTTATTCCTAATTCAGGAAAGTTGCATTAATTTTCTTGTTTTGAAATTGTAATTACTTTTCAAAATTTTCAAAAATTGAATCAAACAAAAAAAATTTAAAAATAAAGAATCAGATTACTTCTGATGCTGGATTCCTGTCAACCAAACGAGAGCTTAGTAAAATGAAAAGGCAATTCGGAATTAGGTGGCTTAGTCTTGATATTAGTGGAACTTGGAATTTAAGTTGTGCCTCTTTATGTTGTGTGGGATTTAATGGAATTCGAATTTGATGGATGAGAGAGTTTCCACTCATTGTCGTTTATTTGTGGACATTGTTTTTCAATGCCAAATTATAGATAATTTAGACAATCTAATCATGACTGAGCTAAAATTATTTTAACATTATATTAAGCAATATGTCTAATTAGTGCCTTTTTAATTAGAGGAATATAAAAGGCAAACTTGTGGAGATGGATTTAGCCCATTGGGGTCATTTAAGTCATTTTCACTAGTTTCCTTTGTTTTATAACAACGTACCTGTAGGTTGCAAGTGCTATTCATAGTTTCGTTTTGGATAGTTTGACCTCAGACAATGAATGATTTGAATTAATGATATTTTAGTCATGACATCGTCTCCTCCTCCTATAGATCACCACTGTGTAATCTCGTATCCCCAGCATTTGGCCAATAGCCAAAGACTAGCTAATCTTAATTATTCATATATATATATATATATATATATATATATATATTTTGAGTGGTTTCAGAGAGAACCAACATTGGTGTGAGAATTAAAAACCAATCCATACATTTTAATTTTAAGATTGGATGACCTAAATTTGGTCAAACAAGATAGTGGCATAAATATAAATAAAAGAAACATAAGAAAAACTTGGTGGCATTTTTATAATTTTGTTAATATTAAGGTCAAAATAATAATAAAAAAGGGATTTTCTGGGCATGAGCTAATACAGCTAATAGAATCAAATGCTAACTAAGACATTGATGATGCTAATATAAGCCTTGATAATGCTAACGTTATGCGACTTCTTTAGCATTCTGTCATGGTGAATTAGTAATTTCGTTTTGTTTCGTCACTACAAGAAAAATGGTTATAGACAACACGGAATCCGCATGATCTATTAGGAAATCGAATGTTGTCTACATCAGTGTAGGCTATTGTGGGGTGGCTAAAGACAAAGTGTAATACACGTTGTCTATTTCAGCATAGACAACACTTGAGCGGTTAAAGACAACGCAAAAAATGTGTCGTCTATTGTATCATAGACAACAAATGTGCGATTAAAGATAACACATATTGCGCTTCGTCTATGCCTTCATAGACAACGGTTATTTTGTTAAAGACGATGTGTAATACGCGTTGTCTATTACGACATAGACAACAAAACAGAGGTTATAGACAACTTGGAATATGTGTTGTTTTTTGTGTAACAATTTTGAATTTTTTTTTTCAGATTTAGTTTTATTTAATCTATTATATATGAACCACCTACTTAAATTTCAAATAACAATTAAAATATAAAACTCAAAATCTCTAATAAAATATTATAATTCATTATACAACTCATTCAATGTATACATAAACCATAAAGCATTATCCAAATAACATAAATAACCTAATGTCCTATCGAATTAATTTGTCCAAGTAACAAATATGAAAATTGAAAATTTCAAACTGCGTCCAAGTCCTCCAAAATTGCAGAAACTTCATCACCATTCTAGCAAATCAACCACCCAACTCTCCTAAGAACTGCAAAAGCATAGTGCCTTTTAGTTATTCACCGATGAATAATCTAAGGAAATGTTTCAACCAAGACATAATTAAAGTTACCGTTCCACATTAACAAAAAAGTATCGAATGTTAAAAAACAGAAGATATTTTGTATACAAATGAGTAAGGAACTCATAGGCAATCATCGACCTTCTCGAAATCTAATCCATGCTAACTAAGGGCATGACTTGACCTCACCTAGAAGATTAGACCTGCACAAAGCGTTTATACATTAGCGATAAAAATGTTACGGATTGAACAAATAAAATGGCATGTAAAAGTGACATCAAATATGTGGCAAATCCACTTGTCCACATAAAAAGGATGTGAACAGATATGGTGGCTATCTAATTCACTTAAATGATAAAATACTAAAAACTCTACCATGTATACCATGTAATTGTTCCGTCAACCTCAGATATCACAATTTTAGTGTCCCATCTCCATGGAAAAATTATGGCCTCAACCTGAATGTGTAAAACTCAACTCAGTGCAAAAACACATGCATGTAGTAACAAACATATTGAAGCAAGAGATAGATACAAATATAGAATACAGATGGAGAGACAAGAAGAGTTATTCAAGATGTAAAGAAACTCAAAATTTCGCATTCATAAAATCAAAGAAGAAAACTTAACCCGTTACTTGCCCAACATGGCAATTGAGAAGGTGAATATCACAACATTATTCCATTCTTTTAAATTTAAGGATGCTAACTATTTGGGGGTTGTAGTAAGTGTCCTTACTTTCTTCTTGTTTACTTTCACTTTGGTCACATCCATCTCCCTCTCCGCATCACTAGATTTATTTAGAATCTCTAAGTTATTCAGGTTTTTACCATCACTCATCAAATCACAAACTTTAATGCCTCATGATCTTCTATTAGAAATTCTTCCACCCCCCTAAGTATCCATGGCTCGGGAAGGTACCCCTAACATTCAACTTAGTAACTTGTACAGATATGCATGAAACATAATAAATACTTGAAGATTATAGAGATCCACTCCGCAATTAATAAGTTCGGGATCCAGGCTCCGACGATCTACAAAACAGGAGAAGAATTACGTAAGCCGAAGGATCATCGGAGGGTTGACGATCGATCGGACCTCGATGCCCAAGTCAGAAATCATCCCTTTTTAATAAGAGGATACATATTCAATAAAGAAATGTAATGTTTGGTTCAGATCAATGGAAGTCTCTAGCTTAATAAACTGTCTGTGAGGCTTCGAGTGAATAGTTCTAGTATGTTTTCCCCTGTGTTTCGTGTCCCTTGCGAGATTTTCTTCTCTGAAATATATATTGAGTGGCGTAACTTCCTTCTGAGTTTCCGGGGATCTTATCCCTTTTTAGGGATTAACCTAGCCGTTACCCTATCTTCTTTAGGATTTTGACCCGGTCTCCCTACGGCTCGAGCTCGATTCCATTACTTCAAGGCATCTGAACCCAGGGTCTTAAACACCACTCGAGGCCTCGGAATCGACAACCTCTGATGCCTGCATCTTCGTTGTCCCATGACAAAATTGTACTGGGGTTTTCATGAGAAAGAGCCTCTATAATTAGCTCATCATTACTCGATTCTTGATTTTTAAGGATCGGGTAATGAATTTTAAATTTTCCAGTAGTTATCTAGCAAAGTTGAAGGGAGCCATGCTTCCGAGAATAATTTCAAGGTCATGAGAACAAACATTATGGAGCTCCAGACTTGGAGACAAGTTCAGGAGAGCTTTCGAGGTTGTGAGAACAGACCTCATAGAGCTCCAGACTTGGAGACAAGTCCTGTGGGAGCTTTCGAGGTCATGAGAGCAGACCACATAGAGCTTCAGACTTGGAGACAAGTCCTGTAGGAGCATTCGAGGGCTCAGAGGCTCAGTACGGCACGTTACGGACACGCGTGTTGTGACAGACGCGTGTTTTGTCCTTCCCGAGACGACGCCTAGCATTCTCGCCATTAGATTAGAATTATTTTAAATGAGTGGATCAGATCATTCTTCCAATTTCAAATCCTACCAAAAAGACTCCCACCTTTTTTCACTTCATCTTCTTCAGCCTGCGAATCTAAAAAACCCTAATTATCTTGATTTTGTATCTCCAGCTCTGAGAATTGTGCGCCTAGAAATCACTTTGGGATATAGATTGGGTTGTCAGTGGATAAGCTTTGCGATGTCTCACACTTATAAAATTCCTTGATTCATGTTAATTTCTCGTTCTTCCTCTTTTTATTTTTTGTGCATCGAGAGTTGGTTTTTGCAAACATGAGTGAGAGTGAATGTTCTTCCGGTGAGAAAGAAGAGAAGAGTTAGGGAGACGGTGCAGAGGAGTTGGAGGTGTTCGATTCGGAGCAAACGGACATTTCCAATCCCGAGCTTTGGGTGACGGAAGCTCTTGTCGCCAAGGTTTCTAAGGGGAAGGGACCCCTGGTTGTTCTCCGTTCTGGTGGTGGTGCAGTTGTCTCTAAGCAATCGGTACCGGAGACCGGTGGGAAATCGAAGGGCGGAAAGAAGAAAAAATTAGATCATCAAGTCGAACGATCATCGGAAGGATCGTTCAGGGCGGAGAAGATCCTTCTCAAGGTTAATGAAGAGCTCCTTCGTTGTTTAGCTTCCCCTCCTATTTCAGGAGGAGGAGTCGAGATCCGTTCTCCCAGGTCCTCGGATCGTGCCAATCGACCTCCTCTAGGCTTTAATGTCTTTTACTTTGTCGTGATGGAAAAGGGGGTCGGGCTTCCTCTTCATTTGTTTTTTGCAAAGATAGTCCATTTCTATGGCATCGCTCCAGCCTAGATCACCCCGATCGGGTGGTATCATATGATAGACATGTACTTCTTGTGGTCAGAGCTGAACTTCCCGAGCCGACCGTCAACGAGTGGAACTCCATTTACCGGCTGGTGAAGAATCCTGGGCAGAAGGGTTTTTATTATTTTACTAAGTGGGTGGGGGGGGTCATCCATCTCTGATCACCAAACTGTCTTCCTCTTCGGGAGATTGGAAGTCAAAGTTCATTTTTATTCCAGATCGAACTTCTGAGGATGCCGTCGCTCCTGCAGCGTTCTGCCAAGCTCGTGGGTCTTTATGTCAAATTTCCCTTCTTGTTTATATTTTCTGAACCTTATACCTCATTACTTGTGCAGGATACCCCAAGAACCACGAGCCTTTCGGGACCGAAGCTGACCACATCGAGGAGGCTTATCTGCTCTCCGAAGATCTTCGTGAATTTGTGAAGGTCGGAGACGATCGAGTTCTATTGGACGGTCATATCCACTTGAGGCACCTCATCAGTGTCTGGACCTGGCTGGCTCAACTCCGCAGCCCGTTGGTACACCTCCGCCTAAACATAACAAGTAGTTAATTAACTAAACATAAAAAATCCATAATACTAAAGATTATTTATAAATTAAATACTTACAGCAAGTCGCTCGTTCTTTTTATCAGTAAAGAATCCATTCTTATCACGGTGGAGTCTAAAAAATAATTCTCATCCAACCTGCTCGTCTGGGAGTCCCTGAGCCTGCAACTGCTCAATTAACATAAATGGTTAAACACATTTAAATGAATTGCATAAATTAAAATAATTGGATATATAAAAATATTTACCAAATCATCTCCGTGCTGCACGACACATCTAGACCCTCTCTTATGTGTGATCATGCCCGTCCCTGGTCCATCAGGCTCAGACCTCCTGTTCTCTGAATTAATACGAGACTTTTTCTTCGACTCCTCACTCTCCCACTAAGTCAACCAAACAGGCCACATCTCTAAAGGAATGTACGGCGGCCTCTTCATGTTCCTGCCCTTCTTGATGGTGTAGATCATATCTCTATATCTCTTGGCTGCCTTCGAGAACCATAACTGACGCACCACCTCGTCCAAGCAGGGCTCCCATGTGAACAATTTCTGCATAAGAAATAAAAAAAATAGTAATTCAATTGATTATTTGACTAAGTACTCAAATTGGAAAATAAATCATACTATGAAGTCCTCAAAATACTGCTCCTTCGTAGCAGCAGACACCAGCTTTCAAGAAATGCTAGCTGGATCTATATACTTCTTGAATATCATCATCGTGACTGTTGATACCTCGTGAGACCGTTTTTAATTTCTATCTCACCTCCATTCGAATGAATGGAAACATAATCAGCAATCTCTATAAGTGGAGGCTGAACATTATGTAATTCATCCTCTTGAAAAGCTGGGACTTCTACATTTGAGATTGATGTTTCTTGTGCGAATTCTATATTAAACCTAGCTTTAATCTTACACATGACCCACTAATAACTTTTTGCTCGAGATAAACTCGGATAGGAACAATAATAGACTTGAATTGCTTATTTTGCGAGGACAAACGACTCATACTTATTGTAGTTATGCTTATGATTTATCGAAACCAATTTGTAGTTTGGATGAACCGATGTCCCCTATGGTGTTGTGTCAAACTACTTACATTTGAATAATACTTTCATTTTAATTGGCAGACCGAGATATTCAAGCTCAAACACTTCTTCAAGGCGGCCGTAATAATCGTTCTTGTCCATACCATAATTGGTTCCTTTTACACAAACTCCACTGTTCATTGTAGCTCTACGTGTGGTACGTCATTTTACACCAAAAATAAATTTCCCGACAGCAGTCGGTATGCCCTTACTGCACGTGTACAGCGATGAGCGAGATCGTCTCCCAAAGGACCGACGAGAATTACTCTATACTTTCAATCTGTAGGACCAAACTTTCAAGGGGGTTTTGTGATTTTAACCAAATTAACGAAATTAAATAAATAACTGGAGAGATGCACAATTTAACAAAATGAACGGATTTAAAATATTAGAAAAAATATTCCGGATTCCAATTAACTACACCCTAGCTCACCTAAACCGATCCTCGATACAGAGATAAATTCAATTAACACATACAAATCAGTTATAGCTACCGAAGACGCTTACTGACGCAGCCTAATTCCTCCGTAGTTTCTCGATAATCAGGAAGACGCTTCACCAATTATTTCCCTAATCGACTGACAACCGTAAGAGACGCTCTATAGGTTTAATGAGCCGACAACCTTAAATTCTAGAGGAACCCGATTCATAATTAACAGACTCTGACGCAGGACCGTGAATTAAGATTGTTATTCTCCCTGGTTCTGAAGAACCGTTTCGTCACTAATTAAACTTAAACCACAATTACGGATGACCGGTTTAATTGACTACTAATTAATTCCGATCTACTAAATATGTGCACCTATCTAGCAATATCGAAACAATTAACGACTCAAAATACAAAGAATAACAAATGCATGCGATTAAATTGAATGATAAACGAACAATTAGCTCTCACAGTTTAGCTAGGCTAGGGCTTCGTTAGTTGTTTCCGGAATAAGATGAATTTAGCTTGAACACATATTAAAATCGAACAGCAAAAATATTAAAGAAACGAGCACCATGAAATATCGAAGAAGATGAATATTCTGCTCCAGAGAAAACGTCTCCCTGCTCTGCGTTCTTGCGTGCGTGTTGAATGAATAAAAATAGAGATAAGTCCTAATCTATATATAATATCCTTAATAAAATAGTATTTAACATGGAAATAAAATCCTAGTCTATCTCAACTAGGTAATTGCCAAAAGATGGACTCTTGAGGCGGTGGAGCAGCTGTGAGGCGCGTCCAGGCCATGGGCTTTAGTAAATCCCGTGCTCCAGCCCAAATCCGCGTGCTCAGGCCCAATCTCTGAGTTATCTGCCCTGCCGTATGCCCATACGGCATGACTTTCCGAACTTCCAGCTTCAGCTTCATTTACACAGCTTGTTTTCTCTCCAAAAGCATGCCATTTTCCCTAACTTTGTGTAGATTACCTGCAAAACCCTCAAGGCATAACATTCTTCCAAAACGACATCATAACACGACAATCAACACAATTAAATCATACCAAAATGGCCCAAAATATTAAGTAGAATTGGTCCAATCAACGTGTGATGTGATTCATGGTATGAAATTTGTAACCATTCACATAATATCCATGATATACTACAACACAACATTGTGGCCTTTTTGAGAGATCTCGAATGTATTTGTTCTCTATATTATTTCCAGGATCTTGAGCCTATGAACATTACAGAATACGATAAAATGATTAAAGACACATTCATGCATTGAGACATACATACGTGCATTGAGACATGTACTCACATATTTGGAAAATCAAGGTGTAAAATCCATATCTAATTTACCCTCAATGTCAGCTCTTGGTAAATTAAGATGCATTACTTCCATCTGATTCACAAACAAACTAGACAAAAATATTTACTCATGTTAATTATTGGATGAATTATTGAAATAAATTTATGAGAAGTGTTTAGGTACGTACTTTATATAGGGCTCGACCTCATTGCAATTAAGTAAAATATATATTCGAACAACATTGTACTCTTGATCAGTGAAAAATCTAGTTGATTATTTTCCAAATGACCGTCCAGGATACTTGAATATTGAAAGATAATCTGGATCGTCGTTTACTGCATCACCTCTACCGTCATAATTTCAAGGCAAATTCCCGCGCTTTGTTCGGCCATGATCTTCAAAATAGTAGGAGCGAAAGATTGATACTTCTATGACATGTTGTTCTCAGACTTCAAGGTCATGAGACGAGCCAAGAGTAACAATTGTGAATGCGTCTGACAGCCAAGCCACATCTCTTTATCTGCAGCATTCAACATTTCGTATAATTTTTGTGCTTCTAGATTAGGAGGCTCCTCCAGAATCTGATTGGCTACACTGTCATCCATGTGAAGATCTGGACCACCAGCATCAAAGACCATTTCATGGTAAGCATTTGATACAGTCTCCTGCCCAAAATTCATAGTCGTAGTTGCAGTTTCTGCTGTTTCTCTTTGATACCTCCAGACGTGATAATTTTTTACAAACCTATTTTTCCCAATGTGCAACCGAACCGTGTATTGATTTTGAAAGGGAATGTTATCACATTTATGACACAGACACCTAATTTTATCTCCATCTATGAACGTAGGCCGACTAGCAGCAAATTCGATGAAGCTTTTACGTCCATTCAGGAAATTTGGATTTAAACACCCATTAAGCCCATATCGTTTGTACATCCAATCACGATTAGCGCTCATTGTTAGATGAGAAGCTGGTCGAAAACTTATCTGATTAATTAAGTTTCGAATGAAATTAAAAAAAATTCAAAATTTCTGTGAAAATCATAGTCCCAAGTTCTCGACTCTACGCTAATTGATCTATGTTCATCTAGTTAATCAATCAATACTAATAACAAAACCAACAAATTCCAACAATTCAATCAATACTTGATTAAAAAAAATCAAAATTCAATAGCACCTATGTGAAAATTTTAGTCCCAAGTTCTCGACTCTACGCTAATTGATCTATGTTCATCTAGTTAATCAATCAATACCAACAACAAAACCAACAAATGTCAACAATTGAATCAATACTTGATTAAAAAAATTTAAAATTTTGACAACACTTATGTGAAAATCCTAGTCCTAAGTTCTCGACTCTACGTTAATTAATCTATGTTCTACTAATAACTACTTAATCAATACCAACAAACACCAACATATATAATATATCAACAACACCAACAATTCATAAAGAGGGATCCAGGGGCCCTCATCCCATTCAAATTAAACAATTCATAAAGAGGGATCCAGGGGCCCTCATCCCATTCACAATAGCATAATTTGAATTTAATTGTATGTAATAAATTGAACAACATGCTTATAAATAATTATAAAAACACACATGACATATATCACATCATACTTAACATGCTTAATTTCAATTTCACATGCTTATTAACATCATACTTAACATGTTTAATTTCAATTTCAATTTCATAAACTGGAGAGCATGTTTATTAACATCATACTTAACATGCTTAATTTCAATTTCAATTTCATAAAATGGAGAACATGCTTATTAACATCATACTTAACATGCTTAATTTCAATTTCAATTTCACATCATACTTAACATGCTTATTAAAATCATTAATTGATAAAGAAAAATTCAAAATTCGAGTTCAAACACAAACATTACTTACCTTTCTCTATGTGGAAGTATACATATGAATCTACTTGAGAAATTCTTCAATATGAACTTTGAAGCTCGACCTCTTATAACTACAACATAGTTAGAGAAAAAAAAAACTCAAATTCACTAACACACAAACATAGACAAAAAGACATATATACACTAACACACACACACACACACACATACACACACACACATCATCATCATCTAATCTAGTTAAACACATAAACAAACACAAACATAAACATAAACTAACAATAATCTAACCTAAACTAAAGTAACACATTCATCCAAATTATCATATATACTAAACACCTAATCTAACCTAAACTAACACCTAAGAGAGAGAGCCAAGAGAGGGAGAGATAAAGAGAGTGAGAGAGGCAGACGAGAGAGAGGGCAGAGAGATAGAGAGAGTGAGAGAGACAGACGAGAGAGAGGGCAGAGAGACAGAGAGAGTGAGAGAGGCAAACGAGAGAGAGGACAGAATTAATCTGTCGTTACTTAATTAAAAATCCATCATTAACATTAAAAATTACATTTAATATTAAATTAAATAACTAACGACGGAATTAATCTGTCGTTACTTAATTAAATTAAAGGGAAAATAAAATAAATCTAACGACGGATATATTTCATCATTAACTTTATTATTTATAAATTAAAAAAAATTAATGACGAACCACGTCTGTCGTTAACTTTAACGATAGTATTTCCATCGCAAGTCCGTCGAAAACTTTAACAGCGAACCGGCCCCATTAAATTTTCCGGCTTAGAAGATAACGACGGACAAATCATTGTTAGTCCATCGTTAGTAGCGACAGATTTTTATATGTCGCTAGTGTCCGTCGCTAAACTCCGCTTTTCTTGTAGTGCTGGGATTAAGGTATAATGTTAGAGGATGTGATATGATTTTAGGTGTGGGGGCTATGACATGATTTTAAGTGTTGGGGATTAAGGGGCAAATAAGTCTTATCATATTTATATTAATATTTTATAAAATAATTGGAACTGTAAAGAATGAAACAGAGGTTGTGTTTACAATTTTCCATGTATAATATATATAAGATATTTTGTTAACTGTATAAAAATAAAAAGAAGAAATGAAATGACCCAAACCTACAAGTCCCGGATATCACATGATGATAATTCAGGGGACCGGGGCCTCATTAAAGCCCATATGGAAAACCCGTAGTGAGAAAAATTATATGGGAAAAGAGTACCCTTTTAGTGAAAATGAAAATACCCAGGACCACAAAAATCCTGTCTAACTGCAGTAGAAATACAAGGAATCTCAGAAAACCAAAATCCAGAATGAACACTATGAGAAGCTTTCAAATCAGCAACACTATTTCCTTCTCTATACACATGTGAAACACAAAAATGAACACGAAAAATAAAATCAATAAAACGCCGCCATCTATCCTTTAGAATCCAAGGCACTTGAAGACTCCGAGAAGAAAATAACGCCACCACATATGCTGAATCCGCCTCAAGCCAAATAAAATCCAGAGACAGACGCTCAGCCCATTCTAATGCCACAATCGCCGCGATCAGCTCTGCTAAGAAAGCAAAACCCACCCCTTCTTGAGTATGAAAACAAAATGAAACCAATCCAACCGAATTGCGAAAGATGCCGCCCGTACTTATGTGTCCAGGAGCTCCCTGTGAAGATCCATCTATGTTAATCTTGATCCAGCTAGTAGGAGACGGCCTTCAAGAGACCCAAATGACTTAACAAGGGGGAAGGCCGAGGGACCACCTTCAAATTTTTAAGAATAAACAAATTATCAATAACATTCCGCATAAAACCACACGAACATCTCATGTAAGATAGCTCACGAAAAGCAACATGCACACTAGAAATAATACACAAAGGAGTATGAACAATATCATCATATATAGCACGATTGTGTAACGTCCAAATACCCCAAATAATATGAACCATCACCGTGTACCATAATAAAAGGATTTGAGAACTAAAGTCATGACTCATAAACTGAACAAAAGCCTCATGAATCGAAGCAACATGAATAACTTCAACCTTGAACACATCAAAAACCAACGCTAGACTAAAATAGCAAGAAGACAGCTCCAAAATAAGTAATCCATAGACTCCATCACCCCTCGACACATGAAACAAATATGTGGGCCGATAAATCCATACAACGTATCCATAGTTGGAATCTGACCAAGGAGAATTTGCCAAGAAACCATCGAGTGCATAACCGGGATTCGGGAATTCCAAATCCATTTTCCCTATTTAACAACAGGAAAATGCACATTCAAATACAATAGAGCCAATTTAGCTGTGACCTTTCCGTGAAGAGATTTAGACCATATCCTTTCATCCTCTCCCGTAACGATAGGAATTTTCAAAATATCCATAATAATATCCGGAAAAGAATGAGCAAAAGAGGTCGTGAATCTCCATACTCTGTTCACCAAATAATCATTGACCTTATCTCCGAATTTAGCATGAATATGCAAAGGAATTGCAAGTTTCTCTGCAAAAATATAACCAATCCAGTTATCGTGCTAAAAATCTATCGAAGAAACGCTTCCAAAGATGCAAAATGAATCCTTCAGAAGACTTATGACTGGATCTCGAATCCCTGGCAAAATCAACGAGTATGCAACCTTCTTCACCTTATTAGACGGCATAAACCTCAAGCGAGCAATCTGCATGACAAGAGACTCAGACATGATCATATTCCAAGCCAACTTCATAAGCAACCTACGATTGATCTCCTTAAATGAAGAAACCCCAAGCCACCTTCTTCAACCATAGCACAATTTCTAGCCCAACTCACCACCATATAGGATCTATCATTAATATCACCCTTCCACAAAAAATTTCTCGCGGCCGTATCCAGTGAAGTGATCAATGTTGCAGGCCATCTATATATCATCATTGAGTGAACTGCAGAGCTCATGATAACAAATTTAATCAAATATAACCTACCTGCCATAGAAAGAGTACGGCCACGTCAATGATCAAATTTGATAATAATCTTATCCGTCAATGACTACATTTGACTAACCTTAGGAATTCCTTCAAAAAGAGGAACTCCTAGTCGGAAAAGAGCCCAAAGTAAATCCCATAAGTTCTTAAGATTCGAACACACACTAGGCTTCACCCTCTTGCCATAGAAAACATGAGATTTGAGCCTACTACAAGATTGGCCCGATATTCGCTCAAAAATGCCCAAAACATTCACCAACACATTGACATTGGATCTCGAGGCTTGACATAAAATAAAAACATCATCTGCGTATAAAATATGAGTCGGGAAGGGGACACCTCGGACATAGGACATTGGCCGAACCCTATTTTTTTCCACTTCATGCAAGAGCAAATAACTTAGAACTTCTTCAGCAATTCCAAATAAGAGATGAGACAGAGGATCACCCTGACGAACTCCACGAGAGCAATTAAAGTAGCCATGTGGCTGACCAATGATGAGAATTGAAAGCCTGGCAGATTGAAGAATATTGCAAATCAAAACACCAAACTTCTCAGAAATCCGAATGCACTCAACACTCTTTGCAAAAAAAATGCCAATTAAGAGTGTCAAAAGTTTTAGTGATATCTACCTTTAACGCCATGTTACGCTAATAAGTCTATTTATTCATATTTTTCTGGCCATTTTAGTCGCTTTAAATGTCCTTTTTAGTATCTTTTGTGTCAGAAAAGAACTAGGAAAGTTGTTTGGGCATGCTAGGAATCGAATCTGGCAAAAGAGGCATTTTAACCTTCAAATTAACTGAAATTAATGAAATGGGCATATCAGATAAGGATTGAGCTGAGTAGAAGATGTCGTGCCCATAGTACTCACGTAGATTCAGGAGAGGCAGTGAAGAGGACATTCACGAAAAAAGCGATATTCTGTTGACAGAAGATAGAGTTAGATATAAAGTTGGCACGGAAGCTTGATTAGAATTGAAATCTGATGAAAGAAGGAAAGGTTGTCCGTATCATTCAACCACCTGAAGAAAATATCGGGATTTATTCAACCACCTAAAGGAAGTTTCCTTATTCAGGAAAAGTCCAGCAGGCATATGAGATCTAGCAGATAAGGAAGTTTCCTTATCCAGATAGAGTCCGGCGAGGCACAGTAGATCCGACAGATATGGAAGACAATCTGGGGCCTTATGCCCACAAAAAGTAGGTTTTATGTTTAAATGTTATTTCTGTTCAACGTTGGTGTTGGACGAGTTTTAATTTAATTTCAGTAATTTTTTCCTATTTACCATGTCTTTATTTTATGCATTTATAGTTCTTTATAGTATGAGTAGCTATATCTATAATTCAGTATTTAAACTAAAGATGAAAGTTTAACATACACTTAAATACTCGTGAGGTTATGTGGGCACATTACTGCATGATAGAGTTTCTGTTAATTCTTGTTCTTGTTCCAAGTGAGCGTGAGTTTAATATAACTAATGTGGCTGATCACTTTTTAGTTGTAGAGGGCACACCAGAGTTAATTAGATTAGCAAATTGTGATTGTGTGTTAATTCAAACAGTAACTGAGAAATCGGTCGGTTGTTATGGGCACACAAGGAATCGGTAAACACAACAAATTAGGGTTCATCTAGGGCACAAGGCTGCCTATTCATTTACATTTCCTTGGAAAATCGGAGAGTGGGTGATAGGTTAGGGGTATAATCGACGAGGAATCACTTTTAAATCTATTCTGAATGGATGAATGAGGAGAAGTAATGAGGAATCCGATCTCCGTAAATGGGTGACTTAATCGTGTAGGAAAATCGTTGTGCCCATGATCGAGTGAGTGTAAGTTAAACTCGATTCTAGTTCAAGTTCCGGAACTTTTTGTTACTTGATATTTCTCTTAGTTTATTTTGCAGATTTATATTCCGTTGTTGTGACCACGATACCAAACCCCCATTTTGTGATTGGTGACCTGAAAGTAAGATCGCATTAGCTCTCTGTGGGATTGACCCTTACTTATAACTAGCTACGCTCGTTGTGGGCACATGAGCAGAAATATTATTTTGAGCACGAAATGATCGGGCGTCATATGCCCCTTGTGAGTTCGATTCAATGTGTTTACTCCTTCAGACGCCAACATTATCACGTCATGGATGTTCCGGCCTTGAATAAAACCAAATTGTTGCTTAGTCACAATAGAAGAAGCCACGACATTTAATCTTGTTACCAAATTTTTTGTAAAAATTTTGAATAAGAAATTACTCAAGGCTATTGGTCTATATTCCTCCGCACTGATAGCAAGATCATTTTTAGGAATCAAAACAAAAAAAACTCGAGTTTAATCCTGACGGAATTCTACCAAATTTAAAAAATTCCAACATCGCCCTATAAGTATTCGAAGCAATCAAATCCCAAGGAACATGAAAAAATTTCCCCATGAATCCATCCGGACCAACTGCACTGTCCGGATCAAGAGAGAACACGACTTCCTTTACCTCCTCCTGTGATGGTTGCAAGGTGAGAGTGAATCCTTGTTGCGAAGAAATCAAACTAGGAACCACCCGATCAATCAAAGAAAGATCCTCATCCTGTATGCTTTCATCCAAGAAGAGATTCTCAAAATAATGTATCACATATTCAACAATTTTCTCTTTATCATGCACGAGTTCCCCAACAATAGACATAACTAAAATATTCGTCTTGGCTCGCCGAGCACGAACACTATCGTGGAAAGTTTTAGTATTTCTGTCCCTATCATTTAACCATCCAATGCAACTTTGTTGCTTCATATGTTCCGATTTAACCAATAAAAGGCCATTTATTTCTGCCTGAAGAGTTATTTCCTTGTCCAATAAATCATCAGTGTACCCCGTGAGAGAAATTTTCTCTTGAAGCTTTCCAAGTTGCATTTCCAAACCCCTTATCCTGGAATTGAAATTACCAAAAATGCAAGAATTCTATTCTTTAAGAATACCTTTCAATCTTTTAAGATTCATCATTACTAAACGAATTTTGCTATTCAAATCAATCTTCTCCTCCCAAGAACCACACACTGTGCTCAAAAAAGAATCATGGTTAACCCACATGTTCCAGAAATAAAACAGCCATGGACCTGATTTCTCAACTAGATTGCAAGTAATAATAAGAGGTGAATTATCCGAGCACATCCTAGGAAGCAAAGTTGCTGAAATACCATCCTAAGCATCCTGAAATTTTCTGGATACCAAAGCATGATCAATCTTACTCTCAGTGATCTTTGGGTAATATCGCCTGCTCGACCAAGAAAAGAAAAGACCATTTGTAGTCACCTCTAAGATCTCCAAATCTCCAATAAACGTGTTAAAGTCCATACAAGCTCTAGGGAAAGGTTTAGACTTTCCACAATGTTCGTGAGAGCCCCGAATGACATTAAAATCTCCCATAATTATAAAGCTACCTTGTAGAGTACTAAGCTCCATCCACAAATCCCGACGCATAATATAAGAGGAAGATCCATGCACAATGACAATAATCCTTTGAAAATTTTGAAAATTCACATCTACCATGACACATTGAGGAGATGAATGAATAATCGATACATCCACATTATCAGCAATAAAAACCCAAATATTGGACATTTTGGTTGTGCGATCATTTTGAAAAATGGGTTTGAGACCCAAAGATCTCCAATAGGCAGGCGAAATATTGCAAAAATGAGCACGCAGCTCAATCAATCCTAACACCACATGCTTAAAAACTTGTACATGTTTACGTAGCATATTTTGGGATATTTTAGTGGCTACCCCAAAAATATTCCAAGTCATGAGATTCATAACACTTACGAAGATTTTCGTAAAGAAGTTTCATTCTCTGCGTTATCACTCGCGTCTTTAAAGTTAGCAGCAATATCCATATTTTTAAGAGCAGTCGTATTAGGCTCTATTAGCACATAATGAGTCATATTCCTCTGCTCTTGAATATGCTTATTTTCAACTCCTGAATTTTTTAATCTCCCAGATCTACGCAAATCAGCTGCCGAGGGCATAGCTCGTTTAGCATAGACACGCTTTGAAGCAATGACTGACTCAGTCTCTACTACTCTTTCCTCGTTCAATTCACTCAAATTATCAACACCTTCAGAACTCTGTTCTCCAACCGTAGCATTCTCCTTAGCCTCTTTTTCTGCATGCATAGTTGTCGAGCCTGAATCTGGCTCCTTATTAACAGAATCATGCACCAATGAATCCATGCACCGCAGAGGTCCAGCACCACTACTAGTATCCTTCCCAGCCGAATCATGGTGAGAATAACTAATCCCTGTTTCTGCATGAAAATTTTCAGTCCCAAAGACCCAACCATTTTCTCTAAAAGAACGGGGACCGTAACTTGCATTAACATATCCCTCAACAAGCACTAAGAAATTATTTGAGACGAGGATAGTACCCTCTTTCATTTTCTCATTCCCACACGTCTTTGCCACCTTCTCATTCGTGGTTTGTCCAGCTTTCATGACAGGTTCATCTTTCTTTTTACCATAAACCCCTTTCTTAGAAGTATTCTCATCCAATTTCTCGGCCAAATGCTCAACAATCCCCTCAGCTTCAGCCTCCTTAGCTTTATATTTTATATTCGACACTTATTCAAGGCATGACCCACAATTTGACAATGCGTGCAGAATATGGGGAGACTCTCATAATACACGTCCATAAAGAAGGACGCTGCTCCTCTATCAATCATGACAGATTGTTGAAATGTTGATGCCATATCAACTTCAAGCAAAATACGAGCATAATGCCCTACAACTCCATGCAAGGTATTACCATTGATCTTCCATGGCATGCTAACCGAACGCCCAATACCCACCAAAATTTTCGGGTGCCAATATTCGATCGGAAGATTATATAGACGTACCCAAACTTGAGCTGATGTAGAATTTAATTTGTACGGAGTAAAATCCGGAACCCGGTCCCAAATTTTCAAGAATCTAGGAGTCAAATTCCAAGATTTAAGACGATGTACCTTCAACGGGTATGCATCACACAAGAATTGTAATGTAAAAAATCCTTTACCGAGTGAAATATGTAGCCATTCATTTGAGGGATTCCAAAATCACCTGCAATTTTGGTTTCAAATCTATCGCATTCCAAGGTTTGTCCCCTTTCAACATAATTAATTTGCCAATTAGCAAAAACTGAAATTTTCCTAATTGAGCTTGATATAAATCATCAGGAATCGCAACCGAACTGAAATCGCCCCTCTTGACAAGATGAATACGTGAGAGTGATGTTGTGAAAACGTCTGGATGTTTATCAGAGAACGATGACTTAACAGCAACAACACAGGAGGCTTCGTTCTTCGATTGCATGGAAGATGGAACCCTAGTTTGAGAATTAGGGTTCTCGGCAGATTTTTAAATTTCGGAGAATTTTCCTAATTCTCGTGAGGATAAATTAAGACGATTATTTTCTGAAGGTCATGAGGACTCATCAGACAAAAGGTGATGGCCGGAATCCGGCTGAACGAACGTCGGGGGATTGCATATTTTAACAAGAACGGCGAAAAAGAGAAGAGAAGAGAGCATTTTTTTAAACGTCCTTAAACCTACTGTGTATTTTTTTGAGGCTGCATAATATATATAAGATGACAAAAACTCCTATCGGACTTTGGAAATCAAAATCCATGAAATCAGATCTATCAGACGGGGCGGGTCACGTGGGTCAACGCGTAGGTCAACCCTGACCCGACCCGTCCCGCCCCCAAAAAAATAGTTCGCCAGACATAGTATCATTCTTAACACTAAAACGTATCATTTCGAAGTACAAAAAGTATTGGACTTGCAACTTGTCTTATACGAGTTTCTTTAATTCAAATTATGATTTATTTCATCTCAATTAATATTTAGAACTTATGGGTTTATGGTTTAGTGTTTTTTAAAGTTTCTTTTAGGGGTTTTTTTTTGGGAGGGGGGGGGTTAGGGTTTAGTATTTTTTTAGGGTGTTTTTAGGGGTTTATTTTGTGTTTTTTAGGGTTTTTTGGGGATTTTTTAGGGGTTTATTTTGTTTTTTTATGAGTTTTTTTTTAGGGAGGGGGGAGATTTAGGGGTTTATTTTGTGTTTTTTAGGGTTTTTTGTGGTGTTTTTAGGAGTTTATTTTGTGGTTTTAAAGGTTTATTAATTCCATTTTAAAATATAAATTCATATTGATTTCAAATAAATTAAATCAATTCATTTGAATTTTAGGATTCACTAACTTTATTTTAGAATATAAATTTTTGGTATGAAAAAAAATTGAAAATTAACCCAGAAAAAAAAAAAAAAATTGACTGGCGGAGCGCCCGTCTTATGATGCACAAGGTGTGCCCATATAAGATTTGAGTGTTAATGCAACCATAATTTTTAATTTGAAATCACGGAACTCGATAAATTACTTTTTTTTTCCTAAATAATGGAACTTAAGACATGCGTGTTCATTTTGTTAGTTTTAAGAATTAGATAATTACACATATAGTTTAGTTTATTTTACTTTATTTTCTCGTTTTCATTTTTTTCATCTCTTTCATTAGATATACGTGCTTCGTTATGCTTGGACTTATATAACTTATATGGGGTAATTAAATTTTACTTTTGATCCTAAAAAATTATAATTTAAACACTTTCAGTCCCAAATTTTATATTTTTTTGTCTCAATATATATGTATTTTTTTAACATTTTTAGTTCCAACTTTCAGAAAATGACGTTTTTAGTCCCAAAGTACTAGTATTGGGTCTAAAAGTATTAATATAGAGACTAAAATGTCATTTTTCTAAAAGTTGGACTAAAAAATTGAGACCGGAAGTGTTTGTCCATTTGAACCTTATTCTTACTGACCGTATTAAATTATCTCGACTCAACATGATGTTGCACAAATTGAATGATTAAATGTCATCTACAGCCTTAATTAATCAAGTAATGTACGGTAAAAATAAGAAATGCACTAATTTGAGATGAATTTAGGAGTAGTACTTTATCTTTGATTTTCAAGTTTTTTTTTTTTTTTTTTTTATAATAATGGTAGCATCAGTTCTAGTAGCCAAATTTATTTCATCAAAAGACATGCATGATCGCTTCAATATACCAAATAAATCCAAATATATATCGACCAGCAAAATTAAAAAAATATCATTGTGAATTCTGAATGAATGAATTAACTTAACTTAACTTGACCGTCATTAATTATGTATTAATTCTTTCATTCATTCTTTCTAATAATTTTCTTACCAGGGCGATCTGACTAGTATTATTAGTATTCATTCTAATAAATAGCAAAAGATGTTTGAAATCGTATTCAATTTCAATGATCCCATTTTTTAAATAAAATTTTGATAACTCCCAATAACTCTAGTTGAAATTATCATACCAATCAAACCAACATGATTTTTTTAAACTGGGAAAGGAGACGTAGGTCCGCAACCACAGTATGTCAATATACACAAAAGTGTGAGTGTGTATTGTGAATTCTCGTTAATAACATGCAAACCACACGAGAAAAAGCAAATCACAGTAAAAATGCCTTTATCTATGTGCTCGACGCGACATGGCCAGCTACATTATATATGAATCTGAACTTCAGATTCCCAGCCTCCCCATGATACATATTGAAAACTTATAATCATTATATTATTGCTGGACAAATTAAATTATGCATGTGTGTTACTGCATGATGCACGATGATAAATAATAAATATTAAAAATTAAAGAGTTCATTATACACAAAGTCATCTAGCCGAATAGGAGAAATTGAAATGTTTACAAAAATATACATATTATATAAGTAATATGTGTGGCATGCAAAATTTTTAATTAATTAATGTATGTTTTTATTATTATTGTCATTTGAGTACCCCTAAACCTAATTTGACAAACCGATCTACAAAATACCAAACCCCTATCAAATGGATTCTGATCGCAATCAATAACACATTTTGAGGAAAAGGGAGCATACATATGAAAAAACCTATATTATGTTGGAGGTATGACCTAATTGATAGAATATATAATGGTATGTGTACTCGTAATTAAGAAATCAAGAGTTTAAATCCGACAATTATTTTTTAGGTCATAATATGTCACACGTATTTATAAATATCGACTGTGGATATGCTTAGTTCATAAGTTGGAACTAAGTGAACTTGGAAAGATTAAAATCATGATTCAAATCTAAATTGATACGACATTCATGTAAGTAATTTTGTTAATTGATCTATGCAGGCGGTCGTCCATATGGTTGTGATATATTGATAACAAGGAATTAATTAATACATCTTTCTCTCAATTTTTAATCATGAAATTCAAAAACATTTTCAAATTCTTCCATCAATATTATTCCAAATGCAACCAAAATGTTGAAGTTCCTTCTTCAATCTAATATGTGGGAACACATGAGACAGCGACGTGCTTACCACCTGCCAACTTGCACGTGACCCCACCATTCAAAACCCTAATTTCTATACAGACTCATGGACCACTAGATACATACATAAAACATACAGTATAGAGAGACTAAAGGGTTCTATAAAATATGAAACAAACCTAAACAATAACTCAACATATCAAAACATTGGAAAAGACATCATCACATAGTTTATATTTTTTCAGTGTTTTGGAGCTCCTACTATTTTACTACTCATATATATCAATACTTTTTTCAATCTCTCTCTTCTTTTATTCTCTCATCTCCTTTCATCTTGATTTCTGATTCTGTCCGACTTCTTTTTTTTTCTTTTCTTCAAATTAATATAACTCTCATCAGATTTCATACTGTATAATATATACAGTTTCTATCTTCTTCTTTTTCTTAATTTTTATCTTTGCTTGATTCCAATTTTCTTGTCTTTTTTCTTTTAATTTTTTTAATCCCTTCATCATCACAGTCATCTCTTTAGGGTTCAAGAAAATCTTGATTTGATTCTGATTTACTCTTACTTAATCCACTATTACAAATTAAGAGTTGCCAATCCCTAGTTTTTTTTTTATTATTAATCTTTTTTTTATAAAAAACCAACCATAATTAGGTGTCGATCTTTCCTTTTCTTGCCGAGAGGCGAACCGGTAGAACAAAACCAGCAACTCTGGCGAACCGGTGGTGGGACGGAGTTCAGGTGGGTTTGCCGGGGTCCGAACCGGCTTCCCTAATGAGCAGCAAGCGGGAGATGGAGCTATCCATCAACGAAAAGAGCGGCGGAGGAAGCAGCAGCCGCGGCGAAGACGACGACGATAAAGACGGCGGTGGTGACGAGCCGAGGGAGGGCGCTGTCGAGGTCGGAAACCGCCGCCCTCGCGGCAGGCCTCCCGGTTCGAAAAATAAACCTAAACCGCCCATTTTCGTGACCCGGGACAGCCCTAACGCCCTACGCAGCCACGTCATGGAAGTCGCCAGTGGCACCGATGTGGCCGAGAGCATAGCCCAGTTCGCCCGCCGCCGCCAGAGAGGCGTCTGCGTGCTCAGCGGCAGCGGCTCCGTTGCCAACGTCACCATACGCCAGCCGGCCGCGCCGAGCGCGGCGGTCGTGCTGCAGGGCCGATTCGAGATTCTCTCTCTGACAGGGGCTTTTCTACCCGGTCCAGCTCCGCCGGGAGCGACCGGTCTAACGGTTTATTTGGCCGGAGGACAGGGGCAGGTGGTTGGGGGTAGTGTGGTGGGGCCGCTGGTGGCGGCGGGGCCGGTTATGGTGATCGCGGCGACGTTTGCTAACGCAACTTATGAAAGATTGCCTCTTGAAGAGGAGGAGGAGGCTGGTGGCTCAGCTCAGGGGGCGGCGGCTGGAGGCGGCGCTTCCGACTCGCCGCCGGGGATGGGACAACAAGCGCCTCCGCATCATGGGATGGCTGATCCCTCATCTTTGCCTATTTATAATTTGACACCAAATTTATTGGCAAATGGAGGGCATTTGAATCATGATGCATATGCTTGGACTCATCCTAGGCCTTCATTTTGAGAGATAAGGTAAAATTCATGAAAAAAATAATAATCAATTTCTGATAAATTAATGAAGAAGGATTTAAATAGGATATTCTATAAAATATATGTATTTTTTAGAGGGTTGTGTAGTAAAATGTTTTCTTGGATTTCTATGTATATTAGACTTTAGATTTTTATGTTTTTTTTCCCTGCCATCTGAAGCAGTTTGGAATAATAAAATGATGTTTGCAATATAATAATTGTTTTTAATTTTATGTTAAGGTTGCTTTTGATCTCTTATTATATTATATCCATTTCATGATCTTAAAAAGATATAGTATAGTATTTATTTGCCATATATGATTCGGCTGGGATATAATTGACGATATATTATATAATGATTTATTCAAGATTTAAAGAAGTAATAAAATAATCAGGAAATTAAAGTTGTTCAATTATATATATATATATATATATATATATATATATAATTGAACAACTTGATCAATGCTCTTTACCATTTTGTTTGTCTTGTTTGACGTAGCTAGATTTCACCATGTGCTCTGATATCTGCAGAAGTGAAACACTAGCTAATTCTTGCTGTAAATTAGTTTTCACTTTTGATGAATATCGTTTCCGATTAATATATTAATTATTAATATGCCACTTTATAATTAGGATTTTTACGTTTCCTTTTAATCAAAATGTTACTGCACTAAACAATATCATTACTTAGTGCATGATATGTGTCTAGATTAATGCAGTTTGTGGCACTTCTAGGTAATTTCTTGTTGTAATTATATATATATATATATAAAAGAAGTGCACTAATTAATTTGTAGCTAGATTGCCTTCACAGGTTGATAATCATGCCATTGCCCGGTCATATATAATTAATAAAGCCATGTGTGTATGCATATTAATTCAGACTTCAAATTTAAAAGATCAATAGTTTAATTATTTCTTTTATATATATATATATATATATGTACTGATTAGGTTTATTTTTGGCTGTGTGTTTATAAAGTGAGATGTCAAGAACCTTGATATATACCGAAATCGGACACAAAAATGATATATATATACATATATATATATATATATATATATTTGGCCAAATTAATTTGTCTTATATAATTAGCAATTTGGACGAGTTTCAGTTGTGTTTCATTCGATACAATATCACATATATATAAATAGTATGTCATTAGAGATGACAATGAATAGGGTATGGGTAGGTACTTATCTCCATGCCAACGTTTGAAAAAAAGGTTAGTATCCGTCCCGTACCCGCAGAAGTAGTAATTCTTACGTCCGTACGTCGCCATACTCTTTCAGTACCTAATGGCACATGCTCGTACCCATTAAACGCACTTTACTTAACTAATATTCTCACTTAAATTGCATGAGAATCGGTTTATAATTTATAATATTTAATAATTTTAAAATGTATTTATAAGTTCAAAAAAAATCTTCAGTTAAATGCAACCATATTTTATGTATACATTTAAATATGATTAAATTCCGTTTAAAATATATATATATATATATATATATATTCAATCATTTTTTTATTATAGATCATTTATAAGTATAATATACACACATACATACATACATGATAAATAAATATTTAATGTGTATACATATAAACATCTTCTTGCATAGTAAGTTGAATATTAGTAATACCCAGCTCAATCTTTTTACAAAGTTAATAGTATTTTTTCATATAATTATTCCAAAATACTTATATTAGCATTATTTTTGTCGAATACTATTTACAACAAAGATATGCAATTAGTAAGATATCATTCTTCTTATATATAATAATTCATTTATTCTATGTTTGATCAAGTTTACGATATAGGAATAAATAACAAAAGTTACAATTTAAAATAGCACATAGTCCAAATTTTATTTGTGTTCAACTATCATCTTATTCATAAATAAATATTTTTTAGATAATAACAACTGTCGTATTCAATTTTTTAGATAAATATTTTTTAGATAATTGGTAATTACGCGTTTATTATAAATTATTTAATTATAAGTTATAGTTATATTATTAAGGGTTAACTGAAAGAATTTACAATTTAAACTTAATTTTTGAAACATCTTTATACATATATCTTTATATATATAAAAGCAGAACGGTCTCATTAATAGCAACCCTCCTATTTTCCCGCCTAAACGCACTTACCCAAATTAGTAACTTCGTTAAATATATATTAATTTAATTATTTATCTTATCTCATATCTTATATAATATATCATATCATATCATAATTAATATATATACTTTAATATAAGTTATAGTGACAATATATAATATAATATATAATAGTGTATGTGTATATGTGTATATATCAATATATCCTATATATAATAGTTTATTTATCTTAATATAAAAATATAATATCTTAAGATTCATGTATATAATCTAATCTAATATATCTAATTAACTAAACATCTACATTAATTCAAAATAATATAACATCTTCATATAATATAATAATTTATATATATATATATATATATATATCAATATATATTTAATATAATATACAAATAATATATCTTTATATATAAATCAAAATGTGTCAAGATTTATATATGATTTACTTTAATAGTATATTATACATTATTAATTTAATAATAAATATTCATTTAATTTGCAGCTATAATTATTCACAAATCACACAAAATTTATTCAATTTAGTGTTAATTTTTGCAAAACTAATCCATTAGCATTGTAGCAGATTAACATAAATTTGGTTGTGACATTAATTTTTTTATTCTATCAATTTATGTGAAAGTTTATCAATTAATCTATAAATAGTTGCATTTTAGAGCAAACGAATTAAATCGTTCTTGAATGAAAGTATATATAACAACTATATTTATCTGCATTATTTCATGAAATACTTTATCATGTTGTGATTTTTTTTTTTGTATATTGATTTCTATAAATGATTTCGAGTGTTCTTGTGATGTTTATTATTGATTTTGTTTATTTTTTATGTTGTATGTATTATAAGTACAAGCCTACAAATCATGCAGTAGTTGTAGATTATGAAAAAGAGACGACTGCACGAGATTGATAAAGAAGTAGGCGTGCTTCGCAAGCAACAATCCAAGGTTGACAAGGAGATATGGGTGACTCGAGGTTTTGTTCAATTTTGATTAAACTATTATATATAAGCTTTAGATTGCATTGAGTTTCTTGAATTTTTCTTTATTCAATTTTTGATGTGGATAGCTAAAGTTGGGTATGATCATTCCTAATATTTTTAGTGTGCATACCAAAGGTTTCTGAACAGAAACATTGATCTATATCATTCTATTGTTTTCCAATTTATTAGTTTTTAATTTTATTTTGAGATAATAGAAATTTACAGTTCTTAGTGTTGTTCAGGATTTGTAACTACCAAATTAATTAGAAGAATTTGGCAATGAAATTGAGATTAATTCGCTCCTATGATGTTTCAACTTGTGACAAGAAACACGTGAAGTATTTAGTTACGAGTTTGTGTGACTTTGATCTTGACACAATTTATTACTTGACACAATCCTTCAATTTAACATTTATATTTTTAACCAATCATTTTTTCAACATATTATTTTATTAGAGAACTTATATGTCTTCAATCGTGTGGCAAAAAAAAAGAGTTTCACAATTACATTTTAAATTATTACATTGATATGCAACTTATTCATCTAATATTAAGGTTTAATTAATTGTTTTTTTTTTTTGTCTCTTCAATAAGCATTGTGATTAATTGTGTTAAAAGGTGTAATTAATCATATCTATATAGATAAAATATTTAATAAGAAACTCATGTACATATGAAATTTAGTTTTGGACATCAAAATTGTAATAAAGAGAATTTGAATACTATTATATATAAACACAATATTTTTTTAAGCGAAAAATGTATATATTGTTTGAAACATTCTTTTTTAAAACATATTTATCTTTGTTTGGGTTGGTAGGTATAACCAACATATATGTACATGACTTGGAATAAAACGGTGCCTCATCATGAATGAAGAATTTTGAGCAGTGGAAGTTCACCTTTGTAGTAATATACACAATTGAATTTCTATATTGTACCATATATATTAATGTATGCTATAATTTAATAAATTTATGTATGTTTATATAATATTTAAATCATAAAGCAAATGTATGTATAAATAAAAATAAATTAATTGGCTATTTTTTTCATTGAAAAAAGATTTTGCTAATAATTGGTTATGCACCATATTCTCCATATCTCAATATTGTGTCTTAATAGTTTTTATTTTAGATGATTTCTTATTAAAACACTAAAATTATTTTAATTTTTATAAATTATAATTTAAATTGTATATAATTTTAAAAAATTAAATATGTGCATTGCACATGGCTAATACTAGTTACAATTATAACGCTAACTCTTTTTTTTTTTTTTTTGAGCAAAGTAGACGAGCAAAACAAGTCAAATAATTAATATTGAGAGGATGGGGGTGAATAAACAATTATAAAAACTCAACGATTATTTGGAATAGGGCCCGACTCGTTCTCATTTGTAGCTTAATAGGCTCAGCTGATTTTATAAATTAGTCACAGCTAAAAGCTCGATGCTATATAAATAATATAATAGAGTAATAGTGTAATACATCCTTAAAATCGATCGACAAAAATACTACAAATTAAAATGTAAATTAGAAGACAATATGAACCATTAGATTTTGAGATCAAATGGAATCTCATTGTGAGAGCTTAAATAAAAACATTAAGAAAAATAAACTTCACCTTAGCTCAATTATAGTATTTATATAAATAACCAAAAAAAAGAAGAAATACGAAAAAGAGTGCCAACTAGGGTGACACAGAGGGCCCTCTTCACATGAATTCACGTGTTAGTGCTTAATTAATTGCAATAAACAATGTTGATTAGCAAATTGGCACAACATATCCCATTCACTAAAGTCCAATGAAATGGGCCAATTAGGGTCAATAATTACTTATTTCTCCTATTAAATTAACCATAATATAAGACCAAATCATATATTAAAAAATTTTGATTCTCACTTTTGTTCACATTTGGCTTTCCAAATGTCGCAATTTGCAAACCCTACTACCTTTTGAAACACTAAATAGCCAAGAAGTCTAACATCATCACTTGGAAAGAAGAATCCACTACACTTAATTCTATTTAAAATTAATGAAATATAGGCCACCCATTAACGCCGTAACAATAATTATTGTGTCGTAGATCTACAATATTTTAATCTTGTGGGGACTAGCTCTGCAATAATATAATAATAGCCCTAGAAATTAATATATTTTTGGCTTTTCTTTTAGGTCCAAGCTTATAATGGTGATGATAAGAAGGGTACCATGTCTTTATCGTGGAGTACATGTCATTTTGTGTAATCCAATGAACATAAACCCTAAACCTAACGATTAAATAATTATCTTTTTTTTTAATCCAATCCTGATCGTTGAATTTTGTGTCATACTTGTTGTAGTATTTTATTAATATATCTCATATCATGATATCCCAACATTTGACATTATAATATAGTATTATATATATATATATACACTATATTATATTGCAATAAATGACCATGACCGAATTACTACTAATTATTTAAAGCAAAATATCTTATAAATGTGTAATGAGTGGGGAAGAAAACCCTAAATAATTGTGGTTTAAATTCGGATCTTTATATAAGTGTTTTAATAATTTAATTCTATAGGGTGATCTAACTGTAGATAGTATTCATGATCTCATGACTCGATTATGAATTTGAATTTTACAAACACATTCTAATTAACTTAGACTATACTAATTAGCATGCACCCACATAGTAATGAAATATATATACTTATGTGTTATGAATTTAATATTTAGCTTGGTCATATATAACTGTGTTAGAAATTGTACTTGTAAAATAAATTAAAGGGTTGTTTTGTAATTATATAATTTGGTTTTTATCTATTTCAAGATTTTATTTTTGACTGGTTGTTAGTACTAATAAATTTGTATTTATTTTGATTCGAAAGTCAATTTCAAGACTTTATAAACAATCTGTTGTTTTATATATATCTAATGGTTCAAACCATTATAATTTGTTATGAATGTAACAATATTTAACTATTGTGCAATCATCAAATTCATTATAATACTAATCAAGCTGGTAACAGATATATGTATAATAGATAAATAGCAACTAAAAAAGTGGATTTAAAAGATATTAAATTTAAAAGTTATTTTGAGTCTTATATATGATTGGGCAAATAATATACTTTTCCTCGAATGCAGCATCAATATAATATAATGGGATAGAATAATATTACATTCGTTTAATTTTGATCGAGTAATATGTATAAATATTACAACGTACGTCATAAAACATTCTGCTTTATCATTAAAAAAAATCTCGCTAGATACTAAATATTAAGATTAAAATATAATTGAACAAATGTATTATTCTCTTAAACTAGATAAACATCCTAACTAACTGATGAAGTGGATTATGTTATTAGGAATTTGAGTTAAGAGTTTTTTCTTATGTTATTAGGAATTTGAGTTAAGAGTTTGTTTATTTATTTATTTTTATGTTATTAGAAATTCGAGTTAAGAGTTTGTTATTTTTTTTTTTTCAAAAAATAAAAATAAAAAAAAAAACAAGATGGCTGAAAAATGAAAAACAAAAATTGCACCAGCCGGGAATCGAACCCGGGTCTGTACCGTGGCAGGGTACTATTCTACCACTAGACCACTGGTGCTAGATGCTTTAATGGGAATTTTAAAATTTATAACACCAATACAACAATTAATTTCTATACAATAAACCATAATAAACTAAATTCTTCTCTGGAAAAATATTAGAAACGACAAATATATCTTCGTGCTTTGAAAATTTGACAAACACATGTTTGATTCAAATCAGATTTAAATTGTTTAATTATGTCATGAAAAAGAAGTGAATGGGGAATTAAAGGTGTGGGTCACATTCTAACTTGTGGCTGGGGACATTCAACATTGGTTAAGAAATTAACAAACCACTAACTTATTTAATTTTTTTTAAATTAATCTTGTTTTGACTAACGGCCGCTGCATATTTCATCAGGTTTTGGCATATTATTAACGTTGGTTTCATTAGATAACGACAACTACTTTTATATTAATCGTCACGTAATATTATAATCTAACCTCTACTATTCACGAGATTAATTATGGTGAAAGTGAGTGCGACAAGATTCGAATTTGGGCCCAAATAAAAATTTGGATTTTGAGTGTCATCATGTTTGGAGATTTACTTCTCGGACATATTCACCCATTAATTATCTCTTTCATGAACGGAAAATTCTATCACAGTCGAAAGAGGTTTTGTTTATCACTTATCAATTTAGTGATGATAAAGATCCCAAGGAAGAAATCGTTGATCTACACAATCCATTCTATAATGATTTTATGATTAATTAACTCATATTTTAATATAAGGAAATGGATGTAAAAATGATAGTATTCTTTGATTTGAGATTGTGGAAGAATATTTTACAGTTGAAAAGTTGATTCTCTTGCCATATTACATTGCTACATCGGTGGTGGACACATGCCGTTTTGGTACAATTTAATTTCAAATGTGACAATTTTTATTTTCTTATTTCAAAAGGCATAAACCGAACAAAATTGCCCCATCCTTCTTGATTTAAAAACTGTGCATAAACTGAACAAAATGAAAAAATCGCGTAGACTGAACAAAAGATGGGAGGTTTTGCAAATTGCAAATAAATCACAAGCATATAATTTTCCCTTTTTCTTTTCGTCAAACCCATTAAAAGGTTAGTAGTTGATAGGAACCGCCAACTTTTGACAAGCAGGATGCTCTCGGCCGTTTCGGCACCAGGTAAGGTAGCTTTTTTTCAAATCAGACGATTCTCACTCTTGATCGCTTTGACACCAAGTAGCTTTTTTTCAAGTAGTTCTTTTCCGAGACGAATTGACTCTCAATGAAACACCAATGATAGGAACTCAAGCGAAATTCCCTAGCTCCATCATAAAAATTAACTCGTAAAGGATTGACCATCAACTTAAGTACTCATCAATAATTATTTGTGGATTTGATGTGGAATCGTATAATTAGTACTTTCTCCGTTTCTGAATAAGTGTCATTTTGGATGAATGCACACGTATTAATAAAGACATTAATTAGATAATCAAATTACCTTATACACTCTTATGTGAACACATTAAATGAGTTAAATATAGTTGTTTGAATACATTAAAAGGGGGCAAATATGAGAAAAATGTGAAATTTTTAACTCAATTGTGTAAAATGACAATTTATGAAATAAAATTAAAATGCTAGAATGAGACTTATTGTGACAGAGGGAGTATATATGAATCATATTAATATTATTTGTTCTAATTAAGTAGGACCATCTCATGAATGAATTCATTTCAATGATAATGCAAGTCCGCAAATTGTTGGGGAAAAAATCAACATTTCTGAATAAATAAGGGTGGAGCTATACATGAAGGATGGGGAAAGGGTTGTTCAATTTATTCGAATTTTTTTCATTTTTTTCAAGAAAGCTGGGTTTATGGAGGCGGATTTTTAGGGTTTTTAAGTACTTGGGGGATGCAGGGTTATTTAGGCAATAAAAAGTTGTATTTATATTAATATTGGGTGTTGTAAATAGAATTTTATCTATTATTCTTAGAGAAAAAAGAAGTATTGAATAATAGTTATGGGCTTGGAGATTTTCAAGGCCTAGTTACTGTAACATGGACTATAATTAGTATTAGAGAACCTAATGTTTTGGAGTTGATCACCACCAAGCCCAAATATTTATGGATTTTAATCTTTGCAAAAAGTTAAATGAGTTTTAATGTTGGGTAAGTATATTCACAACCTTCATTTTTCTCTTTACAATCCCTAAATTAATTAAAATATAAATATTCATTTTTTAGGCTTTTTTACCCTTATAATCCCAATTAATTTAAAACTATAGCAAATTAAAATACAACCCTCGATGTATAGCCCCTGATAATTTAAATCTATAACAAAATAAAATACAACCTTCATTACTTTAAAAACTCTACCAAACTAAAATAGAATATCCTCCATTTATAGACCTCAACCATCTTCATAATAAGAAAAAGAACAAAAATGAAACAAAAAAAAATAGTAGAATCATATCAATTTTTTTAGAAAACCAGAGATGTATTAAGCACCAAGAGAACTATAACCATTCTTTTCAAACATCTTCACAATAGTAGGGGTTGTTCAGCAAAAATAGTTTTAGGTCCTTTAAATTGCAGGATTCAAATTCCAACACGAACATTCTTCGTCAATCAATTTTCGGACGTATTGTAAGTTTGTTGCAATCCCATGCACAAAACATGGTGCATTCGATGACCATTTTCCACAAGCCGTGCAGTTCCCTCAACCACCACAATAAAATATGAGTTGAAAATCATCCAATAAGGTGCATCTTGAAAAATACTTTGCCTGAAGAATACAATAGCTTAAGGAGGTCTGATTATGTAGCATGGTTTTATGAAATGAAATTATGTTTCTTCAACCCACTAATGTATAAATAGAGTCATAAGTGTAGTCCTTCGTAAATTTGACTACAATTTAGCTAAATATTTTGAATTCCCGTGTAGAAGCAATATCCCCAGACAGTTTGATATAATAATCATAATTTTCTGTAGAAACATTAATTTTAAGCTCCGTTTTTTATATTGAAACTAGATTCTCGTAGCTTTAAAATGGTATAAAATTTGATTATTACGTAACAGTTGTCATTGACTTCTACTTCACAATCTTTATACTCTTTACTATATCTTTTCCTTCACATTCTCCATCATTTCTGTACTCTATTGTATTCATGTCTTGATTATTGGAAAATTTTATGATCCTAATACAATGGAGCAACAATTTTTCAGCATGATGGCTCAAATAAATTTGAAATTGATAAATCCAATATGAAAAATCTAAACACAATCCTCATTTTACTTTTCATAACCCTGTAATCTGATTGGAACTATTCAAGGCAGTGTGGTCCCTGATATTTACGGTGATGTTATTGTGGAGGATATCAAACAGTTAGCGGTAGAGATTGGATGTCTAAGCTTCAAGTATATCCCCCTATGTTGTAATTCAAATGCTCATAAGATATCTCGAGGACGGCCTTTCATTAGCTTAGATCCAGTTTTACTAGGTGTATGAGATTTGGTCTTTTTGACTAGTGTGCTCTGTTCCTATGATTATAATCAATATTACTGGTTTTCACCCTAAAAAACCTATATTTAAATTTACTTAAAAATATTATATGAAGTTTTTATTTTTCCCCTTGAGTCAGATTTATAGTTCATCCATTCTATTTTGTTATTATCTTTATTCCCTTATATGACAAAGCCAATGAAATACAAAAATCAAAATAAGAAAAAAAATCTCACACAAATTCAGGTGAAAAATCTATCTATGTTATTTCATATGAAGGGATTGTGATTCTTATGAACATGTGGATCCGGATCATTGAATAATGGGGCATAATGGTCATATCATGGCAAAAACAAGTGAGATGCAACTAGTGTTTTTGTCAGGGCTTGGTTGAATTTTTGTTGTCTGATCAATCCCCTAGATTTGTCTCCTTTTTCATTTCTCCTTATTTTTTCCTTAATATGGTTTCCTTTAGTTCTTTTTCTTTTTGTTCAAAGAAGACAGTTAATTCACACATGCAGAAGCGCGGCTATGCAAAATTGCCATTAGTTTATTTTCCGAATACATGATTTGATGATATTTTTACAAAGAACTCCAAATGCATGATTTTATGATATTTAACAAAGAATATAAAGCAATTCAACGCTTGATCAGAAGGAATTACTATATTTCAATATAAAATATAGTAAGATTGTATATTGTGGATGTTTTGGAATAAACTGATCAGTGACCAGTGACCTTGCATTCAGCGGGAGACTATTCTTAGTAAGCTAGCTTGATCGGAAGTAATTATTTATCTAGATATTTATAGTAGAATGATAATTAATTATATCTATGTTATAACATGTACTCAAAATAGTAGTTTGATAACAGTCGTGTGATCTTCCACATTAGTAAATGGAATATATTGTCAGACATATATTTCACATATATAGATCAATCTCTAGAATCACCTTTTAAATTATTTATTTAATTTGAATTTATTTTGATTTCTATAAGTTTATGTTTAAAAGTAAATCCTTAATAAAAAAAATAATCTAGACAATAATAGTTTAGTACTATTAATTTGTTTGATTTACACACTTGTGGATACGATATTCATGCTCACCATTATTATGAATATCATCGTATAACTGCGGGTATTTATTTCTAAATAATTAGTGATCAATTACATTTTTTGTTGTGTATGGTCTTAGGATAATTGTTTATTTCAAATGACTTTTAAGATTCTATGCCCAAATGGCCGCTCCAACATCAACTATTTGAATCAGTGTTGATGCGGCACTTAAGTGAAGTGTGAATAAGAACAATTAGGGGAAGGACAATTAGGGAAAGACAATATGCATTTATTTTCATGGGTGCTTTCCACTCAGCAAGAGCTCATCTAGTTGAGGATGCCATAAATGATTTGAAAGGTTAGATAGAATCTCAAGTAGCTCAGGTGGCTAAATTTGGTCAGTGTGTAAGATTTTGTTAGGAGATCATATTTGATAAGGGAATGAATTGATCCGAGTATGTTTTTTTTCTCAATATGTGACTTCTAACTACCATGCATTTAAGGCAGCATAGCTTGGAATTTTGTTTTTCTTAAAAAATAAATGTATCATTGTAAAATCATATTGTTCGGTATCATTGTAAAATCATATTGTTGGGAGTTTGTGAGTATGATGAATAAGTATTTGAATAGTGACAAACTCCCTAGCACAAGGTACCCACTCAATCTCAATATAAATGCATATCAATTCCGGTAAATGTTAGGGTTGTATTTGCTCCTAAAAAAGAATATTAGATGGAAGATCCACCTTCATAGTAAATGTTAGAGTGATACTTACTTAAAAAAATATTAAGTATATATATATATATATAGATACACATACATCATATTGACCTTATTAAAAAGAACTAGTGTATAGACCAATTACAAGGGCACGAGCTAAGCAAATCAAAGAGACTATAATGATCACTATAGTTGAAGTAAGAGATAACATGCATGAGGATTCTACATTGGGCCAAATGGTGAATTTTATTCAAGTTAATGGGTTGCATTTTACATGTTGATTTGAGCTTGTATCATATCCATCTTGAAGGTCTAATTTGGAGAATTGTGGGGTTCATTTAAGTAGCCTCCTCTAGCCTTAAAATCAGAGACTTTTTATTTTATTAGATAAGTGGTATTTTTATTTCTTTTGAGTTCAAGAGTCATTGTCTAGGTTTATAGAGTCTTTATAACTCCTAAATAATGTAAATGAACCCTAATAGTTAGACTTTAGTGATGAGTTCATGGAGTCTTTATTGTGGTGGGTTCATGGAGTCTTTATTGCTTCTAAATGATGTAAATGAGCCTTAATAGGTTTTCCTTAATGGTGTGCGTACATGATATGCATCCAAGAGTCTTTTTTCTATCCTATAAATTGGGTTGTGCTTATGTTTACAAGGACAACTTGAATGATAAATGAAAACTAGATTTATTGCTTTGTGAGTTGAATTCTCTTTGTAGAGTTTTTCAATTGTTTAAGAACTTATCAAGATTTTGAACAAGATCTTGTGGCGTTCAATCATACCAAGGTTCTTGACTGATTACATAGCCAACAGGTCAAGGTTTTCAAGCAAACTGGATTCTCGATATGTTGTGACCGCTGCCTATCATCAAACGACGGGCACTTGAATCGACATATTCAATGGGTCCTTCATCCATATCAGTTTGGTAGAAATCTGGTATTGATTTGACCATCTCATCCATCTATCTACCAAAAATAAGGTATCATCTTGTCTGCAAAAAAAAAATTGTTCTTCATTTTATCATATCTATCTTTTATTCTTCTCTACAATAGTGCAATAGAGGGTTGAAAAAAAAAACAGAAAAAAATGAAAATTAGTTCTTACAATTATACCTACAAATTCTATATATTTGACCTAAGAACTATAATTTGTTGATTGTCATTTTACACTTATTTTGATTATTGATCTGTTCTTATTTCTTTGAATTTTTGTAGCGACCCGAACCTGAAGGCCCAGATGCTAACGAAGACACAATCAAAAGAAATGATAATAAAATTTTCGTAATTCAAAAATAATATTTTTCTTGGATTATAAAAAAATTAGGCAGCATTTCGTTTAAAATATTTAAAATATCCACGCTCATAGGCGTTTAGCATTCAGCGAGACAAAAATTTTTCAACAATCATCATTTAAAATACGTCAAAAAGACCACAACACTCCCAATTGTCCATACAATAATTAAATATTTCATAATCATAAAACAGAAGTATAAAAATTTATACTTATGAACCACAAACTACACATAATCAATAATTAGAAATCATAAAAGTGGTTAACAAAATAAGAAATCCCCATTGGTCCACGTCAGCCACCAGTCGTCATCATGTACCTGAAAATGTTTTGAAAAATAGATGGGTTGAGTGCCAGAAAACACTCATTGAGAGTTTTAATTTTTGAAATATACTTGATCATTTAATAAATAGCTTGCATTTTAAATATATTTACTATAATGCCCATAAAAAGTATCTACTCATTAACATACGAAAGGTTAACTCAATATGGTTCCCTATCATATAAATTTCACCGAAATGACATATTTGTACCGTAGTACCATAATTGCACCAAAGTGTCATATTACAACGTAGCGCCATACTGCACCATCATGTCATAATTGCACCATTCTGCCATACTGCATCGAAGTGCTATAATCACACCATTATGCCATACCGCACCGAAGTGCTATAATTGCACCATTGTACCATACTGGAACCATAGAAATCAGTATCTTCCGATGAGCCATAAAAAGAATATTTTGAACTTTGGAGAATGCTTTAACGTAAATATATTTTAACATAAACATAACATGATTTTGGAACATAAAGCCACGTGTTGGTTAGATATCATTGAGTCATGAAAGTATTTTCAACCATGCTTTAACAAAAACATATATTATTCTAAATAGAACACGTTTTTGAAACATAAGCCACATGTTGGATAGATATCAACCACCTTATAGCTATAATCATTGAGCTTTAATCATAACATGCTCATTCTAAGCCTACTGTCTCAAGTAAAGACTTATTTATAAAGATCATATTTTGGTGACACACTAGGACCCTGATCATATACTATAGAATAAGAATGAGTCAAGGGACCGAGTTCCTAAATTAACAACAGGAATAACAATACTAGATGGTTGAGCAATAATCTTAGCTTATAATCTACTAGCATAGATCACAACCTAGAGTGCATCATCTAGGTCTCATTCCTCCATCAAAGATTACTACATCTATCTCGCAAGGTATCATATATCTAAACAATGCTTTCACAACATATAATCAATTCCAATAACAATCTATGATCACAATCATCTAAAAATCTCATATTCATATCATGTTCAAAGCTCAATCATTTATACAATAGATTCATATCTAATAAATCATTCTATAGATGATTCCATAGATAATTTCATAGATTAATCGGGCATAGCATAAATCATTTATTTGGACATTTCATTTTGTCATAACATTCTTATAAAGCTCACTAGCTTAAATCATATATAAATATAGTATTACTCACCTCATTTACAATCCCGGGGTCAAGCAGCCACTTAGGGTTCGTTCATCTGATTCTTTGAGCTCAGCTTGTCCTACACAAAGTTAATTTATAACTTATTAACCTTATCGAAAACCTAGAGCCCGAAACATAATTAAAGGGATTTACCCTTCTCTTGACTATGACATCAACACAGAATGCTCAACTGTAGAGACTTCTACTCGATTCGATGCATAAAGGGAATTTCGATAAAACATTAATCATCCAAAAATTTCAAAATAAACAAGGGATGATCCTACACCTATGAGGACTGATATATAAGAGTTTGGTAATGTTCTCAAAACCTGAGCTTTTTTTGTATAAAAAATAACTATCTAAATTAAATGTTCGACAAAAATTAAAACTCATCCAAAAATTAATAAACAACTAAAAAGATTATTCTAGACATTGGGGAACTAAAGTATGAAAATTTTGACATTTTTCAACTAAACATGCTTTCGAATAAAAATTTAATTGCTTTAGGTAAAAATCTAAATAATGGAATATTCGATAACAAAATCCAACGGCACTTTATTTTCATCCACAAATTATGAAATAAATCAAGGATAACCCTTATTATAACAGAAATCAACTCTATAAATTTGGGATTTTTCTCGACAACTTTTGATTTCAAAATAAAATCCGAACAACTTTAACGTTTTGGCAAAAATCCAAATAACGGGATACTTGAAAATAAAATTCAACGACATGCTATCTCAACGTAAAATAATATTTCGAACAACTTTCCAGTTGAAACTTTTTCGATTCAGAACCTCAAAATGCCCCAAAATGGTCGAATACTAAATATGATTGCTACAGTTAATAGTTTCTATTTTTCGGCAATTTTGGCCAGTTTTCGACCACCGGATAACAACGACATCAAAAGACGAAACATAGAGCACTAAAAAATACATGACATATTAAAATTTTGGAGAAAAAGAACGAGAAATGGACCGATAGGATGACGACGAAGGCGGCAGACAGCGTCGGCGATGGCGATGGCTATGGCGGTGCAGCTGCTGCCCGGCGATGCTCCTGTTAGTCTTGTATACTGGAAGACTTGTCTTTGTATACATTCTACAATATTTTTTGACGTTATAAATTGATTAATTATTGCAGTCACTATGTGAATTTATTTATTATTATATTTATTCGCCAGTTCCATATACTTGCATTGTAAATGATAAAGTGTAGGTGTACACACGGTAAAGATCATATCATCAGTTGTAATGTATTAAAAGTCTCATAGCTTAGATGGTCCTAAACCCATCATGGGTACACCGTAGAATAATTTGATAGTCAATTTATCTTGACTAGTTGATTATTCTAGTACTCACTGGAATATAAATTCGGGCTTTGACTAATTTATTCCAACGATATAAAATTGTTGGAATATTTAACCGAGCTATCAATAGTATTATCCAGCGGTAAAATACCGCTGTAATATTTGATGGGATTATTAATAGTTAATTCTAGCAGGTTCTCATGGCTGGAATAATTAGGACTATCAATGGTTCATTCCAGCAAGTTGGTTTCGTAGGAATATTTGTGCACTCCAGCGGGTTCATATCTCTAGCATATTTGAGTCTTGCAATAGTTCATTCTAGCGGGTTCGTACCACTAGATTATTTGGCCGTGAATTGAAAAAATAATTTGGGCGCTTGATTATTTAGACGCGCACTGAAATTATAATTTGGGCGTGATTGAAAACTTATTTAATTAAAATAATATTTTACTTTGGTTATTTAATTAAAATAATATTTTTATACAAACTTATGAAAACCTAGATAACTCTTCCACCCCTAATTCACAAATGTGTTCTAGAATTGCCATTCACACCCATTGAATCATCCATAGCTATCGTCTCATTCACACCACTTGAATCACATCATTTCATCTTCTTCTTTCATCTTCTCACCGTCCCCTTCTTTGAACCCACACATTCTTCCCCTTGCACCATCTCTATCCCCATCGTCGTTCTATTCGAAAATCGAGCTCACTACTGTTTTCACACTCCAAGGCTCGTCGTTCACCTCTTGTTGCCCAACGCTGATGCACTCGGTGAACACCTCTGCACTCAGAGAGGTAACATTTGAGTCAAAATTGAATAGGTATTTTGTTTAATCTATTCTTGTGTTTTGATTTTTTTGCTACCTTTATGAAATTATTTAATTCTTGTTGTCAAAAGATAATTGGTTTTTTGTGTTTATTTATTTCAAAAATTATATATAGTTAGATTTTAATATTCTAATGCTTGTTGGTAGATATCCGAACAAAATTAAGAATCAAACATAACTTTCTGAAATTCTCTCTTAAATGTATACAACAAATTTATAAACCGTGGTTTTCTACAATAAGAGATTTGAGAATATTATATAGTGGAAGAATTCTATATTCTATATTTTGATATGTATATCATTTTTTTTAAGTTCTTAAACTTGCTTCCTTTGTTGCTGCTCCGCCAGAAGTCGAGCTCATCATTGTTGATGTTCTCACCTCTCAATCTTTGCTAAAAACCCAGCTGCAACAAAGGTAATTGGTTTTTAGGTTTTCTTTTTGTATTTCAATTTTTTTAACATTTTTTTGCTGCAATATTGGTGGTGCAATTTTTTTGGTTGCAATGTTAGTGATTTATAATACAACTTTCGTAATGACTGATTATGAGATAGTTGATGCAATTTTTTTGCTTAGGACTGATGCTTTGTTGTTGGGTATATATGTGTGTGTATAAATCCTATAGATTGGAAGTAGCATAAAAAAATAAATACTTAGAATAAAGCTAGAAAGTTCAGTTATTTGTTTTAGATGTATTTGAAATGAATATTTGCTTATGTTTGAAATTTGAATATATGATTATTAGTGTTGATTTAGTTATTCGTTTTCTTCTCAAAAATTTTAAGTTGCTATTTGTTCGAGCAATGCACATTCAGAGCTAGTGTAATTAGATGGAAATAACTGATTCAAGGAGCAGTCTATTCGAAACAGTAGGAATTTGACATCCAATAAGGATAGTAGAGTGAATAGGAGTGGTGCTATTTCTATATCTGAGTGTAGGAAACGATACGTGAGTATCCTATTTTTGTATGGTTTTTTATAATAATTTTATTTTATAGCTTATGCTATTACAAAATAGTTTGTATTTTTGTTGTAGGAAAAAGAATTAGGAAGAATGGTTAGCATTCTCGAGGTCTTTCTAAGGATAAACTTTGATGAGAAGAATGATAAGTGGTTAAGTCCATGAGCAGAAAATGTATACGTAAGTATGTTTCAATATTTATATTTTATATTATATCATATGTTACTACAACTAACATATGATATTTAACTAATAGCATACATTCAAGAAGATGAAGAAAGAATCTTTATCACAAAGCAAAGATGTGGCTGATTCAATTCTTTTCTTCCAGGCATGTGGAGGAAAGACTAAACAAGGCAGAGTGTATAGATTTAGGTTTGAAGTGAACTTCTATGGTTCTAGGTCTAGCTCAAACATTAGAGCTCATAATTCTCGCCCAATCAAAAATGGGCAGCTACATGCTCGTGCCAAGCAGTTGGAGAACTTAAATGAAGGAATTATGCGTGAAATGACAGAAATGTGCAACTATATCCAAAACAATGCAGGTAATCAACATAAATCTTCTACATTTGTCACTTCTATGGTTACTCCTAATGTTGGTGATGGTGGTCGTGTTGATGAGGATCATTTGAGTGATGGTGATGTTGGGGAGAATTTGAATGATGATCGTAGTGACAATGATAGAGATGATATGGATTATGATGTTGGTCGCGATAATGGTGCTTATAATTAAGTTTAATTAGTTGATGATATATTAGACTTAATAGTATTTCATTTGACATTGCATTGTTTTTATGTTTTGTTTGTTGAATATGGTTTTGGATTGTTGGATTTGGATTTAGGTTTTGGATATGTTTAATTTGATTTTGGATTAATGGATAGTTGAATTTAGTTTCGAATGGTGAATGTAATGCTAGTGTTTAATGTGATCGGGAATATTATTATGTTAAATATGATATTTAAACAAGTTAAAACAAAATTAAAATTCCAGTGGTATTTAATGTTGAACAAAATGATTGTGAAAAACCAAAATTCCAACACGTCAACACCGATGGTATCAAATAATTTTTTTGTTCTACTACGCTATTCAAACCACAAATTGTCGCTGGAATCAAAGTTTTTTTTTTACGGTTAGGCCATTCCTGTGGCGAATCACCGCTGGAATCGAAGTTTTTTTCTAGAATTAGATTATTCTAGTGGCAAATCAATGTTGTAATCAAAAACTCTTTAATCTATTAGATATTCCAACGGAAAATCACCACTAGAATTAAAGATTTTTCCTTTTTATGCTATTCCAGCAAAAACAACCGCTGGAATGAAATATTTTTATTTTTTTTTTCTAGAATATTCCAGCTATACACTACCACTGGAATCCAGGAAAACATAAATACGAGCTATTCTAGTGTGTATACCCCGTTGGAATAAGACTCATTTCAGTGGGTAATTTCCGGTGGAATGGTTTAATCAGGCCCGAACCAACCTTTATTTCAGTGGCCAAAACATGTTGGAATACACGCTGAAATATATATGTCCGCTAGAAAGACGCTGGAATATTTGGATTCCACAGGGCCGTTTTCCGGCAGGAAATTGGTGTTGGAATACCCGCTGGAATCATGCATTTCGGCGGTTAATATGCTCATTCCATCGTTTTCCCACCCGCTAGAATAGTCTTCTTTTCTTGTAGTGTTAGTTTAATTTAAAATATTTATTTAGGGTTCATCATTCTTCAAATAGAGTATATTAAAAAACTAAAAAATAATAATTATGGCACAGGAAATGTCACACTATTCGTATAAGGGATCCGATCCATTTTGTATAACAAAATCTGAATTTTGGAAAAAAAAATCAATATGTAGGGTATTCAAAATTTCAAATGCTATTACCTAAAAATTAGGATATTTTTCAAAATTCGGTCAAATCGTTTGGACATTTAATGACATTTTTCCTTTCTATTTTGAACATGGTTGGTTAAAATAAAGGATTAAAAAATTCATAAATTTTATTGATATTCCACCGACTTTCAAGTTTTGGACTGGGGTCGTCATATACCGTCTTTTTTATTTACATGGAGATGGGGCATAAATCATCTCCTCATTTCATGTCTTGAGATTGTTGGCATGACTATCTTATTCGGATACATAATAGGGTTTGCAGGCGGATTAAACCTCTAGATCTAATTGCCTAATAGCGGGGTATGCCCTTGTTCTATTCCATCCTATACTTTTCTACCTATCCTAGATAGTAGGAGATGCACACTCCACATATTCTAAATAATGAAAGCTTATTTTGCACAGATTACAATATTACATGAATCCCATATTCATTGTAATTCACTACAATTTCATGACGTTTTTTTTTTATTATTCCCTTCCCGCTACATAGCCTGACATTATGTAAATATTTTACTTGCTTTATATTATGTTTTTATCCATAAAAAAATATAAAGAAATGTTTTGATAAATATTGATATTAAAATAAAGTTGATAAATAACACTATAAAAAAATTGTTGTTTAGCGACGGACAATTCCGTCGGTAAATCGCAATTTTCTGTCGTTACAACTATCTAACGATGGACTAACGACGAACATCATCCGTCGCTAAAAGCTTCATCGGCAAGCAAATCTAACGACAGATTCTGACGGTCGTTAAATATAATGACGGACCATGGCCGTCGTTAAAAAAGTCATGTTGACCGTCGTATGATAACGACGGACCGTAATAGATTTTTCTTTTTTTTTCAATATTTTTTATTATTTTTTTATTGAATATTTTTGTAATATTGTATTCAATTTCAATTTTTATTTGTAAATTTCGGAAGAATAAAAATAGACACATAAAATAATATATATATATATATCTCCGATAAAACACATAAAATGTCATAAAATATTAGTGTTCAAAACACAAGTATATCAAATAAATATAATAATATCATGATGAAGATGGAGGAGGACCCCTAATCTGCGCCTGCTCAACGATAGCAGCCTGCTGCTTTATCATCCCCATATCCTAAAAATCTAAATGAACAATTGAATTTAAAGAAAGAAAACATCCCCATATCTCCCACTACAAAAGCAAAAAACAAAAAAAAAAACCAACAAAAAAAACAAAAACAATCCCTTAATGATGCACATTATTCATTTAAATTTTCCTCAAACAATCAATAGCTGTAATGCAATATCAATCATCATTCATATTTTTGAATTAACCAACATATACTCGGAGCCATCTGCTAGAGAGAGAGTAGAGAGAAGGAGAGACAGAGAGAATGGGAGAGAGACCGAGCAGAGAGAGGGAGAGATAGAGAGAGCAGAGAGAGGGAGTCACAGAGAGAGAGAGAGAGCAGAGCAGAGCAGAGAGAGGGTGTGTGTGTGACAGAAAGAGAGACGGAGAGAGGGAGACAGAGATCAACTTGCCTTTTCCCGACGATCCCGGCAGCGGCAGAGCCCGTCTAGGTTGCAACATCGGAGCAAGGGTGGCGATTTTGGCCTTCGCGGAGAGAGAGAGAGGGGGGAAGAGCGAGAGCGAGAGTGACGGGCAGCGGAAGGCGGTGGCACGACGAGAGGAGGGACGGCGAAGGCGATTGTGTGAAATTAGGGCGGGCTGTGAAATGAGAAATGAGAGAAGAAACTGACTATATAATCGCGATTTAACGATGGACTAACGATGGTATCAGTCCGTCATTAATTTTTATTAATTTAATTATTAAATCCGAAAATACCTAACGACGGACATTATCCGTCGTTAAAATGAATTATTTTAATTATTTTATTCCGAAAAGAGTTAACAACGTAGTTACATTTAGTTATTCTAATTATTTAAAATCAGAAAATCTAACGACAGACATAATCCGTCGTTTTAAATTATTTAAAAATTGATTAACTCTTCATCCGTCGTTAACTTTTTCCGAAATAAAATAATTAAAATAATTCATTTTAACAACGGATACCGTCCATCGTAACATTTAATGATGGTATGTCGTCTTTAGTACGTCGTTAAATGTAGGCGTGAAATTTTCCTGTCAATTGAAACTCTAGCGATGGATGTCCGTCGTAGGTAATGACGGACGTTTACGTCGTAAAGGTCCGTCGCTGAATAGCATTCAGCGACTTGTAGTGTAATGAATCAATGTCATGGAAACATTAAAAAAAGCCTTTACTTTTAGAGGAATTCTTCATCTTTTTTTTTACCCAAACAAATGTGTCATTCAATAGAAAAGAAGGTATGCCAGAAAGCACAGGATGATAACAAGAATTCAGAAAATCAAATTTAGAAAGATCGGCAGAAATTGAATGAATTATATAAAGAAAACAACCTTATAATCAATTACAAACACAACATGCTCGAACTCCAATTTTTTTTGTCCATGAGAGAGCTTCATGCAATCCTATTGTTGATCCTCTTCAACTCGAATTAACCTGGAAATCTACAAATCCAGATCTAAGTATAATTAAAGGCCGAAAAAATTTAAAAAGTATTACAAAAATATAAATTTAATACCAAATCTTGATCCATCTTATGAATTTTAAATTTTATAGCATTTATATTTACTAGTATTTCTCTTGTGCAATGCACAAATAATTATTTTTTTTAGATCTTTAATATTATGATTATTTTTGAATTCTATATGTTGTGTTCAATTTTTTAAAATTGATAAAATGATGTGTAGAGGCCTATTTTCGCTTAAGGCCCTAAATCAAGGCCTATAAAGAGGTCAAAGGCTTAAGAGCCGAAATCAAGAGGTCCAGAGATCTCGAGGTCCAGAGGCCTCGAGGTCGATGTCCTGAGGTCCAGAAGCCTCGAGGTCCGGAGGCCTCGACCAAGTTTGAACAAGACTCTTAAAGAAGACCAAGTTAAACATGCCCGTTGAAAATAAGTGAGACTTCGTCAAAACCTTAAAAGGGATAGAAAAGATCCCTTGAAAAGGGGAAACGGGTTAAACATTCCTCTATATATACGTAGAGGGGTAATGATAATAATCTATTATTAAAACACTACGCAATCACTCAACTTTATGGCTTTATTCCTCTACCTCACTTACTGCATTATTCATTTATTTTTTCTAGTCTCGATTCTGACTTGAGCGTCGGAGTCCGTTCAATCGTCAACCCCGACGGTCCTTTGACTTCACAATTCTTTTTGTCTTTATTTTGTAGATCGACGGAGCCCGGATTTAGATGAAATTAATTGCAGAATTTTTGCTTCTACAATTTGGCGATGGGGGCTCCGATCGATATTACAAGACAATGATGAATCCCATCGATAGCTGAAAGGACAAAAGCCAATCTATTCATCGGTGGTGGCGCCGGTGTCTGGGATTTCTTGGCCGACTAAACTCATATCTTCAAGGTCACAGGAGTCGTATTCACCCCAAAACACAACATCTCTGACCCAGAACCCATCTATGGTTACTCGTGCTCCCCTTGGCGACGCGGGCATATAGACTCAAAACATCTTTTTTGGCGACTGTTGTCACAAGCTTAGGGCTGCGAGAGTCTTTCCAAGACAAGAAACGAGATCTCTGTTGATGGCAATGACTAGAGCTACATAAATCACTCATGGCGACCGTCTTTGCCGAATTGGAGCTTCACGGGAGACTCGCAAGACTATGCTAGGCTAATGGCTTCATATAGGATTGCCAGAAATCATGGGCAGTGCCTAGGGTTCGTCTCGCAGAAGCAGCTCCAACCCTGCTCGTGACCTGCTTGCACCAGATTCCAAGATAATAGAGGCTCTCCGACGAGGATCAGAAAAAAGGAAAATCTGATATTATTGTCCTTGATGCTAGTATGCCTATATACTCTTAACCCACTTGACATGAGATGGAGGTCATTGCAGGTCCAGTAAACCATTCACTTGCGCTTGAATTTTATGTCAAATATCATATTATGTGTGGTTTTGTGTGAAAATATATATAACTATGTAAGCCTATTATGTTGCTGTGAGTTGAACCTTGGCATTTTCAAGTTAAGTAATTTTAATCTATTATCTGCCGCTTTAGAGCTGCAATAAGAATACCTGAAGTATTTGTTCTCATTGCTCTTTAATGCCTTGCTCATCTGTTTGGCATCTATTGTATGTAATTTAAGTTGGTGTATTTTCACATCTGCTGCTCATGGGCCGTAGCAAGGAGCGCTTAATTTAAATAATTTACTTCTATCTGGTGCCTCGCTCTCCTATCTTGCAAATTTTGCTTGAAAATATGAGTTATATAACCATGTTTTCTACGCAATCCTTACTGTATCGGGCTTCTTATGTCTGCAAGTATTAACTCAGTTGAAACTAACTTTTTTTAAGTGACCAATTGCATTAGAATCTGCAGCACTACTGTAACTTGCTGCTAATTGGCATCTAAGCACGCTAATATGACATGAGATCCTACAGATATTACTATAAACTTGTTGTGTTGGAACTATGGTAAAAAAGGTTTAATCTGCTAAATTTGCTGCTACTTGATGCATGTTTCCTTGTTTTCAGTTGTGCTTAGGTTTTATTGTAATTGGGATGGAAAATTCCAAGCTCGAATTCTTCATCCATTATTACTTGTTGATTTTACTGGGAAGCATTTCTGCAATCTCTCCTATTATATAAAAAAAGAGGTGAAAAAATATGGTACTGCAACAAGAAACTAAGCAGCCCTACTGTTATTCAAAGGGTGATTTTTTATAATTGTTTGCAACCCAAGATCTGTCAGCATGATTAGCCATGTGCTCTGTAATGTCTCTATGTGTTAATGCATACGATCTGTCAAAATGTTTAAACATTCTGCTACATGTTATGCATGTTGTTAGCCTGTGTTCTCAAGAATTAAATAAGCTTTGAAGTTCTTAACTTTCTTCTCCTAAAGCAAGTTAACCTGTTTGACTTTCCACTTGAGATCCATGCAGGGTTTTACCCTTGATACCTAGCCGCCCTTAAAGTGTTTATAGCTTCTTTAGACTTCCAAGTTTAAGATTGATGTCTTTTTGCATTCCGAGCTTGATAGTTTCAAGGTTATCTCATAAACGAGTCTAGTTATGGTTGCTATAAAGTCCCTTTGAGGTTACTATCTATCTGCAGCAGTAATTAATTATATAAAAAAAAATTGATGGGCTGCAATAAAGCTTTTACACTATGCATGATTATCCTTATGAGGATTAATGGCTCTATCTGCCTTATTTCCTAATCCTAGTTGTCAGCATGCTATCTACTCTTCAATTCGAAGTTCGAACTGAAATCTGCAGGAGGTTTATTAATCTAAACTCCATGTAGGTCTGCTATTAATTGAGTATACTATGCCTCTTCTACTTGAAAGGACATTAATATTGAAAAGTTATAACCTGGTATATAATGTGTTCAAGCATGTAGGTGAGTTGTTTTAATCTGTCTCATCGATGTGTTCTAACATGCTACTGCAGTTTCTGTGAATCTGTTTTTTTTTGCAGAATGAATTTTTTATTTTATTTATTTTTTTATTTTTCTTTAAAAAAAAAAAAGAAACTACCTGTCTGCCCTAAAATGTTTTGCATCTTTGAAGACATTTAATTGGTCTACTGTGGTATATTTAATGATCTCTATGTCGAAATTGAATGTACTTATTTAAAGCATGAGAAATCTAGTTGTCTACGAGTTTCGTATAAGAGTTGCTCTAATGTTCTACTATAGTTCTTCCACATGCTGTTGCTAATAGGCTATTTTAATGCATGTTAATCTGCATGTGATCCACATGTTGCTCCTCAATCTGCCATGACTCCTACCTGCTCTTGAGTTACCTAAATTGATGTATGAGTTTGTGTGTTGCTCTGCTCTTAGCCCGTATACGTTCTATTAGTTGAAAATACCTGCCTTGAAAGTCAAATGCTTAAAGGGTTGCAGCACTCTGTTATGCTGCTACAAAGATATGAATGCATGTTGTACTTGCTGCCTATACACTTTAAATCATTTCCATATGAAGTATATGCCATCTGCAGTATCCTGTTAGAACTATCAAAGTAAAGACACCTACCTGATAATTGTTTCCAATGGTGGGCATTCCAGCTTGTAATATCTTGTTTAAGTCAAGAGATATATGTTTATAGTCAGGAAAGTGGCTCCTATAAATATACCCCACAACAGCTCCTCCACTATATGCCTAAGGAAACCTCTGCTCTAAACTGTAGTGATCTGATATGTTGTATACCTTAACATGCTATTTTGTTATTACAATAAAAAAGGGGGTATATCATGTATGTATGCCCACCTAAGTTGCATCATACCTGAACACAATCTTCCCGGTTGTTTATGGTTGTAATGTTATCTGTCAACATATGCAAAGTGTTATATTTGTCTTATGCTTGATTACATCCGCCTGATAAGTGAAACACATATATGCAGAAGTTGTATGTGACCTCACATAGCCATGGTATACGGTAATAAGTGAGGTTAATCCTGATATCTGATTAATGCCCACATCATAGTTTGCCCTGCAAAGCAACTATCCCAATTTGTTTCTCCTCAAATTGGAACTAAAACGAAGAGTGTAATTAAAATTATTGTTACTGTACTCTATGCTTCAGTTTGCCATTTGTTATGTTTCTATGTTTCTACTAAGCTGTTATTTGCTAAACATAAAAAGAATTTCTTACATACATGCCAAACTGAATGACTATATGCTTTTTGGCACGAAGATCCTTGAGTTTCGATGTTCAATACTTCTGCATCAATAATTATATATTCTACTCGGTTTTACCATTGTGAATGTAAATGTTTGTAGATTTCATCAAAGCCTTTGCATAGGCTGCCAAAGCCTCGACTTATTTAGCTCGCATATTGAAGTACTATGTTCAAAATAAGAGGCTTACTCTCAAAGCCTCGAGCTCCCCCGGACTCGCCTTCGAGTCTTGAGCTCCCCCGAGGCTTGCTCTCAGAGCCTTGAGCTCTCCCAGACCGTTTTTCACGATCTGGAGCTCCCGCTAGAGGCTTGCTCTCAGAGCCTCGAGCTCCCCCGGACTCGCCTTTGAGTCTGGAGCCCTCCAGAGGCTTGCTCTCAAAGCCTCGAGCTCCCCCAGGACCTGTCTTCAAGTCTGGAGCTCCACGAGGTTTGCTCTCATGACCTCAGAAGCTCTCCAGGACCTGCCTTCAGGTCTGAAGCTCTACGTCTGCTCTCATGACCTCAGAAGCTCCCCAGGACCTGCCTTCAGGTCTGGAGCTCTACGAGGTCAGCTCTCATGACCTCAGAAGCTCCTCAAGACCTGCCTTCAGGTTTGGAGCTCTACGAAGTCTGCTCTCACAATATCAGAAGCTTCCCAAGACCTGCCTTCAGGTCTGGAGCTCCACGAGGCCTGCTTTCACGACTTCAGTAAGTTCGCCCAAAACTCGCTCCCAATTCAGAGTACGCTTCCGAGACTATCCTAGAGTCAGTATTTAAGCCTAGGATTGCACGAGGGTAACGATCGGTGATACCGACATTCATTACCCGATCCTTGAAATTCAAGAATCAAGTAATGAGGAGCTAATTGTAGAGGCCTATTTTCACTTAAGGCCCAAAACCAAGGCCCATAAAGAGGTCAAAGGCTTAAGAGCCGAAATCAAGAGGTCCAGAGGCCTCGAGGTCGGTGTCTCGAGGTCCAGAGGCCTCGAGGTCGATGTCTTGAGGTCCAGAAGTCTCGACCAAGTTTGAACAAGACTCTTAAAGAAGACTAAGTCAAACATGTCCGTTGAAGATAAGTGAGACCTCGTCAAAACCCTAAAAGGATAGAAAGGATCTCTTGAAAAGGGGAAATGGGTTAAACATTCCTCTATATATACTTCCCTTTTATAATGAGAGGGGGAATAATAATCATCTATTATTAAAACACTACGCAATCATTCAACTTTATGGCTTTATTCCTCTACCTCACTTACTGCATTATTCATTTATTTTTTCTAGTCTCGATTCTGACTTGAGCGTCGGAGTCCGTTCGATCGTCAACCCCCGACGGTCCTTCGGCTTCATAATTCTTTTTGCCTTTGTTTTGTAGATCGACGGAGCCCGGATTCAGATGAAATTAATTGCAGAATTTTTGGTTCTACAATATGCACATGCGTTAATTAATAAGATAAGAAGATCAATTCTGTGTAGTTTCGACAAACAAAAAGAAAATTAAATTTTAGGAACTAAACGAAAATTCATGTTAGAAAGATCGAATTGGAATATTTCAAACGACACTATTTTATAAATAGCAATATATAATTGTCCATGATTAAAGAACATTGATTTCTTTGAATATATGACAATTATAAAAAATAATAATTATTTAATTATTTTAAATGATGAAATTTAAATAGAGAAATAATAAATTATTATTATTATCATTATTATTATTATTATTATTATTATTATTATTATTATAGTGCAACACACATGAAAACTATTTTTTTAGGCGGCAATTGTCTATTACAAATCCTCCACCTATGCATAAAAATATAAAATAAAAAATGTTACAAATCTTAAATTTCCAAGTAAATAAACAATAAATAAGATTATAAAGAATTGTTAAAATATAACGGTTGTAAGCTAAACCGTCTTGGAAAATGCAAAAAGAAAAAAGAAAAAAAAAAGTAAAAATTGCAACAATAAATGTTACTAATGTTGTCTATTAGCTCAAAACTGTTATCTATTATATAAAAATTGTTATCTAAAATATAATTATTAAATCATGTGATAGATAACAATTTATATCAGAACCGTTGTCTATCACACGATTTTGTCTTAATATATGTATTGATTATGAGATCATTAATTCAATCATTCTATCATTAATAAATGTGCACAGCACCAATAATCTAGAAGAAAAGGCATAATTTTCAAATGCAATAATTCGGTCAAGTTTTGACTTAAAACAAAATTCTGAGAATGAATTTGATTATTCAATCCTCGTAGAATTTGAGAATCTAGACGCCTTTTATTTATTTATTTTTTAATATACTTTAGAAAAAGTAATTATAAAAATAGATGTAATTGAATTAACTTTATAATAACTTGGAAGTTTTGGTCCATGTATCATCATACTCACCTAATTTCACTTTCAAGTAGCAATAATTTAATTGAATTGCATTGTAACCACCACCACATTATTTAGAATATTTCTCTCTTGGCCTATTTTAATTATTTTATAACTTGTATGACCTAAGTCTAAGGTCTTGATCATGGTGCAAGCTAAATAATTTAAGTAGTCTACTAAAACTAGAAAGAAAATTGTTGTTTGTTATTCATTTCAAGGATAACTAACTTTCTCCGATGAAAGTCACTCTTAATATATCCATCTTTTTTTTTTTACACTCTCACACCCGATCTGTGGTATTGAGGAGATTCGAACCCGTGACATTTGGTCTCCAAGCAATCTCACTCCACCACTAGGTCATCCCCATCGGGACAATATATTCATCTATTTAAATTGTTATAGATTTGTACGTAGATAAATATCCCTTACAATAATGAGAGTTTATATTTAAAAATAATAATATGGTGTTAATGTCAAGACAGAACACTAACACGATATTATTTAATTTAAATATAAACTATCATCATTTTACTACTGGATTTTTTCCAAAAGATCTCATGTTGGTGAAGATTTATTTATATTGATAACCTCAAAATCATGTTCATATCCAATTCACATTGGACTTTAGTTGCCTAACCAACAAATACTACATTAAAGAAAATTGAATTGAAAATGAATTAAGGTAAACTTGCAATATCTTTAATTAGAGAGAGTCTTGAGTGAGATCTTTTTACATGTGAAAATTCGTAAGAGAGGTCAAGATCCAGATTCAAACACTATCAAGATTAAAAATATGTGATTGAATCTGAATCTTAACCTAGATTGTGTCTTATTATTATTATTATTATTATTATTATTATTATTATTATTATTATTATTATTATTATTATTATTATCTAATGCCAACTTGCAAAGAAAACTTCCCAGTTTTCATATAGAATCTAGCCCATTCTTTTTATGGATTTATGTAATAAAGTAATTAAAAGGGTCAAATGCAGAGCTCCTAGACAGAATCCCTTTTTTCCATGCATTTGCAATGAAAAAAAAGTTAAAAAAATTGCCATCTTTCATGGATTGGGTTCAAAGAATGCTATACATAGATGACCCTCTCACTTTCAAGTTGATTTTATTTAATGTAAAAGACTACTCAAAGTAATGTTATGCCTTGAAAAGATAGTAATCCTTATTTTAAATTTCAATACAGATCCCTTGGAATAAAAAAGTTTTGCTCATCTAATTATTTAAGTGCAAGAGGGCATGGCATTTGGCGAGTAAAACCAACTTTTTTTTTGTCAATTTCTTGTTTCGATCATCGAGTTGATTGTAGCTTTCTTAGTGACATTGAATCCACTATTAATTATTTTTTAATTATCAGAGGAGGGGATGTGTGTGTTTTGTCTTATTTATAGGATGATTGTTAGGTGGTATGCTACACAAATATTTGGTAGGTTCAAACTCATTAAACCATTTTTTATTGGAACTATAATTTAAAATTTTAGAAGATTTATAGAAACTGATATATATATATATATATATATATATATATATATATATATGTTTTAGACGGAGACCGTATATATGTAATCTACTGATATATTCTTCACCCAAATATTGGTTAAAAATCGGGGTTTGATTCCCCGTATATCAATCCCCCAACTACTACTAATAATAATAATAATAATAATAATAATAATAATAATAATAATAATAATAATAATAATAATAATAATAATAATAATAATAATAAATATTATTATTATTATTATTATTATTATTATTATTATTATTATTATTTCTGCTAAAAAGAATAAAAAAAATTAGGGAGATGGGATTGAGTTTGAATTTATGAATAATAACTCGAGATCTACTTTGGACAATATTGTAATGTTATTGGTTAGGTAATTTCTTTGAGTAACATTTTAGATGCTATGCAAAACACGAATATTGCAGACATGAATTCAATAATTATTATTTAATTCGTCTCATTATATTAAATAAGAAACGTCACATTAAACTGTCATGTCACGTATAATTTTCAATGAGCCACCGATTACTCCCATGTAACGCTTGTAAACTAGATTGAAAATTAGACAATTAATTGGAACAATGTTCAAATCGTCTCAAGTTAACAAAACCAACAAATATGTAATTCAGAGTTGCAAAATGCAAAGAGAGCGGCTCTAATATAAATTCCTACCTAAATAAATTGTGATTCTTCAGGCATATTGATTGATCTGCAAATTACAGATAAATAACTCCAAAATATAGCTCGATGAAAAACAAAACTCTAAAGACTAAACATGCAAGAACCAAAGACAATCACGAGGAAGCAAAAAACTCAAGCAATTTTTATAATTATATGATTACCCTTAATTTTCATTAAAAAAAAAGAGTAATGAATTTTAATAAATATATTATATTTCTTGAGAATTAAATAATTATTTATTGGAAATAAAGAAAGGTGGTCTAGGTTTGATTACCCAAAATAAAGTGGGAGGGAGTGTGAAATATATTCCATTAATTAAACTCGAACTCAAGTAGATGATAATAAACGAACCAAACTGAAACTTTTGGAGTATGATACTGAGATCGAAGGTCGAAGTGATGGATGCAAAAAGAGCCCAATGAAAGAAAAACCATGTAAATGGGAGACCCTACTCCTACTGCTACCTGTAGCAATGAAAATGAAAGAATAAAAAGTTTCCCAAACATCGCAACGCAAATTCGTGCATGGTTTTATAGTAAAAATAATATGGAACAGCACAAAAAAATGAAGGCAAATCTAGTAAGTTGAATCCTCCTCAGAAATCAAGACAGTCTTACGCTTTACCTCTGCAGGCAACCCGTAAACATCGGGGAAAACAAGTGACTCATACCTGGAGGCTGGAACAACACATAACCACGAGCTTCCCGTCGTCTGTCTCAAGAAGCGGACGCGCGTCTCAACCAAGAACTATATGCTGTTTTACAAGAACATAACACTAGCATTTTTCCAAGACTTGTGCTCATACAAAATCCTCCACATAAACATACGAATTCATTGCACCTATAGCAAGTTGCTGTGAGGTTCGAGTGAACTAAATAACAAACAAATGTAGCAGTTCATCAGATAATATGAAGCATGAAGAAAGAGGACAAGTGCAAATAAGCTAAATTTTCTATACCACTTTGACTATGAATGTTGTGTATGTCACATCTCTATGTTGAACAACTCATCCCAGGAGCTACTTACACCATACATTTCTCTTTGTTAATTCTAAACAAGCATATTGTTGCTGCCTAAACAGAGACATGCATGTTGCTCGAATGGATGCGTTACCACCATCAAGCCAAAATTCTATTGGCCTGTAGCAGGATCCGCTTGAGCTCCTCAGAGATCTCTCGAAATGTACCTGGTTTTTGAATAACACCATTCATTCCAATCTGTAAACATTTATCCCTCGTATCCCCGTCGTCATTTGAGGTCAAGGCAATTATCAATGGCCAACTGCGGCTTCGAAACTTCCTGATTTTCATAGTGACTTCAAACCCATCCAAGTCAGGCAAGTGAAGATCCAGAAGAACAACTTGGCAGGAAGACGCAGCAGGACCAAGAGCACTAAAGCATTCATATCCAGATGAGACGGAAGACACAATGCATCCAAGCTTTTCAAGCAACTTCCGAGTTACAGCTCTATTTACGTCGTCTGCATCAGCTAAGAGCACCTTCAGGCCTCTGAAAAGTGAGTTCGAATGAGATTCTCCATATTCTGCAATGCCTGCATTGATGGATGACCGCACTTGAAATCGTAAAACGAGAGCCATGCTTTGGTCAAAACCTTCGGGATTTGGTATCACCCAGATATCTCCTTGCATTAACTGCCCATTGAAAATAACACACAATATTAGAGAAATCAAAATTGTAACCAGAAAACAAATAGAGATAAAATCCCAATTCCGAGCTGTAGTTTTCTAGTAAAGAAGAAACTCGAGAATAACAAACTACTTATGCGACCATTACATCAGGAATACGTCAATTATGAGTGAATAATGGTCATTAACATACCTGAACTAGTTTTTTGCATGCACTAAAGCTCAAACTTTCCTCAACTGCACCATAGTATCTATGCCCGTCATACGGATTTAAGGGAATTATATCATCTGACTGAGATCCAGTATGGCAAATCCCAACATCAACCCGGGTATAAATGTATCCATCGGTTAAGTTTGATCTCCACTGGCCCCATTTTTGCTGATTCCATCCCTGACTTCCACTGGCCGAATATACTCGTAGGGTTAAACATCCACCTCCTTTGCTTCCACTCAGCAAATTCCTAACCATATGCAAAACAACCTGAAAAACTCTTCTTTCATCACCCATAACATGATTTGGCAGTGACCTCTCGACCTCAGTCACAAAATCATAACCTCTATACGAAGAAAGGCACTTGGAAAGGCAAGCAGCCTCCTTTATCAAAGAATGCAATTGAAAATGCTTTATCTCTAGAAGGAACCTTCCGCTATCCTTGGCTGAAGTATCCATTACGTCAGTTATTAAAGTTGAAAGAACATTACTAGTCTTAACCATTGTATCAACAAGAAGCCTTTGCTCATCATTTAACTTCTCATCCTGCAAAACAGATAGCAGGCCCAGAATTGAGTGCATGGGTCTTCTTAACCCATTACTCATGACCATCTGAAATGCATTCCGAGCTTGACTTGCCATGAGTGCATCTTGTCTTGCTTGCTGTAGTGCTCGATTTTGTTCCACTAATTTTTCTCTCATAAGTTGAGACTCTTCAAGCACTGAAGCATGGGAAAGAGCCACAGCAACTTGGTCGGCCACCACCTCTACTATCTCAAGTTCCTGGTCACTCCAAGGTGTAGTATCCTGTCCACCTGGAAGCACCAAAACAAGAATAGCATAGCAGGCTGGAACCATCTCGGGTGTACCGCCTTTGAAGTTAGAGACTCTCAGCATCGGCATCCTAATTGCAGCCACAGCTCCTGGCTCGTCAGGTCCTCCACTGCTTGCCATAGCAAGAGCTGACTCTGGGTCAAGTATCTTCACTCCGTCGCTTCCCTTAACCTCTCTTACATCAGGGTCACTGGTAGGGATAGATGAGCTGAAAGTATTAGAGAAGTTCCTTCCTTTCAATTCATGAGTTAAGATCATTTCTGTTTTATCCGCATTTGGCATCCAAATGGCACAGTTCTGCAAATCTAGTGCCTTAGATAGCTCAACCAGCGTAGTGTCTAATATTGTATGCCGATCAAGTGACTTACGGATCTCTTGTGTCAGCATCCGAACATGCCAGCCAGCTTCTTTCTGCTTCTTTATAATTCCAACCTCCCGATCAAGATCCCAAGTCTTCTTCCTCAGCATAATCTCTCTCACCTTGACTTTAAGCAATAAAGGGATGAGTGTAATAAGGGTTATAGCAGTGGCAAAAGAAACTAATGCTGTCAGGAACTTGAAAATGGTGAGAGCAAGCATCAACTGAAAAGTATGAGGTCCGTATGTCCAGCCGTTTAGCAAATGAGTCATTCCACAGAGGACAATGAACGAAATGAACTGAAAAAGAACCCATTTAAATGGTATATTCGAACAGCTTACAAAGTAAAGTAGCTCAATAGGGATGGAGAAGTAGGCCACAGCAATCAAAAAATCACTAACTCTTTGGCACTCCATAATAGTTTCGATATTCCAAAATCCCTCCTCATCACAATTACAACGAGGAAACCCATTATCCGCGGCCGATATGGAAAGAAACAATGATAGAAATAACAGCAATGATGCTAATGCTTTCGACATTGCATCTGATCGATTAAATCTTCAATCCATTTATCCCCGACTCCCCGTTAAGGCTATTGATCTTATTCAACACCATGAACACTTCTCAGCTCAGAGATTTATATTCAGCTTTTCGTCACAATCTCACAACAGAATCAGCTATTCATTTTCTGTTTAAAAAGACGTTGAGAAAAAAAAATGAAAAAAAAAAACAAATCAGCATAAATTCTTCTCCTCATTTGAGCGATGAATGCATAATTGCATACCATAAATATGAGTGAAACAATACAAAAACATCATCTCCTTACATAAATTACTAATCTCAAAACAAAAAAGGATCTGACCCACCAACCAGCCAAAAACACACAAAGAAGCCAAACTATGTATACATTCCGCTATATGCATATCAAAATAGAACTAATCACATGGAAGATTTCAACTTTACACTGTTTCACGATAACATAAATTAACCAAAAGTGATAATTAAACACAGCCTACTTAACCAATAAAAAATCGATCAGCCTAAAAAAAAAAAGGATTTCCGAAAACCCTAGAGCTTAATTCGAAATCCGATGGGGAAAAAAGGAATACCTCACAAAATGCAGTCTCTCTAATCTTCAGATCTTATCTCTGCATTTCATGCAGGAAAATTTGGCTCCTTAATCCGCGTATCTAAAACTGCATTGATATTATCGACCAATGCAAAAACCTCAACCACTCCTCAAAACAGCCTGAAGTCCTCGATAAACCCATGAAACAGAAAATCCCCTCAGAGAATTCAACCATGGAGATTCAAAAAACGTATATCCATCAAAATCTTCGAACAATCTCTATAGCACCAAGCAGCGCGTATCACCCGCCCCTAAGCTGGATGATGTGCATTTCGCTATCAATATGCGAACTCAACGGCAGATGAATTTATCGCGATTCACAGAGATCTGTTAACTTTTTTCCATTTCTTCCAGTTTTGTGCCTCGCAATCTCACAGTCTGTGCAAGTTTCAAAAAAGAAGTTTCCTAGAGAGGAGGAGAGGAACGCGCGAGTGCTCAGACAGACGTATGCGGACGTTTCTAGTGAGAGAAGTTAGAGAGAGAGATTCGTGAGCGCCGCTGTTTCGCTATATGCAGAACTGGTGAGAAAAGCAGGTGAAAAAATGAAACGAAAGAGAGAGGAATTGTAGAGAGAGAGAGAGAGAGAGAGAGAGAGAGAGAGAGAGAGAGGAAATCTGAGGGCGTAGGTGGGTCCTGCGGGGGTTACATGAAGAGAACTTGGACGCACTTTTGGTTTACAATTTGAAATTAAAAAAAAAAAAATGAAATATAATTGAATATTTATTCGGTTGGTCTAGCTTTAAATATAATTTTTTGGTCGGACTGATGAACTAAGTATAATTATTAAAAATTTTAATATATATATATATATATCATTAATATTAATAATAATTAAAAATATATCTAATATTTCTAAATTGTTAAATCATAAATGCCTAAAATAAATTTCGTAACGGTTAATAGGCTAAAATAAATGAATTTTGAACTAGTAAAAATTAATTTATTAGGATTTGGGAATAAAATTAAAACAAAAAAAAAACAAAAAAAAAAGAGAATTTCAATCCATTCGGACTACCATTTTTGCATAAACCTAATTAGAGCATCTCCAGGTAGCGGCTGGTCGCTCCGTTTTTGCCAAAACAACCTTCAACCCATTACCACCCCTACATTGGGTTGTATACAAGCCGAGTCGAGTATCACCGGGCTCGAGCTCGGTTCGTTTAGGTATTCGTGAGCTCAAGCTGTAGCTTTGAACTTAGGTTCAAGCTCGACTCGACAGGAAAAAATCGAGCTCGAGCAAGGCTCGAGTTCGGCTCGGGCTCAACTCAATTATTTAAAATTCGAGCCCAAACTCAAGCTCAGCTCGAGCTCGAGCTCAACTCGGGCTCGAACTCGAGCTCGTTTACCTGCACAATTATACTATAAGTCATATTATATTTCAATATATTAAGATAATTTATAAATTAATCATTCTATACTATTTAAGAGACTACTAATTCTTAATTTGTTTAATTATTATTCTTAATTTAGCTTATTTAATGTTAGTCTTAATTTTTGTAAATTTTTTTATTAACTAATAGAAACTATATACTATAATACAAAATAGTATGTAAAACTAAGAATATAATATTGCTTGGAAACCAAAGGTCACGGGTTCGAATCTCCTCAATACCACAGGTTGGGTGTGTGAGTAAAAAAAAAACTAAGAATATAATTTTTTTTTAGATGTTGAGGGTAACCCGCATCCGCTACCGTGGTGCGCACTGGGTAAATCCCGCCCCTGTGTAATAGCCTGCAAACCTACACATGGGAAGTAAAACCACACTTGGCAGGCCATGTGTGACAGGCTCACACCTAGTGGTGTTGGTGGTGGGTCGAACTTGAGACATTTGGCCTCAAGAAACACCACTCCACCACTAGGACATTCTCAAGGGGACCCTAAGAATATAATATTAACTATATAATATTTGTGCTAACTACTAAGGAATAAGAATATTTTTAATCTTGAATATTTGATTTCTCAATTTTGATAACAAATTTTTAAGAAATTATTGTGTTTTCAATATCATTTATTTCATTTAATATTTATTATTGAATGAATTGAGAATGATTATTTTGTTAATATTAGTCTTAATTTTTGTTAATTTTATTTCTCCCTTTTATTGCTATGTACATTTTAATTAATATCACATATATAATATAAGTCTATAATAGACATTAGTCTATATAACTAAGAGTTTAAGATTAACTATATAACATTGGTGATAAGAATATTGTTACTATTGAACATTTGATTAGTTTTAATTTGTGTTAATTTCATTTTTCTTTATTTCTTTGTTACTTTTGATAATATTAATTTAATATCATTGATTTAATTTCATGTATTAATATTTAATGATGAGTATTATTTGTCAAGTTATCAATATTAATCTTACTTTTTTAATTTCATTTTTCCTTTACTACTTTACACAAATTATAAATTTATAATTTATAACTTATAACATATATTCTTATAAGTTATAACTAATAATCTAAGATGGACTATAATCTATTTTTTCCACAAGTTATATATATTATTATAAGTCAATGACTGCATACTAGAATACTAATCGATAGAAGATAGTATATATAACTAAGAGTTTAAGATTAACTATAAAATATCATTGTTAAGAATATTATTACTCTTGAACATTTGATTAGTTATAATTTTTATTAATTTTTCCTTTCCTTTATTATTTTGTTACTTTCGATAATATTAGTTTAATATTATTCATAATTTCTCTTATTACTTATTATATATTATTGAGCATTCAATTTCTTAATTTTGATTATATTAATATAATATCAATTCACATTTCATATTATTACTATTTATTATACTAATATACTCTGTAAAATTATAAATAAGATAACTATATTATATATAAATATATAATATGTATATATATAGTTCATTAGTTTGTCTGTTTGTGTATATAATTGTTATTCTTGATCATTGATTTCTTAACTTTAATAATATCAGTTCAATAGTTAATACCATTCAATAGTTCATGACAGATGCAACCCTCACCGAGTCCATCATGGGATCTTCCTCGTCAGCAGCGGCGCCTCCTCCGTCGCCGATCATGATCACAGCACGCCACGATCTCCCCATCACCCTCACGCCCTCCAACTTTGCATCGTGGCGCATGCACCTAAGTGTCGTGCTCCATGGCCACAATCTGTTTGGCCATGTCGACGGCAAGACGAAGCCGCCCCCAGAATCTGACGTTGATGCGTGGGCACTCTGGTTTCGGCAGGACCAGCTCCTCCTTGCCGCCATGGTCGCCTCTGTCTCCACCGAAATTTTGTCGATCCTTTCAACAGTGAAGACTGCTGCCGAGGCATGGGATACCCTCAATCGCGCCTTCGCGAGTACCTCCAGGGCCCATGTCATGCAGCTCAAAACAACACTTATTAAAGCGACGTTGGGCTCCCGATCGATCACGGAATATATCACCTCCGTCAAGGCTGTCGCCGACGAACTCGGCCTCATCGACACAGCCGTTTCTGCCGACGACTTGACCCTCTACATCATCAACGGTCTCGGTCCAGCGTATCGTGAGATTGTTAGCTCCATTCGAACCCGAGAAACTCCGTTTCGTTATGAGGAGCTTCGTGACCGCCTCCTCGAGCACGAGCAGTATCTCAAGCAATCAGAGATCGAGACTTCTCAGCTTGTTGCTACAGCAAATGTTGCCCAAACCCAGTCCTCCAACAGCCACCATAATCGCCACCACAATAACAATCGACCCTCCAACAGTGGTCGCAACAATAATTATCGTGGACGTGGTGGTCGTGGCCGGGGTAACAGCCGTAGCAACAATGGCAGCGGCAACAATCGCGGCAACTATTCACCATCGGGTAATCTCAACTCGGGTTACAATGTCTTCTATAATGTTGTATGCCAGCTTTGTGGTTTTCAGGGTCACACTGCGACTCATTGTCGCCGCCCACAACCGTCTGCTCACATGGCTCAGTCTCCGACTTATCACCAACACCCAAATTCTTGGGCAATGGACACGGGTGCTTCTCACAATATTACTAATGATCTTAGTAATCTTTCTATTCATTCTGAGTATGACGGCACAGATGAGATACAGATAGCTGACGGCAATGGTATGCCTATTTCTCATTCTGGCACTTCTTTTATTAATACACCTGCTCGCAAATTCACCTTGGCAGATATTCTTTGTGTTCCAACCTCTGCTCGCAATCTTATTTCTGTTCATCAGTTTACACGGGCTAATTAGGTTTCTGTCGAATTTTTCTCCTATTATTTTTTCATTAAGGATCCAATCACGGGGGCGGTGTTGGACAGGGGGTCATTCCGTAGAGGCACTTATGACTTGGTAGCTCGTACTTCCAGTTCAGTACCTAAGATTGCTGCGATGGGCGTTCGGACCACACCTCATCACTGGCATGCTCGATTTGGACACCCTTCTCGACATACTAGCTCGAGGATTTTATCTAGATTTAATTTACCTATATTGTCAAACTCGGGTTCTTCCGTTGAATGTGTTTCTTGCAATGTGAGCAAGGCTCATAGACTGCCATTTGGTGAATCTTCTTTTATTGCAACTCGTCCTTTGGATTATATATTTGCTGATGTTTGGGGACCTTCTTCTTCTATTGCTGTTGATGGATGTCGCTATTTTTTGTTGTTGGTTGATTTATATAGCCGATATTGTTGGGTTTACACTATTCATGCCAAGTCACAGGTTGCTACCATTTTCCACCAATTTCGGACGTTGGTGGAAAAACAGTTCAATTTACCAATCCGATATTTTTATTCTGACAATGGAGGGGAATTTTTGGCATTAAAACCTTATTTAATTGAACATGGAATTTCTTGGCTCACCACGGCACCACATATGCCACAGTAAAATGGTATATCCGAGAGACGTAATCGTCACTTAATTGAGAAAGCTCGTGCTCTTCTTCACCATGCTCGTCTTCCGCCCACCTATTGGGCCTTTGCAGTTCAAACAGCAGCCTATCTCATTAATCGGACTCCATCACCAGTCACTAACTCGGCCAGTGCATTCGAGATATTATTTCAGAGGCCTCCTAATTATCTCAAGCTTCGTACTTTTGGTTGTATTTGCTTCCCATGGCTACGTCCCTACAACATTGGCAAACTGGAATTTCCTTCTAAGCCGTGCATTTTTATCGGTTATTCCACGAGTCAGAGTGCCTACAGATGTCTTGATCCCGCTTCTGGTCGCATTTTTGTGTCCCGACATGTCAAATTTTCCGAATTTACCTTTTGGAATTTTGATAAAACTCATCTCCCTGACAGTGCCAGGGACAAGTTTCTACATCTTGTTGGTCCTCCACCATCTCCAAAGTCGGCCGCTCCTATTCTCCCTATGTCGGCTGCCCTTACTTCGCCGTCGCCGCAACCATCACTACAGCCAACTATCTGCACACCGCCATCGTCACCTCCTTCGACGGCGCCACCAACTGCACCACCAGCTCCTCAAAAGCCAGATCGTGTTCATCCAATGCGGACTCGGGCCTTGAACAATATCTACAAGCCTAAGAAACTATACTCTGCATCCAAACATCCATTGCCAGATGACATCGAGCCAACTTCTGTTTCTCAAGCACTTTCTTCTGCCTCTTGGCGACAGGCCATGGAAGAAGAGTTTACTGCCCTCCAATCACACGGCACTTGGGATCTTGTTTCGCCTCCTCCTAACGCCAACATTGTGGGTTGCAAGTGGGTTTTTCGTATTAAACACAAGCCCGATGGCACTATTGAGCGATATAAGGCTCGCCTCGTCGCTAAGGGATTCCATCAACGTCACGGCATTGACTTTCAGGAGACGTTCAACCCTGTTGTCAAACCCGCAACAATAAGAACTGTTCTCACAATAGCATTGCATGCTAACTGGCCCTTGAAACAGCTCGACGTCAGCAATGCATTCCTTCATGGCTCTCTCACAACACCCGTCTACATGTCCCAACCACCGGGTTTTGTCGATTCGACCAATAAATCTCATGTTTGTCTCTTAAAGAAGTCATTATACGGCCTTCGACAAGCATCTCGCGAGTGGTATCTCGCCCTTGGAAAGTGTCTCCAATCATTTAGGTTCTCTCAGTCTCGTGCCGACACTTCTCTCTTCATCTACGACAGCGACGACGTTCGGATTCTTATTCTAATTTATGTGGATGACATTATAGTCACTGGATCCCATCCTCTCCACCTTCAGAAATTGCTGCTCCATCTTCAGTCACGTTTTTCAGTTAAAGATTTGGGCGAATTATCCTATTTTCTCGGCGTCGAGGTCGCCCGCTGCAAAGAAGGACTCTTTTTGTCTCAACACAAATATATTATCGATCTTTTGCGGCGACACCAAATGGACGGCGCCAAACCATTACGTACTCCTAGCAACCCTTCGGTGTCCACTCCTTTGGCACATGTTGATCCCACCGAGTATAGGAGTGCACTCGGTGGTCTTCAGTACCTTGCCTTTACTCGACCAGACATATCCTTTACTGTCAATCGTCTAGCCCAGCGAATGGCGTCTCCTTCTGTTTCTGATTGGGTAGAGGTCAAACGTTTATTTCGCTATCTCAAAGGGACCATCCATCACGACCTTCTTCTTCGCCGTCCCAGTCACCTTCGCCTTCTGGCATACTCCGACTCCGACTTTGCTGGTGATCCCCGCGACTGTAAGTCCACATCTGCTTATATTGTTTTCCTTGGAGGAAATCCAATTTCTTGGCGATCTCGAAAGCAGACTGGCATTGCTCGTTCATCCACTGAGGCTGAATACCGCTCCTTAGCTTCTGCTGCCTCTGAAGTGGCTTGGCTCTCTCATCTTTTCAGGGAACTCCGCCTCTCCATTCCCTCTACGCCGTGACTACTCTGTGATAATATTAGTGCAACCCGACTTGCGCTACATCCCATTCAGCATTCTCGGATGAAACACATCGCCATCGACATTCACTTCGTTCATGACCTTGTCTCCAAAGGTCTCCTCTCGGTGTTTTATGTGAGCACCATCGACCAACTCGCGGATCTGCTCACCAAGCCCCTTCCTCGACCACGTTTTGAGGACCTTCGTTCCAAAATTTCCGTTGCCGATGGAACGTCGATTTTGCGGGGGCGTATTAAGGATCTATCTCCCTAAATAATTGTTTGTGTAATATTATAATTGATTTTGTAATATTCTGTACTTATTATGTTTAGTCTAGATCCTTCCACTATAACTATATAAATAGCAATACGGAGTGAATAAAATAATCAATCAATTCATCTCAATTTACTGAGTCTTTATAGTATTGACTTAATGTCTGGGTAAAAAAAAGAAAGGAGTTTTTATGTAAACGTTATGACAATTTTACTAAAACCTGTCATATTTATTACGACAATATAATTTGTAAAAGTCATCCAACTTTCGATGAACTTTGCACAATAAACTTATTTGATTGGAGTTTACTTAAGATCGAAGTCTATACTCGATGAAATGATCCACTACATTTTGTGCAACGTTCCATACTACATGATTAAATATCTTTATTAGTTTTCTTCCATTTTTTATTTAATTTTAATTTCTTGTGATTTAGTTTAATTTTACACTTATTAATTAGAGTTCATTTTACCCAATTATGGCATATAATTGTTTTTCAATATTTAATTTTATTTTTTAATTAATAATTTATTATTTCTTTAAAAAATAACTATATGCCATAATTGGATAGAAAATAATGGAACTGAGGATCCTTTGGATGTGTGTTGATTGAATAAAACATCTTGATCAAAACAATCCTTCATCTCATTGCATGCTAAAACCGAATTTAAATCTTACGCGCAGCGGAAAACTGAGATTATCAATTATCTTACAATCGAAGAGACACCGTTGAGAAGATATATATATATATATATATATAATCTATAACTCCTCCATTTTTCATGTTATCCACTCAATGGTGTTCTATTATATGACCCAACCTCGATCCAGACGTCGTGTGAGTGACGATCCTCTAGACCTTATAGAAGCTTGGAGATGAAAAACCATTCCATAAATAATAGATGAAAATTCCTTAGGTTATGGAGGACCTAAATTTTGAAATTAATGTGTATGGAGGCTAAAGTTTTTCTTTTCCCTTCATATGGTATGCATAGGCTACAACAAGATCTAGAAGAAAATTAGGGTTAGACTCCAACAGGCTTAAGTTCCCATGTCTAGGCTAACTTAAGGCCATTAATATTAATTCAATCCATTAAAGAATTAATATTGCACTACCACCCTAATTCCATATTTATGGATATGGTTTCTTCAACTCAATGAATTCCCCATGTTTAAGATATCGAATGTCTATTAATTAAATTGACTACACTGACAACTCATTTTAATTAATTGCTTATCCATGAGTCGTACCACTCAACCTTTATTATTATGTTGGATTAAAAAATAATCCTCTTGCAAGATTTAACATGATAATCCTTTTTAACTTCTTAGAGGACATCATCAACTCGGCGCCCCGAGACACGGATTCCTTATATAAATAGTAACCCATCATATATAGAAATGTCACTACTCAATCTATCCAGCTTATTGATTCTTTAATTAGAATCTCACTCATTGATAGGTCAAAGTAATGTACATTAAAATATACATGTCTACTATTATACAAGGATTAAGAATTATGAGTATCTGAGATTTATATTCTTACGCGCTGTCAGCCCATAAGAATTAATTATCTCGCTGTGATCCACTCCAATACACTGCTAAAGTGCACTAGTATGATTCCATAGCCAAGATAGACTAATCCCAAATCATACTACAACTATACCAATGGTTCGTCCAACTCCATCTAGGTTGTGAACACTTCTCATACTTTATAAAGAACCGATAATATGGTAATATGATCTTCTGTGTGCATTCCACACACCATATTATCTTCAATATTAAGTATATGATGATTTGCATTATTTATTATATAAAATAAATGCAAAATATGTGAATGTTATTCTCATTCATAATTAAGGGAAATAATTATATACATAAAAGATATGCTTTTAGTATACAATCCCAACAGAAAGAACTTGAGAACTCTAATTAACCACTGTAAAATTAAATAAAAATATAAGAAATTAAAATCGAATAAAATATGAAATAAAAACTAATAAATTTAACCATGTAGCATGGAATGTTGCACAAAATGTAGCAAAAAATCAACGCAAGAAATAAATGAAAGCCACATGTAAATTTAGTTTGCAATTAAAAATAAACTCGAATAGTATAATTTTTGTATGGAGAAAATTATGACTACTAAATACTAATCGACTAGAGTACCACACATGACATGAGGCTTTTCGTGTATTGTCCAAATTAATATTCATGAATAATTTGTCTAGATTTTCATACTATGATCTATGTATCTTGTGGGACTCATAAATTTACATAAATGCGCATAAAATTAAGTATATGGCAGGCCTAAACGCATTCATATTTACATTTTGAACTTTTTTCTCCCAAAAATAATCTATAAATGGAAATTACTAACAAAACATTATCCACTTATCAAATTTTCAGCCCCAAAATTTCCATACGGCACCACGGATGCCTGCGTGAAATTTCCTAGTCAATAAAAAAAAAGTACATGAAATTTTCACGTCAATTATTTAGGCTTTAAAAAAATATAAAAAAAAAATCTACACTAAGTCTTATCATGTTCCAACCACATGAATTTTTTTTTAAAATCCTAATTAATTGTCATAGAATATGAAAAATTCCACGTAATTTTTTCAAAAATTCCTAGCAAACATCCGGCGTGTTATCTGAGATTTTCGGAACCGAAAAATTATTGGAAGATTAAACTTGCAAAAACTTTGAAAAGATGGGCATTGTTTTGTTAATATATAGTTTTCATTGAATTATTTTAAAAAAATAATCCAAAATATAGGTATTTAAAGTGTAATTTAGCCTTCAAAAAAATTACCTTCATTTCTTCAATTTTGAACAGTTCCATGGAATTATAAATGTTTGAATTTTGAAATTAAAAGATAAAAATGAATATTTAAAAGGAGCGAAAATCAATTTAAATAATTAAAAAAAAATCAAAATGTATAATTAGATATTTATGACTTGAATTTCCTAAAAATTAGAAAATCATCCTCTACTCTCTCTTTCTCACAAACCCACACACAGATTAGAGAGAGAGAGAGAGAGAGAGAATGGCAGTTTCAATCGGCTAATTCCAGCTAGACTTCCCCTCAACAATCAGCGTGAGTTCCCCCAAATCCAGGCGCGCAGCAAAAGCCACAACAATCTTCACCAAAGAGGGTCCTACGTTCCCAGTATTTGCATCGAAGCCCCGCAGCGTGACCTGTTAGTTGTACAGTGAAAAATACAAAGTCTACATATTAATATTAGAATAGTACTATGTATTTGTATGGCTTATATTCAGCCACGTATGCCACATTCTAGACTTCTCTCTTGTAGGTATATATATGTATATATGTATTCACTTTACCTTTTGAATAAAATCTGAGAAATCTGAAAGAACGAATGAAACATCTATATCATTATTCTAATCTCTTCATTGTCGAGTTCTTTATCATCATGGCAGATTCAATTTGCTTTCATGGTATCAGAGCAGGTTAGATCCTGCCTCTAATTCATTTTATTTTTCTTTGCTTCCACAATTACAATTTACTTTAATCATGGAAGAAACACCTTCATCTGGTGTCTCTATCTTGCGAGAGGGGAGTCGGTCAAATACACAAGTTATTCTCTTGCAAGGACAGCTAATCTCCATCAAGCTTGATGATACCAACTATTTATTGTGGAAGCAACAAGTTATGGCTGTCATTGAGGGTTTCGGATTGGAGAAGTTCCTAGTCGGAGAAGAATCGCCGCCCAAGAAATTTATTCCAGGTACCTCATCAGATGATGTAATTGAGAATCCCGAGTATGTGTCATGGTGTAAACAAGATCGTTTAATTGTTTCATGGTTGTTATCTTCTACGTCTGAAAGTGTCTTGGTTGGACGTGTTGGTTTGACAAGAGCAAGAGAAATTTGGGAAACAATAGAGTCAAATTATGCAAATCAATCAAAAGCAAAACTAATGCAACTCAAGTTTCAGCTGCAAACTTTGAAGAAAGGAAACATGAGCATGAAAGACTATTTAAATAAAGTCAAACAATGTTGTGATGTTTTGGGTACAGCAGGTGACAGAGTAAGTGATGATAATCAAATTCTGCATATTCTGACCGGCTTAGGACCATAATACAATCCTGTAATGGTTTTCATTACATCAAGAGTCGAACCATATAGCTTGAGGGATGTAAAAAATTTTCTGGTAGCCTTTGAAGCTAGGTTGGAACCACTGACAGTTGCAGCTTTAGCATTGAAGGATCTTCTCCATCAGCTAATTTAGCCACTTCAAGTCAACAAGGCAGATGATATCAAAATGCTAGCAGAGGTAGAGGTTATGGTTTCAATCGTGGAAGAAACAACTACAGATGCTTTCAAAGAGGTCGAGGAGGCAGATTTAATGGGAATTATAAGCCTCGTTGTCAAATCTGCTATATTACTGGACACACAGCAGACAAATGCCATGAGCGTTCAAACTTGAACTTCGTGCCTCATCACTACACCAGAAACAACTATAGTGGATTTCAGAGGAATTTCGGGTATAACAATAACAACAATTCTGGAAACTTTTATGGCAATCAAATAAATCTCAGTCCTTCTGCGAATGTGGCCAATCTTGGAGTCAACAATCAAACTGATACCTATTCTGAAATGAGTTGGTATCCTGATTCAGGGGCGAGCAACCATGTTACTTATGACTTGGCCAACCTTAACATTGCAGCTGATTATCAAGGTGGAGAAAAACTACAGATGGGCAATGGTGTAGGTTTGCAAATTTTAAATATTGGCAACTCAATTGTGAGACCTAATTCATTTGACTCTGGTCATGCTTTCTTTCTGAAAAACTTACTTCATGTGCCAAACATTAAAAATAATCTGCTTAGTGTTTCACAATTTGCAAAAGATAATAATGTATATTTTGAGTTTCATCCTCATTTTTGTATTGTAAAGGATCAAGTAACAGGAGCCATTCTGCTCAGAGGGAAAATTGAAGGAGGCCTTTACAGCTTCAACTTGGTCAGTCCTAATCGATCTTCTTCAATCCCTATTTTGTCTCAATCCAGTCAACAACATGATATTTTGTCTCCCTCAGCTCATGTTGCTTCATCTCGTAATGACAATACTTTGAAACTTTGGCATTCAAAGCTTGGGCATGCTTCTTTTGAGATTGTCAAGAAAGTGTTAACTAGTAGAAGGATTTCATTCTCTACTCAAGAAGGAATCTCCCCATGTATCCCCTGCTTAAAAGTTAAATCTCATCAACTGCCCTTTGAGGATAATGATAAATCCTATGATATTTTTGAATTAATTCATACTGATCTTTGGGGGCCTTCGCCTATTCAATCTATTAATGGTTATACATATTATGCAAGCTTTATTGACCAGGCATCGAGGTATACATGGCTTTATCTTTTGAAATCCAAGTCTGATACAGCTACAACATTCCTTAATTTCAAGAAACTAGTTGAAAATATGTATAATAAGAGAATTAAGTTTGTGCAGAGTGATGGAGGATCAGAATATAAACTGTTGTCTAGAGTCTTTTTAGAACACGGTATTCAACATAAGATATCATGTCCATATACTCCCCAACAGAATGGACTTGCCGAGCGCAAACATAGGCATATTGTGGAGACAGGATTGTCATTGCTTGCTCAATCTCATGTTCCTTATCAGTTTTGGGATGATGCATTTATATCAGCGGCATATTTGATCAATCGTATGCCTACCAAAGTTCTTGGTTTTAAGACTCCATTTGAAGTCTTAACTAAAAGACAACCAGATTTCAAGTTCTTGAAGGTATTTGGGTGTTTGTGCTTTCCCTTTCTCAGGCCATATAACAAACATAAATTCGAATTTCGGAGTGATGTTGGGGTCTTCTTGGGTTATAGTAATAGTTACAAGGGGTATAAGGTACTGCTTCCATCCGGAAAAGTTTTGATCTCCCAGCATTTGATCTTCAAGGAAGATCAGTTTCCATTTGCTCAACCAGATTCTCCATTTGCTGCATTTAAAGATTCTGACAGTGCAAGAGATAATAGTCTTGCTACTTTTCGCTCTTCCTGCACTCTTCCTCACCCTACATCACATTCTCTACAGCAAGTTCTTATGCCGGCATCACATTTTGAGAGTGAACCTTCACCTCTTAGAGATTCAACATCTCCCAACTTTCCTCGTTCAAGTCCTCTAAGGAGAGAGTTTCAACATCAAGAGTCTGCCAGCTTGATACATGTGAATGATGATTCTTCTCAATCAAGCACAGATGGTGCAACTGATTTAGTTCGGCAAGTGTCTGATATGAACATCCATCCTATGATCACTAGAGCTAAAGCAGGCACTTTCAAACCAAAAATATTTTTCACAGTTGCTATATCAAATCAGACAAAACCAAAAATATTTCAAGAGGCATTGCATATTCCGGAGTGGCGCATGGCAATGGAAAAAGAGTATGATGCACTCTTAAAGAATAAAACATGGACGTTGTGTTCTTTACCACCAAACAAAGAATTGGTTAGTTGTCGATGGGTTTTCAAATTAAAAAGAAACTCTGACGGCACCATTTCCAGACATAAAGCCAGATTGGTCGTTCGGGGTTTCACACAAACACTTGGGCTGGATTATATAGATACCTTTAGCCCTGTTGTAAAGCCTATCACGATTCAGGCGGTCTTAACCATTGCATTATCTTAATCTTGGGAGATCAGACAACTAGATGTTGATAATGCCTTCTTAAATGGAATTCTCGATGAAGATATTTATATGCAGCAACCTCCGGGATTTGAGAAAGAGGATAGTCACAATCTCATTTGCAAACTTGATAAAGCGATTTATGGTTTGAAACAAGCTTCCCAGTACTGGAATCTTCGGCTTGGTGCATCTTTACAAAAGATTGGATTCTTACAATCTAAAGCCGATCATTGTCTTTTCTACAGGCGCACAAGATTTTCCTTTACTTTACTTATTACATATGTTGATGACATCCTCATTACAGGTAATAACAAAACGGAGCTTGCTGGGATAATTCGCAGCCTCAGTCAAGTCTTTTCTCTAAAGGACTTGGGATCAGTTCACCAATTTCTTGGTATCACATTTTCACACACTTCCAATGGGCTCATTTTATCGCAACGACAATACATCGTTGATATTCTAAACAGATTGAATATGGCTGAAGCTAGGGGTGTTTCCAGTCCCATGGTAAGCACACCAAAACTATCCAAATTCGATGGTCATCCAACAGTAGATTCTTCACTTTATCGAAGCATTATAGGAGCTCTTCTGTATGTTACTATGACACGACCTGATGTTGCTTTTAGCGTCAAGAAAGTAAGTTAATATATGCAATCTCCATTGGATTCTCATTGGCATGCTGTGAAGCGTGTGCTTCGCTATCTTGCTGGCACCATCGATCATGGTTTACATCTAAACAGGTCACCTCATCTCAATATCATGGCCTATGTTGATGCAGATTGGGCATCTGATATTGATGATCGTCGTTCCACCTCAGGATATTGTGTATTTCTAGGCAAGAATCTTGTGGCATGGAGTGCTCGTAAGCAGTCGACTGTATCTCAATCAAGTACAGAAGCAGAGTTTCGCAGTCTCACCCAAGTCACTTGTGAGGTGCTTTGGCTGCAATCTCTCTTGAATGAACTTGGGGCTTTACACACCAAGCCCTCCGTGATTTGGCTTGACAACCTCAGCGCGGTTGCCCTCTCCTCCAATCCAATTTTTCACTCACGAATTAAACATGTTGAAGTTGATTTTCATTTTGTTCGCAAGCATGTCTTGAACAAGTCAATTCGAGTTCAACATCTTCCGGCTCATGCACAAGTTGCAAATATATTCACTAAACCTATCACTGGACAATCCTTCGCTCGATGTCGCAATATGCTCCAACTTGGTCCCTTCCCTTCGCTTGGATTGCGGGGGGTATTAGTTGTATAGTGAAAAATACAAAGTCTACATATTAATATTAGAATAGTTAGAATAGTACTATGTATTTGTATGGCTTATATCCAGCCACGTATGCCACATTCTAGACTTCTCTCTTGTAGGTATATATATATGTATATATGTATTCACTTTACCTTTTGAATAAAATCTGAGAAATCTGAAAGAACGAATGAAACATCTATATCATTATTCTGATCTCTTCATTGTCGAGTTCTTTACCATCATGGCAGATTCAATTTGCTTTCATGACCACAATCCGAAAAGACAGCCCGGACGGTGAAGAGAAGATTCCGGCGAGGGAGGGCGATGAAATGACAGAATTGAGAAAGGAAATAAAGCAAGCAATGGAGGAGAGAGAGGGGAAGGAGTCGGGATTCGTGAGCGGGGTGGTGGAGGAAATAAGAGAAATTGAGTGGCCTGCTTTCAATAAAGTATTGAGAACAATGGGGGGTTGTGCTGGGGGTCATTGCTGGCTCCAATGTCATTTTGCTCACTGTCAATGCCGTTTTGGCCCAGATTTCTGATACGCTTTTTGCTGGAAGGGGCCTTCAAGATTTCTTTACTTTATGAATCAACAACAAGATAACTCTGTGTTACTTCAGCTCTTCGTTTGTTTTTTTCAAGCACTTTGTTTTTATTTATTTTCACTTGTCTAGAAATGGCAATGCTCTAAATTCAGCTTTTGAGTAGATTATAAAATACCACCATATTTTTGTGCGGACAAAAAATAAGAAATAGATTAAAAGTCCAGTAATTTTGGCAAACTGCTCAACGCTTGAATAGGATAAATCATCCACCCACAAAATTTAAACCAAACAAGCGACGCCAGAAAATTGATCTAATTCCACAGTTCAAAGGTTTAATGTCATAACCCAACAAAGCTTCAAGATTCTCAACACCACAGTGCCACCATAGATTAAGAGAAAAAAGGATGATACACAAACCACAAACCTCACAGCTATGAATTAGAACCGGCAGGGCCGACGAGTACACCCTGCGCGTTCCCTTCCTTCTTACCTTCATCCTTCATCTCACCATCACCCTTTCGGATTCTGATTTTGTACTTGGCCTCGAATTCAGCTAGCTCCTTTTTCTTCCTCTCCGATGCATCAGTTAGCCGGGCAATTACCTCTTCGAGCCCCTCCTTGTTTCCGTGGATAGCTGGCAGAACTTCACTAATTGTTCTCTCGATGAGAACACCCCCAACCATCCGGTAGCACCGCCTTCATGGATCGAGTGGTTTTATGGCGTTTATCACAAGGGAATGCTCGCTGACCTCCATTTCCAGCTCAGTGATTTTGGAGTAGATATTGTTGATTTCAGTCCTCATGGAAGCATATATATTTGCAATAGCTTGCTCATTCATCGGTTCCTTGCTATCGCCTTCAGCTCTGGCCATAGTATTAATCTGAAGATTGAACAAATAAACAATGTCAATAACAATCCAGGGTCTTCCATAAGATAAGATCATCTAAAATATAGAGATACTCGTGGACCTGAAGATAAAACCCACAGTCCTCCTAGGTTTCAGTATAAACATCTTGTTCAAAGGAAGACAAAGGGGGAAGCATCTGGTAATTACAAGCAACATTGTTTCATTCGACCAAAATACTCATGCGGGATTTAATAAAACCTTTATTTAGGCGCTTCCACTCATCAAAATCCAACCACCATATGAAGGACCCAAGTGTGATTAGTTCTACATTAGCAAGAGCTATTATGAGTCGGTTTTGCCAGTACTTACAGGCTTACAGCAATGATAAGATAAACTACTTCCAGTCCATTTTAGTGGGATAAGAATGATTTATTAGCCAAGAACTCAGACAATGTCTTCTACCAAACCAACGGCAAGTTTATATCCAACAAGCCTGAAAATGTTCTATTCAGTAAATGAAGAAACTAAAGAAGTACGACATAACCCAATCTGCACACACATTTAATAAATTGACAGTGTGACAAATTCTCTAGAACTTAGAATCACCTAGTTTGGTAAAAAAAAAATTAAAACTAAAAATTCAAATGAAACCTTAATAACCTGAAGAAAGCCAGTTCATTTCTCGATAGAAAGGGATACAGAAACATAATTCTCAAGAGACGAGCATTTCGTGTTACAACTACAAAAAGAAACAGTGCTTCATATCAATTATGCCAACAGATCCCCACACAAACAAAGAATAAACTATTGCATGCAAGCACTAACAATGTACTAGCCTGCAAATCAATGAGCACCAGCTCATGAAAAAGAAGATAAAACAACCAAAACCTTTGCCAAATTTGAGTGAGGAAGTGGCAGCTGATTTCTGATCAGGGTCTGGTTTGTGGTTCCAGTTTCAACTAACGAAATAGATTTTATGTCAAAGCTTCTAAAGCCAAACCTTCATCTTTTAACTTCTTAAGATCTCACTTCATTATATTAATCCATTCCCATTCACAAAATTCGGGATTTTGCAATCTCAGCAATTTCGATTCTCATCCGCACTTCTTGCTAACTGAATGTGAAACAAATAACCCTAATTATCGCTAACAGCTTCCAGAAAATTCATTGTCCAACTACATTTTCATCCCCAACTCAACTCAGAACACATAAAGTCACTCCCTTGGTCATAATATTCCTTTTCTCACTCATAAAACATTTCAGCAACGATAATTATTAACTTTTATCAGGCGCCTCGACTTTTTAAATAGCTTTCATTTAAATTTGTGCGCTGCCCTAATCTACGTAATACCTTTCCTTTGATCGTTCTGAAAAATATCATCATCAAGTAATGGTGAATATTCCTCAGAGATTTACACACTATTTGCTGTTAAATCTATTAATTTGAAGTTCCGAACACACTAAACGTCATTCCTACTCAAATTCTGCATTCAACAAATCCAAATTAACTTGAGCGATCTCTTCTAAGAGCTGAAAGTTAATCGTACAAACATACCTTGGTTAAAAATCGAGATTTTCCCTTCCTTTTCCCGAACACGGCCGGTGGAGAAGGCGGCGGGCGGCGGCGAATTGGTGTCGAAGTAAAACGATGAAGCGAGGAAGAAAGGGTTGAAGCAGAGTGATAATCAATTCTGACCAACTTTTACAATTTTCCTCTTTTTTTTTTTATGCTCCCAAGTCCCAACTTTTATATACGATTATTATTATAATTTTAGTGTTTAACTTTTTATTTTTATTTTTGATATTTTTGTTATTGTATTTTGATGTGTTTTAGCATCAAAATAAAATAAAATAAAAAAGTTTTAAAATTAAATAAATAAGCCCGTTCTCACGTGCTCACACCAAGTCTAGTCCCTATTATAATTGATCCATATATATATATATATATATATATAATTCATGATGATTAAAATTGTGGGTTATTTTAGTGAATACTTTCACAACTTCAAATATCTAATTGGTAGAGACTTAATTAAAGGATATTAGAACATCCACTATGATGAGGTGTTTTAGGTACAAATGAAAAGGTACTAAAAATTAAGGTACACGGTAGTGGAGATAAAAGAAAAAGGGTACAAATTGGGTAAATAATACAACTACATGTCCAGAGTATTTTTGAGGGAAAAAGGTGTGATGTGGGCCCACTCCTCTTTTTATTCTCTTTCGTGCTCTCTCCACTTTTCCCCTTCTCTTTCTATTTCTTTCCTCCTTTCTCTTTTTCTCTCTTTTCAAAATTATTAAATTTTACCTTATAATAAAATTTTAATTTCATAGATATAATTAATTTTCCGATTTCATGCATGGACTTGTTAATATTCTACCCAACTCAACCACATACAATTTAATAGTTTATCAGCAACCACCTCAAACACCCAACCATAACATTATATATATATTTTTTTATTAATAAATATAATATAATTAATTAGAATTATAACAAACTATTATTATTACTGAAATTGTAACAACACAAAATAACAAACTTATATAAAATAGACAATATGATAAAATACAAAGCAATAGTATAATTAGACTGAACAATAGTATATGAGTGCAATTGGATAGTATAATTTGACAGAACAATAGTATATGCGTGCAATAGTTTTATTTTCCAACGTTGTATTATCTTTCTAGTATCAATAAAATTATTATTTTTTTAATGATTTGGTACGAACGCGATTCATTTTTAATTTAATTTTTTTTAAAAAAAATTAATGATAGCTTTGATATTTTTATATCAAAAAATAATACTTAAATAAAAATTAGTTAAATTATACATAAAAATAATATATATATATATATATATATATATTATTAAATGGGTGATATAATATGGTGGGATCTCAAAAAATTATGTATGTACCATATGTTATAGTGAGTGATTTGAAGGGAACGGATATTTAAAAAAAATAGGTATATAACTTTTGATGTGGTAATTTGGGTACAATACAGGAGATGCTCCTAGTCAGATCCTTTTTCAATGTTTTGTATTTTTCTTCGGTGTACTTGCAGAAAAATATACAAACCTTTGCAGATTATTAGTATTTTTTTGCAATTTAATCCATTTTTTTTATTTGATAATTTCATCCATGAACTTTCAAATTCTTACAAATAAAAAACTTTAATATCCGAACAATCCTTATAATTCGCGTAGACTTCAATTAATGTGTATACGTCAACTCAATTTGTGTAATTACCTGATTTATGTATGAACTTGCAAAAACTAAGTTTATAAATAATCCACCTACAAAATAGCAACTTTTTTTTTTCTGATGTGATCATATATACAATTTACTATGTAAATAATCCACCTACAAAATAGCAACTTTTTTTTTTTTTTTTTTTTCTGATGTGATCATATATACAATTTACTATGTATAAAGATTTTATTTAAATGGACACAAAATATAAAATTACATGAAGTTATGTAGTAGTACCAATGAAACAAACTTTTTGCTCGAGTGATGAGGGTTAAAAAAAATCATACAGTAATAAATATATATGTACATATGCAGTAACAATGAAGGAAAGCGAAGTTAATCTGCTTCCTTCCAACTGTTCAATGTTACAAATGCTACATGAAGTGAACAAATAAAATATCTATCAAACCAGAAATTCTATGCTACCCCATCTGTGATGTTTGTGTATTTCGGTATAGATAAATGCTACACTGAGACTAATAGTTCCAATACAATCGTAAGCACGCTTCATTATACAGTGAGAAATTCCGAAAAGAGAGGCATCGATCATCACGTGTCTACTGGATTTGGAGTTACCTTGCAGACCTCGACGTTGAAGCCACAGTCGATAAGGAAGAGCAACCAAGCGCGCTGCTGCTCTGAGAGTCGGTCCCTGGGGCCTTTAACTTCTACGAGCTTTGCTTCACCTCTGTAGCAGTCATGGAGACGCCATAGCAGTAAGTCAGGCATGCCACTAGACCAGCTCCGGTAATCTTGAGCCAAGTGTCTGCAGATTGATGCAAGGCAGGCGCCTCCAATGCATTTCACAGCAGCTCGGAGATCAGCCAACGAGTGCTTCTCCCAGTTGACCCCTCGACATGCTGTTCCAACATGTGATTCCCACATTGTGATGAGTATCTCTTCTGCCATGCCATCTTTGATTTTCTCCAAGTGTGCTTCTATGAAACCCCTTCGTGTATCATAGAAGCTATCAGTCTCAAGATCCAAAGGGGCAGTCTGCAAAAGAAAACATTGCATGTGCAACTAAATATGGAGGTCTGTATTTGAGAGAGTTGAAATTTCACTCTTGAGAATTTACAAATCACAACATTCATTAAATTTTGATCAAACAGCATACCTGAAATTTGGTGCGGAAGGCATTTGGTACATCAGCAAAAATAATATCCCACATCAAGATCCCGAAAATGGTTAGCCAAATGCCACTCTCTGTGTGAACACCTTGCCAACCACCTCCATCCCCAGCATAATACTGTAGCGCAAGCTCTTCTACTCCACACCGTTCCCCATCTTCACCGTAAAATATGCTTTTCATCCCTGTTTTGCCATTCAGTGGTCTTCCTTGAACATGAACCTAAATACCATAGACCAACGGAAAAATAGTTACATAGGAAAGCAGCCAAATTAATCGAATAGCTTTAGAATGATAAGAACCTAAGGTTGCGCGGAACCTGAAAAATCTTCCTGTTAACAGATTTAGAATAACTGGGTATTTTCCAGCGCCTGGGTGGTTTCCCAAACCGCAGTACTCTCCTTTGCAGGGCTACTCTGGAACCCGCACGAACCCAAGGATCATGTAAACCATCCTCTGCAACTTGCAAACTGTCGTCTACACGCCCAAGATGTTCCAAATCAACAGAAAGCCGTAAAGTCCAATACCCCCTTCTTCTATCAGAACTGAATGTACTTAGCAATTGCCTGATTAAATTAATGGCATCAACGTACCTGCCAAAGAATAGTGCTACTTCAAAAGCCATACAGCAAGCAAGTTTTTCCAAAAGCACCGTTCAATTTTCTTTAACCAAAAACACTGTATGGATCAAATTGTCTGCCATCACAGGGGGTGAAAAAACTCATCTGAAGTGTTATGATGAGAAGTGCTTCAGGAAGAAGAATTGCAAGGGAGTGAGTGTAAGAGTATGTACTTTAAACATCATTACCTCTTCTCGCATTCAAGAAAAGAAACACCCAAAAAGACCACCTTAGAGTATACCCACGAGGCTGAGAAGTGGGATAAAAAAGCATCCATTGATCCACCACTTGGAGATCTATTCTCTCCCAAACAAATTGACATGCGCGAAACACACATCTCTATGCATCGTAAGACCAACTCTGAGTTGTTCTCGTCAAGAGATTCAACCATAATTTGTGACATTTCAATAGCCTAGAATCATAAACTGGCCCTCAATAAAAGGAAAGGTTTTCTGATGTTAGCAGCTAGGGCTAAAATTAAGCATACCTCTTCATAAGAAAGCAAGTCACTCCTATTTTGGAAAATCTGCTCTGAGATTATACATCTATAAGCGGGATATTTTACGATGCCTAAATCCACAAGCAAAAAGGCTGACAGGTCTTGCTCTCCATTAAGGAAGAAAAGCCTCTGCAAGGGGAAGGAAGTTAGATAGGAATGTACCAAACTAATCAAAGGTGTAATGATGCATAAACTAAAAAGGTGTTGCCAACATAAAACATACTAACAGAGTAATATTAACCAGAGTTTAACAACAAATTGTTGGCAAAAAATGCCCCAACACCTCCACTGAACTGTAGCAGGATAAAGATGCAAATCGATCAAACTTCATCTCTTACACTAGGTACGACTATACTCAATCCATTTTTTAGACTTCACCATGTCTGGATTTATTGAAAATAATGGCCAGAGTGATCGATAAACATTGAAAGACATTATGTCCATTTCCCCCATCCCTCAACACTTTTATTTGGAAAGAAAACATATGAAAAGATTTCATCCTCAGTTGCAGAAACTTCCTTCATCCTTTTTACATTTAATGGCAACAAACTGTGTTAAAGCTGCAGCTTATTAATTACTTGTAGCAGGATGGGTCACTTCAGATATTGCAGGAGTGATTTCCAGTGAAGAGAGAGAGAGAGAGAGAGAGAGAGAGAGAGAGAGGCTCACTTCTTTGGGAGTTTCATGCCTGTATATTAACTTATCAGGACAACTATTGGCAGCAAGGAAGGCAACCAAAAGAGAATGATATAGAATTATCATCTAAATTCATTCTAATTTCCCTCTCGCTGTCTTAATCATTAGCTGATAAGGCAATAGTAAACAACCAAGCAACTTGAAGAGAAATGAAAGAGAATTACCTCAGCTCGCCATACTAGAAATTCAGCAAGTGTGGATAATTTTACACAGGAACCAGTTCTAGCTAGAACAAAACCTCGGATGTCAGAACTGCGTGAGACATTGCAGAATCGTGTAAGAAAATAGCCGAAATTTGACACAAGTGATGTGTATCAAATTTACCATACCAAGGACCACCAGTGTTTGATGATAGAAGCAATTTAATGATGTCTTGCTTTCGTGTACCATGATTGCATTTCTGAGTTTCAGTCAAAACAAATAAAATCAGCAATTACCAAGGAACTTACTTTAGTTATAGAAAAACTCTAGTTCTGCAATTAAATTAAAGTTCAAACAGACACATTAAAGACCTTAGTGTTTTCCTCCACAAAGGATGTAACATAAATAAATCATGTCGGAAGAATCTCTCAAATGCATCTGATGCATCAGTTTCTAATTCATGAATTTTGATTAGTCTATAATTTAAGAAAATCAAAGTACAGAAGTTATATTTGAAAGACCTAGAAGCTGATGGAGTCCAGTCTATCTATCAAAGAAAATGTCATAAAAGATTGAGACTTGAAAAGAAAAGGATATTTTCCATTCAACAAAAAATGGCAAATGTATTTTCTTGTGTGAAACATAATAAGCAGAATCAAGTGGATGAAAATTCATGGTAACTGGACCATATTATGAGATGTACGACCCGTATCTGTCCACACAAAGTCCTTTTTTTGTGTAGTCATCAGAAGCCATATCAATTTTGGAGCATAACTATGGAATCAGACATATCTAGAATGAACCATCCATGATGCTCCTTCTGTACAAATTGCAGGTGTAAAGAAATATAATGTCATGATTTTTTTAATAGACTACTGATAAGATGCCATTTAAAAACCAGAGGACAACTTAAAAAAGACATGAATCCACCCATTACTAAACAGTATCTGCATTAGGCATGCTTCAGTCAAAATATAGAAAATAGTATAGAAAACAAAAAATAAACTAGAAAGATTTAGACAGATAGAGAATGTGTATCAAACATGTTGAGGCCTA